>CM061479.1:5467500-8175000 GCA_030770085.1 Oryza coarctata
GTACAGGCTAGGTAGCTAGCTGGGCATCACTGTACTGCCAGGGAGAGTGCCGGCCGGCCGGTCGTGTTTGAGTAGGGTTAGAGTCTTAGAGAGAGACAGAGATGTGTACGGTTGGTGTCATGATCATTTCTTGTAGCTGTCAGTTTGGTCTTTATCTGCGTCCAAAGTTCTACCACTGTTTCATTGTGTATCGTGCTTTCTCTCGCCATGCTGCTTCTCCTGTCAAGAGAGAGACCTCAAGATCGATCAGCGAAAAAGCTAGAGCTAGAGAGAGAAGCACACATACATGTAGAGAGACAAGGATGCAAATGCATCGTAGGATGCTTCTGTTTTGTGGTTTGCGGGGCAGGGAGGCGACCTGTCGTGTCGACTGGAGGTGTGTGTGTCTCCAGTCCGTTTTGGTCTTTCTCACTCACATGTCCTTTTTCCAGCTTGTCTTTTCGCACGTATTTGTGCAACCTCTCGGTCGATGGTCGACTACTACTAGTACGTACTACTGATAAATCATATGTGCAAGATCCAAGACTGGTAACAACGAATCTCTCTCTGTCTTCTCTCTCTAGCAACCAGAAAGTGTGTGTAACTTTGTTTCAGCCAATCAAGGGGCAGTACATGTGTACGTGACTGCATGATTGGGAGGACTGACGATATAACCTAATTTTGTAAGAAAATTTGGTCTTAGATAGATGTTACAAGTTTTGGAATGTTGCATCACAATCCAATGTTCCAGATCGTACCGTTAATTCTTACCCCCCTCTGTTTACAAGATGTTTTAGGTCTGTCCTATAAGCTAAACTCCTTTAAATTTAACGGTATTTATAGAAAAAAATATTACAACATCTATAACATCAAATTAATTTTATTAAATAGTACATCAAATATATATTTTATATTATATTTATTTTGTCTAAAAAAATATTGATATATTTATCTATAAGCCTGGTCAAACTTGATAAGGTTTGACTTAGTACAAACCTCAAATATCTTATAATACGAAATGAAGCAAATATACATTTACACCTTATGTCTTAGATCCATGGATGATATTCACAAGCACTACTAACATTGCCTTCAAACACTGTCCCTACCTAGCACCACAATACAGTGTCGATGGGTTCCTATCACACCCCGATCTAACACTACCGAAAAGTTAGTGTCAAATAGGGTGTTCCACCAAGGACGACAAAACAACCTTAGTGAAACCGCGCGTGTCAATGCCAATCATAGGATTCCAAGCTGGCATTTATGATAATAAAATAATAATTATTACAAAATTAAATTAATACATTATATCTTTTATCATATCAGGTAAACCCTTACTAGCCACTACCAAGAAAACTATAATAACAGAACTTAGAATGGCTAGCACATAAATCTACAGGCAGTGACTTAGGTCTAGGGATAAAACCAAACTCTTCAGCATTTTTCACCTAAAGACAATGAATGAGAAAGAAAAATAACAAAATAGAGGAGGTGAGTACTTTTGTATTCGCAAGTCATAGAAAACATGAGTATGCAAGCTGCAAAGAAAGACTAGATTTATTTCGTAAATCTTTTATTTGAAAATATTTCACAATCTCTAGGTGTGAGTTTCATCATTCATTTGGGAAAGAGACTTACCGTCTCGATCCGATGCAAGTTGCTTTGCAAGAATCCAAATACAAGAACAAAGTTTTAATTTCATTTATAGTTTCTTTTTATTTTCTTTCTCTTCAACAAATATCATTTCTTAAGCCATAGATACAACCTTTATCTCACTTCTTTCGAGCTAAACAAATATCTTTTTTTTATTGGCTCCTTCTCAGAACCACTAGAGATTTAGCTTTTGCTTCCTCTCGGGAAGACTACTTGATGATGCCATCATGGCATTTCAGATCACATAGACCCGTTCCTAACCACTAAAGTCATTTATCAGTCATCAAGACCGACTCTATTAATGATTCACATCTCCATAAATAATTTTCATAAAACATTAGCAAACAAATCTATGTTAGGAGAATCACTTAATATTTGCCCTTAACTGTGAGCACGGCTATTTAAATAGTTGAAGCTTTGCAGAGTTTATACACTTTACCCACACGACATGAAATTGACACCGGATACCCATCAGCACCGAAAGTTCGTGACAAGGCATTTCCAAAGCTAACCCATGAATATTTGAAGTGGAACGGAGTCGGTCGGATATACGGTTGAGAAGATATAAATTTTTAAAGTTAAAATCGATTTCTGGATAAAGAATTTTTTTAAAAAAAACTAAAAAGGAATAAACCTAAGAATATTCTCTCCAAGATAAAATGTGGGCCTACTGTCAGTGATATGAAGAGGTCTTGAGCCTATGGCTCATGGTGGACTTGGTTCACCAAGGAAGAAAAAGAGAAGGGCTGATGGACTTTGGCCGATTGGGCCAGCTAGGCTGACACAGCCCGAGGATAGCCCGGGAAGGAGCAAGCGAACAAGGGCCATATCATGGGCTACAGCCCATGGATCGAAGGCAGGAGAGGCGGGGATGCCACATGGCTTTACTTGGTTGGCCTAGGTAGGCCTGAGCTGTCAGTGACACAAGGGGAGGCTGGTTTTCTTATTCCTTCTCCTTTGTTCCTTGCCTCGAGTGTCCTAAGGCGCGGTGGCTAGGAGGGGAGGGCGGCTCGAGGATGATCAGGCAAGGGGTGGTGGAGACCGACAACCATCTTGCCAATGCCATGGAGGAGCAGTACCGCTAGGAGGGACCGATGCAGCAGCTTGGCTTGGAGGATGGGGAGGAAAGAGAGAATTAAGAGAGAGATGCCCAACAGAGGAAGGGAGAGGAAGATGGTGAGGCAATGGGAGGGAAGCTCATCAACTTTTATAGTGGTACAAGGAGGTGGTGAGCTTGATGGTGAGTGGGAGTGGGATGATGGTCAGGCCAAGTGGTGGCAAGAACGCAGGGCTTGCGACTGTGACTCAATGATGAGTGGCCAAGGATGGGATGGTACAACAGAGAATGGGCCTAGCGACTGCAGGGCATAGGATTGGTGAGGGGACGTGACGTTACTGTTGGATTCCACGAGAGAAATGGGGAAAAGCGAAGAGATTTGAGGTGGTTGTCCACGTTTGGCACGATGTGGTCTAGCGCAGATTCGGGTTGTTGACGATGGGATTCACAACGGTGAGTCTATGTTTGGAACAGCGTGGCACAGCATGACGCGGTAGGGTCACGGCGTATATGTGCGAATGCGGCGATCAGCTTGGCATTTTGCCGAGCATGTGATATGCGTGTAGGCGCGACACCAGGAGGGGGATGAGCACGTGGGAGTGAAGGAGTGAGAGGCCGTAGGTTAGCCTTGGAGCTGACATGTGGACTCACGAGAGTTGGCAAGGCCGCGAGCGAGCGCGCGAGCACGAGGGCGTGGACACGTGCATGAGGGGGCCGACTTGTGGGCTATGGGCCACAAGAAGGTGAATGTGAGGGGGCAAGGCATTGGGCCGGTAACCTGCTTTAGGAAGGAGGGAAAAGGAGAGAAAGAGAGTGGTCGTGTGGGCCAGAGACATGCGAGTGTATGGATGGGCCGGCTTGGGAAGGAGTGGGAAGGAGAAGAAATGAGGCCAGAGAAGAATGGTATGGGAGGGCGGCCCAAATGAAGAGGAAGTCTTTTGATTTTTTTCAGAGATTTTTAGGTTTGGATTTTTGAAGACATTTTGGTGAATTTGAAATGAGTTGGAATTTCAACCTTGGATTTGGGACCACTTGAAGACTTTTTGGGAGGTATTCAAGGGGATGGATTGAGATCTAAATTTTGGCACAACAAGCACAAGTTCGAAAAGATTTACGGTGACATAGTTCTTTTTCTTCTCTCCCTATTGGTGGTTCATCGGTGAGGCAACTCAAAGGGCCACCGTGTTTTCTCCCTATTGGACCTCCTCTCCTCTTTATCTCCGATGACCATTGGTCACTGGGGAGAGGATGGGGGTTGGGGGGTAGTCACGCTTGTCCCATGCTTAGGTAAATCCTGTAGTAGATCTTTCCTTCCCCTTTCTTGTACAGGTCAAAGGAGATGTCGGTGTCCACCTCCTTTGTCTTGGCAGGGCCTTGTCATAGATTGATTTGCTGGATCACTCTAGCTTACTCCATCTCGATGTACTCGTTGGGTGAGTCTCCGATGCCTTAGTTTTCTATGCCTGCAACTTGGAGTTCTTTAATCCCAGATTCCAAAAGGTTGTGCTGGCCATCATACTCTTCTCCAGCAAGCTAATGCACAAGAACTATGGTCTTCTCCTTGGGTGCCAGCGTTAGATCTTCCTAGAAAGGAAGGAGAAGGCCACTACAGCACAAAATCACATAATGGATTAGGAAGTTAGTGATTTAATTTTCCTCAATTTCACTTGAATGTTGTTTAGTAAATGCATACATGGTTAGATCTCAGAAGCTATGTTGTACCTACTCATCGAAAGCGATCAAGATCGAAGAGTATTTATATCAACACAATACTTTTTTTGCACAGTTGCTTGATGTATATTTATGCGTGTCTTGCACATATATGCAAATAGCAAAACGTGATATATGAGCGACACACGCACACTAATTAATCACCAACAACAATGCAACTCTTATCTCAGAAAATTGGAAATCAGCAGGGCAACTTTTTCTAGTCTTGAGGAATAATATATCTGTGCATACATATGTGCACCATGAGTATAGAGATGCACAGAGATGCGTGCATGCTTGTTCGTGTTGTAGTTCTACGTATATGTGAGAGAGATATATGCACATTTATGCAAGAGAGGCATATATTGGAGAGGGCCGCACATATGCAATGCATGGAATGGATTCAGTGGAGAGTTGCAAGGAGCCAAATTCCTGAGTTTGATAACCAGCTTTTGGCTGTGGCACTTACTTGGCGCCTTGTCACTCCTAACGAGCTTTCGCGCGCACACACACACACAGCTGGAAATAGGTAGCAAGGCGTTCGTCACGGCCTCCCATCCTCCTCCTTTCTTTACCCTCCTTTACTTGCTTTTTTCTCTGCACTCTCTTCTGCCAAAGCTATACTCGCCATAGCTCAGTATTGCTGCAGCTGCTGACCATCTACCTATCTCATCTACCACCTCTCTCTCTCCCTCTAGAGAGAGAGAGAGAGTGCGAGTGGAGATGCAGATGCACATAGAGAGAGAGAGAGAGAGAGAGTTGCAGATGAATGGGGCTGGCTGCAGCTCAATTCAGCCAGCCAGAGTGCTCTCTGCTTTGCAAGGCATGTGTGTACATGTACGTGAGACAGTGAGAGAGACGACGACGACAACGAGGGGCTAGCCTGTTCAAAGTTCAAATGAGCAGGGGCAGGCAGGCATGCAGTTGCAGAGGTCTCAGATGTGGTTGGCTGCAAGCATGCAGCCATGAGCTAGCTACCTAGCTAGCCTTGCATGCATGCATGCGACGGTCGTCGTCGTCGTGGCCTGTGCACGTAGCAGCAGCAGTACGTACGTCTGCGTTCTGTGTCGGTGCATGGGATGAGACGTACGTGGCTGCGAAGGATTGGGCGGCGGGAGCGCCGGCCGGCTGCCTGCCATGGCTGCCGGCGAGGAAGGCGACCGACCGGGGGGCCTCAAAGTGAGCGCCGGCGCCTCGCACCCTCCGCAGCAAATCATGCTCTGCGTGTATTCATCTCCTCTCTTTCCATAGTTCCATGTCCATGTCGTGTCATCTCGACCATTCAACAATCATTTTTACTGCCCTTGCCGGGTATGAGCTACCCACACATGGATGAATGCATATGGGATGGATTAATTGCTAGCAACTTATATATACCTACCTGCGGCTACCCATGCACACATACTTATATATTACATGCATAGATCTATGCATACATTAACGTGTATGTATATGCAGATTGACCATGGATGCCGTATTGATGATTTACCATTTTTATTGATTAATTAATGGGTTGTCTATTACTGTCAAAAATATTGCTAATATATACTACTCCCTCTCTCCGTCTAAAAACAAGTGACCATTTTGGCTTCAAAATTTATCCTAAAATAAGTAACCACTTTATAAAACTATTCTACCACCTATCACCAGTTCTTTAAATTTTTTCTTATATTACCCTTAACCACCCTTCTAATTTATCTTTTTTTTCTAAAGCGATCACTATGGAGGAAGTAATCCATTTCACTAACAACACAATCAAACGTACTCACACTAGGACAGATGCATGCGTGCAGCTCAACGTACGTACGTAGGAGCCAATGGGATGCTGCCTCATGGGGCGCTACAGTGCGTTCGTGCGTTTGTGCATTGTCGTTCGCTCGACCCATCGTCCATTCATCACCCATGCATCTCCACATGTCCATCTGATCAGATAGATACATATCGTAGCTAGCTACTACCGGCACGTGCACGTACGTACGTACTCAATCTCACTGTTGATGCATGCATGCAACCACGTAGTACACGCACAGTAACATACTCTTTCTTTTTTCTCTCTTCTCGGTGAAAGCTAGTAACATGCATGCACTCATGTACAGTGTGAAGTATGAACTGTTGCATGCATGATACTACAAGCAAGCATTCACTATCTTCGTGTACAATGCATGCACACTGCTGCAGTTTTCTCGCATCTTCGGTCGCTGCATGTTTTGATCGGTCTGGTGCATCGTACGCAGTGCACGCACACTTGCCGGCCGGTCGCTTTATGCATGCACACATGACACATACACAGCTACCACCCTAGCTTGGGCTGCAAAGAAACCAAAGAGTGTCATGCTAATGCTACACATGGACACATGCAAATATGCTCGATTCAACCAGAACCCTAGCATGCATGCAGCTAGCTAGCTCGATGTATGTATGTACCAGCAGTGTGTGTACAAGAACTGAACATAGACGTGGATGGACCACGTACAGTACAGTACAGGGTACAGTACAACTATATCTGTCTCTGTGTTGCTACCTATCACATCGATCCTATGTAGGAGTATGTGTGTGTTGTTTACTGTGCCTCTCTTCCTCCCTTGTTCTACTGGTACTTCTCACTTTCTCTGTCACCACTACTGTGTGCCTCAGTCTGGACTCTAGAGGGAAGAGAGAGAGAGTGTGTAAGATTGATTGATAAGTATGTGAGAGAGAGATAGATAGGACTAGTCTGTGAGTAACGTGTGCAGCGTAGTCATGTCATCGATGCGTGGGCCCACCTGCCATGCATTTGGAAGCCAAAACATGTCAGTGTCTGTAGGTTGCAAATCACACTAGCTCTAGTTACCGATGATGGAGCCATGGACGACAATGCTCCACCAGCCGCTTTCTCCGTTGTGCCACACCTTTATTTGTTTATCATGCATATATGTGCATACAAACCTTATATCTCCTCTTTGAAAAGTAGGGGTAATGTTTTATTTTGGACCTGCATATATGTATCAATATATCTAAGTTATACAATATTATATACCTGGGATAAAACAAAAGTTACTATTCACATGAAACATCTATTTCCCTTTCTCCAAAAGAGAAAATTTGAAAGGGGATATAATACTTCAAGCTCGTTTTCATGCTTACATTGAACTGGCAGGCAGGTATACAAAAATACAAAAAGCTAGTATATCTAGGTATAGATGATCTCTATCATGAAACCAAGGTGCGGTTCCCATGTTTGCATATAGGTTTGCATTTAGATATGTTGTCCTTGCTGTGCAAAAGGGCTGAGCAAGCAAGCTCATGTCATGGCTCTTGGCTGCTTCTTTTTTGTTTGGACCGGTGGGCCCACCAGTCACACTGACATGGGTTGCACCCAGGGCACCATTTCTGGAGAAGAAAAAGCACAAGCGTCTGGTTGCATGGATGCAAACCTCCAAGCCCTATATATGCATGGCCATGCAGATTTACACCGAGATAGAGAGAGAGAAAGAGAAGAGGTCTGCATGCATTGGCACTGTACGTCCAGCTTCTTTAAACCGCAGATAGGTAGCCCTGCCTGCCTGCACTGCACTGCTGCATGTCTGCAGTGCATTGCATGGTCCCTATGGCAACAGAGATAACTCTAGACCTTTGTATAGCTCTGATATATAGGATCCATGCATGCATCCATATGCATCGCATGTTCGTCTGCATTTAATAACACGAGTGTGTCTAGACTAGACCTCTCTGGTTGGAGTAGTAGTACTATAGATGCATGCATGGATGCTCTCTCCCCCCTAGTTTGCCCTTTTTATCTCTCTTGTCTCACTTACTTTTCTTTTCTTTTGTGTGTGTAAAACTTCTCTTTTTACCTTAGTAGTTCTATCCATGATATAGTTAAACTTTCGGTCCAGTAGATGCTAGTACATTGTACATCCAAATAATTTCTCTTTTTACCTTGGTAGTTCTATCCATGATATGGTTAAATTTTCCGTCCAGTAGCACAAAAGGAGGTGATTATTCATATTAGATCTTTTTTTTGTTGAAACCTTGATAATTTAACACTCTTATGAAAGAAACACAATAGTCGTATACTTCCCAGATGCCTTTTTTAATCCTTATGGCAAGTTAAACGCCATAGTATATTGCAGCCACTCGTGGAAAATCAAGATTATTTGACAACACCTTTAGGGCCTTCAACAAACCCCGCAAAAAAAAAGGACCTTGAAAAAGCACTAGGATATATGTCCCAAAAGTAAGTCGCTTAATTTCATTACTGTCATGACTTTCAACCTAGGTGTACATGGATAGGTTTCCATAAGAATCTTAATATGCTTAGTTTCTCAAGATCGGAGAAAATATATGGTTGTCACAATTTTTTTTTAAAAAGGCCTACAATAATACTTGATGCATGTATAGACGTGCGCACAGATGCCGATCGACCGTCCAGCCTGAAAGGCTGCATGTATGCAAGCCACTGCATGCGCTTGAAGGTAGCCTTACGTTATCGTATATATACTCTCCATTTTAAAATATACCAAGTATTTTATTTTATTACAACGAGAATTTAACTAACGATTACTTTTATTAAAATATAATTTTTATTATATTCGTATTAAAAACGCTTTCTTTTTATTATTATACTTTTATGTATTAATAGATTAATCACTGATTAAAGTTTTGTTCTATTAAAACAAAATATGTATTTTAAAACGGACGGAGTACGTGCTTACGTGCCTTTTATTGGCATTGCATTGCCTGATATCGATTCACGCTGCTGCTAACGTTGAGCCGAAAGCGAGCGATCGATGATCATGATCGCAAACAATGCTTAGAAAAGTGGCGGGCTGCACATACAAAAGGCCGACAGGGTTCATCATTCTAATGAAAGTTCACGGCAGCTATTGTCGTCGCTGCTCCTGCTGTATGGACTTTAGTTTGTGATTTCAGAGCCATGTAAAGGTACTTATAGCTGTGCGTTTTCATGAATGCCTCGGTAATGTAAAAACACGCCTAATTTCAATCTTTTTCCGCGGGTGGATTATTAGTGACATTAGTCATAACTTGATGAACACATTCCTGATGAACGGGCTTTACTTATCGCCTGACTAAAATGGTGAAAGTAGTTTAATCCTTCAAAAACTTAATTACTTTCCGGTATAGAAATAGATTTCTTAGAGTAGTTTGTTTGACATAAAGGTGGATTATGATAATCTTGTCAGTTAGGCTAGGGGTTTGGTTATAAACTGGCTTTCTTATTCTACTACATCTGTTTAAAAAGACTTAATTTTCAACTATAAAACTGGATAAGTAATTTGCTCACCAACCAAAGATAAAGTCTTCGAGGGAGAGATAGTGCATTACAAACGATAATATTACTATCGTCCAAAAATATTTTGTCAAATATTTATTTAGCCTACCCAACTAATGTGTACAAGCATGTGCACTCTCATGCTCGAAAAAAACGAAGGAAGAAACATGCGTACGCTTGCAAATTAAGGCTGCATTTGTGCAGTATATACCATGTGCAAGTTCTCTGCAGGCACGGTACAAATACTATATCATCTGTGCATTAGTACATGTACAACAATTTAGTAGTACATTATAATAGAGACCAGCTATAGCTAGCTAGCTAGCTAGCTGCGGTACGTAGCAATGCAGCAGGCAACGCATGGTAAAACGGTAAACTCGCAGAAGAAATTACAGCTACCCGTTATGCTTGAGAGAGGATGCATGCTGCAAACAAAAGATGCAGCACGATCAAAACTGGCCAGAGCCCAGAAGCTGAGCATGATGGATCGATCGACCGATCATCGGTGTACGCGCGTCGATACAACTTTCAAAATAACACGTACGCATTATTTTGATATATATGTGTGTGTGCATACAAACTATCAATTACATGGAAGACATGCATATAATAGCTAGTTACAACAGAATCTTAGGCTTTTTTTAGAATGGAGAAAATTTAAGTGGAATTGAACTAAGTCTTGTAAGGATCGTATAAAATTCATGCATTCCACCAAAATGCCCTTAATTCGTCTAATGAAATTATTATCAGAGGACATGAACAATGATTCAGACATCTATTGTCCATATAATCTTTCCACGTAATTTCTAGACTATATGCAGACGAATCATATAACCTGTTATGTATAGTATACCTAATGATTAAGTTCTTTAAACAGCAGATGGAATGATATGTATATGGCATTAAACTGTATATTATACCATCTGTTTATCAACAGACAATATTTTTCTCTCTCCTCCACACGACAAGAAATTCTACGTGAGACTCTCCTTCACATACGATGACATTTGTTTATGCCTTAAAGAGAATTCTACCGTATGATCTTCGGCAATACTAATTCCTCGCGGTAGCTAACTACGTTTGTTTCGTTTTCCAGTGCAGTAAAACAGTCGATCTACCGCCGTAGAATTGTACAGACGAAGGCCCAAGATACCGTACGTAGGTACGATGGGCCACCACATGCGTGGCTTTAGAAGGATCCATCTCCATCGCCGGGAAAGCAAAGCAGCTGTGGAGCTTAGCTCTTACAGCCAACGACGGCACCTCCTCCTCCTGTGGGCCCGCCCCGACATTCATTGCTCCCCCAAGGGGGGCCCACTGGCCCACGCCACACACTGCCAACCCCACACATAACACGCACTACTGCTCATTTCCCTCTCATCTCTCTCTCTCTCTCTCTCTCTGTCTCACAAACTGTTATGGATTGGATATGGGCATGCATATGTACATCTATGTTCCTCTTACACCCTATTTCTCTACTGCATAAAAGCAAAAGCAAAAGTCGTTCATCCCCTCCTCGCACCGTCTGTGTGCAGCGCAAGAGGAAAAAAAAAGAACCGGTAAAAATTTCTTAGTTCATCCTGAGTCATAAGAACCGTATACAAGCAATTTCTGGTGGTATAGACCCATTGCAACATATGAACATATTTCTCGTTAAAACTCGGTGTTTTTGTAGAGAGAGAAAGGTTGTGCAACGTCGAGAGAGAGAGAGAGAGAGAGAGAGAGAGAGTAGTGGTCAGAGAGGAGATGGATGGATGCATGTTTTTTCAGATGTTGGTGTGGTGCAGGGAGAACATGGGGGTCAGATGCAGGGCAAGGCCATGCATCTTTGTCTAGCCTGCATGAGCCTTTGCTGTCTAGTATCTACTAGCTTAGCATCACAGCAGGCACAGAGTCAATCGTATGTTCAGATCAACATCCTGATCACACTCCAGCTAAGTACTGCTAGTTTTTAGGATGTTTGCAATCTTTATTTGAGGATTAAATTTTGATCAATGATTTCCCATAGAACTGTCCTTGGTAGCTACAAGCCAATATATATTTTTCGTACAAAAGCATTGTGGAATAATACGAATCTTTTGGTAGCTTCTTACAAAGTAAATGTACTTGTATTTCGACTAGCTGTTTGTTCGTCAGAATTTAAAAGATTTATACCAAAATAGGTATTATGAATGGAGGAACTGCTACTGTAAACAAATAAATCAGTATCTCTAGTATAGTATAAACTCTAGATATTATACTTCTTGTACAACTATTTCTTTATTTCTAGGAAGACCATTGTATTCCGTATGCATTTGTAGCCCTGTTTTAATTTGGTTCCAGCATGATGGACAATGTGGATATTAACATTATGGTAATTTTAATTTATATGACTTGATAGAGAAATTGGTAGCTTTCTTCTTATTCTTGTCTTAATAATTAGCAATGGATATTCTATATATATAAATGAAGGGTAATAAAGTATTTGACTTTATCAATTGTCTTTTATAAATCTAAAACGACTTACACTTGAAATGATATAAGTATCTTCTTCCTATCAAAACAAAAGAAGAAAAAAATGCAAGAGTTTTGCAGGTTTTGTTTTTGCACAAAACAGTACTACCATGCATCCAAAATTCTTATGAAATCACACGATTCATAGCCAGAAATGTTGTACGAAGAATAAGCAGCTATGAATAAAACTTGTTGCTGCGAATGAGATGGTCGAGTTGCTTGCTTGTTCAGACGTACAGTGACGGTTTGCAGCAGAGAAGAAATCTGCAAAATTAATTAATAACTCGCACGTCAAGCTCCACCCGCAGACAGACAAGCAAGTAGTACACTGAAAATTGCCTTGCTTGCTGAACGCGTCAGACATGAATCTCCAGACAGGGAGACAAAAATAACTGCCATACGTTTTAATTCTGCGTCAGATTATGCCAAATGATGCAAACTATAATACACAGCATTAGCAGGAGTACAAGCCACTTGTTTCAACAGTTAGCAGCATGTTAGATGTTCCAAAGCCAAGTTCCAGGCTTAGAACGAGTAGAGTCCGAGTCCTTGTTGAGCAGACATACTGATATATTTTCATGTTCAAACTAAAAGTAGCTATCAGTACAAGCATGAGTGCATGGTACAACAACGTTTAAATAAACTGATGAACTATGGTACGATACAACAACGTTTGTATGAACTCACAGCATATAATTTTTACAAGCATCACAAGATGCACTGGACAACGCAAATCTGAAAAAAAAAAGTAGAACAATTGGAAAAGGCTTTTACAGTTTAGGAGGATGGAGCCCACACTGAAGAACTGATTTGAGGGTGGATGGTTACAAGTTAAGCACTTCGACATGATTTATTCCAAGAGCAGCGGTTCTGTTGCGATGCAATCATTGGTATGAAGCTGTTTGTACAGAGAAGCTTGGTCACATAAAGGACTAATTTCCAACAGTCAGGAGTGTCAATTAACATGCAATTGCAGAATTAAGTCATATTTTGTTTCGGCACACACGAGACAGGAGACAATCTAAAACGAATGTACATTATATGAAACTGCCATGTATACTCGAAAAACAAGAAAACTTCAAACGGCTCTCCACAAATTAATCTTTAGAAAATGGAAAAAGGGTTCGAGAACCACCCATGCAGAAAATAAACCTCTTCTGGGTGATAGCTCAGAGACTCAGATGTTGTATCTTATGATGGTTTAGGCCCATATTCTGTAAAGTAACGATACATTCATATTCCTAGCATAAGCAACTTCAACAAAAAATATAAACAGATAATAAAATGGCTGACTAACCCACGCATATCTTATATCTAGTATAAATCATAACTATAATTAAAACAGAACTAGGACACCAGGTGTTGTAGATATGATGATTCTGCACAATTTTTTCCTTACCTTCAGATCACTCACACTTCGTCAGGCTCGTCTGGATCCTGAAAATAACACATAGGGTTTATTAGGACTTTGCCGGAAGCAAATGATAAGATATATAGTTCTCAGTTGGATTGGTTACTTCAGTCAAAGTTTACAAACAATAAGCAAATGATAAGATCTAGTCCTGCTCATCGGAGTCCAGAACAGGATGTTATATGCAGCTCTACCAGTAAAAAAAAAGAAAAGAAAAGTCTGGTTGGTACACTAATAGGGCGCACAAGCAACACAACTGCCAAGAGGAAACGACATGTCTATTCCAACATGTGCGATAGCAATTTGTGGAAAGCTATATTCAGTCAAAAGTGTGTGGAAGAATGTTCTCTATTAAATTGAATGCTACCTCCAGGATATAGAGTGCTATTAATATTTTTTTACATAAAAAATCAAAGACAGAAATGTTAAACACGTTTTTATATGAAGTAAAGGAGAGACCTACTGAAATAATAAATATATTAATGATAAGATAGGATTATACAAAAGGTCTAAATGACCTTTTGTATACAACATCAACATGCTAACCAAATTGAGCCGAAGGTAACAACATCATGTAAACTTCATGTAAAATGTCACTGAAGCAACTAATCAAACAACAAAATAGAAACTCATGTAGGCTAGAAAGGAAGATTATGTGATAACCTAAACCATTAAAGCACCATCCAAGGGTGTGAAAGATTAGTGATGATGATGCTTCTTGTGGTGGTTTCCTTATAGCAATAACTACACTAAGCAGGTTCCAGTTATCTAGAATATAGCCAACAAAAGCAAGGTAGATCCAACTGTTATATAAGACAAGCAGGGCATATTTGTAACTTGGATAATGAGTAAGAACGCCATACCGGTAAGAAGTCCCAGTCTTCCTCTGTCAAATCAAATTCTTCAATAGTTGCATCAGTAAACAACAACTGCAACAACACAAAACATATAAAATTGCTTTTTCCTGAAATTACACCCCCTACACATTAACAAGCTATTTGTTGACAAACTCACTGTATGTATTCCATTATGTTCATTGAAGTCATATATACTTGCTGCGAGATACCTGAAATGATGAGATAAATAATTAGGTATAATGGATCATAATCTGAAAAGAGCAAAAATAAAAAAAGGAAATAAACTTCCTTAATCAGATAAAAACTAAAACATATCAAAAGTTAAAATAAACTATGCATGTACTCTCAATGGTTTTGGTAGATGAAGTCAAAGCAAATGATTAGTAACATAACCACTGGGAGCCAAAGTTTCTCATAGGCAGCCATGAAAAACTGACCCATTTCCAACCTTAACACCAGAGTTTATCAACACAGTAGAGAGCAGTGTTGAATTGGACAGCTTATCATATTTTCCCAAAAGGCATATAATAACCAGATAGGTATCCCAGATTATAGGAAAAACATATACATCTTCAAATCGTTAGAAGAATCTACGGTTCCCAAAGCTTACATGTTGTGCCGTCGATGCCACAAACGCACAATCTCCCCAATACAATTCTCCAAATACGTCTTTCTTTTCTTCCGGACATGCTGATCTTGTGGCAAGCTTTCATTATGAAGTACAATTGAGTTAACTGGCTTTGTGATGCCGAGCATTTTTCGGCAGTTTGAAGATCCACAGTGACAATCTTGATTGGCTCCAAACTGGACAAACCTGTAGGTAAAGCTGAGAAATTAAATACTATAGTTCCATATACAGAAAAGAATGAATCATGATGCCTAGCAAAAATGAAAAGAAATAAAAAACAGAACTAGAATGAACGTACTTGTAATCATAGGTCAGCTCCTCCCCAATTTTAATGTCACGTAGAGCAAAAATTCCAACTCTGGTCATTCCTTCAACAGTCCTGAAACAATATAAATACTACTCATAAATCATGGTGATCTTAGAAGAGTGACATATATAAAAGAACTGACCAGAATATAACCAACCATTTCTGCATTTCCATGTTTGGCTCACAGCTATGATTTATGAAGCGGGACATGTTTCCTTTGTTGGTAGCGTCAATCACCATATTACTGCTGACCTCACAAAGATAGAAGTTAGTGTCACCCTGCCTCTTCATTTTCCATAGTCTCTGCTCACAGGTTCTGTCATCAATAACTACAATATGTTTGCAAGATATCTGGATATTAGTATTTAGATCCAAGTTATTGTATGTTTAACAGTTTGAAAAAAAACTTACTGAAGGCTATGATAGCCCTCCAATCCAAAACAATAACTTTAGTTTGATTATCATGTTCAATGCATGAATTCATATCAATATATCGATCGATCTATATACCTATGCTAATCGGACACTCCAAGGAAGATCTGACGTTAAGCACAGAAATAGTGAATAAAAATCTGGCCATCAATCTAGGTGGGGCTAAATTATGACTTGTCTTAAAAGAAGAGCCCAAGTAAGTTACAACTTGCTTACTAGTAGTTTCGAATTCCATAATTAAATTAACAGGATACAAAGTTGAGATTCCGAGACGTATACAATATCAGGAAAAAAACTAAAATAGCGACTCCAAACCAAAATAACCTTTTTTATTAATTCCGAATTTGTTTTTTTATCAAGAGCAAATAAGATTGAGGCACCATATGAGGTACAAATGTATATTTATTAGTCATGAGTTCATGTCAGTTAAGACTTGCTAATTATGAATTTCGAATTGCAAAAACTATTAAATTAAAAAAAATAAATTGAGGCTCCAGGTTGAGTTTAACTCGGTTACTACTAAGTTCAAAATTCAAAATTATTATATCACAAAAAACGATATTTGCTACTTGAAACCAGTTGCAGCTTTGTATTTAAAATTAATTTCAAATTCAGTAATGCAATTCATATCCTGAAAAATCTATTTAATCAAGGACAAACAAAAGTCAAGACTACATGACAAGTAAAACTCTTTTTATATTAATTTTAATTTTTTAATTATGAAATAAAAAAGAAAGTAACAAAACAAGTATTACAGTGAATGCTGCATATAATTTTGTATGTACTAATTTTATATTTTGGAAGTATTAATAGAGTTAACTTATTTTGTTCTTACGTACTTAAAAGTAAAGTTTACTATATGTGAACAGGATGTACAAAGCAATACCTTCTCCGACATATTCTATTACAAATTCTCCTTTTTTTATATCTTCCTCAGCTATCACCCCAAAGCCACATTTCTCTGTCTAGAAGAAACTGTTAGTCATTTAGGATATAGGTGAAAAGGGATAAATCTGTAGGAAATACTAAATGAGGGTTTCTGAGACATTAAAATTTATACAGCATAGAAAAATTGGGAATGTAGATTTAGAATATCAATCATGAGATCATAAATTCAGATTATTACATTATGTTATGAAAAATTCAACTATAAGAATCAATTTGCTTCTATTATCATATTGTTAATACATAAGGGAATAATTTCCTCCAAACAATTTGCCTTCCACTAGCCAAGTATTTGGTGGTAAAAGTACAACTTCTATAACTTTTTGTAGACAAAGGAAGTTTTAACATTCTAGAAATTTGGATGGTAGGGTACAGGATGTGCTGACAGAATATGCCTCTATACCAAGGCAATGTTGGATATTATATCATAGTATGATAAAAGATAGTTAATTGTTAAAAAAGGGATATGGAAATAATTTTTCTAAAATCCGTGTTATTCAGCAAATAAAAAAGCATCGTGTTACGAATTGTAAGTGACAGAACTAGGAATTCAAAATTGTGAAACATCCAGGCCAGACAAATGGGGAACATGGACAGTGCGGTGACAAGTATTCCTGACCCCAATGACCTAGTACAATTGGGTAAGAAATAACACATCCTTGTCCCTGAGGAGCTATTTTATATTCAACAGGATAATGCCTGCTCCTTGTACAAGAGCTATTAGGTAGCCAGAATGCATTATGAAACTAGCAGAGCGGCCAGACAAATTACTTGGATGTTAAAATCATGAAAACCTATCAGGTTGGATTGCCCTTGGAAGGGGTGTTTTAACTGGTTTTGGTAGTTAATTAAGGGGTGTAAAATTGCCAGTTAAATGGTTGAGGATTGATTTCTAGAATCTAGATTTAGGCAATAGTTGAGGGGTAAAATAGACTTAAAAAGGAATGCCCCCCAAAAGGGTTTATTTCCAATTGTACTGATATTATACCGATGATTCTGAAAGAAATAAACCTATTTTTTCTTCAAGCGACAGAAGAATGTCCCTTATTTTTGCAGGAAAGATTTCTCAGAATACCATAATCTGATTGAGATATATGATATATCACAGCTTAACTGGCTTCATAGTTTATGTATTTTCTTTTTCATTTAGGTAGCTGTATTTTTCATCTGGCTAACAATTCCTTTATCATTACCAGTGTCCTATACTCCTACTACAAACCAATGGTACTACTATACAGTTTGCACAAGAAAAGCTAACATTTTTTAAGGGAAAATTGGTGTCATGCCATCGAAAGTTCCAGAGTTTAGTTTTGAATGTTTATGGTACACTTTAATACCATTCAAAGTTCTCACTGTTACTCTTTATAGCATTTCCATCTACTCCCGTTTAGATTTTCTTTTTTCCTTTTAATTTTTTGGCCAAAAATGTCATGCGAAATGACATTACTACCCTTCCTTTACAGATCTGTTTAGTTAACAAATTATTTTGCTCGTTTGTTTCCATTTGCCTGAGCAGAGTGCGTGCATTGAGAGGACAAGAGCCACATGTTGACGAGGAAATCACGAGCTGTGTGTATGTTGTGAGAAGATGAGCCGTGCACCAACAAGGAAATCCCGAAGAGGCTCTAGCTCAAGCAAGGACCGTGTGTTATCAGCATGGAGGAGCTCAAGCTCAATCTCATCAGGAGTCAGGACTCAGGTGGAGCTCCTACCTGAAAGGATCTCCACGTGAGGAGATGCTATCTTCAGATTAATCTTGTCATTGCGGTAGAGATTAAGCAAAGAACAGACAGAAGCTCACCGGTGGGGAGCTAAATTGCATTGTGGCTAGAGTGGCGGCAGACAGTGAGGAAACAGCATCGTGCTACAGGTCAAGCAGGCAGCCGGTACGAGCTCACCAATAGGGACGAGACTTGCTCGCGCGGTGGGCAGCGGACAGCAGGATCCTGGGAGATGCTTGAGGAAGGGGATCGCTCAAGTTCGAGCTGGATGCATTGGGCTTTGACATGAGGTGGAAAGGCATCTCGTCCTATGTAACAGGAGAAGTTCCAAACTGGGCGGAAATGCTAGAGTAACGGTAGGCAATTTGGATGATATTAAAATGTACCGAGAACTTTCAATGGTACAAAACTAAACTCAGAACTTTTGATGGCATGAAACCATTTTTTCCTTTTAAGAAGACACATAGGATAAAGAAATATTATATTTGTATAACATGCATTGCATTAAAATTTTATTAGCATCAGCTACAGAAATGACATATTTATCCTTAATTTGCCTTAAATGGTAATCTGCCAACACAATAATTATAGAAAATCAATTCAATCATACCTTAATTAATTTGGTTTTCCTCAAAGTCCTATGCTGGAATGATTTGTTAGCACATTTATTCTCACATTTACAGGTTGGCGAACAACAAGAAAACAACATCCTGCATCAGCAAAATACAATATTTTAGAATGCCTCAACACCAACAAAATTTACAAGTTATTCTAACAAGAATTTTAATGGTTCTTCCAATTTTGTTAATAAGGTCAGGTTCGTAGGTAGTATCATGGCAATATGATTGGGTGCATGTTGGAGAGAGAGAGAGATCACCCGCACTGGCAATCTTTGTCACAAGTTATTGATGATCCAGAAGAAGGGGTACAGGAACAAAAAATGCCATCATCCTCAATGCGTTTCCTAGTAAGATAAACATCTTCGATAGAATTAAGGACAACAGTAACATTAAATAAATTTATAGAAAAACAGAAATTTTAATGCAGCAAAAGGCAAGCCTTTTATTTATATTGTGCAGTTTAGATGTTCCGGTCATATAATTGTAAATGAGTAATTGACAACAATGTTAAATGGGATTCAACTAATTAGAATTACGAAAATACCATCTTAAGACATTTTTAGTTAATCCCCATTTCAAAACACATTATTGAAAAATAAACCACTGACTTTCCTATGCTAAATTATACTTTTTAGTGCATTAGGGTTTAGTAAAAGAAACAGAAATTTTCGGATATACCACTGTACACCAATCTAGACTGTTACAACAGAGACTGAGGAATATACACTCAAAACTTTGTAGAATTATTGTTCCAAGAAATGAAATTTTAACCAGAGTCATTGCAAATTTAAATGAGGAGGCTAGTAATTGCTGCTCCAAGAAAGGAAACAGATTAAATGCAATGGTGGGTATGGATACTCCGTTTAATTGGTACGTAGTAGCCTGACTTCCATTCTTTCAATGCAGGTGGCAGATCAAAGTCCACAGGAGCTTTTATCGCCTTGATCAATTGATCAAACACATTCTCATGTTTTTTCTGCAGCATTGAGACATGAAGCATATAGAATTATTAACCAACAAAAATAAGGAAGCAAGCATCTAAACAAAGATAAACATATTAACACAATTAGTCTGTCTATTCACATATGCCCATAGTCTCTCTCTCATGCATACTTATGCAACTATGGGGAGATAAAAGTGATGAACCATGGGCATAGAATTTTTTTTTTGTTTTGTGCTGAAAGATAAAATAGGTTTGATCAATAAAGTTCAATGAAGTGTTCATTCATGTGGCATTTTTGCACAGTTAAGCGCTTGTTAATATTTACAAAAATAACAGAAACTACTAGCATGAGCAACCACATCAAGTGGTTCAATTAAACAGCCCTGGTACACACTAGCAGTTATTTCAGGCAATTAGTGGCACCACTTAAATCACAACAAAGCTTCAGTAAGCTATCTTATCAATTCAAAATACTCGCAACGATTTCCCGCAGGTCAGGGACCCAACACCACATGGCCTATGATCAGCGCCCGCCTGCAATTTCTACTTGAAGGAGTGCTATTCTAGACATCCAAGTAACTAGGTCTAATCAACAACTCTTCCCTGCAACAATAAAACTAATAAAAAAATCTAGAGAACAACTCTACCCCTTCCTAGGGAGCAAATGCGCATCCAGACCCTGAACCCCTAATCCATATACCCTATACCGCGCCCTCCCCATTGATCCTTCTCTCGAACCAGCGAATATTGCACCGCAAAAACGATAGGTGCGGTTCTCGAATCCCGACTGGAAAGGTCTCCGGAAGATTCGATCCAAAAACGTTGCATGAAGATTCAGGGGTTTAGGGTTTATCTGGAAAGGGCGAGGAGGGGGCAAGAGGTTGGTGATGAGAAGGGGTACCCTGATTTTCGCCGGCCGTGGCATTGGGTCAGGCAGGCAGAGGTCGCCGGCGGTGGCGGAGGGGCGCGGGCGAGGCCGGGTCGGACCAGCGCGGGACAAGACGACCGACGACGAGATCGAGCCCTAGCCTAGCCCGCACTGGCGAGGAGAGGGAGGGAGGTAGCGGACAGATGCAGGGCGCAGCAGTCGCCGGCGCCGGAGGAGGGAGCGCCGCCGCCGGGAGGACGCGAGGTCTGAGAAGCAAAGATTGGGGAAAGGCGTAGAATCATGTAGATGGCCTTTCGCATGTAAATATGTCTAACTTCATGGGCGGGCGAATAGGTTTTCGCAGACTGCATAAGCTCGGGCTCGGCGAAGGCCCGGCCCGGCCCAAGACCAAACGGTAGGATAAAGGCCCTAACCCTTATTCAGCCCACTAGAGCCCATCAGTTAAGTACCGAGCTGCTAATCCAATCATGGCCTAACTCAAATCCTTAGGATGACTGGCACGTGGATGATACTAAAGCAGTTATGCCTATTGGGCTATTCAGGGCATCACACATCTTGTCATTTATTCACCTTTGACCGGAGGGTGAACCATATATCAATATTATTATGGTAAGAATTCACTATCCGTTCATCTTACCAATGATATGTTCTAGCAACGATAAAGTTTCTTACAACCGTTGTATTTTTTTTCTGCTTGTGTATATTTTTTCCCGCTTTGATTACACGAGGCACCACCTTTACTTTAATAGGGAAAAAAAGTTTATTTAGTGAGCACTCACGTGCCACAAGATCATACGATTTAGTCAAATTTTTATTTTTGGCTCACTTAAGCCTGTCTCCTTTTTCTTTTCTAGAAACTAGTGTATAGGCTAGATATATAAGCTAGATGTGCGATGTTTTGTGGGCTCAACTTTTTTTTTTGCAAAACATATGGGCTACATGTATGGAGTTTTTTTAATCCAAACATTTATACATAAAGTCTCTATAATGAATATCTCTATGTATAAAATTTTTATATCAAACATTTCTATCTATTAAGTTTCTAAGCACTAAGTATACATGTATAAAGTTTGCTATGTATAAGGTTTGTAAATTTTTTTAGTTGAGTTGAATGCATTCTTATAAACGGGCTGTACATGGTCATGGGCTGAAAGTAGAAAGACCAACCAATGTGTAGGAAAAAAGTACATGCGCACATGGCTTAAAGCCACTCACATGTTGGGCACATGCACTAGACATGCCCTGACAAGGTGGCTTCCTCCGCACATGTAACCAATGGCCCTACGACGTAAGAAGAGGTTGGCACTAAAAATGAGCATGAGTGGAAGAAATGGAGCAAGAGAAAGGGCAGCGTGACCACAGGATGGCATTGACACTACTAAATTGCTATTGTACTTAGTAGATTTATCAAAAAAACTACTTTAAATTATTTATATTTTCAATTATTTGTTATAAACATATGATTGTAAAAGTTAGATGAACCAACCATAAGAACTAGCATATAGGAGGAAAAGTACGAGAAAATTGCTTCTATACCACATAGTTGAGTGGCATCCTCTTTTGCCATAAAGTTTGTTATCTTTTCTAAATTGTTTAGACCATTTCTTTTTTTTCCACACTGGACAACATACCCCTTTTCTTCCTTGGCTATTCTCTTGTGTGCCATTGCAAAATGCTCCATGGATGCTTGAGCTACAACAATCATTGATCATTGCTGTAGCTAGCAACCAATAGAGCTAGAGACCGGAGCACTTAAAGAAGGGTGTCAAGGAGGCTCAAGGCCATATAGGGTCGGTGAGGTGACAAAGCAGAGCAGCACATAAAGCTCAAGGTTGACCATGGGGTCGGTGAAGTTGTCAACACGCATCCAATAGCTAGAGCTCAAGGCCATGTGAGGAATACATAGCACCAGTGAAGCTCGAGGCCATGCAGGGTCTCCGGGTTACCCTTGGTTGACTAAACCCAAGATGCATAGATGAAGAAGAGATAGAAGTGAATAAGAGCATGTTCTTTCTGGCATATTGGCTGAGCTAATTTCTTAATTTTTGTGATTATATTTTTTTGAACTATTAAATTGTGTATTTTTATAAAAACATTATGTAAATAAGTTTTTCTAGAAAAATCAAATAAATCTATTTTTAAATTTATAATAATTAATATTTAATTAATTATACCCTAATATTTTTCCATGCCATAGCCATCTTAGCCTCTTCATCTCTATAAGAATATGAGAAAAAATAGGGGCATATGTGTCATTTTCTTATGTGGTGGCATAAGAGCAGATTACCCCTTCAACTATGTGGCAATTTAGCAAAGGCAACAACTTTTGTTGAAAAAAGGAATATACCCTAAGAGCAATTAATTTTCTTGAAAATGTTCTGACTGGCATGCATGGTATGTCAAATTTACTACTAGCAACAACACCAACACAAACATGAGACTAAAGAAAACAACACACTTGTAATGCTGAAATTCATGGATCCAATTTACATCACATGCACATCTGTTTGACATCTCCACTACTCGATCGCTCCCATGAATTAACTTGAACAACCTGCATATCCACGCATATATACAATACAGTTGTAGCAATTAATGCGTATATAACTAGCTAGGATTTCCAGCTGAAACCTACTAATTATAATAGTACGGCTGCTCGCGATGATCCTGCCAATTGTTAATATAGCTTTGTTCCACGTGGGGCTGCTTCGTATAGTCGTGCAGAGTCGCCGGAGGATGCGATCCTCCGGCGGGGTCGCCTCGTGATTACTACACTTCTGTGGCACGTACTGATGAGGAGGCAGTGCTCTTGCTGCCGGATGCTTCTCCCTGTAGCCGTCATACGGGGCAGTCCCGGCGAATTGATCATGAGCAGCCGGTGGCTTCTTCCAAGGCGACGGCTCCGGCGCAGGAGGAGGAGAAGGTGGAGGAGGAGGACGACGAGAAGCTGGCGGCGGCACCTGATGGCTGTAGTCGTCGTCTTCTCCGTTGTACTGCGCCGGGGGACGACGTGGCCGCTGATCAGTTGCCGCGGGTGGCGGCGGAGGCAGTACGGGTGGGTATAACGGCGGCGGTGGCTGCACTACTATGACTGGCATCGTTGGCGGCTGCTTGAGGGGTGGTTCATGCGACGGCGGCGGCGGAATGGATTGCGGCGTCGTTGGCTTGAAGGGTGGACGATCATCTTGTGGCTGCTGCTGCGGCGGCGGCGGTTTGCTGCCGTCGTCGTTACCATTCTGAGGGTCTCTGTTGGGGTGGCAGCAGAACAAGTTGCAGGAGATGTTGTCGCAGGAGAGGTTAAGAGATCCAGACATGCTTGCTTACCTAGCATGTCTACACCCGAGCTTATTAACCACCTTGGGTTTGGGTTTGTATATATAGGGATTCTATGCACCTGTAATATTAATATTAACAGTTTTGCTCTCTCCTTTGGTCATGAGTATACGATGTTTAGGATAAAATTTGCTTAAACTCCTTAACCTTTGACCATAGAAGTAATTGATTGTTAAAATTTTAAAAGTTTGACTAAAATTTATCTTAAACATAGTCCTTATCTGTTGTTTTTTTTCTCATTTACATGGGGCATAATATAAGTTTTTGTGGTTTCAATTAACTAGGATCAAATAGCCCACTCTTCCCAAATCCTTCCTATTTAAACCCAGCCCACAAGGCCACAACCAACTATTTTATTCCCATCACACACATTGTTCTCTCCTGACAATCTTATGTTTGTTTGGTCTTCTCCACTCTAGCTAGGTCTTCCTCTAAAACAAAGCAACTTTTCCTCTTCCTCTACCTTCGCTTCTTACCTGATGAATCCTAAATTGTCAAGGGTCGTTATTGTCACCATCACTGCTAGAAGTCACCAAGCTTGTCTAAGTTGGAGGGGAAGGTCATTGGAGGATGAAATTGCAAAAAAGATTAGGACATTAACCTTTTAATTAATTACTCTATTAAAAAAATTAGAATAATTTCATTTTGTCACTTCCCCTCAAACTTTAATTACATAGTAGGAATCACTAGACACAAGCACTTGCAGGGTATCCCCGGCCCCTTAAACATACACATAAATAGAAAATGCATGAATCCAGAGGTCTCACAACATTCTTGTTGTAAGGCACTGACCGGACGTACGTGTATAGCTATGATATAGGGACTCAAACCATATTTGGTTGAGTCATGCGCCCCTACCTAAGTACAAACCCGTCCCCTGCAGCTGGTCTGATGGTTTTTGGATATGTATGCATGTTATAGCAAATATCTCTCCTTGATTTGGAATATGGATCAAATCGTTAATTTCTTTTTATCGAGTTGTCCACGTGAAGATTCTAATGTTTTCAAGGAGGTTCGTTTGGTTGAATGGAAAAGCTGTATAGAAGATGACCATCCATGTTTTATTGTATGAAATGATTCAATTTTTGTTTGGTTTGTATGGATAGATTGATTCAATTTCTTTTATGGTTGGAGTGATACAATTTGGATGAGATAAGTCAAAATTTAGTACACCTACTTGTCATATATACTTCTATTACTACAATATAACCTTATGATATATATCTTGTTTTATAGATTAATTATAAGAAATATGCGGTGTAATCAAACCACAAATTAAATAAGTGGTTTAGAAGGAAAAAAATCATTTGAATCTTGCTAAAAAAAAGTAGGCCACATCTCACCCATAACAAAATATGGACAACACCGATTGTTTTAATCGGGTTTTACCATCCAGTATATTAGTGTGTTTTAATCGGGTTTTACCATCCAGTATATTAGTGGAATATTTCTATAGTTATGGCCATGTCTCGCTTATGAAGCAAATACTTAAAAAAATAGTGATGGCCATACATATCATGAACCAAACGGACCTTAATTACTACTCCCTCCATAAAAAAAATCCTAAGAATGAATCTGAACATAGCTAGGAATTTGTTTTTTTTTGACGGATGGCGTAATTTCTATTCGAACTGCTGTGATGTATATTTGGTTTTGTATTTTACATTAACGCAACTTAATTAATTGACCTGGTCGCCAAATATATATGGTTGGTCGGTGTTACTTTTGACGACGAAGGATCAGATTCAGTCTTTGGTTAAATCATTCGATGATTATCCAATGACTAAACCCTCGTATAGTATAGTCATGCATACATGAAAAAGAACCATATCATATGTATCTACTACCATCTTAATGTGTAATCTGAGGCATAAACTATACCTGATTCTTGTAGCCATGATTTGTTCCATTCGAGAGATTCTGGCCGGCCTCAGTGAAAAGGAAGGTATAAGTTCCAATCACAAGCTAGTGTGTGGATGCTGCCACAACGACGCTGGCCTGGTAATATTCTTCCCAAAAGAATGGGGTTCTAGACTTCTACTAGTAATTAAGTGATGCTTACCTTGGTTAATTAGTTAGAATGGGGACGCAAAATATCCTTCTGATACGATAAATTAATAATGTGTGTTGCTTTTCTTGGTTTTTTTTCTAGTCCCTTGTTTGAAGGAGATTCGACATAGTCCACAATTATTATCTTAAAAACGATAGTCTCTGAAATTAAACATTAATAGTGCAAATGACAACTTTATCATGCTTGCGACTGTTAGAGTAATAATTGGAAGAAAAAAGTAGAATGGATATTGAACATCTGGAATTTAAGGCTGAGAGGAAAAGTCCATTGATAAAACTAGGATTAACCATCCAGAATAACGACATTTGTAACAGAACTGTAGAAGCAAATGCCCTAAGATGCCAGAAAGTAGAAGAAAGAAAAAAGGTAAATGGGTACAAACGGATCAATCGTAGTGGGACAGTTATTGCTAATAGCAAATATTACTCTATAATAAGTGAGTAGAATCAAACATGAAAACCATTACCGACTACAATATTACAAGGGTTTGAAAATGTGAGTAGAATCAAACCGAAAGTTTATCAAGACTCCATGTCATATGAAAAGCTACACCCATATCCAGTATGTATTGGTTGGAGGAGTGAGCGCCATTGTCGCTGGTCCAAGTCCATATTACCATTAAACCATGGAAATATATATTTTTGCGTCGAAAAGTAGACCGGGAAGAATTTGGGAAGACTTCAAACTGCATATACATAGGCATGGCCCAACTATATACTCTTTACATCGATAGCATCAACTAATATCTATACTTAGGACTTCTTACAATATAACAGCTTACATCGTTTTTTTCACCTTTAGGTACCCACTAAATTTAGGAAACCGTTCTCGAGCACACTGTACTGTGATCTGTGAATAAGCTGAAAACCATGCCTGGTAAGGTTTTTTTTTTTTTGAAAGCCATGCTTGGTAAGTTGGTAGAGTTCGATGTTATGTTGCTACAAAGCAGAACTTATGTTTATAAAACTTTTGTGGTACAAAATGTTGGAAATTGAAAAAGGAATGACTGTACCGAATTTTCTATGGGCCAGGGAATATGTAGATTGTTGATTCCTTCTGGAAAATATTTTTCTTATACCATTACATCATAATAGTAGGAACAATGGAAAAACAATAATGAAAAATGATTGTGTAGATGAATTTGCTAATTATAACTATATGAGAAATTGATTTTAACACACAAACCCATTAGGTTATTAATTACTGACTGAGTTTAGCATAAATCTATTTGTTACATTAAAGTTCAAACTAGTTGTGGACTATAGTCATTTTCTAATATTATGTAAAGGAGATATATAGTGATCCGTAATATTCCTTGTTAGCCTGTTAGGTTAATTTTGAATTTCAGGGTTTTCTCCGTTAATTGGCCTACCTATATAAGCTTATGAATCAATAATTAATGGGAGTGGCTACCCAAAGAGTAGATTATGATGAGGGCATCTATTCCTCGTTCCTCTCCTTTTAGGATGTATTCCTTTCAGAATATGTAACAAGTTAAAAGAAAAAGAGTAGTATGAGTACTTTTGGTCGGTTTGTCTTTGCCGCACGCACATTATTGTTTTTGAAAAAAAAGAATATTTGAATCCATTGCAGATCGATATTGTTAGGTTCATGCATATCGGATTAGTAGGATATGTTGTGGCTACCGGAGCTAACCACATACTTAGAGAGTTGAATATCAACGGCAGTCTTCAATTCATCATCATTGGCAAAAAAAACTCTCATCCTGAAGGACTCCTCTAACAGGTTTTAATGTCTTGTCAAAGATAGCCTCATGCCGTATTGAGACTCATTGAAGATGAGATAGAGTGGCTGGACCCATCACAGCTGAGCCTATATTTGTGATGGGCTATTATATAAAACTGACAGATCTCATCTCTAACGAATTTAGTAGATAGACGGTTAAATATAAACTCTCACCTGTGATAGTTATATAGTCTAAATCCGTCATGATGATAGTTTACTACTTGTGTAATGGTTTCTTAGTATATCCTATCAGAGGTGTAGTTTGCCTTGTGACGTATATTCATTTTTACGGTTCGTCATAGGTGTCTTGACAACACCTCTAACGGTTAGTGTGTTGGTAACCGATAGGGTTGGCTACTTTCTATATATACCTCCAGAGATGCATTTGTTGGTTAACCCAATATAGTTTACATTTTAGGTGGCAGGGTAGGGGGACACATTTTTGTCATGATATTGAGAGGTTAAATAAAAATGAGTTAAATTTGGGCTTAGTAGTATTATAATTTGTTAATCCAAACTAATTTTATTACATATGTGCATATGGATCGTAGTTAGATGTACAATGCTAATCGCTTGATCCAGAAGTTTAGAAATAGAGTAATTGAATTCTTAAATGCTATGGAGGATGATAAGAGGAGGATTGTGGTTTGTCTATGTATATACTACAGAAATGAGAAGCTGTTTTTTTAGATAGAGCATAATTATAATCTCATCTTATATGTAAATATTTTTACAAAGGGTTATTGTTATTGGACCAAACATGGGGAGCAAGAAGTGCTGAATATTCTTGTTAAAGAAGTGGATGATGAATACCAGGATAAACAAAAAGATTGAGATGACATATTTATCCATTTTCTGTTTGATGGTGATATCATTGATATCAACGATGATGTTTTTTCAGTTGCTTCGTGATGCTGAGAAGCTAGAATACAATGAGAAGGATTATGGGAAGTTCTTAGTTTTGGTGATGGATTCGGAGACACCTATATATCCTGGATGTAAGCTTAATCACATGAATCTATGTTGTCCTTGATTTAATGAAGTTTAAGATAAGTAATTGTTAGTTAGACGAGTGCTTCTTGGATCTGCTTAATTTTTTAAAGGATTTACTATCGACGGGAACAAAATATTGAAGATAACATATGAACCAAAGCAAGTGTTATGTCTCTTGGGGTTGGAGATTCGAAGAATTCATGCATGTCCAAACAATTGCATCTTATATTAAAAAGATACACCAATTTGGATATGTGTTCTATATGTGAAGCTTCTCGATACAAGCAAAAGAATAACAATATAGAGGGTATAAAGTCAAAGAGGAGTAGTCTAGCAAAGGTTATGTGGTATCTCCATATTACCGACCGTATGAAGTGAACGTTTGCCAATCACAAGGAAGCTAAATTAGTTTGTTGGTATGAGATAGAAAGAAAGGAGGATGGTATGCTAAGGTATCCAACCGATTTAGAGCAGTGGAGGAATATCGATAGGAAGCACCCTGAATTTATAGAAGATTCGAGAAACATTAGGTTGGGTTTAAGTATGGATGGCATGAATCCCTTCGGTGACCTCAATAATCATCATAGCATTTGGCTAGTGGTTTTCGTGAACTTGAACCTACCGGATTTGGAAAGAAACTTGTAGTTCGGGTACCAGGTTGGTTTTCTTAATCCATTAGTGATCAACAAGAATAGCATGAATACCAACAACGATAATGTCATTGAGTATTTAAACCGTTGCTTCTAGGCCTACCAAGATAAGGAATATATAATGTTAGCGTACAATCAACAATAAGGGTCTTACAATCTTAAGTTTTTCCTTTTTTATTACATCATACTAGTATTTTTATAGACCTTTGGTTTCTTACAAATACACTATCATACAGACAACATTAGGTTCTCTTAGTAATAGTGTCAAAATAGAATAAGGTTTACTACCTTAACTCCAACCGTAGTGGACCATACAATTTCAAGCCTTTGACTGTTGTAATAGATGTTGTGTGGGCACCTTACATACAAAAAGGAGGCAGTTACAAACCCTCCATCACCATAAGAACTTTTAATGCGTGCAATAGGTCAACAATCAATGCAATTTTCATGTCTGCCACAACATGGCTACTATCTCGAGGTTTGTGTTTACATGTGTACGGTGTGGACTACGACGATACATTTAGCCTAGTTGTCAAACCGGCCACGATCCACGTTGTGCTCAGCATCGCCGCCTTACCATCGTGGCCGATTCACCAGCTTGACGTCAAGAATATCTTTCTTTATGGCAATCTTGAGAAGACCGTCTACTGCCAGTAGCCTCCTGGCTTCATCGACCCCTCTACACTTAATCATGTCTATTTGTTGTAGAAGTCCCTCTACAGCCTAAAGCAAGCTCTTTGCACGTGGCACCAACGCTTTGCCACGTATTTTCGCCAACTCGACTTTACACTCTCCGTTAGTGATGCGTCTCTCTTTATTTATAAAGATCGAGACAACATCGCTTACTTGCCGCTTTATGTTCATGACATTGTCTTAACAGCCTCTTCACCAGATCTCCTACATCACATCACCATGCGCCTTAGCATCGGAGTTCGCGATGCTGACCTTGGTGCGCTTCATCAATTTCTTGGCATCTCCGTCACGCGCTCCTTCGACGGACTATTTCTCTCGTAGTGCCAATACACTGTTGAGCTTCTCTAGTGTGTTGGCATGTCCGAGTGCCACCACACCATGACGCCTATGGATGGAAAATCCAAAATCTCAACTATAGATGGTGCCCTAGTTGTCAACCCATCCAAATACCGTAGCCTCACCAGGGCGCTCTAGTACCTCACTCTCACCAACCCCGACCTGGCCTATGCGGTTCAGTAGGTATGCCTCTTCATGCACGACCCTCAGGAGCCGCACATTGCTCTTGTCAAATGCATTCTCTGCTACATCAAGGGTATTCTTTTGGCTGGTCTACACTTTTATACTAGTCCCGTTTGGTCTCTCACGGCATACTCCGATACAGACTAGGCAGGATGCCCTGACACCTGCCACTCCACGTTATGCTACTATGTCTATCTTGACGACAACTTGGTGTCTTGATCATCCAAGCGTCAGACCACTATCTCTCGCTCCAGTGTTAAAGTAGAGTACCGTGCAGTCGCCCATGTCGTCACTAAGTGCTGCTGGTTGTGCCAACTTCTCTAGGAGCTTCATCTACCGCTACCCTACATCACCGTTGTCTTCTATGACAATGTCAGTGTTGTTTATATGACAACTAATCCCATTTATCATTGTCGGACCAAGCACATCGAGATCAACATCCACTTCGTTCGCAAAAAGGTTATGCTTGGTGAAGTTCGTGTTCTACATGTGCCGTCCTCATATCAGTTTGCAGATATTATGACAAAGGGGCTGCCTGTACAGTTGTTCACTAATTTTTAATCTAGTCTATGCGTCCGTAAACTTTCCGCTACGACTGCGGGGGTGTTAGATATGTATACTTCTAACGTACTTTTTGTAATTGTATCAAAGTCTCTATGGCTATATATATGAAAGTCTATAACCCAAGAGGGTGTGAAGTATATAAAAGTCTCCAACCCAAGAGGGTGTGGAATTTTCTTGCTATCTCTCTAGTTTCTCTCTACAATAGCAAAAGCAACAGCGTTAATGTAGTTGCTAACAGTGGCGTTGAAAGCCACAATGTTACTGTTGTTGCTATCCTAGGTGTAAGAGGGATTGGCAAGATTGACCTCGCCAAAAAGATCTTCAGTGATCAAATGGTCGAAGACTTATTTAACACAGAGATATGGTTGAGCGTCACTCAGGAATTTAATGAAGTTGATCTGATGAGAACTGCCATACCAGCTGCCAGCGGTGACCGCTGTGGCGCTCAAGAAAAGGGCATGCTTGAGGCCATTTTATTTAGTACCCTGATGGGGAAGAAGTTCTTGCTGGTGATGGATGACATGTGGGATCAAAAACCATGGGACAAGGTGCTTAGAGTTCCAACCAATAAAGCGGGGGCTCGTGGGTCTCAAGTTCTGATCACCACAAGAAATTAAGGAATTGCTCGAGAGATCAATGCTGTGCACTTGCACCATTTCAGAAAATTGGGACGCCAAGATGCATGGGCCATGCTCAAGAAATAGGTTAGTCATCGAACAACAATCCCTGCTTGGTAGGATAAATTTTCATTCATTTTCTCCTCAGCTTGTTTAAAACCTAGCATAATGCATACCAAGCTATTTTCCTTTCAATAGTTGTTAAATTTTGGTTATTACAAAAACTATATATGTTCACCAGAAATAGATTTATTCAATACATAAATTTTGGGGGCATTAATTCCCTCTTATAATAAGTCCAATGGCTATAGTTCATTTGTGCCACTAATGTGTGACCGGAAAAGTTTGCTCTTTTCCCAACTAATGCCTGAATTATTTTTCTTTTATGGGGCTAACTATTTAATTTTTATTTTTTTATCATGCACTGAATAAGTTGATTCATTCATGATGACAACTTAACCTGAATAACTTTTCATGTATTATTATACTACCTGAATGTTTAATTCTATTTTTTTTCTAAAAATCGTATATGAGAATAAATGGCCAATTATGGAAGTTATTTTGTTAACATTGTAGGTTTTAAATTTTTTGCAGGTAGGCTTGAGTGAATCTGAGACTAAAAAACTTGAAGAAAGTGGGATGAAGATTGTAGAAAAATGCGATGGTCTACCCCGTGCAATCATAGTAGGAGTCTTATGCAAGAGAAATACAACAAAAAAATGATTGGGAAAAGGTTCTAGACAATCAGGTATGGTCAAAAATTGGATTGACTCATCATCTAAACAAGGCAATAGATTTGAGCTATGAAGATCTGCCTCCTAATTTGAAGCAGTGCTTTGTATACTACTCACTTTTTCCTAAAGATGAAATTATCGGTCCAGATAAGGCTGTTGCCATGTGGACTGCTGAAGGATTTCTTGGAAATGATGGACATTCAACACAATTAGGAATATATTACTACAAGGAATTAATTATGAGAAATCTTTTAGAGCCCCATGGCAACTACTATAATCAAGAATATTGTCTCATGCATGATGTTGTCCGCTCATTTGCTCAGTATGTGGCTAGAGATGAAGCTTTAGTGGTTGGGGACACAGAAAATATGAGAAATCTCACTTCATCAAAATTGTTCTGGCTATCTATATCAACAAATGAAATAGAGTGGAGTAATTTACAAAAACAGAACTCACTAAGAACATTGTTATTATTTGGAAATATAAAGTTTAAGCCTGGAGATTCCTTAAGTAACCTTCCATATCTACAGACAGTTCACGTAAGAGAAGCACGATGTGCTATATTGATTGGCTCATTGTGTCACCTCAAACATCTGAGATACTTGGAACTAGGGTACACAAATATATGTGCACTGCCCCAGAACATTGGTAGGATGAGATTTTTAGAACACATTGGTCTAAAAGGATGTCGCAGTTTAGCAGAACTTCCTAGTAGCATTACAGAGCTAGTGAAGTTAAGGCACCTCAGTATTGATGAAACAAAGATTAATGCTATTCCGAGGGGATTTAGAAGACTAGAAAATTTGGAGATGCTTTGGGGGTTTCCTGTCCACATTATTATCAAAGACACTGGAGAGCACAGATGTAGTTTGGAAGAGTTAGGACATCCTTCAAAACTCAGGAAGCATAAATTGATTGGTCTAGAGAATGTACCTTCTAGTTCTATTGCAACACTAGCTAAGCTTAAAACCAAGGAAAACCTTATGTGCCTTGAATTATGGTGCACAGGTAGAGTGATAGTCAATGGTAAGGTCAAAGAATTTGCCATGGCTGATCAGGAACAAATTATAAAAGTCTTTGACAAGCTTTGCCCTCCACCCTGCTTAGAGGAGCTTAATATCGGGGGATATTTTGGGGAGAAGCTCCCAAGTTGGATAATTATGCCAGAAAAATTCCTTGAGAACTTGAGACGGTTAGACCTACAGAACATGGCTAACTGTGCACATCTCCCTTCAGGTTTAGGTAAGCTCCTAGAATTGGACTGCCTAGTAGTCAACTGTGCACCACAGATTGAGCAAGTTGGATATGATTTCTTCTTCCAAGGAGGACAAAGGAAAAATAACAACAGGAGTCCCAGTCATGATGTTTTTTTCCCAGTCTTCAAGGAATGAAGGAGTGGACATGGGAGAAGTGTGTGGAAGCCATGACTATTTTAAGTGTGCTTAATATCAGAGATTGTAAGTTGCGCAATCTTCCTCCTGGACTTTCCAACCATAGCTAATGTTCAGCACCTAATTTCTGTTGAGAATTTCAGTTCAGTTGTTAAGCTTGATTCTTATGACAACCCTGTTCTGAAGAGGATAGCCAATCTTCCCAACATGCAAAGTCTCACTGTTGTCAGGTGCCCAAAACTGATGATACTTGATAATGTGAAATCACTTCGGAGCATTCAATTGGGGATACCTGAGATGGAAACACTCCCAGCATACCTGCGAGAGACAAAATTGGAACAGTTGGAGATGCTTGTAGCTTAAAGATTCTTAAATTGATGATCAAGAAAGTCTTGGTCAGAGTGGGGAAAGATCAGTAATATCATGCATGGTAAGGGGTTTGCTAGCGAAAATGGTGGGAAATATTATGTATCCTACACAAAATACCCCTTCTCCTTCGATACAAATATTAAAAATACCCTCTCATTTCCAGATACAAGATTCTACAAGTTTTTCTTCGTTTTGTTTTTTTTCCTCTTTCATGTCCCATTCTCCCCAAAATCTAAATTGTTATGTCTCCACTGTTGCTTATTTGTGCTTTCTGGAGGAAACAGGATATGAAGTTAATGTCGCAATGTAGAAGATATGTATGAAAGATCATTATTAATATAATTAACTATCATTATACACTTGAAAAAAAGTTAAGCATTGAACTGGCACCTCCTGGCATAATTCAAAAATGCATCTATCTCTACTTGGTACTGATATATCATTTCTGTATAACAAAAGCAAAATCTAAATTGTTACATGTCCACTTTTGCTTGTTTGTGCTTACTAGAGGAAACTGGATATGAAGATAATGTTGCAATGGAGAAGATATGAAGGATCAATTTTAATATAATTCTCACTATACACTTGGAAGAAGAAAAGCGTTAAACTGGCACCTCCTGGCATAATGTTGAAACTGCGGCTATATCTATTTGGTTCTTATATATCATTCATGTAGTATTTATTTCAATGCTTTTACCATTTTTAACAACTATTTTAGGTTCTCACACAATGTCTACTCCCATAACTTATTTTTCATGTGGCAGGAGAAAGAGAGGTGAACATATATAGTTGACGCAATTCATTTTGCAATGAGACTACGATCTCCTGCAATTCCAAGACATGCTTCCTAATCGACAAACTAACTTGATTCCTTTGTAGTTTCAGAATAGTCTTTACTCCATGTACATCCAATATAGTTTTTTTAGTCTCTGAAAAACATTCAATATAGTTTTTTTTTCAATTCTGTTACATCCTTCAGTTTAATTAACAAAGAAAGAACTTAAAGTACTTTTCTATAATTATCAACTAGCTCGTCTTTCTTGGCTCATTCTTCTAGTCCAGTATGGGTAGTTTGCCAATCCATAAATAAGTGTATGGGGAAAGGAAAAAAATAGATCTTTTCAGGCATTTCGACAAGAATATGGCATGCACACATTGAAACTAAAAAAACTTTTATTTAGATGTAGAGTAATTTCATCGTGCCCTCGCATCATTGATTCCCCTAGAGAGATGCTAGGTATTTAGGTCGATCGACTTGAACAGATATTTCAATATGGATGACTACACATTAATGGAGTATTAGATTCTTCTTTGTCATGCACACAATTTCAATAACCTTGTTTGTTATCCTAAATCTAACCCTGTATGAATAAAATTATGTTCGGTGCAACTGCGCCAAATTATGCTTAGATCAAAATTGCGCTTCTGAAAAATGGAAGTGTTGGGAACTCATTCCTAGATTTCTTTTTTTGCATTTGCTTCGTCAATAGAAAACTCGGTACTTCTATATGCAGGTACAATTCTCTAAAAAAATGACATTTGCAAGGACAGAGTATCAGGAGCACGAGGTAGGTAGAAACGACCCATGATTGTAGGAATGCAAAAAAAAAAAAAACAGAAAAGAAAGAAAAGCAACAAGAATTCCAAAGCATCCCACTGAAAAGAAAGCTAGTTTGAGACTCTGAGTCACTATATAACAATGATTTAGATAGTTCCTATCTGTATACTTTTCACGTCATATTTAGATGATGATATATATAAACAACATGTACAATAGGTTGTCTATTAATTTTCTGTAGTGACTTCACATAATCAATAATTTGACTGTATAAATAGTCTATACAATATTATTATTAATGATATAAGCTTTCTATTAGATCGTCTCCTAACAAATATGGTAGATTTCCCAGACAGCTGACATCACACCGTTGTACATACCCTCAGATGGAAGGACCAAGTGAGACATACTAACAAGAAAATGACACCCTCAAATCATGTAAAATCACAATAGGTCCAAGGAACAGAAAATTTTCGCTCAATAGTTGTCAATGCAACTAAACAAAGTATAAACAATAATAAAATAAAATAGCAAGATGTTAAAAAGAACAGTGTTTATATACTATAATCTCGCTCCCTGTGCAACATTCTTGCCCTGTCTTCTGTGACGGAAACGAAGACTCAAGGCATCTTTGTAGGGAGAAGTTTGCGCGAGCCACCATCTTCTTGATGTAAACTTTTATCTTCTTCCTGCAGTGGAGTTAGTGTGGGGTATCTTCGATTGTGAGGAAATTCTTTGTCTTTCTTCTTGTTGCGGAGAGAAGTTATGAGACTGCATCTGGAAGAGGAGCATGCAAGACCTCTTCTGAAACTCTTCCTCTCGCTTGTCCTGTCGGAAGAACAGAGAGACGAGGCTTCTTTGCAGTCAGAGAAGAAGCATGCGAATTCTCTTCTTTCTTGTGTAAAACTGGGAATAATTTTTGCTGATAGCAACTGGGAATAATATTCAGGTTTGAGATGCCTAATCGTTAGAAGCAATGGCAGATGATAGATTAGATAAAAATATGTGCCTAACTCCTTGGGCATTAGGGGAAAAGGAAAACTAGATGAAATTCCAGGTATTGCTGCAGGAAAAATTTGCATAGCAAAATGCTAAAGATGATATCCGAGAGGTGGATTTGGTGCATTTGCTTGGTGGCTTTGTGTGACGACATCTAAGAGCTAAAAACAATTAAATCATGTGACTTCACCAGCAAACAAATACTACCTTCGTCTTATAAAATATAAAGGATTTTGGTAATATATATGTATAGCCAAAATCCTTGTATTTTGGGGCCCAACTTGTACCTTAGATAAGCTGCCAAAAGGCTACAGATAATTAGGATGGTGTAGGTTTATAAGAGATGAGAGAATTAACATTAACAATAATTAGTGGTCGTAATTATATAGGTGTATAGGATGGAAGTTGATGCCAACTCAGAAGTAACACTAGCTTAGTGATTATCTGGTAGAGTAAATTGCACGTTTGCATGCACAATAGGTAAAATATGCCGTTTCCTACAAATAGCAAAGTTTTTCATATACTCACCCAACACTTAACAAAGTTCTGTTGCGGTTTACAACCTTATATCATTTGTCTTCCAGTTGTTGTGCTATATGTGATCTCACGTGTCATCAAAATGTCTCTCAAGTCTACATTAATTACTACATACCATCCACATCCCCTGCTTTAATTATTTGCCTTCATATGCTTTGGACCCACATGAGCCATTTAATTGAAGTGATATTTGGATGCGATAGCACACTATTATGTCCAAGATGATTGGTGGACCTTGCAAACGTGAAGCAACTCTTTGTTTAAAATGGTCCTTTTCTACTAAGTAAATTTGTCTGAATAATACGCTTACCTCGCTGATGGGTAATTATCAAATAAACATGCTGAGAGAGCTAGCTAATCTAATGCTTTATAGTTTTATGCATGGGGAATCTCTCAAAGTCTTTCAACGTAAGGTAAAAAATTAGGTGATTTAATTAAAGAGCATTTCTAAGTGTTACTGACCTGATTGTTGAAAAAAATTGAAAAGATTTGTAGAGTTCCGAATGCAGTGCACTCCCATACATCATACACCTTACTCACTTCACCTCCTTTTTTTGAAGAACAGATCAATATTCATTGATCCGGCTTTTGGATGAAAGCCGAAGAAACAAACAGTGTCTTATACAAAGCAAAAACTAAACACACGGAGACAAAACAGAAACCAGGGACATTTCCCGGAAGCTAAACATCCACGCACCAAAGGTAACTGCAGGACGCCATCACAGCAAACCAAGGTTTCCAACAAACATGGTAGATTGCAAACTAACACACGCCAAAATCCATCTCCCAAGATTGCATGATCTCCCGTAGCATATCGACAGCCTTCAGTTGACGGAGCCTGCTTCTGATCGCCTCACACAACAGGTCCAGAAGTGCTCGCTCTTCTTCTTTCAGTAGCACTCGCCATCGCTGCACAAACGAAATCGCTTTGTGAACGACCTGCAAGGGAGATTTAACTACAATATCCTCAAAAGCCAATCATTTCTCAGTCAAACCAGTAGACTAAGGCTATATAGATCCGACTTCTTTTATAGAGTTAAGGTATTAGTCTTACTGTACATATTCTTATATAGTATCAGATCAAGTTTAGACATCCTCGACACATTAGCTTTCTCCCACCGACGAGTCGACCTTTTTCTCCCCGTCGTCGACGTTTCTCTCCGTCGCCGACCTTCTTCTCGATACTCTCTCCTCGCTTTCTTGTCTCAGTTCCTTTCTTCTTCTTGTCTTCTCCACAAACGCTTTTCTTTTCTCCTTTCCACCTCCACGTGACAAGACGATGGTCTCTATCCGCCTCCTCGTCTCACCTCGCACCCATCTTCGCCCTTCTTCTTGCTCTGTGCATCTTTTCTCCTCCGACGCCGGCGCACCTCTGCGCTCGTCGTCTCTATCGGCTGGACCTGTCCACCCTCCATCAGCTAGAACCCTCCCTTGGTTCCCGCTTTTCCAACACGCTCAACGGCTCTCGGATGCGAACCTTCTCTCCTCATGTCCGAGCCAATCTGAAGTGTCCACGTGTCCACGGACACGAATCCCTGTCTCCCGGACGCAAACCTCTTCTCTTCGCGTCCAGCCCCTCTCCGCCTTTTTTGCGTCCGCTCCACTCCTTGACCTCCACGAGTCCACGGACGTGAATCTTCTTTTTACGGACGTAAATCTTTGCACGTCCGTGACCCAACCACTCTCTGACCTACCTACTCTGCCACCACATTTTTCCTCACCTACTCTATTGCCTACTCTACATCGGCCAATCACTCCCCATCGGCTGGTTAGCCCACTCTCTATCGGTTTCTCATTTCTCTGATTGGCCGATCTCTCCTCTCATCGGCTTCCTCCCATTGGCCTCTTACTCTCATCGGCTTCTTGTCCCTGTTCTCCTCTCGTCATGGCCACCGAGTCCACCCTCAGCTCTAGCACTCTCCCAGTCGCCGAATTTGCTCCGGCTCTTAGTGCCCTAGACCACACCTCGGGCACCACCTCGCCGATCTTCTCACTCCCCTACGCTGCTGTGAACGTGAAATCTCATGTTCTATCTCTCTTGACCTTAACGCCAACTACTTCGAGTGGGTTTTATTTTTTAAATCCCTCTGTGAAAAGTTCGGCCTATGGTCACACATCGATGGCTCCGCTCCACCTCGACCCAATGACCCCCAGTGGGACATCGCCGAGTGCTGCGTACGCAGCTGGTTGCTCGGCTCGGTCAATGACTCTATCCTCGACCTCGCCATGGAAAATACCGACCCCACTACCTGGGATCTCTAGGTGGTTATCGAGCGGATCTTTCTCGCAAACAAACAGTCCCGCGCTATCTTCCTCCTCAACGAGTTCCATTCCATGGTACAAGGAGACTCCTCTGTCTTCTCGTACTGCCAGCGCCTTAAGGTCAAGGCTGCTGCTCTTCGGGATGTTGGCCACCCTGTGGCCGACTCTCAACTCGTTCTCGCTCTTTTGCGAGGCCTCAACCCCACTTCTCAAACACCGCCGACGACATCACCAACGCCACACCCCTTCCATCGTTTGCCCAGGCCCATGACATGCTAGTTCTTAAAGAACTCTGTCTGGCCAACGACGAGAAGATCGTGGCCTACACCGCTCTCCTCGTTGCAGCCGATAATGGCTGCCGAGCATTCTGCGCTGCCGCTCCCTCCCACGGCTCTGGCGGCCATGGCTCTAACCATGACAACCTAGCCCGCACTGGCAAAGGCAAGGGCAAGAACTAGCATGGTCCGATGCAATCGCGACCTGCTTCAGTCCCTGCCCAGCCTACCGGTCCCACGGGTCTGTGGCTCTACTACAACCCCTGGGCACCCTAGCCCTATCGGATGGCAACCAGGGGTTCTCGGCGCCCATCCTCAGGCCCACCTAGCATCGGCTCCCATCCTGCCGCTTCAGCCGATGCTACGGACACCACCCACCTAGTCGGTTCTTTCCTAGAACTAGGCTGGCCTCGTCGCCGCCCTCAACCAGATGACGCTCCAACTACAACACTCTTGGGTGCTGGACTCTAGGGCGTCCTTCCATATGGCGTCATCGGCTGGTATACTCCGTTCTTGTCATCCCTCTTCCTCCCCCTTTGTCACTATCGGCAATGGGCACTCTCTTCCTATCCAATGCCATGGTGACTCCTCTCTGTCTACACCCACCACTAACCTCCCCCTTCGCAATGTCCTTATTGTACCCTCCCTTATTCACAATTTTGTATCTGTTTGCCAATTCACATGAGATAACAATTGCTCAATCGAATTTGACGCTTCTGATTTCTCTGTGAAGGATATCCCAACCCGGTGACAGATCCTTCGCTGTAATAGTGACGGCGACCTCTACACCATTCCCACTGCGCCGTCCACTCCACACGCCAGCGTCGTCCTCTCTACCAACCTCTAGCATCTTCACCTTGGCCACCCTGGCCCCGACGCTATCGCCAACCTCCGTCACAGCGCCTCCATCCAATGTACCCACAGCAGCTCCACAGTTTGCTACTCGTGTCAACTTAGCAAACATGTGCGTTTGCCATTTTCTAGTTCTCTCTCTTGTACCTCACGACCGTTTGAGCTTATACATTGTGATGTATGGACTTCTCCAGTTAAAAGTGTCTCCGGTAATTAGTATTACCTTGCCATACTTGACGATTACACACACTATTGCTGGACTTTTCTGCTCATCAGCAAATCCAAGGTTGCCTCTCACCTCATTAACTTCATCATCTACGTTTTTACCCAGTTCAACCTCCCCATCAAGGCTCTATAAGCCGATAACGGTACGGAGTTTGTTAACCGTACTGTTACAACCTTCCTCACCTTGCAGGGCATCTATCTACGCCTCTCCTGCCCCTACGCCTCTCCCCAGAATGGCAAGGCCGAACGCCTCCTTCACACCCTCAACAATATAAGTCGCACTATGCTGCTTCATACCCACTTACCTGCAACTTATTGGGTAGAAGCACTGACCACTGCGATTTACCTCCTCAATCGGCGCCCGTGTTCCTCCGTTCGCCACAACGTTCCATACACTCTTCTTTACCGCATGGCGCCCGACTACTCCCACATTCGCGTCTTTGGGTGCCTCTGCTATCCAAACCTCACCGCCACTGCTCCCTACAAACTCGCTCCCCGCTCCATCGCCTGCATTCTCCTCGGCTATCCCTCATCTCACAAGGGATACCGATGTCTCTACCTTTCCACCGACGGGTCATCGTCTCTCGTCATGTCATCTTTGACGAGACATGCTTTCCCTTCGGCCTGCTTAATCAGAGATCCTCATCTAGCGATCTCGACTTCCTTCTCGCCAACATCGTACCATCCCGGTCTCCTCCATCGTTCTCCCTATTGGCCCCCTCATCGGCCGCTGCTGAGGACTTACCCTTCAGCTATCCCACTACTATTCGGTCCGATGTCCCTCCCATCGGACCCCCATCGGCCCCACCACTCTCATCGCTTTTCATCGGACACCTTACCCCTATCGGCTCATCCGCCTCCATCGGCTCCTCAACCTCCATTGGCTCCCTCCTCCCTATCGGCTGCTCCATCTCCAATGGACCGATCGAACCGATCGGCCCATCCAACTCCATCGGTTCAGGCCGATCTAGTTCCCCCCTTTCCTCTCACATACAGCTGCCGATCCAGAGCCGTTGACGCCCCCACCCAACCAATTCTCTCCACCTCTACCACACTCCCATCGGCTCCCGTCCCCTCCACCTCTCATATGGTCACTCGCTCATAGATTGGGTCTCTCTGTCCCACCAAGCGCTACGAGCTCTTCGCCGTCCATAGCTTTATCTCGCCCATCCCGGTGACTTCTCGTTCTGTCCTGGCCGACCCTCAGTGGCGCGCGGCCATGGCTGACGAGTACAAGGCCCTCATGGACAACGAGACCTGGCACCTCGTCCCCCGTCCTCCCGGAGCCAACATTGTGACCGGCAAGTGGATCTTTAAGCACAAGTTCCATGACGATGACTCTCTTGCCCATCACAAGGCACGCTAGATAGTTTGGGGTTTCTCCCAACACCCCGGTGTCAATTATGACGAGACTTTCAGTCCTGTCGTCAAACCTGGCACCATCCGAGTTGTTCTCACCTTGGCTGCCTCGCACTCCTGGCCGATCCATCAGCTTGACGTGAAGAATGCCTCTCTTCACGGTCATCTAACGAAAACAGTCTACTGCCAGCAGCCTCCAGGCTTCGTCGATCTATTTCGTCCCGACGATGTCTACCTTCTTCAAAGCTCTCTTTACGGCCTCAAACAAGCCCCTCGCGCCTGGTACCAGCGCTTTACTGCCTACCTTCGGCACATCGGCTTTGTGGCCTCTGCATCCGATAGCTCCCTATTCACTCTTCACATCGGCAACACTACCGCCTATCTCCTTCTATATGTCGATGACATTATACTTACAGCGTCTTCGACATCCCTCCTACATTAGATCATGGTCCGACTCCACTCCGAGTTCATCATGACCAATCTTGGTCCCCTCCACCACTTCCTTGGCACCTCCGTCACCCATTCTTCTCACGAGCTCTTTCTTTTCCAGTGCAAGTACGCCATCGATCTTCTCTAGCGTGTGGGCATGGCCGATTGTCACTCCACGGCCACCCTAGTCGACACTCGAGCCAAATTCTCTGTTGCCGATGGCACACTCGTCGCCGGTCCCTCTCAATATCGGAGTCTTACCGGTGCTCTTCAATACCTCACCCTCACACGGCCCGACTCACCTACGCTGTCCAGTAAGTGTGCCTCTTCATGCACGCTCCGCGCGAACCTCACCTCGTGCTGCTCAAGCGCATCCTGCGCTACGTGAAGGGCACACTCTCCAGCAGGCTACACCTCAGCTTCAGCCCCAGCGACTCCCTCACCGCGTACTCCGACGCAGACTGGGCAGGCTGCCCTGACTCTTGACGCTCTACGTCCGGCTACTGCGTCTTTCTCGGTGACACTCTAGTCTCCTGGTCCTCAAAACGCCAGACTACAGTGTCACGGTCCAGTACTGAAGCCGAGTACCGCGCCATCGCCCACGCCGTCGTCAAGTGTTGCTGGCTTCGCTAGCTTCTCCAGGAGCTCCGTGCACCCCTCTTCTCTGCGACCGTCATCTACTGCAACAACATCAGTGCTGTCTACATGACCACCAACCTGGTTCATTATCGACACACCAAGCACATAGAGATCGATATCCATTTTGTCCATGACAAGGTCGCATTAAGACAAGTTCGGGTGCTCTGTGTACCATCGGCACACCAGTTCGCCGATATAAAGACTAAAGGCCTGTCCACGCTTTTGTTCACCAGTTTTCGGTTCAGTCTCTACGTTCGTTTCCCTCCCGCTGTGACTGCGGGGGGTGTTAGACCACTGAATTACTAAGCTGTATATATATAGACCCAACCCTTCTTATAGAGTTAGAGTTAGAGTTTTAATCTCACTGTATACATTCTTACACTCGGCCAAATTTCCCAGCAAACACTACTAAGCAATGAAATCCACGCAGTATGAGATTTGCTATTCCTGATTAGCCCCATGCAACCTCTCAGGTCAGTGGGTATATCCCTTAGATTTAGCGCCTCTTTAATCACAATTCCAAGCGACTCTAGCCAGCGCACAATTAAAAATAACATGGTTAGAAGTTTCGTTTTTCATGCGCTGTTTGCAACATTTGTTACCTCCCTTCCAATTTCTTTTAACTAATTGCACAGCACATGGGAGCCTGTCTCTGTCCAGGAGGTACAGAAAATGCTTAATCCTCAGAGCTACTTTGCTCTTCCACATCTCTTGGATCATACTATCCCTAACTGCCCCCAAACGTTATCAATCTATAAATAGATTTGGCACTGAAAACACCCCTCTTCCCATGTGGCCAAATAATCTCATCTTGTTCATCACCCATTTTAGCTTGTGACAGAAGTTCTTTCAAGTCCAATAACTCTCTCTCCCTTTCGCTGTCTAAATTCCTTTTAAACTCCAATTTCCAGTCCTCTTCTTTATACAGATCTCCCACCATTGCATCTTGACTTCTGCTGAATCCGTATAAATTAGGACAGGCAATTCTTGAAGGCACTGTGCCACACCAGACATCACTCCAGAACATGGTATTTTTCCCATTGTAAACTTTTTTCTCCACCAACATCCTTAGTCATCTCTTACGCTTATGTAGCCCTTTCTGGAATTGCGATCCCCCCTGTACACTACTCTGAAAAAACTCTTTCCTTGCAGGTATTTTTTCCTAAGAAGCTCACAACTCAAATCACTATTACCACTTTCAAGCTTCATGATACATTTACTTAGCAAACAAAGATTCATAACTCTAGTGTCCATAAATCCCATACCCCCATAATCCTTGATTAAGTGGTATTTCTTTTTCACCCCCATACCTTGCCAATAAAACCTCCCTCTTATGTTGTCCATCTATTTGTAAAACTCCTCAGGAAGATCATAAAACCCCATGCAGTACATAGGCACACTGGATAGACATGAGTTGATTTTGATCTCTCTTCCTCCATAACTTAGGTGACCACTCTTCCAGTATTGCAATCTTTTCTCCACTTTCTGTGTATACTACAATACTCTTTCATCCCAATTTTTTCAGGAGCCCCAGATATATAAAAGGCATCTCTCCAACTTTGCAGTTAAGCATGTCTGCATATTTCATCTCCAGTTCTTTATCAACCCCTATTCCATACACCTCACTTTTTTTATAGTTAATTTTCATCCAGACGTTTCTTCAAAGCAAAACAGTAGGAATTTGAGAGCCAGTATATTCTCTTCAGATGTTTTGACAAAAAGAATGGCATCATCAGCATATTGTAAATGTGTTAACCCCCCTTCCACCAGATCAGGAACCCATTGTTTTTTGCCTTATCCAGGATAGCTGCCAGTGCATCACCAACAAGATTGAACAGAAGGGGGGCCAGGGATCCCTCGGCCCTCTAAAAGTTCTAAAGAAAGGCCTCTGCTTCCCATTTATATTAACACTCACTTTTCCTCCTCCTGTGATTTTCTTAATACAACCAATTATCAAAGGACTGATTTTTTTTCTGTTCCAAGACATCATATAGGAACTCCCAGTGCACCCTATCGTATGCTTTTTTGAAATCGATCTTGAAAATTATTCCCTGATCACCCCTCTCCTTGATCTCATGCAACACTTCACGTAAAACTACACACCCATCTAGAATACTTCTCCCTGGGATAAATGAAGTTGGTGTCCAGCTAATCACTTTGTTAGCCACCTGTCATCCATAAGGTCACTGCTTTGGTTAGGAATTTGATAATTACATTTTGCAAACGGATTGGTCTATACTGCTTTATGGTATTAGCATACTTAATTTTTGGAAGCAGAGATATCACCCCATAATTAATCCTATTTGTGTTCAATATCCCTTTGTGGAGATCATCTAGTATCCGTGGGGGAAATTACCCTTGGGTACATTAAGTATGGGCTTTAGAGTCGGCCCACCATAGATGGATTGAGTACGAGATAATACCGTCGGCAGGGGTATAACCCTAACTTGTAATCCAATAATGAAAATAATAAGAGATAAGGAATAAATCTCTTATCCAAAAAATCTTGGAGCTAGCAGTAAGAAAATAGTACCTAACTAGGTTAATTAAACCGGATACCCTAGGATCTAGCTTCCCCCGATATATATAAAGAGGAGTCATGATCATAATCGCCAACTTTTTGTAACCCTAGATGCAGACGATCTAATTATCATACAACAGGAGTAGCGTATTAATTCACGCTGAGGGCCTGAACCTATATAATTCTTGTGTCATCATCATATCTTAGATCTTTCGCACACTCTATTAGATTATTGCCAATTTCCTATATCAACAGTTGACACGACAAGTAGGGGAGTGTCAAGATCAATCTTGTAAGAAGACGATAGAATTCACGGCCATCATAAGAGTTCAAATCTTCAAGTTCCCACTAGGAGTGACCTTTTGCTTCATGTCATTTAACATCACCGCCAACGAGGCAAGCGATCTTTGCCCTCCTTTGCCAACTGCTCGACAACCGTCGACTACCATCAACGACTCCTCTCCCTAGCTTCTAGGTTCGGGAACAGTGGGGGAGGAGGATTGCAACTCCACTAGCCAAGGGCAATGAGCTTCAATGGCGACTCCCACATGGCTCCATGAACTTGGCGGCTACTTTTCACCACCACCAAATCTGATTTGATAGATGCCCACTCAGACATGGGCCTGTGCCAGTCGAGCTTGGGTCTCGTTGGATCGGGTTCCTCGATGAGACCATTCGCCTCTCCAACTCTAAGTTGGAGGACAATGACAATAGCACTTGGAGCACCTTCCTAGCTTAGGAAATGTTTGTCATCACTAAGACCGTAGAGCAACTCAAGGCTAAAGCCAAATAATAGTGGGCAGAGGAGGAACAACTTCGGCACGAGCAACAGGAGCTCAACAAGCACGGACAATAGCTATGGGAGCATGGCTTGGCAGCCCAAGAGGTTATCCTCTAGGTCTGAGTCGGTGACCATGATGTCTTTAACCCCCTAGCATAATGTCGTCGTGGATAAAGCCAACCTCGATTCGATCAAGGCGGTGTTGCCCGTGGACCACACAACCATGCCCATCATAGCTCAAATCAAGGCCATACTGGAAACAGCAGCAGTCCCACATTATAAGCTAGCCTCAACTAAGAAGGTTGTCACCGCCTCTAGCTCCCAATAGCCTTCTCAATGGCCACACCCACTGCCTCGTCGACCCTCACAAGCCAAGAGTTCAAGATCGGCCGCCCTAAGTAAAGGAGTGGCAGTATCGAGCAATCAACAACACCACGTTCATGACCTACGCAAAGATCTCAACACCATTTAGCACGATTGCAAAGAGGACCACCGGCGTCACGTTGAAGACCAACAGCAATGCTTCAGCATCAACATCAATGATCACCACAGAACTCACACGACTGACATCACTCCGACTACGACACTAACTTCAAACGTGAGAGGCCTCCACTCTACCCATGACACCAAGAGAAAGATAGAGTATGTTCCTTCACCAACAATCTCCACCACATGGATTATTCTGCTAGCTTCAAGCCAATGGGCGTAAAAATTTATGACAGCAAGACTGACCTCGAGTCCTTGTTGACCATCTACACACAAACCATTCAGTTAGCCGGAGGTGACCACAAGGCCATGGCTAACTATCTACCGATCAACTTTTTGGCCACTGCTCGGGCTTGCCTCATAGGACTACCCGAGAGATCAATTGACTCTGGGTGGAACTTCGGGCCTAGTTTGTTGCTAACTTCCAAGGCACTTAACCAAGACTAGGAATGACCTAGGACCTGTATTAGATTCACCAGTGAAAGGATGAGTCCTTCTAAGACTACATTCTCTACTTCTTAGAAAAGCGGAACTCCATCCCCAATGTCAATGATGAGGTAGTCATGGTGGCCTTCTATAGGGGTGCCAAGAACAAGGACTTTATCAAAAAATAGGCCTGTAAGGAAACAACATCTATCAAGGAAATATTCGACATGGCCAACAAGTACACCTCATCCCTTGACATCATGGCAGCTCACAATGACAATGGCTCCTGCCCCATGAAAGACTTGGTCAACTCATCGAAGAATAAATGAGTCAACCACAAGGAGGATAAGACCATGGCCATCGCCGAGTGTGTCGATCGCGACCGACTGCCATATCCTCAAGCGCTTTGCCTAGGAATTGATAAGAAACGCAGGGGGTTCTAGAACAAAGGTGGTAGAAATAGACAAGCCAAACGATGGCATCGCGCCATTCTAGAATCCTCATGCCAAGCTCAATCACATCTTTGGGGGTCCAGAGGCATACAAGTCCAAGCGTAAGCAAAAGCTAATCGCTGGGACACCAATGCAATCACCTCCAATGTGCCACAATATATTTGATGGTCCTAGTGTCTGATCACCTTTGGCCGTTTTGACCATCTAGATCGAGTTCCCTATCCTAGACGATACCCGCTTGTCCTCGACTCGATCGTCTAGGGAGTTAAGCTCTAGAGGTTGCTCATCGACGGAGGTAGCACCCTTAACATCCCTTTCTCCAAGACTTTCCATGACATGAAGCTCCCTAGATCTAAGTTATGCCTAAGCAAGTCCATCTTTCATGGGGTAATCCTCAAGCTATCCTCGACTCCACTTAGGTAGATAACTCTGCCCATCACTTTCAGTACTTGGGATAACTTTTAGGTCGAGAATGTTTGCTCTGAGATCACCAACTTCAAGGTAGTATATCACGTCATTTTAGGGAGACCAGCGATGGCCAAGTTTATGGCCATACCTCACTACACCTACATAATGATGAAGATGCTAGGGCCAAATGTAGTAATCACTCTCTACGTTGATCATAAGCAATCCTTCGTCTGTTACACAGAGAGCTGTGAATTGGCGCAAAGCCAAGAGGTAGCCCTGTCCCAACAAGAGATATGACAAGATGCTACCACCCACTCCCCAAGACAACGAGTCGCTACTACCAACCAAGAAGGCTGCCAATATAGGACTTGAGCTTGTCGACAAGCAACCAGAGAAAATATCCCTAGACTTGGCCGACTACTCCAAGATGACACTCATCGGCCCCGACCTTGATCCCAAATAGAAAGACGCGCTAGTCACCTTCTTCCGGGCCAACAAAGACATTTTTGCCTGGAAGCCCTCTGACATAACTGGTGTCCCAAGAGAGATGATCAAGCACACTCTGAATGTCAGGGCATACATGAAGACCGAAGGGAGGCCACTAGGGAAGAAATCACCAAACTTTTAGCCACTGGATTTATAAAGAAGTGTACCACTCGAATTGGCTCGCCAGCTTGGTGTCTAAAAAAAGAATAAAAATTGGTGAATGTGTGTTGATTATATTGACCTTAATAAGGCATGTCCTAAAGACCCATTCGGGTTACCTCGCATCAACTAGATGGTTGACTCCACTTCTAGTTGTGAGTTACTATGCTTCTTGGATGCTGATTTTAGGTACCACCAGATCAGCCTCAAAGAAGACGATTGTATAAAAACTTCATTCATCATAGCTTTTAGGGCATACTACTAGACAACGATACCATTTAGGCTCAAGAACACAGGGGCTACTGTTTGCACCGAAACCCAGCGCAAGCACGTCGATGCCTGGGAGGTTTGCTTAGCTCTAGTGTAGGCTGGTCGGCTTCTCTCCGTGGCTCGAGGTACGCGCACCAGGGCCCTGGGTTTCACGTCGGCTCCGATGTGACGGTGCGGGTGCGGGCGTGCCAGTCAATTTGACCCTGCAATTAACAAGGAGGTGAGGCAAACGGGTTAGTCAGACGACTGGCTGATACGAGCCCTCGCTATCAGCTGGCTGTCGATAGGATCTGAAATGCTCCTGCTATCGGCTGGCCGTCGATAGGAATCAAGGCGTCCTTCTATCGGCTGGGGATCCGACGTATGTGGACGAAGGATACGATGACTCTGGGTGTAGCGAACGCGAGACCCTGATCCATCGGCCGTAGAGCCGATGGAGGTACAGGATTGTACTCAGAGAGTAGCAAGGCATGATGTGGCAAGGATTCGTATAAAAGGGACTGACTGCAAAGCCGATGCTGCTCCGGAGATGGTAGCACAAAACCTGTCGCCCGTCATGATGACGCCGCTAGCGTGGAATCTCGAAGATCGGACTTAACCGAGATAGTAAGAGACCGAGGCCAATGGCAACGGGACAGTGGACATCGGATTTATGTGCTAAAGGAAGAGCGAAGCGAACCCATCGGCTTAGAAGACGCCTCTCTGAAGACAGGCGTACATTGGCTGAAAAGCCAATGCGCTTGGCATGGCGCTCAAAGGAAAGTCTCTGAAGACTTGGTGCGTATCGGCCGAGGAGCCGATACGCTGGGCATGACGCTCAACATATAGATAACTCATCGGCTAACACTCCGGTGAAACACCGTACTGAGACCTATAGGCCTAAAGCTCATTCTATCGTCGGCAACCTCATAGGTCGAACCTAACCGATGCAGCATGTGACCAATGATGACGGAGAGAGCTTGATACACCGATAGTTACTGCACGGACATGATGCGATACATCCTATCGGCCTAAGAGGTCAAACCTAACCGATGCAGCATTAAACAGAACAAGACATATCGAGATAGTGGCAGGACTTACCCCTTCGCCGGAGATCGGACTTAACCGATGTAGCCCCGTGTCGAGAGCCAGACCCCGCCGGTAAAAACCTAGATGAACTAGGGTGACGATGCGCTAAGATTGTATTGATCGAAGGATTGATCATCATTATATATTTCTAGGGAGTCTATATTTATACCCTGGGTTTACAGAGTCTGACGCGTTTACAACAACCATCGGACGTTATTTCCTTACAAAGATAAAGAAAATATCTCTAAGGAAGCTAACTAACTAACTAAATCTTCCTATCCATATAAGATATGATAGAATATCCTGCCGTGAACCATGGCTCCTTCTCAAACTCGGTCTTATTTTAGATAATTTTCTATTCCGGGACCGAGTCTTTCCTTTCAATCCGATCGGCTTCTTCCCTATAGTAATAGGACACCTATGTGCCTCAGCCGATCGTGTTTCCAATATATTGCTAGGCTTTCCAAATTTTGGCGTTAATAGCTACATATCAATGCGTCGTGTAGCGTTGCCTTCAAAACCAATTTAGACGCAATGTCAGTGCATACGTGGATGACATAGTCATCATGTCCTAAGTAAAGGAAGACCTCATCGCCGATCTAGTAGAAACCTTTGACAGTCTCTGCACATTCAAAATGAAGCTAAATCCCAAGAAGTGCATCTTCGAAGTGCCATCCCGCAAGCTACTCGGATTCATTCTCTCAGTGAGGCATCGAGGTGAATCCCAAAAAGGTTAATGCCATCCAAGCATGAGACCCCCCCAAGTGACCAAAAAAGCACTTAGTTGTTTTACGTCCAAGTTGGGTGAACATGACATGCCATTTTTCAAGCTCCTGAGGAAGGCAGACGTATTCACCTGGACAAACAAAGCCTAAAAAGCCTTCAATGATCTCAAGAAGTTCCTGACCACCACACCCATACTCATTTTCACATTATCAGGAGAGTTAGTACTATTATACCTAGTGGCAACAACTCAGGTTGTCAACACAACCTTGGTAGTCAAGAGGGAAGAGGCAGGACACTTACAAAAAGTACAACGACTAATCTACTTCATTGGTGAAGTCCTAAGTGAATCCAGGGTCTGATACCCACAAATCCAGAAGCTATTATATGCCATATTCATCACAGCCCGTAAGCTGGTCCACTATATCATCTCACCCCATCACCATGGTAACATCCTACCCCCTCTAAGAGGTCCTACACAACAAGGAAGCCACTGGAAGAATCGCAAAGTGGGCACTTGATCTGATGGCATTCGAGATACTTTTCAGCCTCTCATAGCGATCAAATCTCAGGCTCTGGCCGACTCCATCACTGTGTGGATGGAGATACAAGAAGCTTCCCTTGCCCATGATTTCGAGTACTGGACTTTATACTTTGATGGCTCACTCATGAAGAAAGGCATAGGGCAGAGGTTTTGCTCGTTTCCCCAAGATGAGATAAACTCAAATATGTACTCCAGGTACATTTTCTAGCATCAAACAATGTAGTCAAGTAAGAAGCACTCTTACATGGGCTCCATATCACCATTTCACTTGGCATCTAACATATAATGGTTTGCGGAGACTCACAATTAGTCATCAACCAAGTCATGAAAGACTAGGCCCACTCGAATGACAACATTGTGGCATACTACCAAGATGTTCGCAAGTTGGAAGGTAAGTTTGATGAACTCAAGCTAACTCATGTCTTCCAGGAGAACAACAAAGAGGCCAACCAACTAGCAAGGCTAGGATCTTGATGCTAGCAGGTCCCTCCAAGCTTTTTTCTCAAGATAATCCACCATCTATCTGTTTATAAGACTTAGCCAACAATTCATAAGGCCAATATGAACCCAGTCACCATAGAAGCTATGTCAATTAAGTCCAACTGGTGACTACCACTTCTCAAGTACATCATGAAATACAAACTCCCTAGTGATAGGGCTAAATCTGAGAAGATCATGCAGCAAAGCAAGTCATACATCGTCTTCGATGGTGTGCTACATCGCAGGGGGCGATCGAAGTCCTGATATGTTGCATTCTCCCATATGAGGGGTGTAAACTACTCCAAGAGATACACTTAGGCATCTGCAGCAACCACATTGCTTCCAAGATGCTAGTCAGCAAGGCCTACTGTTAAGGGTTTTTCTAGCCAACCACAGTCATTGACACTGAAGAAACCATGCACACTTGCAAGGGATGTCAGCTCTTCACTCAGTAGATTAATGTCTCAGCTTAGGAACTCCAAATGATACTGATATCCTAGCCATTCTTAGACTAGGTCCTCAATATGGTGGGACCATTTAAAAAGGCACCCAAGGGCATCACAAACTTGTTCATAGTAATCAGCAAATTCACTAAATGGATGGAGGTGAAGCCAGTGGCTAAGATCACTATTGCTCGAGTGAAAGAATTTATCTGAGACATTGTGCACTAGTTTGGGGTACCCAATAGGATCATCACCAACAATGGCACTCAGTTCACGGTCTCTGTCTTCAAGGAGTTTTGCAAAGAACTTGGCATTAAGATCTTCCTCACCTCGGTAGCCCATCCACATAGTAATGGGCAAGTGGAGCGAGCTAATGGCATGGTCCTACATGACATCAAGACAAGAGTTTTCGACTGATTAAAACCTTACACTGGAAAGTGGGTTTCTGAGTTACCCCTATGTTGTGGTCGTTAAGGACCACACTTTGCTGGGCCACTAACCAATCCTCTATTTTTCTCATCTATGGTGTAGAGGAGTGCTCCCAATCAAGTTAGAGTTTAGGTCACCTCGATTTTGTGCCTACCGAGGGCAAGACGTGGAAGATGGCTCACTGGAAGACATAGATAGGCTTGAAGAAGCATGGGATATCACGTCAATCCAATTGGCTAAGTACTAACAATTACTCCGACACTACCATAGCCGCAACATCCGTGATAGAGCATTTTCAATCGGGGATTTGGTTCTACAAAAAATCCAATTCACAAAAGATAGACACAAGCTCTCGCTAATTTGGGAGGGACCATTTGTGATAAGTTAGGTAACACATCTAGGGCTTACAGACTACAATGACAAGATAGCACAATAGTCGACAACTCCTATAACATAGAGTAGCTACGATGTTTCTACACATGAAACTATTGTACTATACATGTTTAATAAAGCTAAGTCACACTATGCTCTTCACCTTAAATTATTTTGCTTTAGTCTAAGTCGAGCTATAGACTAGTGCCTTTCTCTTCCTTCCACCATTGCATTAAATAAGCACACCAAAGGGCTAACTCAATTTCATAGTTGAGTCCATGCACTTGGGGCCTTGCCAATACCCGCTTCAGTGAGAGGAAACTTGACTCTACTATTACACAGACACAACCCAGACAATTTTTTAACAAATATAAAACATAATGTGGATGGGTAGTGTTATTCTTACACAAAAAGCATATTACGGCTGGCTACTAATTACAACCACAACTACTACAGTCTAGGCCCTTTACAAGGATTGTAACCATGGCCTTTTCTTCTTCCAGGAGTGCTACGGTGTTGTCATCCAAGTAGATAGAATCAAACCCTTCCATGATTGTCATCAAGTCCACTCGGGGATATAACAACTTCACCACCGCAAGGGCATGACTCGTGCTTGCTATGGTGACCATCGCCGCATGCTCCTTCATCACTGTAGGCATCTCTAGCAATCGGGTTGCTAGTCGAGCGCTAGGAAGCACGTCACTTGACACCTTGTCATACGGGAAGTAAAAGTCCACAACGAGTGCCATAGCATGCTCCAAGTGCTCCTTTGATGCCTTGACGAGTCAGACCTCTTCTTCAAAGGATCAGAATTGGTTTTGACATCATTCCTGGTACTCTGCCATACACAACAACTAAGCAACAACACCTAGACACTAGCAATAAGGAAGGATAGGAGAAACATACCTTCTAAGTTCTTGGTGCTTGCCTTGGCCTTATCCTCAACAAAGAATGCCTAAGTGGTCCTTCTCCAGTTTCTTTTGAGTATCTATACTCAGGCTAGTAAGTAACTATTGACACAAAAATCATTAAGACTCTCACATCACACACGGAGGCCTAGGAGATCTAATTAGCTCCAATACAAGTTCTTAAACTCTTTGGCATCCTTGGATTATTAAGTTTTAGGGTAGGTCAGTCAATTTGACCTTCTATTTGATAAGAAAGAAAGAATTAGATCAATGAGTCAATTGGCCGATAGGCCAATACAGACTCCTGATATTGGTTGGATTGTCAATACGAGTTAAAACGAACATCGGCAAAAGGTCTGATGTAGATATAAAGCAAATGATGTAAACATTGAAGCTTATAACGAAGATAAATACATCGACCAAAGGTCCAATGTAAGCAGATGTGATAAAAAAGAGAACAAAACCTACTAGCTTACGACACTAACCTTATTAACAATAATCTTGATAGATCGAACTAAACTAAGATAGTATATAATTGAAACTAATAAAGTTAGATCAGTTGATAGTAGATTAATCGTATGATGAATATTCATCGGCTAACATTCCAATGAAACGTTGCATCAAACCTATCGACTAAATAGGATTTAACCAATTAGCAGTAATTTAATAGATCGAACATAACCGATGCAGTACCAGATTGTAGATAATAAGAAAAAAAACTATCTAGCTAATGGATACTACACAAACATGATGGATACACTAGATCAATCTAAGAGATCAAGATGATGCAGTCTACTAATATAACCAATACAACTACTAGGTGGCGGGACATATCCCTTTGCTAGAGATCAAAACAATGCAGCCCTGCTCTGAGAGCTTGAACCCACCAAAAAAACTAGAGAACTAGGGTTGGTGATGCGCTAAAATTGTATTGATCGAGAGATATCTTACAAGACCCCAAGATGTTTGTATTTATACCCTAGGATTACCTGAGTCCAAAGCGGTTACAATATCCACGGTAACCATGAAATAAACACTTATGGATAAAACAAAAACTAACAAACCTTTCTAATTATGATACAATCTTACCTAAATACAATAGATATTCTTTAAGATAACTACTTTCTTTGCTTTCCACGAACCGGACTAGACTCAATTATTCACAGGCTAATTGATCCATCCAGACCCAAACTCAAACATGCTAGCCAATCTATCAACCATCGGCTCTAGCCAATCCATTACCATTAGCCTTTGTCAAGTACCATCAGCTTTCATCAAACCCACCAAAGCTACCATGCTGATGTGCTAGTCCGTGCCAATTTTGGTGTCAATAGTAACATGTTGCAGTGTAAAAATATAACTTTGGGAAGATGTGCTACCTTGAAGGGCAACTTGAGTAGCAACAACAGCTACCTCTATGGTCTCAGCCCATTTCTTCCGATCATCGTGCTCCACCTCCACCCACTCCAAGTCCGCTCGAGCTACAACCATCAACTAGGATCAAAGTCAATGCAAAAAGGGCTATAGAAGATAATGCTTTGTTACATACCCGAGTGGGCAAACTCCGTGTGCAAGCAATCGATCTCCACTTGAAGCTCGTGCTCCTATCTTTGTGCTTCAACTTGCTTAGTAGCACACTAGTGCTTGACAACCTCAACCACCTATAAACCCTTCATATCTCCACCACTCAGATGAATGTCCATTTTAGAGCTTTGCTCTTCTTTTTGGACCAGTCGACTACAACCTAGGCAAAGATAGAACTTTCAAATACTCCTGACATGCCAGCTGGGCATAATAGGTAGTCGAGGCTTAGAGGCGAAGGAGTACCTTCATTTTCTCCATGACTTAAAAATAGAGGTAATACATCCCGTCGATTTTCTCCACGTCTTTGGTGTCATCGAATCCCTCTATTTCACCTTGGTCATTAAACCAGGCAGCTTGAAGCGATGACACATACTTGAGAGGAGTCAGCTGAAGGGGCCGATGGATTTCTTCCGCATCGTCAGCATCATCCTTTCCTTGTTCTACACTGGTGTCTAGTTTGGCTAGGGACTAGGGTCCTTCCCAGCTAGGACTGTGGTGCCCAACCTACTTGGTAGTGGCTCCAGTTGGCTCATCGGCCTTGGTTGGAGATCCCACAGCAAATAACTTATCCATGGTAGTTAGCTTGACATTGGCTCAAGCTAGGCTCAGTGTTAGCCTCTTAGTGGGTGTTCACCTCCGTACTCGATCCGATGGCAGCAGTCATGGTAGCTCGCCCAAGTGAACCCTCACTCCTAGCCTCTTTTGAGGTAGTCGACTCATCCTGCGTGACGATGGGAATCTCTGTTGATGGTTGCCTATGGGCATTCCTGAATTAGGCCAAGCCTTGGACAATAAGCAATCAAATGCAAAGGAAACAAGATTTTACTTAGAGCACTTTTGAATCTTAAAGGCTAGGGCCCTACATGATGTTGGGGGCTTAGTGCTTCCACTCTGCTCTCCAGTGCGGTCAGTAGGCATTGGGGCCTTAGCATTGTGGCTAGGGTTAGAAGTGGCAGTCGGTTTGTTCGATCGTGTCAATGTGGCACTAGCCCGTGTGGTCTGTTCCACTCGAGGGGATGAGGGAGGACACTAGCCTAGAGCCGGGTCCCTACTTTTTGGGCTGCATGACACTAGCACCTAAGTGGCGGCAGGTGCCATATCATCACCCAAGGGCTTCTTCCTGGCTATCCTGGAGTTGGGAGATCTGGCTAGCCCTCTCGCTTCCCTTTTCCGCTTGCTCTTGGCAGCTTGAGTAGGAGGTTTGAATAAAAAAAACTTCATGACCATGGCATGACATGGGTTAGCTTGGCAGACTGAAGACAACAAAGTGCACAATGAGCATAGAATGCTAACCTTTGGTTGAGGATTCTTCGCACTGTAAGGATACAAGTAGAGTTTGTTGGTAATGACCAAGCCTGGCTTGAAGAAGGTGCTAATTCATGTGATAGCCTCTTGATCCTAGTTCTTCTCAGACAATTCCCATGTAGGATCCTCTAGCCCACCATAGTTGAACATCAAGTGTGACTGGTTCTTGATCAGCTGGATATGTCGGTTCATGAAACACATCACGGGAGTCATGCCATTCAGCTATGTGCTCTTGGCCATGTCAATGAGGTCCAAAATTTGCATGACCTGGCCTAGCTCGAACCAACTCGATAGGGATGAGTAGCTAGAGTTTACCATCGCAGCTTGACCGATAAAAGGAGGCTGAGAAGGCTCAGGGTTTGAGCAATAGAACCACGCTAAGTGCCACCCTTTTAGAGAAGACCGAAGAGGGAGGTCGAAGTAGTCCTTCCTCTTCAACCTGAGATGGAGCTCGGTGCCCCCGACCACTTGAGGTTTGGCTCGGGATGGTTAGGGTTTGAGGTGAAAAAGATAGCGAAACAAGGCAAAGTGGGGAGGGATCCCTAAGGAAGCTTCACAAAAAGTGATACAGACAGAGATCTAGAGGATGGAGTTAGGATTAAGATGTACTCGATCTTATATAATTCTAGAAGACCGTGGAAAAAGTTAGAGGAAGGGCCTCGCCACGGTGACGTGCCATCTGATGATCTCCTGCAGCCAGACGATCTTGTCCTTTGCCATCTTGTCAACCTCTGTATCGGTACAATTGGATCTCTTCCACTCCGCATCTAGGTCCAACAATGGCATTGATGTGTTGGATATAGACGACATGGTAGCTAGGGTTTCCAAGATATGGATCTAATGAATAGAGAAAGTTAGGGGATATCAAATTCACTTTGCCCCAAGCTTGGCTCACTCAAGAGGAGGCGGGATAAGAAGGAACCATAACACAGTAGGGGCTCGGGGAGATGAAGCAACGTGCTCTAGGAAAGCGAAGAAGATGAAGCAGCAACCAAAAGGTTTGGGAAAAAATTTTTCTCAACCTTTGGGAGCTTTATATACCATGTATGTGCATTACTGGGCCTTGGCCCATGAATTACACAAATGATTTGGGCTTAGGGTTGTTATCACATGCCTTGTTGGGCCACCTACGAACCACATGGTGTGCGGTGCTAGTGCAGACTAAGCAAACACCCATTTAACTTCATAGGTTAAAGGCATGCCTTCATAGGTTGATTGTAGGCTATGGCAATGCCATAGCGCTGGTGCAACACTAACTAAACATTAGGATTTTTATCCATTGGTCCAACACTGACTAAACATTAGGATTTTCATCCATTTGCTTATCTTCATTCCCCCCTCTCCCAACTTTTTCAGCTCAGAGCCCTTACGGCTTCCTTTACCTGATTTCAACCTAGTCTTCTTCTTTCCCTTTTTGATGTCGCCCCCCCCCCCCCCCCTCCCGTCATCCTCTGTCCTCAAACAAAACTCTCAAATCATGTTCTACCTCATTCAAAATAGCTTAATTTTCCTGTTCCACCAATCGCATCTCCATTTTTTTTCCTCTTATCAGCCTCAAAGAGTAAGGCCTGAGCTGTCTCTCTAGCACAAATAGTATCAATACTCCTATCTATTTTCTCATCAGTATCACCTAGAGAAATATTACTAGCAGAATCTAAATCTCTAAGAAGATTCCTAACAGAATTGAAAATGGCATATGGGTTAGACATACCTGGATTTAAATTCACCTTAGATTTCCTGAGTTCTGCTTTTAGCTGTACTGGGACATCCTTGTCTCTCACCCTTAAGCTTTGTCTCTCCACAGGTACTGCATCCTTCTTCCCTCTCCTCTTGACCTCCTGGAAAACAGCAGGCTCACTGATTTCTTCCATTATTTCCTCTGCTCTCTCCTCTACATCCTCTTCCTCCTCAGCCTTCATCCTTCAATATCAGAGTCAGTGGGGATATCACATCTCTCATCATCCCCAATGACCTGGTCCTTGTTAACAAAACTTTCCTTCTCTAGGTCTGTCATCGTTATGGCAGCCTTGCACCTCTCTCTCTCTCTCTGTATCTGTATGTGTATGTGTGTGTGAGCACTATAAATAAATCTGAAGAATATGTTCTTTCTTCAAAGAACTAGCTAGGGCCATCCATAATTAAAGAAGAACAAAAGGGATTATTCCTCAGTGTAGATGAAGGTCTTAAAAATGACTGTCTAATTTCTTCGACGGTTTAAGGCAGCTTCTTCCAGAGACACACAGATCCTGCTCCGATATATTGATTTTGTCAGGTTTTCATTAACCTCTAAACCAGGTTGATTATAGCATCCAAACTACCTCTAAAATTTACTACTTTATTTTTAAATAAGATAACGTTATTAATTTTTAAATATGACGTTTAATAATCGTCTTATTAAAAAAATAAGTATTATTTATTTTGGCACAGCTTATTTTATCATTAAAATATTTAAAAAAAGACTTATATTTTTACAATTTACACTAATTTTTTAATGAGATTAATGGTGAAATGACATATAAAAATTAACGATGTCGTATATTTAAAAATAGAGAAAATACATACTTGAGTCTTGTGGGATCCTCTGCCATAACGACGGTTGAGAGGAACAGGCTGTAGGGCTAATCTTGGTCATCTGATCAGCCATAAACGTCCTAATATAAGCTACAGTGAATAGCTGCAGTACCAAAACGGCATCATGCTGTTGTTTCACTGTATTATTCCACTTTAAGGTACTATAGCTAGAGCCACATGTTACTATTTACAAATAGTAGCTATGCCTTTGTATTTCTTGCATAAGATTTATCTCTGTCAAAAAGAATCAAACCCTTGCATTGATTAAATCTAGTAGTCAGAGAAAAAGACTACATAACCCCTTAAAAGTTCTCGATTCATGTTGAGAAAATAGGTAAGAAGATAGAAATTAATTTATTTTAGAACGAGTTTAACTTCTAGGAATTGATTTTTTTTAATGGAGTGAAACTTGCTCCGTGATCAACCGCCATGTGAAAGATATTAGAACTTACAGGACACATTTATACAACTGTTGTTAAACAGGTAGTGATGATTTATGGAAAAAAAATTAAGACCTACAATATGTTGTTCTATAAGTTTTTCCTATGTGTTGATTACTGCCCTATATTGTATTTAGTCGGAAGCAATAACATAACTCTCAAAATGCATGGGGAACTTAATTTGCATCCAGCAAACACTTTCTTTGCTATTAGCAGACAATAATAGATCGTAGTTTACAACATAATTTTTTGGAAGGAAGCAAGTAGTACGGCTTTCATAGTTTCATACATGTAAATATTCTCAATTTCAAAATATAATAAACTACTACTACTTAATTAGACATAAGTTAGTACTAGACATAGTGTTAATACTAGGTTTCTATATTTTAAAACAGAGAGAATAGGACATATAAAAATTACCAAAGAATTAATCAAATGTGAATTTGTAGCCCCCTTGTAAGAGCCGAAAGATTAAGCATTCTCATGAGTGATATAGCTTGATCAATAATTACAATTATTTGTTCTACCGAATCTAGGATAGTAAGAAATAATTAAGTAAGCACAATCGGCAGATATAGATCCGAAGACTTTGAGCCTCGGCAATGGAATCAGTTCTTTCTCTAAATGGCTACCTGAAGCTTAAACCTAACAAAAGGCATCAAACTAAAAGCAAACCAACTTGTTTTCTTTTTATTAGCATCTTAAAATCATCAACCATCCCTTGCCTCATACGTGTAGATAGATTACGGATAGTTTTGGACAAGTCTAACTAATACATGTTCTGGTCGACAGTTGACGTAGAAGCTAGATTAAATTCCATTATAAAAAAAATTAAGCATAGGTTTGTTCTATTATCACAATGTAGGATGTTTTTTGGAATGTGTTCAAAATCTGTCATGCAAGAAATGAGAATTTTATCCTGAAATTTTTTATCAAAACTAACCCATTTCATTTGCCTGGATTTAAGGAAGTTTGGTAGATCCTATTTGAGAAGCTAGAGATTCCGAGAAGCAGACGATAAGAATCTAAACAAGATTTTATAACTTAAGCTTTCGGTTTATTTTCTGGATTCTATGTTCACGTATTTTAAAAATCAGATGAGAATCTAAAATGTTTAAGACTAGATTCTGTAACAAGCTATAGCTGCCCTAAACTCCTCTAAATATGGTCTATATATGGATTGCTAGCTTTCTAACCACAGTCAGGTTAACTCACTCTGTCTAAACTCTGAAGCCACTATGTAATCACAAAGCAGAAAAGAAACTGAAGGTCCTATACCCCAGCAAAACATTTCAAAGCGATATTAGGCCCTGATTACTGATAACAGAGCAGGTAAGCACATAATCAACGGGGCAAAACAACAGCACAAAAACTCTCTTCTGATCGATCTGACCACATTTTCAAAAAATCTTCAGCTCATACAATTTAACGCGGATGAGCAACTTCCAGTTTCCATCACTTCAGGGAATCATGGTTTCTTAATGTAGGGGTTTAGGGTTAACGAAACAGCCACGCTTGAGAATAAAATTATAGGAGTACAATTCAGGTTAAAACATTTTACTTGAACTTTAGCATCATTGTGTTTATTTCTTTGCTAAGAAAAAACTGTTTAATTCTCTGGGACCTGAATCTTCGATTCACCGTCAATGAGACTTCGAACAGGTTTGCACTAAATATAAGCGAGAACAAAATCAACATTATTGTCACGCTCACATCGGCAGAAGTCCAAATTTCATTACACCATTTCACAGAATCTGTATGCATATGTCAAGGATTTAAGGTACAGAGAGCATAAGCATAATAATTTTGAACACAACCCTATGTTTACCAAATCCAAAATAAGCAGAAATAAATGTACAGTGTTAAGAGCATCCTATTAGACTGTTTACAGCGAAAGCTTCTGGGGCTAGTGATCCCATTAGCAGGAAACAAAAACCATGGAAGCCAAAAGACCAATTTAGAAGTGATGAAACAGCAGATCTAGATACAACTGTATCGTGTATACATACATGAACATGGCCTACCATATCGCCTGTCAAGTGGACAAAATTCAATCTCGTAAAAGTCAGGATATAGTCATGGTATTTGGTAGAAATCTAAGTCCAGTCTCAGATTTCACAATCTCCTGCCAGCCTCCATGTCTAGGTTGGTGTCTCTCAGAGAAATCCCACCATGGCCATGCCCCTCTGGGATATTGACAGTCTCAAACCCAGTCGGTCTCATGCTGTAGGAGTTTGCAGTGTTATTATTGCGCGAGGCCTCAGCTAGCTGGAGGGTGTATGCATGAGGCCAGAAAGCTGTAAAAGGAATGTTACCATCTTTTGTCATATATCAGTTACCTAAAATTATATGCATAAATGAGAAAAAAAAGTGTACCATCTGTGTCATAAGGATATGGGAAAAATTGCAGATAACAAAATGATGCAACTGTAAGACCTGCAACATAAGAAAAAACCAAAATCAAGGAATGGTTGTGTGTTTTTTAGGTCATTTAAGGACCTCTTGCATACAATTGCTATATTATTAAAATTGCAAACCTATCAGAGAGCCTGCAAATACATCCTGCCAGTGATGCCAGTAGTCATCCACTCCAGAAACAGCCACAAGTGCAGCAGTAAGAAGAGGCAGAAACACAATGCATAGCTTTCCAACATGGCCTCTACGATCAAAAACTGTGATTTTCCCAGCTAAGTACCATGCAAGGAAGCCTAGACCAGCAAAAGACCCTGAAGTTGTGTAGAAAAACAAAAACAAAAAAGTTAGATAGTCTAGCCAAAGTACCATGTAACATAATTGTAGCAACACTACCATACATGTGGATACACTACTGAAGGACTGCCACTTGGTATTGTCACTAGGAAATCACACATTGTCAGCAATACATGCATGTATAGCAGCACAAGCGGCACTAGAGGTCCAAATTCCCTCAATACCATGAAACCTAAGCCTATGCCAGTTATGTCTGGCTATATGATATGCAACTCCATAATGTTGCGTGCGTGAGAAACCAAATGTTTGATACAAAATTGCAGTTCCAAACACTACCTACCGATCAACTGTCCCTACTCCATTGGCAGCCAAATATCTAAAAATTGACAGGCCCATTCAACATCACACCACTGCATTACTTGCATACTAGTCACTTCCTGGTTGGCTAGATCCCAAACACCATTACACCAAACTAGCTGTTGCATTAAGATGTCCCCACTGCCCATGTCCAATTGAGGCCTCAAAGCCATCGTAAGCTCCTGATTCCAAGTCACATTATTGCCACTAAGCCAGGCACTGCAAACTACCGTACCAATTGCACAACTACAGCTAGTCATTTCTTGCTCCCAGGTCCCAGCACACCTTGTGCCAAAAGCATTGCCTTTGTATGGGGAAGAATTTGTGACTACTGTACCTCAGGCATATATGATTTTCCTCTCTACGATAATGTAAGTCAATATTTACCAAAGGCTCAAAGGCACAAAAAGGTATGTTGAGTATTTAAGTCACCACTTACATGAAGAGTGTCCGCTTGGAAAGCTCTTGTGACCTTCTTTGATGACACTCTTCTCTCCATGGCATATGACTCCAGTAGTGACATTATCATAAACCTGGAAAGAGGGTCCTTCAATGAGTTTTGGTCCATTAAGATTCCAGAAACGATAAAACATTTGAATAATGAGAAGATCAACACAAACTTGCTACAAGAGAAGTGCAGTTCAGGTTTTTCGCCTAAGAATCTTACATCCTTTCCATCTGGGAAACAGCGCCAGAAGAAATCTGGGCGTGGACGACCCACACCATCCTTAATTGCATCTGTGATTACTGCAGTTATAAGCACAGAGTATAGGATCCCTAAAAAAAAAGACCAACTGTCAAGCATTATTCCTTTTGTTTATATTATCAACTTAATGGTTGGATCAAGAATATGTAAAATACCCAATATGCCATGGTGCAAATCATAGAAATTCTTCTTTTTGAAGTAAATTCCACCAAAAATGGCACAAGGCAATACTATTCCAATGAGCTGGAAATCAGATTAGTTATAAACTGAAATAACTTTTTAAAATCCACAGATATAATGTAACAGATCAAAACATCAAAAGTATGGGACATCATAAGAACACACCGGAACAGCCCAGAAGGGAACAGTATTGCCCTTCAATGGATATCTTAAGTCAGTCATCATGTCCCTCCCAACGAAACGGTGAAAAGGTTCAACTATGTTCAACAGTCCATCTATAACAGCAAGGAGTAGAAGTATTATCCAGTCGTACATGTGAAGTCTTGCCACTTTGGTGCCATGGGACTTTATAGTGTAACATCCTAACGACCCGTCTGCCATCATGTCCTTCAAATAACGAACATAACAAGAAAGCAAAGTGATTAAGTAGAGTTATAATAACAACTCCACACAATGTGGATATAATGCAATTATAATAACAAATAAAATCATGAATACCAGAATTTGCAACTGTCCAACAAGAAGATAATATATCCTTTTTTATTGGCTTCAGTACATGGTGCAGAAATAGTTATGCACCTCCTCCCCCCCAGTAAAAGCTAGACCAGTCAAATCGTACATCATTGGACATTGGTTACGTTTTACAAAAGCATTTCACATTCTTATATTATCCACAGGTAATGCATTGGAAATTACTGCTACAAATTTGACAATACTTCAAAGATTTCTGACAAAGATCATGGTCAAAATAAAGTGATTGAGCCATTTAACTGATTCAGCCTTGAAAAGTTCACTGGTGAATAGAATTGAACGGCTTTTCTAAAAATTCTTGAACAAGTCATACTCTACACAAAAAATATTTATCAACATGATTGACCAAGCACTGCTAGTTACAACTTTAAAAATCACACTGCACTGAGGTAAGCAGACCGTCAGTTTGTCACAGTCAAATGATTTTTTTCTAAAAAGATAATATGTCAAGAATTTAACAATCAAGAATAGCAGAGTCTTTGCAGTTCTAGTAACAACAGTGAATGCTGATGATCATTAATGCAAACTTATGGGATGTCAACAGATTCCTACAGACCCTGAGACCTGGCAAATAATTTGCAAGAATCAGCCAGTTTAGCCATTTTTTTAGTAGGAATCAGCAAAATAGGATTAAATTCAAGCAATGTATAACAAAAGCCATTACGGTACAACCCTCTCATTGCAATCATTTGAAAAAGTGAACACAGAAGTTGAATACAGATAAAAGCTTGGGCTATCCATTGAGCCACAGCTGAAAAAACAATTAGCACAAAAACTCATTCTGGTCCAAGAATAAGGGGAGCTAAGAACACAAATGAAGACAACAGAGATTATTTTTCAGATCCCACAGAAAGTCATGAGACACAAAAAGGTACCTCAACTTTGATTAGTGATGATTCATCGCAACATATAGATATAACCAGAGACTATAGAAGTTCCACACATGCATTTGATCCACGATTGTTCGAACCAACAGGGAACTCATGAGACCATAAAAATTTTCAAATAATACCTCATATGACATCCTAAGGTCATTTCAGCTTATTGATGTTGTCAAAAAATCTGCTCACAGGTCGGGAACTTTTCAAGAATGCCAGCAGACAACATGCTGATATTTCTCCCTCAAAATAATGAAAAATAAACAGCTTCCTGGCACTCAGAAACATGTTGCCACTAATCTACAAAAATATGTTCTCATTATACAAACTGCTCAGATTTCAACTGATTTCTAAGCATCCTATTAATAGGTTATGTAATCATCAACGAGATGTTTGCATCAAAAACAAGCAGAAAGGCAAATAATTTAACACCTAATGGGCCTGACCTCTACCAAAGTATGATAGGACGAACAGATAGAGGAAATGAGGAAAGGAGATAATTAAACTATAATGAACGCATAGTATGGACCAGCTCCTCGGACAATATTAAGGAAGTAAAGAATTGGCTGCAGAGATGAGCGGTTAAAAACAGTAAGGTTTCATTGCTAGTAGTATAAATGTTTGAATGTCAAACACATGAATTTTTGAAGTAATGCTATGCCATTTCCAATTTGAAAAACTTGTTTCATATGAAAGAATGGAGGGTCAGAGTATATCGATTATTTGGTGTGAATTTTAAACAATACTTCAGACAGACCACCAGTGGTATAGCCAGCAGCATCGTTCTACAAAAAATGTTAGCTTTGTTTCCTTTCATCACTTCCGAAAATGAAACCAGGTGGCAGAATGACTAGTTGACTACGAAAGAGTCAGTCATAAAGTAGCCTTAGAAATTTTATTTGGCAGGTGCAAATAATGTGTTTCTTTTAACAAAAGAAGCCTGAAAAGAGAAGTTTAAGTAATGTGACAAGAAATGTAGGACAAAGAATACAAATATTGACATACTCCAGACCGAAAGAAGCAATCAAGCCAAAGCAACTAGGAGATCTTCATTAATTTCTTGAAGCCAGGGAGGCGAACCAACTGACAGAATTAGGGTGAAAACTGAAAATTCCAACTACGGGAAGCTAACAAATCAGAAAATACATCATACATGTGAAATAAAGTATGAACAAAGCAAAAATTAAATAAAAGCTTATGCCTGCACACTAAGCTCCTAGATAGACAATAAACACTTGCAGAAACGGTGGAAATTAAAAGTTCCAGAGCAACTTGCTGTGCAGAACTAAGAATTACAATGTAACCAACGCACCAAGTTGCTGAACAATAATGCCCAGCCTGACCAAGCCAGATCCAGACACCAAAGTAACTTCACCACAAGGAACAAAATATAATTGTGACTGTGTTCGATTACTAATCCATGAAATACTGCATGCATGCTGTACCATCAAGAATTATAAATCCATCAAGAAGCAATATTCAAATGATTCACCAAAATTATAATTCAAGCCAACCAGCAGTTGGCACTAGCTTTGGCACCTTCAAGATTGCTATTAGTTGTTGTTGGTTTACACCATCAATCTATTGCCACTAGAACTAAAAAATTGTGGTCACGTTGAAAGTCGTGCCTCATTGAGGTATTAAGTAACTGGGTCACCTCACCTCAATGTTCTGCGCCTAAGGAAAAGGTCACATCAAATGCCTCTCCTTCCAAACGAGTCTAAAGTTTCAGTGGCTGTGAGCAAATGACATCACAAATTCACAATACTTACTAACTACTGGAAGCCTGGAACTAGGTCAGTAAATTAGCAATATGCTATTAAGGAGGAAGAATTGGTTCCATGGCACTAAACACTGAGAATAGAATACAGACCGAAGGCAGTATTGTTCCCTCTCCCTCTTCCCAAGAGAGGAGTATGCCCTCCCCTCTCCTCTCCGTATAGATCTCAAAAAGGCAACAAGAAAACAAAGGCAAGAGGGCCATTAGTGGCTTTCAAATTTGAAATTTGAACCGCTCCATATTAACGGTGTAACCCTCTACTTTAAAATTCACCACAAGGAACGGAAGCTAATTGTGACTGTGTTCGATTACTAATCCATGAAAAAACTGCGCAAGTGTTGTACCGTCAAGCATCAATATTCAAATGATTCGCCAACATTGTGATTAAAGTCAGTCAGCAGTTACCGCAACACTTTGGCATCTTCAAGATTGCTACTTGTTGCTGTCAGCTTACACCATCAATCTATTGCCACTAGAACTAAAAAATTGTGGTCGCGTTGAAAGTTGTGTGAGCTTCACTGAGGTAGTAAGTAACTGGGTCACCTCAATGTTCTGCCTAAGTGACATCACAATACTTACTACTACCAGAAGGCTGGAACTAGCCCAGCAAATTAACAGTATGCTATTAAGGAGGAAATTTTGGCTCCGTGCCACTAAACGCTGAGAATACATACAGACCGAAGGCGCATCCATTATAAAAGAGAGAAAAAAACAAAATCCCCTCTCTATCTACCTCTATTGAACCAAAGAACCAGCGATACTCCCCCCACACCAAACTGATCTCAGCAGCAGTAGGCCCTAAAATAGCAGGATCAGTAGGCCCTCAACAAATAATCCAAGAAATTAGTATACACATAGACAGAGAGCAACAACGAAATCCAAACGAATGATATATAAAAAGAAAAAAGAAAAGAAACCCCCATGGAAGGAAGCGGGGATATAGAGAGATGGAGTAAGAGAATTCACTGCGCCACACTTCTCTTCCTCCTCCCGACCAGCGGCTCCTCGATCGGCGCTGCGCCTGAAGCCGCCGCACCAGAAATCACCCCCGCGGGACAGAGTGAGAGAGAGAGTGCGAGGCTGTCAGTTGCCAGGTCGGAGAAAGCAAGCAGCAAAGGGAACCTAGCCCTAGTGGCGGGGGCGGTGGAATATCTGTACCCGCTATGTTAGCCGGCGGTTGGCTGCCTCGTCGGCGTCGGCGGTGGAAAGGGACTCTCCTAGTGGATCGACGACGGACGGGGTGTCGATTTGGAAATTGGGAGGGGAAGGGGATTAGATGAGATTTAGATGAAAGGGGAATAGTAAGACGCAGCGATTAAGCCCCACCGGGAGGAAGAAAGAGAGATTAGACGGCGCAGTTGGTTGCCAGTCTATTCTCTCTTCTGTTCCCAAGAGCTGCTTTCGGCGGCCTCTTTTCCCAACCTCAGCCCACTCGTTTCTCACACACGTTCTTAAATTAATAAACTGTATGTTTTTATTAAAAAAATATTTAAAAGGAGTTTTTTTTTAAAAAAATCATATTGGTTTATTTTTTAATTTCTTTTAGTAGTAATTATACGCTAATCGATCACACTATTTTACACGCGCAAAGGTTGAGAATTCAAACTCTTCAGCTGACAGCAGCATTAGCATAGATTGAGTATAGATCTCAAAAGGGTAAACAAAGGCAAGAGGGCCATTAGTGGCTTACATTTTGGATCGGCTGTTGGATTAAGCTAATCTATCGTTTTTTATAACCACACTTCTCAAACTAATAAATGATGTTTTATAAAAAAATTTTATATATAAGAGTTTTTTAAGAAATTAAATAAATATGTTTTTTTAAGTTTGTAATAGTTAATATTTAATTAATTGTATGCTAATGAACTGTTACCTTTTTCATGTCAAAATAAGCTCACCAGCCACATTCAATCCGAACGCTACCCAAATCAGCTCGCTTGTACCCTTGCAAAGGCAAACTCACGATGAACTCCCTTCATCCAAAAATATAAAATGTCTTTATATTATTGGACCTAAGTATGATATACGACATTTAAGCTTTAATTGTTTCTTCGTATAAACTGATTTACTTGAAGAAAAAAATTTAGAAATTATTATTTAATGGAAGATTTCATAAGGGGTATTTAGTTGAGACAAATACAGTAGCATAAATAAATACAAAGAAGGCAGGTGGAAAATGTCATGCTTGAAATACTTATATTTATGTAACAAATGTAAAACAGACTTGTTATATAGGACTAATCTCAACCTGCACCACACAACACATAATATAGACCATGACGACCTCCACTGGATTGGGGTAGCGGCAATATTAAAACTATTGGTTTGGATTTCAAAATCTATAGCCCAAAATTTTTCAAACCCGCTTATAAGTTATGACATGTGACTTTCATAATTCTAATCATGGCGGTTTAGAAGCCAGGACTGAAAAATATAAAACAATAAAAAACACGCTTAGACTAATTCAAAGTTAAAGTTTCATATTTGGCTAGGGCTTGTAAGCTGCCGAGTTTCAAAGCACACATGATATAGCTTCAATTCAAATCTCCAAGCATTTTAATCACAATTTTAAACTTTCGATTCAATTGACAAAGATTTATACACGAACCACAACTCCGAAATACTAATGAGTGTTGGCACTCCACGCCCTTTTGTTGGCAAATTGCAAACGGGCAAGGTGAAGAATAGGGGAAAAAAAAGAGGAAGAAAGTGGAAGTGGAGTAAGGAAAAAGACTTATATTCTCGACGGATCCACTCGTGTAGTCGTGTTCCCTAATCACCATATCTTCTTGAAACACGCTTCCTGCTAATGGCACCCATGTTAGTAGGACAAGTTGTCTCAAGACAGTCATCTATTGTGTATTTGATGACTTTCACCAAATTTAGGTACCCTCTTTTTCCTAAAAAAATAGAACCCTCAATTCTAATGGCACATTCAAAACAGAGTAGTATATGTGTTTTGAATTTTTATTTTCAAACTTTTAGAACTTCGAATATCAATGTTATGCTTAGATTGTCTTTCAAAATACTCTACTTCCATAATCTCATAAGATTATTTTAATAAAAAATTATGGTCAAAATTGTACCTCGCAGAGAGTAAAAAATGTCAACTTGATCGGGGAAGACAACAGTATACATATGGCCGTCATCATTAGATTATCCAAACCGTACAACGTGCATTCCATGAAAAGAAAAGGATAGATTCACGCCTTTTTTTATATGTTCGTGTGTGAGCATCTTCGTTAATGATAAAAATATAAGTAGATTTAATTTCTTTTATAAATAAATTATGACATTAAACATATATCACCTAGATATATGTGCATAAGGATTATACATGAATAAATTAAAAATACGAGACATGATTAAAACGGACCAATTCTGTTCAGGGATAAGTGCAACGTGGACCACACGAACGATGCGTGGTACTAGACGGTGACTACAACTTGCGGTGCTAAATGTAGAGGAAGACGATCAGTGTTACATAAACGATGAGCAGTCCCACACAGCATTCAAAGTAAATGTATTTGTCCTCTTTATAGGACATCCAAGGCGATGGTTTGAAGATATAGAGAAGAAAGCAAAACCTATATTATTTTTCATGTACGTTATCGGAGATATTATGATACATGATTAGGACGCTCACACGATCTCTATAACTTGTAACCGAACTAGATAAGTCACGTGTAACTGATCACGTGCGCTCGGGGAAGATCAGGCCAGGCGAAGAGATGCACCGAGAGGGAGCGCGAGCGTAACCCGATAGAGGTCTATTGGAGGCACGTGTGCACACGCCGAGACCTAAGAGCTCTACTTAGTTCTAATACAAATCTTTCAGCTCATTGGAGTGCACTCCCAATGATTCTATCGGACGTGCCAAAAGAATGCTCGCGCACGCTCGAGGAATATTGGAGTGAACGGAGAGGTGCGAGCGTGAGCCGACTGAGGTCCAATGGAGTCGTGTGTGGACACGTCGAGGCCTAGGAGGTTTGTTTAGCTCTAGTGTAGATCCTTCGGTTTTGAGGTCCCTTCGTTGGAGTTTTCAGGTTGTTGGAGTTATAGATATACCAATCAATTTGATCTTGCAATTGATAAAAAGATAAATCGATGAGTCGATCGGTCGATAGGCCGATACGAATTCCTACTATCAGCTGGTCGTCGATAGGGTTGAGATAGTCATCGGCTGCATCTGATGTACTCCTACTATCGGCCAGTTGCTGATAGGGTTGAAGTACTCATCCATCGTAGGCAAATGGTGACGAAGTGAATGAAAAAACTATTGGTTGTATAGCCGATGACGCTCTAAAATAAAGTAGTCGATATGCACTATACAGATTCTTACTATGGACTGGTTGCCAATAGAGTCTATAGCACTCGAAAAGCTGATAAAGATATAAATAGATAATGAGAAAAAAGATAAATAACCCATCGGCTATAAAACTGATGGTGCTCTAGAATGTAGTTGTCAATGAGTGGTATATGTAATCCTCCTATTTGCTGGTTGCCGATAGAGACTATAGCGCTTGTTTATCGGTTGAAAAACCGATGAAGACATATGCGGATAGTAAGAAATAGGATAAAAGACCCATCGACTATAAAACCGATAGTGCTTCGAATAGAATATACGATGAATAGTAAAGAGCGAGACCCGATCTTCTAAAGATATAAGAGGTTATATCGGACGTGCAAACAGAAGGAACGGATGAACCCATCGGCTAGTTGATGAATAGTAATAAGAAGAATTTTCTGAAGATATATGTATATCAGATGAGAAATTGTCTCAGTATGTGGATAACTTATTGGTTAGTCGCTTCGATGAAATGCTCATGTAAAAATCTATCGACCTACGACTCAATCTACTATCTATGGTCTAGTAGATCGGACCTAATCGATACATCACAAGACCAATGGTAGTAGAGATAGCTCGATAAACCGATAGAACCATGTGAACGTGATGTGATGTATCCGATTGGACTAAAAGATCGGAGCCAACCTATGCATTTTTAGGCAAAGCAGATACACCAAGATACTGTCAGGACTAACTCTTCATCGGAGATTAGACTTAATCAATACATCACGCGTCGAGAAATAAAACTCACTAGTAAAAAGCTAGATAAACTAGGATGACAATATGATGAGATTGTATTTGATCTATGATTGATTCTTTATAAGGGTTTAGAAGTTCTATATTTATACTAGAGTTATAAAAGTCCGATATGGTTATGAACAATCTCTAAACGTTATTTTCTAAACATAAAAGAAAACTATTTCTAATAGAGATAAGTTAACAAAACTAATTAATTTTTACTATATATATTCTATATAGATATAGAGATAAATCAAATGGTTTCTACTTAGAATTGGTTCTATCTAGATAACGTTTCGACTTTAACTAGACCGAATTTATTCTCAAACCATTCAATTGGCCTTCTCACTATCAATTGCCTTCTCCGTATAAGCCAATTGACTCTCTAGGAATTACCAATTATGGTACAAACAATAAACTATCCGGACTCCACGCGCACTTAATAATCTAATTAGTTCCAAAAATAAACGCCAAATAATTTGTTAAGATTCGTAGTAAAATAAAATAAACACGTCTTTGCAAGCATAAAGGCTAGTTTTGACCGCGTGTCGCTCGGCTAGGCCCGTAGTCTGGAGAATATTATCTTCCTCTCCTAAGGGATTAAATTTTATATACATGTATCCTATGAGATGGGTGTTTGTGATTTTTTAAGAATTATTCTTCAATTGAATCTTAGTCCACACAACAATTTCAAAGGTTTCTAGCTAAAGTGCACTTTTTGATTTGAGTTTTTAAGGTACCTAATTCTTGAATTTATGTGGCTTGAAAAACCTTCTAATCACATGGTCAAAACAATTTGTTGCTCCTTATTGTAGAGCCCCCAACATGTGTCTCACATCCCCTTTTCTACTCTAAGAACAGTTGAAGCCAAAAACTTTGCAATAAATGGACATAGCTTTTGTTAAAGCAAGACGGACTATTCATTATAAAAAAAACATACGGTTAGAGCATATATATGCAGTTATGCAAGCAAATGTGTAAGAAGAAGAGCATTACCCTAGTGATGTTTAGCATTTGGAAAAAAAATTGCAGAAAATTATTTATCCATATCAGAGAATCAAACAAAATTTTGTTTTTCCTACATGAGTGATAAGCCTCAGACAAAATCTCAGTTTTTGTTTGAGTCATGATCTAGAGAGGTGGAGAACAAATCCACTTGGCCCTTGGACCATGTTCTATGCGAATAATTGAGCAGCGGATAATTGAGCTTTTTTTTTTTTTTTGCACGATGATTGCAAATGGTTGGCACTACCTAGCAGGCAGGTAGAGGACAAGGCCGCCGGCAGCATAATTCGATTGCCAACTGGTTCTATACGAATAAGCAGCTTGCTGATGAAGCAACTGGTACAGTGGTAGAGTCATGGTGCATGATTTTACGCACCGTGGGTTTAAATTCTGTGTAACATAATTGTTGTAGAGCTTAAAAGTTATATTTTCTTTATAAAAAAAGCTTCTTGTTGATATACTTATAAAAAAAAGAAGTCTGCTGATAAAAAAACAATAGAAATACTTTCTTCGTAAAATATAAAAATATTATACTAAATTAGATATAACCTAGTATCTGAACAAAAGTTTCTTATATTTTGATACGAGGGAAGTACTTGTTAAATCAGAAATCTAGCGAGGAAAAAGGCAGACAGTTTCTATATTTGTTCACTGAGATATATGAACCATCTTTACACGAAAATAATTAATATGGTTGAAAGAAACCGATAATTATGGTAAATCATCATGATTTAAACTTGAGGACCTGCATTCAATTCCTGAACTATTTCATGTCAACTTTTTTTTTCTAAATTGGTGCACAGTTCATCGTGGGCACTGGTACATCAAAGCACAGTACATTTACAAAGCTATCAGAGCTTTGAACAGGTGCTGGGCAAAAAATGGAGTTCAGGACCATTTTGAACAAACCTTCAAGTGACCCAAGGCTTGAGCTGAACTTTAGCACTTTACAGTCAAGTTCCAGTCTCCCAGAAAGATATGTGGATCAAGGTTTGCATCAAGAAAAGTCCAAGTGGCCAATAAAAATAAACTACAAAATAATGCCATGATAGACCAGAGAAACTGATTCGATGTATTTCTTATCCTGCCTTAATATAATTATATCCAACTAAACAACAACAGGTGTGTGTTTAAGAAAACGTGAGGTGATCATCCTAGTATCCAATGCCTATACCAAACTGATTACATGCTGAGCTGAGTTCTCAGTCAAAGGTAACTAGATAAGACAATAAAACAAACAAAATACGGTTAGCCATATAATTAGAGAGAGAGAAATAACTTTGGACAAGAACAATTGGAGTCCTGTTTACCCGAGACTGTTGACAACCTCCTTCTCTTTCTGTTCTTCTTGGGTGTGAAATCTTTTTGCACAGTACCATTGGAATGAGGAAGAACACATAAAGGGCTGGTGCGCTTTACAGCTACTCTCCTCCCTTTCTTATGTGTCCATTGAATCGGGAATCTGCCAGACACTTGGGCAATGCCATCAGAGGTAGCAAGCTCGATCACCTTCTGGATCCTTTCCTGCATTTGCACAAACCATGCTACTGACAGATCAAGTGAGAATGAATCATCCATTGGTTTTTGCCACAAATCAAGTAGGACACGCTGAAATGACTGAAATGAGAGCGAGGGCTGGAAATCCTTGCAAGGTCCACACATCATATTAACCTTTATGATGTGCTTACATAGGTTACCCTGCATTGACCACAAACAATCACAGAGAGAAAACTCAGATCCAGGATTCCAGACAGTCCACATCTGATTTAGTATCCTTCTGGCTTGCCACCTTTGCTGAAAGTGGTTCCTTCTCATCAAATTGAACAGCATTATCAGGTATCTGCAGTGCCCTTTGCCATGAAGTAGATGCAATGTACTCTGCTTTCACCTCAGGAAATGAACCGCTTTCGTCCACACATAAATTAAGCCAGTAACTCGAATGGAGCTCTGTTGTGAGCTTATGCACCAACCAGTCCACACGCTGGAGAGCATCAAGCTGTGAATCATCATAAGCTTTAACCTTGAGCTTTAGATGGTAAGCTTCAATAGCACCTGATGATTCCTGACTTGCTAGTGGAATTCTTCTGATGGTGTCAATCCACATCTCTAAAAAGCATCAGGAATATCATTAGCACTGCAAAAGAATCTACAATTCAATGCACAAACTGAAACTGCTACATAAAATTCTTACCCAATTTGGGAACCCAAAATAAGTTGAAATATTGTATGAAGGTGGTTTGGTCAACGAAGTCTTGAAATAATTGCTCAAGAGCATCCAGGGGATTTTTCTCACTCCAAATACTGTACATAACTTTGCCTAGTTGCATAAATATTTCCCTCTGTACCTCATTGTTTCTGCATCTCCTGATTATATTTTTAAGCCAGGTTCTCCTAATGTGCCATAATGAAAACAAAATTGGGCAAGAGAATACATCCCTGAAACAGCAAAACATACATTGATAGAAATTTATTAAAAACTAATAGCTACAATTGGAATAATTGGATAATTGAACTTATGATCGGAAACCATGTCATACCTGATTGGGTCCAGCTCTGAAGCTGGGTCATCAATTACGAATCCACCAATTCTCCAGGTGGAATCAACAGAATATATTTTCTCGGTAAGTGCTTTCTTCCATCTCAAAGTGTCTTGCTTGGTAACTGATCGGGTTATAATCCACGCAACAGGTAGAGCATGTTGTCTTGAATCAAATACAAGGAGTGTATGCAATGGATACTGCAGAGAAAAGTAGAATGTCAAACAGATTATGAAACATGTCCTTGCAGGCATAATTACACATCACAGGCAAAAGATGTTGCTTTGAATTTGAGGTACAGAGCTGTCAGTTCTTGCTGCATTCAGTACCTTCAGCTTGCTAACACCAAACAAAGAATGAGAAGCCAAAAGATCCTGATGACCAAAGCGAATCATCTGCTGCAGTTGCCACTGTCTGGCCTAAAAGAAATGCATCTGTATCCGTCGAATCCTGATAGTAGAACACAGACTTCTTATTCCTATCGACCTACATTCTGATGCTCGCTTGGTCATCAAGATCCAGCTCATGCGTAGACCTCTTGATGATCATCCCAAGCTTCTGGACATACTGTGAAGCGAGGCTATCAACCTTCGCATCCGAACCACAGTAACAATGCATCCCTTCCATATGTGTATGCAGGATGTTCTCCTCTGGCACACCAAGATAAATCAACGACATGGTCTGTTGCTGGATCTCACTCCCCACATACGGTACCCTCCTCACACCAGGACTGATGGCGTCCTGGTCCAGGGGCCCATGGCATATGAAACCAGACTTGTTGACATGCCGCCTCTCATGGTAGATAATGAGAACCAGAGAAGGGCGGGCATATAGCCGCTTGATGGCAAAGTGGCATGTGCAGCCCCGCATTGACTGCCACTGAATTCAACACAACACAACACAGCGGTTGATAAGGATTAGTATTCAATTCACAGCCACTGAATTCAACGCACAGCCACTGAATTCAATGCAGAAGCACAAGCAAATATGATGCACATACATCCTGTAGAGGAGGTAATCGTCGCTCCTGACCTCCCGGAGAGTGCCCCGCTCGCGCTTGCGGCCGCGCTCGATGTGGAACCGCGTGGGGCACTCCGGGTTGCTGCACTCCCCGGCGATGAAGGCGTCCATCCGCTCGTAGGGTATGAGCGCCACGTCGTCCCGCTGGTGCTCGGAGCTCGCGTACTTGACCCACCGCAGGTCGGCGGCCGAAAACTCCCCACCGGGAGGGTCCTGCACGGGGAGGTCGCTCACCGACTCCACCGCCTCCGCCTCCGCCTCCGCCTCCGTCCCCATCCCTCCTCCAACGACCAGCTCGTCGCCCCGCTGCGCCCTGAACCGAAGGGGAGATTTCTCGAAGGGAGTTGGTGATCATCGGCGGGGTGCCATGGGAGGCTTGTTACCGTGCGCCGCCGCCGCCGGTCGCCGGAGTTGGGGGTGGCGCGGTGGGGGGGGGGGGTCTGGTGCGGCCGAAACCCTAGAGAAAGAGGGAAGCGAGACAGGGAGAGAGAGAGGAGGGGTTTGGTGTGGACGGGAGGCCAAATTGGGCTGAAACTCTTGCGTTTTGGGCTTTCATCACATAGATTATAGGCCTTAGAGTGAATAAACATTTCTAAGTTCTCTAAAAACATTTCTAAGTTCCATTACAAAGACATTTCTAAGTTTTCTTTCCCTTCATCGTCAAAAAAAATATTTTTTTTCTTCGAAAAAATCATTTACTTGGAATGGTTCTAGAAAGGACACCACCCGAATTTTTCACTAGATATGCCAAAGGAAAATGTACATAAATATGGAAAAACTAGGAGGGAGGAGAATTTGCCCATCCGTTTTCATGCAATGGTTGCTGCATCTTTCCTGAGACTTGAGTAAGGTGCCCAGATTTTACCCTTCCGTCCCTATGAAAACTGACTTGGTCCGTAGGAATCATACTACATATCTGCATTTCTTTAGCATTTTGAAGGCGGTTTCCTAGCTAGTGACGAGATCATTTTGCGGCTACGGCTTGTTACTCTACTTACCAGCTGGTAGCTCCTGCTAGAAGAAACTTCTGTCTTAATTCATTTCACCTAAATTTTCTGCAACATGAAATTTCCTCTTCACCTTCGCCAAGGCCTCTCAATTGTTGATCATGTTGAAATCAACATGCATGTATACATCCTATTCCTATGTGGCACGATGTCTAGCTATATTCTCAGAAAAAGTGTTGTTAGTTGTTAGATTTCTCTAGACATTTTTAATTGTTAATTAATTACATCACACGAAACCCTGTAAAGTATCTATGAGATTCCTTCAGTAGTTCAGAAAGTGCATAGAAAATTGCAGGAAGCTCTCAACCACAAGCAGCCACGCATCGATAGCTTCTTGTGTGCATGCAGTTGAAGTTTGGAGAAACTGAAACTTACGGAATTCAGGCAGTGAATGTTCTTGGAAGAACGCAAGAGGTCTCCGTATGTCCATCCTAGAAATGTTTTGTTTATGTTTCTTGCACATATGAATATGCAGTCAATTTAATTTACAGTCTCGATTGGTCATTCTTCGGATCCATCTCTTCTTTAATTCTTGTAAATTCAGACCGAAGAAAAACTCCTGTAGCTTCTAAGTTGTAACGAAATTAAATTTTAGTCAAGAAACAAAGTAGATGAGAGAATGAAGTCAATGTGCATTAATAATCTAAGTCTCATATCCTGTCAGGAAGTATTTGAACTAAGCACATTAAATTAATCTAGTCTCACCAATACTTTTTAATTTCAATTCAACTTGACCTAGCTTAGCTTCTCTATTCAAGACTTTAAGGCAAAGTATGTGGCGTGAAGACCGAGAAGGGCCCACCAGTCAGAGAGAAAGAGACATACTGACAGTTAGTAGCTAATTTCTCATTGACTTTGGCAAATGCAAGTCTGATGAGTCTCATGGCCAATGGGCAATTAGCAGGGCTGAGGCATATAATAATCCATGGACAGAAGCTACCTTCTATGCGATGATATATTTGCAAGGTAGCCTACAAATCAGCATCAAGCTTCCAGTGACCTTCCAGGAACCTACCTGGAACATTCTTCTGGCATTGCAGTTATCAGTTAATGAGGATCTTTCTTTTATATATAGCTTCAATTCACCCCAGCTCCCTTAACTGCATTAATTGTACCTCCACACACTGTCCATTCTACCTCCATCTTCTTCTGAATTTCAATCTGAGATGAGTGATGATCAAGGATTCATGGCGTTTGGGCGGATCCGAGCTGATGAACACGAGCAGGAGGTGGAGGATAGGGATGATGAGTGGCCTCAGGCGAAGAGGATGCGGCAGACGATGCCGTCTTTTGTACCGTTAGTTCCGATCTCTGAATCTTCACAGTATCTTTCTCTGAATGTTAATTACATTATATTGTTATTGCTGATTGTTTGCTAGTTTTTACTTTTTCCGGTTTTACGTAATCTGAAGATAAGTTTACCTTCTTTTCTTCGTGTTCCATTTTTGTAGTTTGTGTTATTATACCACATATGTATAGGTTTGTCAATGAAAAATGTGGTATATATGCTTTGCAATGGTGTTGTATTGTGCACACTATTCATACTTACTGTTTTCTATCTGAACATTTTTTATTTAATTGCAGAATGATGAGTGGAGCCATGGCTTCTGAAAAGATTCAGAAATTCAGTCTAGATCTGGAGCCATTTTTCCGGAAGGCGGTATGATAAGAAAATTTATATTTCAGTTCATGAAGTATTACTCCTTTTATGTGGAAGCACAAAGATATTATAGCTCAAATGCCTTCACAAAAATAGCATCAGTTCAGGCTAACTCTATCCGGTTCCTGACCGAAATCAGTTCATCTAATCATACACCACCTTATTTTGTTCTTTGGAAAAAAGTAAAAAGTTGAAAAAAGCCAACTCGTTTTATTCAATCAAATCTAGAGAAACTCGTGTCATATGTGTTAATTCATCATCTTAATTACTAGGCTTTTTCTGCACTCCATTTGAGTAAAATACAATGCTAATACTGACTTAAAAAATGTTCAACCAATTTACAGGTTCAGGAGGAACTTGAAAGAAGTCTTTCTAAGCATGGGCACCTGTTATGCACGTAAACAAAACTTCGTCTACTCTCATATCCAACATACTATTAAGGTCTTATAACTCAGCTTATTAGTTTATTTCCTAATTTACAAATTTATGTCTCATTTTTGTAATAAGTCATTGCCAAATACGTCTAAATGTAGAGACTGGATTGATTTTCATTATAAAAAAAAACATTATCCAACTTGCACCACCAAATTTTGCTCCACACAAACTTCTTTATAGAAAGTGGACAGTGACTATGAATCCCCCAAGCGTATATGAGAGGGTCGGGTCTATATATATACAGTCTAGGCCAGTGGTCTGTCTAACAACCCCCGCAGTCGCAGCGGGAGGGGAACGGACGCAGAGACTGGACCGAAAATTGGTGAACAAATGCGTGGGCAGGTCTTTGATCATTATATCGGCAAACTGATGTGCCGATGGTACATAGAGCACCCGAACCTGTCTTAATGCAACCTTGTCACGGACAAAATGGATATCGATCTCGATGTGCTTGGTGCGTCGGTGATGAACCGGGTTGGCGGTCATGTAGACGACACTGACATTGTCGCAGTAGACGACGGTCGCGGTGGAGAGGGGTGCACGGAGCTCCTAGAGAAGCTGGCGAAGCCAGCAGCACTCGGCGACGGCGTGGGCGACGGCGCGGTACTCGGCTTCAGCGCTGGAGCGGGACACTGTAGTCTGGCGTTTTGAGGACCAGGATACGAGAGTGTCACCGAGGTAGACGCAGTAGCCAGACGTAGAGCGTCAAGAGTCGGGGCAGCCTGCTCAGTCCGCGTCGGAGTACGCGGTGAGGGAGTCGATGGGGCTGGAGCTGAGATGCAGCCCGCTGGAGAGGGTGTCCTTCACATAGCGTAAGATGCGCTTGAGCAGCGCGAGGTGAGGTTCGCGCGGAACGTGCATGAAGAGGCACACTTGCTAGACAGCGTACGTGAGGTCGGGTCGGGTGAGTGTGAGGTATTGGAGAGCCCCGGCAAGACTCCGATAGTAAGAGGGATCAGCAACGAGGGCGCCATCGGCGGCGGAGAGTTTGGCTCGAGTGTCGACTGGGGTGGCTGTGGGGTGACAGTCGGTCATGCCCGCACGCTGGAGGAGGTCGATGGCGTACTGACGTTGGGAAAGGAAGAGCCTGTGGATGGAACGGGTTACGAAGATGCCAAGGAAATGGTGGAGAGGACCAAGATCGGTCATGACGAACTCAGAGTGGAGTCGGGCCATGATCTGGTCGAGGAGAGATGTCGAAGACGCTGTGAGGACAATGTCATTGACATAGAGAAGTAGATAGGCAGTGGCGGAGCCAATATGGAAAGTGAACAAGGAACTATCGGACGCAGAGGCCACGAAGCCGATGTGCCGAAGATAGGCAGCAAAGCGCTGGTACCAGGCACGAGGGGCTTGTTTGAGGCCATAGAGAGAGCGTTAAAGGAGACAGACGTCGTCGGGCCGAGAAGGGTCGACGAAGCCTGGGGGCTGCTGGCAGTAGACTGTTTCCGTCAGGTGGCCGTGAAGAAAGGCGTTCTTCATGTCTAGTTGATGGATCGGCCAGGAGCGAGAGGCAGCCAAGGTGAGGATGACTCGGATGGTGGCGGGTTTGACAATGGGACTGAAGGTCTCGTCGTAGTCGACACTGGGTCATTGGGAGAAACCCCGGACTACCCAGCGAGTCTTGTGACGGGCAAGGGAGCCATCGGCGTGGAATTTGTGTTTGAAAATCCACTTACCGGTCACAATGTTGGCGCCGGGAGGTTAGGGAACGAGGCGCCAGGTCTCGTTGTCCATTAGGGCCTTGTACTCGTCGGCCATAGCCGCGCGCCACTAAGGGTCGGCCAGGGCTAAGCGAGAAGTCGCCGGGATGGGCGAGATAGAGCTATGGACGGCGGAGAGCCCGTAGCGCGGAGTGGGGCGGAGAGACCCGGTCTGGAGCGGGTGACCATGTGAGAGGTGGAGGGAACTGGAGCCGATGGGGGTGCGGGAGTAATAGGAAGAACTGGTCGGGTGGAGGCGTCATCGGCTCAGAATCGGCGACTGTAGACAAGAGGAAAAGGAGGAATTAGATCGGCCTGAACCGATGAGATCGGGTGGGCCGAGTATTCCGATCGATCCGATAGAGATGGATCAGCCAATAGGGTGGGGGGAGCCGATAGGGTGGGGGAGCCGATGGAAAGTGAGGAGCCGATGGAAGTGGGGTGTTCGATGAAGAGGGAACGGTATCGGCTGAAGGATAAATAGAATCGGTATCGGCCGATAAAGGTGGGTCTGATGGGGGTCCGATGGTAGGACATCGGACCGAGTAGTGGTGGGATATGTGACGGGTAAATCCTCAGCAGCGGCCGATGAGGGGGCCGATGGAGAGGGCAGTGGGGGAGACCTGGTCGGCACGGTGTTGGTAAGAAAGAAGTCGAGATCACTAGAGGAGAATCTCGGATGAAGGAGACCGAAGGGAAAACATGTCTCATCAAAAATGACGTGACGAGAGACGAGGACCCGTCGGATGGAGAGGTCGAGGCATCGGTATCCCTTGTGAGAGGTGGAATAGCCGAGGAGAATACAGGCGGTGGAGCGGGGAGCGAGTTTGTGGGAAGCTGTGGCGGTGAGATTTGGGTAGCAGAGGCACCCGAAAACGCGAAGGTGGGAGTAGTCGGGCGCCGTGCGGTAGAGAAGGGCATAGGGAACGTTGTTATGAACGGAGGAGCATGGGCGCCGATTGAGAAGGTACGTCGCAGTAACCAGAGCTTTGGCCCAATAAGTGGCGGGTAGGTGGGCGTGAAGTAGCATGGTGCGACTGATATTGTTGAGGGTGCGAAGGAGGCGCTCGGCTTTGCCGTTCTGAGGAGAGGTGTAGGGGCAGGAGAGCCGAAGATGGATGCCCTGCGAGGTGAGGAGGTTTGTAACGGTATGGTTGACGAATTCCGTACCATTATCGGCTTGTAAAGCCTTGATGGGGAGGTTGAACTGAGTGGATACGTACGTGACGAAGTGAGTGAGGTGAGAGGCGACCTCGGATTTATGGATGAGCGGGAAGGTCCAGCAATAGTGTGTGTAATCGTCAAGTATAGCGAGATAATACTGATTACCGGAGACACTTTTAACTGGGGACGTCCATACATCACAATATATAAGTTCAAATGGACGCGAGGTAAAGGAGAGAGAACTAGAAAAGGGCAGACGCACATGTTTGCCAAGTTGACATGAGTGGCAAACTGTGGAGCTGCTGTGAGTACATCGGATGGAGGCGCTGCGACGGAGGGTGGCGACAGCGTCGGGGCCGGGGTGGCCGAGGCGGCCGAGGCGAAGGTGCCAAAGGTTGGTGGAGAGGGCGACGCTGGCGTGTGGGGTAGACGGCGCAGCGGGAATGGTGTAGAGGTCGTCGCCACTATTGCAACGAAGGATCTGTCACCGGGTTGGGATATCCTTCACAGAGAAACCAGACGCATCAAATTCAATGGAGCAGTGGTTGTCTCATGTGAATTGGCGAACAGATATAAGATTATGAATGAGAGAAGGGACGATAAGAACATTGCGTAGGGGGAGGTTAGTGGTGGATGTAGACAGAGAGGAGTCACCGCGGCATTGGACAGGAAGAGAGTGACCATTGTCGATGGTGATAAAAGGAGAGGAAGAGGGGTGACAGGAGCGAAGTATACCGGTCAATGATGCCATGTGTGAAGACGCCCCAGAGTCTAGCACCCAAGGGTGCTGTGGTTGGAGCATCATCTGATTGAGGGCAGCGACGAGGCCAGCCTGGTTCCAGGAGGGAACCGACTAGGTGGTTGAGGTCGGTAGCATCGGCTGAGGCGGCAGAACGGGAGCCGATGCCAGGTGAGCCTGGGGATGGGCGCCGAGAACTCCGGGTTGCCAGCCGATGGGGCTGCGTGGCTAGGGCTGGGGCGCCCAGGGGTTGTAGCAGAGCCACGGACCTGTGGGACCGGCAGGGTGGGTAGGGACCGAGGTAGGTCGTGGTGGCATCGGACCCTGCCAGGTCCTGCCTTTGCCTTTGCCCTTGCCTTTCCCGGTGCGGGCTGTGTTGCTGTGGCTAGACGGAGTTCTTTAAGAACTAGCATGTCATGAGCTCGGGCGAACGATGGAAAAGGTATGGCGTTGGCGATGTCATCGGCAGTGTTGGAGAAGCAGGGATTGAGGTCTCGTAGAAGGGCGAGGACGAGTTGAGAGTCGGCCACAGGGTGGCCAACGTCTCGGAGAGCAGCAGCCTTGACTTTGAGGCGCTGACAGTACGAGGAGACAGAGAAGTCGCCTTGTACCATGGAGTGGAACTCGTTGAGGAGGAAGATGGCGCGAGGCTGCTTGTTGGCCAGGAAGATCCGCTCGATGGCCACCCAGAGGTCCCAGGCGGTGGGGTCGGTATCGTCTATGGCGAGGTCGAGGACAGAGTCGTCGACCGAGCCGAGCAGCCAGCTGCGCACACAGCACTCGACGATGTCCCACTGAGGATCATCGGGGCGAGGTGGAGCGGAGCCATCAATATAGGACCAGAGGCTAAATTTTCCACAGAGGGATTTGAAGAAGAAAACCCACTTGGAATAATTGGCGTTAAGGTCAAGGGAGATAGGAACGTGAGATTTTACATTCACAGCAGCGTAGGGAGGGGAGAAGATCGGCGAGGTGGTGCCCGAGGTGTGGTCTGAGGCACCGAGGGCCGGAGCAGATTCGGCGACTGGGAGAGTGCCGGAGGGAGAAGCTAGCGCGCCGGGATGTCTAAACTCGCTCTGATACCATGTATAAAGTGTACAGTGACTATGAATCCCCTGAGCGTATACGAGGGGGTCGGGTCTATATATATACAGCTCAGGCCAGTGGTCTGTCTAACATTCTTCATTATATCTTGATCTTCAGATCACCTCCACTTCTTATCAACTCCGTCGATTCATCGCCGTCGTTGAAGCTCGCCTTCGCGAAGCCGCTGCTACTCCCAATCTTCACCAACAAGATGCTCATCGATGTCGAAAACAACCCTCTCCAAGTCCACCTCCTTGACATGAACATGAACACTACTACTGCCACAACCTCTCATCATCATTTTGGCCTTGCAACTGGCTCACCCATGATCAAGCTGGAGGTGCTAGTGCTAGATGGAGATTTCAGCCATGATGACAGTGATCAGGAGGGATGGAGCAGCGACGAGTTCAGTGGTGCCGTTGTGAGGGAGAGACAAGGCAGGAGGCCGCTGCTCGTCGGCACACTGAACGTGCCAATGGTGGCTGGCCATGGCGTCGCCGTCATCGACGACGTGGCGTTCACTGACATCTCGAGCTGGATCAGGAGCAGGAGGTTCAGGATCGGCGTGCGCGCCGTGGCAGGTGCCGGTGCCAGGATGAGGATCCGGGAGGCGGTGAGCGAGAGCTTCGTGGTGAAAGATCACCGAGGAGAATGTGAGTATCTGAGCTACTTACTCTGAATTTGTATTTTGATAGCAGTGTTGTTGTTCATGTCAGTTTTGTCAGAGTTTGATGGTGATATTGGATTTTCTTGACGCTTGATTTGGCAGCGTACAAGAAGCATTTCCCTCCAAAGCCAACTGATGAGGTGTGGAGACTGAAGAACATACGCAAAGATGGGCCTATCCACAAGCGGCTGGAATCTGAACATGTCAGCAACGTGCAGGGTTTTCTGAACCTGCATGCCACCAACCCTGAAAAGCTCAAGAAGGTAACTAATTTAGTTAATCTCTAATTGTGTATCGTCTGTCTCTCCAATTACGCAAGAATTGGTTGTTGTGTTGATGGATCATTGCTTGATTCGTTTTGGGTTTTTTCAGCTCGTTGTCATGTCCGATCGGCTATGGAAGGCAACCCTGCACCACGCGAAAACATGCGATTTTGGAGCTGCAGAAATGGTAATCAATCTTACCATTTTGCTTCTTTGTTAACATGTTATTTCATCCAAATAAAATGCAACTGATCGATGATTAATCAACAAAAAATCAATGCAATTTGCTTCTTTCCTGCAAGTCATTTGATCCTACTGTTTGTTCCAGATGCAAGTGAGGCAATGTTCTGTCGAGACATACCAGAATTGGGATCAGCTGGAGGAAGCAGAGACAAGCAGGGCAGCCTCAGATGCAGAAAATGGGCAGATGGAACCAAGTAATATACTAGTACTTTTAGTTCATACACCTGCATGATTAATCCAGCAATTTCAGTAATTAATCCTGATGCCTAGTCTAACCTGTTATTCAATCTTGCAGGCAATCTTGATCAGACACATGAAGGATCACTGATTACTCCAGATGAGATGAGCACCATCACAGGGCCTCATTGCCAGAACAGAAACCAGCTGGACTCTGAAGATTGTTTGGCTGCTGCTGTAACTGAAGATGGTGCATTGTGGAGTCCTTGCGTGACAAATGATGGCAATGGTCTGATCATCTGGAACAGCAACACTTCAGTGTGGGACCAAATGAACTAATTTAGCACACCCTGCTTAATTAATTAGATCTCCAATTTTATGTGCTTTGCCTGATTATGAAGGGCCCAAATCTGTACAAATTAACAACCATCCTAATTGCAGCACCACTTTTTGCAGCATCCTGCTGTTTCCCTTTTTTCTGTTCAGTAGACAGAATGATAGTATGTATACAGTACTACTTTTTTTCTTTTGAACTGGGATGGTATATTGTACTACTGTCCATGAATGATTAATAGTATAATCCTGGGTATAGATATTAGTAATCTGTACTACTAACCGAGAAGTTGGTGATCTTAATCTTCTGGTATTGAAAGCGGTTGAAATAATTCCAGTTGATTTACAGTCAATATTTTTTTACCCCTGATATACAAATAAATAGAAAAATACCATTTACCAGTTGTCCCAGTCTCCACCTAAGATGAAGGCTCTCTAGAGCTACTCTCTTTATAATGCGGACTGTTAGACATATAGACCCGACCTGCTGTATAAAAAATGGAGTCTTACTCTCACTGTATACCACACTTCTGTATGTTATCAGAGTAGGTTTAGACATCTCCAGCGCGTTAGCAATCCTCTCGCCGACGAGCCGACGCTTCCTTCCCGTCATAGACCTTCTCTTCTGATATTCCTCCTCTGCCTTTTCGTCTCAGTTCTCATCCTCTCCGTCTCCTCCGTAGACGGTCTTTCTCCTCCTCCACCGCCTACTCGCCTCTTTCCACTACGTGACAAGGAGACGGCCTCCATCCGCCTCCTCGTCTCGTTCAGACCCACCTTAGCTTTTTCCTTGTTTCGGCACATCTTTCCTTCTTCTAACACCGGCGCACCTCTGCGCTCGCCATCTCCATCGGCTGGACCCGTCCGCCCTCCATCGGCTGGAACACTCTCTCGATTCCCGCTTTTCTGACACGCTCACCTGCTCTCGGACACGAAACATCTCCACTCGCGTCCGCGCCACTCCGACGCGTCCACGTGTCCACGGATGCGAATTTCTATTTCTTGGACGTGAACCTCTTTTCTTCGTGTCCGTGACTTCTCCGGTTTTTTTGATCCACCCTACTCCGTTGCGTCCATATGTCCACGGACGCAAAACCTCACTTCACGGACATAAACCCCCTTGCGTCCGTGACCCACCTAATCTCTCACACTCGTGATCTACCTACTCTGTCACCCATTCCTCGACCACCTACTCTCATCGGCCACCTACTCTCATCGGCTACACATTCCCACATCAGCCACCTACTCTCATCGGCCACACATTCTCATCGGCTACACATTCCCACATTGGGCACCTACTCTCATCGGGTACACATTCCCACATCGGCTCTCCCCATCGGACACCCGCCTCACCCCATCGGCTCACTACCCTGATCGGCTTATCACGCCCCGCTACTCTCTCATCATGACCACCGAATCGTCTCTTAGCTCCGACACTCTTTCAATCGTTGGATCTCTTCCGGCCATCGACGCTCTTGACCATAACTCGGGCACCACTCTGTCGATGTTCTCATCACCATACGCCGCCGTCAATATGAAATCTCACGTTCTCATCTCTCTTGACCTCAATGCCAACTATTCCAAGTAAGTATTCTTCTTCAAATCCTTATGTGGAAAATTCGGCCTTCGCTCCCACATCGATGGCTCTGCTCTACCACGACCCGATGATCCCCAGTGGGACATCGCTGAGTGCTGCATGCGCAACTAACTGCTTAGCTTGGTTGATGACTCCGTTCTCAACCTTGCAATGAATGACACCGACTCCATCGCCCGGGATATCTGAGTGGCCATCGAGCGGATCTTCCACGCAAACAAGCAGCCGCGCACCATCTTCCTCCTTAATGAATTCCACTTCATGGTACAAGGGGACTCTTCTATCTTCTCGTACTACCAACGCCTAAATGTCAAGATTGTCGCCCTTCGTGATGTTGACCACCCTGTGGCCGACTCACAACTCGTTCTTGCCCTCCTACAAGGCCTCAACCCTCGTTTTTCCAATACCACCGATGACATCGCCAACTCCACACATCTTCCCACGTTTACCTAGGCCCATGACATGTTAGTTCTCAAGAAACTTCGCTTAGCCAACGATGAGAAGACTGTGGCCCACACTGCTCTCCTTACCGCAGCCGATCATCGCTACTCCAACCCCATCAGTTGCAGCCCACCGTACGCTGCTACCACCTCTCACGGCTCTGGTAGCCATGGCTTCGGCCACGGCAACAAAGGCTGCGTCGGTGGTAACAGAAAAGGCAAAGGGAAGGGCAAGGGCAAGAGCTGGAGTGGTTCGATGCAACCGCGTCCTACTCCTGTCCCTACCCCGTCCGCCAGCCCCATGGGTCCGTGGCTTTGCTACAACCCCTAGGCACCCTAACCCTAACTGCGTAGCCCCATCGGCTGGCAGCCCGGGGTCCTCGGCGTACACCCTCAGGCCCACCTGGCATTCGCTCCCGTCCAACCGTCTCAGCCGATCACACCGACCACCCAGTCGGCTCACTCGTGGAACCAGGCTGACCTCATCACTGCCCTTAACCAGATGATGCTCTAATCCCAGCACCCCTGGGTGCTGGACTCTGGTGCGTCATCTCATATGGCTTCATCAGGTGGTATATTACTCTCTCGTCACCGTCGGAAAATAGGCAATCTCTCCCTATCACATGCCACGGTGACTCCATCCTACCTACACCCACAACTAATTTTCCACTCCATAATGTCCTCATAGTTCCTTCACTCGTCCACAATCTACTTTCTGTCCGTCAATTCACCAGAGATAACAATTGCTCAATTGAGTTTGACGCTTCTAGTTTCTCTGCGAAGGATATTCTGACCTAGCGCGAGATGCTCAGATACAATAGTGGCGGCGACCTCTACACCATCCCCGCTGCGTCGTCCACTCCTCACACTAGCCTAACCATCTCCACTAGCTTGTGGCATCTCCGCCTTGGTCACCTCAGCCCCGACGCTGTCTCTCCATCACAGCGCCTCCATACAGTGCAACCACAACAGCTCTACTGTTTATCATTCTTGTCAACTTGGCAGACATGTATGGTTGTCTTTCTTTCCCTCTATGTCTTGTACTTTTAGACCCTTTGAATTAATTCACTGTGATATATGGACTTCTTCAGTTAAGAGTGTCTCGGGTTATCATTACTATCTTTCATTACTTGATGATTATATACACTACTGCTGGACGTTTCCCCTTACAAGCAAGTCCGAGGTTGCCTCTCACCTCATCAATTTCACAAACTACGTTTCCACCCAATTCGATTTCTCCATCTAAGCCATCCAGGCCGACAATGGTACGAAATTTGTAAACCGTACCATACAAGCCTTTCTCAACTCCCGTGGTACTCACCTTCGTCTCTCCTGTCCCTACACCTCTCCCTAAAACAGTAAGGCCAAACGTTTTCTTCAAACTTTAAACAACATCAATCGCACTATGCTTCTTCACGCCCATCTACCTGCACCCTACTGGGCTGAAGCGCTAACCATTGCGACCTACTTACTAAACCGGCGTCCTTGCTCTTCCATTTGTAACAACGTTCCCTACACCCTTCTATACCACAAGACGTCCAACTACTCTCACTTACGCGTCTTTAGGTGTCTTTGCTATCCCAACCTAACAACCACCGCCCCTCATAAACTCGCACCACGCTCTACCACCTGCATCTTCCTTAGCTATCCCTCTTCCCATAAGGGATACCGATGTCTTGATCTCTCCACCCGATGGATCATCATCTTCCGCCATATCGTCTTTGACGAGTCCTGTTTCTCTTTCGGTTTACTTCACGATAGACCCTTGTCTGGCGACCTCGACTTCCTTCTAACCAACACGGTACCATCCCAACATTCTCTACCCACCACACACTCGCACTCTCCATCGGTCGTTCCTAAGGATCCCCAGAATGACTATCTCACTCTTCTCCACTCCACTATCACCCACATTAGACCTCCATCGGCTCTACAACCCCCATTGGCCCCCTACACTCCATCGGCCCATCAACCTTCATCGGCTCACCAACCCTTATCGGCCCTCCCACCCTCCATCAGCTCAGGCTAGCCTTGTCCAGCTCTTTCTCCGAACCTATAGTCGCTGATCCCGAGCCAATACCACCCTTCCCCCTTCTGACCCTGCCCCACCACCAACACTACCAACGGACCGCGTGGCCCCTGCTGCCTCCATCTCCTCTCATATGGTCACCCGATCCCAAACCGGGTCCCTCCGCCCTATCCAGCGCTACGGGTTCTCCGCAGTCCATTGTGTCGTCTCACCCATCCCGGCTACTCATCGTTCTGCCTTGGCCGATCCTCAGTGGTACGCGGCTATGGCCGATAAATACAAGGCCCTCATGAACAACGAGACCTGATGCCTCTTTCCTTGTCCTCTCGGTGCCAACGTTGTGACCGGCAAGTGGACTTTAAACATAAGTTTCACTCCGATGGCTCGCTTGCTCACCACAAGGCACGCTGGATAGTCCGTGGCTTCTCTCAATGTCCCGGCGTTGACTACGATGAGACTTTCAGCCCCGTCATCAAGCCCGCTACCATTCGAGTTGTGCTCACTCTCACTGACTTGCGTTCCGGGCCGATCCATCAGCTCGACGTGAAGAATGCCTTTCTTCACGACCATCTGACGAAAACGGTCTACTACCAACAACCTCCAGGCTTTGTCGCCCCATCTCGTCCTGACGACGTCTGCCTCCTTCAGCATTCTCTCTATGGCCTCAAACAGGCCCTCGGCCCTGGTACCAGTGCTTTGCTACCTGTCTCCGGTAGCTTGGCTTTGTGGCCTCCATCTCCGATACGTCCCTCTTCATTCTTTACACCGGAGACACCACTACCTACCTCGTTCTCTATGTCGACGACATCATTCTTACGACGTCCTCGACAACCACCCTACAGCACATCATGGCCCGACTCTACTTGGAGTTTGCCATGACCGATCTAAGTCCTCTCCATCACTTCTTTGGCATCTCTGTTACGCGCTCTTCCCATGGGCTATTTCTTTGCCAGTGCCAGTATGCCATGGATCTTCTTCAGCATGCCGGCATGACCGAATGTTACCCCACCACCACTCCGGTCGACACTCGTGCCAAGCTCTCCGCCACCGACGGCTCTCTCCTCGTCAACCCCACCCAGTACTGGAGTCTTGCTGGTGCTCTTCAGTACCTCACACTTACACGGTCTGATCTCACCTATACCGTATAAGTGTGCCTCTTTATACATGCCCCACGCGAACCTTACCTTGTGCCGCTCAAGCGTATCCTTCGCTACGTAAAGGGCACACTATCCATCGCCCTACATCTCAGCTCTGGCCCCATCAACTCTCTCACCGCGTATTCTGACGTGAACTGAGCAGGTTGCCCCGACTCCCAACGCTTCACCTCCAGCTACTACATCTTCCTCGGCGACACTCTAGTCTCTTGGTCCTCCAAGCGCCAGACTACAGTGTCTCGGTCTAGTGCCGAAGCCGAGTATCACGCTGTCGCCCACGTCGTCGTCGAGTGCTGCTGGATTCGCCAGCTTCTCTAGGAGCTCCGTACACCTATCGCTTTCGCAACCGTTGTCTACTGTGACAACGTCAGTGCCATCTACATGACCGCCAACCCGGTTCATTATCGACGCACAAAGCATATTAAGATTGACATTCACTTCGTACGTGACAAGATCGTTCTAGGACATGTTCGGGTGCTCCATGTACCGTCGACGTACCAATTCACCGATATCATGACTAAAAGCCTTCCCGCGTCTTTGTTCACCAGTTTTTGCTTCAGTCTCTGAGTCCGTTTATCTCCCATTATGACTGTGAGGAGTGTTAGACCACTGGATTTGTATATATATATATATCCGACCCACTTATAGAAAACGGGTCGCACTACACTTCTGCACGGACTATATTTAATGGGATCTATAAATATTTTGTATTTCAACCCTTTAGTTTTTTTATCTTTTATTGTAATTTGTATCAGCATTGCAAATCCTATAAGTAAAAGACAAATAAATTCAAAATCATCCTACACCCCACCGACACTTTTTTTTCCCGTCATATTTCTCTTCCTCGGCGGCATCTCCTCCACCAAGCTCAGCACCGGTGTGGCTCAAGGCGAAGCAGCGGTGGCAACAGCGAAGTGGTCCCGAGGCGCAGCGTAGGCAGTCCGAGGTGGCAGCGCAGCCCGACCTTCCTAGTAGCAACAGTGGAGCGGCTGGATCCTGCGGAGGGCCCCGAGGCAGCGCGATGAAGTGGCCTCGACAGTGGCAGCTCGACGTTGTCGGCGGTGTCTGGATTTGCACTTTAACAGTGGTGGCGCAGATCGAACTCGGAGATGACGATCAGAGCTAGAAGGGCTCGGCGGCGGGAGGTGCCTTCATCGTCATCCTCTGGCTTGGCCTTGTATTTCAATGCGTACTAGGCGACAGGTGTTGGTAGCGCGGATCGATGGGCGAGGCGGCCAGATTTGTTCGATGACGAAGCGGCTTGGTCGACAGTGCTCATAGTGGAGGAGCATGGAGTGGTGGCCTCATCGTTCACGTTCGTTGCCCTCTTCCCTAGTTCTCATAGCACAGATTCTTTTGGACCTGCTTTTTCACTTTTCCTCCTAAGCCACTCGGTTCTTCTACAAGAAACTCTGACAAGTTTCAAGGCACACCTTTTTTTTTAATTCTCTCTGCCACGGCAGCTCATCGCTGATGTGGAGGTTTGAGACCACTTGCCAGCATGGAGCATTGTAAATGGCCTCATAGATTTGTAGCTAGCATGGATGAACGCTGGATCGAGATGCAACGGCCAGGATCGATCAAGTGGGGTCACTTCTTTTTGTTAAGTTGAGCCAGCTCCCAGAGATCGAGCCCACGTGCACCCGCGGCCCATGACAACAAGGTGTGGCGCGTGCGGGAAGCCAACGTATAGTACCACACGGCTTAGCAAACCCGGTTGAACTCGGCTTATATATGCCACTGTGCACCGTTCGTTGGTGCCTTCTGAGACATCTGATAAAATTGGAATAATAGAGAAGATTAGTATGGTCCTTGCGCGATGATGACGCGCACAAATTGAGAAATTGTTCAAATTTATTTTCGAAAATTCTGTGAAAGTCCCTGGCTGGTGTGTTTGACTTCTTTGTCTCTCAGATATGCCCCTGCAATCTTCTGTGAATACCCTCCAACTTTTCCGATTCTTGTAACCAGGACCCGAGGGTTTTTCATTCATTCCCGTTCTTGTCTTGTATATTGCAGTTATGCCTTGTAAACTTACATTTTTACCCTATATCACAAATTTTCTCCGCACTTGACATTTTTTCGGTATTGTCCTTTATGTTGCTTTGTTTTGCTTTTCTTTTCCTTGTACCACTTTCCCAAATTCTTTTTCACCTGTACCCTAGCTAGATTGTTGTTTTCAATTCGTTCCTGAACTCCAACTGAAAATTTTGGCTTTCTACAGTTCTGCTTCTATGCAAATTATCACTAATCATTTCTGTTCATGGTATCATTGACAAAGGAAAGTTTTTTTTGGTTTGCCTAATTGCCTCACTCCAAATTAAGTCTGAAAAATGGCACTCCAAAAAAATGTAATGACAAGAATGTGTCAACCACGGCTATATCCAAAGAGATATGTGGACACCAGTAAGAAATACATAACTTTGTTCCTCTCTACGAACAAATTAGAAAATTAAAAGCTTATTGTTGTCCTTAATCAACAAACATTCATTCTTTAGTACGCAAGGAAAAAAAGGAAAGATGAAATTATACATTTGCAAACCTATCTTAGTATCTTGCATTCATTTCCCTTGGTTAAACTGTGACCTAATTCTGATTTCTGAGTATCCAAACACTGGTAGGAGCATCAAACAAGCACAACTAATGATAGGAGCAACAATTAGTCATTTATTAATGCAACACCAATAATCATCTAGCATGTTGAGTGGTTAAGTGTCAGTGTCACGGCAGCACATAACATACATAATCAGAAGGCTAATCGGGTCGCACGATGACCACTCACTTTCATGTGTTGTAACATCAATAGTGGTAGCATATATATAAGATAGGAGTGTGCATGTACGATGTATGCAACATGGAATATATTATAGATAAAAGCGTTTCGATTAATTATGCCTCTCAGGTACGGTGTTGCATGTAAACGTAGTCAAGTCAACATCTTGAATTCGTGATTCATATGATGCCCTTCCATGAATTCTGGTCAGCAGAAAATACCGGGGAAAAACCTAAAACAACAGGGAATAAGTTTTTTGTGATAATTAATGGTAATTAACATTTGAACCATTTTTTTGTGGGTAAACATTTGAACTTGTATTGCTGCAATTAAAAATCATCTACAGTGGTGCAAACACTATTACTCTAGTTCTATTTTTGTAATATATATAATGATGTTTTAAATTAATGCTGAAAAACCTAAATTACCCAATTTCTGCCATTTCTAAATGGTCTTTTTTTGCGTGCATTTCCAAATGGTCTTTAAGTTTCCCCTACTATTGAAAAAAATAAATCACCTAACATGTTATAACTATTTCATGATATTCATGCCCAACAGGTGAACACGATGGAAGATTACGGAAAAAAAAAATCAAATGTCATATATTTTTTGAATGGGGAAGTAATTGTTTCTCGCTCATCATCCAAACCTCATTTCAGATGAGGAAAATTAATGTAGCCATTGTAACTTCTCTCTCTAATTTTCTTTCTTGATCAAACTGTGCCCACTTCATGGACACTTAACTCGATGCTGTTAAGGGTCCTTGCCCAGAGACAGCACAGACATATTACAGGACATCAAGACTAATCACACGTTACAATAACTTACCTAGTTTCTTAATTCAATGCCTGCATTATACGATGAGTATATGTATGTTTGGAATTACTAAATATATATGCATTGCTTGCACCAAGCATACAGATCAAAATATATAATTGCAAAACCGCGCATGGATTCGCTGACCCTAATAATTGATATATATCGATCATTGCAACTATACATAATCCGCAAGTTGGAGACGAGATCAATGTCATGCCATAGATTGCGGTCGGTGCATGCACGTTACCCCGGTACTATATATATAGATATATATAGTGGTTAGTTTGTACTGCTCCCTCCGTTTCCTCGTTTTAGGTTTGTCATAAATTATTTGTCTAATTTAATTTAATTTATAAAAAATATAGTAATATTATTTTCAATATAAAACATTGCTTTAATAAAACTAATATGTTGTTATAGATATTGTTACGTTTTTATAAATTTGTTTAAATTTGAAGTAGTTTGACTTAGAAAAAACCTAAAACATATTTATATGTATGTGTGTGTGAAACGGAGGGAATATATTTATTTCTTTACGTGTACTTGGTTTGAACAGGGTTGTGTACATTGTTCAACTATTCATGGCTCTAGTACTAATGGTGATCAGCTAGTACAAGCATGACATTTTAGTTATTCATTCATGGCGCCAACGAAATAAAGGCATCTGCTTTGCCTTGCATGCCTGCCTATCAGACTTTTCGGCGCATATATCTGCAATAGTTTGGTGCCATCAAGCAAGACAGCTCTCACATGAAAGATCTGAAGATATGATGCAATATCCTTCTTTCTGAATTTTGTGGTGTAGCTGACTCTGACAGTTCATTGGCAGAGGGGAACCTCTTATTAATTTTAGGCTACGTACACTGCAGAAATGAACTTTGTTCTATTTGTGGTGCTAAAAATGGAGGTTCTTGTTTTCTTTGTTACTGAAGCAAGCTAGCATCAATTGTGTTTTATGTTCTGATGACAACTTTTACAGTGGATTCTACTGATAGTAAAAATAATCTAGATCTTTCAATTTGTTTCATTGAAGCAAAAAATAGTTGTACCACCAGATTAATTATTGGTAGTAGAACAAAGAAAGTATAATTATATAAGAGCCATGTAAATTGGTGATTTAGATCATTTCAATTACCATTTTATTTGTAGTAGAATATTATAAAATACTATAAGTAAAGACAACCATAGATAAAAAAATACTCTGCCATCTAAAACACGCAAGTAACTAACCAAACTAAAAAATTTCAAATATATATTATATATGAGGAGCTAAATGATGTTAATGTGTGAACTAATTATAGCTTAATTAGTTAGGTTACTTATGCTGAAATATGCTCACTACTCTGGTTCAAGCCTCAAACTCGGCATGTGTATGATTGCATTTTCCTTGGGGTTAAATGCGAGGAAGTAGTGTATGCGCACATGCTTGTGTTTAGTTATTAAAGCATGCATCTGTGTGTATGCGTTACACTTATACTTGAGAAAGAAAGGGTGTCAATGCAAATACAATTCTCCACAAATACAAAGACATTGCAATAATGTTCTTGATGGCCACTCCGTCCAGCATCCCTCCGTAAAATCTAGAACAAAATTTCCAATTCAATATTACAATAGACATGTTTCGTATATATTGCTTTGCAAGTTAATAAGCCCGTGCGTTTAAATATTACATGTGTGCACGCGAGACATTCTTCAGTTAGTAGTTAACTAGCATGGCACCCAAAAGGAAATCAATATATGCATTTCTTCATACGCAAAACCATCTAGAGTATTATTTAAAATCCATACGTCCAAACTTTCTTCAAGAAATGTCGTCCATGGAAATATATATGCAGGGCAGCAGGGCAAGCTATAGGCTGGATGGACCGCTCCTCTTTGCCGCCACATAATCAATTCATGGGTCCGTGCAACACATGAGCAAGCTCCAACCCGACGAGTCAAATGCAATGCACATAGAACAATTTAAGGCATACTTTCAATTATATGTTTTAACAATCGTAGAAATAGAGTTAGACAATAAAACTAACAAGTAAGAGCATGGCCAACAATTCTCCTTAATTCCAATCCCAAGATCTCTTTCTGCAACTCTCTAATAAGTATTTAGAATTTAAAAATATATTTCTCTCCAACATATATATAGCCTAAAACTTGACTCGCTAAAACAATGAGCCACCTCCAACCTACTAATAAAAATTGCTATTTTCGCTCTTATCCCACGTCGTGCGATCGGCTCCTCCTCTCCGGACATGCGATCAATTAGAAAGCAAGCGTGACGCCTAAAGATAATCGTGCCTGTGATCAAATTTAAAATCAGCTCCCGAAGCTAAACCAAAAACTCCATCAAACCACAACTTATTCAATATCAGAGGCAATCAGTGCTAGGGAAGTAATAACAACACAACACAACGACGGTGCAGATAAACCTCTATCCCCTCCGCTCCCCCACAGCCGTCCATCCGCTCCGCGCCCCCCCGCCCACTCACCAACGGGTGGGGCCCACCACCCCCGTCCACGTGGCACGTAACCACCCCGTGGGCCCCACCCGTCAGCGTATGCTGCCCCCGGCCAATCGCGCGCCCCGAGACAGCACGCGATCTCAGTCGCGTCAGCCCGTGCGCCTCCGCCCGCCGTTGCGCTCGAGAATACGCCACCTCAATGATACATGGGAACAAGACGGAGTTTAGGACCCACATGTCAGTGAGAGTGGGGTGCGTATCAGGCCCACGTTTTAACCGCGGGGTCGGAAGAGGTCCGGTGGGAAAAGTCTTACGGCATGCGCACGTCGACCACAACAACTTCTCTTCCACCCACGCGGCCCACGCCCCAAGTAACTGATAGGGTGGGTCCAGCCGATTTACTGATAGTGGGCCCCACCCCCGTGTGTGGCTTTAAAACGAAGGCATCGTCGCCTCCTCCTCTCTCTTCTCCCAGCTATCTTCTCTCCCCCACACCACGAGATAACGTGGGTGAGATTTTTTTCTCTTTTGTTTGAAGGAAAATAATTTGGTTTGATTTTTGCGCTCGTCGGCGGCGGTGAGGATGGAGGTGGGGGCGATGGAGACGGCGGCGGCGGCGATGCTGGAGGCCGGGGTGGGGAGGTTCCGTGGGCCGAGCATGGCGGCGCTGCTGGCCGAGATGTGGGCGCCGCTCGCCGTCGCGCTCGCGGCGCTGGCGACGCTGCCTAGTTTGTTCCGGCGGCTGCAGGTGCTCATCCTCCGCCTCCGCTCCTGCGGCAAGGAGGTCATCTCCTCCCACATCTCCACCTACTACTCGTCTGGGGACGACTCCGACTCGGACGGCACCGACGAGGAGGAGGATGAGCATGAGGGGAGCTCGGCGGCGAGCTCCTCCGGCGAGGAAGAGGGGCGGCACGGGAGCAGGAGGATCGGGTACTACGAGGGCGCGGCCGACGACGACGACGGCGGCTGCTTCCCGTGGGGCGGCGCCGTGGTGCGGACCTGGCAAGGCCTACCCCGCCGCCTCTCCGGCGAGGCGAGGCTGCTCGCGCCGGGGAGCTCCTCCGCCGCCGCTGCCATCCGTCTCTGGGGCTCCATCACCGCGAGCAGCGGCGACGGGTCCGACGGCGGCGAGGCGTGGTGGGACGCCGATGAAGGCGGCCGCTCCCCGGCCGCGGAGGCGCCGGTGGTCGTCGGGTGGCGCCGCGACCACCCCCACGACCACCAACACGGCGTCCGGCACCACCGCCGCCGCCGCGTCGCCCTCCTCGCCGCCGTTCCGACCTCCCCCAAGTGAGACGGGACGGGACGTCACGGCATGCGGCGGTGGGCAGCAGGTGTGAACACGACTTTAGTCTTCCAGGTGGGCTCCACCTGTCAGTGGCGCAAATAAGGTGATGGCCATTTCGGGGTTCGGTGGTGATTGATGGGGTTGATTGATTGATCAGCTGGTGAGATTGAGATTATTCTTAAGCTTGCATAATTAGAAAGAAATTAATCAAAGTGATTAAAAGAATTTGGAGGAGGTAGGAGGCATGCTTAACTGTTGCTCTTCATCACAAGAGACAAATGTTCCACATATTGGTTGACGGTGATCACAATTGGGGAGATGATGATAATTCAAGCATGTATGTACAATTGATTAGCTTCTGTACCACCATTAATTCTTTGATTCGTTTGGTGATCAACAACAAAGGATCAGAAATGGGAAAAAGCATCACTCCTCTTTCCACTTCATTTTCTCATATGCCGCTTCACATTCTGCGATTTAACTTTGTAACACTAACCTGACCCACTGACATGTGGGCCCATCAGGAGTGCTAATCAGCGTGATTTAAGTGACTAGTGTGCCTGTCCATACTGGTGACACACACCTAATGGTAATTTTGTATGATGCTTGTGTTCATTGAAGAAAGAGAAGGTAGTAGAATAAAACCCGTCATGATCAAGCTTTAATTTTGTCTAACTCATGGTCCAAACTTGCATGAACACGTATGTTTCCATGTGATTTGCTAAGTTTTGACCTAGACGATGGGAACATAATTAGATTTATGGCTAGTAAATAGCGCGTTTAGCAGCAGCTCAACTTTGACAAGAAAAAAAAGCTCTAAAAAAACTTTGGCAAAAAAATGATAGGGACTAAGGAAGCAACGACGCTAATTAACCCACTCGCTGATTCTACGCAAATTAAAAGCATTCAAACAATTTTATCAAATTTGAATTAATTAAGCCGTTTAATCTAATTATTGACCAGCCGTGTCACCGTCCAAACCCCATCACACCAAATACGCCTTTTATATGCCGAACAATTTGGCCATTTGAAGCGTCACTGTGTCATATAAGTTTTTTTCGTTTCCAGCTCTGCAGCGAGCTGATAATGCCATAGTGTCATTCTCATAGGATTTCACTTTCCATGGGAGCGCATCACATTTAATTTGGGGGCAGTCACATCTTATAACAAATTTCGGGTGAACTCGTGTCCTCGTGATCATCTTGTAATCATCTTTCTTCAAGTTCGTGACGTTTGTCCCTTGTGCGGTAGTCCGACTAGGGTTGCGACCTGTGAAGAAAGCAGCTCGTACGAACCGATAGATAGCCATATAAGAAGCCATGGCTATCTTCAACCGGTGGTTAAGGCAGCCCTCCTAAAAAAATGAAAACTCTTTTCACAGGAAACAAAAGGGTCAAATTCTTCTAGAGCTCTTTTCAAATGCAAGAATTTTATATGATTTTCACATAATTAGTTCATTTACTCCAAAATTAATTACTCTCAGAGGAGGTCTCAGTCAGCAGGGGCAAGTTGGAAGACTCCTTGTTAGAGGGCATTGTAACAGTGGAAGCCACTTACAGGAGGAGTCCAAGAGAGAGCGCACACGATAATTTAGCAGTTCAGCCCTTTATAGTTTTCAATTCGGTGCACCGATTTAGCTAAAATATGAAATAAATGTGCAAAATAGTGCCTAGCATCGTTAAAAAAACAAATTCAACCGAGACCTTAGCCACATATATCCAATAGTACCTCCCCGCCTCGTCCCTTCCGCCCCCGACTTCCATGGAAGACCACGCAATCCACCGGAGAGACCGACGCTCCTCCCTCCGCCGCCCGCCACCGACTTTCCCACCTTCGACGACGACGCTGCGGCGGGGATCGAAGGAATCTCGGGGCGAGGAGCTCCGTGCGGCGCGGGTCGAAGGCTGCTCCGCCCTCGTCGCCGCCGCGGCTGCCGGGCCCGCCATTCAACCTCCTCTGCACCCCCCCCCCCCCCCCCTCCACACCGTCCTCCGGCCTCCAACCGCCAGCACGCGACGCAGAGGTGCGGCGTCGCCCAACGCAGGTCGGGAGCGCGAGTGGCCCCAAACCTGCGAGGGCACCCGTGAATGCCCCAAGCGAGAAGCAGAAAGTGCAATGGTGGAGCCCATGCTGTAGCCGCAGAAGCTGGTATAGCACATCATCCACCACCCTTGACGGCAACCTCTCCACGAAGATGCCTAATTTAAGTTGCAATTATGCGATTTGGTTAAGGTGCCTGCTGTTTGCCACTAGTGCCACACTGTACCGCTTTTAAACACCCGCAAACACAAAGATCATATATCCTGCTAATCTAATACTACCTTCTAAACAAGTTGATGTTGGTACAGCTTTCGCTTAAAAGCTGAGGATGATTTTAGGATTAATTTTGGGGACTCCTTCCCTATTTTCTTTGCTCACCTTTCTGTCCATGGTTGGTAACAAGACATATGAAAAGCTCGTCTAAAATTATTCTAAAAGATAAAATATCAAAATCCAAAATTATCTTTAGCTTTCTGGCCAAAGCAGGCTTTGATGAAGTGCTACATTCGTCCTATAAAGACTTTACTTTTCTATAAGATAAAGTCTTTATAGGATGAAGATAGTAGAAATTATACTTCTGCATCTCTCTCCTCACACAAAGTAACCACAACTTTTTGTAGGAAAAACAATTGTACCTTGCAAAAAAAAGGTTCAGGATGCAATTCCTTGCTTTTTGGAGGCAATTTGGGAGAAGATGACACAGATATGCTGCTGCTTTAAGCCTTCCAAGTTTCAGTTGCTACCCCTTGTTGCTTTTGCTTATGTGCGAGGGAATAATTCGCTTTAAAAGGAAAGAAAGGATAAAACAGCTTTCGCATATTCTTACATTTGATATTTACATACCCATGATATTTTTCTAGAAAAAATGTATAATTAGATGTGAAATAATGTTTGTGGGGAATTAGTTTTGTAGTTACCTACCCAGACATGCAGATTAAAAGTAGCAGGAACAGGGTCAGATTGTCAAAAAAGGGCTTCAAGCTGAAGAAATGCTTTGCCGCCCAGAGAAAGGGAATATTGGGAGCTGAAGAATACCCTTCACCTTTGACTTCATCAAAACCTGCCAAAAAACTGTCAAATGTTGTGTTGCCTGATTGATTCTGTTCACAAGCAATGGAAGTTTAAGTTATGCTCTTGAGTTAAACTGCCTCAGTAAATTGCTCAACTTGTAAGGCAGCTTTGCAGCTTTTTTACTCATCTGGAGTCTGTATAGCCTAACTCGCCTTTTAGAAGGCACAAAGAACAAAAGATCGGCCTGAAAGGAAAAGAAAAGAAACGGACAATAAAACCAGTTCATGAAAAAAAGGCAATGAAAACTGCAAATGATATTCTAGAGATGAAAAGTTCATTCCATGTCACACGTTCTGCTAGACCCCTAAGTCCCAAACCATTAAAAAAGGAAAGGATAAATAAATTTATTCATGAACAAAAGGCAATGCAAATTGCAAAACATATTCTAGACACAGAAAGTTCAGTCCATGTCACTTGTTTATCTAGATCCCCAAACCATAAGAGAAAAAAAAACACAGAAAAAACACAATGTCAAGTCAATTGTCAATTGTTCACAACTCAAGCATGAGCAACCTGAATCTCGTGCACCAGATTGCAAAAATCCTAACCCGTCTTCCTAACTCACCAAAAAATAACCAGAACCGCTCCTAAACGAATAGTCATTTTGCTACTTAAACCCTCCCCAATTTTCAGTAACCCACCAAAAAAATCATCCTCCAAATCCACATATCAACATCACTAACCCACAATCCATTCCCTAAACCACACAAGAAAGAAAGAAAAAACCCAGCAATGGAGAGCAAGAAGAGATCACCATTGCTGTCACTAGCAGTAGCAGTAGTAGTCGTGCTACTGTTCACTTTCATGGCAACTGAGGCCACTGCCCAGGTGTTCTGCAGGTCGCAGTTCAACCTGGCCAACGAGGCCTGCAGCCTCAGGACCTTCTCCGGCGTCAACCCGGCGGTGCCACTGCGGCAGCTCAACGAGTCAGTGGTGGCGACGACGGCGAACGGTGGCTACGAGGTGCAGGCGGAGCACGGGCCCCGCGACGGCGAGCACGAGCACGGGCATGGCAGCGGGCACGTGCACAGCCACCGCGCCGATCCCTACGACACGGCGTGCTGCCGGCGGCTGATGGGCATCGACAACGCCTGCATCTGCCAGGCCATGTCATACCTCCCGGTCTTCATGAGCAGGGTCAAGCACGCCATCAAGCTCACCCCGGTGCCCGGCTGCGACGTCTCCTTCGAGTGCGCCGCCGCCTACTGATCACTCATATCATCGCCGGAGCACCACCACCGTCGCCGGAGACGGCGGCCGTGGAGTCTTCTTTCATGCAGCATTTTGCATCCCCAGCTGAAGGTTGTCTGTCTTAAATTGAGAAAAGTAACATCATCTAGAGAAATATGTATTCCTCCTCTTCAGATTTTGCATCACTAGACTACATGATATTTGTATTAGCAGTAACGTGACTATGTTAATCAATTGGAATTTGGAACTAATCCCATACACTGAGAAGCAATGTTGGATACTACTCTAGTATGACAGAGTTACACATGTTCAGCAAAGTCAGAATGAACTAGCGAATATCTTCAGAAAGAAAAATAATGTTATCATGTTTAACAACAACAACAAAAAAAAAACAATCCTTTTTGTGTGTGTGTGTGTGTGGACTACTCTAGTATGACAGAGTTACACATGTTCAGCAAAGTCAGAATGAACTAGCGAATATCTTCAGAAAGAAAAATAATGTTATCATGTTTAACAACAACAAAAAAAAAAAACAATCCTTTTTGTGTGTGTGTGGGGGGGGGGGGGGGGGGGGATACGCAAAAACAATCCTTTTAGTTCAACAATGAACTCTTATTATATGTTCTTATCCACTGTTCATTGCCTAAAATTAGCAAGGATATTTACAACAACTGGATTTTAACAGGCCTACGTTTACATTTGTACATGACTGCAGAATCACAGAAATAATATCGAAATAATAAATATAATAATGGCGTCCAAAAAATACACAGCCAAACTGAGATCAAGGACGGTCTGTCACCACCATCTCATAGCATTTTTGAGATTGGTGAACATATACATAATACTGGGTACTTATCTGCTTTAAGCAAATAAGTTACTGTAGGGGGACCGTACTATATTCCGACAAAATTGGAGATGAAAATCTCCAGATCATACACTCACCCTGCCAGCAATGTGAAGCATGGAAACCTGAATCCAGCTCCTGCACTCCACTCAATTTACAAGGATGTTTCCACATGGCATATGTTTCAAGGCATCAAACAGTTGAGTTCTTGTTCCAATGAAGCAAAATCGAACCCATCCCAATTAAGTTCTGCATCAAGGTCGAACCTCGGATCTTCGATAGGCAGTGGCAGGTGGCTGATGTCTGCAAGGCCAATGTAGTTATCACCCAGTGGCTCACCTGTCATGCCGACAAGATCCCTAACTGGGAACATATCTGCAAGCCTAGTGAAATCATCAGGTGGAAGTTCATCAAAATGGCCAACATAGTTGCTCACGGGAAGCTCATCTATCCGGCCAAGTAAAACGTCCATCGAAATCTCTTTGGCTTCAGGTGTGGACGAGAAGTTCATTAAGTGTTCATCCACGGTCTCATGGCTAATCTCCACTGACACTCTCTTTTGCGCTTGTGGCTGTGCCTGAATCTTCTGCTCAACGGCCCCATGGTTAATCTCCATTGACACTCTCTTGTGCGCTTGTGGCTTTGCCTTTATCTTCTGCTCAACGGTCCCATGGTTAATCTCCACTGGCATTCTCTTGTGTGCTTGTGGTTTTGCCTTTATCTTCTGCTCACATGACTGAGACGAGGACACGCAGGATACAGTGACAGAGCTGGACAAATCTTCCCGTGCTGATACAGAAGATTGGATTTTCAAGTCCATCAACTCTGCAAGGAACTGGTTTGATTGTGCAAGATATGCTGCAGCAGCCTCCTCCTCACTGTTAAATGTGCCAATCCATTTTCTGGACTTTCTCACAGGATCACGTATTTCTGCTGCCCATTTGCCCCAGGCCCTCCGGCGCACACCCCTGTATTTGCTTGTTGGTTCCTTGTTGGAACCCTTGGAAATCCTTGTGCCACATTGAACAAGGGTCTTTACAGTTTTGGATGCCTTGGAGTTGTCCATGGGAATTAGTATTTCCCTTGCAAATCTCTTTTCCTTCTTCACATTCTGGTCATCTTCATCAGAGGAATCAGTGGCATCAGGATCAGAGCAGAAAATGCGGACCTTCTGCGAAGAGGGCACCATTATCTCAACGTGCAACCAACACCAGATTAAAAGTAGGATCCAGATGTTGTTGGATTACTACTGACCTTGATTGCAATCTGCAGAGAAGGCTGAGGATGTGTCAAATATGCTGATATAAGGATGCAATTGCAAAGAAACATAACACAAGATATGTTCACATACCAGGTGAAAATTTAGATGAATCAGGACAAAGATTTGTTGTCTGCACTATAAGAGTATCGCAGGAACTCGAAATCAGAAACTTAGCTTGGTCCAACTTCTGATTGAATCTGGAGCGAAAGAGCACTCCTGTTTGTACAAAGATGTCTGAGAGGAACCACAAGCAAGTCTGGCCGATTTTTTGTGATATTAAAGAATGTCAGGTTGCAAATGAAGGAGGGATTCTGTACTTAATACACCCAAACCAAACCTGCAAGCATAAAAAGAATTGACAAGATTTTGTTATAATGCCTGCTTTGAGGTAGTCTTAAAAAGGTTCTCTTTAAGTAAATAAAAACTAGGAAAGTTATGTTTTGGAAGAGCAGATATTTGCTGATAATACATTGCCTTGAAATGGCTAAAACTTACCGAGTGTAAGTTAGTTTGGGGGCTTTCTTGACTTGTTATTACTATGCCCTGGAGATCCGTGGCGAGCACCAGTCTAAATGCAGAAAGCCAAAGTATTTCACCCCAAATCCAAATCTGAAACCACAAGCAAGAAGGAAAAACTCAACATTGGTCATTATTAGAGAGAAAATTTGCAGCTGGGAACTAACAACACGCAAGAACACCAAAATGCCTCGATGATAAAGCATCAGACATGAGCATTGCTATGTCAGAATAACTATGCGCATCCATCTTTGCATCTAAGATAACGAGGCGACATATAACTAATAAATATGCTAAGATCAACAAACCAATCTTTCTGCCACTCAGCTTATAGCCAGTTCAAAATTATAATTGCATAACAGTCTTAACACAGCCACATACAAACTTGATACAGGAAAGAGATTAGCATGTAGATGAAAAAAATCATAAAATCTAAAGGGAAAAAAAAGACCAGGCGCACCATGTCCACCTCTACATTTGCAATGGAAGACAGTCTTCTTTCATGTAAGGAAGAAGATCATAAACTTATGAGTAAATTTCACATTGGATTAGGTAAATTGACCATACTTTCACATTGGATCAGGGTTATGGCCATCTTTTCACATAACACCAGGTTTCTTTGCCATAGTTTGCACATTGGACCAGGCTCACTGTTTGGACAAGCCTCCTCTGTCAGGCTGTGCTGACCTCATTGATTGATCTTCCTCATCCCCTTCTTCCAAGCTAAGCCAATGCTTTCCAATCCATGTTAGGAACTTCTCCTTCATTTTCCTGAACTTCTCCTCTTCCTTCGCCACTAAACAAGTCAGAACGAGCTCATCCTCCTTAGCTTCGACAAGTGTCTGATGATGATCATGGACACCTCAAAGCACCGTAGATTATAAAGATGACATGAACGAGTGTTCCAGCTGTTGGAAGTGCCATTTGTCTATTTTGTAGATAAAACTAAACAACCGCATCTGGTCATCATTCTTCTCCTCGGACTCAAGCAGAGTTCTGCCACCATTAATTCCTGGTCAGTAGCTTGCTAGGCCATCCATGTTCTTATCTCATGTTTCCTCGCAACTCTAATCATAGCTAATTGCGCACAATTCGTTCCATCATGGGAATGGCTAGAGAAGAAGAGATAGAAGCAGATTGGATTGATTGCTCCCTGTCCTGGCTTGGATTTAGAGCCTTGATGCGGATCAAGTGGAGGTAGCAGCGTTGGAACAGACCAGGAAAGCAAAGGTTGAGGTACCTATCGCTAGTCACCTACTCCTATGGGTGAGCCGAAGTCTAGGTATCAGATTATGCTTGAACCCTAGTCCAATATGTAAAACAATACAAAAAAACCTGGTGTTATGTGAAAAGATGGCTATAGCCTTAGTCCAATGTAAAACAGTGGTCAATTTAGCTAGCCCAATATGAAATTTACTCTAAACTTATTAATACATTTGCAATGGAAGACAATCTTCTTTCATGTAAAAAAGAAGATCTTAAACTTATTAATAGTAAGTATATATACTACGTATCCTGGAAAGAAGAGGAAAACTAAACACATATGCACACAGAACTCAATTTATGTACCAATATAAAAAAAATAAATAAGTGACGCTTACAAGATACATGAACAGTATTAGTTTCAAACGGCCGCATGAATTTCTCTGCATCACCAGGCTACATTATTTAATTCAAAAAATAGGAATTGTTTGATTTGGAAACAGAAACTGAGAAATGAACTGCATACACAGATGAGATGAGTCACTGTGAAACATTTACCTGGAGATCTTGAAGGGATTGTCTCGTCTCCTTGCGCTCCTCTGGAGGAGAAGAGAGCAAGAAGAAACCGGTGGCGGCGACGGGAGGTCAGAACCATGGAGCAGTGGCAGAGCAGGCGACATAAATCAACAACGAGCACCGGCTGCGGCCGCGGAGATGACGAGGTATACTCCTCCTCCTCCTCTGTGTCCTCAACATGACAAGCGAATCGATCAAGAAAAATCTCAACATCACGGGCGAACCGATCAAGAAAGAAAAAGGGAACAGGGGAGATGAATCAAGAAAGGAAACAGGGGACGCGGAAACAAGAATCCAACACCTCCAAGAAGAAAGCTTTCCAGGTTGAACCCCTCACAATCCCCCGCGGAGAAGGGCAGATTAGATTGCAGGCGATCAATCACAGCCCAGAAAAAATCCCCCAAAAAAGGAAAGGGAAAAGATAGAAACAAACCGAACCCACCCCCGAAATCCCCGAGATATCTCCTCACAATTACCAACCCAAAACATTTTTTTCCCAAAAATTCAATCTTTAGCGAGAAAGAAACACAGCGAAGGAAACCCAAACTCCAATCCACACCCACCAAGCCATCCCGAGACGATCCGATCTTTGGGGGAAGAACAAGAGATGGAAGAAGAGAGAGACGTCACCACTTACAGCAGCTGAGACGACGACGTCGCGATCGCGCGAATGATGAGCAGCGGAGGAGAGCGAAGGGAGGAGGGAGGCGGGATGGTTATGGTGAGGCGAGGGGATCGGAGGAGGAGGAGAGGGTTTATTAAAGGTTTTGGGGCGGCTCGGTATTTTGCGGGTTCTTGGCGATTTGGAAGCGGAGGAGAGAGGAGAGAGGAGAGGGAAGAAGCGAGCGGAGGAGGGAGGCGAAACGTTTGATGGAACCGTACGAGGCGGAGTGGAGTAATTGTGGGCAGGGACTCAAACTGCTTTGGAGATGAATGGTACGAATTGATACGCCCACACAGTTATTGTACCCGTATCTAAGTTAGATTTTATTTCATGTGCAACCATGTCCTTGCCCAAAGTCTTATGATAAATTTATGGGCAGTGAATCTATCCTTCTAACTACTCCCCCAACCTAGCTATAGATTTATAGATATACAGTGATATTGTTTTGTTTTATTTTCTATGCTTCTTTAAAAGGATGTGGTGAGACCTTTTTAATTTCTCAATTAAATCAAGGAGGTATTTGACTATTAGACACAATTTACCAGACCTAAGGTTAGACAAGTTAGTCGACTAACTTGATAACTATTTGGTTGTAGCCATAGTTGTAACAAGACTTTTTTTAACAAACTAGGCCCCACATGTCAATGATCCTAAAAAGTATGATTATATTTTCTTTGACTTGCCATGGTGTACCTAAGAATTTGGTAACCTCAACTTAAGCAATTATGGTAACCTCCACGCCGTCCTAGACTCCAGCTCGGTTGATCCCTTCTCTTCCCTCATCGGCTACAGATTTCAGCCACCACTGCCACAAGTTCTCGCGGATTTTGGCCGTCTTTGCCACCAGACACTACCGCTATTCTCCCTCAAGCCTAGACGCCACCGATGCTTTCTCTTCAACTCCTCATGCAGGAACTGCTCCAACTGATTCACGTGAACTAGCCAAGGTACCATGCACCTGAACTACTCTAACGGATTAGTTGTGCCTGTTGTGCAAAACGTTAGAACTTGAGTACTCATTGTCATATGGACTACAGATGGATTGTGAGATGTGGATTTGTGTACATAGCATGCAAAGGAGTAACACAGAGGTGTACCCCGTATCTAAAGAAAATAGGCGAAGACTCTAATTCAATATGACGAAATACACCATGTTGAGCTGTTGATTTTAGCAAGTCTGAGATTTTGAACACTGAAATCATGTTGGTCTTTGGTGTGTGAATGATGTGTTTGCGTTCAGGTTGGTACATGGATATTTGGTAGAGATAATGAAGCTTGTACAAATTGTTCGTAATGAAAAAACAATGTTTGTTCCAGATCGTGAATGAGAAGAGCTTTCTTTTGGTATGAGATTTTGCATTATTTTGGAAACACATGCTGATGCATACCAAAAAATTTCTTGTTTATTTACCGGTACTTGTGCTATCTAATTTCTTGTTTGTTTAGCATTACTTGCTTAGATAGCACAAGATGCAAATGGCACCAAATACTACAATGTACATTACTAAATATTTACATATATTTAATTAATTTTACTAAATATTGGCATTTACATACATATTATAATGCAAATAAATCTATTATAAAGTTAGGGGTAATATAGAAAATTCAGCTTCAACTCCTCCCTTTTACTATATGTTGACTATACTGATTCTCGTTCTCTTTAGAATTTGATTTAGTAAGAATCAGGATCAGAATCAAAGAATCACACAATCTAGGCTCTACCAAACGGACCCTTAGATTGGCTCGAGCAAGCTAGCTTATGTTGTTAGAGCTTAATGGAGGCAACCATTGGTGGGCCGGTTCTAATCTCCTAGCTAGTTTTCTAAGAAGGGACAAGTTATACAGCTTTGATAGGAGATTCCTCAAAAATCTTTCAAATATAACTGTAGTATAATTGTATTATAATTGTCAGAAACGTGTGGTGCTACAAGTGGTTAGCATGGCGGGGGGTGTGAAGTGTACGTTGCAGGTTCTATCCTACCCTATGCGCACATGAGTTTTCAGATAGAGCGAATATTGAAGCAATTCGATAGTCAGACAACCGAGAGTTTTTTTTCTCCTATTTTCTATTGATGATGCCTTGTTAATTCTTTGAAGCAGCATGGGTGGATAAAACAATTTACCAGGTCCATATTTTCTATAGCTGTTCGAGATGTCAATCGATCAAATTAGTAAATTTGAGTCAGGTGAGAAGAAATTAGTTAAATTTGAGACCGTCGTGCAAATTTTGAGATATGTTCAATTTTTTTAATTGATGGTGAATTACTGAAATGGTATAAAAGTTGGCACTGATTTATAGCCTCAATCTACTGTAGGATGCGGTCGACGCAGGGGTACAGCGACGGGGTGCGCGTAGGAAATAAAGCGAGAGGCGGGGCTTGGACTTGATGGGATGGAAAGTTGCCCCTCTCTCTCCTACCTGCCGGGCGGCGCCGCACCTAGCACGAGGGTTCGTCCGCGGGCCCCACCCGTCGGGGCAGCACAACGCCGCGTCACCTCGCACTCGCGGTGGTGGGGACCCCGCCGTCCGTTTGACTGGGCGCGGCGTGCGTCTGGGGATGCCACGTGGCGGTCGAATGGGATGGGGGTGGCGCGGGATTCGGCCTGCCCTCTCCGGTGCGGGGCTTTTCTTGGACTCCAAGTAGCCTTGCCACTCCAAGTGGCTTTTTTTGGTAGGCGACAGTCGTACGTGAGTCAGGTCGCACCACGCGCCGTTGCGAAGCACCGTCGAGATGCTCGAATATGCAGCGCTACCACCTGCTGTGCTGCTGTCACGTCGTCAAGATTCTAACCAAAATATCTCAAAATAAGTATTTTAGCTGCCCCTAGAATTTATATAACTATTTCTTCGCTACGTATATATCTCAACCAATTATAAAAGGTTAATTTCTTTATCTCTTTTTTCTTCTCTCAATTAATCACAATCATTTCTTATACTATTTCTCATTTTCTTTTAAAAAAATAACATAAGTGCTGCTTTTATCATAAGTTCCGTCAATTGAATTTGGTGGTACCAAAGAAAAACAGATGAAAGCCGATCCAGATAGAGACAATAGAAATAACCTAACTCTGAGGGCTTTTTCAGCCGAAGCTTCTCCGTATTGTGCTAAGAATCGGCTGATGTGCTCTATTGTGGATATGTCGTCTTGCCCTGAGAACTTTGAAAAATTTAGTATCGTGTATCGGCGAGGCAATGAAACTCTGTCAAACCATTTTGGATACGGGTGCTGATACATAACTGTTTGATCTTTGAGCTTGATATCAAATTACTCTTTCACCGTGTCCACAATTCTGGCTAACCAATCCTTCTCCCTTAGGATGTCTCTATGATTTTGTAGAGGTGAATATGGTACCCGATTCTGCCTGAGATACTCTCTATAATAAGTGTATAAATCCAGATTGTCATCTAGGTAGACACGTCGATATCTTTCACCATAATTATCTTGATAGTATTATGGAAGTACCTCATTCCGTTTGCCCCCCAAATTGGTTTTGTATTGGTGGATATACATTTGCTGATAGGTTCCTCTCGGTTTTATAAGTTTCCTGAGGTAGCTCTGTTTCTATCGGCAAAAATATATGATCTTGATCGGGCTCTTAAGCTGATAATTCTTCTATTGACTTCTTGATCAGATTTTGTAGTGTAATTACCCATACTCCTGATGGATTGATGAATGTTTGATGAAATGTTTCGTTGATTATCTCTTGCAACAGCTTCGAAGGATTCACAGGTGGTGAATGGCCTGATTCTCTCATTGAAATAAATTTTGGCAACAGTGGCTTTTGAGTCGGCCTTTGTCTATTCATACTGAAGGATTCCAAATAGAGCTTCTAAAAGTTGTCCATGTTCTGCTCTATCTGCTGTCTTTGGTCTTCATTCAGATTCTCTATGGTTACTGAAACTATAATATCCTCATTGGCTTCTTCTTCGGACGAATGTGTCTTGGCATCAATCTCTTCTTTAGACATATCGGCAACAAGATGCCCCCTGTGTTGATGAGTAAAAATTCTGACTTCTAATCAGGCAATTGTATAGTCCCGCTGGTCGATAAATGGAATTATGTCACACCAGCCGATGAATGATCTTCAATTACCAGCCGATGAATGAAATCCCATCCAATCGATCGATGAATGAAGACTTCTATCTTACCGGACGATGAATGAAGACTTCTATCTCATCGGCTGATAAATGAAGTACGAGTCTTATCGGCCGATGAATAAAATCTTCAGTCTCACTAGGCATACCAAAAAAATATGGTCTCGCCGAAAATGTCTCGGGCGACCACGCTGACACCTAAGAAGTTTGTTTAGCTCTAGTGCAAGTTGGTCGGTTTCTCTTCATGACTCGAGGTACGTGCGTCGGAGCTTATGAGGTTCGCTCGGCTTCGGCGCAGATACCTCGGCTCGCTTTTTGTCGCGACGGTGCGGATGTGAGCGTGTCAGTTAATTTTACCTTATAATTAATAAGGAGGGTGAGACGACATGTGCCTTAGTAGCTGCACCCCCAGCTCCAGTGTTTTTTTGCTTTCCTGCTGCGTCTGCAAAGGTAACCATGATTCAATCCAATAACAGATATAATGTATCATGTCAGTAGGATCACTGGGAAGTTTGTTTCTGAAACAAGCTGCATTCCTTATTTTCCAAATTGCCCAGATAACAGCCATCATCCCTACCACAACAGCTTTTCTAAACTCAGGTTTAAAATCAAGAAGCCATCCACCAAACATATGTTTTATATTATTGATTGGTTTCATATCAAAAGCGCAATAAACCACATTCCAAATAAACTTGGCCATAGGGCATTTTTTAAAAAGGTGACTGCTAGTCTATCTGCCATTACAAAGTTGACCTTTTGAATCTTTTCCTTTCCAACCTCTTTTCGTGAGGTTGTCTTTTGTCAGGACAATGTATTTAAGAAGCAGCCATGCAAAATTTTTTATTTTCAATGGTACTTTGTATTTCCAGAGCTTTTCGAAAGGAAAAGGACTTTCTTGCATCTCAAGTGCTCTGTAAAAGGACTTGACTGTAAAGTGTCCATTCCCAACTGAAGTCATTGCTTCCACTAAGGCTTGCAAGGAAACTATCTGTAAACTCATGTTTGATTTTTTTCCTGCAAACCTACAAAATCTATTTTGTGATCATTTATTACATCTCTTAGATGTTTTAATTTTCCAGCTTTGCCCATTCCTCTGATGTTCCAAAAAAATTCCTTTCATCTTTTCTTTCTATTATATTTCCTTCCCCATTTTTTGTGCAATTTTGGAGTTACCTTGTCAATAACAAGGTTTCCAATTCTTCGTTTTTTTCTTGCCAGATAATTGAGAATGAAATTGGGACAGTAAATGTTCTGCCCTTTCCATATCATTATTCTCCGATTGAGAAGGCATTTTGAGCCTCCTTTCTTTCAGTGGCCGTCACCATCAGGTCTTTGTCGTCCATATCTCAGTCTGAGCCTCCAAGTTGTGCCTTCTTCACTATCCTGTCCTTTCGTTTTGAGGTCTACTCCCATAGCCACAGCAAAGTCAACAGATTCTTGGAACTCCAGTAAATCTTCATCCTTTCCTAGGTTAACTTTTGCTTCTTCATCATCCTCCCAGCATTCCTTCTGAGCCAACCCTTCTGAGTGCATGTTCAGACTGTGGTGACCGAGTGTCTTCATTTGTGTTTCCAGTTTCTTTTTCCTCATTGCTTCCCCTTTGCAAGGGCAGAGTTTCTGTATATATATATCTGTTTCAGGTATTTCATTAGGCTCCTTGTCTAATTCCTTTATCTGTTCTTTCCCTTCAGCAGATACTCTGATTTGGTCTTCTAGTTGCATCTTTGCAGCTATCAGTGGTTTTTCTATAGAACAAGCACTCAAAACAGCCAGTCAACAAGGGCTCCGCAATCTGCGTTCTCCCAGAATTTCGTAAGGAAGTGGTGGTGGTGTGGCTTATGTTAAAGTTTTCTTTTAATAGTTGAGAATGATTTATGAAAGTGTTAAAGCTATCCTTACTAATTTTGGATAATAATTTTATACTATATTCCAATTACTTGATAAAGAATTCACTTGTTCAGATTACTCAATCTCACCCTTACCTTTTTATCCAGATGTGTCATGATGTGTTGGCGAGTATATGGAAATAGCTTATAGTTATACCATGTCTTCATCACACAGTAAACTATGAAATGATAGTGCCTAGTTCTTTTTTATAGTCACTTGTTATTATACTTAGATGTTTAAATACTTATTGTTCATGTGAATTGTTATACTTTTTTTTACCGTTAAGCTACTGTTGAAGTATGATGCTTTCATATTGTTAGTTTATGTATTTAATGTATATGTCTTATGTTAATGTTTTAGTAGCATTTTTGACTTGGAAAAGATCATGCTGAAATTTATTTGTTTTGGCATAGATGTTTGGTTGTTTAGTAACATCTGCTATGATTCTTTTATAGCTATAAACAATAAAATTAATTATTATAAAGTTAAAAATCTACTTAAAAAAGTGAGATAAGTAATTTGAACTGTTGTGTGAACCCTTCCTCTTACTGTTCTGTCAGGCTTCCTCCTGATAGTGATGAAGGCCATCGTATTGTGTTGGTCACTTGCAGTTTTTATCTGTGTTTTGAAAGAGCACACACCCTAGCCCATTGGTAGCATATCCCACAAATTTGGCCATAGGTTTGGGGTCCTCCTCAACGAAACAATCTTCTGTCTTGTGGTTTGCTTTAGCACAGTTCATACAAAACATAACTTCAGTGCAATCTCTACCCATATGACCATCATTTCTTCATTTGGGACAATATATCTTCTGTAGATCACTTGTACTACATTCAACTCCCCATCTGTTTCCTGTGTGAGTTTCTGAGTGAAATCTGTATTTCATAGTACCAGTGTTACAGTTATATATAAAAGAATACTAGAAATGAGATATCGTATGATAAGAGTCCTATAATTTATGGATCACTTTTCAACTATACTATAACTATCTTAGATTTTATCTGGTTGGTGAAATATACTTAAAAGCAGTCAATCAGTTATAAAAAGACAATCTAACACTGAGTCTGCAAATGCTTGCAAGTCAGTGGTCTGAACACTCGGTTGCTTGGATAGCACGGCCTATATTCCATCTTGCCTTGTTCTTCGGAACTCCCACTGACAGCAATTACAACCTATTATACTAACATTGCACGATTGCTTCAGAATTTACCACCTTAAAACTCGTATTGTGTTTGACTATCGATGATAATTTTGATGTCAGTTTTCTAACATATAAATTGCTAATAACCATTATACTACATCTTTTTTAAAATATAGTTATTTATAGGATTCAAATTTATATAAAAACACAACTACTTTTCTCTTTATTTTAACATATCATAATATTTCTCATTTAATTTATTCATATACCTTTTCTTTTTAACCAATTACAACCCTTCTTTATCTATTCCTTAATTTATCAAATAAGATTTTTAGACTGGTGAATTAGTTGCTACATGTTCTGATACCGAAGAGCCATCTTCTCTGTGTCCCGGCTGGCTTGCTGTAAGCAGAAAGGGTGAGATCTTATCTCATAGTACATTTACTCCAAAATCCTATGGAATATTTCAAAGGAATTTGAAGGGGTAATATTTGTTCCAAAGGTCAAAGGACACCCTAATTATTCAAATTCTAAATTTTTTTATTGACTATTCGTTCCAAATGGGCGCAAGTTATCTTTTCTTTAATCGCTTAAGTCACATTATGTCCTCCAGCAGAACACATGCAATGACCACAGAAACGTCCTAACTCATAAAACAACAGAAAAATATAGGGCAATGACCACAGAAACAGGAAGAATATAAGCATACTATATTCAATTTTACAAGTTACAATATACAGAAGAGCATACCATCCTACCAACGAAAAAACACACCTGCCGGTTTCCTAATAAAAGAAAAATCCATCATCACACAGAAGATATCGTAGTTGATCAATCCACTGGATGTTTTAGTTTGCTTAACCTCAACATTGCAGAAAGATATTCCTTTCATAATTTCTGCCACCAGTCCTTCCTCCACCAAGCTTCTTTTTATTGCCATATTGTAGTACATGTTCCCAGACGTAAAATTCTCTATCTTGTAATCTCCATCGATCGTCTAGCTGCACGGTTTAAGTTTTCACCCTGAAGTTTCTGAATATATATGTAAAAAAACCCAGCAACGCATGCTATTGCTACAAAGAAGGCAAGGAAGATTCCAATGAGCATAAAATCTCTGGTCGCTAGAAGCAAGAGCACAAGAGCAATGGCAAGTGGAGGGAGGAAATACCGTTTTACGGTATCGGTTAGGCCAGTTTGTGAGGCCATTCTGACAAGCTTTCTGAGGATAACATATGCAGAAGGATCTTCCAACTGAGGGCCAACCACTGTCTTAATCATTTGAAAATCAGGTTTGCCCTTGTTATAAGCCAAGAACAGGGTCCCATCAGGCAAATTTGATTAAACTCTGTCCATGTTACGCAAAGCCGACCAACCTTCGCTGTTGGGAACTAACTTCCCAAGTAGTTCTGCCGTGCCGACTATGGTGAATGTTTGCAGCACAGATGCATCATGGCTTTTCAACCAATCTGGAAGTCTTTTCATCACTGTCCACGAAGCGGACATGCCTTACGCACGCAACTCCCTTCACATCCTTCTATTTGGAGCAGCCAACGACTACCACGACTTGAAGCGCTCGAAGATTTGAGATCATTACTAGTTCTCTGCAGTTTTGGACAGTCAATTGCTTGAGCACAGGTAGGTTGCCAATTGCTTGGAGGCTATCAGCACCAACAATCTTCAAACTTGTCAGTGCCTTGTGGTACCCAAGGCCAGACGGGAGGGATCTCAATCTGGGACTGTTCTCTAGGTGAAATTTGGTCAGGAAAGGCAGGTCTCCATCTTTATATTTATCCCATGATTCCAAGATCTGCATGTCACCGAGGTCCAGCTGCACTAGCTTTGGAAATGCCAGTTTAGTAGTGGCTATTCGCCCTCGATGATGAGTAACTTGGGACATCCACTGATGGTGAGGGACTTCAGTCGTGGTAGCTGTCCTAAAGCTGGGAGGCTGTCTCAGAGTTTGCAATCAGTAAGAACAAGCTGCTGGAGGTTTGGAAGGCACGATATCAGGGAAAAGATGACTCATAATAGCTTGCTATTTTGAGGTATTCCAAGCATTGTGGAGGTTGGAGAGCACAAAGCACACTGAGCCATCGATCTTGTTCTTCCTCTGCTACAAAGACTTGCGAGTCACTGGTGCTACTACCATATAACTCAAAGATGTGTGAGGCGAGACTTGCTTGCTAGAGCAGCTTCTTGCGCCCTGGAATCGTCTGGAATTCTATCTATGTTCGTTATCTGCAGGCTGCGCAGTGAGCTTAAAGGTTTCAGGTCTTCCATAGGCCATCCATTTTGACGATTTGTGTCGGGTACTGCGTTGTGGTCTACTATGAAACCATGAAGTGTAGTTAGCTGCTCCAGGGCTGATAATCTTGACAGAACTATACGTGGTGTAGACCCTTCTAAATCAAGGCTCCGCAAGCTGACCAGATTACTAATTTCCTCTGGCAGGGTTTGAAGCCAATAGCAACACCGAAATATCAACAACTGCAGGTTTGTGAGGTTCTCAATAGAGTCCGGAAGCTCTAAAACTTGGGTTAGTGAAAGGTTTAAGAGCCTAAAGTGATGTAGATGCATTAGTGACTTTGGTATGTATCTAATGCCAGTGCCAGTAAGGTCGAGAGATCTCAAATTTATTTTTTGAAATGAGAGAGATCTCAAATTTATGAACCAATCGAACATTTTCTTTATACCGCGATCACCTGATGGATTCTTGTAGACAGTAGCTGTCCTGAAGCTTCTCAAAATTTTTGTCCGATCCCTTCGGTAATATCTGTTGATTTGTCGTCTTTAGTGGAAGGTTGTAGCAAGGACATTACACGGCTGCAGAAGATTTCTCACAACCAAGTCCTTGTAATATTGCACTGCGATATCTGCAGGGTTGCGACTATCTTGTTCTCTAATAAAGCCCTCTGCTATCCATAGTTGAGTAACAATTTGTGGTCTAGTCACAAATCCTTCAGGGAGCTGCAATCAGTAATCAAAACATTTAATCATGAGAAATGAAATATTATTCCAAGATCTGCGACATTAGCTACGGACGGATAACTCGAGTGTAAGTTTGGTTTGTGCTTATGTTCTTCATTTCATATGAAAGTAAATAACTGTAAAAAACATTTAATCATGAGAAATGAAATATCAATTCCAAGTTCTATGACAATGATCGAGTAACTACCACGGTGACTACGATTTCAAATACTATTTACATTCACGCACTACAAGAACCCCTCATTGGTGATGAACCTAACCCTCAACTCTAACAAAAAAGCCCCTGGTCAGTGATGAAAAAGCCTTATCTTTGATGGACGAATATCTATCACTGGCAGCAACATTTGTAACGGGCCATGACAACAGCCCATTATAAATGTGGGTTCCTCTTATAGCTGGCTATTTTTTCATCCATCACTGGTAACTTACTTGTAACTGATAGAAAATATGATCTATCAGAGATAACGGCACCAACGATGACGGGTTCTACTCTAACCTAAAATAGATCATCATGAGTGACGTGTTCTATTTAGTACCCGTCATGGATGATGGTCATCTTTGATGGGGTTAAGTTACCACCTATCAATGATAATCATTTTCGATAAAAAAATAAATCTATTTTATTAGCTAGTCAATAATTTGCTAGCCATGCTCCCTAAAACAATGATAGATTTCACATATGATAGATATACAGTTCATATATAGCAACAACATCATGTATTCACTACATCGTATATCCACAACATCATCATATAATGACCCCATGAAAATATACATTTACAAACTTTGGTCGCAATAGAGAATATATCACAAGTTGCACATACATTTCCATCAAGTCACATTAACTTTAGAATATTACAATTATTTATCACATATAAATTCCGTTGAAAACAAATAAAGTTCTACCACAAGATAAGCATCTAAGTTATTGATCAAAAGTGCTAGTTCAAACAAAGTGATATTCTAGCCAGTCTTTTGGAGATGAAAACATCCTTTCGAATTTATAACTTCGGCTAACAAAAAGGATGGCTAATTCACCTCTAATGTTGCCAAGGTTGATCTCCTTTGGCTTCCAATTGTTTTTGTCACATAAGAATATAGTCAGCACGATAATCAAAATAATGGAATTGGTCTTATTAGAGTTATAACCTCTAGGTCAAATGAGGTCACCTGCGTTAGCAAGTTTTTCACTTGTAGTCATATTTACGGTAGGGGGATGACCTATTATCTCAACGTTGGCCACCATTACAGACATATGGTTCCTAGGTCTTGTCTATTGCGGTGAAAAGAGCAGTGAAATTGTATTTGTCAGTTGAGTTAGAGTTGAGGTAGTAAACCATGCTCCATTTAGTTACTATAACAATGAGAATTCAATGGCAGTTGCATAAGGATTAGTTAGTCATATGCAGCTTAGCTTAGCTATAATGTATGGATATAATTAGTTAATCTTGCAAACAAGTGAATAGTTAGAAACTTAAGACCCATACTCTTGATTGTGGGCTAACATTAGACATTCCTTGTCTTAGTGGGCCCACAAGCACCTTTCGATGTATTGGATGACATTGTCTAGTTTGGTTTTTAGTTGGAGTTCGTTGATTATAGTTAGATCTATAAAACCAACTAGGTTACCCATTTTTTGAGCTTCTAGTCAACAAGTCATGCAATAATTGCATTACAATTTAGAACATATGTAGTGTGGATCTATAGTGATATAGTGAAGAGCACTTACAAAGAGCAGTATTTTAGCAATCCTGTGTCCAGTGACCTGAGCTTGAATAGTTCATGAAGATCACTGAAGCCCACAACAAATAAAAACCATACCGAAAGGGACCAACAACCCTTTCTTTTGGTATGAATTTTATTTGTTGTGGGCTTAAGTTTGACCAAGGATGGATTGCTCCCTCTAAGACCTCTTGGCATTGGTCACCTGCATATACCAAACATGCAACTCTTGCTAGGCAACACCCATCTTCCCTAGTTCATCATCATCCACCAAAGGTTTGCTTAGCACAAAGGTATCGATATCTAGCTTCTTAGTCAATACTAGCTTGTTTGTTGCTTTTCCCTTCCCTATTGTCCTCCCTCGACCTCTGTTGTGTGTCATCAATGGTGAAGTTAGTGCCTAGTGGGGACCTTGACTAGAGGAAAATCCTAGGGTATATCAAAATCTATGACCATATAACCAACACCAAATTGCTGTTCTCATGAAGGCTTGTTCATGAGGTGTCGGGAGAGCCTAAGCTTCTTGAAGAGGTACTAAGGATTTTTAGGATGGACAATTTGACTGACCTTTCACCTTGATGATTATATCCAACTTGGGCCATTGGATGTATGTCCCCTGTGCACCCCTAGTATCAGAATCTTGTTAGTTGGTGGGATGTCAAGGGGAATAGTATTCAGTAACCTATTACGTGTCCTACAAGCTCGAGTTGACATGGTTCCACTCTTACCAGCCGATGGGGTTGAAGCATTATCCAACATTTTTGACTATACAACATAGAGCATGAAGGGAACTTATAGCTAAAACTGTATTGCATTCAACATAATTAATAAATATCCTTACTACTAAATTTCAATCCTTATATAGCTAAAATCACTAATACAAAAATATCCTATGATAAGATAGATTGCTTTTAGAAGAAAATCACTTGCAAGCAAATTTGTTCCAAGCATACATAAACAAGTACTTCAAGTTCTAAATCCAAAAGCAAGTAATTAACCTAGCTAACATTTCCATCCATAGAAAAGAAGAGGATTTAACCTAGCCAACATTTCCGTCTAGTAGTACTTGCCAACATTTAACCTAGCCAACATTTCCATGCCAACAAAGTAGAGAGAGAGAGAGTGAGAGCGATTGGTAGGTTATCATCAGGATGAGGCCTCCTAGTACAGGGTAGAATGACAGTGGTGGCAGTGGGGTAGTGGCAGTGCGAGGGTCAGGAAAGTGGTGAGCTCAGGGCATTAGTGGCTTTGGGGTTAGGAAAGTGGCGGCGCTAGGTATCGTGGGGACGGCTTTGGGGACGATGGTGCTAGGTGTGGTGGGGATGACAACAATGTGGTCGGGGCAAGGATGGCACTTGGGTCGATGAGGACGACGGTGGTAGGGTCAGGGCAATGGTGGCACCAATCACAGTGGGGATAGTGGTGGGGATGACAATGCTGTGGTAGGGATGACAGCACTGGGATTGGTGGGAACAATGGCTTTAGGCACAGTGCTAATGACAACAGTGGGGTTGAGGTAGTGGCAGTGTCGATCACGATGAGGACGACGGTGGTGGGGTCATGGCAATGGTGGCGCCAAGCATAGTGAGGAGCTCAAATCTAGGGTTTATCGGATGAGTTTGGGAAGGTGCGGTCCTATGTTAGGTCAACGCACCTATGATGGGTCAAAAATCGAAGCTTGTCATAGGTATCTTACCTATGACTAGTTTTGGCTCCGTCATAGGTAAGTTAGCTATGGTAGGCTTTGACTTGGGCCCATGAGAGTAGAGTTGACCACAATCGAAACTTGTGATATTGGACTTCTTTTTGTACACTTTGACTATAGTCAAATGGTATTTGACTATACTGTGACCATTATAAAATTGATCAAAATTAAATGCCATGCCATAACTTACATAATTAGAAATTTAGGGTTTACAATACTGAGGTTGCATATATAATCCTTAATCATGATCTCGTTGTGCATATGCATTACCTTTGGATTATTCCTCTTCCAGTGGTATTTGTTGGCCTGCATATGCATATTGATTGCAATCATCCTCATCGATAATGTTTTTAACCCCTACAATTCTTCTTTTGCCTACTCAAATGACATGAAACTTCTTATTTGCTAGATCAGTTATGTAGAATATTTGGATGACTTGCTTTGCAAGGACGAATGGTTTATCCTTGTATCTGATCTTATGCTACCCTCTTTATCAACCTTAACCCCACAAAGACTAGCCCATCTTCTTTGAAACAAAAATACTTTAAACTTCAGATAATTCATCTCCCATATCCCCTCTATGTGGTTATAGTACTACCTTTGTTCAAGTTGATCCTAATAAGCCTCTATACGAACACCACTGTTTTGCACGGTGCTTTTGTTATCTTGCTTGTTAGTGTAAAAGGTACATCCACTGATATCATGTTCTTATAAAGTTTGAACATCCCATGTAGGACCATGTGCCAACCATGGAAGTGTAAGGCTTGTCTCTTCGGTGCTATTAGCAATCCATTTTTTGAACCATTTGCACCATCATACACAATATGATGTACTTTCTTTTGAAGTATAACCAAGGGGGTAAATTGTAGTTCACAAGTAGGACTAGCCAAGTGTTATGACAATTGCTCATATCCCTAAAAGGATTTATTTTGTCCTTACTCAAACCCAGCTGGATCTTTCTTGGGTCTCCTATGAATTCTAGGTATAGCCTGTTGATATTTCTCTATTCAATTGAATATGCGGGGTTCCTAAGAATATGTCCTTTTTCCGATCTGTGTTATGCCAATGAACTAACTAGGCCTCCTAATTCATAAACATTTGCCTAAAACAGTCTGCAATCGGTAGGTATCACACAACTTTTGTAGGACCATCCTTCTTTAACTTCTTACCATCTGCACTATTGTTCTTCCTCTTGTACTAAGAAGCTTGACTTATAGGGCATGAATCCAAGTTGGCATACTCTTTGTAGTATAATATGCAATCGTTTAGACATACATGAATCCTTCTAACCTTCAAACCCAAAGGATAACACCTTCTTTGCTTCATATGTCATCCTTGGCAAAGTGTTTTGCTCAGGGAGCAAGTCTTTTAGAAAATTCAATAGCTCTATGAAATTCTTATTCGACTATCTATTACTTATCTTAAGTTTCATATGTTCAAGGACTATTGACAACTTCACGTATTTTAGCTTGCACCCAGTGTAAATAGGAGTCTCAGAATCCATTACCATGCATGTGAAATTCTCATAGTCCCTTTTATTATATGTTGGAACCTCAACATCCCACAACATTTGACCAAGGGTATCATTGTCGACGCCAAACATTTCACCTCCCAATAGAGAAGGAGTGAACATGTCTTCTTCATCGTGCTGCTCGTCTGGCCCTTTCAATGGTGTAGTACTTATAGGTTCTCCCTCACTATGTTTGGTCCAACAAGTGTAATTTTTTATGAATCCTCTGTGTATCAAGTGAGACTATAGCTCAACTCTTTTAGCCAACATTTTCTTATTTTTTGCAGTCAACGTATGGACATACCATGTATTATTTGCTCCTTTTAAACTTGCCATCCTCGGCAAGGTTAAAAAACTGAGCAACTCCATCTATGTATTCTTCGCTTAGGTGATTACTAGTGTACATCCATTTTCTATCCATCTACAATACTAACAACCAACAATAATTAGTACAATAGACATCCCTAAAAATAACTGCAATATACACCGGCAATACATTAATTCTTTTTTTTCATGATTTTATAGCAAAATTTCTCCTCCTAACACACCCACTTGAATTTTCAACAATATAGATATGTTACAATATGGGAACTATCATAGGTATCCCAAAGATACCTTTGATGGGATGTGTAAATCGGTCCGTCATAGATGATCCTCAACTATGATAGGCTAGACCGCTTAGCCCAACCTTAAACGGGCATATTTGCTGCTCGTCAAAGGCGATGGCCTCCATGATGGGTTGCAGGGCCCCATCACAGATGGGCCATCACCATTTACTGGATCTGTAGTAGTGATGAAAACTATTTAGTTTATTCTAGATTCTATATAGGGTTTTGTTGATTCCCTTTTAATACCATTGATATTGTAACACCCTAGCGCCAAATCCGCATAGCCCACTCTACTTGTTAAGTGGGCCCATGTTCACATAACACCCCACCTATACTTTTACTATTGCTTCATGTAAAAGGGTTAACCCAAAGGTACTATGGTTGGAATGATCTAGGTAAACTCATTATGTGGGACTATTCCCATTAAACGGACACTTGGACCTAGTGGGCCAAAACTAGAACTATAACACACATGGGCTGAACCAGACTACTAATGGACCAAGGTATTACACTCTCCCCCCTTCATGGGCTAACGACCTCGGCAGCTTACTGCTACTCGATGGGTGAACACATAGGATCTTCTCTCAATGTTACAGTGTTGTGAGGTGCCCTTTCCAAGGGCCAACATGTACGCACACTCGTGCAGCGTGGGTTGAGACTCTGATAGTGCCCCTTCCAAGGGCCAACATGTACGCACACTCATGCAGCATGGGTTGAGACTCTGATAGCACCTCTCCACTATAACAAGAGAAAATAGAATAATTAGATGGTATAGGACCAATCCATACCATACCCAAACTATTATATTTGTACATGGGTAGATGTACCACACACCTAACACTCGGGCAACCTCACTTAACATTGTGAAAAAAGTTTTATGGATGATAGTCCCTTGAACTTAACCAATTCACATTTCCATAAAAAAGCTACCTACACTGTCGGTTCATAAAAGGGTCATTAGTATCTACCGGCCACAATACTACTTGCTACAGAAAAAACATAATGTAAGTTAGAACTAAACCAATAAGAAAGCATTATAGGTCAGGGGCCAACTAGCAAAGGTTTGTTGTATACTCACACACTTGAGATCGAACTCATTAATACATTGTCTCGTTACACATCCAATTCCTTTAGCAAATAAGGTTACACACAAATACTACTCTCCACACAATACTTGTTAGTAGATGGATGCCAATAGCAGGGATCTGACGGTACCCACTTTGTGAGTACAACCGGGGGGTTAGTGTTGCTCGAGCTTACGGGAATCTCAAGATGCAAATGAATGCAGTGTGGTTATACATGTTTATCTCACGCAAAGACGTAATACCCTACTCTTGTAAGTTCTTTGCTATTTCTTTGGTGGTTCAAGAAGTTACAACACTTAGTGACTTTTAGCTAACAAGGGTTTCATCCCCTTTTGTGGTTTTGGTTGTCCCATTATATATGATAGGGGCACCATATGGTCGAACTTGCGGAATGGTTGACCCAATGGGCCCCCGTGTACAGGTGGTTGGCATGCGACATCTAATTGAGTAGTTCTACTCAATCGTCTCATTGCATGTATGACGAGAAAAGCTTGAGGGCGTCAACTTCGTCCCAAGCACGCGCTGTCCCTAGGTCTGCCTGTCGATGAGATGGCAAAGTAGGAAAGGATTTGTGGGCCCAGGCGGGCAGCATAGTTGCCAAGCATGGGGCATGGGCAGCATAGTGCGACAACAAGATTTGCGATTGCTTCAAGCCGATGCCCATTGGGCTAGACCATGCTAGGCCCATGGCCCACAAGGCGGCGGCCGTAGCTCTACCCTTCATCCTTGCCAGGTTTAGAGAGAAGGAGTTGGAATGGCACCCATTGGTCTAACTTCAATTCACAATTACGTGTGCTTGCAGGCTATAAGGAGGGATGGAATCCTTACCCGATGCAGGTTGAGGGGATGTTTCTTCAATTTGTGTGTCATTTGGATTGTTCCTTTTCACTGTGCATCATGGGGGGGGCGCACTTGGGCAGCCTGACCTATAAAGGCGAGGACTATGGCACCACATCGTTCTTCTTCTTCCCTCGTGCCCCCTTAGCCTAGCACCTCTTGCTCCAAACCTTCACTCCTTCGCACACCTACTCTTAATACTGCTTTCTTCTTTACCTCTTCTTCGCACTCAACAAGCCAACACCATGACAAGATCTAGACAGTCATAGCGTGGTGACAGGACTTGATTTGATCCTTCCAAAATGTTGGATCAAGACCCTAGCTACGGTGGAGAAGATGAGGAAGATGTTGGTCCCCACGAGCCAGAAGGGGGCGTTGACGGTGAGGCTGGCAACGTACCCACTCAATCCTTAAGGGCTGACAGGGATCATCTTGTTCTCCTCTTTTGTGGCAGTAGGCTTGGTACGGCCATTTTATACTTTCTTCTTGTAGGTGTTGGACACCTACAAGATCTAGTTGGCCCACCTAGCACCGAATTCAGTGGTGGTGTTGGCCATTTTTGCACATTTATGTGAAATGTTCATCGGGATGATTCCCTTCATGGCATTATTCCATTGCTTCTTCATGCTTTGGGAATCTAGGACGAAGAAGAAGGGCCCCAATGAGGTGGAGGTCATCGGCTGCTGTAGCTTCCACCTACAGGATGGGACCAACAACCTCTACATCCTCATAGACTCTGCATAACAAGTGGGACCAATGGCGCGAGAGCTAGGCTTACATTAAGGTGGATGTGCATGACCTTCTCCTTCTCCTGAGGACGACGAAGGTCACATGGAAGGAAATTTAGGAGGGTGCCCCGAGGAGGACCTTTGATTGGTGCCCATGCTAAACCACATCGTGGACTGATGGTGGGGCAAACCTCGGTGATGGTGGTCGGCGACTTCCTATGCTAGTGGCTATCCCTGCTGCGAGAGTGGGCCTGCCTAGTTAAGATGTACATCAGCCCAAATGACATCATCCGATCCCACGTGGGCGAAGCTAGGAATCTAGGTTAGGCCACATAGACACTCTAGCTCAAGGTGGTGCTCACTGTCGATGACGTCGTGCCATCCCTCTTGCCGTAGGAAGACCTAGCTCTCTAACTGGACCCCAGGCACGCTGCTCTATAGGCAATGCTCTCGAAGTTTGACATGCAAGGTAGGATAGGACCCTGGGTTGCTAAGTATTCAAGACGATGGTGACAGCAGCCGTGATGATGGCGTCGACATGGGTGACAACGGCCTAGGTGGCCATAGAGCTAGTGGAGTGAGCGGGTGGATTCAAAGGCAAAAGGAAAGTGGCTTTATTTCGATACCTTGCTACCTTCTTTACCTTCTCTACCATGTTCCTCTTCGCCACAAACAACAGTGGTCGAGGGCTCTAGTGGTGGCCACAATGCAGAGGGGCATTGGGCCTCGAGACACGACACTGCTCGTACTCGGACAGTCCTTCCCCAAAATGGAAGGTAGGAAACTCGGTCGCTGGGCCATCGGGCAGCAGATCCCAAGGATGAGCTGGCATTTTCAGGGATCGAGGACAACGTAAGTTTCCTCACCCAATCCTCTTCTCGTCCTATCATTCCTCTACTGCTCTATTCTTGCTCTCGTTATTTTCTCTCTTTTGTTTTTCCTTTTTCCTTTTCTTTCTCTTCTCTCTCTTTTCTTTTTTCTTATTTAGTGTACCTTTTATCTTCTGGCTTTAGCTAGTAGCCTAGGGCCACAGGGGCCACAATGGCGAAGACGATGGTGGAGACCACCACAACCAGGGTTAAGGCATAGGCAGAGATGGCAAGGGTGGCAACATACACCTCAACAGCAAGGGCCAAAGCGGATGCCGTGGTAGACGCCACTACCGCAATGGCGAGGGTGGCCATGGAAGCTATAGTAGCCAGGGTGGAGGCAGAGGCCATGGTGGTGAGGACAACGGCGAAGATGATGGCAAAATGGCCGTGGGTGACGGTGGCTGGGGGTGCACCGTAATTTAGGGGTTCCGTTCTAGCTAGATTTCATGCCAAGCCAAATTTTGGTGCACCAACTCATCCCAATCACCGTGGGGGAGCTTCACCGACACACTCGAGGCTGCGGGCTTTGCGGTCAAGCAACTTAATGGAAAGTGTATGGGATGGGCGATTTGCAGGGGTGTGGCTCGTCTCCTCACATTAAATGTAGGGGTAGATATGCAGTGACATGCTGCCATGCTGCCTCGTATAGTCGGTGGTGGGGACGTTATTCCCGACTTCATTGACAATACTCTAGAAAGATAAATTTAAACTGTAATTTTTCCATGGCCTCTAACCTTAACCTATAACAAAAGAAAACATTCCTTTACTTGAGCCAAGGCAATGCAAGCCTCACACGGTGACAACTACTAATAAATGCCACAATACAAGGCAATGACAATCAACAATGCACAAAAGAAAATCATAAACGTTATGTAATAGATGACCCATACCCCCTCCTACTGTGCATCAATGTGCAAATTTTAATTTGTTTAAACAAAACTCCAAGTTTTAACTATATTTAACTTAAGGCAAAATCCCTATCCCCTGGTAGTCATGTACCCCCTATGCGTCGAATGGGTTGTTTAGTCTAACTTCTTGAGCTGGCCATACATCATTGTCTCCTGCGTTCTCTCCTTTCTTCTATTTGTTTGTTTTTTTACTTCGCTTCGCGATTAGAGTTGTACGCATCATGCATGGGTATCCTTCCATCCTTGATGTTGACACTCTCGTGCTGACATTATAGGTCCCGGGTCAAAGACATCTCGAAGTAAGCTGCTCCGCACATGTGATCACCACCTCCATGTACCTACGGATGAGGGATCCAACGACTACTGTACAATCATGTGGGAAGTGCATCCTGCACACCCGAAAGTCACTGGCATACGCCATGCCCCCTCCTCCTGTATGTACACCCATTAAAATGTTTATTGTCTGACAATCTCCCTTTCACTTAGGATTGAAACACTTATTTTCTTATTCTCTTTATTATTAGCCTTCCCCCTCGACCAACCGATCTCACTAAGATGAGTCACTCACGTACTTAAAAAAATGTAAATAGAGTAGCAAGTAAATCACGCTCAATTACAACTCACTATGATCAAATAGCACTCACGTATAGGATTTTCAGCGGAACGGTAGGCTTGCTTGATCGCTTCTTTACCTTGTAAGCACAAAATCTAGCTCATAGCAGCACGTTAGACTTTGGTTACTTAAATACAGAGATCAGAACAACTTAGTGCTGAGAAGTTCCATGTCTTGTTTTAGCCTTGCCTCATCTATTTCCTAGATCACAATGAAATATAATGGAATCTAAAGTCTTAGGGCTACCATGTTACTTGAGATGAAAAAAAACTAGACTTATTGGACTCGCAAAGTAGGATGAAGCTTAGTCTGAGGAGAGTGAAAACAAAATTAAAAGAGGAAGAGGAGCTTACATAGAACAATATAAAGACAAAGGTTACTCTTTTTCTTCTATATAAAAAATAAGGCAACATTTTAATTTGCTAAATAAATATGTATAGCCCATTCAATATATTGAGTGGACCCAACTTTTCTTTCAACGTGTCAAACAAATCCCCGTATAGACCACTCTATATATATGTTAAAGTAAGTCTATGATCGCATAGTATTTTAGTTATGTCTTAAATAAATATTTTTAGACTCTTTTTGTGAGACTATTCAGAACATTTAGACCTAACGAAGATTAACTCGTAGGCTAAACCCGAACCAACTACTAATAGAGCGAGGTAACACAGATACTAAGCTACTCCTTGGTATCCCACGCTATTTACATCTTCCTGTGCTTTGTAGCCATATTAGCAACCGAGAAGGAGAACTGGAGAAGTGGGCCCGGAGTGCACGATTCGGTTTGGTTGCTTTTTGACCCCGGTGTTCATCGATCAACGTGCCATCCACGTGGGAAATCTGTACGATTATAAAAATTCGTACTGTTTCTAGCACGCGTCTTCGTCGGTCGCGCGAAACCAGATGAGATTTAGATTGCCGTTTTTCTCCACGGCCGTGTCCCCTCGCATCAGATCGAAAAATAGTCCTCCGGCCGGCCGGCCGGCTGGCTCAGCCGTCGTTGCATCTGCGCACAGCCTCCAGAGTCCAGACGGACGTTCGCCATGTCTGTTCGCTGTCGCTGCGAGAATTATATGTGTGCGCCGTGTGCAGTGTGCTCGTGTGTTGCATGCTGCAGCTCTGGTCGATGCGTGAATCGAAACATGGCTCGTGGGTTGTCCTCATTGTTCGTCGGTTCAAACCTTACCGATGCATGCATACGGTTTCATCGAGCGATTCTCTGGTGTAGATATTACTCCTGCAGCAGACGCCTGACAAGTGCGATAGCCCTCCATGTGCTGCTCATCCTCCCTTCTGATTTTGTACCATTTTCCTACCTCATGTTTGGCATCTATTGCCCGATCATCCGCGTCATATCTTGCGTAATGTTCTTCAAATCATTTGACCTTGTGTCATCAACTTAATTATCGTTATGTTTCGAAGAGGAATTCATGAATTTCTATTTTAACATTGACTGAAATTAACCTGCATGTGTACTGAAATTAACCCAGTGGAGTACAAAGCACATAAAACACGTAAATAGGGACTATGGTAATTAAGCTTCTGATGCTGCAGCATAATCGCAATTATATGTGGTTTCTTTCAACATCGGAGTTCGATGATTTTATTCTTTAGCCTTGAATGTTCCTTGGTATATTTTGTACACATAAATTGTAAGCTAAAATATAGTAGTACTTTTAACATATAGAGCATCCCTTTAAAAATAACAAATGATCACCTTAAGGGGCTTAGGTAGTATTTTTGCCATTGCAGGCGACTATAGCAGGCTTTCTCCAGCCATTTGGCCGGCCGATGCACTCGAAACAGTAGCTAGCTTGGAAGTTAAACTGGTGATTGCGTGAATATATCTGGAGCTCGGAACATATATGCGAATATTATTGAATTGCATGTACCACCTCAAAATTGTTGAGTACACAAATTACAAGATCAGTGTGGTCATTTGGACAAACAGAACTGATGTAGCTTAAATGAAGTGTTCTGAATAACAATCAATGGGTAAACATGAAATACAAAAAATTTAATGAGCATATATATGGGCAGATGGCCATCCTTTTTGAAACCTTGTACTCTAAAACAGCCTGGATATATAGATGCAATCATGCACACGAACAAAGAATTCCCCCTTCTCCATTGCAGATTCTGTGATGTTTGATCCACCGATATCAGAAGTTTGCCAGATAAACAAGGCTACAAGTGGCAATCAGCAGGATGGCGTAAAGCGTGTTCAACATCCGTGCTTTCCACTTATCCTGACGCACGGTCCTGTTATGTAAACCATCCGCTGTAATGCGTCCAGCGCGTCGTTGGCTTGTATATAAACTTCCAGTGCTATTGTTGTAGGAGAAGTAGATGGAGTCATCACCTAGTTTCTTCCCATAGACATGATCAGCAGCATCTTGGATGATAGACCAGTGTGGAGCAAAAGGCGAGGAGCATCTGTTCAGTAGCTCCTCCGTGCCAGTGATCTCCAATCTCCTGAGCTTGAACGGCTGCTGCTGCAGCAGCCACCGTGGGAGCTGGGCCACCTGTAGTTCGAGGTGCACAGAGCACAGCAAAGGGACATCATTCACAGCTTCAAGACCTGAGCAGTCGAAGATTTTCAGGTCCTTCAAGCCTGCGGATGTTGGAGATCCTTCGTAGCCTGCTACAATTGTGAACCTCGAGGTCCTTGAGCGAAGGCAGGTTAGCGATTTCTTGCAGAGTGTCAGCATTCTGTATCTTCATGCTTGTCAGTTCCCTACAGCTCTGGAGCCGTGAAGGAATTGAGATGAGCCCCCGTCGACATCCACCAAGGTGGAAAACACCAAGCATAGGCAAGTCAATCTCTTGAAGGCCTGACCATGGTTCCAGGCTCTCCATTCTGCCTAGGACCAGCTGCTCAAGTAGTGGAAACGCCGCATGGTTTCTTCGTTCCCTGGGGAGTTGATTGATGTTGCCTTCAGGTATGATGTTGGACGCTGTTATCACCAGGAACTTGAGGTTCTCCATCTGACCCAGGGTTGGTAGATCCAGACTAGGTAAGCAGCCATCAAGGGTTAGGCGCTGCAGCGCTGTCAGATAGGAACTTGACAACCAAGATGGAAATTGATTGCCACAGTAGTTGACTATCTTAAGAGAAACGAGGCATTCGGCAGGCCTAAGTTCCTTGAAGACATCTTTCTCCGCATTGCGGTCTCTGCTTTGAGGATAAGCGGAGCTGCACCATAGCTCAAGCTCTTTGAGATGGGGCTTTTCATGCAGATTCAACTGCTTTACGTCATCCCCGCTCGACAATGCTCTTTCTAGCTTTACCATCCGGAGGCTCCTCAGATTAACCAGGGTTCTTAGCTCTTCAAATTTCCAACCATCCCCATTATTCTCCGATGTTGAGATGGTTGGGATAAAACCTTGCAAGCATTTGAGTTGTGTCAGCTGGAGGAGTTTGAATTGGACGTCATTTAGCAGTGGAGTTCTTGAGATGTCAAGGGTTCTCAAATTTTTCAAGTGGCAAACATGTCTTGGTAGAGACTTGAGTAGTGTGCAGTTTTGAAGGATTAAGAACTGCAGCACTGTCAAATTCCCTACGCTTGCAGGAAGTGATCTTATCCTAGTACCAGAAAGGTTTAGATACCTGAGTTGCCGTAGTCTTTCGAGATTACTGCTGATGGTCTCAACCTGTGTATCTCTAAGGTCCAGAACTCTTGGGCTTGTTAACTTATTGAAGATAAGTTCCAAGGCACTTCCATTGTTCAGTGGACTTCCAAACAAAAAGAGTGACCTTAAGCTGGTAGCCACGTCTGGGATGTCTTGTACACTATATCCATTTGTGACACACAGGCGCCATGGTTTGAATATTGTGGTGATATCACGAGGATTGCTCACATAGTTCTCATGTTGTGACCGATGAATCGCAAATAATCTGAAGAGCTTTGGCATCTTAGCACCCGGTTCACCAGGAGCGGTGTCCTCAGGAAGAAGAAGGCATCTGTCTATCAATTCCTGGTAGCATCTTTCACTTTGTGCTTCCTCTTCTTGTGACGCTGTTACAGAGAAGAACCCCTCTGCAATCCAGTGCTGCGTGATGCATTGCTTTTGTAGCACAGAGCCCTCTGGGTATAGTAAGCAGTAGAGGAAACAACGCTTGAGCTGATAAGACAACGTCTTGTAGCTTGTATCGATGCTGTTATGTATCTCCGAGTACCTGTCAAAAAAATCACTCGCATACACTTCCTCCCAGTCACCTTGTCCCCTCCCCCTGAGATCATACCCAATCCTCCTTATTGCAACCGGAAGGCCGCTGCACTTTTGCACGATTCTTCTTCCAACATCTTCGAAGCCTCCTGCAGCATCAGCTTGTCGAAGTTTGGCCATCTTGTGTAGCAGCATCCAACCGTCCTCCTCGCTCAGCTGCCCTATGCGGTGACAACGGGCTATCGCCATGATTCTCACGGCATCCTCGTACCGTGTAGTCACAAGCAGTGTGTTTCCACGGCGACAGAAATCCTGCTCCAAGAACTGGTTCCAGTCATTCTCTCCCCACACATTGTCAATCACCAGCAACACCCTACTATTTCTGGCATTTCTTACATGTCCACGCAACACCTCTCTCTGCGCTCTAGTTTCTCCTATTACCAGTGAATTCGTATCATCTCCTAGCCATATACTCAGTTCTCTGGAGTCGTCGGAGACGTGCACCCATAACCTGGTTGTAAAAGTATGACTTGTATCATGATATATCTTCCGAGCAAGCGTTGTCTTGCCAACTCCAGCAGCACCAACTATAGCAAAAGAGAGGTACCGATCGCCTTGGTCCCGTAGTATCCCAACGAGATTACTGCACTCGTTTGCTATATTTCTGCCAACACCATTGGACTCATCATATTTTGGACCAACATATATGTTTTCTCCAGTTTGATCTTTTATTAGTGGAACCACTTGGAGCAGTGCTGGCGTGATGCTCTCCAATTTCTTGTTTAGTTCTTGGATATCACTTGCCGCCTTGCATCTGATACCAACTTCTCTGCAACACCTCCAACCCTGCACAGAAAAAAAATTTGTTCAGTTTGTCTTACTACATGAAAAACAGTATGTATGAATATTGTTTCATATTATAATGCATTCTAAAAAAGTCTATTTTATGTCTTAACTATTTCGTTAGACTACTTAACCCTGCACCCTGAAATATTAAAAAAGTTTACTTTTTTCTGTCTATATAAGTTGTATTTTGTATTGAAATTTGGTAGAACCGATAGATGTATTATAATTTGTCTCTTAATATTTTTTTATATTTTTATCACTGTTTACATAGGGTTGAAGCATCTAAGATCCATTAAACAACGAGATGTTAAAGTTCAAATAAACATTCATGAAAAAGATTTTAAACTTTGATATCGGTGTCATCTATGGCTCTAAAAATTTTTAGGTTAAAATACAACATGTATAAAGAGAAGAAAAAAGGAAAAATCTATTAAGTAGTAAAGTAAACTATTTTTAATAGTTTAGGAGATAAAATAAGCCAAAAAATAGTTTAGAGGTTAAGTGATCTAATGAAAAATAGTTTAAGGGAATAAAATAAACTTATGATTTAGATTTGTCCTAAGCTAAACCTTTTCAGATTTAACTAAGTTTGTAGAAAATATAGCAATATTTTTAACACAAAATAAATATACTATAAAAATATATTCAATGATGAATTAATAAAACTAATTTGTATTGCAGATGTTGATATATATTTATATAACTTAGTCAAACTTGAAGAATCTTAGGAGAAAAATAAAATAATTTATAATATGCACAGTCAATACGGTACAATATATGATAAGTTTGGCAAAACTACATATCCTTTGACAAAACTATAAAAATATTACATAACCACGCTATTGCAAAACAACAAACTAAGTATCAATTATTTCCTCATAAAACTATGACCGCACTCTCAAAACAACCGATTATTTTTCAACTTAAAATTACAAATTTAATGACTAATTAATCACAACACTATGCCCTCCTCTAGTTATAACCATTTAAGGTTTAAGATAAGATTTGGCTAACTTTGACAACAATTTATATGTTATTATAAAATCTAATAAATTATGATATTATATGATGTACTTTTATATACCATTTTTAAATTAAGAAGCTACTAATGGTTAAAATTTTAAAAGTTCGACTAAGATATTGTTTTCATCAATTATTTATGCCCCGTAGGAGTATATTATAGGTGTTTCATCTAGGGTGGGTTGGCCCAAAATAGTTCCATCGTCCCCGGACTCGAAGTAGAGCTTAGGGAAACTTGACCTAAGACGAGGGACTCATCTATATCGGCACTAATAGCTTCATCTCATTATCCGGTTAGTCTGACCAAATTTCACATTAGATTTGTTTTTGGTGATCATATTTAGGCTAAGAGATCATATCATGAGTCCGTAAAACCCATATCTACCAATAGAATTGTTGATAACCATTATGCTCGACCATACATCATGCCATATATAGGTGTATAATATGCACCATTGAGTAGTGTGGGGTACTCCACCATACTCTTCATAGATTTTCATCCATGGCCAGGCTTCATTACTGCTTGTTATACAACTGGCACCAAAATCAACATTTGTTACAAAACATGAAAGAACGCTATAGTAGATCTAAATGCAATAACAACACATAGACACAATATTTGTTAATGATACAACCAATATCGCAATCGCTAGTGCATTATTGATTATGTCTGTTCCTCTGAACTAGTCAAAGGCCCTTGCTAGAATAGCCAGTCGTTTCCTCAATTATATACTAGTCATTGCCATACGGTTACACAAGTGGTGCTATGTTTAGTCAATATAGTGAGTTGTGCTTTTCCATGCAATCCATCGTCACAGCACCAGCGGCTAAATCCCTTGATAAGATTTTCTATAGTATTTTTCATAATTCTAGCCTTGCAATAATGTATATTATTCAGTACTCTGATATGAATGCAATGGTATCATTTACAAATGTCGGTGTTTTTTTAATAAAATCTTGCTGATTGGTCTTTATTTCCACAGTGCTTTGCTTTACTATAAGCTAAACACACTGCACTACCCTCACCAAAAAAAAAAAAGAGGAACTTTGCACTAGATATCTTCCCAAAAATGTATTGAAACATGAATTATGCCCATGTAGTGTTGCTATATATTCTATAAGCTGGAAGTTCAGTCTCTCTTTTGTAAGAAGTAGAGTAATAAATTAATCTCCTGACCTGCGGTCGTGGTTCTTGTGGTGGCCCAAGTTCAATGCTGAAGAGGTCGATGATGTTTTCTGCCTCATAAGCATATTCTCTCAAGTGCTTGAGCAGATTGTCGGTTACTTCAGAGTGTGCAACAATCCTGTCTGCATCTCTTATTTTAGCATTGATATCTTTAAACGTTATGAGGAGGTTCCTGATCTCTCTTTTGACACACACTAATTTGGCTATCTCATTAAAAGCTGCAGTTCCCAGTGACGTGATAACCTCTTTGATGATCCCAGATACAATTGCTGCCTCCATAATATCCCACTAAGATCTATTCAAAGATATCCTTCTCTTCGTTCTGCAAATGGTGATTTTATGCAACTTTTAGAAAGAAGGTGGCCGTGAATATATACTTGCAAATAGCTAGGAAGTAGGAATTATCAACACGGGTCTCAATTATATTAATGGGCAAAGTTCACTTACTCCGTCAAACTGTTTCACATGCAATCACTGTAGCCCCTGTACTACTTTATGCTCATTGCACAATATAATGATATTTACCCTTTTGTTTTGATCTTACAACACAATTTGTAAGGTGATGGATGACCACATACTGATGCCACAAAACATTTTCTAGTTTTCCATGACAATTTGCATGCATTAATATACCTATAGGTCAAATCAATCTTAGGTCCCTCCAAACTATGAAAGATAAAAAATTCAAAAAAATATTTCAGGACATAAATTAAGCATGACAAGGTCTATGATGTATAGCATCAACTTGAAACATAGTTTACATGAAGACAAACAAAAACAAGAAATATCTTTAGAGAGTAAAGAAAGTTTAGTGTTTCAAGGATTAAAGTAAGCTAAAAAAATTTAAGAGATTATTTGATCTGGCAAACAGTTGGATGCCTAAAGCATAGTAGACTATTTCCTTGCAGATTTCTTTACGATTCTTGAAGAGCTATACCGACAGGTACGATATTTATTTACTGTGAGTTTTGATAGCCTTTGGTGCCTACACACCAGAGAGGTGCAAAGACGTGCACAAATCACTTATTTCCTTAATTAATCAATATACGTAGAGTAAATTAAAATATATACATGTGCAGTATACGAACTTCATAGTGGGTGCAAATTAAATAGGTGCAATAACTTATGAAATGCTCATTCCGTTGTAAAAACTTGCTTAGTCCGTATGAACCAGTACTAAGATGTGTCACACAAGCAAATTAGCGTTAATCTTTGCTGAGTAGTATGCCGTGTTGACTTATATGCAATGAGGACGCACTAATGCCCAATGTCAGTTTTTTTTAAAAAACTGACTCATACAAGGAATAGATCAGGCCAAGGCACAATCAATCATGAATTACGAAAGATAGATGGCTTACATATTTGAATCTTCGATGAGTCAATTCAAAATAGTCAATTTAGTAACAATGTTAAGTTGCTAGCATAGTCATTTTTGCCCTGATTTGCATGAACTAAATAAGTTGTGGCACCAAAAAGTATTTTGAAAGTTTTTTTTGTCTAATTGAACCGGCCACCACACAGGTTCATACACCGTGGATATAATTTACTCTATATTGTATTACTCTATTGTCAAATATATGGATATATGTGTAACTATGTATTCTACGCATGGTAATCTACCAAAGACCTTCTAGCATTGGTGTGCATTGAATGGGTATCAATAATTATAACCCTAACAATTGGGAGAAATTTTAAGATCCTTAAGGATATCCCACATTTTCTAATGTTACTATCATCTGAGGCTAATGGTCTGTTTGGATTGGAGGAAAAGGAAAAAAGAATAAAAAACTACAGGAAGGTTTACTATAGCACCATTTGGATTGGAAGATTGGAGCAAAGGAAAAGGCAAGGGAAAGTTCCTTTTCCGTGCATTTCAGATCAAAACAGTACTTGTTACTAACATTAATTGCTCTGTTCCTCCGTGCTCTGTTCTAGAAGAGAACTACCGTTATCTGCTCTCCAGAGCCATCATTAATTGCAAGGAATTGCAGTTTCGTTTTTTCATTCAAGGAAAGCAAACTTAGACATTTTTGCGGCATTTGAAAGAACAACAAGAATAGGGATCAATTACCTTAATTCTGACAGAAATTCCTTCTAACTGCACTAGAAACTCTGGCTTCATCGACTTGAAAAATCAGAAAGAGAAGAAATCGCGCTTGCGCAAGGAACCGAGTGTTAGTTTTGAAGCGTCCGATAGCTTGAAACCTTCAGTTTCAGCTCCAAATTAACGAACCGGCAGATCTTTAAAGTATTGACGCACTTGGCTGCATCCTCTCAAGTCAACCCCTGTGGAGTCAATGACTCAGGTCATAGTTTTTGCGACGATTCCTTGCATTTTGAGAGTTTAAATAATTGTGAGAATATTATGAAGGAGTCACAAGAGACGAGGCAATGGTTAAGGGCTGATCCCTTTGTACTACCTTCCACAACTAAGATATTAATATTAACTCCATCTATATATCGTCCACATGCATCTCCAATAATTTCAAGTTTCATGCTACAGAAAATGAGCATGCACATGTGCTCGTTGGAGATCACATCTCAAGTGAACATGCTTGATTATCCTAGGGTGCAGTCACTGTTACGGATCATCATCATCAGCATGTGATATGTATCTAAATTGCCTTTCCAGTTTTACTAGCTAGCTAGTAACTCCGCAGCTATAAATTCTGTGATTTATTCTCTTCACAGGTGCTACCAAATTAAGGATCCAATTCTAAAGCATGTAGAATAAGTAGTACGTACAGGTATGGTGCCAGCCATACAACACTGTTGTTCCTCCTGCAAGAGTAGTTATTGTGATTGACTGGACAACAAATCAGCAATAATACAATGAAACTTAGATCTGTTTCAACGAAGCTAGGTGTAGGCTAGCTAGAGCTTAATTTGTTCATCAGCGTTGACGCTCTCTTAAACTAATCGAGTAGCTGGTGGCAGCATTGCCGCCCTTTGTACGTGGCTCCGCTGTACGTACAGCTTGCTGATTCTTTCTGTTTATCAAAAAAAATTATAGCATGAGTCATGTATGATTAATAAAAAAATTCCATGAACTTGGCCCTTCTCCTTGCAGAAGCAACAGCAATACCACCACCAACAATAATAAAGCATGCAAAAATGTTGAAACGCGTATGCAAACTCTGTTTAAGGAGGCTACACAAAAAATTGTTCTAACTAGCTAGCTGAATTTTCTACTGTAATTTTGCATGGAGCTAAATTCAAAAGGCAGGATTGGATTTGATATATATGTAAATTTATATGTTTCCATACAATTTCAGGGTTGAATTGGATTTGATATACAATCCATAACTTCTGTCTCAATATATACAAATATATGTTTTCAGCTATGTCGATCAATTGATCTATATCCATCATGATATAAATCTTTTCCTTTTTCTTTTTCTATAATTACTGCAGTAATTTGAACATGTTGATCACTTTCTTTAAGAAAATATCAAATCCAACGCGTGAAATATATTTCTTCATACTAATTGAAGCCTCTCCTAAAAACTCCTGCATTAACCCTAACAAGGTAAAAAAGGCTGAAAATTCCCACATTAATCATAGAAGTTATAAATTCTCATATTTCCCTCTATATATCAAATCTATGGTTGGAATCATCCACCACACAATATATGATTTTCAACTTTGGAATTAAATAATAATGAGTTGTACGTGATTTGGACTCTAAATTAGTATTTTCATGATTCAATAAATCCACAATATCAAACTGATAAATATTGGGTTGTACTCAATCTATAGTCTTCATTATAGTTTTTGATGATTATATACAGTAAATACTGAGTTGCACTCAGTTTGGAGTGTCATGTGAAGTAGCTTTCTTGATTTCATAAATATAAAAATTTGTAATTAGCATAAATTAATAATCAATTAATAAATATTTATTTTGAGTCTTTTTTACAATTTAATCATTCTTAAATTTCATTTTAATAAATATTAATTATATTTAGTATAGAAATTTCAATTATAATATTTTCAAAACTTAATAATTCTATTATTTGAATTCATAAATACCGAGTTGATATTAATTAATTAAAATAGGTAACATGTGGTGCGATATCTAGTATAAATAATTGACAAAATCTGTGGTATATTATGGATTGTGCAAACACGATTATGAATTGTTGAATAGAGCAAATTCAGTAGTAAAGAGTAAATTATAAATCTCTTCTTGTTGAATTAAGATACAATGAATCATATACTGTAACTATAGCTCGGTTAGCTAGGGTTCCTGTTGTGGAATTTGGAGTTTTAAGTTTTATATTTAGTATGGGTGCTTGTAGTTTTTATAAGATTTATTCTCAGGAGTTACATACACGTGTTGCTAGGTGCGTTCATTAATAAAGCCGATGCAAACTACGTGAGGCTAGGTCTTCAATCTTTGTAGACGTGTGTGAGAACATGTCTATATGAGTGTGGTGTGTGGGACAAGCTATATGGCGAAATTATGTGTTGTAGATATGTACCATGCATGAGGTGAACCACGGTAGCAGACTCAGTAAAAACAGTTTTCTTGTAAGTTTGGGATCGATCATCTGAAGCAAATGGCAAAGTAAAAACCTACCGAATTAGCCAACGCGCTTAGGTCATGTGAAGTGGACGCCGCTCCAACTGTATTCTTTGCGTGATTGTCTGCAGTTGGCCTCTGAAAGGCGTAAGTCTACATGAAAAGGTAAACAGGCTCAAGAGCCATTCGGCGTGTCACCACATCGAAGCTGAAGCCATTTGGCCGTACCAGCACCCCTTCCGGCGGCCCCGGCAACCGACATGGCGGCAGGGATGGCCGCGCCGGGTGACTCCAGCAAAACCTCCGGCGGACTTCACGCCGAGCTCCGTCGGCTGGTGGAGATCGCCGATGAGGGGACCAGTCTGGTCAGCGCCGCCGAGCTGATGCTGGCGAGCCGGGAGAGGGACAACCGCGAGGACCTCGCCGCGTGGCTCCGGAGGCTCCGGGAGGCCATGGAGGACCTGGACGACGTGCTCGATGACTACAGGGGTGAGCAGCAGCGACGGGAGCGGCCGGAGCTGGAGGACAGGAGGAAATCGGTAAGGCCGACGATCTCGCTGAGCTTTTTTTTCTCTCTCTCTTAATTCTAAAAAACTGCTGAAAGAACTAGCGTGTTATTATCTATTGATGGAGAAAGTCCTTCTTGGAGCAAGGGCATGAACACTGTGGTTCTAACATCAACCATCTGCTAAACTATCTATTTTATCATCTACTAATCAATAGATAAATTCTTCTCTCCTCTTTCTCTCCCTTTCACCTTATTGGTGTCCTGTCATACAGGATGTCACGACAATCTCCATGATCTAGGGCCTGTCACAGGGCTTCATCTCTTAGATTATTATCCACGAGAGCTGAGCCAAACAAAACACTACTAGATCCATAATGTTTTAAAGAGTGGTTCTTCACAAAATATATAGGGCTAGTGAAGCTATCTTTTCCCAGTTCCACAACCCCAGATCCATTTCATATTTAGAGCTCTATCAAACAAACCCTTAATGTATATCTTGATCAAATTTAGAAATCTACTACGTCTAACTCAGTACAATTGGCCATATTTTGTTCAAAATATGTAGGGAGGGAAGGTGAGGGGGGATATGTGCTGCTTGTCTGTCGCCCCCAAACTCTTTTTTAATTTTTACAGATAGAGGCCTCCAAATTGAGTTGCTAAACGAAGATTCCAATCTCTGGCAACTTCAGAGACACCGTTCGTAAGTTGGTCAGCACTATTACGTGTCCACAACTACTAATAAATGTCATATATACAGTAGGGCAATGAGTTTTAAATAAATATCACACATATGAATCTAATATTAAAATATTAAAACAATTAGGGCATCTCAAGTGTATTCAACCCATAGTGGTCTTATGTTGACGTCCATTTCAGCTTATAGAAACAGCTGATGTTTATGCTTTGGAGAAGGCCACAAGCTGGGAGCTGGCCAATTAACATAAAAGATACACAAAATATCCAACTCAATCCTGTTGCCAGGTTGTGAATTCACCAAGATCGATCAACCCACAACTCAAGCTATCGTCATAGAACACAGAAAAGGAATGATATTTAGTACCGGTTAAAATATTTTTTAGTCTTGGTTGTACCATCGATATATGTAATTTGAGAATAAAGATATGTATTTTTTAGATCTGATTGAATTAACCGGTACCGTAACTAACTGGTACTGTCGGCCACATAACTTTTTTTTACTATATTTAGTACCAGTTGATTACACCAACTGATACTAAAAAGTATATTATTTTTTTAGTGCTATATATATATATTATGTACATATACGATATATATATAATAGCATAACGTATATATAATTATGGGTATTACTTACGTATAATTAAAATTAAATAAATACAATTAATATATTATAAATATACATACAATTCTTATTTTTTATATTATAAAACTAACAGAACTCTTCTCATTACCGAATAACACGTCTATTATCGTGGAATTCCCCCGATGGATTAACGATCTCGTCTATAATAAATCTCATGAGTTGTTTTTGAATGACCCTTATGTAATCCACTGGGAGGAGTTGTTGCTTCACACATAAAGTCTGTCATTTTCCAAAATATGAATATATTAAATCAATAATTTAATGTAATAAGAAAAGTATAAATTATGTATGAATGGTGTTTATGTAATTAGATATTCTTGTTAGTCTTAATGCCTTGTGCAAAACGATGAATGAATTCACAAATATAGTAGGCCTACAAGTTGTTCTTCTTTTCCTGTTTCAAACACTAAAGGAGAAACAATGTTATAAAATATTTATATTATAGAATAAATGAGATGTATATTTTTTATCCATGTATATACCAAAAAGTTTATCCTTACATAGAGTATTTTCTTAAATGGATCGCACATGTCTTTATGAAACCGTGCCCACACCCTGCAATTAAAAATGATAATGTTATTTAGTGCACATAATTGTGATAGAAACATGTATAATTACAATAGACATTACTTATTAAGTAATTAGATGATTTCTTTGAAATCCTTCATTGCTTTCCACAAGGAGTCTAGGACATAGATCTTGCTTTCAGCAACATCTTTCACAAGGAGGAGCTAATGGAATTTGCACATTATATTAATTAATAGATATAACATTATGTGTCTACAAGAAGAAAAACAGTACGAAAGGTGAGAAAATTTCACTTAAAGTTCTAAGACAAAAGTATGAATGTCTTGTAATATTGCTACACTAGGAAATTGTAAATGTTCATCTCTATTTCCTATGGAAATTTATGTGCAATCTTCTCGTTAATAACCATGGAGTCCATAAAACCCACATTAAAGTATCCGTCCTTATAGCATCTTTGAATCTTCATTCTACAGTACATAAAAAAAGTGAGGTAGTCCGCACATGATAAATGCAACGATGATACATATAGATGGACGAATAAAATGACACTTACAGAACCCAATAATTGATAAGAGAGAGGTCAAGGACATCTTAATGGTATACTTCGTAGATGTCCTCGAAGTTCACCCATATCTCGGACTCCCCATGGATGTAATCATATCTTTAATCCGAGCAATGAATATGACTCTACCATTTCTCGATTGTTGCATGTACCAACTATGGAATTGGTACATCTGTGTTAGTAGGGTCCTAACCAGCTTTAGCCTAATAAGTGGTTCGCCAAACTTAAATCTAGGCTTGATAGTAGCTTGTGATACCTTTTCGATAGGGAACACCCCCAGTAGTTGATCTTTGGTGAGACTTGTATCTATCATAAACTGTTGCAGATTGATTTCCCATTCAGATGGCATCAGGTCAACCATAGTCTGATAAGATTTTCTTCTTCGTTGGTTCACCCATCTTCTAAAAAATGCCCTTGTTGCTGGGTCTATTGGAGCCTTTTTCTCTAGGCTTCACCGCTTGAAGTGCTCCTTTACCTGCCTTTCTATTTCTACTCCAGTCTCCTCGTTAATCATATTGTACGGTTTTTCTTTTGTATAGATTTCTTCGGCTCAAATGACTGTTTCTTCTTTTGTTGATACCTTGATGGCACGGGAGGAGGTGAGCACAACCTTTCTTGACATGGTGAAGATGGGGTCAGTTTCTTGTCCATACCAGCAGACTATGGCAGTGGAGATGGAGGTTGTGAAGGAGGCGATAGAGACCAATGTTGGGGACCTTTGGTAGGAATCAATGCCGCCACCCGCCCGGGAAGTACGATGTAGTGTTTGCACTGTAAGATGATGTACCCTATTGTCATCTCCCTGTCACCTCCGGAGAAGTCGAGCTTGAGATTCTCAAAGCCCTCGCAGACTTGCTCCACCTTGAAATTTGAGTAACCAACTGAAATAGGCTTGCAGTGGATTTTCTAGCCTTGCTCCACCTGTATGGCCATGCCATATGCCACCTTCACGAAAAACATAGTTAATTAGTATATATTCGTAGCATATAACGAACTACAATATGAGATGTGCAAACTACAAGCATATCTTGATGGATATGTTCTTGAAGGGAATATGCAGCTCACATGGTGTCCGCTGCGTGATTTCATTGATGGGGTAGCATGGTTTGTCAACTAGTGGCAGCGTTGCAGCTTTGTTGGTCTGATCAAATAGTTGCTATGTAGAAGCGCAGCTACTTCAATGGCCTGAGGGGCTAAGTAGGATGCTCAGATTAGTTCCTGTTTGTAGCTAGGTCTTGCTAAGTGCTAGCATGACATGCCTTTTTACCTCTTCAATCATTATTTGATTGGTTTATAGGATCTGCTGCTCCAACATTCAAACCCTAGCATCCTACTCGGATTTGCTTCTCTTGAAATTCCTATACGAGTCGATGTCTCGTGGAACCCATACTTTTACGGGACCACGCTTTTTCTGCGCGTTTGTCCTTTGTGCTCGGGATTATACAAGGTTATTGTGAGCTCGTCCTTCTCTCTATCAGGCTTGAATGTACCCTGAGAAGAGGACTCTAGGGCATCCATGAGACTATGTGATGCATCTCGTATTTTGCAAGCTAAAGATGTGGAAGCCATCCTCTGCACTAAGCACGCCACCATGAGCATAGTACCAGTGCTTCGATCATTTGGGCAAGTTTGCTGTGGCTAGAACGATACCCTTTGCTTCCAAAGCATCTTTCATCTTCTGTAATTTGGCAATGCCCTTCTTATAACCATTCGACCCTACCTTGTGAAAATATTTTTCTAGGCGGCATTGGCTTTGTTCTATGCCACCTTCTTTCCTCTTTTCTCGGACGACTTGTATTCGACAAATACATCCCAATGGTCTCTTAGCTTTGGGTACGCATTGAAATTCAGAGTTTAGCCCTTCAGGATATAGTTTTTGTGTAGTTTTTTCTTGAAGGTTTGAAATTATGTGGCATCTTCTTGAGAGCCCACTCCTTCACTCTAGGTTGTTATACCTTAGGGACATCGAGGGTGAAAATCTATGGAAGGGTTGTCCATAGCATATCCTTCTTTGACTGCGGGAGAACATTTTGATCACCCGTCCTTGTGGACCACCATTTCTGTATGTAGATCGGCACGTGATCCCTCATGATATAATTGCACTGAAATACGGACTTTCTTGCAGTGGAGACGGGAGCAACTGGTTCGCCATCATCTTTTACTTCAGTTGTAATACCTCACCTCCAACACTTTTGTGACACCTTATTGTCCTCATTCCTTCTTCATTCCAACCTTCTCCTATCCCTCTCGTCATTGTCCTCCTCAGATCTTGACTCGTTGTTAGGTCCATCATCACCTCTGGTGGCTTCCTCATTGATGTATTGCCCACAATCGTCACCCTCGTTGCCCTAGTAGTACTAGCTACTATCCTATGCAATCTGATCCAAGAGGAACATTTCCTCATCTAACTCTCCCATCTTACCTAATAGGATAATATAGGAAATATATATTAATATACATTATAAGTGGGATTATACGTTAAAACATTTTTTATTTACATTTTTATTGACCTGATTTTTTTCTTTCTTCTCCTTCCCGATGAAAAATAGTTCGACAATGCACATATACTCCATAAGCATATGATATTTCAATTCCAGCATACACTCTAGGCTCGAAAGTGGTAGGAGAGGCTATTTATGTACACAAATACAAATAATATGAATATATAAAAATAGTTCATGTATAAAAAACAATTTATTTGAGAACTACAAAGTATACAAATACAAATAATTTGTTTGTCACAAAATTTGTATAAAAAATGCAAGATATGAATATATAAAAATAATTTGTTTGTCACAAAATTTGCTACAAAATTCATATATACAAATACAAATAATAGGCATATATAAAAACATCTCATGTATTAAAAAACATATAATAGAAATATATACGTATACAAATACAATTCGGTGGGAGATACTAGTGTGGCGTGAACGACTGTCGGTGTTGGCGTCGGCATGGAGCACAACACCGACGCCAATGGAAAAGGTGACGGTGTTGGTGCAAATGGGAACGGCGACATTGTCGGTCGACGGGTGTGTGGCGGCGTCGACGGTGTAGATAGAGATGGCAACTGTGTGGAGGGTGGCGGCGTCGGTGCGAATGGCGTCAATGTGGACGATGGTAGTAGTGTTGTTGATGGGGACAGACGAGAAGAACGAGAAGATTAACATAATCTAGGGTCTTAGATCAGAGAAGATGAGGGGATGGTTTATTTATATTATCCCCAACAACCGGTACTAAAAAGTGTTTAGTCTAAATTGGTATTAATAACCAGGACTAAAGATGGATTCTTTAGCACGAGTTGTTCAACTAGTACTAAAGAGTTTTCCCGGTTAGCCAAAATATTTTTAGTCCCGGTTAGTATTAAGAACTAGGACTAAAGTTCAATTAGTTTGTTCTAGTTGGTATTAACAATTGGTACTAAATATTTCTCCCACTCGGCCAAAATATATCTATTACCAGTTATTTTGTACAACAAATATGAAAGATTTTGAAGCAGTTAAAATATGGTAAACAATTTAGAAAATAGAAAAAAGTGTGAAAAATAATTTGAAAAACTAGAAAAATTGTAGAAAATAATATCATAAATAGGAAAATTAGGATAATTAATTTAAAAAATAGTAAATATAGGATAAATAAATTTAAGAAAAAAAGAAAACTAGGATAATTACTTTTAAAAACATTGAAATATAGTGTATTAAAATGCAGGGACTCGTATTAGTGCTGATATTTTATGATTTGTCATTGTTAGCAAAGCCGGCTGATATAATATGCATAATAGTGTATTACATCTGTTAAATATTACAGTAAAAATAGGAGGCTGTAAATATTTAAAAAAACACAATACATTTCGCCAGTATACATTCAATCTTTTGACATGATTGTAGAGACAACAAATTTTTTCTTCACGAATGTCCCTTGGCTATGATCGCAAGTTAAGTATGGAGTGCCCTCATTTGCTAGGAGGAGTCTCAAGTCAACCGTCACTGCGAACGGAGGTTTCTCGTCAAACTGAACGTAATCTTCATCTATCTTGTCCTCAACTCTAACAATTTTCCTTTTTCCTAAGAGAACTATGTGGTGCTTTGACTCATCAAGCACTTTACATATATGTTTCTTTGATTGCTAAACATGTCCTTCACATAGAAAATTTAAGTCACATCATTAGCTTGGATGAATGGTTCATCTAAGTATGCAATCTTGTTAAGGTCAACTATTGTCATCCCACACTCATCAATCATTACGCCTTCACTAGTCAGCCTCACCCATCAACCATCAAACTTGACCTTCAAAGGGCAATACTCAAGTTCTCATATCTCCTCAATGAAATCATAGTACGTGTTGTTTGTCCCATTGTTATCTATGGTATATATATGGACATCATTGTTTTGGCTGATGCTCCTTTTGTCTTAGGCTCTTATATAAAATATATACCCATTTATCTCGTATCCTTGGAATATCAAGATTGAGAAAGATGCTCTTCTCGCCAACTTGGCAAGTTGTTCATCAATTGTCCCATTACCCATGAGATGTTCTCACAACTAAGCGGCAAAAGTATCAATATGATGATGTGTAATCCAGGCAGTGGAACATCATGTGCTCTTCGATGTATGGAGCCACCAACAAAGATTGTTGCAAAACCATAAAATGTGCTCTACAGAATAAATCATTGTCTACAGTCATTGGTTTTCTTCCAAGTGTGCCCTTTCCCCTTAGTCTCCCCTCGTAACTTGATTCGAGAACCCCTATTAGACTGAGGTCATCAATAAAGTCTACATAAAACTCAATGACCTCCTTTGTTCCATAACCCTAGGCGATGCATCCTTCCGGACAAGAACAATTATGAACATACTTCTTTAGAAAACCCATGTACCTCTCAAAAGGGAACATACTGTGTAGATACACAAGACTGAGAATACCGATCTCTTTTAACAAGGTGAGCCACAAGATGTTTCATGACATTGAAGAAAGATGGTAGAAAGATTATTTCAATGCTGATAAGACATTGGATCACGGTAGTTTGTAGGCTTGTTAAATTGTCTAGATCGATGTCCTTCTGTGAAATTGAATTGAGGAATGCACATAGCTTTATTATTACTATCCAAACATTATCAAGAAAAATACCCCTAAGTACAACAGGAAAAATTATCTCATTAACACATGGCAGTCATGAGACTTTAAGTTTGTGATTTTCTTCTCTTTCATGTTTATTATTCCCTTCATATTCGACGAGTATCTGGATGGGACCATCATACTATCCAAATATTTGAACATGTTTTTCTTCTCTTCCTTGCTGAGAGTGTAGCTACCATGATGTAGGTAATGGCTTCCATTCTGCCTCTTTTTTGGATGAAGGTCTTAATGTTGTTTCATATATTTTAGATCCTGTTGTGCTTTGAGTATATCTTTGGACTTCCCATATGTACCTAGAAAGACTACAGGTTCATGCAAAGGTTTTTAGTGAGGTGTATCACGTCGATTGCGTTGCAGACCTCTAAGACTTTTCAATAAGGCAATTCCAAAAAAATAGACTTCTTCCACATCGTCGTGTGACTATTTGCACTTAGGACAGGTTGACTACCAGGTCCTTTTCCAAATATTACTTTTAGATCTTTCACCATAGCAAAAACAGTTTTCCCTTTATAAAAATCGTACAGGGTGGTTGGCAACAAGAAATCGACGATGGTATGCCTTCCTTTTGAAATTCTTGCCTTTCTTTCGTATAGGGTGGTTGGCAACAAGAAATCGACGATGGTTCATGTACACAACCTTCCTATAGTGTTTCAAATACGTATTTTCAGTTTCATCTAAACTATGGGTGTAGGCTCTATATCGCTTATTTGTTAGTCCTAATAAGTTGCCTAGTGCAGTCCAATCGTTGATGGTTATGAACAGTAATGCTCGTAGGTTAAATTGCTCATGTTTGTCCTCATCACACACAGAGACACCTTCTTCGTTTCACAATAGTAGCAGTTGTTCAACCAATGGTATTAGATACACATCAATATCATTAGAAGGTTGCTTTGGGCCTTAAATAAGCACCAGCATCATGATGTACTTCTGCTTCATGCACAATCAAGGACGAAGGTTGTAGATACATAGGGTCATAGGCCAAATGTTATGACCGCTGTTCATCTCCCTGAAAGGATTCATATCATCCATACTTAGATCAAACCTTATGTTCCTTGCGTCATTTCTGAAGTCTGGGAATGTTCTGTTGCGTTTTCGCCACTAGGACCCATCGGCCGAGTATCTCAACATCGTGCCTTGTTTACATTGCTTGCCAACACATCATTTTAGCATATGCTTTGTTCCTAAACAATCTCTTTAGATATGGTATTATAGGGAAATACCATGTGATTTTAGCGAGATGTCTCTTCGAAGGTTGTTTCTCAACATCACCGGAATCATCTCATTTGATCTTGTATCACAATGCCTTATAAACCGAGCATGCATCCAAGTTTTCGTACTTCTTACCGTGATAGAGGATACAATCATTGGGACATACATATATCCTCTCGACTTTTAGTCCTAGAGGGCAGACTAGCTATTTTGTTTTGTATGTTGTTGTGGGTAATTCGTTACCCTTTGGAAGAATATTCTCTATGAGTTTTAATAACTCCTCAAATGCCTTATCAGTCACACCATTTGATGTCTTTCATTGCAAGAATATCAGTATGGTACCCAACCTTTTTATCCCTGTTTGCAATCTAGGTACGATAACGTTTTATGGTCCACTAGCATACGCTCCAATTTCTTTAGCTCCTTTTTGCCTTCGTGGTCTTTCTATGCATCATGTAATATCTGACCAAGATCATCTGCACTATCATTTTCTGCAACCCCTCTTTCTGCCTTGCCTATTATACTATCTGCAAAACCACTGCATTGAACCTAGTGTTGTTGTCTTCTTCTTTATCGTCTTCCATTGTAACTGCTCTCCCTACTTAGTCCAATAATTATAGTTAGGCATAAATTTCGAGTGTAAAAAGTAGCTATAAAGAATTCTTGAGAAAGAGTATTCCTTCTGGTTCTTTCAGTTTTTATATGAACAACATATAAAATCCTTAGACTCATGTGTATTGGTCAACTAAAAAAGTAATCCATGACCAGTTTATCTTTTGAAATTAGAGTTAAAATAATAACAAGCCGTGTTTTTTCCAGTTACCACAAATACACGTATCTTCCTGATGTTGACCAGACAAGGTTCTTGAAGATGGGCCAAAGGGGTTTACAGTTGAAATGGAAGTGATTGCGGTTGTCTATGTTGACACTTTCAATTGATTGGAAAGCAGAGAGCACAGACATGCATATGGGAAATTGACATAAAAGCATGCGTCAGAAGATAAATTCTAGTTTCTCTCATGATATTGTTTCAAGTGGAATATTAATCCATTTCTTGGAATCAGGGTATTTCAAGCACAAGCTTAATGCGCAAAAATTTCAATTCAATTCAAGATCCAAATTATCAAAATACTCTATCTGGAACACAAGAAATTGTTCTGAAGTTCTCTTAAAAAAAGGAAGCATCTAATAGAACATGGAGTTAGTGAATTCATACGAGAATTATGTGTTTCGAATGAGGCCTCACACTTTTATAGACGTGCACATTTGTGTCAGACTTGAGATTGACAGGCTAGGTGTAAAGTATGCCATGATCCAAGGTATAATAAGATTATACCTTCTTATCCCCTTAAATTGTTTTCCCTGAGGCATAAAAGAAGGATATGTGCACTTTGCTACTGTAAGGTTCCACAGGTCACATTCTGAGCAATAATGGACTAAAATTATGCCTAGATCTAACCAACATTTAATAAGAAACTTGATTGGTCTGGTGAACAACCAAACCTTGAATTGTCATGTCTATATTCCAGTACTCCCTCAAATTATTGTACCTTCATACCATTTGATCGTAAATTGTACACAAATCCCTCCCCATAAGAATATTCCAAGACATCTTTTCTGCTGACTGATGACTTTGTGGATGTTTTCATTAACTGTTACTGGAATTATGACACGACAGACTTTAATTCTATGTTTCTTGCACAGTTTCAATCTCTGAGGATGTCATGCATGCATGTCAAGAGAAAAATATGTGGCTAAAATTGAATGCCTTTTCTTTTCTTTAGCCGCAATAATTTAATTCTGCTGCACACAGCTTATCAGATCAACTAGTGATAGCTTATGGCGATATGTCAAGTGTCAACTCAAGATAACTTCTTTTAAAAGAAGAATTGGACAAGAAAAAGTTGTCTAGGCAACGGAATCAGAATACACAGAATTTGATTCAATGAGATCTTAGGTTTATAGGCATCCATCATTAAAAAAATAAAACAGACCATCTATAAACACCTTCGACCATCTGTAACTCTATTACCGGTTCATAGATAAAAATTATATAAAAAATTAATAATTTAAATGTCATAATCTTAAAAGGTGAGTGGATGAAGAGTATTACTAATATTTGTATAATAGTTCGATCAGTCGAATAAAAAAATATATAGATAAATCTTACTATGCATTCTAGTGCTAGAGCAACATGTAAAAATATCAAATATAACATAATGTTACATTATTATGTTAGATTTTCTGTATTTTTAATATTAACACAGTCTTTTTTTTTACTTTTTTAACCCTACTTTTTCCTCTATTTTTTTCTTATTTTCCAGTTTTCCATATTTATCATATTTTTTCTTCTTTTTTCTATTAGTCTATACTCTTATTAATCTTATTAATTTTAGATGTCCTATAATTTTCATATTAAGACATGTACATTTTTTTATATTTAACCTTTTTCGTATGTTTCTTGTACTATAATAAAATAATCTTATTATTGCTAAATTATCTCTATTTTTACAATTAAGACATACTCTTATTTTCTTAAATTTTTTATTTTTTTCTAAATATTTTTATATATTGTTAAAAGAATGAGATATATATATATAGCTAAAAATATATTACCTTAACCATATGAGAATAAAGGATAAAGTTGCTATCCTTTTAGAGCTCTTAAATAAGTGAAATCATAAAAAAAAACTTTTACAAAAAAATTTAGCAACAAATTCTTTGTAGTTAACTATAAAGTCGCTCTATGTTTATAAATTTATCAGGCTGAGAAGACAGAAGGTTTAAAAGGAGAATATTTAGTACCGGTTAGTGTCTATAGTCATGAGTGCTTTGTGTTTGACAACATTAGAACAGAACCCGTTGGTGTCATCAACTGGTACTAAAGATCATACACGAACGACTGATAAGAACGTCTGACCATTATAATTAGTACCAATGATACTACATTAACAACGAGCCCTTGGATCCAATACTAAAGACTCTTTAGTATCAGATCTTTTATCAGCTATTTCACAAGAACATTTCTCTGGTAGTGAAGGAATTATCCTGACGATGTACCATCAACCTTTTTCTTCTTCTAATAATCTCACGTGCTTAGCTTATATACCCAACACAGCTGGTTACCTGGCTGAACACGTCCATGCCGGACAAGCTAGCGTAGAATGTAAAAAAACACTAATACTTTGACTCATATATATATATATGCATGTACATATATATATATATATATATGTATGTATATATATTCATATATTCTATCCCTCGGTCTCCTCCTCCGATGTGTTGGCGTCTCCTTCTGATTTTTCATCCTCTCACCTACCCTTTTGATTTTATCCCTCCGATTTTTCTCTGCCCTCAACTCCCTCTGCCTCCCTAAGATTTCCACTTCTCTCCTTCTGATTTTTCTCCATGCGCCTCCCTTCCTCCTACCTTCTCTTTTAGATTTTTTCTCAACGCCCCTCCTATCTTCCTCCGATTTAAAATCTATGTGCCACCCTCCTATCTAATTTTTTTCTTAGCAAATATTAAAAATCAAAATTGCCAAAATCAAGACTTGAACTTATAACCCTTATAATGCATAATAAATTCTTCCAACCAACTCACACTACCATACTATTATTATTAGATATTATTGTTGGTTTCTTTTATACCTCTGTTTAAGCTTTGTGATCAAGGACCAACTCTAATTTTCTAAACTACTATAGAACAAATTAACAAATTAGAGGATCAATATTGAACATTTTATGCGGGACAAGACACAGAGCTAAATTACATACATTACATCATTTGAAACTCTATTAATAAAAAATACAACAAAATAACAAAAATATCACCTAAAAGAGTACATGTAATTCACGCTAGTAAGTACATACAACATTTGCTGCTACTATATCTCTACGGTAACATGATGTAATAAATATAGTAACCATATGCCTAATAAGCAATAACTCATTGGGCATTGTATCTATTACATTACTACAAAGCCACATGTATGTTACTACTCATCAGCGTTGAACCTGATCTCCCTTCTCTCGATCATCCTTGGTATGAACCCTCCATGTTAACTCTACCTAAGAAAACCAAGTTGGCACCCACCCATCCCTAAGAAGACTAGCCATTCGTGTTAACTCAAGCTAGCAAAACATTTATATTCCCATAACGACTTAGATGAATTGAGGTATGCAATAGCTGAGAAAAAAAATGGGCAGTAATGATGTATGCAGTAACGAGGCATGCTACAAGTGTTCATAAATTTGTGTTACTGCAAGTTATACTGTGTTAGTATGTGATATATTATTTCTTGGGGCTTAGATGAACTTAGGAAGCACCGTGGAGGGAGGTCAATCCAAGGATTTGCCTAACGTGGTTTTAGGTGGATTTGCTTCGCCACGCTTTCACTAAGATACTATATGGTTTTAAACACTTGAAAGGACGATAAGAGATAGGTTTGCCCCATCGGAGGGAAGTAGTTATAGAATAATTAGTGTATCTTTGAATGACGATATCTCTTGTGCCGTATATTAATTGTTTGAACCGTTTTCACCGTGGTGTTAGAAAAAAGAGCTTTATGCAAGTAGATCCATCATGACTATATTTTGATGTTATTACAACAATCTGCTATATTAATATGCGATGACATGAGTGTTACTGTGCCATTCCTGTGAGGTGGAAAGTGCAAATATATGGACGGTAGGGGCAATCAGCAGACTAATTTGACTGACAGGAAAGCACCTTGACCGACCTTTGGCCAAGACAAGAAATGGGTTTTAGATCCATGGAAGAGAGAGGGAGATGAGTTTGGTCTTAGAAGAGAGTGGGTGTAGAATAGTTACCCTATAGGACGAGGTAGAATAGTTTTGATATATACATATATATATATATAATAACTCTATTTTATACCCCCATAGAATAGCTATTCTACACTTCTTTCCCCTTTTTAACCCAAACTGCTCCTGGGTGTCCTCCTTCCTCTCGTATTCCGTGTGCCTACCCTCCCACGCCCTCCACTCTACCTCCACATGTGCGTTGTGCCGCACTCTCCTACTTTTGCATCCACTCCGCCTACACCGCATGCGGGACACCCGCTGTTCACGCAGAAATCGGTCCAGGCAGAAGGCATACCAAGAGAGCGTGTTTGCCGATAGAGGTCCGATGCAATACGCCTACACGCGCGAAGGCCTAGGAGATCTATTTAGCTACAGTGTAGGTTCTAAACTGGAGGTTTGCAGGCGTGTTAGTCAATTTAATCTCTAATTGATAAAAAAGATAGATAGAATCAGATTATCGAGCCAATCGGTCGATAGGCCGATACGGACTCCTACTATTGGCTGGTTGCCGATAGGGGTTATAGCACTTATATATCAGCTAGAAAGCCGATGATGGCATAGGCAAATAATAAGAAATAAAATAAAAGACACACCAGCTATAGAGCCAATAACACTTTGAATAAAATAGATGATAAGCAGTAAAGGGCAAAGTCTGATCTTTCGAAGAGACAAGAACTAGCGACCATCAATAATCATACCGTTGGAACCAGGCTTGATTGATCAGACTAAACCAAGACAGTATAAGGCTGAAGCTAACGACACTAAAATAGCGGAAGCTAGATCAGTCGTGCTAACGGAGGAAACAGGTAAACTCATTGGCTAGTTACAATATAAATAGGTAAACTTATCGGCTAGCTAAGCCGATAGGAGGAAGAAAACCTGTTAGATCATGATGCTAGCCCTATTAAACACAACCTTGATAGATCACAGATTAATCATGGGCAATCTCTATATATCGACTGAAAAGCCGATATGCTAGGCGTGAAGCTTAGTGTAAAGGTAACTCATCGGCTGGCCACTCTGATGAAACGTCGCATAAAAATCCACCAATTTAAGACTCAATCTACTATCAACAGTCTAAAAGGTTAGACTTAACCAATACAACATGAGACTGATGACGGTAAAAGGAGCTTGATAAAACGATATATCCCATGCGAACGTGATGTGATATATCTTATCGGATTAAGAGGTCAGACCCAACCAATGCAGCCCTAGATTGAGCAGATACAGTAGGATAATGGTGGGACTTACCTCTTCGCCGAAGATCGGACCTAACTGATATAGGCCCTCGTCGAACCAGAACCCGCTAGAAAAAACCTCGATGAACTAAGGTGGCGATGCGTCGAAATTATATTGATATGTGGAGATGATTTACAAGGTCCTAGAGTGTTTGTATTTATACCCTAGGATTACATGAGTCCGAGCTAGTTACAAACAACCTTCAGGTATTATTTTCTATATAGAAAAGAAAACTATCTATAAAAATATAACAAAATTAACTACTTCTACCTAATTACAAGAGATATCTTATAGATATGAAACCACTCTACCATTGTTTTCATGATTCCTTCCTAGATTCGGTCTGATATGGATAATCTTTCACCAATTGATTAAATCGAATCCATCTTCATCTAATTGGCTCTTTCCATATATCAATTGGCATCTTTTCATAAACCAATTGACTTCTCTATCTATCAATCGGTCTTTTTCGATAAGCCAATTAGTTCTCCGATCCATAACTGAATCTGTTTACGGGCTTACCAAATTTTGGTGTTAAAATATGCCCCTCAATTTCGAAGTATAAGGACTCATGCTTCAAAATTATTTTCTTTATACTCCCATGGCTTTGAAATCTCCTCCATTATTTCTTGCAATCAGCTTTTATGAGCTGATACCATCTACATCAAATACACTAAGCTATCAAACTCTTGGGAAAAAACTTCCTTCTGATGCGACTTTATAATTCTTAGAAGGCCAGCTCTGCTAACTATTCATCGCTTAAGTTAAAGCTATAGCATCGGCTTTGTATATTGCACAATTTTTGAATATATTCTAGAATCAATTCCTCACCTTTGCTTCACCAATACCAAATTTATGAGCCACATCTCATGGATCCCCGCAAAGAAGTACTTGTAAAATTGTTTCTCCATATTGACCCACCTATATGATCAAGATGTCGACTAGAGGAGGGTGAATAGGCGATATTAAAAAATAATTCCTCTAATATGCAAAGTTAACCTAAGTTGCTACGGCTTAATAAAAAAGGGTCTATCTAAGCTACTATATTAAGTTTTGCAAACCTAGAATGATAAGGTCTCAAAAAGTCACTATAAATGTAAATTGTGTAAAGATAAAAACAATATGTAAATGACACAAAAAAAACAATGATTTTTACCTAAGGTTCGAAAACTTGCTGGTTTCCTACTCCCCGTTGAGATGAGCCCAACTTCACCGCTCAAACTATTAAGCCTCCAAATCCCTTCATCAAGAGATGAGCAAGATAGGAGCCAGGCTTGAAGAGGTCTACCCAAGCCTTGATTACTATAGTAGTTCTTCCTTCACTCCGAAGGTGGTGAACTCCAAACTACTCACAAACACATCGGGTCTTCTCCACAACCTTCTTGGAGAGATCCCCGGAAATCACCTCCTCCAAGCCGTCTAGGAGGTGACAACCACCAAAAGTAACAAGTGACAACCAATACTTGGAGATGATCAAGTGCCACACAAGCTCAACAATGACGCAATGCACTTAACTTGGCTAAAACAACCCTTAACCAACTTTATGATTAGAGAGTAAGTTCAAAAGGAGTAAGAGAAAAAGCAAGGTTTCATATGAAGTGAATGCAAGGCCAAGAAAAAGCCCTTGCTGCTATTGGATGAGTATTTATACCCTCACCAACAAAAACTAACCGTTAGGGGTGAAATCCTCAACTCTACACATGGCCAGTCTTATCGCTGTTTGGGAGCTGGTCCGACCGGACTCCCTCCCAATGGCCCAAAAAACAAACGTTGGTGTGCATTAAATGCACCTATCCTAGTCCGATCGAGGGCAAAACCCTGGTCCGATCGAGGGCAAAAGTCCGTCCGACCACACCTGCACCCAGACCAACTACCCTAAGACCCAGACTGACCAACACTTCAAAATCCTTTCTATAAACTCCTAGTCCGACTGGAATTTAGTCCCGGTCCGACCAACTGATAAAGCAGTGCTCACAATGCTTTCTAGAAGATTGTAGTCTAACCGGAGAGACTTGCCAGAGCTCAAAACCTTTCTGGAAGTTCACGGTCTGACCGACTCCAGGGCCTGGTTTGACTGGCCAGACTTGCTAGAGCTCGAAGCCTCTCTAGAAACTCCCGATTAGGCTGGACCCAATGCGCGGTCCAAATGACTCTCACCAGAACACTTTTTTCTACTTGAAAGCTTTGTGCAATTTCTCTAATGTGGCATTTTGATCAACTCTTTGCAACTGTTACCACCCCTCTTGATAGTACAACAAAACTAGAAAAATAAACCTAACATGATTACCCAACATCTTGATTGGTACAAGAGCAATAAATATTTTCTTCGATTTGCCACCTTCTTGCTTATCAATTTTAGTCAGAGGTGAAACTCCTTGATTGATTCTTCATGTGTTCCTAACTTAATCACAATACTGAAATGCAATAATTAGTACACAATTTGTGCTTGCCATTAATTTCCAAAAATCAAAGGGGCCTAGATGCTTCACCACCCCTAAATTTAATTTGGTGGTAATGAAGAAAACCATGTAAAAGCCAATCCAGATAGTGACAATGGAAACAATCTAACTCTCAAATCCTCTTCTACATATGCTTCTCTGTATTGAGCTAAGAATCGGTAGATGTGTTCAACTATAGACATATTGTCTTGCTCTGAGAACTTGAAAAAGTCTGGTATCTTGTATCGGCGTGATAACGATACTCTATCAAACACTTAGGGTATGGACGCCGATACATGAAATTTTTCTACTTCGGTTTTAAACCAAACTGTTCTTTCATCACTTTGAATATCTTTGTAGTCCACTCATTGTCTCCAGCGTGCTACCCCCCAAACTAAGCATAGTCATCGGGCCAATTGAACATCGATATTTATGGACCAATATTTACTGATGTATAAACTAGTGGCCTTTGAGTAATTAATCCATCCACTCTTTTTCTAATCAAATCCCCAAGCATATTCATCAATCCTCTAGATTGATCAATCAGTGCGTGTCGTATAGCTTCATCAACTAATTCTTGGACAGATTTATGTGAACTTAAAGATGTAGGTTGAGTTGGTTTACCAATCAGAGTTGTTCTTAGAAACAAATTCTTCTAGATCAGTCCTTCTTGCATCATACTAAAGGATTGCAAACACAACTTCTTAAAATCCTTCATAGATTGCTCCACCTGTTGCCTCTTTGTATCTATCAAGTCATCCAATGTAACCAGAATAATGATATCTTTATCAACTTCTTTATCGGACGAGTGTGCCATGACATCAACCTCTTCTTCAAACATACTAATTAAAATTCGGTCCCACCAGACATGCCAAAGAGCATTTTTGCGTGAAACTTGGTCTAGGTAGAAGGCGCGCCAAGATAGCATGTTCACCAATAGAGGTCCGATGTGATGCACCTACACTCACGAAGGCCCAGGAGATCTGGTTAGCTCTAGTGCAAGTCCTAAACTCGAGGTTCATGGGCGTGCTCATCAATTTGACCTCTAATTGATAAGAAAGAAAGATAGAATCAGATCATCGAGGCAATTGACTGATAGGCCGATATGGACGCCCGCTATCGATTGGTTTGTCGTTAGGGGTTGTAGCACTTATACATCGGCTAGAAAGACAAATAAAATAATGATGAATAAAATAAAAGACACATCAGCTATAGAGCCGATGACACTCTACGATAAGAAGTAAAGAGCAAAGCCCAGTCTTATGAAGAGATGACACCTAGCAACCACTAATGATCAAACCATTAGAACTAGCCTTAATAGATCATACTGAGCCGAGACAGTATAAGGTTAAACCTAACGGCACTAAAATGGCGAAAGCTAGATCGGTCGTGCTAATGGAGGGAATAAGTAAACTTATCGGCTAGGTATGACATAAATAGGTAAACTCATCGGCTAGCTGAGTTGATGGAACAACAAAACCTGCTAGATCATGATGCTAACCCTATTAAACACAACTTTGATAGATCGAACCTAACTGAAACAGTATAAGGTCGGATTTAATAAAACTAGACCGATCGCTAGCAGATCAATAGTGAGCAATCCCTGTATATCGGCTGAAAAGCTGATACGTTAAGAGTGAATCTCAATGTAACGCTAGCCACTCCGATGAAATGTTGCATAAATATCCACTGACTTAAGGCTGAATCTACTATCAGTAGTTTAGAAGGTCAGACCTAACCGATGCAGCATGAAACTGATAACAATAAAAGAAGCTTGATAAAATAATAAATCCCACGCGAACGTAATGTGATATATCTGATCGAACTAAGAGGTCGAATCCAACCGATTCAGCCTTAGATAGAGTGGACACATTGGGATAATGGTGGGACTTATCCCTTTATCGGAAATTGGACATAACCGATGCAACCCTGCGAAAAGAGCTAGAACCTGCCGAAAAAAACCTAAATAAACTAGGGTGGTGATGCGCCAAAATTATATTAATATGTGGTGATGATTTACATGGCTTTGGAATGTTTGTATTTATACCCCGGGATTACATAAGTTCGAAATAGTTACAAACATCATTTGAATATTTTTTCCTAAACAAAAAAGAAGCTATCTATAAGAATATAACAAAATTAACTATTCCTACGGATATGTTATAGATATGAAACCACTATACCATGGTTTCTACTATTCTTTTCGTAAATTCAGTGTTATGTAGATAATCTTTTACCTATCGACTGAACCGAATTGATTATTTTCATATATCAATCGACTTCTCTATCTATCAATCGGTTTATTTTCATAAACCAATAGCTGATTCTTAACCAAATCGGGCTTACTAACAACTGCCCTGTTTATCAAAGTGGTCAAAATAAAAGAAGAAAAATGGGTAAAACTAGAATTTAAACCCATAACCCCTATCGTGTGTGTATGTATGTGTGCAACCTGTCTGGCTCTGGCGTAAACAAAAATATGCTACAACCAGGACAACATACTGTACACAATACCAACGACTCTATCTATACCTATACGAGCTCCTAGGAAAATAGTACTTATCCTAATGAACGGGTGAAGCGGCCTGCAGATACAAGATTCTTCTTCGAGTTGGCTTGACCATCACGATGAGAAGAGGGGCGTGAAGGCTACAGTGGAGGATGGCCACTGTGCTGTGGCTGGTCGGCAATACGGAGAATAAGGGACGACCGAACTTGGTCTCGAGTGCAACAAAGTGCAAATAAAAACGCTGTTATATATCGAATCCAAATGGCAACAATGGTACGACTAACTGGCCTAACCGAAGTTGCAATTAACTCTATAAACTATGAACCACACCCCCGTCATTCTCTCTAGATCTCTCTCCTCTCCTTTCACCACCGTAGATGTTATAGAAAATGGGTAATTAATATAAACAACCTGTAAACTACTCCCCCACCACCCGGTCATAATTATTTCAATGTTTAGAATAAAATTTAATCAAACTTTTAAAACTTTAACCATTAATAATTTCTTACTAAAATAAAAAATATAATGCGTAGATTTATCTTGGAATATACTATCATAATACCAAATGATTTTATACACTCGATAAAATTCTGTCCTAAACTTTAAATATTTATAGCTGGAGCAGTTGTTCATAAACCGTAATTGGATGCACGTGCCTATGCCTATACCATATTTGTAACTACGTGAAAGTATCTCTATCTTTTTTTCTGAGAGAACAACACCAGGCAGTGTAAAGTTTTTATTGATAAAGCAAGAGAAAATACAAACTATAACCTGAGGAAGTTATAATTAGGGAAAAGAAACTGAAAAGCTAGCTCACCCACAAGCCAACCACACACACTGACAGCACTACCACACACACAACTGAGGAAGAAAACTAATACCAAACCGATCGCCGCTAGCCTTACCACACAACCACTGCCACCCAATACCAACAATGCCAAACCACTAAAAAGGGTGCTGGAAGGGCTCTCAATTGACATCACGACATCCCAGCTTTAGATCAGCCCACGTTCAATAAGAATCAGTGACATTATCTATAGATAGCCATCCATGATTAAGGTTTGATATATACATCAGTTGTAATTTAGATCTTGTATTCATTCTTCCACTTATATACATATCAATATAGTACATAGTGTTATTATCCTTTAAGAAGTCCAAACTTGAGGGCCTACGATCCCTTGCCTTTTTATAAATGACTCTATATGTATACACGAAATACTTGCTGATCGTCTAGCTAGCTGACGGAAACTAGAACACTATTCGAAGTCAAGCCGGTCGGAGCCAGTATATATATGAAAGGTCAGATAAAAAATCACCAAGCCCAAGCCTATCCTGGCCTGAAGCTAAAAACAACAATTTGTCTCTTTTTAAATTAAATAACTTTATTTTACTATTATTATAAATTAAAATATATAAATATTACGAAGTGGGTATAGTTTAACTGGTTAGGTCACTTGTGATAAAACTTGCCCACCTGGGGTTAAACTCGCCTATAACTTTTTTCCACTGTCTATCTTCAGCTCTGGTTTAATAGGATGTAATATAACAACCACCGTCCACTTAAATTATATCTTGCATGTAATAACAATGTTAAAATATAGTTAAAATATAATTTATGATAGTTGTACTTTTATAAAGCACTTTTTGGGACATTATGGTGAAAACGGTTTTTAAAAATAATTTACGGTGTAAGAGATATGTCTATTCAAAATTTAAATTTTTTAAGTTTAACTCTTGTATATAATATACAGTAACACAAACAAAACGGACTGTGCAGTAACACTATTACTTGCTCGTAGAAGATACACCTATTGTAAATTATTACACTATAACAACTTTACAGTAAAATAATATTGTTAGTGCTATTCATCTCATATTACTACAGTAATGGTACTATGACCTTATAGTGATGTTACTGCAGTAGCATAGTAACAGATATAACATAGCGCAATAACACGGGTCGTAGTGTCCAGTAACATCCATCACAGTTGAGTAATTGAATGTTGTGCTACGTGTTACAGGAATCTAACACCACACGATATGAATGAAAAAGATAAAATACTACTAATAAATATTTATCATAAGTGAGACTTAGTGTAGTGGTCAGTATATGTAGCATACTAGTTAAAGGTCTTGGGTTTAATTCCTATTGCACACAAATTTTTAACTTTTTTTTGGGACAGTGAGGTGGGGCAAGTTGGGCTGATCGGTTCGACTAGATAGGAGAGTGTGTATATAGAGAGAGAGCAAATCTATTCTACACCCCCTTTAATTCCAAGGCCCAAACCTATCTCCCACCCCTTCCCAACGCTCAAATCCACTTTTCACCCTAGTCAAAAGCCGATCAAAGCGTTCCTACCTTGGTTAGGCATCTAATGACTTCTCCTAATGTCCATCTCTTTTTAACGGTGTAGTACCATGACAACCAATATCCAATGACATCATTGCTAAGTAACAATGCCAAAATATTATTAAAATATAGTATCTAATTTTATGAAGCACTTTTTTTCATCAGAGTGAAAACAATTTTAAAAAATAATATACAGTATGAGATATATGTCTATCAAAGTTAAAAATTTTAAGTTTACTCTCCATAGTGTACATAGTATTCGGTAACACTATAAATAAAACAGAGTAATAATGCTACAGCCACTATACAGTAACACTAATATTTTATTTTTTAGTAACAATTACTAGGTATATAACAAAGTATATAGTAAATCAATATCGTTAATATATGCTACGACCGATCATTACTAATCTTATGGCAATATTACTATAGTAATGTAGTTGCAATAACATGGGTCGTAGTGTACAGTAACATCATCGTAGTTGAGTTATTGCATGTTTTACCATATGTTACGGGGATTAGCACCACACAATATGAATTAAAAATATATAATACTATTAAGAAATATGTATTATAATTGAACTTAGTCTAGTGGTTAATACATGTAGCAATTAATTGAAGGTTGTGTTCAATTTTCATTGTATACAAATTTTGACCAAGTGAAAGACGATATGAGGAAAGGTGAGAGGCAAGTGCAGATATGAGGAAGACATGGTGCGGAAGGAGGGGGCATGCAGGGTGGACAGATTGGCCTAGGGTTGTTGGGGCGGATAGGAGGGGTGTAGAATAGAGCTATTTATATATATATAGAGCCATCAAAAAATATTATGGACCTAATAACAGAAGTTCAGCACGGATAAGTAGAATTCCTGCCATCCATCTATCCGGTCCATCATATACCTCTTAGAGTGGTTTCCGCCAACATATGGAAAAAGAAATCTCTTATTTTTTGAATCTCTTATTTTTCGCATGTATATTATTTAAAATATTAAACAATATACTTTTTATAAAAAATTTGTTGTTTTAAAAATTATATTAATTTATTTTTAAGTTTAAAATAATTAATACTCAATTAACACATTATATCATTTAAGTATCTCTTCTCTTTTCTCTTCTCTTTTCTCTTTTCTTTTTTCATGTTTACTCAAACACACCCTCAAACACAGCCTTAATAACTTGAAAAAATACCACTTCTACACCGCTACACCACGTACTTTCCTGATGTTGCGCTCTTGCACCCAGCATTTTATTTTATAGTATATTCTTGGGTGTTCTTACTTAGATCGTGGACATGCTAAACTTTTGATTTTACAGATCATGCCCATTTTTCAGTATTATAACATGTGCTTAATTAAATGAATATTTACACTTTATTTTATAAAAATAAATTTGATGGAATTTTCATTTGCATAATATCTGTAGAGGATCTATATATCACGTAGCAAATAGAGGGGGAAATTATATATTATTACATGCACTGATACACGCTTTTTATTATGCTTTGGGATAGGATGTCAGTGCCATCCTTAAAACAAAGTACCATGATAGATAGATCTAAACACAACCAGTAATGGGATATGAATTCTCACGCCATCTCGGGAAAACTGAATAAATTATACTAGAATGGAACAGGCTAATATAAGACTACAGACCAGGTAGTAGAACTTACTATTTATTAATTCAAATTTTCAAAATTATAGATTTAATAAGAGAACAATAAAAAAAGACTCCAACACAAAAAAATGATTAATTTTGCTTTTTTTCCTTTTTCAATCATGGGAAAAGCTATAATTGAAACTCCAAACCAAACAAAACTCGACATTTATCAATTACGAATTTTAAGAATAATAAATAGTGAAAAGCTATAATTGAGACTCTATAATTCTATGCTTCGTAATTATTAATATGTCAATTAATTAAGTTAAGCTAACAAAATTACTGCACCAGCGTGAACTAAAATATCAACACAGGAAGAAAATTTAATTTATAGTATTAATAATAATAACCTGTGAAATGCACGGGTGGGTGATTAAGTATTTAATCTAACTTTTGGCAAGGTCTTCAGCCCAAAAGTAAAAAAAAATGTCCGTACCAGCGGTTTAGCCGGAATTCACCGTTCACTGTTCATAAATTTAATCGGACGATTTTTTATTTTAACCGATATGGGCTCGACGTGAGTACCAGCTGAAGTTGGTCAACGGAAAGTCTACCTGGCCAAACTATCAATTGCAAGGCCCATTCTTCATAAATGAGTATGCAAAATGGACTCGAGAGTGAGAATCGATCTCTGGTGAGTGGGATGAACTTCATTTGGTATCTATTTGCTGAGCGAATTAAGCAATTGTTGCAAGGTAGAAATATTAAATATAATTATTTCATTCAACCATGGTTAAACCGGCATACTGATGGACCAGAAGCACCACCGGTTGGACTGCCGATCTATTTTTTTCTACTACGCATAGCCCATGTAAAAATTAGAGTGGCGCTAATGGGGATTTACCGTTCTACTTTGTTCAATGTTCCCGTTATACAATACTCTTCAATAAAATGTTAAATTTTTTAAAGATTAATTAAATTTGTAGAAAAATATAGAAATATTTTTAATATAAAATAAACACACTATCAAAATGTATTTAATGTTCTATTTAATAAAACTGTGGTGCTATAAATATTACTATATTTTCTTACGAACCTAATTAAACTTTAAAAAGTAGTACTGTTTTAGAAGATGCCTCTATTTCATTCCTTCCAAACATTTCGCACATAAATAATAATGCTGTTGAAAACCCTTTGCAAGTACATATAGGTCCTTGTGTTGCCACCGTGAGATGGTACTTGTGAAGTTGTGTGGCTAAATGGATAATTGCACAACTGTCCAGCATTTCCTTGTGGAAAATTTGTGTATGAGTTGATAAACACCTACTCCCTCTTGTTACAAATATGTGTTGTTTGATTTTTATTTGGTTAAACTTTTAAAACTTTAACTATCAATAAATTTAATATGATGTTTGAAAATATAAATGGTATTTGTCGATTTATACATTCATAAACTTATTAGATTTTATAAATTTATTTAAAAAACATAGTGAAAGTTGCATCCCAAATACGTAAAAGAGATCCAACACATATACTGGAACGAGTACATGAAGGTCAATTGAGCATAGACTTATTTTATCCTTTCGTAGGGAAACAAAAACTTGGTGTACATATCAACTGGATGACCGTGGTAAAAATCACCGCTGCTCTTATATTTGAACTGAATAATCTTGGAAAGCATAAAACCTTTACTAGTTGAAATTAGTACTTTTAATTGTTGGCATGGTACGTAGCTTTTTGCATGCCTCCATATACTTTTGTGATCTCTTAGTAAATCTTATATTTGTTTTGCTTTCGGTGACCAGTTACAAGAGAAATTAATGAATTATTTATTTGAACAGATTCTCCATTTGTTCTCGCGCTCATCATCATCTGACCATGAGATTGATTACAAGAAAAAGAAAATCCATACAGAAAGTCTGAATAAGAAATTCCATGAGATTTTACAGAATGGTCGTGAACTTGGTCTTGAACCAATCAGATTGCAGAAACAGAAAAGGATATCTGAATTTTCTGGGGATCTCCCACCTCTTGTAGGAGATATTGAACAAGAAAAGACGAAGTTGATCAACAAATTGACTGGCAGCCAAAGCACCAGCCCTGTCACTGCAATATTTGGGTTGGGTGGAACTGGCAATACTGCGTTGGCACGAAAAGTGCATGATGATGTCCTCACAAGAAGTGCATTCAGCACTGTTGTATGGGTAAGTGGCTCCAAATCGTTCGATGATGTGGGATTGCTACGTGCAATTGTGAAGTCTTCTGGAGGTAAGCCTGGAGAGGCAGAGAGTTGGGAGCAAATGGAGAACATGTTGGGTACCATACTTGGAGCAAAGAGATTCTTGCTGGTACTTGATGATGTATGGGGTCACCAAATTCGTCAGAACTTTCTACAAGCTAGGTTGAAAGCACAGGAAGGGAGCCGAATTCTGTTGACTACCCGGGACAACACAGTTGTGAGTCGAATGCATCCTGATGACATCCACAAAGTAAATGAATTGAGCTTCCCTGCTTGTTGGTCTCTTCTACGCAGTAGTGCTGGCATGGACGAACGGCATTGCAACAAATTAAAAGAAATTGGTATAAGTATAATCCAAAAATGTAACAGGGTTCCGTTGTCTATCAAGGTTATGGGTGGCCTCCTAGGAACATAGAACCCAACAAGAGAGGAGTGGCAGAAAGCGATCGGTGAGATTGAATTGCGGACTCCTCGTCTTAAGGGCATTCCAGATGGCATGAAGGAAATATGTGTCCCCATATACTTAGCCTATCACAGTCTGCCATATTATTTGAAATTATGTTTTCATTACTGCTTACAACTCGCTGAAGAATTTGTGATAAGGCCGCAAACTGTTACTCAGCTATGGATAGCAGAGGGCTTTATTAAAGAACAAGATAACTGCAACCCTGAAGATATTGCAGAGGAGTATTACAAGGAATTGGTTGTAAGAAATCTTCTCCAGCCCGAGATTGGGTCTTCTGATATGTCAAGATGCACAGTGCATGATTGTATAAGGTCCTTGCTGCAGCCTTTCACTGGAAACAGCAGATCAACAGCTATCACCGTCACCCAAGGGAAACAAATTTCCACAAGCTTCAGGACAGCTATTGTTTTGTACAAGAATCCATCAGGTGATGGTGGCCTAGAGAAGGAGTTCAAGGGGCTCATGAACTTGAGATCGCTTGACCTTACTGGTACTGCCATTAAATACATCCCTAAGTCGATAATGCGTCTACTTCACCTTAGGCTCTTAAATCTCTCACTAACCCAAGTTTTAGAGCTTCCAGAATCTATTCAGAAGCTCAGACACCTGCAGTTCTTGATACTTCGGCGTTGCTATGGGCTCCAAACCCTGCCAAGGGAAATTAGTAATCTGGTGAACTTGCGGAGCCTTGATTTAGAAGGGTCTGCACCACATACAGTTCTTCTCCCAAATTTAGCAGCTCTGGAGCATCTGACTACACTGCATGGTTTCGTAGTAAAAAAGCACGATAATGCGGTACCCGGGAAAGATCATCAGAACGGATGGCCGATAGAAGACCTGAGACCTTTAAAATCATTGCGCAGCCTACAGATAATGAACCTAGACAGAGTTCCAGACCATTCTAGAGCTGGAGAAGCTGCCCTGTCAAGGAAATCTTGCCTCACTCGTCTTGAGCTATGTGGTAGTAGCACCATTGATACTCAAGTCTTTGTACCAGATGAAGAAAAAGAGAGATGGCTCAGTGTGCTTACTGGTCTCCGCCCTCCACGATGCTTGGAGTACCTAAAAATCTCAAGCTATTACGGGAAACTTTTTCCTGATTGGATGATGCATCTCCCAAACCTCCAGCGGCTTGTTATTGCCGACTGCAAATTCTGTGATAGCCTCCCAGCTTTAGGGCAGCTACCACAACTCAAGTTCCTCACCATAACTGGATGTCCCAAGCTGCACATCATCGAGCGAGGAACAGGTGCTATTCTGGTATTTCCAAAGCTAGAGCAGCTGGACCTCAGTGACATGCAGATCTTGGAATCGTTGGAATGGTTTAAAGATGGCGACTTTCCTTCCCTGACCAAATTTTACATTGAGAACAGTCCCAAATTGAGATCCCTCCCATCTGGACTTGGGTACTGCAAGGTGCTGACAAGTATGAAGATTGTTGGTGCTGATAGCCTCCAAGTAATTGACAACCTACCTGTGCTCAAGGAATTGGTTGTCCAAGACTGCACAGAACTTGAAATGATCTCAAATCTTCCAGAGCTTCAAGTCCTGGTAGTCGTTGACTGCTCAAAATTGAAGGATGTCAAGGGCCTTGCCTGCCTAAGGCATGTCCGCATCGTGGACAGAGTGATGAGAAAACTTCCAGATTGGTTGACACGCCATCATGCCTCTGTGCTGCAAACGTTAACCATTGCCGGCGCGGCAGAACTACTTGGGAAGTTGGTTCCCGACACCGAAGGTTGGGTGGCTATAAGTAACATTGACAGAGTTTATGTAAATTTTCCTGATGGGATCCCGTTCTTGGCTTGTAGCAAGGGCAGGCCTGATTTTCTGATGATCAAGCCAGTGGATGGCCCTCAGTTGGAAGATCCTTCTGGACAAGCTATGCTCAGTAGGATTGTCACAATCGCCTCACAAACTGGCCTGGCAGATACCGTAAAACTGTATTTCGCCCCTCCACTTGCCATTTCTCTTGTGTTTTTGCTGCTGGTGACCAGAGATTTTACCCTCATCGGGTTCTTGCTTGCCTTGTTTGCGGCAATGGCATGCATGGCTGGAGTCAATGCTTTTTTTTAGATAAAAGCCCGCGCGAGCTTCTTATGTATTATTTATAAAGATTTACATCATAAAATAGGTCATAAACTTCCCTTATGAATTACCTCGTTATTCTTGTAGAAAAAAAGAAAGGTCATGCCCCAACCATAGTAACTAAAGTTTTCTTCTTCGTTGCCATGAAGACGTGGTTTCGGCATTTAATGCGGTCGTGTCCCTCAAGACATGACGGCTCCATCATCGACACGCGCCTCAATATCCACACGTGTGCAAGCTCAACCTCCTCACACGTAGACCCATCAAGGCCCAGGATTGGCTCGCCTCGTTTTCCTCTAATGCCATCAAGCCTTGATTTCGTCATCGACAGAACCATGTCCCTCGAGACCCACACAGCACACGTCGGCTCCACCGTCAACACATTCCTTCAGATCAATACATTGTATGTAAAACATAAGGAACAAATCTACTAAAATGGATTAATAGTAGGATTAACAAATAAAAAACGAAATAAAAATTACCTCTAGAATAAAGTTAATCAGTTAAAATACTATACACCTTTACTTTTACGTGCATTATTCTCTAGAATTTAGTATCTCGTGTGATCTCTTTTAACCATCTAGATCTCAACTTCTCTCAAACCTAGCCTCAATCCATCACCGATAATACTCTTAAGACCTCAAACAACATATGCACATAAACAACCAAAGAAATCATATCCAAACATAATTTATCATCTATCTTGACTCATATTAAGAGTATCTTACATATAAAAATTATTTAAAAGTCAATCGTAAATCAAAAAATCAATCAAAAATCGACTTTTTTTTATTCTCTCGGTCTGACCGTCAGGCTCTTCGGTCTGATCGCTCTCATATCTACAATCGGTCCGAAACTGTTCATCGGTTGGATCAGTTTATCAGTCTAACAAATACTATTCACAGATATTATTCACAGATATGATCAAACGGTTAACCGATACTGTTCACCAGTTTTATAAATTTAATTCAAACATCATATTTTTCACTTTAATCTTAATAAAATATATCATACTAATTATTTATCATATAGACACATCATCATCATGATTTCACGTACAACATTAGTGTCTACTCAAATTCTCCATATACACATCAATCAGGCCCTGTATTGGCTTGCCTTGATAAGATTCGCCATTGAAACACCTATGATTTTCCACGTGCCGTCGCCAATCCCTTAAATTGTTGGCTTAATTGGAAGAAAATAAATACTGTTGTTCAAACAAGTTAGAAATTAGGTACATGGTTTAATAGTAATATTTGAGCATTATTTATTAAGCAGCACCGTGTATAGAAAAGAAAGAAAGAGGGACAAGTGGGCCGTACGCTTGTACGTACGTACCTAACTTGGAGATGAGGATAAGCCATTTTTTTCTTCTTTAAATATAATCTAAATAGATGGTTTGATATTTTTCTTAGAGAGAAAGGTGGCAGCTCTAGAGATTATTTAATTAACCTTTAGTATATAATAGATAGAATAAAAGGCATTAAATAATTAAAAATTAGACATGTTTTTAAAATTATAATCATTTAATTTAACTCTTTAATAATTAATTGTTTATATGTTAAGATACTAGAGATAAGTTAGCAAGGGAGCGTATGGAACAATGGTCTCCCTATAGGTAAGTACGTACGCGCACGCATGCTACGAGGATGGGTGGGGAGGTTTTTTTATTTAAAATAGACAACAATAGACTAATCGATTTAAATAAAAAGGATGGTTAGATTCTTTTTTTCAGATTTTTGAGGATTTTTTAATTTGTTAGTGTGCCACGTGTCATAGATTGAGATGATAGCTTGAAAATAGAAATGAGTAAGTTAGCAAGGGAGCGAACAGAACGAGGCTCTCCCTGTACATAAGTACGTACACACGTACGCACGGAGGGGAGGGGAGGTTTTTTTATTAAGAATAGTAGAACTCTACTGGCTTAAAATAATAGACCTACTGATTTAAATAAAAAGGATGGTTAGATATTTCTTTTCTCAGAATTTTTAGAATTTTCTTCTAATTTATTACGGCACCATGTGTTATATATTGAGATGCTAGGTTAAAAATAAAGAAAAAATTAGCATGGGGACATATAGAATGACGATCCTACCCACACTCTACCCACACTCTAAGGGAAGAGAGGGGGAGGATTTTTTATTTAGATTACATCTAATCTAATGGCATCGACTGATTTAAATAAAAATAATTGTTACATATTAGATTTTTTTTCTCAGAATTTTTAGGATATTTTTTAATTTATTAGTGCACCATAATTTTAGGATTTTTTTTAATTTATTAGGGTGTCATATGGTGGTGTACAAGCGCTTAAAAATGTTTAATAGATTTTAGTATATAATATAATAATAGTAGATGTGCTGGGTTTTATGTTACATATGCATTAATTCAGAAAGAAAAACTTCAAGTTGTAAACATAAACCATGCAGCTGGACGATCGATGGGGATTATGAGATGGATAATTTTATGGCTGGGAGCATGTATTACACATTACGGCAACAAAAAGAAGCTTGCTTATTTGGAGGGAGAAATGGTGGCAGAAAAAAAAACAGAAACATCATTTTGCTATATAAATGTTAAGAACAGTTCGAAGAATTGAGCTTCAGATCAGCGTGTAATAAAATGGCCCGTCATCTTTGCGCGGGAGGAAACTAAGTACAAGTCTAATAAGCATGCCGGAATGGTAGAGATTGCTAAACCGTCCTTACAGCTCTCACTTTCAGGCTCAAGTTTCAAAACAGGCCATATCTTCCTACCAGGGCAGATAAGGCCATAGATGTTTTTATAATCATATAGTTGCACTTAACCGTATGTTTTATGGTTATATTGTTTCATAAGCACCCACGCACCACCGCTTATCCAAATTTCAACTCTTTGGTATTGAAAAAAAAGGTCTTACAAATATGTGGATAGATGACTAGATCAGGAAACTCCAATTTGCTCGATATAGCTATTAGAAATATACTAGATGATTCCTCGACGTTGTGACGGGAATTTAAGAAAACAAAATCATGTACATATCATAAGTTTGCCAAATGATGAAAAAAATAAAGAAATACTCCAATTCAGAGCAAGGAGGGGGGGCTCTGTTGTCAGAAATATGCAAACCAACACCTAGAAATAATTAATTCTGAAGCAAGTAAGTAAATGTCATACTGCCCATACAGGTGGTTTCAACCAAAAAGGAAAAAAAGAATAATAGTTCTTAGTCGATCTAGTACAAAGTACATAAAGTAACAAAGCAATAACTACAATTCATTTCTAAATTGAATGATCTTCAAGGAACTAAATGCCTGCTGCCGAATTAACACTTAGCAAACCCATGTTCACTGTCGAGCAAATCTGGTAATTGTATCTCAGCTAGGTGATGAACCCTAACAATCGTGACATCATCTAGAAAATTAGTACTATATACAGTGAGGGCACAGAAAATACCGTCCACTTTTTAAAATTATCCTTTGCGTCCAAGTGTCAGTGAAAAACTAAAAGGATGGAAGTTGGAAAAACATTAAAAAAAACCAGCAGCGTACTAGAAAATGGAGTACATGAAAACAAAGATCCAATATGCAATACCTTCCGAAAAGGAATAGAGTGAAATATCATACTATATGAATATAATAAAATAGTAATGGACAGATTTGCATATTCAGATGTCTATGAAATAATCCAATAGTCATGAATTATTTAATTTATCTAGAAAAACATAATGTGTTACCTTCTACAGTAGCATAATGTGAGCCAGCATTGATTATTTGATCTCCAACAACATCAGATATTTTAACGTTGAATTTTTCATCTGAAAAAAAGGTATTTCTGTTATGTAAAGGAATGCATACTGAAATTTTAAAGGTAAAATACTCTTCCTATTCAGGATTGAAGAATAAAACCGAAGTACTCCTACATTGAAACATCTAAGGATACATGGAGAACATTGCATCAGAAATAGTATTGTCCATTGAAGCCTTAAAGGATCACTGATACTGAAAGCTTTTTTAAGTTGTAGGCATACCATAGGTGTAAAAATTGAAACAAATATAATAGTAATTTGTGAAGGGAAAAATACCTGAGAAAAGAATTTTTCTTACATCATAAACAAATATCCACTTGGAATTGCATGAGCTATCCTAAATCCTAACATTCTGAGCTGCCCAATTGAATACCCGGACACACCAACAAAGTTAGCATTTTATGAATAAAAAACAGAATAAGATAATGTTTCAAAAATAGATCAGATCATCCTATGATGCAAGGTACCTAATAATTTTATTTTAAATCTCAAGTAAATTTAGCCTATCCAAAACAATATTATTTAAAATAGAATATGATTAAACTAACCACCTATATTAAAAAATCAATAATTAGAAATTTTATGGACACTTAATAAGATAAAAACTTTAATTAAAATACACAGGGATAAAGTTTTGTAAAACCTTATAATGATAATACCCAGGGTTATATATCACAAGTCATATTACTTATAATTTTTTTACAAGTTTGACTATAAAAAAATAGGATTATCTAAAATTTACTCTTTAAAATATAACCATTCTAGACTCACAGAAGTAGTTATATTTGAGACAGATGTAGTGATTCACATTAAGTATTTTTTTAGGCTTGGTCCTTCTTTTATTATTTTTCTCTAATATCAAAGAATCCCATGCACATGTACCTTTATAACAAAAATCCCCATGTCTTGGTTATATGTTTCATAACACTCTAGGCACATAGGCCAAACTTTAAAAACCCCACGTTTAGTCAGTTATCCCCCTCTTGCAGGTGCCACATGGCTATTGGCATTTATGTTTCGAATCAGCTATAAGACCCGGTATTATCATGTGTCGTACATATAGATATAATGTAAGTACTTTGATACCTATTTTATATTATATCACACACACATATATATATATATATTCCTCATCAACACTGTATATTCTATGATACCTTTTGTGGTATCATCAACAAAATGTTGGTATCATACTAGTTGATGCACCATAGAGCTCTCATCTTCCTCTATTATTTGTATGATACCTAAGCATGTAAGGGCACGTGGCTGAGCCACATGGAGCTCCTCTCTCCCTTTACTTAGTAATCAATAATCAATGGTAGGTACAAGGCCCATGCATGCAAGGGCACGTGATCCGATTATAAGCAAAACTAATGTGAGAGAGCACGAAGCATCTTGCTCGGAGGTGCACGCTATATGTAGGAGAAAACGGGTGGGCCATGGGGTGTATAATGTATATTGCCCGATGGTACAGCGTGATCTAATTGCCCTCATTTCAAATATTAGAAGTGTTTGTATTTTGAATGGAGGGAGTATACACTATTGAAACCCCCTACAGTAAAAGAAATTAGAAAACAACCTTTGGCTAGCTCGTACAAAATAAAAGACGGAAAGTTTAGAAAAACTTGTTTGTGGAAGAAAATACGTACATTGGACAATATTCCCCAAGAAAACTACATTGGATTTTCTTAAAGCAAAAGAAAAACAAGAGCTATGAGCTCAGCGGTGCTTACAAATCCAGCCCGTTGGATTTTTACGATCATACTCCTTTGTTCCAAAAGGCATAATAGAAAATTTTTGAAGAAATAGAATCCTTCATATTTCCTATAGAATTCCTTCAATCTCAAAAGAACTATTGTTTGATGTAACCTACCCTCGCAGATTAGATTAGTTTCTAACCCCTCATGAATTATTGTAAACTAATTATTTTTAATGGTAGATGATGTATTTATGTGATGACTTTGCTAATCTCAAGTATTCGGAGAGATTAATAGGGATATGGAGTGCTTGTGTGTATTGATAAGGATAAGTGTGCATATGAGTATGCATTATTGAAAAAGAGGAATTTTACGCTACACCATCCACAAAGTCCTGATTCTATAGTATGTCACTGATAAACACCATTTGTACCATCAAAGCATTTTCTTCCGTTAATGCCATTGCCGTCGGTGCTCTGTTAACTTGCCTCTGTTTGAGCTTTGAGCTGTGAAAAAAGTGAAATTTGCCTCTAAATTGTGACATGTGCTCACCACCAAATTGGAGCAACGAATCGACTGGTGTGCAGCAAACCGCAGCGCCCGAGCAGCGGAGCGGCTGTGGCACCCTTGCCCCCCTCGTCCCTGGGGCAGCTTTGGCCCAGCCACCCAGGCTGCCTCGAGCGGCGGCGTCGAAGGCTCGACGCCCGGCATGGCGATATGATTCGTCTAGCATTCGTGGGGATCCAGGTCGATGTGATTCGCTGCTAATCTTGCCGCTGATTGTGACACTAATATTGAATGCTCTAGCTCCTTCCTGGCCTCATTTTTCAGCCGCGCTCCCGTCGCCTATGCTGGAACGCAAAAATTTGTGCGGGTTTCGGACTCTCGGATACGGAGTTGACGGAAGCACAAGAAAGACCGAGATATGTACGTGATTGATCAGGAGGACGACGGACAAAAATGAGCCAGGGCAGAATCACTACGATTTTTTTTTCAACCAGTAGCCAACCCGTGCGTTGTTGTATTATAAATATCAAGAAAATTATCTATGTCATTTTTATTGTTCTTTAAAAATCTCTTCCAAGAATGTTACAATAATAATTAATGAAAAACAAAGTAGTTAAGCTGAGATTTAAATACTAAATCTCTTATGGCTTGTGCAAATCTTCAAATAGCAATGCTTACACCATTGAAGGATAGGTAGTTAATAACTTAGAAAATTTAGAATTGATGCACACAAATTTAATTTGTACTTGCCATGGAGTCTTAGTTTTAGCTTTGGCATGCATCTCCAATAATTCTGAACTTTCGAAATAATAAATATAAAATTTTACTCTACGTTGAGCCTCATTGCTGAAGTCATGACTTAATAATTTAAACTTCAAATTAATATGTGCCGAGATGTATTCGGTTTCAAGTTTTGCTTTTAGCTTAAATTTTGAGGCTAAAACATCCACATAATCAAATAAATGATAATTTTTAGTCGTTTATATAGTCATGAATTTTGAATTTTAGTAATAATATTTAGTATCTTTGACTAACTAAATAATTAGCAAGTAGTAATGGACTTTTATTCATGGTTAATAAATACAGTGAGGTTGTACTTTGCATAGATGCTCTAATTTCATCTTCTCATGCTAAAATAGTTTATAATCTGGAGTGGATATATACATAGTTGTACTCGATTGTAATTTTAGATCTTCAATATTTAATAAATTTTCAATTCACATCGAATTAATTAATACCAAGCTGATGCCAGTTTAATTATGAAATTGCAATCGATACGAAGTAGCAAAATTTTGTTTCTACGAAGCCGTTATAATTCGTCTCCTATGCTGATCACGGCGTTCAGGTCAGCAGTCTGGCCTCACAAGATCTGGAGATAGTAGTGTGCACTGGCAACTGTCTGTCGCGCATCGCAGCACTCTTGGCACACGCACCCGCACTCCAAAGCGCCGTGCAGCGCTCAGCTCACACTGTTCTTCTGCTCAATTTGACGGCTAATCGAGCTGCTGCTAATCAAGCCCCTGTTGATCGAGTGCCGCGCTCAGCAATCCCATGTTGTTGTTGTTGTTGTTGTTGTCGTCGTCGTCGTCGTCGTCCTGGAATCGGAAATCTCTTTTACCTCATTTTCTTTTCCTTCTTTGTTTCTGTAATGAAAAAGGATTAGGAAAGTTTCACGAAATATATAGCATCTGGATTATTCTTGACTCTTGAGTTAGTTGTACCAAATGCACGGGGCAGAGCGGTGCTACCATTTCTTGTTTAATTTTCAGTCAAGACTTTTCTATAATGCTACTACGAAACTACTTGCTTGATTTTTTTCAGCTGCTGGGACTTTTTAATATTCCACCGACACAACAGGGAACAAGATGCATGTTATATATCTGCAAAGCCCAATACTACTGTAGAATTCTTTACCTCGTGTGTTTGGAAATCTTTGTCCCGTACATGCAATTTTGTTTGTGACTAACATCACCGATTCTGAATCGAATTGTTCTAGGTGCTTGTACAGAGATAAAACTGTTTTAGGATGCTTCTTTCAGAATCTTATAGTTTATTTGGGGTCAGCATCACCAACATGTACTAGTTGTTCCTTGTGCCTTTTCGAGCATCTGCGTGGAAGCACAAAGTAGCTTCAATTTCTGACTCCATGCATCCTGCAGGTACCCATTTCTCAGAAAGCTTTTTATCTGCAGTAATTTCCACGCATGGAATGAAAGTTCAGTTGAAATCAACACTGTTACTTAATTGGGAAGTAATACTGTTTTGCTTCCTATTTGCATTTTTTGTGAACATTGTTTCCCACTAAGTTTGTGGAGATCCATGCTAGCCAGTTGACTGCTGAAAAGTATTACGTTAGGTACATGCTAAGGGACGATAGAGCACTGTGCATTTCTTTGGAGTGTGCCAGGCATTGACTTGACCCAAGTGACAATTTGCCTTTGCATCTGTTTCATTCCTTTTAGAGGTGATGATGGCGGCCTCATTCTTCTCCTTCATTTTTAGGAAGAACACTAGACCATCATCTTCACTTCCTCTACAACCATATCTGCCATCAGCTGAATTATCGTCTCTGACTGATCATGTCAATGAGGAGGTAGCCAAGCTGGACAGAACTGTGCGCCGAGTCACCGCGGTATTTGTTGATGCAGATGAGATGGAAATTGCTGATGAGACTATGAAGCTTTGGATATCTGAGCTCAAGCAAGTGACATGGGAGGCTGAGGGGATACTTGAAGATTACAGCTATGATTTGCTCTGCAACACCACTTTCCAGGAAGAGAAGATAACAGGCTTTCCACTAAACAATCCCTCATTTCAACAGAATATACTAGACAGGATAAGCAAGGTTAAGAAATTTCTTGATGAGATCTGCCGTGATCGTGTGGACCTTGGGCTGATTGATCAGGAAGGATTGTGTAGGAAAGAATCTAGCATTAGTAGGTGCACTAGTTCTTTGCTTGATCCATTGGAGGTCTACAGCCGAGAGGATGAGAAAAACAAATAATATCTTCTTTGTTTGATGGGTGCCTTACATTTAAGAAGAGAAGATTGAAGGAACATGAATATGAAACTTGTAAAGCTGGTACCATAAGGCTTATCTCTATAGTTGCCATGGGTGGAATGAGCTGGTACCATCAGGCCTATCTCTATAGTTGCCATGGTTGGAATGGGGAAGACAACGTTGTGTAGGCTCGTCTATAATGATGCAAAGGTTCGAAATCACTTTGATATACAGGCATGGGTTTGGGTTTCTGAAGTATTCGATGAAGTCAGACTGACAAAAGCAGTAATTGAGTCAGTCACCGCTAAACCTTGTGATCTGACTGAGCTAGAGCCACTCCAGAGGCAATTGCACAAGGAGGTCAAGGGTAAGAAAATATTGCTTGTGTTTGACGATGTTTGGAATGAGGACCCCAGCAAATGGGAGTCAAAGAAACGACCATTTTCTGCTGTTGCTACAGGGAGCCCTATGATCATCACTACTCGCAATGAGAATGTCTTCACAATTTTGCGGGCAAAGTAGGTTATTCATTCAGGTGGATTGCAAAAAGATGATAGCTGGGCACTGTTTTGTAAACTATCATACCCTGACGATGCTTGTAGAGAAGCAGAGTTGGGACTGATCGGGCGGAAAATAGTAGAAAAGAGTAATGGAGTGCCACTAGTCCTGAAGACACTAGGTGCAATGTTATCTTCAGACACAAGCTTGGGGTTCTGGAATTATGTACTGACAAGTGATCTCTGGGAGCTGGAACCGGGATGGGACCGCATTTTGCCAATTCTAAAAATTGAGCTATTACAGTCTTCCTGCAGTTTTGAAGCGATGCTTCACATTTCTTGCTGTCTTTCCTAGAGGTCACAAGTTTGGCTTAGAGGAGCTGGTTTGTATGTGGTGTGCATTGGGTTTTATTCAGGAGGACGGTGCAAAAAGGATGGAAGAAATTGGTTCGGAGATCATTTCTTCAGAACTTGCAATTGGCTGGTTCACGGGAGAAGATTGTCATAGTGCACGACCTTGCTAAATCAATTGGGGGTAAAGAGATCCTTGTCAAAAAGTGCTGTGGGTCATCTGTTGGTGGTTGCAATACCAGTGCCAATAATCTTCTTCGATATTTAGCTGTTCTTGTTGGAACAACGCCCTTCTGCTCAAACAATAAATCGGTTCCTTCTACTCTTCCGGTTGCCGGGCACTTTTCCCTAAGATCACTGTCTTTTCAGAGTAAATGGAGAACTTATCTCAGAAGTTGTGTTAGAAATAACTTGAGGACGTTCTTTCAGGCCCGTGTTCAGAGCCAGTGGTGGTATAATCTTGAAGGCTGTTTGCTGCATTCAGCACATCTGAGGTATTTACGAATCCTGGATGTATCATCGAGTGATCAGATCCAGCTGGATAAATCAGTGGGGGTTCTTCATCTCTCCGCTACCTTGGAATGTGTCAAAGAGATTCCAGAGGCTATCTGCAAAATGTACAAGCTGCAAACTCTACGAAACACATACCCTTTTGACATGATATTTCTTCCCAGAAATGTGACGGCATTATCCAACCTACGTCACCTTGTTCTTCCAAGAGAGTTCCCTTTCACGATACCATCAGCAATCCACCGACTGACCAACCTCCAGTCATTGTCAACATTTGCAGTGGCCATTGCAGGGAGCGGAGCCGCCACACTGGATGAAATCAAGGACAAAAACAGATGATATCCAGAACATCACTCATGACAGAATTTGGGAATCAAAGAGTGCAAATCTGATCATAGAGCCTTTTCAGTGTCTTGAGACATTGGTGCCACAGAACCTGGTTGCATGGGAGGAATGGTGGCTGCCTGGAAGCCATGAATTTTGCGTCTTCCCTCTCCTTAGCATGATTGACATCAGGGGTTCGCACAAGCTCGTGCGCCTTCCACTCTCAAACCTCCATGCCCTTGCAGCAATCACTGTGTCATCTTGCAGCAAGTTAGAGAGCATAGTTGGCCTTAGGGAGCGCTGTGAAGTTTCTGCTGGAAACAGTGCATTGCAAGCAGGTCGGACTAATACGCTTCCCTCCCTTTCGAAGTGTAAAGGTCACTGCTTGCCCTTCTCTTGAGGAGCCTCTGATATCGACGCTTCGCAAGCAGACGGAGATCAGCTTCTCCCTACTGGGAACAAAGCCCCAGCACCTCTCCCACCTGTAGAAGTATAAGATACAATGTGAGATTCCGTTTTATATACAGAAGGATCTGTCTATATATATATAAGTTTTACGGTCTAACACCCTCGTAGTCGTAATAGAAGTTAAACGGATACAGATACTAGAGCGAAAACTGATGAACAAAGACGTGGACAGGCCATCGGTCATAATGTCGATGAACTGATGCGTCGACAGTACATGGAGCACCCGAACGAGTCCTAGAGCGATCTTGTTGCGGACGAAGTGAATATCAATCTCAACGTGTTTCGTGCGATGATAGTGAATCGGGTTGGCGGTCATGTAGACGACACTAACATTATCACAGTAGACAACTATCGCGGAGGTGATGGGTGTATGGAGCCCCTGGAGAAGCTAGCGAATCCAGCAGCACTCGGCGACGGCATGAGCAACGACGTGATACTCGGTTTTGACGCTTGATCAAGACACTGTAGTCTGGCGCTTGGAGGACCAAGAGACTAGAGTGTCGCCGAGAAAGACGCAGTAGCCGGATACAGAGCGTTAGGAGTCGGGGCAACCCGCCCAGTCCGCATCAGAGTACGCGGTAAGAGAGTCAATGGGGCTAGAGCTAAGGTGTAGGCCGGTGGATAATGTGTCCTTCACGTAGCGAAGGATGCGCTTGAGCAGTGCGATGTGAGGTTCACGCGAAGCATGCATGAAGAGACACACTTGCTGAACAGTATAAGTGAGATCAGGCCACGTGAGTATTAGGTATTATAGAGCACCAGCAAGACTCTGGTACTAGGAGGGGTCAGCGATGAGAAAGCTGTTGGTGGCGGAGAGCTTGGCACGAGTATCGACCGGAGTGGCGGTGGAGTGATATTCGGCCATACCCTCACGCTGGAGAAAATCCATGATATACTGGCGCTAGGAGAGAAATAACCCATGAAAAGAGTGCATGACAGAGATGCCAAAAAAGTGGTGTAGAGGACCTAGATCGGTCATGACAAATTCTGAGTGGAGTCGGGCCATGATATGCTGTAGGATGGTTGTCAAGGACGCCGTAAGGATGATGTCGTCGATATAGAGAAGAAGATAGGCAGTGGTATTCCCGGTGTGAAGTATGAATAGGAAAGTGTCAGAGACGGAGGCCACAAAATCACGTTGCCGAAGATAGTCAATAAAGCGCTGACACCAAGCCTGAGAGGACTGTTTGAGGCCATAGAGAGAGCACTGAAGGAGGCAGACGTCGTCGAGACAGGTTTGGTCGACGAAGCCTAGAGGCTACTGGCAGTAGACAGTCTCTGTCAGATGATCGTGAAGGAAAGCATTCTTCACGTTAAACTGATGAATCGGCCAAGAGCGCAAGGCAGCGAGGGTAAGCACAACCCAAATAGTGACGGGCTTAATGATGGGACTAAACGTCTTATCGTAGTCAATGCCGGGACGTTGAGAGAAACCTCGGACTACCTAGTGCCTTGTGACGAGCAAGCGAGCCATCGGAGTGAAACTTATGTTTAAAGATCTACTTGTTGGTCATAACATTGACGCCGGGAGGACGAGGTACGAGGCGCCAGGTCTTGTTATCCATGAGAGCCTTGTACTCATTGGCTATAGCCGCGCGCCACTAAGGATCGACCAAGGCAGAACGGTGAGTCACCGGGATGGGGCGAGACGGCACAATGGACTGTGAGAACCCATAGCGCTAAGGGGGACAGAGGGACCCGGTTTGAGATCATGTGATCATATGAGAGGAGGTGGAGAAGTAGAGGTCACACGGTCCGATGGCAATATCGGTTGTGGGGTGAGGTCGAAAGGAGAAGGGGGGACAGCGGGACGGGATCGGCGGTTGTAGGTTCGGAGAAAGGGCTAGACGAGGTCAGCCTAAGCCGATGGAGGGTGGGGGGCCGATAGAGGTTGGTGAGCCGATGGAGGTTGATGAGCCAATAGAGGTGGTGGAGCCGATGGAGGGTGGCGATCCAATGACGATTGTGTAGCCGATGGAGGTTGTGGAGCCAATAGAGGTCCGATCGGTATGACAGTGAAACGGAGAGGAGTGGGGTAGTCGTTCAAGGGATTCTCAGGAACGATCGGTGTGGACTGCGGAGGTGTGGTTTGTGGTAAATATCGGGATGGTATAGTGTGGGTAAAAAGGAAGTCGAGGTCAGAGTGCCCAAGGCATTATTGAGAGTGCCGATGGCCGGAAGGGATCCAACGACTGGGAGAGTGCCAGAACCAAGAGCCGATTTAGTGGTCATGGTCAGACGTGGAAAAGGGTGAAAGAGTAGTGGGACGTGATAAGCTGATGGGAAGGTGTGAGTATTGAGCCGATGGGGACGAGCATGGGGCCGATGGAAATCGGTGCGTGGCCGATGAGAGTAGGTAGATCACAGGCGCGAGAGGGTTCACGTCCGGGATGTGGGGTTTCGCGTCCGTGGACACATGAATGCAACTGAATGAGGCGGACCCGAAAAGCGGGAGAAGTCACGGGCGTGAAGAAAAAAAGTTCGCGTCCGAAAAGCAGAAGTTCACGTCCGTGGACACGTGGGCGCGGTAGAGTGGCGCGGACGTGAGGGGAAAAATTTCGTGTCTGGGGGGCAGATAAACTTGTCAGAAGAGCAAGAACCCGAAGAGTGTTCCAACCAATAGAGGCCGAACAGGTCCAGCCGATGAAGGGCACAGGCGTAGAGGTGCGCCAGCGTAAGAAGAAGGGAATGTGTGCCGATGCTAGGGAAAGCGAAGGTGGGTCTGGACGAGACAAGGAGGCGAAGGAAGGTCGTCTCCTTGTCATGTGGTGGAAGTGGCGAGTAAGCGGTGGAGGAGGAGAAGACCGTCTACGAAGGAGACGATGGGATAAGAACCGAGGCGAAAAAGCAAAGGAAGAATATCAGAGGAGAATATCTACAACGGAGATGAGGCGTCGGCTCGCCGGCGAGAAGGTTGCTAGCGCATCAGGGATGTCTGAACTTGCTCTGATACTATGAAGAAGTATACTAAAATCCCGTTTTCTATAAAAGTGATCGGATATATATATATGTATAACGGTCTAACACCATCCATATTGCTGATTTTGGCAAGACTCTATGGAAAGATTTTGGCAAGGTACCTCATGTGGATGTGGATTTTCCATTTGGCACTGGATGTCCCCATCTCTTTGCATTGCACACACCATCCTATGCATGTAAAAATAGTGTTCATAATTCTACTATTGTTGAATTTTTGTGGGCTGCATTGTTTTTAAATAAAATTTTGCACTGTAGCCTGCTGCTGTGGCCTACTTGATGGACTTGAATTACCATATACCTATGCTTTGTTTATGCGAACAAGAGGAGTTAATGTTCATTGGCCTGCTGCTTTTGAGGATTCAATATATATTCTCTGGTCCTATCGTTGCTTCCTTTATGCCCAGTCTTTTGTGCATTTTTAGGAGAAATGAGTAACTCATAGAATTATGTTTGACCGAAGAGATGGATATGCACCATGATATATACTGAGTTCATCTTGGAAACTAGTAAAGTTTGTTTATTAGTTCTCATCAGGATGCTTGTTCTGTTTCCGTTGCAGTTTTGCACTTACCAGCTTCAGCCATAGAAGCGGTGTCCAAAGATCAATTAATTCCAATAATTACTTTCATGGATCACAAAGAGACCGAATTTCTTCCTGATTTTTTTTTTGGAGATGATTACACTGAGCTGGTAAGTTGTCATTGCAGTAATTATTTTAAGTTCTTTTGGCCTACTAAATTAGCGTAGCACTTATCACGCCTTTGTACTCTGTTTATTATGCTTTCTTTGGCCTCTAAGGCTCTCTTATACTTTCGTTGCTCCTTGATAATCTAGGCCTGGTAAGATTTCTGCTAGACCCTCTAAAAAGATTCAGGTAATGGTTATTTCGTTATTCTGCCGTATACAGTAACTTACTTTCATGCCTAATGTAAAGATCAACGATGAACTTTTGTTTGAAACACAATAATAATAAGTGCTGAATGGCAAAAACTAAATTTTTTTATGGAATAAAAATATATCTCTAATTTAGATAAGGTTGTAATTATCTCTTCATATATCGCTAGTCGAATCCTCTCCTTGCCGTTGATCTTACTATTAGCGCTTTGATAGTCTTGATATGTTGATCCAACTATACTTTTAGCAGTAGATCTATAAAAAAAACATAACTTACTAAAACTATTAAAAATAGAATAACTGTGTCTCTTTTTCTCTTATAAAACTTATGGTTTTATACCTCAACTTCTTTTCTATTTATAATTAAAAATTCTCATCCTATATTAAGCTAACTCTCGGACTAATCAAATACAATAGCTTAAATTAAAAAATCCATGTGTGAACAGTACCCATGTGTGCTACAGTCAATTCATACATTTCCTGACTTTTAATTTCTCTATAATTTTTTCGGCACTTACACTTTTCAATCTTAAACTCTATTAAAAACCAACTCTACTTTTTATACGCATACAACTTCTTTTATATAAAATTTTCACCTCCGCGTATTATATTTTTAGTATGTATCTAGTCCCAATCAGCAATACTCGTAAATTCTTAAAAACACATCTACATATAAATAAATAAAACAATCATTTCTAAACATATATATCATAATATAAACCACATAAGTCTCACACACTTACGCAAATATCATAAATATTTTTAAATTAATTTTTAATTAAATAATTTATTTATTATAAAATATTAATTATGACAACAATTCAACAGCATAAGACTCTTGAAGATGAATCAACTGCAGAGATGCGACGGCATTGGCTGGTGCACTGGACAAAGCTGAAGAGTGAGTAAAAGATTGCGAGTGTTTGGGCGTAACCAGGGATTAGTGTTATTATTTTCTCTAAAAAAATGTGTTACTCCCTAGTGCCTCTTAAAAAAATGTCTGTCCCTGTCGAGTGGCTTGCTGCAGTACCTGGGTTGTGACAAAGATTAGTGGCGTGTTAACGCTTTGAAGTTGTTGTAACTTTCTTTTTTTTTTTCTCCCACAACATTCAGTCTAGTTCACCAGATGAGGAGATGATCATGTGATTTAATTTCACAACATTGCATTGTGGTTAAGCACTTCTGCTTCATATACTGCGTTATTTGAATGTAATTCCATCCGAAGTGCTATTCTGGTTCGTGCAGAAATTCACCAGATTGTTGGTTATATTATATCAGTGGGGACGAGATTTTATAATTTCCAGGAGTCATGTAGCTCGTGCAGTTAGTAAGGTCCATGATGTCATGACAGTGCCGATGACGGTGGCTAGAATTAATGCTGATGTGACCATCTAGTAGTTAGTTTTCTTGTAAGGATGGTTCTCTGAACTAACAGATCACTTTTCTGTGTACACAGTTTTGATCCTATTCTTACATGGGATATGGAGATCGTTCTATTGTATTCTGAAAATAAAGAGAGGCTGACATGTCGTTCTTTGGTTTGTCCGTCCCCTACCTTGATTGGCAATAAATGATAAGCTTGACTGGTGAAGATATTTGGATGATACTTTTTTTTAGTCCAGAGAAAACTGGTTGCATCAACAAAATGGTGTTATATCTTTTGTAAACAAGTTAATTGTTCAGAAAATATATGAAAATTTAACGAGTTGAAGTTCTAGGAAAAAAATGTTGTGTTAACATTAAGGTCATTTTCTTTACACATGTTACATATGAAGATATGAAGATTTTTGAGTGAGCTCATGTGAGAGAACATATGAAATGTGAGAGAAGGATTGTTGAGGCATGAATAAGGTTTGTTAGAAAAAAAAAGTTATTGATGAAGAGATGATTTATTCAACAGAGCTTTTATTTATTGAAAAACAATAGAGGTGAGAGCGCTTGAGGAGATTAGGCATTATATTTCACCGACTTTTACAGAAGAAAAGAAAAGATTTAACTGTGCTATTATTAATGTAATAAATAAATTAACCCAATCTAACCAAGAGACGTGTCAAATTGTTAATCAACCACGTGCCTCTATGTCACACAAAAACACTTCAGAGCACTCCCCTTGCTCTACTTAGCGGTCTTTAAGATGTTAAAAACTCATTTGATCGATCTTTTTGAGAAAGAGTATAAATTTTGGTTCGGACGAATTTTTTACCCATTCTTTTTATCCTTTTCATTTTTGGATTAGGTTCTTCTCTATCTCTTCCGATCTGCACTGGTAGATGTTTGTACAGCATTAGGAGGAAAATACTACACGGAGAGATGTCACCAATCTTGATCGCCGGGCAAAGCAGGAGACGACTACGAGTGGGGCGTCCGATAAAATACGAAAAATCGGACGTCTCTTCGCTTTATGTTTCAGCCCGCATCTTTCTCTCTTTTACTACGCATGTTTCTCCTTTTTTTTTTCCTCACACCCAGTAGCATGCTCGCAAGTCCTCTTTATCAAGTCAGAAATTAACATGCCAATTAAGCTGACGGTTGATATTAAACTGACAAGATAACATCCAATGTTAGATAGTAGCCAAACCGTCAATTGTTCACCTAGATCTTATCAGCTGGACACCGCCACTGAGAACTCCACACCCTGGTGCTATTCACATCGCTGTCAGCCATGCTATCAAAGGTCACCACCAAATAGGCGGCACTGTTCATCTTGGTGGCCAAGACGAGATGATATGGCAGCTCTGTGGCTCGGGCGCCGATCATCAACCACCACTGGAGACTAGAACATAGAAAGGGGTATGGGGAGGTCCTTTTGTCAGTGATGCAACGCTGCAGGCAGTGGAGCAGTGTATTTGACAAATATTCTAACTAGGTGGAGAAGCAAGGCATGATCCAAGCACGAGAAGGTGATCCTCATTACAATTACAATGAAGGTAAGATTACTTAGATATTAAGCAAAAAGATAAAATGGCAGCTTAAAGGAAATCTTTGCCAAGAAAAGTTAGCACAAACCACACCGTCGACACAGAGCTTCTCTTTGGGCCACCTCAAGCTAATAGTGTTTCTGGAGGCTATAGTCTAACATAGTCCAAGATACTCTCTTTTCTCCTTCTCTCTTTCACGCTGTCTCGGAGTCGTATTTGACGTGGAGGCATAAGGCTACTGTCCACCGTATACTATCAACACGAAGTACTGTAAAAAAGAAAATGCCTGACTAAGAGATGTACCTATCTATCATGACAAGAGAGATCTACCGTGATAAACCTAGCTAAACACAACAAGAAAACTAAGATAAAATAGGATACAAATCCACTTATGTAATACAACCCACTACGGCTACTGTCTGTCTCCCTCGTTTCTTTTACGTTTCCCTATACTCGGCCAAACAGACCGATCGAACTAGGACATGCTCCGACATAATCTATTAAAACACGACCATGTCATGCTATACTGGCTCATGTATTGATGCTTAGCCTAGACATAGCCCACAGAGATATCAGACCATTTCATGCTGGTTTGGATCACCAGTGTGCTCCACACGGTCTGATCGGTCTTTTGAATAGAAAAAAAAATAGAAAAAATTAGGAAAAAAAAACAAATGTTTAAATATAAGGAATCCACGTTGGTTAAAGATAATAAGATATATTTTTTAAAATTATAATATAAATATGTATAGTAGCCGTGCCAACACGCCAAACGCACGGCATAACCTAACGTACCAAACCAGCACTGTCCGTGGCCAAACGGACCGTAACATTTGTAGGCCATAAACAGTGACTTCATATCCGGGCTGGCGCAATTAAGCATGGCCCATTTGGCCCTCAATAGTTTCCCCCTCCCATTCCTCTCTATTCCTACCAACCCCCCTCTCTCTTTTCTCCACCTTGCTTCCATCACCACCTCGACTCGTTGATCCGGAACTTGGAGCTAGCCGAACTCGCCGGAGGGCGTCTTCATCAGCACCGCCGCCATGCTGGCTTCCGCAAGGTGAGGGTTTTTTTGGATTGTGTGAGAGGTTATGTCGGTGTGGGGTGTTCTTGGATTGGGCGTTTGCTTGCTCCCGAGGTGTTCGGTAGATTGCTTGCTTGGCTGCCTGGATACGTGGGCAGTGGTTGATTCGTCGGTGGGTTTGGTTGCAGGGGGTTCTGGGGGCGGCACCGCCGCAAGATATTGGTCTCGCTCGCCGTCGCCGGTGCCGGCTACATGGCGTACAGGTTGTACGACACGCACCGGAGCCAGCTCGTCCGGGTGGAGCAGCGGGCGCTGGAGGAGCGCGCCGCCGAGGAGATCATCAAGAACCAGTAAGATCCCAGAAGCTTCCTTACGGGTGTTCTGCTGCTTCTTTGTGTGGGGTTTAATGGTGTTTCTTCTTCATCTTGCATTGCTGTGTTTGGGTAGCATAGCAGCTCTGTGAGGGGAGGATAATCGAATCTAAGGTTGGGGTTTGGGGAAAAATTGAACCTTTTGTTGTGCGCATTTGTAATTGTAGGGGACTAGCAGTTTCTTAGTTGTGTTCAGTTGGGTCGGGGATTCTTTTCCTAGATGAAGAGAAGATTATGTGTTCTAATTTTACAATATTTCATTGTGGTTCTGCACTTTTTCTGCATTGTTACTTTGCCCAAGTCCTACATCAGTTGATTTGTAAAGTTGGGATTTACGCCTCCTTTGGAGAAAAAAATAGAAAGCCAAGCTGGGCCTTTTAACTATTATAGACGATTTACATCTCTTTTATATTATGATATAAGGGATATAGAGAAAATATTGTTTTGTCTTATTTATGTTAGTTAGATCAGGATTGCTGCAATTGATGTTCATGGAGTTTATGTTAAATGAGGTTCAACTATAAGGTATCAACATGATAGAAAAATATGCATTTTTTCTGTTTTTTGTAGTAATACAGAGTGGTCTGTGTTGTATAGAAAATAGTGAAATCTTGAGATTGAGTATAGCATTGTTTCCAAAACAAACTTCTTTGTGATCATTTTGTATGCTTCTTTTCGTAGATTGCAGACCCACTTTGAAAATGTGCAAAAGGTTTCAGACAAAACCACACTGCCTTTTGCTATGTATTATCTCCGTTCAAGGATCATGGAGGAATTGGATATTTCACACCTGACTGAGAGGCTAATGCATGGGAAGGGAGAATCCAGTGTCCTGACACCAAAGGAGAAGTATGAAACTTGGGCAAAGATCAAGATTTTGAGTATGCTTCTTCTATCTTGCGTAGTTTTGTGTTGCATGCTTTGTTGAATTTTTCTTTGTCCAATGAACTGTGATAAATCATAGATTGATATTCTTGTTATATGGCTTCTCCAATTTTGTAGGTTTCACAAGGACGGTTTCTTCAATATGGGCAATGACATTGCTTAGCTTATATGTTAGAGTCCAGGTCACCATATTAGGCAGACATCTCTACTTAGATTTTGCTCGTGTTACAGATGGTGAACAATTACAGGTAAAATTTACCCTCCATACCCTGCTCTCAGTCTGTTTCCACTATAGGAAAGTTATGAGATGCTTAGATCTTTCTTTATCTTAATTACCAGGTAGTGATGCTTGTTCTCTTGACGGCCAAAATTTGAAATTATGCTTGAATGACTTGAGCCCAAGCTATTTGCTGATATTGCAATATCTCTTTTTGTAGGAGGGATCTGATACCTTCAGCAAAAACGGGCTCAAAGACTTTCTTGCAACTGCTGATTACATTGCCACATATGGTATCAATGCATTAATTACACAGATGCAACATGCTGCAACAGAAATCTTGAAAGAGTAAATATTTCTTTCCCTGTCCATATGATCATTATATTATATCACTATTTTTTTTAAATTATTGTATTACCAACATGATCACATAAAGAGAAAGTTTTACTTGTTGAATTAAGCATTACAGCAAAGCATTGATTCATCATAGACTTCTGTGTTCAATTCAAATTACCTAGAATTATACAGCACGGTGTGTTTCTCCTAGTGATATTTTCATGGAAAAATATGCAGGAAACACCTGAAGGACCCTATGAGCATCGATCAAGTTTTAGAAACAATTTTACAAATATTGAACCAGTTCCTGGGTCTTTGCAAAGATAACTCGTGGATAAATTACCTTGTACCAGAGAATGCCAATCGTTATGCACAGTTGATGGCTGTGTCCAGTAGCGGCTTTGATGACTCTTCACTTCTGAAGGATGTTAGAAAGCTTGACCAGTTAATGTCTGAGACACGTATAGTGTTGTCAAGGTAATGCTAATGCATGTTTAGAAATGTGGTAATTTGCACTGCAAATCTGTTGTTTGCTCAATCTTTCACATCGCCACCCATTATTTTTTTAATCATTTTTAATTCCTTTCAAACGCTCACAAATACTTTCAATCCCCTATGAACTATATAACGACGTAGTGAAATTTATACTTAGCAATCTATGTCATATGGCATGTGCTATGTAAGCAACTAGGTTGTTATTTTCATCTTTTACTGTTAAAAGGGGATTTGGTTGAAAACTTGAAACACGTAACAATGGAATGGAGTGATGAAATTAAAAGTAGTTAAGATCAATATTTTCAACACAATCAATCCTCTTGTCATCTGTATACATAACATTATTATAATATTGCTGCTGGATAAATAAAAGTGCTCTGTTTTGATGAGATGAGATTTGCTCGTTTGATATACATATATGAAGGAGTGCAGTCTCACTTGGTATATAAGAAATCAGTGATATAATTCATAGACCAGTGGCTCTGCTTTGGAATGAGAAAGGAAATGCCTGGTTGTGATAGGAAGGTTGTGCCCTTCTATTATTAATTACAAAATTTATTGATCAGTGTCATGTTAGCGATTGACTCTTTTGACAATTGAATTTATTTCTTAAAAGAGATTTCCATGAATATCCTACATAATCAAACATTGTGGTTGAAGTGATGATTTCAGAAATATCATGGATAGATCATTGAAGAAGATAGCGAGTGTGGTAATAGAGGACTTGGCTGTACAGATTGGAACTCCAATTCCTCCATCTGGATTGCCCTTGGCCAAGCTCTTGGCCAAAGTAGCTCAACTGAGTTTGCCATTACTCGAGGAGCCAAATAAGAACAAGCACATTCAGATTATCCGGAGTATGCCTGAAGTGGAGATCTTTTACACTTTACTCTATGCAAACATGCCACAAGAAACATAACGAAACACACTGATGTGGAATGTCATACATTGGTTCCAAATTTTGCCCTTAGAACTCCAAAAGAGCTGGTCTATGATATTTTGAGCATTCTGAACTCCGGAAACAGAAGGCAGGGAGAAGAATGATTTATGCTCTGTGCCCCTATATATTCTGGAGATGCCCAGTTGTCACTAACACGGTTCTAACTGACTGCAGTCCTTTCCTACATTTCTCGGCTTGTGTGCTTCTAGCTAGAACTGGCACTGTTTCAGCCATTTTATTTCTATTTTTGGGAGCTTACCGTGGAAATTGTACTTGACCAGTGTTTCGATGGTTTATGTAAAGTGTGATATGCATGTTACCGCGTCATTGCTCCTTCGTTTGGAATGTAAAATTTTCTACCCAATGGTTTTTGAGATTGCTGATATATATGCATACTTTACCCAATTGCGTAGTGAAGGTGACTGCATGGTTTGCAGACTCTGGTTACATCACATCCAATTCTAATTCATGTAAGACCAGCCTAAATGAACACACATTAGCACATGAGGATAACTTGACAAAGGTCTAGTAGTTAACTCACTATCAACTGGCAATAATCTTTGTTCTGATTCCTGTGCAACTTCGAGGGCACCATTTGGGCTGCTACTGCTTCAGATATAACTAGTTAGAAAAGAGGATAGATCTTGCTCATTACTAGTGGTTCCCTTTTCTCTACTTAATGACAACCTCAATTCTCACTTGTCAAACTTGACTTGCAGAAAAATTAGACAAGAACCAGTGCGCACAGTTGCAAGGATAAAATGTCCTTATAATATATAACCATTTTCTATCATATTTTACAATAGATATGCTGTATGTAGGCAGAAATGTTTGCATAGAGATTGGCATTGAAAATATGATACTCATTACGACATCAGCAAAAGACAGGTCATACGTTTAGCACTTGACTGCCATCACAAGACAGAATCGAGTGGTGCCAATGTGAGAAATCCATGTTCAAGAATCAGTTTTGTCAGCTACAATAGGCCATGTCCATATCAGCAGTGCATTACAGGTTTACACTTGGCATCACATCTATCTGTATTCCTCAAGAAATTGAGTAACACAAGCAGAAGTTCCTTCTAGATTAACACTGCTACCAAATGGTATTGCGTACGTGTGGTTTGTTGCAAGGATTAACAGTATACAAAAGCCCATTCAAGATTAAAGGATGAAGTGAATGTAAATCTAAACATGTAATCATAAATTGGAGATTTTAGGAGATGGAACCAAACTTTGTTTCTCCTCATCAAGTTCAATGTCCTCTTTGTCATCTTTTGTTTCCTCAGATGCTGCTGGTTCACCCTGTGCTGCAGTATTTCCTTTTTTTGTGACTGATTGCTGGTAAAGAACTCCACCAGCAATAGTGAAAAGCAAGCAGATCAAACCAAATGGACTCGAGTGCTTGTCCCAGATCAAAACATTGATCGCCACAGTGAGGAACTTATTGACAACCCCGGTCACTGTAAATGCTGTTGCTGAGATAGCTTTCCTTGCCGCAAAACCGAAGAAGCTGATGAGAAATCCAAACACACATGACAAAGCCACTGCCACAAAGGCATCAGCCTGAAACCAGCTATCACCCCTTGATTCTATCGTGGTGAAGACCAACTTGTACTCCCCTGTCAAGAACCAAAAAATTGGGGCCATCATTAACGAAAGAAGGTTGTTGTAGAGCACAAAACCCCAGGTGTTCAGGCCCAAATTTGTCACAATGTGCTTGATGTACACCATCTCAGTTGTTATGACCACCAGATAAGCAAGCGCCCATGAGTACGCGGTGAGGCTGAATGCTGAATCTGTCATCACATAGCCAACTGCTCCACCCAATATGACCACAAGGGACAAGAATGTGAGCTTGGAAGGACATGGTTGCTTCCGAAAGGCGGTGTCAGCAATTGCAACCAAAAGTGGAGTCAATGATCTGAACACTATAAAAGTGTCGACATTGGCATGGTAGAGGAGGTTTGTGTTAGTGAATATGGCAAGGTAGAAGACAATTGCGGCTGGCACAAATTTCTTGGCATTCTCCAAGTTGAAGGGGTCATGGCAGAGAAAACCTAGCTTTCCAAGGATCCAAACACCACCAGCAGATGTCAAGTACTGCAGAGCAGTTAGGAGAGCAGGATAACCGAACTTTGTGACGGCATACTTGTTAATGATTGCAAGTAAACTTGAACACAAGGCATAACCTATCACAAGGCTGCTCGTTGCATAGTATTGTTTCGCCATAAGTATAGAGTGAAAACCTGCAATTGTGCAAATATTAACAAAATATTCGAACACGAACTAATGCAGGATATATAAATGTTCAAAGTATTTCCAAGTATTATGTGGTCTATTTGGAATCGGGATCATAAAGAAAATAAAACAAGAGTATATGCCCATGTTTTCAAGTAACTCATACTTCACTAAACATGAACAGGCAAGGACATGTGAAATGACCACCTGGCTACCAAATCAATAATATGAGTAATTAGACAAGATTTTACTACAATTGATTGATAAATTTAGGATGCAGCGTGCTATTTCACTTGCTGCTGCACCTGGAAGTAGCAAATCTAAGGCATCCAAATCAAAGTGAATCAGAACAGTCATAATGCTTGGAAGCTGCAGCGTTCATAAGCAGTTTTTTCTGTATAGAGCTCACATCCACATGAATGAACACAGTGGTGCCACATAACAAGAAAACAACTCCACACTAATTACTTCATTTCCCTCCCGAAGAAGCTCCTAACAACACATCTTGTACTGGTAGACAGCATTAAAAACCAAGTTGAGCATAAATCCCAACTAAATTCAATTCCTCCTTATCAGAATTTCGCACAAAAATGTTAATTTTTCCCTTTACTGCATCAAGCAGAAGAACAGCTAAATAGTTACAGCAACTGAAAACCGCTAAAATCTCCAAAATTGGCCCATTTCACCACAGACGACAAGCCGCAAAATAGCAAGAAGCCTTCAATAAGAATGGCGTCGCAGTGACCTAGCAAAGATCCTATTTTTCGGCCAAAAGAACCCACCAAGAAACCCTACGACCCCCCGAATCCGCCCAGATTCCCACATATTTTCTCGGGCTGGCCTGAACAAGAAACCAAAACGACAGCAGGGGCAGTAAGCAAAAAAAAAAAAGGCAGCAGCTTCAGATCAGGAACAGGGAGAGGACGAACCAAATTAACCAAAGAAGGGGAGCAGAAGGAGCAGCAGGGAGGGAGCGCCGAACCCTCTCGCTGGTTCTTCCGCTCCGCTCGCGCAATGGCGCAATGGGAGATGTCCACGTGTGGCTGTGGCTGTGGCTGGGACTCGATTGATTGATTTATACGGACGGGGAGGCGATGCTGAGAAGAAAGAAGAAGATTCAAACCATTAGCTAACTTAATTACAGTAATTAACACGGCTTATCAATTTGCTGACAGAAAGGCACAGGGCATTAACCACGGCTTACTTTGGGTGGTTTACCTCTCGGTGGACTTTTTTTCACTGTAAATATCTGGGTAGTTTTTTAAAAAATTCAATTCCCGCTTTTGAGGTAATAATAGTATGAGGTAAATAGTGAAAGAGCTAGGCTCTCTGCTTCAAAGTTCAATCCTCTCATAATACAGTCTACGTGTCTCGATGCAACGTACAACCTCCGTCTGTGAATCTATGGTACTTTGGCTCTAGCACTCTATTTATTTTTCAGCTTGGACTATGCCTCCTATTTTAAAAAATACAAATGTTTATATTATCAAAATGTGTTGCACTTAAATTTAAGAATGAATTAAAACTTTCATTCATCATAATCTATCTATTAAGGGAGTAATGGTGGTCGAAGTAAAAACAGCAAAAATTGAAGACCAAGTGTTTATAAAAAGAGGCAGTTATCACGTATCCCTGCCTATTTAAAAAATAAAATACAGATTGCTTGTGTTTTTGGTCTGTCATAACATCATCGTAGCACTTCCCTTGGTCATCCAATTTTTAAATTCGTCGTACTCAGCCCATAAAAAATTCATGACATGTATGCGTCGTCCGATCGATTCGCCTGGACGGCTACGATCAGTCTGCATCCTTGCCTTTATGCCTGCGGGGGTGGATCTAGACCTCCTCGACCTCGCACCACAAGGTAACAACAATCTGTACAGATTTGAATACGTACGGATTTGTTGGCAGATAGCAAATAGAGACGGAATCTATCTCTTCATTTGAAATGGTGGGAAACTATCTTCTAATTTTTTAAACAAGATTTTAAAGTAGTACACTTTCTTTTTCAAAACCAGTTACGAAATGCATTTTCTTGTACTTGATAAACTATCTTCTAATTTTTTTAAAACAAAATTTTAAAAGTACACCTCCATTTTTTTCTTTTTTAATAACTCTGAATCTTTTTAACTGAACCACTAAGTATGGAGTGACAACTAACTACGTCGTGCCAAATGATCATGGCGCCTACCGTGGCACATTGTCCATTTCTGTTACTTAATTACATACGAATACCTTGCAAACAGGAAATAAATATACAATGTGGTGGATCTTATTCTATGTTCTGCTCTGCGCATTCTACGTGCGTGCAGTGCATACAAGTCATAAAAATGTATACGCCCTAATAAAAACACTACTATGAAAAAAAAAGAACATACAGAAATTTTGTTATGATATTAAATATTTTAAATATATACACAAAACTCCAAGTAGACCATCCTCTCTATTCTTCTTTTAGAAATATATCATATACATACAAGCTTTTTGTACGCACTAACTAACCAGTACTACATTTATATATAAAGTCTCATTTTTAAATTTATTATATTTTAACTCAAAAATAAAAAATATGGCATGTTAGTGTTTTTGTCTTTTTATGCTCTCTATGTATAATTAATTTAAAAATTGGACTTTATAAGTGTAATACTATTAGATATTGGAAATACATGTATACATTTTTATAATTTTTTTTGTGATATTTTTTAATTGATGTACACTCTCGGGAAGCTTATAGGTCTGTTTATTGTTGACTAGCGTCGTCACGATTCACAAGAAATCTCATACTAAATCACAAAGACTTCAAGATTTTCATTGGAATCCTCTCAGTATTTGAATTTACTATTTGTGAACTGGTGCTCTACGTAAAGATGGGTCAAAAGCGCCCATGTTCTAAAGAATCTATTACTACTAGTAGTAGAAACTAATGAACGTCTTGTAAACCGCAGCAAGGATGCAATTTGGGCAGAGAGATCGAGGATCAATCCGGACTGACACCGCAGAGAATGGTAGTAACGATATAGCTTAACAGCTAGCACTACTATCTGAGCTAATCTTCATAAAAAACAAATTATAGGTCAACTCTTGTAAGAATGATTTATCTAAAAAAAGTAAAATCTGAGGTCATCTATTGTATTAAAAAAATAGTTCTGTCAGCGTTTCAGAAGGGAGAAAATCAGGATAATCTAATAAAAAATACGAATCCCACAAATATGAGAATAACGCGTGGGGCATGAGCTCATATGTCAATGACATACATGATTGCATTTTCTACCTCTATGATTTTTCAATGTTACCAGCCAAATTGGCCGGAATGAATGCTTGTGGAGTGTGGAGTCCACGTGGTCTCAAAGATCATAATAAATCATTAGTTTTTGTGCTATCATGTAAATAAAAATGTTAAATATTTGTAGAATAAATTTGTTCAAGATAATCAAGAACGATTTTGAAAGTACCTGCAAAATTTCCTCGTTGATATATTATGCAATTCTGTACACCAGATCAAACGATATCATTTCACATTGATGATCCGAATAGTTTTTAATATAATAGAAGTTAAAATAGAATTGCGATGGCACATTTCCTATATCATATATATTCCCAAGTAGGGGGGACAGAAGGCAAGGTGGCTATAGTTTTATTTGTTCAGAACATTGGTATTTGGTGTTATTTATAAAATGGAGTCCAGTTTTTCTAGATGACCCAAAATTCCCATGAAAGATGCTGCGCGAATATTATGCAAATATGGGCCAAAATGATGCTGCCTCCTTTGATTTTTATAAGACGCATTCTATTATTAGAAGTCTTTAATATTAAATTTTTTTCAAACGTTAATGACTTGATTCCTCATAAAATATAGTTTTTGAGAGGCACATATATTCTTAAATAGCTTTTAAACCACTATTGTGTAAAAGAAATTTGAAATATAAACACACACTGATATAATTTTTAGGTACTCCGTATTAAATATACATGCAATTTGACTAATTATTAATTAAAATCTACAGAGTTTATTTTTCTAGAATGGTTTTTTATTAGAATTAACGGAGGTGATAAGTTAAAATATACTGCCTCTGTAGAAAGTTATTGACTGCTTCGCTGCAAAAGTCAAACTTTGTAATTTTTGAGCAAAAATTGGTTAAATTATAACTTTACAAGTATATTTGGTTCATAAAAACTATGCCAATAGATTAATCTTTCAAAGAACTTACATAAAACATTGGTACTATAGATATTATGGATATACTTTATGTGCAATCAATGGTCTTAGTCTTATTTTAAAGACTTTTTCAAATAAAATACGCTATAATTTTCTACAGAGGGAATATCAAGTTTATTTTTAAAAACTAATCATTCCTCCATTCTAAAAATATAAGTATTTGTAGGCAAGGGAGTATTAAGAATCAAAGGTAGGGAGTAAGGAATAGGTTGACAATATCATGTGTACTTTCTGTTTTTACCGATGCAATCTGGGCAAAGCTGTCGGTGTGATTGAGTTACAATTAAAGCCGATACTACCACCATTAAAAGATGCTTGGCGTCTACCTCGAGTGCAGAGCAAGTCGTCGTTCGTCGTCGTCTTCTGTTTCTATAAAACCGGTCAAATGGCTATAGGTCAGACCTCGTGCAGTGGCGTAGAAATTGGAAAGGATCGACACGATATACAAGACCATATATCGCACAAAAAGAATACTAGCATGCAAAGAGAGGACCAACTGCTTGTTTAGCAATTAGCACAGTACGTGGTTTGATTATCACCTCTCAAAAGAACCCAAAAAAAAAAAAAAGCAAACTGAAGATGCAGAAGCTAGGGTAAACTTGTGAATGAGATCTTTGATGATGATTTCGAAATGCAACACAAGGGTCTTACACCACATTAACAGAAATAAAACAAACACGCTCAGAAGGTCACATAGTTCAGGATCAGGTAACACTAGAACTAGAAATTGTGCGTTGTCAGATGATTCGTTTTCCCCAAGTTCAGCTTTGACGAAAAGGGTTGCAGGGGGTAAAAGGATTTCTAGTGCTTGAAGACGATCAAGACAGCAGTGCAGTTGTCCTTGCATCGCCTCTCACGGACAGCCTCCTTCACGAGCCGCCGCACTGCAAGCGTCGCTGATGACGTCTCCTGCAATGGTTCACAGTTGAATAAAGTGACGTCAGCAACGATCAAGAAGACACAGGTTTAGGGTTGTAAAATTTGGCAATCGTATATTGCATAGCTGAATTAATAATGTTGAGTTCAATAAATATGCTTTAGATTGTGTGTGCCAGATTAACCTGAGATCACAAATTCACAACCAGATTTGCTTTAACTACATTATACATAACTGTCGTTAAATAGTGGGAAACAGAAACAAATGCATTTGGAGACAACACAAATAACTGAACAAACAGCACCTTCAATTGATTCTGAACAAACTCAACAGCATCACCGGGTCCAAATACCTGGCAATACACATTTACAGGACATGTTAAAACCACACTAAAAAAATATATCATTGAATCAGCCCAGAACAATTGGCGATTAAGGGGAGAAGAGAAAAAGAACGTACTCCCCACAAGCCATCACATCCAAGAATGATAAACTGATCTTTTTTTGTTAGTTCAAAGGAGTGTACGTCTGGTGTAGCAATCAGCCCAACCTGCAAGAGTAAGCACGTAAGTGATAAATCAAACAAAAAAGAAGTAGCATTTTCCTATGGCTATTATGGGCTTTCTTAGATCAAGTAAAAAGAACACAGAAGTAGAACAAGTATCTTAATTTTAGCAATTCACATTATATCTTTGAAAGAACTACAAAGACCTCAAAGGTGCCAACAAGCTTCCACAAAGCCCTTTTACAAGTTAAATCCCCAGCAGTGCATAGGATCAAAGATTGACTGGAACTACAGTTCTAGCATATAGCCAGAAATCTAAAATTTCATAATTGCCTTGAATAAGCATAAATGTGGAAACGTGCATAATTTCTTATGAGATATGTCTGCATCAGCAAACCTTCTTAAACTGACGATCACCCAAAGCTCTAGATACTTCAATGCGACCTTGTAATCTTCCATTAGGGCCAACAGAACCTCCAGCCTTTGTAGGGTTACACAAGTTAAAAAGAATCATAAGGCAACACAAATCAAAATCTAACTGTACAACAAACAAGATCATCTAATGGCCAATTCATCAAAACCAAAAGGGACTGAACAAACAACATGAAGCCAATCAATAAAGGATCTGGAAACCTTTCACAAAGCAATAAAGCATGGAACACTGCATGATTACATTGGAAAATCTAGAGCAATAAAGGACTTTATTATATTACATAACAGGACACAAAACATAATTTATTTTTGAATCTTTCAAAATGTGAGATAAAGTTAGACAGGAAAACTGAAATTGATGTTGGAAGTAAAAAAAAAAACAAGTCACCTTCTGGATTCGAGCACGTTCTTGTGGAAAGATTGCTTTATGTTCTCTGGTCAAAACAATAGCTTTCAGTTGATTTTTGGTGTCATCCACCACACCTTCACCATCAGTTGATGTGGAACGAGCTAATACAGCTTTAGCATCTCCAGCATTTGCAACAACCACCTTTTTGAAATAAAATAAACAACAATCACATAATTGACAATATATTTCACTAAATAAAAATATAAATGTTGAGATCCAGTAATTCAAAATTTAAAACTATAAAGCACAGAGCTGAAACCAAACCAAAGCACATTGAATTAAAACAAACAAAATGGTAAACCACATGATTTAAGCTTTATACACACAAAAAACCGCAGTAGATTAGACCTACATACAGTAACATCAAGGTCCGCTTATGGGTACAAGGGGGATGGCATGCTGATGATCGCGATATAAATTCTGGGCCCCTCATGAAACATCCAACACCTCCAACTAAGAGGGCTGAAAGCACTAATGCATTTTCTAAACACCTCTTAAAGCTTGTTTCCATAAAAATTCCAAATTTCAAGATACAAAACTATAATAATGTTAAAATATTATGAATACACAAAATTCCCTTGATACTGAAAACTAACCGTCTGCCCTAGGACCCAGACACAGACAGCTGTTGCACCATCTTGCCAGTTTCCTATAGTATAATAAGGAAATAAGTACAAATTCAGTAGTATAAAGTCAAAAATAAATAATAAAATGAACATAACAAACTTGCATAATAGAGTTTCAAAATCTACCTCCATGCTGGGCACAATACAAAATTTGCTATTAGTTGTCACCAAAGAAGAAATATATTCCTTTTATTGTTGTTGAGAATAGGAAAGTGAAATGAAATACAATCTGATTAAAATACTGAATATCTCTCCTTGTCCAAGCTGAAGGAAAAGAAGGTATTTTGAGCAGACGTTTAGCATTTTTAATTAGCTCTGGCGCTCACCAAAATAAGTATCCCATTGTGCGCATTCTGATAGAATCAATTAAACAATACACAACGAACCACAAGCTACAAATTTCAACAACCAAAGAAGGCCTTTTATTGTCAGTTATAATTGACAGCAAACAAGAACATTAAATAGAATTTGCAACAAGTTCACCCATTGTAGCAGACTGTCCAGATATTATTTTATCTGGGTCATAAACACCAAACTGGGAACTGGGTCCAGAATAAGTGGTTTCAAAGCAGAGGTACATCGTAAATGTGCAGGGCAGCCTGTCCACACAAATTGGATGTTGCAGAAGAATAATGGAGATATCTTTTGTTGTTTTACATGCAAACTTTTGCATAAAAATTCCGAAAAAATCTCAAAAAAATGACAGATGTAGGGAAGATACAATTAGACAACCAAACATAATCTTAAGAACAAACTCGACTTCGTTTATGCAATATAAAATTTGTTCAAGAAAAAAAACTAGTCCTGATTTTTGTCTTTTTCTTTGCTCTCTCAATTTATATCTCACAAACGAAGATGAGTTTCCTGTTGAAATTTTGTATGATTATCTAATATCTCCTTAGCAACATGTGAGATTTTTTTTCAAAATTTTTAAAAACTAGTATGTCATGGTTTCCACCTAGATAGGTGCTGTATATTTCCTCCAATGTATTCGTACCTTTAGTACTTTCTTGCAGTAAGATCTCATCGGTTTTACGAAAACCTGAAAAAAAACAGAGTATAAATCACTTGGCAGACCAGTAATGTACTAATTTAGGGATGGGCGCGGGTTGGCCCGCTGGTAATTTAGGGCCAGCTCTAGTTTAACTCAATGAACTAAGTTCATATTAAAAATGAAACTTAGTTTATTTAGTTAAACTAGAGCTGACCCTAAATTATCCGTGGGCTGACCCACAGCCATCCCTATACTAATTATCCATGGAAAACAAATACTTTCTAAACAGAAATTAAAGAGCCTGAGACATGAAATATGCCCATGAGAGAGAGATACAGTACATGTAGAGAATATACATGCAGCAAAAATAACTATAAACAGAGAAAGCTTGGAATTGAAATCATGTTCCTCACAACAGATAAGACATGGCAATTCCTATTGTCAATTTCCATAAACAATAAAACTAAAGGATTGTGCCTGGACTCATCACCATAAAGCATATAGGAATCTAGGTCAATGAGCCTGCCCTGCTGCTGCACCAAGCAGCCGAGCAGGGCCAATGTGTCTATGTACAGTACATAGGACAGTTCAGGTGACTAGGAGAACAATCCAGCTATAAAAAAGATCAACGAGCGTAATCCTAGTCTATAGTTTAGATTACCATCAGCAAGTAACTAAGATTCATGTAATAAATACCTTCAACAATCGCCTTCTTTGCAGCTTTAACATCCATCTGCGAAACCATTTTTAATACTATTAGGTAACTCACAAACCACACAACTGTGCGCTTTGAATTCAAGCAAAAAACAGATTAATCTAGAGACACCATTGAAATATATTCATCATGGAAGGTAACTTAAACCATAAATCTAGTATAGACCTAACTGAAATGGCTCATCAATGAAAGGTAAGACAAAACATAAATCTAATGATGGGAAAGTCCTAGATGATAAAAAAATCAAAATAAAGAAATAGGGAATGCAAAATTTTACAAAGACTAAACTATCACTCAGTGAGGAAAACAGGAGTTCAGATAAAACATATATAACTACTAGTGACAACATTGAAAGGAAGCAGATAATGTAAACAGACCAACTCACGTGGTAATCCTGATGCAATAACATTCTGATGCAAATGTTTCTGTGCATACTCTGCAGCTAAGCGACCACCATGACCATCATATATTGCAAAATGTGCGCACCTGAATCAAGATACAAACATCGGACCACAAATATTGGATGGTAGCACTTAATATGAACAGAGAGAGGCAGACCTCAGGTTTCCCGGAGATTCCATGCTAGCATCAGGAAGCAGAACCCATGCATCTTCCATAGTATGCCTGCAACCCTTGTCTTCCGCAGCATCAGCTTCGACACTAGTCAATGTCACCTCTTGCTCACTTGAAACATTTGAGTTGGTTGCTGCTTTCTCATCTGAAGCACACGTGTTCATCGACACAGTGCCTTCCTTTTGACAGGCATCCCCCATTTGACCCTTCTCACCATTTGTTTCTTGTGAAGCATCAGACTTCAGAATATGCTCCTTTTCAGCAGCAGTGCCAACACCTTTGGGGCGTTTTGACGCCCACTCTTCATTGCCGTCGCTGGTCGCTTCACGCTTTTGATGAGCCATGACAACCCTAAACTCTACAGCTTCCAACAGCCTCATCAGTTCTACGAGCACACTGAGATGCGCAACAAAACGAAGGAAAGGAAAATAGGAAATGCGAGTGTGCCGTGAATATTTCACTAGTACTTCTTTACTAGTAAAAGATAATCAAAATATGAGGCTTCTTTTATCTTCATCTACCGAATCCCCACCTCTCTTCCCCAACTACATGGACCAAGCAACCCTTCCCATCCACCCCCCAAAACCTAGCACAGCCAGCCATTGCCCCCTCTCCTACGGTCCTATCCCCACCCCGTCACTTTCCAGCAGCCATCTCTGCAGTTCCCAAACGCGGAAGGGCGCCACCGCCGCTGGATTCCCACCATCACCGACCACATCGAAGCCACCGATGCGATCTAAGAGCTCTCCGGAGAAGTAACCTAGCGGTAAAACCGTAACAAAGGGGAGAGGGGCTAAACAGAAGCACGACCACGAAACCTGATAAGGGGAGAGCAGCGGAGTGTTGAAACCCGCCCCGCCGTCGTAGAACCGCCGCCACCGGGCGCCGGTGAGGTGAACCAGTCGCTCCGTGCGCCGCCGCCTCGTGAGCGAGAGGTTCGGTCGGAGAGAGAGAAGAAAAGGGATTTGCCACTCCTTTCGGGCTCGTAATCGTAAGGCCTTCCGTGTTTGTCACAGGCCCATATTTCCGGCCCATTTGGGCCTTTCTCTCGATGGACCTCAATTCCAGCCCATCCACGTATACGGACCGGAATTTTGAACTAAAATCTAGGCCTCACGTGAACCGTCTCGAATCAACATACTGCTATTGTACCGTTCCACTGTAATTACGTAATAACTAGCCCCCTAATTACCGTTCTAGTCTAATTATGCATCTATATAAATCACACTTTCCGGTAGATAGTACAGCAATTTCTTTTTCTGAACATCTTATACCTATATTTTATAAACTTTCTATAGATGAGAATATACTCAAATTACAAAAATATATACTTAAATAAAGATTCATGTTGAGAAACTTTCAACATATTAATAAAAATTTATGTTCATAAAATTTCAAAATATGAATAAAACTTTATGTTCATATACTTTCTACGTATGAATAAAAATTTATGTTCATAAACTTTCTACCTGTAAATTTTACATATGGAGCTTTACACACATAAAATTTTCGTATAGAAATTTTATGCATATAAAATTTACAAATAGAAACATAAAACCTTTTACGTATAAACTTTTGATATAGAAACTTTCAACATATGAATTTGAAATACAAGTTAGAGGAGAAAAGGTATTTAGTATATTTTCTATTGGGCCTAAAACTGGCCCAATTAAAAAAAAGGGAGGGCAGGCTCGAGCGAGGAGCACTCACGTTCGCCTGCCCGTGCATGCTGGGAAACAAATTACGCTTAAAAACGGAAAGCAGCGTCATTAGTACTAATCAGAAACAGCGGAGCTAATTCGCGCGCGCGCACCCGCAGCGCTCGCGGACGCGGCGTGTCGGGACGTGGGTCCTGCGTACGTGCGGCCGAGACGGGAGCATGCTCGCGGCGGATTCGGATGATCAGGTGGTTGGTTTCATGGAATGGACATTTCTAATCTAGCCCTTTTAAATAAATCGCCGTTGCTCAACATCATTAGCGCTAATCACCATTAATTAGTACATGGTTTGTAATTTTAATTATAAAATAATAAATCAATTGAGTTAAAAGTTTTAAATTTGTGTTGAGAGTTTTAAAATTTAGAGTTAAAAGTTTCGGTGCACGTGTGTGGGCCCAGCTCGGACTGGAAAATCACTCTAAATAGAAAGTTTAGCTTATTTTTTTAAAAAAAATCAACTTAAAATTTGAGACTTTCAACTCCAAATTTAAAACTTTCAACTGAAATTTTAAAACCTCCAACACCAACATTTGAAACCTTCAAATCAAACTTTCAACCTAATTGTTTTTTCATTATTTATTATCAATTATGGGCCTGACATAGATTATTTGTTTCAACCCAAATTAAATTTTATCGGCATTCTCTCGATGGGCTAAAGTTTCACTTAATGGGTTGAGAAAACGAGAAAAAAAAAAGGCACGCTGGAATAAAAGGACGCGCAACATTAGAACGAAAAGACGTGTTTGCGGCAAAAATAAAAAAGGAAAGACGCATGGGATTAAAATGAAACGGAATCGGTCTCCAGGGCCCCCACTCCCGCGGTCCCGCCCTCCGCGCTCGCTCCCAATCAGGAAATAGAAAGCATGGGATCTTTGCTAAAATTGTAAGTCCATCGATGCGTCAGCGTGGCGCAGGGACGCACACCCATTCGCGAATTAGGAATTCACAACCCAACACAAGGCCAGGTCCCTTGATAGAAAGCGCACGTGAGAACTATTCCTTGGCCAGATGAAGCTTGGAAGCCCATTTGGTAGGAATTTTATATCATCTCCTTGTAACCCAATGTTTGCTGTAATTATTTCCATCGCCATAAATATTTGACATTCAAGATGATCGCCAATTTTGTGAATTCAGTAGGTTTATGAATTCAATTTAGGCTACGTCGATGCATTTCATGTTAAGCATTCACGTGTTCTCTAAGCTACACACTTCTTTTTTAGTTACCAAATTGGATGTTTTTGGGTTTCATCTAACCCTCCTCTTTTATCGACTTGCTAAGACACCAAAAGATATTATAATTCTGATGGAGTTATTTAAATATGTATATTACGTTAGATTTATAGTTATATAAGAATATATCGAGTTCAAAATGATAATATACATGATTAGCTAGGATAGTACCAATTGAAAAAAATAAAAATATGAGAAAAGATAGAGAAACACTAATATTATCAAACATATTAGTATCGGCTAAATACACCAACGAAACTAATGTGTAGTTATTAGTACTAGTTAGTGTTTTCAATCAGTACTAAAGGCCCCTTTTTAAACCATTCTTCCTTCTTCGAGCTGATAAATTTATAAACAGAAAGCAACTTCATGGCGATTTGGGAGAAAGTATAAGAGAGGTGCTACCAAAAATTTTTATGGAAATTTTTTTGGCAATTTCACTCATCCATGGGTTTTAAAAGGTTAGCAACTTCATCATCCGTTCTCATATGATTAAGATATTATATTTCTAGCTATATATGTATAACTTATCCTCTTAAAAATATATAAAAATATATGAGAAAGATTAAAATTTTTGAAAAAAATAAAAGTATGTCTTAATTGTAAAAATATAGGCAATCTAGTAATAATATGAGTATTTTATAATAGCAAAAATATAATAAACATAGGAAAAATGGTTTTAAAAAGGGAAACAAAGAAAGATTTTAGAAAAAATAGAAAAGAAAAAACAATAGAAAATTAGGTAAAATATGAAAATTAGTGCGTGATAATAAGAGTATTGTGTAGGGGAAAAAAGGAGGAAATAAGAAAAAATATAGGAAAAATGGAGGAAAAAGTGTAAAGGGTTAGGAAAATAGAAAAAACAAGAGATTATGCTAATATTATGTCGTATTTGATATTTTAACATTGAGCTCTATCGATTCGTGGCACTGCTAAGCATAGGGAGGCTCATCCAGATGTATTCACATATTTTTGTAGATTTCACCGATCCTGCTTTATACATACTCTTCATCCATTTACCTTTTGAGGTTAGTACGTTTAAAATTATTATTTTTCTTAAGTAATTCTTTACTTTTAATGTAGATGAATTGGCAATGGATATACAACATGGACCGACGGTCGAAGGAATTTATCGATGGCGTGCATTATTTTATTAGTGTGGATGATTCTTGTACATAAAAAATGCAAGAACTAGAAGTAGCACTCTTGGATTCATAATAGATACCATTACACTTGAGATTTATGCTTAAATATAATTATTAGACAAAGCTTTTAAAGTTAATTATCCTAGTTTTCTTTTCTGTTAAATTTATTTATGTTTTCAAAATTAATTATCCTAATTTTCCTATTTATGATATTATTTTTCCCAATTTGTCTATTTTTCAAATTATTTTTCACACCTTTTATGTCATCCACGGCACGCCGGTCTCTCCCACTGAATTGTATAAATTAATCTATTATATATATATATATTCCTATTATATGTTTTTTTATACATGAGTTGTTTTTATAATTCTCAAATTTTGTGGCAAACAAATTATTTTTAAATATTCATATCTTACATTTTTATACATGAATTGTTTTTATATCTACCTATTATTTGTATTTATATACTTTTATAGTTATCAAAATTTAGAGATAGCAAATGAATTGCTTTTATATATCCATATCTTACGTTTTTTATATATGAACTGTTTTTATAGATTCCTATTGTATTTATATACATAAATTTGTATACATAAATAGTCTTTTCCACACTCTATTGAACCTAGAATGTATGTTGGAATTAAAATATCACACACTTATGGAGTATATGTGTATTGTCGAACCATTTTTAAATCGAGAAGGATAAGAAAGAAAAAATTAGGTCAATAAAAATGTAAATAAAAATATATATGTTTTAAGTATCATACGCATATAATGTATATTAATATATATTTACTGTATTGTCCTATTAGATAAGATGGGAGAGTCAGATAACGAAAGGTCCCTCTTAAACTAGATTGCATAGGGTAGTAGCCAGTACTACCAAGGCGACGAGGGTGAGAATTATAGTTAATACTTCAATGAGGAAGCCACTAGGGAAGGATCTCATGTTCAACTTCTCCGAAAGTGATGGGGAGAGGACACTAGGGGAGACCTCCTACTATATCATCTTATAGCGCGAGTGCTACATCGTGCTTTCTGAGTGGGTGATGACGTTGATTCCTATCGGAGGTCCCCCATCATCTCCTGCCTAACATCAGTCTCCATCGTCTCTTCCGCAACATCGGTCTCCACAGCCTCCTCCACAACCTCTATCTCCATTATCGTAGTTTGTTGGTATGGGTAAGAAACCAACCTCGTCTCCACCACATTAAAAAAGGTCGCACTCACTTCCTCCCATGCTATCAAGGTATTAACAAAAGAATAAATAGTTATTAGATTAGCTAAATACATATGTATAAAAGAAAAAGCCATACAATATAACTGATGAGTAGACTAGAGCAGAAATGTTTAGATAGGTGAATGAGTACTTCATGTAGTGAAGTCAAGAGAAAAAGACTCCAATAGACCCAGTAACAAGGTTATTTTTTTTAGAAGGTGAGCAAACCAACAAAGAAGAAGATCTTACCCGACTATAAATGTTCACTCATCAAGTCCTATCAGAAGATGAAAAGAGGACAATCTAGTGTTGTTCCCCAGCTCAGATAGCAAGCAAGACAAGTGGTTGACCCGATACCATCTAAATGGAAAATCAATCTATAGCAATTTATACAAGATATAAGTTTTACCAAAAATCAATTACTAGGGGTGGTCTCTATCAAGAAGGTATCACAAATTGCTATCAAGCCTAAATTTAAGCTTGGCGAGCCACTTGTTAGGCTAGAGCTAGTCAGGACCCTACTAACACAGATGTACCAATTCTATAGTTGGTACATAGAATAATTAAGAAAAAGGTAGGGTTATGATCACTGTTTAGATTAAAGATAGTGATTACCTTCGTGGGGAGTTTGAGATATGAGTGAACCTTAAGAACATGTATGAAGTATATCATTAAGATGCCCTTGACCTCTCTTGTCTATTGCTGATTTCTATAATTGTTGTTTTATTTCTTACCTTAGTCCATTCGTATATATCGCCGTTTCATTTATCGTGTGCAGACTACCTCATTTATTTTTTTATGTGCTATAGAATGGAGATTCAAAGATGTTGTAGGGAGGGTACTTTAAGGTAGGTTTCATAGACCTCGTTGTTATTGATGAGAAGACTATACGGGAATTTTATAGGAAACAGAGATAAACATTTATAAATTCTTAGTGCAACAATATTATAAGACATTCATACTTTTGGCTTATAACTTTAAGTAAGTTTTTAATGCCTTTTGTACCCTTTTTCTTCTCGTAAACATAAAATGTCTATTAATTAATATATTATATAGATTCTAATAGCTCCTTCTTGTGATAGATGTTGTTGAAAGCATGATTCATGTTCTAGATTCCTTGCGAAAACCAATGAAAGATTTCAACAAAATCATAGAATTGCTTAATAAATAATATCATACATTGCACTATAATTATGCATGCTTCTATTATAATTATGTGCACCAAACAATATTATTATTTTTAATTGTAGGAAGTGGGCACGATTCGGTAAAAACATGTGTGGTCTAGTGAAAGTATTAATACTTATGTGAGGATAAACTTTCCGGTATGTATATAAACAAAAAAATGTATATCTCATTTATTCTAATAATACAAATATTTTATAACTTTATTTCTCCTCTAGTGTTTGAAATAGGAAAAGAGGAATAACTTGTGCATTTGCTATGTTTGTGAATTTATTCACCGTCTTACACAAGTCATTATCACTAAATTGGATATCCAATTACATTAACATCATTCATACATAATTTATATTTTTCTCATTGCATTGAATTATTGATTTAACATATTCCTAATTTTAGAAAATGACACACTTTACGTTTTACGTATGAAGCAGGAATTCCCCTCGATGGATTACATAAGGGCTATTTAAGAACAACTTATGAGATTTATTATGCACGAGATCGTTAATCCATCGGAAGAATTCTATGATGATGGGTGTGTTATTTGGCAACGCGAAGAGTGCTGTTAGCTTCATATATTTGTATTGAATATATGATAGAATATGAGAAAAAACAATTGTATATATATATTTATAATATATTAATTGTATATATTTAATTTTAATTATGTATAATACCCACAATTATATATACGTAATGTTATAAATATATATATATATATATACATATGTGTACATATATAATATATATATATATGTATATAGTAATAAAGAAAACGACGAACAAGCACTATTTTAAATAAAAAAGAAAAAACGTCAGATGACTATCTTTAATATATATTTTTAGTATCGGTCAATTAAACCAGGATTAAATATATCTATCTTTATTCTCAAATTACATATATCGATTATGTAGTGAAAAATAAAAAAAGATTAAGAATCGAGATTAGCGTATCATCCACTGTCTTAGTCGGTGGTAGACCAGACAAAATCTACTACGACGAGCCATGGCATGTCCACCAATTGTCGTGTGCTGACGAGCTCGAGTAGCTGTCCAAGGCTACTCAGGTGATTCTGGCCCATTATTTCACACCAATAAATCCAAAAAAAAAGATGCATATGTATGCGAACTGCAAAAGAAACATGCATGGTGCAGACATGCAGTGTCTTGTTCACTGTAAAGCACATGGATGAGAAAAATGGGCGTCGCTACTGGTGAGCATTGATGTTATCCTCTTATATACAGTACTTATTTAGTACCAGTAGTATATCAATATAAAATATAATGCTATCTTTAACCCATATATAAAATGGATGGATTACTCCATATTAAAATGGATGTTTGTGTTGGCACCCATAAATTTCTTGCATTAATGCACTCCAGCCTAGAACTAATCTCCTTTTCTTTTCTTCTATTTTTCCAAATGAGTTAGACAGAGTGTCATCTACTCATTCTCTCCGCGTCACACTGCCTCGATGTATCACCACCTAATCACTTGATCAGGCTCACTATCCACCTCCGTTCCCATAGCACCTCATCACCCTCCATCGCTGTTGCTGTCCTAGCCTCCTTTTGGGAACTCTTCCCTCTTCCCTACCCTATTGCCCCATCTCTTCTACTCCTCCCCCATCTTGAATCTTAACTAATAGGGATTAGCGTCACATTCTTGTCATGGTATGGTTGGAGCTGGAGAAGAGCCTAATCACGAATCAAAACGTAGATATCCGATGGTCTAGAAGATGTGAGTTTTCGTCTCTCTTTTTTCTTACGGATGCTATTTAGAAAATCGGATGTAATAAATAAAAAACAAAGAAGGTCAAGACTATGAATGCATGCAAACTGCGAAAGAACCATGCATGATGCATTGTCTTAAATGTAAAGCACATAGATGATCCTAATTAAGATGATACTTTTCCTTGATAAAGGAGCAGTTTTCCCTTAAATGTCTCCCTGCATGATGAGAGACGATTGCTGGACACATTGACAACTGGGCTTCAGGGATAAGATTATTGATAACAACTATAATAAAGGCTGTTGGTATGCATGACTTCACGTTTAAATATTAATATTAATAAATCTGGATGTATGTATCTTTAATAAGCCAAAAGTTATATTTCCTTTCTCCAAGCAAAAATGGGCGTCCCTACTGGTGAGCATTGGCGTTATCCTCTTATATATACTTACTAAAAATGTTTTTAAAGATGAGTGAAAAAGAAAATAAAGATAATCAAGTTAAATAAGAAGGCTCATTAGTAAAGAATTAATTGAGTATTAGCTATCGTAAACTTAAAATATATATTAATATAATATTTAAAGTAATTTTTATTTAGAAAATTATAAAAAATACGTCATTTAGCATAGAAGCTCGAAAAACGTACCGAATTAAGCCTTAATTACCAGTAGAGTATAATGCTAGCTTTAGCCTATACATAAATGGATGGATTACTTCATACATTATCTTAAAAAAATCCATCCCATAAATTTATTGCATTATTACACTCCAGCCTAGAACAAATCTCCTTCAATTCTCTTTTCCTTTTTTTTTCTTTTCCAAACGAGCTGCACAGAGTGTGCCATCATCTCCACCCCGTCACGAGCAAAACCAAAGCGACAGTAAAGAACGCTGGCGTCACCACTGACATATGGGGCCCAGCCATGGCGTCATTGACCAGAGTCAGACAGACTCCCCGTGCTTGCCTGCCCCGGAGGCGGAGCTGCGCCGCGCGGACCCCGCCCCGGACCTCTCGCTGACCCGCCTTGACCCACGCCATCGCGGGCCCCAACGTCAGCGACCCACCAACCCCTGCGCAGCGGTGCCCTCTCGGCATCGACCATATCATCGACCCATCTCGTCACTGACATTGGGACCCACCTTATACTATACCCCCCCGTCAGTTTCGGTTTTGTTGATGGGCGCGGTGCGAGCCGCTTGCCGTCGCTGCATATAAAGCACGCCGCGTTCACATCGTTCTATTGCCAAATCTACCAACTCTTCTCGCTCCCATCGCTCGATCGCTCGCACGTTGCCGCCGGGGAGACGGAGATCGATCGCCGGCGACTGATCCGTATGGAGGTGATGACGACGGAGGCGACGAGGGTGTTGGTGGCGGTGGGAGGCGCCGAGGCGGCGGCGGGGGCGGGGCGGCTCAACCCGGACGCGAGGGAGTTCGTGCCGTGGTGGCGGCGCCGCGGCGCCCCACGTGCCGATGATGACGAGGACGTCGCCGAGACGAAGCTCTCCGCCGACGCGCCGGAGTTCGTGTACGAAGGCATATTCTGGCGAGGCGATCTTCTCAATCTCACCGCCGCCGCCGCCGACGACGCCGCGCCGGAGGTCGTCTTAATGGGGAGCCTCCTCAACCCGGACGCGCCGGAGTTCTTCACCTCGATCCGCCGGAGGAGATCCCCGGCCGGGCGGAATGGCATCTCCTCCACCCGCTACTGGAGTGTAAGCAAGGGGCATATATAATATACCCTCCTGCCTCTGCACTTGCATTCCTTCCCTGATCTTTCTTTCAGATCACAAATCATCGAGAAATTTTGATTTAGATTTCGATTATTTCTACCACGTTTGTCTTTTCGATCTTGTTCATGGCATCTTGATGCACAGATTTCCCTATCCAATCGAGTCCTCAACCTCTTGGGGGGGATTTTACGATTTCATTTTCGGGTAGCGGTAGCTGCAGTGTGGAAGATCGAGGCGAAGTGGTATTAGATCGGTCGAGAGGTTTTACGTGGTTGCTTATTTACTGTGAGCTCCAAGAAAGTGAAGAGGGAGTTGTTGCATGCTTTGAGTGCTTCTCTCTTTATGCGGATACATTAAGCCGAGACGGACGGACTTAGCATAAGAAAAGAAAGTTTATATTTAAGATAGGACAAAAAATTATATTCAGTATATTTTGACGGACGACTTAACAATTTATTATTATAAGGAAAGAAAGTTGGTGAGAAAAACTGCATCCGAGAGGACTCGCATGCAGGCCAGCCTGAGCTCTTAGCAACTCTCTAACCATTAGGTTATGGTACCGTTCTCTGTTGACTTATTATATATTCGTGGAAGCTAGTATTTCAACGAGTGGATTTTATATATCAAAACGATGAAAAGAGAGATAAGGTATTTTCTAGGGTTTAATTTGTAGGGGAGATAGATCCATTCGGGGGCATGCTCCTTGATATTATCTGGTTTGATGTGATAGTCTCTTAATCTTTAGATGTTTGGTTCGATTTTTTTTCTTCGAGTGGCTGGAAACTGATGCAGTATTTCCCCTTGGTTTGAGACTTTTTCTTCTTGTCTTAATTAGATATTTCCTATTTAGTCCGCTACCACTTTTAATTCCACCTATTTTTCCTCTTCTCGCTGTTCCAAATCTGATGAATAGCTAATTTCAAAATTTACTTAGAGTCACCTGTAGACTAACTCACTTTAGCCTATAAGTGGGTTCATGGGTCGGCCTACTTACATCCCCTAGATATATGGTGCATATATATGTTGCCCTTTCTCTTTTTCTCTCTCCCCTCGCTATGATCTCTTCCTGTTTTCACCCTCTTTCGTTGTTGCTTGGATTTCTGTAATTGTTGTTATCATATGCATATTAATTTGTTCTAAGCATCAAAACAAATATATGCACAATCTACTATTTCTGTGACATCATAATTTTTCATCCATCATCCTTAAATTGGGATTTTCCTATAGTTTTGAGGCTCCTAATTAATTAACTCCTTTGTCTGTGACTACATTTTTGCAGAGGGGGGCTAGTAGAAACTTCTCACGACAATGGCGGGCTCCATTTTCTTCCAGGGTTCGAAGTTCACAGAAGGAAGAGTTTGTGAGAAGAACAATTTTTGTCAGTGATATTGACCATACTGTAAGAGACTGATATTTCCATGGATGTTATAATGTGATGATTTTTGTTTTTCTATGGCTTGCATATATGGAGTAGTGTGTTTCACACTCAAATATAATGTGTGATATTCACATTTCTGAAAGATAATGATTATGCATATGTGTATTTCAGGTTACTGAGGACATGTTGGCTGAACTGTTTGGGAGCTATTGCAGCGTACGTCTCTTGTTTTCCACGTATATATACATATGCTTTATTCTACACTTTTAGCTTTACACAGCTGAGTCGTGTCTAGCTATATATAGCTATATATTCTGTTGTCATTTTTATTTCAACATGTATACTGCACTGATAATCAGTTCATATATATATGTATGCATGCCAGAGGCAGATATATATATCCCTACTGCTGACTAGTATATCATTTCTTCCATAATATATCATGTATTTCCAACTTTAAAAAAGAAGAGAAAGCGTTGCATGTTCGTAGTTATTATTCTACTATTAGCTAGTGATTTTTGTTTGAAGCATCTAATAAGCAACTTGTAATATATATAGCACAATGATAGAAAGCACGCTGCTTATGCTGTGACTTACTAGCTAGGATTGTGACAAAGACACACATTCATGTAGTATTTTTTTCTTTGAGACGCCCAGCCGTTATTTAATTATTTATAGTAGCATATGCTCTTTATAATTTCAGGCTCCCATACCTTCGTAACAAAAAGCAATGAAATGTGAATGTATTGCTAATATTTGTAATGACCTATTATACTTCTTATTTTCCCAATATATGTACATTCGTATTAAATTTTCAACGGCACACTTTTCTTTTTGTGATATCCTTTGAAACATACAATTGAATCAAATTAATGGAGCTCTTAGAAGTATGTATGTACCAGCCGTAAAATTTTATGGACATGTTCAAAATTTCATTTTTAAACATGCACGTTCCTGTAAATCACTTCAGGAGAGATTTTGTTTATAACATGGTCTTCTTATTTGGTTCTAGTAAAGGTTATATTTTCATGAAGATAGCTTTTAAGTGAAATATATAATTGCCTGGTGCATTGCTGGGAATAAATATAAATAAATTAACTAAAATGTGATTTACTTAACATTTTGTTATATCATGAACGCCTCAAAATTGACTGTTCTATATATCTTGTTCATGTGCTGCAACAGGCGGTGGTGGCTGATTGTCGCATCTGTGGAGACCCCACATCTGGCCTTAGGTTTGCATTCATTGAATTTCAAGATGAGGGTAAGTTGCACATTTCCAACCTCAATCTTGTTTTTGATCAATACAAGTGAGGACTGAGGGGTTCATAAAAATGTAATCTGGAGATATAACGACATTATATTGCAACCCTTTTTCAGGTGATGCATATGCTGCATTGGATCTTGATGGGTATGTTCTTGGCATTTGCCCTCTTAGGGTTTCACCTTCCAAGACTGCAATCATGCCTGTGAACCCTTCCTTTCTTCCTCAGGTCAGTATTGCTAATCGTGTTATTGCTATGCTTTGTGATTAAGATAGAGCAATAATGTTCCATTTTCAAGATGTTGTCACTCTTAAATTTGAACTGTAGTCTGAAACTGAGAGGGAGATGTGCTCAAGAACAATCTATTGCACGAACATCGACAAGAGTGTACGTGAAAGTGAAACCTTAATATATCCTCAAGAAAAATTTCTCTAATAAGTAGTTGTCTCCAATGCCAAGTTCCTTGTTAACTTCTGTAGGTCACTGGATCAGATTTGAAATACTTCTGTGAGGAGTATTTTGGTGAGGTTAGAACATAGTCATCTCATGGATTGATTTTCCTCTTGCATTATTTTTCAGCGGCACACGCTATAATATTTATTTGAATTTCCATGGATTACATACAGGTTTCCCGCCTAAGGCTTCTAGGTGATGATCAACACCCCACCCGCATAGCTTTTATTGAGTTTACTGAGGTGATACTCTCGAATATCTCAATTATTCTCAATGCAGTATTTTTTGTATGTTGGTTAACTTGAAGTAGCAGATACTGCAAGTGCAATGTGATGATAAACATTACACACATACTCATCCTATTAAGCAAGCTGCTCCCTTTAATTATCGATAGTCACTCTTTGTTTAGATCATGTTCCTAGATTACAGACAATTTTCATGCATAAATGTAAATGTCATGCAAATACACATTGATCTCACATTGGTCAATGATTCGAGGGTTATGTTGATAACATAACTACAAACCATTAGAGATTCTATACTTGTATTGCTCATTGTTTAGTTCTAAATTGCTCATTGTTTAGCTCTAAACAGAAATATCAACAATAGGTATACTTTTGCTCAATGTGCTAACTAGTAGCTTTAACTGTTTGATCTGTAATTTGTTTGTTAATTGAATGGCCTTTTGAGACATCTCTTTACTTAGATAGAAACATGAATTTCAGCATATATAAATCTGAAATCTCCATATAACTCAACTACATGTATGTCCATATTTGCAGGTAAATGGTGCTATTAACGCCCTGAACTCCAGTGGCATATTTGCAAGTGGCCAGCCTATCAGGTTCAGTAATCCTTACTACATCCTCTATATGTACACTATATTTCTTCCTTGTAAACATACAGAAAACAGAATTACTACTTTTACATATCATGATCAATCAACCTTGTTTGTCCATTTTCAGGGTGTGCCCTTCAAAGACGCCGATCAGGACTGATCATCTCCATCGCCGTTCAATTTGATTGACATCGCGACTCTGCTCATCAGTTGATCATGCATGCCGCTGTGCATATGGTGGCTCTAGCTAGCTTCTAGATTTTGCTGTTATTTAAGTTTCTTCTCACATGCAGTACCTGCAAACTGTGACCTGCAGACAGATCAGAGCTGAATTTCTTAACTTTCCATGGTCATGTATGTATTATGTGAATCTTGCTTGGTTGTAGACTTGTAGTGTACCTGATACTTGTCCATTGTCCAGAGAGTTGTGTTTCTGCTATCAGCTGTGTACCATTTATATTGGTCAGTTTTCTTAGTCTCTTATTAATTTATAGCTTGGAGATCCAGTGGTTTCACCAGCATGGCATGGGTACGTGTAGTAAATTCTTCCTTTCTCTAAACATGATGAAAATTATAGCTGAATTTTGAAAGTGCGACGATAAAAATATTCTCTTTGTAGGATAACTGATGTTCTTCTGGGATGTGACTTTGCCAGAACATCAGGCAGGCAAACCATAAAGGAAAAAAAAAGGGGCAAAAGCTGATGTAAGATAACAATAGTCATTGTTAGTCACATGCTTTACTTTAGGATATTTGTGATGGCATAGGCATTTGTTATGTCACCAACTAGGATATTTGTGATGGCACCAGCATTTTTTTTCACCAACTACTGCCAAAGGTTATTTTTAAAGCGAATTTTATAAAAATACGTCTTATATTAATATATTAATATATTTGATGATAGTCAAAATATATAATTAGAGAACAAAATACATAAAATAAATTTATGTAAGATATTACTTAATTTAAAGTGCAAACTACATGAGATAAAATACTTGGTAATAAAGCCAATTTTAGCTACTAAGTTTCAGTTTTGCATGAGTTTAGTGGGTGCTACTCTCTAGCCTTAGAGACTATTTGACAGGCACAAAGATTTTTACTTATATGAGGTGTTATTTGTTTATTAATAATTTTTATGTTATAAGAGAAATTTATTGTAAGGTGAAGATTATTAAATATATGTTTTGAATTTTAGCATATAATATATTCGGATTAGTTTGCTACTATGACTTTTAACCTTTTTATGTTAATATTTTTGGTCTTTTACCCCGTTTATATATGTCTGGCATTGTTATTTCCTAACCAAACTCATCAGTGGTGATGTGATCATTGTTGTCAATGGTTTTTTTTTGTTAGGATTTTCTACTTAAAAATTCAGGTCTTTTTGCATCTAATTTTTCATAACACGTGTAGCCATCTCCTTGTTACTGAACACCTTCCGCTACAGGGCATTGGCAAATTCTCCCCCTGTAAGTGTCCTGGCAAATAATCAAGTGAATCAGTACAAGTGTCATATACTTGATTTGACTGAAATCACAGTAATTGTTGTGATCTTGAAAGTACTTTGGAAACGGGATTACCTTGCAGGCAGTGATGTTGGTCTTCTCGTCTCGCCAGCAGATGCCATTGTTGTTCAGGCACCCGTCAGTCTCCATGTCTGTCATGTATGAGTAGAGATGATGATCAGTGATTAGCACTTAATTGATGAAGTGCGTGTGACTTGAACTGGTGATCAGACTGTAAACCAGGTGTCAGGCACAGATGAGGCTCAGTAGACTCCTTGAATCCGGCACAAATGGCCTTAAGAATTGAAGTGCTCCTCAATTTGCCTGTGAAAACAATCTGTTTTAGACACAAACAACACCAACTATTGGTCCAACACAAGATCTTGAGATGAATTTTTGATAGTTTATACCCCTTTACTGCACATTGTTTATTACCAGCGTCGGCAAGATCGTCACATCCCCTCGGGCGCCATGTCCAACCTGCAACAACAATAATGGCGAAGGTCTTCGTCACCAAAAAGCTTGCATTTTTTTCAGCATTAACCTGGTCACAGAACCTGTGCAATCTGCTCCGTCTTGAGTACGTCGTTCTCGGCGTCGGCGTCGGGATCCCCCATGCACTCGTCGATCAAATACATCGGAAAACCAGTCGCCACCATGAGCTCTACTCTCGTCAGCGGCGGCGGCGGCGACAAGATGATAGGAAGTAGGGTAAGCCGGCGACGGCGCACTCACCGAGCGACTCGACCACGACGTCGCGGCCGTCGTAGCTGGCGCCGGCGGCGAGGTCCCCGTCCGGGTCGGACGCGCAGTAGCGGGCGCGGTTGATGCACTGCGCCCTGCACGGCTTCGTCTCCCGGAAGGCGTCACGGCAGGATCGGATGATGCTACGGGCGTGAAGAGCGCGTAGACTCCCTCCTCCAGCATCCTTGCGTGCCCGCGGAACGCGCCGACGAACGCCACCTTCTCGTCGCACCACCGTAGCCCGCACTCGTCATTGCTGTTCGTCCAGAGCTGTACTCCACGCGCTCGTCAGGGTGCAGCATCGACTCGCGCGAGCCCAGCTGCACCACCGTCTCGTCACCATGTACTATGTTTCCACCTATCTTCTCACGTCAATTAATCACGACTATTTTTCATTTAATTTTCTTACTTTTTTCTTTTCAACTATAATCTTTTTTCAATTATTTTTATATATTTTTAATCCTTATACTAGAAATGAAATGGTATGGTACGTACGGAGGGATGTCGCAAATCAGTAATGAGAAAATTCCTTTTCTATACCTGATTTTTCTCTCAATCTCTTATATAACACTGAATTTTACCTGATCCGCTTGAGTTTTAATTTTGATTTTCTATGTTAATCGTGTGTTTACTGTTAGATTTTTTAAATGTCTCTCATACTTATGTATAATCTATTTCGCAAACATAAATCTCAATGCGTTTTTTTTGCTTTATAATAAAAATGAAATGGGATATAATTATTTGATGCCAAATTTGAAAAAAATATCAAATTTTCAAACAAATTTTAAAAATGATTAAATCCATATATGGTTTCACTGATAAATTGAAAACCATAATTTTTATTTGGTTTAAATTTTGGTGAAAATATTGTCCAAATAAGCAAATCTCATCAAATTTTTTTTGAAGTTTATTTAAAAATTTTAGTTTTCAAATTTGTGATCAAATAATTCTACCCTATTTGTTTTTTTACAATTGAATATTTTTTCAAGTCGAGAATTGTATTTTTTCCAATAAGCTAGCACATAAGTATTAGAGATAAGGGTAATATAGTCATTTGTCAACTAATGGAATAGATGTATATGAGATTAAAATGAAAAGGCAGGAGCATGTAAGAGATGGAGCAAAATTCAAGGGTATAGAAGAAATTGAGAAAAAACTCATATAGATATAAGTAATTTTCTCCTTATTTCATCTTGATCTTGGATCTTTTTTCGTTTATATGGAAACGACACACGAACACCAGTCCACAGACACGCCCGACAAGAGAATGATCATTGTTAATCATTGTTGAGCATGCCAGAAACAAGAGCTCTGTTAGGCATATGACATCAGAAGAACATACCAAAGTTTTTAGAATGATCATGGTCTCTTTTTATTTCAGTAATATAACTAGGCAGAAAAAAACATCGTTATTTGTTAGCCCTCACTCAGTAAGGACACTGCATCTCTGGTAGTCTATCAATATCCCATTCCTAATAAGTGGTTATTGGGGATGCCCCAATATCACTTTTAGAATTATCGGAGGAGGTGATTTTATAGTTTTTTAATATTCTATCCTCAATGTATAACTATCAAAAAAGAGAGGGGAGAAGGGGTGAGGACAATACCATTGCAACGAGTCGATGCCACTCAACTAGCCTCCATGGCATTGGAGGTCGGCGAGGAGGCAGAGGTTGCATCAGCACGATGGCGAGGGTGTCAAGAATAACGATAGAGGAGAGGTCCAAGCGATGCGTAGCTATTGGAGGGATTGCAGGATAACCGTTTTAACCCTTCAAGCAAGTAGTAATTGTACTAGTCTTATTTAATTCAGTTATCATTAATTATCAAATAAATTAGGAGACTAAATATATTTTTAATTATTACATTGTTTGGCACGAACCTACCATAAAACTTTAAAATTAATTTAAGTGTTAGCTATCTATTTCCAATGTTAACATAATCTGTCCAGTGGCTGTGGCAAAAATGAAATGATGAATCTAAACCATGGGCTGATATGAAGTTGCCATGCAATGAAATTTACATACTCCTATTCCATCCTGGAACGATAATAATACCCTGTGATGGGGCTGGAATGACAACTGGCTTAATGGTATTTTCCCCCTAAAAAAAATAGAATCCACTTTATTTAAGCTTGTAAAGAGGAGAAACGATCAACAGATGTTGAATAAGCAGGTGGCTAACATAGTTAGGCCGACGCTCTAAAAGTTGGTATAATCGAACAACCTTATTCAACGAGTGGAGCTACAACATGATTCACAAGACTAGCGTAGTTTCTACTATTATACTTTATCCATAAAATTTTTAGACCACACCATAAAAATTCTTGGTAAAGTCCACCCTTTAGTGCTTAGACTTTACTTGAAGTCTAATTTTTACTATGAACTACCAAAAATTAAAGTCTAATTTAGCCCTTAGACTGCTATTTAGCCCTTGGACTGCTTAGAGGTGAGAGATAAGCTCTCTTGGTCTGAGCCATTGGTTGCTTATTGAATGGCTGGATACAGGGAAAGTACCGCAGCCGAGTACGGTGTTACAGTCATTGACCTCTCTGCTAATTGCAGAATCCGTAATAAACGTCTTTTTTTTCTGTTTTTATTGATGAAAAAAATATAAATAAAGGAAGCATTTTTCATACGTGTGTGTTATAGTGGATACGTTGGCGACACTTGCGAGGAATGGCCGTATAAAATTAGACTGATCAGGCTCTCTAGAATTTTGGGATTAATGACAAAGCTTTAGGCGTCTTTCTGCCGTGCGTCTCTCCTTCTTATACGTGTGTTGGTGGAGCTCGAGACTATTCCAAATAGAATTTTAAGTTTTATTACCCTTAATCATAATAATGTCTAATCATAATAATGTCTTCTCTTTAATTTTATCTCTTAATTTTTTTCTAAGTAGGAAATGGTGGAATTTATCTCCTCTTCAATTTGCATCGATAACTAACCGAGGCAATAAACTAACTTGATCCTAGTTGGTCCTCTTCTTTCGTGTCTCTTACACAATTCTTTCGTCTAATCATACGTAAAAAAGATTATATATAGAATATTTGATAGAAAACTTTTATAACCTTAATCACATTTTAGACAGTTAGCATTACATCAAGATTCATACATAAACAGCACACCGAACTTGTCAAAACGACACAGGACCTCATGAGTGCCACCCTCCTCATGCCCAACCCACGTCTAGTGGCCTGCTCTCGTTTTCTCCAATCCCTCTCCCCTCTCCTCCTCCTCAATACGAGGGTCGACCAACTTCATTGTCGCTCATTAAAGACCGCCCGAGCGAGGGAAAGAGGAGTTGGGGTTGTTGACGTATGGATCGTGATGAAAATCTAAGATTAGAAATCTACAAGAAGTTCGTAAAATTTCAAAATTTCTGAGGAATGTGATGGAGCAATAATAATAATAAAAAAGAACTCTCGCCTAGTCCGCCGAGCGGCGAAGTTTTGCCGGAAATTTGGTGGAGGCTGTGCAGAGTGCAGACTGCTCCTCTCCTCGCGCCGCCGCGCGCGGATCTTCGGTGGGCACGGCCAGAGCAAGGGGAGAATGGAGGCTGCCTCCGGGAGCCCCCTCACCGCCGGCCTGCACGCCACCAGGAGGGCCGCCAGCGCGACCTCGCTGTGGTGGAGCATTCAGGCCGCGTCGAGCTCAGCGCGGTCACGGAGCCGAGAAGAGGAGAGGTAGAGGTGGTGGGTGGTGCTGCCCGGTGGAAGACCCTGGTCTCCTCCTCCGAGCTCGCCGAGGTGTGCCTCCTCCTCCGATCTGATGACCGCCACGCTTCTACCCTCCATTTTTCCTTGCATTTTCTTGTTGCTTGTTGGAATCAGTTGCTTAGATCGATCCCTACTCTTTTCTTTATTTCCTAATCAGTTGCTTGTAATTTACGAACATGTTGGAATCAATTGTTGTATGATTGCTCTGTAAATTGGTATGCATAACACTATCGATTAACGATGGATTTTCTCATGCAAATCCTATTGCACTTTTATTTCTTTTGACCTGAAATTAGTATCCCAAAGGCGTGAACTGTTTAAAAGTAGTTTCACTAGACTTTGTAATTTGTTATAGGTTCAAAGTCGGACAAAAGGTTGTGCTTTAGGCTATGTAAATATTACAGTTAAGTTAAAAAAGAATCAAGTAGATACTATTTTTTTAAAAAAAATAAATATATGCTAAAATTTTAATGCACATTTCCTTATTATGCTAACAGTATTTCCTGATTTTGGTGATAATTAATAACATGGAAACAAATGAAAAACTCATATCAACTGAATTATGTCATTTTGATTGACAGTGAGGGATGGATAGACAAACTAACAGTGCATCTGAATCTCAGTTAGCAAATCGATTATACTGTTAAGATAACGCAAAAGATAGGGTTGCCCATTTTAAGATGGTATCATACAGAAAATGAGCACTCATCGTGTGAAAAAAAGGTTCAGACAATTAATTATTCGCCTAACCCGAGAGAATTTACAACTATTTTAGATAATAGAAACGGGTTACATCCGTGGGCACTACATTTAATTGGGCACACAACCAATAAGCTTCCATAATGAAAATAAATAAACAAAAGAACATAAGGTTACATATATAAGCTACAGATGCATCTATAATTTACTTAGCAATACACTACTAAACACCACTACTATCTTCCTCCAGAAAAACCAGGTATTGTTGTTTCTGGACATAACATCACATACTGATTATAGGTTGCGGCCTCATCACTGTCAACTTGAGTGGTGAAGAAACTTGGTGAGTAGTCGTCTGACAACAGAAAAACTCTCTCTAGGAACGGCATAACTTGTCGCATGCTTGGCCTCACCTTGGGCGACGGATGAGAGTACAGTAACCCAATCTTTAGAACTAACTTTGCCTCTTATGCTACAGAATCCTCCAGTCTTGTCTATGGTGTCAGTGATTGAACCATTTCGCCACGTCTAGAGCACCCAGTCCACCCTACAAGGTCGTTGTCATGAGCATTCCTTGCGATGATTGGCCGCCTTCCATGTGAAAGTTTAAAGGAGCGGAGGAGAACACCGACGCTCTATCTAGGTCGTGCGATGGTTGCGTGTTGATTGGATACAGAATAGCTCCGCATATGATAGTTACATATAGTTGTTACAACTTTAGGGCTAAGCCAAGAGATCTTTTCTAAATATAAACCTTCTATACCTAGATGATCTATTCCTACACATAGACAATTTAGATCTCGACTTTTGACACAATATGGTAAGGTAAATACACATGTATCTAACCTTTCTATCTAACAACCTCTCTCAATATGGTAAGATAAGCACAATATGGTAAGGTAAATACACATGCATCTAATCTTTCTATCTAACAGCCTCCCTCAATCTTAACCGCTCTAGGTTCAGATTGACTTTGAAATTTTCTAATAGCCGAACAGACAAGGTCTTTGTAAAACCATCTGCAATTTGATCTCCTGATGAAACAAATTCAATCTCTAGTAATTTTCGAGCAACTCTTTCTCTGATAAAATGATAGTCAACTTTAATATGTTTTGTTTTGGCATGGAAAATAGGATTAGCAGATAAGTACTTTACACCAATATTATCACACCAAAATCTTGCTGCCTTTGGACTAGGAATACCCAATTCACGCAGTAAAGTTTGTATCCACATAACTTATGCAGTAGCATTAGCAATTGCTTTATATTCTGATTCTGTACTAGATCTTAAGACAGTAGCCTATTTTCTTGCACTCCATGATACAAGATTAGAACCCAAGAACACAGCAAACCCTCCTGTAGACCTTCTGTCATCAACACTGCTAGCTCAGTCTGCATCTGAAAATGCACTCACCAAAGTCGAATGAGACTTCTGTATTTTCAAGCCCAATTCTGTGCATTGCTTCAAGTACCGTAATATTCTTTTAACCGCTGTCCAATGTACTGTGGTAGGTGCATGAAGAAATTGACAGATTTTATTAACAGAAAAGGCTATATCAGGTCTAGTGAGGGTTAGATATTGAAGAGCACCGACAATGCTTCTATACCATGATGTATCATCTGATCCCAACAATGATCCTTCATGTAATGATAATTTTTCACTAGTGGATAATGGAGTATTAACAGGCTTGCAATCTGACATACCAACTCTTTTTAGAAGATCAGAAGCATATTTGCTTTGAGTGAGAACAATACCATCTCGCACCTTGGCAACTTCTATACCGAGAAAATAATGCAGATCTCCCAGATCCTTTAGAGCAAATTCCCCTTGTAAATCTTGAAGTAACACTGTGGTAGCATGTGGTGTAGAGCTGGCTATAATAATATCATCAACATTAATAAGGAGATACATGCTAACATCATTCTTGCGATAAAAGAACAAAGAGGTATCAGCCTTTGAAGATTGAAAACCAAGTGATAACAATTTAGCACTTAGTCTAGAGTATCATGCTCTGGGCGTCTGTTTCAGACCATATAAGGCTTTATCTAGGCGACAAACAAAGTTTGGTCTTGAAGGATCTTTAAAACCAGGTGGCTGTTGCATATATACCTCTTCTTCAAGATTGTCATGGAGAAAAGCATTTTGTACATCAAGTTGTCTGAGAGTCCATCCTCGAGAAACAGCAAGAGACAGAATAATACGAATAGTAGCAGCTTTAACAACAGGACTGAAAGTTTCCTCATAATCTATTCCATATCTCTGCTTAAAACCCTTTGCTACCAATCGAGCTTTATATCTATCCAAGCTACCATCAGATTTTCTCTTTATTTTGTATACCCATTTGCAACCAATAATATTTCTACCCTTTTGAGGTGGAACAAGGTGCCAAGTTTTATTCTTCATTAAGGCATTGTACTCAAGATCCATTGCATTTTTCCAATTACTATCAGCTAGAGCCTCATCAGTACTACTAGGTCCCCTGTAGTTGTCAAAAATCCATACCTGACAGTACCATTTGTGTATATTTTCTCCTTGCGTATGCCACTTTGAAGTCTGGTTACAGGTCGGGTTGCAGCTGGAGGTGCCACAGACGATCTCGCATGCGGATCTGTTGACGCAGCAGCAGTCTGGCCTGCTTGGCCTAGCGAATCTCCCGCGCGCGGGAAAGAAGACGTGGCCGCGCCTGGCTGGTGCGGCGCGTTGTCCGGATCGGGCGCCGTCGCGAGAGGGGAAACCGGAGATAGCGTGGCGTCCGGCGGTTGGCCAATGGACGCGCCCGAATCAGACTCCGATCCCAACCCTGTATGTGAATCACCTCCGGAGTTTGCGCCTGTCTGGTTTGCTCCGTGTATACCGGTTCCTTCCAAATTTTCACCGGCTTCTCCCTGATTCTCATCATGCAACTCAGAGGAAACATTAGAAGAATTAGATGAACCATTAGCACATTGATCTACTGCATGTTCGCCCCCTACATACGGATAAACAAGATCAGAAGGAAGACATAAGATCTCGGAGCGAAGACGGGCACCGGCATTGGGATGCAGCTCGGTGAAGGGAGAAATATTTTCATCAAAGATCACATCCCTAGAGATGTAAACACGGCCAGTGGGGACATCAAGGCACTTGTAGCCTTTGTGCAAGGTGCTATAACCAAGAAAGACACATCTTTTGGATCGAAATTCTAGTTTGTGCTTATTATAGGGGCGAAGATGAAGCCAACAAGCACATCCAAAAACTCTCATCGAGGAGTAATCTGGTTTTTGATTAAAGAGACGCTCTAGAGGCGTAGCATGACCAATCATTTTGCTGGGTACACGATTGATGAGATAAACTGCTGTTTGGAAAGCTTCATCCCAAAATTTTAGGGGCATAGCCGCATGAGATAAGAGAGAGAGACCGACTTCAACTATGTGACGGTGTTTTCTCTTAGCTGACCCATTTTGCTGATGAGCGTGTGGGCAAGAAACAAGATGAACGATGCCCGCTTTATTAAAAAAGGAATTAAGTGTCTGATATTCACCTCCCCAGTCAGTTTGCATGGCAAGAATTTTACGATCAAACAAGCGTTCAACAAGAGCTTAAAACTCTTGAAATTTTTGAAATACTTCAGACTTGTGCTTAAGAAAGTAAATCCAGGTAAACTTGCTAAAATCATCAATGAAACTAACATAATATCGTTTTCGACCAACTGATTCTGATGCATGACCCCAGACATCAGAGAACACAAGTTCTAAAGGAGACTTGGAAATACTAGAAGACTTGGGATAGGGCAACTGATGGCTCTTCTCTTGCTGACAAGCATCACAAACTGACTGACTCAACGACTCATTGATATATGGGAGACTATTATTACTGATAACTTGCTTAACAATTAACGAAGATGGATGACCCAACCTACTACGCCATCGAGACAGGGGCAATCTGTTGGAGTTGTAGGCTTGTTTTATTGTTGGCGCAGGTAAAGGATAGAGACCCCTATGACACCTTTCTCTAAGGAGCGTATTCTTCGTTTCCTGATCCTTAATTAGAAAGAAATCAGGGTGAAATTCTATAAAGACAGAGTTATCAGCGGTAAGACGATGAACTGAAACAAGATTTTTCTTGGCTTGTGGAACGTAAAGAACATCATTTAATTGTATGTTACGAGTGGGGGTACGAACTGTAGTACGACCAATGTGACTAATGTTCATACCTATTCCACTAGCTGTGTAGATCTGATCACCGCCATGATACTTTTTCTTGAGAGACAGCTGCTGAGATTGCTTGTCACATGATCCGTAGCACTAGTATCAGTGTACCAGTTGGTGTCCACGCCATACGAGTTTGTAGCTGCTGCAACAAGACGCTGATCTGGCACAAAGTTCTCATCGAACCTATGCATTCAGCGGCTGAATGATTCTTTTTGAAGCACACATGGCACCTGTTGTCATCTGAATCGGGCGCACCACCAGATGTCCCGCGACTATTGTTGTTGTAGAAGCCGCGGGAGTTGTTGTTGTTGTTGTGGGAGCCACAACCTCCTGCAGGAGACCCACAACTAGACCCACCGCGGCCAGACTGCGTGCCCCCACGTGAGGGGCCTCTCCCACGCGCCTGGTTCTTCCCGCGCCAGGAGCCACGACCACGAGATGCCGAGTTTGCCGATCCAGACCCAGGGCTGCCTCCATAGATCAAGTCCATTCTAGTTTCAAAAATGAGAAGTTGTGAGTAAAGCTCACCAACGGAGATGGGTTCCACTCTAGCGCATAGAGCAGAGACGATGGGCGAGAAATCTTCGCCCAAGCCGGTGATGATGTACTCCACCAGTTCTTCATCTTCTAGGCGCCGTCCTGCAGCCGCCATGTCGTCGCCAAGAGCCTTCATCTTGGCAAAGTACTCGGCAACGGACGAATTCTCCTTCTTGGTCGTTGCCAGAGCAATCCGCATGTTGACGGATTGCGCTCGCGTCTGTGACGCGAACATGTCTTCAATAATCTTCCAAGCGTCCGCCGCGGTGGCGCTGGTGGCCACCTGCGTGAGGACATCCTTGGTGACCGACGCGAGGAGGTAGCTAAGGACCTGTTGGTCCGTGGCCTCCCAGTCTTCGCGCACCGGATTAGGAACCCTCACTTCCTTCCCATCAGCGCCCTTCTGCACAAGCTCCGTCGCAGGTATAGGGGTGGCACCCGTGAGGTACCCCTGAAGACGAGCACCACGGATCGCAGCACGCACCTGTGCCTTCCATAGGGCGTGATTGTTCTTGCTAAGCTTTTCCATGACGGCTGGGCGAGGAGAGGATTGGAGGAAGTAGATGATGACGCCATTGTAGTTGCGAAGAGGAGATGCAATCTACTCAAAAACGATAGCTCTGATACCATGTGAAAGTTCAGAGGAGCGGAGGAGAACACCGACGCCCTATCTAGGTCGTGCGATGGTTGCGTGTTGATTGGATGCAGAATAGCCCCGCATGTGGCAGTTACATATAGACGTTACAACTTGAGGGCTAAGCAAAGAGATCTTTTCTAAATATAAACCTTCTATACATAGATGATCTATTTCTATACATAGACAATCTAGATCTCTTGTCTTTTGGCACAATATGGTAAGGTAAATACACATGTATTTAACCTTTCTATCTAACAGGCTCTCTCAATATGGTAAAGTAAGCACAATATGGTAAGATAAATACACATGCATCTAATCTTTCTATCTAACATTCCACAGATGACCTCGATCATAAAAATGCCAAATACGAACACATTAGTTGCCTTGGTTGCCTTACCAAGTCGGGATAGCTTAGGGGCAAAGTACTGGCGACATGCGTAGTATGCGCATCAGCTCCATGGTCGTGCAACCTTGCAAGGCCGAAATCACCAAGCCTTCCGTTCATATCAATATCAAGGAGCACATTACTCGTCTTGATATCACGGTGGATGACTACGTGCTCCCAGTCTTCATGGAGGTAGAAGAGGCCAGATGCCTATGCGTTCGATGATGCCAAGCCTCATAGCCCAATTTGTAGTACTTGTGTTTCCTTGATCATGTAAGCACTTATCAAGACTGTCATTAGGCGTATAATCTAAGACCAAGAGAGGCTCCTTTTTGTGTCGACAGTAACCTAGCAACTGCCCTAGGTTACTGTGGCAGACATGGCCAAGGATGGCAATCTTCGCCACAAACTCCATTCCTTTCTTCCGACGAAACCCTTTTTATAGCAACACCCTGCTTAGTAACAGGAAGCACACCTTTGTAAACACTCCCAAAGCCTCCTCTGCCTAAAAGCATCTTGTCCTCGAATCCACCGGTGGTTGTCACTAAATCCTAAAAGAGGGTGGCGCGCACTTGGCCTCCCAATCTTCACATTTCCCAGCTTTCTTCATGCGGCGTAGTAAAACAATAATCAGAATGTTCAATGGGATATGGACCTGTCTTTGATTGTCTGGAGGTTGCTGTCTGGAGGTTGAAGATGATCTCGCTTTGCAAAGTCTTGATCCACTTTGATAGGTAGTGCAGAGTGGTTAAGTTTCTGAGCTTCCCCATCTGTGGTGAAACTCCAACTGAGAATGTAATGGCCGCTAGACGTGAGGGCTGTAGCTGATGAAAACCTAGTAAACGCACGATAATTGTACGATATTATGGATGACAGATTGAAATGTACGGACAACGGTGGTTTTCGAGGTCTATCCATCAAGTAAGGTGCTAGAGTGACATTTAACCGTGCTTCTTTGCTGTCATACTCCACCCATGACTGTATTGGTTCACCTGACCGAAGTGTCAAGTTGTTGAACAAACCATCAGGTGAGTAGTACCCTGCAGTTTGAGACTGAATGGACATCAAGCCGTTGATGTCTATCCCAACATGGTTGTTGTTCATGTCTTGGAATTTAGGGTTCTGTGAGGTTATCAAATTCGACAGCGAAAAAGTTGTTGCTAATGCCATTAGAGAGGGGAATAAGTCTCATGTACTGACCTGGCATGTTCTTCAGCCATTCATTGTTTGAAGATATCATCGATGCAAAACCATGAGAGCTCATGCTGGCAAAATCAGAGGAGATGAGAAACACAAAAGTTGTCGAGAAAGAAGGTAATCCGGCACTGGCACTCCCAGTTGACGAAGCGGGGAACCCGGGGAAGCTACAGGTAGCATGGCCACTTGCTCGAGGGATGATGGCTAGGTTCACGAGTCCGTTTGTGACTGAAGCTGCCCGTCAAGATTCAGATCAGAACCTCTGAATCCATTGTAGATGAAATGGTCAGAATCAGCATCTAGCTAAGTGACATAAAAGATGAAGAACAAGGGGAACAGGGATGCTGGCTTTCCTTGCCTCCGCCAGGGATGAGAAGGAATGAAAATGATAAATGCAGCATATCACAGGCTACACAAACTCTGCTATTAGACATGCAGTAACTCATATGTTTGACGTCATTGATTTTTAAATTTATATTTAATCATTCGTTTTATTTAAAAAAATTACATTATTATTATTTATTTTATTGTAATTTGTTTTATGATTAAAAGAACTTAAAATTATATTTTTTACATATTTAAATTAAAATTTTAAATAAGATAAATAATTAAATTGTATAAATATTAGACTTGGGTCTTTTTGGCTGGTGAAATTGGCTGGACAATTGGTTGGACATACACAGTAAAACTTCTTGGACGGGCTGTGTGCAATACAAGACAGACAACGACTTGACTAGTGAACCACGTTTATTTGTTCCATTGACTCCGGTTCCTACGGTAATTTTTCACATGGGATATTTCGTACATATTGTATGTTCCTTTTCATTCTTTGAAAATGGTAATTCATACCTTACTTCAAGGGAGAATGTGAGTATGTGACTAATTTGATGTTACCAAACAGTACATGCACTCGTATGCTATCTTCTGTGAACCTTTCTTTCCTCTATATGGAAACAAGAGCTCTGTTAAGTTATTAGAACATAATAGGTTATTAGAATGATCATGGTCCCCTTTTATTTCAGTAATATACCTAGGCAAAAAAACGCCGTTATTTGTTAGCCCTCACTCAGCAAGGAGACTTCAGGTTCAGCTGCATCCAAAATAATACAGGGCCCATGGCAAATGATCAAAGGAAAGGCATCATCAAGATACAAAAAAGATGGCACTCAGGGTAATCTCTCCTAAAGCCTTAACCGGTGTTCTGCAACCCTGCAGCAATGCCCTTCATGGTCAGGATGAGGGTGTCTTCCAGCCCTGGTGCATACTCGCTACCAGGGTTCAGCTTCACAAGCTCTGCAGCCGGCTTGCTCCCATCCATGACATCCTTGGACAGGTGAGGGCGCAGTGTGACGTGGTAATCCAGGTCGCGGATCCGTTTCAGCGTGTAGGCTTGGCAGACATTCAGGGTAGTTATGTAGGCGTCGCGGAGTCGGAGCCTCTGCTTTAGGTAGGGGTCTCCTTCAAGAAGATCCCTGTGGCCAGCAACCTGAAGTCCATAATATCCAATTCATTCATTGTATCATTTGTATGACAAGAAGTAATCTGGTGTTCAGTATTGGCAAGTAATCTGAAGTTTAAACATACCTGAAGAAGCAGCTTTTGGGTCTCTACATAGTTGGCTCTCAGCTTCTCACCCAATGGCCGTAAATCCTCTGAAACGAGGAGTTTGTCATAAAGGGCAGCAATGCCAGGATTACCCTTGGCGAAAACCATCTCAATCAGATCAAGTGTGACCCTGAAAAATGGCCACTCATTGTACATCTCCTGGAGCATGTGGAGATTCCTGATGTCCTTCTGAAGGGCATGCTTGAATGCAGTGCCAAATCCAAGCCAGACAGGGAGGTGGAAGCGAGTCTGCGTCCATGCAAAGATCCATGGGATTGCACGGAGTGATTCAATGCCGCCACTCGGCTTTCTCTTGGATGGCCTGCTTCCTATGTTCATCCTTCCATACTCCATCTCAGGTGTTGCCTGGCAACCATGAACAGCACAAATTATAATTTTGAAAAAATAATTAAATTCTAATTCAATGGATCCAAGAATATCTTTAGTCTAGTTTACACCTTGGAAACTATCTGTTAGATAACAATATAACATTGGATTTTGTGTCTACACAAATTGCAGTGGTTATGCTACACCTAAGTTGTATCGTAGTTTACTATTTGCCATTATTTGCATGAAGTATAAGATTTGCCACGGTAAATCATTGCATGAATTTCATAATAAGGTCAAGTCTTCAATCTATTTTAGAAGTTTTATTAGTCTGACGATAAATGAGAACGAGGACTTACAAGGCGGAAATACTCCACAAAGCGTGGCTCTTGGAACACAACAGATCGATACTCCTTGGTTGCCACCACAGCCATCTCATCAAGAAGAGCTCGCCATTCTGGTTTCGGTGCACTGGGTGGATGCATGCCATGCTCAAGAGTGGCAGCAGTGAAACGCTGCAGTGTCCTGAAACACAGGTGTTCCTCACCAAAGCTCTCCTCAATGACTTCACCCTGAACAGTGACCCGGAGTGATCCGTGGATTGTGTCTGGTGGCTGAGATAAGATGGCAAGGTGAGTGGGGCCACCACCCCTTCCAACAGTCCCACCCCGCCCATGGAACATTGTCAATTTCACCCCAAATTCCTTCGCAACATTGATGAGCTCCTCCTGAGCCTTATACAGCTGCCAAGCTGCTGAGAGACGACCAGCATCCTTACCTGAATCTGAATACCCGATCATGACCTCTTGCTTACCATTGATCCTCTGTCTGTACCAACTTATCGAGAAAAGTCTGGTCAATGCTGCCGGGGCAGACTCAAGGTCAGCCAACTTCTCAAACAGGGGGACAACTCTAAGTGGTGTCTTGACATGGCACTCCCGTTGGAGGAGCTCAACAGCAAGGACATCTGAAGGGGCTGTTGCCATGGAAATAATGTAGGCTCCAAAATTGTCAGCGGGTAGCTCAGCAATCACATGGAATGTGTCTAGAACATCAGCAACTTCCTCTGTCTTCGGAAGGTCTGAGCCAAACAATGGTCGCTTCCCATTGAGTTCGGACAACAGCCACTCTTGACGGCATTCCTCAGACCACTCGCGATATGATCCTATCCCCAGGTATGTCGTGATGGCATCAAGGGCATCAGTGTGCCTGTCAGATTCTTGCCTAATGTCAAGCTTCACAAGGGAGAGTCCAAAGGTAGAAACTTGACGCAAGAAATCAAGAAGGCTTCCATCAGCGATAACACGGTCACCACAAGCGCAGAGCGACCTGTAGCACAGCTCCAAGGGCTCTAAAAGCTGAAACAGAAGACAAATATGTATTAAAAAACATTGAACTATAGTTGCACAGATCAATTATTAATTTTTGATAGGCATTTCTCAACCTGCTCAACATTTGTCAGAGTTGCTTCCTCAGGGATGTCAGAATGTCCGTTGGATAACAACTCCCGTGATCGTTCACGTGTATTGTAAAGCTTATCTCTCACATCACTCAGTATCACTCGATACGGTTCATTTGGAGGAATCCTCTTCCAAAACTCTACATCCAATATTTAACAAAAAAAACAGTTAATCTTTTTTTTTCAAAAATGGCTCTTGTAGCAACTAGACCATGAATTATGCCTAAAATGCTGTAAATGTACCTATGTAGTGCTTTGCATCCTTCTTAGAAGAGCGGTGAAGATCATCAGCCCATGGGCGTAGCTCCTCATTGCATCGCCACATAGACAACTGAAATCATTTAAAATTTTAACATCCAAAAACCATATGTATAAAAACTACATTTTAGAGTAATCAAGCAAATTCTACCTCAAACATGAGATCCTCAATTTGTGAGCAATACAAATTTGCTGCCATCATTCTTGCAAGCAAGCAGACATCCCTTGTAACCTCTGGTGTTACTCTTGGATTTCCTGGATTTGTAAAGGTGTTAGAAATTTAGAATGCATACATACATGGTACGTCCTATGTAGCCATGTAAAGACAACATCATAATGAGGACTAATTCTGCTGTAATTATCTTATAGGGTACAGTGCTCAGAATCAAAAGACAATATAATAACATAGATATGTTTCTCACCATCACGATCTCCTCCCATCCAAGAAGAGAACTGAATAAGAGGAGCATTGTAAGGAACACGCTCATCGATACCAATGTTCTTCAGTGCAGTATCAACACGACGCAAGAACTTTGGAACACCCTTCCATATAGTTTCATGGAAGTAGCTCATGCCAGCACGCATTTCGTCTTGGGGAGTAGGCTGTGTTCTTCGGATCTCATCAGTTCTAAAGGCAGCTTGGATCTGGAATAATAGGATTTCAGGTGAAGCAATAAGAATGGATCTTTCTGGCCTCATGCTGGAATTAAAGCACAGATATGCCATAAATAAACAAGGGTTGCAACAAGCACCTCTCTCTGAAGAGCCTCATCAAGCTCTTGCTTGTCATCGGGAATGATATCTTTTGAGTATAGCTGAACCAAACAGTTCCGAATTCTGAAATAAGATTGTTACAATCAAGATTAGAAACTAGAAATTATATCATGATATGTGAGCTCATCGTGCTGTTTCACTGACCTAGAGTGCTTCTGGAGCAGTGACCTCCTTACAGACTGTGTTGGATGTGCAGTCAAAACAAGGTCAACAGTCTGACTCTTGAGGGCATCAAAGACCTCAGCAGGGGATTTCTTCAGGTCAAAAACAAGCCTCTTAAGTGTTTCCTCAATGTCAGATTCAGTAATTGCTGAGTTTTCATCAGCGAAGACACCTTTCTTGAGCTTGATTCTCCTCCTGTATGCAATCTGGACTTCTTCCGCCAAGTTGGCCAAGTTAAGCATGTGCGAAAAAGCTTTCGCAATCACAATTGAGTCGCCTGGATCCAAGCTTGTTATCATGTTCCCAAGTTCATTAAGCTTTTGCAGGTCATGCTTTGTTTCATACTCCGCAGCCACTTCATAGCATTCTTGAACCTATGTAGCACGCAAGTTCAGTTTGAATATGGCCGTTTTTTTAATCAAATCACAGATAACAAAGCAAAAGTATCAACACGAAAAGAATCAAAAGACTTTGTATTAGATGCCAAAAGCTTTGATTGAGCCCTACCAAGCTAATGAAGTTGAATAGTTCGTAACTATTCCTGAATAGTGGCACTACTTGTGGGAATGTCATATATTGTATGGATTCAGGTTCAGTTTATATTAAAGTACACAAGGAAGAACAGACTTTGCAATGGACTCTGCTTCTTGAGAACAATACACCCATCATCCCACACATGAATATGTTGAACAGTGTGCTTTTACTGAGAGCCAAAAGATCTCTTTTTTTAGTGTCTAAATCAACTGACACAGCCGAAATCTGTAGGTTTCATTACTAGTAGATCCTTGTCAGTTAAAAATTGTTAGTTTAATTGATCAAACAAGAGATTCCCACACTGATGAGGTCAAGTTTGACTAACAATTTACAGATCAGCTATAAATCCCTAATGTAACCACGATTTTAGAAAGAGGGGGTGTAATCAACAACAAAATTCAGTGGGATGCTCAGTCTCAGTACCCAGTACCCTGAACACCAAACCGGCACACAAACAACTGAACAATCTGCACAGAGAGCACTAATCCACCTCCAAAGATTTCAGCTTTACACTAAACTCATACTAATAATCCACACAATTAATCAGAAACAAAATTTACGCACACTAAACAGTAAATCCAAACTCAATCTACAGTTATACACACACTTAAAACTCAATTAAAGAAAACGCCAAGTGTTGGCCAGAAACGAAAAAACTCAACTAACCATCGCGATTAACTCTCACACTCACACCACTGGGGGCCGAATTGGATCAAATCAAAGATTGCGAAATAAAAACACTCGAATCCAATCCCAACAAGGAGATATCACACAAGAAAGGATAGTAGTAGCAGTAGTTGGATTACCATCTCCTTGAGGTCGTCGCCGTGGAGGCCGTGGAGGACGTCGAGGAAGCGGTCGAGGAGGAGCGCGTCGTATTCAATGAGCTTGTCGTCCTCCGATAGCTTCGCCGGCACCAGCAGCCGTAGCTGCGCGTCGATCGACGACAGCCGCTCCACCTTCCCGCTATCGCCGGTCCCCATCGCCGCCGCCATCGCCACTCACAACCACCAACAGCACCAATGCAAAGAAACGCAACGCCGCCCGCCGATTCACCACCACCACCACTCGGCGAAAGCAAGAAGACAACGCTGCTGCGGCGAAGTCAGCGAATCCGGGCAGTAGTATTTATAGGAGGAGGGTAACGCTCGCGCGGGCGCGCGGCGTGATTGATTCCGTCGCGGCGGCGAGAAAGAAATCTTTGGAGAAATACTAATACTAATGTTAATAGAAAAAGAAGAAATTTTTGCCTCCGATACGAATGCGGATTTGCGCTTGCTCTGCCGCGAGGTGTGTGCGTCCCGAAGCGAGAAAGTTCGCGAAACTATGGTATTTTCTCACGGGCTTAGGTTAGATTAGTTTAGAGATGATAATAATAATAATAATAATAATAATAATAATAATAATAATAATAATAATAATAATAATATTGGAGAAGTACACGTTGCATTGTGATCACGATGTTGCTTTGTGTCCACGTGGACGGGCAGGATTTTTTTGTCGATTCACGTGGTATCCATTCTAGACTCCTAATGGAGGTAGAGATTATTTATATCTTGCTTACTCCTCTGATTCTAAATATAGTCGTTTTAGACTTGGCATAATAATTAAAAAACAATCAAATAACTTTATTGCTTGCATTATAATAGATTAATCCTTTTATTTATAAGAGAGATATGATTTATTAATCAAGAACAAACCAGAAAGAATAGTTGAAAAGAGATTAGAAGACTAAAATGACTTTCGAATAGGAGGAAGTAGAAAAGTTAGATTTTCCCAAAAAAAAATTCTACATCAGTATTGTTTATATATAACTTTTTAAAGTAATTTGTTGCTGTGATATTTAATTTATTTTTTCAGTCAATTATATATTCAATCATAAGATTAGAACACGTCGATAGTAAAAAATACATGTTTGGGGTATACGTGCATTCAAAAGCTTGACTTGTATTATATTTAAGCATATTGAACATATGCAATGGGTAAGTAATTGTATATTTTAATTTTCGCAAATACCACTTTTACTAAGTATACTTCCTGTTGAAACCACGTTTAGATAAAAATGGCTGCGTTTAAAACAAATATTCCTTTTTAACAAGAAAAAGGATATATATTTACATATTTCTTTAGTCCGCTTAGTTGTATAAAACAGATAGAGGACAGATGGCTTATACTCGATTCGATACAGTTAATTCACGTCATTTTGGATAAGATCAAGATTAAAATTTTAAAATATAGTTTAAACACACTAGAAAAACATATAAATGAGTCTTATAAATTATTTTAATGAAACTAAGCATTTATTTAATTTTTTTATATACTATAATAGAAAACCAGAGTTAAAGATAGATGTTGAAGGCTGTGTCCTTACCAAAACAAAAGGAATTATCAAAATAGAGGAAGTAACTTATCATAGTCTCGACATGATGTTGACATGTATTTATTAAAAGACATTATTTCTAATCATTACACTATTAAAATGGCATTATGGAGAAAATTAAACAACTATGGTTTTACAAGTTCGAAATAATTATATTTGTGTCAAGCCATCTAATGCCAAATCACCGAGGCACATCATAAAAACTAGCCACTTAAGAAGAGAAGAAAAAGCAGATGTACAACAGTACAAAGACACGGTTAAAGTTAACAAAAAAAGATCATGGTTATGACATTGTGAGGTGAAAACCATTGTATGAGCTAACGTGAGTTGGATATATAAATACGTTGCATCTCCATTTTTTTTCAAACTCCCTATTTTACATTGCCATGTATCCTGACGTAATGAAAAGACCTTGAATACATTTTGGTTGGTTCCATCGAAAAGTACTATTTGCCAAGTTGGAATATGCCATTGCAAATGAAAGGATCTGAAAAGTACCATTGCAAAGATGGAAAATTCTTGAAAAATACTACTACTGTTGCTAATTTTATCATCGAAAACTATATTATTGTGTTTCTCAAAGAGAGAAAATTTCAAAATAGAGGATAGAGAGTCAAAATGTTGGTGTATTCATGCATGGTCGCATATGGTTCCAGAGAAAGAGAAAAAGACTCCACTGGAACATGGGCTCGGACATGGACTATCTCGCATTCTTGTGCCTTTTTCTAGAGGCTTTCCATAAAGATGAAGATAGTTCTCGTGTTACTTTACATCACCTATTTATTAGTATTAAAATTAACTTAGTTGATACAAAAGGTGGCTTAGTTTTGATAGAAAGAACAAAAGAAAGAGAGCAGAAATGTATATCATCTTGTTGGCAACTTCACAAATGAATGAAAGCCGCATTTCTGATTCTTTTGGTATCGTTATGGGGAAGAATCATTTGTCCTTGCAAAGAAACACCGGAACTTCTCCTACATATCTATCAATTTTCCACATACAAGTTGTAATGGCAGCAATTTTTTGACTCCAGCCAATGTCTCCAAAGATTTGACACATGTTTTGGTTGATTTTGTAGTGGGAGTGCATGACACTCAAAAATCTTTTCGACCGAAGATCTAACTATGCTATAAAATATGTTCAACACATGACTATCAACAACATGATTGCGAAATATTTTGACTCCGAAATATTTGGATGTTCCTTTGGACTTCCAATTCCATTGTTAACAAGCCAATTAAATGATACGCTTATAATTGAGTGCATATAAAATGTCAACTGGTGACAACATGATGCAAAATATTTCCATGGTAAATTCAATGTTGCTTACGTCTGTTTGACAAGCAGGTCGAAAATTGCATTTTGGGGGCAACATATTGCCGATATAAATGCCGAGCTCTCTCATTTTCTCAATCTTTTCCGCACTTGAAATTAAAGTTACAATAATAATAAGCCGTGTCTTTTCCAGTTACCACAAATACACGTATCTTCCTGATGTTGACCTGAAAAAGTTCTTGAAGATGGGCCAAAGGGGTTTACAGTTGGAATGGAAGTGATTGCGGTTGTCTATGTGACACAGATGACTGACACTTTCAGTTGATTGGAAAGCAGAGAGCAGAGACATGCAGATAGGAAATTGGCATAAAAGCATGCATCAGAAGATAAATTCTAGTTTCTCTCATGATATTGTTTCAAGTGGAATATTAATCCATTTCTTGGAATCAGGGTATTTCAAGCCCAAACTTAATGCGCAAAAAATTCAGTTCAATTCAAGATCCAAATTATCAAAATAGTCCATCTGGAACACAAGAAATTGTTCTGAAGTTCTCTTAAAAAAAGGAAGCATCTAATAGAACATGGAGTTAGTGAATTCATACAAGAATTACGTGTTTCAAATGAGGCCTCACACTTCTATAGACGTGCACATGTGTCGACTTGAGATTGACAGGGTATCCTTGATCCAAGGTGTACTTGCACTAAAGTAACAATCAAGCATAATATGATAAAAAAAATTGTACACGCTTACAAGAGAACCACATCGTCTTTAACACAAAGTTTGGTACATAAAATTCTTATAATAAGATTATACCTTCTTATCCCCTTAAATTGTTTTCCCTAAGGCATAAAGGAAGGATATATGCACTTTGCAACTGTAAGGTTCCACAGATCACATTCTGAGCAATAATGGACTAAAATTATGCCTAGATCGTCTGCTTTGAAACTAAATGTTTTTTTTTGTACCAACATCTAATAAGAAACTTGATTGGTCTGGTGAACAACCAAACCTTGAATTGTCATGTCTATATTCAAGTAATCCCTCAAATTATTGTACCTTCATACAATTTGATCGTAAATTGTACACAAATCCCTCCCCATAAGAATATTCCAAGACATCTTTTCTGCTGACTGATGACTTTGTTGATGTTTTCATTAACTCTTACTGGAATTATGACACGACAGACTTTAATTCTATGTTTCTTCCACAGTTTCAATCTCTGAGGATGTCATGCATGCATGCCAAGAGAAAAATATGTGGCTAAAATTGAATGCCTTTTCTTTTCTTTAGACGCAATAATTGAATTCTGCTGCATCATAGCACACAGCCTATCAGATCAGATCAACTAGTGATAGCTTATGGCGATATGTCAAGTGTCAACTCAAGATAACTTCTTTTAAAAGAATAATTAGACAAGAAAAAGTTGCCTCGGCAACGGAATCAGAATACATAGATTTTAATTCAATGAGATGGACATTATTTGGCCTGGACGGCGTTGTTTAAGTCATCAACAACTAAAGAAATGCTAATTTAAACGGTATAGATACCTGATTTTCCTTCTCTTCCAATCAATTATTGCATGTTTAAATTAGAGTGCAAATAGATTGTCACTGTTGTCCGGATAAATGGCTAGCTGGAACTTGCACAATTCAATAATTGGCCTTTTGTTAGTCATTAGCCCTAATGGAATAATCAAACAATTTCTATAGCACTGAACGGTATTGTTAAATAAACATAAATTTAATTTACATCAATTCTTAATCGGCATGGTTGTGACCCTGCCTGATAAGATAAGCACAATTTGAGAGTGCGGTTAATTAGATGGATTCTTATATAAGAACTCAGAAGAAGTGCATTTCTGTGGGGGAAAAAAGCACTACCGTCAACCTTTTTTTATTTCTGGAACAAAGTGACCCTTTTTTCTATGTGCATACAGAAAACAATTATACAAGCGGCTGTCATGTTTGTTAAGATGCCACATTCCTTCGATTTGTAAAATTTGGATAAAATTTATGAAACGTGGTATAAATGTAAAAAGATTCATAAGTTTACTTATATTTTATATAAGATTTTCCTTCAATTATATGACACAATGTATTATAAAACGAAAATTATTTTGATATACCCTGGTGGAAAGTGCAATTTAATATATATATATATATATATGAAAATGGTTATATAGTGCCTAGGAGTACGTACTCCCGTCTTCATCCACCGTCCACAGGAGCCATTCCTGACAGAGCCTACTACCGGGTGCAAGTGCAGGACCCGTTTTGATTTTTGTGGACAAAAGGAATCCGCCTAACCCGCTAACCATCCCACGCTAATCGGAACCTAAAAGCTGCCGCAAAGCTCCCGGCAGAAGGCGGCAGTGGCAAACCGAACAAGAAATCGATAAATCAGGTCGCTGGACGAGACCGCGATTTCACGGGAGATTCGGCGGCGGCTCGGCGTACGTCCATGGTGCGATCCATCGGCGACTCGACGTCCACGGCGTAGTCCATCGGCAAGCCGGAGGCGACGGCCGGCCTGTATGGTCGTATGGCGACTGATCCACCGTCTAGCCCGGCCGTGCGGCGGTGATTCACCAGGTGACAGCGATCTGCATTCCTTCTATGCACCACATCCAGCGTCCACCTGAGCGAATTAATCCATGGTCTGCATGATGCTGATTAGTATTTTTCCGCTCTTCACCTCCTGGTTTTGGCCTCCGAAAAGGCTACTTGCATTGCTTGTTTTGATCGGGGAAACCAAGTACTGATACTGTCCATTCAGAATTCAGTTTACTGCTAGAGCATCAAATTTATTCTCCGTCATTCTGAACTTTTCTGCCTGATAGTTCTTTACCAGTGATTATGTTTGTGAATCTTTATCAGTGCGCCTATTTCAGGTCTAGGTATACTGCCGTTCTATTTCAGTATGTGGATTACATATAAAAAATCAGTATATGATACCAAGATCAATGCCTAATAATTCTGGTTCAATTGGGTACGTACCTGTGCTTTGCTGAAAATATGTTGTGCTGCCATCACAAGTACATACTGCAACTAAATAAGAAACAGTATATTCTAATGCTACTAAGTAAAAAATACTAGTATATACTAACTAAAAAAGTATGTACTGCTACTAACTAAAGAAACAGTATATACTGCTACTAATTAAAATCAGTATATAGTGCTCCTAATAAAAAAAACAGTATGTACTGCTACTAAATAAAAAACAGTATATATGCTACTAAATTAAAAACAGTATGTACTGCTACTAACTTAAAAATAAGTATGCACTGCTACTACCTTTAAAAAACAGTATATATTGCTACTGACTTAAAAAAATGTAAATGCAACCTTTAAAGCTGGTATCAACCCAACGATAGTATACTTGATCCTCCATTAATTGACAACTACAGCTGTACACGCCGGCGAAAAACGTGTTTCCGGATGGAGCAAACCAAGAAGCCAGACGAACGAAGCATACATAAACCATACTCCTCTTATCATTATTTAAAAATTTAACTACTTTATTTTTAAACTTCTAACTCTTATACATCTAACTATCCATTTACAAATATATAATAAAATTAGTTTGGATAATAAATTATAATAACTTATTTTTTTATTTAAACTCTCAATATAAAAAAAGATTTATCTTCTTATACTCTATAAGATATAAGATAGATTAACAAGCAAATATATATATAAAAGATATCTAACCTCTATTAATTATTAACACACTAACCATTAGACCGTTAGCGATAAACAAGACACCTATAATACACCTATAACAGATCATATTAAAAAATCGTTATAATAATAAACCTTACGTAAGATAGGTTTAGGCTACATAATTGTTATAGGTAATGGCTTACTTGTGATTGTCTCTGAACTCATCAAAGCTGATCCGATAGAGCTGATATCGTCTCTATCGGGTTTATACAATGGCCATCTTCAATCAATCGCTCTTTCTTATTTCTAATAGGTCTATGTAGAGAGATAAAGAATACGACGAATAAGAGGTTTTATTCTAGTGATGTGATAAGGAGCCAGACGAATGAACCAGTATGCATCGTTATGAGCATGTGCCAGTGAACAAGTACCGTATGTGATCGTGATCAGCTTGTATTAGTGCAAGGATCCTAACGAGGGATTTAGTATATATATATAATGGATCGTAGTACATCTTCACGAAATTGCATGCTACAGTGCACGTATACCTTTTTTTTTCGAAATTAAGAGATGTAGTCGTTAGTACCTACATGCATGAATCAATAGATAAATTAAATACTTATTTTTTTTCATGGCTGCTTTTCCGGTTCAGTTGAGCTTTTTTTTTTTTTTTTTTTTTTGCAAATCGTCCCTAATGGATCATCCAATGGGAGGTGGGAGTACATATCGCAGGAGTACGAAAGAGTCGTTCATATATATTATATCTGAATTAGAGATATGAGCTCTGTTCTGTTCTGTTCTGATATGTGCTTCCCTGCTCGACCTTTCTTCTTGAAAATATGTTCCAATTTTAAATTTGGAAGTGTTCAAATTTCTGTCACTTTTCCCATCTCTTGCATCATAAACCAATGGTTTTTATTACTCTCCTATTAATTTTTTCTTTGAATTCCTTGTGATAATTTGGAGAAATATGGTGGCATGGAACATATTCCAAGCAACACAAGATGTGAAAAATCCTTGCTGTGTAGTACAAAAAATTTCAATAATGCTCTGCCCTAATGGAATATCCCAAAGCATCTCTGAACATCTAGAACACTCTTTTTTCTTGGTCGATTCCTTCCTACATACGATACTTATAAGTTAAAATTTGAATTTTAATACTTAAATTTGGATTGATTTTAGAGTTTTTATCATATTTTATTTTTTTACATTTGAAATACGTGTATATAAAAGCTTTACTCATAAATTATTTTTTAATTATTAATAAGTCGTTTCACTTATAATAACAATAAGCAAATCAAAAGTCTTTCAAGTCTTACAAATATGTGGCTTGTCCTTTTCTTTTGTTAGAAAAATTATGTGGCTGCCCAATTATGTGCTGTATTTTATTAGCTGATAAGTGAAAAGCTGGTACAATATCACATCACATGGAAGCAGATGTCAACTTATCGTATCAAGAGATAGGTTATGGGATTGATTAAAGTCAAACGAGGCAGAGGAATTAAGCTATATTAATTATATATTTCCCTTATAATGAACCGACCAAGTGCTTTTGGAGAAATTGCCGTCAAGCAAGCAGGCTCCCATGTTGGAGGAAACAAATTAAACTATAGTTTGTGGTAGGGTTGCTTGTGTTGCGAGAACTGGACTTCAGAACATGTGTGGTTGGTTTTTTTTTCCAATTCATATCTGAACACATCACTACGTGAATGCACCATAGTTACACATCGGTAATTACTACGTTCAACACTTTAGATACATCCATACGTGTAATTATAAATGCATAGAATTATTTAAATATAAAGTCATATACCCATAACACTGTAAGTATTTCTATGTGAGCATAATTTGCTTGTCTTGGAGGAATGTCTATAATTAATTTTGTTATCTGCCATTCAAACATCCCGTATTTCTGATGATGTGTTTAGGTGTTACAGTTTTGTCGATTATTATCGCACGGGCATAGTAGAATCATTTTCTCATCTTTCTTATTGCTGTATTATAGATTTCTTAATTCCTTTACTATTTTTAGATGAGTGCATTAATCATTGGAGTTGTACGTTATACTTCTGATGAGATGGGGGTGTATGATATAAAGTGTGTTCAATTATATCGATATACCATCTTGGCAGTGAATCTCAGCTTTTATAAATTGGTCCCTGATATATTTTTTTAGTACTATGTAACAGTTCAATATTTGTTTTAAACAAGAGCATTTAAAATACGCAAAAATGTGATACTAGCATATTTAATTAAAAACTATTTCTATCATATATTATAATATATTTGTTTTTACCTATAGCAAAGATTTTTTTGCTAGTGTATCATAAATTTCTAACAGTAAGACAAAAGGCATAGTAATCCTATGTCGCAGTAGCATCAAATTGGTTTATAGAAGCGAAAAGGAACATTTCCGGTGATAAGATTAAGATTGGACATTACAATAAAGCGTAAATTCGGTTAGCACTAACAGATACCATATTACCATATGGTTCTAGAGGGGTAGAGGCAATATAAGAAGAGTTCTTCATCTCTCATAGTTGAGAAGGAATTTTCTCAAATACTTGTGCCACTTTTTCTCAAGTGTCCTTCTGATTGACACGTACAAAATTGAAATTTGTTCCTTACACAGAAAATTTTGCCATCTGTTCAAGTGTGCAACAGCAAACTGCAAAGACTTTGATTTCACTGGCACTCTCGTTACATGCAAGTCAATGCCTCCCAAAATATTTTGGCCTTCTCGTGATCTCGACCACTAAAAATACTCCCAAGATAATTCTGAATCAAGGCATAAATTTTGAAACAAAAGCGTTGTCGAAAAAGCATGGTAAAAGGAGGGGCAAAATCACACAATACACGCATGGTACTCACCACGTACATACAATACATGCATAGCATTAGGTACTCAAACTCTTCACTTCTGGGCAAAATCACACACAACTAGCTTTATTTATTTATTTTCTTGAATGGCAAGATCATAAACACCTGGTCGTTCAGGAATTAAAATGGTATACTGTACAAACCCCAGTGGTAAAAAGAAAAAGAAAACAACAGCCAAAAAGAAGAGTTATTAACCAATGCGCCTATTCAATACAGACAACTGCCCAGAGTCACCATTGAACAGGTAAACCTCCAATGGTGAGTAAGATGATGGGAATGGCGATGACGTGAACCTCGTCGATGGCTGTAAGATCCTGCATCCCTTGGGGCATGGAATGGTCAGAAGACGTGCGCCAGTCCGCATTTGCCAAATCTGTAAACATAGGATACAACCACACACTAAGTTTCCGCCATCAATCACATTGACAACCTTCTGGGAGAAGAATCATGTCGTAAGTATATCATATCAACAGAAACTACCTCAATTATGCCTTTACGTGGGGCATGGATTGCTAGACAAAAGCAATAATCACTCTTTGTATATTCCGTGTGCAGTGAGCTTGATGCTTCGTCTTTGTTTAGAAGCATCTCCACAAAAAGACATGAAGCATTACGGTAACCCTGGAAATTTGACACATTAATATTAAATGATAAAATGATGCTCCAAACAGTAGAGGATGACTTAGATTAAATGAAGTGAACTACTTGGTCAATTATAATTGTTAAGCAATTGACTCTCGTTATTCAAGAGTTGCTTGGTCTGACATGGTAGTCCCAGTCCCTGCATCTGGATGCATATTATTATTTCTCTAGAATTGGAGTAATAAACTTATGAACATGGATGCAAATGTGATGAATTATGCACATGGATACAAAACCAAGTATTATTCACTACAGAAGTAAATATTGGAGATATGGCTATTCTGTAGGACAAGATAACAAACATAAAAAATTCTTGATGGGCTGCACTTGATAACCACCTATTATCTGAGTAATATTTTACATTTGGTTAGGAGTTTTTGTTTCATTTGTAGTACCTATTAGGATCTCTTCTATTACATTTTTGGAGCTACCATATAACTAAACTTATCATATATCCATAGTGGGATAAATAAGGCAAAGAAAGAGACTAAAGACTAAATACAGTACCTTGTAATCCATTCTTCTTGCTCAGCCATATTTTGATAAATACAAGTTGTGGTATGACCACAAAACAGTATCCTAGCCTACTGCTCCCACAAAGCACTGGTTTATGACTAAAGCTCAATGGGTTAGGATGTGAAAGTAGCAGACAAAGAAAAATGCCATTTTATGTGTATCAAGTTAACCTTTGCACAATTAACCACTAAGGATGGTGCAAACCAGAAAACAGCACAAGAAAATGCTGCCAACATATCGAAGCAAAACAAACATGTTACAAAACATAGCAATACAACCAAACCATCTAATCAAAATAGGTAACGGCAGTTAGTAGTTAATGAACATTGATGTCACACACACAAGCTGCATTGCTGCAGTTGTTGAGACCACACCATGCTAAGACTGTAGTTAATGGTGCAAGGATTAGGGCAGGACCACAAAATTGTATCCTTGCCTACTACTTTCACAAATGCTCTGCTTTAATACTAAAGCTCAGTGCCTAGGATGTGAGAGCAGCAGACAAAGCAAAATACCTTTTTCATGTGCACAACCCTAATCCTTGCTTAATTAACCACTATCCAAGAGTGGTGTGCACTCGGAAAAAAGGCACAAGAAAATGGTGCCAGCACATCCAGAGCAAAACAAATGTGTCACCAACCACGGCAACACAACACAACCATCTAATCAAAATATTTAACAACAGCTAGTAGTAAATGAACATTACTGCCACATACTGACTAGCTGCGGTTAATGGGATGACACGCTAAGATAGTTAATGGTGACAGGGTTAAAGTAGGACCACACAACAGTATCTTGGCCTACTACTCCCACAAAAGCATTGCTTTAATACTAAAAGCTTGATGGCTAGCATGTGAGAGCAGCAGACAAAGTAGTACCATTTTTTGTGCAACCACCTAATCCTGGTACAATTAACCGCTATCTTAGGGTGGTGCAACCCACACACAAAAAGGTACCATCAATTGCTGCTATCAGTCAATTACGCATGGTTGCCTCGCTGACAGCTTGAGCAGTGTTATCTCCTGGTGGCTCGAGCTGCGGTGTAGTGGCCTCCCAATTAACTTGTGCAGTGACAGAACAAGGCGTGAGCAGCTCGACTAAAGCATGAGATGATCCAGCTGATAGAGAAGCAGCATTTGGGCAGAAGCAAAATTAGATGTCCTTGGTTTTAGGGAGACCATTAGGAAGAGGGGGTTAATGGACGGTGTACCTAGTCAAGGAATTAGTCACAACGTTTGTGGGTGAACAACATAAATACTTTGACTTGGTTATTCCAATGTTGTGATGCCAAAAGCACAATATCAATGGAGGCAATCAGAAAATAAAATGGGAAACATGACACCATGAACAAAGAGCAGTGCTGACACTGCACAAGCACACACGAGTACACAACATGGTAACAGGGTCAAGTGCATGTAGAGCCACAGGCCGCAGCTAGCCGATGAAAAGCAAAGAGGAAGGAATGTATGCGGGAATAAGTGGAGCAACCCACCATACCAATGAGCTAGTACAGGAGAGAGAGGGTGAGATGAGAAAGAAATACATTATTGTGGAAGAAGGGCAAACTTGCTCTTTTGTTGCAACTTGCAAACTTAACAGTGATCTCACAATGGAGTAATGGAAATGGCATGGTAGTGTGAGAAAATTTAAACCAATTGCATGTAGGGGAAGGGTCAGTTTTCATAAGCAAACAAGTTGCCTGGAAAATAAATATTTTTCTCAAATATAAACCTACACAGAGTTATAAATCCTAAATCCAACTATACAGCTACACCTAGAGCCACGAAAACAGTATAAATATAGAATATGCAAGGGTTGCACCTAGACTTAACAAACATCACCACTACTGGCTGACGTATTGTTTTCATCTTTTATCTACAACTTTTAAATGTCTTGCTATTTTTCTTTTTAAGATAATTGCTCTATTTCTTGGATCAACTCCTCTGTTAGTCAAGACTATCTATTCTTCAGATTTGTGATTATCTTTACATTTTATGTCAGTAGCAATGTAGTATATAGTTCTTGTGTTCCATTTCAAAATTTCAGAAATTGAATATGAAGTTATACTCGAGTAATTACCTTCCATAGCCGTACAGCCACAAGGGCATGAGTGTCCAGTAGTAGGATGCGGCCAAGAGAATCAGTTATGGCGGCCAATGTACCACTTGGGGATAGTGTAAGCTGTTCACCCTTCCTCGGTGAGTCTTTCAAGCAAGTTAGGGGTGATGCTGCAGCAAGCGTAACCATGAGAAACAAGCTCATTTCTTTCAAATTACAGTAACCTGATTATTTAGGCCATTACTTTTTGCAAAGGACTGAGGCTTAGGACGTGATTTCTTAGTCAGTGATGGTTTGCTCTGCCATATAATTTTAGACAAAGATGATATTGTTGAAAATGTTGCAGCAACACCTCTTGATAAAATTGCTCCAACAATTGACCTGCTTCTGTCTTCTGATAGCCTGCAGAGTCATCAAAATGTTGAGAAAAGCCCAAACAAGAGCAAATTACAGCTCTATCTTCCCATTTTCAACATTTGCATTCATAGAAGTTAAACACTATTTTTAATCAAATTGAATTAATACCAATCTGAATCAAACATATAATTGTTTATTGTTGCAGTGCAGTGGCAAAATGTGCGTCCAAAAAATTATGCAAGGCAGACATGGCCCAGATATGCCTTGCAAACCCTAAACCATACAGCTCACGATGGAAGCACAGATACAGAAGAGTGATTACCAGATTGGAAATGGTCAAGCCCCTGAGTAATGGAACTCACCTATATGCAGAAACTACAACATCCTCTCCAGCTGTAATGGCACAATAATGGCACTGACTTGACTGCCCAGCAATATAAAAGCAGCTGAATTCAATACGATAATAACTTCAGAAACTTCACTGAAGGTAACTTCTTAAATGGAATAGGGTACAAAAATTGAAATAATACTGATAAAGGCAAGCTGGATTTGAACAACGGGTGTAAGGGGTACAGCGGTAAGAGAAAGATATGAGGGAAAATTACCTGAAGTTCCAATAACAGGGGTGGTATCAGCCCAACAAGTGCAGCATCTGCACAAGAACTGAATTTGCTTACATTCCAAATTTGGAAAGGTATTCTTCCAAAGGAATTATCATCCTCAGCATCTTCCTTTTCAGATTTATCTTTCCACACGTGTGATTTAACTTCACAAAATGATTTTTGAAGCACGTTCTGCAAGTAACCAACAACTATTATTTGAAGAGAAAAAGAAAGACCGATAACAAATATACTGTCTACTGAGCATTGATTTGTTACTGTTACTGTGCATGGAATCAAACAAGGTTAATCATGGCTGTAAAAGAAACATGGCATATATTTCTTATGGGACTCTAGATAATTGGAATTACTTCAGCTATCGGCTAGAAAATAAAATTATATTGCATTTTATGATTGGAATATAGGTATATGTTCCTCTAATACAGAACATACAGAACATAGGTGGCATTTGTACGAAAAAGAATCTCACTCCAAAATATAATATTTTCTTCATCATTAATGAACTGATATTTGATAGTATTCGAAGTTATTACCATGCTCTTTTATAGTAGTTGTTTGTCTGAGACATTCTCAATTGCAATCAATGTTGAATTTCTCCCAAGATCCTACTATTGGTAGTAATAGTACATGGTTAACTAAAGCCAAGAATGCTATAAACTAAAAGCAAGAGAACAAATAAACAAAATCATATTTTGGAGCACATCTAGGAGGAGCCACACAGCATAGGAGAATGGGAAATCTAATCTCAACTATAGGATTAAAGTTGGATGGAGAAAATGAAATAAATTTAAGTATCTACAAAATGAACAGATTGAGTGCAGCAGAGTAAAGCAAACTTTTTAAAAACTGAAAGCAATTTTCAGTAGTTGACCAAACAAACCTAAATTTTATTCAAAGACCAAGACTAGTAGTTCAAAATTTCCAATTTGTAAGTTTAGTTTTCATTTCAAAGGTGCGCATGAAAGAAAAATATCTAACTTGACAATAATTATCAAATTTCCAAATTTTGCAACTGGGATTACTAAAATTTTCCTTTTGAGTATTTAGGTTTGATGAATACAGAACAACTGATGAAAGGTTATAACATGCAGGTCAAAATGCCAAAATACAGGATTACTGTTGCATCAAGTTCTGACATATCTTAATAGAATGAATATTTTGGATATATTTATCAAAAGTGTAGTACGTAAAACTCAATTGAATACCTCTGCTGCTTTGTACTGTGCAAGCAAAAAAAAAATGGTGTTTCTCTAAAAAATACAAGATTAGCGTTTCCATCAAACATGACATTTCAAATTGTAATAGAAAAATAACAAAAGATTTATAGAAACCTGAAGGTCAGCACCATCGAAACATGCAATAACACCAGGGAAAAACACAGAAAGCTCATCCGAACCTGAATCTTCCCAGGCGTTTTCCTTCCTCTCACAGAAGTTAAGTTTTAGTATCTTTGCAGGATAAATACTCTGAAATAAGCAATACAACAATCAGAGGTAAGAAATAAAGAAATGCCAAAATAAATATGAACTATGCATGTGTATAGCAGGGACATGAGAACATAATAAATGAACTACAATTATCTTTTAAGCAGAGTAAGTTTGATCTTTAAATCCTTTGGGCTTTACGAATAAATGTGCTACCCAGTGCCCACAGAACAAACCATAGTTAAAGCAGGTTATTTTCCCACACAATTACACTTACTCCCCTTAACAATTTAAAAGTAAAAATATAACAATCACCCAGGGAAATAGTGCCTATGGTATTATCTTATAATTAGGCTATGACTTACAGTAACTTAAACGACATCTAGGAGGAACTAATCATACACAGACCTAACAATTTATAGCAAAAATCCTATATTTGCTGTTTACAACAGCCACCTAGTCATGAACCCCGCTGCACTCACAAACTATGGCTAAAAATCCCAACATTTCACACCCCAAGTCTTTGCAACTTCTTCTATCCTCGTACGGGCAATCAGTGCTGATCAAATAACGAAAACAGTGCAATCTTAACATAATCACGACCAGATATAGATCTACCAAATTCTGAAAGCCCTAAAATTCAAATTCTCCGGAGAACAAAATATCTACAGAGAAATCGATCGCATAACAACCTGCTTGTGCAGCAGATCACCGGCGAGAGAGTAGAACAGAAGCCACCCGGCGTCCGTGCCCACGGCCACGGCCACTCCCTCCCCGACCTCGGCGTCCTCCCCGACGAGTGGGACCCACTCCAAGGCGGAGATCCGGCCATCGTCGGGTCCCAGCGCGGGCTTCACCGTGACCCCGCCTCCACCGCCGCCACCTCCGGCGACCGGGATAATCGCAAGCACGGACCGCGCCGCGCTAGCGACGGCGAGGGCGCGAGGGAGGGGAGCACGGCGGGGTCGTCCAGCCACCCCTCCCTCTCGCCGGCCCCCACGGCGGCGAGGTCCTCGGACGCAGACGCGAGGAGGGCCACCTCCGACAGGTGGTGGTGGCCCCGCCGCGCCATGGGGGGAAGCGAGGGGAGGTCGCGCGAGCGAAGCTTCTGGAAGGTTCGAGCCAGATGACGAGGAGGGCGAAGGGGAGGCGGCGAGGTCGTGTGGTTTTTGCAGATTCACCCTCTGGTTATCAAGTAATGGAATTTCGCCTTCAGTATGGAGGGACGTAGAGATGGCTGAAAGAGTAGCAGTCGTAGAAACATTTTAGACAGCATCTCCAACAAGTCCTTAAAAAAAAGTTAAATGAGGGTTTTCTTTATTTCTTACCGATCCTGAAGATATGCCAAACTCCAGCAACAATCTCCATGTCTCAGCCCTATTTACTTTATTTTCTATTTCAACGTATGTTTATATCTAGTTTAATATCATAATAATTTAAAAGTAAATATTTTTAACACATAGAATTTAACCTTATCTAAATCTGCAATTTCAAACACTCTAGTTTAAATTCAAATTAAATTTTTTACACTTAAAAATAACATACCTACAAGCCAATTAATGTTCAAGACATCACACAACTCATACAAAATGCAGTGAAACAAATTACTAAGCAGCATGAAGCGCTTACAAATGCTCATTATCTCGAAGTTGCTTGATAGCTCTAAACTTTTCCAATCCAATTAAACTCGGAAACATATGCATGTAAGAAAAATACATTCTTGTGCTATTCAAGAGTTTTATATTCATTTTTCCTCCACTAGCCATTGCATGTATACGTACTCCACTGCATTGCGTACTCCACTAGCCATTACAAAAGCACGAAGGGTGCTGAAAGAAAGCTACAAAAAGGATAGCGAAGGAGATACTTTTTGTTGCTGTGAGCTTGTGCTTTACTACAGAGATTTCTCCCCAAGTCGTGCGGCCAGCCGTGCGTACTGTGCGAGGCGGTGGCCGAAGGCCTGAGGGCGTGCGGCGGGACCGCAGAGGTGCGGATGGTGACCTGAGGACGTGGGCACGGTGGCCGGAGGGCGGATGGTATGCGGGCAGTGGGTGGACAACCGACGGGCGTGCCGACGCTGCGGGCGGGGGGACGGCGGCCGGCGGCCATGCGGACGTTCTTTGCTTCATGTATCGGAGCTGCTGGAAGGACCTCGCCTAATCTGTCGAGGGCGATCTCGCCGGAGTTTCGGGTGAGGCCAACGAGGCCGGCGACCGGAGCGGAACCGGCCGAGGAGTGCCGGCGCCGTCGCTGCGTCCACGCGGGGAGAACATCGGGAGGCGCGCACCGGGAGTTTTCCTCCCGCGCTAAGAAACTGTCGATTGGGGGCTGGGGTGATGAGATCTGAGGGACTTACTATTTTTAGGTTCTTAGTACGGGCTCTATTGAAGCTGGGTTTCTAGATTTAATCCTCTAAAATCGTTTAGGGGATTTATGTAGGAGTCCTACTGAAAATGCTCTAAGTAGGAGATACTTACCAAACATAAGTCACAAGGTCCAATTCATGCTCTAAGCATTAAGCATTGATTCTCGTAAAAACAGTCTTTAATATTGATTTATAACCTCTCGGTTATAGATTAAAAATAAATATTTTTAGTTTTGATTTAATTGGTCGGTACTAAAACCTATCTTTAGTATTTAGTTGATTACACCAACTTATACTAAAAATAGTCATCCACGTGATGTAGGGGTGACTACCAACCAATACTAAAGTTTTTTTGGTTATACTAGTTTTTAGGTCTTAGTACGGGCTCTATTGAAGCTGGGTTTTTAGATTTAATCCACTAAAACCGTTTAGGGGATTTGTGTAGAAGCCCTACTGAAAATGCTCTTAGAGAGTATGTAGGAGATACCTTACTAACCATAACAAGGTCCAATCCAAGCTCTAAGCAAAACGAAAGCTTGTAAAAATAGTCTTTAATATCTATTTATAACCTTTAGTCTCAGTTATATAACCGTACATGTAATCCAAGATTAAAAATAGATATTTTCAGTTTAGTATTAGTTGTTTTTTAAAATAGATATAGAAGATTTTTCAAGCAGTTAAAATATGGTATAAAATTTTCAAAAGAGGAAAAATATGAAAAATAATTTGAAAAAACCAGAAAAATTATAGGATAAATAGATTTAAGGAAAAAAGAAAACTAGGATAATTAATTTTAAAAACTTTAAGGGTAAAATCTAATTTTCTATTCTTTTTTCTCTATTTTTCTATAATTTTTCTTTGTTTTCTCTTTTTAAAACTTTTTTCATTAGATTACCTCTATTTTTACCATTAAGATATATTCTTATTTTGTTAAAAATTTTATTTTTTCTTATCCATTTATATATATATTTAAGAGCATGAGGTATACATATATAGCTATAAATACAATACCTAACCATATAAGAATATAAGACGAAGTTGCTAATCTTTTAAACCTTAAATGAGTGAAATCACCCAATAGAACTCTTTCTCCTCTTAATAATCTTTAGTATCGGTTAGTGTCTCTAGCAGGTGCTAATATATTTGGTAATATCAATCAGTACTAATGTACTGATTGGTGTCATGGCTATCGATAACTTCTAACTGTAACAACCAATAATAAACTGTTACAACCGATAATAAAGAAGACATTAGTATAGCTTGATATTATCCATCGATACCATTAATTCTTTAGACGTAATAAAGAATATTTTTAATACCGGGTTTTCTACCCATCGATATATTTATATTTTGAGTCGTTGGACTAAAAATCATTTCTGATTGGAGGCTGTCTCCATGCCAATATCGTTGATTCTTGTATAGCAAATGAATGCTTCCTCATTCCATGAGTGTATTTCATCCAGCGGCGATCAGTTCTAGCATAAAAGAAAGGGCGGGCCAGAATTGGCATATTTGAAAATTTTATTTAGACCACAGTTCGCTGAATTCTTTTCCCAAGTGAAATGTAAATTTTGCAAAATCCCTTGAACAATAGAGCTTGCCACATTCAATCTATGATACTGACATATTCTGATAAAACATGGGGACTCAATCTCAGCAGTGCTTGGTCTAGCTATACTCTACATCACAAAGGAACAGGTAACACTTATATTTTAAACCACCTGCTCAACCCTTTTGGTTTTACATTAGCATGATTGCTTGCATGCATTGTACGTTCTTTGAAGTCACAACTTGCCATGGAAGGTATTGGGAAGATTTAGAGGACGGAGCACCATATGATACTTCCACGGCTAAAGGACAAAGTTTGCAGCAATCGACCAGCTTGCTTTCTGTCGCAAGTCTCAATATAGCATCCCTGCTTTACCATGTATTCTACATGGATAATGAGAACAATGTGATCCTCAATTTGTTTGTGTAGTGCTTACAACTCAACTATTTCTTTTTGTAGTGCTTATGAGTCAGATTTATTTAACAATTTTGTGCGTGCTTTGGTCAGAGAAATTAAGTAGATCCAAGTCTCTTGCATAAGAACATTATGTTCACAACTTCACACATTCAACCTTCATTTAAGGGATGACAAATTATCGTGTTTTGACTACGTAAATTTACTAGATGAATCAACATGTGGGATACTAATGCTCTGGTCTCCCTGCGATTATTCACTGGATTTTGTGTTTTATTCCTAGTCATAAAGAAATAATGTAGTTACCTTTTAGGGAACTTCAATACTGGTGCATGCTAAATGAAGATCTTAATTCATTGGTGCAGCACATACCAGGACTAAAATTGCCTAAAAACAACTATATCATTCATCGTTGCAGCACCACAATTTCTTTCCTACAATGCATAAAATTTGTCTTTCAATAGGTAAAAGGTTCATGTTTGTTGTCCCCTTCTTAATATCTTCATTGTACCATAGCGCTATATATTTCTCCTGTCTTTGCTTCCATTCTTTAGATTTATCTTCTTTTTTCACTCATTTGTGATGCACTACTTCCTCTCTCTCTCTCTCTCTCTCTATATATATATATATATATTTGCATCTATGCTTTCCCACAGACATATAAACAGTACAAGCTAGCATGTGGAAATTAAATATGGAAAATCAATTTTAATATATTGATCGATACTGTAGGACAAGTACTTACGTATACGGTTGTTCCTGGTGTCTGGAGTCTGAACTCATCTCCCCTTCCCATCATGCTCATCTACCTACTTTTGCTATCAACTGCATGATTCTTTACTACATCATCACTAAGGTAGTGCTCTTAAGCATAGGTTAGGTAAGATTTTTCACGCCTTATTCATTAATTAAGTATTAACTATTGTAATTTTAAAAAAATAAATTTATTTGATTTTTTTAATAAGCTTCTATAAAGAATTTTTTTTAAAAAAACGATAAGTCCATCCAAACTTTCGGTAAAGAATATGGCCTTCTCGAAAGATGAAGGAAATACCTTTTCAGGTTGCTAGAGCTTCAATTTTGGAGTGGGAGATGTTGGGAAAGGATAGTCAGTGGAGCTATGATCAAGCAGCATGCAGCATGTACTTGTTCTAAAAGCTAAATATCAATATGCGCGCTAGATTGAATTCCACTAAACAAAGTTGTGAGCTAGTACCACATCTATTCAGCGCAGCTATGCATCTATGCTGAGTGAGATTAAATGGGATTAGGGTACACTGTTTCGCGTAAGGGTTCTTTAAGTAGGAAAATCAAAGCTAAAATTGCCCATCCAAATTATTCCATAGCAGAATCTAGACCCATCTGGTTTGTATGATGCTTATGTTCTGTTTCTAGTTCTTCCTTACATGGACAACACATGTTATTTGTTTTTAATTACCAGGGCGTTTTCATGCAAAATTCACACCCCAAGTAGCCTTTAATTATGGGTGATCTAAAAATTTCTTATTTCAGATAAATTGATTTTATGATTTTTATTGTAGTTTATTTTATAGCATTTGTTTTTAAATAGCTATAAACACGTTTACCTATAAATTATTTTTTATCGTTTCGCTTACTCTTTCAATAAGTAAAACGATAGGAGCCAAAGATATTCCTTTATTTATCCAATGTATGCTCAAAAGCTATGCAGCTTCAGTTGGATGTAAAAGATGAACAATGTACAATATTAGGTGATTTGAGGGAGGCTGAATAACTTTATCTTAGGACATGTTAAGCGAAGAAATCGTGTATATGGGATTTGATGATTGAACTTTTGGTGTAGTTACGAGAGTAAACTACAATTTGGCCACTATTAGTAGAATTGATTTCTTTCACTTCACAAGCCCAAATAATTCGCTTAGGAGTCGGCACATAAAGATTTAATTTCATGTCTTCGATTCCTACAAAACAAACAAACAAGCTGAACAACTTCATTCTTATATTGCTCTGTTCTCATAAAGCTTCATCATCTATATAGCAACCTTGAAGCTTCCACTTCTTTTTTATATGTTCCTTCATGTTCAAGGCTTTTACTATTGTATATTCAACTCAGCTTCTTTGAGATTACAGTGACCTTGAATACTATTTTAACCAATGTAATTCTACTAGTTGGGGAATTTTTATATCCACACTAGCTCTTCTAAGCACAAGTTATGTGTTTTGGTTGGAGAATACATTGGAGTTCTGACATGAGGGGCATCAGGAGATTCCATGCAACGAGGAAAAAAGAAGATTGTAGTTGAACTGATAAGAGGACCAGGAACTTCATATTGGTGAGACACTGTCCGATGATGCAGCCTACTGGACCCTTGGATTTCTGTTGCTGGCGATGTGACCAACGGTTTTTCAGGGAAGGTAGACCAGCTGCAATATTATACTGGACCCTTGGATGAACAAGGGGGCACTCGTGTGTTCAGAAGAATTTCTAAGCAGGATGACGTGTTCCAACCATTCTGTGCTTATCTGGTATATGAAATGCACCTAGCCAGCCAGTTCTATGCTAGCTGGTAATTTGCTAATTACCTGGAATTGAACCATGTGTTCTGCACTTTGTGGATTTAGCACGCTTATGGCTAACTCTGGAAAGGACGATGCAGTGTGTTTAATTTTGGTTTACCTTTCTAGTTGGAGGCTCTCGAATCTTCCATGCATTAATCCTAGGATTTAGAAAAAAAAATCAGCATGATTGAAGAAAAGGAAGTAAAATCATGAAAATAAAAAGAAGTTGGACAAAATGTAAAAATCATGACTATCCAACTCTTTGTAAGTAGCATATATACTAAAAACGTGTGCCTACAATTAAATCAAGACAGTAAGTATAGGGCCACTGGTTCCTTCCTTTTTGCCCAAGCAAACCAGCACCTGTCATGGTTGGTTTCCTAAAAGAAAAGAAAATGTTGTCGATTGAAGGTCAAGTAAAAGTGTTCTAGTAGTTTAATATGATGACTTGCAGAAAAATAGCTGGACATATTATATTGTAATCTATGTTCTTAAGTAATGAGGTATTACTGGAATCTACATCACACGATGCAGACAACTACAATTATTACATCAGGGCATACGAAAAATGATGTATCCATGGTTAAAACAAGTTCAAATTGTAATACTGTTTTCCCCTGAAAAAAAGGCAATATGCTGTGTGCCTGTGTCCTATTTCTGTTTCCATGCTCAAACCAATTATTGTGCACAACAAAATCGAGGACCTGCTAGTACTAATTTCCATCTTTAATCTGTTATATTATGTCTCAATACAAGACATTTGCCAACCAGTGAACTGAATTTCGAGCTAAATAGACATTTCCACTTTCCAGTCTAATATATACTAATCTGTATTGTACTGTTTGTCTCCACTTGAGTGTATGCTTTCCATGCATAGGCGTCACTACTCCAGTTTCTTGTTGTTGCATTTGCTTAGAAAAATGAACAAGGGTTCTAAAAATGAACTACAGTTCAGGTAGTTGAGGTTCAGGCAGAGCTCCGTGAACTGAACTGAGGAATGAGGAGGCACAATCCAGACTTTATGCACTGCAGTAGATGCATGGTTGAAGAGCTGAACCTCTTGCAATCTGTACTCAACTTCTGTAAATGTTTGTCAATACAGTCTCAATGCTATTGATGGTATTGAATGGATGTAAATGCTTGTCAAAAATAACACATTAAAACCACCAAGCTACTTTGTGCTGCCTGTTTTATCCACTCATCAAACCAATCCGTTTACTGTAAAACTCATCCAAATCATTGGCACCAAGATGTGCACTATATATATTTCATACACATACCCTAACATACATAGTCTGATAGTCACAAAATTATAGGTGTAAAACTACAGAAGATGATCAAGCCGCCATGCAAAATTTATTCTCTTAAATGAGGTACATAGCTTGGTTGAAACATATATAGCAGTTGCACTCAATTTTTCAGTCCACGATAATTTGAATCCAACAGATTACTGCAAGGAATAGCTCTGCAGTACTTAAAAAATGTCGTGGTTTTGGACTAAAAAGACATCAGGACATCACTTATATATTGTACAAGACAGGTCGACGATGACCCTTTGCTGTTTATGCAGTACCTGTTTAGTTTTGTTGGAGTAATCCGGTCTATCCTCTATTCCTCTGCCTCTGCCTTTTTGGTTGTGTCACTCACAATGCATAATAAGGTTAGAGGATAGAGACCTATTTTCAGACCCCACTTTCAGATACATGCCATATCTGTTTTTCGTACATCCATAAACTACTAAACAATATTACCAACCATGATCAAACAGTTCAGTTATATGAGCCTATAAAGTAATACTAGTCCCTTGCGCACATGTATGAGCCATGTGCCATGATCATACTGTTTATAAAATTAATTTCAATATGTTTATGTGGTTCAACAGCTTACATAGCTGATGCTGTAAACAAATCCAACTATTCCACCATGTGTTGTACCGGGATAAATCATATATATACATATAAATTCTAGTAGAGTATATCTCTATGAATTCCTTTACTGTATTTTAGCACAGTTATCCTCGGCACCTTGATTATCAATTTCTCTAGTTAGATTTTACATCAATTATTCCACATTGAATGCAGTTCATGAATAAATGTTGAAAGCTGCATATAATTCAAACATCTCTCACTTTGCTAAAATAATTTATCAATAAAGTGAAGTACCAAGTCTCCGATGAGGAAAAAACATTCCTGACATTTAGTGACTGCAAGCCACATTAGAATAATGTAAACGAAGTATACAAACATACCTGAGTTTCATTGTTATACACCGTAAATGTAATGGGAGATTTCTCAATGTGTTCATGATGAAATTATAGAACAAGTGATAAGTCGTGGAGCACTTTCTACAACCATAAGTGATGCCAAACTTCCTTTGGCCACATACATTCCATCATTATTAAAAAAAAAATCCAATGATATATTCAATGGCTAAGGTTAGGTCATATAAAAAATTTTCATATATAAGAAAATTCAATTCTTTCATTTCCTCAAGAGTATTTGGAAACAATTCCTCACTGAGTTCAATTCCCTTTCAAAGGTACATAAACATATTTATAGTTTTCCATAGAGAATCATTTAAAACATGCCACTATGATATCCTTTTTAAATAAATAAATAATCCATATATATGTATTTCCACTCCGAAAACACATAAGGAAGCATATATTATTTTCATATTAAATAAAAAAAGATACTGGAGCTTAAACTTCCATCAATGTAATTAGGTCATTAGAAGCAATGAAAACATCATTGACATATGAAAATAATAGCATGAAAGTTTCATCAATAATTGCCAAATATATGGAACTACCACCTTCTGCCATGAAAATCCACATGACATATTTACATCAGCAAGATGAATATATTCCATTGATGTAAAACTTGTAAAGATTATAAATGGATATACACAATTTAGAAATCACAATGTCATTTCATTTTCTTTGTATAGAACCTTTAGTTGTCAACCTATGGGGTCGCCGTTGTTTGATTAGAAAAAAATACCAAACTTTATTTCTCTACAATAAGTTCAATTCTTACAGCGTTGGTTCCACCTATAGTTTATAGTTGTAGACTAGCAAAGTGTTTATTTTCCAGTTTGTTTGAGCCAATATTTGCAGCAGAAAGCCAAAAAAACCTCTCCAAACCATATAACATTTAAAGCCACCCAATTTGCAACATCTTAACAATTTACCACAAAAAGTAACACGGTAAGTGTTACCGTTCAACAAAGGTAGACCAATCCATGAGTAAGATAAATTCCTGATGAAGAACTTCATGCATTCGTTGATTCCTTTTTTTTTCTCCAGAGTACACATAATTTCTACGTATTCTGTTCACTTTCATACCTTCTGCATAGTTTTCCTTTTTCCTCTGCAATGACATTATACCTTTCCAAGCTTTCCGGTTCAGATTATCAGTAATATAATCAATATTGTCGGTGGAACGTGAATACATGATTTTCCTTTTCTAAACCATGAAGAAAACCACCTAATTTCCAGGTGCTAAACAACCCAAAACCAAAAAATTGACGCTACTAAGAGGAAATGTGTTACCGGTACTTATAGAAGAGCAAAGATGAATGCCGTGGGACATGGAGATGGATCAGATAAAAGCAGTGAAGACCATACACAAATCACTTCTGTTTTTTCTTTCCACTAACTTGATTTCCGTGAATGTTGATTCACGTGATTACCTACAAGACATTTGATCGATCAAGTCCAATAAAAAAATTACCTGCAGTACAATTGCTTCTAGTTTTGATCGATGTATGTTATCTTGATGTTGCCCCTGTTGATTTTTTTTTCCGGTTACATGAATTAAATATTCACGTGATTGCCCTCAAGAGAGAGATCGATGCTGCTGCTGATTGCTTACAATTTCTTGTGTTGCCTCTGTCTACAATTTCCTTTGTCTTTCCGAGCGTAGAAAGCAATTCTTCATCTGTTGATCAGAGAAAAAAAAACACAAGAATTAGCATATCAACAGATTAGGAGAAAATCACTTTGTTTCCATTGATGCGCGTGCATGGCAGATCGACCTGCTTGTCACACGGAGAAAATAAAATTGCTGCAGCTTCCTTTGTTTCCTCAATTTCCGTGAAGCAGGTCTGATTCACGTTTTGCCCTGGGCGGCTGGATCAATCGCGTGCGGCAGGGACACGCGGCCGAGTGCATGACCGCACAAGGAAGCACCGATGAGACGCCCGAGAACAGCGATGGAAGCAGCGCGGCGTGTTGCTGTCGATCGATTTGCTGAAGGAGAGAAAAGGCTAATGACGTTTCGTCGCGGGTGGAATTCCGCAGCAAGTTCACGGCGAGATCGAAATCAGCGAGAGGGACGCGTGGTTTTGATACCAATCTTAGGTTTTGTTGGAGCTATCCGGTCTATTCTCTATTCCTTTGCCTTTTTCGTTGTGCCGCGCTCAATACATGGCTAGAAGATAGGACATGCTTATATACCTCACTTCTAAATATATACCGTATCTGTTTCTGATACACCGTTAGACTCTCGAAGAATGTCATTAACCACGATCACATACTTCAGTTATAGAAGTCTATAGAGCAATACTAATCTCTAACGCACATGCGAGTCATGTGCCATAATCATATTACATATGAGATTAATTTTAATATATTCATGTGGGTCAATTACTTCCAGAGCCGATCCTATAAGCAAGCTCAACTATTTCACCATATGCATATACAGTCCTCGGGATAAATCATGTACACACATAAATTTCAGTAGAGTATATCTCAATTCATAGTGAATTTTACCATGCATAGATTTGTCAGCAAGGCATCATGGATTTTTATCACGCTTTGATTTATCTGCTCAAGTAACTTACAAAGTGATATTCTTATACAAAATTAGGTTCTCTTAACTCACTATGTACTTGGACCACGTTGAGACAGGATAATGTGTAGGAAAATCTTGCTTTTGTTGACAGCCCTCATAATTAACAAGTCTTACGTCCCTCTGTATGAATACAGTCCACTGTTCAGAAAAAAAATGAACTACCCTACTTCCTGAATTCAAGTAAGCATGGGTTCGTTAAGTTAAACTGACTAATTAAGATTAAGTCGAGCTGGATAATCAAGACGGAATGCTGATTTTACCGAGGCCAGGCACACATTATTCCCCAGCAAGAATTCAATCAGAATTTACTCTATTATATGTTTCTTCACCGAACTCGATGCTTTTGTTTCAACTAGTGTAAATATGTATATCAAAGGCATGGGAGGGATGTAAATGTTTGACAAATTTGACACATTAAACCATCTAGCTACTTTGTGGTACCAGCTTTATTCATTCGAGCCGATTTATTTACTGCAGAACTCATTCAAGTACCATTGGCACAAGATGTGCATCTATATATATTTCGTACATATGCCCCAAAATATGTAACAGTCACAAAGGTGCATAGAACTACATAAGATGATCAAGTGACCATGAAAAAAATATTTTCTGACAAGCCTACATAAATTGTTTTCTCTTGTGAAACTAGGACCATTAAATTTTTGGCATGGGATACCACCGGACACACCGTGTGATAAAGTGAGGATATGGATCCATTTGAGCTGATTACTGAACAACTGAAGGAAGAGCACAACCACATGCATTATGGGGATAACCAACGTATTGGCTCAGTCACACGGCAAATATGCCTCCATCAACTTGCTTTCTGTGTGCTAGCTGTGATATTTTCTTTCGATCTTCATTCCAACTGTACCTACTAGTGCAATTCTTTGCGTAGGTGAAACTGTTCTAGTGTTCTTTAATGATAAAAAAATAATTTATATTAAAATTAGTCTATATTGTAAATGATAAATTAGTTTATATTAAAATTGGTATTATATAATTGGTTTATATTAAAATTATTTATGAAAAAGTGTTGTGAGCATCTTTATACACTGATATAGATCAGATTGTGAAAATATATGTCTGAAAAATACTTTTTGTTTATATGTGTGTAGATATTAAATACTGAAAATATATGAAAAATCGTTGAAAAATTTAGAGTAATTTTGGGCGAAAATTAATAAATTCAATTTTAGAATTTGTTATAGTAACGTGCCAAAAATATGGGAAGGACAGTTGTACAGTACGAATGTGACCCAACTGATGAGCGAGTGGCTAGCATGGGCTGGCAGAGGCCGAAGGCCAACGGATTGGGCTGAGTTGGTAGGTAGGCTGAAAGTTAGCAAATCGGTGTACTGGCCTGATGGCGCGGAAGCGGCCTAGGAGGCATAGGTGAGCGCATGAAGATTGTGTGACTAACAGGTAGACCTGGCATGGCAATGACTTGAGCAGGTGTGGGCGCACGTGAGAGCAAAGACAATGTGGCTAACAGGTAGGCCCAATGTGGCGAAGGAGTGGCGCGTGGCGTAGGTGATCTAGAGTGACAGGTGTTAGCTCGGGATTGATGCAGCGGTGTGGCAAATGTGTATGAGCGGATTTTCTTCGGTGTCGAACTCTATGGTCCTCTGTGTGTCGTGTAATGTGACGCAATTTGGAATGTCAATTTTAAATCTCACAACTAAGAATATGCTAAGCAGTGGTTATGAAATCTCAATGGTATTTAGGTTGTTTCTTTTGGGATTTTTTGATTATTTTTTGGCTATAAAAGAGGGTAAGTTGTTAGACATTTGTAAGAGAGATTTTGGTAAAATTTTCGTAAGCACAATTTTAGTAATAAAGATAAAGTCTAAGGAAGATTAGTATGTAATTAATATCTCTTTCTAGTTATCTTTATACATGCCTAGCGATCGATTTAAGATTAATTTATTTTTCTTTATGATTTGAATTGGTTTATTTGATTTAAATCTAGCTAGATGCTTTTTTAGTATTGTAAAAAGTTTGATTAGTTAATTATTTTCATATCTTGTATTATTAATTAATTAAGGTTTAATTAATTTTAGTAACCATTTTGTTTAGTAATTTTGTATTGTTAATATCTTGAGATCTAGATGTTTGATTGAGGTGATTCTAGTTGAGTTTATTTGCAAATTATTTTAAGTTTATTTTGTGAAATTTTTAGGTTTATCGGAGTTATGGGTCTACGGCTATAATATGTTTAGTAACGAAATAATATTTTATCTATATTCTCAAAATGTGGGTTTTTCATGTTTTGTGATTATGGGAAAGTCTTAAATTTTATTTTTAACTTTTGTAATCATTCATCGTTTTTATTAGTCGATTTTATAAGTGGTATCAGAACAATATTATTTATTTTATTATCTTTTCTAATTTATCTTAATCAGATATTAGAAAATATGTTGACGGATAGGTATTCCATAAAAGGTGTTGATTTTCAAGGCTAAGATGGATGCATACATTTAAGGTCAAGACTTTACGATATGGGAGAAGATCTATAAGCCATATTATGTTTTCGAAAATAATGACAGGTGGAGGCTAACATCAAGACGACGAATTTGAGTATTCAAGGGGTGGGAAGAAATGACTTTAACCATATAGTGCATCTCAAGTCAGCACATGAGATATGAAGAGTACTTTGTGATCATCATAAAGGGTCAAAGGTAAAAGAGTCATAGCAAGACATATATAAAAAGGTAACATAATATGGCCACTTTAATAAGTGTTTTGAGATGAAATCTTATGAATCTCTTGATGATTTTCTTGCTCACTTTAATAAGATTCTTAGTAACTTGCTTTCTAAGTCTAAAAATTATCACCAATTACTATAAGCTTTACATATATCTATATGGGAGATGAATATAACATCTATTAGAAAATCTATTATCATGAGTACACTTACATTAGATGTGATTTATTCTAAATTAAAAACTCATGAGTTAGATGTTTTGCTAGAAAAAATATGGCTAATAAATTAATGGCTTTAGCTTCACAAACTAGCAAATCTATTGGTGATAACTCTTCATCTGGCTATGCTTTGTTCAATTTGTCTTCACTAATTGAAGAATGGCTAAAACAACTTTCTGAAGATGATTTAGTATTCCTCTTCACTTGGTTCACAAGTGTTTTGTAAAATGTTTGATCTAGAAAGAGAGCAAATGGTGAAGAATCTTGGAGATGTTTTGAATGTGACTCACTTAATCACTTTCGTCTTAAATGCCCAATATTTTTTAGCAAGAATTTCTATGGATGAAAATGAGAAAGGAGATAAGGTAGAAAGTGATAAGAAGCGAACACTCAAGAGCACCAAGAAAAGGGGTATTTGAACAAGAAGGTAGTGGACCTTGTTGTTTCAGCTCTTAAATAGGTAAATCTAAGCGATGTCGAGAGTGATGATGATGCTACTACTAAAGGCAAGAAAAACTTAATTGATTTATGTATGATGGCAAGTAGCAGAAGCATCACCAATAGTGATATTGACAATAATAGTAACAATGATGTAGAACTTTTTTATGATGATTCAGCTTGTGCTATTGAAAAAATGATACTTTCTTAGAGAAGAGAGATAAAAAGATTAAGAAACAAGACACTTTAATTGAACAATTAAATGCTAAATTGCAAGATTTAAAAATGATTCTTATAAATTATGTAACTTAGTCAATGCTAAATTTACGTCTTTTAAGAGATATGTATGTTGCTACTTTATAGGATTTAAGCTTGAAAAAGAGAAAGATGATAAACATATTTGTGTAGTTGATAAATCTATTTCTTGTGATGATTGCAATTCTTTTATGTTAAAGTTGAAATATATTAATATTAAAATTACTTAACGAAAAAATAATCTTGCTAGTTATAAGGTTTTTCATGCTCTAATTATGGTAAAAGGGATAAATTTCATGGTTTTGAAGCATATTGTTTACAGGAACTAAAAACTTGAATCAAATTTTAAATTAAAACACTTGTTGTCAAAAGTTTAAAACTAGTTTAGGTTATGATCCTTATAATTAATCTAAAACTTATGCTCTAACTGTTGTTAAATCACTTGGTAGTGACATAATTGAGAAAGCTGATGAATCTAAAATGATAATTTCAGATCTGTTGGTACCATATTATCTACTAGTATAACTAGTACATATGTTATTTCTATTCTTAAAATTAAATGTAAAGTTAAGTATATTTTCACTCACGGTGATAGAAATGGCCATAAAGTAGAATTTTATTTGACTCACTAGACAATAAATGAGAGAAAATGCTAAAGCATGGTCTAATTTGAGAAATGCACACCTTTTTGGTTCTATTAATATTAATATGAGTAATAATAGATCTAAACATTTACATAAAAATAATTATGTTGTATCTATTGGTGTACGTTGTGTGTCTCAGTACCGGATTCCTAAATGCCATATTACTAACATTAGTACACAGACTTTGTCATTATTTTTTTCTATGTAGGCACTTCGCACCAAGGAGAAGAACATTTGGCTAATTGATTCTAAATGTTCACGCCACACGTCTAGTGATAAGAATTGATTCTTCTATCTCACACGTGCATCGCATGTTGAAAAGATAGCATTTAGAGATGCTTCTACTTCTATGATTGACTACAGGTATAGATGTATATAATTTGGGGGAGAATATTTTTGTTGATGAAGATGATGAGAATAGTGAATAAGATCAAATTGAATAAGATAAAGTTTTTGAAACTATGGCTCTTTTGTGCATTCAAGAGAGGATATTTATCTCAACAAATCATTGGTAATCTTCATGAAAGGGTGACACATTTTAGGTTTAATGAATCAAAGTCTCATGCTCATTCAGCTTTTGTAGTGTCTTTTAAACCCAAAGATATATCACACACATTAAGTGACGAATCTTGGATCAGTGCCATACGTGAATAGTTAGAAAATTTTTAAACATAATAAGGTTTAGAAACTTATCACCACCTCCTAATCATTCTATAATTGAAACTAATGGTTTTTTAAAAATAAAAAAAAGTAAGGATGGTGTAGTTGTTAGAAACAAAGCTAGATTAGTAGCTTAAGGTTTTACACAATTAGAAGCTCTAGATTTTAATAAAATATTTGTCCCTGTTGCTAAATTTGAATCTATTAGAATTTTGTTAGCTTTTGTTGTATCTAAAATTTTTAAAGTTTATCGAATGATGCAAAATTGCTTCTTTGAATGGCTTTATCAATGAGGAGGTTTATGTTATGCAATTATCTGGTTTTAAAAATACTAAATTTTTACATCATGTTTTTAAACTATCTAAAGTCTATGGAGTTGTTTTGAGGGTGACATCAACGTTTTGTAACATATTTTTTTCTTTATTTGAAAATAAAAATTACATTAAATAATGAGAACTATATATGATTTATATGTATTATTTACGTTCATATCATAAGATATGAGAGATTTTATATTTATATATGTGTGATGTTGGTTTTGCATGACTAGATACATGTAATGACAAATTGAATTATCTTATTTTAAATGTCCTAATATGCTATAAAATGATATGAGAAAGATTAGAATTATGTGCTATGAAAATATTAGAAAATTCAAGTAAATATGCATTATCGTATTTTTTTCTTAACGAGATTGTTTACCATTACACTTTGGTATAAACTTGAAAGCAGTTGTGTATAACCGAAACTTAGTTATTAAGCTTGACAATATCGAAAGATATAGACTTGAATGGGTTAAAAGTAAGACTGATGATGTATATAATTATTACAATTTATATTTTGATTAAAATAAATCAAGTTCTCAATTTTTTAAATAAAATACACCAATGAAGTACATTATTTTAATGCTTGCAAAGTTTTAAAATAATTGAGAAAAAAATTATATTTTATAATAAATTATTAATTAAACTTGATTTTTGGTTATGCTAGGTGTATGGATGTGAGAGTGCAAATTACTTTTGCCATATCATGTGCGAGCTGTTTATATTGATAATTTGTAGTGCTCATAATTATAATAAAAAAAATTAAAAATGGTAAAAAATTGAAGAACTTGTTTTAATGTATTTTTGATGAATCCATTGGCAAAAATGAGGAGAGAGTTTATACACAAATTATATTTAAAAGTTTTTAAAGATAAATGTTAATGTTCAATGTTGCCGATATCTTTAAGGTAGAGACTGTGAAATCAAAAGTGATGAAAAATTGGTTTATATTAAAATTAGTAAAAATAGTCTATTTTAAAATCAATAAATTAGTTTATATTAAAATTAGTATTACATAATTGATTTATATTAAAATTGTTTATGGCAAAGTATTATGAGTGTGTATACTGATATATGTTAGGTTATAAAAATCTATGCCTAAAATATATATTTTTTATATATATACATGTATTAAATGTTGTAAATAGGTGAAAAATTGCTAAAAAAATTTGGAGAAATTTTGGACAAAAATTGATAAATTCAATTTTAGAATTTGCTACGTTAAAAGGGCAAAAGTGCGGGCAGGCTAGTTGCACAGTATGGGCTCGGGCTAGCTAGAAGTAGGCTAGCGATGGCGAGCGAGTGAGCTAGCATGGGCTGATGGAGGCCGAAGATTAGTAGGTTGATAGGTTGGACTGACTTGGTAGTAGATATGGTGAAAGTTAGTAGGCTAACTATGCGGAAGCGGCCTTGCAGGCATGCACAAGCGCGTGGGGATTGTATGACTGATAGGCTGACCCGATATGATTGTGAATGAAGCGAGCCTAGGCACACATGAGAGCGAAGACGCTGTGGCTGATAGGTAGCCCCTGCATGGCGGAGGCGTGGCACGAGCGGGTGCGCGCACATGGTGTAGGCAATTCGAAATGATAGGTATCAGCTCGGGATTAGCGCAGTAGCATGGTAGGCGCGTATGAGTGGGATTTTTTACGAAAACACATCGGACTCTATGGTCCTCCGTGTGTCATGTGACGTGATGTGATTTGGAGTGTCGATTTTAAATTTAATGGTTGAGAATATGCTAAGGAGTGGTTACGAAATTTAAGAGTAGTTAAGTTTTTTTTACGTTTTGGAATTAGAGGAAATTGTTAAATTTCATTTTTAACTTCTGCGATTATTCACCTGCTCTGATTGTATTTAGTGTAAGTCGATCATGCATTCTTATCTGTGTAGATAAGGTCAGTAGAGGTCAGCAGAATGAACATTCCTGGCAATTTAGACGGGCCACTCAAAGCTGAATACATATGGATCTATCAATTACAGGATTCAATTATCAAAAAAGTAAGTCTAAGGTAAACTTGCCTTAAACGATTTGCATAAACATCACTGTTCAAGTGTTCTTGTTAGCTAAGATCAGGACAGCAGAATGGTCATTTCTGCCAACAGAATGAACATTCCTGGCAACTTAAGCAAGCAACTTAAATGCATATTGATCCATCACATCCAGGATTCAATTAGTCAAGTGTCGTCATAAACGAGCAATCAGTATGCCTAAGCTCATTGTCGAAAAGGTAAGTCTTAGCTAAACTATCTATGAAACAGATGCTGGACAGAGATATTTGTTTTGTGATATCATTTTTCTATCGAAGAGTACAACTAGGTTATTTCGAATAGAAGATACAAAACGTTTAGTTGTTAGGATGTTATGCATCCAACACAAACAATTGGTCGTTGACAGACTATCCCTTGAATGTGTTCATCAGAACAATTCCAGAATGCAGGCAATTTACTGCACTGTGATGTAGACAATTTGTAACTGTTAACTGAACGCAAATTCTGTTTGATTTAAGTCTGGCCCCAATCTTTATCCATTTCTCTTTTTTTTTTTCCAGGAAAGAGTCAACGTTCAAATATTTTCCTATCTATATATTAGTTCCTATCATTCAGCACTGGGAACAGTGAGATGTACTTGAATGGAACACCTGTGTGGCCGTCAGCAGCAGATGTGAGCGGCTACATAATTCCCCTTCTGCTCTGCTCTTGATAGACATTCATTTTACTTGTTCCTTCTGCTGCAGAAAACCATGAAACAGTTGATATTTCCTCTGATACTGATTTCAGGGTGCCAATTTCGGTCGATAACTTTTATGAAGAGCATATAGTCAATCTCGATGAATCACATTTGCGTGTAATGCTGAATATTAATTTGTAACCGTACTTACAATGCCAACACAGTCCAGTCCAATGGTGTACAAACTCTAGTAAGCCAGTCAAAAAGGGCATGGCCTGCTATGCAAGTGATTAGAGGAAGAGACCTTCCTCAACAATGTTGCCAAGACCTCCGTGGTTGAAGCTGCCTTCCCAACACCTCCTAATCCTATAATCAGTTCAGCCCTCCAGGAGTTCATGGATTTTATTGCAGTCGGGCATTGAAAATAAAACATAATGGTATGCATGGTGCCTTGGAACTTTAGCTTGTAAGGCTTCAATTTCAAGCATGGTGCGTCAGCCATGTCATGGTGACATTGAAGGAACTCTATTAATTTTTTTTCCGTAAATGAAGTAGTGACCTAACGTGACCGTCTGAAAATAGGCTAGGGTGCAACTCAGAAATTTACTCTGTAATGAAAATCTCTTGAAAATGTAGAATGGTAGTTCTGGAGTTAAAATCGAGGTAGAGATCTGTACGTTATAATTCTAGTCCATAACTAATTGTCCCTATTCCAACTCTTTGTAAAGATATAACCCTTTTGTAACAACCTCTAAATGCTAAACAAATCCACATATGTATAATACATCACTTACACTTTCATCTGTTCGCTTCAAGTAAAAAGATTAACCTAAGATTTACTTATCTAAAATACTAAACCACCCACTACAATACCACTTCTTAGACACTTCGGCCTAAACCACACATCACTACTACAGGCTACACACTAAGTGTTTATTCTCCGGCGACTCACTGCTAGATGGAAGAGGCCAAGAAAACCACTACTACAGGCTTCAAACTAAGTGCAAATGCCTCAATAGCTCATTGCTTATATGGTAGAGGCCTAGAACCCCCACACTGCAACCATACATGTACGAAATATGCTATACCTCGATGAGGATATGAAACACTAGTTCACATATAGAATATCTATGCTTTTGCTTAGACTAGCAAACTGCTTACATAGTAGAGGCCTAGAAGCCCCTCCGTATAGACCGTGACTGTCGGTTTATAAAATATGACATACCAAGATGAGAATAAGAAACACTAGTTCACACATAGAATACCTATGCTTCTATGAGAAAGACTTCTCGTAACGTTGATGGTCTCCTAATCAGATGAAGAATACAAGACCAACTTCAACCAGATTGTGGAGACTTGATCGGACTCAGATAAGACTACACCTAAAACTTCCAAGACTTATGTGTAACGGATCACGTATTCAAGAACCATTATAGATGAGCCACTTATCTATAGCGGTTTATAATGAATAACCCGTTATAGATGTTAGTTTATTTGCTACACCAAATAGCTTGACATTTCAAAGAGTTCTTTGAGTACTATCTACAACGGTGGAATTAATTACCCATTACAGCTTACTTATTACAAACGGTTCTATTTTAACCCGTTACATATAAGATAAGGGATTTTATAGTACTGCTATCACTGATATACCGTAGTCCTGTCTTCACTTAATTGATGCAGTGTGTCCACAAACCTGCATAGATGATGTGTTCACGAAGTAATTTACTTATTATCCAGCTGCTCCATCGCGGAACTACAACTGCAGTTTAAGCCATCTTCACTCCTACAGCTATTCTAAAATTGTCACTGATGAGACTTTATCAATGCCGGTTCTAATCATGAACCGGCACTGATAGTTGCAATTCAAATTCAAAATTTGGACAGGGAAAAAACTAAAAAAATATATTTTCGTATACTACTGTATGTTCTCAACACCTTTTGTCAAATTTTTGGAGTGAAATTATAAATTCTTAAGGTGGAATTCGAACTCTAGACCTCTCCATCACATGCTTCCATCCTTAGCAACTCACCTAGACATCAAGTCTGTTTGGCTATGAACATCTTTTCTTTTGATGCTTCCTATCTGAGTATATATTTGAGCATCTAAATAACGTCAAATGAAAAAGTTATCATCTATAAATTAGTCAAATGAAAAAGTTGTCATCTACAAATTTGTAGATCTCATCGACAAATACAATTTTCACATATAGTTTGTCTCCATCTGAGTTTGTATAAAATAGTTAATTGATATAAAAAAGTACTAATTTTGGTCGAGATCATCAGCGCTAGTTCTTAGCTAGAACCGGCACTGATGAGGGAAAGCCTTGTTAGTGTCAGTTCTAGCTCTTTCCCTCATCAATGCTGGCTCTAGCTAACAATCGGCACTGATAATCTCGACCAAAATTTAAAAATTTTGTTGCCAACAGTGCTGGTTCTAGCTATGAACCAGCACTAATAAGACCCATCACATCAGTGTCAGTTTCTAGCTATCAACCGACACTGATATTTGTCATCAATGCCAGTTTTTGATGATGGGTTGCACGCCTAGGCTCGATGGACAGGAGAGAACCTATCTGTGCTAGGTTTAGGATAGCCAACACTGATGTCTAGACCAAAATGAGATGTAGTGCTTGGGACCCAAATGAGAGAAGGGGCCAATGTGCTTTCCATCTACATAAACTATGGTCCCTTTTATTTATGTTGGTCTAGACGTAATACATTTATATCCCTTTTTGTTAGAGCATGTTTAACATGTCTATACTTGGTAGTTTAGGAAGTTTTTAATTATAGTTGCCTTATCTATAGAGATCTACGTTGTCTCTAGTAGGAACTTTTTGCCATCCAAACGGTGACCTCTATATATACCTGCCTTTTTAGACTCAATATATCAATTCAACAAATTCCAGCATTCTCTCACTTGTACACTTCCATCTTCGACCCACTTTCTTATACTATGTCTGGTATCATGCATGGACTTTATTTTACGTCAAACTCTTAGCTCGTTCTTTTAGTTCTAGGAAGCAATATGAGTACTTTTAATAGTTAGTAAGCACTTTTCAGTTCATAGCAATCTATATGAATCCAACATATTGCTCCGAGGAATAGCTCTGTAATATTTGGGAAACATCAACACAGACTGCATAAGAAAGGTCAACAATTTGCTTTTGGAGAATATAAAGCATCAACTGCGTTGGCTTTTGTATAGAGGTGGTAACAGGGTAGGGCCAGGTTGGGTAAGAACGCTCTCACCCCTCCCCCAGCCCTAGCCCTATGAAGCCCCTACAGCCTAACTAGGGCCCCACACAGAGGGAGGTTGGCGACCAACGGCATGGTGCGGGATAGGAGAGATATTGATAGGAAGCTAGTGACTGATGGCGTGGTTTAGGAGGGAATTAAGGAGAGACGCTGAAGGGGAATTGGTGGTGAGGTGTAGAATAGACGCCAGTGCCCAGGGGCGTTCCATTCTGACGCTCAATAGTACAGTGTGTCGGTGAGGGGCATTGGCTAGCGCTCAGTGAGGTGTGGCAGAGAAACGTGGAGGCGGTGTGAAGGCATTGCCCGATGTGGCACGGTTAGTGGCTGCAACAAATAGTTGATGGTGGTAGTTGAATCTGAATAGGTTGAGATTGGGGATAAAGTTAGGATTTGGCTTTATATATGGATACTTTCATCATACTGAGCCTAATGGGCTTATCCGTAATGGGCCATATTTCTATGATACAAATTTTCATGGCCCTTAAGTGCAGATGCTGCCCTGTCCTAGCCCCAGCTTAAGTCAAGGCCTAGCCCCGAATCACTCGTGCACGATTGGGATTCCCGCACCCACCACCCCTAGCTCCAAAGGGGATATTGCTAACCCTATATTTGTGCAGTCCATGCACCTGGTGTTGATGGCTTAACAACATTATCTTTAGTTTAATGACTTTATGATACTATTGTTAGGATAAATTGTAGGAAGACGAGTTGTCTCGTCTTCGTTTATGACTTCATAGAATCATCATTAGTACAAAAAATCTACCCTTTACGGACTAATTTACTAGTATATTGCAGCTCAGGTAGTTCAGGTTCAGGCAGAGCTCCACGAACTGAGTGATGCGACACCATCCAGTCTTTACGTGGAGTTCACATACACACTGGAGGAGATTGCTGAAGAGACTAAGGCCAACCACTCAGCCTCTTTTTATCTGTAGTCAACCTCAGTGCATATGGCTTGCAAACTTGTCATCTATATTCTCTATTTTCTCTAGCCTTGATTCTTTCACCAGCTCTGTAAAACCTTAATTAAACGAACAGTTAGATGCTGGCTTCTTAATAAATCGTCAGAAGTATACTCCTTCCTTCCAAAAAAAAGAAAAAGAAACTAGTACTCAAACTAAGTACTATAAATGTAAATAAGATCTAATCCAGTGCTAGGTTTTCATATTTGAGGACGGAGGAAGTATTATTTTAACAAATGTCTTTAAGTTGTGCAAGTTGTTCATCGAGCATGAGATCCAGTCCTCTGTTCAGAGAACTGAACTATTTCCAGAATTCAACTAAGCAAAGCTTCAGTCAACTGACAAATTAAGCATAAGTCGAGCAAGATAATCAATACGGACTGCTATTTTACGAACACTATGCACACATATTATTTCCTCAGAGAAAAAATTGATGTTCATGATTGAAATTTACTACATGCCTGCTTTTCTAGCTAACTCGATGTTTTTTTACGACGAACTAGCAGTGGAAGATGGATATGAGTGTTTGAAAAAATCGACACATTAGAAAACCACCAACTCTGTGCTATCCGCTTGTTCATTCAAACCAATCTATTTACTGCAAAATTCATTAAAATCATTTTACCAAGATGTGCAACCTGTATATAGTATTTCCTATGTTTACCCTAAAACATATAATAATAATCAAATAGGAGTGTAGAAATACACAAAATGATCAAGCCTCTAAACAAGAAATACACAAAGTACTTGCAGGAAGCCCTGTTGCTTTTGTGCTGATGAGCATAGCTTGGATGAAGCATAATTATCTCTTTTGTAGGAACATGACAGTTAATTTTTGCCATGGGATGCAACAGGACACACCATGTGACACAGGAAGGAGAAACATCCATTTGAGCTGATGACTCAACAACGGAAAGCCAATGTTGTGGTGAGTGAGTCGAGTGAAAACTCAAAGCAAGTAGCATAGCAGACCTGCAGTAATTAAACGGACGCAAATGTTCATTCTCAGATCAATTATCATGATGAACATGCCTCTGTTTATAGTTTGTATATACTACTAACTACTTGCCTTCAGTCTCAACTCAAGTGCATGCTTTCTTTGCACAGACAACATTGTTCCAGTGTTCCTGTTGCATTTACAAAGAAAAACTAACAAGTGTTCTAAGAGAGTGCACGAGGCCAACAAGAATAGACATTCCTGGCAAAGAAGAGACACTTAAAAATAATAAATACATATTGGTCTGAATTCAATGTCAAGTATCACAAAATTGCCACTTATAGAAATTCTAGGCTAAATTTTGAAATTGATGATTAAACTAACTACCACAGATTTTAATTTTTTAGATAATGGGAGTATTACTTTTGCTATCTGTATTAGCTAGAATACACACAACCATATTATTTGTAAACATTAGGATTGAATCCTAATGGATGAAGCCATACAACTATGACTACAACCATAGGTTTTAATAAAAGCCATGCAACATTTGCTGGGTATGTTCATGATGGGTGTCCATGGAAGACCTAGTTAGTTCAATATGATGGGTATGTTCATGAAACATTTGCTTTAATTTTAGCCTTGTGGATTTAACACACAGAAATGACTAGTATGAGAACAAGATGACGCATTATAATGTTTGTTTTTTAGGTAATGATATATTACCGGAATCTGCATCACGCTATGGACACAGCTATGAGTCACATCTGAGCATATGAAAAACGGATGTATGCACTGACTGCCAAAATGGTTAATACACTTTAAATGTTCAAATTGTAGTACCCTTTTTTTTTCCAAAGAAAAGCCATTTGTTGTGTCCTATTTCTGTTGCTTGCTAAAGGAAAAAATTACTCCACCTAAAAAATTAATAACCTATTAATGCTACCTAATCTGTATCTTCAGTCTGTTACACATCCGTACAAGACATTTGTCCGTCCAGGGAAGTCAAAAGATAGACATTTGCCATCCACTGAACTGAATTAATCCCTCTATTTTAAAATATAATTATTTATTGCTATGTGATGTCTAGATAGATAGTCATAAATATAAATATTAGGACGGAGGGAGTAGTTGATATTTGATGCAAACAACTACACAAAATGCCTTCAGTGTCGGTTCTCCAACCAACACTAAATTTTGAACATTGATGAGGGCTCATTAGTGTTGGATGTCAGACCGAGAATTGATGAGATTCATGAGAAAAAAAAGCATTGAGCTGGCTCGATTCAATTCCAGCATCAAGTAGACATACCCCAAATACTAACCCTGGAATGATTGTATTACCCTAATATCTACAGGATTGATGAACAAACCCTAAATCCTAACCACCAAATAACCCTACCATTACAAATCCATCTAGAACCCAATTCTCCAGCAATCTGCATCCATCACAATTTCAAAGAAAGAAAAGAATTAAGTATCCGGATCTGGCCAAATCAGATCAGTTAAGAGAAAACTCCTTATGTTCATAGCTGCCCCACTGTATATGGAAGTCCATGGTGTTAAAGTTGGTCGAGAGAGCACCTCCTCCTCATGCTTGTGCTCATCACTAGCCCGCCAATATGCAAGAGAGAAGAGGAGATGGCAAGGGATGGCGGTGTGGGCTTCCCCACCAACCGGATCCACTGGTACGGAGGCCGGGGTCACCAGATCCGACGTCCCTGGCCTTCTTGATATCTGATGTAGCAGTGGCAAAGGAGAGATGAGAGGATGGCTATGATTATAGCTAGCTAGGTAGACGGCAAGGAGGAGCGGCGGTGGTGAGGAGGAGACTGGTCCAGCGACGACAATAGTATCAGTGGAGAGGGAGCGAGAGGAAGAGATGGGGAGAGTGAGCGGCATAGAGGCGATTGAGTGATACGGATTTAGAGACGACACTCTGGTGCTGGTTTGGTCTTGGCTTGGCTCCAATCTAGTTCAGCTCCTTTCTTTGGTGCCGGTTTTTGACATAAACCGGTACCAATGTCATGTATATAGTTTTTTAATTAAACCAGCGTTAATAACATTAGTATTGATTTTTAAATAGAATTGTGTGCTGGTTTTTTATGAGAAGATAATGACCGAGAGCACATGGAGTATGAGGGGGTGGGAAACAACTACCAGTGCCAGTTTTTTGGCTACTAATGTGGCAGTCTATTTCTGCTAGTAGGAGCTTCTTACCCTCCAAATTATGACCTCAGACTCAATATATTAGCTCAACAAATTCCTATCATTCTTCTCCATTGACACTCGTCTATCTCCAATTAATCCGCTGCCTTGTGCTCTGTCTAGTATCATGCTTGAAACCTATTTCGCTTCAAACTCTCAGCTCACAACAATTTATATTAGACATCAGGATGTCGCTGATTGTACAAGAAAGGCTAACGATCAAGTCAAAGCATTTTTGTGAAGTCCATGCACCAGACATTGATGACTTTACGACTTCAACACTAGGTCAAACTGTAGGAAGGCAATTTCTCTTCTTATTGAGCAGTGCGACTGGATTAAACTGTACACTCTTCTCATTGAGTATTATTTATCCTGTCTAGAAACTGTTAGTAATCCTAGGGTAATCTTCAGCATAGCATATCTATTTTTAGCACATGCATGTACACGAGGACCGACTTGTGGTTACCGTGTGCGTAGGAAGTCATGGACGAGAATCGCTCGGCATGAACTTGAGCATGCAAGCCATGGCCGGCTGTTGCGGCGCATGGGGATGGACGTGCGCACTCTGCGCAATCGTGTGCGTCGTGGCTTGCATCTCTCTGCTTTGTAATTCAATAAATAGCAATACAATCCCAGAAAACGCTGGTTTTTGCAGCACCAGATTCGTGTGTCCAAGTGTTCTCGCGTGTGTTCGTCCTGCCCACTCGCCGCCGGCTCACCGCCGTTCGGTGTCTAACAAGTGGTATCAGAGCTAGAGAGTTGAGAGGACCTGCAGCGGCGCCATGGCTTCACCACCGCGCCGTAATCGCACCCCGGAGAAGCTGGAGGGCAGCGGCAGCAAGACGCCGCACCGCTCTCCGTCACGCTCACCACGGCGTCGCTCCTAGGCACCACGCCGGTCTCGCGGCCGGCAGCCTCACGAGATCGTCGTCGAGCGCATCTTCCGTGAGGGTGGCGGTTCCAACACCTGGCCGTAGCTGACGCGCAGCAACTACCACCAATGGTCGCTGCGCATGAAGCTGAAGCTGCAGGCTCGTCACCTCTGGGAGGCAGTCGAGTACCCTGACATCGCCGAGTACGACGAGGACCGGAGTGCCCTCGACGCCATCTGCAGCGCTGTGCCAGAGGACATGGTGGCCGTGCTCGCCACCAAGGACACCGCCCACGACGCCTGGGAGGCCATCAAGACACTCCGCATCGGCGACGAGCGTGTGTGGAGATCCACCGCTCAAACTCTCCGGGCAGAGTACGAGAGCATCGCGCTCCGCCCCGGCGAGGCCATTGAGGAGTTTGCCCTCCGCCTCACCAACATCACACAGAGGATGGCGGCCCTCGGCGATCCGGAGCCAGAGCCCCGTGTGGTGGCCAAGTACCTGCGCGTCGCTCGTTCACGGTACAAGCAACTCGTGATTTCAATCGAGACTCTTCTTGATTTCTCCCAGCTGTCCATCGAGGAGGTCACCGGCCGCCTCAAAGCCGCCGACGACGTCGAGCCCGCCCCGGCGCACACCGCGGGCGGCAAACTGCTACTCACTGAGGAGCAGTGGGTGGAGAAGTACAAGAAGAAGGCGTCGGATGGCGGACACGGCGGCTCCGGTTCGGGCGGCCGTGGAAAAGGCCGAGGCCGCGGCCGCGGCGCCAGAGGCTCCAGCTCTTCACGACCGCCGCCGGACAGCCCCTGTCCGCGCTGTGGGAAGAAGGGCCATTGGGCCAGCGACTGCCACATCAAGAAGAAGGAGGAGCCGGCCCAACAGGCCCATGTGGCCCAAGAAGAAGAGCAGACTCTGATGCTTGCCATCGGGTCGGTCCAGGAGAAGACTTTCTCCCCTTCGCCGCAGCCGCCGCACACCACCAAGCCGCCGTCGCCACCACCACCGGTGCAGCATGAGCTCCATCTCCTGGAGAAGAAGGTCCACCCCGAGCTCGATGATGAGGTGGACCGAGATCCATCGCGCTGGATCCTGGACACAGGCGCGTCCAACCACATGTCAGGATCCCGCCCCGCCTTCGCCAACATCGACACCGGCATCACCGGCTCCGTCCAATTCGGGGATGGCTCCGTCGCAAGCATCGAGGGCATCGGGACGGTGCTCTTCCACTGCAAGAACGGGGAGCACCGAGCGCTCGCCAGCGTCTACTTCCTACCCCGCCTCACCGCCAACATCATCTCCATCGGCCAGCTCGACGAGGGCGGCTACCAGGTGCTGGTGGAGGACGGCGTGATGCGGGTACGTGATGAAGACCGGCGCCTCCTCGCGAAGATCCCTCGGGGCCCAGGCCGGCTGTACAACCTCGACGTCACCATCGCCCGTCAAGTGTGCCTCGCGGCGCGCACGGACGACGACGCCTGGAGGTGGCACCAGCGTTTCGGCCACATCCACTTCGCCGCACTGCGCAAGATGGGGCGCGAGGAGCTGGTTCGTGGCCTGCCCGTCATCAACCAGGTGCAGCAGGTCTGCGACGCCTGTCTCGCAGGCAAGCAGAGGAGGGCGCCCTTCCCTCAGAAAGCGCTCTGGCGTTCCATCGAGCCGCTCCAGCTTGTTCATGGAGACATTTGCGGCCCCATCACTCCGGTGACTCCAAGTGGTAACAAGTATTTCCTCCTACTTGTCGATGACTACTCACGCTTCATGTGGATTTCCTTGCTGCCATCCAAAGACGCCGCGGCCACCGCCATCAAGAACTTTCAGGCCGTGGCGGAACGCAAGAGTGGCAGAAAGCTGCTGATGCTGCGCACTGACCATGGCGGAGAGTTCGCCGCCACCGACTTCGTCAACTACTGTGCTCAACTCGGCGTTCGCAGGCAGCTCACGGCGCCGTACACGCCTCAACAGAACGGCGTCGTTGAGCGCCGCAACCAAACCGTGGTGGGCACGGCCAGAAGCATGATGAAGGCCAAGTCTCTCCCTGGTGTGTTCTGGGGGGAGGCGGTGTCGACGGCGGTCTACTTGCTGAACAGGTCCTCCTGCAAGGCAATCGGTGGGCGCACCCCCTACGAGCTCTGGAACGGGCGCACGCCGTCTGTCCAGCACCTGAGGACGTTCGGCTGCGTCGCCCACACGAAGGTGACCACGCCGCACCAGAAGAAGCTCGACGACCGCAGCCGCCGCATGATCTTCGTCGGCTATGAACCGGGGTCCAAGGCCTATCGAGTCTATGATCCCTCGACGCGACGTGTCCACATCAGCCGTGACGTCGTCTTCGACGAAGCGGCAGCGTGGGCGTGGTCTGCGGCAGATCCCTCCGAGCCGAGCGACTTCACCGTCGAGGAGCAGGACCATGCGGAGCCCTCCGTGATCATCACCACTACAACGACTACGGAGGGCTCCCCTGCGTCAAGCTCGGCATCACCTGCTCCATCCGGCGCGGCTGTGTTCCCAGACACCAGCTCACCGACGACTCATGGCGTCTCATCAACACCCGGTTCCACCACACACTCTCAGGTGTGGGGATGGAGGACTACCTCGACGCCGATCACGATGACGACACCCCTCTCCGCTTCCGCCACATCGACAACATACTCGGGGAGGCGGAGACGCCCGAGCTCGCCCACCGCGAGCTGGAGGAGCACCTGCTGCTGGCGAGCGACGCTGAGCCGACCACCTTCGACGAGGCAGCGCGCCACGAGTGCTGGCGTCACGCCATGCTCGACGAGATGACCTCCATCGAGGCTAGCGGTACATGGAGGCTGGTGGAACGCCCGACACACGTCAGGCCAATCGGCCTTAAATGGGTGTACAAGGCGAAGAAGGACGCCACCGGCATCATCAACAAGTACAAGGCCCGCCTCGTTGCAAAGGGCTATGTACAGCGGCAGGGCATTGACTTTGACGAGGTCTTCGCCCCTGTCGCGCGCCTGGAATCAGTTCGGCTCCTGCTCGCGCACGCCGCCTGTCAAGGATAGGCCGTCCACCATATGGACGTGAAGTCGGCGTTCCTGAACGGGGTGCTTCAGGAGGAGGTGTACGTCAAGCAGCCTCCCGACTTCGTCCTCCGCGGCCAAGAGAACAAGGTGCTTCACCTCGTCAAAGCACTCTACGGACTCCGTCAAGCTCCACGGGCATGGTACGCCAAACTCAACGAGTCCCTCATCGGGCTCGGGTTTCGGAGGAGCACCTCAGAGCATGCTGTCTACCTGCGCGGAGCTGGAGATCGCCGGCTGGTGGTCAGGGTCTATGTCGATGATCTGATCATCGCCGGCGGCAACCAAGTCGACATCGACACCTTCAAGAACCAGATGAAAGCGACATTCAAGATGAGCGACTTGGGCTGCTCCACTACTACCTTGGTTTGGAGGTGTCCCAGACTGAGGCTGGCATCACCATCTGCCAGAGCTCCTACGCAGCCAAGATTCTGGAGACAGCAGGACTGACGGGCTGCAACCCCAGTGCAACACCAATGGAGCCTCGCCTGAAACTCAGCAAGGTGAGCTCGGCTCCAGGCATTGATCCTACCATGTATCGCAGTGTGGTGGGCTCCCTGCGGTACTTGGTGAACACAAGACCCGACTTGGCGTACTCAGTGGGCTTCATCAGCCGGTTCATGGAGAACCCAACCACTGAGCATCTGGCGGCCATGAAGCGAGTATTGCGCTATGTCGCTGGTACCCTGCACTTCGGCTGCCACTACAAGAGGAAGAAGGATCCCCAGCTTGTCGGATACAGCGACAGCGACTTGGCTGGGGACATTGACACGCGCAAGAGCACCTCAGGCATCCTCTTCTTCCTCGACGACAACACCATCACCTGGCAGTCACAAAAACAGAAGATTGTGGCACTGTCTTCGTGCGAGGCTGAGTACATTGCAGCGACTACGGGAGCATGCCAGGGAATATGGCTGGCGCGGCTGCTTGCCGAACTCAAGAGCGAGGAGGCCAGCGCCGTCACCTTGAAGATCGACAACGAGTCTGCCATCGCACTCAGCAAAAACCCTGTCTTCCATGATCGCAGTAAGCATATCGACATTCGTTACCATTTCATTCGTGAATGTGTTGAGGAGGACAGGGTGAGGCTCCAGTCTATTGGGACAACGGAGCAACTGGCGGATATTCTTACTAAAGCTCTGGGGCGTGAACACTTTTGTGAGATGCGCTCCAGAATTGGTGTTGTAAATGTACAGCATATACACTAGGATTAGGAGGAGAATTTGTTAGTAATCCTAGGGTAATCTTCAGCATAGCATATCTATTTTTAGCACATGCATGCACACGAGGACCGGCTTGTGGTTACCGTGTGCGTAGGAAGTCATGGACGAGAATCGCTCGGCATGAACTTGAGCATGCAAGCCATGGCCGGCTGTTGCGGCGCATGGGGATGGACGTGCGCACTCTGCGCAATCGTGTGCGTCGTGGCTTGCATCTCTCTGCTTTGTAATTCAATAAATAGCAATACAATCCCAGAAAACGCTGGTTTTTGCAGCACCAGATTCGTGTGTCCAAGTGTTCTCGCGTGTGTTCGTCCTGCCCACTCGCCGCCGGCTCACCGCCGTTCGGTGTCTAACAGAAACCCTGAAGGAATTCTTCGCAACTTTGTACTGTCAATAATTTTTCTTCTTCTCAGCAATGCATAATTGATTTCAGCAAGCAGATATTTATCTGCTCCAATAGTTTATATTGTTATATATTCTTGTAGAAAATTAGGTCCATTTAGATAATTATTTACTTGCTGGAAATTTTTTTGCTCATGCTGAGAGGATAGCGTGCAGGAAAAACTTCCCTTCAAGGACTCATCTACCGGTGTCGTGCAGTTCAGGTTCAGGCTGAGCTCCATGAACGGGGCAGAGGAAACCATCCAGACTTTCGGTGCAGCTACTTGCACCGGAGTAGATTGCTGAATAGCTGATGGTTGAGCGTGTCCTTCGTCTTCGTAATAGGCTTGGGTTAAAAGGTTTTGCTGGTGTCAGTAGTGATGGTCTTAGTGGAGGTCTTGCTTTGTTTTGGCATGAGAATGTATACGTAGAAGTCAATGCAATAAAGGAAAGGTACATTGATGCGTATGTGCGTTTGTCTCCCAATACTCATTTGTGGCATATAACATGTGTGTATGGTGAACCGAGGACAGAGAATAGACATCGCATGTGGGCTCATTTGAATTCCCTAAAGCCAACGTCAACTCTTCCTTGCTTGCTAATCGGTGATTTTAACGAGGCGCTCTGGCAGGTGAAACACCTTTCCGCCACTCCACGTGCTGTGCCTCAAATGCAAGCTTTTCGTGATGTGCTTCAAACCTGTGATGTTTGTGACCTTGGCTTTGAAGGATTTGGATTTCCATTTACCTGTGACAATAAAAGATCAGGAAACAGAAATGTAAAGGTTCGCTTGGAACACTTGCGGATGAGAGCTGGAGGGATATATACACCGGAGCACAGGTAGTTCATCTAGTTTCTCCATGCTCTGATCATTGCCGTCTGTTATTTAGGTTTGAACTAGAGGTAAGATGTTCAGGGGGAAGAAAATGTCTGCAGTACGAAATAATGTGGGAGAGAAAGTCTGAACTTCATGGCATTATCCTTCAAGCTTGGGAAGAAGCAGAGGGAAAGAATGATCAAGGTCATGACATCTCTGCAATCTTGGAGCAGGAGGAAATTTGGTGATGTGACAAGGAAGCTAGAGAAACTTAGGTCGAAATTGAATGGCGAAATTGAATGATCTCGTAGTCAGTAATGCTGATAGCAGGGAAGTGAGAAGGATCACTGACCAGATGAATGAGCTGCTATTTCGGGAGGAGATGTTATGGTTACAGTGATGGCGCATAAATTGGTTGAAAGAGGGTGATAGGAATACTAAATTTTTTCACCGTAAGGCTGTTTGGCGTGCAAAAAAGAATATAATTTTGAAGCTAAACGACAGTAATGGTGTCATACGTTCAGGAAAAACAATGATGGAAAACATGGCTACAGATTTTTTTAAAAATCTATTTACCAGTGATCCTAACATTGTTCCTGACAATATTGTGAAGCATTTTCAGACACAGGTCAAGGAGGAAATGAACGATGCCCTTTGTGGTGAGTTCACAGAAGAAGAAATTTCCACAGCGTTGTTCCAGATTGAGCCAATTAAGGCACCTGGACCAGACGGATTTCCGGCACGTTTTTATCTGCGCAACTGGGGGATTTTGAGGCAAAATATAGTGGCCGCGGTCAGGAGATTTTTTATGGAAGGAGTCATGCCAGAAGGGGTTAACAACACTGCAATTGTTCTTATCCCAAAAATTGATAATCCAGTTGAGCTTAAGGATTTTCGGCTATTAGTCTTTGCAACATGCTTTATAAAATAGTTTCTAAGTGTTTGGTTAACAGATTGCGCCCACTTCTAGGATACTGTCAATAATTTTTTTCTTATCGGCAATGCATAATTGATTTCAGCAAGCAGATATTTATCTGCTCCAATAATTTATATTGTTATCTATTCTTGTAGAAAATTGGGTCCGTTTAGAAAATTATGTACTTGCTGGAAATTTTTTTGCTCATGCTGAGAGGATAGCGTGCAGGAAAAACTTCCCTTCAAGGACTCATCTACCGGTGTCGTGCAGTTCAGGCAATTCAGGTTCAGGTTCAGGCTGTGCTCCATGAGCTGGACAGAGGAAACCATCCAGACTTTTAGGTGCAGCTACATGCACTGGAGTAGATTGCTGAATAGCTGAAGGGCAACCTTCGGAACGTTTTGAAATGTGTACTCAACTGCAGCCAACTTGTGTAATCGACTCAAACTAGTATGATCGACTCATTAATCAGACAAGTTAAATGATTACGGAATTTTTTTTAACAAATCTCCTTAATAAAAAAACCTAAAATACCGTGTTTTTAAAATCTACATATAGCACTATTTTATCACTAAATAGATTATAACTGTAGATCCGTAACTCCAATCTACCTAAAGAGAATAAACTTGATAAAATTTTTAAACAAACCTAACAAAAATTATGTAAATCGGAATTCTGCATCTTAAGATATTAACAAAATAAAATTATTGAATAAAAGTTGACAAAAATTAACTAAGCCCTAATTAATTAATAATACAAGATTTGAAAATAATTAATTAATACTTTTCAAAACACTAAAAAAATACCATACCTATCAAAGAAACCAATTAATCTAAAATAGACATGTATAAAAATAAACGAGAAAAAAAATTAATTACTGTATAAATCTTTTTAAAACTTTATCTTTATTATTAAAATTATGCTTAAAACAATTATACCAAAATCTATTTTAATAATTCCTAACACCTTACGCTCTTTTTTTAGCCTAAAATAATTAGAAAAATCAAAAGAAAAAGACCCCAATGCTATTGAGATTTTGTAACCACTAGTTAGTTTAATCTCAGCCATCGAATTTAAAATCAATACTTCAAATTATGCCATATCATCAGACACACGGAGGCCATAAAGTCCAACACACTTTCACAGACAATCCAGCTTGTACTATCATTCGCACCAATCGTTCTAATCCTATGGCGATAGCTGTCCCGCCGAATCACCTACTCCCGCGCACGTCAGTCACCGCTGTGTTGAGCCCACCTATCAGCCTCCGCTCTCCCGCTCTCGTGTGCTCTTGTGCTCATGCGCCGCCAGAGCCACGCTAGGCCGGCCAGTCAGCCACACAATACCTATGCATGTGCCCACGCCTACTGGGCCACTTCCACACAATAGGTCCATTACACCGACCTGTTAACTTTCAGCATCCGCCAACCCACGCCAGCCCAATTCATTGGCATGCTCGCTTAATGCTGGTTAGGTTGTGCCAACACTATATAATCGATCTACCCGCCATTTTGGCCATTACTGTAGCACATGAATTTATCAATTTTTTGTCCAAAATTGCTATAATTTTTTTAGCGATTTTTCATCTATTTCCAATGTTAAATACCTACATATATGTAAACAAACAAATATTTTCTAGGGCACAGATTTTCACAATTTAACCTATGTTAACGTATATACACAATCACCACATTTTACCATATACAATTTTAATATAACTCAATTATACAATATTAATTTTAATATAAACTAAATTTACCAATTTTAATACAGATTAATTTTTTAAATTTTAATATAAACTAATTTTTTTTATCTCTTTTGATTTGACAATCTTACCCTTGATGAAAACATGAGTCTTAAATTTCAAAAAAAATTAAATAGAATTTTGTGTGAACTATGTCCCTTTTTTACAATGAATTCGTTTTTCAATTTTGTACTCATTTTATTTTTCATTATGAGTATGGTAAATCATTAATGTAAATAAGCTCTTACATGTCGTGCTAAAATTAAATTGCACTCTCATATCAATAGAGAAGCAATACCAGCATAACTAAAATTAATTGCAATTAAAGTTTTATTACATATTATTTTCTTAATTATTTTAAAACATACCATTACCGGTATTAAGATGATGCACTTTATTAATATTTTTTTAAAAAATGACAACTTATTATTTCAACATAATATAAATTTGTAAGAAAATATATGCACCATCCAACTTTACTTTTTAAACCATTCAAACCTATGTCTTTTAATAATTTCAAGCATAAAAATCAGATTTAGGTCATACACAACTTCTCTTAAGTTTATACTAAAATACAATAATAAGCAATCTCGTTAAAAAGAAGTATGATAATACATATTTTCTTAATCTTTCTTATATTTTTCTAGTACATAGTTTTGATATTTTTCATATTCTTTTTATAACATATTTGCACATTTAAAATAAGATCAAAATAGATTAAAAAATTCAATCTTATCAAGAATTAGTTCAAATTGTCATTACATTTAGCTAATCATACAAAGACCAACATTATACATATAAAAATATAAAATTACCTACACCTTATGGCTGCAAATAATATATAAAAATCATATAGTGCTCATTATTTTTAAATATAATTTTTTCTTTTTAAATAAATAACACAAAAAATATGTTACAAAAGGTCAATGTTTCCCCTCAAAACAACCTTATAGTGTGAATAATTCTAAGTTCTCCCTAAAGATTAGCAAAACAAGAAGAATCCAAAGGTTTTATAAAAATAACTATCAAGTGATGTTCAATATCCACATGATGAAGTACCACATTTCTTTTTTAAAAAGTGAAATCTAATATCAATAAGCTTTTTCCTAGAGTGTTGTACATGATTCTTAGCAATAAAATGACACTTGTGTTATCATAGTAAAATAGAATATTTTTCAAAGTAACACCATAATGCTTAAGTATAGCTACTGTCTAAAATATTTAAGAAAAATAACTAGCATCAGTCACATACTCAGATTCAGCAGTTGATTGTGCTATAGAGGATTTGTTTTGAAATGATAAAGTAACAAGTGAATTAACTAAGAAAAAACAAGCACCAAAAGTACTTTTTCTATCAAGTCTACATCCTCCAAAATCAGTATCAGAAAAAACTCTTAAACTAATACATAAGGATGTAGATAGTCATATACTAAAATCTTAAGGGCCATGAACGTACCTGGTAATTAGCTTAATTGCTTGAAGATATGAAGCATGTGAGAAAATTTGAAATTGTGCACATAAACATATCGGAAATTGTATATCCGGTCTTTTTACATTTAAAATTTTCTAACTCTTTATATATAGCATTGGTCCAAGATTTGTCAGTTAATATATATGATATATTTTTGGTTCAAAAGATGCGATGATTTGTTGAGGTGGATGTCTTCTCTAAATGTGTAAGGGAATTATTGTTTTAGGAAATTCATCTTGCTCATATCTTTTATTTATGTAGAATATGTTAAACCTTGTGGACACATAGTTGTTTGTGAAGTTGTGGTAGGTGTTAGAACCAATTCAAATGATTATATGGAAGTAACCAGAGCTTTACGTTCATCATCATCATCATCTTCATCAATAAAGATATTCTCCCCTTAAATATATGCACATGTACCTGTAGCCATAACTATAGATGTAGAAGTATATCTAGAAGTTAACTATAGATGTAGAAGTATATCTAGAAGTTATCTTTTCAACATGCAATGCTCCTGTGAGATAGAAGAACCAATTCTTGCAACCGGACATGTGACGTAAGCATTCGGAATCCACTAGCCAAATATTCTCATTCCTCACGCAAAGTGGCTACATAGAAGAAAATAATATCAAGGTCTTAGTATTGGAGTTAGTAACATAACATTTAGCAATACAGTATTGAGACATACGACACATATCAGTAGATATAACATATGTAAAGGGTTAGATCTATAATTACTCATGTTATTAGAACTAAAAGAACATACCTTTCTCAAATTAGACAAAATCTTAGTGTTTTCTCTTATTTGTTGCTTACCAAGTTTAAAACAAAATTCTACTTTATATCCATCTCTACCATCGTGAATGCAAGTGTACTTAAATTTATATTTACTTTTAGAAGTAGACACAACATTTTATTCTAGTTGTGCTAGTAGATGATATGGTACCACCAAATCTGAATATTGTCTTTTTAGGTTTATCAGCTATCTCAATTATGCCATTATCAAGTGATTTAATAATAGTTGGAGCACGAATAATCATAAGGATTATAACCCAAACTCATTTTTAACTTTCAAGAAGTAGTGTTTTGATTCAAAATTTGATTCAAGTTTTTAGTTCCTATCTCTTCTTGCAAGTAATCAATACGTTTTAAAAGTGTGGCACAATTTTTATAAGAGACATGCTAAAATTTATTCTTTTTACCACAATTAGAGTATAAAAGAATCTTATGAGTAGCATGATAATCATTTAGTTAAGCAATTTTAACATCAATATCTTTCAACATCAAACTTAAGAGAATTGTAATTATCATAGAAAGCAAATTTTTTAACTACACAAATATGTTTATCATTTTCCTCTTTTTTAAGCTTAAGATTCTTTAAAGTAGAAGCATGAATATCTATAAGAGAATTAAATTCAACATAAATTATAAATTATGTCACATGATTTAAAAAAAATATTTATAGAAGTTAAAGTTTTAAGTCTCGCACATTTAGCTTTTAATTGTTCAATTAAATCATCTTATTTTTTAATCTTTTTATCTCTTTATTCTAATAAAATACTAGGTTTTTCTACCAAATAAACGTAAGAAGGATGTACCTCATTGTCGCTGTCCTTATCAATATCACTATTGATGATGCTTTTGCTACATGCTATCATAAATAGACCAATCAAGTTTTTCTTATCTTTGGAAGTAGTATCATCGTCACTCTCATTGTCCACGTTGCTTAAATTTATGTATTTAAGAGTAGAAAGAATACAGTACACTATCTTTTTGTTTAAATATCTCTTCTTCTTGGTGCTCCTAAGTGTTCTCTTCTTGTCACTTTTACATTGTCTTCCTCCTAATCTTCGTCCTTAGAAATTCTAACTAAAAATTTTGGACATTTAACACAAAAGTGATTAAACGAGCCACATTCAAAACATTTCTAACGTTCTCCACCATTTGTTCTATTGAACCTTTTGCAAAGCTCTTGTAAAACAGGTGAAGAGAAGTGCTAAATCATCTTTAAAAAGTTATTCTAGTTATTCATCAGTTAGCGAAGATAAAGAGGACAAGGTATAGCTAGATGAAGAGTTATTACTAATAGAATTGTTAGTTTATGAAGCTAAAGCTATTGATTTATTGGCTATATTTTTTCTAGCAAAAATATCTAACTCATAAGTTTTTAATTTAGAATAAAGCATATCTAATATAAGTATAATTATGGTAGTAGATTTTCTAATTGATGTTACCTTCATTTATATATCTAAAGCTACTACCAATTGGCTAGAATTTTTAGCCTCAAAATATATAATATTAACAGAATGCGTGTCGCTAAAAAACTTATTAAAGTAAGAAAAAAATCATCAATAGATTCATCAGGTCATTTCAAAATGCATATATTACTTTTTATACATATCCTAGCATAACTCTTTTACCGTGGTTGACCTTCATGGTAGTTATAAAATGCTATGCATACCTAATAAGAGAAGTACCAATTTTTATCATATTTAATCCTTAGTGATAATCACAAAGTGCTCTCTATATCTCTTTTATCGTGTTTGACCCTTACATGTTTATCGATGTCACTATATGGCTTTTGGAAACTTGATATAGCTTGTAGATCTTTTGCCATATCATAAAACTTTAAGCTTAAATATATAGTTCCATCTTAGCCTTCCAATACTAAAAATTAACATAGTTGAAAACATAAGATTTCGTGGAATTCCTATCCGTCGACATATTTTCTAATCGATAATTAAGATCAATTAGAAAAGATAAAAAAACTTTGCTCTAATATCACTTGTATGATCAACTCACACTAAGATAGACAATCAGAGGAGATGAATGATTGCGAAAGTTAAAAATAAAATTCAACAAATCTCCCTAATCATAATACCTAAAAAAACTTGTTTTTAGAATATAGAAAGAATACTATTTCATCACTAAATAAATTGTAGTCGATTATTCATAACTCCAATTGACAAGTAATTTTGACATAACAAACTAGAGAAAATTTATAAACAAACCCAACGAAAATCAAGTCAATCGGAATTTTGCATATCAAGATATTAATAAAATAAAATTAGCAAATAGAAGGTTAATTAATAATAGGATATTTAAAAATAATTAATTAATCAGACTTATCAAAAAACACTAGAAAAACACTTTAGCTAGATTTTAGATTAAGGAATCCAATCCAAATCACATAGAAAAATAAATTAATCTAAAATCGATCATTAGACATACATAAAAGTGAATAAAAAAGAGATTAATTACTGCACTATTATTTTATAAATTTTACCTTTATTACTAAAATATCTCTGAATAATCTCTAACACCTTACTTTTTTATATAGCCTAAAATAATTAGAAAATCGTAAAGAAAAATATTTCAATGCCCTTGAGATTTTGTAACCACTGCTTAGCCTATTTTCAGCTGTCGGATTTAAAATCAACGCTCTAGATAATGCCACATCATCAAACACACAGAGAGCCATAGAGTCCAACGCACTTCTGCAGAGAATCTAACTTATACTATTGTTTGCACCAATCACTCTAATCCTATAGCGACAACTGTCCCGCTAGATCAGCTACGCCTACACGCGCTAGTCAGCGTAGTACTGGGCCCATCTGTCAGCCTCAGCTCTCCCACTCTTGCACACCACTGCCACATCGGGCTCACCTGTCAGCCGCATAGCACCCCCGCACACCCATGCTCACTAGGCTACTTACGTCCCGTCGCCCCGTTATATCGGCCTGCTAGCTTTTGGTCTCCACTAGCCTAACTCATTGGCATGCTCCCTCGTTATCTTCAGCCTGCTCCCTGCTGATCTGTACTGTGCAACCGGCCTGCCCACCGTTTCAGCCAAGTACTATAGCAAGCTTTGAATTATCAATTTTTGTTTAAAATTTTTAAAATTTTTTTAGCGATTTTTATCTATTTTTAACGTTTAAATACATGCACACATATAGTGGACGGACAAAATCTCGGGGTTATGTAAGAGATTGGATTAAACTTAGGAGCATGAAAGTGACGGGGTGAATATTTAAGGCATACAAGGAATTTTTCTTGTAACTATCACTACTTACGATGCTATCTCTTGTAAGAGCTTCTTACCCTTCAAACTATGGCCTGCCTCTCCATTTACACTCTTCCATCTCCGACCCGCCATCTTATACACAGTTTAGTATCATGCTTTGAACCTTATTTTGCGTCAAACTCTCAGCTCATTCTTTGAGCTCCTGGAAGCAATACGCGTATTCTCAACATTTGTAGTAATCAGTCGAACAGCTCTCAACAATCTTAATCCAACTGATTCCGCTAAGGAATGGCTTTGCAGTTATACATGTAGTAGTAGTTTTCGACTTGGGAGACATCAGGAGATCACAGATATCACAAGATAAAGTTATGGCGAGTATGAAAGGTCGATTAAGCTCACTTTTGTGCAGTCCATGCACTAGAGTTGACGGCTTCATGAGACTTCTGCTCTCTTTGAGCGGTGTGAGTGGCATAAAGTGTACTATTATCCTGTGTCCATGTGACTGGCATAAAGTGTGCCATTATATTATCCTGTGACCGAACTCTGAAGAAATCTTAAGAGTAATATGCACATCTTGATGGCAATGGATTGGATGGAACTGGATGGATGTAAATGTTTGACAAAAATTGACACATTAAAATCGCCTAACTACTCTATGCTAGCTGCTCTGTTCACTGAAACCAATCTATCTGCTGCAATAAAAACTTAACCAATCCATTGCCACCAAGATGTGCATATACCCCAAAAATATAGCGTAATAATCAAACAGGAGTGTAGAACTACAGAAATGATCAAGATTTTTGGCATAGGATGCAACGGGACACAATTTGTGACAAAGGAAGGTGAAGAATCCATTTGAGGTGATGACTCAACAACTGAAGGGCGACATCGCCCAATAGTGGTGACGTGAGAACTCAAAGCAAGGAGCATAACAGGACTACGGTAATTAAAAAACAGACTCAAAAGCTTAATCTGACGTCAGTAGCTTCTCTAGCAACTAAGTAACCATGCATAATCATGGTGAAGATGCCTCTGTTTCCAGTCTGTATGTACAAGTTTGTATATACTACTTGCCTTCGATCCTCACTTGGGTGTATGCTTCTTATTTACTAGGGTATGCTATCCTTGCATAGGCATCACTGTTTCCGGTGTTCTTGTTGCATTTGCTTAGACAAATTAACAAGGGTTGTAAGAGAGTGAGGCCAACAGAATGGTCATTCCTGGGAATTCAAAGAGACAATTAGAGATAAAGATATATTGATCTGAATCCAATCTGTGTAGCGAATTGGCGAATTGGCCAACTATAGTAAGTGTAGGCTAAATCTTGCAAGTGATGATTAAACTAAAATTGATAGGTGCTAATGAATGCTAAGTAAAAAAAGTTAATTCTGATTGAAGGCCATTAAAAATTGTCCTAGTTAGTTCAACATGATGGGGATTTCTACGAATCATTTGTGCATTAATTTTAGCCTTATGGCTTTAAAACGCAGAAATGACTAGTAGGAAAATAAGTTTACACATTACATTATAATGTTTGTTTTTAGGCAATGTGATATTACTGGAATCTAATTTATGCCATGGACACAGCTAATTGGTTCTATAGCATCTGACAGTACCAACCTTTTCTGGTTAACTATAATAGCATGAAGTTTCCCTCCGTTCCAACATTTCTGTCACTCTCTGTTCCACATCATCTGTGACCTATTTTGACTCAACTAGGTAAGTAAAATTACATCCTTGCACTTGGTTACAAACCAATCGATCCCCCAACTTCATCATTGTATGAAAATGTTGTGCCTTCCATTTGTATAATGGCATCCTCTCTTCCTTCTCCAATTCGCCTTCTTGTACTCTCTAGCATAGGGCCCAGCTTACTATGCTTCTCACCGGCTTACTGAGTAACTCTTAACTCATCCTCTGAGATCGAGAAAGCAATATGCGAATTCATAGCAGTTGTAGTAATCACTTTTCCAGTCCACAATAATCTGAATCCAACAGATATTGCTGCGAGGAACAGCTCTGCATCACATATGAACATATTGTAGTTTTCGACTTGGGAGACATCAGGATTTGACATATTGTACGAGAAAGGTTAACGATCGCCCTATGCTATTTATGCAGTACCAACTCAGATACGGTCCCTAAACCAGGCGTTGACGACTTCACAACTTCATCATCAACTTCATCCTCTTTGAGCGGTGCAATAAGCATAGTTAGACTTTATTATCAGAATGAGTTTCTCTCACAAGTCTGTATGGGCATTCAGGTCTTTTTCTGCTCGCAATTAAGGCTCTGATTTATCTGCTAGGGTGACTTACAAAGTGATATTCTTGTAAAGAATTAGGTTCTCTCTTAACTCAAGATGTACATTGCAGCACGTTGAGAGGGGATAGTGTGTAGGAAAATCTTCCCTTCATTGATAATCCTCATAATTAACAGGCCTTATATCGCTCTGTGAATCCGGTCCAATGGTCATAAAAATGAATCCAGTCCACTGTCCAGAATTCAATTGAGCAAGGCTTCAGTTAAGTTGAACTGACTAATTAAGATTAAGTTGAACTGACTAATCAGGACGGAATTCAGAATTTACTCTATTATCTGCTTCTTCACCGAACTCAATGCTTTTTGTTTCAACTAGCATAAATATGTTGATCAAAGGCATGGAGGGATGTAAATGTTTGACAAATTTGACACATTAAACCATCTAGCCACTTTGTGGTACCAGGTTTATTAATTCAAGCCAATTTATTTACTGGAAAACTCATCAAAGTACCATAGGCACCAAGATGTGCATACACACACACCATACATATATCCCCAAAATAAATAGTAATGGTCAAATATGAGCATAGAACTACAGAAGACGATCAATTCGCCATGCAAAATTTTTCTCTGAAATGAGGTACATGCATGGATTCAAAGATACTTGATTGAAACATAATTACTTTTCTTGTCAGAATAGGAACATTGATTTTTGGCATGGGATGCAACGGGACAAACTGTGTAACGAAGTGAGGATGTGGACCCATTTGAGCAGATGACTGGACAACTGAAGGAAGATCACATGCCCATATATTCTGGCGATGACGAACAGAGAGGTTTTGCCCTCAGGGCAAAAATGGCTCCATCTTCTTGCCTTCACTGTGCTATCTGTGCTGCATGCCTTCAATGATCTGCGTAGACATACATCACTGTTCAAGTGTTCTTGTCCGCATAAATCAGGTCAGCAGAATGGACATTTCTGCCAACAGAATGAACATTCCTTGCAACTTAGATTAGATGAGCCACTTAAAGCTAAATACATATTGATCCATCACTTACAGGATTCAATTAGTCGTGTCACAAACTGGCAATCAAACATTAAGTCTAAGCTAATCTGCAAGTGATGATTAAATCTAACAGACACAGGTGTTAATGAAGCCGGTCCTTCACCTAACAGGTAGAACAGAACGATCTATTGCTAGTGCTTGAGATGACATTTGCACAGGAATGCTTAAGATAAATTGTAGCAAGGACTAATTGCTATCCTTGTCAAATAGTATCTCTCCTATATGCCTCACAGCTCTCTCATACTCTGCCTTCTGAAACTCATCAAACCTTGAAGTGTCTGCCAGCAACAGCTCTGTGTATTTCTTGTAAAGTGTCGCTTCTTTTTTCTCCTTTGCTTCCTCCTGCTTAATTCTAGCCAATTCAAGCTGCTCTTTTGAGAGGCGGAGCTGTACATCTGACATCTTCTCACGATCAGTTTTAAGCATGGTCTGAAGATATAATGCATATTTGATGTCTTGTTGCTCCTCGCAAGAGGAAGATGATGCCTTGCCTTTACGTTTCCGACTGACTTTTCGTGCCTTGAAACCTTGAGCCTCTGATTCTTTTTTAGGAATTTCTACCATTGCCACTCTTTCATTGTCTAGAATCTCAAAACCTTGCAGCCATGATTCTTTTTCAAGCATATCATCCCTCCCTGCCATCCCCTGCTGATGTTCGTTCAATTTTGAAGTGTCAGCCTTCAGTCGGTGCCTCCCAACATGAAATTCAATGGGCTGCGAAGCATCAGCTGGCAATAATGCTGATTGCTTCTTGGGAGTTCCTGTGTCCTTGTCCGCAGTATCTGGCTGTTTTAAACTGGCCAACACAAGCTTTTGATTTGAGACTGCAGGCTGAACTTCTGTCATATCTTCACGGTTCTTGGTAAGAATGTAAAAAGGATCCACTAAGCATTTGCCTTCTTGCACCTCTGATGATGAAGTTGACCCCTTAACTTTACCTTCCTTAGATGTCATGTAATCTTGTTGAACTATTTGTTTTCCAGACATATCTTCACAGTCTTCAGAAGAAGACATGTAGTCCTCAGACACAGACCGCATGGTTCTTCTAGTCGACAAAGAAGAGATGTATTCTTTCCATTTGGGTTGGTCCCAAACAGCTTTCCAGCAATGGTCAAAGGCAAAATTATGCTTTGCTTTTTCCAGATACATCACATGTGCTTCCTCATTATACATCAGCCAAGTTTTGTCCATCAGTTGCATGCCCTCAGACTGGCCACTAGGATATTTAGCTTTGACCTGGCACCAACAATCATTGAAGTGTGCCACCTTCCTGAATACCTTGTGCCAGTGGCTCTTCAAATTCTTCAGTTCCCTTCTCCGAGTTACAGGGGTTGTACTGTTGAATTCTGCTGCAACCTTTTCCCAGTACTTGTCAGTCTTGAAATTAATTAACCAAGCGCTTATCTGTAGTTCCAGCACAAAGATGTTAGGATACCATTTGCAAGGGTCAAAAAAATTACAAACAGAAAAAGGAAGATACTTGCTTACCAATCTTATGTCCTCATTTTTTGTCCATGCTAGTCGGCTAGCAGTCTTCTCAAGTTCAGCATCTTGTTCTCCTGGACCAGTTACTGAATGTGGGGTGCCTTGATCAGAAAATGCCTTGTATGGCATAACTGGAGCAGGTGAATATGGTGATGGTATAACTCCAGCAGGTGGTGGTAATGCGTATGGAGTATATTGTGGTGGTACAGCATATGGGAAATTTTGTGAGTATGGAGGACAGTGAGGAAATGGCGGAAAAGGGAAGTTCAGTGCATATACTGGTTGTGAAAATAAGTGCGGAGGAAATTGTGGATGGGAGAAATTCGTAGTGCTGGGTTTTTCTGGTGGGACATTTTGACAACTTTTTTGATTGAAAGAACCAGCAGGTGGGCGAGGCCCCATTGCAACTGAGCTAAAAAATGGTGTGAAATGTGTATTTTGGGTGTGATCAAATGAGCAGAAAACACATGGGTTTGAAGGAAATTCGGAATCACCTATTTGGTAGAAATTCCCAACAAATAAATGGAAATATACCCAGGAGCCCTCTTGCTGAGATCTAATTTCTTACACTGTTCTGTGGATGCCACTTGGAGGGGGCAACACTCCTGCAAAAATATAAATTGTAAAAATAAGTTTTCAAATTTTGGACACAATCTGATTTGCTACTTAATAACAAGATTGTATCATACTAATAATGAAATTGTTCAAGTAACTTCCTTAAAGTTACAGATCAAATTATGGACTCAACTTTTTAATTCTTTTGAGCTGGAGTGGATTGAGTTAGGGTCTGTTTTGTAGAGCTGAAAGAGCCAGATTCTCAAAAGAGTCAATTCCCATTTTCACAAGAGATGTGAAGAGTGACAAAAATGCTGCTCCCAATGAGAATTAGGCGAAACAAGCATAAAAGTGCCCACTGAGTTGGCAAAAAATTACCTGCCTACCGTTGATCAAACCTCTGATGCGCCCCCTCCCCTCTGCCAAGCTCAAGTTGTCTCGCAAATATGCAACCTTGAACAATCAATGTACAAAATGAATTTACTCTGATTCCAGTAACGGAAAATAAATATAATGCAGTTGGATCAAATGCATGTCAATCTTAAGTCACTACAGAGTACAGACAACCTATCTATGGAAAAGATTAACCAGATCTTTAAGTAGACCAAAATATACGATTATAAGAAACATAGTCTACTATTTCTTCTTTTGAGAAATTAACTGTGACAGTTTACCAGAAGGAATCAGAGGTAAATATAAATATAGAACTTGATACAAGATCATTACACCAGAAATTTCATCATCAAACAAAAGTAGACACTACTGGAATCTTAATTCTGGTTTTCAGCTGTTCTTTCAATAGTAAGGGTTCTGAAGAGAAAAGCTATGTCATCAGTAACAGCATGTTCTTGCATAATTTCAATACAACATTTCGTTAATAGCAGAACAGAAGAAACCTATTGTTTACTAATGACAAGATCTAGATCACTTGTGCAAACTGAATATCAAAATCATTAAGGAAAATGAATTGCTCCATATTTCATAAAAAACATGTTAAACTGAACATGAACCACAAATAATCATCTCTTAAATTATTTTTTTCCAGTTCGAGTGTGACAGGTTAATATTATGACAGAACAAGGGTAAGAGACTGAATAGAAGCATCAGTTAAAACAACAAGAAGAGGAATGGAGAAAAGAGAGCTCAAGTTATCATAGAAAGGAGCAGCCATGTCCGCTAACTAAACAGGAAAACTAATAAGATGTGATATGAAAACAAAGAGCTCCACCTGTTCAATAAATAAGGAGGTGCATAACGCCATCACTCAACTGAATGTTGACTACTTATCAATTTAAGAACCTATTTGTACGAGTTCCCTAAAAGTCTGTCCTACAGGCTGCAATGTCGTCTCAAAGAACACAATTAACAAAGAAATGTAACATCAAAAGTTCAGTCCAAAAAAAGTGAGAAAATAAGGCCTATTAGTCACTCTGTGACAGGGTGATAAAGTAATACCTTTCCCAAACATAACCTGACATTTATATCGACCAAAATGAGAAATACAAATACATTCATGTCATCTACCAAGTAGGGAAGATAACTGGCATATAGATTGGTCAATTGCACAATTCACCCCATTATTTTGACTACTGGGACAAATATCTATAAAACGGCAGCAAGAAGCACACCTACATTGCCATAAAAAAGAAATCAACATGTATGATATGCAAGCGCGCAATCAAAGTGGGGGAAAAAGTAACCTAATCCAGATGAATTCTTGGGCTCTGGCCTCGTGTTTCGATCCCTCCTAAAGAGGAAAACACAAAAATATGGAACTTTAATGACATTGCAACATCCAAAGCAAAGGAATTTTACACGGGAACATTAAGAAAGAAACTATTTTTATTCGTCCCCCACAAACCTGAGGTGAAAATCAAGATTGACGCTAGGGCAATGAGAAGTTGTTCGATCTACAGTAGAGCGGCAAATCCACCGGAGTAGAGCGCGCAGGCAGCCACTGCGCCGCGCGCCGCAGAAAGGAAGTTTTGCGGCAGCGCGGTAGGGTCCGCAGTACTCGGCCGGGCGTGCGGGCGGCGCTGGGTTTGGACTTGGGAACACTAGGCGGCCCGACGGAGAAGTACCTGCCGGTGCCGCGTAGACGCCGCCGCCGCCTCGAGGCCGGAGTGGCGCGGCGCGGCGGGGAGGGAGGCGAGGGTTTTGCCCGCCGGCTTGGTGGGGTTCGTCCCCTCCAAAAACCAAGTGTTGGACTCGCGTCTCGCCAAATTCCAAAACACCCCCTCCATTTTTAACGTTTTGGAGCAGTTAACATTTGGAATTACATTCTATCATTTATCTTATTTTAAAAATATATAATTATTAATTTTATTACAATTTATTTTATATAATTTAAGAACGACATATATATTTTTATATTTACTGTTTTAAATAAGAAAAATAATTAAACGTATATTTAAAATTTTAAAAAACATAGTTAATATATAATTACTCCATTCGACCCATTGCTCCTCTGGTTTTGTAAAAATTACAAATGTACTACATTTATATTTCCCCTATTATTTTTCCATTTCCATCCTATTTTCCCTATTTTTACTACCATTTACGGAATGCATTGACATGTCAGGTTATCCCAAATTGGTTAGCCAAATTCATGTCGTTGATGAGCCTTCACAGAACATACTAGGAGAATTCTAATGCGTGAACACGCGAGTGTACCCACCACATGTGATTTGGAGTAAACTTCTAGCGCACAAACTATGTATATGTTTGTGCTTCGATGTAGAATTTTGCACGCAGGAACTTTTGATATAGAAACTTTATGCATATGCAATTCCAAACAAATTAAAAAAACTCAGAAACTTTCTACTCAAAATCATGAAATCTCAACCCAATATCTGAATGATTGTTCTCAAAATCTAAATCTTTTTGCAATTGTATCTCTTTATGCGTATAAAATTTTCAATTCATATACAAAGTTTGTGAGTACAAAGTTTTAAATTTGAATTGATATTTATTTGAGAGTTAAGTTTAAATATGTTTTAATTGAAAAAAAATCAAGTAATTCAAATTTAAACATCATGCATTGAGTGGATGCCAAATGTACTCGAGAGAGTATTAATGAAAATACAATATACAATAAATTTTAAATTTTAAAGAATGGCAGTTTAGGTGACGAGCAAATGGAGACTATGGTGAGTTTTGCTAGATTCCCCCAATTTGATGGAAGTTCCAGTTAATGCAGAATACACAACCAAAATTTAAATTTTGAAGATTTTTAGTTTCTCCGTTGCAGTCTATTTTTAACATTGTTTTTAAAACGCTAAAATACATATATAAAAGTTTTATTCATAATTAGTTGTGCATATGTTTTATTTATTTATTAACGGCTTATCAGCCCTAGTTGAAACAATCAGAGCCTTATATTTGTTTTGTTTTTTTGACAACTGTTTGTTAAGTCAAACGGCTCAAAGAGTAAATTGCTATTCATTTAACGATTTGATCAGGTCACTCTGACTATCAGGGCTCCATTTCCTCGTTTATTTTCCCCTTCATTATCATCCAGATATTCCCAATCTTCAACATCAGTAGCCCTTTCATCCCCTCCCCCCTGCTGCTTAATTTAAGTGCAGAGGGAAAAGCAAGTCAACAAATAGCCACTGTCTGGTCAAGTTAGCCTCCAAGGTGCATATAAATTCCATATGGTTGCAACCTCAAGTTGTTGGCATACAATTGCAAGCATAAGCCAAATTCATGTGTTTGGATTTAGTGGACTTAGACACACATTTTGCATGGATACACCCATAGCTCACTAGAAATATTATTTGATTTGTAGTTGCGCCATCAATTTTTGGCATGGGAAGCAATTGGAGAAGACAGTGCAGCGTAGATATGCTGACTTGCCTCAAAAAGAAGGTTTGGTAACTGCAAGGTCCCACTATAATTTTATGGTGGAAGGTTAGCCACAAAGTAGATCTTTTATTAGGTGGGTCCAAAATGAAGATCCTAAGTAGGGTGAGCAAAAATATACCGAAAACCATATGTTGAACTGAATCAATCGGGATAACATGGATGTGTTTATTTCATTCTGGAAGACTTGCTCAAAGTAGACTGCTCCATTATCAAGCATAAGCTCCACGTCCACCTAAGAGCCAAGCCAGTGCGTCAGGGGATCCGACGAATGCCCATTGAACAGACATAGGTGGCCCATGAGGAGGTCCACAAGTTGCTCACGGTCGGAGTTATTTAGAAAGTGCAGCACTTTGAATAGATCTACAATTCTATACGGGTGAAGAAGGCCAATGGAAAGTAGCAGATGTGCATCGATTTCACTACGCTTAAAAGGGTGTGCCCCCACAACCCATTCGTCAGCCACGTATCGACCAATTCATCGACTCCACGGTAAGGTGTTGAGCTTCCTCAACACATACTCCGGCTACCACCAAGTGTGGATGGTCCTAGAGGACGAAGATAAGATAGGCTTCGTCACAATGGACGAAGTGTTACTACATCCGCATGCCTTTTGGCCTCCGAAACATAGGCGCAACCTTCTTCTGGCTCATTCACCAAGAACTTTGTGCACAACTAGGCCACAATATCAAGGCCTACATCAACAACATTGTCGTTAAGACCAAGCTTGCGGCCCATCATATGCCTGATCTATAAGAAACCTTCACCAGCCTACGAGCTACCGACATCAAGCTCAACCTGGAGAAGTACACCTTTAGGATGACTACTAGAAGATTGTTGGGCTATCTTGTCTCCAAGTGGGGCATCGAAACTAACCTCGAGAAAATAAAAGCAATAACAAATATGACTGTCCCCCACATAATCATTAGCACCGACTTTTAGGAGGCGGCAGAGCACATTGACAAGTCTTATCAGGCTCAAAATTTGAGGCTCGCCAAGTACTTCGTGGCATTCAGGAAGGTTGACATGCACTTTCGAGACATTATAGTATCCGACACCTCTCTCACCAACATCACGGATGTCAATGCTTTAGCCAAGGCTATAGCAACAAACATGCCATTGCCACTGCATGTTATGTACGGCATGTTGCACACCTCTATGGCACAACCTATGGACATGCTGCCCTCCTCCATGGCAGCGATCTTCATGGCGCCAAATTGAAGCACCCCATCATCGACATCCTAATTAGCCGAGTGGAAGCCACAACAGGAATAGAAGAATGTCGACTTTGCCCGAGAGCTAGAGGCTACATCTTCGTTAAGGGCAAGCTCTACAAGATGGACGTGTGCACCTCTCTACTCCGATGTATCAGCAAGGAGCAAGGAGCCTAGCTACTAAATGAAGCAAATAAGCTATTGTGGCACATACCTTACTTTGCAAGCATTGGTAAGCAAAACTCTCCACCAGGGGCTATATTGGCCCACGATTGCAGCAGATGCGAAGCACCTAGTCCTTTGCTGCTAAAGATGCTAATGGATGGGAAGGGCATCCCATAGGCCACCGACACAGTTAACACCCATACCTACAGTATAACCCTTTGCTTGTTAGGGTGTCGACATAGTCAGCTCCTTCCCATGAGCCTTAGCAATCTCCATTTTGTCATGGTGGCCATCAAGTACTTCTCCAAGTGGGTCGAGGCGGACAACCTCTCCACGATCACCACACATAGCATCTAGTGCTTCATTTGGCGAAATATAATGTGCAATTTCGAAGTGCCCTGACAACTGACTATGGATAGTGGCCGGCAATTCGATTCAGCCTCCTTCAAGGAGTTTTGCACCAGCATAGGCACGGAGCTATGCTTTGCCTCTGTCTAGCACCTGCGGAGTAACGGAGCAGTTCAACACGCCAATGGCAACATCCTCTCTACCCTCAATAAACACCTCCTTGTTGCCAAGTTTCCCTTCTAGCACGTTGATGACGAGGGCCCTTTGTGGTAGTTGATGTCCCGATTCATGGAGTGGAGTCCAAACTCTGTCCCTACGTCAAGTTAGAACCACTGTTGTGGCCACACCATAGACCATCGATCGCTCGCCGTCTAGGCATGAAAGTACTCCACTACTAAGGGGCAGACCTAGAAGTTGATAGAGGCAAAGATTAATGCCCTAGCCTCTACCTCGTCTATGATTAGCTTCGGCTGGCGACTGGCCATGTGAAGCGTAGCAAAGTGCTAGGAGGAGGCCTCCTTTCCATCCACCCATATGGCCCACTTGTAGATGGCGAGTTGAGCCATTGCGTTTATTGTTAATTTTGGGAGCTCGATGTGGAAGCACTTTAAGATGCCGGTGATGAGCGGGATGGAGGAGGAATTGAAGCCAATGGTGAAAAAGGCTTCAAACACCACCGCCTCATGTGACTTTGGCACTAGCACCACCTGGCCATGAGCTGGCTGCCGCTCATGACATGATGAGGGGATTTTCCCTACGATGACAAGTGCCTAGATCTAGCGCTAGGTGATGGACGAGCACTTGAGTAGACATGACTGCTTAGGATACTTTCGGCCTAGCCTGATATAGCTGATTGGCATCACCAGCGCCCATACCATCCTCACTAGCATCCACACCATTGTCCCCAACGACATTCCGAGCGCTCTTGTCGCTTGAGGCCATGCCGCGTTGTTGCTACCTGCCACCAACAAAGATTGACGCCTTTCCTCTCATCTTGTCATGTCCTCCACACCTAAGGTGATTTTAGTGGATATGCTAGCACTTAAGGTTCAAGCAAGGCATGCATTGTAGTTATTTAAACTAAATAAATTTTGGTTTTAAAATTTTGAATGAAATAGTTCTGTATATTTCCAATAATATTGGTTTTTCAGGCTTGATAAGCCCAACCCAAGCTTCGGCCAGGATCGATTGGCTGTTGGTCCAAGCATCCCATAAACTGATCCAGTACAATTCTCAAAAGCAACATTTCTGATAAACGGGATATATAGTCTAATATTCAATAACAGTGAGAAATTTTCATTCTTAAAAGTTAAAAATGATGATATATATTTTTAATTTTTTTATGAAATCAAGTACATGATTGTTAATAGCAAATTCTATAAGTTTGTCCTTTTGGAGAATAGGTATATATATAAGTTGGTTTTTATATGAGTGGTGTAAGCAATCACACTCTTGCTCAAACAACGTGCACTTACACAAGTCATGATCTCTATCCCATATAGCGAGCTAAAAGTTACAAGTTTAACTAAAAGCACAATGAAAGATACTTGAGTGCCACCACGATAAATGCCAATACCCCCCCCCCCCCCCCTATTCTGCACGGCAAAATTTCTATCGTCCTGTCCCCCAATGCTATACAATTCTTCAGATATGCCTTGAACTCCCTGAACACTTATGCTCTATTTTGAATAAGGGTCCCCCAATGCTTTGAGAGTTGAAACCCTCAGCCTTATATAGCACAGGAATGCTGCCGGACACCAATATTTTCATTCCATGCATGTTTCCTCACATGTTCTGGACCATTAGGACTCCCAGAAATATCTTACTCTTCATATCCTGGAGCTAATTTGCCAGATTCTAGAGAAAGTACAGTTTTTCTCCATCACAAACCTTTTCCTCAAGCTTCGCAAGCCCAAATCGTTCTTTATCAGAATCGGCTGCGCTTCCCTCTGGTTTCTAGTCATGGTTGGCAGGATGATGAGTGAATTTCGTCTAACTTTATTTGCTAGTAATGGTCAACTGATTTGGAGTGGAAGGCATTAGGAAAATGCAGGAAACAGGGTCAGCTACTCTCCTGCATTGACGATATGAGTAGGTGGCATGATAGCGCTGAGTTGCAAATGCATCGAACAGCCTAGACTCATATAAGCCGTGTATGGGCCTAGGAGTTCGTACGGTCAGCAACGTCCCTTTCTATCATCCGAGATTCATATAAGCAACGTAGGCTATTGAACACTGTTATTTCCATCACTATTATATCACTGTTGCATGATGCATCTATTCCATCGGCTAGCAATATTCCTTCACATCGTGCTATCGAGCGGAGTAAAATGGAGACATCAAAGGATGTAGCTGCTGTCCTCTTAGCTAGAATTTAACAGATGGAGAAGCCATGAAGCCAAACCAGCAGTTGCTGAGTACTCGCGCACGTCCTCTTGTCAAGCCGCTGAAACAAAAGAGGAACTAATATATGTTTCCCTGCCTAGTGTTTCTTTGATGCCTCTAGTTAAGTACAGACATCTGTATTGGCAGCTTATAAATAAGCTTCACTTTGCGTTGTCTGTGAGAGTTCAGATATTTCATTTAAAGGAAGGTAGACAGCTTTGAGTTGAGAGATTCTGAAGGAGTGTTTTGGATTGGGAGATATCGGGTAGAAACAGAAGTTACTTCAACCAGTGTTTGGCTCATAAAGTTTTAGATAATCTCCATCAGTCCCTCCTGCGGCACTTACCGGGCAATGGTGATCATCATTTTTTGGAAAGTCCTCCTTGAACCTTGACTGTCATTCATTTTGCTGCAGACTATTGGTAAAGTGGTGTCAGTTCATTTCCAATTGAGCGGCACAGCAGTTCGCGGCAATTAAACATCAGTGACCGATGCTTTCATACTTGTATGCTCAGAGACCTTAGGGTGCAACGTCACAAATTTTTCTTACCAGTAAATTTCTCCTTACGTATGTATCACATTATATGTGCCATACTTTAATTGAATGCAGGGTGTGAGCGGGGGGGGGGGGGGGGGGGCGCATTATGGAATTTACAAAATCATGAGAAGACATGCTTTGTTGTATAAAGCAGGCGAGTAGTCATTAAAAAGGTGATCCCATGCATCAACGTATTTAAGTTCACAAAGCTTACCTTAGACAAACCACATGTAACCACAGAAGAAATGAAGAGAACCGAGAATTAGAGGCCAGTAAAACTCAAGTGCAGTAAAAGCTAATGTCCAAATAAAACTGCACCGGCCAGAACAAAATGGACTCCTTACCAGCCTCTAGTTGTTTCCGTACGGAGATCCATGTAGTCTACAAGTTGTAGTGGATTATTTAGTACCACTTTAAAATTTTACATAGATGAGATTAGTTTATATATTTTGTCACTTTAATCATGATATCCGGGTTTACTCTTTTACATATATTCAAGAAATATGAAGATTAGATGCTATGTATACGTGAGGCCTACGCTACATGAGAGGTTACGAGGACAGTAGTGCTATAAGCAAGTGCTATGAATATATCGGTCCTCTCGAGCGAATTACTGTAGATATTAGGTATAAAGTACTAAAATAATAATTTAATTATGGCAGGTATACCATACCATTTATCAAAAGGACTAATGATCCCTATTAAGCCATCTTAAATCGTAGTACTGAAAAAACGCAGTAATAAGAAAAATATATAATTTTGATAGAAATATAAGTGTAAAATAGGTGATTGAAAATACATAAATAATCATTTAATTGGATTGCAGGAAAAACACAGTAACCTGATCATAGGAAAAACACGGAAATTTGAGAAGAGAGATAGACTCAAATTAAATTTTATATGAGTTTAGACCTCATGTTAAATTCCTCTAAGATAAGATATTCTATAAACCTATATGATTTAATGCTTTGTTATAAGGACCATATAGGAACATTTACTTTATAACTGGAATCCTATAAAATTTCTATTATTTCCTTCAAATGAAGATGGCCTAATTTTCTGGTTCAATTTACTTCTGCAATCTTTTTTTTCCTATCAATTATCTCTGCGTAGTCAAACCCTTCTTTTATCAGTTAACCCTGCGCACTAACTACTGACCGATGCATATTTTGCTACTTGCTCTGGGCGAGGAACAACCTCCATTTCTTACTTCACTGTCACCGAAAAAAAAAGAAAAGAAAAGAAAAAGGGCCTTGTTTCACTGGAGGCTGGAGATTTCACACGATGAACTGAAAATACGGTAGCCGATCGTTCTCTTTGTATTTTTTTCGTAGGACATGAGCAATACTTTAGTATAAAGATCTGTATCGGGGAGTATATATATCAACTGCCCAGTGAGCTACTCTGTCAAAACTTCCTGTTGAATTTCATGTGGTATGTAATTCCTTGTAATAAGTCTCATTGATAAAATGGTTAATATTGTTGTGTGTCATACATTAGAGTAGTCAATCCTGAAATTTTCACTACCCCAGCGTATGGATTTAGCAAGCTAACTCCAATGGCTTAACAAGTTAAAAGCATTATAATCATACATTTAGCTCGGACCATAATGTTCATGGTTCAAGCTAACTCCTTTTATTTAGAAAGACAGGGACCCCAAATTTAGATAACTAAGTACGTATTAATTCCTGCAGTATGTACTGCTACGGGCATCCCGATCAACCTGTCCGACCAAAACAGTATCAGGGGAGAAGGTAATGTTTTTCCACTGGGTTGACTTGTACTTCAATCCCATTGGAGGAACACAAAACCCAAAGAGAATTCCAATGTTGAAGCTGCATTCCCAACACCTCCAAATCCGACAACCGGTTGGGCGTTTCAAGAGTTCATGTATTTGTAGTGCATAAGGGTGTTGAAAATAAAATATAATGGTGTGCATAATGCATGGCTTGTAATTTCATCTTGTGAGTGGTTTCAATCTTACATACTGTGAATCAGCCATGTCATGCTGAGTTTCTGACATTGAATGTTTTTTTTTTCTTGTTTGTTGAAGTGGTTGCACCTAGATAGTTCTAGAGATGCTTTGTTTATCTGAAATTTTATTTTTTGGAGGAGTTTATCGTAAATTCTGAACCACCAGACCAGGAATGAACGTTACTGTCTACAGGTTCCACGTAATAATATCCCGATCACTGGAAAAGTATGATTAATATCCTTTCAGAAAAAAAAAACAGTAATAGAAGACAAGCAAGTGCTTCAGCCATTAAGGAAAGTATCTTCCAATTTTCTTCATTCTTAACAAAATGGAAGAGCTCCTGCGTTAGTGGTCTTTAACGTACTCAAATAGTTATAGAAGCATGATACAATCTTATCTGAGCAAACCAAAACCATTAGGTTATATTTTTAGATAATGGCGTATTTCATAGTTAATGAAAATATCTGGCATCTGCAACAAACCATTAGGTAATTAGATTTCTCATCCAAACTAGCATTGAAACAAAGACTAGAAACAAAATCTCTTATGTTCCTTCATACAAGTATTTATTATGTAAATTCAAATTAAAGCAAGTCAGCAAAATAATGTTATGAACATTGCATCACTGTTATTGCCAAAAAGGCAGTAAAACTGACCTGCTAACAATGAAGTGTACTGTACATGACTATTCTTTACGGTACACCACATAGATCCAACGGTTCAGAATTACTCTACACTATTAAGGTGCACACTTGTATGATGAACTGCTAGCAATGATGCATGCAGCAGAAGGATTCCATCGACTGGAACTTCCTAGAGGCCTTGCTCCACGAGTCTACTGCTGCTGCTTCTTCCACCTCCTGCACTAGCCCTCGCTATCTAATTAATCACGTAATTTGCTAAACACCGGATCATGTATGCATGCTTGATTAGTATTGTTTGGATCCATATATGTGATATGTTAGTTGTTGTATATGTACTTGTATATATATGTATGTATGTATATATATACAGTATTTATAAGCTGTTACGGTGGCGAAGGAGCTGCTAACATATCTATGTACTTGTCGTTCAGATATACATACATACTGTTTGGGCTATTCGTTCATTAGTATTACGGGTCTGAATTGATTTTTTTTCTTCTTCAGATATACACGGCGTATATGTGACTTGATTCCCAGCTTAATTAATTTCCTCTAACAATCCGGTCGCATATTCATTGTGTAGGAAACGAAACATTTGGACTAAATTACCCATAATGGCATGAGGGATAATTTTCTAAGTTATCATATTATTTACAATAAATCATTGCCTACTCTAATTTATTTACGACTAAAAATTTTAACGTTGTTAGTGTTGATGTTGTTATCATATTATTTAAAAAATACCCACATAAATAAACAGTTAGATTTTATTAATGCTAGTCCATATGTATCAGCACGGTGTATCGTAAAGGAATTCACTCGGCCATCTGAAATTATTTTTAAGGAAAAACCGTACTATCTTAAAAATTGCATCGTTAAAGAGTGCGGTAATATAAGACGTTAAAATGAAGCTTGAGATCTCTACGTTGTGCAGTTACTCCATAAGAGTTGGTGGCCATCTCCTACTCTTTGTATAGCCATAGACATAATAACCCTTTCCATTCCTGATTCCTTATATAATGTAGCGACGTTCTCTTTGCTCTCTACGTTTTTACAGTATGTTGAGGCCCTGCTAGGTCTCATGTTTTTTCGTGCAATGAAAATTTTGAACACAATGTACCTGCCTAAGCAAACAAATACCTTTAGCATAGACTTAGCGTTATGTGCTATGGAGCTCTGATTTTTTGGGCTTGGAAGGCCTGAGGAAAAGGTATATCATACTAAATATAAATATAAATAAGCGGACGAGATGTGACTACAAAGGCGGAAGAGATGGTAGTTGCCAATGCATACCAAACCGGTAGTGATAAACCGATTCGGATGGCACTTGTTGTGATAGTGTTTGCAGGATTATTCGAAAACCTTCAAACTAGAAGTTTGCAACTTTATATAGATTTAGGTTCTTTTGAGTTTGGCCCTTGTATCACTACGAGGTGGCATGCTGCAATCTTGTAGTAAAAGAATGGTCAAACTAAAAAACCGCTTACGTGCATACACTGATACACACAAGGATTTATGACAAGAGATGTTTCAAAGAATATGATCTATAGAAATGTCACGTTGTTAATGCTTCTCATCGCAGGAATTTCGTGAAAAAAAACTGAAACTGATATTTTAATAATTTTCAGCGCATAAAAGCGTACACACTAGAAAAACTCCTAAAAGAGGAGATTCCTAGTTCTTGACGTCCTGAATATGAAGGTAAAGATCGTGCCTACTCTGTTCTAGACAATTGATCTATGAAAGACATTTTTGAGTCATATGATACTTTCGCCCCCATGTATTATGAAATTCACCATGTTTTAGTGATTCAAAATTCCAAGAAACTCATGGGGGGAGTAAACTACACCTCAATTTATATAAACCTGCAACATTCAATATCATTGGGAATTGTCCATACAATCTACTAGCAGGACACATGCCATTTTGTTTTTAATTTTTTTCTCGACACTTAACATCTTATTTTACACTATTTAAAAGTGGGAGTATACATGGTCTCATATAACCATCAATATAGGTTTTAAATTTGAGGATGATTAATTATTTGTTGCATTTTAATTACGTTTTCAGACCTGTAATATGTTTTATTGGTATCCATTGTATTGCACGGACTTGATGCTAATTAATTATAAATTGAAAAAAATCTATAAAATGGTACATAACTTGTCTTTAAAGTTTCTATTTATAGAATTATTTTTGTTTTTACACTAGAGTCATGTGCATGTCGAGAATCTTCTTAGTTTCTTCTCAATACGTATTATGATGTTCACTGTATATATATTTACATTGTCGGAACACTGAAACTTTCCTCTTCTTCCTTTCCAAGAGGCACTGGATTTTTCGTGACCCAACACAGACCAGGACACGATGGCTGTATATGTTCGCTCATGCTATGTGCAAGTGCAACTCTGTAAAGACACACTCTTATGCTTATTGTTTTTGCATGCATCACCTCTTTCTGTAGATATATAAACTCTAGATTACCAAATCATGCTTAATTCACCCATTTTTTTCTACAAGAGCAACAAATTTGTCTTAGGAGTCTGTTGGCACAGAAACCTAAGAAATTTGCTTAATTTCAGTATAAATCTTAGCTTGGTTCGCTAGAGACGTGACATTCAATTTAACTAATTGACAAGAAAAATACATAAAAATAAAAATTTTGAGCTAATCACCCTAATGGCCGATACGGGATCCTTTCATCAACCGATAGTCAATAACAATAAGACCGATGTATACATAGAGATACATATAAAATGATATAGAGAAGTAAACTTATCAGCTAACTTAGTCAATAAAAGAGACAAAATCTATTAAATCACAATACTAGCATTAGTAAATATAATTTTGATAGATCGGACTAAACCGATAAAGTATAATATTGAATCTAGTAGGAACAGATTGATCAATATTAAATTAATTGTTGAAACATAATATAAATATTAGATGGTGGTCTGATATGTATAAAGATAGCTTAAGATAAAAATAGGTATATCGGCTAGAGAACCAATACATATTAAACTCAAGTTTATAATCTAAAGATACCTCATCATCTAGAACTCCGATGAAACGTTATATAAAATCTACCAAATTAGTAGGATTTAACCTATTAGTAGCAATTCAATAGATCAGATATAACCGAGACAGTTTTATATTGAAGATAATAAGAAAAATCTAGTTAGTCGATAAATCTTATATAAACGTTATGGATACACTAGATTAATCTAAGAGATTGAACCGATATATTAAGGTAAACTGGCAATCGTATTGATTGAATTAGGACAATCTAAGAGATCAATACAGTCTTAGACGAGACTAGTCTAACCAATACAACTATTGGGTGGCGGGACTTACTCCTTCATTGAAGAGCGAAATGATGCAGCCCTATGTCGAGAGCTAGAACCTCTCAAAAAAACCTAGAAAACTAGGATTGGTGATGTACCAATCCTATTGTTGTATTGAGTTGTATGTTTTTTTATAGTAAAACAGGGTTTATATTTATACCATATGATTACATAAGTACTATGTGGTTATAATATTTATGGCAATCACAAAACAAACAGAAACTAATAAATCTTCTTAATTATGATACAATCTCATCTAATTACAATGATATCTCTGAAGAAAAATTTCTTTATCTTTCACAAACCAACATGAGCTCAATCATCTATGGGCCAATTGATCTATCCGAACCCTTACTCAAACCTGCTAGCTGATCCATTAATCATTGTCTTCAACTGATTCATTAGACATTGGCTCTAGCCAATCAATCATCATCAGTATTTGTCAAAAACCATCGGCTTTCATTAAATACACCAAAACCGCCATACCGATACGTTGATATTCACATTGATCTTTGTGCATACTTTCTAGAGAGGATGAATAGGCAGAGGATCACCGTTGAAAATGATTTTCACAGACATCACCCCTTTATTTTTACAAACAGATGAAAAACACATTTGTAAAAATATGTTAGACTTCCCTAGTTAAAGCCCTCACATGCGGTCCACTTAAAATCATCTCATGTGAAAATAGGTTTATTTTAATAGGTCTGCCTCATAGGAGTTGCCTACAAAAATTACATTTTTACTGGCACAAATGAACCATCTGTGAAAATCATTCAACAATATAAAATAAGAAAGCAAGCGACAAGAAATCGCACTAAGTCCTAAGCCCTTCCTATCCTTTAGCCTGCCCGACTTCCCACTCCCTCTCCCCTACTCTCCTCCCTCTCACGTGAGTGTCGATGGGCAGAGGGACAAGGCATCGTTGACGAGCTCAACCTCCTGTTGCCTCGGCATTAGTGAGGTCAGAGCCTGTGGATTAGGTGGTGGCTCAGTTGGGGATGGTGTCCCTAGCATCGGCACGGTCAGTGGTTGTGGATTCGGTGGTGGTATGGTTGAGGGTCATCGATCTAATGATGGGTGATGACGATGAATGTTGTAGATCTAGCATCAACGAGGTCAAGGGATCCAGTGGTGGTATGATCACGGTGTCGGTAATGACAGTTGATAGCGGCGACCTGTGATTTTCAGCTGCCAGGAGGAGTTACTAGATATAAATTTTGGGGTGTTTTTTCTAGGAATATAGGGTTTCTTAGATTTTTTGCATTTTTTTGGCCAAAAATGAATTTTCGCTCTTAGTGGTAAGTCTATAAAAATAGATTTTCGTACATGGCTGTGGTGCACGTATATCAAAAATCCTGATTTTTACATACTTTTGGTTGTAGGCTGACGCTCCACCTGTATGAGAATGCATTTTGCCCGTATGAGAAAATATGTTTTGTTGCAGTGGATGCATGATTACTGTCTTTAGCTACCTGCCCCAACTGAATGGAGATCGAAGAAATCTAACTGGACATGGGTACCTACAACGAATCGTTCAAGACTGATAATTAAGGTGATTAGACACTCCGTCTATATTGTTTTTTAAGAAATTAAGAAAGGGGTAAGAAATGATTGTGATTAGTTGATTAGAAAAAAGTAATTTAAGAAATTAAATGTGAAAAGATTATTATTGATTAAGATTAGTAGGTAGGTGAAAAAGTTATTATATTTTAAGATAAATTTAAATTTTAAAAGTAGTTATATTTTACGAAGGCAGCAATAGAGATGCTGGAGTTGTTTGTATGAGAATAGTTTATCGCACTAATTAATTTTAATTTTCAAATTAAAAGGCTAATTCCAATTATGCCATGGCTCAATAGCGTTGATCTTTGATACCATCCAAATCACTGTCAGGGTTTAAAATTTTGGTTTGAAATTTCTGAAATTTCCAGTTGATCTCTTGGCATCAAGCCAGAGAGACATGTTGTGGGAACAGCTCACCCACACCCACACGCTTCTAATGATGTGGAGCAAGTTGCACGCGATGCTAACATACGCTCCTCATCTACGTGCGACGTCGGATGCATGCCATTCTTCATAACGGATACGCCCCGATCTCTTCTAGCACAATAATGAAAGGGAATGATCCGCTCGTGACAATCTACATACACTAAGGTACTCCCAATAAAACCTAACACCCGATCCTCACGCGTGCTAGAAGAACACCGAAGGGTAATTTCCATTGCCGCTCCTCATCGAACGGTGATCTCTATCGCCACTCCTAGACAGTGTAGGTGGTGTCCTAAAGAATAGTGTCACCCACACCATGAACCACTACACCGACACCGGCATCCTGCTACCGTAACATTTGGCGACACTGATGACTATCTCATTAGCTTAGATGGCCTCAAGCTCGATCTGTTAATTCAATTTACCAAATTCCGCGTAATGCTTAGCTGATCATGTGTACACTAAGGTTAACATTATGTATTAGTTCCAACACCCTCGCCGCATGAAACTATTTTGCCTGAAATTTCATTTTAAATTTTTTTGGTGAATTTGGTCATCAAAATCTGTTTTATCTTAAACTTTTTCATAGTGCAGCAGATAAAATGACCAGGTCACCTGCTTCTATATTGAATAATTTATTATTCTTCAAAATTGGTGTTTCCTCCTCTCAGCATTTATATATCCTTGACCTCCTCCACTGGTACTGTTTGTTAGTTCCCTCTCCATCTTAATCGTGTCACAATGCCAGGAGGCTGCAAGCATCCTCTTTCCTGGCATATGAGGCATCAGGAAAGCATAGGTAGTCTTGAGCCGAGACGACATCTAAACCTGTTGTTAACAAGTGACAGTGACGTATCCTTTGGCTGCATGGGCACCAATGGATGCTGTTGACATCACTGCTGAAAGGCAAGTTTGACTTCTAACTATGGCCAAGAGCTTCCCACGGTGAGACTTGTCAACTTCCCTACGAAGCCAATGGCAAATCCGAAGTAGACTTTCAATCTAACTTCCTACGGTTGGTGCTTTAGCTATAGCTTGTTCGGATGTTTCCTACTTGCTAGTGATGTGAATACAGATGATGCAGTTTGTACCAAACAACTGTGTAAATCATCTTAAAGGAAGTCCGTCAAACATTTGTGTTGAGTAAATTGTTGTAATTTGGTTAACCAGGATTGATTGTGTCCTGCAACTTATAATTGGATAGGAGAACCGTCAGACAACATTCACTAAAAATGTTTCAATGTTTCACATATTTGTTCCTGACTGCCAACCACCCAAATTTCAGCACCTAAGCTCAGAAGGTAAAATCCAGTTAAGTTTTGTAATTGACATGCAGTACTTTTGAATTTCCTTTGCTTCTATGTACCATGAAAATTTTGGATTTGGTGCCATTGGGAGACAGCTAGAAGCTAGGTCGTGCTAATTCAGACGTCAGGAAAGAACACAAGGAGACCAAGCCCTTTTGCTGCCCTCGCAAACAGTTGCTGATCTCTAGATTCGTTAAGGCCGGTTGTAGCTTAATTTGATTTCCAAGAATTCACTGTTAAGACCATTTATCATATACTTAGACGTCAACCCATGCTTTGCACGGGTTATTGTTATTGATTTTATAAATATGGTAAATATATTGCTAATATTTTTAAAGTACAATTTAAATTAAAAAAATATTTTCTATCAATTACAATTATTAAATTTCTGAATTTTTTTGAATAACATGCTAAATTTATTTGTTACTTCTGAATTTTAAAATTATTAAATCTAGAGTAATTAAAGTTTCAGAATTACATGTTTTATTAAACTAAAACTAAAACTAAAATCCATGATATTTCTAATGTCTGTAAAACAAATTCTCAATACAACCTGTGGTCCTGATAATTTTATAATATTATTAATATTTAAAATTTAATGAAATGCAAAGGTTTAATTCCATTATTCTATGTGCATTGCACATCTTATTGTTATTAATATATGTAATATTGTATCAGATTTATGGTCGTTATAATATAATCCACATGAGTAAAGTTCCACTATATGTGCATTGGAGTCTACTTAGAGTCCTCTTAGTATAACTTGTTATTATAGAACAAAATTTAGTCAAGTTGGTGGAATGTTTTTTCCTTACAAAACTCTGAGGGATGGTACTATAATTAATTAAAGCAAATCAGATGTGAAGCAATAACAGGGAAGCATCCCGGCGTCTTTGAGATAATCGGGTATATTCATGTATTTCGTAAGATTAATTGCCTCATCTTCTTCGTATGCAACCAACTTGATTTCTATTTTTTAAGATGAATAGCCAGCAAGAGTGCAAGAGCACCTTGATCTTGATAGTTCTACCAAAAATTCCGTACGTGAGTATACAGCTCCAAATACTTATCAAGTAGTTTATTCTGCGACATTCCGGATGTATGTCCGCATGAACCATCTGCAGTCTGCAGCTTATGTTGCTGTTCATTAGAATATCTTCCAGTTGACACATCGGTGAGAACGACCGTGTTCGATTCTCACGGAGGTTTGCGTGCGTCCCCACTAATATCGATGGAGTTTTTTTTTATGTGAATATCGATGGAGATGAAAACGTGGCTGATCGGGTTTCAGTTTTTTAGATGTACGTACTCTCGCGAGATGGGTGGAATAGATGGATTAAAGGTGGCCCACAACTTTTAATTAATACAGATTGTATTTCACAATCAACAGTCATGATAGAATGATTCAGCTAATCGATAGTTAGATCATTCTAATTAATATGGAAGCTCCTTAAAACTTTTATTAGACCACTTATATATCCGAACTCCTGTATAAAGTTAGGGTCTTCGTCTTACTATACATCATATTTCTATATAGTATTAGAGTGGGTTTAGACATCTCGGCACGCCAGCAACACTCCTCTCTCGTTGACAAGCCAACGCTTACTCCGTGTCACAGACCTCCTCTTTTCCGGTATTCCTTCTCTGGCTTTCTTCTCTCCATCTCTCCTCATCGTCTCTTCCGCAGACGGTTTACTCCTCCTCCGCTTATCTCCTCATCGGCTCCACCACGTGACAAGGAGACAACCCTCTTCCGCCTTCTTGTCCAATTCAAATCCATCTTCACCTTCTGCTCCAACCCTTTCTTCTCACTTCAGCGCGCTCTGTCGGCAGCCCGAGCTTTTGCCCTCCACGCACCTCAGCGCTCGCGGTCTCCATTGGCTACATCTGTCCGCTCTCTCTTCATCGGCTGGCACTTCTTCGAACACTTTTCTTTCCCGTCCAGCTCGACATGCTCACCTGCTCCTGGACACAAAATCTCTCTACTCACGTCCGCGCTACTCTGGCACGTCTACGTGCTCACGGACGCGAATTTCTACTCCCCGGAGGCGAACTTCTTCTCTTCGCGCCCATGCCTTCTTTCGGTTTTCGGGTCCGCCCCACTCTGCCACGACCATGTGTCCACAGACTCGAAAACTCCCTTCACGGACGCGAACACTCTCGTGCCCGTGACCTACCTACTCCAACCACTCCCATTGGCTCACCTCTCTCGCGCCCGCACTCCATCTACTTCAACCACTCCTATCGGCTCAACACTCCTCGGCGCACCTCGGCCACCCATCTCTTCCTATCGGCTCAACACTCTCATCGGCCTATCACACCCGAGACTCCCTCGTCATGACTACCGAATCGGCTCTTGGTTCCAGCTCCTTTCTAGTCACTGGATCCCTTCCGACCATCGGCGCTCTAGACAACACCTTGGGCCCTCCTTCGTCGATGTTATCCCCATCCTACGTCGCTGTCAATGTAAAATCTCATGTTTTTATCTCCCTTGATCTCAATGCCAACTACTCCAAGTAGGTCTTCTTCTTTAAATCTTTCTGTGGAAAGTTTGGCCTTCGCTCCCACATCAATGGCTCCGCTCTACCTCGGCCCGATGACGCACAATGGGACATCGCCGAGTGTTGCGTGCGCAGCTGGTTACTCAGCTCGGTCGATGACTCTGTCCTCGACCTTGCAATGGACGATACCGATCCCACCGCTCGTGATCTCTAGGTGGCCATCGAACGAATCTTCTAAGCTAACAAGCAACCGTGCGCCATCTTTCTTCTAAATGAATTTCACTCTATGGTACAAGGAGACTTTAGTATCTCCTCGTACTGCCAACGCTTGAAAATGAAGGCTGCCGCTCTCTATGATGTCGACCATCCTGTGGCCGACTCATAACTCATCCTTGCCCTCCTGCAAGGACTCAACCCCCGCTTCTTAAACACCGCCGATGACATCGCCAACTCTACACCTTTTCCCACGTTCGCTAGGGCCCACGGCATGCTAGTTCTCAAATAACTGAGCCTGGCCAATGACGAGAAGATTGTGGCTCACACCGCTCTTCTCGCCGCAGCCAATCATAGCTGCTCCAACCATCGGCTGCCGTCCACCGTGCGCCGCTATCACCTCTTGCGGCTTTGGTAGCCATAGTTTTAGCCATGGCAACAAAGTCCGTGCCAGTAGTAATGGCAAAGACAAGAGAAAAGATAAGGGCAAGAACTAGCGGTCTGATACAACCGCGTCCTGCTTTCGTTCCTATTCCGACTGTCAGTTAAATGGGTTCGTTGCTCTGCTGCAGTATTAAATTAGTATAAGTATAGGAGTGTATATATTATGGTGAACATTTGTATATAGAGATATTTTGTTAGAGAGCAAACTTCCCATCTTAATTGTAAATGTTCTCTTCTAGCCTTTCCACTACAATAGCTATGCTTTAGCCCAATGGAACGTGCAATAATCAACCGACTTAAAATTTACCATCACATAATGAATTTAAATTACGCAAGCAGCACTGAATATTATCCCTGGTTGTGCATCGACAAAATAAATAAGCTGACTTGAATTTGGTATCATTTTGACTGGTGTTAAATATCATGAACAGGCAATACTATCATAAACAGAAAATAGATTGCTATGTTCAAGGAAGGCTGTATTGTAGCACATTGGGTACTGTTTGGATGCTTATCTTAGGGTGCAAGGCTCAAGAGCAGCTCACGTAAGGATGACCTCGTATGAATGTTCATCAAACAAAATGTCATAGTTTTGTCTTCAAGACTTACAAAAGTCTGAAACGACGTCCCTTTGTGACTGGAAGAGTAGTCTTTTTTTTACGTAGTATCCATTTGGTTTGATGTTATTGTTAGGCTATCATTATCTCGTCTGTAAAAGGTACATGCAGTTGTAGAGTAGTTTCTCTCTGTCTCTGATCATCTTGTTCTGTCCAACCTCACCGGAGCTCTCCTCTTTTGGTCCTCCGTCTCCCAGCCGTTACTGTTTACCTTCTTTAAAACCTACCCCAACAACTGAAAAATATACCATAGAAAACATATCTTAGATGAAAACTTGCAAACCTTTTTATATAAGTTTTCAAAAATCTCAAAAAAGTCCCTGATCGATTGTTTGTCTCCAGAAATGTCTCATGCAAAGTGTCCTAACGTGCTTTGGACAATATAGCTAGTTTCATGTCATCATATTTTAGGCAAAGTTACAGGCTATACATGCATGGTTCCTATCTTTGTCAGCCCTGCTTCATTGCAGGTTCTAGCTTTTGCATCGTCTTTCTAGATCTGTACATTCGTAAATTCTTAGGTTACCACACTAACTGAATTCACTCATTTCTGCTTGTATCGAAGCAACCATGTCAGCTTGGGAGTAATCAGGAAAACAGAAAAGTGGTATCAGTTGGGCAGTTGGACTGAGATTCATACTCCATCTGCATTCATCTTCAATGAAGCTTGATGCAGCAAAGGCCCTGACGGACTATCAAACATTACTTGTACGATCACAAAGTAATCACCATTGTGATTGCGCCTTCAGGTGCCTTGTATCTCTTATGTAGTCTCACATTGATTGAAGCTATGCAATTCAAACCAGTGACACTCCTTTCTTGATTAACTTTTTTTGCAATTAAATAAGTAAGTTTCAGCACACTGCAGAACATCGTCATTTGCTCCACGTAAGCATCAAATTAAAACTTAACCACAAACTAACCAAATTATTGTTTTAAAAGAAAAATAAACAATTCTATCTGCATATCTGCCACTACTTATAACACCCCAACAACCAGAATAATGCTAGAATGCTACTAAACAATCATACACACATACCAAAACAAAATAATAAAATAATAAATTTTGATAGCATCTCCTACAAAATGGAAGCAATCATAATATATATATCATATAAGCCAATACCACACTATCGACTAAAGTAATTTAGGGATGTTTTAAATAAAATCTTACAGCACAAATGATCATTAAACTAATTACTCAAGCAATCAAAATAATAGTATAACATCTAAGTTATTATAAAAATTGGTGTAAAAAAGTGCCCATACTCCCATTCTCGAAAGCCAAGTGAGCCACTAAGCACCTAAAAAGTCTATAGGGGTGTGAGAATAAATCTGAGCAAGCAAATAATTTTAACATGCTAATTAATCTACACAATTAGAAGATGAAGAATTAAGTGTAAAGGTAGAAGTCTAATATAATAATAGACGGACATTTATGTGTATAAATATCAAATCTGAGAGTGTATGTACAATGCAATACATGTCCATTGCCTTCACACCCAACAAGGTATGAAGCTACATCATATTATGATAATATACTGCAGTCGTAACCATAGTTCACGACATCAATTTGAATGCCACGCACATGATGCAAATACAAGATGATACCAGCATATAAAAATCACAAATTCTTTCTTCATATGAGACCATACAGTATCAACTATAACCATATAAGTAGATTAACGAATATAATCGTACTTTGAGTTTTTGACATATAACATTGGCTAGATTATAGATGTGAAATCAAAGTTTAGGTAGAAAACAGTAGGTTAAAACGAGTAGCGACCACCGCTACATTTACTTGACTCCAACCAAGAAAATCTAGAAGTCTCATGGAGGATCTGGAGCACCACCACCTAATCACAAGAGATTTCTCAACACAAATATTCAATCATAACATGCTCCTACGGTCCAAACCCAATGATAACACGCTCCTACAGTCCAAACCAAACAACACTTAAAACTACACACGTCTCTCTCAAGTAAAGACAACATTACTATTTCACTTTTTTTTATTTCTTTAAAATTATAAAAGATATAACTACAAATAAGTATATTCCCAGAATCTACAAAACGAGATCTACAACTTTTATGTTGAAACTATAATTTAATGCTGTCATTTATGTATCCTAATTCATACTTGAAACATCCTTGAGAATCTGTCCAGAAATTCAGACACTAAAAAGTAAGATGGCGATATTTGAAGTTTTGGCCACCAATAAATTACTAAAGTTTACCAGCTGAAAGGTAACAACTATATCTATAAGTTATTAATTATATGTTTTTCCAGTAAAAGTCATTTTGACCGCCAAATAGATGATATACAAAATCACTTTCAATCTTTTTACATAATGCATGACCAATCCAAAAATCAACGCTCAAATCCTTCCTTAAATCCTTCTTAACCATTACTTATGGTATCAAAAACATCCTTAACACATGCGCTACAGAGAGAAATCAAGTTTTATCTAGGGTTTCCTTAGAGAAACTGAAATGGGAACGATGAAGAACACTAATCTAGCACCTCTTCTTGCTGCTCTCTTCCTCCCTGTTTCGTCTTTCTACTTCGATGCTCCATCCAGGTCAGGTGTAGGAGATCTATAGAGGAAATTATGAGAAAGAAGAGCGAGAAGAAGGAACACACTTAGAGGGAGACAGGGAGTGACAGGGGGTGATGGATGGGAAGGTGGAGGTGGCTGCCTTCGTAGATTATGATTGGGCAACAACTAATGGGCTCTTTGTGCCCAAACACTAGTTCTCAATTAATTTTTTTTAGGTGTTACACTACCACATACTGTAATTGTCAATGTGCCATAAAAAAACCTCTAATTGCTGCAATGCCACCAGATTCACATGAGGGGCTGTCAAAATGCCACTGCCATGAAAACATCCGTTAGAGCCACCAATAGAGTGTAAAAAAAACCATATTACACTTTTATCTACTCTTCCCACCCCATCTTTTGCACCCAGGCAACCATATCTCTTCATTGCGGTGTGGGTCGTGGGATGATGGAAGATTAAAGAATTGGAGAATTTTTCTGATCTTTCTTCATTATTTTTTAATGGCTAAATCCAAAGGGCGTTTTCATCCTGGAAACAGTGAAACTGTGTTGACTTGGCACCGTTAGTCTACTTTAACTGTTTAGTGGAATTCTAACAACCTTTGAGAAAAACTACTGGCATTCTATCAATTAACAAAAAACAGTGGCAGAATAACAAATACACTAAATCTTAGTGGCACTTATCTTGAACTTTTATCTTTCATTCTCGTATACATCTTTGAGATCTGCAGCTGGTGTGTTAATGTTTGTTGAAAGCTCACACATACTTCTGAATATAAATTTGTCTGTAATGAAACTGTATGAGGAAGAAAACCATATATAGTAGTTAACCGCTACCGAAATGGTACTTTTAGTAAACTGATAATATTCTAAGCGGGTTCATGTAAATAAAATATTACTGTTGCTCCATAGATATATTAAAAATTATGCTTGTAGCAAGTTACGAACAAAACTTCGATATATTAGAAATTATTCATCCATTTGTACTGGCATCAACGGCACCCATAATTTTATGTCAATATTGAACTCCATGTGCCCAACTTTGAATTAAAGGTAAATAAAAACCGAAATATGGCAAAGACCCACATCCATTCTCTCATATCCTGTTATATTCATAGTTACCCGATGGCTTTGTTCTTGGGCTATCTATCACAAACCGAAAATACTGGATTTTATTATGGTGTCAACAGTTGTACCATATGGCAATAGAGTTTTTTACCTAGGTGACGATCTAGTCTTCTTATCGATGGCCATTAACCTATATATTTTTATGTATATTTTGTTTGGGTGTATTTTTTTGGTTGTGTGCATCATAGATATGCAGAGGATAGGAGTGTTCTTCGTTTGATTATATCGTCTTGATATTATTAACTTAGATGAATAAAGGTTCCTTTATCTTTAAAAAATCCATTCTCGGACATGAGATGCTATTAGTTTTCACAATCTGTTCTCATCATCGAAAGAAGCATTTGCGAAAAACAAATAGCTGCACACACAATGTGCAACATTTTCCAAAAGAAGTTTTTCTCTGTGCTTTTTAGGGCCGAGAGACATCAAGAAGCAGTCAGGGTTGGAGCATATAGAAAAGTTTGAATGAATTGGGGGAAGATGAGGTGCAGCGAGCTAGGATAAGCGCTCAGCAGCCTAAAGCTGATCGTCTGATCCTGAACATGAATTTAAACACTTCCATGTGAAATTTGGACTGTTTATTGCCATAACGGAAATCAAGATGAGGGTAACATTAGAGATGTTCGTTGCTGCAGTTCATTCATCAGTTGCTGTTGCTGTGAGAAAGACAAACAGAGTCTGTCTGAAAAAGAACGACAATCACGTTTTCTCCTTCGGAGGATTGACCATTGTACGTCTGCGTGTCCCAGAACTATGCAACACAATATATCATCATATATGACTCGTTCTTATGAGGTATAGGAACTTATGACAGTTCTTTTTGGATGTCATTTGCTTGCTGGATAATCTGTAAAAAAAACTAAACGAAGTGGTGATCGACCATGCTTAATTTCCTAAGCATCCGCTGGATTTAATCTTGCTGTCATACTGGTAGAAATGGCAACAATCAATAACAACCTAAAATCTTTTCACATAATCTTATTATTTGCTAAACAACATATAAATATTTTTTTAAAACAGATGTAGTATTTACTGTATTTAGTAATTTCTAAACAACTAAAAATGCTTATATTTTAAATATTTTTACATTGTTTAGCAAATACTAAGCTTATGTAAAAAGATTTCCTTTTAATCATTTTATTGTTTAATTCTTAAAATTTAATTTGGTTAGATTTCCTTTTCCAACCACCTGATTGGTTGGGGAATTATTAAAATGATGATAATCATGAAAATGAGCATATGAATACTTATATTATGCTACAAAATTTGAATCCTTGAAATATTTATATTTTTAAATAGAGAAAATACATGCTTACCGTAGATCAATAATAAAAAAAGGAAATCAATTGTAACAGCTTGTCTCCAAAATAGGCACAAGTCTGCTCAATAGGCAGGTATCAAATGGTACTTCCCCCATGATCTGTTCACACCCACTATGATCAAAGATGCCTGAACAGAATTGGGCTCAGCCCCAAATCATGCAGTGCACAATATAAGGGGCGATCCCCATCGTTCCCTAGGCTAAACGTCAATTCTCAAATCGCTTGATTCTAAGAATTTGCTGTAGCAATTCTAAGGTCGATCTCCATACAACAATGATAAAAATTTGCATAAGTCTGCTTTCACATAGAATGGGCTTACGTACGTATAGCACTTTACTTATGCTTTCATCCTTAATTTGTATCCATGTACACATTCGTCCTTAGCTTACACTTTTGGCATAAGTCCAACATAGAGTGGTCTCATGTACGCATAATACTTCACTTACACTTTTATCCTTAGTTTGTCTCCATATACACTTTCTTCATCGGTTCTTGGTTTGTTCCTACTTAGACTTTCATCCTCGTTCCTATAAAATGGTTAACCTCTCAGTTTGTCCCCACTTATATATTTGTTCTCACTTATACTTTTGTCTTTGGTCCATGTGAAACGGTTAACCCAACCGAGGTAAGAGCTAAGCTATAATACTTTATCTCTAAAATTCACATCCTTGGTTTATGTGAAACAATTATTCCCGGAGGTAATAGTTGAGCTATAAGATCATGTCTCTAAAATTAACATTATAGTCCACAATAGGGCAAGCTTATTTATGCATAACATCTCACCGATACTTTTATTCTTGCTTTATCTAAAAGGGCTAACCCGAGATTTGATGGTTCGGGCACCGAGCCTTATAAGCTGATTCTTAACTACTAAACTTTCAAGGTGATCTAAACCACCCGCTACACCTGAACTAGGCCACATTAACCTTAACTATACCAGTAGTACAGGCTGCAAACATCAATCTTTACCTGTAAATTTAAAGAGATAAGTAGCAGTCGGCCACCATAATATTCTTTAAAAATAATACAAAACATGGTTAATGGACATAGTTCAACAAGTAATATACAAAATTGAGCACTCAAATGAAAAGAAGGCCACGATAATTATATCGATTTTCCATTGGACAAAAGAAACTGAATTAAACTTTTCAGCCATATCAAGCATTGTCACTAGTGTCGAGAAGAAGTACATCTGGTGGAGAATGCCGAAGCAAGAGTACGGCCTTCAAAACGATTCAATAAAGTATGTGATCCAGTACGAAAACCTTGCATTAATCTTTTTCACACCAACAGCTGTGTAACCAACATTTATTCTTTATTATTCTACTAAATATATAGCTATCACATATATAGTATGCGTACTTGCAAGGTGATGGGGTCAAAAGTGTCATGCAAGGGTATCAAAAGTAATAGAAGGTTTTGAATAACATGCGGTAGTTTCAGGAAGATCTGTTTGATTATTTGACTTCATTTCTTTAGTTAGCATGATAATTAGTAATGCTTTTACAGTATTTGTATGGTTCATGGAAGGTATTGCCTGTCTGCATATCCCAAAGGACCATAGAAAACATCATGAATGCATAGTACCATTTCTAAAAGCTTCCATCATTTAATAAAATCATATAGTACTTCTTCAGAAATTTCGACATAGAACTCCTTTACCCAGACATGTTAGAATGCGTCGAGCATTGCTAACTGCTACTAAGAACCATTGCATTAGATGCCATTATCACAGGCAAAATAGACCGTCCCAAAATTCGTACTGTACTATATTTTTTTCCCGAAATGTAACGCAAGTAGGTGACCACACACATTGACCAATTCTTCATTCTCATTGCATTTTATCCGTATCAACTAGTGTATTCTGATCCTTCATATATCATTTTTTCGGTTCTCCACTTGTGTAGTTACCTATCCAGTAGACATGCAACTTCCAGTTGTCCCTATTCTGAACTCTTAGGCCTCTCAAGCAGCCTGGATGCAACTAACTTGTATACAGTAAACCAAGTGGTTACTCTGAAGAAAATGCTGAAACATAGTAGTCAGTTCTAGAATGGTCACATTAATAAATCAGCTCGCAATCATTCGTAAGGTATAAACATAACTCGTAATTCTAGACTCGTAGCTGGGTCCTTGAGACTCGTAATTCGTAAGGGAACTAATCATGTAGGGTGAGGTTATAGCTATGTTCCAGTAGATGGGTGAAGGCCAGGGGTGATCAACCAGATTGACCTCTTTTCGGCATTGCAAGTTGATAGATCAGTTTTGATATAATGGGCTACACGGTCTGATCTGTAGAATTGATGTAAAGGACCATAGAAAAGCATTAAAAGCAAAAAAAAACGATCGATGTTGATATCACTTTTTGTTTGGACAAAAATGACACAAATGACAACTTTTCACTGTGTGTATAGTGCATCGTCCCAAGAGCAGAGCAACAGTTGTATATCTGCTGAAGAAGCTGAAGCAGTAGTTCTGCTTTTTGAAAGTACGGAAATAATTCAATCTATTCCCTATCAATGTATATATAATAGACTGACCGGAGTGGCTCACAAGGCAACCACATAGCCATACACTAATCAGGGTTAACCTACTATAATTACACTTTCTATAATTACAATAGAGTAACACTCCCCCGCAGTCTAATCGGGAGCATCACTAATATTCAGGTTGGATCGAAACTTCTGAAATAGTGAGGTAGAAAGGCCCTTGGTAAAGACATCGGCATACTGTGATGTCATAGGAATATATAGGACCCAAACGTGACCGAGAGCGACCTTCTTTCGAATAAAATGAAGATCAATTTCAACATGTTTCATCCGCTGATGCTGCACTGGGTTGCCAAAGAGATATACAACACTGATATTATCATAATAGACCAAAGTGGCACCGCGAGGGGGGTGGCGAAGCTCAAGAAACAGCTGTCGCAACCAGGTAGCTTTAGCAACACCATTTGCCACAGCACGATATTCAGTTTTGGCACTCGATCTAGAGACCGTATGCTGACGCTTGGAAGACCAAGACACCAATTTGTCCCCAAGAAATACTGCGTAGCCAAAGGTCGACCGGCAAGTGTCAGGATAGCCAGAGCAGTCGGCATTCGTGTAAACAATAAGATCTACAGGTGAAGATCAACACATGGTCAGCCTAAGTGATAGGGTGCCCTACAAGTAGCATAGAATCCCCTTGAGAGCAGCGAGGTGTGGCTTCCGAGGATCATGCATATAGAGGCATATCTGCTGAACTGCAAAGGTAATGTCTGGTCGGGTGAAAGTTAGATACTGCAGAGCGTCAGCTAGGCTACGGTACTATATAGCGTCAGTAACAGGCGGTCCATCAGTAGATAATTTGGAGTGTAGATCAACAGGCGTGCTGCACGGCTTGCACGCACTCATCTCGGCGCGCTCCAAAATATCCTGACTATACTGTCGTTGAGAAAGGAATAGACCAATTGCAGAGCGTGTCACAAAAAATGCGTAGAAAGTAATGTAGCTGATCCATATCCGTCGTAGCAAACTCACGCTGGAGAGCCTCAATGATGTGCCTGAGTAATCCAGCAGAGGAGGCGGTAAGAACAATGTCATCGACATATAGCAGTAAGTAGGTCGTGTTTGGACCACGGCGATATATAACGAGCGAAGTATCTAACTTTGTTTCAACAAATCCAAGTGACACGAGGTGAGAGGCAAACCTATGATGCCAAGCACGAGGAGCCTGCTTCAAACCATATAAGGACTTGTTAAGCCGACAGACAAAATCTGAGCGAGAAAATCCACAAAACTAGAGGGCTGCACGCAGTACACTATCTCAGTGAGAGTGCCATGGAGAAATGCATTCTTCATATCTAGTTGATGAATGGGTCAGTTCTGAGATAATGCCAAGGAGAGAACAACTCGAACTGTCGTAGGTTTGACAATGGGACTGAAAGTTTCATCATAATCAACACGGGGCCGTTGTGTGAAACACCGAAGTACCCAACGCGTTTTGTAGCAATCAAGAGACCCATCGGCGAGCAATTTGTATCGATAAATCCACTTGCCAGTCACAACATTGACACCAGGAGGGCGAGGCACAAGGCTCCAGGTGTCATTGACAATCAGAGCGTCATACTCAGCCTGCATAGTGGATAGCCAATTGGAGTCTGACAGTGCATCACGAACGGAGTGAGGAAGAGGCGACATGGGCACAGCGTGGAGGTTGAGGCGATCCACGGGCTATGTGATAACAGCCTTGCCACACGTGCGCATAGGTGCAGTCGGTGAGTGCGCAGAGGTTGAGTGCGCATTGGTGACCGGAGGGATGACGATCGGTCGAGTGGCAACTGTGCAGTCGGTACCGCTAGCAACAACCTGTGCGCGAGCAGCAGGGGCAGCAAGATCGACAGCACTCATGGTCATCGTGGTGCCACTGGCAGCGACCTGTGTGGGGTGCACAAGGGCAGCGGCACCGAACGACGTGGACTCAGGCGACCACGGCCCTGCACCAGGGCTCAACGGCGCAAGTGTGGCCTCGGGCACGGGATGTGCCGCTGAGGAAGCTGTTGTACCTGCACTCACAAAACAAGCTCCAAGAATCGAAGCGGTAAGATCGTGATCATCGACAAGAAAGTCCAGGGCGGAAGGTGCCATGGGTGTGCTAGACATGTCGGAGAAAGGAAAAAAGGATTCATCAAAAACAACATATCTAGAAATGAGAATGCGATTCGACTGAAGTTCGAAGCATCGATAGCCTTTATGCTTCGAGGAGTAGCCAAGAAAAACGTATAGAGAAGAACAGGGGGCAAGTTTGTGGGGCGCTGTAGAGGACATATTGGGGTAATAGGTGCAACCAAAAACTTTGAGATAATCATATGAGGGCTTAGTAGAGAAGAGAACGTTGTATGGTGTAGAGGTGGCGAGAGTTTTGGTAGGGAGGCGGTTCACAAGATATGTGGCGGTGTAAAAAGCCTCAACCCAGTAAACTAGAGGGAGACTCGCCTGAAACAAAAGGGAACGTACAGTATTATTGATGATACGAATGAAACACTCTGCTTTACCATTTTATTGCGAGGTGTATGGACAAGACATGCGGAGGGCAACACCATGGGAGAGGAAAAACGTGCGGGCTTGGGAATTGTCTTATTGACGGCCATTGTCGCAATGGATGCTCTTGATGGTGGTGCCAAACTGTGTGCGAACATAAGCAAAAAAATTAGAAAGAGTGGAAAATGTCTCGGATTTGAGACGAAGTGGAAAAATCCAAATAGTCATCAAGAATAACAAGATAATATTTGTATCTTGACACACTAACAAGTGGAGAGGTCCATAAATCACAATGGATTAAATCAAAATTATGAGAGGCTCAAGAGCTAGATGAACTGAAGGATAGACGTACATAACGACCGAGTTGACATGCATGACAGATATGATCGATATCATCTTTATTGCAAGAAATGACATTAGACCTAATGAGTTTGGACAAAACTTCATGCTCAAGGTGACCGAGACGGCGATGCCAAAGGGAGGTGGGTGTTGCGATGAATGCAAAGGTGCTGGTAGAGGGTGCAAACAATGGGTAGAGGTCATCGGAACTATTACAAATCCTTCACAGAAAGACCAAATGGATCAAACTCAATGGAACAATTATTATCGGCAAGATCATGACGTTATTAAATTATTATCGGAAAGACCAAATGATGAATGAAAATTAAATTCTTAATAATATTGGGTGACACTATAACGTTATTAAGAGCAAGATCATGACGCGGTAAGGAAAAAATATGGGATCCAGTGGCTATGACAGGAAGTAAATCACCATTTTCCACAACGATAGATGAAGGTGTAGATGAAGAGGGTGGGGAAATGGTGGAGAGTATACCAGCATCCGAGGTCATATGTGAACCGACACCTGAATCGGCATACCACTCAGAAGCCCGCTGATTTAGCATCACAGTGTTGAAGGAGTGCGCCAAGGAGTCTTGATGCCTAGACCCTCCATGAATGGGCGGCCAGGGTGCCACCTGGTACACTGATGAGGGTGTCTGGAAGCCCGGTGGTGCAGCTCCCCTATAGTACGTGCCGTACGAGAGCGGTGAGGCATCGTATGTGCCTCCATAGGCGCCGGGAAGAGCACCAAAACCTCCATAGTGCGGGACTGCGTGGAACGCAGGCTGTGGTGGTGAAGGTCATCCTGACTGGTCATACGGCCACATGTGCATGGTGCCAACCTAAGTGTAGGCGAACGATGGGTACATGGCCGTACTGGGAGGGGTATTGCCCTGTCCACCTAGGGCCGCACCAGCAGAGGGCGCTGGAGAGCCGCCACTAGCAGGTCCGCCGCTTCCACCACGGCCACGACGATAGCCGTTGCACTAGCCCTTGGTTAGTGCAGCGGGGTCTGCAGGAGGGGGCGCTCCCGAACGTATAGCAGCGGTCACACTAGGAGCCACTGGACGCGGCGTTGTAGCGATGAGGGCGGCCGGTGGGGACGGAGGACAAGCATCAATCTCTATCTCCTCGAATAGGAGGTGTATGTGGGCTTTAGTGAATGTCAGGAACAACCTGTGCATTTTGAGGATGGACACCATGTGGCGAAACTTACCACTAAGGCCACGGAGGAGTGTGAGTACCATCTGCCGGTCATAGGGTCGTCGAATTCGGCGAGGAAGGCAGCCATGGACTCAAGGTGGCGGCAGTAGTCGGTGATGCTCAGGGACTTCTGGTGGAAGGTGCGGAACTGTGTCTCCAGGAGAAGGGCACGAGACTCCTTCTGGTCGAAGAATTCGTCCTCGAGGTAGCACCACGCATTGCAGGCGTGACCTTGTCGCAACATCAGTGACTGCTGCATGTCGCTGGAAATGGTGCTGTAGACCCATGTGAGGACGCATCAGTCTGCCTGGATCCACGCCGGGCGAGCAGGGAACGCCTTATCCTCGAGGACGTGGCGGGTGAGGGCATATTTGACAAGGACGGTGAGGAACATGCCACGCCACTTGGTGTAGGTGTCCGTGGCCTTATCGAGGATGATGGGGATGAGTGCCTTGACGACGGCGGTGGCTTGTGCCCAGAAAGCCTCGTGAGCGCTCTCGTTCGCTTCTAGGGCATCGTTGCGAAGACGGGCCTCCTCAGCCCGACGCGCTTCTTCAGCCCGATCAGCTTCGGCCGCGAGACGGCGGTCTTCGGATTCTTTGGGTGCCTTGGTAGCTGCTGTGGCACCGGCATCATCATCTTCGCTAGCCATGAGGGGCAAGACCGGTGGCAGCACCTAGTGACGCAGCAGAGCGAGTGATCAGGATCGGATCAGTAGCCGATTGGATTGGATCGGTGGGCGATCCAATCGGCAGCAGGCAGGATCAGATCGGATCGGATCAGCGGGCGATGGGACCGGCGACACACCCGGCGACATATAGTCAGCAACGGTGGTGGCGATCAGATCAGCGGCGAGCACTGGTTTGGGAGCGGAGGCAGGATCAGATCGGTGGCCGCACCTGGTGATAAGGACAGCTTTGGGGCGGGCGATCGGATCGACAGCGCGGGTGGCATGTAGTCAACAACGGTGGCGGCGATCGGATCGGCGACAGGCGCTAGTTCGGGAGTGGCAGCGTTGCGAAGGTAGGGCGATCGGACCTCGGCAGTCTCCTGCAGCACAGTAATGGCGGAGGACTGAAACCGGAAGTTGGTGATGGTAGCAACGGTGGCGGCAGTGGGCGCTGGTGTTGGTTGCGTAAAGACAATGGATTGGAACCGCTCTGATATCATGAAAGTGTAGAAATAATTGATCTATTCCTTATCAATGCATCAGTACATATAGGTCGGTCGGGGTGGCTTACAAGATAACCACATAGCTATATCACTAATCAGATTAACCTATTATAATTATACTTTTTATAAATACAATAGACTAACACTTTTAGAAGGAAAACCAATTAAGCTAGGGCACCAACACCAATTCTCTACAATTCTACTAACTAGCTAGCATAAATTTACTATATCAAAACGACATCTAGCTAGGCCTGGGAGGCACAGAGAACTATTGAACCATAACAACATGTGTTCGTGAGCAGTGGCGCAGCTGGTCATGCTGTGAAAAGCCACTCTCCTGGCTCTGTAGATGATTGGCTGAGGATCAGAGAATTCAATTATGCATGAGATGAAAGCCCGAGCCGGCTGAATGACAAAATTGGCCGCGTGTCTTCTTTTCGTGATGATCGATCTTAATTTCCTAACACACCAACATAGTTGTTCTTAGATTGAACATAGAAACTACACGGTGAGATGGTATTACGGACAGAGCACCACCCAGGAATAGCCAGTCACATGAATGCTCATGCCTGTGTTTCTTCAGAATCGAATTGAGTCGACTGCTCTGTGTTTCATCATAAATACCGTCTTCTCGTTCAGGGATTCTAGACATTTCGGTCTTGTCTACCCGTGTGATTTATCTCATCTGAATGCTTGCCCTTCTCAACCTAACATGTACTCACTTCTTCCCTTCGTCAAAAAAAACTTTTTCTTTGATACATTTATTTATCCCACAAAGACTTTATTTTTAAATAATTATTGTATTAAAGTTTGAAAAAGTAGGGACATATGAGATGGTATAAAAATGAAGTCTCTGAGACAGAGACAGACGGAGATAGTATCACCTAAAATAGGATAGTTGCAGTTGCTATTGTGCGGAATGTCTCTGCTAGAACATCTCATCATTGTACTCCTGGATATAGAACCATTTTTAATTATAGTTCTTAAGTCATAAATCGTGATATGCCAAATATAACTAAATAATCCAAAGTGCAAGAAGTACAGAGAATCTTCCGGGCTTCCTTTTGCAACCAAATTGAACATCTATACTTTATTTTCAGAGAAATTTTGTGATACTAGGGAGGGTACCACACTGGGTTTTTATCATGTCTGAGAAGATACGACAATATGCATGTGTCCTAGTTACATAGGAATTTCCTGAGAAAACCCTAAAAACTATTAGAGATGTAGTACTCATTTAGCAAGAGAAAATAGAGAAGAATAGCTGAAAAAAAAGCCTAGAAGTTCTGAGCACTAACACCTTATTTTGACATAGACATTAGTGACAATTATCCTAAACCTAGCATTGATAGGCCCCTCCTATCTACCAATCCCCAGGCACGCCCTTCACACTCAAGAATTGGGATTGATTACACATTATCAACACTCTAACTAGGAACTGACGCTGATGACATCCGGTCACATCAGTGCTAGTTATTGTTCTAAACCGGCACCGCTAAGTAGATACATGGCTCGCTTCGTAAGAAAGTGGGTGGGAGATATCATTAGTGTTGGGTATTTCTAACACCCGACACTAATTTCTTCTTCATTACCCGTTTTTCTCATTTCTCAAGATAGTGGGTGGGAGAGATCATCAGTGCCAATTTATTATAATAACTAGCACTGATGAGTCACTATCAATACTGATTGTTATTATAAACTGGCTTTGATGACTTCCCTATAAACCAGCTCCCTAACCTCCCATCTTGAGCATCTTGAGCAGACTGGAAGGGAGGCCTTCTGCTCACTGCTAGCTCGGGAGGAGAGATGAATTTTTGTAATTTTTCTAGTTAAAATGCGAACTTATATCGGAGATTTATCTCTTTTCATGGCTGTAAAATTCCTTGAAAGGTTAGTAATAAGTAGATCAGCCCTTACTCTGTATGTTTTTTTACTTAATTTTGCAATTTGGATATATGTGTGAAGTAATTAGTTTGCTAACTATGTGAATAATTGCAATATGTTGTCAAAACCTAGGTAGCATTAACATAATTTTTTTAATACAGACCTTCATGTCTTCACAATCAATTCTTTGATTTGGATGTGTGTATGAAGTAATTAATTTTGGTAAAGATCAATTTGCATAGTTGTCTAGCTCTAACTATTTTTTTTACATAGATTAACCTAATTAGTATATATTAACTAGAGTGCTTTTTATTTATTAATAGACTATTTACATTATGTTGACAACCTATTTTTTAACAAATATAGATGGATCATCATAGAGTATATTAATGGAGTAGCTATATTTCTAAGCACGACAGAGAAATTTAATGTTCAAGCAAACACCGATTGCTTAGTACACAAACCTGTGACAAATGAACTTCTATGCCAAGTGTTAAAAAAACCTAGCATAGATGTGCCGGGTGTTACACAAACTAGGACATAAGAGTTATCTTAGGCAGGTTTTTCTTAAAACCCGCCACAATTGAGGCTTCCTATATCTACATTGTTTGAGCCTTAATTTTTTCCAACCCCTAACCATGCCCACACACTTACAACCACTACCACCATTGTTTCTAGAGTCACGCCCACAACCCCTACCACTCATGTGGTGCCCCTACCCGCCATCGCCGCCTTTAGATTGATGTCCTCCCAACAGGCACCTAGCCCCTACCTGGCTCCCCCAACTGTCGCCGCTGCCTCCTCTCCACCATTGTCCACCCCAATTGGTTCCCCTAACCGCCGCCACCTCCTCCCTACCAGCTATTTTGGTTCACTATAGTAGTGAATACCTATATCTAGGAAAGAATCGAGAAGGCTAAGAACTTGCACATGGAATCAAAGTGAGTAGTAAAATTTACCTTCATGTTCTTATGATTTTGATAAAATAGGGCAAACATGTGTGATACTCCATGTCTTAACTAAGAATTTTTGGATATACATAAAAAAGTTGTGAAAATTAGGCTTTTAAAGATGGCAAAAGTCTGTATTACACCTAACTCTAATAGACATTCTATACCATGAATATATCAAACCGGATGAATTATTTCCTAACTGATTTAAAGGCAGTATCGGTGAATGCATGGCAGCAGTTTGACCATGTGTCGATTTAGTCAAATTGAAGAAATAATATTTTTTGAAAATATGACTGACCCCACATGTCATCCCCTACCCATCTTCTTCCTCCTCATCTTTCTCTCCTTCTCTTTATTCCCCCCTCTCTCTCAGCAAATTGGTGCTGGTGTTGCTGGACACCTGAGCGCCTGATAAGGTCACTGTCGTGCTGCCCCTGTCCTACAGCAGATCTGTGTGGTACCGCCGCATCAGTCCCACCTGTGTAGATGCTGCTGTTGTGCTGGGTTCATAAGATAAGCGGAGAACTGGACGGAGGAAGAGAAAGGAACAATGGGAAATAGAAGAAAAGAATTTGCAGATTTTCATTATATTCATCTCAAACTTGCTGTGAGTGTAACTTATTTTTAGTCCCTAGAAATATAAACAGGACTTGGATCTAATTAATTTCTCATACCAATCACATTCAAAGTTAATAACTAAATCTGACTTATAAACACTTCAAAAGAAATTGTTGACTTATAAGCACTACGCAAAGAAATGGAGGAACGCATTGTTCTCATTATCCATGTACAGTACACGGTAAAGCAGGGATGCCATTTTGGGACTTGCGACAGAAAGCAAACTGGTCGACTGCTTGTGCTTTAGCCATGGAACTACCACATGGTGCTCCTTCCTCTAAATCTTTTCAATACCTTCCATGACTAAGTTGTGACTTCAATGAGTGTACCATGCATGCAAGCACAGTTAAGATTGAGCCCCACTCATCACCCCAAGGAGAGAAATCAGTACAAGCTCCAAACCCCAAAGGTTCCGGATTTGTGGCAAGCACAACTAAAATGGCACCGATGATTCACCTTTATATATGTGCCGATTCTTCAACCCGTACATATAACACAACATATGTGCTAGTTGTAAACAAACAACCGGCACATATAATACACTAGTAGACTCATATATGTCAGTTATCGTAATGAACTTGTAAATATTAGTGTATTATATGTGCCGGTTCTCATGCTCAATTGACACATATAAGCCTCACCGTGGACACATGGTATATCTATATGTGCCACTTGAAGAACCGATATATATGTGTTTATTATATGTGTTGGTTCTTCAGTACAGTCGGCCTGCCAAGGTATGCGCTAACAGTATTATATGTGTGGGTTCTTTTTAGAATTAGCACAAAAATTTTGTAGAAAAAATAAATCATATATATCTTACATTCACACATTGATATCCACAACATAAAGTCACATTCACCAAATCCATACATATAAATGGACATGGAGTACTCGAAGTATGGAATATGGTAAGCTTCCAGTGATTAAATGGACATAGATGGTTTCACATGGAGGGATCTGAACATCAGCCAGTACAACAATTATATCCATTATTTCTACTGCTACTATATATTTGCTGTCCAACCTGTACCACTTACAGTCGTCGTTCCAGTGCTCTCATTGGTGTCGAAAAACTAACAAGGATGCTAACAGAGAGAGAGGTCAACAGAATCAGCATTCCTGGCAACTCAAAGACTAAAATACATGGGGACGGGCTACCACTCCTAGGATTCAATTAAGTCAATCGGTAAGTTTAAGCTAAGCAAGCAACCTTTAGCTATTCTTGGGAAGAAGTTGTTGATCAGGTCGTTCTACTTTTATTCAACAAGTAGCATGTCACTTAAATTGAAATGGGCCATACCACTGGGGATCGAGAAGCACGGGATCTAACTTTTTTTTTATTAACAAACAACTCGGTTTATTTTTCTTTTTTAGGACAATTGTTTCACGCTTTGAGCGAAGTGGGGAGGAATGAATAGAGGATTCCGCTTTTAAGCCGTACAGATATTGGCTTCACTTATTTAAATCCATTTTAATGTGAAACTTGAAACATAATTCTAGACATAGCTTAGGTTCTATTTTAATTAAGAAAAACAAACCATGGATAAAATTGACTGGATCTAAGCAACTTGAATCTAACCTAAAACTGTTGTACGTGCACTAAAACCTACTTTGTTCACATGACTCTTTTTCATAACTTCCACAATCTGTCACTCAAATGCCTCTTTTTCCTCCTGCCGCTTTCAGTTACTGTTTAAGTTAGCTCATAAATGTGCTTACAGTTGCAGTCTCGAGCGGTTGTCCTAGAAAATACATCGACATGGAAGGTGTTAGATCACGTGTGATATATGTGATGAATAATTGATAAAAATTATTATTTTTTGAACTAATATGGATTAAGTTTGAAAAAACTTATTTCTAGAATATGTTTTTTTTTGTTTTTAATACGTAGAAGCTAGGAGGTGATATAGACATTGAATGAAGAGGGACTGAGGCTAGGATAAAGTTTCTGATATCAGAGTTTGTCAGAAAAAATCACTGGATAGTCATGCTCTAGCTTAATCACATGAAGATAATGAATAACATGGAACGAAAAAGTTCTACACCGATTGGGTCTATAGTACTTAAATACGATGGAATTGGACCAGCGTGTTGGAAGTGGTTTAGTTTATAATTAATTATGGGTATGAGAGTCCACATGTTGGGACAAATTATATAGTTATTAGACTGTATAAAAGGTAGAGAGGTAGAAATAGAGAATGATAAATACGAGAGAAAGGTAGTTGTTAGGATTTAAGTTAAAGAGAGTTGAGAGAGATGGAGTGCTTTTATAGGCATTTTAGAACAATAATTGATCAACAAAGTTCATCAAATTTATCCCCAATTCAATTTTTCAATTCGGTTTTCACGTAGGGTGTGTTTTGGTAGGTTTTTCACAGGTATTAGATTGCTTCTAGATTTTCATCTAACTGTTGGATTTGTGTGTGTTTTTTATTTCGTATTGAAGTTTTGTTTATGCCATATCAAGTTTGATGCAGAACAATCAGGTTAGTTTTTAAACAATGTAAGTTTTAGTGCATGTACAATAGGTTTAGGTCAGATTCAAGTTGCTTAAGATCCAATCAATTTTATCCCTTGATTAAAGTAGAACCTAAGCTATGTCTAGAATTATGTTTCAAGTTTCACATTAAAATGGATTTGAATAAGTGAAGTTTTAGATGATTTTTTTGCTTATGGGTGTTTGGTGTTTTTTCATGTAGCGTCACTGTTCAGTACTGTAGGTATTAGGGTGATAGATTAATTATTATAATTTTATTTTCACTGCATATTTGTTTTGTTCTTTTGAAAAAGAAAGTGACGATCATTCACCCTTAACACCATCCGATCCTGCAGAAGGCAAAGTCAATAGTAAATCTTTTCTCTCTTTCTGCCAAAAGAATAATACAAAAGCTTCTATCTCTGGTCCTTATATATATACTCTAAATTTTAAGCATGGCATAATTAGTCAAGTGTTTGGACATATATATAGACAGCTCACTGGAAACTATAGTTGATCTGTAGTTGTAAAATTGGAAGGGGATGGATCTGGAAGGACTATGCAACCATATGGAGATAGCATCGACGTAGGTGAAAGGCCCCATTGAAATTCTGTGGTGAAAAGGTGTCCACAAGTAGAGCTTTGTTGGCTTGCTGAGAATGAGAGTTCTGAACCTCCATCTAGGCATTGTCTGCGCATGGGAGGGCACTGATGCTGATTCACATCGGCAATCGATGCTCCTTGTGTTATGATTGCCTTGAAACTGAAATGGATTGCAACACAATAATTCTCTTAGCCTCATACGACAAATAAATAGAGTGCATGAAGATTCAAATAAGAAAACAAAAGATACATGCCGTAATTTCGAAAAGTTAATTACAAAAACTAATCTGAACCTTTCTAGTGAGTTAGCGCCAGTTATGGGCACCTATTGCCATTGTGTGGTCCTATAGATAGTAAGGAATATAAGACTTTACATGTTAAGACTCTACATGTTGAGTTAGTGCTAATTACGGGCATCTACTGTCATTACGTGGTCCTATAGTAAGGGATTTGAGACTTTACATGTTAATACTTTACATGTTAACATGTCTCCACAGTTGGAACGTCGACACTAGTCAGGATTAGAGACATTTAAACTAGATCAAAATTCCATAAAAACAAAGGATGGTAAGCCCTTAGTGAAGATATTGACATATTGCGAGGTAGTGGGCACATGAAAAACCCTGATCTCCCCTGCAACGACTTTGTCCTGAATAAAGTGTAGATCGTTGATGTTGCGTCAGGTTTGTTGAGAGATAGACACCACTGATGTTATCATAAAACACTATAGTGGAACACCTTGGACAGAAATGGAGCTCCTGAAGTAATTGTAATAGCCCAAAAACCTCGGCAACAGCATTATCAGCCACTCGATATTCTGCCTTAGCACTGAAACAAGACACTGTCTATTAGTGTTTTGAGGACCAAGAGATTAAATTATCACCAAAAAATACAGCATATCCTGAGATAGAATGATGGGTATCCGGACAACTAGCCCATTTAGTATCAGAGTATGCAATTAGATCACGACTAGAAGAACAGTACAGCTGTAGACCATAATCTAAGGTGCCCTTGACTAGCATAGAATGTGTTTGATCAAGGCTAGATGCGGCTCATGAGGATCATGCATATAAAGGCAGATCTGCTACACAGTATAAGAGATGTCCGAGCGAATGAAGGTAAGGTACTAAAGAGCACCAGCAAGAGCCCAGTAATCAGTGGCATCAGTAACAAGAGGCCCATCAGTCGAGAGCTTAGCATTTATATCAACTAGAGTAGAATAAGATTTGCAATCAGTCATGCTAGCACGATCCAAAATTTCAAGCATATAATGGCGCTGTGGCAAGAATATACTAGTAGTGCTCTGAGAAATAGACATCCTAAGAAAGTGATGAAGGCTGCCAAAATCCTTCATATAGAATTTCACTATGAGAGAGGTTATAATGTTGCATAACAGATCTCTAGAAGAGATAGTCAGAATAATATCATCAACATAGAGGAGTAAGTATACTATGTTCGATCCACGCCGAAGAACAAAGAGGATGTATCAGATTTTGCTTCAATGAAACCAATGGACTGAATAAAGGAGACAAACCTACAATACCAGGCTCGGGGTGCTTGTTTCAAGCCATAGAGAGACTTATTGAGGTAGCACACATGATTTAGGCTGGAGGAATCAACAAAACCAAACGGTTGTGCACAATAGACTGTTTCACGCAAAGTGCCATGGAAAAAAGCATTCTTCATATTCAACTGATTAATAGGCCAATTGTGAGATAATGACAGAGACAGAATTATCCGGATGGTGGCTGGCTTCACAACAAGACTAAAGGTCTTGCCAAAATCAATACCTGGACGCTATGTAAAACCTCAAAGTACCCATTGAGCTTTATAGTGATCTAGTGTACCATCAGAATACAGTTTATGCTTATAGACCCACTTTCCAATAACAATGTTGATATCACGTGGGAGAGGTACAAGATCCTAGGTATTGTTTACTTGGAGGGTGGTGAATTCCTCGATCGTAGCATCCCGCCAATTTGGGTTGACCAAAGCACTGCAATAGGTCTTCGGAAGGGTAGACAATATAGTTGCATGTAGATCCAAGATTGCTTTGGGCTGACGAAAACCATGCTTCCCTCGAGTAACCATAATATGATCATTAACAACTATCGAGACTAGAATCGCACCAGGTAGAAATAGTGCACTAGAATCAGATGTGTTGTTATGCTGCAGCGAAGAGGGGGCGGCCTCTGAGGGAACAACACTAGCCAAAAGTCGCCCATCATTAGAGACTGAGAGCGAGCAAGAGATGGTGTGTAAAAATGACCCAGCAGATGCAGGGGAAAGAGGGTCCACCGTAGTTGGCCCATGAATTGTAGTTGCTACAGACGAGCTGATAGAGTCCAGATTTTCAAGTATCCTACTGTCATTGGAGGCTACGAAAGATTGGCTAAGATTGGCAACACCAGAACCTACATGACTTGTACCTGCAACAACTGTTGGACCAATAGGGTTAGGCACATAGTCAAACTTCAAAAGAAAATCGAGATTGAAGGAAGGGGGATGTGTAGGAAGCTTGGCAAAAGGAAAGGATGATTCATCAAAAGTAATGTGATGAGAAATAATTAGATGATTGGTAGCAAGATCAAAGCAACGGTATCCCTTGTGTTTCGAGAGATATCCTAGAAAGACACATGGGGTGGATCGAGAAGTAAGCTTATGTGGAGTGGTGGCAGATTGGTTAGGGTAACACTTATAGACAAAGATACGAAGATGATCATAAGAGGGATGAACGCTATATAGTGCAAAATATGGAGTCTAGAAGTGAAGAGTTTTCGTTGGGTGGTAGTTTAGGAGATAGGTGATCGTGTTAAGGACCTAGTAGGGCACTGGAATGCTAGCCTGAAACAGGAGAGAACGCATGATATTGTTGGTGGAATACATGATATGTTCGGCATGACCGTTTTGGAGGGAAGTGTGTGGGCATGACATGCAAATGGTGACACCATGAGTAAGGAAAAAGGAACAAGCGGTAGAGTTATCAAACTCCCAACCGTTGTCACACTATATGGTCTTAATCGTGGTGTCAAACTGAGTGGTGACATAAGAAAAAAAATGAGAGAGGGTAAAGAATGTGTCAGACGTAATATGTAAAGGAAAAGTCCATGAGTAATGTGAGCAATCATCAAGAATTATAAGATTGTAACCAGTGACACTAGCAATTGGGGAGGTCTACAAATCGTAGTGAATTAAATCAAAATTCTTGAGAACACAAGAACTGGACTAAGGAAAAGACGCGCACATGACGACCTAACTGACAAGCATGACATAAAGTTTCTAACTCACTTTTATTATAGATAGAATTTAAGGAATGTGCTAAATGAGATAAAGATTCATGACCAAGGTAACTTGGCCGGCGGTGCCAAAGCACGGTTAGGGATGTGATTGTAGCAAAGACGTGAGGATAGGTTGGTGGCCAAAAGGAGTAGAGCTCTCCAGAGCTATTGCATCTTATGATCATGTTTCGCAATACCAGATCCTTCACAGAGAGGCCAAAAGTATCAAATTCAATAGAATAATGATTTTCAGTGGTGAAACAATGGACTGATATGAGATTCTTATTGATGTGAGGAGAGATAAGAATATTATGAGGGTGTTGGAGCTAGAGGTAGGGTTAGGGTTCTAGCTTATTGATAGTCCTCCGACATTTCACGGCAAGACAAGAAATGTTGAGTTTCCATGAGGTGTTAAAAATCACGCAAAATGTTTATTTGTTCCTCCTGAGTTTGTCGTGATGGGATGGAGCACTAACTGAGCTTTGTAGCACCCTAGGGCACCGCTTTGTCACTTGTCTCATTCAAGCTTTTGGTAGTATAGGCAAGAGCTTCATATGTATAAGTAGGCATGACTTCTCATGGAAGAATGGCAAATGCATGCATGCCTTGCAGGCTGCTTGGGAAATCTTGGCTTGACATGAGTTAATGTGTGCTTACATCTATGCATTGCTTGAGAGAAAAGGAAGGGATGGGACCATGCATGTTGTTCTATGTTCATGCATGAGACAGACCAGATGCCAAGGTTAGCTAGCAAAGATGGTTGCTCCCTCGTCTCAGTGTGACAAGATGTAAGAGGGCAAAAGGTAGTCTAGTTGAAAGGATGGATAAGGAAGGACTATGAGAATCCTAGCCAAGCAGGTCTTTGTCTGCATGTGATTTAAATTTAATAAGAAAAGACATCTTCTCGATCTTGGCCTCTTGAATGAGCGACTTGCCCAATAAAGAGGAGAAACCTTTGGCGATGTGTCTAGGATCCACCCTAATGATCTTCACCGATGAAGGTTGAGAGAGAGGGCAAAGAGCCAAGAATGGTTAGGACACTAGGAGGAGAGCAAACCTTAGAATTACCACTTGGATGAGCAAATGAGCGTGAGGGCCCCTCCCCTGGGGTATGTATAACAAGTGAAGCCTAAGCGGTGGACAATAAAGGTGTGACATGTGCCTTAGGGAAAATGAAGTGGTAATGAGTCATAATCCACCATGTGTCCAATGGCAACTAACATGTAGTAAAATCAGGGAGCGCAAGCGTCATGGGCATCAAGAAGCCAAACCATAAAAAAAACAACCATAACAACAAAGAGAGAGAGGGGGGAAGCGAATAGCAACCTTTTTCCTTTTTTTCTCTTTGATAGTTACAGCGCAAGATCGATCAAAGGGAACGAAGGAGACAACCCAAGTTGAAGGGGGTTGAAGTACCGAAAGGCCAAGAGTATTGATCTTAGTTAGAAGAAGATACCAGTCCTAAAAGGAGGCTGAAGCTTGAAGCGACCAAACCAAAGGAAAAGGGCTAAAGCTAAAGTCTAGGTGGCTAGAAAGGCACGATTTTTGACCAAACTCAAGCTCACCCTCACTGGTGAGGGGCTTGTTGGAGGATAGCCATGTAGGTCTTTCTAGCCCATCACCTTCAAAGTGGCCCAAGTTCGGCCCATGAGCTTCAAACAGGCCCTTTGATTGGGCAGTCCTTTATCCGATAGACTTTCGGTCCCAAGCATCTAGCCCATAGAGGCCCATGGCAGGATGAAGAGTCAAAATCCAAAAGAGAAGAAAAGCTCATTTAGGGGCTAAGGTCTACAACTAGCCCATTAAGACTGCACAATGTATATTTCTCCTTGTACCTCCATGTATGTCCCTATCTAAAGCATCTAGTCCCCTTTGTTGCTTTTGGTAATTAATGACGAACAAAATTTGTGTACTAATGATTGCATTTGAGTATTGTGATTAAGTTATGTACTCACTAAGAATTAGTGAAGTAGTTTGACCAGTGATTAAAATTGATAAGCAAGAAGGCAGCAAAACAAAGAAAACATTTATTACACTTGTATTCCAATTGTGATGTTGGACGATCGTGTTAGGTTTATTTTTGTAGGACATTTATTACACTTGTATACCGATAGAGATATTGGGCGATCGTGTTATGTTTAGTTTTTTAGGTTTGTCGTATAATCAAGAGGGGTGGTAACAATTGCAAAAGCGTTGATCAAAAATACAACATTAGAAAAATTGCCAAAGTTTCTTTAGTTAGTAATTTACTCTAGTTGAGGTCGGTCGGACAGGGATTTAGGGCCGGTCTGACTGGAAGTGTCTAGAAAGGCTTCCAAGCACTTTTCTATTGGCCAGTCATAATGGGCTTTGGGATCAGTCTGACTGGAAGTTTTCAGAAAGTTTTCTAAGTTACTCTGTCAGCTGGTTGGACCAGACCCTTGGATCCAGTCAAACCGCGATCTTTCAGAAATGTTTCTGAGCACTGCTCTGTCAGTTGGTCGAACCGAGACCCAACTCCAGTCGAACCGGGAGTTTACAGAAAGGTTTTGGAGGGTCAGTTAGTCTGAGCCTTAGGTAAGTCAGTCTGGGTGTAGGGGCGGTCGAACCGGAGTCTTGCCTTCGGTCGGACTGGGTCAGGCATATTTAATACACACCAACAGCTCTTTTCTCTGGCCGTTAGGAAGGAGTCCAGTCAGATCAGCCCTTAAATGGCGGTCAGACCGAACATGTGTAGAATTAGAAGAGGTATAAATACTCACCCACCAGAAACAAGAGTCCGCTCTTGGCCTTATATTCATTTCATATGAACATTTACCTCCCTTCTCACACTAATTGAGCTTACTCTCTAATTGTGAGGGTGGTTGAGAATTGTTTTAGCTAAGTCAAGTGCATTGCGTCATTGTTTAGTTAGTGTAGCACTATCATCTCCAAGCATTAGTTATCACTTGTTACTCTTGAAAATTGCCGCCTTTTAGACAGCTTGGAAGAAGTGATTCCTATGAAAATTCTTGAAGAAGGTCATAGAGAAGACCCAACGTGTTTGTGAGTGGTTTAAAGTTTACCATCTTCGGAGTGAAGGAAGAATTATCTTAGTGATTGAGGCTTGGGTAGACCTCTTCAAGGCCAACTCCTATCTTGCTCATCTCTTGACGAAGGGATTTAGAGGTTTGATAGTTTGAGTTGTGAAGTTGGGCTCATCTCAACAGGGAATAGGAAACCAACAAGTTTCTAAACCTTAAATTAAAATCTGTCTCATTTACATATTATTTTTATCTAGAGATTTTTGAGCCCTTATTATCCTAGGCTTGTAAAACTTAATTTAGTTGCTTAAATAGTTTCTCCTTCACCAAGCCATAGCAACCTAAATTAGCATTGGCATTGGTTATTACAGAAATTTTAATAACGTATATTCACCCCTGTAGTCGACATCTTAATCGTACGCTATCAAAAGTTAAATCTAATAAAAAAACACATATCATCATAGCTAACTCTAAACCATGGGCTATAAATAGGTCAAAGGGCTGTAAGAGAAGAGGATTCCTATAGTTAAGTGTTCTCTACTGTTCAATTCGAACTATTGTCCTTAGACAACAATATACCTGTATATATATCAATCATAGAGTCACAAACTACTTATGAGGTGCTAATGTATCGTATGAATAAAATAAGATAAGTCGATTACATTTATCATCAAGCGGTCGAAACAAAAGAAGATACTGTGCCATTTAAGAGTAATGGGATGCCATCGAGCAACAAGCGGACAACAACAAAGCCATCTGTAAGTATAAGTAATGAGTGGCATCTCAGTAGTTCGCTTCAATTAAGAGGAATAATGAAGTAGCTGCTAAGGAAAATATGAGATCATTTGAGTTGGCAAAAGACCAAAAAATTAGCCAAACCATTTCTATTAAATAGTCAAGGTTTTTCATTTAGTTGATTTGACTACGTGAAACAAAAATCTACTATTAAAATAAGACTCATGGAATTCACTTCACAAGAATAGATTTCTATTTAAGACAATTGAAAAATTGTGAATACTCTACTCTTCTTAATTATATTAGAGTTTGTGGTCTTTGTTTTTAAATAAATTTGTTTCCACAAAACAATAAAATGTGTTCAACAATCATATATTATATTAAGTATCACGCAATTTGTATAGTTCATTCTTTTGTGTAATGACGGTAGGCATGAAACCCAATTAGACGGTATACTACCTTGATGGCATAAGTAGAACATTTTAGGTATAGCTTATACTCCCCTGGTTTTTTTATTTGACAACGTTGACTTTTAGCTATCGACCATTTATTTTATTTTTAAAAATTAATTAATTGTGATTTAAACATAACTTATATTTATTGTGTAAAATTTTTAAATAAAACGAATGGTCAAACGTATAAAAGCAATGACGTCAAATAAAAAAATCAGAGAGTAATTGACTCGATATTTGTTAAGAAAGACGAAGAGAATCACCGATCATTAAATTTAAAAGGAAAATAACTCGGTGCCGTTAATTTATAAGCCTATCGCATTCAAAAAATAAAGATGCCCATGCCTGCGGAGGCACCTGCCTCGATATTGAAAAAAATTCTCCAAGTTGATTAAATGTCCTCTAAAGTCCTCATGGGACTTATCTCGATACTTCTAATAAATTAGAAAATCCAAAAAATTTAAATAGTGAAACATTTGCCTATCATTATTCACTTAAATCTGTAGCCTTCCTCTGTATCAACTCTCTCTCTCTCTCTCTCTCTCTCTCTCTCTCTCTCATATCACGTGGAATTCACCAGCTTTGGAGATGTAGAATCCTTTCAAGCAACTTTAATCTCTCTATGCACACATGCTGGAAGCTATAGGCATTGATCCTGCGCTTACGTAGTTATATTCCTTACGATTAAACTAACATTTTAACACTCATAATGACTATATTTTAAATTGTACAAAAATACTTTGGCTCATTAGACCGTTAGATTAGATTAAAACTAAAACAAAACCGACTAATCCCTCTTCTCCTGTTCGTGCATGCGTACATACAACACAAATCCTCTCCAGTGCGTACGTATATACATCCATCTATCTATCTAATACTAATTGAATATTTTCTTAAGTGTTCTTACGTTAATTATGAGCTCTTATATTAACCAGATGTTAATATAACCATTTATTAATTAGATCATATTATGTTAATCATAGATTGTAAAGATTAATCTACATTTATCGTTGTGGCCCTTCCCATAAAGAAACATTGTAGGCCTGTAAAGCCCATCTAATATGTTGCCTATCGTAACCTTTTTTTTCCATGCATCCGTACGTATTTGTTGCTGCCAGTACGTACGTTCGTTTTTTTTCTTTTTGCAGATGTGAATAGCGTTGTTCGGATTAATTAAAATAAAAAGTGAAATACTATTGAACGTTTGCATGAAACAAATAAGTAATTTTTCATATGGTTCACTTTCTCATGAATTTTGTGGTACTATTCACACACCGATTTGTATTGCTAAATAGATTTTTAAGCCAATAAAACATTAGAAAATATATTTTTCTTGGCAGCTCTCACGTTAATTGAAAGATCAGATCATTGATTAATTAAATCGTATTATGTTAACCATAGATTATAGAGATTAATCTACATTTATCGTTGTGGGCCTAACCATAAAGAAACGTTGTGGGCCTTTAAAGGCCATCTAATATGTTGCCTATGGTAACTCTTTTGTCCATGCACCCGTACGCATTGTTGTTGCCAGTATGTTCGTTCGTTGTTTTTCTTTTTTTCAGATGTAAATAGATTTGTTCGGATTAATTCAAATAAAAAGTGAAATAAAGGTTTGCATCAAACCAAAAAGTAATTTGTTATATGGTTCACTTTGTCATAAATTTGTGGTACTCTTCACACATAGATTTGTATTGCTAAATAGATTTTTAAGCCAATAAAACATTGGGAAATATACACGTATAATTTTTTCGTACAAACTTTTTCCAAACGCTAACGTGGCACAATGTGACTTAAATTTCTATAACTTCCCAGTAATTAAATCAACATGTTGAGAATTTTGTTATTAAGGATTTCTTAGTATGTATAGTAGTGCTGAAAAGTATTTAAGCAATATAATGAGTCTATTTTTGGGTCTGCTAACTGATATCTTCGGGAGGCTACCACTTCAATAAAAAATGATCTGGCTGTTGGTCATGTAGGTCAGTTGGCTTGAGTTATCATGACCATAGATCAAATTAAGAATTTGTGTTAAATAAAAAAGGCTACTGATAGATATCACGGATTCTTTAGGTTTTACTACCATCAACTCTTTATTATAAAATTTAACAATTCTTAAATTATGAATTACCAAATATTATAAAAATTAACAATTATTAAATCACGGACTCTTAATTTGGTTTTATATTTCAAAATAAATAATTAGCAGGTTGTAATTGACACTCTTCTTTTGATCTAAACCATATAATTAAATAAAATAATCTAATCTACGAGCCGTATACGGCACGGGTTGACAAATAGTGCACGTAATGCACGACTCTTATCTAGAGACTACTCGGCCTTTGTGCTCTTTATTGTTCGGTTGTTAAACAAAGCACTATAACTGCTGAAATTAATATGGTTAGTTGTGTTCATGTGTGCAAAGCCAATGCATGCGGCCATTCTTGTGCCACAACTAATTATCTATTTCTATTAGTAGCCTGGCCTTCAGAGAGATCATGCATGATGAAGATCTGTTTAAGGCGATTGTAGTAATTGGATACAAGCTACACAATCGTATTAGTTTGTTATACACGCGTTTAGGAATTAGAAATCCACCGGTCAGATAGTTAAACAAGGATTTTTTGGTACACGTATCTTTTCTAACTTGGATGTCTACAAATTACACTACTCTGAAAATTCCCCATTGTAATTTACCAAATTATCCTTAAGCGTAGTTTATTTTCACAACTGTATATATATTACCAATTCATCTAATGTTTGTAGTTAAATAAGAAGTCACAAACAATTAATCTTCATGGTGGCATAAACATGGTGCCGTTACAAACAAATTTAACAACGTGAATTATGCCATATATTACTTCACAAATATACATAACTAAACTAAATATATAAAACAGGGGGAAAATTCAAATCAATGGTTTTTAAATGTTCATAAATTCTAAATTATAGATTCAATTATAATCCGCTTTAGCCATTGTAAGTGTCCGCAAGTGGCATAAGGTTATCAATGGTAGCAGTCAAGCTCGAGCAATGCTGAGCGAGCTCTCGAGGAAGATGGGGCTAGAGAGCGATCTCGAGATTAGCTGTGGCAATGGCACGAAGCAAGCTCAGGAAGGTGGCTGTGGAGAAGCTTGAGTGTAGTGCCACTGATAGAGGGTGAGCTTGAGATCATACAAAACTAATATTTATAATGATTTAATTGAAACACAAGATTTTTCTAGGATTCTTTTTAGAAATACATATTTTTTTAGTAGCAAATAGATGTTTAAATAAGTTAGCATAGAAGGTTGTCTTTCTTAAAAACAATAATGGAAGTGTAGTTTGGAGTGTTTTCACATGAAAGGTTATGTTACCCAAGGGTGCTTCCACCCACTCATTGTTTTTTTGATAGGACAGTAGCACAAAATATGTGATTGATAGTTATGATGACTGATAATGAAAAATATTTGGCTCTTTGGACTAGGCTCTCAAGCAGACTTGTGTTGGCGCTTCAATGGCGAATCTTGTGGAGGCAAGCTGATGCGGGGGCCTAATTGGTTTGTTGACAAGGAGCTTTAGGGAGCACATAAACATGGATCTTTAATAGAGATAGGTTCTTAGACCCACACCTGTGTAGACTACAAACTTCCGCTTCAACACCCAAACCTGCTGGCGGGTGTAAGAATCCCCTGTACTCACACCCATGTCATTGATAGGTATCCATTGGGTAACCATACCCAAGACATATACTTGATTTGCACAGCAATCAAGTGCCAAATAAATTTGATTTTAACATCATAATTCAACAGTTAAGAAGGAGGAGAAGAGGATCGCCAGCCGTTGATGTTGCCGTTGGTGTGGGGACTGGGTGCGTCATGTTGGTCGGCTTCCTTGGGTAGATGGCACTTATGTATTATTTTAACGATGTTATGACATTAAGTGTTAAAAGTGATATTTTTAGAAGATTTACACATATTCGGTGGTAGATATGCAGTTTCCTATTTTTAAAGGCATCTAGCTTTCAAAATAATAATAACAAGTAGTACATCCATTTGCAAATATTTGGCACTGAGACACTATTCATCTACATGCTTTGACCACTTGCCTTTGTTAACCAAAAAAAATCACAAATACTTAGAAAAGTACCGTATTATGAAAGTTTGTTGCATGCTAAACATAGCTAGGAATCGTTTATTGTAGCTAACCATTTTAAAAAATATTTTTAGTCAAATTTAAAATAGAAATAGTTAAAATTGTTCAGTAAATGCAAATGGAAAGAGTAGTGGTGATGGGGGCATTGCAGACAACCGAAATAAAATGGTTTATGATTGAAGCCGAGAGGCATTCGATTAAACTAACTGAACGTCTTTCTTTTTTTTCTACGATTGCAACTACGGAATTTATAAGCTCTCGGAACGAATATAATGAGATGTGACATCTTTTAGCATTTTTTATTAAAAAATAAGTAAGATGCCTGCATGCGTGTGGGCTTTCTTCCTAGTTTTAGGCAAAAGTTACAGGCTACATGTATGGTTCCTTTGTTGCCGCCCAGTCCACATACTTACCCAATATATAGCCACATCAATGTAGACAATGGTGAAGCTATGCTTCTAGCTTTTGCATCATATTTCTCTGTACATTTGTAAACTCTTAGGTCACCACAGTCCTCACTGAATTCACTTATTTTTGCTTCTGTAGAAGCAACCATCTCGGCTTGGGTGTTATCAGGAAAACAGAATAGGGCTAACAATTGACACGATGGACTCGCATTGAGGTTCCATCTGCGTCCGTTGACGCTGTAGCTCGCTGCAGCAGTAGCCCTGACGGACCATCAAACATAACCTGTGAGATTATCAAGTGAAATTCACAGTGATTTTGGCTTTCATGTTCCTTCTGTCTTCCACGAACAAATCAGATTGGTGCAGTGTAATCTTCCATACATAGATTGATGTTGTGTTTGCAGGTTACTCACTAATTTTCAACGCACTGCAGAACAGCCCAATTGCTAGATCTAAGCATCCAGTTTTGGCCACAAATATAATTGACCAAATTACTGTTTCAAAATCAGGACCACGAATTGGGTCTTTTGTTCTTGTATATTTCTTTGAGATTACCCCCGACACACTCATTCCCAACAGTAAGTTGTCAGCTACAGCATTCCCTACAGTTTTGTAGGATGACCTGTGATAAGTTCACCATCTGTAAAAGTTGCATATCAGATAATATTCTAAGCGGGTTCTCATAAACAATATTTCTGTTGCCACCCATCTCCTTCCGTTCTTCCTCCCATAGGTCAGCCACTCCTTTTCACATTGTGTGCGCAACTACTGCAGCATCCAGTGCTTTATCCTCAATCCACCCTCTCAGCCCATCCCCAATCGTATATGCATGTCTTTGCTGCATCTCACGGGCATGTGGCATTCTATATTGTACGCATATTAGTTATGTAGAAGCTAAAAGTGTTCTTAGGATAATTGTATATGATTGAAAAAGATCAATGAAGCTTCCATTATTAAAATATTAAAAAGGGAGTCTTCCCAAATTATTTTTGTTTTGCTTAGGTTTGAAGCCACTTAGGTAACAAACCTCTGAAAATGTCAGTGAAATGAATCCATTTGCACTGTCAAACCTGTTAACGCCAAAATCTAGATGATCCGATGGTGCTAAAGCCGATCGGCTGAGAAATCCGATGGTGCTAAAGCCGATCGGCTGAGAAATCCGATGGTGCTAAAGCCGATCGGCTGAGAGGTCCGATGGAGAGTTTGATGCAATCATCGGCCGATGAAGATACTAAGACAAAGCCGATCGAAACTATAGAAAAGCCGATCAGATCACTAGAAGATTGGATCGGCTTGAAGACAGAGGATTGTCTAATCGGGATCAGGTCCGAGAAGCCTGAGTAAAGGAAGGAAGAGAATCGGCTTGACTAAAAGAAGATCCGATAGCTACAGTAGAGAAGCCGATCAGGTTACAGTGAAGAAAGACTTGGTTACAAATTAAAAGATTATTCTCAGATGAAACCGGATTTGCGGAAGAGCCGTGGACTCCACAGCAGGATGTTTGTTTTTGTGAATTGTAACCTTACTTAATTAGAAAGATTTAGCTGGTTAGTTAACTTCTTTAGGAATATTTTCCTTTTCTTACTAGGAAATAATGTCCGATGGTCATAGACACATCGGACTCTGTCTGTAAATCTAGGGTATAAATATAGACCCCCTAGAAACATGTAAAATATCCCTTGATCAATATACAATCTCGGCGCATCGCCACCCTAGTTTATCTAGGTTTTATCGGTGGGTTCTGGCTCTCGACGTGGGGCTACATCGGTTAAGTCTGATCTCCGGCGAAGGGGTAAGTCTCGCCACCATCCCGATTTATCTTGCTCTGTCTGATACTGCATTGGTTAGGTCCGACCTCTTAGGCCGATCGGACGTATCGCATCACGTCCGTGCTGGACCTATCAGCCCGTTAAGCTCCCTCTGCCATCGTCAGTTTCGTGCTGCATCGGTTAGGTCCGACCTACGGGGCTGTCGATGGTAGATCGAGCTTCAGGCCTATAGTCTTCTGCACGGCGTATCATCAGAGTGCTAGCCGATGAGTTATCCATGCTCTGAGCTTTACGCCCAGCGCATCAGCCCCTCAGCCGATACGCATCAGCCTTCAGAGGTGTCCCTTGAAGCATAACGCCAAGCGTATCGATCTCCTAGCCGATACGCACCCGCTTTCAGAGAGGCATCCCCTCATCGGCTCAGCTAGTCGATGGGTTCATTCCTATCCTTGCTACGGCATAGCCAATCCGGCGTCCTCCGTATCATCGCCGCTGGCCCCGGCTTCATACTGTCTCGGTTAGGTCCAATCTTCGAGGTTCGGTGTTGATGGCGCTGCCACAGTGGGCGATGGGTCTCGTGCTATCATATCCGGAGTGGCATCGGCTTTGCAGCCCATACCTTCTTATACTATTCCTTGCCCAGGCCGCATGCGCCTTCATCGGTTTTTCCAGCCGATGAATCACTGTTCGGCTGTCCGAAGGGATCCTATGCGCCTTGATATCCTCTGAGCACACCCTGGTTCCTCCATCGGCTCTACAGTCGATCACTCGTCGACACTTGTCCACATCGGCTCCCTAGCCAATCGAAGAGCATCCCGATCCTATCGACTGCCAGCCGATAGCAAGCGCTTGTATCGGACCCGCTCGTCTCACTTCCTTATCATTTACAGGGTTAAATTGATTGGCATGCTCGCGAACTTCGAGGCTTAAGGACCTACACTACAGCTAAACATACCTCCCATGTCTTCGTGTGACCGAGCCGCCGTCCCTCCCTGGTCACGGGATTTTTGGCGGTGAGCAAAACCGCTGTGCACTAGCTCTATTTATCTGAAGCAACAATCACGCCTCTTTTTTTTTGTCATTTTGTCCCACTCCCTGTATGAGCTTTGAAGATGTAATAATAAAAAAAATCTGATAGTCCACCTCCCTTCTCTGCATCTACATTCACCACTAGTCATGCAAAGCTACTATTTGAAAGTGTGGGAATGATAGATTATATTCCCTATCAATATATCATATAGATGGCTGGGGTGGCTCACAAGACAACCATATAGCCATACCACGGTTAACATACTATAATTATACTTTTATAATTATAATAGACTAACACTCCCTCGCAGTCTAATCGAGAGCATCGCTAACATTTAGGCTGAATCGAAACTCTTAAAATAGTGAGGTATAATTATACTTTTTATAATTATAATAGACTAATACTCCCTCGCAGTCTAATCGAGAGCATCACTAACATTCAGGCTGAATCGAAACTCTTAAAATAGTGAGATAGAAAGGCCCTTGGTAAAGACATCGGTATCCTGTGATATCATAGGAACATGTAGAACCCGAACGTAACTGAGGGTGACCTTCTCTCGAGCAAAATGGAGATCAATCTTAACATGCTTCGTCCGCTAATACTACACTGGGTTGCTGGAGAGATATACAACACTGATATTGTCGCTAGCATTTTGTTGGGAAGTGTATGGGCACGACATGCGAAGGGCAACACTATGGGAGAGAAAAAACGTGCGGGCCTAGGAATTATTGAATTCACGTGCATTGTCGTATTGGATGCTCTTGATGGTGGTGCCAAACTGTATGTGAACATAAGCAAAAAAGGTAGGAATAATAAAAATGTCTCGGATTTAAGACAAAGGGGAAAAGTCCCAATGTAGTGAGAGCAGTCATCAAGAATAACAAGATAATATTTGTATCCTAACACACTAACAAGTGGAGAGGTCCATAGATCATAATGAACTAAATAAAAATTATGAGTAGCACGAGAGGTAGATGAATCGAAAGGTAGACGTACATGACGACTGAGTTGGCATGTATGACATATATGATCGATATCATCTTTATTGTAAGAAATGATATTGGACCTAATGAGTTTGGACACTTCACGCCCAAGATGACCAAGATGGCGATGCCAAAGGAAGGTGGGTGCGGCGATGAACGCGAAAGTGTTGGTAGATAGTGCAAAAAATGGATAAAGGTCACCAGAACTATTGCACCTGATGATCACGTTCCTACTTTGTAGATCCTTCATAGAAAAGCCAAATAGATCAAACTCAATGGAACAATTATTGTCGATGATAAACCGACGAATGGAAATTAAATTCTTGGGTGATACCAAAACATTATTAAGAGCAAGATCGCGATGCGGTAAGGAAAAATGATAGGAGCCAGTGGCTGTGACAGGAAGTAAATCACTATTGTCCACAACAATAGATGAAGGAGTAGATGAAGAGGGTGGGGAAATGGTGGAGAGTATACTAGCATCCGAGGTCATATGTGAACCGGCACCTATATCAGCATACCACTAAGAGGCCGGTTGATTCAGTGTCATAGTGTTGAAGAAGTGTGCCAGGGAGTCCTAGTGCCAAGACCCTCCGTGAGTAGGCGTCCAAGGTGCCGCTTGGTACGCTGGTGAGGATGCCTGGAAGCCCGACGGTGCAGCTCCCCTATAGTACGTGCCGTACGGGGGCGGTGAGGCACCTTATGCGCCTCCATAGGTGCCGAGAAGAGCACCAAAACCGCCATAGTGCGGGGTTGCGTGGAACGCAGGCTGTGGCAGTGGAGGCCGTCCGAACTGGTCGTATGGCCACATGCATACGGTTCCAGCTCAAGGGTGGGTGAAAAACGGGTGCATGGCCGTACCGGGAGGGGCGCTGCCCTATCCACCTAGGGCTGCACCAGCAGAGGGCGCTGGAGAGCTACCACTAGCAGAACCGCCATGTCCACCACAGCCACGGTGGCGACCATTGCGCTGGCCCCCGGTTGGTGCAGCAGCGCGCGGAGGAGGAGGTGCTCCCGAACATGGAGCAGCGGTGGCACCTGGAACCGCTGGACATGGTGTCACAGCGATGAGGGCGGCCGGTGGGGGCGGAGGACGAGCGTCGATCTCCATCTCCTCTAATAGAAAGTGTGTGCATGCTTTAGTAAACGCCGGTAACAGTTTGTGCATCTTGAGGATGGACAATATGTGACGAAACTTACCATTGAGGCCGCGGAGGAGCATGAGTACCATCTGTCGGTTGCCAATGGGATCACCGAATTTGACGAGGGAGGCAGCCATTGACTCAAGGCGGCAGCAGTAGTCGGTGACGCTCAAGGACTCTTGGCGAAATGTGCGGAACTGCGTCTCCAGGAAAAGGGCACGAGACTCCTTCTGGCCAAGGAATTCGTCCTCGAGGTAGCACCACGCGTTATGGGCACGACCTTGCCGCATTATCAGTGACTGCTGCAGGTCGCTAGAGACGGTGCCGTACACCCATGTGAGGACGCAGCAGTCCGCCTAGAGCCACGCTAGACGCGCAGGGAACGCTTCATCCTCGAGGACGTGGTGGGTGAGGGCATATTTACCGAGGATGGTGAGAAACATGCCGCGCCACTTGGTGTAGGAGTCCGTGGCTTTATCGAGGATGATGGGGATGAGTGCCTTGACGTTGACGATGGCGGTGGCTTGTGCCCAGAGAGCTGCATGAGCACTCTCGTACAGGTCCAGGGCGTCATTGCAAAGGCAGAAAAAGGGCACGAGACTCCTTCTGGCCAAGGAATTTGTCTTCAAGGTAGCACCACGCGTTGTGGGCACGACCTTGCTGCATCATCAACGACTGCTATAGGTCGCTGGAGACGGTGCCGTATACCCATGTGAGGATGCAGCAGTCTGCCTAGAGCCACGCCGAGCGCGCGAGAAACGCTTCATCCTTAAGGACGTGACGGATGAGGGCATATTTGCCGAGGATGGTGAGGAGCATGCCGTGCCACTTGGTGTAGGAGTCTGTGGCCTTATCGAGGATGATGGGGATGAGTGCCTTGACGTTGACGACAGCGGTGGCTTGTGCCTAGAGAACCGTGTGAGTGCTCTCGTACGCGTCTAGGGCGTCGTTGCGAAGGCAGGCCTCCTCAGCTTGACACGCTTCGTCAGCGCGACCAACATCGGCCATGAGACGACGGTCTTCGGTAGTAGCGGTGCCATCGTCTTCGCCAGCCATGAGGGGCAGGACTAGCAATCGGCAGCCGATCAGAATCGGATCGGTAGCCGATCAGATCGGAGGGATCGATAGCCGATCAAAATTGGATCAAAGCCGATCAATCGATCAGATCAGCGGGGTCGGCAGCCGATCGAAATTGGATCGGCAGCCGATCAGATTGGAGAGATCAGATCGCAGATCGGAGGGGTCAGCAGCCGATCGGAGTGATCGGTAGCCAATCAGATCGGAGGGATCGACAGATGAATCAGATTGTTAGTAGATCCGATCAGATCAGATCAACGGGCGATCGGATCGGCAGCGTGGGCAATGAGACCGATGACACATCCGATGACATGTAGTCAGCAATCAGTGGTGGCGATCGAATCGGTGATGGGCTCTGGTTTAGGAGTGGAGGCAGGATCGGATCGGTGACCACACTCGGTGATGAGGACAGCTACAGGACGGGCGATCAGATCGGTAACGTGGAAGATGAGACCAGCGATACACCTGGTGACATGTAGTTAGCAACGGTGGTGGCAATCGGATCGGCGACGGGAGCTGGTTCAAAAGCGGCGGCGTTGCGGAGGCAGGACGTCGGACCTCGGCAGTCTCCCACAGTATAGTAATGGTGGAGGAGGAGGTCGGGCTACAGCAGCAATAGGGGCGACGGGTTTTGGTTGTGGAAAGATACCATAAAAATGTAGGAATAATTGATTGTATTCCCTATCAATGTATCAGTATATATAGGTCGATCGGGGTGACTTACAACACAACCACACAACCTGATATGGTTATAATTATACTTTCTATAATTATAATAGACTAATATTCCTTAACGCAGCAATGTAGTCATTCTCAACAAAATGGAGAACTATTGAGTACTTGATGCTCCGGATGCTCGTCTTTCCATTCCTTCATGACTGAATTGACTGCTCGGCGCTTCATCAAAAACACATTCTTCTGGGATTTTATTGTCCCTTGACATTTCTTTCTTGTCTACTCATGTGATTTATCTTATCTTAATGCCTGTCCTGCTCATCCAAATATATGTCCTGTACGTTGGTATTGTGATGTGCCAAATGTCTACACTAGAACATCCTGTCATTTGTACTTCCCTTACATATAGAACCACATAATACAAACACTAAATTTTGTTGCTAGTTGCCTGGAAAAAAATCTGAGTTAAGGAGTGCTGAAGGAAATTAGAAACAGTAGAAGGACAGCAAGAGCTTGATTTGATCCCTAGCAAGGTCATGATGCTCTGTTTTAAGGCTCAGCTACCGTTGTGCTCTGTGATACTCGATGTTCTTTCCTTTCTCCCTTTTACAAGACAACTTTTTAGCCAGACTAGTTAAATTTTTAAGAAACCCTCCTACGTTTATGTTTAAAGTTGCACAAAACCCTAAGTATTATAATAAATGTCACATAAACTTTGGTATTAGGATTCTGAAGTTTCATAAAATCCTAATCCTATATACTTGAATACCTTAAAGTATAGTGTGTAGGAATGATTATTTTAACAACATTGTCATAAAGCAAAGTTTTATAATATTGGTGGATGCTACCTATAATTTTATCCATATAAACAACTCAACACATATAATATACCATCTATACTTAGCTCTAATACACTAGTTTTAACCATTATTTATCCAATCTACTATTTCTCTTTTTTTTTAGAGTAGGTAGCTCCTCCTCTCTCCTCCATCTTATTATTTAAATCTATATGCCATCTTACGACTGACTAACGCTTAGTACTTGCTTTTGGTTAGCACAATTATTAGCAATGTTTTTACACCATTTATATAGTTCATTCCCTCTCTAAAAACCCCAACAACCATAGCAAGCATCATGCTTTCATACATAGTACTATTTATAAAGCTTCAACATTTGATTAATCAGAAACATTTCATCAGAAATCTCGATATAGAACTCTTTTTACCCAGAAGAATGTTGGAATGTGTCATGCATCCCTAGCTAGACAAGTACTCAATATTTTTCCCAAGAATGTAATGCTAGTAGATGACCATATACGCCGACTAAATACTTTGTTTTTATTTGCATCTTATCCATATCAGCCGATGCTCAGCTGATCATTTGTATGTCATTTTTGGTTCTCCACTTGTGTAGCTACCTACCTAATACTGCTAGTCAAGCACCTTGTTCTCCCTATTCTGAACTCCTAGTTTTTGGCTGTGTATATTGAGGAATGTTGAGATCAGATCGATAACCATTATCTAAAAAAAATCTAAATTCCTAGGTCCTCAAGCTGACTAGATGCAATTAACTTATCCATTTTAGAATAGGAGTGGTATACAAAATCGAGTACTTTCAAAGGCAAAAACAAAATGACGATCCATGTTGATACTGTAAGATTGTAAAGAGTCTTTTCTACCCAAAAGCTAACCAATATAGTAAGAGGATTCTCCCCTTATATACTAGGTTGCTTGCCCTTTTATAATCAATATAGAACTATTCAACAATCTTCTCCTTTATATATTGGTGTTCCTCAGCCGTTCCCGGTCTCTTCATCATACACCGACAATCCCTTGAATATATGGACTCTATAGGCACTGCGGTTTATCAAGATTTAACACCCTAATGTCTATCAGACCAAAAATATTGAATTAACCGAGCTCTGATACTAATCGTAATATTGTAAATGGTATTTCCCACCAAAAAAATTGAGAGGATTCTCCAATTATAAACTAAGTCTCTTATCATCTCATAAAAAATATTGGACTATTCAACAATTATTACATAATCGTAAATACGCTTTTCCACCTTAAAAGATAGCCAATGAAGTGATAGACTCTCCCACTTATAAACTAGATCCCTTGTCCTTATACAACAAATGTAGGACTATTCAATAATCTCCACATTCACACAATGGTGTCCCTCAACTGTTACCACCCTATCATCATACAGCGACGATCCCTCAAGTAATGTGTCCCACAGTCACACACGATCCATCACACCATAGTGTTCATTGGGCTAAAGATGTTAAATTAGCCAAGCTCTGATACTAACTGTAGTATCATAAATGATCTTGTTCATCCCAAAAGCTAGCCAATAGGATGAGGTACTCACCTACTTTTAAAATATATTCTTTCACAACCAATATGGGATTATTTAAAAGATGCCCTTCTCATTTGGACAAAAATAATATCAATGATTACTTCTCACAGCATATTTTTCAGAAGGAAAATCAATTAAGCTATGATGCCAGAATTAATTCTGTCCATTTCTTTTATATACTGCCTAGCGAGCAGATACATATATTGATTAATTTGGCTAGTATGCATACATGACACATCAAATTAGCAGGAGTATCTGTTTGATCGATTTAGGACTGGGAGGGGCTAGAAAACATAAGCGGACAGCAGTCCAAAGTGCCACGAATAGGTGTATACTGTTTTAGAAGTAATCAATGAATTTCTGGCACCTTGTATGTGGTTTGTCAGAACAATGAATCATGGTAGGGACACTACACCATGCCCAAACTTTGTTGTCTAAGAATCTGTCGGTAAAGGACCCATCTGCTACCAAAGTTATCTGTTGGTAAACGTTTTCCGGACAACCAGGGTCTGCCAGGACAAGTACTGTCGGTAAAAGTATTCCCTGACAGATAAATTTTTAACGACAGGTAGTTTGACGTTCGACGAACATTTACCGACAGACAGCTCTTTGCCGACATATAATGGATTACTGACAGACAGTTTGAGAAGAAACACACGTGTTGACATATAGTTTGAGAGGAAACACCACTTTTGCTGACACATAGTTTGTCAGTGTGCCTTACATGGGGTTGAAAAAATAATTATATCAAATCCTATTGAATTTAAAACATACTGGTCAATAGTCTTGACTCAAATTCCATCATACAGTCCAATTTAATGAGAAATGCCATATGCATGGAAGCACCAAACATACAACAGATATTAACACTAAACGTTACTTTAAATCAAATAATTATAGATTTCTAGGTACAGGTAACAATGAGCATGTCTTCTGTGCGGAAATGCATAAAGCACTCTAAAACTATGTAACTGCCATGGTATTGCAAGAACTTGGACATTTCAATCTAATCTATCTGATAGAATGGCCATATATATTGATTACAGTGTCCCTCCCTAGTCATCAGGTACTAATGGTATGGATACTTGTACAGATTTCAAGTATAAAAGGACACTGTTTTTCAGAACATGATAGTTCATGATAGATAGAGAATCACACATCATACTAAATAAATTGTTCTTACTGACAAGTAGGCATTTTCCTAATTACATCCTGGTTCCAACCCTGCGAGTTGCTTTGAGCATAATAAATTAAGTTTCAAAGACCTACAAGTTGGATCTGAACAGTGTTGCCTCAAATTCTATATGGTGTTTGGTTATTTCTCTATGACAAAAGATTAGCCTAGTTCAAAACTCTATCTAAACACACTTCTGAGAATACAGACCAACAAGGAAAATGATTTGACAGTAGAACCTAAAAGAAATATACAACCCCATAACAACATTTACAGATCAGGCAGTATATATGCAATAACAGTCTAATGATCTTAACCAACAAAATCGTAACTCTACAAGAAAGCTCAGAGCGTCAGAATGTCACCTAGCTCTTTATGTTGATCCGTAAGTGAAAAATATGCAGTTACTTTAGTAGAAAGGATTATCATGGGCCAAAAGACATTACCATTAAAACAGCTATCATTAGCAACTCAAAACCACTATTTGGTGGTTTTTGAACAGCCACTACCAAAGCACCACTAATAATTGATGATTATCAGTGGCGGTTTGTGGCTAGAACCACAACTGATGATCATTTTCAAGATAAAAAAAACAATTTAGCAAAAGAATATAGACTATTAGAGATACAACCAAAGATAAACCTTCAAGATCCAGCAATAAAAGGGTTACATGTGACTTCCATATTGCTCATGCTCATGCCCTTGAAAGTAAAACTTGGTGTTCGGGCACTCATAATAATTATGACGAGACACCATTTACAAAATATCAGCCATGACAAATGTTTTTTCAATAACATTCCAAGAAACCATCACATTAAGTTTACATTTCCAAGCTGAACTTTTGTTGAAGTTTTTCTAGTGGCAAGTTCAATAGTGGCTTACATGCCACAGATTTTGGGCTGGAGATTCATACTTTCTTTCAAATGCTACAAAAATATGCCACCTGTAGTTACTGACATGTAAATAATTGTCATAGCTAAGTTCTTTAAAAAGACTTAATACAACAATAAAGCATTTTAGTCCAAACAATTTAGGGTAAGCTAAAGTTAAAATCCAACAAAATATAAGTCTAAAATCATGATTCAAACATATCAATATATCTTATTGTCTCTCTCAATATTAATTTTGGTTTTTCCTATATCTTACATCATTATTTTAACTTAGATTCTACAATGTGTTAGTGCCTCTGAGGATTTTCTTTGGATATGACCAAACTATCTCAATCAATATTAGATAATTTTTTTTTCAATTGATGATATCTCTAACTGATTACGTATATCATAATTCTAGACTCAATTCATTCTTATATGACTATAAATCTAACGTAACATATGTATTTTTATAACACTTAGCTATAGAACATGTCTTTTTATAAGCCATCATTCTATCCCATATAGTATAATAGATTTAATCGTCATTCTATAAAACTTATCTTTTAGCTTCTGAAGTACTCTCTTATCACAGAAAATATTAGATGTTTGATATTACTTTATTCATCCTACTTTGATTCTATAACTAACGTCTGTATCAATATCCTCATTTATCTGTAACATCAATCCTAAATATCGAAAGGTATCCTTTTTAGTCATTATTCGATCTCCTAAACTCGTATCTCTCTCTTCATGTAAAGTAGTATCAAAGTAACATCTCAAATTTTTAGCTTTAGCTTTGCTTACTCAAGAGTCTACCACTACAACTCTAAAAATGCTTAATGTAAGAATGAAATGCACCCCTAGGTCATTGATATAAGTAACAATATGAAGGATTCACCAATTAAGTAGAACGAACAGAAAATAAAATTCAGAACATATCTCATGCAACTTTACATGAAAACAGTGCAAGGAGAAAGAGCCTTCCCAAAAATTCTAACTGCTTTATAATTACTGCAAGTAGGTGGCCATGTACACTCACCAACTCTTCGTTCTCATTGCATTTTCTCTGCTGATTCGTCTTATATAACCTTTTTATTCTGCACTTGTGTAGTTACGATGCAACAGCCTTGCACCTTCCAAGTGGTTAGGCTGAAGAAAATGCTGAAACTAAATAGTCAGTTCTAACCTGGCCACCTTAACAAATTAGCCAGTATTTCATATGGTATATATAAACATAACAATATGCTCTGATGTTTACATATCATGGTAGGCAAGATCCTTAGGTAGCCCACAGGCCTCATCAGTTTCACACATTTGTTTTCAACCTCGCTTGAAATCGCTTTGTTTAAATTTATCAAAACCGCATCTAGCTAGGACTGGGAGGCAAAGGGAACTATTGAGCCATAACGACATGTCTTGATGAGCAGTGGTGTAGCTGATCATGCAGCAGCATTCATTGGTTCGGTAGATGAAAGGCAGGGACTCCGTAGATGATCGTCTGGGGGTCATCAGAGTTCAACTACGTATGCAATGAAAGACCGGGCTGAACGTCCAGATTGGCCATGTGCCTTCTTTTCATATTGAGCGATCTTTTCTAGCATATATAGTTGTCCTCATATTGAGGGATCTTTTCATATTGGGTGTTACAGAGCACCATCCAGGACTTGATACTCAGCATTCATGCATGCTCATGTCTGCATATATATTTCTCCATAATTGAATTGAGTGCTCTGCGTTTCTACGGTAACACCCTTCTTGCGTGATTTATCTTGTGCCCTTGACATCTCTGTCTATGGCTGCCCGTGTGATTTTATCTTATTCCTCAATGCTTGTCCTACTCATCCAAATATTTCACATAACATGGGAGTAATTCCAGTTGCTAGCTATATTGTACTGAGAATGTCCATACTAGAACATTCTGTCACCGGAAAATGTAGTAGGTGTATAGGAAAATGTTGGAATGCTTGATGCATTTCTATCTAGTTAAGAACTGTCACTTCGGATGTCATCATTGCAGGCAAGAGACTCTCCCATAAATTATTACCGTTCTAAATATAACTTTTTTCCAAGAATGTAGCACAAGTAGGTGACCATATACACTGACCAATTACTTCATTCTCAGTGTATATATCCACAGGTCATCTTACAGTTCGATCTCCCTATTCTCTATTAAGAATGTCAAGGTGACTAGATATAAATGCTAATTTGCATGCTGTAACCATATGCCACAGTGCTGCTCTCATATTTGAGGGGATACAGAACGATCACTACTCAATGTTTCTGTACTAGTGTTTTTATGAAGAAAATGCTGAAACTAAATAGCAATTCCAGCCTAGCCATCTGAATTAATAAATTAACCCTATTTCGTTGAGGTATAAACACAACTATATGCTTTGATATTTACATATCTTGACAGCCAGGTGATTCTTAGGTAGCCCATAAATGAACTTGTTTGACTCGCTTGAAATCACTCTGTTCAAATTGACAGATCAAAATAGAATAGGGCTGGGAGGCACAGGGTAATGGTGAGCCACAGCAGCATTTATTGCTGAGCAATGCTGCAGCTGGTTATGCACAAGGTGATCGATCTGACGGACCAGTAGATGATCAGCTGCGGGTAGGAGAAATCAATCATGCATGAAATGAGGGACCGGGCTGAACGACCAGATTGACATCGTGTCTTCCTTTTCTTTTCCAACACACCAGCTTAATTAGTCCTCAACAGAATATTATGGAGAAACTACCTGCATGGTGCTCAAAGTTGTTGTCACAGAGCACCTTGTCAGAATCCATCCTTAGTGTGCTTCGGGATTCTAGTCCTCTCACACTTCTGTCTTCTCAAGTATGCTATTGATTGTCCTGCTCATCCAATCATATGTCAGTACCAAACTGGCATAATTCGGTTTGATCATCCAAACACTTGTATTAAACTGGCATAATTAATTCTCTTGGATGTCCTATCAATGTATTTCTCTTGGATATAGAAAGTAGGACAAAAGTACAAACCTTTTTATTAATAGTTCGTGATATTTCAAAATACAATTAACAGAGGCAAAAAGAAAGTTTATTGTAGTCTTTTTGTGAACCATACATCAAAGCTTCCAAGCAGCCGTCCTTTCAACTAAAATGTTAGACAGACCAACATGGTATCAGAGTAAGTCTAGACATCTCAGCGCGCTAGCTTCTCCCTCTGGCGAGCCGACCCTTTCCTCCTCGTCATCAGCGTCTTCTTCCCGTCACCGACTCTTTTCCCGGTACTCTCCTCGCTCTCTCGTCTCCATTTCTTCTTTTCCCCGTCTCTCTCGCAGTCATCTTTTCTCCGCCCCACCTCCGTGCGACCAGGCGACGGTCTCGATCCGCCTTCTCGTCCCGTCTCGCACCCGTCTCCGCTCTTCCTCTTGTTTCGTGCATCTCTCCTTCTCTGACGCCGACGCACCTCCGCGCTCATCGTCTCCATCAGCTAGACTTGTCCAGCCCTCCATCGACTGGAAACCTTCCTCGGTTCTCGCCCTTTCTGACACGCTTAATGGATCTCGGACGCGAACCTTCTCCCCTCACGTCCAAGCCAGTCCAACGTGTCCACGGACACGAATCCCTGCCTCCCGGACGCGAACATATTCTCTTCGCGTCCGGCCACTCCCTGCCTTTTTCACGTCTGCCCCACTCCTTAGCCTCCACGAGTCCACGGACGTGAATCTTCTCTTCACGGACGTGAATCCTTGCACGTCCGTGACCCAACCACTCTCTAACCCACCCACTCTGTCCTCACCTACTCCGCTGCCTACTCCCTATTGGCCAACCACTCCTCATCGGCTGGCCACTCCTCACCTACTCTCCTGCCTACTCTCCATCGGCCAACCACTCCTCATCAGCAAGCCGGCCCACTTTCCATCAGCTTCTCACATTCTTGATCGGCCGATCCGTCCTCTCATCGGCTTCCCCCTCCCATCGGCTTCTTTCTCCCATCGGCTCTTTGCTCCCGTTCTCCCGTCATGGCCACCGAGTCCGCCCTCAGCTCCGGCACTCTCCCAGTCGTCGAATCTTCTCCGGCCCTCGGTGCCTCAGACTACACCTCGGGCACCACCTCGACCTTAACGCCAATTATTCCAAGTGGGTTTTTTTCTTCAAATTCCTCTGTGAAAAAATCGGCCTCCGATCCCATATTGATGGCTCCGCTCCACCTCGCCCCGATGATCCTTAGTGGGACATCACCGAGTGCTGCGTGCGCAGCTGGCTGCTTGGCTCGATCGACGACTCTGTCCTCGACCTCACCATGGACGATACCGACTCCACCGCCCGGGACCTCTGGGTGGCCATCGAGCGGATCTTTCTGGCCAACAAGTAGCCTCGCGCCATCTTCCTCCTCAACGAGTTCCACTCCATGGTACAAAGTGACTCCTCTATCTCCTCGTACTGTCAGCGCCTCAAAGTCAAGGCTGCTATTCTCCGGGACGTCGGCCACCCTGTGGCCGACTCTCAACTCGTCCTCGCCCTTCTGCGAGGCCTCAATTCCTGCTCATCCACAAATCTGAGGTCACCTCTCACCTCACTCACTTCATCATGTATGTATCCACTCAGTTCAACCTCCCCATCAAGGCTTTATAAGCCGATAACGGTACGAAATTCGTCAACCATATCGTTACAAACCTCCTCACCTCGCAGGGCATCCATCTCCGGCTCTCCTGCCCCTACACCTCTCTCAGAACGGCAAAGCCGAGCGCCTCCTTCGCACCCTCAACAACATCAGTTGCACCATGCTACTTCACGCCCACCTTCGCATTTTTGGGTGCCTCTGCTACCCAAATCTCACCGCCACAGCTTCCCACAAACTCGCTCCCCACTCCACCGCCTATATTCTCCTCGGCTATTCCACCTCTCACAAGAGATATCGATGCCTCGACCTTTCCAACCGACGGGTCCTCGTCTCTCCTCACGTCATTTTTGATGAGACATATTTTCCCTTCGGTCTCCTTCATCCGAGATCCTCCTCTAGTGATCTCGACTTCCTCCTCACCAACACCGTGCCGACCAGGTCTCCCCCACTGCCCTCTCCATCGGCCCCCTCATCGGCCGCTGCTGAGGATTTACCCGTCACATATCCCACCACTACTCGGTCCGATGTCCCCACCATCGGACCCCCATCGGACCCACCTTTATCGGTCGATACCAATCCTATTTATCCTTCAGCCGATACCGTTCCCTCTCCATCGGACACCCCACTTCCATCGGCTCCTCACTTTCCATTGGCTCCCCCCACCCTATCGGCTCCCCCTACCCTATCGGCTGATCCATCTCTATCGGACCGATCGGAATACTCGGCCCACCCGACCTCATCGGCTCAGGCCAATCTAATTCCTCCTTTTCCTTTTGTCTACAGTCGCTGACTCGGAGCCGATGACGCCCCCACCCGACCAGTTCTTCCCATTACTCCCGCACCCCCATCGGCTCTAGTTCCCTCCACCTCTCACATGGTCACCCGCTCCCAGACCGGGTCTCTCCGCCCCACTCCGTACTACGGTCTCTCCGCCGTCCACAGCTCTATCTCGCCTATCCCGGTGACTTCTCGCTCAGCCCTGGCCGACCCTCAGTGGCGCGCAGCCATGGCCGACGAGTAAAAGGCCCTAATGGACAACGAGACCTGGTGCCTCGTTCCCCGACCTCCCGGCGCCAACATTGTGACCGGTAAGTGGATTTTCAAACACAAATTCCACGCCGATGGCTCTCTTGCCCGTCACAAAGCTCACTAGGTAGTCCGGGGTTTCTCCCAACGACCCGGTGTCGACTACGACGAGACCTTCAGTCCCATTGTCAAACCTGCCACCATCCGAGTCGTCCTCACCTTGGCTGCCTCGCTCCTAGCCGATCCATCAACTAGACGTGAAGAACGCCTTTCTTCACGGCCACCTAACGGAAACAGTCTACTGCCAGTAGCCCCTAGGCTTCGTCGACCGTTCTCAGCCCGATGACGTCTGTCTCCTTCAACACTCTCTCTATGGCCTCAAACAAGCCCCTCGTGCCTAGTACCAGCGCTTTGCTGCTTATCTTCGGCACATCGGCTTCGTGGCCTCTACGTTCGATAGTTCCCTGTTCACTTTCCATATCGGCTCCGCCACTACCTATCTACTTCTCTATGTCGATGATATTGTCCTCATAGCGTCTTCGACATCTCTCCTCGACCATATTATGGCCCGACTCCATTCTGAGTTCGCCCTGACTGATCTTGGTCCTCTCCACCATTTCCTTGGCATCTTCGTAACCCGTTCCATCCACGGGCTCTTCCTTTCTCAACGCCAGTACGCCATCGACCTCCTCCAGCGTGCGGGCATGGCCGACTGTCACCCCACGGCCACCCCAGTCGGCACTCGAGCCAAACTCTCTACTGCCAATGGCGTCCTCGTTGCCGATTACTCTCATTATCGGAGTCTTGTCGGGGCTCTCCAATACCTCACACTCACCCGACCCGACCTCACGTACGCTGTCCAGCAAGGGTGCCTCTTCATTCACGCTCCGCGCGAACCTCACCTCGCGCTGCTCAAGCGCATCCTACGCTACGTGAAGGGTACCCTCTCCAGCGGGCTACATCTCAGCTCCAGCCCCATCGACTCTCTCACCGCGTACTCCGACATGGACTAGGCAGGCTGCCCCGACTCTCGACGCTCTACGTCTGGCTACTGCGTTTACCTCAATGACACTCTCATATCCTGGTGCTCAAAACGCCAGACTACAGTGTCCCGCTCCAGCGCTGAAGCCGAGTACTGCGCCGTTGCCCACGCCGTCGCCGAGTGCTGCTGGCTTCGCCAGCTTCTCCAGGAGCTCCGTGCACCCCTCTCCACCGCGACCGTCGTCTACTGCGATAATGTCAGTGCCGTCTACATGACCGTCAACCCGGTCCATCACCAACGCACCAAGCACATCAAGAACGATATCCATTTTGTCCGTGACAAGGTTTCATTAGGACAGGTTCGGGTGCTCCATGTACCATCGGTACATCAGTTTGCCGATATAATGACCAAAGGCATGCCCACGCCTTTGTTCACCAGTTTTCGGTCCAGTCTCTGCATCCGTTTCCCTACCGCTGCGACTGCGGGGGGTGTTAGACATACCACTGGCCTGGACTGTATATATATAAACCCGACCCCCTCGTATACGCTCTGGGGGATTCATAGTCACTGTACACATTCACTATATTTCATTTGAGTTATTTATGATATATACTTGAGAAGGTACCAAAGGACTATATACATCTTATTTTCAAGTGTAGGAGCTCCAAACAAGTTTCCCAACAAACACTAAAAATTTCAGAGATACCATGGAGGTACCACACTTTGTAGTTTTAATTTGTATATAATGATTTTACAGTCTTTGAAAAGGTTATGTTAATTGGAGATACCAAATAATACCTTATTTTATGTAGGTGTCAAAATTGACACTACAAAAAATATGGTACCTCCTAGTGCCTATTCGAGGACTTAAAATAATCTCTTCAGACATGTACATAAATTTTACAACAGAAGATGTAAATTTCAGTGGTGATATGCAATGCAATGTCAGCACTAAAATTTTTTGACTGCATAGATTAAATTGCTCCAATATTCTCAGTTGCCTTAATGGCATTATGTTGCACGGTCTATATTGATTAATTGGCTGCATTTATTTAGTTAGCGTGGTTATTAACAATGTTTTTAGCTTACAGCATTTCTATGTGTCGTAGAAGATATCACCTCGATTTCCACCAAGAATTGAAGGACCATAGAAAACATCTAGTTTTGATAGTGCCATTTCTAATCCTCGCATCATTTGATAAATCAGATAATATTTCATCTTCAGAAATCTCGCAGAACTGATACTTTGGAATATATCCAGAAAAATGTTGGAATATATCCAGCATCGCTAGATAGTTAAGAACCATTACTTTGGCTGCCATCACTGCAGACAAAAGAGCCTGTCCCAAAAATTCCTACTGTTCTATAATTTGTTTTCTGAGAATGTAATGCAAGTAGTTGTCCATATACACTGACAATTACTTCGTTCTCAGTGTTCTTGACAACCAGTGCTTTCCCGATCCTTAATATATCATTTTTAGTTCTCCATTTGTGTAGTCACCTATCCAGTATCTAAAAAAAATGCACCTTCCAGCTATCGCTATTCTGAACTTGCCTCTCAATCTGATTAGATGCAATTAACTTGTTGCGGTAAACCAAGTGGTTATTCTGATGAAAATGTGGAAACTAAGTCGTAAGTTCTCTAGACTGGCATGGCCACATCAATAAATCGACTCCCAATTCTTCAGGATAAACATAACTATACATATGCTATGATGTTCATATGTCTTGGGGGCTAGGATTATTAGGTAGCGCAGATAGGCAGTGTCACACTTGTCTGAACCTCACTTGGACTCATGTTGTTTTTACTTATCAGAACAGCAGCTAGATAAGGATTGGGAGGCACAGAGAAGTGGGGAGCCATAACGCCATGTCTTTAGAGCTGTTTGAGATTGTCAGATTGGAAGAGAATAATGATACGTTCTAGTTGATGATCAGCTACTGGTGAGACCAAGGGATTATGCATGTAATGAAGGACAGGGGTGAATGTCCAGATTGACCTCATGTCTGCTTTCCAGACTAGTAGATCTTTTCTGGCATCCCAACACAGTCCTCGACAAAATGGAGAAACCATGTAATCCTCAACATGATCTGAGATGTTGCTACTCAGCATGCTCGTTGTTAAATCGGTGGCTGTAGAAACTGAATTGAGTGTTGTGCTCGTATCTGTGTTTCTTCAGAAAAATCCTCCTTGTAGTGTAGGATTCTCGTTTTGTTTATGATAATGAAGATTCCATACCATATCTGCAAAGTTGCTCTGACTCGGCAAAGTATAGTTTCACAAATCACAAACACACCAATAATTCTGACTGCTCTATAATTACCGTACCACAAGTAGGTGTCCATATACATGGGCCAACTACTTCGTTCTCAATGCATTTTATCCATATCAACCAGTGCTATGCTGATCCATCATATATCCTCCTTGTTGTCCATATGTGAAATTATTTATTCACTACCAGTAGCCCGTAGCCATAAACCTTACAGTCTCCCTATACCATATCCCCTAGGCTTCCCAAGCTGATTCGATGTAATTAACTTGAAGCTACAAACCCAAGTATTCATTCTGAAGAAAACGTTGAAACTAAACAGTCACTTCTAGCCTGAGACCACCTTAACGAATTATTAAGCCGTATTTTGACAGGTATATATAAACAGAACTACATGCTCTGATGTTTTGTGTATCTTGCGTATCAGCTTCACACTTGTTCTGAACACACTAGAAACATGGGTGAATATAGAGCGATTATTTTTCCTCAAATATACCTGTAAAAGTTGTTGTCTCAGTTTTAATATCAAAATCTCTAATAGATGTAACTATAATAAAACTAGATCTATAAGAAATCACCTGTGAATTATGAGCATATCTCAAATAAGGTTTCTCTATCTCAATCACAAGTCATACATATTTATCGTCAAGAGTGTAAATAATATTATTCTTTTAGATACTTTAACATCTTGAATTTTTGCTCTAGAGTAATTTGGAGATTGACTCCTTTTTTATCACAAGACAAATAAAAACGAAAAAAGTTGAAAAGGAGGAGAAAATCACACAATTCGAATATAGAACGAGAGAAAAGTAATACCCAGAATTTAAATTGCAAAATATAAATAGCAAAGACAAAACAATTATAAAATAAACACTATTTTATTAATTAAAATATGTTTACACAGCTTATAAAATTTTATTAAAAAAATTCTAAAATAACTCTCTAAAACTCTCTTATTCTCCTCTTATCTTCCTTACAAAAATTTCACTAATCATCTCAAAGTTATCTACAACTGAAAAATGACTAAAATAAAATCCAAAATACCTTTAGGCGAAACACTAAGTCAAGTAAAATCTCAGTTATTTGGTCTGTTACTTACAAGCTAAGAAGAAAGTGTCGTAGATCATGCCACGCCGGCCGCCGCCACACGGATGGCTACAGGGTCGTGCCGTCGCCGCAGACAATCCGGACCGCCCGGCCTCCCACGTCGTCCGCGCCTCTACGGCGGCGGCGGATCCCGCCCCCGCCCGCGCTCCCGCGCTGCCGCCACGATCCCACGCTCGAGCGATCTGGGCCGCCACCAAGCCGTCGTTTCTTGGGCCGTGTGCACGAGGCCACCTGCTGCAGCCCACCGTACATTACCGAAGGTCCGTCTGCACTTAGCTGCACCTTGACCAAATCAAGCACAACATACACGTGTGCATGCACATCATTCGCATGATGTTGGGCGTCGTGCCCATGCACTGGCCCAAAGTGCACTTCACCTGAGACTGTATGCTACACTACGACGACGTCCAATAGCGGCCATGTACAGACCTTTCGCCCCATTTCTCCTCACAAATTTTTGGTAATTGCATACTGATTTTATTTTATAAAATCTACTTTGAAAACCTTCACGAGCAGGGTTTCATTATGTCAGCTTATATTCAATCTTATCGTCCAACATTTTAGTGTCAATCCGTTGTTAATTAAAGCTGTTCTTTAAAAATCTTAACTTCGGTCCTAACTTATTATATGATATTCCGATCATGCTGCATCTCTACTTTGTTACTTGCTGAGCAAATCTTGGTACTCGTTATTAATCAAGATTAACATTTATCAACTATATATATATATAGGTAGGTTAAACAATTATTTTTAGATATAAATATTATAACCTGATCTACATTAATTGTATTAACTAGCTTTCAAACAAAATTTTCAATTAAAACAAACTCATGATTTTAATTTTATTTGTTAAATTTTTATCACAACATATAATGGTTTTAGACGAAAACAGCAGCTAGCTAGGCCTTGGAGGTAGTGGGAACTATTGAACCATAACGACACGTCTTCATCAGCAGAGTTGCAGCTGGTCATGCGGCAACAAGGCATTGTGATGGTTCAGTAGGATATCACAAGGATCATGATACATCTTAATTATTTTGCAAGTGTAGTGTGCCGTATGAATTTTACCAGCAAACACTAAAAACTATTAGAGATGCAGCATTTATTTAGCAAGGACAAACGGGGGAGAATATCTGAAAAAAAAGCCTAGGAGTTCTAAGACTAGCATTTGGGTAAAGAATTGAAAAGGCTAAAAGAATTTACAATTGGAATCAGAGTAAGTATTAAAATTTACAAAATTTTGGTTATGTTGTATCTAATGTTTGCAACTTCAGTTTATAGCACTGAAAGAACGTGATTCATTTTATTAGCACTGGAACTTCCCTACAGTACTCTGGCATTTTCTAAACCAGATATTTTTTCGACACAGAATATTCTTTTTAGCTATTTTTTGTCTAGCAATTATTACGGTCGACGTCAGAGCAGAGTTCATCTTACTTCCCAAGATGCCAAAGTTCTATATAATAAGTTCCTCTCTTCTCTCCATCTTCGCACATGCCAGTTTGCAGCCATCTCTGGTATGTGTTTTTCTTCCTTTCCTTTCATTTTTGTGTTCTCTAGTTCCTAAGCACATGTTTCACGCATGAAGTAAATGGCAGACAAGACAAAGAAATGCCATGTTTAATTCTGTGAGAGCGCATACCTATTCCATATGTTGACCCTGAAGTAGTACATCTAGTCATCTAGATCACATGGAGAATGTGCAAGCATGAGCCTTGTTTGTTTACATAACATGTGCCAGCAATGTTGGCTTGGAAGGCATTGGGGAAGAAGTGGATATCCAATAAAAGAAGGCATGACCGCTGAACCATGGATTGATAATCTGAAAGAGGGCACGGTTGTTCTAAGAGACTCAAACTCACTTGTGAAGCACAGAGGACTAATGTGCATACTATCGATAATCTCCCTAAATTTATCATGAACAAAACTTTGATGTGAAAGTTGATCAGATCAATGAGTCAGCAGGGCTGAAAGCTTGTGCGGCTAGTGAAGAATAACATCGAAGACTTGATGGCGACAAGTGCGTATTGGTGGTGAAACACTTCGGGTATGTTAGGTCCTGCCTTGACCATATGGTAACTCTAGAAAGGACACCATATGGTTCTCTCGGTGAACTACATCACCGACATCAGTATGTGCTTGGTAACAAAGATATATTATTATCAATTTAAATATATTACATAATACATCATCAAACATTATCATCATTACCAAACCCTTTTATTCTAAGTAAATTATAATATGACAAAAATGAAACCTAACCGAACTCAAATATATTATATAATAGGTATTACTTTTATTAAGCTGTAACTTCAAGAAAGCATGACCATCAGATCAGAAACATCAGTAGCAGAATACATCATAGTTTGATTCCATTCTACATTAGCAGCTCCTAATCTTTTTTCTTTTTTTAAGAAGAAGAAGAAGAAGATGCTCCAACCATATTCTTCACCTTTCTAGGCTTTTAATAAAAATATTGAATTATCAAGGGCACAGTATGTGGTCAGAGGTATGCCGACATTGGCACAATAAATTGGTTAAGAAAACTTGGCATGATCCCTAGAGCAGAGAGAGAGAGCACGCAGCACTCGAACGTCAATCGGCCGGAGAAGACGAGTAATAAAGGAACAAATTCTTACAGACCATGGAATCTTGAACCGATCGGAAAGACCTTATATATCCCTCTTTGTGACACGTGGTGTTTCACAATCTTGAAGCGGTCCCATGGAATCATGTTCTCGTGATGCTGTTACAGACCTGTATCCCTCAGCTGCGGATTCATGGAATCATGTCAATCGACCGGAGAAGATCGTCTTCTCCGACACTGGCTCCACCGGCCCATCATCCACGGCCACGCATCGGCACACAACGCTACAGGTTTTAAATCGTGTGTGCTTGCTTCCGCTCTTATTTATATTTGATTGTTTTAGTTTCTTCCTCTCTGCTGATAATAATATGTGTATTAACATAAGCCTCATAAAATATATTCGATTAAGAATAAAAAACCGACCAATTGATTGATAAATATAAAGAGCAGATCGAACAATTGAAGATAAAAACTTATTCAGATGAGACTAGATCTGAACAGAAATCGTAAAAGTTACAACAAATCTCTCATACCTTCGTGTGTTTGGAAGTATCATATTGAAAATTCATCAGCGAACATGAACCGATTTGTGCCCGAACGATGTGATGTGTCAAGGCAAGGCTGGCCTTCGTGAATGAATTGATGATGACAGAAAGATCACCCAATGATGATATTATTTGCCTCTCCAGAAGTTGTCTTTTGGCATCTAGTTTGTTATGTCATGATTCATGCATATGTGCTCTCTTGTTGATCTGTGCTGACTGAGGATGATCTACCGTCTCGGCCAAGTGTTAGTCATACTACTCGCGGAAAAATGATTATTAGAATGCAGAGAATGTGAAGGGGAAATTAAAAGACCAAAATTAATAGAGGCAAATTGTAAAGGGTGATGCAATCGAACCTTGCGGATTAATTAAGTGGGGTCGCTGCCCGGTCTCAGCTGGAACATGGAAGACGAACTAGTTTAGTGATGGCCGAAGGCTTAATCAATGGCAGCACAGGTGCACAACAACAAGGACAAAGGCCCTGTTGAGAAATCTTGGGCTTGGGTCTATGAAGACCCACCTCAAGTACATTTAATAAATAAAGAGGAATTTACAGAGGAATGTAAAAATGAGTGAGAAGATAAAATACCCCTCCACATCATTGTCTTTTTACTTCAGTATGGAATTTTTGGGTATGGAACCCTTTGGACTAATCACGCAGCAAAGGAGTTACATGTTATGTTATCAACACGAGGCTCTACCGAGAGCTCAAAGAGAAGAAGGTAGAGAACATCTTGATCTCTTTGCAACTTGTTGAATGAATCGCAAAAATGAAATCTCCTCTTCATGCTTGATCCGTTTTTGCTATTCCCGGCAAACACCACCGCCGCCGCCGGCTTAGAGTCGCTGGCACAGAGCCGATTGGGGTGCGATGCTCTTGTGCGGATGTGAAACGAGGGATCAGACATCGCGCCACCGCAACAGTGGCAGCGGCTGCGGACGGCCACACCGGCAGCACGCCGGGCACGCCAGCCGAGCCACGACGGCCACGGCAAAGCATCGTCCGCGCCATGCAGCAAGGCTGCGCCGGCCCGCACGCCAACAGGGCCGTGACGGCCGCGCCTGCCTCTCGCCGAGTCCACGCCGCGACGATTCGAGCTCCGCACCGAGCCGCACTCGCGCCGTGCACCGGTGGGCCAAGCAGGAAGAAAGAAAAAGAAGAAAGGAAAAGCAGCGATGGCCGCACCCGCACGCAGCGACAACGTCGGCCGCGACGGGCTGCGGGCCGTGGCCTCGCCCCATCGAGCGCCGGGGCGTGCACTCGTGCCTGATGACCATGGTCTCGCCGCGTCAAGCGGTGGTCGTTGCCGCATCGGCCATGCACGCCAGTGGAAGGAAAGAAAGGAAAGAAAGAAAAAAAAGGAGGAAAAGAAAAGAAAAAAAGGGGGAGAAAGCAGCAGCGACCGCGCCGCCGCACACCGAGACGACGCCGGCGGCTACCGCGACTGGCCGTGCCCGCATCGCACCACCGCGACGGCTGCGCGCTGGCTACTGGCCGCGGGTGCGTCATGGCAGACCGCGACTTCGCCATGCCGGGGCGCACGCCGCGTTTTCCCCATCCATGGGTGCAAGAAAGAAGGAGAAGAAAAAGAAAAGAGAACAAAACTGAAGGACGGCCTCACCGGCTGCCCATGCAGTGTCCTCGCCGTCGCGCCGCAGCTCGCCGGACCGCGCTCGACCTAGCGGCGTCTGCAATGCTCCGCCCCGCCTTGCCGGCCGAACCGCCGACCGAGGCTGCACCGCCTCGCCGCGGCAGCCACACCAGCACACCGGCCGCCCGCGACGGCCGCGCCGTGATGGCCGAGAATGTGTCGGCCACGCTAGCTGACCACGCGTGGCCCGCTTCGCGAAGCGAGGACGGCCACGCGACAGTCGCCTGACCGCGCGTTGCGCTGACCGAGCCCATGGGTCGCGGGAACGACCACGCGCAAATCACGTAAGACAACGGAAGGAACTGAAAAGAAAAGAAAAGGAAAGAAAAAAAGGAAAAGGAAAAGAAAAGGAAAGAATTTGCCTATTTTTCAAAAGAGCCCTTTTAATATACTGAAATTATTCACAAATTTCCCCTGTTGTGGAAAACTTTCATCTAAGACCCCAAAATATTCATAAAAATACATGAATACCCCTCCGTATGGGGAAATTTTCTGAATGACCCCTGTAATTTGCAAAAATCACCGAAAAAAATCATATTATTGCATAAAAGAGCCCCAGGATTCGAATTGGATCCCAATTTACGTACATTTTACCTGCATGTAATTTGTGCATATTTTGAATCATTAAAGGTGATTTTCAATACATATTAGAAATTAAACATCGAAAATATATTGAGCAAAAAGCTCTGTGCTACCACTAAATACACCAAGGACGCTCTATTCATTAACAATCCTCTCGTTATTGATTTTATGTTGCTCTCATATGAGTATATTAGAGAAATAAGCATAGTGGCTTCTCTTTTTGACTGCATTGAAGAATCGGTTCAAAAGATTAGGATGCACACTCCACCCCTCATAAAGCAAGAACTATAAGTAAGAAATGGTATTTTTTATTATAGTCCACCAACTTAGAAGACCATTAGATAATCCAATTATGTAGTGTGCCAAATTTGCACCAAAAATATGGAAATTCTTGGTATTCCACCTAAACATGATGAAAATCGCATGTAAGTGTTATCAGACATGTACAAGAAGTATGTTAAACTATGTGATAGTAAAAACTGCGTAACATTCAGGATAATGTTTAAGAAAAGAACATCATCTTCCCAACCACCCAGCAAACTATTGATAATGAAATCAACTCAAGCAGTTAGACGGTGTATAAACTTCAAATAGAAAGGAAATACGAAGGTGCAACATAGGTCACGGTGAACAAATTGAAGCCTTATGCTCATGAGCATGAAGAGCAAAGGATCATTCGAATAGCACGTCATCGTAAGATGAGGAGAATTCCTTATCCTTTTCGCATGGCTATTGATGTAAAATATGATTGATCAGTCTTAATATTTATGCAATAAATAAAGAAATTATTGCCATTATGGTTGAGCAAGAATAAGAAACTCGCTATGAAGTGGATTGAATCCGAGGTAATGGAATACTTTATTGAATCAGTTTTACTTCACTGCCATTTATCTGTTGCAAATATGGATGAAACATGATTTGAATAAAATGGTCCTTACTCATGTAGAGCACACACACTTCTCCTTGCAATAGAATTATTTCCAGTATATGATAGCATGTTTTAAGGCATTTATTATTCTGTTGCTACTTTCTCCACATGATTATAATGCTTTAAAATTAGAATTATGTAGCATCCAAATAAAGAAAAAAAGGAACAAATCCAACCTTAAGAGAAAGAGGTATTTCCAAATGAAGAAGAACTGAAAATATTCTGATTACTGTTAGAAAGCAACAATAGAATTTATTGGCCTAGAATGAGCCATAAATAATTTTGCACATTAGAATCATTATTGTATCAGGATATTTGGGCTATACATCCTTAGAAATGTAAACTTAGAATATATTCTTCCTTTTAGCAATATTTTTTTGCCATATTGGTCTTAGAACAAATTGTAACTTATATGTTTATAGCATATTATTTTGATATATTTTTTTTAGCTCATAGATGCACTTCTAAAAATAGCGTATGTCTAGGGATGATTTGAAGTCATATCTTTGCTAAATTTGATCCAGTAATATCACAAGAATTCAAACGAATTTTACTAATCATTTTGAGAAGTCCATAAGAATCAACAATGCTAAGAATAGCATTTAATGATAGGTAAACTGGCATAACACAATATTAAGTACCAAATACCCATATGAATGGGCTAAGTAGAAACTATGAATTAGAAAATTTGCTATACCATTGTTGTAATACCTCATATGAAGGGACATGCACTCCAAAGATTTCTAGGGGGTGTAGTGGTCTGACTGCCCCGTCTCCCCTACTGCAATTACTGCTTAGGTAGGTACCACAAATTAACATTAGCAATTCCCTTCAACAATTTTTGCCTGACATGCATGTTCTACGGTACAGTTAACTTCTGAGCAGAGCCATCCTGCTTCCTCGAGACATGCCAAAGTTCTATATATTGGTTCCTAATTTCTTATCTCTAGATCTCTTCTCAATCCTCACCCAGGCTAGCTGCAACCATCTCTCATCCGTGTCTTCCTTTTTTCCTCCTCTCTTTTTTGTGTTCTCTCGTTCTTAAGAATTTCTGTAACATAAACATGCAAACATGCAAGACAGATATTGAAATGGCACGTTTATTTCTGTGAGGACACGTCTAGTCATCTCTTGCATGCAGCTATGGTAATCCTGAACTTTGTTTGAGTACATAATACATACACATCTCTATAATATTGGCTTAGGATGCATTGGAAAGGAAGTGGATATCGAGTTGAAAGAAACATGACCTCTGAACCATCAATAATAGATCTATCAAAAATATAAAAAAAACACCTGGCTATCGATTCTTAGATTATAGTATTGCACATAACACATTGCTCCATTTAGCTTCATGAGAAATTTTTTCTCAGGTTAATTGTCGCTGCAGAAATTAATAACTATGGTTGCAGACTAGCAGTACAATGATTGAGAGAGGGGTTGAAAATTGTACAGAGTATGATATTGTTTCAGGGTAGTGAAACTTCAATGGATTATTTGGTAAATCTTAAAAGATGTTAGTGTGTACAGAAGTTCGATCTCAGATATGTTTAAAGTATAGCTTAACTTCATCCACTTAATTTCTGTCTTAAAAATCCACTTGAGTAGTTAAGTTTTGTAAGTGGAAGCTTTGCCAATTTTATCTCATTTTTCAGTTTTCAAGACACTGGGCTTGGGTTAGCATATCTGCTCAGCTTTCGGCCTACAAAATGAGCAAAAGAAAGAAACCAAAGCAAAGAGATGCTGTTGGGTAGCAAAAGTTTACTTCTATATACGTACGCAGAAACAATCCCAGCTCTTATCTCTGACCATCTCATTGATGCAGGCAACTTTTATGGGCTGTTTGCATAATTTCAGCCGGGGAATCTACTTTCTTCAACTTCGTTATTATCCAAGAATCTACTTCATTTTTGCTTTCTCACAATTCTAAATTCTTATGACAAGATAAGCTTTCCGTTCTATTTTTTTTCCCTAGGTCAAACATTTTCTTGTGCATAACATCGACAAGTTATATATATATATATATATATGATATTTAATGAATCAATTTGGTTATGTGCATCCTAGCTATAAAAAAGCCGGAAGTGTTTTTAGAATAATTATATCAGCATGATTTAGTTCAATAAATCTTTTATTATCTAAAAAGTTCAATTAATCAAGGGCCATAATTTGTAAGTGAAGTAAGAAACCATTTGATAGTTTTGCTTTTTATGCTCTTTTTATATATGTAGACTATCCCCAAAACTGTAGGTACGCACGTCAATTTAGGACAAATTGGCATGGGTCAACAACAAATGTTTGTGGCAGTGGACATTGAGGCCTAGAATCGATGGATTTTAAGTTGAGCTTCTTGATTCTTGATGAAAAAAAAGTTAAGCTTGATGTTACTAACTTATTTATCAATATTTTTCGGAACTTGCTAAAGAAAAGTTAATTTGGGAGTGTGGTGGAATAAGCCACCATCATAACTCAATAGTGCAGAGAACAAATACCCAGTCAAGTTATCAATTGATACAGTATCATATATGTCAGTGGAAGGGACCCTCTGCAGTAGGATGTGGCTACTGCATCGAGCTACACTAACAGTACAGTGCACAGTACTCAAAAGCTCATCTCTACTGCTCCTCGTAGCTACATTGTACAGTGACTGTCCGTGGTACTACAGACAATCCAGATCCCTTAACAGTGGTAAAACATCAGTCCCTGAGTATCGGCGCTCGAAAAATATATTGTTTCTTAAGCGGAGCCTATTAGTAATATGCAGCAAAAATAATAAAATTTGTATATATTATGAAAAATATTGTAAAGATAAGTTTCAATACTACCTCCATATTTAAATATATGATAATGTTAACTTTATTCAGTGTAATTTTGGTCATAACATCCAACAAATAATAGTATTGTAAAAGTATTTATAAATTTTATTTTTTTCAACTAAATGTAATGTTTTGAGAGCTAATGATGGTCAAATTTTGACCAAATAATGTGAATAGGTTATATATTTATATACGGAGAGTTGAAATATCAGAAAATTGAGATGGGTGTTTGATAAATTTTATAAGAATAGTGCTATTTTTTTTAAAAAAAATCTTACAAATAAAGTTGTTAATCGTTCAAATTAATTAAGATAGATAAATAAAAAAACTTTCAATCATAGTGTGCCACATTAACATCTGTAAAACATTTGTAAGAAATTCATGTACCCCTCCCCGTTTATTAAAGTTGCACATATGATCAGAGTTCTATATATATCGGTTTGCACATTTCCTTCAGGGATCAGAAGATTTGAAATTTCGGAACCAGAAATTTTGAATTTATCAAATTTTGACCAAATTTGAATATTTCTTTTCTAAATCCACAAAAATAAAAAAGTGAATTCTGGGATAACTAGTTTCCTGTGAGGGGGGTGCAAAATTTTAAAAATTCGTAATGTCATTCGGAAATATTGAACCCTAAAAACAATTCATCCGGTATTTCAAACTATCCTTTCATCTTTCGCTGACAACATGTGCATTCTTGGAAGAACTGCAGCTTAGAATTTGATTTTAGGATTGATTTTACGGGGATCTGCTTAGCTCTATTTTATGATGGTTAAAAACATAAGAAAAAATATAAAATAATTTGTAGAGACCAAGTTTTAAAATTAAAAATTAGGTTTGGCTTTTATTAAAAAAATGATAATCCAAGCAGGGCATTAGCACTAGCATATTAAACCAAAATCAAAATAAAACTGGTGAAGATTCTCCGGGGATAAACGCCAGATCCTGAAAATATAAACGCAGGGAGACAAACCAAACATTCGTTCCAGCAGTTGCACTTACCAGCATTTACTGCGCACGCATTCCGAGGCCATCAAGTCGCCTTCTCCTTGTTTGCTTCTGACCCCGAGGAGGACATTTTCGTCAGAGGAAGGAACAATTCTTCCCCACACGCCTGAATTCTGAATCTCTGATCTGATCACTCACGCTACAGCAAGAACGTTTCTTTAATAATTTTCTGATTCCCCCCACCACATAGAGAATTAAGCCCAAATCTTTGCATGGTGACCACGTGTCAGTGACACATTATGTCAGATGATGGGATTACCGTTTTATTAACCACAAATCTCTGAACAAAACCAACCTAGAGAGAGAAACCTCTGCACAGAGAGAGAGAGAGAGAGAGAGAGAGAGATGTGGCAATGGGCGGCATCATCAGATCAGGCTGGGATAGTACAGTCGCACACTCATCTCTCGCACTCGCACTGCGCCTTTTTATGTCATCGCTGCGGCCCTCTATTGATCTTTTCCCTCTTTTTTTCTTTCTTTGAAGCATCCCACATCATCACTATTAGAGCGCATCAGCAGCTAGTCCTCCTTTGTTCGTTTTAGCTTTATAGCTCTTCTGCATCTCTCTGGCGCTGTAGTCCTCGACCCCAGCCGAATTCTGCAGGTCTCCATAGCGGCTACTGACGTTTTGCTTTGCTGTTCTTGGGGTTGCTCTCTCGCTCGCTCGCTCTCTCTCTCTCTCTCTCTTTCCTTCGGTTTTGGGCGGTTTTCTCACTTTCTGTTGCTCAAAAACTAGTAGTTCTTGATTGGTTCTTGCCTTCTTTGCGCTCTTGAGAGGCCATTGCTCCGTTGTACTGGGGGCAATGGGGGCTTAAAGCTGGAATCTTTGGCCTGGTACTCAGTTATCTGATTCGTTCGGTTTGCGTCTGTAATTAGCCCAGCATTTGGAAGCTCACGATTATTACTTTTTTCTCTTTGCAGATTGTAGAGGGCCTCTGCTTTAGGGCATTTCTTGGTCTCCATTACTGTTCTTGGTCATAAAGTTTCCATCTTTTGGCCATTAGTCGGAGGAATTCTTGAGCTGTGCTAATTTTTCCCCTGGTAATCAAACAAGAGCAGGGAGGCTGTATCTTCTCCCCTTCCTGTTCTTAATCGACCAAGAGAAGAGAGGAACTCTTGAAGAAACGAAGTGTTTGGTTGTGAAATGGCTGAGGTGAAGCCTGAGGACATGGTCCATCATCCACCCATGGACCAGCTCCAGGGATTTGAGTACTGCATAGACTCCAATCCATCCTGGGGTATGTAGTGTCACACTGCACTGAAGTGTTTATATTGTTCTACGATTGATTGGTTGATTTGTATTTTTTTTTAAGATAGTTATGTCTCTACGCTTGTTGATTGGTTGGGTTGTATATTTGTTACTAATCCTGAGTGTTTCTGGTTGTTGCAGGTGAAGCAATTGCTTTGGGCTTTCAGCATTACATTCTGTCCCTGGGCACTGCTGTGATGATCCCAACAATGCTTGTTCCTCTTATGGGTGGAAATGATGTGAGGATTGCTTTTTTCATTGACCCGTTTTTCACGTAGTAGAATTCAAGTTTTTGTAGCTGCTATCAGTTGTCAAATGTTACAGCATATTAACAATTCGGGGATAATGTATATTCTTACTAAAATTTTTGTTTCATTTTGTTTGTATCAAAGCATGACAAGGCAAGAGTTGTTCAAACGCTGCTATTTGTTACTGGGATAAAAACACTGCTCCAGACACTATTTGGCACTCGCCTTCCTACCATCATCGGAGGCTCATATGCATTTGTTGTTCCAATCCTCTCCATTATCCATGACCCATCACTTGCACAAATAACTGATGGACATACTGTAAGTATGCAATTATTCTCCAGCATTTTTCAAATAGGTTAACATCATTTATGACTTACGGTACTGCAGAATTTTCATTTTATTTACCTAAGTATATGTTTTGGTTCATTTGCAGAGATTTGTGCAGACAATGAGAGTCATACAGGGCTCCCTGATAGTCTCCTCAAGCATTCAAATAATTCTTGGCTACAGCCAGCTGTGGGCAATTTGCTCCAGGTAAGTGCAACTTCAGTCCACAGTATGCTTGAGTCGGTCGTATGAGGCCTTTATCTGTTTCTCCCCAAAAAAATATACTTCTGCCACTATATGTCCAAGTCCAGTGCAAACATTTATACTGAGGGCATTCATTTGATAAACATTGCTGGACCTATGTGGCACTGATGTGTGTAGATATTGCAGTTAAGATGATAACTATTTGAATCATTCTTTGTTCAATCGTCATACTAGTATATGGTCCTTTAGCTGGCCACTTTATGTTGCTCTCAGTTTGCGTAGTGGGCATCATCACTTTGGAGAAAGTGAAAATATGCTAGTATATTGATCAAAGGGAGACCAAAGTAATCAAAAGTGATGGGACATGGTTGCTACCATCATGTCGATGATAAGAATAACAGGATGGTAGTTTGATACCATGATGTGCATGTTGCAGGTTCTTTAGCCCACTTGGGATGGTTCCGGTGGTCGCGCTTGTGGGGCTTGGCCTATTTGATAGAGGATTCCCTGTGGTAAAAGCTTTAGTAGCTAGTCTTACTTTTGGTCTCTGTGTGACAGTACCAGTCAATTCAATGTTAGGTTCTTGTAACACTAAGAATATTCACGCAATCCAGAAAAAAAATCGACCATACTTTGTTAAGCATTTATTTCTTTCTACTCTATAACTTAGCTGATAAGTTAAATGTCAGGTCTAGTATTGTTTTAGTTTATTTGAGACATAGAGTTTGGGTCTAGTATTATTATTAATTTATTTGAAAGCATACTGTTAGAATTGATGACAATTGCATAACTTGTTCGTAAACACTCGCCAGTAAAAGAATTTGGATTGATTGTTGCCTATGCTATGTTGCTTGAATCATGAAAATTTTAATTAATCCCTTTGGAAACATGTTCACATAAATATTTGCTTTCAACTTGGCAAAATTTAATTATTCCTGAGGCAAATGTACAAAAAATATCTGTCAAGTTTATTTTAAAGACTCTTGGAGCAAATTAATCCCTGCTTGAGTCATCTAAATTATCAATTTTTAAATCTGTTTATGTTAAATTAATTGTTCATCCATGCTTTGTTAGATTACTCTTGGAAAACAAACATGTAGCACTAGCATATGTTATACTCGGATGAGTTTGTAGGCTAATTTAGGAACTACATTTTGTCAAGGTTGGGAGATGTGTGGAGATTGGCGTTCCAATGCTTATCCTGTTTGTCACGCTTTCCCAATATCTCAAGCATGTAAATGTCCGACATGTTCCAGTTTTGGAGAGGTTTTCACTGCTTATATGTGTTGCTCTTGTCTGGGTATATGCCCACATCCTCACAGCAAGTGGTGCTTACAAGCACACAGCCCTGCTCACCCAGTTCAGTTGCCGGACAGACCGTGCCAACCTCATCTCTTCTGCTCTATGGTTCGCAGGCTGCTGCATAAGCTGATTAATTTCTACCTCTAGATTTTACGACAAACTCTAATACCAATTTTTCATTCTCTTTAAGGATAAGCATTCCATTCCCATTGCAATGGGGTGCACCAACATTCAGTGCAAACCATGCATTTGGTATGATGGCTGCAGTTGTGGTCTCATTAATTGAGGTAATTTAGCAAACAAATGATTTCTGAATGCATTTTTCAGTGTGCTGAGAATATTCCAATACTGCAGACAACAGGAGCGTTCATGGCTGCTGCCCGGTTGGCAAGTGCAACACCACCACCAGCGTATGTACTGAGTAGAGGCATTGGGTGGCAGGTTAGTGGTCTTCTCATAGGTCAATTACCTCATATTTCTGTTAGAACATAAACTCCAGCAAATCTTCACATGATTAATGAGTCTTAATTAGGAATCGCCACTAAATTAGTTACTTGTTCATAAACATTTTAAGAATCAAATTTTGATTTTTGGTAAAGAGATGTAACTTTTTGGGATTGATACTTCTGCTAGTGACCAACTCACCATTAACTTTTCTCCTCAAATATGTGAATATTCAGGGAATCGGTACCTTACTAGATGGCTTATTTGGCACTGGGACTGGATCTACTGTTTCTGTGTGAGTGCATGTGCTGTACTGATACTGAATTTTCATCCTAAGATTGTTCTCTAACAGCATGCCTAATCTTTTGGCTGCAATTCAGTGAGAATGTTGGTCTTCTTGGATCAACAAGGGTTGGTAGCAGGAGAGTGATACAGATTTCTGCAGGATTCATGATCTTCTTCTCCATGCTAGGTAGCATTTCTCCCTAGCAAGCAACCCAAATTTTGGTTGTGTTCTTCAGAGTTCTGAACTTGTGATGGTTGCAGGAAAATTTGGTGCATTATTTGCCTCCATTCCATTCCCAATATTTGCTGCTATATACTGCGTTATGTTTGGCATTGTTGGTAAGCAGCCAGACAGACAGGACAAAATGAGTTTCTTTTTTCGCTTTTGAAATTGAATACAACTAATCATTCTCATTTGATTGGGTCTTCAGCTGCTGTGGGACTCTCCTTTTTGCAGTTCACCAACATGAATTCAATGCGCAATCTCTTCATTGTTGGTGTATCATTCTTTCTTGGCTTATCAATACCAGAGTACTTTTCTCGGTATACCACGAGCTCACAACAAGGACCAGCGCACACAAAGGCTGGCTGGGTTTGTAGTTTTTCACTCTGACATTTCAATTTACCTTTGGAATGAACACCAACAAAAAATCTATATCTAGCATATTATAGTAACATCATAATGTTTATTAATTTAACGTCATGTCATTTCCTTAACAACAATAAAAATGTTTCATCTCATCCTAGTACTTTTACAAGGGCCAATGTATATCCAATATCATGATTAAAGTGAAAAATAATGAAATAGAAAAGGTTTTTAGGTTCTCTAGCTTTCTTAGAATATTTGCAATTTACTTCCATGTTTTTTTTTCTTTTTTAAGACAAATATATTAGCAGTAAGAACAGAGTACAAGGTTACTCAATTCTACATGTTTAAATTGGAAACTCGAGTTTGAATTGTATCTCTCCTCTGTGCAGTTCAATGACTACATCAATAGCATTTTCTCATCTCCACCAACCATCGCCCTCATTGTGGCAGTACTCCTTGACAACACACTCGATGTCAGAGAGGCAGCAAGGGACCGGGGAATGCCATGGTGGGTGCAATTCAGGACGTTCCGAGGAGATAGCAGGAATGAAGAGTTCTACACCCTGCCATTCAACCTCAATAGATTCTTCCCACCATCTTGAGCAGAGCAGCCAAAATCCAGAGAATGCAAAGCCAAGTTCCAAATGGACCAAGCATTGCAGTAAAATCTAGTCTGCTTTTGATAGAGTAGAACAGAAAGTTTTGCAGACAAAAATGAGCAGTTTTACCAGCAGGCAAGGAGGAATTCTCTTCTAGCTGTCGACTTGTACATAGAAACATTTCGTTTTTTCCCCTCAGCTAACACCAAGGATGTTGATTTTGCTATAATCAATTAATTAATATCTTGTGAACAATAGGTCATATTTGTTTGAATAAGAACTGTTAGTTGTATTTTTTATCCGTTACTTCCAACTTATCATATACTAGGATTTATTTTTCTTTTAAGTGAGAAAGAGCTAATTATATTAAAAATTACAAGAAATCACAACCATGTTACAATAGAAATAAACAAAAGATCTGCCAAAGAATAAAGAGGCTACTTATGTTGGAATGCCACAGGTGATGCGAGCACATGAGCGCGGCCCCAACGCTGATCAACTCTGTCACATAATAATAGATGAAAGAGCATTTGGTCACCATCTTTGTTCCTCTGATATCAGCAAACAGGCGATACTGAACATTTAATATGCACATTCCTATGGTTACTCGTGTCCATGAGTGACCTTTAGTCACAGAACCAATTTGCACGAAAGTTCGACATAAAATTTTGCATCTTGATCATCATAGAAGTAGAAACTCTCCGAAGCAACAATGTTTCCAGTCACAAATCAAATGTAATGGACCAAGATGTAAGCACGGAAAAAAGTCAAAAATAATGCAGTGATTGTCTACGTACGGTAAAAAAAGTTCGGTTTTAATTCGGCAATTACCAAGGGAAAAATGTCAGAAAGACTAATGAGTCATGGTACTGATTGTTTGGATCACATTCTTTATTTGCCTCGATGAAAAGCAGTAGGTCTAGTAAAGAAAAAACAATTTTATTGCCTACGACAAAACCGACCTTAGCTCCGTTGGTAGAGCGGAGGACTGTAGTGTGATGCAGATTAATCCTTAGGTCGCTGGTTCGAATCCGGCAGGTCGGAATTTTTTTTAAAAAAAATTACACACATGACAAAATGAAAATGCACAAGGTTGAAACTTTGAAAATTGCACTCGTGGAATGTACTGCAATATCCAAAACAGTAGTTTTTGCAATATTTTTCATGCACTTCCTTTCGCATGGTTCAACAACGATATAGCAACGCTCACGGCTTCTTCGACTGGAGTTTAAAACTGTCCTTTTTTGCCAAAAAAACAAAGGCCATTTTAGTTCTTTGATTTCAGATTGTCCAGTTTTCTTGGGTGAAACAGAGCAAAAATTGGATGGCACATCAGCTAACGTGATTACAAAAACACACTAACAATTGTGGTAAGTATATCTTGGGTCATTTTATTTCTTCTTGTGTAAAGCAGATATATATGCCCCTGTTTAGCACAACTCTGATCCAAGAATTTACCTAGCCCATCTGAAACTGTGATTACATTACTACCATTTGGGTGACTTATTTTTCATAGAAAATATGTGGGAAAGAGTTACCAAAGGCAATTACAATAATGAAGAAGACGATGTTGTTAAAAAAGATAATAACCTGCATTTGGAATATATCTTTAGAGGTGTTCGAAGTAACCAAAGTATATATAAATCTAAAGATAATTAGTGATGAAATGAGTAAGTTTAAAGTGCTATTAAAGAGAAGAAAAAATGCTATAGGCCTTGTAGTGCGGATAATATAAAGAAGTATAAGATAACGAAAAAGTCAAAAAAGAATTATGAGTAAGACAAAGGGGCATGTTTATAGGGATCTTTACCAAAGATTGAGTACGATGAAAGGAGATAATAACATTTATAGAATGAATAGGTTTCGTGAGCGGAAGACAAGATATCTTAACGAACTTAAGTATATTAAAGATGGAAGAGAACAGTTTTTAGTGAAGAATGATGATATCAAACATAAATTATAACAGAGTATTTTGATAATTTATTTAATGGTGACAATGAGAATACAAACTTTTAGTTGGATGACTTTTTTGATGATACCAACAGATGCTTCGTACGAACAATTCAAAAATCTGATGCAAGAGAGGCATTGAAAAGAATAAAGGAGGTAAGATGATAGAATTTGATGGTATCCCAATCTAGGTATAGAAATGCCTTAGATATTTATGGCTAATCAAGTTGTTCAACCATATTTTTAGGTTGAACAATATGTTTGAAATGAATGTAAGAGAAGTATATTGGTACCAGTTTATATAAATAAGGAAGATATTAAAAATTATACTAATTACCAGAGAATTAAATTAATGAGTCATACTATAAATAAAACTATGAAGAGAGTTATCGAACATTATTTAAGAGAAATAACGTGAATCTCTATAAAGTAATTTGTAAGACAAGTTATAGAGTGGTATAGAGAGCCAAAGAAGAAACTACATATGGTTTTCGTTGACTTAGAATAAGGTTTTTGATAAAATACAAAGAAATGCTATGTAGTGGACTTTAGACAAGTAAAAGTTCCAATAAATTTAATTGTCCTTATTAAGTATATATACAATAATATTGTGATTAAGGTTCAAACAAATAATGGGACATTAAAATAGGTCTACAAAAAATGGCTTTCTATTGTGATAGCCTAGGGATAATACCAATTGAAGAAAAACTTGTCCAATATAGATTAAGATGATTTATATATATCCAACAAAAACCTCGAGATACATTCGTGAATAGTAGAATCCTAAAGTATGACAATAGTATAAGGAGCAGGGGAAGGTAGAAATTGATATGGGAGTAGGCATCAAACGAGACTTCAATTGTTAGGATATTTCTAAAGTTTTGGCATTCAATATGAGTCTATGAAAAATAATTATTTTCATCCCTAAACCTTGATATATAGTTTCTATTGGATATTGACCATACAAACAGCCTCCAAGATGATTCAAGATGGAGTTATATAAAAAAATTAATGCGAAAATTATAAGTTTGTATCATACAAATTTTATTAGATTATGCTAAGTGGATATCTAATATAGTTCTGATGAAAAAGAAAAATAAAAAAATTAATAGTATGTATCGACTTTCGTGACTTAAATAGAACTACATCTACTACCCGATGCCGATTGTAGATCTTCTGTTAGATGCAGCATCAGAGCACAAAGTTATCAACTTTATAGATGGAAATGTAGAGTATAATAAAATTTTTATGGCTGAAGAAAATATTTAAAAACTATGTTTAGTGCTAGAGAGTTATGAATTATATATTTTATGATCTTATCAGCTCATTAGTGAAATTTTATATAGATGATATGGTGGTCAAATCAAAAAGCATTGAATGGCATCATGGTAATCTGTGAAGGGTGCTAGAGAGGATAAGAAATATGGACTAAAGATGAATCCCAACAAATACGCTTTATACGCTTTTGACGTATCTGCTAGGTATTTTTTAGTTTATAAGATTTAATTATCAGTATAATAAGATTTAATAGTGAAAGCAAGTCAAATCTTGCCTCTGCTAGCACAACAAACTATGGTTTATAGTGCAAATCCGACAAAATCCGGCACAGGGACTTGAATTTTTTGCCAAAATAATATCGCGTGGTCACCAACACCAATGCATGTATCTATTGCTGCAGCATTCTTTGTCTCTTGTTCGACCACCATCACCGTCGTTGCATTCATGGCCGCTGCCACACGAGACCTCCACGAGAAGAGGAATGGGGATTCGGGAATCAGGGGAAGATGGTGGAAGGGAATAGGAGAGATGCTACTAGGGAGGGAGAGCACGATGGAGATGTACTGCTCTACGCCTTCACCTCTACCCCCGGGAGAGGGACATAGGAAATGAGTGGACGAGGGTTTTTTAGAGTGGAGTTTCTGTAATTGTGGACTTGTTTAGACCTTGAGTTGAACTGAAAATTTATATCGGGCATAATTTTTTTAGGCCAGTTCAATCTTGTCTCGCCCCCACTGAAATAGGCAAAATTCGTCCAATTTCAGCCCACTCGGTCCGAATGCTAGAACCCTGCTCGTGGATTTACCATATTACTCATATAATCAATGACGATCATCTCAACTTGAATGTATCACAATTGTATACACGACACAGAGATCTTTTTACAACTAATCGATGGAATGGAGATCGCTTTTGGCACCAGAGTCGACGACTGATAGACTCAATGGCGTACGCGCCTCTCAATCTGGCGTCACCACGTCAGCATGATTGATCACCTTGGAGGGTACTGTGTTTTTTTCACCTTGCTACAGGCTAGTACACACACATCCTTGGAATTCATTGATCAGTTAGGTTGTTCCTTGGTTGGTTTATTTGTTGCGCAGAATTGAAGTCATCCAAAAGCATATGTTTCCTAGTCCCTGGTCTTCGTGCGATACCTTTGTCGGTTGTTTTTGTTTTTCTATGCATCGGTTGTGTGCATTCTCCTCTTGGTTGGTACGAAGACCTTAAGGCTAGGAATTACCACCTTCATTATCTAAAAATAGTTATAGAAAGCATGCATAGAGCTTGTGCTAGCTAATTAATCATATTAGTTGTCAACCCATATGTTGCATGAGCTAATGTTATTTATATTATAAATATTAATAATTCTAATCACATATTGAAAATGTTGGTTAGTTTATAAACCATACAAATGCTTAGATTTTAAATAAAAGACTATATAAGTTTGAACTTACTAACAATTTGGAGAGTAAACAAATTAAGTAATGCCACTAAAAAAGTTGTATTCGGTTACAGCTAACATAACTAAAAACGGATATAAACTAACTCTGCCAAGCTAGTTTGCTGGCTATTTCCCCTGATCAAGCATGCATCTTTGCTTCAAATTTTTAATGCATTTTTCAAGCCGTATGAATGTTCAAGTAACGGCCTCTCCTAATGTAACGTATGAATATTCACGTAGAGTCCATGTACAGAACGACGATAAACCCATGCAATCCGATCCGTATGCTGTTGTTGCATGCAGTACGTGGGACTTACATCTCACGTTACTTTTTCTTGTGGTGGTTAAAGATAGAGTTTTACTCTATTACATTCGCTCAATCTAGATAAAAGCTACTTGTTTTATTTAATATAAATTCATGACATGATATACGGTTGTGATAATACAATCCACCAAATCAATGTCTAGATTTTTCTAATTAATATAAAGTTTTTAGAAAGTATCTAATTAGTAAAAATATAGATATTGATAGATTTTTTGAACAACTTTATGGGGACAGGACCTAGCGGTGGGCATGGCACCCCATGAGGCCCTAAGCCCAAGCCGAGTATCATTGCATTATATAGCTCATTAGCGAGGGAATAACGAGATAAGGAAATCAAGAGTGAAGTTGATGCCTTGGCTACTTCATGAAGCCTCGCCACCTTAGCTTCTCATGCGGGCACGCAGCAACGCGGCACCACGTCTCTTCATGCTTGGCCCTTCGATGCTAATTGTTCATCAGGAGTCAAGATGTCACCAAGTCCAATCGGTGAGCACACCACCATCCGCCAAGTGGGTTCTATCCTACTCCAAAGTTAGATGATGACTGTGTAAAATTATTGTCATAATTAATGTTTTAGGATGGATAGTTAGTTTAGTAGATGACTTATTTTATTAAAATTGGTTTGAAAATATTGATGATATTGATGTGAGTATGCGTAATTAACATGCATTAGATTGTGATATCTATTAATATAAAAAAACTATTGTTTTATGTATTCATGTGCAGATGATTAGATCGACTATAGTCGGTGATGAGAATAAACAAGATGAGACTGAAATTAACAAACCAACTAAACTTCAGGAGGGATTAAGATTTAGAAGGATGGCACCGGATAGGAAGATTGTTGCAGTTGGATGGCTTGAGTCAATCTGCAAGGGCAAAGGAAAAGGGGACCTGTGTAAGGTGCTACGGTACTCGAAGTAGTTTAGCATGCAGGATGCAGTTCACTCGCATGCACATGGAGGAGTGCATGTGCACGAGGCCCAGTGAGCTGCTGTGCATGCACGATTGCATGATGGGCTGGCTGATCGTGGAGCTCGGTGGTTCAGGCCAGCCTAATTTGCACGAGGCCCAAGGAGGTTAATTAGTGGCTGGAGCAGGCAGGTTAGGCCGACTTGGCCCAGGTGCCCGACCACTCCGCGCACGGGCTGACCGCTGTGATCGAGCGGGATGCGGAGAGCGGAGGCTGACGGGCCTGGCTGGATCGCTGCGTCGGTCCACCTCGGGAGTTTGAGTCGGACTGTAACCGGTTTTGAAGAAGGAAATTAAATCGTGAATAGTTTTGGAATACGGGGAATTTAATTTAGTAGGATTGAGAGTGCACACCTAGTTGTAACTTTTTTTTTTATATAAATAGATGTGAGGTCTAATCCAAAGACAAACGGAAAATTAGGGCCTATTGTGACTTAGTAAAATGTAAAAAAAGAAGTGCACCTTACAAATACCCAAACTTCTATTGACGGTAGGAGACGGTTGGAACTTAATCCATCTGATTTTGAGCTTCTTTTAGTAAACAAGAGCCGGTGGGAGGCAAGCGGCTGGCTGCCATCGGTGGATAGGGTGATGGTGGCTGGCTTGTGAGGGAGAGGAGTCAACGGAGCCTGCCTGCAGGAGATAGGGTAAGGGAAGGTTGAAAGCACAGATCGATTTGTGGGAGACTAGCAAGGGCTTCGTTTATTTTGCAGTGGGTGGTGGTTGGTGAGTCGGCACTGCCCATCAATTGTCATGGTTTATAATACTATTTCATCATAGATTTTTCTATCATTATGATGAATATGGAGTTATTTATGACACCATAAAAGTAATTGGAAAAACTGCTGTGTACTAATTTTATGGCAAAATAATTATGAATGTCAAAAATAGTCTACCATCCTGATGATTTTTCTTTGTGTCACGAAGATTTTTTTGTCATGGAATACAACATATGTTGTAGTGACATTTTATTTCTTTTTACATCTTACAAGTGGTAGTGGTATAAGAGCAATGTTTTGCTTATCTTTTGGATATTAATTGATTTTGAGTAACTGTGGCTCACAAGTTTTCAATCAAGCCTTATGTTCTTTACGGAGTTAGACTTTCAATTTTGGAAATGAATGATTCAATCTTTTATTATATCTCAGGGTTATGATATTTGGCCAAAATAAGTTTCTAATTCTTCCTAAGGATAGGAAATAAATTTGAGTTTAAAAGTAATTGTAAAGTTACAATAAGATTTTGAGTTATGTTTCTCCTTCTAATTTTGACCGTAATTCTTATGATTCTTGAATCAACATATAAAGTATTATGTTATTTTAACATAGAAGACATTTTTAAGAAAGATTATATGAAATTTGAAATAAAACTCAATGAAGCTTTGGATGTCTACTTTGCTTACTTTTAACAAACCTTTTTAGCAATTTATGTTCCATTGATGATATTTATGACGCAAATCCGACATTGCTTGACATCTTTTAATATATTGATTTGGCAGATAAAAGTCACTTCTAGTCAAGTGTTAATATGACTAATTTGAATTTGGATTGTTTTTGCACCAAGTTAAAAACCCATCAGATGAATAATTTTTCTTGCTAGACTACTAGTTTAAAAAAACTGCTTTGGTTTTTTAGTGCTTATTTAGATGCTTCTCCTATCATGGTCTGATCATCCTCTTGTTGCCGATCGGATCATCCATGAACGAAGAAACACAGCTTGAGAAGACTATAAGAAGTGAATCAACTTTATTGCATGTATTTGTCTCTTAACTTTAAACTCAAATCACACTCTTATGTCAAACCCTATTTTCTCTGTTTCAAAGGTTATACATCTAGTACATTAATAACTCATATATTCATACCTAAAACCTCGTATTCCAAACCTATTATAAAATTTTAAATCAATTTCTTTTCTCTCCCAAAGCTGCTGCAGAAAAACGTGCTCCGCATCGGATTCACGGCGCGCGCCTGCCCTGCGCCGGGTCGCCGTGGGCCGATCGCTCCCTACCGCAGGTGCCAGAGTCCAACTGCTGTTCCATCGTCGCTCAACGAGCCCGGCCCGCGAGCACACGTGCTCCTGCGCTATGTGGCCGACCCATCTGGGCCGAAACTGCCTCAGCCTGCCCACCCGAGCCAATCCGGCTCACAACCAGTGCATGGCATTGGCCCACATGCACACATAGACACCAATCTCCCCCATGTACAGCTCTCGTCCACGCATGTTTGCAACGTCAGCTAAGTGCACCACTTCACGTAGTGTCGTCTGCTACAGTACCACGAGTAACTGTTTTCCGACTATGGATTTTAGATTTTCGTTGGCATGCTTCCAAGCTGCGTTTCGTGTAAAAAATTTCATTGTAAAAGTTTCTCATTTGACTCTTTAAAACAAAATTTCAACTTCACATTAGATAATTTAGTCATCTATATTCTTAAATAGCAATTACAAAATTAGATAATCTAAAAAATCTAAAACCTTAAAAGTCTCATGAGTGAAAAGCACCACCTATAACACAACATTATTCTTTTTTCTAATTTTTCTTATATACACCTATACTTTTAAACACTATCTGTGAAGTCTAATACAAATATCTTATTATTGTCTGTTCATCATATGCCATTTTATATTTAACCCATGATAATCTCAACTAATTTCTAAGTTTAATTCTAATCCATTGTTAACTAAAGTTAAGCCAAAAACTGTGTGATTTCAGTTCCATATTATCATCATCACCACTGATCTGCATACTAATAGTTTAAAAAGAGACAATAGTCGTACGTACTCATAACATCATATTTCTAAATCAATTTTTATTAAATAAAACATATGTAAATCTAATTGTTCATCACAAAGTAATAATCATAACAATCATTTCATGGTCTATACCTATTCTCTAATCCTAGCTTCGCGCTGCTCAAAAGCAGAGATACACAACACAATAAGTAAAATTGACACCCCATGCAGCAACAAGTAAATATAGTGTGACACCCATTGCATGTATAAGACATGGCTTTTTTTTCCCAATCAAACCGAACGCACGCACATACACCGCTACGTATTATACTTATATATTCACGAAAATACATTCCTCTAGCTGATGCCCAAATAAATAGAGACCAACTATAAATATCTTGATTCAATAAAATTATATTAAAAACGGACAATAGGATTTAAACTCTTATAGAACAGTAACTCCGTTACCACACTACCAGCCATTTAAATTGGGCTAGATAACAACTTGATAACACTGGTAAAAATAGCTTGACTGACTGCACTGCATGCACACTTGTTTTTCCATCATCCCATGTGTTCACGGTGGTGCATGACACGAGGAATGATCAGCAGAACCCCATTCCTGGCCACACCCGTAGCAAAACTCCAGCTGACACCTGCAGGTGATGTGCACGCAGCCTTCGTACCTGTCCACGAAGAACCTGCACCGCGGGCACCGCCGCCACCGGCTTCCCCTCGCCATCTTCACCACCTCCAGGTCCCCTTCCCTCCTATCCCCGGCCGCCAGCTCCTCGTACTCGCCGCAGCTAACCCCGCCGTGCCACGCCACGCCGCACCGCGCGCAGAACTGCCTCCGGCACGCCGGGCACTCCGTCGGCGATGATCTCCGCGCAGTCGGCGAATGGGCAATAGACGTGACTGGATCCCAGCACCATGGCCCAGCACAGCGCGTCGCACCACCGGTCGAAGGTGTTCTTTGAGAGGATGTGCTGGGAGAGCTCCGGGTCGAGGACGCTGGAGCAGCCTTCCTCGGGGCACTTGACGCCGCCGGAGTGGAGCTTGGCGGCGATGTGGCTGGCGATGCAGATGGCGCAGAAGGCGTGCGCGCAGCCGTGGCTGCCGCAGTGCGTGGCAGTAGGCGGCACGTCGTCCAAGCAGATCTTGCAGAAGAAGAAAGTGGCGGGGACAGGCGGCGGCGGCGGCACAGCTGACGAGGAGCAGGAGAACTCGCTGACGATAGCGACAACGGCGGGCGCAGGTGTCGCCGCAGCTGCACTGTCGGCCGGTGGGCGCGATGTGGACGAGCACTCGATGGCGGGGACGAGAGCGGACGACGACGCCTCCGCATGATGAGCTGTTGGCGCGTCAGCGGTATCAAGCGGCGGTGGCGTGAGCGAGGACCGCGCCGCGGCGGCGTTGGCCGCCATGGCGGAGGATATGATCACCTCTTGGAGCTGGAGCTCCGCGGCGTACTCCTCGTCGGACATCGCAACGATCCCGCCGGCGTCGTCTTCGTTCCTTCCTTGGCTGACTGCTACCAAGAACAGCTCGTCGACGTCCATGGGAGACGCGGCAGCCATGGATCAAATCTTGCCTGCTTCGTTTACCGCGTGAAGAAGATGGATCGAGCTATGTCTGGAAGGAAACTGCTTACCTTCTTATCTTCAGGGCAGGATGAGACGATGAATGGATCGAGCTATATAATGGCAAAATCGATCGTACGGCAAAGTGCACACTACTCGAGAGCTACCTATGGGCCATGATATTTTAAGTCTGTTCCACAAGTAACCTATGGAAAAATATATTTTTTTATGATGGTTCATTTAAGCCTATAGAAAAAAAAATATTCTTGTTAGTTGGCACGAACTAAAAAAGTTGATATTTTCGTGTAAGTTATGTTAAGACTAAAAAACCTATAAACGGCCAATAGCTAAACCATAAAACCTAATTTTTAACCTCTCCAACCCTTTAGCCATTGCCGCCTCTTATTCTATCCTCCAATCTCTATCGATAACTAGACGAAATCAGCATTACCGTTAGTATCTTCGTAACATCGACTATGCTGTCACCTTAATGCCATCGATTAACGTTTGCCATCCCCTCTACTGGAGCTGCTAACCACCTCATGCCACCATCTTGCGCTATTGATGAGTGTCTGCCATCTTGTCAACTGGCTGCCAGCCTTTCTAAGGTTAGGGCATCCCCAAACTCAAATGCTCTAGATCAAGATGCCCTGATGTCATGGGGCTATGAACCCAACCCGTGTGGTGTCCCCTCAACTCTGACGGTGCCAAATCTAGCCTCAAGGTGAGTAGTTGTTGCTTCCTTAATGTCCCTTCTCTCCTCCATACGGTGCCATCTTGACACCATCTCATCGTCTCTATTCTCATTCACCGTCGATTTGACCTACCAAGGTGAGCTTCTGCATTATCCTCTTTCTTCTCGTCCTATTTTTCATGCTTATTGTAGTTTTTAGCTAGCTGCACAAATGTTTCCACGTGTAGCTCTGGTTAGTATCCAGCACAAGTTGCTCATTTCTCTTAATCGTGGCATCTGTTTTAGTTGAATGTGGCATTAAACTAGTTAGTTTGTGTATAACTAATTGTTGTCAAATATTGAGATGGGAATCCATATCTGAAGTAGTTTGGGGTTGAGGAGAGTACAATGTATTAGTGAAGCATAAGCCTGGTTTTTTGAAGTACTGTGGTCTTATTTAACTGCTGCAACTGGAACATCCTTGAGTCATATGTAAATTGACATCTATAGTATAAGATGTACGTCTGAAATAGATTTTATGCCAAGCATTCTTTTTATTATAAAGCTAGTTTGATACCATTTAGCGTTAGTCGAGCTCCAGTTCTGGAGCAAATGGAACATTCTCATGAATCCTTTGTATATTACTGTTAATTTCAGTTTGCTCTCTGGATTAGTTTGCCAAGATTTGCAAACATGATTGCCAAGAATAGATCTGGATATTTGCCTTGATTTGGACTACATGATTAGCGAGTGGTTGATCTGGAGTTCTAGACAATTAGACTTTAGATTGGGTAATTGACTTGCAATCTATTATTTTGCTTCTGATCTAGCGTAGGATAATGAGATAGATTGGGTTTATTGCTTCTGGCCTTTTTTTTGGCTTTACATTATGTTGCATTCTCAGACCTGTACAGGTCGATTTAGGTATTGATTCAATGGACCATAGCAAAGTTCTGTACCGCTGCTATATTTTTCTATGTGCTTGACTGAATGAGGTATGTGTATGGGATCTGTTTGCTGCTTCAGGTTGTTTGCAAACCAACAAGAGAAAGCACTAGAAACTTGGTAAGGAACATTTTTTTATCACTCACAAATCAGTAATTGTTAAGCAACAGAATTCAAACATTAGTTCTTAATTCTGAACAAACGTATATTAATAAAATGTATTGAATGCAGTGTGATGAGCAAATGCATTGAGTTCTGAAATTTATTTCTTTCTATTGAATTATCGAGGCACAACAGGTTCTTTCTTCAAACTGAAATAAATTTCTCACCAATGTTTGTTCGTTTGCTTTATTTCTTAATGGTCATTCACCTACTATCTTACAATCTTATTTATATACAGTTCAAAGTTTTGCTTCCTAGTGGATTAATAATGATATACCGCAACCTCATGTGTATTTTTGTAATTTAAACATTCTTGCTGCTTTTTTACTCACAGATCAAAGCATCCCAAAAGTATGGGCATTGAACTAGTGTATACCTAAATTTTGCCTTGAGCACAACAGCTAGTTTTGACTTGTTTTTACTGCCATTTGCAGCATGGTATAATTCCAAAGACTTGAGAAAGAGGAGTAAAGAGACTTGAGAAAAAAAAATGGGCTTGAAGAGGTATGGTATCTTCCTTCTCTATATCATCCAGACTGATTTATCTTTTTGCAATTTAGTACATTGAGTACTTTATTCTTGTTTCACATAAGAATTATATGAAATATTGTATTTACTTTCATATAACGTGAGCACATGAGTTTCCTTTCAGGTTTCTAATAAATGATGAAAAGTTGACAATTGGTCCTTATTTTTTTCTTTCTTCTTCAGGTTGAATGTAGAGTGAAAGCTGGATTGCTGCCAGAAGAAATTTTCTTGTAAACGGGCTCTAACTTACAGTAGTGGCCAAAGCACAACCATGCTTTGTTGAACATAAGCATAAAAATTTCTTGCTAATGCTTTGCATGTTAATTAATATTCAATTCGGAAGAGTGCATCTGTATTGAAATGTGATGGATTTCTCACAAAAGCGTAGAACGCTTCAATATTTGTGGATGCATTGATGTGCTTGTACATGGTATGGCACGTGGTTAATATTCATTTACTAATTCAAATTGCAATGTGGATTGCATTCTGATTTTATTGTTTTTGGGCTTGAGAGCCAATTTTTCTGACAGTTATCTGTTTGCACGACAAAATCAATCTCTCAAACCTAAAGCTGGTGGAATTTTTCTGTGTTCCACGTATAAGCCGTGAGAAATGTTTTCTTAGGGAACCCACAGGAAAATTGAAATTTTCCGTGTTCTTTTTCTGTTGGCTAGTTCTGTCGGTCGATCGATAGAATAATAATTTCTGACGGTAAAACGTATTTTCTTGACGGTTTCGTACCCACAGGGTAGCTCTCCATTCTGGTAGTGGCATACCTTATTTTAGCGACTGTTAATTTCATTATTTCTAGGCATATCAGCTATGTCTTTTTGGTAACTATATCTTTGGTACCAAGATATGCTCATAGCTTTTTGGTAACTCCTAATTTGTATGTAAAAATAAAATTCATGCTAGTAAGAGAGAAAGTAAAATCAAGTGGCATGGTGCTATTAAAAGACATGCTAAGAAATTTCTACATAGTTACTGGGAAAAAATTGACGCCAAGTGGAAGATGCCCTTTGGCTTTATTCAATTTCGTGGTATTTTCTTTGAAAATGCCAGTAATATAATTAGGAACCAATTATTTGTCAATCAATCATTTTTTGCCAAACAAGGCTGATTATATTTAATATGTGAGACGATTACAATCCTACTATTACCTGAAACAAAAAATTAACCTATCAAGAATAAATATGCTCCACATCTTGGAATGCTGCAAGAGGTATGAGTAGTCGAGTGCAGCCACAAATACTAACCAACTCTGGCACATGTAAAAGCATTTGAATGACTATCTGCCAACAACTCACTTTTTAATACTATATAAACAACAACAAATCAATATATATACATATATATATATATTCTTGTGGTGAAGCAAATAATGTTCTAACCTAAAAGTCTAAAAGGTATCCTTTGGTGTAAATTCTTATTACTGGTATGAAAAAATAAATTATGATTTTATATAAATAAATAATGCATCTAGATTAATCTAGAAAATAAAACACAAAGCAAACAAATAGTTGCACTTGATTTGTGAAGTTTAAGTGACTGATGGAATCAGGTTACTAATAAAAAGCAAAACTGGTATGATGTTAACTATTCCCTCCGTTTTAGGTTATTTAGTAAATATTATGGTTGGTTCAAAAAATTTTCTTTTAGGTCTCTTTAGTGATCAATTTTTAAATTTTAAATTACTTAAATTCTCTTTCCAACAATCCGTTTGGTTTTGAAATTATTACAATAATTATAATAATGAGAGTCAATGAAAAATACATTTAAATGTTAGAAATGCTTATATTTTGGATAGAGGTAGTACAAAGTATAATGCTATTGTTTAATCGAAAAAAATGGCATTCCTTCTCCGATAATGAACGGGCAGAGGAAGCAAGGACGGTGTGCCTTTCTGAAAAGAAAATAAAGAGGTTGAGAGCCTTATTGTCACCTTTACTTGGTTCTTCCTTCGCGACCAAGCAGCAAGCTTGACTTAGCTTGACTTGGATCGTCCAGCACAAGTGGGGAACCTAGCTGTAGCTAGCCAACAAAAGAGGAATTAGTGCATGCGACGCGTGATTGTGTTAGCTGGCAAGACGTGCAAATGAAAAGCTAGCAGCAGAAATGCAGAGATGCATGGATGGCTTCGATATTAAGCCAAGGGCATCCGAATCACACGAATGCACGATAGCAGATGGTATGTTTTTTTTTTTAAAAAAGGATATATGTGTGGTGGCCATTATAACCAGATACTTCTGGAAGACTTTTTGTAGTAGTAGTGAGAAAGCTTAGTACGCAACAGCCGTGGTCTCATATCCTTCACCTCGTTTTGCAACATCTGTTTGTTGCGCGTATTAAAATATAAGAAGACACGGAATTAACCTTACTACTCATTGTGATTATAGATGAATAGGGACTACATTAAAATTGAATTATAGATGAAGCATTACTACTCGCTTTGGCTAGTAACGTAGAGCATATATTGTGTGGGTTAAATAGCTAAATAGTTGAATGATTTATAATAATTATTTAGGCTATAGATAAATAAATTTGCTATTATAAAATTTAAAAAATAAGTTCAAAGTAGTATTATGTTTTTAAAATTGTACTTTTCAGTAGCTTGAAAAACATACATATTTATACATTCATTAATTTCTTAAAAAAACAGGTATTCATAGTTCGGATACTTAAGAGAAAAAGGGGAACAGTGCCCTTTGTTTTTCTTAGATTTGGTAGTCCCTGTGGTGGTTATATATGGACAAATACTTGAATTGCTTCAGAAACAAGATTATACATGTTTAAATGTATGCACAAACCAAATAGTGAGTGAGAGGATTCGACCTATCTAATAAAACATGTTAACTAAAAGTAAAAGTAAAGATGACTACAGTAAATGTAAGCACTGTGGAGGCTTTTTCCCATCCTTAATTAGAAAGTATATGTCCTCCTTATAATTTGCTAGAAAACTAAAACCGGTTAAATTGATCGTAACAAAGTAAACAGTCAACGATGTGAGAGGTATATATACATCCTGAGAAACTTTTACGGTATAATACTAAATATTAGTAGAATATCATGCTTGTATAAGAGGGGGCGTTTGTCCACCAAATTACAAAAAAGTATTCTAGTAGTTTTGTTATTCATCTTCAATCCAATCGTCAAATTAATCCTAGACGGCAAATCGAGAGACGACCTGTGCTACGGCCGGCCTCGGCGGCAGCGTAGTAAGCACCGCCGGTGAGGAGGCCAGGGACAGTGGGAGGCGCGGTCGCCGTGGGCGTGCTGTCCAACAGATGGGCGGCGTAGCATATGCTGATGCTGGCAGCGAACGTGCAGAGTGCACGCCATGACCATGGCCAAGAAGCTGGCAATGCGTTATAGCTACAACAAAATTTTCTGTAATCAACCGTGCATGGTAATCAGAATGCTTGCTAGGATGTTCGTCCCAAAAGGAACAATAACAAAGAGAGAGAGATTGTGTGTCCGAGGAAGGAGATTAGTTTTAGCCATCGACCAATGTCGACAAGATTGTTTTTGTTATTCATGCGGTGGATCTACATGCATGGCTCGAGCTTCCTTGAAATTGACGTCTGTTATTCGCGGTGGACGGTGGTTGGCAGCGGCGGCGCGCCAGTCGTGGAATCACGTGGTGCTGCCTCACCGTGCCCGTGCTAGCAACGACGATGGGAATGGGGAATGGATCGAGTTGGGGAAGTTGGAAGGAGAAACGCCCAGTACTGTAGCGGTGAATTTATAGAATTGTTCCTCACGTAATTACATAGAAAGACTAAATTATCCTTTTTTTTAAATTTTAAACTACAATCTAGTTAACTAGGTAGACGGATCAATCTACACCATTCGATTATTTATATTGCCAGTATATACTATATATAGTATTGCAAAAGTTATCGTATGTCTTATAGCGAAAAATCGATTTACAACCCACCTGTATGTGCAGCTACCTCCCTTGCGGTCAGATGCACATTGTGATTAAAGCTAATCAACTGGTACACATCTTTTGTATATGGTTGTTTGGTCCAAGTAATAACACAATTCTCTGATGGGTGTGTTCCTTAGTCATGTCTAGTCGGTGGAGCCCACCGCTCACTCATAATGTTAGAAAGAAGGTATATATTTCTTTGGAGAGATTCCCCTTCAAGGATGATAGAAAAATCTTATTATATAAGTGTGGTGCGTTAAGTTCTTTAGCACGAGCAATGGCATCCTTAAATAGCGATCCATCAGAACAATTGCAGAGTCTCCATCATTATGTATCGGAAGAGCATACATGTCCATCCCGACCCGGACTACTAGCTGCTCTTATCCTCGCATGAAACCAATGGTCTATATAGATCATCTAGTTCCAAGGAAGCGATGATCATGCGTGTCCTCCGTCATGGTGGCCAGGCGAGCGATGCAGTTGCCGCTGCCACTGCCTGCAGCTAGCTAAGTGCGCTAGCTGTCGATCGCCGGCGGCAACTCGATCGATCCACTGCTGCAGCAACGGCGTCCGCAATTGCCATATTATATATAGCTAAGTTCTTCCTCCGCTGGGCTGCGCTGGCGTCTTCCTCGACTGCGGCGTCCTTCTTCCGCAAGATGTGCATGGATCGATGCCGCTGCAACTCGGGTTCCATGCAGATCTTGCAGAAGAGGAACGTCGCGGTCGGGTCGGGCGGCGGCCGGGCGACATCGATCGCAGATCGAAGCTATGTATATATGTCAAGGCTGGACATCGTTGCGGTAGCAGCGGATCGGCGGCCGCCGGAGGACTCGATCGGCCGCCGCTAATTTCATGCAAGGAGCGGAATTTAAAGAGGATATATGTATGGATTAATGTGTTTTACCCGAGGGCAATAGAATATGTGATCTCTTGTTTATTGTACGGTGGATTTAATTGATCAAGAGCATCTGGCTCCACTAGTAAAACTAGAAAGATAAAAATCGATCGAATAGACTTGGCCAATGATGTCTCCTTAAATCAATCTTTGTTCGTATATGGTTTTATTGATTATATATACATATGTAATTCTATTGCGGAATCACATAATTAGTGCTCTGGACCTTCGGATTGAAAAAGAAGACTAGCTAATGCTTTGAGAACAACGGTAAATGATACCTTCCTCGGTCGACATCTAATGGGATCGTAGGTCGTTCGTGTCTCTTAGTCGGTGCAGCTAATTCGATCATATTGGCCATGTCAAGGTTTTTGCTAGTTTCCCTGTATACTCTTGTAAAGTTTTTACATTCAGTTTTCTTTTAAAAAAGAGGTCAACTCCGTTCTTATAGTGAATTGCAGGAAATCTATCTGTTTTAAAAGCAAACAAAAAAAAACAAGGCATTGAGAGCATATATATATATAAATATATATATATATATATACATACATACATACATACTAGTAGTGTCCTTATTTCCTCTGACAGCAAGCAAACGTCAGTAAAAAGGCATTGTCAGGAAAATTCCATTATATCTGGCTTGCCACGAAAATTAAATTTGTTTTAATTAAGGAAATACAACTTTCGGGGCTCTGCACACCAATAAGGATGCACAAAATAAATTTCTTTACGCTAGCTTTTTGTTAGAATAATTAGTGACAGATATAGAAAAATTTTATCAAGCCCGGGCACCAGGCAGTAGAGCTACTGAGGACAATTAATCCTCACATTTTTTCTCACGGTTTGTGTTCTGAAAAGAAAATAAAAGAGGATGAAAAGCTATTGTCGCCTTTACTTGATTCTATTGTCACCTTTACTTGATTCTACCTTCGCAGCCAAGCAGCAAGCTTGACTTGGTTGACTTGGGTATGCATGGATCGGCCCGTCCAGTACACCGAGAAAGACGAATTAGCGCTTGCATGCTACGCGTGATTGTGTTAGCTGACAAAAGGTGTGCAACTGAAAATCAGCTAGAGATTAACTGGGGGATGAAAGCATTCGAAAACGATACTATGGTCTGAACGGAAACGGTTGTTGGTCAGAATTTTATTATATTTATTAATTTACTATTTAATGTCAATTTCAATATATAAAATTTTATATATTATAGACATGGAAACGGTCGTAATCAATACCATTTTTATAGAAACAATACTCGGAAGAGAAATTTTGCCACCATTTTTATCCTGATGCATGCTAATGACTTCGATGTTAAGCCCAAGCGCGTTCAAATTAAAACATGATAGTTGGTATGGTGTTCTTCTCATGTGGATATATATGTATGGTTGCCATTATTAGCTCTACTTGCGAGCAGAATTTTGTAGTACTCTTCTAATGTAGAGACCGATTGAATTGCATTATAAGAAAAATAGTACTATTGAAGGAAAGCATCAGTGATGTGGAACAGGTTACTCCTGGGCTGAATCTTCTCTGTGCTCTTTTCATACGAGAAATGCGATCTAATTCTTCTAGTAATAATTACAGGATGATGCTAATATTACTATTAATCTTGTTTTCCTGTAACCAAATGCACCCTAGAGATTTTCTACTAGCTAGCTGGTGTGTTGAAAGAGGTACCAATGAGTTACTATATGTTTGTATATACCGGTAACTCCCGATACGTATGTAAAAAAACCGTGTAAGTAAGAGGAAAAATATCAAGTAGGAACATGCTACAAAATTTCTACACATAAATAGTCAGGTTAATTATTGGGATAAAAATTGCAACCAAGGAATATGCACTTTGTTTTATTAAATATCATGGTATTTTATTCGAAAACATTAGTAATAGAATTACACAAGTTATGTAGCTACTGGTTAAGAAGGCATTTCTGAAAACAAAATAAAGAGGGGTTGCTAATTTGCCACCTTTTCGTTATTCTTCCTTCGCAACAAAGCACAAAGCTAGCTTTTGACTTGCTTGACTTCGGTGTGCATAGATCCGTCCATACTAATCTAGTGAGCAAAATTTAAAAGGTTTTTGGCTATTTACCGGCTGTTTGATTTTTTTAATCCTCCAGTCACCTAATTAAACTTGCATAAGCCATGCAATAAACTTGCACAATACAACAGACAGTAAGTTTAGTACAAATAAGGTGCAGGCTTTAGCCGCTCTAGTTTTCTTTCTCTGAATTAATCTCAATGCATTATTATGCTTATATAAAGGTTAAACAGTGTCACGGGTACAAGAACATAACATATGAGTGTGTATAAGTACGGCAACTTAAAATTTTAGCATGCTGGCAATACATCAAGTAAGCTACGTGCGTACGTTCTTGGTGAAAGGAATGTCACGTGTTTTTTTTTTCTTTGCCAAGTTAGCAAGGCTGTCACGTGTAACAATCCAGCGGGCCCTAGAGGTCAAATGGGTTAGGCCATTCCGTACCAGGCCCAGCACAGTTGCACTGTAGCCAGCCCGGCCGGCACACGCACGGGCTCGAAGCTATCGACGGTCGCAGATGCGGTCTCAAGTCAAGACCAGATACTGGCCTCTGCTGCAAGGACGACGAGCTCAACCCTAAACCCTAAACCTAACAGGAGCTAGCTGTGGTGCATTCGGTGTCCGCGCGATGGACTGAACCTCAGAGCTAGCCGCTGCAATGGCTGGGCCGAGGTCCGCATCGACCATGTGTACTTCTGATACTTCACATGTAACGTAAGCAAAATTTTGTGTTTTTCCATCAATTTACTCTGAGCGCTATATCCACAAATGTTTAGATTACGCAGCTGAGCCTATAGTGGAGAATAAACTGCCATATATTTGTTCCGTTTGCTACATATCTCCATCGAGATACTATTTATACCATAGCCAACGTGATGTACCGGGACACTCAAATTTCTAGTCACTGTACTCATAAGCACCCACCTGTCAACTGTCAAGTGCTTTGCGTAGAGTAATTTACTCTCACATAAATCATATTCTTTTCATATGGATAAGAATTTGCACTAGAGCATATATACTTTTTTTAGTTTTGGATTAGAGCATTATTTGCTTCACCATAGAAAAAAGATAAAATTTATATCGAATATATGTATAAAATATGTTAGTACTTGACGTTATAATATATATTAGGATAAAGTTAGACTTCAACACTATCTTAGTCTCTCTTAAATAGAGAGAGGCATACATACTGTAATCGCATGATGGCTATGGCATAGGTGTGGGTATGATTGGTTAGCAGAGTACCGCTCATGGGTTGTGGATGCCCAAATATATTATAATATGCTGAATTGAGGAGAAACACTCGTAATCAATGTCTCGGAGATATATGCTACGGCTGAACTCCGTTATCAAATATCGTGCCTCGATGTCATCACTAGGTTTGGATCTTCTATCGTATGCTTCCGTGTTTGGCTACTGATGGTGATTTCGGGACTGGTTTTCTAACCTCCAATGTTAGTTATTTGTATTGATGAAATGTTAAAAATAATTGATAAATATGAAAAAAATCAGTCAATTGACTAATAGATGCTCCAACTAAAAGATAATTTAGTGTTAGCCAATGGCTACACATCTTTTGGTTAGCTGACAAGAGGTGTAGTTGAAAGTCGATTCCTGCATGATTCAATGTTGAGCCAAGCGTGCCCAAAACACGGTACACAGTGGTATGGTCTTTTATACGTGGATATGTGATTACCATTATCATTAGATGCTTGGGAGTAGAATTTGTTAGCACCAATGTTTCGCTTGGCACAACTCACAGGTCTGATTCTAGTTAGAATCAATATGAGCTATCCTAAAAAGGCAACATAATTGCTGCTTTTAGGCAAAATCATCAAGAATCTATTCATGATTTTACATAGAGTAGGAGAATCACAAAAAGACTACTTCGTGCAATAGTCGTGCAAAGCAAATATAGAAGCCCCCATGATTTTTGCAAAAATCTACCCGCTTGCCATCAAAGGTATAGTACTATAGCCTCGCATAGCCACTCCAGCACAACCATCCAATTCTACAAGTGGGCCTTGTGTCTCTAGCGCTAAGGTTAGCAATTCCCATCCACCTTTGCTCTCCACCCATCCACTGTCGCCACCGGTCACTCACCACCCCATCTATCGTGTGTTCACCACCCTATCCCCTCTCCCCCCTCTCTCAGGTTTGTGGAAGCTTTCTTCTTCTTGCAGCATTTGTTGCTTGATTTGTCCCTCCTGGTTGCAGGTCATTGCTCAATTTTCTCACCGAAGGGGTAGGAGCCCCATGCCCTATGAAGTAGTGAGTTACCAACCCTTCTCTGTAGGAAACCCCCAACCTGCTGGAACCTAGGCATAAAGGACAGTGAGTGCGTTCCCTTTATCAAATTTGTAGATCTAGTTTTGGAATTGATGTGTAGCAAATTCTTTGTTGATCTGGAATTGTTCTTTAGGGAGGCAAATTGTTCTTCTGATTTGGAATGGTTCTTTAGGACTTTTTTTTGTTGATTTGGAGTTGTAGCAATTGGATGTAGATGCTATAAGCCATTAATTTGGAACTAAAGTGTAGCAAATTTGTGAAAATGTTAGTGTAGGGTATCTCATAACTTTATGCTTTTTTATGTAGAAAACTCCAAAGTTTTATGCAAATTTTAGTGTAGCAAATCTCTTCTATTCCTTTTGCATTAGAGTAAAGTGGGGAGTGGCATATATGGCATGTTTGGTTGCCTTGATGTCCTCAACCAAGTTCATGTGAAACATCATAGATGGGGCTAGCATGGCTAGGATATTCAAATTGGCGTTGCTTGGTTTCTTGCACTACTTTATCTTAGATGACTTGATCCCTTGTTTGGTTGTTTGTATGAATTTTGAGTTTTTCTTTTCTTTAATGTGAGGTTACCTATGCAACTTTGGTATAGAGTTTTGAGAAATTAAATTGGTTTCATTGCACAGAGAGAACTAAATTTTAGTTTTGTGGCATCAAAAGATCCCAATCCTTAGCACCGAAAGTTATTTCATTTTGGTTCACATATGTCAAACCACTTAAGACTCTTTCTTCCTTTCTTCCTCCTCCCATCCTCATCTTCCTTGCAAAAAGTACTACCATCAAGCATTAGGCAACATACAAAGCTAGAAGATGTGGCATCCAAGCTTTTTATTCCCATTCGGTGGGTGAGACGAGACGTTATAGTATGCGAACATGAGCTAAAGGTCTATGATAGCAACTAAGTTGAAGGGCATGACCAGTGATCAAGCTAGAGGGTGCGACGATGAGCTCAAGACACAAGTAACAAGTGGTGGGGTGAGTAGGCTCTAGGGTCCCACCAGCATATGAGATGTAAGGCACCATCAGTGGGTTAGAGAACATGCTAAACTCCATAGCATGGGAATTGGCGGCAGGCAAACTTGGGCACACCACCAGCAGTCAACCTCATCAGTGAAACTAGAGACCTTGGCGGAGTATGTGGTGGATGGTAGGCAAGATGGAGGGGCCCTTAGGGAGGGTGCTTGAGCTAGAGGGTGTTAGCAGTGAGGGTTGCATCAGATTGCAACCTCAAGCTTAAGGATGCCAATCGGCATACAAAGATTCGAGGGAGCTAGTGAGTGGAGTGGTAGCATAGTACAGCTCAAGGTTGAGAGGTTGGTAGAGGGGAGGGGAATGCCATTGCTCCTCTTTGGTGGTTCATTTTGGGTAGCTTTGGTTGTTTGCTAACCTAGGCTATAGTCTAGCTAGGCAAAGCCAGGCTTGGTCAATCCTAGCCTTAGATCCAAATATACTCTTTTTTTTCCTTTCTTGAGCTTCGGGGAGGATTGGAAGCTATGGTGGATGGGGATGGATGGATAGTTAGACCCAGCTAGAGGAAGGAGGAGATGGCTAGAGGAAGAAGAAAGAGAAGGGTGGTTTTGGTATTTCACATCATGATTTTGGAAAAAGAAAAATAGGGAGAATAATATCTAACAGAAGATTGTATAGAATGCTAAAAATAAGAATGGAGTTAACTTTCAGTGTTTATAATTGAATTGGGAACTTTTGGTGCTACAAACTAAAATTTGGATCTTTTGGTGATATGAAACCAATTTTGCCAAGAAATTTTTAGGACTAGAACTGCTAATGCTGCATTAATTAGTTTGTAAAAAATTCAGAGCTAATACACAGTGTTATCAACAGTAAATTAATAGGTTTATATTAATGACAAATTAGCTTGTTTAGAAAAAGAAGCAAATGGATGAAGAAAAAAGGAGCTCATGGCCCCTCAACTAATTGAGGGCATGTGAGAGCACCATTCGCAGGTCCATCTGTTGAGTCCATTCGTTTACCCCCATCACGGCCATGAACATGTTGTCACTAGATCCAATGACATTAAAGTCCTAGCCATTGGATTTGGCGTTCTAGCAGCTGAAGAGGGGAGAGAAGAGGTGGAATGTAAAGGTGGCTGATGGGGAAGATGAGTAGAGACAGTTGCCGGTAACGATGGGAATAAACTGTCACAAATCCAGCCGAGCTCGCGTGCAGCTGTGACAAATTGCCATGCCTTGCGTGCAAATTCAGCCCTTGCGAAAATGAGCCACACTTCACCTCAGCGACCGCTTATCACCAAAGCATCGTTGATATCCAATGGGCTCATCATTGCTTGCTGCCGTTAGATCCAGATCTGGCCAATCTCCATCCTTCCCTATTCGCCATCACCTTTGGCGCAGCGTGGAGCTTTTGCAGTGGTGGCAGAAAGATCAGCATCACGGAGGCAGAAGAGGAATGGTGAAGAAAAGAAAGTGCAAATGATGTAGCGTTGACCCTAGCAAATAAATAGTCCCCCAGATATAAACACGCTTGCATCCTGTAGGCCTGCTTGCTAACGAAGTTCTGCACTCGCATCTCTCTTGGACATGCATACTAGGTTGTGGGGAGAGATTTGTAAGTGTGGAACATGGCTCTTATGCTTGTCCGGGCAACCACATACATACATACATATATATATATATATATATACATACATACATATATATATATACATACATATATATATATATGTATATATATATATATAAATTAAGAAGAAAGTGCTCCAAGAACACAAAGTGCAAACTTTGGCCCCATCCCAAATATTGACTATTCTCATCTTTCTCACCAGTAGACTCTAGGTTCCGTCCAGGAAAAAGGCAAAAGTGCAAGTTTGCAAGGTGTGGTTAATGAATTACTATCACCTTCTAATTGTTTGACTCTGTGATCTTATTATGGTTCATGTTTAAAACATACAAGTGCAATCCATCAATTTTGAGGAGCATATCAAACAAATGGGGTTTGATCTCACTTGTTCTCTAGATACAAGACAACATGATTGCATTGCATAGGGTGCTTTTTTTTATTTCCTTAATTATACCCATATTAGAGTATGATAAATTGTACTATAACATAGCAAATTTCAACAGAATATTTGAATACTGGTATTCTTGGTTACAAATTAGAATATTAAATAAGATATAATTGTAGTAGTTCTTAGGAGATCTCGTGCAAACATAGTGATGGTTTCACTCATGTTTCCTAGAAAATGAATTAATTTAATTAATTCACAATACATATATTGATGTATGGCAAAATCTTCTCACAATGGTTATGTGCTAGACGATACTGAGCAGTGTCATTGGCAGTGATGAAACGGTTTGGCTATAGTGATTACCGGTTGGATGTAGACTATAGGATGCTTTCATAGTCATGAAAAAAACAACAGGTAAAAGCATATATGCTTGTTCCTGAATTTATGAAAGTTCATCTAAGAAACAATAAGGTTAATCCAAATGGATGTACGATTATAGTGAAGACTTAACTAAATGGACCAAAGACACTGTTTGTGAATACCTTTATATATGTATTCCATAACTTTTCTTGATGGCTCAAAATGAACATGTTGATCAAAATATTCTTTTTTCATAATGGATAGTCAAGAAAAAGTATCAACATACAACATGAGGTATTCACAAACCTTGTCTTTGATCGTCCTATTTGGTCGAGTCTTCACTGTAATAGTCCATCCATATGGAATAACATCATTGCTTCTTGGGTAAATCTTCATAAATTCAGGAAAAGGCATATATGTTTATACGTGTAGTTTCTTTCCTGACCATGAAGTTATCCAGAGTCTACATCCCGCCAATAAGCACCATAGCCAAACTATGTTTCATGACTGTTGGCACTGCTCAGTATCCTCAAAAACATGTAACTATTGTGAGATGATATGGCCATACAGCAAATATGTGTTGTGAATGAGTTAAGGTAATTCATTTCCTGGGAAATATGGCTGAAGTCATCACTTTGTTCTTCTAGGATAATCTGATTGCATGAGATCTTCTAGGAACTACCACAATTATATCTTATTTAATATTTTAATTTGTAACCATGAACATCAACACTTCAAACAGTCTGTTGAAATATGTTATGTTACAGTACAATTTATCATAATCTAAAATAGGTGTTGTGAGTGGAATATAAAAAAAAATACTCTACGCAACAAAATCATGTTGTACTGGATTTAGAGAATGAGAGATTACACCCCATTTGTTTGGTGTTCATCAAAATTCATGGATTATACTTGTATTTTTGATGAACCATCAAGAAAACCATAGAGACAAACATTTTGGGGACGATAGTAATTCACGAACGTCAGCTTGAAAACTTTCACTTTTCTATCTTTTACCTGGTTGCAACCTAGAGTCTACTTTTTCAGAAATCATGAGAATAACCAACATTTGGGGTTTTAGCCCAAAGCTAACATGTTTTGTTCTATAGGTCTGATAGTTACCAATTGGCCCTTTTTTGGATACAACATTGTTTTCACCCTTACTGCAACTTTGTCACATCGTGATAAATTCATCTCAATTAAAAATCACTAGAAAAAAGAGTAGTAGAATGTATTAAATACCAAAAGAAAATATCAAACACTATGTCTAAGAAAAATTTAAATGAGGCTTGGAGTATTTTTTTCTTAAATTCCTCATTCCTTAAAATATTTAGTAAAATTTTACTTGAATTTTAGCAATAAAAATAATTATCATAGTTTTCCAAAAGAAAACATACAAATACTCTCTCTCCTTTCTTAGACCAAAAGCCTAAGCCCATCCCTTCCCTCTTCCCTTTTGGCCTGCCAGCCTGCGACCCACACCATCCGCTTCTACACCAAGTGGCCCCGCCACCACTGTCCGCTCGGCCCAGCTACATGGCCCACTCTCTTTACGCACGCATGCCTACGCAGCCTAAACCGTTCTCCCACATTGTAGCCCTGTCTTCCACCTCCTGCTGGCTGTGTGCAATCATTGCCATGAACACCATCTATTTCCCTCACTGAATCTACGTGATATCCCGCAAGAATCCCCAAATTGGTTGAGAAAGAATTAATGCCCTCAATCACCTCGGTTGTCTAGATAGATCCACATGTTAGGATTTTGCTGCAAATCAAAGGTCCACCCATCCCTCGATGCCGTCGTTGACTAGCCGTTGAAAGGCATTGGGAATGAAGTGGGAATGATGGATGGCTTGACTGTGGGGGGACAGTGGTGGCGGCGATTCTGCCCCATCCATCTGGGCTGCTGCATAGTAGGCTACCTCCGCCCACCACCTTGTCATCTTGGCCAGTTGTCGTTGATGCCACATTGTCTTGGATTGCGGCAAAGCCACAATTGCATGATGGGGAGCCAGAGACGACCAGAGGAAACTTGCGGCCACACTCCCTTAGCTTGTGCTGCCACCGCCATTGCTCATGTGTATCTCTGAGCCACTAGATCTAGTGCTAGAGGAACATGCCGCTGGCTACTTGTAGCTACTAGCACCAAGGAGGCACATCATCGATTTGCCCCATCTATTTTCGGCCTTCTTGGATTTTGCAGTGCAGGGCCATCGCCACTTCCCATTATCGGTGCTTGCCTCCTGCACCAAGGCCACCACCAGCCCATTGCTCGTCAGTATTGCCACATGGCTCGACGAACTACCACCTCATTGTCTCTCGTGTTAGATCCAAAAAGTTCAAGGAATGGGATGAGAAAGTAAGGGATTGGCTGTGGTTAACGATGGAAAGAGGTATAAATACATGAGGATAGTGGACAGTAAAAAATTTAGGGGGTGTAGGAGTGACCTGAGGAGGGTTGGGTGAGGGTGCATGGTAGAATATGAGATGCTCGTTTTAGTTATAACACATCTTAGTTGTATATATATACATATACTATACAACACCCACAATGCACAATAACTAAAATGAGTTCCTCGTATAGTAAAATATTTAGTACGAGTTATATCATCCTAGTGAGCATATTATTAAAATTTTTACTATAAGGTATATGAGGACGATATAATCCACAGTAAAAGTTTTGTTGCATGTGGCTGTATCCTATGTGGGAGATACACCCATCCCCACGTGTACAATTGTAACTATCATAATTACCAATTTGCAAGGTAAATTAATATATGGTAAGGAAGGAAGCATGGCATGATTTACTGTCCTTTACTCTTCGCTATCATTATTGCATGGTAATCTTCCTTTGAATATATGGTATGTGTCTTAAAAATTGTAAAATGGAAAATATTCATAATTGGATGTGATTTATGATTTGTTGTCAAAATTGAACACCATTTAAGCAAGTAATAATTGTAAAATTGGTAATTCACGTAAAAAAGTAATTGATTTTTCTCATAATAATATTTATTTTTTCATAACAACAGTCATTGATTTTTAGTAATTTTTTTATCAGTACTAACTGATTTTTTTTCAGAACAATAGTAATTAATTTCTTCGTAACAATAATATTTGATTTCATAATAATAGTAACTGTTGTAACTAAGCCTGTATCTTTAGAACGAAATTGCCATATCTTCGTAACACAGTTAAAATCTCAATTATTCTAAATTTATTGTAACAACTGCAATAGTAACAAGTGATTATATACAGAAATCATAACATATTCACCTTCGTTAAAAAACACATATTCATTCGTCCACCTCTAAAAAAATAGTAGAACAAAGAACTAATTAGGCTTAAATCCAGCACAAAAGATTTCACACAAAAATCGCTGACGCCGATGTTGTTTCTAGCCGGCGCAATTTACCGTTGTTCGATGCATGGCCGACATCGGCAGCCTCCCGACAACCTCTTCCTCCTCAACACCGGAGGACAAAAGCACATCGATGCTGGTGCTGTGCATGGCCAGACCTCTAGGTGGCCACTGGTGGTGTGTTGCAGCGAAGGAGATCAGAGAGGAAGCGTATGATTCCGGATCTCCTCATCCTCTGCAACCAACTCAGAAGCAACATATAGCCCGACCTGTCTTTTAGATAAAGCTGGAATATTATACGCCACCATTTTCCCAGAGTACTGAAGATGGAAAAGAACGAATTGGTTAGCACACGAATTAACGGACCTTCTACACTTCATCGTGAATGGAGCTTCCGTAATTAATTGACTGCACGCACCAGTCATACAAGAATAGCTTGCATGTAAAAAAACATTACCATGAATAACTGTGCCAACACGGTGGGAATTGAAGCAAGAAACAAGAACATCATAGAGCATCTAAAAAAATAATTTGTCATCTTGGTAGCTTGAATGTCATCTGCAGGTCATAGAATGTGAACAAGTGGTGGATGAGACTCAAACCTGTGCAGCCTGAGCCAACAACTCAGCAGCTTGCGATAGATTTTTCCAGGACGTGGCAAGGGCATGGTTCGACGACAAAGTAGCCACTGGAAGCAGGTGCCATGGGATGCCACCACCTGCCAGCAAGCGCCGGGCAGGCCGTCGCCTCCATGCTCAGACCAGCGTCGCGGCTGCTCCACACTCCGCCGCATGGTGTATTGACGCCCGCGCGCACGAGGCGGCTGGATCGTCGCCAGCAGCAGCAGGCCTGCATAATCGTCATGGCCTTCGTGCTCCCTCTCACCTTGCAGAAACAACGTCGTATGCCCACATCAATGGTGGATTGGTGAAGAACTGGCGACGGTGGCACGCTGGATCCCGGACTCCTCAACTGCACCGCCCTTCTGCACCGATGAAATCGCCCCTGCCGTCGGTGGCGAGAACGAGCTCTGGTCCACCAATGAAATCTCCGAGTTGGGACGGAGATGTGTCAGCACCGGCCTTCCCCTCGTCCACGGCAGTGAGAGAGATGGGGGATGACTGACGCCCGATGAGCCGCCGCAGGCCATCTGCTGGCCATCATACGTAGGGAGGAGCAGGGGAGCCGACGCTAGGGGATAGGTTCGCTCGGATCTATGCGTGATGGGGATCAGAGAAAAGAATGATCACGTGGTTACCGGAAGAAAATCATAAAGCCGGTCAAAGAAAAAAAATTACATTCCAAATATTGTGTATTAATTACTCTACGTTAATTACGTAGATATCATATGGGAGTTTCATTATTAGGAAGCATCGGGTGTGGTGGATGCTGCCTGGCTCCATTGACCGACCGGGACGAATTGTGTATCTGAAAAGGAAAGAGCTCCAAGAATCACCCTCTTTCTAATTTAACGTGAGATATTTTGAGGAAGCGTGTACCTATTTTGTTGGGTATGTATGTATATGTGTTTTCCGAAAAAAAATGTTTGTAAAAATTCTGTACGGTACCGTTTCTTTTGGTATGCACGTCTGGTACGGGGAACTCTCCATAGTGTATATATTCGGTATAGAGTAATATATCGGGTACGTGGTTCATTCTAATTGAAAACGTTGGGTATGCGTGACACACCATGATTCTCATTAGATATAATTCCCATTTAAAGACACATATTGGGTACATACCCATCATCAGCGTATGTATGATATTTGGGCATTTACCTTAGCAAAAAATTCACATACTATTACGATATTTGGGTATTGGATATATACTCATCATCACGGTATGTACACACTAGTAGAGAATGTAAGAAACGAGACCAGCAAACCAACATTAAATGTCTCGATTTTTAGTTACATGGATTCAAAACTAAGACCTTACATCGGCTCTCGCGCGTTACTAACTCATCTTTGTCGCATATCTAAGTTTACTAAAGATACTTTTATTTTTGAATTCACGGTAGATGAATTTTTAGTTAATTGGTACATCAACCGGTACTACCAGTTGATGTTATAAACTGGTATAAACATATAGCTTTTAGTACCGATTAATATTATAAACCGATACTAAAGGTGTATATAGGGATATGGTACTTAATCTTTAGTACGAGTTCTAGTATATTTAGCTTTTTAGGTGGATCAAAGTCTATGAGTGACCATATTTGGATATTTACCGTACCAAAAAATCTCACGAACTCTATTACCATATTTGGGTATGTACGATACCCAAAAATTCTGGACCTACCTGCGACTCCATGGAGTACATACAACTAAGATAGTTTGTATAATTATTTTCGTGCTTATGAAGTGCCAAATTGAATATTGATGTGTCACTACACTTTTATGTGTTCTAGGGTATGTCATTCTTCCCGTGCATGCACAGGCAAATTAATGCAAAATATTAAAATAATGGTAGTACTGAATACTAATACATGGGATGTGTATATACTACTAGTACTTGATGCCCACAATTAATACAAGGATGCGCCTAAAATGCTCGTCTTAGCCTCTATGTACAGCCGCTTATGGAAATTAATCAACCCAAACAAGATATGTACTAAGTTCGTTTTACTCATAAAAGACATGCTTTATGTTGTCGGTAGGTATATACTGTCAACCAATTGTAATTAGTCTCACGTATTTATGGAACAGTAGCTAGGTATATCTGACAAAATATTTTGAAATGGGATTAAAGAAATATAGTTTTTAAACTGTGATTTTCTCAAGAAAAATCAATTGATTGCATCCATATGAACTAGGAACTACAACCGTTTCAAAATATAGCTACTAGTATGTTTTAGAGGGAATAAAGGATTAGAGTGAAAGATGTAAAATGTGCCTTGTTAATGCAACCAAGTGTGTAAATGAAGAGGGAGCAGTGAGAGAACTGGGTGAGAGGATCAAAGAATAGGAACATTACTATTCGGTGCAGCTTATTTTATTATGGGATTCAATAATCACTTTGATATTTTTAGGCTGTAAGTGGTAGACACGGGTCTTGTTGTAAGTACACACTATCCTACTTTATTGTACAAATACTCGTGTTTAAATTGTTCTATCTAATATAAACACGGTTATAGGTTATATTGAAAAGTAGCTCGCAGGTTGGTGTACTAGGTTGGTTTTCTTGATCCATCCATGATCAATGAGGCCAATTTAAATACCAGGTGATGCCATCGAGTACTTAAACTATTCTTCTAGACCCATCAAGACAAGAAATACATAATACGCACAATCAATAGTAAGGACTTGCAATCTTAAATTTTCCCCCTTTTTATTACATTATACTAGTATTTTCGTAGACCTTAGGTTCTTTACAGGCAGCATTGGATTATCTCGTTAATAGTGCCAAAATACAATAAAGTTTACTACCTTAACTCCAATTGTAGCGGACCATACAATTTCGAGCCTTTTACTATTGCAATAGATGTTACGTGGTCACCTTACGTGTAGAAAGGAGGCAAGCACATAGAGAAGAAGCAAACCCTCCATCACCATAAGGGCTTCTAATGTGCGTAATAGGTCGGTGATCAATACAGTTTTCATATCTACCACAACATGACTATTTTGATGAGACAGGTGATCGACTGCGATCCTAAGGTTCGTGCTTACATGTGTAGGTCATTTATACTTCTCACTGTTATGAACTAACTATAGTATCACTATATAGATAAATAGTTGGAACACCCATCAGATTGACCCAATGCACATTATAGGACAAATAGTCACTTTCATCCTCCAAGAAATCATTCACCTAAAAAGGGATGTTTTGACTCAAGTGAAATAAAAGTAAATGTGTCTTGTATAGTGACCAATGTTACCTATTTATCAATTGTACCATACACTTGATCTTGGTATTTATATATTGGTCTATGTGTATTCAGTCATTTATGGATAATTTAGAGTAGGTTACTAAATTATAAAAATATCTATAAGTTATATTAAAAAAATATGCCGCCTACCTTACGAAAATCAACAATATATTATCCAATTTTTTTCTAGTTTTTAACTTTACAAGTCATCGTGGTCCTTCGAAAACACACGGGTGACACGTACATGGTTATAGGTCAGTTTATGGATTTAAATAAAAATTGTAACTATAGGTGATTCTCATAAATTAATATATGTATATGTTGATAAATATCTAAATGTGAATATGTGAGGAATATATATATATGTGTGTGTAATATATATGTGTGTATGTGTGAACTTATGGATATGTCAGTTTCAATATGTCACTTTGGTGAAATTTTAGATACTTAATTATGACAATGTTGCTACTGGAAACTGGGAGGGTCTGAGAATATATGCCTATAATTCTTAAGGCTAACTAAAAAACAATATTTTTAATAACCACGCCATTGTCGGTTTTTAAACAAAACCCGTCACAGGTGAGCACTACATATGACGAGTTTCAAATAAGACTGGTCACAGGTAACTACCTGTGATGGATGTTAATCTATGTGTTATAGGTGATTGAGTTATCTCTAATGGATTATGGAACAAGCCCGTCAGAGCTATATTACCTCTAATGAGAATAAACACAATCACACGTTTAGGATATCTTATTTGTAATAGGTCGTTAAAGCGACCGTCGGAGCTATGTTATATCTAACGAGTCATAAGTGCAGTCTGCTTGCAGTGCGATCTCACCTTTGATGGGTTTTTCTTGTAGCGCGTCATAGGTGTCTTAACCCGTCATAGGTAATATGGAGTCATTACCAAATCACTTATCTATGACGAGGGCTAAACCTATTATCAATGAGGGTTTGGAGCCGTCACAAATGAGTGGATCTAGCATAGTTAATCTTCACACCCAGGAAGTTTAAATGTTTTTGATACTTGTTTAAATTGAGTACATTCTCAGTTTATATCTTGGTGACCAGGCACAACGTAGTCATAGTTAATTTATCATTAGACAAGCATTTATATAGTTTTTTTTGGAACCATTAATTGTACGTAGTGCATATCCATTAATTATATGATCACGAATGGTCAAACATTGTCGTGTAACCAATTTCATGAAAGTTAAATTTATTGATCTTTTACACTTAAAAGCATTGTATTGTAGTAGTGTTTATATGTGTTTCGTTATTTTTTTCGAGCAATCAATACTGTACAACATATCGATAGCTGGCCTTAATGAAAGATACATAGCTGATTAGTCGTCACATTCTTATTTATTGAAATAGAAAATGTGTATCGCGCTCTCATTTGGCCATGACATTCTCAAGTATGTCTTGTCCAGTTGATACTCGAGCACCTTGGAACCGGTGGCATTCTTCAAATTAAAATACAGGCAAATAATATTGTTAGTACACATGCAGAAAAGGCACACTAGTCTTTGATAACTGATTGAAAGACTTATGAAACAAAATTGACAGTAAAAGACCAAAAGCACATGTACATCAAAGAAACAAAGAAGCATTGTATATTCCTCGTTTATTGTCCTGTACAGCTACTACCATGTAACAGCATATCAGTTCCTTTATCATTAGTGCTTTATCATTAGTGATGGTTAAAAAACCAGACACTAATAATAGTTTTTTGCCCTATAAAACACTCTTATGCTATACAAAGGAAAGACTGATGAATAGACATTAGTGCCAGGCCATATCAACAATCTTATGCTACCAACCAGCACTTATGATTAACCTATTAATACCGGTTGAAGCTGATTAGAATGTGATGGACTGACTTATTTGCAGGAAAAATCGCTAGGTCATAATAATACCTGGCACTGATGAGGCATCAATACCAGCTCAGTAACAGGTATTTTTATGACCCACCACTACTGACTTGGTTATATAAGTCCCACCCAACCCCCTCATGGCGATACCATTTGTAATTTTTTATAAACATATTAATGTTTGAAAATACAATATAATAAATTTCAATTAGGATTTATGAAAATAAACAATTTAAACCAATAACTAATATTTACTTTAAAAATATGTGTGAGATACATCTATATCGAGTGTAACATAAATGATATTGCTTGGTGCTAGATGTTATTAGGATCTGGCACCGATAAGGTCTCCTTTATGAGAGGTCTACCTCCAACTCCAACCCAAAGGATAAGGAAGGGTAGGATGCATGCTATCACCATCGGATCCCGCTACCTGTCATGAGGCGGAGGAAGTATCACCAGTTGTCCCTATCCCGGAAAGCAAGCACCCAGTTATTTGTTCTTTTCTGTTCTATGATCTGATGAAGTGCTCCTTAATGATGTAATGGTGATTCTGAGATTATGTGTGGCTGTACTTACGTATTTTTTTCTATATTGTTATATGAAATGCTTTGAATTGCTCTGAAATTTCTAGCAATTGTGGGCAGCACTTGATGTTTTTTTCTATGGGCAAAGGATGTAAATTGCTGTGAAATGCCAGGAATTTTCTGTCAATTTGTGCATATTTCTATGGATTTGTCAATATGTGAATTGCCATGATCCATGAATTTGTCAATATGTGAATTACTATGATCCATGAATTTTTATCACATTCTTGATGTTTTTTTGTGCTATGGGTAGAGGATGTGATCCTGAGATTGTGTGTGGCAGTACTTATGTGTTTGCTTGCTGTGAATCTGAAATTTATGTCACACTCATGATGTTTTTTTGTTCTACAATGCTCATGAAAGGCAAGGCATAATGATCTATAATTTTTTTGTCACATTCTTGTGGAATTTTCGTTCTCTAATGATCCATAAAATGCTTTCAAATATCTCAATTTCTGTCCACATACATATTTGCCATCATGATTTGTGAATTGTATGAAATTTTACCAATTATGTTAATTATGTATGATCCATAAAGTTCTTTTAATTTTTTTTATTTTTGATGAATTTTGGTTCTTATGAATTGCTATACTTGTTGCCTTTGCTTATATTGCCATATATAATTATTGATGACAAATACACCTATGACGGCGTGAAGGCCTTTAAGTTGGCGGTCCGTCATCTTGTGGCGAGGAGGCCATTAGGTTGGCAGCCTGTCATCTAATAGCAAAATTTATATAGTTCATGTTATTATGGTTAATTTGAGCATTGCTGCACTATTTATTAATGAAATAAGCTAATCGTTCCTAACTGTAGCCAAAATTAAATTTCAAAATCATATATTTTATTTTTTTAATTTCAGAATCACTCGGTTAATGACAAAACCTGTTATGAGCACATCAGTGTCAGATATTAGTTAAATTCAGTACATGTGTACTTATCCATGACCCTGCCGTGGTGCACCCAAGGTTCATCTGTGCCGATTCAAGAATCAGCACTCATGATGGGGATCATTAGCGTCGAAAATTTTGTGTCAAATTAGAAACCGACACCGATACCAGTTATAAATTGGTACTGATATGTTTTTCTATAGTATGCTAGCATGTATTTTCAAACCAGTTTCATGGAAATACAACATCGAGAACATCAATTATCCTACAAAGAATTGATCCTATCCGCATGATCAATCACAATAATTTAACCTATTCCTAGCGCATGCATGCAGCTGGTGCTTGTTCTGCGCACTATCCCTTGTATCAGCAATCTTCTCGCATGATGCGCACGGTATATATCCCACGGCGACAGACGTACGGTTGGATGACAGGCAGACCGGAAGCAGAACGTCCCGCGCGTGCACGGCTGCATGCTGAGCCACGACCTGCTGTCTGCTAAGTCATGGGGTCATCGTTGTAATCATTATCTGGATTGTGTTTGCATCGGCAAATCGGAATAGTAGCTGGGCATCGTGATAACCGTCATGGCAGTGACGCATCTCAGAAGCCACCGCATCCTGCTATTCTGCTAAAATTCATACCTGGAAATGGTGATGAGGGTGGGATGATGGGCTGATACAAGGCGTGATAGGAAAAATAAAACATGATGCAGAAGTTGTCGAGCTCTGCGTGCATAGATGTCGGGAGGACGGCGAGCTGGTTCGGTGGCATGATTCATGATGACTGAAGTTTCTATTATACCATACACTTGGCATCTAGGAGAAGAACCATCAAACGAACTTGCGGATTAACTCATTTGGTTTTTTATAGCCTAAGGAGCTCTTGTTGTATCTTCAGCTCTTGGTAGGTTTCCCTAAAATTTATGATAAAAGTGTCCCTTAACTATTTTCATAAGTATATACTGTCCGAGGGAAGGTTGAAGTGCCAAGATCTTGCATAGCTATTAAGGGTGAGGTGAATTACTTTCTCCTTTGTGCTTTTGTTCCTGTGCATTGCTTCAATTGCCGATTCGTAGACGAGGAGAAACTCGCTATGGTCCAAATCACCCACGTACTTGATGATGAACAGGTTTTTGAACTATAGAGGGATTGGATGGCCTTGCAACCCATAGCTCAATGGTGACTTTTTATCATTTGAATTGCCCGACGACGAACCCTAAGGGTTTAAGTAGGGCAAGGGCAACAAGCCGAAGCCCAACGTCCCTTAGGGGCTATTAGGACGTCTCTCTCAAAGTTTGGACAAGTAGGAATGTATTTTGCGCTTGTTGCGGTTGCATCGTATTCGTCAGTTTTTGCAGACATATGCCTTGCATTTGAGGGGATGCTTGGGGTAATACAACATTCACTTGATTTAGTGATATTTGGTGTTGGATGACAAGCTACAATAGGGCTTGAAGATGTGCCTACGCCACCGTCATCTGTCCTAGATGAAGCTCTTGAGTTGAAGACGTCAGTGGCACCGGTGAAGGTGAAACATTGACGACTTGTCTTTGGAGCAAGGGTGTGGGTGCCACAAAGCTAGGCTGTGGTTGTAGTGGGGGTTGCGCCGCTCTTGCCAACGTGTCTTGAGCTTATGGGCATTGAAGCATGGCTTTGGTTCTTGAGTTGGTAGCTTGGCTCTGTGCTTATGCAGCGGCAACTTTTTCTTGCATAGCTTATTGCTGCTACTACATTTGTCAAAGCATTTCTTAGAGTTTCACCACATTTTACCACATTGTATTGTACTTTGCCATTCTCATGGTCATCATTTCTCTTGACATAGCCACTGTTGTTGCCTCTACCAAAGTGTGGGTCACCTCTTCGTCACTGGAAGCAGCTGTGTTTTTCCAAGACATGTTTGTTGTTGCTGCCATCTGAGCTCGCTCTACCACCTCTTTGGCCCCATAGGTTCTTTCACCCTACACAGCTTCAACTTTGGCCTTAGCTATAGCTTCACCTTGACTTAGCACGACTTCAGTTTCTACTTTGCCTTGACTTGGCATGACATCAGTTTCTACTTTGCCTTGGCTTTGCTCCACTTCGCCCTAGCTTCACCTTGGGCTTGGCTTGCTTCAGAGACTCATGTGTCTTCTAATTCTTCACTGCTTGGTTAATGGGGTGGGATGGTTCTCTTCCTTGTAGACTTTTACTTCAGTGGCATTGCAACCCTTGCTTCGGTGTGTGTTAGATGCCAATGGCAAGGAGATGGTGAAGGACACAGAGGAAGGCCAATGTGGGGCACACTAGGCACCAAGGGTAGTGTTAGCCATAGTGCTTCACTAGGGTATATATTGTGCTCCTATTGTGTGGAATTGTAAATAACACATAAAAAAATACCTAAGTTACCAGCACCATGGTAGATCTCAAAATGCCCCATCATAGAACTTGCAGCCACTCTAGCCTGTCTGGCCCTTCGTGAGGTGGGGACTTTACATCATAGACCCATTCTCTATAGCAAGAAATGGTTGTAAGTTTGCCATTGTAGTGGTTGAATACTTTTTTTAGGTGGATCAAAGCTGAGCCATTAGTAAGCATTACTTCGGTGGCTATGTAGCCTTTCATATGGAAGAACATAATTTGTTGATTTAGTATTCCAAAGGTAATTGTAATAGACAACGACAAGCAATTCAATTATGTCAAGTTCAAAGAGATATGTGAAGGGCTAAATATGCAAATCAATTTCATGTCCATAACCCACCTGCAGTCCAATGGAGTGGTAGAAAGAGCAAATAGCAAGATCCTAGAAGTAATCAAGAAGAGGTTGGATGAGACGACAAAGGGCAAATGGCCAAACAAAATATTGTCTGCACTATGGGCACTTCGAACATACCAACAAGGCCCACCAGGTTTAGTCCATTAATGTTAGTCCATTAATGGCTCCAAGTGAGTTAAGAGCAAACTCTCTAAGGGTAGAGTTGTCATGCAAAGAAGAAAGTGACCAAAAGATAAATCTTGAGCTACTCAAGAGCCTAAGGGTCGAAGCACTTGAATTTATGGTGAAGTATACCAACTCCACTATAGCAACATACAACAAGAAACTGCAACCAAAAGAAATCTTACTAGGACACTTCATCTTGAAAAGGAAGGCAAATCTGCTAGCAAATGAGAAGTTGGAATTGACTGAGAAGGACCTTACTTGGTGACACACTGAGCTAGTCAGGAGGCTTACAAGCTAGCAAACTTGAGTGGCAAAAAGTTGGACACTCTTGGAATATAGCCTCGCTTAAGTGTTCTTACAATTGAGCCATCGAAGAGTGACATGTAATATGTGTATAGTGTAAGCTTTCAATACTATTCTACAAAAATTTGAAGTTGGGTTATTATCCACATCAGAGACTTGAACTAGTATAAAAATTATTATCTTGATTGTGTTCATTTAGCGAACAACGTATAAAGATAATGCCTGATCAGCGTTATGTCAAAATAGGGGAAGCAGACTGGTCAAAGCATTATTCGACCAGATGCAGAGATTGCACTTTGACAATGCCAAATCTTACTTCATAGGTATAATCGTTATAATGTATGAAGCATGCCAAGGTTTGAAACACATAAGTACATAGTATGAACGAGCGAAGAGGAAAAAGCAAAGCTATTTGTCTATTAAATGTGAACTTGTCAAAAACACAAGTCTTTTAGGACCTGAAGAGCAAGTCGTTCAAAACACAACACAGCAAGAATCTTTTATTAAAAGTTATACAAGGCAAAAGTATAGGTACAATAAGTATGAAGTACATGGAGTAAGTATAACACGTATCGCACGATACAAGAAAATGATGCCTGAGGTGCTATTCCCTCCATCATAAAAGCCTTTGGCATCATCAGAGTCTAAAGTGGTGGGAAAATTAGAGTTTGAAGAGACGGACGAACTGCAGTCTGAAGGGGCGGACGAACTAAAGTCCACATACTAAATATAACTCCTAGAAGGACTAGGAGTACTAAAACTATAGTTGAAAACGTCTTCATCTTTGCTTCTCTCAAATATGCTTTTATTATTGAAGAACATGTGAAGAGGGACAACTAACTCCACAAAACCATGCCTTTGTGTCAGCTTGAGTTCTTGGAAGAGCCTTCGATGTTTTGTCAGAACCAAGCCTTTTCTTCTTGGTGAAGGCTATAGCCCTAGTAGTAGCCTGGGTTTTGGCAAAGCCACTTGACAATCCAACAGACTAAGTAGCAGTGGCCATTTATCTAGATCTTCAAACCTGAACTGAATCCACTTACCAAAATGGTGATATGTTAAGCTCTTTATGCTTAAAGTGGTTTGAAGGTAATTGAACCTTGGTGGGAAAAACTTAGACAGTACAGCCTAGAGAGGAAGATAGACAAATCTTCAACTTTTCATTTATAACAGAGTGGCTGAAATGCCTTACAAAAAAGTGTGAAGACTTATAGCAAAAGCTAAAGATAGATAAGCTAAGAATGGTCTAAAACCTCTTGGTTTGGCTCATCCTAGGGGGCTTCGGCAGCAGCAGCGGCTTTGGCTTCGGCGGCTTCTTGCTAGGCCAAGACCTATTGGAGGTGCTCTACAGCGGGCTTGTGGTCCTCCTTCATCTACCACCTCTAATGAAAGGCGTGGATATGAGGATGCACAGTGTCATACTTTGACAAGGGATTGTCGAAGAGCACGATTGGTAAAAGGGGAAGATGGTTACATCCTCACTTCTTTCAAGTAGACAATAGACTGAACACCACCATCTAAGTGTAGCAATCACCTAAGAAATTGACCACACATTCGATGAAGGCCTCAATGGGGGAGTCCTCGCTAGGAAGCACTCCCTAGGAAGTGGTGCAGGCTTCACCCCATGCTGGCTAGAATAAGCCAGATGGATCATCTAGCCTTGAGCCTCTCCACTTCACCATCGAACTGCTGTAGCCAAGCACAGAGAGCTTCACTCTCTTTTGTCAACTTCGTCGTGTTAGCTCACGTAGTCCATAGGGCATCCCTAAGCACGACTTGTTTATTAGCTAGCTAACTCAATGTTTCGGTAGCTTCACACCTATGGGCCTTGAGGCTATCAAGCCGGTTGTGAGCCATGCGGTCAATGCCATCGAAAAAGGAAAGCGCCTAGTAAAAATACAAGTCAAAAAAAGGGAGAAGGCATAGTATGGCAAAAATAGGAAAAAAAGTGTGAAATACTTACCAAGGTGAGCAAGCCCATATGGCTTGCCTGGCACCAACCAAGTTAAAGTTTTCTTCGACAACTCGATGGATATCGGGGTTGGAGACAAGGCAAGTGAGCCCCTCAATGAAGGACTTGAGATTGTCATGAGTCATGAAGTTCTCTGCTACAAACTTCGCCGCCAAAAAGACGTTTTCCGAAGCGAAGGTGGCCATGGCAGAACCAATAGCAGCAGCCGACATGGATAACTCCAATAGCCCACTACTGGAGCTAAGGGCTCTAGGGCTAGAGAGCTAGTCCCTTTGACCTCATTCGTAAAGATGTCCGTGACTTTAGTCGATGAGAGTTGCGTGGTGGACAACATGATGTCTTTGCCCAAGTCCAGTGTTGGAGGATATAGGTGTGCTAGAGGTGAGGAGAACCCATTGTCATTCCAAATGTTCGCAATACGAATGAATAAGACCTAAGTGATAGGGCGGCAGGACGTTGAAGGGCCAGCCCCGCTAGTCAAAGCCACCTTGTCCCCGGCTGGTGAAGGTCACGTCCTTGTGTAGCTAGGGTGAAGGAGATGGGTGGTGTTAGGGCTAGGGGTATAGCCCCTTGACTCCTCTGGTTGTTGAATACTCGTCGGGTCTTTGGAGTCATCAGCGGCGGTGGCATTGACTTTGACATCTTCTTCATCTTCGTCGTCAGCAGCGGGCATTGTGGCCCAAAGAGCCTTTGCAACCTTTGTGCACAGAGTGCTAGCAAAGCTCATAGGCCATTTTGTTTTCTTTGGGGCAGCGACAGCGGCTTTGTCATCCCCGACCTTGCTAGGTTCTCCTTAGCAGGGACTTCTTGATATAACCTATGGCATATGTGGTTCATTGCTGGAAGCAAATTATTTCGCTATACTCCTTGGTGATGAGGGCGCCTATCATTTTCTAGACTAGCACTTTGGCTTCGCTAAGACTTAAGGCTGCAAAATGAAAGAGAAAGACAAGTCAATAGGCGAACAAGGAGTGAAACTGAAAGCAAGTGGCAAAGACAACGGAAGCTTACCGTTGAGCATTTCGACCGGTACAATAATCACAGAAAGATCAAAGAATTTCTCCTGGAGGTTAAGTGAAACTGCCTAATAGGTAGCTAGCGACTGCACGCCTAGCATTAAGAACTCCTCAACCAAGTTGCAGACAATGAAGTATCCATAAAGCTAGTGAAGTAATGTCTTTTGGACTTTGTGTAGGCTGGTCGAAGCTATCTTCATCTAGGAATCATGGGCGAGGAGACCGTGGCTAGAGCGAATGTCCTTTAACTCCCTAGTCTTGAAACTTGTGGTAAAACCACTTTTTGATCATTCTCAATCCCACTTCAACATCATCACATGCACTAGCCAGAGGTTGACGTACTCTGGATGAGTGGTGAAGTTCACCATGCCAAAGACCATTTTTTTCAGCCTGACCGACATGTCTAAGGTCTTGAAGTAATTCCTGGCTGCGTGGAGCATGGCAAAGAGGTCAGCAAATGGCCCATATGTCTATACACTTATATGTATATGTACCAGGAAAGGGAAAAGACAGAATTGAGAAGCTTCCAAAAGAAAATTCCCCAGCGTGTTCTCGACAACATGTTATCTGTCTGAAGTACAAAAGTAGTTATCAGGAGATACCACTTTTTTCGTAGTTTTAATTTCTATCTAAACTAGACATCTCCTGGGTATGTTCATGCACGGACTTGACACTGGCAAGATGACAACAACTGACAACTACTACCGCTTAACAAAATTAAATAATCAAGCATGCCAATCTTGTATCAAATGCACTCTGGTATCGGGTAATAACGAGAGGATAAAATGCTGCGCCGAACGAGCAATGAGGCCCTTGAAAAAATTACGATGCTGATAACAATTGGAGTAGAGTATCAACAGCTTCTAATTTTGTTCCTGGTAGATGTTGGGCATTGAAATTGAAGCAAACATGATCGAGCTATGTATGGTCTTTTTGTGCCTTTCTTTGAGATTCATGCTTCCACGACTCCACGTATACTGGGCACACGTACTGATATCAGATCAATTCACTGCATGACTATTCTTAACTTGAACAGCTCATTTGGAGCAATGTTATTCTTCATAAATTGATTTGAATAGTACGGAGTAACTCAAAATATGTTCATCGATTTGGACAATTAATTCTGCGAGTGTTTGATGACTTGGAAAATTTTCGTGAAAATTCATATGTTTTCTCTTTATATTTCCTACCTGAGAACTTCACTTTGAACAACTCCCGATTTAGAGTTGACTGGATTTTTGTAGACTTGATTGGTATTATTTTTACATTAATTGCACAGTTACTGCTGATAAAACTGAACTTTGCCCTTTTTCTTATGAAGAAATTTGGTTGAAAAAAATTGTATTTAGTGAAGTTTCACAGAAAACAACATGGTAGAACTGTTGAAAAGGAAGCAGGAGAGCAAGATCTGGTGTGACATGTTCCGGGGACATATCTAATTTCTACAAATGCAGTCCGGCCTATAAGAAATTGTGATCTCCTAACAGGTACAGAGTCCTAGCATTGACCTGTGTTTCGGAATTTTGTTATGGTACAAAGCCTTGGTGTACATTGCAGCTGCTGTCTTCAAACCGTTTTTTATCACGTATCAATTTTGTATTAATTTATCGAGCACCTCAAGATGATACTGTGAAGTCCTTCATGATATTATTGTACAACCCTTCACATAAGGCAAGCAAATGCTAACTACTTTTTTCGAGCATATCAAGGGCCTTAATAGAGCTACTGGATAACTTCCTGAGGCCACCTTGAAGACATAGAGAGCAAGAAAGGGCGTTAGGGTCTCACCGAAGATGAGACGGCGTTTCTTTGTTCAGGTATGGCAGCGGTGGCTTCGATGAGCAGTGGAGTTCAACATCGCAAGAAATAAAACCAGGAGGATATGGTGGTGTCAATTGTGACCTTCATTAGGTCTTTGGTGTGGCACAAGAGGGAGAAGGATAGGGAATAGAGGAGGAGCAAAAGAATCTCATGGGCGCAAGAAAGAAGCTAGAGGGAGAGACCGAAGGGATAAGGGTGAGGATGGATGTAGAGCTTTCTACCGGCTTAATAGATGTTTTCGGCAGTTCACAATGAATCAAGATACGACACGTATTCCGTATTCTTCATCGGTTTCTCTCTGCATTCGTCTCAATGGGACAAAACCTTGATCTTTGGAACAACACTAGGCAGGGCTTTGTCCACTTGTTTACTTGGTCTCTTTTGCATGGATGGATAGAGAGGACGAGGCAAAAAGCCATACAGACTACCTTGGCTACGCCCTCACTATCTTGCATGGAGATGTAAGGCAATGTACTTGCATGTATATATAGCATTGGAGAAATGAAAGAGACAAGACTTTGCATGTGGGGTTTGTCTTCATGCATGGGACAGGAAGGTGCACATGTTAAGTAGCAAAAGCTAAGCCTCTTGTCCTAACCACCCGTGTGTGCATGCATGCATGAGACAAGGAGTGTAGAGGTTAGCTAGGCAAATGCTAAGCTTCCGGTATCAGTTAGTAAGGAGAGAATATGAATAACAGGTAAAGCACTGCTGTTGAATGGATGGGAGAGGAGGAAGAAAAAGAGCAAATTTTGGGTTTATCATATTTATCTGTGTGTGGATTAATTTGAAGAAAAATGATAGGCAGTATAACCTACACATGTACATGTGAGAGGGAGAAATTAACTATGGTAAGAAAGAAAATATTTAGCAAGCGGTTGTGGTTCGAATACGAAATTTAAATTTTTCGAACATAAAGATATTTGTTGGTACGGTTAAAATTTTCTAAATCAAAAATTTGATGTTGGAAATTTTTGGAGAGCAAAGTTTTCAATAATGGAATTGAGATTATTTGACACTGCTAAAAATACTTTAAAAAAAAGCGGGTTGCTTGTCTCATAGCACACTCCTACTGGACTTGCATTGCCTTCTTAGCCAATGGTCCTCAGAGATGAACTAGTAGCACACACATGAGTACATCAGATTGATCAAAAAGAATGAGTACATCCAATCTCCGATTCAATCAGCCAATCGGCTGCCGATCCAACTCTGATCGGCTGATCCCTCCGATCCGATCTTCGATCCGATCGGTCGATCGGCTACCGATCCGACTCTGATCGGCTAATCCCTCCGATCCGATCAGTTGTCCCTTTGAGATCTTCGATTTGGCCTGATCGGCTGCCGATCGGCTATCGTGCCCCCTATGGCTGGCGGCAATACTGGCGCCGCTACTTTCGAAGAACGCTGTCTTGTGGCCGATCCTTCTCGCACTGACGAAGCTCTGGACGTGTACAAGAGCGCTCACGTGGCTCTCTGGGCGCAAGCCACCGTCGTCGTCAATATCAAGGCGCTCATCCTCATCGTCCTCGATAAGGCCATGGACTCCTACACTAAGTAGCGCTGCATGTTTCTCACTGTCCATGGAAAATATGCCCTCATCAGCCATGTCCTCGAGGATGACGTGTTCCCCGCGCGTCCGGCGTGGCTCCAGACAGACTATTGCGTCCTCACGTGGGTGTATGGTCCTCACGCTTCTCCGCGGCCTCAGTGGCAAGTTTCGCCATTTGGTGTCCATTCTCAAAATGCACTGGCCGTTTCCAACATTTACGGAAGCACGCACTCATCTGTTGTTAGAGGAGCTAGAGATCGACGCTTGTCCTCCGTCCCCGCCGGCCGCTCTCATCGCTGCGAAGCCGCGTCCAGTAGCCCTAGGTGCCACAGCTGCTCCTCGTCCGGGGGCGCTTCCTCCTCCGCGCCTAGCTGCACCAACCAGAGGCCAACGCAACGGCCGCAGCCGCGATGGACGTGGCAATTCTACTAGTAGCAGTTCTCCAGCGTCCTCTACTGGAGCAGCGCCAGGTGGACAGGGCAGCATCCATCCCGGAACGACTGTGTACCTATCGTTTGCCCACCCTTGAGTTGGCACCGTGCGCATGTGGCCGTATGACCAGTCCGACCGTCCTCCGCTGCCACAGCCTGCGTTCCACGCAGCCCCGCACTATGGCAGTTTTGGTGCTCTTCCCAACACCTATGGTGGCTCATACGGTGCCACATCGTCCCCGTATGGCACGTACTATGGGGGAGCTACACCGCCGGGCTTCCAAACGCCCTCATCGGTGGGCTTCCAAGCATCCTCACCGGCGTACCAGGTGGCACCTTGGTCGCCTAGTTATGGAAGTTGGCACCAGGACTCCCTGGCGCACTCTTTCAACACCATGACGCTCAACCAACCGGCCTCTGAGTGGTATGCTGATACGGGTGCCAATTCCCATATGACCTTGAACGTAGGTATACTCTCCACCATTTCCCCACTCTCTTCTTCTACTCCTTCATCTATCATTATGGGCAATGGTGCTTTACTTCCTATCACCGCCACTGGATCATATCATTCTTCCTTACCGCATCGTGATCTTACTCTTAATAATGTTCTGGTATCCCCTAACATTATTAAGAATTTAATTTCTATTCGTTGGTTTACCACTGATAATAATTGTTCCATTGAGTTTGATCCAGTTGGTTTTTCTGTGAAGGATCTGCAAACCAGGAACGTGATCGTCAGGTGCAATAGTTCCGGTGACCTCTACCCATTTTTTACACCATCTACCAGCACCTCCACATTCATCGTCATACCCACCTCCCTTTGGCATCGCTGTCTCGGTCATCTTGGGTGTGATGTTTTGTTCAAACTTCTTAGGTTCAATGTCATTTCCTACAATAAAGATGATATCGATCATTTATGTCATGCGTGCTAACTCGGTCGTCATGTACGTCTACCTTTCGGTTCATCTACCTCTCATGCTATTCACAACTTTGATTTAATCCATTGTGATCTATGTATCTCTCCAATTGTTAGTGTCAAAATGTAAATATTATCTTGTTATTCTTGATGACTGCTCTCACTAAATTTGGACTTTTCCCCTTCGTCTCAAATCCGAGACATTTTCCACTATTTCTACCTTTTTTGCGTATGTTCGCACAAAGTTTGGCACCATCATCAAGAGCATCTATTGCGACAATGGCCGTAAATTTGATAATTCCTAGGCCCGCACGTTTTTTCTCTCCCACAGTGTTGCCCTCCGCATGTCATGCCCATACACTTCTCAACAAAATGGTAAAGCAGAGCGTTCTATTCGTACCATCAATAACTCTCTGCGTTCCCTTTTGTTTCAAACGAGTCTCCCTCCAGCTTACTGGGTTGAGGCCCTTCACACTGCCACATATCTTGTGAACCGCCTCCCCACCACAATACTCGCCTCCTCCACACCATACTCCGTTCTCTTCTCTGTCCCGCCCTCCTATGATCATCTCAAAGTTTTTGGTTGTACCTGTTACCCCAATATGTCCTCTACAGCGCCCCACAAACTTGTTCCTCGTTTTTCTTTATGTGTGTTCCTCGGCTACTCCTTGGAGCACAAAGGCTATCAATGACTTGATCTTCAGTCGAATCGCATTCTCATTTCTAGATATGTTGTTTTTAATGAATCTTTTTTCCCTTTCTCTGACATGTCTACCACATCCATGGCACCCTCCGCCCTGGACTTTCTTGTCGATGATCATGATCTCACCGCTTTAGTTCCTAGAGCCTCTTTTTTGCGTGCAGGTACAGCAGCTTCCTCAGTGGCACACCCCATGCCCGAGGCCCCACTTGCGCCGTCGAGCCTTGGTGCAGGGTCGTGGTCGCCCAAGTCCGCGTCATCTGGTGCCGCTGCCCCTATGCACCCCGCACAGGTCGTTGCCAGCGGTGCCCCTACCAACCACGAGTGTTGCCGGTCCTGCTGCCCCTGCCGCTCACGCTCAGGTTGTTGCCAGCAGTACCGGCCACACAGTTGCCACTCGACCGACTGTTATCCCTCCGGTGACCAATGCGCACTCTATGCGCACACGTGGCAAAGATGGCATTACACAGCCCGTGGATCGCCTCAATCTCCACGCTGTACCCATGTCGCTTCTTCCTCGCTCCATTCGTGATGCCTTGTCAGACCCTAATTGGCGATCTGCTATACAGGCTAAGTATGACGCTTTGATTGCCAACGACACATGGAGTCTTGTGCCTTGCCCTCCTGGCGTCAATGTTGTGACTGGAAAGTGGATTTATCATCACAAGTTGCTCGCTGATGAGTCTCTGGATCGTTACAAGGCTCACTGGGTTCTGCAGGGTTTCACACAACGGCCCGGTGTTGACTATAATGAGACTTTCAGTCCAGTTGTCAAGCCTGTGACAGGTTGCATGGTTCTCTCTCTGGCATTATCTCAGAACTGGCCCATTCATCAGCTGGATGTAAAGAATGCATTTCTCCATGGCACTCTCACTAAGACAGTGTACTGCGTGCAGCCTTCTGGATTTGTGGATTCTTCTCGCTCAGATTTTATCTGTCGGCTCAACAAGTCCTTATATGGTTTGAAGCATGCTCCTTGTGCTTGGCATCATAGGTTCGCCTCTCACCTTGTGTCCTTTGGATTTGTTGAAACAAAGTCAAATACTTCTCTCTTCATATATCGCCGCGGTCCAGATACAGCCTACTTACTGCTCTATGTTAATGATATTGTCCTTACTGTCTCTTCTACTGAATTACTCAAGAATATCATTGAGGCTCTCCAGCATGAGTTTGCTATGACGGATATGGATTAGCTGCATTATTTTCTGGGCATTTCTGTGACCCACTCCGCAGATGGTCTGTTTCTTTCTCAGCGGCAGTATAGTTAGGATATTTTGGAGCGTGCCGGGATGAGTGCGTGCAAGCTGTCTAGCACACCTATTGATCTCCACTCCAAATTATCTGCTGACGGACCGCTTGTCGCTGATGCTACGTAGTACCGTAGTCTTGCCGGCGCTCTGTAGTATCTGACTTTCACCCGACCAGACATTACCTTTGTAGTTCAGCAGATCTGCCTCTATATGCATGATCCTCGAGAGCCGCACCTCGCTGCTCTTAAGCGGATCCTGCGCTACCTATAGGGCACCCTGTCTCTTGGGTTGACCATGCGCCGATCTTCGCCTATAGATCTTGTTGTTTACATAGATGCTGATTGGGCTGACTGTCCTGACACTCGTCGATCGACCTCTGGCTATGCAATATTTCTTGGGGATAACTTAGTGTCCTGGTCTTCCAAGCATCAGCATACGATCTCTAGATCGAGTGCTGAAGCTGAATATCGTGCTGTGGCAAATGGTGTTGATGAAGCTACCTGGCTGCACCAGCTGCTCCTTGAGATTCGCCACCCCCCTCGACGTGCCACCTTGGTCTATTGTAATAATATTAGTTCTATATATCTCTCCAGCAACCCGGTGTAGCATCAGCGGACAAAGCATGTTGAGATTGATCTCCATTTCGTTCGAGAGAAGGTTGCCCTTGATTACGTTTGGGTCCTATATGTTCCTACGACATCGCACTACGTCGACGTTTTTACCAAGGAACTTCCTATCTCACTATTTCAGGAGTTTCGATCCAGCCTGAATGTTAGCGATGCTCCTGATTAGATTGCGAGGAAGTGTTAGTCTACTATAATTATAGTTGGTTAACCCGCGTGTGTAGCTGTGCGGTTGTATGTGTAAGCCACCCGGCTGGATATATTAATATGGAATACAATTAACAATTGTCACATTTTCAAAATTATAACTTTTGTGTGCAAACGTTGTAATCTTTCCTTTTAATTTTTGGGAAAAATGAATGTTGTAATTATTTCAAGGTACCAAACTGTATAATGTATAATTACATATGGTACGTTGAGCAATTAACTGCCACACTAATCCAGTATGTTTACACAACCAGCATCCTACTTTTTATTTCACAGAGCGCTGAAAATAATTCCTTCCCAACAGAAAAGGAGTTAGCAAGTTGCCTGAAATTCTGAAGTTACAGTTCATCCCAAAGAACAGGGCACGACGATAAAAAGGAGGAAACTGCTTCCAGAATAGCATGACACGTTATCGATCATCTCTTGCCCCTTTATGCAGATGAAATCTGCGAAATAAAATCCAATGCAAATCATTTTCTCATTCATATGTCATCTACCAGAAGAACAAGGTATTTCTGAGATACCAAATTTTATAATGATTCTATGTGAACTAGATAGCTCTTGGATAAGCTCATCTGTTGATGTGCTGACTTGTCTTTTTTTTTAATAAGGGATAGCGCCCGGTTGCATCAAAGACGCACATAGACATCTGACTTGTCACTCCTGGTTTTAACAAAATTAAATAATCAAACATGCTTGTAGGCTGTAGCAGGAATTATCTTCGTTCATCTTCATAGATTACTAGTACAAGTTGAAACAACTCAGGAGTATATATCCCAGATGAAAATCCTCTGAATATTAGATCTGAATATTATTGTTAAAAATGCACCACCCAAGAGTATCTTTCTCCAGCATTATTAGTTCTAATGTACTATGAAAGCCAACCTTGCCGAATTGCTAACCAAGGTTCTATTTTGACAACAACAAAAGCTGCATTATTATCATTATCCTGCTAGAACGTGGCATTGTGCTACAAGATCAGTAGACGCACATGGTTGGTAATGTCATCTGCCGACAGTGAAGGGATCAAAGATGAGGTTACTAGTCTTTTCAGAAATATTTTTTCATTAAAACTAACAAAGGGTCAACTGATTCACAAATATTCTGAGAACATGTAGTGACTATTGGTTTACACAAAAAAAATTGTCACAACATAAGTTGTCCATCATTTTATATCTAACATTCACAGGTATAAAGACATACAAAATTGACTCTAAAGACAACTGAAGGTGACACTAAAAATGCAAATGCATTTCCATTACAACATTCCAAACCAATTTTTTCAGAATTATATTTTTTTATCGTAGAAATATATATTTTTTTAAGGAGAAGTGCATGTACCATATGCCAAAAGAGAGGGAAAAATGATAAAGATAAAAAGACAGGAAATATTAGTCTCTAATAGTTGGATCTCCTTGTACCACAATGGTGGCCACATAGCAATTTGCAATCCATCGTAGAGAAAGTGCCAAAGCGTGAAACTGACTGAGATCTCGCCGCGGAACTGGGAAACGCCAAGAGAACAGGACGAGAGACAAAAGCAAAACTGCTGCCAGAACAGTACGATCAATGCGTCCCTTTTTATGATCTTAATTAATTACCCCTCTCTAACCTAGTATTAGCAGCCTCTCCTCTCTGGTCTGGTCATAGTTAAAGATTTGCCATGTTAAAGCCAGTGATGGATCCAACGTGGGGCTCTACCCCCAACTCGCTAGATCTCCACGGAGAATGAGAGGAAGGGAAAGAAGAAGAGGGGACTGACGAAGAAGAAGCCCTCCTCTATGTTGTGGTTGGATCCACCCCTTTTGAAGCAATGCAAGCTTTAAGCAGTAGTTGCTCCCAGAAAGCTCCCTATGCAAGCATTAATTCGATCGAGCGAATAATTCAGTGAAAAATAAAGTAATACATAAAAGACATTTTGTGTTATGTTTTGTTTTACATTCACTTAAATAAAAAGGAGTGACATATTATCTTTGTCAAATAACCAAGTAACATTTAGTCAAAAACGCCCACATACATACATGATCGCTCACGCTACCACACGTATACACAAAAATATATATCCGAATAGTCTAGAGGTCCTGTTTGGTATAAATGTTGAGTGATGGTTGATTGCTTATGCTGAGTTTAAGATTATTATTCGAGGTCACTTACAAATTAAATGTTATAAAGTTTAAAAAGTTGTTTTAGAAAAGTTTTTGGAAAAATGCGGATGAAAAATAATTATTGAAGAAACAATACAGCTTACTAGCTTAAAAAACGTGCAATGGATAATCCATGAGCCCGTTTAATTTAGAATTTTTAGCAGATTATTGATAAGGATTATATACTTTGATTATAGTTATAAAAGTATAACCAATGCAATACAAAGTTTCTTGACAAAAATTTGTATTTTTCGACATGGAGCAAACACGAAGTAAAGTAAACACCCCCATGTTAATAATCTGATGAAGAAGAGAATAATAGGCCTAAACCAATTGTCCTATTCTTTTTTCATTATCAAATATTGATTACTATAGACATGCTTTTTAACTTTATGTTTTATACAAAATTTTACTATATAAATTTCTTGTCTAATCTTTTAAAAATAATTTTAAAACTTTTTAATAATTTATTCAGTCATTTATAGCCATCACCAAATCAAATAATTCATAAAATCTAAAAATCTAATGAGAAAAAAGCTCAAACTAGCTTAAGCTCAATATAAAATAGAAGGTGTGTTTTTTAGCTCATGCGTTCTAGGTTATTGCGGTTAAGTTTTCTTATTCATCAGTATTTATTACAAAAACTTTTTAAATTTTTTTATCAATTTCTTGATATTTAATTCATCCATTTGTAGCTTAAATATTTGCTTTTTCAAACTTGTTTTTTCAATACCTCTTGGTGGTTCAGGGCATTATAGCATCCAAATATTAATCAAAATAATTTACAACATAAAAACGCTATAAGTAATTTCGAAATATTAAATCCAAATAGCTTAACAACATAAAAACGCTGTAAGCAGTATGTTGGTAGTTAGCATTATCTTTTATAATATTAGTTAGCTATAACCAAAAAGAAGATACAGATTTACACATATGCTTATATGCTCCTAAAAACAGTAAACAACCATGCCTAGCCATTTCACCACGTACCACCTTCCATTTTATACCATGTCTTGCCATACAAACAGCTATAGTTCATCTTAGAATAAACTCTATGGCCTTATCAGCTAACAGCATTGATTAAATATAAATAAGAAAAAAACATTGATTAATTGATTATAAAAAAGATATAACAACCTTGGAGCTAGCAATCTATCCCCACACCTCGTGACCATCCTTAATCTTCCCATATAACATCAAGATAACATATTTTTTACACTACCACGTCACTACCCAGTGGACACTTTATTTTTATCCCCAACCAGATCGAGAATATCCATCCATCCCACGGTTAAAATTTTTATCGAGCTAATCCCATGGTTAAAATTAGCTAATTACTTTATCCAGTACTGCTCCAACAAAACCCAAAACCGCACGCAGCACAAGACCCGGGGTGCACAAAACTCCCCGCATCCAACGACCACCCTCCCCTGATTCCTCTGCTTTGCTGTTCCTGTTCCTCGCCGATCAGATTTGGTGATGTTAGATCATCAGATTAGGGATTAAGATTAGATTAGGCCAAGCAGCTTGCTTCTTGGAGCGACAAAACAAGTGATCTCCTCGTTGTTTAGTCGCTGTAACCATCGTTGTTTAGTTTAATTTAATCGTCAAAGAGTCCAAGAGGAGAGGTAATTTTTTTGAACAATTGGTTAATTGGCTCTCCTTTTCTTCCTCCTCATCTTGCCATGTTTTGTATTTCCACGCTTTGCCCGTTTCTTTGACTCCAGCTCTCTGTTGACTCGCACTGCACTCTCTTATACCCTTTTTATTGCTGTTGATTTCTCTCTTTTTTCAGAGATTCAGAGGTGAGGTGTATGTAAACAGATTTGGAGTTGTGAGGTTTCTTGGGGAGGAGAGGAGGAAGAACCTGTCTGTCTCTGAATCTCTGAATTTCACTGTGTGTGAGAGAGAGGGAGAGGAGAGATGGCAGGTGGGTTCGGCGGCGGCGGCGAGGCCATCGCCGGGAGGGCGGAGCAGTACGAGGGGAAGATCACCGGATACTTCATCCTCGCCTGCATCGTCTGCTCCTTCGGCGGGTCACTCTTCGGCTACGATCTTGGAGTCTCCAGTGAGTGTTCTACATCTTGTTCTTGTTTGTTCCTTCTGTTCAGTTCTTGGAATTTACTTCTTTTCTTTTTGTATTTCATGTCCATTAACGATCTGTTCTGAGGTTTTTGTCTCTGAATTGTCTGGACTTCTCTCGAAAAGTTTATTTCATTGGTTCGGAATTAAATCATTGAGCAAATTAGTAAACAAATCGTTTCCGAATTTGACAAAGGAATAAGAAACCGATATTATTCTGGTCGAGATTTTGTTAATGGTCTCGATCAGGGTTAATACTAGTGACTGAAAAAAGAATTCGTTGTCTAGGCCAAAAGAGTAGAAGGAGAACAGTGTTAATCATGGCGTCTGTATCTTGCTTTCCTGTGCAAATGTTTATTTTTTGATGCAATTATTTGGCACTGATGCAGAGCTGCCCGGTGTAATTAGGAACCTATTGTTAGCCACTTAACGTGCAGTGACTTGTCACCTCATTTTCAGTAGAGATATCTTCTCTCATGTAAAGCATTTAAACACCCCAAGAACAATGTAAATACGTTCTATTTCTCTTTGACAATACATAGAAAAACATTTCTTTTTGGCGAAAGAACAATGTAAAAGACTCGAACTAGCACTAATACTGCAATCCTGACATCTTGCAGTTGATCATAAAGTTGAAATGTTTATGCTTTGCAACTATCGAACCAATCTTTGCAAAAAATGCAACCTTGATGCTTTGCAATTACAGAACATTCTTTGCAAAAGAAAACTGCAATCTTTAATGCAACCTTGATGCTTTACATTACAATCTTTTATGCTTTGCAGTTGCTGAACAATCTTTGCGAAAGTGCAACCTTGATGCTCTGCAATTGTCTAACAATCTTTGCAAAAATATAACCTTGGTGCTTTGCAATGATCGAACAATCTTTTTGCAAAAGTGCAATCTTTATGCTTTGCGACTGCAATAGTATCGAAGAAATCGTTGAAGAAATTAGCAAGCAAACAATCGATCGATCTTGACAACAAAAAAAATGTAAAAATGTGCAGGTGGAGTGACCGCCATGGACGACTTCTTGATCAAGTTCTTCTCGGACGTGTACGAGCGGAAACGCGCGCACCTCCACGAGACGGACTACTGCAAGTACGACAACCAGGTGCTCACCCTCTTCACCTCCTCGCTCTACTTCGCCGGCCTCATCTCCACCTTCGCCGCCTCCTACGTCACCAAGCGCCGCGGCCGCCGCGCCAGCATCATGGTCGGCGCCGTTAGCTTCTTCCTCGGCGGCGCCATCAACGCCGCTGCCGCCAACATCGCCATGCTCATCGTGGGCCGCGTCCTGCTCGGCGTCGGCATCGGGTTCGGCAATCAGGCCGTGCCGCTCTACCTGTCGGAGATCGCGCCGTACAAGATCCGCGGCGCCGTCAACCAGCTGTTCCAACTCACCACCTGCCTGGGCATCCTCGTCGCCGACGTGATCAACTACTTCACCGACAAGATCCACCCCTGGGGCTAGCCATGGGACCCGCCACCGCGATCTTCGTTGGCGCGCTCTTCTGCCGGAGACGCCCAACAGCCTCGTCGAGCGCGGCGAGCTCGAGGAGGCCCGCCGCGTGCTGGAGAAGGTGAGGGGGACGCGGAAGGTGGACGCCGAGTTCGAGGACCTCAAGGAGGCGAGCGAGGCGGCACGCGCGGTGCGCGGCACGTTCCGGAACCTCCTCGCCGTGCGCAACCGGCCGCAGCTCATCATCGGCGCACTCGGCATCCCGGCGTTCCAGCAGCTGTCCGGCATGAACTCCATCCTCTTCTACTCGCCGGTCATCTTCCAGAGCCTCGGGTTCGGCAACTCCGCCGCGCTCTACTCCTCCATCATCACCGGCTCCATGCTCGTCGTCGGCGCCGTCGTGTCCATGGTTGTCGTCGACCGCATCGGCCGCCGCTTCCTCTTCATCGAGGCCGGCATCCAGATGATCTCCTCCATGGTTAGTAAAAACACATCGTTTCTTGGTTCTTGACTACAAAACTACGGCGACATGGCTGACGCCGCCGGCGAGGTTTTTGCATTAATGCAGGTGGTAGTGGCGGTGATCCTGGCGCTCAAGTTCGGGCACAGCGAGGAGCTCTCCAAGGGCGTCGGCAAGGTGCTGGTGGTGGCGATCTGCCTCTTCGTCGTCGCCTACGGCTGGTCATGGGGGCCACTGGGATGGCTGGTGCCGAGCGAGCTGTTCCCGCTGGAGATGAGGTCGGCGGGGCAGAGCGTCGTCGTCTGCGTCAACCTATTCTGGACGGCGGTGGTGGCGCAGTGCTTCCTCGCCGCCATGTGCCACCTCCGGTGGGGCGTCTTCATCCTCTTCGCCTCGCTCATCGTCGTCATGTCCATCTTCGTCATCCTCCTCCTGCCGGAGACGAAGCAGGTGCCCATCGAGGAGATCTGGATGCTCTTCGACAAGCACTGGTACTGGAAGCGCATCGTCAAGAAGGACCCCAAGTACCAAGGCCGCCACCACCACGAGATGGCCGACGTCGCCGGCGCCGGCGCCGGCGTCAAGCCGGAGGTTTAGAGATTGGGTTTAGATAATGCTGATCATGATCAAGATAATGATGATGATGATAATTAGTAACTTTTAATAAAGTTTAAGGGGTGATGGTTAAGATTTGATCTTTAATTGTTCACGTGAGGAGAACACGTTCTTGGCGGTAGCTTTGATCATGATGCAAAGAAGAGGCATAAGGGTTAATGTTGCTGCTTTAAATTGTTGTGCTTGTGTTTATAGTTTAGTTCATGTTCTTCAGAATTCTATTCAGTGTCGGATGCAGGATTTTCAGGATGGTGTTGTTGGGGGCTGGTTAATGAATCTTCCAATGCTAATGTTCTGAATTCTTCAAATTGTTCTCAAAAGAATTACACTTGCTATGAAAATTTTGAATGGTATGTTACAGATGGTTCTTCATTTGGCAGGTACAAATTTGCTCCTAAAACGCTTTAGTGTGAAAATGACCATCATGGCACCAATCTATCACTTATAATTAACAGTTTTACATAGGTCATCTGTGATTGATGCAATGCTGACACAACAGTGGAGCTAGATCATCAGTGATATCAAATGATAGTACGAGATATTAGCTGAACATCATCTGTGACTGATGCAGTGCTGACACTACAGTTGAGCTAGATCAGGGGAATCAAATGATAAAATGCTATCAGAGCATCAAAATAATCAAAAGATTTGCAGTCGCTTTCATTCGTCAAATGGTCATAGGGGACGATTTAAAATAGGACAATGCACATGCATATGTCTCACTCATCAGTCATCTCGTATTTCAGTCCACAGCCAGTGCTGCATATCTCTAGCGATCTTGCAATTCACGCTGTTCTATGCGCCTAGCAGTAAACTGAAAATTCAGAATTGGTGTCGGCATCAATTATACCTGTGATGAAATTGACGTGTACATGAAGATTTTCCTACTACTCTCTGTCATCATTTTGGTCTGCACTTTAGCATTATTTTGAAGTTTCAGGCTTGCTAAGATTTGTATCTATCATCAAGAAATGTATCAATTCAGTTTGCAAATCGCATAATTTAGTCATGCTGAGGTTACCAACTCATCCTCTCGTTTTTTGCACGCACATTTCTTAAAATACTAAACGGTTTATATTAATATATTTTTTAAGTTTTTTTAATATTTAATTAATTATGCACTAATATGAAATGTATGCATTCAGTTTGACCTTTCTAAGTGATAGTTTAGTCGGTGCTACTTATCTGTTGCTAATTTATCTTGCATTGCTTGTGCTAATACGATACACTTCTGAATATCCAAGAGTCTCCTGTTTCTGAAAAGTCTTTTGTCTACAGATTGGAAGCATCAAACTTCTCTCATGAAACAGACGTAAGACTTGCGTAGCATCGGCAACTTTGAATTCCCATTTTATGTAATTCCCAAGAACTGAACAAGATTTACGACACTGCAACTGAAACTGACCGAACTAAACACCGGTAATTTGGTAATTTCCCATGCAAGTAACTGTCAATCCGAGTGCAGAAGGATTAATCTAATCCCATTCTTTTTTTTCAGCCGGCGTGTAGAATAATAACTTGCAAAAACACCAATCACTGACGATACAAACTTTCAGTACATTAAATACGTATTTTTCTGGCAGAGTCTTATTCTCCTTGTCCTCAAATATAAGGAATTTTGACTTTTTTAAGAGAGATTAAAGATGAATAAAAAAATAGAATGCCCTTACATTTGTAGATAAGATAGCAAAGAATTTAAATGATAAGTAATTGATAGGACAACCTATATTTGTGAACAAATAAGAGGAGACAAAACCCATTGTATCTGTGTAAGGATGGAGTACTTTTCAACATATATTCATGTTTCAGTCAAAATTAAAAACAGTCAGAGTGTTTTAGTGTTGTCACACATCAGAATGTGAATAGCTGAACATTGAGTACTAGACTTCTGGTATAGATGAATGCATCTGAATTGCAAAGGATGAGGCATTTGATAAGTAAAACGAACTTACAAAGTCCAAGCCTAAGGGATCATGAGGCCTCTAGGTTTCCATTATCATGCAGATATGCCATCAGTTCACTTTGCGCCACTCTACTGAGCAGCCTGTTCAGACCGGAACATAATTATGAAGCAGCGATTACATGATGATCTATATAACACTAAGTCGAAATTAGAGACTGACAACATATGTTGTCGTCTTGTTGCTAACCATATGTCCAGAAGCAATTTTTTAATCCGGTGGCATGCAAAAATGACTGTAGCTACGTTGGCAACTAAGAACAACAGCAACAAAGATAGTAACAAATTTGTCGAAGATTGTTCAATTTCAGACTTACGATTGCCACGGTTCAGACATCATTTGGCTTCAGTCTAAACATAGGCGATCTTACATGATTCCAGTAACATATGTGCCATTTCTTGGGCAAGCCACATTGTTCAGATTGGAGAACGGTATTCAGGGGTAGGGTGGGGCTAGAAGACAGCCACAGAGCACCATGCACACCTTACTTACACCTTGGAAAATATACCTTGTTAACATAGCCACCCAACATTGCCGTCTGAACATTTCTCTGGAACTTCTGTGGGTCATCTCAGAGGACAGCCGCGGTATCATGGTTCAAGGGATCCTCATCATTGGGTTGCTGCAGGTAATATTGTGAGATTGTTACGTGAGAAAATGCAGTGCAAATGGTGAGTTCTATTCCACAAAGAAAACATTTTCACGTGAAATTTAAAATTGAAATATGACAGGTAGAGTAGTTTAGACATCTGCATGAAAAGCTACCCATCAATCTGGTTCATACAAAATCATGTGTCACTTGATATTTTCCATCGAAAATAAGATACTAAGTAGTTATTGCTAATCGAAAACAACATACTGAACAATTAATCTCATCTCAAAAAAAAACACTTACAATGAAAAGAAGATTCAAGCCATATACAGTGGTATTGATATTCAAGACAGGCTTCCAGTCATCACGCAGAATGTTCAGGCAGACATTTCCGTCCAAAGTCAATATTAGGGTGTCAAAAGAATTAGTACCGATAAAGAAAGGAGTATGCTACAGTTAATAGAATCTATGTTACCTTAGAAATGTGTACAGTGACTAAAACCCCCGAGAGTATACAAAGGAGATTGGGTCTATATATATACAACTCAGGCCAATGGTCTGTCTAATACCCCCGTAGTTACAGTGGGAGGGAAACGGACGTAAAGACTGGATCGAAAACTGGTGAACAAAGACGTGGGCAGGCTTTTGGTCATTATATCGGCAAACTAATATGCCGATGGTACATGAAGCACCCGAACCTGTCCTAATGTGACCTTGTCACAGACAAAATAGATACCGATCTCGATGTGCTTGGTGCGTCGATGATGCACCGGGTTGGCGGTCATGTAGACGGCACTGACATTATCGCAGTAGACAACGGTCGCAGTGGAGAGGGGTGCACGGAGCTCCTGGAGAAGCTAGCGAAGCCAGCAGCATTCGACGACGGCGTGGGCGACGGCGCGGTATTCGGCTTCGGCGCTAGACCGGGACACTGTAGTCTGTGTTTTAAGAACCAGGATACGAGAGTGTTAACGAGATAAACGCAGTAGCCAGATGTAGACCGTCGATAGTCGGGGCAGCCTGCCTAGTCCGCGTTGAAGTACGTAGTGAGGGAGTCGATCGGGCTGGAGCTGAGATGCAGCCCGCTGGAGAGGGTGCCCTTCACGTAACGTAGGATTCGCTTGAGTAGCGCGAGGTGAGCTTCGCGCGGAGCATGCATGAAGAGATGCACTTGCTAGACAGCGTACGTGAGGTCGGGCCGAGTGAGGGTAAGGTATTGGAGAGCCCCGGCAAGACTCCGATAGTGAGAGGGATCGGCTACAAGTGCGCCATTGGCAGCGGAGAGTTTGGCTCAAGTGTCGACCGGAGTGGCCATGGGGTGACAATTGGCTATGTCCGCATGCTAGAAGAGGTCGATGGCGTACTGGCGTTGGGAAAGAAAGAGGTCGTGGGAGGAACGGGTTACGGAGATGCTAAGAAAATGGTGGAGAGGACCAAGATCGGTCATGGCGAACTCAGAGTGGAGTCGGGCCATGATCTGGTCGAAGAAAGATGTCGAAGACGCTGTAAGGACAATGTCATCGACATATAAAAGTAGATAGGCAGTGACGGAACCAATATGGAAAGTGAACAGGGAACTATCGGACGCAGAGGCCACGAAGCCGATGTGCCGAAGATAGGCAGCAAAGCGCTGGTACCAGGCACGAGGGGCTTGTTTGAGGCCGTAGAGAAAGCGTTGAAGAAAACAGACGTCGTCGGGACGAGAAGAGTCGACGAAACCTAGGGGCTACTGGCAGTAGACTGTTTCCGTCAGGTGGCCGTGAAGAAAAGTGTTCTTCACGTCTAGCTGATGGATCAGCCAGGAGCGAGAGGCAGCCAAAGTGAGGACGACTCAGATGGTGGCGGGTTTGATGACGGGACTGAAGGTCTCGTCGTAGTCGACACTGGGTCGTTAGGAGAAACCCCGGACTACCCAGCGAGCCTTGTGACGGGCAAGTGAGCCATCGGCGTGGAATTTGTGTTTGAAAATCCACTTACCAGTTACAATGTTGGCGCCGGGAGGTCGGGGAATGAGGCGCCAGGTCCCGTTGTCTATTAGGGCCTTGTACTTGTCGGCTATGGCCACGCGCCACTGAGGGTCAGCCAGGGCTGAGCGAGATAGAGCTGTGGACGGCGGAGAGCCCGTAGCGCTGAGTGGGGCGGAGAGACCTGGTCTGGGAGCAGGTGACCATATGAGAGGTGGAGGGAACTGGAGCCGATGGGGGTGCGGGAGTAATGGGAAGAACTGATCGGGTGGGGGCGTCATCGGCTCCGAGTCGGCGACTGTAGATGAGAGGAAAAGAAGAAATTAGATTAGCTTGAGCCGATGGGGTTGGGTGGGCCGAGTGGTCTGATCGGTCCGATAGAGATGGATCAGCCAATAAGGTGGGGGGAGCCGATGGAAGTTGAGGAGCCGATGGAAGTGGGGTGTCCGATGGAAAGGGGACAGTATCGGCTGAAGGATAAACGGGATCGGTATCGGACGATAGAGGTAGGGCTGATGGGGGTTCGATGGTTGGGACATCGGACCGAATAGTGGTGGGATATGTGAAGGGTAAGTCCTCAGCAGCGGCCGATGAGGGGGCCGATAGAGGGGGCATGGTGTTGGTGAGGAGGAAGTCGAGAGATCACTAGAGGAGGATCTTAGATGAAGTAGACTGAAGGAAAAACATGTCTTGTCAAAAATGACGTGACGAGAGACAATCCGTCGGGTGAAAAGGTCGAGACATTGGTATCCCTTGTGAGAGGTGGGATAGCCGAGGAGAATATAGGCGGTGGAGCGAGGAGCGAGTTTGTGGGAAGCTATGGTGGTGAGGTTTGGGTAGCAGAGGCACCCAAAAACGCGAAGGTGGGAGTAGTCGGGTGCCGTGCAGTAGAGAAGGGCATAGGGAACGTTGTTTTGAACGAAGGAGCATGGACGCCAATTAAGAAGATACGTCGTAGTAGCCAGAGCTTCAGCCCAATAAGTGGCAGATAAATGGGTGTAAAGTAGCATGGTGCGACTGATGTTGTTGAGGGTGCGAAGGAGGCGCTTAGCTTTACCATTCTGAGGAGAGGTGTAGGGGCAAGAGAGCCAGAGATGGATGCCCTGCGAGGTGAGGAGTGTTGTAACAGTACGGTTAACGAATTTTGTACCGTTATCGGCTTGTAAAGCCTTGATGGGGAGGTTGAACTGAGTGGACATGTACGTGACGAAGTGAGTGAGGTGAGAGGCAACCTTGGATTTGTTGATGAGCGGAAAAGTCCAGCAATAGTGTGTGTAATCGTCGAGTATAGCAAGGTAATACTGATTACTGAAGACACTTTTAACTGGAGACGTTCATACATCACAATGTATAAGTTCAAATGGGCGTGAGGTACAGGAGAGAGAACTAGAAAAGGGCAGACGCAGATGTTTGCCAAGTTGACATGAGTGACAAACTGTGGAGCTGCTGTGGATATATCAGATGGAGGCGCTGCGACAGAGGGTGGCAACAGCATCGAGGCCGGGGTGGCCAAGGCGAAGGTGCCAAAGGTTGGTGGAGAGGGCGACGCTGGCGTGTGGAGTGGACGGCGCAGCGGGAATGGTGTAGAGATCTCTGCCACTATTACAGCAAAAGATCTGTCGTCGAGTTGGGATATCCTTCATATAGAAACCAGACGCATCAAATTCGATGGAGCAATTGTTGTCTCTTGTGAATTGGCGAATAGATATAAGATTGTGAATAAGAAAAGGTACGATAAGAACATTATGTAGAGGGAGGTTAGTGGTGGATGTAGACAGAGAGGAGTCACCTCGGCATTGGACAGGAAGAGAGTGACCATTGTCGATGGTGACAAAGGGGGAGGAAGAGAGGTGACAGGAGAGAAGTATACCGGGCGATGACGCCATGTGTGAAGATGCCCTAGAGTACAGCACCCAAGGGTGCTATGGTTGGAGCATCATCTGGTTGAGGGCAGCTATGAGGCCAGCCTGGTTCCAGAAGAGAACCGATTGGGTGGGTGGAGTCAATAGCATCGACTGAGGCGGCAGAACAGGAGCCGATGTCGGGTGAGTCTAGGGATGGGCGTCGAGAACCCCGGGTTGCCAGCCGATGGGGCTGCCTGGCGGGGGCTAGGGCGCCCAGGGGTTGTAGCAGAGCCATAGACCCATGGGACCGACAGGTTGGGCAGGGACCGAGGCAGGTCATGGTTGCAGCGGACCCTGCCAGGTCCTGCCTTTGTCTTTGCCCTTGCCTTTCCCGGTGCGGGTTGTGCTGCCATAGCTGGAGCCATGGCCACCAATGCTGCGGGAGGAAGGGGCAGTGCAGGAAGCTCAGCAGTCATTATCGGTTGTGGCAAGAAGAGCGGTGTGGGCCACTGTCTTCTCATCGTTGGCCAAACGGAGTTCTTTAAGAATTAGCATGCCATGCGCCCGGACAAACGATAGAAGAGGTGTGGCGTTGGCGATGTCATCGGCGGTGTTTGAGAAGCGAGGATTGAGGCCTCGCAGAATGGCGAGGACGAGTTGAGAGTCGGCCACAGGGTGGCCAACGTCTCGAAGAGCAGCAGCCTTGACCTTGAGGCGCTAATAGTATGAGGAGACAGAGGAGTCTCCTTGTACCATGGAGTGGAACTCGTTGAGGAGGAAGATGGCGCGAGACTGCTTGTTGGCTAGGAAGATCCGCTCAATGGCCACCTAGAGACCCCGGGCGGTAGGGTCGGTATTGTCCATGGCGAGGTCGAGGACAGATTCGTCGACCGAGTCGAGCAGCCAGCTGCGCACGCAGCACTCAGCGATGTCCCACTGAGGATCATCGGGGTGAGGTGGAGCGGAGCCATCAATATGGGACTGGAGGCCGAATTTTCCACAGAGATTTGAAGAAGAAAATCCACTTGGAATAATTGGCGTTAAGGTCAAGCGAGATAGGAACGTGAGATTTCACGTTCACAGCAGCGTAAGGAGGGGAGAAGATCGGCGAGGTGGTGCCCGAGGTGTGGTCTGAGGTACCAAGGGCCGAAGCAGACTCGGTGACTGGGAGGGTGCCGGAGCTGAGGACGGACTCGGTGGCCATGATGGGAGAACGGGAGCAAATAGCCGATGGGAGAAAGAAGCCGATGGGAGAGAGAAGCCGATGAGAGGACAGATCGCCCGATCAAGGATGTGAGAAGCCGATGGAGACGACGAGCGTGGAGGTGCACCGGCGTCAGAGAATGAGAGAGGCACGAAGCAAGAAGAGAAACGGAGACGGGTGCGAGGCGAGACGAGGAGGCGGATCGAGACCGTCACCTGGTCACGCGGAGGTGGGACGGAGAAAAGAGGATGACTGCGGGAGAGACAGGAGAAAGAAGAAACGGGGGCGAGAGAGCGAGGAGAGTGCCGGGAGGAGAGTACCGGGAAGAGGGTCGGCGACGGGAAGAAGACGTCGATGAGGAGGAGGAAAGGGTCGGCTTGTCGGAGGAAGAAGCTTGCGCGCTGGAGATGTCTAGACTTGTTCTGATACCATGTAGAAATATGTATGGTGACTAAAACTCCCAAGAGTATACAAAGAGTTAGGTCTATATATATATACAACACAGGTCAATGGTCTGTTTACCACTTAGTCTTGCACTGCTCATGAGGGTAGGCAGGAGGTACTTGCAAAGTGAAAACAAATGCTCCACCATGAATGAAAAAGACATTGGATGTTAGAATAGTAAATTTTCAATTCAAAATAATCTGAAAAAATTACATCCATCTGTACTTTGAAAACACACAGATGATTTATTTTCAATACCATCACTTCTGTTTTTTAGGGTAAATATGTCAACCATATTGTTTATGATGTTTTTACAGCAATGGAAAGGGGACGAAAAAATCTACAGGTAAAAGATTCCAGTACTCCTGGAAGATAGCATAGGAAACATCTGATAAAAAATGAAAGCAGTTTATCTATAACAGGAATTATTAGCTCCTTTTATTTCTATTTGAAATTTTAAATAGAATGGAATAACCCTTTTCCCTTATACATCCAGAGAAATCGTCAGGTGTGATCTAAAATATGAGCTCGTCCTCTTAAACCATATTAATTAACAAACATGTCCCCAAGTACACCAAAAGTGCAATGCTTATGATTCAATGCTGTTAAGAAGCACCCAATGCCTCCTACCACTCGGAAAGGTAGGAGAGTAACCTCCATGTTCATTAGATCATCCTTTCCATTCGGAAAGGTAACTGTAGTTTTCCTTGGAAGATTAAGCTCAGCAATATCTGTAAGATATAAAGTTAACAGTCAGCAAGATTCATATTCAGAAAACTATCATAATGGAAAAGGAACTATTTTCGTCAAATGCAAAAATCCAATAGACAGTAAGAGACAAGCATTCCTATGATGTTACTATTTAAATAGACGACTTGAGTGAAAGACAGGTTTCTAGCAATAGAATGTAATCAGCCAATCATATCTAAACTTCAATGTGGAATTATTTCTGGTAGTGGATTATATGCATGTCACGTGTTCAATTTGAGTTGAAATAACCTTAATTAGATTTTAGTTGAAACAGCAGAATTTAGTAAAATTTAAAATTGGACATTTGGGTCTTTCTCCATATTAACATATAAAATTCATGGTATTACCATAATTGTCACACATAGCAGCATGCTTGTGTGTGCCCATCCTTTGTCCCAACATCCTGTCTGGTACTGCCGAGTGCCCACAGCCCACCACTCCCAAGTCTCACCACGCTGCCAGCCCTCTCCCTAACAGCCTTATCCTCTCCTCTAACTCCCTTCATGGACCATATAGAACTACAGAAGCGGGAAATAGAGACAGTACAGGCTCAACCAATATGTTGACCAAAGTACAACACAATTTGTACAGTGAGGGACATTACATACATAGGTAATATGTGGCAATTAGATTCTCATTTAAATCATACTAAATTCAAATTCTCAAATAATCAATCAAATAAACAATAGTTCAAAGCATGTTCATTTGTATGGGGAAACAGAAAAAGGATAAAACTTTGGTTTTAACTAGAGCCCTATCTACTCGTTTGCATAGTAAAGAAAAAACAAGTTTACTCTGCATATAATTTACTATAAGTTAGAAAGCAGTTAACTAACACACTTAGGACAAATAATTCACGTAGAAAATGAATGACACGGTTATAGAGATGCAAATACATAAATTAGCAAGAAAGAGTATCAATTTAACACTAATCAGCACACATTGAATAGCATAATATCAGAAAGCAAGAAACCAAATGACAGGAGTAATACAATCAAATAACTTCTGCTAAAACAAACCTTTATGGAGACGCAATTCTCCTGGACTTTGCTTCTTAGCAGGAGGTCTCCATTTGTACTTGCGGTCTCTTCCTTCTTCTCTCCCTTTAACTTAAAAAGGTTCAACATCTTCTGCCAAACAAGCGAGAAAAGTTTACAATGAAGAATTAAAAAGAATGTGTTTTTTTACAAGATAAACAAAACTGAAAATTTAACAAAAGAAAAGCATCCGTTGGAACTAAAGGATGCAAGTAAAAATTAATGATTATTACACAGAGAACAATTAGTTCAGTCAGTTATCGCAATACGGAAACTTGCAATCTCAGTTTCTTTAATCATCACAATAGGGGAACCTACCAACCTCTTCAGGCCTGAATGCCTTTAGCAGCCATCAGGCATTCCACATCAATTTCTCTTATCTAATATATTTTGACTCAGTAAGTGGGTCATAGTTCATTCATAGACCATAATTATAGGTGGAATCTCTTGAAGATAGTCTAAAATTTTGTAAATTAGGTGAGACACAATCATTCATCGTACCATTGAACAGTCAAAGAAAACACCATGGTTAGCACCATGATGAGTTGAAGCTCAACATATAAAACAAATGAGAAATACCGATTTCCACAGGACCTGTTAACATAACATATTTGCACTAAACATTGACAACCCGAGTTCAAAAGAAAAGGCAACCACAGCTACTTTAAATTTAGTGTCAAACAACGGCTACCAAGTACTACACCTAAAATCAAGAGTTAAATACATTGAATTCTCAACATCCAAAAGAAACCGTCGAAAATACTAATGCATACAGGTTTCTGCACATTACACATTATGGAGTGAACTATAAAATCTATGAATGAAAAAGTACTCCTAAGCCCCATTGATTCCAGGTGCATCCTAATTTTTACTAACAAGGTGACAAAAATCCAACAAAAGTAACAACAGGGACTAACCCTAACAAAATAGTTTAACTCCCGACTTCAGCCAATAAAGCTGCGGCGAAAAAACGTTTACTTTTGATCCTCATTTTACTTACTATAATGAAACAAAACGTTGTACAAACTTTTAATCCTCATTTTACTTACTATAATGAAAATCCGTATGGGCAATCAGACACCTTCTAATCAGCATATGGGCTAAGTTTATTAGCTGCACATAAAACAAAACGAGTTATTAATAATGATTAATTGGGTATTAATTATTACAAAATTAAAATCTAGATTTATTTACTTTTTTAAAGTAACTGTAGAAAGTTTTTTTAAAAAACACAATTTAACAGTTCTGGAATAATCTTGTTAACGAAAAACGGAATAGTAGCAAAAGCTAAATCAAACAGTGCCTAGGTTTTAGCTCTAGACACTGAGCCACGGTAGGTTGTCTGGCATCAGGTCACCCTTACGTATATACTATAGCATTTTTTTCTTTGGCGTACTAAAGGTAGTTGGGCAGGCATATTTGATTTATTTCAAAGGGAAAAAAACTGCGAATTAAACCTCTTTCCTAACTAGTGTATCAGTGTATGGTAGGTAGCTCTGTGATTAGAAGGCTGTGGCCACGATTGTTGGCATGTCACAAAAACAATTACACCATCATTACATTATAGACATATTTGTACGTCGTGGCCTATGAGCCGTGCTATATCTGCTAGACTGCGTTCAAATTATGTAGTCAATTGGTTAATCCAGTACTCCCTCCAGTCACTTTTATATGACTCGTTTAGGATATAAAACTAGTGAGTAACTTAGCGTGATTTTATTGTATGAAATGTCAAATAATATCGACCGGACGTAGGTCCTCTAGCAGTGGCTGCCACTGCATGAGCAGTACTGTACTCACCCTTAACCCTGCAAACTGTCAGACTACACAAGTAATCTGTAGAGGAAGAATCAGCAATTATCCATCATCCTGCTCCAGGTTAGGCTACTTGTGTTTCCGGGTCCTTTCACTGTACATTTTCTAGGGGCCTTTTTATCTTTGGCCTCATGCTACATTCACCTACGCTACAGCCCAATAGCGGGAGGCCTGGATTCCGCTTCTGCTAATCTCAGTACTACTGATATAACGTACGTATTGCCAGACTTTCTTGTTAAGTTACTAATGTGATTATATGGACATGTAGCTCGGATAGTCAAATGATATTACTTGCCATATACTGTAACAAGTATTTGCAATCAGTGATATTCCTATTCCACACTATTCGTATTCATATTCATATCCTCTGTTTTCAAGAAAAAAATATGAGATAGGATGCGGGACAAGAACCATCCCTTCATGCCAAATGATCCACCTTCCGCCACGCCTGGTGTTCATCATCATAAATTTGCTGAAGCAAATCAACATTGAAGTTGGTGGGCAAAATCAAATATCAAACTAGCTGGATAATCCGAGTCAGTGAGCCACCGTTAATGCTTCGGATTGCATGTATGGAACCATGGAGGTTTAGGTTATCAAGAATCTGAATCAATATGCTCGATAGATGTGATTACACTCTGATCCCTGGAGGAGATGAAGCACTAAAGAGAGTAAAGGAGTCTCGAATGTAAGATCCTGAAATCAATATGAACTTAAGGCAGCACTACGAGCAGTCACCTCTCCTCAAGCTTTGCAGCAGCTTTAGGTAGCCCTGGCAATCTGGGTTTATATACCTATAAAGAGGATATTATAAGACAACATGTGAGAAACTTTTGTTGCTGAAATCACACTGAACAAGGTTTTTTTTTTGTTGCAAGAAACAAAAGAAGAATATAAGATGCACACGATACCCATGACGGAAGAGGAAGTCAATGATCACAAGGTTGCAATTTGGCTTGAAAAAATGTGTACTCTGGATGATATTAGCAGCATGTGGTACAGGGATTAATCTGAAGCTATCAATCTCTCCATCTACAAGAGTTGGTATCAGCTTTGTTAAATGTTTTCATGCTAGACTACCATTTGTAGAGAACAGAAAAGTATTTTTGTTCTGTAAAATGAAATGTAAATAAACACCTTCATTATCAGGAACAAAATCTGTAGGAAGTTTGAGGTCATAGCAGAAGAGAACATCCCTTTTGTATCTAAACCCTTCAATATCCATGTAAGAGATCGCTCCAACAGAAGTAGCACTAGCAAACATGGTTATTAAGAGTTAGACTACAGATACTTGCATGGCGAACACGATGAATACCAGTGTGAAATTTATAACATCTCAGGCAACAGTTGTCACATTACTTGCTTGAGATGGATCTTGGGATTCCTGCTTCCTCTTCACATTCCTTGATGACATTCTCTTCACAGGAGATTCCATATGGCTAAAAGTTCTCAAGGGGAATCAGTGCATCAATCAATATAAGTTAACAACTACTCAGTTTCACAACAGAAAACCAACAGGGCAGAGCAAAGTACTGTGCCAACACATGTGAGACTAAAGCTTTGATTGAACTAACGTTTTGACATACAAGATAGATTAAAACATTTTAGAGAAACTTTTTATGAACCCAAGTGCCCACCTATTCATGTAGCCTGTATAATTATAAATAAGAAGTGTGATATTACAATTTATGGCCCCCACAAGCCAGCTGGAACTTCTTATTTAAGCTCCACCAAGAAAATCAGATTAGCAGGTATATAATTGTCGGGGTGCCCCAAAACATTAGGAGCTAAAAATCATATGGACAAGAGTTTAAGGCCATTTGATGCACATCATTTGCATGTAAAAAAAATCCAGCAAGAATAGATGTTTTTGTTGCCTGAAGTATGCTAAGAGCCTAAGACTTTCTTCCCCATAAGTCTGTGTAGCTGGTCATGACCACAACATTCAGAAGATAATTAAATGTTATCATAGATGAAGTTTTTGGAGATTATATGCATTAGAAATATTATAGTGAACACGAAGTTTGATCACTGACCCACCGGTACAACTGGTGACTCAGTGACCACTAATTATATACTTCAGCAGAGTCAATGCTAGGCAAGCTTAAGCTAATTGTTTGCAAATGAATAAAGGCTTGAAAGGTCCTACGCAACTGTTTTAAAGTTAAAGAATTTACTACAACAAGATGATAAGTGAAAAATAATTACTGATGATAAGATGGACCAAAAAAAAGAGTAATAGAAATGCACACCAGGCCACCAGCAACAAGATGATCAAGCATTCCTGGAAATGTCTGCTTTGCATCACTTCTCTTAGCAATCCAAAGAAATTTCTGTCCCTCCTTCTCAACATATCCATTCATATGAACTCCATAAGCCTACCATGCATACATAACATCTCATCAATAAGGACTGAGCACTTGAAAGTAGGCTATGGACATATCAAATAAAAGTAAAGTCAGTAAATTGCCACATGACGGATATGATTAGCAGTGAGCAGCTATTTGGGATGTGATACATTTCATTACAATTCGTTAACATATTGTAGATGGGTGAAACTCACTGGCATAGAATAGATTTCCTCTTAAAAATAAGGACGCGTGACAAGAACCTTTATACCAAAGTAGGGAGCAGCAGCACGTTCCATAGAGAAGTACACAGGCATGCCATAAGATGATGTTATTGGATAGAGCTGTTAGATTACAAAATACTATGAGAAGGAGATTATAAAGAGAAAATGTGAAGCCTCCAATCAAATGACTTGGATACTGAATTGTGGCAAGTACCTCATTTCGAATACCTGGAATCAGATCTCCTAGGCTTTTTATGACATTTCCAACGGCATTTGTTCGTTCATCTGGAGTCCTTAAAGATGAATGGAGAGTCACATGTTCAACAGTATTGCTTCCATTGCTGCCCGAGGCAATGGTAAAAACATCATGGAAGTCTGTTAGGTGTTCGACAAAACTGAAATTGGAATGACTGAGATAAGCACCTTGTACAATCAATCTCACCCTAAAATATACATTCAATCATGAATATTGTAACTGTGACAAGCAGTAAAATATTCTCAGAGCCCACACTGCCAATCCAAACACTGAATCCCAAAATAAGAAAAATTTGCACTCATCATGGTATGAGTTTACACCATACAGACAAGAATATTGAAATTTCAATACAGAGCATATATTTACACTTACTATGTGCACAAAACAATAAACAAATGAAGAGAGATGAAATTTGTATAACAAATTATGCAACAAAATATTGAAAGAAGATGAAGCCATTTCAAATAAACAGACCACAATCAGATGATGCTACTGACTGCATTGTTTTAACAATAATACAGATCAATCATACATTTTAGGCTTACGATTGCAGATGCCAGTTTTCCCCTATCTATCCTATTTATACTTTTTGCGTGGGTATATCTATACCCTATTTTGTTGGGTTGGTCAAAGGCCAAAAAGCATATGGGCTTGTGGACGATCAAGGATTGTACTGAAACAGGGACATGGAGTTGACTCAATGAATAGTCACAATTCGCAACATTTCGAAGGCACAATTCCAATTATGGACAAATTAGCCTCAAATTGGAACCTAATTGAACTCACCCCTTGTGGATGTAACCCACGACTTGATCCTCCACCATGAACTTCACGAACTCCCCCCTTTTCTCCTGCAAAAGCCCAACTAAATTTACACCTGAGAGTTCAAGCACGCGCACTTAACAGCGGTGGAGAAAAAAAAACTCACCATTCCTCGGTTGCAGGTGTCGACCTTCAGGAAGTACCCGGAAAGGTCGGGCTCATCGCCCCGCCCGCCATCGGCGCCGACACGGAGGGCGTCCTCCCAGCCGAAGCTCCCCGCGGCTGCCGGTGGCGCAGCAGAGGAGAAGGAGGCGGCGGCGTAGAAGGGGAAGCGGACTGACAGGCGGCGGCGGGCGAGGAGGCGGAGGTGGGCGGGGCAGCTCAAGCGAGTGGCGGCGATGGTGGACATGGTGCGGATATTGCCGTTGGTGGCTCGCGATTTGCTGTTGGTTCCACGGCGAAACTATATTTTGAAGGCCACGGTATGTTTGGTCCATGGTTAGGGCAGGATGGGATATAATCATTTATATTTTGTAGAGAACATTAATAAAATACACTTAATAAAAATATATTTTATTAAAATACACTAAATAAAATATCACTTAATATTTGGGCCAATTTTAATTTCATTTATAACCCTTTTCAAGTATTAGAAAAAAAGACTAAATTGCCCCGACCTTTCCAACTCATATCAACCATAGATCTCCTTCTCAAGTAGTCATTATGTCATAATCTGATAATTAAATTGAATATAATCTGAGAATTAGAATCTATCTCTGTGGCAGTGGCCCTTGACAACAAGAGAGAGAGGGAAAGAAGGAAGACAATAACTCAGAAAACAACCATAGAGATAGGGGCAATTCAGTCTTTTTTGGGCCTATATGTGGAAAAAAAAAGTTAGAAATGAAAATAAAATTATCCCAAAACCCCCCAAATGGTATATTATAAGGATGACAACCTATTAAGTAGCATTTTGTCAAGTGCACTCTAATGGATGGTATTTTAACGAAGCAACTCTGGCATTTTATCATTTTTTTTATATTTTGAACAATGTGGGTCTAGCTTTTTGTTTGGTTAAGTGAGTGGGATGATCCAGTTTTATGTTTAGTTGGAGGGATAAAGGTGGATTTAGTGATCTTTTTAGTTTTGTTTGAAGGAGTAGAGTGGATAACCTATTCTGATGACCTCTCACTTGGAGATGGTGAGAATACCCCCTCTATAATATGCTTAGCATGTTAGACATAATCTAGCACAAATTCTCTAGCACAAATCAAGTGATACATAGCTCATCAATTTAGACTTGTTTATATACATTGTTCCCTCACAAACAAATTCTGTAGCACAATAAAAATCACATTGCACACAGACGAGAGCCTAATTTAAAACACATACATGGACAGAGGATAATACAATATATCAAAAGCCATCAAATTAGCACAAGTATATGAGATCTGAACAAATCCATCCTAAACAATAAAACATATGCTCAGATTGGGAGTATACCTCTCTTTTAGGAGAGGGTTGGGAGGAGAAAATAAGTGTTGATGCAGCCTCTTGCTGCCCCTTTCAGCCTCTAGCGCCATCCCCTTTAGCTTCCCACGTCATCACAGCCTCAAAGGACACCGCCTCTCTCACCACCCATTGTGCCGCCAAACTTCAACACTCGCGCTGCCAAACACTATGTCCCACGTCACACTGCCTTCTACGCTGCTAGACACCACCTCTCTCATAGCCCCCTATGCTACTGAAGGAGAGGTAAAGTTGAGAGTGGAAAGGAGCCAATGAGAGTGAAGAGGGAGAGAACAATAGGGAGGTGACCTATTGCGTATTCTTCACGTGCTTGCATGTCACCCATCCTTGGCCTCCTATCCATCTAATTCGTTTCAATATAGATATCTAGAATCTACAGAGAATATTCTCTAGGTGGTGGCCATATCCTATACTCGCCCTTCAACCAAACACCTAAAAAAATGGAGGCCATGTCCCACCAACCAAACACACCCTAAATTTGCCAAGCAAGCACAACTTGCGGTAACTGGAGGAGATCGTGGAGGCGGAGGCCAGCAGAGCTCGTCTTGCTAGTGGTGCGTGGCGCCATTGTTACCCGTGGGGCATCAAGGTGAGGAGGACGCCAGTGCAAGGAGCCACAGTAGATCCATTGCCTACACGCGGCAAACCGATAAGGCATTGACGGAGAAGCCGTCGTCCTTTAGGGAAACAGCAGCAGCCACGCTGCTCCGCATCGAGCGCAGTCCATGCGCCGCACAGGCGTGGCCGGGCCCATGCGCCGCCGCCACTCCCTCACCTAGCCTGTACGCCCATGCACCACCGCCACTCGCCTAGAGTTAGGTTGGCAATGAGACGGGATAGGAGTCGGGATCGGGGGCACATCTCTAGTGTTAATGAGGGTAGAATGGTCCATTTAATTTTTCTCAGTAATTCTATCTCTTTCTTTCCTCGCTTAATTTGGTCTCAATAAACAGATATCCAAAACAGGACAAATAAAAGCTGTTAAAAAAAGATAAAACCATAAACTAAAAAAAGCTAAAATCAAAATTATATTACCTAAAAATTATTAATCAATGTTTATCTACTACCGATCAAAACCGATAAGGTTTTATAAACAAAATAAATAATTGAAATGTACAGTACTTTTCTTCTATCTTTTATCTCTCTCCTATCCATCACACCATTACACGAGTGGAGAGGGCTTCCCCTCACTTTCACCATCTCTTTATTGGTGTTGTGAGTTGTTGTAATGTATTTTTTTTACCTTCCATCAACAATAGATAAATGAGTTTCCTTAAACAGCCAAGATCCGTAGTAAAGCTTGCCACACACCTTTCAAACACCACTAGATCCTAAACTTCAGTGTGCCACTCATCATTTTTCGCTATACTCTACACTAACCGACCCCTTTAGATGAGTCACACTATGGGACATGTCCTACTGCTATTGTTGCTATCATTTTATTGTCGCTGGAGTTAATCTGGTCTATTTGTACTTACATATCACTGTCTGACTTGGCTTTTAATTACCGACTATGCTCTCTATTTAATCAACATCCTCTCCTATTACAACATAAAACAGGAGAGTAAAGCTATTTCGTTTCTTAAAGAAAAATATCTATTTCCCAGCTCACACAATCGCACCAGTTCATTCAAAATTCAATGCTACATTTCACATCCTTGTGGTAACCTGAAGAGAGAATCACTACAGTATGCAGCAGCAGCCCGCAATAGTTACTCGTTCACGCTACTGTTCACAAGGCATCTTAATGCGTACTGAAAATAATTTGAAAGCAATCAAGGGCTTTCTATTATGCAAAAATGGATAATCATGGTCCACTCAAGAATTGGATCAACGGTGATCACCGTGGTCCTGAATGACTTATAGCACACACCACATTGTCGCATAACAACAGCTAAAAGAGGGTAGGAGGTGTCACCTCGAGTGAGCCGAGAGGGAAGAGGCAGCGTTGTCCATGGCTCAACGTGGACACCACCGGCGATGGAGCCCACGGAGCGTTCCACCTTCTCTTCTCGCACAAACTGGATCTCCATTTCCTTCGCCTTCGGACTCCGGTTCCACACTAGGTATGAAGAGATGAAGGGAGGTAGATGCATGGGAGGAGGTGGCAGTGTCAGTGGAGTTGGGGAGGATGAGGCGGCGTGGCATGACGCATGGGAGGGGAGGGGCAAGGTGTCATGCAGGAAGAAGGGGAGGCACACTCTCGTATAGGAGGAATCGCGAGTTTTTTTATAAAAAAACGGGAGAGAACCTTTCTTGGGAGCAAATTTTATTATATACCATCCAATTCATACTCGTTTTAGGATTCTCTGTTCTAGAGACCGGAGGCACTACCGCCCAATGGGCACTGCATCATTGAGAATCACCAGGGTGTTGCAACTGGGGCCATTACGGTTTAGGGGCAAACCCTAGTCAAGAGTAAGCCTCAACTTCATATTTCTCTAATTACTTTTAAACTAGGGAAGTACTCTGACAGAGGAACTAGGGAATCTCATGGTAGTAGTAAATTTGGTGGGTCAAGGCTTCCTAAAATGGATTTTTCCCAAATTTGATGGGGATAATCCAAAACTATGGAAGACAAACTGTAAGAAATATTTCCATATGTATCAAGTGCCCTACGAGACCTAGCCTTCATTTGCTACACAACACTGGGAAACTGAGATTAACATAGCAATTAAGCTACATAAGCCTAGAACTATAGATGTTGCATTATCTCTTGCTAAAACGCAGGAGGCCTTATTGGTTGAGATCAATATGAAGAATTCTCACCAAAGGGGCATAAGGAAGCTTTCAAGCCAGTGATCAAAGTTGTTTATCAGGGCAAGGGAATATTGGGACATGTTCTTGATGACAACAAGAAGGTTGAGGAGAAGCCAAAGTGGGAAGATAGATTTGATTCTCTCAAAGCTGCAAGGAAAGCAAGGGGAGAATGCTTCAAGTATGGAGAAAAGATTGCCCTGTGACATAGGTATCCAAAGTCTCTGCAGATTCATGTGCTAAAGGAACTACTTTAGAGGTGATACAGTTACAAGAGGAGTTTATGTTGGATGATGATCCTAATGACCAAGGAAGTGATTAGGAATTAATGTTATTTGAATGTGCTGCTACTGGAACTATGGGGAGGAAAACCATCAGGCTTTAAGGGTTGATTAAAAAATAACAAGTGTTGTTATTAGTGGACACTGGATGTTCGATCAGTTTCACGGCAGAGCATGTTGTCAACAAACTAGGTCTGAAACCCCCAATCCATAATGACAACTCAAGTCACCATAGCTAATGGAGGGAAGATGCAGTGTAGCAAGTTGATTGAGCAGTTTGAGTGGTGGTGCCAAGGACACACTTTTTGCATAGATTTGAAAGTATTGGACCTAGGAAACTATGGCATGGACTAGTTGAAACTCTTCAGTCCAATGTGGGTTGACTGTAAAAGAAAATGAATGAGATTTAACCATCAAGGTAACAAGATTTCCTTAATTGGAGTGAGATCAAGTGTCTCCCTACAAAATGTTGTCTAGAAGGCAGTACAAGGGCTAGTCAAAGCTGGGGCTGTTGCTCAAGTAGTGCAATTGTGTGCGATAAATGGAAAGGAAGCTTCAGGGGAGAGCACCCTAGAACCTGTTGCCAGAGTACTTGAGGAATTTAAAGGGGTGATTCAAGAACCCAAGGGGTTTCCACCACATACAAAATTTGATCATGTAATTCCTCTCAATCCAGGGGCTAAGCCTATGAACCTAAAACCTACATATATGCACCCAAGCAGAAATATGAGATAGAATGCCAAGTGGCACATATGCTTCAATAGGGACTCATTTGTCTTAGTGTGAGTCCATTTGCATCTCATGTGTTGCTAGTCAAAAAGATGGATGGTACATGGAGAGTTTGTGTGGATTAAAGAGGATCGAATGCCATAATTGTTAAGAATAAGTACCCTATGCCAGTTCTGGATGAGCTAAAAGGTGTAGCTTGGTTTACTAAACTCGACTTGAGTTCAAAGTATCACCAGATTAGGTTGATCGAACAAGATGATCACAAGACTGTCTTCAAAACTCACCAAGGGTTGTATAAATTCAAGGTTATGCCATTTTGGCTGGCCAATGCTCCGGCCACCTTCCAAGGGTTAATGAACATAATATTTGCTAAGCTAATCAAGAAGTGTGTGCTTGTTTTTATGGACGGAATCCTTATTTACAATAAGAGCCTAAAAAACCATCTTAATCATTTGAGGCAAGTGTTTAGAATTCTACAAGAACATGACCTATACATAAAAGAGAGTAAGTGTTCATTTGGTCAGTAACATCTTGAATATTTTGGGCACATAATTGGGGTGCATAGAGTAACAACAAACCTAGTCAATGTGCAAGCAGTTCAAGTTTGGCAAGTTCCAAAGAATCTCAAACAATTCAGAGGATTCATAGGTCATACTAGATATTACAGAAAATTCATTAAATAGTATGGGATGATGACAAGACACTTAACTGAATTACTAAAAAAGGATATCAAATATCAGTGGTCAGCAAGATAACAGAATGTTTTTGAGACAGTAAAACAGCTAATGTTGCAATCAACAATCCTAGCACTGCCAGACTTCACTAAGGAATTCACCATTGAAACTGATGTAAGTGCTACAGGAATTGGGGCTATCCTTATTCAAGAAGGTCACCCCATAGCATTCATCAACAAAGCTTTGGGAGTCAAGGCACAAGCCATGTCCACCTATGAGAAAGAGTGTATGGCTATATTGTTTGCAATTAATAAATGGAAGCAATATCTTCAGCTGAGGCACTTTACTATTCAGACTGATCACAAAAGTCTAACTCATTTGGGAGAGCAAAAGTTGGCCACCAGCATGTAGCAAAAGACATTCATTAAGCTGATAAGGCTTCAATATACAATTAATTACAAGAAGGGGCTGAGAATACTATAGCTGATGCTTTGTCTAGGAAGTTTGAAAATGATGAAATTCGAGCAATGTTAGTTGTTACTCCAAAATTGGTTAGAGGTGATACTGGACAGTTATGGGCAAGACATTGAAACCAAAGAACTATTGAGCATGTTAAGCTAGCATCTAGAAGGAGTGACTAACTTCAAACTTGTGGATGGAGTGATCAAACATAACGGTAAGATTTGGTTAGGAAACCATCTAGAAGTTAAACAAGTTGTGTTACTGGCCTTGCATAGTAGTGGGATAGGTGGACATTTTAGGATCTCAGCCACTTACTACTGAGTTAAGAACTTGTTCTCCTGGCCCAACCAAAAAAGAGACGTGCAGAATTATGTGCAAACTTGCGAAATCTGCCAATAGGCTAAAGTGGAGCATCGCAAATCTCTAGGGTATTTGCAGCCTTTACCAGTCCCTTTGCAAGCCTGGATGATAGTAAGTATGTGTTTCATTAAGGGGTTACCTAAGTTTGGAGGTTTTGACACTATTATGGTGATTGTTGACAAGTTCACTAAGTTTGTAAAATTTGTGCCTCTTACTCATCCTTTTATGGCATTGATAGTGGCTCAAGCATTTATCCAACATGTGTATGATGTGTTTGGAATGCCACACACCATTATATCTGATAGAGACAAGATCTTCATCAGTGCACTATGGCAAGAACTATTCAAGTTAGCTGATGTAAAACTCAATCTCAGCTCTTCTTATCACTCACAAACTGATGGGCAGACTAAAAAACCGAATCAATGTCTTTCATAGCACCTTGGGTAAATCTCAAGCACAGTCCATGTTTGTCCTACTAAGTGCTCCAAATGGCTATCTCAAGCATAACATTGGTACAACATTGTCTTTCATAGCACCTTGGGTAAATCTCTTGATGAAGTATTCTTTGCTAGGAAACCCACTCAATTTGGACTAGTGGATTTGGGTCAAAGTACTATATCTGTTGTTCAAATCTGGCTCTAGGACAGGGCTCACATGAGTACACTTCTTCACCAGCAATTGACAAGGGCTTAGTAGAGAATGAAAGCACAGGCAGACAAGCACCGGTCTGAATGGCACTTCGAGGTCGATTTTATGGTTTTTCTCAAACTTCAATGCTATGTGCAAATGCTAGTGGCTACAAGATCATGTTAGAAGCTTTACTTTAGGTACTTTGGGCCATAGAGTGCTTGCTAAAGTATGGGTTGTTGCTTATAAACTGGAACTGCCTCCCTAGAGCCAAATCCACCTAGTAGTTCACGTCTCCCTTTTGAAGAAAACATTGAAGCCTGATGTTAAGTTTAATGCAGATTTGCCTATTAACTGTTCCAGGATTCCTTTAATGTTTAGCCTGAGTTGGTGCTGTGGTGACAACTGACCAAGAGTGGTAAGGAAGCTATTCCCTATGGATTGATTAGGTGGACATGCCTGCTGGATTCTTTAGAAACTTAGGAGAATTTGCATCAGCTGAAGCAGTGATTTCCTAGATCGCCAGTGGGAGAATGTCATGCCGTCTGAACGTTGAATGTTTGGGCTAGGTTGTTGCATTGTCATTTGTGTTACTTTTGTTTGTACATGTGGCCTGGGAAAGTATTGGTTATAGTGTTGGCCTGCCTATGTAGAAGCATTAGCGGGCTAGCCATGGGCCATCGCTTGTGATTTTATAAATACTCTGAACTGTGTTCTGGGAGGATCATCGAAGAAGAAACCAAATAACTAATTCCTCTCCTCAGCTCTGCTTCTCTATGTTCTATCTGTTCTTACTAAAAAATACCCAATCTCTCCACAAATTTCCCTTGGATTTGATGATCTACCACTCCAACAACCCTAGTACGTGACAATCCTTCCAAGGATACGAATTTTTCTAATCCGTGTCACTCCTGTCCATCTGACCGAACATTCGTCAATGTCGTTGTCCACGACCACTGTTGTTCAGTGTCACTGCCGCTCTGAGATCCTGAGTGCCATGCCACCAAAAGCTACAACCACTATGAGACGACGTATCTCTAACCCCCATGTATCTCTAGCAATGATCGTTATGCACCTTGTGCAACAAAGACACAATTTTCTGTTCGCAAATAGCTACGAAAGGCACAGTACTAGCAAGCAACCCTGACCACAGTTTCGTCTATCATGCTCTAAGAACACGAGCTAGTGACAAGCATAGGAGATCGGACGACTCGTGATTCTCGGGTTCTAGTGGTGCTTTGGCTAGGACTGGCTAGGCCAGGCACCATAGCCTGCCACTGAGGACTAAGCTACCCCCAACCACTTTTGTTGAGTTGGTAAGGTTGTCTAAGGACCTCAAAACTTAGCGGTGCCTAAGACATGGCCTACCGGTTCTTGATGTAGGGCACGCGAGGCCAAGTTGCCATGGCCTCCTAGACCACACGTTAGCTTGCACTAGTTTGCAATAAGAAGAACGTGTGATGTCATTTTTCTTGTGGCAATCATCTTTTTCATGAACGGGTAATCGTAGGGAAAGAGTGAAATAAAAACATCAAAAATTTTCATATATTAAGAAGTTTATATATGGTGTGAGCTCTCGGCCAACCAGAAGATGTGAAGACCTATCTAGGTTGGCTCGAAGATAAGAAGACCTATCCAGCCACAGACTTATAGGGTTAGGGATAGAATTTACGCAAGTTCTCAAAATTCTAAGGATTAGGAGCAGGGTTCCATCCTCTATAGCCAACTAAGCATAGCCTAGTTAGGGTAGGCCGGTCATTAGGAAGGAACCTTGTAGTCAATGTTGTTGCACCTCCATTAACACCAAATTTTGTTAAAACCAGCAAACAGGATCAGAGAGTCGATTGGCTTATAGAAAGAGGCCAATTGATATAGGAAAAAAGTTGATCGGACATATGAAGATAAATTCGGTACAGTTGAAAATGGAAACTTATCCAGATGAGATCAGATCTGAGGAATCGTGAAAGCCACGGTAAGATGGTTTTTATCTTTATAAAAATATGTCTTATAAGATAGGCAGGTCAATTAGTTTTCATTTTATCTCTGAGATAGATTCTGTTTTATCATTAGAAAAGTTTATCCCGTATTCATATAGAATTTGTGTAACTCAAAGTATAAATATAGACCTCCTAGAATCTTGTACATCATCTCCACAGATCGATATAATCTCGACGTATTACCACCCTAGATCATCTAGATTTTTACATATGGGTTCTAGCTATCTATATAGGGTTGTATCGGTTAAGTTCAAACTCTGACAAAGGGGTAAGTCCCACTATTATCTTAATGTATTTACTATGTCTAAGCCTGTATTGGTTAGGTCCGACCTCTTAGTCCAATCAAATATATCATATTATATTCGTGTAGGATCTATCAGCTTATCGAGCTCCTTTTACTGTCATCAGTTTTGTGGTGCATCGGTTACGTTCGACCTACTACACTGCTGATAGTAGATTAAGCCTTAAATTGATGGGTTTTTACTCAACGTTTCATCAGAGTAACTAATCAATGAGTTATCTTCACACTGAGCTTCATGCCTAATGTATCGGCTTTTCAGTCGATATACATATATTGCCCGATAATTCACTAGCGATCTATCTAGTTCTATTAGATCGGGCCTTATGCTGCCTCAGTTAGGTCCGATCTATCAACGTTATGTCTAATAGGGCTGGCATCGAGATTTAGCGGGTTTTGTTCCTCTCATCAGCTCAGCTAACCAATGAGTTTATTCATATGCATGCATCGGATCCACAGCTGATAGCAGCCGATGAGTTCACCCATTCCCTCCGTTGGTATGTCCAATCTAGCTTCCACTGTTCCCGTGCCATTAGTTTTAGCCTTACACCATCTCAGTTCGGTCCGATCTATCAAGACTAGCTCTAATGGTACCGTCATTGGTAGTCGCTAAGTCTTGTCCATTCGAGAGATCGGATCTCGCTCTCTACTGCTTATCACATATTTTATTCAGAGCGTCATAGGCTCTATAGTCGATGCGTCTTTTATTTTATTACTAGCTATTTACCTGTGCCGTCATTGGCTTGCTAACCGATGTATGAGTGCTACAGACCCTATCGGCAGCCAGCTGATAGCAAGAGTGTATCGGACTCATAGCTGATGATTATCTTAACTCTATTGGCACGTCTAGTTGATAGTAGGAGTTCATATAGACCTATCGGCCAATTGACTTAATGATTTAACTCTATATGTCTTTCTTATTAATTAGAGATCAAATTGACTGGGACACCCGCAACTTCAACAATCCAAAGACTCCAAAAGGCCAAAGGACCTGCACTGGAGCTAAACAGATCTCTTAGGCCTTCGCGTGTTCAAGCGCATCATATCGGACCTCCATTGGCGAACCCGTGCACTCCCTCTCGGCGCACCTCTCCACCTGGATTGATTTCCGCACTCGAACAACCTCATCTGCTCCTGTTCGTCCTTTACATATGTCTTGACCTACAAAGAGCCAAGGGTTAACTTGAAAGGGGGGACAACCTCAATGCTATAGACAAGAAAGAAAGATGTATCCTTGGTTGCTTGGCTTAGCCTATAACATGGTCAGTAATTCATCAATCTAGCCCTTGCATGCTTTTTGTGCTTATTGTACATCCGTGTCTTCAAGTTCTTTTGGATTTTCATATTAGTACTCTTCGCTTGGCCATTGCTGCTTAGGTGAGCGATCGAAGTGAATCACAACTCAATCCTAAGATATTGATAGTAATGACTGAATAAAACGTTGGTGAATTGCTCCCGTTATTAGTGATTATCCTATTAGAGATGCCAAAGAAGCAAGTGATACTATGTATGAACTTGTGGGTTGAATGCCAATTGACCTTGATTTATGGAAATGTCTTAAGTCAGATGAATTTATCGATGGCAATATATAAGGATTTGTCTCTTCAGGTAGAGACACATGATAGATAAAAAGAGTAGTTAACACGGTAAACTAGATGTGCCTTAGAAACTAGAGGTTGAGGTGGCTTCTTTTCCGTTTTTTGCAAGTAGGTTTTTCGTAGTGTGTTTTTGAAAAAAAAAATTATAAGCAAATTTTATTTTAAAAAAAAATTGTTTTTAAGGTTTGCAATAGCCCTTAATTAGCTAATAGCTCGTATTTTTTTCTCATACTTTTGTTTCGGCGCTCAAATCTGATGCTTTTGATCGGTCAGCTTAACGCCACCTAATTTTGGATGCTGAGTTATTGTATCCTCCGGTCAAGTCGAAGTCCGAAGTGAAGACAGGACAGAATGGCGCCTGAGCTATGTCAATTATGCTCAGTATGGTTTCCTGCGCTTCGGGCACCACGATCGTAATTGTAACCATATGATTCAGTGAAATCTCTCCTGGCCCGCAAAATAATTATAATAATTCTGGCAATGATTTCATACAAAAGAATTTCCACAAGCGAAATGAAGAATTGCCAACAGGATTAACAATAACAGAACAGTTGCGGAGAGCTCAACGACGCCCATTACATTTACATCGTAGAGAATATGATAACAGAAAACTCAAGTATTTCGTCCAAAAAAGAACTCCAAAAATTCCAGCTGTGGTTTCAGCACAGAAAGCCATACCCAGTTTATCTAGAAGTAAAAGAACACGGATATTTTGTTTTTTAAGCTCTAAGGATGACAGGGGTTATTAGCAATACTGTCCATAGGATCCCCAATGTAACACTGTAACGTGAGAAAAGTATAACCAAAACGAATGCAAAACTGTGGTTCTATCCATTCATATTTCAGATACAAAATCCGTATATAGCTACATTTTTCGTGATGCAGGGATCTGCATCCAGTACTGTGCAAGGCAAGGCAACTAAATTAGCAATTAAAAGAATTGAATTAGCTTACTGACTATAGCAATGTTCCTAGAACAATTTTGAACTATATGCAGGAGGTAAACATATACCAATACTGGTCCAAAAGAACAGAACAATTTTTTTTCTAATCTCTCTGTATGACTGACCGATTAGATCTACATCGATCTCAACCTGTAGTTCTACGTCGCATGTACAACTGAATTCACACAGACCAACCGGAGTTGATCAGTGTGAATTACCATTCTGCTTGGTGGAGTCAGGCGAGGCATATCCGAAAGGATTCTTGCCAGCCCAGTTCCATTGGTCTCTGCACATTTCTTCGATGCCATATTTTGCTCTGAAGGAAGATTGAAATTAAACTGAGAAAAATAGAAATTTAAAATCAATGATGGTATCAACTTCTCAAGGTTAATGTGTAACTTACTTCCACTTGAATTCTCTCTCTGCTTTAGCAGCTGACGAAAAGAGAATCTCAGCATCACCAGGGCGTCGTGCACCAATAACCAGAGGGATTTTCTAATAACATAAGAACATATGGATAAGAAAAGAAAGCACGACAAAAAATCAATTGCACTCACGTATCATATGCATTGGCATTAATCAGGAGAATTCATGCAACTTTCTAGATGTCCCTAAGCCAATATAATGATAAACCTAAAGAATGCTTGCGTACCAACAATTCAGAAGAATCAAGTGAAAATTTGGTAACCAGAAATAGATATCATGACAAAAGGAGAGGCAAGATACATGTACACTTGTCCACATATATCAAATCAGGCATACCTTTCCAGAAGCTTTCTCAAATGCCTTAACTATCTCCAACACTGATGTTCCCTTTCCAGTTCCAAGATTGTATGCTTCACATCCTGCAAGTAGAACTAACTTTTACAAAAAGATTTAACAACAAAACAAAGTGACAGTTCTGAGCATCCGACAGTGAGAAGTAGAAGAAACTACGAATTTGAGCACTCAAATTGAGTTGCATGTGCTCCAAACAAAGTATGACAAATAAATACTCTCATGTATTTTTACAAACATATGCACCTTCTAAAAAGATGTAGTAAACAGTGCTGTAATTCAACAGAGAAACTCACTCTTTTGGGGAGCAAGCATTAGCCCAGAAATATTTGAATTGAGAGAGCAGTAAATTGTACAAACCTGTCGAGCTTTCAAACAGCTTCCGTAGTGCAGCAATATGTCCCTCAGCAAGATCGACTACATGGATATAATCCCGTACCTGCATATCATGCCAAAAACATGCCCTCAATGGATAGGAATATGCACCTTTCAGTTTACATGGTCTCCAATTTGAAGAATAATGTCTATAAGTCTATCAGTAGATATCAATAAAATTATAATATGTATAAGGAAAACTACCACAGAAAGAAAGTTGTCAATCTGAAATACTCTCCTACCAACTTATTTCTGCTAGAAAATGGAGAAACAGTGAAGCATTGACAAGCATAATAATAGTCATTCGCATACAGCTCCACATGATAGTGTGGACAGTTTAAATGAAAAATCTTAGTTTTGTCTACTTATTTTAGGTCTCTTCTCTCTCACTTTACTCTTTCCCATCTGAGTGATCAGTCATGCTACAGTAGCACAGGTGTATGATAAACACTAGGAATGACCACACAGTAACATGCTTGCTATTGACATCTCAGAGCTCTGAGGACTGCCACCAGAGGAAGAACTGTTTCACAACACTTCTTTCACCAGGCTGGCAAAGGAGCTTTACAACACTGGATCTGGCATTTGATAAGTCATATTGTTCCTTCTCCCTCAAGTCATGTGAATACCCTTGTTAATACTTGAAGGAATGTTATATTCCAACATAATAAACCTAACCCCCTTAATCGCTACATGCTATATAAAGGTTAAATACTCAAATTGAAGAGGTTGAGATAAAGAAAAAGGTAGCTGAAGGTAGTTCAAGGGAAATTACCCCTGTCCCATCTTTTGTTGCATAGTTATTTCCAAAGATTGTAAGTGATGGTCTCCTCCCGACAGCAACTTGCTGGACGAAGGGCATGAGGTTGTTAGGAATTCCACATGGATCTTCACCAAGGTATCCACTGGGATGAGCTCCAACAGGATTGAAGTACCTAAGTAAAATTATGCTCCATTCAGAATCTGAATGGTGGATATTACGGCAAATATCCTCAGCTATGAGCTGCAATTAATATATATGATTGCAATCAGCTAAAATACTTGGTGAAAACATTTATATAAATTAGAAAAGACACAAGCACACCTTGGTTCTGCCATATGGATTGTGCGGAGTGAGAGGAAACTCTTCTGTGCAGGGTGAGTTTTTAGGTGATCCATAAACTGCAGCTGACGATGAAAACACCAACTACAAACATTTGACCACATGAGAAAATAAACATGCATGTCAGCACTCAGCACCAGTCTGATACAAGCAACATATACACTGATTTAACCTCAAACAAATCGTTCATAGCTGACATAATTATTAACAGAATGATTTTCAGCTACAGGTAATAGAAAGAAAAACAAGGATGCTGTCACCATGTCTAGTAGGTGCATGAAGTTCATTGTTATATTTACAGAAGTTGGAGTGACGACTAAATAAAATTATGTTGATTGTAAATGAAACCCACCGCAGTCTAATACATCAACAAACATTTTCTTTTAATATGATTTACTTTGAACAGGGTCTGAATAATATGAGTTCAAGAAACATCATAGCTAATTATGTAGATGCATCGAATCATTACTTTAGAAAGCATCCTCATGGAGCATAAGCTAGCCCGCAGATATGGGAGAGGTAATTACCTTTTTACATCCATGGGCTGCCATAACTTCTAGAAGATTAATTGTGCCAACAACATTATGGTCGTAATAAAGCAATGGCTTCTGCACACTTTCACCCACAGCTTTCAGACCAGCAAAGTGAACAACAGCATCAAATCTGGAAAAGAGGTATTTTAGGAATTTAGATATTTTTGCTTCATAGAGATACCATTGCTATATTAGAAAGGTATAAAAGAACTAAAAAATTGAACAGGAATGAAAAGAGTTTACTCTGTTTTACCTTGTTGAAGAAAAAATATTTTCCAGTCCATCCTTATCACGAATATCAACCTGCAGAAGAACAGAAGTTACTATGTACATTGACTTCTAGGTTACATCTAATTACTTAACCCAATCCTTTGCAAAAACCATATCCTGAAGACAAATGAGATAATTCTACACAACTGGCACCAAACCTCACACCTATTTTAGCAACTACAATAGGAAGACCAAGAATTATTCTTGAAGCTGCCAGTACACCCATGCTAAAGAAAGAGAGTTGCTTGTATAATTAGGAAAGAGAGTTGCTTGTATAATCCCTAATGGAAAATGGCATAAAATTAGGAGATATAGAGCTAAAATGTACCAACCTATTATTAAATATAAATGTCTTAGGATCTGTATAATTTTCTTTCAAGGATTAAACACACTCAACAATAAAAGCTGAAAGTATAGCTCATTAAAAAAACAACAGAGCAGATACACATACTAAAATATTCTTGCAAAACCCTTACAAGTACAATTTTCAACCATTCGATTTTTAACTAGATGCGTGTTATAGAAAATATAGAATCACAGTGTGCCACATCAGTGTTTATAAGAGTTTTGTAAGAACAATTTTATACGTATAGCTTTTCCCAAAACAATATATAAATGCCACGCCCATCAGATTACTAGGTTTGGAACTTTTTGTCTTCTTTTTACGCAGCCAATGTCCAAGCCAATAAACAGTGCACACATAATATTGGATAAATTCTGCAGTTCACTAAAAAAAACTATAAACAGTGACGTTGAAAAACCCTGTAGAAGAAAGGATTACAAATGTTGCATAAGCCAAGTCATAGAGAACAAGAGCATCACACTTGTTTATGAACCAGCCGTTTTAATTTTGTCAATCGCACTAGCAAATAATTCAGAGCAATGGATGCACTAGCCAGCCATCGTAGTTTTGTCCATAACAATAACAACAAATCAGATCATTGGAGCCAACTGCGCAAATGTGCAATGGTTGTCACACAGTTACGGTAAACAATGAATGCAATGGCACAACAACTTGCAGACCTTGCCTGATTGACAGTTGCATCTTGCAAATATGCCCATCTACTAACCCCACAAATGTGAGTTCCACTATTTAACATATGCAATTCAATTTCCCATTCAGCCCAGAGTACAAACTTGAATAATCAAAATTATGCTACAAATTGCCAAAGGGTCCATTCTTAGCAAACAATCACACTCCAATTCATCACTTATAGTTACAGCTTAATAGAAGATGATCCAAATCTTTCAGATCATTCAATATAAGTTGCAATACACAGACCACCCGCCCCATTAAACTGCCAAGAACGAAATAAACCAAACTGAATAGCTTAAAACGATGAGATACCATACACCTATACATGTCCAGTCACATTACATAGACCGGATCTTTTCCATTTTCTATTGGATAAAAGAATCTCTCTTTTCCTTCAGTATCTTCCAATAAAAACACAAGGCAAACAACCAAAATTCTGGCTTTGCGCATCTCAGATGCAGCCGCTGGTTTATTTAATATATAAAAAAACAGCCAAAATTGATGATCGCACAGCATAAATGAGAATTTCCGGCTCTTATATTACACTATATACAATTAACCATAGATAACGCACACATCGCGGTAAACCAATTAATCCGTTTCTAATCCAAAATCACTCGAGATTTATTTGACCCTTAAATATTGTCGCCATCTTGCCCAAATAGAAGTCAAGTATAACAGAGAAAAATCACCAAACTTCCTCCCGTGATGAGTAACCCACCATTGCAACCCATTAATCAATCAAAACAAACACCAAAATGTCAAATGTCTCGGCCACATATCAGCGGAGGAGAGATCTGCCAACATTCTAATGGAATCCTCTCAATCCCACATCGGACGATTGTGACAGTTGCCAAAAACACCCGCAAATTTGACCAATCAAACCCCCACCGTGGGAGCGCATTGCCAGCCTGAGGGGCCAGTGCGGCGGCAGAGCATGCACGCCGTACCTTGTGGAAGGAGAGGTTCCGCGCCTTGTCCCCTGCGAGCGCGGCGACGCGGCGGACGGCGAGCTCGGAGGAGTTTCCCAGGCTGTCGACGACGACGACGCGGAACCCCGCGGCGAGCAGCTGCAGCACGGTGTGGCTCCCGATGTACCCCGCCCCTCCCGTCACCAGCACCGTCCTGCTCGGCCCCGCCACCGCCGCCGCCTCGCCCCCCGCCATCGATCGATCGATCGATCCCTCCTCTCTCTCCACCCCCCCCCCCACCCAACTGCAGGACCTTACGCTCGCCGCGAGGCGCGTGGATCTACGAACGAGTCGACGACGACGACGACGAAGACGCGGAGGCGGAGGCGAGAGGAGTGGGGGAGAAGGAGGAGAGAGAAATGAGGAGAGAAAATTTGAACGAGGGGAGGAGGGGGAGGGTGCGGCCTGGTGTTGCCGCGTGCCGGTGGACAGGAGGGGGAGTCGAGGGGGTGTGTGGGTGGGGCCCGCAAGACAGTGATGTGTGTGTGCGCACCTCCGGACGCGCGTGCTTGCCTTGTTCGCCTCGCTCGTCGGTGTGGTCTCCCACTCTGCTTTCCTTCGTCGCTTGGCTTTGGCTGACTGATTCCTCAGGAATCTCGGATTAGTCTCCTCTAAGGTTCTTGTTTATTGTTGCTTAGTTAGATGCCTTAAGTAGACTCTACTTTTAGAATTCTGTGTTCGGAGTTGGGGGCATTTGACGGTGGCTTTGTTTTCGTCATTTTGGGATCTAGACATTAGTGGCATGTAATATTCTCAGTTTTGTACATTTTGCTGAGTCATGACTAACTCATCTGTCATTTGGTAGCTTTTTTTATTTTATATTGCTTACTTTGATGGGTGATAATTAACAAACAAAAAATCTAGAGTATATAGACAAAGCAATGTCATCAAAATACTGAGGGGCGTCGTATATGCGTACTCTACTACGCTGAGCCCAAGTTGTTGTCTAGGGTCATGAGGCTCTAGGCCTTCTAGTGGTTTTGATCAAGTTCGAGGGTTAAGGAGACGATAAAAACTAAAAGAGCAGTAGCAGTAGTAGTAGAGAGCAATACCCACGGAGTCAATGTACTTGAAAAATAGAAAATCGAGTAGATCATATTAGGGTCTACTCATAAATCGAGGTAAATAAGAAAAAGAATATCAATTCTCCAAGTGCCGCCCCATGTAGCTGATAAGAGAAAACAATTTATCTGTAGTGCACAAAGAGGTATATGGTATATATGGTTGAAGGCTGGTGCAGAGGCTATGGGCTTTTTTAACCCTATTTTCCCCTCTTGATGCAAGGCTTTCTACTATAAAATATCAAATCAGAATAAAGTTGGTGGGCTTAAAAAAATGTGTAGAAGCAGAAATTAATTAAAATATCATCGTGGAAACTCAGTTGCGTGGAATTTTAGACAACTAATTATGATGACTTGTCTTGCGAATATGCTAATAAGCATGCATAACTTCTCTTGGCCTATATGAGAGAACCCATGCCAATGGGAAGTTGTTAGAGGTTTTAGACATGGGGATTTTAGTTTAATTCCTATACCAATTCAAAGAAACTGGATCTTACATACCGAAAGTCCAAAGAAACACTAAGCTGAATGTGGATCAAGACATTTATTCCTCCCAAATAGCTCGATAACCTTCAGATTAACAAAGTGGAGTGCCTCTAGGACTCTAAGGTCCCTATAGTAACTTAGTAAGATGTTGTAGGTTAAAGGCAAGCAGCTCAGCAACTTGGGTGTCACCAAACCACAAACACCCAAATCAGCACTGCTGATTTGTACATCCATGGTATCTTTGGATCTGGTCACCTGGGCAGGACAAACATTTTGTCTTTAGCCTGACCTAAAGCATTAGCAGACACCAATCTCACATGAGCCATTTCCAAGGTTGGCACAACAAGAGGATGTTGACATTCCCAAAGTACACCCTCCCCATGCATTGGCATCCATCCATGTGTCCCATCATTAATTTGCAGAATTATTCTCAAGCTTAAACTAATCAAGTCTCCATTGAGAGATTGCTCTTTGGACAGAAATGGGGTGTGTGGTGACCTGTTGCTTTAGTTGACCCGAATACAATTTGGAACTTAATAGATGCAGTCATGTATGAGACAGGTTTTCTTCACCTACTAGAGTAGTATTTCTTTTTTAGGCTTTGATGATCCACAGAATGCCAGCAACTTATGAAATCCTGGACATGCATTGAACAATGATTGAAATTCAGTACAGGATTTCAAGCTGTAGGTGGTGCAGGAGAAATTCAGGACAGTGCTCACCTTGATCTGTGATGATGTGCCTCCCTGATAACCAGCAAAACCTCCTGCGATGAAGGTCCCAGATTGATGTCATGTCAGAAGTGCGTTGCTGCATAGGATTTTGATTCTACATGAACAAAAATGCAGGTTTCTGATGAGAACTTGCCCACATCAAGTACTCAATTATGTTAGAAGCAATTGGTTTGCATTAAAACAAGACAGTTTGGCATTGCCAAAGCAACAAAATACTGAAAATAGTAGGTCATAGCTCCATTTTCATCACTGTGATACGACAGTTCCAACAGACCATCACTTTATCTCATAGTATAATGCAGAGCATTTGCTACATTATGCCAACAATGAGAACTTCACAATACTGGGAAGAAAAGATCAATGGTAGCACACAATAGAATGCCCACAAAGTTAAGTAATCATGCTATACTTTCCCATACACCTCCAAACTTCCGAAGTGAACTTTGTGCTTTTTATTTACAACCTTGACATCAAATGTTACATCAGAATATACTTTCATTTCTGCTATACTACAGAAACTTGTCATTGCAAGCATCAGGCGTCCACTTTCTGTCATCACTTTAGTGAAGTCAAGGGTGACAAAAGCAGATTATCGCTTTCCTTATGTATCAACAAACTGCAATCCCAGGAGCACGTTTTTTTATGTGCATATGAACAGAAGAAACAAAGCAAGCATGCTAGAGAAAAAGATGCGTTCTATACAGTAAATCTCAAGCTAGCTACACCTCTTCCTGCCATCCTATCAACATGTCGGCGGCCAAAGGGCAAGCCAAAAAACGAGCGAACAACACCCCCAATCTCTGTCTTGCAGAGTGGGCATACTGCATTTATCTTGAGCCATTTATCGACACATTGCACATGAAAGAAGTGGGTGCAAGGAAGTTCACGGAGCTCATCATCATCTCCGTACTTGGCAAGACAGATGCAGCACACCTGCAGATATCAGTATATGTTACAATTAAGTGTTATGACTTATGAATCAAACTAAGAGAGCTATAGCATTATTTCGAGAAGCTGGTTTCAAGTTAGCCATGGCAAATAGCAATGACTTGACACATTAAAAATAATAATCCAGCCAGTAAAGTTAGGTATAACTTGGAAAATTTCCAACAGGTCCCGTGTTACTGAAGGAAATGAATGGAATATGGAAAGGGAATCATGCAAGTAAGTGTAACTACAACTGTCCAAAGGTATATAAGAATATACACAAAATTAATTTTCATAAAGAAGAGTGTTTCCCTAAAACACTTGAGATCTCTTTGCTGTACTGAGAAAAAAAAATGAAGTCTAATGGTTATCTGAAAAAGATGTGTAAAAATATCATCACTAGCTAAACCTTTTATTAATGAATATTCTAAAATAAGGTAAGGCTAAGACAGTAAATATTACTAACATAATACTGGGTGCGTAAGTATTCACTTGTATTGAATTGACTTATGGTTACTAAATTATAAAGTACATGAAGGTCAACATAACAAACCCACTCAATTCTAAGTACTAACTAAGTATCATCAGACATGAAAATGACATGAAATATACTCACAGCATCTTCAGCTGAAACAATCCTTTCCTTCTTAGTTCCTGGGCCCAGGATGCCGCCCTCGCTAAGATTCTCTGAGCTTGAAGCATGGTCAACCCACATTTTGCTTCGTTTTGGTTTGAATTTATAGGTTGGCAGTGCATCAATTAGTTCTTGAGTAGCTCCTCTAGTATGACCCAAATCCTCTTGAAGGCGCAGAAGAGAAATTAAGCATGGAAAGCAGCAGCATATGGCTGCACACATGATGAAGGGAATCGCATACCCAACACAACTAAGTGCAAGGAATGCTAAACATAGCCTAGCAAGAGGCAACAAAGTCAAGGATGAGTTCAAAAAAAACTACAGAAGAAACAGATCTGAAAGAAAATACCTATAGAAACAGATCGGAAAGAAAATACCTATACATATTGGGAGCTTCCTGAGCATCTGACGAAGTGCTGTGCCCACCAAAAATCCACACATTGCCAACAACAAACCATACAGCAAAGAAACAGTCTACAGCTGTCTTGAAATGATAAGCCAATATGCTAGGCCTGTAATGCATAATCACCTCTGTTAGTACATCCATCTCAAATTTAGCACAAAACTAACCACTATAAGATCTTGCATCACACGTTTCTTCAAAGTTACTTTTAATTTTTTTAATACTTTAGAGTAGAGTAATAACAATTTTCACATGACCAATTCCAGTGAAGACAATGCTACGATCCACATCATTGAATGCTTTTGTCAAGCACAACAAATACATAAAGGGAACACCCTACCCACCAATCAAATGAGGCATCTGAGTGAACATTGTAATATTATGCCATGAAGTGGTCACTACAGTTGTTCATGGAAAAGCTTCCAAATTCTTAGGTCGAAGAAACAATAGCATATATGTCTTCTGCACTTCTAGAGTGAATGAGGAAAAACAAATTGCTATAAAAAATGTAGAGCCCTTATTGTAGTATTATGCAAAAATAGAAGGTTTGACTCAAGAACATAGGAGTGTGGTACCCGTGTGAACCAATGGAATATCAAAAATAAACTAATTCTAGGATGCCTTAAAGTTACTAGTTTCATTTAATTTAACTATCAGTCTGTTGATTGCATCTTTCAGGTTTTTGAAAAGCATACATGTGTTTATAAGATGCAAAATGCATAGTAGTTTCTTCAAAAAATGCATATGAGTGAGACTGCATACACTGATTTCACATACAGATGCTTAGGAAATTCAACATGGGAAAATAATATGGAGCTACAAATTACCTTGGACATGAAATTGTGATACATCCAAAATGCAGAACAGTACCACTGCTGCGCTGATTGCGTCCTTCTGATGATTGAGAGGAAGTCAAATTAGGATAGGCTGTGGGTGATCGTTCTGGTTCTTGTTCCAAAGGTCTGTTTCGATGGACACAGCGCCAATAAACAAGAGGAAGACTTGCAATGCAGCCAATTGTATAACCAATTATCCATGCAAATAGAGGGGCATGAGGATGTTCATCTCTTGAAAAGACAAGGACCACAATAGCAGCTACAATCTGTGCTACATATATAACCATTTCAAACGAGATCCACAAACCAGAATTCCAAATACTTCTTCCATGACCATAGATACTATCTCTTCTAGGAAAGGATAAATTTCTGGTGTCATATGCAATGGGTGAAGTTGATGCTGAAGATTGTGGTGACGGGGTTTGTGTACTTGTTGAAGGCCTATCATCCTGATGTGGATCATCTGAATCACTGTGCAAATCTTGGTGACTGGTTGATGTTGATGCAGTTTCTCCATGTGATACATTTATAGCATGCTCTCGCACATCATCACAGGTAGCATGCTCCATGAATAACTTGGATTTATTGATTTCCAGCTTAGTACTAATCAGAAAAGGGAACACACATGCTCATCATGGGTAATCAAATACGTTTCACCATCCTTTTAAGTAGCTACCAATGGTTGGCATACTAGTGGATACACAGCTGAGAACAAAGTTGATTCTTAGTATAATCTACTGAACATTAGCGTGTGCATTAGAAACTTCATTTGCTTCATGGAAGAGACCAATAGAAGAAGCCTAAGCTACAAATTTAGAAAACAAATGAACTTCTCATACATCATTTCCCATATATATATATATATATATAACTGTAACTTATTCATGCATATAGTATATCGCCATATGAAATAAAAAGCAGAGCGCACTCAACATAGTCCAATTCTTTTAAAAGCTCTTATCATATTTAATACTTCTAAGAAATATATCCAAGCATACCATCAGTCTGAAAGCTCTAACTTTCTAAGAACTACTATAGTTAATCCTGCAAGAAAAGAACATCCATCCTGTAAATGTACCATGTGCATGTACACGTCCCATAAACTTTACTAGTCCCCAATGGTTTTCAATATGAATCTTGACTAGATTTCCCCAAGGTAGTGTGACAGCCAGGATTACTCACTAAATTCTGTTCAGCTTGTTAAATAAAACAGTTAATACCATCATTCACCAACATTGTATTGAATAAAAGAGTTAATGCCACCAATCATGTATTTTTTGCATGATTATTTGGCTCACAAACTAGTACAGTATTTGGGAGGAGAATTGCAGAAGACCCTGATTCCTGACCCAAGGACCAGCTTAATAGGTAATCATATTGGAAAGCATCTAATCAGTTATGCTGAACACCATGATTCTCCAATATATAGAAGTCTTCCTATAATTTAGTATCATGCTAACAGATATAACCAACGGCAAGCAACAAATCAAACCAATAATTAACTCTAGTTCCAGCGATGGCAACTTAATCCAAGTACTCCATTTCGCAATTTGCCTTATACTCAAAGAGCCAAACTCCACTATTATTCATCACAAGTAATTAAGCAGTGCTAACCAAAAAAGGTAGTAGAAAAATATTCACCCAGCAAGAATCATCAAAAAATAGGTTTCATTGTGAGGAAAAGCACCAACAGGATTTCTCCTCTAAATCTAAATATTGATCCATGAACAGAACATAAGGGGAGAAAACGATAACTATAGTCGGTCGCCGACACCCCAACCCCGACAAAACCGCACCAAAATCCTCCACACGAAACCCTAAAGATCCCAATACCCAATCCTAGCAACGAAGTCTCATACCAACAATATCCTAAAATCCCCAAAACCCCCAATATTGGTCAAAACCATCCAAACACAGCAGTTCTTGTCTTCTGACACCTCGCTACAGAAACAGAAGCCACAACACGCGCAGGCTCGATTTGACAACTGGACGAAGAGGAGAGCAGAGGACGAACTCACCGGATCGATTCGGCGCCGGACCGACGGGGTTCCCCTACCACCTCCCACCCGCGGTCTGTGGGTTGGCCACAGGGGAGAGAGGGGAAGCAGAAGCAGAGCAGGTGTCACCTCTCGCGAAAGCAACCCTATTCATTTTCCTTCATGCGGCCCTTCTCATCTCCGGCGTATGGTGGGTGTCCCGGATGGATTCGCGTGGACACGGTCCATGGACCATGGTCGGGGGTGGTTTCACGAGTGGTTCGATGGGAGAAAAGCAGGTCCATGCAGTTAATCTACGCGGTGTGAGGTGAGGAGGGCGAGAGGCAGCTCGACGAAGCAGCTGTCGGTCCCGGTAACTGGGCCGGGACCTCAAAAGGCCAGCCCAGCTACAGAACTACCACATAATAACTACCACATACATACAGATGCTACCTCAATTATTAAAACCGGGTTAAATAACCTCGTCCTACATAACATGTTGATCTCGGCCAACAAAGACTAACGTGACATCCACATAAACGCCAACATGGTCATAATTAAAAAAAGAAAGCTATTGGGCTCCTATGTCAGACCCTATCTCCTCTCCTCTATCTCTTCATTCTTCTCTCCAACTCTCTCCCATGGTCAGAGAACTCTCCCAACGACAGTGGCTCCCAACAACACCAACGGTCGTCTCACCATCACTGAATAAAGTCCTTGCCATGGTCGTCCTATCAACCAGAACCGCATCTGCCACCACCACCTACCTTTCATCCATTGCATGATCAAGGTTCGTAGCTTGGCAAGGATGACAAGTGGGCCGATGGGTAATAGATCTAGCGACGAGCATAGAGAACGAGGTGGCGGTAGCGTATTCTCTTCAACCACCTTGGTAACACCCCGTGTTGTACTGGTGCAAGGAGGACAAGGCTTAAGGGGTGAAGACGACTTCAACTCTTAAGCCTCAACTTCGCCATCTCCACCTCTTCCTCCACGTTGACAAAGTGGCCAGCTTAGATCTCGGCGATGCAGAATTAGCAGTGGATATGGTGGAGTAGATCAAGAAATCAGAGGAAGAGCCATGAGGGAGATGGTGATAAGACAACAAAGCTTGGGAAGGCTGCTACATCGCAATCTCTTCCTACCTCCACCTTCATTAGAGTAACTTCCTCTGTGCGCTCGAACTTGTGCTAGGAGAAGTAGCATAGAGCTAGATCGATCTATGGTGGTGGTGGAAAAGACGGCGACGGGATTGGCAATGAACTTTACTGATACAGATAGCGAGGAACCACCACGGTGCCTCTCCATCCTTGCCTCCTTGGTCACTTCCGTCAACACTGGTAGGAGGAGGAGCTTGCTTTGACTACATTGAGCTCGTCAACCGACGGTGTGCCTCCGTGGCATCTCCTTCCCCGATCATCTTCAACATGCCCTAATCAAGCTCTCGCGATGTTGATGTCCTTATTGAGCTCCCGCGCAACTGCCAGCCTCTTCAAGCCACCATGCTGCAGCCAACCACTACCGAAGCAGATACGAAGGTTGTAGCGCCGAGCTCTCCTCATCTCAACCCTAGCGTGTTCTCCTTTTCATGTTGCCATGGGCCTCCTTGAGCAACTGTACCATCGCTAGTCTCCTCCAGCCAATGCACTACTAGTGGCCTCTTCAAGCCACCACGTTGCCTTTTCATTGTGAGTGCGTGCCCTTTCTTTTCCACCATGTAGAAGGAGTTTGGAGGAGGTGCGATCAGGGATAATCCACGAGGAGGATATAAAATCATGTGTTGGTTTATATATTTGTGATGAGAAATTGGTAATCAAATTATGATCTTAGTTGGAAATTTGGTTTGAAAACTTAGCGGTTGTCAGCATGAATATATATGACTAATGTAGATTAGGTTGTGATATCTATTCCTTATGGATTATTTGGTTTATATGTGTGTAGGATCAACCTTGGTAAATGGCAGATTAGGACTAAACTTAAAGAGGAGTTGAAGTCTGAAGTGATCAAGGATGTCGGATGACAAGATTGAATATAAGATGATACATGGTGGATGGACACTGTGATGAGATATTCACAACGGACTTCACAAGATCAAGTGTGTAAGCACCAAAAATTCATGAAAAAATCAAAAAAGAGAAAAGAGAGAGAAAGCGTTAGCATATAATCAAAGCGGCTTAGCATGCCCTAACGTGAGGCGGCCTAGCAGCGATGTGCAATGGCCTAGGTGGGGACAGGCCAAGAGTGTGGCTTGGGTTTGCAGCGGAAGCGGTAGTGGCCTGCGAGTAGAGCTCGCATGAGCGAGGTGGCTAGTAGTAACATGTGGGCACGCATGCAACGGCTCAGTAGCAGTGGCCTAGGTGTAGAGGCATGAGTGAGTGCGCGCAAATTTGCGGCCTCACAAACACGTGTTGACACAAGAGAGGCTCTAGTGACGTAAGCAGCCAGGTAGCTATGATTCTTTATAGATAGTGGACAACTCTATGGCCTCATGTGTGTCTAACTGCATAGCACAATCTGGAGCATTTCCTTCACATCTAATGATCAGATCAAGGACTAAGAACCTAAGATAGGGTTTTGCCCTATGAGCATTTTGGGCTTTGTCTTAGTAGTTTTTCAGCCACCCTTAGCTTATAAAAGAAAAGGTATAGGTAAGGGAGGCTTTGCACCTTTGAGTACTTTTGAAGAGAGTTGAGAGTTTTAGAGAGAGTTGTGTTAGGGAAACGAGAGTAAATTAGGATAATTTTAGAGAGCTCTTTTAAAATTCTTAACATAAATATTGTAAGATTTGTGAAAGCGTTGTAAACATATTTTGTTTATTTAGGAATTAATTAATTTCCTCATTTCAATTTAAATTTTGTAACTTAAATTCTACATTTAAGTTTTGCAATTTAAATCCCCACACCTCAATTTAAATTATAGGTATTACTCCCCTCCTAAGTACTTGTGGTACGAGTTTCTTTTCTTTTTCCAACTTCTTTGAATCTTATTTTACTTTATGATAAAAAGGGTGTCAACCTCCATATTGCCTTAGAGAAAAGAAACTATTAAAGTCCCTAAAAGAGCAAGATCTTTTTATACCATTTTTAACGCTAAAATTTGGAAAGCCCAACAATAGATTGGAAAGACAATTGGCTGAAACACAAAAGTGTCCGATTGCTACAGGGAAGAAGCCGATCGGATTAAGACAAGGAAAGACTCGGTCCTAGAATAAGAGATTATCTAGATAAGACCGAGTTTAAAGAGCCATGGTTCACGACAGGGTAGTCTATCCTATCTTATATGGATAGGAAGATTTAGTTAGTTAGTTAACTTCTTTAGAGAGAAATAACGTCCAATGGTTGTTGTAAACATATCGGACTCTGTAAACCCAGGGTATAAATATAGACCCCATGAAAATATGTAATCATCGATTCTTCGATCAATACAACCTAGGCGCATCGCCACCCTAGTTCATCTATGTTTTTACCAGCAGGGTCTGGCTCTCGACGCGGTCCTGTATCGGTTATGTCCGATCTCCGGCGAAGAGATAAGTCCCGTCACTATCTCAATATGTCTCGTTCTGTCTAATCCTGCATCGGTTAGGTTTGACCTCTTAGGCCAATAGGATGTATCACATCACGTCCGTGCAGGATTTATCGGTGTATCAAGCTCTCTCCGCCGTCATCGGTCTCGTGCTTCATCGGTTAGATTCGACATACGAGGTTGCCGACGGTGGAATAAGCTTTAGGCTTATAGGTCTCAGTATGGCGTTTCATCGGAGTGTTAGCCGATGAGTTATCTATACATTGAGCAACATACCCAGCGTATCGGCTCCTCGGCCGATACGCACCAGGTCTGTAGAGACTTTCTTGAGCGCAACGCCAAGCGCGTCGGCTTTCCAGCCGATGCGCGCCTGTCTTCAGATAGACATCCTCTGATCGGCTCAGCTAGCCGTTGGGTTCGCTTCACCCTTACATTAGCACGTCTGATTCGGCATCCATCGTCTCGTTGTCGTTGTACTCATTCTCGTATTGTCTCAGTTAGGTCCGATCTTTGAGATTCGGTGCCAGCGGCATCGTCAAGGTGGGTGACAGGTCTCGTGCTACCATCTCTATCCTGTGCCTCCATCGACTCTGCGGCCGATAGATCAGGGCCTCATGTTCGTTACACCTGGAGGCATCGTATCCTTTGTCGACTTCCACCTACGCCTACATCGGCTCCTCAGCTGATGAAAGGGCGCCCTGATTCCTATTGATAACCAGCCGATAGCAGGAGCCATCCGGACGTGGTCGATGACTAACTCAATCCTATTGGCAGGCAGCCGAAAGTAAGGGCTCGTATCGGCCTGTTGTCTGACTGACCCGTTTGCCTTACCTCCTTGTTAATTGTAGGGTCAAATTGACTGGTACGCTCGCACCAGCACCGTCGTGCCGGAGCCGACGTGAACCTCACGGGCCCCGGCGCGCGTACCTCGAACCACGGAGAGAAGTCAACCGGTCTGCACTTAAGCTAAGCAGACCTCCCAAGCGTCGGCGTGCTCGCGCTAGGATCCGGCGGGAACAACCATTTGCTTGAATCTTATGGGAGGATTTGGTTTTTATGATAGGTATTTGTAACTTATGACAGGGTAAAAAAAACCTCAATTAAATGATACACATCATTCATAGGAATCCACTTGAAGATCTAGTTTATTCATAACTACATCTTTAAGATTGACCACTGATAGTTATCTTGATCTTGCTTTTTAAAAGTTAAGATTTTGATAACTTAAAAAAGTCAATATTTTGCAAGTGTTTTCGAGGCAGATTGAATTGCTCTATATTTAACCCTCTCTGTAGCACGTTTTAGTCTTACAATTGGTATTAGAGCTCAATTAAGTTTGTTGTAAGCTACCATGATAACAAGTCATGCTATGGATATATACTTTGCAAAATTGCTTGTTTTCAACAGAAGCGATTTTGTTTATTGGAAGGCTCGAATGGAAGCATGCCTCCAGTCGTTAGGGTACAAAGTGTGGAAAAAGGGTGGCTACGCCTTACACTATACCCAATGATGCGATAATCACTAATGCAAATCTCGAGGTTAATGCTAACTTCAATGCACGAAATGCATTAATAGCTAGGCTGGGACAAGGTGAATTCAATCGTGTGCAACACCTGTCGTCCACCTATGAGATTTTGATAATCTTGTGTAACTTTCATAAAGGTACTAATGAGATCAAATTAGTTCCCCAAGACTTATTCTAGAAAGAGTATTAGAAATTTAAGATGCACGTTGGAGGTCATTGATGATTACTTCAAGTGTTTTAACAAGATTATTTTAAACTTGAGATAGGTTGGCAAGATTCTCACAAAATAATGAGAAAGCTCACCATCTTTTGAATTGTCTTAAATATGGTATTTGGGAAATGAAAGCCATATTTATCATAGAGAATGTGCCTTTGAATGACCTTACTGTGGACAAATTTTACTCAAAGCTGAAAACCCACGAGATGAATATTCTCTATTGAAAAGGCCTCAAGCACTCGGTGAGTTTGGTAGTTGATTCCTATTCTAGCACTTTTACTACTCACTTAGCACTTATCTGTGGTGGTTTTTCACTAGCTGCTTTATACGCAATATCTGAGGAGCAACTAGAGGAGATTTTTGAAGATGATCTTGCTCTTTTTGAGTGGCTGAAAGAGACATAATACTAGTTATTCAATCACTTGTTTTGAGTGCGAAGAGCCTAACTACATTCTGGCAAACTGCCCAAAGCTAAAAAAGAAGATAACAAGATTCTCAAGCGGTCCAAGGGTCAAGGGTGTAAGGGATAGAAGGTGTGATGAAGAAGATGATCCATAAGGTACTGACAGCACTTGATGAGATCCAACTGAGCAACGTTGACACCAATGATGATAATTAAGAGAAAAAAGGACAAGGACTTCTCCAGCCTACGCTATCTAGCTAGCAACAATGACTTCATCAACATGTGTCTTATCGCACTCAAAGGTATGTCTTAATGATACCTTCTCCCTAGAGAATGACTCAAAGATACGTCCTATGATACCTTCTCCCTAGATGAATCTCTTGTTTTGATGATGGCTCAAATGACAGTGATCTTAGAAAGGATGGCTAATCTAATGATCATAATTAGAAAAAAGTTATATGTCCTCCTTGCTTAAAATTGAGAAACTAAAATCTAAGAATGAAGTAATGACGTAAAAAATTGCTAGGCTTCGCTCTATGATCCATAAGGAGGATACTTGTCTGTTATGTGCTTCATATCTGCCCGAGATTAATCTCCTTAAGGATATAATTGATTCTCGTCCTTTGTGAGCTAGAAACCCTACTAGTGCTAGCATTGCTTGCTATGAAATGAAATTGTACCTACGCTTACTTGCTTGAACTAAAAGAATGGAAAGAAAAGTTTGATCACATTAATAGCTTTTATGAACATGATAGGATAAAATATTGTGAAAATTATCCTAAACTTACAAGTAAAATTGATGAGATAAAATAACAATATGATCTTCTTAAAATTATGAATAACTTGTTTGAAATGTATGCTTCTAAGACACATGTTCAATCCATCTAATTGTGCTTTCTTAGAATCTAAACTAAAAGATACTAAAATTGCTATTGCTTCTGCTAAATCTGTTGATTCTTGTGCATCATGCATGTCTCTTAGGCTAGATCTTGTTAGCATAAAAAAGGAGTGTGCCTTGAGTAAGGAATCCTAATCTACTCTAGCCCAAAAGAACATATATCTTCAGTAGTCTTTGGAGAGGTTTATCCAAGGGAGGAAAAAGCATAATACGATACTTAACCAATTCAAAGTGTATAAAAATAACTAAGGCATAGGTTATAACTTTACTGGGTCCATAAGGATAGGTACCTATGAGATAATAGGTGTCACAAATGTTATCATTGAGCTAGCCCAAAAACCCATAATTTTAAAGTCAGTTGGGTTCATAGGAGATACTACCTCTAGTTTACCCAAAACAATAGAACCAATCTTGGTACTTTTGCCTAGCAAGTCTAAGCCTAAAATACCGATAGAGAAACCCAAACCTATTAACATAACCAAGCATGTAGAGAAACTTAAGCCTATTAACACAACCAAGTCTATAGAGAAACACAGGCTTGCCTACTGATACAACTAAGCCTATCAAGAAACCCAAGCCTATGAATACAACCAAGTCTATATAGAAATCCAAATTTGTCGGGAGAACCAAGTTTGAATGTAGCTTTTGTGAAAAGGTTGGCCAATTGATAGGATTTTGCTATAGAAAACACAGGAAGGAGCGTCAAGAACGCCTTAAGAATTTATGAGCAATTCATAGTACACCTACAAATGTTCCTAATAGGTTCAAGTGTACTTGTCATTATTGTTCAACTAGTATATCTCACCTTTTCTCACTGAGATGTGCACCCTCAACATGATTTGGTAGGTCTAGAACAAAGCAAGCAGGTCAACATGCTCATTATTCTATTGGTAACTCTAAAACTGCTTTTATTCCTCGTATGACTCGGTACTAGATACCTATGTCTTTTCTCACTAACCCTAGTACTAAGTCATCAAGATTTGTTTTGACTTGTATGTAGGACTTTAGAGTAGGGAGAAGTGAACCATGGCTAGTGGACTTAGGTTGCTCACGCCACATTGTTGGTAAAGCCAAGTGGTTTACCTCTCTTGCTTGTGCATCCGATGATGAGACTATCACTTTTAGGGATGGAAGCAGTGGACATGTGACGGGAAAAGGAATCAACAATAAGTTCATGTTGAAGGTCGTGGCACTAGTGAGCAAGCTCAAGTACAACTTACTCTCAATATTGCATTTATGTGATGAATCTTGAGGTATGTTTTAGGAAAAATCAATATCAAGTTCTGGATGCTTCTGGATCTCTTTTGTTCAACATCTCTCGAGTTGGTCGTGTTTTCTTTGTAAACTTTGATGACTTTTTACACTCTCTTATTGTTTTGTTGCTTCTAAAAATTGAGATATGTTCTTTTAGCATCGACGTCTTGGTCACATTAGCTTTGAGCATTTGTCTCAATTGAATGGCTTGGATTTAATTCAAGGATTGTCAAGCTAAAAGTTACTAAAGATTTGGTTTGTGCACCTTATCGCCATGGCAAGATGATGACTTATTGTAATAAGTCTATTACCTTAGTCATAATGGATAGTCCAAGATAACTACTTCACATGGACACAGTTGGTCTTGCGAGAGTCCAATCAGTTGATGGCAAATGATGTATTCTAGTGATTATTGATGATTTCTCTCGTTACTCTTAGGTCTATTTTCTTGAGTTAAAAGAAAAAATGTTTGTATTCTTTCATGATCTAGCTCGTCAACTGGCTGTGGAGTTTTCAAGATCTCTTCAAGCAATTCATTGTGATAATGGTTCTAAATTCAAAAACTCTACTTTTGAATCTTGCTATGCTTCTTTTGGAATTGAACATCAATTTTCCTCACCATATGTTCCAAAAAAATGGTTTGTTGAAAGAAGGAACCACACTTGTGGAGATAGCATGAACCATGCTTGATGAATATACCACTCCATGGAGATTTTGGATTGAGGCTATTTTTGCTGCTTGTTTTTGTCTCGAATTGAGTGGCTTTGAGAACTACCTTGCACAAAACACCCTATGAGCTTAGATTTGGTCAGCGACCAAGAGTTTCACACTTTAGGGTTTTTGGTTGTAAGTGTTTTGTTCTTAAACCTTGAAATTTGGACAAATCTGTGTCTCGTTCTTCTAATGGTATCTTTCTAGGTTGTGCTTCTCGTATCTTTCTAGGTTGTGCTTCTCATTTGTGTGTCTATTGAGTGCATGTTCTTGAAACTAACAAGATTGTGGAGACCTATAAGGTCACTTTTGATGAGGCTAGCCTAGATGCGAGACCAAAAGTTTTAAGATCTCTAGTATGACTGAGAGCATTTTTATGGATGAGGACTCTAATGAGGACAATGTTGATGCCGTCCTTCCACCTCTAGCTGCAATACCACCCTTACTAGAAGGTGGATCCCCTACCACAACAGATTACCTTTAGAAGAAGCTCCAGCTACTTCATCTTTATTAGCTATACCATAGGAGGTTGAAGGAGCCACTTTAGGATAGACGGCTCCTCAACACATCTAGAATTGACATCCTTCTCATACGATGATCAAAGACCTGGGTGAACGGTAACTAGAAATCGGTCCTATGACCTTTTCCTTTCTGTATTTGTCGCTTATTTTTATCCCAATGATATTTGTCATGCATTATCTAATAAGAACTGTATCTATGCCATGCATGAGGAGTTGAAAAAATTTGGAAGAAATAATGTTTGGACTTTGATTGAACCTCCCTTATGTCATGACATCATAGGAACCAAGTAGGTTTTCAAAAACAAACAGGGAGACAATATATCTATAGTTAGAAACAAACCAAGGCTAGTTGCATAAGGTTTCACCTAAGTTGAGAGCTTGGATTTTGAAAAAACTTTTCCTCTAGTTGCTAGATCAGATGCTATCTGAATCTTTTTGGCTTTTGCTGCTTTCAAAAATTTCAAACTTTTTTAAACGGATGTAAAAAGTGCCTTTCTGAATGGTATTATGTCAAACAACACCCTAGTTTTGAAAATTCTAAATTTCTAAATTATGTTTTTAAACTTGAAAATAGCTTGTATAGTTTGAAACAAGCTCCTTGTACCTGGTATGCAAGATTGAAAACCCTTTTGACTCAAAGTTGTTTTGAAATGGAAAAAGGGAACAAACTCTTTTCATCCTCTGAGATGACATTGATTTTCTTCTCATTCAGATTTATGTTGATGACATCATTTTTAGAGTCTTCTCTCATACTCTTATGGCTAAGTTTTTAGAGACAGTAAGCAAGGAATTTTTGATGAGCATGATGGGACAATTGACTTTCATCCCTGGCCTTAAAATACTCCAAAGATTTTCTAATCAAGTTCGAGATGAACGACTACAAGCTAATCACTACTCCCATGGTCACTACCTCAACACTAGCTCTTAATGAGGATGGCAAGACGGTTGATCAACATGAGCAGTGGAGCATGATTGACTCTCTCCTCCACCTGACTGCATCAAGGCTAGACATCCACTTCTCCATATGCCTATGCGCAAGATTTTAGTCATCTCCAAGGAGCTCTCATTGTTAAGCAATAAAGCACATTCTTTGCTATATCAAGTCTACCCTTAAATATGGTATTTGGTATTCCTGCTCTTCCAATCTTTTGATTTGTATTTTTTTCTAATGCTAATTTCGCTAGTTGTAAGATTGATCGCAAGAGTACTTCTAGCACTTGTCATTTTTTGGGTGCTTCTCTTGTTTCTTGGTATTCTTGCAAACAGTCGTCTGTTGCTCAATTAACAACTGAGACTGAGTATGTTCTGCTACATGCTCTATAGCCAAGTTCTTTGAATGGTTTCTATTTTGAAAGATTATGGCTTCTCTTTTTCTAGTGTTCCTCTATTTTGCAATAATACTAGTGCCATTAACATTGCAAAGAATTCGGTTCAACATTCAATGACCAAGCACATTAAAATTTGATATTACTTTTTTCGAGACAATGTTGAGAAGGACAATATTGTGCTAGAGTTTGTTGAATCAAATAGTTAGCTTGTAGACATTTTTACAAAACCTCTTGATCGTGTTCAATTCGAAATGGTTAGGAGTGAGTTAGGGGTCATTCACCCCAATGTCTTGCGTTGAGGGGGAGTTCTTTTTTTGAATTTGTATCATATTGCATCATGGATCTTTTCTACATTATAATATACTCTACAGTAAATTAAGATCCTTACTTGTTATCTCTTATTCATCTTTATATCAGGCATGTATTACTTTTGTCTTAGCTCTTACATGCTCTTGAGTCAGTTGTATGATCTTGCCATGTTTATCAAGCACGTTGAAACTTGCTTAAATAGCAATCAATTTGAACTTAATCAATATGTAAGTGCTTGATCTATCAGTTAGCTCTTTTTAGAGTATCTTTCTCATTTGCATGCCATGCTTACTCATTCTTGGTAACAACACTATAGTACATGTATTTAAAATTATCATGTTTTTATGTTCAATCTTTGTATCAGTCATGCTATCATTGCTTATATTTTTATGGATACATTTATTCGTATTTGTTCAAGCTACTGAGTGTGTTTACGTATGAGTAGTTCCAAAGAAAGCACGAAGAGCGCCTATAATATGAACTCCAGATCCATGTCTTAATTATGGCTTAGACGGCCACATATGATGAGGACAGTATTGTTGGCTAAAAATAATATCAAGAGTAGCATCGCTAATGTGCTACATGTGTTAAAAACATTAAAAAGAAATGAAAAGTGAAAATGAGCTTAAAATTACTATACATCGATGCTATCTTGAACTTGACATTAGCACGACTTGCATGGATTGATTGTTTTGAGTAAGTAGGCAAAGCATATTTATGAGATTTCATTATTCTTTTTCACCTACTTCTAGTGATGGCATTTCACCTTAAATTGCTAATGAAGTTGAATTTTTTTCTTACTTGTAATACAAATTTCCTCTACATGTCTTGAATCATATTTTTCTTGAGCATGTTTGAGTTAGATTCTAGCACCTAGTTTTATATGAGTGATATATGTTTACATCTCGATGTCTTTAGATAATTGCAAAACTCTTACAAACTAAAAATGTGCAAGATACATTTCATTTCATGCATTTTTTTCTCATGATGTCTCTATTATCAAAGGAAGAGAAAAATAAAAATTAAAGTACAGTTGCATTTATTGATAATCAAAACTAGCTTTAGATCTTGGTGAAAGATGGAGTTAGGCATAATGGGGAAGCATCTGACATTTGATTGCATTTGTATCTCTTGTATTTTCTTTTGTCACTTGGTTTTGACTTTATCTCGTTCAAGTTTGTCCTAGTTGACTCTTGCAAAGTTCTTTGCTTTTCAATTTCCAAAAATTAAATTTCAACACATTAATTCATGTTGCAATGTTTCCATCAAGGGAAGATTTTAAAACCATGTGTTGGCAATCGAATTGTAATCCTAGTTAGAAATTTGGTTTGGAGACTTGGAGTTATCAGTGTGAGTATGTATGACTAATGTGTGAAGGCCCTTGAAGATCAATCTTAGTCAATAGCAAATCGAGACTAGAATCAGGGAGGAGTTAATATCTAAAGTGATCAAGGATGCTAAGTGGCAAGGTTGAATACAAAGTAGCACATGATGGATAGACATCGTGTGGAGAGGTCTTTGCAACGTTTTCACAAGGTCAAGTGTGCAAACACTAGAAATTCATAAAAATAAAAAAAGAAGAAAAAGAGAGAAGTGTCAACCCACGATAAAAGCGGCTCGAGGTGACCTGGCTTGAGGCATCCCAGTGGCGAGATGTGGTGGCCCAGGTGAAGGCAGACCGAGAGCATAGCCCGGTGGCTACAGCCCACAAGCGGAGCCCTAGCGAGCGAGGTGGCACGGTAGCAGCACATGGACACATGCGCAATAGCTCAGCAGTGGCCCAGCAAGCACGTAGCATGAGCACAAATTAGTGGCCGCAGAGGATCTCCTTGACACATGTCAATGCCTGAGAGGCTTGGGTGACATATGTAGCTAGGCTACTTGGATTTTCTATGGCTAGCGGACAACTCTATGGCCCCACGTGTGTCTGGCTATGTAGCACAATTTGAAGCTTTTCCTGCACATTTAAGGATTAGATCAATGGCTCAAATTGCACTTGAGCTAGAGTTTTACCTTAGAGACATTTTAGGCTTTATTTTAGTGGTTTTTCAGCCACCCTTGGCCTATAAAAGAAAATTCATAAGTAAGAGGAAGTTTTACATCTTTTAGTACTTTTGAAGAGAGTTGAGGAGAGTTTAAGATAGAGCTATGTGAAGAAAATTAGAGGAAGTTAGGAGAGTTTTGGAGAGCTCTTTTAGAATTCTTGAGAGAATTTTGCAAGCTTTGTAAAAGCATTGTAAACATATTTCAATCAATGAAATATTGTTTAGTTTGGAATTAATTTCCTCGTTCCAATTTAAGTTTCTACACCACAATTTAAATTCTAAGTATTGCTCTCCTTCTTCTACCTACTTGTGGTGTGAGTTTTTTTTTCTTCCTCTAACTATTTTGGATATTATTTTACCTTGTGATAAAAAGGATTCAACCTATATATTACCTTAGAGAAAAAAAAGCAAGAGATTGAAGTCCCTAAAAGATTAAGTTCTTTCTATATTATTTGTTTGAATTTTGTGAAAAGCTTTGGTTCTTGTGATAGTTATATGTATCTTGTGATTGGGTAAAAATTCATCAAACATGTGATGCTTATTATTATTTATAGTAATCCACTTAAAGATTTGTCTTTCTAGCTACATCTTCAAAGGTGACCGCTAGGATATAGCTTTTCTATTTTGATAACTTAATCGGTTTATATTCATCTCTGCTCTATAGCATTTTTTGTAGAGGGGTCGAGCTCATCTGTGGGCAGAGCTTGAGCTCTTGACGACCTCAATGAGAAGAAGGGAAGAAAGCATATAAGATAGGGGAGAGGGAGATATGAAATGTTATCTAACTACAATTTTTATATTTGTTTGAGAAATTTACATATAGGTCCACCAATTTATTTATTTATTATTTTTTGCTAACTATAATGCTACATAAGCATCACATAAATAAGATGTTGGATAAAGACTAACATGTGGTTGCCATAGAGGACAAAACCACCGTCCATACCGCTTGAAGAGTCTATCTGCTTTTGTGATTAAGGGAGTTGATGAAAGAAAAGTAGACTTTTTCCATCCGTAAATCACTTCTACCAGAGAAAAAGTTCATTTTGCCTCTCTCTAAGTATATTTTCATCTGCAAAACCGAGGCCCTCCCAACAATTAAAATTGTTTCAATTTACCTCTCTATCAACGGCCTAAACGGCGATTTTATTCTACATAATACATCTATGTCGCATACTGACCTTCTACGATGGAAAACCAATAAAACGGAATAACCATCAATGGTTGCATTTTTTTTCTGAACAAAACAGATGGGAGTATTATTGCTCCAAGATTTAGATTACTAATCGATGAATGCATTATGGTTTCAAGCATATATTTATTGATTCCAAACAATTTAGAACCCATTTCACACTGCTTTTTGCAAAAAAAGATGCATCTCATTTTGACTTTTAAATTAATTTAAGGGATTTTATTTTTTTTTGCTCAGACTTTATTATTTTCATGATTGCCAAAACAACTACTAAAAAAAACTATTCCCTCCGTTAGATATGAGATGTTTTTAGTTTATCTTAAATCAAACTTTTTAATTTAATCAAATTTAATATGCTATATTAAATGCCAAGTTTAATAAAAAGTGATTTAGTGTTATAACCTGTTTAATCTTAAAGAAATTTAAATTAGAGCGAACATAAAACATCTTATATAATATGAGATGAAATGGAGGGAATATATAAAAGACATTCTTAAAAGTCATATAAAGCTTTTTGCTTTAAAAAAATGCAATGCAAAGTGGAGCTTTAGTTTTCATATCAATTTGTAATATGAATGCGACAATTCTCGACGGTAGAAACTCAAAATTACAAACAATAATCAGTTAGGTTTATTAGGAAATTCCAACCTTATTCTTTTTTAAGAGGGAAGGCCGGTGCAAACTCAAAATTACAAATCAGTCCAACGCTGGTGATGCTAGCTTACTATGGAGCCTATTACAGCACCAGGTTCAGCAGCATAAAGCCTAAACAACTCAACATCGCCAGTAATAACCCCTACGTTAAAGCCCAAAGGTCAAATAGGGACTACTTATTTTGTGAGGTTTCTTAAAATGCCTTCAATTCCATCAGTGGCCCCTATTTTTCTTTCTCTTCTGTTTCAACAACATTGATGACAGAAAAATCGAGACAAGTCTATGGTAGGGCCTGGTTTCCTCAAACCGCTAGAGACAATTTAATTTAGGTTAATTTAAATGTGGGAAATAAGTAGAGTAAAAAAAATGCGAGTCTATTACTTACAGAATTCATATATTTACATAGAAATTATGTTAATTACACCTGAAATGAGAAAACCTCTGATTAAGAATTCCAACTTAAAAAAATAAAAATTTCATGACAGCTATAAAGCTAAAAAAGGAAAATCTATCCCATCACCACGACCGAAGACGTGTTCGCGGATTTTTATCCATATGTCTGTTTTGCCTCAAAACATGCATTAAAGATGCCTAAAGCAATTTAACTTGTCGATATTTTTCCTCCTTGTATCCTGGAAGAGCTTATATACACATGAAAAGCGTGAATTTATTTATTCATACTCTGTATTTTAGTACATGATATGATCTAGGCACTCAATTTGTTTTTAGAATGCCAGAGCAGAACATGATGAGCACAGATCCTGTATGCTATTTTGGTATTTACTTTGTTTTTTACATGACGCTAGTTTATTTGCATGCAGTTTGTATTTTATGGATTTAATTATTTGATTTCCGGTGCTATGGCAAAGCTTGTAAGCATGTATATATATGTCGCAGACATATTTGTTCCCTGCCCAATAATATTTTGGATCGTGACCAATGGTCCTCAACATGAGCATAGAAAATTTTAGTATTACTCATAACACAGTACTCACTTTCATAGAGCTTTTATATGCAGGATATAGCTGACACGACTATGGTGTTTAGTTTCTTCCCTTTTTTAATACACTAATATTATGATGACACTGTTTGTAGTATGCATGTAGAAGTGATTATTTTCTTAAGTACTAACAAGGTGTAACCGGGCGAGTGTTTATTTTAGCCTCAATATTATTATAGACGCAACATGGAATATATATATATGCCGCAAATCTGAGTCAAGTGTTTTAATTTCCACTCCGACTGTATTACTACTAACATGGTGCGGTGCCATGAAGCGTAACCGAAGCGGGTGCTTGTCTTTTTATATATATATGGTCGATTATCGCGATGCTATGGTACACCTCGAGTACGCGAATGAATTCATGTTTATATTTTCATTTCACTCAACTATACAACTCATGATTTATCCACTCTACATAAACTACTCATGCATGGAGGAGATCGATGCTGGAAAGAAGCCACAGCAGCAAATACGGATTTATTTCTTTGGTATATTTCTTTTATGCACACTGCTACTGATAAATATGCAATGCACGTTTTCTTGTTTCCTGTTAGGAAAACAGCTACGGCAATATTTCTGCCAGTTAACATGATTAATTCTATTTACCACTCCGTTTGCATTACTGCTAGCACGGCGTAACGCCATGAAGCGTAACCGAAGTGGATGATTTACATATACTCTTCTCGTTGCGACTGACGACAGGTATTCTTGATGATTGAACCCATGCGCGGAGTGCAGGGAACAAGTGTTTTGATTATCTTATTTTGACATGACATTAGCACATGTTTTTTGATCTCGTATCGACAGACCGACTCAAGGGACAAGGCTCATCCCATCCTGGCATTGTATCAAAAGACCAAACCGAAGATTGGGGTCTTCATGTATCCCACTGTGGTTTGTATCGACAGACCAAACCTACACATGGGGTCTTGATGTACCCTTGCTTTGCAAGAGACAGGACAGAAGGTAGGAGGAGGCAGGAACAAGAAAAGAAAGAGCAAGTTCCTTGATTTACATGGGATCCGAAGGAGGAAACGACGAGCTTTACCCGTTCACTACCTTGCCGCCGGCGGCAGACTACCGGCGCTTCCTTCCTGTTCAGAACAGAAGAGCAGGGAAGCAAGATAGCGTAGCAGCAAGACGGCACAGCAGCAGTATCGCCTAGCAGCAAGCAGCACCTCTGCAGAGCCTACGCACAGCACTTCCCCTCTACCGGCCTGTATATCCTTTGCTGCTGTCCCTTGCCCTCCATTTATAGAGCATTTTCCTTACAATTTGAACAGAGCCGCGCGCACAACAACATGCAGGACGTGGGATGGTGGCTTTGACTGCATGCATTTCTATTTGACTGACATGTGGGCCTCTTCAATTTCTTCATGCTCGAACGTGCTAAAGACGCACGCATGCCACTGACCTACTCTTGTCGACTCACTCTTCTCTTTCTTTCCTTTTTCCCTCTTCCTTTATTTAAATCAGATGGTTAACGAGAGAGAGAGAACGCCTATCTTCTCACTTACATGTGGCCCTCCCATCGTACTTGATTTCCCATTAAAGTTTAATTATTAATCAACCCATGCATGCATCCTCATTTTTCTTTTAAATTTAAAGTTGTGGGGTACTCAAATAATTCCTATATTTGGGTATGAAATGATTTGCTTTCTTTATTTTTTTATGATACGCTCCGCCTAAATGCATTTTATAAGGTCTATATACATTTTCCATTATTTAGACGACACTTTAATCGAATGGAAAATTGTCCTATAATAATATATTTTATAGGGCATTTATGTTGTCTTTGTGTCAAATTGTGCATTTTATGAATATACTGTGGCGGCTAAATATTATTAGTATTCGTCGGGTCCAAAAGAAAATATTGGTTTATTTTATATGTGCTAGATTTTCATAGAACGCGCGCATACGGCAAGTGCAAGGCATATATTTCATATATTTTATTTTGTACCGGACACCATCAGTTTGCGACGGCTGAATAAAATCCCTATTTATAGCTATTTATTTCAAATACAAGATTTTATTTATTAGCGACCATCGTACCCAGGAATATATTTTATGCGATCCGTACATTTTCCATTTTATCATAGCGTGCCCTCTATTATATATATGATATCTTCATCAGCCAAATATTAGAATTCTCCGTACCGATGAGATGTGCTATTTCTCTATACGGTACACGCATAGTACGCCTTTCCGTACACCCGTAAACATTTGGGGTCAATTATTTCACCATCCGGATAAATCTTAACCTATTTCATAGCCATATTTTTTTCATAATATTTTATTTACCTTTTCGACCATCTCAATTATTTATTCCAATAATATTCTTATATATATATTTACCGTATATTTTGAACCAATGTTTTGATTTTAATTTATTATTGGACCAAAATCAGTGTCAACAAACATGAATTTTATTGAAATTGTAGACAACAATAAAACCAATTTATCTCACATTTATTTTCTTCATTCTCACACATGCAAACACAGAAATACAGCAAAGACTCTAGAAAATCCTAGCAAACTGATTTAACAAGAACTAACAATCCAAACTAAACAGAAACAGACATGCTACCAGAGAATCAATCAACATAAACTTTTAAAAATTAAAAAAAAGAACTTTAACAACAATAGGGTTTAAATTTTAAAAATAATAGAAACTGACGTGCTACATGTGAGAGGTGGTGGCACGGAGGCATCAGAGAAATTGCAACAATCACTGGGTAGGGGCTCGGGTAAAAGACCCGTGTGGTTAGTGACTTGAGGGAGGGGGGAGGAGATTTGAAGAACTTCTTGCTTTGAGGGCTTAAGTAGGACCAGCTGGACATTGGTTTTTATCTCAGCCCTTAAATTATAAATATGGCCCTACTGTAGATGCTCTAAGCATCCAACTTCTGGGGCTGAACAAGATTTTGTAGCATCCTCTCCTAATCCTTACAAAACATCAGACAAATGACAAAAAAGAACTTTCTAGGACAAACACCAACACCAGCCAAAAATAGGCTTCATTCGATAGTGCCGGTTTAGAACAAGTAGCTTCTGGGAGCTAGCTGGGTTGTCAACCCATAGTTTGGAATACGATTTCAACACCTCACTTAGCATTTATGGTCATCAAATTACAGCAACAGGGTGGACGGATTGTTCCTTTCACTCCTGTCACCCCCAACCATCGTCATTGCATTCCACCACTCGCCTTTATCCTTGATCCTCTTTCTTCCTCCACCTCCTCTATAGTGTTGTGGCACGTGTGCAGCCCAGTCATCAAGGTCAAGTCTATATGGTTTTCTTTTCAATTCCCATCGCCTTTCACCTGTCCTTGTCACATTGTGCTGGTGAATAGGAGGGCAAAAGGGATAGGTCATGACTGGGTCTACGCAACGTGCCATATTTCAATGGGAATCAACTATCCATAGCGTCATCGAGGGCGATGAAAGCCGATCGGTGTGCTCGCTGCACACATCGTAAGCAGCAACTGTCCAGGCAGGGTAGCCTTTCCTGCATACCCTTGCTCTAGCCAAGAGGTCTCATGTGGCACAGAAGGGGAGAGATTCATTGTGCCAAAAGGTTCAAACAAAGTGCTATAGGCAACAGTGTTCCATGCTAGCCTCTATTTTAGGCTAAGGCCTTGATTGCTTGTGGAAGTGAGAGTAGGAACTTTTGGCGATCGCATCTGGGGCAGCAAAATTGGAATCCCCTTCAACAACATGTACTCCATGCGATGAGCTCATCGAGCTGGATTCAGGTGAGGGGTCTTGCAACTCTTACACCTCAGACTCCAATTCTACCAAGGCTAGAGACAACGATGTGACGATCATAACGGTCGCCCTCACCAAGTTGTGCGCCAAATCTTCAGAAGTCATCCATGCAATCGTTCGGCGACTTACCCCTACAGTCGTCATTAGATCAATTGATTGGGATGTCCACTGCGACGGCAATTCCAACAAGGTAATGCACTCGTTGTCCTTCTATTTGTGTTTTATGGATGCTGGTTGACTTGAGTTGCTAGATGGCAAATGGATGAACCAGCTGGACCGATATGGAACTCCGCATGTTTCTTAAGTGATGCTTGGAGGAGATGGAAGCAAACACCATCACCTCCAATCAGGGGTAGATACACCATAAGCCCCGGGTATTCCTAGGAATACCGAAGTTTTTTTTAGAAAAAATTATACATAAGTATATTACTTACGTATATACTCTATTAGGCCTAAAAAATAGGATAACGACATCATTTCTTGCTTCCAAAGAATGGACAATAGGAAAGTTAAGTTGTAATTTTCTTTAGTTGTTTTGTAACGTGCTTAGATTGAGATTTTTGTAATATGTACTGGAGTATTTCTACTAGATTATGTTACTATTGCAATTTAATGCGTATTTTTCTCAACCCTAAGGAGTATGTCACTACCGCTTTGAAAACTTTACATTTTGGAAAATTGAAATCTATGGTTAATTTCAAGGTAAGCACATTGTTCAATAAGCTCATTGAAACTACTGTTGCTTTTATTACAAAATGATGGTAAGTTAAAAATGTGATTTGGTACAGTATTCAACCACTTTCGTTACTAGGTTGTATCAAGCTACAAGATTATCTTCTACCAAGAGCCGGCCTTTTAAAGGCACCCTTTCCAAGATATCTATCACTCTAGTATGTTTTTTTTTTGTTAGAAAGTATAACGAGGGTAAAGCTTATTAAAAAAAAGAGTTGTCCTCCAATAGTCCTCCCAAAACCTTAAGTTATGACCGTTCTTAATACAAGAACCACACCTTAAGAAGAAATACTTAACTCCCATGAGTCCTGGCTAGAAATGAGAGTCCCTCGGTATCTTTACAACTTGGGTGATCATCTTCTTGGCCAAGTTTTTTCTTATAACAAACAACCATTTACTCAGCAAATATTTATTTGAATCTTTAGGTTTTGAATTCCCAAACCTCCACACTCTTTACGTGTACACAGGACACTATGATGATTTAAGTAGTTGAAAGTTATAGAGAAGCTACATTAAAAAATAATGTGGCACACTGGTAACAAAATGTGTAACATTTTTTTTACAAGTAGCTTTTTTCATAAAACGATTTATTCAAACTTAGAGGTCGATGCCATTTGCGTACATGTCTAACAATCTAGATTATATTTAATTATCAACTGATTAATTAGTTGAGCTAAAGTCTAGTTTGTAACGCACTGCTCTTAATATAAAGATTTAAGTCACATTAAACTTACTTTACCATACATTGGTTCTAATTGCAGTTACACAAGAGCAGTGAAAAACACATTTGCACGTGCTCTTAATGGAATAAAACACTTGCCGGAGACACTGAGTACACAGGAGCATGGAAAAATTCAATAATTTGGTGTAACAATGGAAAAGGTTTTTCAAACAATTTAATTTTCCTCATATTTATGACTTAAACGCAACGGTTAATTCTCGGCAGCCCAAGATCATAACTACTAATAATAACCAACTAAGATAACATGCAAATACCAAGCTTATTCTGTAAGAAACTAGATGGGAGTTTGAAGAAATCTATGTTACTCACGGCATGACACATCAGCGCTTGTAGAAGTTTTATAAGAAAAAAATTGTATGTATAGACTTTTCCGATATTAAATTTATAATCCTAGAATTAATCTCGTAGTTCTTCTATGCTGGCTACCTTTGCAAATACCACGCATGGCCGACGGCCACGACCGCTCGTATTGAAAGTTATCAGCCACACTCTCCACGGCGGCCACTGTCATGGTACATGCCACTTCCTCAATTTAAGTTATTTTAGTTTTATTGTAAGTAGAATTTTTTACCGAGTTTATATAAAAATATTCGATGCAATATATAAACCCACCATAAAATATACTTCCTCTATCTCATAATATAAGAAATTATAAAAAATAAGAATAAATAGGAAAGAGTAGACTACTCATGTTAAATGAGATATAGTAAAGGGTGAAAGCGTAGTTGAGAGAGTATGATAAACGACAAGAAGGACAAATCTGTATTATTTGCTATTAGTGTATTTAAAAAAAATTGGTTCGAGAACTTTAATTTATAATAAATAATAAAACTAAAATGACTTATGGTATCAAACAAAGAGTATATTCGCTTAGAGAATCAAAGAGAGCGCAGCTTTATCTTAATCAACTGAGACCGGGGGTAATGGTAAAAAGAAGAATGGTGCAAATTTTTTGTGGTATTAAACTGCACCACGAACTTTTCAAAAATTCTAAATTTTAACAAATTATAAACTACACCACCAAATTTTAACAAATAATAAAATGACAATTAGCTAATTACTAGAAAATTCTAAGTATTCTTTAAATAAAGCTACAGTATTTAAATTCATAGTTTAAAAGTCTCCTAGTTCTTGTTGTGGCTAAGCCCTCACATGCACGATCACTTGGATGAATACGAGGAAAAACTAAAGTGTAGACGTGCGCGAGAGCAACGAATGAAGACGAATGCAAGAACACAAAGAACAGCTTTTGGTGCCGCGCAACGACTTGCGGCTTTTTTAGTTTTCTTTCTCTTTTTATTCTCCAATCAGATACATGCATAACAAACTAACAGCTTTACCTATTCAGCTGCTATGACCACTTCCTTCGCGCCATCCCACGAATTGCTGAGCTACGCGGCATATCTCGGCGAGCCACACGATAAGACGTTGCAAGCCTCGCACGATAAGAGCACCACGAACTTCTGGTTCTTTGACACCCAAGTTAAACGCTCAAGCCAAGAAAGAACGATGTTCCTGATGTGCTCTTGCGATCATCCAAATCCCCGGCAAGATCACTGCCCATAAATCCATTGTCTTTTTGATTCTGCTTGTTGTAGCCACAGCCAAAATTCACAGTTCCGTTCATATATCTCGTAATGTGTTTCACGACAGCCATGTGCTGCGAGGTTGGGGCTTTCAAATATCTGCTGACAATGCCAACTGAATATGCCAGGTCAGGGTGAGTATTTACCCAAAAACAAAGACTTCCAACCAAACTTAGGTATTCAGTAGCATCACAAGCAGAACTCCCGTCTTTCTCACTCAACTTTAGATGATTTTCCATGAGAGTTGCACAAGGGTTGCAATCTTCCATCCCAGACTTCTCCAAGATCTTTGCATAGCGGCTTTGGCACATGGTGATTCTTCTATTGGATTGTCATATCTCAATCTCCAAGTAATAACTTAGGAGACCAAGATCACTCATGCTAAACAATCTTCTCATTTAAGCCTTAAACTCTTCAATGTCAACAACTTTGGACCTTTAATGATCGAGTTATCCACGTAAACTCCAACTAACAGCAGACCATCACCTATCTTGCACTCGTACACTCCATGTTCTATGGGACACCGATCAAAACCAAGTGACATCAGTGAGGCATCCAACATGGCATTGCAGGCTCGTGGCGTTTGCCACAGCTCGTACAATGCTTTGCGCAACCTTAGTACCACACCGGCTTGTTTGTCATCCATGTATCTGGAAGATTGCTGTACATAGACTTCTTCCTCAAGAACACCGATTTAACATCTATGTGATGAACTGATTAGCCATCATGTATGGCTAGGGTGAGCAGCAGCTGCATCGTCGCTAGGTCCGCCATTGGAGTTAACACTTTATCGAAGTCCACCCTTGGAGCTGTGCATACCCTTTCATGACAAGCCATGCCTTATACTTGACGATGTTGTTGGTGCAGTCTCGTTTTACTTTATAAACCTACTTGAGCCCAATGGCTTGATGCCCTTCTAGAAGCCTTGCAAACTCCCAGGTTCCATTGCCATGGATGGATTTGATCTCCTCCATTGCACACGACTAGTTGGGTTCAGCTAGTGCGTGTTCAATGCTGCCCGGCTCCTTGGTAGCCATGAGGCAAAGCCTACTAATGTCACTGTCGTCTAATGTTGTTGTGTCATCAACTAGAAATGTTATCTATTGAAGATGTTCTAGAGAGTGGTACTAGAGTGGCACCCTCTCCGAGTCACACGAACCTCCCATCGGTAGGCTAATGAACTCCACATTGGCCAAGGTGGCCGGTGTCGCCGGTGTGGTGTGTGCTGGAGTTGTGGATGAATTCACCTGTGCTATTGCAGGTGAAGACGGTGTGGTCGGTGGCTGGCGGCTGCTACCAAGGCACGTCAGACATCCCTTGGGTGCCTCTATTGGACCCCGTGGCATCTCTTGAGTCAGGATCTTGTCTGCCTGTACTAGTTTCCCAATCCCACTTCTCCTCCTTCTAAAACACCACATCAAGTGACAATACAGCATCTTTGCCACTGGATCATATACCCGATCTGCCTTGGCATTGTCTTCATAGACAATGAACATGCCTAGGATGGAGCAATCGGATAGCTTCAACACCCTAGGCCCAACCTTCTTCACATGAGCAGCACATCTAAAAGTACATAAATAATGTACCTTGGATTTCCAACAAAACAACACCTCATAGGGAATCATGCCATTGAGAGTGTGCATGGGCGCACGGTTTAGGACGTGCATCACCGTCTTGACAGCCTCTACCTAGAAATGTGTCAACATGCCATTGCTATTCAACATGCTTCGAGTCATCTCCACTATCATTCTATTGCGCCGCTCAACCACGCTGTTTTGTTGGGACGTATACGACGCCATGTTGTCCTGATGAATGCCTAGCTTGACACAATAGATGGTGAACTTATCAGAATTGAATTCACCTCCACGATTAAAGTGCGGAAGACTTTGAGTTTCACGTAGAGCTCAATCTCAGCTGCTGCGTTATCTTCTTGTATCACTCAAACGCTTCATCTTTGGTCTTGAATATTTTGACCCACATATACCAAGAATAATCATATACGATCAAAAGGAAGTAATGTTTACCGGTGGTCGTCAAGGCATGATCAATCCACACAAATCTCAAACCAATGTAAACCCATGTTCCACACGGTATGCCGACGCATGTGGGAACAGAGTTCTATGGTGCACACCAAGTGAACACTCTTGACAAAACTGCTCGACGTGGTTCACAAGCAGCATGCCCTCCACCATCTGTTTTAGGCCAAGGTCTCTCAATGAGCAGAAGTTCAAGTGCCCAAACCGTTCGTGCCACCACTATGCTTCATCATTTGCCTTCGATAGCAGGCAACAAGCGCGGCTAGGATCGGGGACAAGGTATACATCCTATTCCTGCGTGGCATCCGTGTGAGCAAGTGGTGCTCCAGGTCGAACAACATCAGCATGCCATTCTCGAGGACACCTTTGCATCCCTCCTTTTCTCGAGATGCCCCAAACTTATGATGTTGTTGCATAGCCAAGAGATATAGTAGACGTCTATTAGGGCTCGATGCTCGCCGTTCTTGCATTGGAATGTGATAGCACTCATGCCCCACATGTCAACCATGGAGTTGTTTTCGAAGTACATAGTCCCAGTCACCTTCTCGTCGAGCAACACAAACATCACCCGATTCCTAATCATGTGGTTGCTGGCACTGATATCAAAGTACCAGATGTCATTAGGCATCTCCTCTGGGATCACATGTTCCTCGTTGAGGAACACCATCTAGTGCACTTTGGTGAAGAGCAGTGCTAGCGGTTCGTTCTCAACCTGCAACAAGTTTGCTTCCTCCCGCCGCTCACGGAGAGGCTTGCAGCATTCCTTCGAATAGTGCCCAAGTTTAGCATAATTGAAGCACATTACCTATATCGCATTCTAGTCGACGATGATCCACTACCGCCTTTGTTATCATGGCCATGGTAACAACGCCCACGGTTGTGAGACTTATCAAGATGGCTTTTGTCGCCTCTGCCACTATTGCCCTCCAACCTGCTTGAGGACCCGTCATGGTCCTTCAATTTCATGTGGGCCAGTCACTCCTCAGTGAGATAGAGACAATTTTTGTGTGACACATCATCATCATCGTCCACATTGTCGTCCCACTCGGCAGTTGACAACCTCCCGACTAGCTCCTTGATTGGCATTGTCTTTAGATCAAGGAGCTGCTCAATCGAGATCGCCACTTGTTTGTACTTCTTGAGAATATGAAGAAATTTCTTGATCATCTTCTCATCGTCGAGCACGCCCACCCATGTCACAGATGTTCGTAACCAACGATGTCAGCCTTAAGCTGAACTCCTTGGTGGTTTCTCCTTCCTTAAAGCGAATTGCCTCAGTACTTCTCGCAAAACACCTGCTTCTTCGTCTCGCGGACACGATCGACACCTATCCGCATGACACGACACCTATCCGCATGACACGATCGACACCTATTCTTCACCAATGGTCGCAACATCTTCTTTGGGACAGCCTGCAAGATGGCCGCAATATCAACCGCTCCTCAGACACCTTGTGCCTAGAGGCTGACCCTCATCAACATTGCCGAAGCCCATTCGGCATAGTTGGTTCTTCTCAACACCGGATAGCGCACAGCTGCGCCAGATTCCCTCGGTGCCGGCTGCTGGACAATGGGAAATTCGGCGCCGTCTGCGCCACTGCCCAAACCACCTCCCTGCTTGTTGCCGCTGCTGCCGGCGCCGCCACGCCGCGCCGGAGGAGTGGAGCGGCCACCACCTCTGTCGCCATTGGAAGACATTTCCAAACGCAGGCTCTGATACGGTTGTGGCTAAGCCCTCACACGTGCGATTACTCGGATGAACACAAGGAAAAACTGAAGTGTAGACGTGCGCGAGAGCAACGAACAAAGACGAACGCAAGAACACAGAACACCTTTTGGTGCCACGTAACGACTTGAGGCTTTTTCTAGTTTTCTTTCCCTTTTTATTCTCCAATCAGATACATGCATAACAAACTAACAGCTTCACCTATTCGGCCGCTATAACAGTTCTCTAAGACTGCATCTACCTGTCTATGCAGGCGCGCATGGCCGGCGGCCATGGCAGCTCGTACCGAAGAATACTCATCATTCGTTCCATGTCCGCTGTCACGCGCTCCACCTCCAAGATTTCCAGGTCGACGGTGAAGAACCACTTCCGATTCTCAGCCCGCTCTGCAGTCTGCCCCTGCAGCGAGATGACGAAAAACCCCGGGCCCGTGGCGACGACGCTCAGCCACTGGCCGGCGAACGACGGCGGCTCGTACCCCGGTAGGCGGCGTATCATCTCCGAACACGGGATCGTCTTCTCCACCGCCCACTCGCCGGCGCGCTGTCGAGCCTTGCGAACACATTCAGCGTCCAGCCGCTGTGCAGGGTGTCGCTTAAGATGCGCGGCTTGCCGTCGCGGCCTTCGGCGACGAGGAAACAGTACTACCAGAAGTTGTTGAAGTCCCAGTTCTCGGTGGCCGGCGGAAGCATTGAGGTCGAGTACTCCGCCGTGCTGCCATCGAACTTTTGCTTAGATCGATTGCAGTTTTGCTTAGGGTTTTAGAATTGGCGACAGGAGGATTAGGCGTCCCCTCCTATCATTCCTTCTCTTATATAGGCGCTGGTGGAGCTAAACCAAATCAAATCTATCTCTAATTGGTTGTTACCGATCATAACAACCTCTGATTTTATTCCTTATCTTTATTTTTTTTCTTGCACTTGAGGGAAACCAATGGATTGTTTTCTCCCCTAATTCATATCGGTAGCGGGCCAACACGATCAACCAACAGATGTGGTGCCACCGCTTGCACATGGACGCGGCGCGGATGAGGAAGAATGAGGAATCAAGGTGCAGGAGTATGAGCTCGACGAGGTGGTTCGAGATGGCCTGCGTCAGGTTGTCCATGGTTTTTGATAGGGCTATCTTAATATCTTTCCCAGAACCCTAACGAATGTTCTTCAAATCCAGTAGGGATCTGTTACTGGTTTCTATACATAACGTTGTTAATTTTGCGTTGAGAGAGAGAAAGTATGGTTGTTTTTATTGAAAAAAATGCATTTCACTTCCCAAACTATATCACTGAAACTATTAATCCATAAACTATTTTTTTCCATTTTACACAACGAAGTATTAAAAATAGTTTATTTTATTCACTATCACTATTTCTTTATTTTTTTTTCTCTTTGTATAATTTTGATGGAATGATAGATGCATTATAAATTATGTCTTAATATTTTTTTTATTTTTTTCTCATTGTTTACATAGGTTGGAAGTATTGATTTAAACATCAGAATTTTAAAATTCAAGTAAACAATCACAAAAAATATATAAATAGTTTTTACTTTGATAATAGTGTCATTTATGACTCTAAAAATTTTTAACTTAAAATACAACTTATATAAAGAGTAAAAAAAGTAAATGTTATTAAAAAGTAAAATGAAAAAAATAGTTCAGGGTAAAATAAGAAAAAAATAATTTATAGGATTAAATGATCCAATAAATTAGTTTAGGGGAGTAAAATAGATTTTTTAGGTCCGGTTCGTCGCAAGTCCACCAGGTGGATTAGGCCTAATGTCTGCCCTCTACTGTCTTCTACGGCCTAAATTCCTGCTACACTCGGTTGAGCTTTTATCATCCTGGCAATGTATTCGCTTGCACGTGGATGCAGCGCGGTTGAGGGATACTGCCGAATAGGAGGCGGAGTATGAGCTCAACGAGGTCCTCGGGGACGTCCATGGCTAGCTAGCCCTTCGCAAAAAACTTAGACCCTGAAATAAAGGATTGCCATAGTAATTTTAGAGGATTCAATTTCTAAGAAAATTTTCTTATAGAGTGCTTTGATTCATTTTGATTCGTATGAAAGGATATTAAATTTTTCATAGGATTATATTTGTATGGCCAATGAAAATAAGTAAGAAGTTCAATCTCTTAAAAACATTTTTTGCTATGGTAGTATCACAGAGCTTCTCTTCTTATTTCCCGTATTTTTCATTTCTGCAAGATTAAACAAACATATTATTTTAATTTCTATATTTTCTTATTCCTATGATTTTCCTATAGGGTCTTAGCAATGATTTGTTATTTCAGATCATAGAAATAGGTATGATGTTTTAGGGATGTAATGTATTTATATTGAGCTTATTATTAGTATGGATATTGGGTTTCAATGAATAGTCAACCCTAAAAAGAAAAGCAACATGTCAATCTTGCCTGGGAAGCGATCAATATGAGATTTTAAAATGGCTCCTTTTCTTTGTTTCCTTTTTAAGGTGGACTCCACGTGCATATTGACTAGTCATCCAATTCAGACTACGAATCCATTGATTCGTTTTCGTTTCAGACATGCTGTTAACAAATGATTTCAAACAATTTAATTTTCATAGTACTAATTTGTAACTCGAGGACGAAAATTCTCGAGAGCAAGGAAACAAAGTCGCCACCATTTTCTTTCTACACATACGCTTCCATCTGAAAATCTCATTCGCCAACTTCGTGCCAGGGAAAGATCGATGAAGCAAGCAGAGTGTGTGATTGGCATCACGGACGAAACTTCATGACGGTCTATATGTACAATTGTATACCAGATCTCTGTACGTGCAAAGGCAGATAAGGACCAGATCGGTGCAAGGGTGTCATAGCTACTTGATGACCACATAGATAAGGACTTCAGGTTGGAGGTTGATCTGCCTGTAAAGTTCTAGTAGCAACCCGAAGAATCTACTGTCTGCAATGGGCAAACGAAATATTCAGATCAGCAAAATGAGAAGATCAAGATTTCAAATTCATAGGGTACATGGCTCAGTTATCGAAAGATATTTTTTTCAGCAACTAGGTAGGAAGACGCTCGTGTTGTACAATAATACAGCTAGGTTCGCCACGATAATAATTATTTTCACAACCACATGTATTTTTGTCAAATATGTTGTGTCAGAGTAGCCAAAGTGGCATCTACGAGTTCAGAGTCAAAACGTTGAAAATATAGGGTTGGAGGGGTAGTTAGTTTTACTCTGACCATCGTAGTATCATACTTCAGCCACTTGTCCTGGTCACGAGCAAAACAGACATAAACCATGTTCAATGTAGCAAATCTGCGAAGTTGGACAAATAGCACAGCTAAGCTAACTGTATGCACATAAATTAGATTTTCAATAAATGATTATGCTTCCATAAGCAGATAAATCAACAACCAGTCTAATGACAGGATGTGCTGTTAAACACAAAGTAGCAATTTAATGAGTAGAGATTACAAAACAGGGTTGGGGAATGGTATGCCGATGCAGCCGTTACCTCTGCAATCGATGCATTCAAATTGATGAGACAAATTCTTATAAGATATGAAGGAAAATAAGAGTCAAAATATAAAAGTGGGAATATCCGACATTTAGATGGTCCCACAAGATTACCTAGCTATGGTACCTCTCCAACGCTTAATCAATGGTATTTTCCAATTGAAAGTTCAGCAATATAATTCGAGATGACAGTCCATAATCCGCTGTATTGATTCCACTCGCTAGTATTCGCTATACAGACTACATATTCCTGCTAAAATTCTACTCTCCATAGGATTAATTGCCACACTCCCTGCTAATCAACCATTTGGCTAGTTGCAGTGAAATATGTTAAATTACTGTGTCACAAACTACTGCCAAGGTATAATAGAGCCTAATTGTAAGTAAGAAATACTCCATCTTGTATATCGAATTAATCATATGAGGTTACAAGTATATATATATAGGGGTTCAAAACGTGAACATTAAACTAGAAAGTCTCAGACCTAATTAATACACATTATGCCTAGGCCGGTATATGGTTACGGTCAGAACTCAAGACGCGGACATAAAGTCTAGGAAACAAACATAACTTACTAACAGAGCCTAAGACGTAGGCACAAGAGTCTAGGAGACAGACATAACTTACTAACACCCCGCAATCTGAGCATCGGTGCAGCGGATGTTCAAACTGGTTCTTAAACTCAGTAAAGAGCGAAAATAACAGTCCTTTGGTGAAGATGCCGGTATACTGAGAGGTTGTTGAAACATGGAGAACGCGAACAGCACCAAGAGCAACACGCTCCTGGACAAAGTGAAAGTCAATCTCGATGTGTTTGGTGCGTTGATGCTAAACTGGGTTGGCGGACATGTAGACGGCGCTGATATTATCGCAGTAGACCAATGTAGCGTGCTGCAATGGGGATTGTAACTCACTGAAAAGTTGACGCAGCCAAGAAGACTTAGCAACAGCGTTGGCAATAACTCGATATTCAGCTTCGACACTGAATCGAAACACGATGGTCTGGCGCTTGAAGGATCAGGAGATAAGGTTGTCACTAAGGAAGACCGCATAGCTAGAAGTGGACTTGCGAGTATCCAGGTAACCGGCCCAGTTAGCATCAGAGTAGACGACCAGTTCATGCTGCGTTGTGGGTCAGAGCACCAGACCCAAATGAAGAATACTGCAAACATACCGAAGGATCCGCTTGAGGGCAGCCAAGTGAGGTTCCCGTGTTTCATGCATATGGAGACAAACTTCCTGAACAGTGTAAGCAATATTCGGACGAGTGAAAGTGAGATATAGAAGGGCACCAACCAGACTATGAAAGTCAGAGGGTTCCTAAACTGGGTCACCAGTGACTGCAGAGAGTTTTGGATTGGTGTCGACTGGAGTAGAGCAGGATTTGTAGTCAGCCATACCAGTCCAATCAAGAATCTCCATCATGTATTGTTGCTAAGACAAGAAAAGGCATCCATCACGGTGCTAAACTTGCATTCCAAGAAAAAGGTGCAACTGGGCGAGGTCCTTCATGTTGAACTCATGCTGTAGAGCAGAGATGATACGACGAAGGACAACCGTGGATGAGGCAGTAAGCACGATGTCGTCCACATAGAGTAGTAAGTATGCTATGTCGGCACCATGATGATAGATAAATAGGGAGGTGTCTGCCTTCGCATTCACAAAGCCAAGTAAGAGAATAAAGGTGTCGAAGTGACTGTACCATGCCCAAGGAGCCTGTTTAAGGGCATAGAGAGACTTGTTAAGGCGACAGACATATCCGAGATGAGTGGGATCCTCAAAACCATCAGGTTGTGTAGCAAAAATAGTCTCAGACAAAGTCCCATGAAGAAAGTCATTCTTCACGTCGAGTTGGTGAACTGGCCATTCGCGAGAGAGGACGAGTGAGAACACTGTCCGAACAGTGGTGGGCTTAACAATAGGACTGAATGTCTTGTCAAAGTCTATGCCAGGACGGTGAGTGAAACCACAAAGGACCCATCGAGCCTTGTATCGCTCGAGAGACCCGTCAGCCCTAAACTTGTGCTTGAAAATCCATTTGCCGGTGACAATGTTGACTTGAGGTGGTAAGGAACAAGCTCCCATGTGTTGTTTTAAAGGAGGGCAGAGAACTCTTCTTCCATGGTGGCCTGCCAATTGGGATCGGCAAGGGTGCCACGGAAGGTGTGGGGCACCAGTGACAGTGTTGTGGTGTTGTAGACACTGGAAAACCGGTGACCAGCTTTAGCGCACGTCGTCATGCCGTGCTTGTTGGTGATGGACACAGCGCCCTTGGGCAGAGCCGGCATGCTGGGGGCAGCCGGTTGCTGAGAAGCTATTGCCTGGCACTGTGAGTAGACCAGCAGCAGTCAGGGCCTACCTAGGGCTGTTGCAGCAACAGGAGAAGCCGAGGCGCCAGGGGCTACAGCAGCAGTAGTGGCAAGCAAAGTGCATGGATGCAACAGCAGCAGGCGCAGAGGGAGTGTCCTACCGAGCGCCTAGTCGAACCGGAGAGATCGGCGTAGGGGCCGTGCCAGGCACCGGAGTGGCAGCCTCTATCTCGACTGCCGTGCCCACGCTAGATGCCACACGAGGATAGCCCGTGCTAGGTGCTAGTGGCGTGCCGACAGTCGGGGCCGCACGTGGTTGTCCAGGAACACCAACAGGAGCACGTGTAGGAAATAAAGATAGAGGTGCACTGATAGAACTGGGCACGGGATTAGTATCATCAATTAAAAAATCAAGAACTGCCGGGTTGGTAGGAGATGACTATTGTGAGAAAGGGAAAGTGTTCATCAAACACAACGTGTCGAGAGATGAGAACACGATTGGACTGGAGATCAAGACAGCGGTATCCTTTATGATGGGAGAAGTAACCAAGAAAAATACACAAGGAGAATCGTGGTGCAAGTTTGTGAATGGTTGTGGCGGAGAGGTGCCAAGGCCCACTTACCCCCTAGTTGGATGGAGTAGGCGCGTCCGAGCCGCCGCCTTTGCCGCCCCTGTGAACATCTTTGCCACCTCTGCCGCGGGCGCCGCGGCTGCTACCTTTGCCGCCAAGACCGCTCCCTTTACTACCCCAAGCCGGTGGTGTGATGCCCAGAGAGCTGTTGGGAGACGGGACGGGAGGATGAGAAGCCGCTACCTATGCCGACGACGAGAGCTGTAGGGGGAGAGAAGGTCGGGGCCCCATGGTAAGCTCCTCGAGTATGAGCTCATCGCAGGCCTCCAAAAATAAATGGAAGGGACAGCCACGTCGGAGATGGCGACCAATGGAGGCAAACCGCTCGTTCAAGCCTCGGATGAGGTTGAGGACGAGGAAGCGGTCACTGACTGGTTCACCAAGATCGGTGAGGTTGTTGGCGGTGGTCTTGAGGAGCTTGCAGTAGTCGATGACAAAGAGGTCCCCTGGATGAGCGTACGGAGTTTGGCGTCGAGGATGAGGGCTCGTGCCTCTCGATTGCCGAGAAATTGGCTCTTGATGGCAAGCCAGGTGGTATGAGCAGTGATGCCTTGGTCGCTGTGGTTTCTAACAATGTCAAGAAGGTTGTCGTAGAGCCAAGAACGAACGACGCAATCCATGCGCTCCCAGTCAGGCGAGTTCAAGGGACGATCGTCGTGAAGGACATGGCCTTAAAGAGAATACTTGCCCAAGGTGAGCAGCAATTGCTCGCGCCATCGAGCAAAGCTGTCGGAGTTGACGTCGAGAACGACGTGGACAAAGCTACGAATGTTCTGAACAGCCACAGATTGGGCGACGGCTTCCTAAAGAAGCATGGTGACGTGAACTGAGGGACGAGGGCCATTGGAGAGGGAAGACGCGACCTCGTCAGCGTCTTCCAGCGGGTCTTCAGGGGGAGGTGCGACGGCGGCGCGCTCCTAGGCGACGCACTCAAGAGGGCGTAGACGCGCGGCGGCGGCATCACGCTTGATGGCCGCCGCGGCAGCCTCAGCCTCGGCCTCCTCCGCGCAGGCGAGGGCAGCGCAGCAGGCCTCGGCCGCAGCGGCACGGGCGTCCTCTAGCCGCTTGCGCTCGACGTCGTCGCCAGCAACAGAGGGGTAGAGAGAGTCGGCCATGGAGGGAAGAGAGTCGGCGGCGCAAGGCAACAGGCCGAAGGGGGTGGCGCTAGAAGTAGCGCACCAAAGATGCGGAAGAAAAATCGAGTGGAACCCAGACTCATGATACCATATAAGTAAGAAAGACTCCGTATTGTATATTAGATTGATCAAAGTTAAATATATATATAGGCAATAGACTTCGAGGATTAAAGTTGTGAACACTAAACTAGAAAGTCTCAAGCCTAATTAATACACATTAAGTAGCACAAATGCTGAAGCCGACACATGACTGCAACTAAAACCCAAGACACAGATATAAGAGTCTAGGAGACAAACATAACTTACTAACAAAACCTAAGGCACAGGCACAAAAGTCTAAAAAACAAACATAACTAACAGAACATAAGACACAGGCACAAGAATCTAGAAGACAAACATAACTTGCTAACATTAATCAATTCTACTTTTCATACTGGTTTATTAGAAAGACATGGAAAAAGAGAATGTGTTCCGCTGCTAGTAATGTACCATTTCTCTGAATAAAAACTAAATAAGTGTCATCCCCAATATTCTGAACACAACTTAAATAAGAAGTACCTGAATTTTTTCTGAAAAATATAAAAAACAATAAATAAATACTCCAGCCTCTCCTGCTCTCTCTGCTCAGTGCTATTATCCAATATCTATGTGACAAACTGACAATATCAACTAAGAATCCAGAACCACCAATAGTCAAGAAACAAAAAAGCACCTCAATGTACAGAAATGCTGCATAAAAACTCCTCAAAAATATGCATCACAATGGTTTGTTGTTCCTCGTCTCTTATGGATTTCATTAGTGCATAATAATTATTTTGAGAATTATTGTTCTCAGTCCGGTGATAATTCAATTCTAGAAAAATAATGATTTATTGCCGAGTGACCACCTATGTGAGGAAGTGTTACACCTCTGCAGAGAAGTATAATGTCAAGGAGAGATTCAATTCCAAACAATGCTTCAGACAAGATAGCCTGGCTTTATTCGCTGCCCAGCCAATCCTTCAAAACTGAAACATGGTAGCAACAAGTTACACAATAAAAGGGGCATGGAAAAGTAACATATACAACTTCTGAAGGTGAACTCACATTTTTTCACGTCGATTTTGCTACTTCTGAAGGACAAGTATCTTACTTATGTTCTTCACTTTTGTTGGGAAAAAGGATTCACATGAAGCACATTACTAGACTATTTACAACATATTTTAACATGAAACAATCAGAATAGGTTTATTGAGTGTAGGGTGGAGAGCAAAAGGCGTAAGTTTATGTGTGATGTGCTATTTAAACAAGCAAATTCACCTATTGTCCTGGTCGTGAGCAAAGCAGACATAACCATGTTCAATGTAGCAAATCTGCATACTTGGACAAATAGCAATGCTAAGCTAACTGTATGCACAGAAGTTAGATTTGCCATACATGATTTTGCTTCCATAAGCAGATAAATTCACAACCACTCTTACGACAGGTTGTGCTGTAAAACACAAAATAGCAACATAATGAGTAGAGATTACAAAACAGGGTTGGGGAATGGTACGCCGATGTAGCTGTTATCTCTGCAATCGATGCATTCAAATTGATAAGAAAACTTCTTATAAGATATGGAGGAAAATAAGAGTCAAAATATAGAAGTGGGAACATCAGACATTTAGATGGTCCCACAAGATTACCCAGCCATGGTACTTTTCAATGCTTAATCAATGATATGTTCCAATTGAAAGTTCAGTAATATATATGGAGATGACAGTCCATAGAAGTTGATCCGCCTGTGTTGATTCCACTCGATAGTATTTGCTATATGGACTACGTAGTCCTGCTAAGTCAAATATAGGATTAATTGCCTCACTCCCTGCTAATCAACCATTTGGCTAGTTGCAGCGAAATATGTTACATTACTATATACTACTCTTTCTATTTTAAATTATAAGATATATCTTTTTTTTAATAAGACTTTAATCAATAATTGCTTTATTAATATATTATTTATATGACATAAAAGTATAATCATAAATTTTACAACAACAAATCCTTTCAGTACTAACCAAGACTAGATTTAAAACCCAATAAAAAGCCAAATCATAGTTCAGCCATGTCAATAGCTACATTTCAATCATTCCTATTCAGGTATTTAAATATATCTTAATCTTTCATATCTTTTTTTATTATCTATTCATGTCAATTTCAATCTTTCCTTATTTTTCTCAAATTATTATGTTAAATTAGAATTCCATAATATACTAATTTCTCTCAAAATCTTCTTTAGATATGACCAAATCAACTCAATCAATATTGGACAAGATTTTTTTTAGTTCGTGTTACCCCTAGCCGATCATGTATACCATTATTCCGGACTCGATTAATTCTTATAATAAATTCAATGTAACATACATATTTTTAAAATAATCAACTGTTAAACATGTCATCTTTTTATATACTAACATTCTAACAATCATCATCCTAATACTAATAATATCAATTTGTGTTAAAAAATCATATTTTAATAAAGTAATTATTGGTTAAAATCTTATCCTAACGAAACGAAATATGCTCTATATTTTAAAATGGAGTAAGTAGCAAACAACTGCCAAGTTATAATGGAATTCATCTTTCCGCCATTGATACAAGTTTATTAGAAAACATGGAAAAAGGGAATGTGTTCAGCTGCCAGTAATACCATTTCTCTGAACACAAATTAAATAAGTACCATCTCCAATATTCTGAACACAACTTAAATAAGTACCTGATATTTTCTGAAAATATAAAAAAATAATAAATACTCGTACTAAAAAGGCGAAAGGATAGTTCTCTTTGTGCTCACTTGAGTGCTATTATCCAATATCCATGTGACAAACCAACAACTAAGAATTTGGATACAGTTCAACCGTCTCAACTAAGAATCCAGATACCACACCAACAGCCAAGAAACAAAATAGAACCTACATATATAGAAATGCTGCATAAAACTCCACAAAAAAATGCATGACCAATGCACAATGGTTTATTGTTCCCCGTCTCTTCCAGATTACCTTAAATGCATAATAATTATTTTGAGAATTATTGTTTTCAGTTTGTTGACAGTTTGATTTAGGAAAAATAAGGATTTATTGTGCACATACCACTGAGACCAGACAATACTTAGTTGCAGAGTGATCAACTTTATGAAGAAGTGTAACACCTTTGTAGAGAAGTGTAATGTCAAGGGAAGACGCAATGCCAACCTGGGTTTGATCGCTACCCAGCCAATCCTTCAAAACTGAAACATGGTAGCAACCAGCGACACAATAAAAGGGGCATCTAAAAGTAATGCATGGCAAAGCAATAAAAAGTGAATTCGCATTTGTTTCACATTGGTTTTGCTACTTCTGAAGGACAAGTATCTCACAGAAGTTCTTCTCTTTCATTGGAAGAAGGATTCACAAGAAGATTACTAGGCTATTACCAACATATTCTAACTTGCAACAATCAGAGTAGGCTTATTCCAAGTGTGGTTTCTATATAGGGTTGAGAAAAAGAAACACGCAAGTTTACATACAATGCACTATTTAAACAAGCAAATTCACCAATTGTGAAGAAGTGTGGTCCCTTTGAAAGAAAACAACCAATTTTCTTGACACTTCCAGAACACTTATTGCATCTTCTCTCACAATTGGACTGTGAATCCGTTGATATTGGAAGCCCTTCAAAGCAATTGATCTGAAAAAAAAGGGACCTAGATAAATTCTATCAACACTTAATACATGCAAGAATGCTTCCACATCATTATATCACTGATAAAGGGTTGAAAGGCTAGGAAAATACACAGCGTGTGACACACCTTTGTGCTATGAAGTGAACTTGCATCAAATTTATGGAAAAACGAAATATATTCTTCACCAAACCACTCCACATCTGCAGCTCAAAAGTTGCTTCAATGTTATCCCGAAAGGACCAAGTGTGTACGATGCGCAATAGCTGCAGGGTGCATTTATTAGCATTCTCATGGAACCAACAAACAAAGAATTATCAAACTTATGCTGTCCCTGAAGAATAATAGCCATAATTTCAGATGCAAAATTTCTTCCAACCTGCAACTGACATATTACCCCAAGTTTAACCTTGTGAAGAAGGAATATTTTTATGCATCATCAAATATAACTGGAGGGAGTAGTTTCCTAGGGTATTCCAACTCTTCTAACTTCTTTGAAAGAAAAAAGTCTAAATAAGCATACAAGCGAAAAGTGTGATAGTAATAGATCCTATTTTTTCATTCTTTTTTGTAAAAAGACATCAACATGCAAACATAACAGCAACAATAAAATAAAATTAAACCGACTGGAAACATTTAAAAAGTAATAATTTGTTAAAAGATAGATTTTGTGGCTAGAAATGTTCTATTTTATGAATTGGAAATATATCAAATCGATGTTTAGTTAGAGAACAATAATATAGGTCCACAGTTACCATAAATTATGGAATAAGTATTGGAAAAAGGTAAACACGATAACATTAGCAGTCAGTCAAACTACAATGCCAATTGTTTGAACTTTGAATGAATTGTTTTGTGAAGCTATAAGATGGTAGCAAACACATACCGTTTGAAACATATTGCTGTCATTTACAATTCCACACAAAGTGGCCTTCAGATCAGTTAGCAAAAGAACCATTTTAGAATGTTCATTTTTCTCCCATGCAGAGAAGATCTTAGATAATTTTTCAGCAATGCAGAGGTCCTCATGCACTATGTCAATGGAAGACCGCCTCTTTAGAAAGTCATTGCAGAAGAGCCTCAAATTCTACAGTAACTGTACATGTTTACAATAAATTAGAAACAAGTATATGACAAATCGACAATGTACATAGTCTGGTTCAAAATTTCAGCTACCTAAATTATCACATTCAAGAAATAAAGGTCTTCATCAGCATTGTTATTTTTGAGAACATCAATGCTTTTTCGGTAGCAGGAAATGCTTGCAATTTCCTTAGTAGATTGGTCAAATTTTCCTGTATAAGATTGTCAGTCAGAATAAATAATATCTTGCTGCATTACTAAAGATCATTAAAAATTGCTAACAGAATGTTTCGGTCTAAGTAGCAAATGACTAGACTTTTCATAGTAAATAGTCACATTATAAATATCTTAATTGTAATGTCCTGAAGTTGGTATGGTACATTTGGTACAACAAATACACAGAGCAAAGAAGATCCAAATCCATTAAAGATGGGTTGCGTTGAAGAAGGACAAAAACACCAGGTAATTACAATAGAGCAATAATTGAGCTCACTGATAACATTAAAATGCCATCAAAGTAAAACATAATATTTGGATTTTCAATATCAAACCTCGATGAGATCGATAGGTCATATGGTCTTGCCCTCTACGTAATGCAAAATGTTGCCTATAATTTACCTGGATTAGACTAGCTACTATATAAAGAACATGTGCAGAGGATTTTTGAAGATATTTTACGCAAAAGAGAGCATTAGGCAATTAGACTAACAGAACCAGCATCTTTCAATCAATTCCAGTAGCTTAGACAGTTTGTTTTTTATAACAACAAAACAAAATAAAGCACAATGGGTGCCATGTTCACATGGCATCGACAATTTATTGGTTGTCTGCTAAACTGGAATATTGACAGAACTGTGCTACAGCTAGAAATTCTACAATCTACACATGCAGCAAAGTTCCTTTCATTTTAAAAATAAAATTATATGCACCTGAAAAGTGCAAAGCAGTGTTTGCTGTACTGTAAATTTGGTCACTTAAACTGGGTAGAGAAGTTTGTTTCAGGCTATCATGTTTTAGATCTGCCTCCATATTTCCTGGTGTTGCATCTAGCTTGTATCCATATTAAATCATTAATTAATCAGACAACTTACGCTTTTTACTAACATCAGCGGACGTACGCAGTGGCATGCAAGGGTAAGGACAGTGGCCATGAAGGCTCGTAAGGTAACACCCACTTTCCACAGTTGCCCCAGTCATACACGCGCTCCAGCTCCATGGTATTAAGATCGACGGAGAACGGCCACACCTCCTCCTGCGGTGTCAGCACAACGGATCGTCCGATCACCGCCAGGATATTAGAGTGGATCGCCGTCTTGAAAAAGCAGTCTTTCCGGCCGGGCAGCCCAAGTGTCAGCTCCGGCAGCCGGAGCGTCTTCTCCGGCGTCCACTCCCTGCTACCGTCGACCTGCGTCAACACCTCTAGGTCGTTCTTTATTAGGCGAACAACGCTCGCCGTGCCGGCACCATCACCGACGGCGACGACACGGAAGTTCCACCGGTGGTGGTGTGGTGTTTGTCGGTGTACTGCGGCAGCGTGGAAGATGAGAATTCGACGGTGCTCTCGTTAAGAGCGAGCATGGCGCCGTACACAACTCAGTAGATGGAGCCACCGGAGCGTCCGGCGAACTGTATGCCAGAGCCGACATCATAAGGGTTACCCGTGAGGACGCCGACGTCTTCGTTTCTTGTGAGGCGCATCTCCTCGTCGCCATCGCCGTTGGTGGAGAAGATGCAGGCTGTAGATGTAGGTGTTGTTGCACTCATGAAAAGGAGAACAAGTAGCAAAGTAAAGTTGGAAGACACGCTGACACGGCCGTCCTTGTTGCCACCGAAAACGAAGAGCTGTACCAGCAATATGTGAAGTCGGAAATGTTGAACCTCCTTTGAAGTCCGCATCTTTGTTATATAGGCAAAGAAAAACCTCTTGCGTGTCTATATATCTAAGTTTGTTGAGATTGAGTAATAGTAAGGTTAAGATTGTGTTATAACTCTTCTAACTTGTGGCCTAGAAGTGGTTTTATAAACCCATCGTCCACTTGATCACCGGTACCAATCAATCAGATATGAAACAGCTTTTGTGCCACTCTTTCACGCACAAAGTGATAATCAATTTCTATATATTTGGTTTGGACATGGAACATTGGATTTACAGACAAATACATCGCTCTAATGTTGTCACACCATAATCTGGTAGTAGGGGAAGATCGAACTCCAAGTTCTTATAACGGATATTGTATCCAGATAATCTCAGCTATAACATTTGCCATTGCTTTGTACTCTGCCTCTGTACTTAATCGTGAAACAGTGGCCTGTTTTCTAGCATTCTAAGACATAAGATTGGATCCAAAGAAGATGACAAAACCTCTTGTAAAACGCTTGTCATCAACACATCTGGCCCAATCGGTATCAGAGAATCTACTAATAAGATTTAATGAGAACTTTGCTATTCTGAACCTCAACTTTGCAGTATTCTTGAGATATTTCAATATATACTTTACTGCTGTCCAATGAACTGAAGTGGGTGCACAAAGATACTGATAAATTTTATTAACTGCAAAGGATATGTCTAGCCTTGTTAGTGTCAAATACTGCAAAGCATCAACCACACTTCTGTATCTAGTTGAGTCTTCTGTACTAAGAGGTGTTCCTTCATAAACAGATATCTTCTCTAATACTGACATTGGAGTGGTGGCCGACTTGCAGTGCTGCATACCGGTTCTCTTGAGCATATCACTTGCATATTTAGCTTGAGATAGAACTATTCCATCATATACTTTAGAGACCTCTATGTCAAGAAAATAGTGAAGCTCTCGTACAAAGTCAGATCTGAGAGCTTGAAGTAGGACTTCAGTCCTTTAGGAGATGAACTTGTCACTATAATATCATTAATATAGATAAAAATAAATATAATTAGGTTACCTTTTCTATAGAAGAAGAGGGAGGTATCTCCCTTTGATGGTTTGAAGCCAAGCTCTTACAACTTCATGTTTAGCTGATGATACTAAGCACATAGTGCTTGTTTAAGACCATAAAGTGTTTTATCAAGCTTACAAATATAGTTTGGATGTAACTTATCTTGATACTCTGGAGGTTGTCTCATGTATACTTCTTCCTTTAGAACGCAATGGAGAAACGCATTCTATACATCCAACTAACGGAGACTGTACCTATTTGACACCGCAATGAAGAGTATTAGTCTTATAGTTGTTGTCTTGACAACAAGACTAAATGTGTCCTTATAGTCAATGTCATACCTTTACTTGAAACCTTTAGTTACAAGTCTTGCTTTGTGCCTATCTATGTTGCCATTTGCCTTCCTCTTGATTCTGTAAACCCACTTGCAGTCTATAATGTTTCTCCCTTTCTCAGGTGATACAAGATGCCAAGTTTTGTTTTCATCAGTGAAAAGTTTAGGTTTGCGAATGCCTGCTTGCAACTTGGTCCTCGGCCATGGTGGCGAAGCCGCAACGGAGTTGAGCGCAGACTAGTCCTCCATGTCCACAGTCGTCTTGTGTGGCATGACCGATGGAGGTGGCAAAGCCAAAGATCCACCTGCAGAGGATCCGAACCCCCCCCCCCCCCGGCTCTCGGGCGACAAGGATGTTAGCAATGGAGCGGACAAAATGCCACGTGGTGAGGGAGTAGAGGCTGGTGCTCGATCCGACAAGGATTCACTTGAATGTTGTATTGACGGTTGTACCAGCACATCAGGAGGATCGTCCTCATGCTCCACACCCGAAGATAGCTGAACAAAGTCATTAGTTTCTCCTCCGTTCTATGCCAAATTTTCCTGCGAACTTGAGGACTCATTAGTAGTACTATTCAGTAGGATATCAGCATGATTGGCACGTGTATTGACACTTGTTGAACTAGAGAAATTTAGAAGATTTGGAGGTAGAAGGTTAGTTTAGAATAGAGTCATACACCAGCATTAGGATTCTGTTTGGAGAAAGAGAAAACACTTTTATCAAACACCACATCATAGGAAATATAAATTCATCCTGATGCAATGTCTAGGCATTTGAACCCCTTGTGAATGTTGCTGTGCCCAAGGAATGTGTGCTATTTGGAGCGGAAGGAGAGTTTGTGGGAGTTATAGGGACTTAGATTAGGCCAACATGCGCACCCAAAGATCCTAAGAGAACTATAGTCAACTTACATTTTGAGAAACCGTTCAAGAGGGGTTTGATGATCAATGACTTTACTAGGAGTCCTATTTATAAGATAGGTGGTGGCTAGAAAAGCTTGATCCCAATATTTTAGAGTCATAGAAGATTGAGCCAACAAAAATAGTCCAACCTCAACTATGCGTTTGTGTTTTCTTTCTGCTGCCCCATTCTATTGATGGGCATATGAACAAGACACAAGATGAGAGATGTCAATCTTAGAAAAAAAGGAATTCAGCTTTTCATACTATCCTCTCCAATCAGATTGTATGGTAATAATTTTTCCTGTTAAATTGTCTTTCAACAAGTTTTTGAAACTCACGAAATCGTTAAAAAAACTTCAGATTTATGTTTGAGGAGACAAATCCAGATGAACTTGCTATAGTCATCAATGAAACTAACATAGTATTTATTTCATCCAAATGAATCATAAGCCAACCCACATACATCTAAGAAAACTAGTTGCAAAGGAAAACTATATTGACTTGACGACTTTTAATATGGCAGTTGATGGCTCTTGGTCATTTGACAAGAATCACACACTGAACCTATTCTAGACTCAGAGGAACATGGCACCTTGTTCCTTGACACAACCTATTGAACAATTTGAAACGACGGATGCCATAAGCGATGATGCCACCTCTCCAAGGAAGGATAAGCACCCTTGGACGTGCTGAGGGCTTGTTTATTCTTGAGGGCAGTGGCTGGTAGAGGATATAGGCCCCCTCTACACGTTCCTACCAGAAGGGTTCTCCTCGTTGCTCGGTTCTTGATAAAAAAATAGATGTGGATGAAATTCAACATAAACATTGTTATTGGATGCTAGTTTGTGAACCAAAACAAGATTTTTGGTGGCGCTAGGGACATGGAGAACATTGTTAAGAAGGAGATTTTGTTTAGGAGTGTGACAAATAACACTACAATATGTGCTATATCCATACCTGAACCACTTGCAGTGTGGATCTGTTCCCCTCCTATGTAGCGATCATAGATCATCATCTTGTCTAGTTCTCTAGTGATGTGGTCAGTGGCTCCGGTATCAGTGTACCAATTGGAGTCCACACCATATGCACTATGGCTTGCAGCATTGGCGCTCTTCTTCTCAGAGACAACGAAGTTTTCGTTGAAGTGGTACTAGCAGTCTACCACACTATGCCCCTTTTCTTGCAGAGTTGGCACTTGATCTTTGGCTTGCCGGAGTTGAGGTTCCCGCGTCTACGCTCGCTGTTGCCATCTCCACGACCATGGTTGCTGCGACCACGGTTGTCGTTGCCACGGCCACCGCCGTAACCACGAGCAGCGTCATTTGCAGATGAAGAAGAGGACCCGCCGTGAAGGAGATTCATCCTTTGCTCGAAGGATTGCAGTTGTGTGGACAATTCCGTGATGGTGATTGGCCCAACATGGGCCAAAATAGAGGTAACGGCAGGGTTGAACTCGATGTCGAGGCCAGTGCAGATGTAGGAGACAAGCTCCTCGTCGTCGATGGATTTGCTCGCTGTTGCCATTTTGTCAGAAGGGCACACATCTTGCCGATGTATTCATCAATAAACATGGCTCCCTTCTTCGTGGTTGCAAGCGCAATATGATTGTTTACCGCGCGCGCCAAAGTTTGGGACGCAAATAGCTCATCCAATGTCTTCTATAACTCCGCGGCGGTATTACAGGTGGAAACCTGCTTGAGAGGCGACGAGGTAGCTAAAGACCTATTGGTCAAGAGCCAGCCAGGCCGAGTATGCCGGATTTAATACTTTCTGCTTTTCATCCACTCTACCGCTGATCTCCTTGGCGAGGGCTTTAGAGGTGCTGTGGATGAAATCAACCAACTGTGCCTCACGGATGGCAAGGAGAACTTGGAGCTTTAATAGGGTATAGTTAGATCGAAAAAGCTTCTCAGTCATAGGATGACCGAATGTGGATAGAAGGGCGGTGCCAGTGAAGCTCGATATTTTTGGATGGGATTTGTTTAAAAGATGGCTCTGATACCATATAAAATAAAGTAGGAGGTGTATAAAAACCGTATCTTTATAGCCAAGGAAAAGCCTCTTGCATGTATGTATATCCGAATTTATTAAGATGGAGTAAAAAACAATATTCTATAACAAGCTTATCTTAATCTAAACAACTCAGCATTATCCAAGACTTATATTTAACAAACTCAAACTATCACGTACATATTATAATATAATATGATACACAGAGAAGCGGTCTCTCTTCATTGGCGGCCGGCCACAGTCCCGACGGCACGAAAGCAAGGGCACCGACCCTGCAGCAACAAGGCCGGGGCCAGACGGCGAAGTACCTCGTGTTAGTGGCGATGTAGCTGCCGATGGTGAGCGCGTTCCGGGAGCGGTAGAGGCGGAGGAAGCCGGCGTCGGCGACGACGCCGCACCAACGCCTGCACGTCGACGCAGCGCGGACGAGGTAGATGGGCGAAGCGAGGCGTATGAAGACCATTTCGAGGAGTCCATCGGGGAGTTGGTCGCTCACCGCCATTGCCGCGAGCTCGTCCGGCCGGAGCTAGCCTCGTTGGTCGGCGCCGCCGCCGTGCTACAATGCTAGCTTGCTTACCTTGGTCTGAGCCTAAGATGTATCTGCGTGATCTGATCTATTCTTGCAGGAGAAATTTGTCCCTGAATTCCATATGAACTTGGACGCTTTCATTTCATCTATCTGGTGTTTGATTCGGAAATCGCTACATCAGGGCGGTGTATTTCGATTGGGAGTCTCAGCAAATTATACAGGCTGAAGTTCAAATTTAGGGCGAGAGCGAGATATACGTCGGATAAAATTCAGCCCTTGAACGATTTTAAACGGTCCACATTTAGGCCTGCAGCAATGCACTGATTAAACCGCAAATCGATATTCACGGGCCGAAATTAGATCACCGGCTGAAATTGAGCTCATAGACACTTTTTTTGAGAGAGAAGCTCATCGTCTAATTAGGCTGAGTTCAGGAGGTTGGAACCTTTTCTCACGCTCGAAAAATAGAGTGAACGATTAGTGTATAATTAATTAAATATTAGTTAAAAATTTAAAAAGTAAATTAATATAATTTTAAAAATAACTTTTCTATAGAAGAAAATTTTAGTAAAAAAAATACTATAGTAGATTGAGAAATATAGCGTGAAAAATGAGAGAGAAGTTCTCAGGAGTATCATCGAAGGCATGGTCAGCTAGGCAGTCATTCCTAATTCGGCCTAATTTGGATTACGTATCAATTTCTGCCAATATATGATTAGGCCTCAATTCGATAGGATAATAATTGAACAGCCTACGAGGACTTTGTCAAACAGGCCTAAATATAGCCTGCACAATGTTATCACTTTTCACCTAAGCTTATTTAAAAAAATACTTTATAGGTAAATTATATATATTATCAATTTAAAACATAATGCTGCAAAATAAAAATTAAAAATTAAAATCAACTTTAAAATTAATTTTTAAAATTTAAATTTTGATAGGGACTGATTCTATATAGCCCCTTATGCCCATAGCTCATCTTAAATGGGGTGAATTAGACCATACATATTTCAACAGGTTTAAACTAGGCCCAGAATCAATCACACGAGGGGCGAAAAAAAGCCCAAAGTTGGTTATACGTTGGACCATATTAGGCCTATAGATGAATAGATGATCAGATGTGGGCTGACATCATGCTGGCGGAGGATTTTAAGAATTTTTTTATATTTGGAATCTTTTTATTTGTTAATTATAAAATTAAACCAACGCCATCGTGCACCTCCACGCCACGAGTCCGCCATCGTCCGCCTCCGCGCCGTGGTCTACTGAAGAAGGAATCGAGGTACGCCAGATGCATTTCATCTTATATATTTTTCCTCGCTGTGTCGCAACTCGCAACATTACAGCGTTTCAATTCCTTAATTCAGCACTTCGGTTTGGATCATACATGTAGCGAAGTTAAGAGATCAGTAGATTTTTTTTTTTTTTAGATTTCAGAGTAAAGCAGACATGACTAAAATATATGGTTTCAAGTTCCAACACAAAGCCTGTGAATTTATATGAAATGTATATTCAACATATCAGTGACAATTTCATCTTTCACTTCATCATTCAAAGTGATAAATCTTCATACAGTAAATAGTTTAATCGGCATAATTAATTAGAGAATCATTGTAAACTTCATCTTTCAATATATTGGGGAAGAAGAGAACTACATGCACAATTGTAGCTATTAATCTCATAATTCCTTCTTATTAGCGACTCCCATCTTTTACCGCCTACTCTATCTGGTAATGCACAGTGTGATCCTTCCATATGCCACTCTCCAGGTATTTCTCGTATAAACTAGCTTCACCATCATAGTTAACTGATAGAACAGCTGTGCTCCGGGTCCCATAGAGTCCCTTAATTTGCCAAAACATAAACATGTTTAATTCAGTGTGAATAGATGCAAGATTGGTTGATATTATGCTGCTATTGTACTACAGCAGGTGCATTATTTTGGTGGCTAATTAATGATCTAGTATGTCGAATAATTGTACTCTGAATGTACTTGTAAACTGGAATGAAGTGAAACATTTTGTTCTCACCTGGTCAGTTTGCACCTCGATGAAAATGGAGCTCAGGCCGTGCTCCCAGTTCGGATCACAGCCAGTGTTTGGCAGCCTATCTTTGTCAGCCTTTGTGGTGTCAGTCATTAGACTCTCAACGATATCCTTGGCTTCAACCTCATCATCACCTTGCTTCCTAAGAAGCTCCCTGAAGTTTTTACCGAGGCGAATCACCTGCAAAGTACATTGAGAACAATGAAATACCTGCATTGCATTTGCATCCCTTGGGCCTAAACTCTTGGTAGAGTAGTGAGCATGGTCCCTAAGATAAAGAAGACAGAGCAGCTTGCAATCATGTGTCATCTACTTCTATCTTTCTTCTTGTACATGATGTGGTATTAATGGAGTTAGATGTACTGCTGTTAATTATAACTAAGCAATTACTTGTAACATTTTGGTTGTTGCTTTCTGACACTCTTTCCAGCTCGAAAGCTTCCTCAGTGATCTTGCACTATAGCACACCAAGACAAATTCATAACCGACAGACACTTCAATGTGCATTCAGTATTTCTAGCTTGCTACTGACATTCTTTCAGGCTGCATCAAATAGCATCATTCTATGCATTTACATTTATGAGGCACTGCGAGAGTTTATCTGTCATCAAAGGTATCAGCTGAACATGAAATAGGCCAGTCTGATTATTACCTTCTGCCAAGGGCTGTCTAGCCTTGCATTGGACAATACATGGAGCCCTGGTGAGACAAGTTGGATTGTTGCAGGCTGCCCCTTTGGCCGGTTTGACACATAAACCATGACGTTTGTGGTTAGATCAGCTAGTACAAGGTTGAAACCATTGTACTCGTCAGCTTCTTTGGCCACTTCAGTTGCAACTTCAAGTGGACTCTTGTTGCTCTGCACAGTCATATTCTGTGGGTTATTCTTGCACAATGTTAAGTCAAAGATATTGTTTAATAACTGAATCTATGGTTTAGCAGTTGTAATAGAAGGAACTACTATAGATTTTTTATATAAAAACAGTAAAGTCTTGATTTCTAAATCTTCAAACATAGTATGTCTAGGTTAAGCTGTCAGAACAAATCAACTAAGGCATAGACACTTGTTAGATGACAACTAGATCAGCTTCTACAGTGTGATTGTGACATGAAGGCATGAGAGAATCCCAGACCAAATTGGATTGTGCAAGAAATGGTATAATACACCTTTCTTTTCTCTGTCCTTATCACGTATACATTGACTGTTCGACTTAAACGAACATTAAGACAAAATGACATATGAACATGAACTTGAATGATCTGGAAGAAGCCTTTGACTAATGTATTTTTTGCTATACCTGCAGGAACCTGAGGGGCAGATCTCCCCTTGTGCGCGCCCCTGGCATGGCGTCTGGCTCGAGCACATTGGTGAGGAAGGCAAGCCTGCCTTCCTTTGTGCACCCCATCCATGTTCCTCCCCCAAGAACATCCCTACCACCAAGAATCTTCTTTGAGCCTTCTCCCCACCATCCTACTGCCTTTGTAGGCCTGCACCAATTCATCAGAGGTAGTGAGCTTATATAATTCATCAATAACAGCATCATTATTCATTAGAGTGCAACATGTAGAATTCAGGAGGGAGAAAAGTTGAACTCCAAAACCAAATTAGAGTACATGCAGCAGAGCTATTCTTTATCCTTACATTTATCATACTGGGAAATGCTACAACGATCAACATAACCAATTAAGTGAAATCATTCATGTACCTGCTATGGAACTCATCTCTGTTGAGCAGAAGGAGAAGCTGGTGCACAGGGTGAGCTTGCCAAACCCATGCAGCTATACACATGGCTTCAGAGTCGTCAGGTGTTTTCTACTACTGTCCTTGTGTTTACGTGGTACTTTTCCATGTGCACGCCCTTTGTATTTATAGGGAGGAGGCCGGAAGGAAAGAAGGGAGGAGGCTGGAAGGAAAGAGAGATTAAGGAGAGGAGGAGCCCACAGAGAGCCTTACATTATTGCCTCCAACCAGGTACTCTGCAGCCGGTCATTATTCAGAGTTCCATCCTGTTCAGTTACTAGGTTTATATATTATCTCAATTCTGAGGGTCCCTCCTTACCACCAAATTCCTCTGTATCCATAACACTTACTCCCTCCGTCCCAAAGTAGTTATCGTCTTAGGATTCAAAATTTATCCCAAAAAGCTTATAGAGTACTTTTTGTCACATTAATTATCTCCGATTCAAAATTTTCTCCATTCTTCTGCCAACTACCCTTTTACTCCAACCATACATCATTTAATAGAGAGCACCATGGTCATTTCTTTCTAAACCTTAATATTTACTAAATAACTTCGAACGATAACTATTTTGAAACGGATGTAATAATTGTCTAGTGTGATAGTGAGTAAATCTTAGTATTCTCTTTCAGGATAGCTACAACCTTTCCATCCTTTTTTTTTTCAGATTTTGGAGCAGATCCTCTTTAAGTTTCAACATTTGGTGCTTGCTTATGGATGCAAAATTTGTGTTCTTTTCCTGTGAGCTACCTTTTCTTGTCAGGAACAGCGGCTCTGTGAATCATAGAAAACTGCAGGCAGCACCTGAAAACTGGTATTGTTGATCCATATATATCTGAATTTCTGGATGAAAACGAGAGCTTATCTCGATCACTCTGATTCTTTGAATACTGGAGAGGAACTGGAATGCTGGAGATATACACAAGCGGTAAACAACGGCCTGTCTTTCGGAGCGTATGTATTCAAGGTCCACCTACATGTTTCCCACGGGCAGTTGTGGCCTTGCTGGCTTCACTTCACACGTGTCAAGCCGCTGGGGAAAACAACATGCCTGGGCCAGCTGAATGCATGGTGGTTTTCAGGTTTTCTGCAGCTGCTTTCAGCTTCAGGTAAGACATGTTTAATTTGTCTTCATTTTTTATCATATTCTCATGTAGACGTCATGTTCATGCTTTACAAAAAATGAGTGGTGGAAAGGTTTTCCTGAAACCTTAGACAAAGTACATGATCAGCCGTTGTTTACATTATGATCATGTGTTGTGTTCACTAAAAACTCAACTTGTAATTTGTTACTGCCAGGCCTCAGTACACGTGTCAGTCATATCTCCTTAATATAGCGGTCAAGAGAAGTCAGAACCTTCTGGAACAAACCTGCTTTAGACTTGCTAATTGCCATGGGTTGAAAAACAATTATTATATTGGTTATTTCTAATTATTACTCCTAACCTCAATAGCTATTCTGCGCGCACGAGAAAATCATTTTATACCACCAATGGAGCCACTGTAAAGTAGTCGGAAATTTACCACAATTAAGATTATCAGTACAAGATATTTGGATCATGATACTGTACCTTTTTCATGATACTGGTCCTGGACGCAAAGTTTATTGATCTTAATTTGTAGGGCAATTATATGATGCAATTGAACTACTTCGGGTAAGGGAGATCATACGGTGCAAGTTGGAGACTTTCACTAATTGGATTTGGTCCAACTTATGGCTAACGGTACAAGCTTCCACATACTTATGATGCTGCTGTTGTTCGTGCGTCTGTCGGCATGTAGGCAATTGTTTTTTGTATATATCCTGCTTAATTTTTATTGAGCCCTGCATATCCTTAATTGTCTTAGTGTAGTAGAGGTTAATAACAACAAGGAAAAGAGCCAAATAGCTAGTTAAAACATTTATTGTTGGTCAGCAAAATTAGATGGACAATTACACAAGTGCTCATAGGTTGGGGTTCACTCAACCAACCTTGTCGGCATCCAATTATTCTCACCATGCCAAGCATGACGCACGATGCATGTGGTACTAGGCCGCCCTTTGCCAATAACTGGCAACGTTTCTTGCAACCATATCATGCACCCATATTAATTGCAACCATAATGGTGTAACCTCTAGTTAATGTGCATCTCATAATACTCATGCAAGCCAGTGATGAAGTGCAAATCATATATTTCAACAAAACAAAGAAGAACACGCGTATCATCCATCAAACCTTCTAGTAATGGACGTATCAACTTCTTCTCTCCTCTTTCTACATTCTCCCACATTAACTGACGTGGATTCTAATCCGTTAGGAATGTCGTCCCTTGTATACACTTTTCGCAAAGTCAATGTAAATGGCTGTGAAAAAATTATAAAAATATGACAATGTAAAGTATAGTAACATATATCACTCCACTAAAGATAAAATTTAAAATTAAGAAATAAAAAAGAGAAGTTCGAATGTAACTAGCACCAGTGCTATTCTTATGTTGGATTTTTTTTTTATTTTTTGATATGTGAGTTGATTTTAGAAATATTTTGAGAATTTTTCATAACTATCTATGTAACAACCAGAATTTCTAGTTGTGGCTAAATAAATTTAATTTCAAAAATTTGGCTCTTACTAAAATTACCATCGATTTTTTTTGAGCGAAAGTCCCATTCCATCTAACCTTCCTCCTGTAGTATCCCTGTTGACTTATAGATCGATAGAATTCAAATTGAAACTTTTTTCCTTCCCTTATTTTCTTCCAAAAAATTCCAAAATAATCAAATTTCTTCCCTGCAAATTATTCTCCAATAATCCTATAATCCTATAAGTACAATTTTGTTTATCCATTAAATATATATATATATAATTTTCCCTATTTCTCTCTGTTTTTTTAATTTTTCTGAGCCCAGACATCAAATTTCAACTTAAATCACATTTAGATCTTGATTTTTTTAAAAAAAATTCAATGCTTCAAATTTCTAAAATTTAAATTTTGATTTTAAAATTTCTATCATCCGATAAATATTTACTTTGATCCTAGAAATTCAAATTTCGTTTTTAGTCAAGAGTAACGATCATCTTTATCTTCTCACTGTACTTTCCAGCCGTGAATTAAATTTTTACTTCATGCGATAGCAAGGTGGACAATGTGGCTTGTCTCTGCTATCCACTCGCATGCAGCCAAAACAAGCAGATGTGACCAAAGGAAAAAGTAGAGAGCATAGCACCATCCTTGCCTGGTCCCCCCTCCCCCCAACCCACACACACAAATTCAACCAAAGCCAGTACAAAACAAAGCCCTGACACCCCTGCTTCTGTCTCTTCCTTATAGCCTGCCTCCCATGCAATCAAATACATGCATCCACATGTAATGCTCCTCTCTATACTGCCAAATGCTCAAATAAGATAAGTAACAAAAGGATCAACCTCCTCTTCTTTTCATATGCCCAAAGATGCTGCAAAGCTCAGTCAACATGATTTCATTTGCGATGAACTTGAGAAGAATAGACAAACACTTCACGTGATTCTCGACACCGCACAAAAACTCGTTGTCTTCATCTTGCTGTGAAGTGCCAGAGAATAGCTATTAAGCCATAACTCTAACTCTATCTTTAGCTCCAACACACTGATCCCTCCAGTCTCACCTTTTGTCTTCTTTCTTTTCAGTAAGACCGAGCAACCGTCATTGTTATGCCCCCAGCTTCCTCTGCCTCCCTCCTCTACCTTGCCATCCGCTAACCAAGGTCTAGCCCAAGTGCACCGTTGGCACTGCCACATCTCCCTAAGTCCATTCCTCGCCATCTTGAGCTCGGTCGACCGCCAAAACCATCGTCATGACGACAAACAAAGGAGCACCGCCGTCAATCGTTCTCCATCCTTGGTGAGGCCACGTCCCCTGTTCTTCTCTCTAGCGCCCTCACCATAGCCCCTAGAAGCTAGCTAGCATCCTCATAGCAGCCCCCGATAAGCCACAACACTTGACAACTCATCACCTTCCACTGCTTCTCTACCCCGTGTCGCTAGGCTGCTCTACCACCCCCGTCCCCATTTGAATACCACAATATCTTCCCCACACCTCCTTGACACCCCAAAGCAAGGAATCGGCCAGAATTCTTTTCGCCACCATTCCCCTCTTCTCGGCCGAGCACTAATGGCATTGTTGCCTGCCGCCAACCAAAACCCTAGAGTTCGATCAAAGCCATTGAAACCTCTATTCGCCACCTTGCTAAGTAGCAAAAGCTGGCTCCCCTCCATCGTGCTAAGCGAGCACAACACCGTCGTCTTCAACCTCGCGCTTACGTGCTTACTCCATTCTCCTTCTCCGTAAGTTTAGAACACCGGCTATAAGGCATTACTCATGGGCCCTATGCAGACAGTGCACACGCCATGAGCCATGCACCTGCTACAGCCAATCTTCCTATGAATAAGCGCAGTCTACCAAGGACCATATCACTAAATATGGGCCTCATACTCCTCGGTCTACCGTGAGTGAGCAGAAGTAGGCTGAGGCTACCACATCGCTGTTCTTACACCCAGTCTATAGGATGTCGTAGACCAAGCATGCACCTTGATCTCGCTAACATCTGGGGCCTCACATATCGACTACTCAAGAGAATATTATCAAGAATATTCTCTGCCAGTATCCATTTTCTATTTTATAGAAATAGTTTAAACTTTCAAAATTCATATATCTTTAAATCGTAAGTCCGATTAACTGCGTTTAACTTCTAGAATTTTTCTAAAATTGAGATATATCTAATTGTACTATTATTTATTATTAATAGTATTTTCTTTTTTGGTTTTATTTGGATTTATCTCATTTCACACGTAGTTTACTGACGAAAATTTCTCAAACGCAGAATCTAAAGCGTTTTGTGTTCCTAGAGCAAGGCAAGTCATTCATTCGATCATGTTAATCTCAGTTTATAAAATTAAATGTTTATAAAGTACATAATTAGGCACGTGTAAATATTGCTTATCACAACCGATTTGTTTGACTAAACTATTTGCTATATTATATCCTTTACATTAAAAATTTATTGTCATGAGTCATATTTTATTACTTGAGGCTTATACCATTAGTATTGAGACCTTCGGTAATTAATTTTGATAATTAAAGAACATGTTATTTTGAAATAATCAAATGTTTGTTTGTTATAAATTGATCGTGTTGGAAAAATGGATTGTGGACTATTTTGAAAACCTGGTGCTTGATGTTGGTGGTTTGCAAAATAAAATGCAGTTGTTTAAAGAAAACCGTGGTGCAAAGTGGTCACCTGTGTGGCGAGGCTTTGTATTCACACATAGGGATCAATTCCATGAAGAACTACACTGAGCATAATGCATTGTGACTATATAGGTGGTATTGGACGCCCCTAGTTAAGTAACTAGTGAGGCTAGGATCATTTATTTGCTAGAAGTTGTGAAATCACTAGAGTAGCCATAAGAAGTGGTACTTCTAGGATCTTGAGTATATGAAGTCTAGGACTTGTCGGGGACTTGGTATAGGACCCTTTTGATCGGTAAATAGTTATCCTAGTTTTGCTTTGAAAATGCCTTATATTATGTCTTCACTATCGATGGGTTGCCGAAGAGATTTGTGACATGTGGGTAAAGCGTGCACCTTCTACAAAAATTTTGGCCAAACTGTTTAAACATTCATGCCCATGGTCATAGATGGATGTAAAATGGTTTCTCATATAGATTTATTTGTAAATGGTTGTGAAGTAAAGTTATGGGCTGTGAACCATTTTCAAAGTCAGTCCATCTAGCTAATAGCTAACCTATGTGGTAAGAAACAAACTTGTGTAGTCTAGGAAGTCAGATGGCTTCATAGTAAGAGGGTTAAATGATAACCCTAGGTTTGACAGAAAAACTAACGATGATAATGTAAAGTAAATAAATTGAATTTTGATAGTATAGTTGATGAACTATCTAAGAGTAGAAGACTCTGAGAGCCATGATTGATGAGGTAGGCTATAGCCCTATGAATGTTGTTGGATAATAGTTTGGTTAGAGGCCCATGATTTTGGAAAAGTAAAAACTGATAGGGTGTAGGCTTTGAGAGCTTGTTGATATTGCTACAAAGTGACTCACGCGTTGTGTTGGTACCTAAGTCTTTTATAAATATTAAACTACACTAAATAAAGTGGCTACATGTCTACTCTCACTTGAGATTGAGACTAGGGCATCAATAAAGATAAATACACACAGAGGCTTTGAATACATAAAATAACAAATAAAATCCTGAAGTAAAACCAGCATTTCTTCGAAGCCTATGCATGTTCATATTTTCGTGGTTTGCTAAGTACATATATACTCATGCTTCTTTTTTCTTTAGAAGTTTTAGGGAAGCGAAGACGATGGATAGAGTTTCGTCCTAGACCCAAACTATTGTTTGTGGTTTGGGTGCTAGTTACGTTATGTTTCTACTGCAGCCTCTAACGTGCCTATTGTCTTCTCGAATTTCTCTCGAAGACGCAATCTAGTTAAGTATATATTTATTATTCGTTATTATTATTACTATGGTACTTATGGCACTTTTCTATTTACTACAGCTATCAGCATCATGTCTTAGAACTAGTATTGAGCTTGTAGTTCATAAGAGGTGATTTGCTCTCCTCTTACAATGTTCTCTTAGACGTCACTATTGGTGATACTAGGGCGGAGCGCGACAATCTAATCTTGCACAAAACTATAGAGGTTTTAACACGTGATAAATTAAAACCTAAGTATTATGTTCTAATTGTTTTATAAGACCATACCATTAATTAATTTAACTTAGTAAAATAAAATTGCTTAATTTTAGATGACTACAACTTGTATATGATGCGAAAAAACTTATAAATCTGATATAATTTTACATTAATTTTATGAATAATTGGGTTTTATAAAAGTAGTATAGTACCTGTTGTTACGTGCCTTGTATAAAAAATATGTGAGTTTGTGAAACTTGATTATAATATATGTGGTTATATAAAATTTACTCTTGTGTTTGTTACATACTAGAAGTCTTAATTGGTTATATGAAATTTACTCTTATATTTGTTATATTTGTTAGATAAGAGAAGTATTGACTATAATAAATGTTGTTATGTGAAATGTACTTTTATGTTAATAAGAGAAGTTTTACTAAGGTTAAGCGGAGTAAATGTGGCATCGTCAGATAGTACATGGCATTAGGGCCTTCTGCATCACAAGGCTAATTTTTGGCCCAATATTAGGCTTAAAATGCGCCCAAGTTGTGTGGGACAGGTTTTAAGCATCAAGGATTCCTCGTGCTGCAGTTGATCAGGACTGGTCCACCGTGTCCACTGAAGCATGGATAGTTCAAACAAAAAAGAAGAAACGTGGGCTGCACACCGTTCTAATGAAACACTACTGCTCAGATTAATACAGCCCAATAAACGGGTCGTGTCTTATTAATGCGATGGTAAATCATGGGCCCATTTTGCCAGCCCATGTAAAATATTGACTAACAAAGCCGTTCCCTCTTAAAATAAAGACCTAGTTTCTTTGTTTGATTCCCTATGAAACCGCGTTTATATATTCATCTCATTCATATAGTATATGTCCAAATTTTAAAGCTTTACATATCCAAAATAATTGACATACCACTTGTGCATATAATTATACGGCTTTCCTGAAGCAAAGTCCACCTCACTGAAATAATTGTTGTGAGATCCACTGACGATCTGATATGACCTCTCAAATTGTGAAGAAACGCTTCATTATTTTTGTAACTAAAGAATAAGTCTGCCAAGGCAATTAATTGTACACAAAAAAAACAGTTTGTTTGTTCTGCTTCAGATCCTTCTCCAAACTCCAAAAGACCGAAGGATCATTTTATACTATTGCAAGTTGCTACCATTCTGCAGAAAATACTAATAATTTCATCCCATTTTCTATACGCCGTGTTTAGTTTTATTTTATATTAAGGAAGAAACCCATTTTAGGATTAGCGCAGGGTGTTGAAATAGTAACTAATAAGTCAATGGTTAGTGCAGAGCCACCAATGAAGAACCAATCTAGGAAACTCGTATGTAAAGATAAAATATGCGACACAGAATTAAGAGAAGATCATACTAGTTCAAGCACAACTAGCAACTAAGCATCACGAACACAAAGTAAGATCACGGATGCACATCTTCCTGGCCGCCATGACCAAACAGTAAACTACCTCTAAGCTTACAGTTCGACGAGATCACCATGTCATGGTGTGGCACAAACTATATATCCACTATAAATAGGCTTCACCCTAGTCTAGCTCAAGCCTCAGCTAGCTAATATTTGACTACAAACTGACAAGGCAACAATGGAGATGAGGGTGGCGACGGCGGCGCTAATGGTGGCGGCTGCCGTGCTGGGGCTCGCCACCGGCGGCCACGCGCAGCTGCAGTACGGGTTCTACAAGGGCAAGTGCGGCGCCAACGACGTGGAGGCGGTCGTGCAGGGCGTCGTCCGTGCACGCTTCGCGCGCGAGGCCCCCATCGTCGCCTACCTTCTCAGCATGTAGTTCCACGAGTGCGCCGTCAACGTGCGTGCCATTCCTGCTACCCATCTCTCTGAGCTCTTGCATGCATGGACGATCGATGTGAATGTCATTACTACAAAAAATTGGATGAACGTGGATGAAATTTTGAGTATGTGGGTGAATATTGGAGGTGGATATTTCGATGATGAAATATGTGTGAATATTTGGAGAATTTGGGTATAATGATTTGGATGTGAAATTAGTTGATGTATGTGGGTAATTTTCGTTGAAATTTAATTGGGTGGATATATTATATATGGGTAAATTTTGTTAAAAATATAATTGGTGGATATATATTGTATATATTTGGGTGAAATATAACTGGTGGATATATATTTTGTATATATTTGGTAGATATAATTGTTGAAATTTAAGTATTCTCTATGCTATTTTATCATAAAATTAAAATAGGTTGATACATGTGGCCTATAGAAAGAAAGATCAACAAGGTGATGATAATAGTAGTGAAAAATAACTTGTAGTCACTGAGATTGCTCCATAGACCATGGAGACTGCAGAGGGAAAGAAATGCATTTGTCACCACCATCAGCCTCATAAGGCGTCAAGATTGAGGACTATGCGTACTTGTCGCCTAGTGATCCATGCCCAAGCCCTAAAATAAAAGAGAAAGACATGGACAGACGTGACCAAGACTGTGTTTTAAAATAAACACTGCCACGTATATTCCGTATATATGTATTTGTCCATATTAACTTAATTTTGTGTTTATTCCATAGGAAAAGCCTCCATGAAGATCCCGATGGAAAGCTAAGAAAGTCTTAGAAACTGAGGAAGTATCAGCTACCTTGCTCCACAACAAACTGTTGCCGCTCCAAGTGACAGTAGTCAATCCAAACGCAGAAGGAAAAAACAAAGCATAAACAAATTGTTCTAGTAAGTAGGATCAATGCCAAAGGGGAGTCGCTGGAGCCAAAAACCATATGTGCAAAATACAACAGCCAATGTGGTGCTATAGTCCAAGATCATGTCCCAATCACAATCAAGGACTGGAACCACATTTCTAAAGTGGCGAAAGAATTCCTATGGAAGGAGTTGCTAAAAAGGTTTCAATTCTCAAAATGATATGAAGATATAGCAAGGGAAACATGTTGAAAATAAATTTGTGCAAATAGATCGTGACCCTTTTAAGAAAGGCCTAGCACGGTTGGAAAAATATGTTGTACTAGAAATTTGTACAAATAGGTCGTGAACCTTTTAAGAAGCATGGGAAAATCACCAAGAAGCAGTAGGATGAATTTGCTAAGTTGAAGACATTGTTGGAAGAGATGGTCAGGAGCAAGAAGATGTACAAGTTGGCCAAGAGAACCAAATATCATAATCGCTTGGGCTCCACTGGGTACACCTCGAAAATTGAGTGGTGAAAATAGGAGGACAACCTAAAAAAGGCAAGGAAACCCATGCCAATGGAAGATTATGACAAACAATCCAAAAACTTGGTGCATGCAAGAACCTTTAAGATTATGGAGGGTGATGTAGTATCTGAAGACTCTAAGCTCTAGCGAGTAGCTGACAAAATGAAGATGTTAGGCCAAACAGAGAAGAAGGGAATTTTTAAGTACCAAAGTGAGAAGAGCCAACTTATCAGAGCCCTGGGCAATCTAGAGCACTCTAGTCGTGTTTAAGGAGTCTCCTTGAGGCTTAGTTGGAAGGAAGGGTTTCAAAAGGATGCCTTCACCAAGAAGAAATGAGACAAACACAAGAAAGGCCTCATAGAGGAAGCGAGGTAGATAGTGTACAAAGAATTCATGTCCTTCATCTGCAACAACAATCTTATACTAGTATTGAAGAGTTCACAGGATACACAAATCCTATGTTGATGGATAATCCAGCCATACAAGTCTTGACTACCTACAAAGGGACACCGAATTCAAGATTTTTTTTGTTGATAATATAACAGACGATAAACCTTACAAGTTGTGCTTTCTAGTAGGCAGAATAGGTAAAATCATTGAGGTTGCTAGAGGAATGGCAATCCTAGTGTGCAGGTATCACAAAATAGATGCTCCTAAAGATTATGCGAAAGTACAAGTGTAAATTATATATGGAGGGTTTATATTGTACGAGATAAATAATCCTAACATCTTGATATAGTCTTCCTCAGGGATGCAGTGGACAATATGATATTGTGGCACCGAAAAGATATAATCTTCATGATGTCAATGGACACTCCGTGTAAGCCACTAGCACCTCCACGTTCGCCTCCTCATATGAAATCGGTAGCCCCACATGTTGAAGAAGCCAACAAGGGGCAGCAACAAGCACCTCTTAAGGTAGATATCGCCCAGCATGAAGATGAACAACCCAAGGGGTTAGAGGAAGCACCTCCGCGTACACCCCCTCCTAAGGTATCAATAGGCCAACTTGATGAGGAACCAGCCAAGAGGCAAGAGGAAGCACCTCCGTCCATGTAATTGGAAGTCATTATGTTGTCACCTATAAAACAAATATATCCCAATGAATCAGAAGACAGGACGATGCCTACTATTACATGGGAAGAAATAGAACTAAGGTGTTTAAAGACGTAGCCACCACCCAACCAAATGTAGATGACCTAGTGCCAATAGTGCCTATGGTTTTAAAAGGCCACAACCCTAAAGCAAAGTGTAATGATACAGAGAGGTGGATGGTGACCGTCTTTAAATGTGGGAATACCAAGGCTAAGCTGCACTCAAATAATAACAAGAAGGTTGATGGCCTTGCTAGCGAGATATACTCGTCTATGGATGATGTAATAGCCAAATTTGAGAACGGCAAAGCCTTTTGACCTAATTATGCTCTCGCAGAAGGGCTATGAGAGATGAGAAGATTACATAACTAGTACATACAAGACAGTAAAAGGCCTTATGTCAATAACGGTCAAAGTGTTACCCCTTGCTTTCTTGAGTAGTGAAGAATTTTCGTATATTGACATTGCTGATCTTCACGTCATGTATTGCCATGAAAGGCTAGATGTCAATCTCGTAGTTACATGGTGCTTGTAAGTATTTAACATTTGTTTTTAGTTTATACACATCTACCAATAAACATCCTACAATTTAAATTTTATATGTTTTCCACACTACTCGATTCTGAGAGGTTGAGTGAAGCCATCAGATAGCTGGACCCAACCGGAATATGCAAAATTCACCATAGCGTAACTTAAAAGGAGAATTCTATCTTGAAAACATGACTCCCAAGGAGAAGGCAACATATAAAAACACTATGATAGACTATATCGGATGAGTATTCTTTTTTTAAGATAAAAAAATCATAATGGTCGTATACACTTTGAGTAAATTCAATTTAATTTACTCAATCGCTATCTACATCTCTTTCTTTTCATTTCCTACTAATTATTACAAACTTAATTAATCTATTGATATTATACTAACTTCACTACCATTACTATATATAGCAATCATTTGCTTCTTACTTTTATCCGAAGTACTGGACATCTACAATCCTGACCCGCTTAATTATAAGCACATGACATACATGAAAATCCTAAAAATTTTACAACTATAAAAAAAACAAAGATTCATTATCCATATGTAATATATATATATATACACACACTTCATTGGTAATACTAACTCACCTCGACCGTTGCACAGTATCTACAAGTATTACAAATCAAACCATGGTGAACAAGTGGTCTAGATGGAGAACTAGCCGGTAATATATATATATAACACGTGCGAGCACATATATATTTCTATATCTTGTTTGCATTATTCTTTTTACATGTATTTAATGAAGTACCACTAAGGGAAGTACAGCACAAACCCCAAGAATATAAGTCTAATATATTACTTCTATATATTTTTTATTGTTTTAAATTTTAATATAATTAATAGTACGTATGACTATATAATTAATATTAATTAACAATTACTTTAGAGGCCTAGAATAAAAATAAAGAAAACCTAGTGAAAACATTTAAAACAAACAGTGGAAACTCTGCCCTTCATCCATAATGATCATTGACACAAAGATGCATGTTATTCCATCCCAACGGCTACTATGCTAAACAAGAATATAAGCGTTGTTAGGAACATATTTCTTTCCACACTGATATCCATTATCCATTATCCATTGTAAGCTTTAATTCATGTTTGAACTTCTTATCACCACATGCACATATACAATACACTTTATATTATTTTATATATGCACATATAAATATATGTATATATAGTTAATATGAATGCCTTTATAGCTATATATATAATTATTTATTTATTCATTTATGATGAATTATAATTAGAAATTGGGCAGAAGTACTTTTTGGCAGAAAAAAATTAAAATTGGTACGAATATTATCATATGCGACCAAATTTTATTAATGTCAATGTGTAATCGATTTTCACAACTGGCCCTGCTGAGTGCCACGTATAGAGAAACATTTTCACAGGAGCCCCATACATTCTTACTGTCTGAAAAAAAAATTGATGTACGGCTGCCTGACACCTATAAAGATTCATGATTTTTATAGTCCTTAATTTACAGGCAACCGTGCCTACCAAAACTTATTTTGACCGCCTAAAAATAAAAAAGAACTGTTTTCTTAGTAGTGTGTCCGTGATTAATTTTTGCAGGGATGCAACAGTAGGATGCTGATCGACGGCCCCGGCACGGCGATGACGGCTGCGCCGAACCTGAGCGTGAAGGGCTACGACCTCATTACGGACATCAAGGCAGAGCTGGAGAGGCGGTGCCCCGGCGTGGTGTCCTCCGACATCCAGATCCTCGCCACCAGGGACGCTCCTCCTGGGTGCGCACACGGTCGGCGCGACGCACTGCAGCGTGATCAAGAACAACCGGCTCTACAAGTACGGCGGCCGCGCCGGCGCGACGGACCCGTACTACACGTGCGTGTACAAGACATGGGTGTGCCTCAACACGGCGGCGTCTGACAACAACGTCGTCTTCCTCGACGACCAGTGGAGCGCGCTGCATGTGGACAACAACTACTACAAGCTGCCACAGCACCACCGCGGCGTGCTCCCCGCCGACCAGAACCTCTACGGCGACGGGTCCACCCGGCGGATCGTCGACCTGCTGGCCAACTCCGACCTGTTTCACTCGCTGTTCCCGCAGGCGCTGATCAAGCTCGGCGAGGTGAACGTTCTCACCGGCGCGAAGGGAGAGATCCGCAAGGTCTGCAGCAAGGTCAACTGAAGCCGTTGACCCTTCATTCCTCGGCAGTCATTCGATTCGTCTTCTTTTTAAAATATTTTTTTCTGGTGTTTTGATTTTATTTCAACTGAAGCCATATGATTGTTCGATACCTTTTTATTAACCTTTTCTAGATTCAGATGTTCGATTCATTTAATTTACATTGGCTAACATGCACTCTGGCATGTATAATAAGTTCTGTATTGTCGGGAAAATTCAGCAAGAAAATTTTCTCCTGATGTGAAAATTTCTCATTTTTGCGGGTAATTTAGTTAACTACTCCCTTCGTTCTTGCAGTAGTTGTCAATTTTGATCAAATCATTTGTTTTAAAATATTGCTTGTTAGCGCCACACTTTCATTAGCAAAATTTCAACTCTGAGCTTAGATACCTATTTTAGATGCATTCCTTCCCCCGCCCACACTTTATTTTCTTAATTCCATTTCCTGACAATTGCCAAATTGGTCACAAAACTTTTACTCAACGTGTCAATTGTTGCTTTGTTCTGCGTGTCAAAATGAACGGAGGGAGATGGGATGTTGCCTCTACAATGGATTTCTTTACAAATACTCACTATTTTATTTTATATTATAAGATGTTTTGATTTTTTTTAAGTTAAAACTTTTAAGTTTGATAAATTTATAATAGAATATAGAAACATCTACAACACAAAATTAATTTCATTAAATTTAACATTGAATATATTTCGATAGTATATTTGTTTTATGTTAAAAATATTGTTGTCTTTCTCAAATCTAAAAAAATTAACTTTGAAAAATAAAAACATCTTATAATATCAAATAAAGAGATTAGTAATTAATCTGTACCTCCATACACATGCTACATATTTTAAACAATTAATATATTGTTATAGTCTCTTTATTTTTAAATATATGATAGTATAGATTTTAGGTGTATGTTTGACCTTTTTATTATTTAAAAAATATATGTAAATGTCATTTGTTGACTTGTTTATCATTAAATGTACTTCATGAATCATTTATATTTATTATATTTACACATAATTTTTTAATAAGATGAATAGTTAGACATATTGTCATATATTTAAAAAACAAGATACTACTAGAATAGTAAAATTAGATGAATTATCATATTTTTCTTCTGATAAATTAGTCTATAAGCTATAGGTGACAAAATATTCCATTTGTCAGTTAGCTTTCAAAATTCCAAAGCTTTTGTATCACTAACATGCTTGTAGCTTAACCGTGAGGGGGGGCTTTAATTTCTTATGTTGTAAATTTTCTAGATTTCCTAATTTTTTTTCAGAAGGTATTTACTATATTTCTGGCACCTTTAAATTTATAACCTAAAATTGCACGTTACTAAACTGAAAATCGCAATATCATGCAAAGTGCAATTTTAGTACATTGTATTACAATTTTGTTGTTATGTGGTTTTACTCTTTTTATCTAAGTTTGATATCTTGTCATGTAATTTTGTAAAAAATATGAGTTATAAGTTCATTTCATGTAATTTGTAAATTTTGTAGGTTAGAATAATTTATTTGTTCAATATTTATCTAAAGAAGAGACTTTGTTTAAATAAGTATTAGAGGAGTGATAAGAATCATTGTATTATCATCCTAGTGATGGAAAACGAGACTGAAACATTGTGGCACGGGTCACTTCATTTGTAGAACTAAAAAATGTGGCCATATATACATAAACTGCATTAGTAAACCACTCCTAGCTTGTTTTCGGTAGTGTGTATCATGTACTATTCCAAGTCATTTTTATTAATTTTAGATTTTATAATTAATAAATCGTAAACATACTATAACTTAGACTAGCTCGGTAGGTAGTAATTTTGAATGGAACTGTCTAAACTTCACGCGACACAAATTTTAGCGTTAAACAGTGGCTTAGCTGGCTGGGCCGAGTGGCCAACTGGGCTGCGCACGGCTCAGGAGAGAGAGGATGCAAGAGAAGGAAAAAAGGGCTGATACAACGGAACGGGTTGGGAACGGACCAAAATAAAAAAGAGAGAGAAATGGAGAAAATGAGGGTAGGGTCAGTGCCGAGAGGAGCATGAATAGAACAAATCGACTTCGCTCCCGCGAATAATGTTTGATAGAGTTGACGGATACAACTCTGTAATCTATACTTATTTCTAATAGGCATGGATATGACCTGTGGCTGATACAAAAGAGATGAGGAATGGCCTAAAATAGGAGAGAGAGGGGGAAAATGAGGGATGGGTCGATGGAACAGTTCTGATCCATAATGAATAGTGGAATATGGAAATGTTGCAAGATGATTTCGAATGGAAATTGTTTGAGTTGCAGATGGATGATTCAAATAGGGGGTAAAACAAAGAGTGGAGGGGATTGAAAGGCTTCCACTCAAAACAAAAACTATGATGTCAAAGAGCTGCAAATTTTAAAGTATTAGGTTTAGATTTTAGGCTGTGTTTTTTTACGGATAAAAAATATATTATAATATTATCTAAAATAAATAAAAAATATATTTTATATAAAATGTGTTATCTATCTTTTTTTTCTTGTAGAGAATAGTTACCTTAAATTAGTTTTATACGTGGCTATCTATTTAAATTTGATGGTTTTTAATAGTAAGAATTTAAAGGATAATTTACAAAATTTATAATGAAAATAAGTGAAATGACAGATTTCATTGTCATGTACACCACGACTGCAGCCAGATTTCATTGTCATGTATACCACGACTGCAGAATAACGCAGTGTAAAACCACTAATAAAGAAGCAATCTAGGACATTAGCTCTTCTCTTAGAAAATATTAGTATGTAACGCGGAATTGCGAAAGCATTATTGGTACTGTTTCAGACACAGCTTGCAAGCTGCTAATGAAGGCCGTCGTCGTGGCTGCATGTATCCGTGGTCGTCATTAACCAAACAGGAAACAACTAGTAGTATCACAGTTCGACTCGACCATGTCAATGTGTGGCCCAATTAATATATCCTATAAATAGGTTGCGTTTTAAGCTAGATAGCACACACCACGGTCAGAGCAGCCATCATTTGTAGAGCCACAGCTAGCTAGTAATACTAGAAAAGGTAAAGGATTATGGCCACCGTGGCGGCACTGGTTGTGGCGGCGGTCGCGGTGCTGGCGCTCGCCACCGGCGGCGAGGCACAGCTGCAGTATGGTTTCTACCAGGGCAAGTGTGGCGCCGACGACGTGGAGGCGGTCGTGCAGGGCGTCGTCCGCGCACGCTTCGCGTGGGACTCCCCCATCGTCGCCTACCTACTGCGCATGCAGTTCCACGAGTGCGCCGTCAATGTACGTACCAATGGCTCGTGTGCGCAGGTGCTTGGATGACTGATGTTACCCATTTGATAAATCATGCAGGGATGCGACGGCGGGCTGCTGATCGACGGCCCCGGCACGGAGAAGACGGCGGCGCCGAACCTGAGCGTGAAGGGGTACGACCTCATCGCGGACGTCAAGGCCGAGCTGGAGAGGCGGTGCCCCGGCGTGGTGTCCTGTTCCGACATCCAGATCCTAGCCACCAGGGACGCCGTCGCGCTGGCCGGAGGGCAGCCGTACGCGGTGCGTACGGGGCGGAGGGACCGCCGCCAGTCCAGCGCCTCCGATGTGGTCCTGCCGGCCCCGGAGAGCACGGCGGCTCAGTCAGTCGCCTTCTTCGGCAAGCTCGGGCTGAGCCCGTTCGACACGGTGCTCCTCCTGGGCGCGCACACCGTCGGCGCGACGCACTGCAGCCTGATCAAGAACAGCAGGCTGTACCAGTACGGCGGCCGCGCCGGCGCTACCGACCCGGCGCTGGACCCGTACTACGCGTTCATCTACAAGACGTGGGTGTGCCCCAACACCGCGGCGTCCGACAGCAACATCGTCTTCCTCGATGACCCGTGGAGCGCGCTGCGGTTGGACAACAACTACTACAAGTTGCTGCAGGGCAACCGCGGCGTGCTCCCCGTCGACCAGCACCTCTACGGCGACTGGTCCACCCGGTGGATCGTCGACCTGCTCGCCAACTCCAACCTCTTCCCCTCGCTATTCCCGCAGACCCTCATCAAGCTCGGCGAGGTGAACGTGCTCACCGGCGCACAGGGAGAGATTCGCAAAGTGTGCAGCAAGTTCAACTAACCAACTGCCTTTTGATCGTTCTTCGGTTGTGTGCTTCCGTGCTCCTCCAGTTCCTCGTTTTTTTTTATTCTCCATATATGGTCATCGTATACCCATTTGATTCTTTATGCCCTGCCTTTTTTTTTGTTTTCTTTCTTTAGTCGATAACGTTTGATTCATTTTCTACTTTGGCGAATGTAATAACATATGCACGCATATACAACTTCTGTATGATATATGCAAAATCCAATAATAAGAAAGAGATTTCACAACTGAGAGTCCTCAAATTTCATTTTTGCTATCTCAAAATTGAGAATTTCTTCTATCTGTACTCAAAATATATTTTCTTCCTTTGAGTTTTCTTCTTTAATGAGCTAGATAAGTTGGTCGGCTCAGACGATTATAGTCTTGACGTATGTTTGATGAGATTATAAGTACCATATGAGTCTATGATTTAATTATAGATGAACCCGATAGCTCATCCATGAGACCAAGTATGACATGTGCTAGCAATTCTCTTGTGTCAATACCCAGTTTCTATAAAAAAAAGTGAAATAGGCAAATATTTACTAATTGTTATACTTATGGTTTGTGTATGTTTGACCTGTCATACCTCAACATCACTATAGTCAGTGCTCTCCTCTATGAAATATAGCATATATCGCATTACGTAGAACCTGTAGAGATTTATGCCAATTGGTTGTTTTAAGATTCACTTATGTTTAAAAATCTAGAATATTGATGCATCCACCGCGTATTGTCTATGCGATGTTTCAAACCTTCAGTATCTCGCATATGCCACATTGTCAGTGGTATGAAAGTCAACATCAGTATAATAGGCAATGAACATAGATTCACCAATGGTAGACTGCTCCAAATGCCATTGATGCAACCACCCCGTTTGAGTGCCTACTTGCTCTAATTGTGGTTCGGTTAAAAATGGACGTCTTAGTTGAAATTGCACAACCACTTCGGTCTTTTAAAGGTTATCTAAATCTTGCAGGCTATCTAGATTGGACTCCTTATAGAATTTAGAAGTTTTGACCTCTCTCTGTATTGTACAGTTTCTCAGACATAGCCTGCAATTCCTTCTTCTGTATAGTTTGTCGGAAGTTTGATTTCATTTTCTTGGGTGTTGTGGTTGTGCCATGATCATGAAAAATTCTTGAATATTATGTGGAATTAGTTGCTTTAGGACCTCAATCTTTTTAGGGCCAAGAAGCGAAGTTACGCTTCCACTAACCATCTTCTAAAGCCACGAAGATGTTAGCGTCTGATGTCTTAGTCGATTTGGGTTGTGGCTTCTTCGATGGACCAAAATTTTGCGATGCACTTTTTGTAGGCGGTGGAGGAGTTGGGCTCTTCTATGGACGTGGAGGTGGACTCGGTGTCTTTTGTGGAGGCAAGGGCGAAACTAGAAATAGAGCATGACCTCTTAAAGAGCTCAAATCATCGTCACAAGGATCACTTGCACCATCGTTCAAGATAATGGCAATAAAGTGTTTGCACATAGGATTGCGTTGTGAAGAGCATCGTCTAAAGTATCAATCCCTTCCTTTAGAGGGAACTCTAGCACTTACCCACTATATCGGCTTGGTACATCCTCAACTTTGACACTTGAATAGTCTTGCAAGATAGTTCGTCCGTGTATTATTTGCCATGACAATACAGGATGGGCATACCCCTAGCAATCTTATGAGTAAAGTTGTTTTGAAGGACCATGTGGAGCTTGCATGGAGTCTGTGAAATGATGTCGTCCACTAGATAATGCGTCGAATCTGGTTCTGCAAGTTGCACTTCTGTAGAAGTGCAACTACTTCACCTCTTACCAAGGCTTTCCACTTGATTCCTAGCTTGTTCTTGCGGATGAGTTGTTTTGGGGCATGGATCTTAGCAAGTACAATAGCCAATTTCTCATCAAGCTACCTTGCCACCTTCCTCGCGATCTTGGCATCATTTTCTTCTTCCGTTGATCTTCCCTTTTGAGCCCGGTACTTGCGTCTATCTTCTAGAAACCCATCCTTCCATCAAACAATACCTACACCTCTTGTATGTCTAGGGTGGTCGGGGTTCCCTAATGTCATTGTGAGCTCATATTTCTCCCTTTAGAAATTGAAGGAGTCATATGATGATTGTGAATGAGCCTCACCGATTCTCTATTTTAGCTCTTGCTGAAGAGGGCCTTTGGCAATCAACTCCCAAGTAGACGAGAGTTTTGTTTTCTTGACATACGCATAGTGCTTTGTCTAGATGCTCCATTCTTCCATTGTAGGGGTTATACCGGCTCTATGTAGATTTTCCTCCATCTCTTCCCATTTAGGAATATTCTTAGCATATCTGCTTGGGCCGAGACAGTGAGATACTTGTTCTTCGCTGAGTTTGACTTGTTTCATTCACTCATTTCTCTTAACTCTTCTGATGTTTTTAACTCACGAATTCATCTTAGAAATCCTTATATCCCTATACTTTTGATACAATGGATTGCTAAAGTCTGGTCATGCACCAGTTTGGATGAACTTGTTATTTAAAGTGCCCATCTACTTTTTGAAGAGAGTGAACATTTTGTAAACGGGTCCACGCTTAGCTTGCTCTTTTGTATCTTCAAGAAAAGTTTATGTGCCCTTCAATTTGTTCCAGCATTCATTCTTGAACCTGTCTGGTATAACCCACCCATATCATTTAGGTTCCTGGATCTCTAATGTCTGTAATTTATGGTAATCAGGTCCTGAACGACAACACTGCATGTAGTAGCATATGGGTCAATGCCGATAAAGGTGCTAGAGGCTTACCATCTGAAGAAAGTTCTATGATAACATAGTAATTACCTAGCATATTGTTTGGTCCTCTAGGTTTTCTCCGTGATGAGGCATTTGATTTCTAGCATAGACCAGCAGCAAAAGTACCAGACTTTGAAGAATAAAGGTTAATTATTTAGAATGGTCTATCATACTAGATGTTTGCTAATTAATAGTATGTTTGACATTTGAAATTATCTCAGCACATTTGAGATTGTCATCATTCAAGTGTAGGCAGTTACTAGGGCTAGCATTTCATTCGCCGTTTGATCCAGAGATAGTGAATTCCTCATGCTCCATCTTTTCAGTAATGTCTAAGTTAGTTTTAGTATAAAAAACTAAATATATAATGTAATGCACACAACAAACAACGAGACTAAAGTGTTCTCAAAACATGCATGAGGCATCGCTATATGTCCAATAGTAAGCAAAAGGCATCCCTCAGGAAGTAGGGATCCATATGCCTTCGCTTGCCGCTTGGCCTTCAGCACGCCTAAATAATTTCATCGCATGATTAACTTCTTTAATTTTTAAAATTATGAAGATAACCTGAAATACAGCAAAGTTGGTAATCAGCTTCCTCTTTCTATGTTTGAATCAACTTGTTGTGTAAGTCTGTAGGCACCTCCTCAGAACATGTTTACTCTTCATTCTGATAAGAAACCATGTTTACTAATAGCAAGAACTAGCAGCTAACACAATCAGAACAGCCAATGTGCTAAACAAGGATGCAGAGGAAAACATAGAGGCAGAAGATGAGATTCCTCTCGCGGCACTCGGTGGGAAGCCTCCCACGAAGAGGGGTTCCAGATAGGGACCGGGCCTCCCACAGCAAGCAAATCGGCTACAGGGCGGCAGGAGCGGCAACCTTCAACGGTGACGGGAGGGAGTGGCGGAGACCTCTAACGTATCTTACCTTACCTTACCTTTATAAAAATTAGAAGTGCTTCTGCCTGATTTTTCGGCCGTCCTTCCCTTCGCTTATATCGCTTCGTCGCGCCGTCTCCGATTGCTAGCAGTGCATGTCTTTCTTTCCCGATCGTCCGCATGTCTTCCTGTTTGAACGCAGACCGAGATCCAAATTAGTTGGCTGCACTGCAACTAATCACGAGAATGGTGCCAAAATTATACATTTGCATCTATATATATATACAGTATCCTTTAATAAAAATGTTCTAATAACACCATACTGCAACCAATAAAAATGTATCTCCATGGGCAAATCACCTGCAATAGAAGTTGGACTGAGGACTGAGTATCACATGGCTTGAGCGGCATTCAATCGAACACCTCCTGGGCCAAAAAAAAAAGAGTATGCAATCAAATAGAACTTCTGCTAATCTTTCAAGACGAAATCAAAGAGTGAAGGGGAAGGGAGAAGAGATCGAACCAAAGGCAAGACAATCTGTGCAGTGCGAGTCAAGTCAAAGAGTAGCGCATGGGTTGGGGGTGCCCGGATCCCTTGGCCCTACAACTCTGTAACCTGAATCTTCCACTGTTCCCGGTCAGGAATAGGGGAGGAAAATCAACACAAGAACACAGTACAATTCAATGAACGACTGAATGGTTACCTGCATTTGCCCTGCACATTAAATCCAGAGAAATAACTAGTGTCCTGCTGTTCAGCTAAGCATCTAGCTGGTGCACTGCGCCGGCCTGCTGGTGACCAGGAGATGGCTGTGGTGGAGGTGTCTGCGCGTTCCGGAGCGAGGGCGGATGGCGGCTGGCGACCGGCGACCGGCCGACTTGATCCAGCAGCCAACAGGAGGAGGCGAGATGGGCATGTGCAGAGTCGGCGGCAGCGGCAGCTGGTCGAGGGAGCCCTCGGCGACGACGGGGAAGCAACGCGACGGAGGCGCGGCACTGTGGAAAAGGCGGAGACCGGGAACGAGCATAGGCGCAGGAGGAGGCGTGAGCGATTCGTGCTGGTGCCGTGGAGGACGGTGGATCGGCGGCGGCGGCGGCGGCAGCTGATCGAGGGAAGTGGATCGCCCTGGAGTGCTGGATTGGACGATATAGGCCGTCAGATACGAGGAATGAAGCAGTGACGGCTTGATATTGACATGCTGTAGGATATATGTGGCCACAAAGAAACGTGTCGCTTATAGTACAAACTTGACAGTACCAACATCTAGCAGTGAGGACTTGATATTGACATGCTGTAGGATAGATATGGCCACAAAGAAACGTGTCGGTCATAGTACAAACTTGACAGTACCAACATCTAGCAAATATCACACCGGCCTAGTCTCTCTTTGTTGCAACGGATGACGCAAGCACTCAAGGTAGGTGGCCATGGCACCTCGTGCTTGTACACTAGACTAGCTGCAAGTTCGTCCATGGCGCTCTTGCATTCTTCCTCTACGGTGTCGAGCTCGACGGTGAACAGCCACCTCTCCTGTGCCGGCCATAGCACGACATTCAGACATACTGCAGATCCAGCACGCATCGAACGCTTGGTGGGCGCAGCGTCAATTCTATCTTTAGACGGCGTCCAGACGTGCTGCAGATCTAGCACGTAGTACCTATCGTAGATGTTGCGGCCATAGAGGTCAGACCGAGCCCGCTCCGCATCGTAAGTAGCCCAAAACCAGATGATTGTCTCAACTTACCATGCACCAATCGCAAACATCCGCATATCCACCGCTCCATAGAGGTTAAGGACTCGATGTATTACCTCAGTAGACAGTGGGTAGACGAGGTGGCTCACTTGGACATGAAGGGCAGCACTTCCTAGCTGGCTTGGCATTTCATCGAACACCTGGGGCATCTCTAGCTCAGGCTTCTCCCGGGCACAAACATGGCTGCTAGAAGTCACCACCGCCACCATACGTCGCCCACGCCATCTCCATACTCAGAATCCTGTGGATTGGAAGCTCTGATACCATATTGTTACGATCTTTCTTCGATTCATCTAGATCATCAAAGAAGCCAACAATTCACATCAGTAATACTTGAGTATCTTAGATACAATTGTGAAAAATAGAGTCAGGGAATTGAGGAGAGCAATATAAACTGGATTTAGAAGAACTAGATTGGGAAATCAGAGAAATAGAAGTTGGCGGATCAGGAAGAATAGAGGAAGGAGATAGTGACCGTGGCCTCCTGCTTCAGATCAGAATCATCGATGCCTCTTCCAGTGGCGTCTGGCTCCTTTCGTAGTTGCTGCACAATGCAATATGTTGGGCCTAACAGGCCACAACCCAAACTGCACTCCTGCACAACCCAAGTCCATGACAATGATGTCCAGCAAGCTAACGCGATTCACGAGCTCCCACCCGTCATCGATTCGATTCACCAGCGCGAGAACACCCTCAGCGCACAGCTGAACAAACCGGCGATGCCCGCGGCAAGGCTGTCATCGAAGAGTGGGTAGGGTTCGCCTCATCGATCGATGATATGGAACGTTGGCTCGTCGTGCTCCGACGACGGCAACCTGCACCGGAGGCCACCCGGGAGGGAGACGAAAAAGAAACCATAATCGTTATTAAGGACGAGCATGGAGGCGCTGTTCTTGATCGCCCAACACACCCACGCCCACCGCGCCAGAACGTGTGGCCCATGGCGGTGCCCACATCGTCGGACACGCCGTCGTACCGCTCACAGAGCGTGCGGGTCACGGTGAAACTCGACATGTCGATGTGGACGTCGCGCCGGTCGATGTCGCGCTTGTACTTCAGCAACGCGCCGAGGCAGCGGTGGAACCACATCTCCGGCAACAGCGGGATCGCCCGGTGGCGCCACGTGAGGGGCTCACACACCATGACTAGCATCGACGTTTCCACCCCGGTCATCTTCTTGGCGAGGACGACGCCGTCGACGACCTGCCACGACTTGGCGTCGGGGATGAAGTCGAGGGATTAGTGGCGCCTGTCAACGTCTGTGGACGGGACAAAGACAGTGCGGTAGCTGCCGCCATGGCACCGCTGCGGCCATTGGTAGTAGGGGTTGTCGGCGACGTGGTAGCTGCCGACGGCGTAAGCCTCGGTCCTGATCCGACGATGTTGGTACCGGAACAGGATGAGGAAGAGTTGGTTGCCGATGACATGGCGCCACTGCTTGCACGTGGCAGCCGCGCGGATGAGGTTTAGGGCCGAGTCCAGCCGGAGGAAGATCCGACAGAGGAGCGCGTCAGGGACGCGGCCGTCATCGCCGCCGCGCGTGCTCCTCGATCTTGACGCCGCCGGTGCAACACGGCGCTTCCTCCGATTCTTCGTCTTTGTCTCATTCTCGCGCCGCCTCTCCATGTCCATGGAGTAGAATCACCGACGATTTTGGAAGACGCGAGGAAATATCATAGGCTTTTGCTCAAAACCCGCGTGGATCATCGCACACGTTACGAGTGCGTCGTGCGTCATCACACTGTCAGTCTTGTTGCAGGGCGGCACGGAATTTCGGCCAATTTTACACGTTTGGTTATACGAGCCAATCTTATATATATTCTATTTCATATGGTTTCTATATGAAATTAAAAATATAATTGGATTTCATATACAACTCTTAAAACAGAAAATAGAATTAGATTTTATTTATGGCTCTTACCTTTTTTTTCGTTTGTGGTTATAATTTGTATATTATTTAAAAATAAAGTTAGATTTGATATACTATATAATAATACTTGTGGATTTTCCCTATAACTTTACCTGAAGATAGATTTTGAAGTAAAAATGAATGTGATATAAAACTTTTGTTTCCATGAGATACAGTTTAATCATATTTTGTATGAGTCTCTAAGGTACTCCAGGTTACTGTTATGTTGGTAAGTTAAAAATCTTGGCTCTTGATTATGTTGCAAGGACTTAATTATGGTAAACCAAATTGGCGCAACAACGGTCATATTCATGTGAATGTGAAATAGAGTCAAACTAGATTTTGTATTACATTAATTCTAAAATTAAAAAAACTGAAATAGAAACCAAAGTGATTCATGTACCCAAATAACTTTAAATTTCACACATTGAAGTCATTCTTTAAATAATAGTTGATGCATAATTTTCCGGCACATTTAAATATTAAAGTTGAAATTTTCCGATTGGATTTGATTGTATAATTTTGAATAATCATTTTTTAGGTAAACCTCATGGACGATATGAAATTCATGTTTTATATTAAGAAAAAAAAGAACTAACCTAGTTTACGAGGGAAACTGGGTTCGAAAACTATACAACTAATTATGGAAAATCGATAAAACCTACGCAGAAGGTGAAAAGGCTTGCAGCAAAGTACTGAGACCTAGCGTAAGCCATCGTTGACAAACTCAACATCACAAACAACTAGCTCCAACTTACTGTAACAGATAACTGTCTTAAAACTACCTCCGGATTGTGAAGCAGGACCTTCTAGGAGATTATAGTTTAAATTCATGATGAAGTGATGAATAATTTTGAATATTCATGATGAACTGATTTTTAAAAACAAAATTAATTTGGAAATTACAGTTTAATTTTTAGAATATGTTACGTGAGATTATTTCATTAATTACTTGCCTTATAGTAGACCATGCTTGTAATTGTCAACAACAAGGGTAGAAAATTATTTTTTTCAGATCTATTATCTCATTGGAGGTAATATGGATATGAAGAGTTATCAATGTGAAATGTGCAGTCTAGCCGATCCTGGACTACGGAAAAAATATATTGTATACAGTACAACATAATTCAAATTTGAAAAAGTACCATTGAGTTTGGAATATATATACACTTCTGTTTGCACATTTATTCAATGCTTTTGCTAGGTTTAATCTGGCGATAGAACCTTGTTCCGAAATATTTTTGCTGGTTTTCATCCGAACGTGGGTACTTAAAAAGATTTTGGAACATTCCAAGAGGTCACTAATGGGCTTCCCTTTAATTAGAGCACACTCAGAACTGTTAGACGGCCCACCGTGATCGTGTGAATGCGTACTCACTCCACCTACAAAACTAATTCTTGTGTACGAATTTGTACATAGCACATATATACTCCCTTCGTCTATAAACCTACTTTTTGGCTACGAAATTATACTAGAACATGTGTACTCCATCTACAAACCTAATTCTTAGCTACAAATCGATACACCCTCCATCTATAAACTTAATAATTGGCTACGAATATGTACATAGCACATATGCTTTCATGGCTTTGTGTATGTATGTGTTCTATATACATGTATGATGATGCCAGCATGGTTGTCGACCAGTTAAGTTGCAACAGCGTGCTGCTACTTGTGACAATCTGAAACTAAACTTTGCTTAATTGACTCGACGACAACAACTAAATAGCTGTAATAAATTTGCATAATTTTCTACTTCGTGACTAATTGAGAGCATTTAGCAAGTACAGATGCGAGAACACCGATATAATCCCTGTTTCGTATAACGAACTAGTCGTCTACGCATGCACTCATGGTATGTGGCCATGGCACCTCGAGCGTGTAAGTCACACCACCGATGTGCTCGTCCATGGCGCGCTTGCGTTCTACCTTCATGGTGTCGAGCTCGACGGCGAACAGCCACCTCCCCTGCGCCGGCCACAGCACGACTTGCCCGACACCTCCCGGGAGAATGGTGGTGATGCTGCTGCCGGAGTCGTCGTTTCGGTCGGTATGTGGTGCGCGCGTGATGTCCTGCAAGTTGACGCGATTCAAGAGCTCCCACCCGTCTTCGAACTGCCAGCGCGAGAACACCCTGAGCTCGTCGCCGAACAAGCCAACGATGCGCGTGGCGAGGCAGTCATCGAAGGGTGGGAAGGGTTCGCCTCCGGGATCGACGATATGGAACGGTGCCTCATCGTGTGGCAACGATGGCGACCACCGGAGGTTAGCCGCGAGGGAGAAGGGAAAGAAGCAGTGCCCGTCTTCAAGGAAGAGCATGGAGGCACCCACCAATACACCGACCGCCTCGCGTGCCCGACGAATCGCACGGACTCGGCACCATCGAGATGGACGTCGCTGTGGGAGGTGATCTTCTTGACGCGCCAGCGGCGCTCCCAATCGGACCAGTGAAACACGCAGGCCGCGGCGGTGACCACGTCGTCGACACACCGTCGTACCGCTCGTTGAGCGCACAGAGCACGGTGAACCTCGACATGCCAGCCTAAGCTGCGTTCGTTCTTCAGAAAAACGCCGAGGCAGTGGTGGAACCTCATCTCCGGCAACAGCGGGATCGCCCGGTGGCGCCGCGAGAAGGGCTCGCGCACCATGAGGTAGGGGAAGCAGCATCGTTTCCAACCGGTCATCTTCTTGGCGAGGAGGACGACGCTGCAGACGCCGTCGACGACCTGCCACGACTTGTCGGGGATGAAGTCGAGGGAGAAGCGGCCCCTGTCAACGTTGGTGGCCGGGACAAAGACGGTCCATGGCGCCGCCACGGCCACTGGTACTAGGGGTTGTCGGCGACGTGGTAGCTACCGACGGCGTAAGCCTCCGTCCTGATCCGACGATGTTGGTCCCGGAACCAGAAGAGGAAGAAGTCCTCGCCGATGACGCGGCGCCATTGCTTGCACGCTGCCGCCGCGCAGATGAGGCTTAGAGGCGAGTCTAGCCGTTGGAAGATCCGATAGAGGAGAGCGTCGGGCACGCCGAGCTGACGCGCTTCCTCCGGTTCTTCTTCGCCTCCGTCTCATTCTCGTGCTGCTTCTCCGTGTCCATGGAACAGAATCAGCGATGGTTATGGAAGACGCAAATCTCGCAGCAAAACCCTTGAGATCACGCGGCCGAGTCAGCTCCTTACGATTTGGTGTTTGGTTGGGCCGATTTTGGCCCATAACGATTACTACCACCGTAATTTCTCTACCTCTACTTCTCACTCGTGTGCACATGCGCGCCTCGCCTTTCCTTGCGCACGCGCATCTCACCCAATTCAAACAGAAAAAAAAATTTCCTCGACAAAAAAACGGAAAAAAGCGGTTAGCAAAAAAAAAAAATTCAGGATCATGTGCTTTATCCACACCCTAGCAATAGAAGCGCGCTACACTGCGCATGGTTAGAGCCAGTCCAATATTTCCAAAGGTATAATACGTGTATAGAGACTACCATTATTAAAAAAAAAAGTAGTCCATGAAAATAGATAGTATATCTCTGAAGGGGCAAATGAAAAGTATAGGAAGTTTGTTGAATAAATAGAAAAGAAAGCAAATTACAGGTCAATGACAGTTTACAGAGGTTAATATAAACCATTTAAAAAATGCTTTCAACTTTGCGTTATACACCTGAACACATGAAATCATTTTTTTCTACCAGGTGATGTGTGTGAAGAAAATAAAACTGTTGCTACCGACCGACGAATTTTATCAGCTGAAGCATTCATAACCAGCATAGATCCAATTACATAAGCCTTATAAGTTCCACATTGCATACTTCTTCTGGTAGGCTCCATTTTTTTCTGCCCTTTTTGCAAATAACCAGCAAATATACAATATGGGAACAATGAACTTTCTATAGCATAGCAGCAGCAGTATACACTTTAGGTTAACGAAGCACAGCAGCCAGGCAGAAGTGTAAAACAGATCAGCTGCATAAATTTTGAGTCACAAGTGTAATTTCACAAATAATGAAATAACACATGTATCCTTCTCATTGGGAAACTAAACAGTGAAATGATCTATTTCTGAGCCAGGAGATGCATATATTAAACCAAACCAAGAACAAAATATCACAAAGATACTTCCGATATTGCTTTACCTTTGCATCCTAATTAAGCAATAGATGAACATGTTTGCATATCTTTAATTGGGTCCATCAGAATACTGCTGAAATAGAATCCAACCACCTTCCAATTCAAAAACAGAAGACAATAAGCAAAAAAAGAAAAAGAATTGCATTGAAATTAGTGAACATGAATTCATGATGCATTATTATATCCTGTAATCTTCCATTTTACTACCAATCCAATACCCATATGTGTTTTGAATGCTGGTCTGCTGGAGGAAAGCAAAGGACAAAGGGCGTACAGTAAACAGGTATCAGTATTTCCGCTGCAACAGTTTGTAGTTATTCTTATTCTTCTGAAAACTGAATATTCAATATTTAATAAACTTACAAATAATAGTTTGTCATTAATTGTATTTAGTTCGGTTGTTTCTGATAAGTTTGATTCTGGAAGAAACAAACTTTGAGATTATAGGGAAGCCTAGATAGCAGTCCATGATTTGCTCCTCTCCTCTTTATGCATGCCTGATGTATACAGCATTGCTTTTCAATCTCAATCATCCTGTGCAACCTGAAAAAAGAAAGTATTGACTATTTACCACCCAGTAATTGGAGTAAGAATGATGTCTTAACTCTTAAACTAAAAAAATAATATGCCAAAAGGTTTCTTTACAGAAAAACTACTATTCAAGCTACACATTTGCTAGCGTGTACCCTGGCCAACTATTGATTATTTTACGAAGCAGATTATTTTTATGCATGTATATGTTACATCAAAAGAAACAATACACATTTTTGTAGTAAATATGAACATTAAATTTTATGTTGGTAAAGCCACTTGTCTATACAAAAGAAACATTGCAGTTAGATGAGAAAGTACCGTAATTGATAAAGTATGAAATCGTAAGAAATATGGTACAATGACTTGAAAACCAAATATTCAAATGATCTATCAGAAATGAAATAGATAAATGCTGCAGAAGAAGTGATGCATTTATAGTTCTTTTCTAAATTAATTTTTTTGCTCAAATATGTGATCACATCTTTCTTTATTTCTGTCACCATACAATGCATCCTCCATTGGATGCACTGTAGACAATGTACAGAGCACATCACATATTGTGCATGCTATATGCAGCAAAAAAACAGGCGCACAGAGAAAGAGCTGCAGCAAGATGGTAACTTATGCGCCAACCATTCCTCTGCTCTTTTAGTTGGTCAGGTCGGTCATTTGCCCGAATATAAGGAACCGTATTATTTAACATAACTATCATCAGATTAGGTTGGTCCTAACAGCAATCAACCAAGGAATTTGAAAGCAGAAACAAAATACCAAAATCTGTAGCATCTGAGTGTCAGGCTTACTTTTTGCAGACCTTGGAAACCATCTGTGAGTCTCACGCTTACTATCTGAAAACACAGATCCATCTGTGGGCACGTTTTAGCACAAATCGCCAATCCTGTGAGTCATGAACAGGAGATAAGGAGAATATACAGAAATCAGATTGATTGGATATTTGATGATCGGAGTTTGCCTGTGTGATATAGGAGGAGGTGGGGGCTGCCGTCCCTGAGAAGATCGAGGTAGCATGCCTCCTGTTGAAGACATCAGATCTGAAAAAAAAAACAGAGAAGAATGTTAGCCTAGGGAATGGAGAAGAAATGGGGATTTGAGCACAGTGGCGTCTGCACACCACGAAGCGGAAGGCAAGAAACCAGCGTGTGAAGCTCCTGCGATGGACTACCGCCGACGTTGACCTGTGGCGGCTGCGGGAGCTGCTGTCGGTGGAGACCACATATGTAGAAGTTGGAGAGGGCAGTGCCGGCGAGGCTCGGGCTCACTAGAGTAGGACGGCGTGGCGGGGCCTGCTTAGCGTGCTTGATCCAGCCTTCGCCTCCAAGGTAGAAGGTGGGAACACTTGATCTGGTGGAGGAGTTATCAGCGTAGCCCGATCTGGTGGGAGGAGGTTGCGGCGGAGGTTAGCATGGCTCCACGTCGCCGACCTGAATCCTAGGAGCAGGATGCATGGCTTGCTGGAGGAAGCACCGATTGGAGGAGGGGATCACCAGCCAGTGGCCTGATCGATGGCGTAGGACGGCGTATCAAGAACCGCGGCTCAGTCTGCCGCTTTCACGGTCACGGGTGTGCCATTGACAGCGAAGAGGAAAAGAGAGAGTACAAGAGCTAGAGGAAAGGGGAGAGGAAGCCAGCGGCGGAGGGCGCCGGCGCGTCACCCATGTAGCGGTGGTAGCGACGGACAGTGAGAAGCGCAGCGCACGGGGGCGGGGAGAGAAAGAGGCGGACAGCCGAAGATAGCGGCGAGATTGGGGGCGACAAGCGGGTCGACGAATCGACTAGGTTTTTTGTGGCGCTTCTCCGCCGGAGAGATCTAGGCCGTCCATTGTGTTTCCACCAATCCAAGGGCAATGGAAGGGCCGGCACAGTTGGCCCAAGCGGACGGACGGATTGAGCTCACGCTCAAGATCCGACGATAATATGCGCACGGACCTACGCGTTTTTAACAGAACTGTCTCTGAAAAAATCGATTACGTGGCAAGCTGCCCATCCAGTGGTCCTACGGTGTGTAGAGAGATTAATATTACGTGACAAGCTGCCCTTCCAGTGGTTCTATCGTGTTTGGAGAGATTAATATATGGATTATCAGTGGTATAATCCACGGTATATTACTAGTTAAAAATAAAAAGATAAAAAGAACTCTCCTTTCATCCCTCCATCCACCACTTTTATGTCAAAAAATCTTCTCTCATAAAAACCGTCCAACCTAAAAACCAATTTCTCAAAAGATCACTTGGCACAAATTCTTTCACTAAACCAAATAAAAAACTGTTATAACATACGAAAATGTAGGATAAAAATATGTTAAGGAGTGAATAGTCCTAGATAACCAGATCAATTTAAAGCTTATAAAGCTTAAATTAAGTTTTTAACTTAAGTTTTATAACATATATTATTTTTTAGCAATTCTATTATTTCTATTAAAGAAGTTGTTGATGGGTGATAAAAGAATGGACTAACGCCAAGATTTACACGAGACGGTAGTGAGAAGAAGATACGTAAACATTTTTATATATGTTTGGATTCCCGATATGATTAATAGCTCTAATTATATTTATATATGTATTTAGCGATTTTAATCATACAGTATAAGACAGGAGTAATCTACTATATCTAGCATATCCAACTAATATGTGGTAAACTATATGGCGAGATATAGTTTGTGGCTAGCAGCAAGACAAATCCTTATATCTTAGCTCAATGTGACTTGTGTTGTGAAATTAAATTTTGGATTTGATACACTCACCTCTTAGAGTCTATTTGTCACTTTCTTCAAGTAAAAGACGAATGATTAGATTGATTTATACTTGGATTAGACTCTGTAATCCTACTTTAACCAAGCACGGTTTTCTTCCTTACTCGTATACACTTTCATCTTAAGATACATCTGTCCGTATATATGTAGGTATACGGTATTACTAAAAATATACTCTATGTATAAAAGGTATGCCATATTTAGTACTAAAATATACTCTATGTATAAAAGGTATGCCATATTTAGTACATTGATAGAAACACAATAAGTAAATCGAATATAATCTGTAAGAAAAGTAAGGCAAAAGGAGATGACACAAGCTAGTTATTTCCCAAGGTATTAGAGATTGGCAATCTTCATTAATCCTTGTTGGAGCACTCTACACAAGAGTATTGCTCCCTACTTTGATCATGAAGTCCAAAGGCACTCTCATAGGGGTGATTCTTTTTTACTCTAAAAGGTGAATCCCAAAATCTTTTATAATCTTTCGAGAGATCACTGATAACGTCTCTAAAACCGTCTAGACATGTTGAGATGCCAAGAGAAATAAGATATAGATATACTTCTTACTTGAAGTACTAAGCATAAGACTTTTAGTAGATGCACATTTGGTGACTAGAGACTCAAGAATAAACACTAAGTTTAAAAAATAAAATAAATTAAGCATAAATAGGCTCTTAGATTTGTACTAGGTTGCACCAGTTAGAGCGAGTCCCAAAAGACATCAGAGATCCAAGAGCTTAGATATTTACAGGCAAAACCGAGTCAACTAGTCATTTGTGATTGTTATGAAAAACAACCAAAATTGTATAGTGTTATTGATACTTTTCCATCAGTTATTGATCAATTAGCTTTAATCCTTTAAAGAGTCGAACAATCCGATTAAGTCGGATCATTTATTGCACATTGCCTGGCATCACTGTTGGACAACGGTCACATTTTGTCCGTATCGGACAAAGCATAAGCTGAATTATTTGACACGCTCTCTTGACTAATCGACTCAAGTTGATCACAACAAGATCGGATTATCCAATCAATATAGTATTATCCTACCAATTCAATTACACATGAACACTCTAGATATTAAAGTAGCAGAGCAGTTTGATCATCTCTAAATTGTTACACTTTAACACTTATCCCATATGATACATGATGGTATGACCACTATTGAGCCTAGTATTAACTCGAACTGTTAGATCCAGCTCAATCCAACTGTAATCGCTTGCCAAGCAGTCGGATTGTCTGATGATCCACATTTATTTTAAGCAAGATGAAAAATAAGGATTTTTTCTTTAAACTTTTAAAGTTTAGCACTTATTTTTTTTAAAAAAACCTAGTGTACATCATATCTAAACTTAAACCAAACTTTTATCTTTGTACGGCTTTTTAAAATATATCTATCACATTTCCCTAATCCCTTAAATAGTTTTCACTTATCGAGGCTCCTCAATCCGTTTTTCATCCTGTCACTGCTGGTCGCCGCCCCAGCAGTCCGTAGGCAATGTCCGCACGTATACGCGCGCGCGGCGATCACCATCGATGTAGCTCTCGCTCGCTCATCTCCGGCCAGTACGGTAGGATCTTATCATCTTAAATTCGTATAGAAAAGCAGCTATAATCTTCGAATTTCCGTCGATTTATATGGAAAATTAAAGCACACATGACTGTTTGCGTTGAGAGATATGACCATGATTTGTTACTCTGTTAGTTCCTTCTTTTCTGTCGGTTACTCTGTTAATGTCATCTCAAAGGCTAATCCGCATTGATTGCCACGGAATCATATCACTAAAAATTACTCCTCTTTTCCGGAAATTTTTTCATGAATACTGTAGGTACTATTTACAACCAAATTTTTTTATTTTACTTTTCATTGTATAGATTGATTTGAACTCAATTTTTTGCAAGCCGATAGATTCATATGCTTACTATGTCAGTGTTGCAGTTTTTTAAAGATTTTTTGCTGCTATTCGATTGATGTTTAAGAAGTGATAAGAAAACGGGCTAGAGTTGTAAAAATATACTCATATGTAAATTTATGATACTGTGACTTAAGTACGTGTGTTTGACTGTTTGTGACATTTGTCGACAAAACAGTTGTACTTTTGCAAACAAAAAGTACTTATTAATCGTTTCATATAAAATATTTTATTTCTAAAAGTAAACAAAACCAGCAACAAATATATTCACTTCGTTTTATACGACATTTTATTTTTTTTCTGAGTTAATTTGTTTAATTAAAAAATATAGCAATATTTTGAACCTATAATATTTAATATTGGATTTGATGAAACCAATTTGATGTTATATTTTTTTATAAACTTAGTTAAACTTTAAAAATTTGACTTATAAACAAAGTAAAACATCTTTATAAATTTATACTGAGGATAATTAGTGATGGACAAATTACACATATAAGCACCTGTTGTAAAGTCAATTACACCCTCCTACCAAATAAAACTTGACGTGATGGGGAGGGAGTACTGTTTTTTTTCATTTTCGCTAAAAATGTATATTACACATTTCTGGTTAGATTTCAGAAAAAAAAACCCACGGACGAATGCCAAGATTAATCCTTGTTGATTCCTCCAGCTGCTGTGCTCCTCGTGTACTACACATTTTAAAATGTCTGGGAGGACAACGGATTGAGTTTTCAAGGTTTAATCACGCACTAATGAAGTGCTGAGCTCTTCGACGAACCAACGTGTAGAGGGAGGCGACCCAAGACAGTGTGATGACACATGCATGACACTGGCAAAATGGCTCCACACATTTACAGCAGGCAAAACTTCAGCTTTCGCTCGCCATCGTAGCGTCAGCTACGCAAACAGGCCGGCAAGAAAGACGGCAGCGCGTACGGGTGCGCCTCGCCGACGTGCCTGTTCCTCGCGTGGGAGCGCTCCAGCTCCATGGTCTCCAGGTCGACGGAGAAGAGCCATGTCTCGTCCTCCTGCGGCGTCAACGTCACGGACCCGTCGCCGGCCGTCACGATCTCCGTCGTCTGGGTGAAGAACTCCGCCTTGTGCCCCGTCAGCTCCCGGGTGGCGTCCGCCAATCGGACGCTCTTGAGGTCCTGGTCGGTCATGTGGACGACGCGCACCGTGCCGCCGTCCGCGCCGCCGATCACGCGGAAGTTGTAATCGTCGTACGCCCGCCGCATGTGCTCCGGGAGATCCATGGTGGAGAACGTGACCGTGGTCTCGTCGAGGACGTGCACTTGTCCGTTCGGTGTCCCCCAGTAGATCTTCCTGGCGACGCGCCCGGCGAAGAAGTCGGTGTCGTTGGGGAACTCGAAGACACCGCCGCCGCCGCCGTCGTCGATCGGGGTCCGGACGAAACGCCAGCCGCCGTCGCTCCCCGGGGTGAACACGCACGCCAGTAGACCGACAAAACAGAAAACCCGGTAGTTCGACATGCTGGTGCCGCCGCCGCCGATCTCGCCGTCGATGAGGTAGGCACCGCAGAATTCTAAGCGCCCCAGCGGCGCCGGCTTGTGCGCGATGTCCTGGAACCGCCGCGTCAACGGCTCGCAGACGATGAGGTCGGGGAAGCGCTGGTACACGCCCCTCCATGGGCCGTTGTTGAAGAGGAGACTGCACGGCTGTCGATGAGCTCCCGTGGCCGGTCGAAGGGGATGAAGTCGACGGATAAACAGCGGCCGTCGTCGAAGGCATGCAGCGACAAGGGCACGAAGGGAGGGTCGCCCGCCGGCGGGGTGCTGTGGTCGAGCGGCGACCATTCGAGGGCGTAGTAGTGGCCGAAGATGACCGGCCTGCCGCCGGCGAAGGAGCCGAAGCGCGCGTCGGCGATTAGGCGGCATCAGAGCTTGCAGGCGAACGCGGCACGGATGAGGCACAGCGGCGAGTCGACGTGGAGGAGGATGAGCTCGAGGAGGTGGTCGGGGAAATCGTCAATGGTGGTCTCTCCCTTCCATTTCTTCTCAGCCTTGTTCTTGCGACGTGGCCGCCGCTGCCTTTTCCTTAGCCATGGCGAAACCCTAACGTTGGCTTCCCGGCCTGTGATGAAATATTGAAATCGTATCTGAGAAACAGTTTGTTAACACGATCCGGAAAGGGAAAAATTGGATAAATATTTCGTTTTATTGAACGACATTTGATATTTCGATCCCGGTTGAGAATTTTCCACCTTATGGGCCTACTACGGCCCCATGTATAGCATTTGGTTTGTCTTCGAGAAGCACAAATAATCTAATCCAGCTGTGATTTTTCTCCTTGTTTTAATGTTTTTTTAAGATATGGATAAGATTTATGCTTAGTTATTAAATAAGCACCAAGATTCATGTTAAAAGAAAAATTAAAAAATCATAACTCTTGCATGGCACTACAAGCCTTTTACATAATATTTACATTACATTTATATTATATATATTATAGTTATATCTATAGTTTTAGTAAAAAAATATGTCGAATGATATATAGTTAGTCTAAAAAAGATAGATAATACAGTTTAATTACTTTCCTAATCGCGTTGACTACACCAGAACCAGCATACAAATAGACTGCTAGCGACTTGGGAGGGCGCGGCACGCTTAATACTCTCGACTATTCAGCGCGCGCGCGCGACACAATAGCTGAGGACAGAGATAGCCTCCATTGCCATGGCGACGACGGAGAGGCGGCGCGAACGTCAGCGCAAGGACAAGCACAAGAGGGCGTCATCGAGGAAGATGACTCGTGCTGTGGCCGGAGCGGCGGCGACGACCGTGGAGGACGTCTCTGACCACGTCCTGGGATCATCCTCCTGCAGCTGGACTCCTCCGGCTCCCTCATCGTCGCGGACGCGGGCTTCCTCCGCTCCTTCCGCTCCCTCCACGGAGCGCGCAACGTCGCCGGGCAGTACCACACCGTTGACCCTTGCTTCGGGTCGCCGCCGGTTGGTGCTGGCAGCTCTGTCTTCGTGCCGTCGTCGCCGCCGCTCATCGGCGTGGACAGCCGTTGCTTCTCCCTAGACTTCCTCCCGAACTACGACGACTCATGGGAGCTTGTGGACAGTCGCGGCAGTCTCCTCCTCCTCTCCAAGAAGAGAAAACCCGCCGGAGGATAGGCAGCACCGCGCCGCTGCTTCCCTGAACTCCTCGTCTGCGAGCCGCTGACACGGCGATACCAGGGGATAGTCTGTCCGGTATACTTCAGAAGACACCAATGCCTCGGCGTCTTCCTTCTCGACGGTGACGCCGCCACCGCCGGAACAGGTGGGCGCATCTCCATGTCTAACTTCAGAGTCATTGCCGCTCTCCATGATCACACGTGGCGGCACGGCCGTGCCGTGCCGTTGGTGTGCGTGTTCACTTCAGGAAGCGACGGCAGCTGACGCGTACTGCAGAGCGCCACCGACGCTGCCGCTGTCGACCTACGGGAGAGATTCGACTCCATAAACTACGCATGCCGTGCCAGCGGCTGTCTCTACTGGGGAATCGAAGACGAAGATGGCGCCACGCTCGTCCTCGACGAGACCACCCTGCAGTTCACGATCGACATGTTCCCGGAGACCATCAGGGCGTCCTACGACAAATGGACCTTCCGTGTCACCGACGGCGACGACGGCGCTCTCCGTGTCGTCCGAGTGATAGGCAACGACCCCAAGGTATTCGCGCAGCTCGCCGGCAGCGGCGAATGGGTGGTGGAGAGGCTGGTCAGTCTGCAGGAGGCCACACGCCGGCTGCCGGGGCGAAAGGAGACGTTCTTCCAGAAAGAAGACAAGATAGTCGCTGACGCCGCAGGAGAAGAAGTGGCTCTTCTCCGTCGAGCTCGAGACATGGAAGGTGGAGCACGGCCATGAGAGGAACAGGTACGCAGGAGCAGCTTACTCGTACGAGCTGCCATGGCCGCCGGCGTTGCAGGCTTCTACTGATTTCAGTGGTGCGAGGCGGCGGCGCCGTTAAGGCGTGTAAAATTGGGACTACAAGTCATACATGTTGCTGTAAACTTGTAAAGTATCAAGAACATGTCGATGTCAGATTCTGTCAATGTCATGGACGTTGCGGCCTTGGGTAGCAGCCCTAGCCCTGTCCGCATCACCGCTGGCCCGGAACTAGACAATCGCCTCCACTGGCCATGCGTCGGCCACTAGCATCCACACCTCCTCCGTGCCATAGACGTCGTAGACTTGGGTGCAGCGCCTCGATGGCCATCGGGTAGAGAACGTGGCTCACTTGGGCACGGATAGCAGTGCCTGCGCCACCTCCCAACTTGTCGGCATTTCACTAAACACATGGCGGGCGCCGCAGTGCCGACACTTCCAGGCTCAAATTCTGCTCCTAGAGGTCGCCCCCAGCGGTGGACCACCTCGTTGCCCCTGCTCGAAATCCCGTGGATCGGTAGCTCTGACACCGTGTTGTCACGAGGAACCCAACATCAATCCTCTCTCCTTGCATGGCCAGTGGTCTGGGCCAAGCCCATGCCTTCTGCAATTGCAGCCCACTATATGGCCCACCTCAGAAACCGATACGTGACACTCCCCCTCGCCGTCGCGTTCCATGGGCGCCGATCCCCCGTCGCCCACGGCGCCGCGCCGCCACGAATCGCCGCCCGATCCCGCTTCCCTGCCCTCGACCTCCGCCCGTTGTTCACGGCCCGCCCAGGATCGTCGCCCAGGTCTCCACCGCGCCGCGCCGCCCTAGTGTTCCATCGGCGCACGATCCCCCGTCGCCCACGGCGCCGCCCGATCCCGCTTCGTCGCCCTCGACCTCCGCCCGTCTTTCACGGCCAAACCGCTGCCCACGATCGTAGCTCAGGTCTCCACTCCGCCCACGCCTCCGTCCGCGCCCGGCTCGATGCCGTCAACCCCACCGACTAGGTAAATGATTCACGTCACCTAGCCATGAGAACAAAAGTTTCTTGTCACTGATAGGGATGAATTCTTTGGTTTATAACTTGCCCATAGGATGAATGAATGAAACACGGGTTAGCTTACAAGCATAAACATAGTACAGGTCAATTGGTTGGTTCGTGAACAAGTAGTTTTCCATCAGAGTAACAAACATGATTTTTTTTGGCTTCTAATGAACAGAGTTTCAGTTCCTCTGCTTTAGATTGTGCCAATGTACAATTAATGTGAATGCTAAATATATATCGTATGAAAACTCTTCATGATATTATCTGCAATGTAAATTATGCCATATAATTTGAGAGTTATGATGCTAGCTGCACACACTTCAGATTTCTGATGCTAGCTGCAAACATTTTGTCTAATTGAGTCTGATTCAAGGCGATCCACTCCAAATCTAGCATCTATCTTTGATATGATTGTCTACATGCATATAAGACACTGAAAATAAAAGGCATCTCCCTTAATTGTATCTCAAGGGGTAGCTTCCTCACTATGTTGTTGAGATCCATGCATATAACTGGTTGAGAGGTATATATGTTCATCCAGACCAAATACAATATGGTTGCATATACATATCCATCATGCAATAGGTTTGGTCATGGAGATATAAGTGTTATAGCTCTAGTGAATAGTCAAGGTGGAGATTTTGCATCTTTAGTGTATCATAGATCAGAGGAGAACTATGGATCATTCATATCTTTAGTGTATCATAGATTTGTTTTCCAGAAGCATAAGCTTCACTTTCTTCTGTTGAAAGATACTTCTGATAAAAATTGGAAGCAATGGTCTGAATTTCAATACTAGAAGTATGTTATACACACTGCAGCCACAGCAGGGGATAATCTTATAAAAAATCTATGATTCCTTGCATGCTGTTATATAGTTCTGAGACTGTGCATACTGAAATCTGAATTGGCACATACCATGTGTTGCATTCAACTACAAATAACTAGCAAGATGTCCGGTTAATCAAACAACAACATCAAAACCTTTTAATTCTAAATAAGTTGGAGTAGGTTAAAAATAAAACTTACCAGAAGCCTCATATCGAGGTTCAGACATAAAAATAACTGTTTTTTTTATAAATAAGAACAAAACTTTAATAATATTTTAACATTTCAAGTCTTTTTTTATATAAGTTGATTTCAGACTTTACCTGTCTCTCCTTACATTATTATTATATCTTTAGATTTTACTATATATAAGTGTCTCTAAAGTTCTCTGTTAGATATATCCAAATCATCTTAACCGGTGTTGGATAATTTTTTCTTCAATAGATGCTATCTTTAGTCTATCACTTATATTATTGTTTTGAATTGCTCGTAAATCCAATGCAACATATATATTTTTGTAACATTTAACTGTTGAATATCTCATCTTTTTTTAGGTAAACATACGCAAGATGAACAATTGGTATCTGTAGAAACTTATTTTGAGCTTTTATATATGTTAGGACTATATATTAAATGAGTGATGATTAATGTTATTTGCAGAATCATGGCAGTAATTACATGGTAAAGTTGTGACTGAAATATTAGAGATTCTGTTAATTGAAACATGGAAAAGATTCTGGTTTAGATAGTGTATGTGTTGAAAAGAAACCTTAACTAGTTAGTGTAAATGTCCAGTGTAGAAGATGCACGATTTGCAGTTTGCAATGCCATTTTGCAATCCTATTTTTGACTGAGATGATTTGTATATGGATTAGGAGATCGAATATACTATCTCGTCTACAGTGTAGAAGATAAGACCATTTTTTAAAGTACAGTATTAAAATCAGATCATCTTTGTACTGTCTGAAAATGTGAAGTTACAGGAGATGGTATATTCGATCTTAATTGTGGTGGTTAGGCAATGTAGTTTTCATATACCTCATTGTAATGCCTTCTACCAAAATATACCATGATTCTGATAGCTTAATATACATGTAACACATTTATGTCTTTTAGAAGTTTAGATCTGAATCCTTCTGCCTCTTTTCATTCCTTTTGATATACATCAGAGTTGTTGGGATAAAGGGACGTCATAACCAAGGTCAACTTAAAGGTAGTTTGGAATGAAATACTGTCTTTTTCACAGAATTCAACTCTGACAGTTGGAATTTTCTCAAACCTTTTGGCTGGATAGTACTTGTCAAAACTTTTCACAGTTGGAATTTTGTCAAACCTTTTGACAGAACAGTACCTCAAATAACAGAACAGTACTTGACAGTTACCTTACTATTGTATTGTATTCATATTGACATGCTCTTGGTTTCTTTCAGACACAGTACTGTTGGTCAGATAACAATATTCATTTTCTCAAACCTTTTGTCTGGTGCTATATAACAATCCAAACGTACTGTTAATTTTTGAAAAATGTGGTACATAATCATTATTAATTACCTGTTGCATTACTACTGTTGGCCATTGTACCACCTATGCATTATTAATTACCTGCCTATTCTGTTAATGTACGATCTTTTTACTAATGTCTAATTGCATGCTCTTTTGGACATATGTATACTTTTAGAGTTCGTAACCTTTATTTCATGTTTGAGATCGTCTATTTTGGGAGATGCTGCCAAACTTTTCTTTCAGGCATGTACAAATGCATAAAACCAACCTGAACCACACATCATCGAATTTGATTTCCTACATATCTTTGCCTGAATAGAAACCAGGATACTTTGCCATGTCATTTTTGGGAGTTAAATTGCTAATGCTGAGTGATGAATATGCCTTTAAGCATGTAATTTTTTCAGACATCTTTGGACCCAGTGATTCTAGGAAAGGGCAATCCATTGTTTCTGATGAAACATGATTTGCATTACTTCAGGTTAAAGCACGTGTGCATGACAAGGGGAATGGACAGATAAAGCACCTCTTGCAGCACATGGAAATATTATCTCATTTTGTGAAAGAAAACCAGTCAACGGAAAAGAAGCTAGGTGAGAGCTAATTTATTCTTTCGATAAACTGATAAACATGCTAAAATCATGTTGCTGTAAGTCTGTAAAAGTTTTTTTCGAAACATGTTCAATTCTTTTCATCTTTGAGACCTGCCAGTGATGTAGGCTTAGTGCCATCATGTTCCCATGTGCATCCCCTTCCCATTGTTGGTCCATTATATCATTCTGTTCATACTGTTTCTGTGCCCGGTTCTACAGGGCTCGTTTCTTCCAAGGCCTGCTATTTCCAGTCCATGGCGGAGATCGCTCTGGCGACGGCATTGGACATCGCCGAGCTCTCTTTCTCCGACCTCCTCCTCCTCGTCTCACCAGATCTTACGGACGGCGATCGGCGCGGCCGCCTCCTTGCCACCGTCGCTACTTCGCTTGGTTATGGGGGGTCTGGTTTGCTGGCCATAACCAACGTGCCGCGCGCTGGCGCCCTCCGCCGCCGGCTCCTCCCACTGGCCCGTCGCCTTGCCGTCATGGACCACCCCTCGCGCTCCCAGCTCCTCAAGGTAACCAAACTCCTCCCCCTCTCATCTTCTCCCTCTTTCGAAGCTCCAGAACCCATGTGAATGGATCTGCTTCACTACCATTTCAGAAGCATGGTTTGGGTAGCGACGTGCCTCTGAAGAAGCTGGACCGGCCGGTTTCCTCATTTGCTCGGCTTCTGCGGCATTCAAGTAAGTTCCACTTGCTGGATTCAATGAATGAAATTGAGAGCAACAAGAATGAGCCTGGTTGTTCGGCGAAGGCTTTGGGCGAAGATGTAATTGGGGGACCCAAGGGCGATGGCACGGAGAAGCTTGGTCAGCTTGTTGAGGAGCTTGGTGTTTGCATGATGGAACTTGGGACTTTGGTTGCGCGAGCCTGTGACATTGTTACAGGTGGAAATCAGTTGGTGAAAAGCATTACTGACTTTGGAACCGCAAAGGCGAGGCTCATTCACTACCACTCAGAGCTGGATAACATTATTATTAAAGAGAGTAGTAGAAAGGGAAAAGGGTCGATAAACAAAATCGCAGCAACAGATTATAAGTCATGCCATCAAAGGTCTGAATCATCACAAATATCATGTATCAGATCAGAAGGTGGTACTACTGCTATGCCAGAGAAACAAAAGGATTCCAAAGATAAATCGAATCACGGTCAGGGTAGTACAGTTTCTCTGACGAACTTATGGCAAGAGTGGCACTGTGACTATGGCGTCCTTACTGTTTTGACAGCACCATTATTCTTGTGCTCCACATTGGGAGAAGGATGTTCCATCAGCGAAGAATGTTCTCCTCCTGGTGGGCACACGTACTTGCAGCTGTTCAATAGGAGGAGGATATTCTCGGTGAGATGTTCTCCAGAGAGCTTCATTGTTCAGGTTGGGGAGGCAGCAGACATCTTGTCAGGTGGGAAGCTGAGGTCTACACTTCACGCTGTGAGTAGACCATACGGCTCTACAAACATCAGCCGGGAAACTTTTGTAGTCTTCTTACAGCCATCATGGGACAAAATTTTACCTTACTCTGGTCACTGTTTTACTGGTCATGATGAAGAACCAAGTGAAGGCGATGACTCAACATTCAGTGATGGGTCAGTCATGTCTTCAAGTGAGCATACATTGATGCAAGATATTTTGAAAAAGATCCCTCCCCTGTCATCAAGGCTAAAAGAAGGGATGACATTTGCTGAATTTTCTCGACAAACAACAAAACAGTATTATGGTGGTGGAGGCATCCAACAAAACAATTAAAAGCAGTGCTGTGGTAATGAAATGCACCTATTGGAGGCACCAACACTAACATTATGTGTTGTTTTGTTTGGTCATAATGATGGGAAATTGAGCAGTGCTCCATGCAAAATTAGTGACATCATGTTTAATAGAGAATTAATGTATGTTCCCGTGATGAACTTTTCCACTTTTTTCCCCAATGTTTACATTTGAGTCTGCTTGTGACTTTTGTTTCGGACCTTCCTTTTTCTCTAAATAGATGTCTGACAAAATTAGTTAGCAATATTTCTATTGATTTAGGCGTACCATCCGTTTCTTTGAATAAGGAGACAGAATAGCCTTTCCTTTCTGTCTTATGTATGTTAGTATTTTCTTTGGCTTGCTGAGATGAAATGTGATGCATGTTTCAAAATATTGTCAACGAACAAGAGGCTAAGAAAATAAGAGTTATGGAGTTAACATAGCTGTATCCTATTTATGTTGCTTCTCTAGTACTTGTTTAATGTGTTGTCATTCTTAGCTGGGTTATGTTTGGAAGATTAACAATTGAAACAATTTTCTTAATAATATAAGTTATGGAGTGATATAAGAAATAAAAGAAGCACGTAGTTTTCATTAATTTAAAGAAGACTTATGATAAAATATTAATTAATAGACTTTATATAAGCATAAAGTTTTAATAGTTGTCCTTATTATTATCTGACTTTCTAATTAAATAGAACTGTATCAAGGATTTAAATCCTTATTTCTTTGACATGGTTATGGATGAGGTCACAAGGATCGTATAAGGATATTTCTCTTAGTGTATGTTTTTCACTGACGATACAATTCTAGTCGATAAAAGTTAAACATACTAAATAGGAAGCTAAAGTTGTGACTATAGACTCTAAAATCAAAAAGTTTTTAAACTTAGTAGAACTAAAACTAAATACATGAAATGTGACTTAGATAGTTAAATAGTGACAAAAAGAATAAATTTTGTTATTTATGATTGATGCTACAGAGAGATAAAAATATTGATGAAAATGTTAGATATAAAAACAAAGCGGGATAAATGAAATATTGAAATATATCTTAAAAATTAAAATAGAAAGATAATTAGACATCCGATGTTATATAGTATAAAATATTTAACAGTTAATTGTTACGGACATACGTATATTCTATTGTATTTATGGGCATAAAAAATTAATTGGATTTGAAACAATGCTATATGTGATAAGCTAGGTATAGCATCAATTATAGAAAGTCTTGTCTAACACCAGTTAAGATGGTTTGGATATATCTAATGGAGACTTCTAAAGGTATTTATATAAAGTAAAATTCTACAATAATATAAAAGAGACAGAAAAACTGAAATTGATATAAAATGATATAATAAAAATAGATTTGAAATGTTGGAATATTTGTAAAGTTTTATTTTTAAATAGGGATGTATAAAAACAACTATTTTTTATCTAAATCTTTGTTGGGTTTTATTTCTAGTTTAACTTAATTTGTTTGGGATTAAAAGGTCTTGATGTTATTATTTTTGTTGATTATTAGCTGGGTTGTCTAAATATTGACAATAAAGATCTCACAATTATTATTTTCCAACAGAGATTAGCTAGGATAACAATGCATAACTTATGAAAAGCACTTAATATTTTGCCAAAACTGAGATTTCCTAATTAAAAGTTAGGGTATGTTACATTGACAATATGGCTTACTTTCAATATGACATTCTCTACATCTACAAACACAACAAATGAACCAGCCTATAGAGCTACGACGTAGACATTAAACTGAAGGCGATAGAGCGAAAAGAGGGGAAAGTCGAGACTTCCAATAATATTGGCTCCAAGGACATGCTTGATTTATTGCTAGAATAAACCTTACTATTGTTATGCTAATTTTGACAAGGTCAAAAATATGGAGGTGATGTTTGATTTTTGACCTTATCAAATAGTTTTGTGAGTAGAAGGCTTCAAAGTTACTAAATTTTACTGAAGATTGGTAAGCTTGTGATGGAAATATCCTATTAGGTTTGCTATTGTACCAAAACTTGGCAATGTCAGAATTTAATAATATAAACAAACAAGTCCAAAATGCACTATATGATGCAACAATCTTTAAAAAAAGTTGTTAGGTAACATTTGTCTCACTGCAGGTCAATCATCGATCTGCAAGAATGCTCTATTTTCCAAGTTTTTTTAATTCATTGCTTCCTTGTGTCAGTTCTCTAATTTTGCTCAATGCTAACCATGACCAGGTACATCTTGATGTGCCCACCTTTTATTCCTGCCCATGGCCCATTGCCTTATGCTTTCGATGCATTTACCAGCGGTCTGCTCTATTCAGCAGGGTATATAAGATGGAGCCTCTCAATAAAGCTGGAAATGATATGAAGCCCTCAATAGGCCAATACCACACAATCATCCCATTTGCAAATTTGTTTTTCCAGAGAAGCTACGAGGGGAGCAAAGGTGTTGGATCCGACGATGGGGAGCTGTTGAGGTACCTTGTCAGTAACAGGTTGATTTGTTTGTAGTCATTGCAAATCAGCAAATGCACAACTTCTACTTTTATGATCCTTGGCCAGGAAATGATGTTCTGTATGAGTTTCTTTTGCTGCAGTTTCGAAAAGGTCAAGAAAATGAATCCAAGGGTTACAGGAAATATGGCTCTTTAAGGTGTAAGTTGATAAACCAATGCATCATTTGCCCTACTGTATTGATATAGTGTCCGTTTGTATGATAAAAACATACATGAGGGTAGGAACCAATTTTAGCGAGGCATTCTATCAAATCAAGTATATATGCATCCTATAATCATTTGAGGATCCCGTTGGACTAATTGGTACTTGGTGATGAACTTAGATCAGATTCATCTGTACATAGCACTAATATCCCGTTTGCCTACTTTTTGGCAATTTGGAATTCAAGTTAGAAGCTGATGTTACAAAAATTTGCGTTTCATTTTCACCAACTCGTGCTTAGAGTGTCTTTCTTTTTTGCTAATTTAGTAGTAAATGGTACCCAACAGCACACTACACAGCCTGCGGAGACTTGGAGGGAGCGGCACGCTTACACAATACACAGCACCCGGCCAACACACACCGACGTTTCGATCAACAACCTCTCATCACATGCCAGCTTTAAATCAGAACACACTGTCGCAGTCACACTCACACACCGTGAGAGAGTCTCGATTGATTCCAATGGCGAGGGGGAGGCGGCGGCGCCGTCGTCGCCAGCGCAGGAAGAGGGCGTCGACGAAGCAGCTCCTGGCTGGGAGGGGGACCGGAGCGGCAGCGACGACCGTGCAAGACGTCCCCGATCGCATCCTCAAGATGATCCTACTCCACGTCGACTCCTCGGCTGCCTGCCTCGTCCGCGCCGCGGTGTCGTGCAGGCTGTGGCGCCGCGTCATCGCGGACACCGCTTTCCTCCACTCCTTCCGCTCGCTCCACGCCGCGCACCGTGTTGCCCGGGAGTACCACACCGTCGACCCTGCCTACGGGTCTGCACTCCCCGGCGGCAACTTCGTCTTCGTGCCGTCCACGCCGCTCACTGGGATCGACGAACGTTGCTTCTCCTCCCTCGATCTCCTCCCAGACGGCGGGTCACCTTGATAGTCTGATCATGAGGGAGATCTCCAGTGCCAACTACCCAGAACCTATGACTAGTCGAATGTGATCTGGATGCCTGATCACTTATGGCACTGGGTGGCCAAGAAGAGCTCATGCTGCAGAGCCTTGATGCTGTGACGTCAGGGTTTGGTGAACGTGCTGCCATACAAGGTCGTGACAGTATGTTTAGTCTCTTAGAACTTGTGGTTGGTAAGTTGCATGCCCTTGGCACCACCGGCCTTGGTTACATGATTTTCGCGCTCCTTTTTGAGGCACTCAGCCAGCGCCTTGACAATGTGGTATTCTATAAGATTGTGCCACTTGGTCTAATGATTCTTACACCATTTGCCTGATAGAGAGGTTTTCTTGTCACCCTCGACGCGAGATGGGTTACGTGGCTTGTTGTCCGCATGAGCACAAACTCCTTAGGAGAGCTCTCCTCCTCTTTCTCCTTCTTCTTATTCATGTCAGCTGAACAGTAAGGGTCTGCATTGTCATCAGGGTTGTGCTCAGGTTGAGAAAGACGCAACACGCGAACTTCTATCATTATGGCGCACGTGCTAGTTTGCGCAAAGAACTCAATGGTGGTCTTAATCTTGTGCATTGCGAGCTTTTGCTAAGTCCATTTATCATGGACTCCGCTCCAAAATGCTAAGATGACAACATGCGCTAGGAACTACAGAATTGTATTACAAACTTGGCTAAAATGTTGGATGAAATTCCTTAGCATCTTATCATCCTGTTGCTTAACTGTGTGGAGATCGGACTCTATGCGGAGGCACTTAACCTTGGAAGTTGATGACGAACTGATGGCATAGCTCGCCCTACAATGCAATGGAACCCTCTGGAAGATTCATGAACCAAGAGAGGGTCAAGCCTTCTAGGATTGTTCAACACCAATACTGTGCAACGGTTGATTCGATAACAACGATGACAACGAACTGGCCTTAGAGCACACTTTTGATATCCACCTGGCAGTGTGTCATGCCGATGAGATCAACGATCTCTTACAACCATTTGCATGAGGAGTGCTTGTGCACCAAGTAAAGTGCTCTTTGGGCTTGCTCTATTTGTCAGGGATGTTCCCGACATAAAGGGATGGCCACAACCATAGCTCTAGGGTCAGCACTTCCTCCCTCAGCTAGGGAGGTCGCGAAATGCATTGAGGCATGTCGGTACCACTGGTGAAGCGCTAGCTTAAGCTGCGACAGTAGTAGTGGTGTAGAGTGTTCCGCAGCCTCCTTTGACTAAAGTGGTGGCAATGGTGTCCACCGGCCATCTTGTGGCCCTTTTGGCGGGAACAACCAAACACTCAAACGTGCGTGATAGAGGACAACAACCCCCTTACTTGGCATAAGGAGTGAGGACCTATGTAGGTCTCCTTCTGAATTCAGACAAGGGGTAGAGCTCAATCGCATGGGTAGATCATAGAGTTAATACACCTCAAATCTTTAGGTGAAAGATGAACCTAGATCTATTTCAACAGATTAAGGCCGCTCAGTAGCATAACGCCCTACTCTAGTATTCTTACTTTTCTTAGATATGGATTACAATGACTAAGTTGTTCATAGTTCTCCTCTTATATATTTTCAGACGTACTAAAATAGACAGAGAAATACTCATGATCTGAGACTTATGGGTCACACAATGTTTAGATATAATTGGTCTAATATTGTTAGAAGTACGATCCATGGGCTCCACTCCACTATACGGTGGTGTGCACCGTACTCGCCCGATAGGCCCCCTATACATCTAGTCGGTCGAACATATGAAGGATGAAGGACATGGCATGGTTCAACAAGGCCACCTTTCTACAACATGCATGGGGGTAGTATGTGTCTCATTGCACATCGTCCATTTGTTATGATAGATATCCGTCTTCATAGCCTTGCTGTTACTAGCACGCACACGTTGTGCTAGTGGAGGTAAGTAAGTATACCGCATTGAATGAGGTAATTGGAATAGTTTAACGAGCTTAGACCTAGGCTCTTGCCACCAAGACCAAGAACATACGAGTTCAACTAGCTTACACAGGGTTGTTACCTCGTGGAGATTAGCCCAGGGCAGGAGGATCGGGCTGACCGGCTCGAAGTAAATATCTCTAAAAAGATCTTGATGTTGCCTAGAGGAGGGTGAATAGACGTTTCTGAAAAATACTCGTAGCTAAATAAAATTTTTCTCCGGAGTATTCAAATGAACTTCCTCCGGAGTATCTGATCAAAATGGCTAGAATATCTGGACAAAATTTAATTGGAGTAGTTGGTCAAAATGACCGGAGTATCCGGACCAAGTCCTCCGAAGTGTTCAGTTAAAATAGCCGGAATATTCGGATGAGCCTCTCTATCGGATAGAGAGCCTCGGTTGAAGTCTCTGGATAGTGAGTCTAGATATTTTGGTCCTCCTTCACAACATTCAAAAAGATACTTAAAGGTAGTGGAGGAAATAGGTTATTCAAATTAACGGTAAATGATACAAGAAAATAAAGTATACAAGTGAGAGAAAGTGACAAAAGATTTGTTTCTTGAAGTTTGGATCCTAACAATCCTATGTCTTTATTGAGGGACTCCAAAGAGCCAGATCTCTCTCAATCTCAAGCCTCATCGAACAAGCACTAAGGATGAAGCTTTGGCCTCTAAGCAACCACCGAGGCAAAACTCCATTCCTAAGTAACCACCGAGGTTCACACACTTGGACAATGAGCTACAACCTTCAGTAAAGATTACTCTATCAAGCAACCTCCGAGCACAAGTTTGGTTCTCACTTAATTACTTCTTCACTTGCAGAGGTGAGAATGACCTTCATAAATTTTTGATGACTCACTGCAACTTTAGGAGTTCACTGATGACTCCTAGCCATCTAGGAGACCTTGATCGTCAAGAGTTACAAACACAATCAAAGATTTATATGATATGAGCTCAAGTGCTCAAAGAATGGAGTGACCCTCACTTGCTCTCAACCTCTTAATCTCTCAACTCAACTCTTTCTCTCCTAAAATCACTCTCACAAAGAATTACCACCAAAGTAGGGGATTTGAGAAGTGTTATTTGGCTTTGGATATGTTTACTTTTGCCAAAATATAGCCTAAAAACAGCTACGAAGAATGTAGGGATGGAGGAGTTTAAATACCCAAGATTCTAAAACTAGCTGTTACTTACAGATTTAAAGTCCAAAGTCTTCGATCAAAACTACCAAAGACTTCGAACAAGTTTCTCTATTTGGTCTGGAGTATCCGGCCAAAAAGTCCGAAGTCTCCGCTACTCCATGATAGCACCCTATAAAAACGTTTATAACTTCTTATTCTAAAGTCCGTTTTCAATGATCTTGAAAGCTTATTGAGAAAGATACTCAACCCAATTAAGAACAAGCTCTAAAACCTCTCAGAGAATAAGTTAGGACTTGAATTTTTATCAAGAAAACACTTAGAAGCTTTACTTTAAGCATCAAGATATAAATAAACATATCAATGTTCTATCTCTCTTATATCATATATTCAAAAGCAAATAGAAAAACTATACTTCTAGGAACATATTCATACCGTCTTCTTGCTTTACCTTGAGGGCTACCAATATCAACTCCATTTCACCGTCAGAACTATTCCCCTACAACTTATTAAATACATTAGTCCCAAATCAATTATACATTTGGCTTGATCAATACCTCGTATCACCTTGATCTTTGATACTTTATCTTACACTCTTCAAATGATTTAAGTAGATCTTTCATAACTTTGCATATCATTGTATGGTTCATCGATGTGAAATCGAAACTCAAACTTGTTGCTCTCTATATTTTTAATATCTTCTCTTCATCAACATATCTTTAAATATTTTTATCTTGATGTTGGAACTTAATTTAGTAACTCTAACTCATAAAAATAGTTAATTCTAACATATATTGTTATTAATCACTAAAACATTTTATAATATAAGATTAGAAGACATCTTTCAATCCCACCCCGAGCTAATCAGGTCAAAGTGAATGGTCTGAGCAGATCGGTCTGGACTCATTAGCTCGGATGAGATAGGTATGAGCTCGGGGCTCTATAAAAAAACCTCAACCAATTAATAGACGTCAGTGTCTGAGGTGAAACCCTTATCCTCACCTCACCCACGTATATTGTCCTAGAGGCTTCCATATTTTTCCAGCACTGCTGCTGTGATACGAAACTACTAGAGCATGAGTTTTTCTTGAATGAGTAGATTTGAAATGAATTAATTCCAACAGCCGGAGGGGAGGAAGTCTAGCGCGAAGCGGCGGGCGTTGACGGCCGGCGCCGGCGAGGTCGAGGGGACGTGCACGATCTTGCCCGGGCCACCAAGCGGCGCAGCGGCATAGCGTGGGTCGACGGGCTGGTAGTGGCCGGCGTCGAGGAGCGGCGTGGAGCGCAGGACGCGCATGTAGTCGCCACGACCGATGACGCGGCGTCATCGCCTGCACGTAGCGGCGGCGCGGACTATGCAGACCGGCGAGGAGAGGCCGATAAGGATGTGCTTCAGGAGCACGTCCGGGATGTCGTCCAGCGTCGTCGGCGATCTAGCCATGGCCTTGCGGGTCTCCTACTTTCGCCGCCTCCCCTTCATCCGATCCGACTACTGCGCTACGTGCTAGCGTGATCGCTATCCACGTCGACTATCCGGACCACAAGTCACTGCAATTGAAGTGCTAAGTTGCAACTGAAATCAACAATCAATCTATTACTCCGGGGATAAATTATCACAAAGGAATGAAATTGACTAATCAGAATTACAAGACAATGCAAAATATAGTCACCGTTCACAAATTAAGAAGCAAAAAAACACCAATTAGCTCATGACTGTATTTTTTAGGTAAATAATAAGGATAATTTTACTATCTTTAAAAGTAAAAAACAATCTCTAGGTACTAAAATTATGTCAGATGATTTATGTAAGCTATGTAAGTAAATTATAACAGACGATAAATTTACTCAGTAAAAATAGGAGATTTTTCTATTTTCAATCAGGGGCAGATCCACAGCCCAGCTGGTTTGTCGGACGAACGAGCGATAAAATTTGAATCTTTTTAAATAATTAGAATCAAAATTTCCATAGGAAACATTTGATTAAATAAGATCTACCCATGCTGCAAAACTGTTCTGGATCTACCACTATTTCCAATGGAGTGGCACAATTCAGATGTACCCCCATGCTTCACCTTTGCTCCATCGGTCAGAGAAACAAGCATTCACGGTCGGCGACCATGGCAGCTCGTACGGATACGGCACACCAGTGCACCTTCTATTCCGCTCGTGCGGAGTCTCATGGAATTTCATGGTATTGAGCTCGAGGGAGATCGGCCGCCGTCTGTCCTCCGCCGGCGTCAGAAGGACGCGTCCTGCGCCGGCGATCACGGCGTTCTCACCAATGCGCCTTTCTATGTGCTCCGGCAACCACTCCTCTCTGTAGTTGCTGGAGAGGAAAACCGAGAGAGCGCCGCTCTTCAACCAGATAATGCGTGCCTTGTCTTCACCGGAGTCAACGACCCATAACTCCGAACTACCGTCGCACGGCCGGCCGCCCTTCATCGCCTCCGGCAGGGTCACCAGCGAGAACGAGTCGCGCCTATGAACCAGCATGACATCGTTGTTGTCCTCCATCAGCCAGTAGAAGTAGTCCGGACCGCGGCCCACGAAGTGAACGGACTCCGCGCCGGAGAGGTGCACGCCGGTGGCCCTGCCCGCGCCACCTCTCTGAGCGGAAGACGAACGCCGTGACGGTGCCGAGGTCGCCGGACACACCGTCGTAGCTCTCGTACAGCACGCACGTCACCTGGAACGTCGACACGGGAATCCGACTGCCGCAAAGGAAGTAGTACCCGTGGCGCTGGAACGCACCGATGCAACGATGGCGTTTCATCTCCTCCGGGCGAGGGATCAGCAGGTACCGCCGCACCAGGGACTCGCAGACGACGAGGTCGGGGAAGCAGCGCCGCATCCAGAGTCGGGGCCTCTTCTTGGCGAAGAGGTGGAGGCTGCCGCTGCTGTCGACGAGCCGCCACGACGGGCTGGCGGGGAGGAAGCCGAGGGAGAACTGGCGCCGATCGACGGGGGGCTTGGGGGAGGAAGAGGACGACGACGGAACGAAGGTTACGCCGCTGCCGACGCCGGGATTCGCGGGGAGGTAGTAGTGGCCGACGACGGGATTGTACGACTTGTTGCGGCGGGGGAAGACGACGTTCCAGAGGGAGTCGCCATCGGCGATGATGCGGCGCCACCGCTTGCAGGTGGCCGCCGCGTGGACGAGCCAGAGGGTCGACTCGAGCCGGTAGAGGATGTAAAAGAGGAGAACGTCGTTGAGGTCGTCTATTGTCGTTGTCGTCGTCGTGCGGCGGGGCGCCTTCTTCGTCGACGCCACTATCGCGCATCGCCGCCTCCAAACGGCGGCAGCCGGGAGAAGGATTCAAGGGCGCCGTAGGGTTGTAATTTCCATTTTGTTGCGCACGGGATCGTGGAGTCTTTTTATCCGATAAAATAAACTACAGGTAGCCCGCATAATTGTGCGATTATGATGTCAAACTATTTTTATTTTCTCTCTACGTGGTTATGTCCATCGGCCATATCCTATTACATATAAATAATTATATTTCTATAATCATATTTCTACGATATTAATGAGAGAACTAATAAATAAAATAAATATATATTATTCACTAGCATCTCTATTTTAGTGTAGAAATTGCTTATTAGTTGATTGCCTCTTCTTATTACCATAATCGTTGTTGGTTACCTCTTCTTACCATCATAACCTTTAAAATTGAACTTTTATGATCATTTTATAGTTTTTGAGGTTTCACCCGTCATTGCTATATATTAACCATCCGTCCCTTCTTTTTATTGTCATTCAACCTTTAAACTTATTTTTTTTATAGTTTTTAGTTTCATTTTTATGGTTTTTAATGTCCTGCTAGTCGCCAACTCTTGACTCTTTTGTCACCCTTTTCTCGTTCGATATGTTAAGTTCATTGTCATCTGTACGTAGAAAAATTAAACCTTATCATCATCAGAGTTTCACTCGCTATCTCTCGTCTGCCTACCACTATTTATCATCAACACTTTACTAAATCTAAATCTATTTTTATTATTGTTGGGGTTTCATTGTAGGCACCGCTTTACCACCCCTCGCTTAAAGTATCTCTTTGTTGTCCATCTATTTGCCTATCTATAGTTCTTTTTATTTGTTATGATCAGCACCTTATAAAATCGAACTTGCTCTCTTTAAATTGTATGGTATGGTACTTATTGGAGCTCAAGCCCGACAAACTTGATTAATTTTTGGTTTATGTTACCTTGTGCTTAGTCACACACCTCATCTTAATTAACGTGAATTTTCGATTAGCATGCGGTATAGAGGTGGCAGATTTGATTTTTTAAGGTGAATCTTAGTTTTTTTTTACCGTGCTATTTTTCATGTGTGGTTTGTGTCGATCGACGCACAGCAGATGGAAGTTGTTTGTCCTAATTTTCTCGTTTATGTGCTCGACCCTGAACACGCATGGCCAAAGACACGAGTAGAAACTCGTCGCTGGTAACCCTGAGATTTTGCTAGTTGCTATTGCCGATGGTGTATCAATTTATTTACTGGTCTTCTTTGTTTTTCTCTACGTGCATGCAGGTGCAAAATAATATATTGATTTGGTTTGGACTACACATATGTGATGCATGCATGTTGTTTGGAATTGAATAGCCCGTCCAGCTCCTCTTCTGTAGACTTCAATACGTGTTCGAATTAGCGTATGCTGTGTTAACAGGATTGTACGGAAGTTGAGTTGGAAGCCAACAACAATTCAATGGTTCCTATTTCCCCTTTTATTTTAGATCTAAATGATACTTCCACCTGAACTCTTCTTTCAAAATTATTTATAAATTTTATATATTTATAAATTATATTTCTACATTAACTCTTATTTTAATATTATTTATTTTTAAATCTAAATTTTAGAAATTTCTAAATTGTCCTCCGATTAATATGAAAATGGCCATGAGAGTGAATGTGAAGACCATATTCTATTATTTTATTATGGCAATGAATAGATTATTTGCTTTCTGTTTCTATCATTGATATATAAATATATTTATATATTATTCAAGCTTTACTTTCCACCTCTTTTAAGCGAATTATTTTCTTTCTTTTTCAACTGCTCAGATATAATTTCTACCATTGATATATAAATATACATATATATTATTCAAGATTTGTTTTCCACCTCATGTTCTAACAACAAAATTCCCTCTTGTGGTACACATGCAAGAAAAATAAGGAACACCAGATTATGTTTATATAAAAAGATCTAAATTTAATTAATATGCGTTTAACAAAAATTTAATCGATAAGATTTATAGTTGACATGACTTTCAATTTTCTCATGCATGGCCGTAGAAATCCAGAATTACCTGTGTGTCGCTCGGGCGAGCAACAGGCCTGGTTGCTCTCTCACTTTTTCCGTACGCGGCGGCAGTGACCAGAGAGCAAAGACAGCGTCAGGAGCAAACGATACTTTTTTAATTTCCTATCAGTTGGAGACCGATACTTGCCCAACTCTCAAGAGCTATACGCGGATAAGAACTAATATACTATGTTTCCTGCTCAGCTAATATCTTTTCCAAGTGAAAATTGCCATGTGTGAATCCGTGTTTGACACGATGTGTCCTGTTTCTAATGTCACGGTCTGATTCTGATTCCGAGTTGAATTATTAGTCCGGTTTGTACGTTACATATGCGTATATGCTTCCAAGATTTCGTTTAATTATAGGTTTATAATGATCTAACGGTCGATTTTTTTAATTAATGTAATAGTTTTTAGTATTTACATCAATATGTTTTCTTTGTTTTTATAATATATTCCGTCCCATCCCCTCTCCTCTACGTCCTATTTCACCTCATCCACTTCTAACCACCCGTCTAAAAAATAAAAAAAACAATCTGTTAATTAAAATAATTACTATATAGTCCATTCTTATTTATATATGTTGCCGTGTTACCTATGGCCTCAACCAGCCTAATTTCTCCACCGTGACGACTGAACTCTTTGAGTCGCTTCCTTTTCACTGCGTGCGGCTAATCTTCTGTGATTCACAGGGTTCGGTTAACCTTCTCTTTTCTCTACCACTCTGCACAGTATAGGAAGCACGATGTTTTTTACTGCATGCTCGATGCTCGACGGCGGGTAGCTGGTTTGGAGCAGCTGGAGGAACTATAAGCACACAGCTAACGTCTATGTCATGTTCATTGTGGATTATCGTGGCGTGCCTTTTAAATTCTTAAACAAAATTTTCTATAAAAAAGTCACTCATCTAATTTTAAAGTAAATTTTAATTTAAAATAGTTAATTTCAGTGATGGACCACGTTCTAAAGCTATAGGTCAACTAACACAGCTTTTTTTTTTTTTGCAAAATGCACCTCAAAGCATGTAAAAAATAGTGAAAAAGTATAAAATTTACCCCACATAGTTATGTATTTAGACCATACATGGATTATAACGTGGCTTCGCCATAAGTTAATTCAATCGTTTATATCCTAAATAGCTATAAAAAACATATAATTTAGAAAATTTAAAAATCTCATAAGAAAAGTAGAACACCCTAGTAGCAAAAATCAAATATAAATAATCTGAATACAAATTGTGTTGTCCAGATTGTATACAAATTCTTTTTCGATTTTTGTTTCAGCTTATAAGGGAAGATTCAAAATAATCTATAAAGTTTTGTAATTACAAATAGCACCCCTACAAGACTCGAATGCAATCATTTTAAATTTATAACTTTCACTTGTCTACATGTGTTTTTTTATGGAATATTACAGGACTTTCAAAGGTTTTAAAAATAGAATGCCCGGTGATTACGTAGATAGCATGCATGCATACTGCTAACTTTAGATATGATAATTAATTTTTATTAGTATTTTCCTTCTTTGGCTAATTTCTTTATAGAAAGATAATCATAAAATAATCAACTGTTACGATCAAGGTATCTTTAGAGGTAAGATGAGGCACAATAAAAGGGCTCAAGTAAATTGTGGCGAACGCTCAAATTTCCCAGTAAAATTAGGGAATTTTTCTATTTTCAATCGAGCGGCACATTTCAGATGCACCCCCGTCCTTCACCTCTTCTCCATCGGCCGGAGAAACAAGCATTCAAGGTCGGCGGCCTCGGCAGCTCGTAAGGATACGGCACACCAGAGCACCTGCTCTTCTCGTCAATCTTCATGGTGTCGAGCTGCACGGAGATCAGGCGCCGTTTGTCCTCCGCCGGCGTCAGAAGGACGCGCCCCGGCCCCGCGCCGGCGTCGGCGATCAGAGCGTTATCACCAGTGCGCCGGGCGGCTTCCTCGTCGCCGCCGCCATCTCGCATCGTCGCCTCCAAGCGGCCCCGGAGTGGCGAAGGATTGAAAGGAGCTGCAAGCGGCTCTCCATCCCAATTTCCCATCCAGTGATTGGGCACGGTGTCACGAAGTTTTTAGGTATTTTGTAGGGGAAAATATAGCAGGGAGTGCCTAAGAGGAACTCGTCCAGTTTGCGTGAACAAATTCAAATTCGAGGACAATAAAAAAAAAATCTCCGAAGTAAAATCTGAATTACTTTCACTTAGAATTAACCTGTTCACCTTGATTGTTATTCGAGCTTCTAAACAAGTCATATGACACAACTTTCCGTTCACAGAATGTTTAAACTGAAAGACAATTGAATGTATTTAGAACATACTACAATTTTACATGCTCGAGTGAACAAATGACAAATCTAGAACATCTAGCTAATTTTACCATTTACTGATTTTTTTTCCTGCTCGACGCAGGCGTTGAACACCGGTGGCCACGGCAGCTCATACGGGAACGCGGGGCCGGCGTGCGTGTTCCGCGGGTGCTCCCGCTCCACCTCCATGGTCTGGAGGTCGACGGAGTACAGCCACGTTTCCTGCGACGGCGACAGCAGGATGTACCCCTTGCCGCCCCCGACGATCGTGCCGGCGATGCCGCAGCCGAAGTACATCTCCTTGCGGCCCGGCAGCCGCCGGGTGGCCTAGGATAAATTCAAGGATTTCTTCAGCACCCAGTCCGCGTTGCTGGGTAGCCGCGAGAACACTCTCAGATGGTCGTCGTTGCTCAAGCCGACGACACGGACCTCGCCGTCGTCGTCGTCGCCATCGGCGACTACCCTGAATTTGCACTTACGGGAGGACCATTCCCTCATATGCTCAGGGAACACGACGATGGAGAACTTGGCCGTGCGCTCGTCGAGGGCTAGCATGATGTAGTGGCCTGCTCTCTGGTAGAGAGAACCACCGGCTCGGCCGGTGAACCTCGCGAACAGCATGACCATGCCTGAGGCGATGTACGTGTCCATGACGCGCCAGCCACCGCCGTTGCCGGAGGCGAAGACGACGGACCAGATGACGTAGGTCTCGGCCTCCGGGTCAAAAAGATCCTCGAAAGGAGACGGGTTTTCTTTGTACAGCACGCAGATGATTCGGTAGTTTGACATGCCGATCCAGCCGCCCAGCTCGTCGCCGTCGCTGTCGGCTAGGAAAGCTCCGAGGCTGCCGTCGCGGCGTCTCGTCTCCGCCGTGGGGACGGCGACCATCTGGTAGAGCCGCGTAAGTGGCTCGCACACGATGAGGCCATCAGGGCAGTAGTCGCCGTCGCCATACGCCGCGCGCCCTCTCCTCTTCTTGCCGAGCAGGAGGAGGCCGCCGCGGCTGTCGGCGATCGTCCACGAGTCGTCGGTGTCCGGGACGAAGTCGAGCGAGAGGCGGCAGCTGTAGACGTGGACGAACGCCGCGTGGGACGCGCCGGTGCCGACGACAGAGTGGTAGTGGCCGACGAGGTCGGGTCCGTGGCGGGGACGGAAACGGCGGAGGAAGAGACCACCGTCGACGGTGACGACGACGACGCGGCGCAAGCGTCTGTGAAGTCTCCTGCTCGCCGGTGCCCGTCGCTGGAGGAGAGGAGGATGACTCAGAATCGGTGGACTGCAACCTCTCAACTCTCGCGAATTCAGTGGAAACACGAAACACACAAACACTCAGTTTTGTCCGCAACTTCTGGGCTTTTCTTGACACTATTGATCACAATATATACGATCGGTGGCTCTCGGCCACTCAACACAAGCGCCATGCACGCCACTTCTTCCTACAGACTCGCGCGACCGAATAAGTGGTGCCCGTGGCTGTAGCTAGGACTCAATGAAAACAAAGGAGAAAGCATCTATGTGATCACCATCCTACGAACAAAGCGCGAGTCAGGTTCGGGTTCTGTAGATTATTGGCCAAGAACAGAATGCGTGCTAACTGAACTAACTGAAACTCTGAATCCTCGACTGAACTTACTGAATGAGCTAACAATCTCTCCCCGAATGAGATGAGTTCAGCCCAGGTTAATGACACCAATCTTCTCTCTGAGCTCAAAGAACCTTGTTGGCCTGAGAGCCTTCGTCATCAGATCGGCGAGCTGCTCCTGAGAGCTTGCGAACTCCACCCAGCACCCTTATCCACGCATTCACGAATAAAGTAAAACTTAGTATCAATATGCTTACTTTGATCATATAGTACTGAGTTTTTGCTGAGCGCGATCGCTGACATGTTGTCCATCTTAAGATGAGGCACTTGAGGATCATCGCCGGTGACATCCTTCAGTAGCCTCGTTAGCCACACCACCTAGCACACAGCACCGGTGCCTGTGATGTACTCCACCTCACAGGAAGAGAGGGCAACCACCTTCTGTTTTTGGGACCGCCAGGCCACCGCCTTTTGCCCAAGGAAGAAGATAATCCCAGTTGTGCTCTTCCTGTCGTCGACATCTCCCCCAAGTCACTTTCACTGTAGCCTATAAGGCTGTTGTTGCCACCTGACAGTTTGGGATAAACAATGTTGAAATCAACTGTCTCGGCGATGTAACGGAGTATATGCTTCACCGCCACCATGTGCTCTTGCCTGGGCTTCTCCATGAAACGACTCGCGAACCCCACCGCGAACGAGATGTCTAGGCGAGTGTGAATTAGGTACCGTAGACTGCCCACCAAGCTGCGGTATTCAATGGCGTTGACCTCTGTCGTCGTTCCCTCCTTGGATAGCTTCAGGCGCACCTCCATGGGAGTATGGCAAGGATTACATCCGGCCATGTTTGCCCTCTGGAGCAGCCTACGAGCATATGCAGCTTGATCGAGAGTGATGGCGGCCTTTGATTGTCTCGCCTCAATCCCCAAATAGTAGGACAGCAACCCGAGGTCGTTCATCCTAAACAGTCGCTATATCTCCACCTTGAATGCTTTGACCTTGCCTTCCTTTGCTCCAGTGATGATCAAATCATCAACGTAAACATCGCCGACCACCCATGAAGACCCCTTGCCATGGGTGTAGATGTCGTGTTCATTGTAGCAGTGCGTGAAGCTGAGATCATGTAGGCTAGCGTCCAGTTTCTGGTTCCACGCCCTGGGAGCCTAACGAAGACCATACAACACCTTCTTCAGGCACAACACCTTCTTCTTGTGCCCAGCCGCAGTGAAGTCGGATGGTTGTTGCACATACACTTCCTCGATGAGGTCCCCATTTAGAAAAGCCGACTGGACGTCCATATGATGGACAAGCCAACCTTCCTGAGCAACGATAGTGAGCAACATCCTCATCGACTCCATCCTCACCATCGGTGCAAACGCCTCATCGAAATCGATGCCGGACTTCTGGACATAGCCTTTTGCCACCAAGCGTGCCTTGTGCTTTACAATCGCTCCTAGCTCATCGCGCTTGATCTTGAACACCCACTTGAGCCCGATTGCACGGTGCCCAGGCGAGAGTTCAACAAGTGTCTAAGTGTTGTTCTGATCGATGGACGATAGCTCGTCGATCATGGCCTTTTGCCAATCCTCCTCCCTGCAAGCCTCGTCAAACGAGGTTGACTTGTTGTCGATGACAAGGATTAGCTCCCCTGCAAGCTCCTTGTTCGCCTCTCCTGGTACCAGTGCATCTCCTAGGACATTGTCCAATGCCTAGAAGTGCAGCAGTGTGTTGTCATCGTGGTCGTCGTCCAGGGCCAGCTCCCCCGATGGCGGGGACACGAACTCCACAGCTATGGACGATCCTGGTGCAGGCGTGCCTAGCAGAGTGGCACCTTGCGGCGGCGTTGTTGGTGACACACCGGGACCTACAACTGGTATAGAGGGCCCTGGTGATGCTGGCGGTGAGGACATTGGTGACTGTGGCACATGTCCTCTGCCCAAGGTGGACAGTGTTGTGTACTCGACGATGAACGACTCCCCTTGAGCCATGTTCGGCGCATCTGCCGTCGTGCCATCCTAGCTCTAGGCTTACCGCATCCCACGATATGTGAACACTCTTCATGTTTGGATTATAGAACTTGTATGCCTTTGAGCTGGGCTCGTAGCCGATGAACACCATCGGTGGGCTACGATCGTTGAGTCTGCGCTGATGCCCGCCAGCAGCCTTTACATGGGCAACACAACCGAGAGTGCGAAAGAAGTGCACAGCTAGTTTAGATCATACCAGACATCATATGGCATCTTCCCTTCCACTCTCCGCGTCGGCGATCGGTTTAGCATGAAGACGGCGGTGCTCACAGCCTCACCTAGAGCCATCCAGGCAACTTCATGCCCTTCATCATGCTTCGTGCCATGCTGAGCACCGTCTGATTGTGTCGCTCCACCATGCCATTTTGCTGTGGCTTGTATGGTGCGGTGAAGTGCTGCTGGACCCCTTGATCAGCGTAGTAGTCGATGAATGCTTGGGCCGTGAACTCACAGCCATGGTCAGTGCGTAGCATGCCCAGCCTCTCTCTAGCTTCCACCTCCAAGTGTGCTTGGAGTTGAGTGATCTCCGCTGCGGCCTGGTCCTTAGATGCCAACAGGAGCAGCCACATGAACCGGTTCCTATCGTCCACAATGAGCAGGAACAAGCACTTGCCTCCCGGAGTCTCTGGCGTGATCAGACTGCATAGGTCCGCGTGAACGAGCTCTAGGGAGCGTGACGCTCGAAACTTGATCACCGCTAGGAACGGTTGCTGATGCTGTTTCTTGGCGAGGCAGCTCTCGCACACCTACTCCACATGGTCGATCGCTGGGAGCCCACGCACCATCTCCTTTTTGGACAACAGCTTCAAGCCATAGAAACCGAGATGCCCATACCTCGTGTGCCATCTCTAGGCAATGTCGTTGCAGTCTGCCATGAGGCATACCGGTGAGACGACGTTCAGGTTGAGGGTGCACAAACGATTTGCCGATCGCTACACCTTCGCTAGGAGCCGTCGGTGCTAGTCCCAGATGCGCAAGACACCTTTCTCGATCAGGATCTTGTAGCGGTTCTCGTCCAACTGGCCGAGACTGATAATATTGGCCGTCAGTTTGGGGATGAGGTACACATTGGCCAGCTTTGGGTGTTCGCCATTCTTGCAGCTTAATAGGATTGTGCTGCACCCTTGGATGTCGACGACGAAGCCGTCTCCAAACCTGATAATATCGTGCACCATCATGTCGAGGTCGGAGAAGGCAAACCCGCTCCTCGGTCATATGGTTCGTCGCACTCGTGTCAAGGATCCACCTTGTGCGCCCATCACTACTCTTCTCACCGAGCTAGATGAAGAGCTTGTCCTTGTGAATATGAACTTCCTTATCCATCGCAGCCGATCCTGATGCGACACTTGGCATTGCCAGCGCCATGAGTGTCGTCAAGTCTGCCTTTGTCACTGCCTTCTCAATGAAGACCCAACTCATGCACGCGCCACTGGCACCGATCTAGACGTGCACATTGTCTTCCTACACAGGGCATCACCGGCTCGGCCTGTGGGGGCACCGGCTCGACAAAGATAGATGTGATCCCCATCAATAGCACACCCTCTGCCTTCGCCTCGGCCACGTGCGCCTGCTCATCGTGCTTCTTCTTGTGGTACTCATATGCCTAATGGCCCATCTTGCCGTAGTAGGCACACTCGCCAGAGGCGAGCTTCTTCTTCTTCCTGTCGCTGCAGTCGGCGGATGGCCTAGAGCCTCCAGTGCTCCCCCCACCCTGGGGCGAGCCACCACCGCGAAAGCGTCTCTGGTTGGTTGATTGATGCCGCCCACTTCTGGACACGCCCTCACTAGAAAGTTGCAGTCGGGACATCAGCTTTGCCACCAGCTCATCCTCCATGAGGTTGAGGCGTGCCATGGGCGTGCTAGTGCCGCCACCAAGATGGTGGCGCTCCTCCGCCGCCTTGAGATGCCCGATCACCTCCTCCACTATCATATCATCAGGGTCAAGAAGGGTCTCAATCACCATAACGATCTGAGAGTACCTTGGTGGTGTCGCCTGAAGAAACTTGCGAACAATCTTCGACTCATTGTAGCCCTCGCCGAGGACCTCGTAGCGACTGGCGAGATCGGTGATACGGACGCCAAAATCATCGACAGACTCCCCATCCTTGAAACGGAGCAAGTCGAACTCGTGTCGCAGCGTGTTTGTCTTGGCCTGCCGCACCCGATCCACGCTGAGGTGCTGCATCTTTAGCAAGTCCCATGCGAGCTTGGAGGTTGCCTTGCTCGCGATGGCTCCCTGCATCTCCGAAGGAACACCTAGTTGGATGGCCTCTAGCGCATTGCGATTGTCAGCGAAGTCGTTAGTGCCGATGCTCGCCACCGTCCGCAAGCTCCGCGCCTGCAGCTTCAATTTCATGAGCGCCGCCTATGAGAAGTAATTGGTCTTGGTGAGCTGCGGGTACTGCCCGCTCCCACCCCTTCATGCATGACCCGGTGGATCACCTAGGCCGCGCTCTTTATCGCCGCCACCTCTTAAGCCACTCCCATCGCTGCCCCGGAGACCTAGGGATGTCGAGCGATGTCATCTCTCCATGAGTGTTGCAGCGATCGCTCGATTTCGCGTCCACGGAAGGAATCCGGCTCTGATACCGGTTGAAGTCTGTCGCTCGCCGGTGCCCGTCGGAGGAGGAGAGGAGGATGACTCAGAATCGGTGGACTGCAACCTCCTAACTCTCGCGAATTCAGTGGAAACACGAAACACACGAACACTCAGTTTTGGTGCCGCAACTTCTGGGCTTTTCTTGACTATCACAATATATACAACACGATCGGTGGCTCTCGGCCACTCAACATAAGCACCATGTGCGCCACTTCTCCCTACAGAATCGCGCCATCCCATGACCGAACAAGTGGTGCCTATGGATGTAGCTAGGACTCAACGAAAACAAAGGAGAAAGCATCTACGTGATCACCATCCTGTGAACAAAGCACGAGTCAGGTTAGGGTTCTACAGATTATTGCCAAGAACAGAACGCGTACTAACTGAACTAACTGAAACTCTGAATCCTAGACTAAACTTACTGAATGAGCTCACAGTCTACACACGGACGCGGCGCGGATGAGGCAGGCAGCGGAGTGGAGGCGCAGCAAGACCATCTCGACGACCTCGTCGGAGAGGCCGTCCACTCATGTTGGCCTCGCCGCCACCGACGCCTTCTTCCTCCGCTCCGCCATGGTCAGGCTCTTTGCGTCCGCTGATGCTTGGATTTTGACAGGTATTAGGCGGGCCGTAATTAGGTCAGAATGCCAGATGGATTTTGACACGCACGCTCTCGAAAGTCGAAATATTTATTGACATGCATGCTGCGCATGCGCGAGTCAACGATCAGTAAGCACATCAGTTCAGTTCAGCTGACAATGTTTATACAAACGGAAACGGTTCAAGCCAGCGATCTCGCGACGAACATTTCACGTCCTCCTCAGTCTGAACGGAGCAAACCCAGCCAGCCGTCGTCCGTGACGAACTCGGGAGAACGCCCGTCGACGACGATCGGTTTCTGACAGCTGTCTGCACGCTTACATCCCCTGTCGATTGGTACTGCAGAGCGCGGGGTGATCACACTTGGGTTTTGCTAAGCGACATGCCGTATGTCCTCTGTTTATTGTTTGTTTGGCCTTCCGTCGATTGGTACCTCCGGACCAATATGCCTTGAATTTCCGAATGCACCGATATGCCTTCTGTTTATTGTTTGGCCTGCCATTTTTCCTTAAAAAAAGGGAAATGTTCTCTTCTATCTCGCTCCTTTGCTTCCATAAACATGTTTTGAAAATTTGGTAACTCTACATAAGAGCACGGCCAAGAGCTCCCCTAAACTCTCCCCAATCCTAAAGTTAGGAGGTTTTAGTTGAAAAAAATCGCTCCAACAGATTCCGTAATCACCTACTCAAGAATTGGAATTTCCTTCCCTGCGAAAGTCGCTCTCCACAAGTCAGGAGCTCAGGAGTTGTGCTCATTCCAATCGACCGCACGATGGATGGCTGATCTCGACGCACGATGATGGAGAGAACAGCGATATTTGTTGGTAGTTTAGGGGTAGCTTATATTTTTATTTTAGGGAGTCAAGTTTTAAGCTATCTGTTAGAGATAAACCTATTTTTTACTCGTTAGAGTCTAAAAAATAGATTTTGCGATTAGAATTTAGGGGAACTGCTGGCCTTGCTCTAAATGACCAACAAAAATCTATCTTTAATTTTTTTTCTTTTGAGATCTCCAATTAGATTTTTAGATGTGAAATAGATTACTAACTCAACAGATAACTAAGATTGACTCCCAATAAAAAAATGTGATTCCACCCCAAATTACTAATAAAACAGAAAAAATTGCTCATATCTGCCATGCATCGTTCTCTCCCTCTTCAGCACTACAAGTTAGGAGCCTGGCCTCTCCCCAACTTGTGGAGAGCAACTTCTCTATAATTAATTAAATATGGATACTAGCATGGTATACAAAAAGTTTGTTTTGAATAAGGAAGGGGTTTTGTAGTCCAATTATCCTAAGTACGATAAAAAATGTCCTACTCATCTTAAGATCGGTTGTCTCAAATTTTAGTTGGAGAAAGAGTTATCTCCGGTATAAATACAAGGGCTCTCAAGAAAAGAAGGTATAGAATCATAAGTTCAAGACTATAAGCCATACAAAGTCTATAGCCATGAGGATTACATCCATAGCTGCTGACTATACGTTCTCGCTAATCTCATCGAGTTTAGTTGGTAGATTAGGTTAAACACATTTCTATATTTATATTTGGTATGATATACTTGCTATCAATACAGGATTATTACTTATCTTTAAGCCAAACAATTATAAATCTCTATGTTTTCTCTGTATTTATGCATATCTACAGATATATTGGTACCAGATGATCCTTATGCCACTAAATATTGTAGTCAGGATATCACCCATCGGTAACTGTTGGAGCTTACTATTTACGTGGAAACTCAAAATTTTAGAATTAAGATACAATAAAGACATTTGTTAGCAATACTCAAGTTCTTGTGTGAACTCAAACTAGGAAGCATGAAAAGAGACAAATTCCATTATGAAAACTGAAGTACTCAAAGCTTGTTTTTTTTCCTTTTTGTTTTTCCTCACGTTGGCCAAATTTGGACATAAAATTTTCTGGAATAGTACATATACTGTACCAATGTCCATAGGATTTTGAAAGTTTCATTGTTACTATTTGCATGTCTTTAAAGAAAATGATAGGACTCCCTTAAATACGTAAATTACTACCTTCCTTTTAAAATAGATGATTTCTTATAGTACGATAGCTAAATTTTGAAATCTAAAATCATTAACATATGCAAAAGTATTATAATTTAATGTGTGAAAATGGTATGGATAGACATACCACGAAAAATGCTTTCATGTAGTTATATTTTAATAGAACTTTGTAAATATATAGTTAGAAGAGCTAATTATTAAACTAAACATGTCTACTGAAGACAGTGTCCATATTGAAACCACCAAGTGAAACATAATGGAGGTAGTATAGATGACAAATGATTAATTTTCTCAGTATAATTAAGATACTGTTGTCCCCGGATCGCCGGCGCCCACCGCCGGAGTTGGGGAAGATGATCGGTGCCGCTAACAACCGCAGCATTTTTTGAACTCTATTTCAGTATAAATAGCAGATTACAACGGCCTCAACGCCATGACGCTGCGGTCTCCACGCACCCGCTATTGCCGCGCCATCCCACGACTAGGTGCATGCCGATCGCCACTCCTGCGCGCACGCCACGAACTCCGACATGCCCGTGCCATCCCACGGACGAGTACGACGTGCTCACGCTCACCACTACCAGCTAGAAAGAAGGAAGACTGCTGCATGAACTAGGCATGCGTCTGGCCTGTACATGACGCGCTTAACTGAATTGAGCTCATTATTCTACAAACTGAAAACTGAAACAGGTAAAGGAGCATAGCCGAGCTTGGGTTATCTAACAGATACTAGTACTTTCATAACTTCATTTTCAATGTCGCGGCACAATTCACACGCAACCCCATCCTTCATCGGGACTCCATTGGCCATTGAAACAAGCATTCAAGGTCAGTGGCCATGGCAGCTCGTACGGATGCGGTGCACCATCGCACCTGCTGTTTCTCCCGTTCTTGGGCTCATCAATCTTCATGTTTTCCAGCTCAACGGAAACCACCCGCCGCTTCAACTCCGCCGGTATCAGCAGGATGCGTCCTGCTCCGGCGTCGGCGATCACCGCACTATCACCAATGTAGCTCTCTACGGTGTGCCCCGGCAGCTGGAGGCGCTTCTCCAGCAACCACTGCTATCTCCGACGGGCGAAGACCGAGAGAACGCCGCTCTCCAACCAGACAATGCGCACGTTGCCGCCAGCGCCGGCGACGACTAGGAAAGCCGACGTGTCGTCGCACCGCCGGCCCTTCATCGCCTCCGGAAGCGCCATCTTCGAGAACGTGTTGTAATTGTAACCACTATGAACCAAAATGTGGTCGTAGTCGTCCTTGTCCGCCAGTAGAAGCGGTCCGCGGCCCACGAAGTGGATGGAGTCCGCGCCGGAGAGGTGCTCGTCAGTTGCCCTGCCTGCGCGATGCCAGCGTTTCCGGTCGCCACAGCACCACCTCTCGGAGCCGAGGACGAACACCGTGGCGGTTCCGAGGTCGTCGGACACGCCGGCGTAGTCCTCGTAGAGGGCGACGTACACCTTGAATGTTGGCACGGGCATCCGGCTGTCGTAATGATGGTAGTGTCCGCGTCGGAGGAATGCGCCGATGCAAAGGTGGTGTTTCGTCTCCTCCAGGCGAGAGATCAGCCGGTACCGCCGCGTCAGGGGCTCGCAGACGACGAGGTCGGGGAAGCAGCGGCGCATCCAGCCGGATTTCTTCTTGGCGAGGAGAAGAAAACTGCCGCTGCTGTCGACGAGCCGCCATGACGCACTGTCAGGGAGGAAGCCGAGGGAGAAGTGGCGGCCGTCGACGGGGGCCTGGAGGGAGGAAGAGGACGGAACGAAGATTGCGCCGCCGCCGCCGCCGCTGGGATTAGTGGCTATGTAGTAGTAGTGGCCGACGATGGGGGTTGGTGCCGGGGGCAGGGGAAGTCGACGTCATGCGAGGGGAAGCGGCCGTCGCCGATGATAGGGCACCACCGCTTTCAGGTGGCGGCCGCGTGGATGACCCAGTGCGGCGACGCGAGGCGGACGAGGACACGCGTGAGGAGAGCGTCGTCGAGATCGTACACGGCCGTCGCACGACGGCGCAATGGCTTCCACGGGGACGCCGGCATCTCGCAACGCCGCCCCGGGCCGGCCGCGCGTGGGAGTCGGGGGTTTGGTGGTGTGTGCTAGTTGTTGTTTCCATTCTGTTACGCACTGGCTCACGGAGTCTTCGTTAGGATTTTCGTGTTTTTTAAAAGAGATCAAATTTGGGTGAAAGATTCGATTACAACGAAATCTGACCCCACGTTCGCTTTCAATGTCTAAAAAAATTCTCACATTAATAGTAGAAAAATAAAATAGAAAAAGAGCCTAAGTCAAAACTCAATTAGCAATCTAAAATTTGGATTGAAAAGACAAGTCCCGATTCCCATCCGTGTCAAAATACAATACGTCCTGCAATGTCTGAAATTCCGTTACAAAACAGAAACGACGATGACCGATACGTACGTAGCGATTATATGCCCTTTGCTGGCTATATTTCCTTTGAATGCCATCAATACAAATTTGTGATTAGTTTATTTGTAGTCATATTGGCTGTGAAAAACACGTGTAACGACAGGATAGACAAGAATGTTTGTCTGCCAATGTCTACATGTAGCTATATTATGTTCATCCACAAGTGAAAGCGTATTATGATCAAATACTAGGCCTGTTTGAATGAAACAATAGGGGCATATTATCACCGGACTATCGTGCCATGATTTCCAAAGTAAGATTTCTCCTTAAAAATTTTCTTTATCAGCATTACTTAGATATATTTTCCAATCTTTTTATTAAATTTATAATATATAATATTTAGTTGTCCATAATCTGCTGTAAAAATTTAAAACAACATGTCCAGACATATTTCTATGAAATACATAAAACAAGATATAAAATATTAATTTAGAAAACACGAAGGTGGTAGAGTCATGGGATGATGCCAACGAATATTCTCACCCACAGTTGCATCACCAATAGAAATTTAGTGAGATTTATTGGTGGCCTCTCTTTGTTTCAGCTTATATTAGAATCATATTCGTGAGTGTATGTATGGTACGCGTGTGTAATTGTAATAGAAGAACTTTTGAGAAGGGTATACATAAAATACAATACTCTCTCTCCATTCTAAAATAAATTAGTTCATAGAATTCTAAGTTTGTCCTAAAATAAATTAATTTCTATATTTTTACTTTTTTATATTCCTTCAATACCCTTTATCTCAGAATATAAGGGTTTGGTTTATTTTAAGACAGATGGTGTATGGAATTTATTTTAAAAGTATACTTCATATTTTTGTGATGCAAAATCTACCTATGTATTATGGAGCATTATTATAGTTTTACTAACACAGACTAAAAAAGTCACCATATTTGTGTTGAGGGTCAATAAATTACTATGTTAATTCAAAACAAAGAAAGTAATATACTATTAAATTACGGTGGTATTTAGTTAGATTTTAGAGTTATAATGCTAATACTCTTACAAAATAAATATCCGTATAATACTCTTACAAAACAAAGAAAGTAACGTGATTATCTTAAAAAACAGTCTCATATTTATCATGCAAACACAGGTCAAGACAAAGAAAAGGGAATACACGTATATAGAGAAACAGAGGAGGAAGTGCATATGGAGAATACATGTATATATTGTGCAAGTAATATATATGTTAGTCTTTTCTTTTTTATGTTCTCTTTAGTTATTCATCGGATTATTGATAAGAATTACTTGCTCTATGCTTAAAAAATACGTTTCTTCTAATGTATTGCTTAAACCACTTATTTTATGTGTTAAGATTATTTTAAAATATTTAATTTATACCTATAAATCAAATCAATAATCTATACTCAAGATCTAAATACCTTATTTCCTCAACATTTTTAATTGGAAACACTTGATTGTACTTTACCTCTCTACATACCAAATACAAAGTCACCACCTGAAAATATTATATATGCGGCATCGGAAGAAGCCGCTGAGTTTGTTTGGATTCAGCGATAGGAGTTAGCCACTACCGAGAGCTACATGCCTCCTATCACCTCTGTTCAGCATGAGACAGAGGCATGCCCCTGTCGCCGCCGTTCGTCATGAGACACAGGCAAGGGAAGACAAGGAGAGATGTCAGATCTGTACCCAATGCAGGTTAACTATATAAATACTTGAAAATAAATTTAGGGTATAAGTCATATAGCCATTTCTCAAATATTAGTAATAATCTTATACGTGAACCACCGTACTTACCTATTTTAACTGGTGGAGCTCCGATTCCCAAATAATGAGGATTTAAGGAGCAAAGCACAATTTTCGGTTGATGCAATGATCTAACTAGCTTTTTCTTTTTTTAAATCTTTTAAATGTAACTATAATATAATTATATTAAAATTTATATATAACAATATGTGAGGCAAGTGCCCATTGAGGGATCAAATCTAAAAATTAAAAACTAAAAGATTTTTTTAAAAAAATTTCAAATGTTGTACTTGTACACCGGTTTTCACGCTCCGCCTACAAGGACTCGAGATCCACGGAACACACTCAACACGGCCACATTTAAAAAAAAATAACATCAGGACATGGTTTTTATATAAAAATATATAAAAAATCATGTTTTATATAAGACATGGTACGTAACATCAAGACATAATAAGAGACAAGTAACATTAAATTTAAATATAAATTAATTATATTTGTATTGAAATAATAGTGTGTAGTACTTTGTTTTGTTTTGTTTCTGAAGGATACAGCAACCATGACGTCTTGCATTAGGAATGTCCTAAGACCAGGCTAACTACTTGACACAGCAAATTCGGAGTTTTTCTTGCATGTCTTCGATGGTAACATCTCTACCACTCTTTTTTTTTACATGGCGCCGCGGCACGCAATCACGTCCTTGTCCGTCCCCCGTGACTTTTTTTTATCGCACCACCAAATAATAATCAAAAACCCAAGCAACTTTTTACTTAGAAAAAGAAGCAGATTATTCAGAGATGAACGACTAGTAGTAGTAATAAAATATTAAGCTCCAACAGAGAGAGAGACACGCGTTGCAGCAGGGGGCCCCACGGTGGATGGACGTGCATCGCGTGCGTTGCCGTCGAACACGGCACAGCGACGCGCGTGTCCAATGGACGGTAGGTAGCCATCACGCTCTACAGTAACCGGTGCGATTAGATTAGGATTTGATCTGCGATTAGAATTAGATTGGACGTACGTGGCGACGACGATGATAGCGATATTTTGCATTGCAGCGGTGGTAGCTTCGTCACGTGTCGGGGACGGGTGGTCGTCGTGGTTGGGGACGGGAGGGACACGTGTCGTGTGAGGGTGCGCGGCAGGGAGGCGCGCCTCGTGTGGATGGCCAGGATGCGGCGGCCTCCACCACCTGTCGCGGGATGGACGACCGATCGCGACACGACGCCCCCCGCCGCGTGGGGCTTTATAATGCCACCTCGCTTTCGTCTCCGGCTCTCTCATTCTTTGCCGAGATCGTGGTGGTGGTGGTCATTGCCGGGTCTGCGGAGGTTCGGTTCGGTTCGGTTGGGGTAGGGTTTGATGTCGATGGCGGAGTTGTGATTCGGCGGTGGTGGTTGGTGCGGAGGCACAGGCGAGGGAGAGGAGGAGGCGGCGGGCTGGGGTGGAGGGGGCAGCTGGGAGGTGGAAAGCGGCGGTCACAGGTGTGGCCGTGGCGGAGGAGGCCGCGACGAGGAAGCGGCGGGCGAGTGGTGGAGAGGCGAGGGTGGTGGTGGTGGCGAAGCGGCATGGGGCGGCGTCGGTTGCTGGGAGGAGGAGGGAGATGGAGGACGCCGTGTCGCTGCGGGAGGCGTTCGCCGCGCCGGCGGAGGGGGAGGTGGAGGGTTTGGAGGTTGGGGGAAGGTGTGACTTCTATGGGGTGTTCGACGGGCACGGCTGCTCCCACATGGCGGAGGCGTGCAGGGAGCGGATGCACGAGCTCGTCGCGGAGGAGATGGGCGCCGGGGCAGCGGCGGAAACGGTGCGCGAGACGGCGTTCTGGGCTGGGGCGATGGAGCGGAGCTTCGCCAGGATGGACGCGGAGGTGATTGTCGGATGCCGCGCCGAGAGCGGTAGCTGCCGGTGCGAGGCGAAGAAGTGCGACCACGTGGGCTCCACCGCGGTGGTCGCCGTCGTGGAGGAGAGCAGCGTCGTCGTGGCCAACTGCGGCGACTCCCGCGCCGTGCTCTGCCGCGACGGCGCGTCCGTCCCGCTCTCCTCCGACCACAAGCCCGACCGACCAGACGAGCTGGAGAGAATCGAGGAGGCCGGCGGCCGCGTCATCTTCTGGGAGGGCGCCAGGGTCCTCGGCGTCCTGGCCATGTCGCGCTCGATCGGTGACGCCAACCTGAAGCCGTACGTCACCGCCGTGCCGGAGGTCACCGTGACCGACAGGTCGGACGGCGACGAGTGCCTCATCCTCGCCAGCGACGGCCTCTGGGACGTGATCAGCAACGAGGACGCGTGCGAGGTGGCGCAGGCCTGCCTCCGCCGGGGCAGGCAGCGGTGGTGCGCCGAGGCGGCGGCGCTGCTGACCAAGTTGGCCCTCGCGCGCCGCAGCTCCGACAACATCTCCGTCGTCGTCGTCGATCTGCGGCGAAGGAACGGATTGTAGAGCGTGGCCAGCTGGTGGGACCATCACTTGTCACAATTGTAGCATTAGTACTAGTACCGATATTACTTAGCTAATGGTTCTACTGATCTTTCTCTCCTTGTGTTAAAAATCTTTTTTTTTTCTAATTTTCTCCCTGAATCAATCAAGTTCAGTGGAGTACATAGATCAGATCATGGGGTTGTGTAACTGCTGTAACCAGAATTTCATCTGGATACCAACTGAAATGAAATGAAAATTAAGCAAGATTATTTGAGAAGGAAGGTGTGAAAACGTGGGATATTTGTAACGACCATGTCATTGAATTACTGTGTTCTGCTGTGGTTCTGATTGTACCACTTGTATTTCAGGTTGATAGGATTTGTCTATCTGAAAGTTTCAAAACTCTGAATTATTTAAGTTCTCTCTGCATCTTGCATTCATCCGGTCTGGATGATATGATTTCATGATATTTTTTCTCTGCCATCCCCGACTCAAATTCTCAATCAAAAGCATACATGAATTTGTCAGTGTAACCAGACAAGCTGATATGACTTGTCTTGCAAAACAAAATGAAATTTCAGAGTTCAACATAACAGATGCTGCAAGGGAACATTACAGGGGATACTCCTGATTGTTTTAATTACCGGAGTAATTAATCTCTCATGTTTATGTCAATGCTAAGATTCAGAACCTCCCAAACGAAATTTAACATCAGATATTTCCTATGTGCGATTCGTCTGGAAGGACGATATCTTCCATCAATCTGAACTCTGAATCACACAACCATGACTTGCGGTCCAGCTAACCCTGCTCTGTAGCTGCCTGCCTCCTGTCCAGCAAGCAAGATTCTCTCATTTATCGCAAGATCTTCCAATGCACAGCTCGACGATTCTCAGAATCTCTCAACTCCCTTTTCTAAAGCGAATAGCATCGGGTATCATCAACATAGGCTGATGTGATTAGAGCAGAAAGGCATTACAAAATTGGCCGCTCCAAACATGCTGCTAACCTTGATTTATGGATGGGTTTGTTGTTCCAACAGACAAACAAATCTTTTGCTTAACCACTAATGAAGGGAGTTGAGTACAGATTGAAAGCACAAGCAACACGAATGAGGGTGTCTGCGTCAGCGTGAGGTTTCTGAGTGAGATGTGGTGGCAGAGATGAGGGTTAGTCGCCGGGGCCCGGTGGTGTGGTGTGTCGACACGCATCGCATGTCCAGAAGATTGAGCAGGATTTGTGATTTGAGTTGCAGATTGCAATCCTGCTCAATCTTCACCGGGCTTGATAATTTTCGCGGCTAAATCCTGCTCAGTATGCGAGCAAATCAAAATTTGAGAGCAAATTTTAAAAAATCACAATGCGAGCAAATAAAAATTGAAAGCAAATTTGGGAAAACCACAAATCCTGCTCAATCTCTGCGAGCAAATGACCAAAAAAAACACAAACCCGAAAAATAAAATGAAAATTTGTCTGAGTTATGTGGTGAGCAAATCACAAAAAACACAAATCCGAAAAAAACAATGAAAATTTAACATCACAAAATCCTGCTCAATCTATGCGAGCAATGACAACAAAAAAACGCAAAAACGAAAAATAAATCGAAAATTTGTCTAAAATGAAAATTTAAAATCACAAATCATGTTCAATCTGTGTGAGCAAATTACAAATCCGGATTTTTTTAAAAAAAATGAAATTTTGTCTGAGCTGAAAATTTAAAATTACAAATCCTGTTCAATCTGTGCAGCAAATTACAAATCCAAGTCTAAGATGAAATTTTAAAATCACAAATAATGTTCAATCTGTGTGAGCAAATTACAAATCCGAAAAAAATTTTAAAAAATGAAAAATTGTCTGAGATGAAAATTTTAAATCACAAATCCTGTTCAATCTGTGCAGCAAATTACAAATCCCACAATAAAATTTTTAAAAAAAGTCCGTGCAGCAAATTACAAATCCATAAATAAAATAAAAATTTATGTCTGAGCCCAGGTTCGAACTGGGGACCTCTAGTGTGTGAGACTAGCGTGATAACCGACTACACCACCCAGACTATTTTGATCGCAGGTAGAAGAATAGCCTATTTATTTATTCTTTAAAGTCAAGTATAAAAGCACTGAAATCATATACATTTTTTTCTGTGACATATACTTGTTATAAATCGACACAGATTTTCAGACGTTGAGTACTCATGACACGTCCCAGTCCCAACAAAGAAAACCGATTTCGATGGTCGTCAGTCCAGTCCAGGACTAGCTCTAAAGTACTAAACCAGCTGACTCATTGGCCCATAAAGCCCACAACCCCACTACCAAATCAGAAAAATACAGTTCTCTGTTTCACAAGTGGATTATCTAATTAGGACTACTCAATAATCCCAGCTTGCAATTTCTGCATCAGCCTTTCACCTTTGGTAATCTTGTCTACACAGACAGATAAACTTCTCTCTAATCTTTGTGAACTATTTTGTACGTCATTTAATGAAGTTCAACTTTTCAACCAGAGTAAGTTCTCCCTCCACTTATTAATGTATGCCTCGCATGTAAATTCAAACTTCTAACTTTGTAACTTTTGATCAACAATGAGACTAACAACATGTGTGTTTAGTGCCATATAAGTGGTACAGTTTGATTCGTATTTGAAACTGATTTCACATAATACTAATTTCATCATTGTTGATAATGTTGAATGGATGGTATTAATGATGCTGTAGGCATGAACAGAAGTGGGCCAAGTCATTGGATTAGCAGAAGGGAAAGGCACTGCTTTTCTGTCTCATACAGGCAAGTAAATTCCTCAACTGTTGCTTTTCTTCTCACTTGTACAATCCGACATCACAAACCCCCGATGTTCCTTCTCTTTTGCTACTTTCTCTTGTTTCATTGTGTGTTGGATTTCACCATCATGTGGAATGACAGGATTCAGCCGACACTCGCATCCCATGGAGACTAAATTGGCAGCTCTAAGAACAGTATAGAGCATAGGATCAAAACACAATAATTAAGACTATAACAACAAAGTATTATCAAAAAATTAAATATTTTATGGAATAAAATATATCTCTGTCTACCAGCGATTTCTTTAGATATCATCGGTCCAATTGTCTTCTTATCACTGATCTAATTGTTATACTGCAAATGCTCCGACTATTGATACTGCTAATCCGATCATAGCTCTCGCCGGATTGACTATTCATGAAAAAACACCGTTCAACAGACCGTCATTGTTCAGACTAACACTATTAATTAATTTAGTAAATTTAATTTAAATGAAACATTTTCACTTTAATCTTAATAAAACATATTAGGTAAATTATTCGTCACGCAATTTAAATTATCACCATAATCATACAATGCAATGCTAAAAGGTGGCAGCAAATGTCTAGCGCTATGTTTCTCTCTAATCATGTTGAAGTTCATGAGTGTCTTGCTCACTTTGCATAGCAGAATCTCCATAAGATGTTCCAAAGTATCTTACCGAGAGATTGCACCACGTGGAAAGGTTGCAAAAACATAACAAGGGCACCTTTCAGGATCCGAAATGGCCACACAAAGATGCAACTAGTTGCCAGAAAAATATTAACCACTCATGAACATCAAAACTTTGTCAGAACAGATAATTTGATAGCTACAGGCACATTTCATTCACTAAGAGCAAAACACGACAACATTTCTGAGCTTATTATTAGGTTACCAAAATGCAAGGTTTCAGAGCTAGCCAAACACGACTACATTCTGAGCTAATTTGATAGCTGCTACCTGGCGTGCAATTCTTAGGACCGGAAATAATTCCAATGGTTTCAAGTGCATGGTCATCACTTTCGGTTTGTTCTCTCCCTTGATGTTAAGCAAGACACCACAAGCCTCATCGATGGGCGGTTGTTTGGGAGGTTCTTAACGCAGAGCATCGCAATCCTCAGAACTCTACACATCTCAGCCTTGAACTGTTCAGCAATATTCTGATCTAGCACTGACTATGCTCCATTCTGTTCCACATTGGTGGCCGCCCACGCCACCAGGTACTTGTCACCAATATCCGATGCCATGGGACTCTTACCGGTGACAAGCTCCAGCATGATAACACCAAAGCTATATACATCGCTCTTCTCAGCTACGCGTATTGTGTAGGCACACTCTGCAATACACAACAGATATATAACACATAAGAAATAAGGACAAATTCAGGTGAATTATGACAATTTTTAGCCATTACCACGGTCAATTTTTAGCCATTGTCCAAAAACAAAACCGTCTGCACATTTCGTCAGATCAATCTCAAAAGCCACCTGTTGCATATAACAATTAGGAATACTTCTCAGAAACAAATTAGGCATAAGGAGGAACTCACCAGGAGCAATGTATCCACAAGAGCTAGCAATGACAGACATGGTGGCCGGCCCATCATCAATACACTTCGCAACACAGAAATCTGCTACCTTTGTACGGAAATCTGCTACCTTCGTACGAAAATCAGCATCAAGCAGAATGTTGTTAGACTTCACATCTCGAAGGATGATCGCGGGAACGCAGTCATGGTGCAAGTAGCTGAGGCCCTCAGCAGCATCGAGAGCGATCTTATACCTTGTAGGCCAATCCAAGATGCCGGCTTTAGCACTGTGGAGGAAGTCTCCCAGGCTGCCATTAGGCATGAACTCATAGACAAGCAACCGGCAGGCCTCCTTTCTAAGACAGCAGAAGAGCTTGACAATGTTGTTGTGCCTTACTTTGCTCAATGTTTCCACCTCGGCCTCAAAGGTGTTAATCTTCTTGCTCGCCGCGCTACTTGCCCAAAGCTTCTTCACAGCCAAGGTATCACCCCTAGACCTGACAACAGCCTTGTACATCATCCCTGCTTCACCCTTACCAATCAAATTGTTCTCAGCCAGGCTATTCACTATGTCCCTCTCATTGAATTCCACCTTGTGGAAGGATGCGAGCACCCATTCTGAATTCTCATTATTAACTTCGGCGGCACACTTATTATAGCTCTTATGCTTGTAAGTGAACCAGGCAACACTCATGAGTAGGATGGCTACAGCGACAGTGAAGATGGACACAGCCATCTGGATTCGGACACGCTGGCTTGAATCGGAATCGCCATCACTTGAACATAGCCCATAGCACAGGCCAGGATTACCCAAGAAGCTCTGTCGGAATTGGTCGGTATCGAACGATTGGAACATGCCCGGTGAGCTTGTTATAGGACAGATTAAGGGTACCCAGTTTCAGATCCTGCAATTGTGCAGGCACCTCACCAGAAAGCTCATTGTTGGACAAATCAAGTACATTCATCTGATGGGTACTCCCAAGCTCTGCAGGTATAGTACGGTTATCTGTTAAATAATAATGATAATAAATTGATTTAAGTAAAATTGGTAAAAAGATTTATATTGAAATAAGTAAAATTAGTTCATATTAAAATTAACATTATTTAATAAGTTTATATTTAAAATTATTTTATGAAAAATACGATTGACATAGATCATATTATAAAATATTTTTTATTTGTGCGTATGAATTAAATTGAGAAAATAGATAAAAAATTGTTGAAAAATTTAGAGAAATTTTGGATAAAAATTGAGAAATTAATTTTCTAAATTAGCTACAGTAACAGTCTATATTTCCTGCTAGGTTGAATGAATAATATAGATTTCGCCCAGCAAAAGATACCAAAAGCGGCGCGTGGTTGAGCTAGCGTGGGTTAAAGTAGGGCAAATGTAATTGGGCTGATAGAGTAGACTGACTTAATAGACAGGCCAAGAAGTTAGTAGGTCGGTGGAGTGGGCTGATGGTGAAAATAGCTTAGCAGTGTGCGTGGGGCGAGACTATCATTCACAGGTCGGTCTGACCTATCAGCGAATGTGGGCATGGGCGCGGAGAGACAGCGGCTGATAGGTGGGGTCGAAACGGGCGACATGTCGTGGTCGGATTAGCGTGGAGGCGTAAATAGTGATTGAATCGGATTCTCTATGGATACAAGTCGAACTCTATATCTTTCAGTATAACAGTTCACGTGGCATAATCTAGAGCGTTCATTTCAAATCCGATGGCTAAGAATAAATAAAATAGTAGTTGCGAAATCTCAAGGGTATTTGTCATAAATAGAGGATAAGATGTTAGGGATTTGTTGATAGATCTAGCTTTATACTAGCGATCGATCTGGTTCTATTAGATTCAGTCTTATACTATCTCGGTTATGTTTGATCTATCGAGACTGTATCTAGTAGAACTTACATTGAGATCTAGTGAGTTTCATTCCTCACATTGGCTCAGCTAGCTGATAAGTTTGTTTATATACCTATATTGAATTTACAACCGATGATTATCTCAACTTTATCGATAACCAGCCGATAGCAGGAGTCCGTATCGATCTATCGCTGATTAGCTTGTCGACCAATCTCCTTATCAATTACAAGGTCAAATTGACTGACACGCTCGCAAACCTCAAAGTTTAGAACTTACATTAGAGTTAAGCAGATCTCCTATATCTTTATATGCGCAGTTGTATCGTATCAGATTTCCATCGGCAAACACGCTCTCGCTCTTAGCATACCTAATGGACTAATTCCACGTCAACGCTATCAAACTTACTATGAGCTTAGGTGTACTCTTTTTTTCTTTCTAGAGTTTTCTCATAGGGTGTGAGTTTTTATCTTTTAATGAGATAGTCACCACTATGAACATTTCATCTCAATATATTTATTATTTTGGTAATTTAATCTGGTATTTTAATATCTATTTTACTGTTTGGTCCGATGACGCTTAGTGAGTTTGTACAATAGTGTTGACTTTTGCCTGTTGGTAGGATTATTTTGATAAAATTTTAAATGATTCAAAATGTTGATTAAATATATATCAAATATATATCACTCTGAATGAATACTAATTGATGAATGTATATGTTTTTTTAGTGTTGAATTGCTGATTAAATCATTTTGTAAATTCTAGTGTTGAAGTTGAATAAAGCAAAATGAGTATTAACAATGGTTTTAGACCACGGAATGATATGACACGCTAATTGTGCCGAGCTAGCCCAATCCAACACAACCCAATTTAGACCCATATCTTATCGACACAGTGACATGACATACTATGCCTCAGCCCGGACGTTGGACCATGCTTAACCCCCCCCCCCCCCCCCCCCACACACACACACACACACATATATGCCAATACAATTAGACATCACTGGACTGCTATTGCTATGTAACAGCAATGCATCAACTGATGATTATGCAAACGGTTGAGTGGTCCATTGGTGTGCCATGTAATAGAATTGAAATTACACCAGAACATTGCATACACTAAAATTTACAAACACAATCTTTCTTAAAGAAGTGGTCTCATATAAATGTACAAGCACAATCTTTCTTTCTCACGATATGGCGCCGCGAAGCACGCCTTAAGTTCTAGTGTAGTGAAAGGTGGGGAGGATCTCAACTCCTGTCAATTTACGTGGAACAATAATACACCAATGAAGAAATCACATACAAACCATGAATACCACTGACACTTCAAAGTTAGCTTTTCTTTTTCCAACCTGGGATAAACAGCCCCAACCTCTAAAGGATTTCTTGATGTAACACTAAAATCTTACAGACAAGCAGGTTAGGCAGCAAAAGAAAGTCATCTTTTTAGTTACTCATCATATAATCAGGTGAGCATATGGTTCCTTCTCATGGACAAAACGAAATTAGGATGAACAGCACCCAGACTTTTTCACAGCAGAGACATCATCTTTGCCACCAACATTGATGGTCTGTCCTCTTGGTGGAGCAGCAGGGTCATCACCTATGTCGAGGGCCTTCTTACTGACAACACGATAGATCTGAGTTAGCACCTCAGTGAAGGCACTCTCTACATTCATGGACTCCAGTGCGGATGTTTCCATGAAGAAGGTGCTTTCCCTCTCGGCGAAGCCCTTGGCATCCTCGACCGATACGGCCCTAAGGTGACGCAGATCAGCCTTGTTACCAACAAGCATGATGACAATGTTTGTGTCTGTGTGGTCCCGAAGCTCCTTCAACCACCTCTCTACATTCTCAAAGGTCACATGGCGTGTCACATCGTACACAACAAGTGCACCAACAGCCCCTCGATAGTATGCACTTGTAATCGCCCGATACCTGTTGAGGGAGAACAGAAGGAACTTCAAGTCCATACTGAGCACTGAAACTGTCAACATGATTTAGAGATTATAAAATGCACAGAGCAGATTCTAAAGGCACTATCAATAAAATCAGGGCTATATTTTAAGGATATGCCTAATACATGTCAGTGCATGCAGCTCTTTGAGCCACACTAAGCACAACCATTTGATTGCAAATGACACAAGAATGGCTGCAAACAGCAGTATGAAGCTATCAATAAAACGGAATATTCCTCATGACTCTATAGCCATTGGACGACCACTCAAGGTATTTCCTATATGTAGGATGGATGGTCAACTGCCAGACAAGGTTTAATTTAGAGCCATACAAATAAACAAATGTTGTAACAGAAAAAAACAACAAAATGCTAGGAGGCAGTAGGATTTGAAACAGTATTAAGCATTATCCAAAACAGAGCATCACCATTCACCAATGCAAGGTGTTGAATAAAGTTGGTGAACAGCGACGGTGGAAAAATACACTAGAATCTCTGTCAGAACATTAGTCATACAAGGACGTTTTCTTCACAGGAAGATATAATGCCCCCTGGCTAACATTGAAAGATAAGGAAAGAAAGGATTTTACAAGAAAAATAATATCATCATGCATGAGAGATTTTTTTTTTGATGGATCAGCGGGAGCGAAATGCCCCATGAATATATTCCATGAAGGTGCTTACACAGAGCAAAGCTTCATCGGTGTAACCGCAGTAGCCCTGGAGGATATTTAATAATGCTTACATCAGAGATAACATAGAAGAGAAAACACCTCCTAAAAGGATCAGGAGGGACGGAATGGGGCAGCCCTGCGTAACGGCCTGGGAAGCTCTAGATCCAGCTGAGGTGGAGGCGGATCTAGCCGCCGCCGGCAGGATCTCGGCATGCCCTGCTGCTGAGACCAGGGCAGACACGGGGGAGGAGACCGCACCGGCGGCGCGCTCCGGCCACGGTGAGGAGTAGGGAGGAGAGGGAAGAAGCTGTGCGGGCGGTGGCGGTGGTCGCCCTTGAGGACGCCGGCGATGGTGGAGCCCGGAAGTGGATCTGGATTTGGAGAGGAGAGAAAGGAAGGGGAAGGAAATGGAGGCCGGCAGCGGCGGCGAGGTGGCGGTGTGATGGCGCTACGCGGGGGCTAGGGATTTCACCCCAAGCGGACAAAACGGGAGTCCAGGTCCGTTCCGATGCATGAGAGATTGCACAAGCAAGGCCATCGTTTTCATGATTATACACAATGTGATCCAGACTAATCTCAATCCAAAATGTAATCCTGAATCACGCAGAAGAGAGAGTACCAGAAACAACCTAAGCCATTTCCTATACAAACAAATCAATCCCACAGCCTGGAGCCTGAATCCTACCTAAAAACGCCTAATTTCCTCAAGAAACGAGCCTGATCGCAATGCTGAACCAATCAAAACAGGACGTGCAGCAGACAGCAAGCAGTACGAGAAAGAGAAAAAAAATGAAATCGCGAGGTTGAGGGTAACCGATGGACGGACCTCTCCTGGCCGGCGGTATCCCAGATCTGGGCCTTGACGACCTTGTCGTCGACGCGGATGCTCCTGGTGGCGAACTCGACCCCGATGGTGGACTTGGACTCGAGGCTGAACTCGTTGCGGGTGAAGCGGGACAGCAGGTTGGATTTGCCGACCCCGGAGTCGCCGATGAGCACCACCTTGAACAGGTAGTCGTAGTCGTCCTCCGCCCTGTACGCCATCGCCCCCACCCCCACCCGGCCCCCTCGACGACGGCGACGACTGCTTCCCGCGGCCGCAAGCGAGAGGAGGAGAAGGACGCGACGTTAGAGGAGAGGCGAGAGGAGGGGAGGGGGAAGCGGGAAGCGGGAGGGATGGCGTCGTATAAGAGAATAGGAGGTGGTGGAAGAGAGGTGGAGACAACGTTCTTCTTGTTGCTGCTGAGCAGAGGAGAGGAGACCCCCTGGATTAGCAAAAACGGGTGGAGCTGTCAGGTGATCAGGTCTGCGTCGCCTCGGCCTCGCCGACTCATTGGCCGTTTTACCCTATTTTTTTTCTTTGGACACACCCAACACATGCAGGCGGCGATGACATGCGTCTCCTCCGCGGCTGGCTCCGCCCTCTCCTGCTGCACATGGTGGCGAGGCGATGGTTGCCGGCGCCGGCAGGCAGGCCCTGTTATTTGTTCTTCCCATCTTCAGTTTGAGGCTTTCTGGCTGGGAATGGAAGTTTCTGTCAGATACTTTCACCAACTTCATTCCTCGCTGCTGGCGATGCCCAACGTGAAGAAGCCTTGTGCGTGGCCGTGTGCAGGATTGACCGTACTCAGAGCTAAGAAAAGGCATACGTGGGAAAGCAGTGATTTTTGGACAAGATGATGCCACTCTGTTAGCTGAGCGTGCACGTTTCTGCTTTCAGTGTGGGTAAGAAGCGTGCTTGGCACACAGCTTTCTAAACAAGATATTGTAAGTTGCAAGCAGTGTTTTTAAATCAGGGGCTGCGGTAGCACTACCTCGGCTTTGGAGGGTCAAATGATAAGGTCGTATGTATAAAATTGTGGCTCTGGAATGAAAAACTGAGGGCTGTTGTGATTCTACGCACAGCTTTTTGGGCACACTTCCATGAAACCGTAAACATCGTGATTCATCGAACCCTTGGTTGAAATTGTTCTATTTTATCAGGCTACCATGAGCCAACACCTATCCACCTCAGTCATTTCATGTAAACTTTCAGGCAAATCAAATGAATTAAGCAACTAGTTTGATGAAGTTATTGTAAGGAAAATGTAGAACTTACGTCACTAGAGACAGCCGCAGATTCTGAAGATCCATTCGCTCAACAAAATCTTCAGTTTGGCAACGCATACTCAGCCCACCGTGCTACTTTCCGGTTGCGTCACTCACAATAGCCTGGTCAGATAAACGATATGCTCCACAGACCATAGGTTATCACTGTTAGAAGTAGTCTTCTTATTCTAGCCCATGTGATCTATCGGCCCACTCGACCTATTTACTATACATATATATACATATATATATATATATATATATACTCCGTGCGTTGCTCGCGCTGCGATGCATGTAACCCTAATCCCTATTTCTCCTGTCGCATGGTATCAAAGCATTATGACGGAGCGTGCGATTCGATCTCCTCGCCGCTCAATCCCTCGCTTACTCTCTCGATCCCTCATCGCTTCTACGCCCGTAGGCTTGCTGCTACTCGATCTAGCCACACACACCATATCGTCGGTAGTGCTGTCACCATTGAGATCTCGCCAAGCCCACCTCACCATCCTCTCACCACCGACACTGTTCGCCGTCGTTGTCGCTAAAGAGCGTGGCCAAATCCATGGCTTCTGTTACTCTAGCAGAGCAAATCAGCCTACAACACGAGGTCGCCAAACTTGAAGTCGACTCCACTAGCCAGAAGACAGCTGAGGATCGTGAAGTCGCCCTCGCAACCTATGAGGCCAAGTATGCAGCTGTGCACACGCAAGCCCTTGTTGTCTTCAATATCAAGATTCTTATCCCGGAACTTCTGGATCGGGCCGCTAACAACTACAGTTAGTGGCACGCCCTCTTTCTTGTCGTCTTGGGCAAATATGCACTCATTGACCACGTCCTCATCGATATCGATGACTCCGACCGCTCGGCGTGGGTACATATGGACTGCGCAGTCCTGACTTAGATCTACAGCACCATCACCGTCGACCTCCAGCAAACGGTAATGCTCCATAACTCCTCTGCTCACAAAGCCTAGTCCGTCCTCGAGTCTAAGTCCCTTAGCCAGCGCGAGTCGCGTGCACTACTGCTCTCCGCCGAGTTCTGCACCGTCAAGCAAGGCGCAATCTCCACCATAGACTTTAGTCGTTGCCTTGAAACGATGGCCAGCGCACTCTCGGAGTTCGGAGACCCTATCGGCGACCGAACCCTAGTGCTGACTCTCCTCCGTAGACTCAATGGCAAGTTTCGCCATATGGTTTTCAACTTGAAGATGCAAAGGCCCTTCTCTACCTTCGATGAAGCACGAACACTGTTGCTTCTCGAGGAGATCGACATCGATGATATTGCGGACAACGCCACCCCATCTGTCTTTGTCGCCTCTCATCAACGCCCCCCTAGTGGGGCAATTGAGGCGGTCTCTAGACGAGGCAACCAAGGGAGCTACACCAGTTCTCGTCCTCCCAATTGACGTTATGGTCACGGTGGCAAACCTGCCCTCCATCACGGTGCCAACTCCTTTACTCCCGGGTCTCGCTCTGGTGGTCATCGTTCTAGAGCTCTCTTCCTCAATCCCTAGGTCAGAACTGTGCAGCTATGGCCACACCCCTATGGTCCTAGCCGCACTCCAGGGGCACCACCACACCTGTCGGTCTTGTCATTCGAGCATCCAGCCGTCGTCATCACCTCACCTTACCCACTCTACTACAACGTTTCCGGTAGGCCAAGCTTCGGCCCACCACCGGGTTTCATCCCTAGCGGTGTGTTGTCATCGCCGCCAGGCTCTGTGTGCGGGGGTCCTCCCTCCACACCGCCTAGTTTCTCTTGTGGTGCACCACCCGCTTCTCTGCCAGTGTTCGGCACTCTCTTAGCCTTCGGGACTGCATCGCCCACCTCGTCGGCAACACCGCCAGGCTCCTAGAACCCGATGGCCAATCCCTTGTGGAATCAAACCTCTCTCATCAACAACTTCAACACATTTTCCCTAGCTCTGCCGGTCTCCAACGAGTGGTTTATCCACTCCGGTGCTGGCTCACACATGGCTAACATCGTCGGTATACTCACTTCCTCTCATCACTCTTCTCCTCTACACCCTTCATCTATTATCGTAGGAAACGGATCGCTTCTCCCATTCACTGCTATCGATTCATCTACTATCCCCACACCATAGCGATCCCTAGTCCTTTTCAATGTTGTACTAGCTCCTAGCATTATCAAAAACTTAATATATGTTCGTTGTTTTACTATCGATAACAATTGCTTCATTGAGTTTGATCATTTTGGCCTCTCTGTGAAGGATTTGCAGACTTAGCGCGTGATCGCTAGGTGCAATAGTACAGAGACCTCTACCCATTCCTTCTGTCTGCTTTCACCTTACCGGCGCTCACCACCACCACATGCTCCACCATCTGGCATCGTCGTCTTGGTCATCTTGGATCCGATGTCTTATCCCAACTTATAAACACTAAAGCTATTTCATGTAATAAACGTACTTCGGATCTCTTTTGTCATGCTTGTCAATTGAGACATCACATGTGCCTTCTTTTCAGTCGATCTATTTCTCAACTTCATCCTTTTGATCTTATACACTGTGATATTTGGTCCTCACATGTGGTCAACACATCGGGATACAAGTACTACATCGTCATACTTGATGACTGCACTCATTACACTTGGACTTTTCCCCTTCATGCCAAATCCGATACCTTTGGCACCTTATCTAACTTTTTTCCTTATGTACGCACTCAGTTCGGCGCTTTCATCAAGCAAACCCAATGTGACAATGGTCGCAAATTCGACCATTCCTCCACGCGCACTTTCTTCCTCACCAACGAAGTCATTCTCCGTATGTTCTGTCCGTATATCTCCCAGCAAAACGGTCGAACTGAACGCACCCTTTGTACCATTAACAACATCATGTATTCTCTCTTCTTCCATGCTAGCCTCCCCCCACGTACTGGGTTGACTCCCTCCACATAGCCACATATCTTCTCAATCTTCATCCCACCACAACTCTCAATGAACTCACGCCCTTCTTTGCTCTTCATCGTACTCACCCTTCCTACACTCATCTTCATGTGTTCGAATACATTTGCTATCCTAACATCTCATCCATCACTCCATATAAGCTGTCTTCGCGCTCCTCCTTATGTGTGTTCCTCAGCTACTCCCCTGACCATAAAGGGTATCGCTGTCTCGACCTCCACTCCAATAAGATTATTATCTCTCGACACGTTGACTTCGATGAGTCATTCTTTTCCTTCTCCGCAATGTACATGTCGTTCATTGATCCCACCACTCTTGATTTCTTGGACAGTAATGACCACACCACTTTGCCCATTACACCTTCTACCATCTATAGGTACATCTTCCGGAAGCGCCTCTCCCAGCGCTATCTGGACACCACCATTTGTCCCTACTACAGGTCCACTTTACCCCGGGCTAGTCCCACTGCCCCTAGGGACGCTTCGCCCTAGGTTGACGTCAGCGGCACCAATGGGCCCCTCAACGCTCCTACTGCGGCTAGCTCCAGTTGCCCTCGGCACGTCATCGGCTGTACCACTGCTACCATTCCGTAGCCCGTCGTGCCCATTTTCAACATGCACGGTATGTGCACCTAAGCCAAGTTCGGTTTCATCCAACCTGTTGACCGCCTCAACCTTAACATGGCGACTCTCTCTCCGATCCCAAAGTCTTTCAGATCGGCACTGATTGATACAAACTGGCATGCTGCCATATGGTTAGAGTATGATGCCATTTAGACTAATGACACCTAGATACTAGTTCCTCATCCTCTAGGCGTGAATGTTTTCGTAGGGAAGTGGATTATTCATCACAAGTTTCAGTCCGACGGATCCCTTGCTCGCTACAAAGCAACATGAGTTCTCAGGGACTTTACTCAACGCCTAGTCCTTGACTATGATGAGACCTTTAGTTCTGTTGTAAAGCCCACCACCATTCGTGTGGTGCTCACCCTGGCTTTCACCCACTCATGGCCTATGCACCAACTTGATGTTAAGAACGCCTTCCTGTATGGGATACTAACAGAGACCGTGTACTGTGCCTAGCCTTCAGGGTTTGTTGATTCGTCACACCTCGACTACGTCTCCCGCCTGAACCGTTCTCTATATGGGCTCAAGCAAGCCCCCATACGTGGTACAGTCACTTTGCTTCCCACATCACCTTCCTTGGGTTTGTGGAAGCCTAAGTCCGATACTTTACTATTCATCTACCGTCGCGACAATGATATGGCCTTCTTACTTCTCTATGTCGATGACATCGTTCTCACGGCCTTCTCCGAGCGACTCCTCCAAGAGATTATTTTAGCTCTCCGGTGAGAATTCTCTATGACCGACATGGGATCACTTCATCACTTTCTGAGCATCACTGTTACTCAGCAGGACAACACTCTGATTCTATCCCAGTGACAATATATATTGGATATTCTAGACCACGCTGGCATACGGGACTACAAGCCCTACAACACGCTAGTGGACACTCGATCCAAGCTGTCCAAGCACGGAGATTCCATACCGGACCCCACTCACTACAGGAGCATCGCAGGTACGCTCTAGTATCTCACCTTTACATGGCCTAACATTGTATATGCTGTTCAGTAGATCTGTTTACACATGCATGATCCTTGAGAGTCTCACCTTGCTGGAATGAAGTGGATACTACGGTATCTCTAAGATACCCTAGATCATGGACTCCATCTTTCCCGCATCGCTCCGACTGACCTCACGGTATATACTGATGCTAATTGAGCCAGCTGCCCCAACACTTGCAAATCCTCCTCCGTATTTGCGGTCTTCCTCGACGACAATCTCATCTCCTGATCATCCAAACGCCAGCCCACTGTATCACGCTCTAGTGTTGAAGCTAAGTACCGTGCGGTGGCCAACAGTGTCACGAAAGCCTGTTGGTTACGATAGCTGCTCTAAGAGCTCCATTCTACAGTTCATCGTGCTACTATCGTATATTGCGACAACATCAGTATCGTCTATCTCTCCACCAATCCCGTACAACATCAGCAAACCAAGCACGTCGAGATCAATCTACACTTCGTACGTGAGCATATCGCTCTCAGCGAGGTCTGAGTTCTCCACGTCCCCACCTCCTCATAGTTTGCCGACATCTTCACTAAGGGACTGCCGACTCCCGTCTTCACCGAGTTTAGGTCTAGTCTGAATGTTTGTTATACTCCTAGTTCCGACTGCGGGGACATGTTATAAGTAGACTTCTAATTCTAGCCCATGTGGCCCGTCAACCCACTCGACCTATTTACTGTACACATATATATACTCCGCACGTCACTCATGCTGCGATGCGCGCAACCCTAATCCCTATTTCTCCTATCACTCTCACGATTAGATAGCAGCACCTGATAGATCATGCAAAGTTTAGCTACATTAATAATAATGAATCTTTACGTGAGCAACAACCGTTCCTATAGGTCCATCAAACAGTCCATTTCTCTGGCACTATTGTTTTCACAGAAATGGCATAACAAAATATCCATTGTTGCTACCTTCAGCTTGTTTTACCAAAACCAATATTTGAGTTCAAGTGTTCAACAGAAAATACTTACACTATATTTAAACCATCCTCCAAACCGGCTAGCCATGTTCCTTCTTTAGTTCAGGTTCATGCCATAGGAATGGAAATTTTTCTCAGATACTTTCATCAATTCAATTGCTCGTTCTGCCCAACGAGAAGAAACATTGAGAGAGAGGAAGCGTTTAGCCATTGTGCAGGGTGATCTTCAGAGTAAAAAAGGATATGTGGAAAGCAGTGATTTCTATGCTCTGTACAGGATGCCACTCAGCATGCGTGCGTTCACGTTTCTGTTTGCTGTGTGGGTAAAAAGCATGTTTAGTACACAGCCTTCTAAAATGAGAGCAGTGTTTTAAATCAGGCTGCGTTATCACCATTTTGTAGATCAAAGATAAGCTCCTAGTGTGTAAAATTGTGGCTCTAGAATGAAAAGCTGCGGGCTATTATGACATGTGGCTTTTGGGCACAATACCATGAAACCACAAAAATCGTGATTTAAACTTTGATTTAAATGGTTTTTATTTTATGATCAGACCGCCAAGAGCCAATACTACCATCCATATGTTTTCCATGTAAAGTTTCAGGAAAAGTATATGAATTAAGCAACTAGTTTGATGAACTATTGTAAGGAAATGTAGAACTTACAACACTAGAGAGAGCCGGAGATCTGAAGATGCCCCCACTGACTTCTCTGAACAAAATTTCAGCTTGGCAACACATACTCAGCCACTGTGCTACTTGCCGGCTGCACAATGATAACGACCTGACCAGATACATGATATGTTCCACAGATCACTTATTCTCACGATTTGATAGCCACACCTGATATATCATGCAAAGTTTAGCTGCATCAATAATGAATCTTTATGTGAATACCAACTGCTCTTGTAAGCCCATCAGACACTATTTCTCTGGCATGCTTATTTTAACAGAAATGGAATAACAACATATCCATTGCTGCTATCTTCTGCTTGCTTTTAACAACACCAATATTTGAGTTCAACAGAGATTACTTGCACTGAATATTTACATCATCCTCATTTCGATCGCAGGCCTAGTGACAGGAAAATAAAGTAGTTACAAATTTTATAATTTGTTGGTCGCCTAAAACTAAAACAACTATGACCCTTGATTTTCAGTACATCACAGTTGAATTGGCACCTTAAGATGACACTAACAGGAGAGGATTAACACCTTGTCGTCCAAACTTCTTCCAATCTAAACATGCCTCAGCAAAATTGTCCCTTGAGACTGTTGAGCTGAGCTACCATCAGTCCATCACTTGACACGAATTATGCTCTTGTATATTATGTTTTTGTCTAGGTATCACCTCTTCACTTAGCAGGGAACAGTCACAAACTCATGTAATCTTTTTGAAATGGCGGTTTAGTAAAAGGCCTGTAGGCGACATGACAAGTGAATCATCAGGATGCCTACTATATTTTGTTTGTAGCCTGCATTGCACCATCTTTGTTGTGTTGTCAACCACAGATCCTTCAGGGATTCATTGCTCTAGAAATTTAATTAGCCATCACCAGTAATCTCCACATGAACAAGAACCACATTTAAAGTGGTGAAAGCGATTAGAATCACGCAATATGATCAGCCTGCCCTCAATTGCGGAGATATACTTGAAAGCATTGTGACAGTCTCCACATATCCTGAGGTTCTTTATCACTCGGATAGGCCTCCCAGGAGGAATATTTAAAATTCCATAAGCAGCAGCAAGCTTCTCGCTGTGGCACTTGAGCATGTGCTCCTTCTCTTCCTCCTCCACATCATGCAAAACCATATCTGTGGCAGATACATAGCCAGCTTTCTTCATTCTCATGTCAAGGTCTTCTAAGAAAGCATATATCTTTTCTTTCTCAGGGTGCACACAATCACCAACTGAGAAAGTGTGGATTTTGTTCTGTACTTCAATCCAACTGAATCCAGGCACCTTCTTCACACCCCGCTCCTCCATCATTACTCTCATTTTCCCCACGTCACGCCATTTCCCAGAAGATGCATATATATTTGAAAGCAAGACATACATGCCAGCGTTTTCAGGCTCCAACTCAAATATTTTCTCAGCTGCACTGCTGCCAAGTTCAGGATTGCGGTGGATCCGACTAGCACCGAGCAATGCACCCCACATGGTAGAATCTGGCTCAAATGGCATGTCCTTCATAAGATCATGTGCTTCAGCCAATCGTCCAGCCCGTCCAAGGAGGTCTATCATACATGTATAGTGCTCAGGTTTTGCTGTCACACCAAAATCGTGGTGCATTGAGTAGAAGTATGAAATGCCTTTCTCAACCAAGCCAGAATGACTACATGCTGCAAGCACTCCAACCTGAAAGTTAAAATTACCCAAAAACCATGAGTATGGAACAAGGAAATAAATCTTCTTGTTTATTACTACTAAAAAAGAAAGCAGGGTGTTCTTTTTTATTATTACTTTTTACTAAACTGGGCCAGTTCTCACTGTTGACATTTCTAATAAATATTTTATCGAAAGTGGGTGAACTCTGTGAACTTGATACAGATTTAGTCAACCATATAGGAGATAAACTGAATTTTGCTATCTGCAAATTGGTGTGCTAACACATAGAAGCACTAATTGCATGGGGTGCAACTTTCCTGATCAATATACTTAAAAGGCATGCTCCGGAAACAAATTCTTACCAGACTAATATCATCTGGTTTGGTGGATGTTGTCCTCATCATATCAAAAATTTCAAGTGCTTCCTTTCCAAAACCATGTCGTGCATAACCAGCAATCATAGTATTCCATGAAACTACATCCCTGTCTTCCATTTCCTCAAATGCATTACGAGCATCCTCCATGTTCCCACATTTAAAGTACATAGCTAAGAGTGCATTCCCAACAAAACATCCCACCCCATAGCCAGCCTTAATCAATCTCCCATGAAGCTGCATTCCACATTCAAGTGCAGCAATGTCAGCACACGTGCTCAACAAACAAGCAAATGCTGATCTATTCACCCATTCACCACACCGCCCCATTTCAATGAACAACTGCAGGGTTTCCTCACTGCAGCCACCCTGAGAATACGCAGCCAGCATTGCAGCCCAGGAGACTGCATCCTTCTGTGGCATCGTGTCAAAAACTGACTTTGCCTCCTCCAACATCCCTGCCTGAGCATAGCCTGTCAACATTGTGTTCCATGATGCCACATTCCTGCAGGGCATCATATCAAAAAGTTCCATTGCTTCATCCATCATCCTCCGCTGAACATAGGCCGCCACCATTGCATTCCAAGACACTGCATTCCTCTCTGGCATGGCATTAAACACCCTCCTGGCCTCCTCTAACATTCCATTTTGTGCATACCCAGACACGACTGCTGTCCATGTGAATACATCCCTCACTGGAGCTGCATCAAACAACCTTCTCGCCTCCACCATATCCTTTTTTCTTGCATAACCCGAGACCATAGTATTCCAGGATACGACATCCCTCGCTGGCATCCTATCAAATAGCTCCCTTGCCTCTGCCATATTACCCCACTGCACATACCCCGCCATCAGTGCGTTCCAAGAGATTGCATCCCACTCTATCCTTGAACTAAACAAACCCCTTGCTTCTTCAAGTCGTCCATTCCTGACATACGCTGCAAGCATGCCATTCCACGAGACGGCATCCTTCTCCGGTGCAAGATCAAAGTAGTGTCGGGCGAGTGAGACAAGTCCATGGTTGGCATGGCACGAGATCATGACGTTGTAGGTGACCGAATCCTTCACGGGCATTTCGTCGAACAGGCCACGGGCGTCGGAGAGGGACGAGGAGACCGCCAGAGCGTGGAGGAGGGTGTTGTAGGAGAACGTGTCCGGGCGGGGGATGGTGCGGAAGAGGGAGACCGCCAGCGGGAGAAGACCGTTGGCGGCGTAGCCGGCGAGCATGGCGTTGTAGGTGGAGGTGGAGCGTCGGGGCATGGTGGCGAAGAGGCGCTCGGCGTCGGCGACGCAGCCGGCGCGCATGTGGGCCGTGATGGTCTTGTTGCGGCGGATCACCTCCGCGTCCAGCTTCCCCGAGGAGGAGGCATCCCTGGCGGCGGCCGGCGGCAGGTGGCTTTTCTGCCGCGCCGCGGAATGGAGATGGCGGGAAGGGAACATCATGGGCGTCGTCTTCAAACGGCGACCGTGTATAGTGTATTCCCACAAAGGAGGTTAGTACACTATTTTGTGTGGTATAATAATTAGTGATTTTTTTCTGGTATGACATATTAACTTGGCATATTCATACTAACCGCACATACGTGTTGATTCTACCAAAAAAAATTTAAAATATTTATAAAGCCCATATGCCAATGATATTATAATCTCTCTTCCTTCTAAATCTTTACTGGCTCACATCCTCTATATCAATAATATTAAAAGATAGATAGTAATGAATAGGAACACAACGCAACAGAAGAAGCTTTCTTTTCATATCTTTCCCCTCGTGCCCATAGCCGGTGACCTCCTTCTCTACGCGCCTAGTTAGCGATGACCTCTTATTTACATACTTAGCTAACAAAGACCTCCTCCCTTTGAGCGTATCGCCAGCTATTTGATTCCCAATCTCAACTATTTACGAGCTCCTACGTAAGTGGCTAAGGACGGGGCGATAGCATAAAAGACTAACATAGGCACTCCTCTTTATCGGCACTTCTAGATATAGCAGACAAAGACATTGGAGTCTCTATCCTTACCATCCTCCTAAACGTCCTCATGTGGACTGCTACTCACTCTACTTCCTTGCTACCCTCTCTGTGTCCTTCGTCGCTCACTGCGTATCCTCATCCTTCTCTATGCGCACATGGCCTTGGCATGGATGGCATCCATGGCGGCACCCTGCATCCATGAGTGTGTTCCTAGAAGGGAGAGCATGAGGTAAGTGCGGTGCAACGATGGATTAGACCAACAATTGTCACCCTATCACCATCTGCTCAAACTTATCGTATGACATCCTTACTTTTGCAATTATACCTTTGGCTTTGGGGAGCACGCACCTACCCTCCACTAACCAAAAAAGAGAGAGAAGAGACATATGTGGGCTTCCACAGTTGTTTTTTTATTTTTAAAATCTAGAATTATCATGTAAATGCTATAAATCGACTAAGTTAACATGTCACATAAGATAAAACAGCCATTAACTGTAATTCAATATTCAATATTAGTGTCACGTATATAAAAAAAGTCGGTTTGGATAATTAAGAGAGGCGATTACAGCAGCAAAATCACACTCGACAATAGTTAAAAAGTTAAAATAGTATTTTTTTCAGTTTTTAAACTGGTTTTGGATTTACAATTGGATTTTCAAGCAGTCCCTCAAGTGGACGATTTGATGAAGAATGAATCTAATACACGTACAAGCAATTTTAGACCATCTTGAGATTTGTAACTACTGACGGGAAAGTTCAGTCCTATTCGGATTTTCTTAATTTCTGTTCAGTCCATTTAATTTTGTTTATAATTTAAATCGAGTAAATTGTGTAGGTGGTATAATAACTTCTGAAGCGGCTGACATCTAAGTACCCCGTAATATGGTTTGCAAGAAAAATGACTCAACCGGTCAGATGATTACATGACTTGATGGTGCAAACGAGGACAAAATCAGAGTCAGTCAGACCGCTCCCATGGATGGCATGGTGGACATTGGTAGGAGTTTGTTTTTTTTTTCCTATGAGCATATAAGTTATAGCTTTTAAGTTAATTGTATTTCACAATGCTTATTGGAGTTCAAGATAATATCCTTTTTTCCAAAAAAAACTCTCTCTATTTTTTTAACCAACCTCACTAAAGAAATGGAGGTAGTAATATCATTTTGATTCAGTCCAGTGTGATCTATTTTCTCAAACAGGAATTTTCTCCTAGAAAATAAATACAGCGACAATAACTACTTGGATGGAGTGTTGAGAAGTATCGGAAGAAGATCTCATCGAGAATATACCACGATGATGGCGTCAAAAAACCATCCGCCACATGCCAAAGTATCTTTCTACTATTTTATATTTCTCTCAGAAATGTTTTACGCCTGTCCCAAAATGTGACAAAATGAGTTGCAAAAAAGTACAGAAACATTTTTGTGACAAAAATATCTCGTTGCCGAGACAACGTGGCCCAGAAGGCCCAAATCTGCCATCGGTATCGCTTCCCACTTTCAGGCACGTTGCGCTCGCCGCCGCTTCGGCGGAGATGGGCGGCGCCGCCGTGGATCTGCTCGCGTCCACTCGCCGGCGCCCTGAAACCCCGCCCGCTTTATTCCTCCCTCGCGTGGCCTGCGCGGGTCTCCACGAGGCTGCCGCTCCGGCGGAGGAGGAGAAGGGGACCCAGAGGAGGCGGAGGAGGAGCAGCAGCAGCCGCCTTCTTGGGCCAGACATCCCCGACGCCTGGGACCCGCCACCCGGGCTGCGGCGCGGCCGCCTCCCCCGGGGGGCGCCGATGGTAAGGCGGGGCTTGCGGGCTTGCTGATATATGCTTAAGAGGTGTGGTCTTTTCTACGCTAGGCGTGCGCTTCGTGTGGATCAGTGATTTCGCTGGGAGATGCCATTCGAAGTATTCAAATGGTTTCGGTGTTAGTTGATGAATCCTGAGAGCTTGTCGCAGATTCAATTCAGTGGTTCGTTTGATTGGTGCAGAACCCACTTCCAGATCCTATAGCAGCTTAGTGGTGCAGAACCCACCTCTAGATCCTGTAGCAGTTTAGTGTCGAAAGTCTTCTGTTGTTGCTAATGAATGATGGCATCTGAGAATGGAGCTATTGGGAGACCAGAATGTTAATTCGAATGGAATGCAAGCGTTGGTTTTTTTAGTAGCTCTACTTGGTTGCTGTAATTTGTAAGCACCATGAAAAATGGGAAGATGCAGTAGCGAAGAAATTACAGATTTACTTCAGCCAAGCTGAAAGCCTGAAACCATGCTGTAGAGTATACTGTAGTGTTATTTGGCGGCTGCAATATTCTTCTGTTTAGTTTGTGCAAGGTTGTTGGCAAATTTCTAGGTTTGATACCCTCTTCATGGTTGTGGACTCGCTTCCATTTCCATGAAAAGAACGTGAAGCTTCAGTTCTTCACAATTGATGGGAGAAGGAGCCTTATGTTATTGTTGTTTAGCATCTTATGTTAATGGTTTTATGTTCTGAACTTGTACTTTTGTCTTTCTCATAGTTGGTTATGAGTTGATCACGATCATTATTGATGGCAAGTCTGTTGCGGAGGACATTAGGTTACAGATCGCCGAAGAAGTTCGTCAAATGAAAAATGTAGTTGGGCATGTGCCTGATCTAGCTGTTGTATTGGTAGGTGATAGAAAGGATTCTCAATCATATGCACGATACAAAATAAAGGGCTGTGAGGAAGTTGGAATAAAGTCTTTGTTGGCAGAGTTGCCTGGGAAGTGTACTGAAGATGAAGTGGTGGATTCTGTGTCAAGATTCAATGAAGATCCATCTGTTCATTGCATCCTTGTGCAACTACCTCTACCACAGGTAATACGGTCAATTGTTCTTGTGTTGCAACTGCATGAATTTGGATTTAGTTTGTAGATCGATATTATGAGAACCTTTCATTTGCACCCATTAGATGAATGTTTTGTTTGATGATTAATGCAAATTGCTCTTGTTCTCATTGTAATAGAAAGCCAACTTCAGTTATCTTCTATTTAGTTTTCATTTCCAGTATGTTTGGTCATCATTCACATGAAACTATCTATTCAACGTGCTAATTTTGTATAAATCAGCAGATGGATGAGGAAAGGATTCTGAGCGCTATTAGGCTAGAGAAGGATGTTGATGGCTTCCATCCATTGAATGTTGGTAATATTGCTCTCAGAAGTCGGAAACCTTTGTTTTTTCCCTGTGCTGCAAAGGCTTGCCTCGAGTTATTGCTCCAATCTGGGATTGAACCCATGGGAAAGCATGTAACTCTGATTGGGAGAAGCAAAGTTGTCGGGTTGCCCATTTCTTTACTCTTACAGGTAAAGCAAAGTTATTACCTTAGGTTCTACTGCATTATTATGAGGACAGTATTGTAACAAACTAACAATATATTCTTTTTCTCCCAGAGACATCATGCCACTGTTAGTATTATCCATGCTTTCACAACAAATCCAGAAGAGATTACTCGTCAATCTGATATTGTGATCTCAGCTGCTGGAGTGGCCAATCTTGTAAGAGGAAGCTGGTTAAAGAAAGGTGCAGTTGTGATCGATGTTGGAACAAACTCAATCGAGGTAAAGTTCAAGAATATAAATGCTTGATTTACAACATCTATAGTATTGTTGGTACTGTTTCTTCAACATAACCATTTTTAATAGCATCTAAATAAATGATAAAACATTACTTTTGTTGAATCCTTCTGATTATAGTTAGTCATGTGAATCTCTCACCATTTTGAATATGCTATCATATCATGAATGTAAATCGATGTAGACAGCTAACAAACATTGACCCTACTGAAAGCTTTCTCATGGTTGCAATGCTGGAATTGTTTATCAGTGCACTTTCCTATTTCTGGCATGCCTTATTTCTGCCTACCTAGCCATAACTACTTATTTGATATTCTTTTAGGATCCAACCAGTGATTATGGATATCGGTTAACTGGTGATGTATGCTTCGAAGAAGCAGCGAGGGTGACCTCTTCTATTACTCCAGTTCCTGGCGGCGAAACTAGCTTATGGCTTAGCGACTGAGCCCCATGAATTGTAATCTTGCTATGCTTTCCCCTTGTAAACTAGTTTTTCTTTTTATTTGCTCGTTGCTCTCACTTTTGGCTGTATTGAGAGCTGGGCTGTAAGTGTAACATTTATTTTTGCTGAATAAGATATGGTTAGCCATGTTCATCCTTGCAATAAGTAACTTCTGTTAAGGGATCATACAATCTAGCTCTATTAGCCTACTACTGAGAACAAGCATTCAGAAAAGAAGTTAACACAGGCACAACTAGTTTGATTTCCAAATAACCTTGATATTTATTAATTTTTGTTTGGAGTCTTGATACATGATTATGAAGGTGCAGAGAACAATTTTGCACTGGCTGAATCTAAGAAACTAAGGATCTTATGAGTAAGGTCCACACTGCATGCAGGAGTGTTTGTAAGGCATTGATAAAGAATTCACAAACTTCAGAAAGATGGGCATACAAGAAAACTGACAGACAGAAAAGAATAAGCTGATTGCAATACTTCATAGCCTGTTCCCCACTTTAATATGAACAAAATGCTAAGTCCATTTCATTTCAACATAGTCCTCTGAAGCTCAAAGCCTCCAAATGTACTTGCAAGATGTGCATTGTGCAGAGCTTAAAAAGTTAGAAGACAGCTAGTTAATAAAAAAGAAGGAACGCGAGAACTCGATTTATTTACTTACTTATTTATCACGTAAAACACTTAAGAAAATACATCTAATGCCGCAGACAAGATGATACATTTCGGTATGACCTCTGCATTTTATGTTGTAAAGAAAAACAGAGGTTCTTTTCATAACATCATTGCTGTATTATATTGTTTTGCGCTGTTTAGCTTCATAGTAGTTCAATTTTCTGCTCCACTAACCAAGATTGTTTCGGCTCCAGTTGGACTGTTTCGATCTGCATGATGCAATTGATCATATCATCAGTGAAAATTACATAATTATCATTTTTGTTCTTAACAATTTTCAGTGAAATTTCATGTGCATTTGTTACTTTATTAGTTGTCATTACCTTTGCATTTTCAACACAGACAAAATCTTTGTAACATGCCTCCATCTGCAAGTGAGGATTCCACAGCACTGCATCTGACCAACTGTATTTAAGAGATTAGCCACAATTTAATCATGTAATCTTTACGAAGTTTAATGATCTCTCTTTTAACAAATGAATTAAGCATACTTTGAATTTGATATCATAATTTTGTCACCCAATCCATTGTCCAGAATAAGCTCACTCGGTGCACCAAGGTAAAGGCAGTCAACAAATCCTGGAAAAGTTACCTCTTCCCTGTATCATATGAAGTCTAACATTTAAATTATGTTCAGCATCTTACACAATGATACAAAACTAAAATGAGTGTACATTTGTTTCCAAGGTCAAACACAGATCAGAGGAAAAGATAAGCAATGCAACAGTCAATAGCATTGAGTAGCTATCAGTGCCCGTCATCTAGAAAAGTAACAAATCCAGTAACACAAGGCAATAACAAGGGGTGTTCATTACAGTTTTCATAACCCTCCAAGATTGATACATGTGCCGCAGCGGGGTCACACTTTTGCAGCACGCCGCTGGCAGAGGAACAAATAATGGTGTCACGTTTTTTCCAACCCGGTTAAAACCAAGAATCAACACCCCCTAGCAGGAACGAGAGTCCAGCTCTTATTTTACACTAATGCAGTGAACCATTTAGGAATAGGAATATACTATTGGAAAAATGAGGGATTATGGAAGTTGCAAATGTTGTAATGTATAGAAGATTGAAAAATAATCAGATATAACAATAGACATATTGATCAAAATGCAAACTAACCTCTCTTCTTTGCCCTCCAAAGGATTTTTAGGGTCAGGATCCTTATTTAGGGTCTTACAACCTTTGAGACCTTTCACTGATACACCAGAAATTGAAGCCTGCACAAGCAAAGACATGAGAATTTAAACAGTGAGTTATTTGATAAACGAATAAGATTTGGCTTCCTTCACAAAACTGTAACTTACACGGAAATAGCTGTGGAGTGCTGAGTTGAACGAGAAAGGCTTATCGTCTGTATTTGTTATTTTCAGGTTTGTTGACAGGCTTGTGGAGTGCAGTGCAACCTGAAAAACAATAAATTGGAATTCGCAGTTGTTGAATAGCATCGATAAGATTCTGACTTTGCAGAGTGCAACAAGGCACAAGGGCACATGGTAAGATAGCAGGGTATAACCTTATACAATGCTTGGAAGCTGAAATCCCACATTGAACGGCTATAAGGGTCATCTTTTAGTTCCAAAGTTACAGCTGGATCTCCTTCATTAGCTTCTGAATCAGTGATTGACCAAGTCATGTTCCTTGCAAATCCGTGCTGTAAAAAAGTGAAATTAAACTTGCTTGCTTGGTGCAGCATAAATCATTCTTATGCAGTTGAGGATGAGTGTGCATCAAGTCATGAACATTAACTTGTCAACACCATGGTAGATGGCACATATAAAACTATATAAGAATGGAGGCTAACTTGGGATCCACTGCTTAACTTGTTGCTCCATGTATTTCAGGTTGATGTACATATTGAATGTAGCATCAATTTCAATCTAAAACATGCTATTATTCACTTGGCCATATCAAAGTTTGTTTGGTCATATGCAGTGATGAGTATTTCAAAATTAGTTTCTTTCCTATCTGAATGGTTACAACAGAATATTGGTTTCACAAACCTGCTGCATGGGACCAGGACCGAATTGGGGGAAACAATGTGGGATTCCACCACTGGTTTCAGAAAAAGAACATGGTTAGCAGGATATTTTTTAAGCTTCAGATGATCTATCCCAAACTTCAAGGCCAACCTGATGGGTTTCTGCCCGTTGAACACAGCATCTGGTCTGACAAATAGGAGGTCTTTTCCACTAGGGACTTTCCAAGATGTTACGCAAGCTCCAAATAGATAAATCTCAGCCTCACTTCATGCATAAAATGAGCACATAATTAACAACAACAAAATATTAAAAGAAGTACAAAACCTGCCTAGCACATCTTTGTTGATTTTGAAGGGTAAGAGGTAGCCAAGATCCTACTGTGGGAATAAGGCGTTCGTTTGGGCCTTTGGGGAGGTAGCTGGAGCTGTTTCACTATTTTTTATGAGCATGTTTTTTAAATTGTTAAACGTTATGTATTTTTATAAAAAAAATCATGTAGATTTTTCTTAAAATAATCAAATAAATCTATTTTTTAAGTTTACAATAACTAATACTTAATTAATCATGACTCACTTCGTTTCCCGTGCCATGAAAAATCTCACCCAACCTTCATTAAAGAACACTACCTAAATTGTGCAAATCTGAACTACTCATTAGCATTTAAAACTATTCAACTCTGGTAATCAATGGCTCCTAGTACTATTTTGTACTGGCTTATTAATCACACCACCGTGGAAAAAAATGAATTTGAACGGAACATTGTGCAATAAAATCCTTATGACATCATGTGTTTTTTTTCAAAACACGTGGCAGATGCCCCTGCTTCATTGTTCACTGCAACATTTTTTTCTCAGAATACTTCAAAGTTGTCAGTATCATAGCAGCAGTATGATTATCTTAAGTAATGCACAATTCCATCTCCCAGTGCCAAATTCTGAACATGAACCTTAGAGCCTTGTGAAACCACTGCCATAATATCTTCACAGTCGAACATTCAAGTATCTTGTAGAAAATAGGAATACCAAACCATCGGTTCACCGTTCCAAAAAACTCATTTATTTTCCAGCTTTTGAGTATTGGCCACAGGGATATCCAGAAACTAAAAGCAATTCAATGGTAAATGTTTTTCCCAATCAGTTGGTACTATTTTGCTACTCTTGCTGAATTAATCAGTTCAGTGCAGTCCAATCTTCTATCATTTTTTACTAATAAACACCAACTAAAGTTCCCACCTTTGTACCGTAGTTCCTACCTACTAGCCCAAACTACCACAAACCCTCCAAGAATCTCACACGCTTTACACCCAGAAATTCCGCCTAAAAGAAATCCCAAATCGACCAAAACTAGATTTACCTCCCATGCGGCGACTTGAGGTCGATCTTTGGTAGCCCGCCATTGCCCTCGGAGAACGCCACGCCGGGCGCGTACACCTTCTGCCCCACGCTGGCCATGGCCACCACCCCGGAGCGCCTGCATCCATCCAAGAATACCCCAAAAATCACCAGAAACGCCACCAGGGATCAATCCTTTCGCACGCACAGATATCGATTTGAACCATTACAGGTTGGCGGCAGCTTGGGGCGCTGGTACCTGAACCGGCGAGGTGAATTGGAGGAGACGGAGAAGGCGGAAGGGAGGGTGAGCGAGCAAGAAGCCGCCATTTCTGCTTGTCCCCTCGAGAGCTGCTGAGCTGAGATTTCGGTGGTGCTGCTTAGTTTTGGAGTGGAAAGCCGAAAGCGTCTTGGATCTTCTACGGGTATTTGTCTGTTACCATCCTTGTGCCTGGACTTCAGGTTATAACTTACTCCTCCGTTTTTTATGTTTAGATTGTTCAGTAAATATTAAAAGTTTAAAGAAAATATTTCTTAAGTCATTTTGGTTAAATTTTAAGTCATTTAAATTAAGATACTATCAAAATTTAGTGATAGTTTTTAGTTGTAAAACAGTTGCTCTTTTATAAATTTACAATGTTTTATACATAGTTATCTACATTTCATATATATATATATATATAGAGTAAATTTTATAAAGCAATGGTGGTATTATAGATTTTACAAAGCTATAGATATTACGGATGTAGAGATTATGATTTATGTTTTGCTAACAGTATTAAAAACAATACTGCTAGTGTAGAACACTATTTTTCATACATACATTAAGTTTTCAATGCTTAATTTCAATTTTAAGACATAACACTATTTTCCATATATACATTATATTTTCAATGCTTAATTTCAATTTTAATACACAACACTATTTTCCACACGTACATTAAGTTGCCCAATTAAAAATTATTGATGTGTAGATAAGATAGAGCAATGAAATCTCATGCATCATTATTATCGTGCAATATGGGTGTGCTACTCTGTTTGTTGCTAACAGAAGCACACACGTGAGGCCAGAATCTGCTACATAATGGATCTTCGATGCTTCTTCGCTTGGATGTTATGTGGCCTTCAGGGAGGTACAAAACGCAGTTGTCCCTTCCGAATAACTTTATTCTAGATATGCCTTTTGAACGACTGAAAGGATATCTCTATAGTTTTTCTCCTATTAATATCTATCATATTTTTGCTCTCGGCGTTATTTCGCTTGCATGAATTTTATAACATTTTGATAAAAAAAATTATATAAAATAGTTTAATTTTTACCAGAGGAGGAAAATTTTCCCAAGGTTAAATAGGAATGCTTAAAATATTGCTCTATCCAATCTAAAATCAAAATTTGTTCCTAAATATACTTATTTCTTCATCTATTTTTTTATCTCAACTAATTATAATAATATTTTAATTAATTTCTTCACTTATTTTTTATCTGAACCAAACATAATTATTATCTATTTAATTTCACTTATATCTTTTTAATTTCGGTAAAAAATTTAACAATTATATTTTTAGACAGATGAAGCACAAATTCTATTTACTTGGGTTTATTGAGGTGCAAATTACTTTGCAACGCAGTAAGCTCAATGCTTAGCGTGCGCGATAGTGACATGCTTTTTTTTCTAAAAATATAAAATATATATTTAAGGTTTATATTTTAAAACGGAGGAATCATTGCTGTTAAATCATGAAACAGAACAAAACGTTGCATTTGGAGATACATTTGACAGCATTTGACAGTCGAAAGCAGCTTTATTGCTCTTCTGGTTTCAAACCAGCACATCATTGAAATTTCAGCGTCAGAACATCTCAAGTTTCTGCATTTCATATCATTGTTTCGAAAGAACTCGTTTCATATTTACACAAAACCATTACAAATCAAAGCGCACACAGTCTCTTTAATTCGTCAATTACACACGCACTTCAATTTCACCTAGTGCTCTCTTTCCCGCCTTCTCCGCTCTTCCCGTCGCTACTACCGCCGCCGCCGTTGCTAGTTGTCGCCGGCGGCGGCGGCGGCTTGTGATCCGCGACGCACTGGAACCGGCACGCGCTAGGCTTCGTCTTCCGTGCAGCCTCCGTGTCGCTTTCGCTCTCCATCATCAGCGCGCGAAGGCACCGCCTCGCCCTCGGCGTACGCGTCGCCTCGCGGCTCTCCGGCTGCGGCGCTGGCACGGCGAGCGGCGGTCTCCGCACCGGCTCCTTTGGCTTCTCTTCTTTCTGCTCCTTTTTCGGCGGCGCCACCATCACCGGATCGTCGCGCGCGTTCTTGATGTCCACACGCACCCCGGGGTCGCCGGCGTTGCACGTGCTCTCCTCCATCGACGAGTTGTTCACGCTCTGCACGTTGCTGTTCACGTTCGCGGCCACAGCCGGCGGCCGCGCAGGCGCACCCTCCTGTTCGGCCGCTGTCGGCGACGGCGAGGGCTCCATGGACCCGCCTCCGAGAACCATGCTCGCGCCGACGTTGTGGCCGGCCAAAGTGATGACGCGGTACCCCTGGAAGCTGTCCGTCTTCGGCGCCGGCGCCTCCCGCCCGGCGAGGCTCTTGATCCCGTCCTCGATCTCCCGCCGGTACGGCGCGCGTGCGCCGTCGAACAGGCGCGACCTCGGGAAGCCTGAGATGGAGATCTTGGTGTCGTTTCCGCCGCCGCCACCGCGCGGGCCCCGTTCCTGGCCCGCACGCGGCGACCTCGAGAGCGTCAGCTCCAGGTCAGGCATGGACGGCGGCGAGTCCAGACTTTGGACAGGAATCGTATCAGATTTATCTGACGATTCACCTTGAACGGGGATATCTTCCTCCATTGCCCGCGCCCCCGGTGACGCTCCCCGTTCTGCCGGAGTTGGCGGTGGCGCCGGTGGCTGATGTCTGGATGACGCCGGCGCTGCTCCTGACGGTGGCCGTGGTTGCTGGCGAGAGGATCCCACATTGCTCCTATACGGAAGCCAGAAGCGAAACGGCTGCGGCTGCGGCGGCATCGCCGACGACGGCGGCGGTGGAGACTGGCCAGACATGGTTGGGGGTCGATGAGCTCAATCGAATGCAAAGATCGAAGGTGTTTGCACTGTCCATGAAGCTATATAGAGTTCAGCTTCATAGGTTTCATGCAACTATGCAAGAAAGGTGTTGCTGTTGCCTTGAGCATGCCAAGAAAAGTAAGGAATCTGGGGCTCTTCTTGGCTTGCAACTTTGGAGAAAGGATGAACTTGAGTTGTTTGTTAAGTGTCAACTGAGCTTGAGTTTGCCGTCAGTTTGGCATCTGTACTTTTATCTAGCTTGAGTTTTCAGTTACCAATGTTATCATATGGTTTTTCTTGAAAAAAGTATCACATATCACATATAAATATTGTGTTAGGCATACTGATCTTGTTTGATCTGTCGTGAGGTTCAAGTAAAGTTCAGTTGTGCTTCAGGCAAATGGTAGAAATAGAACAGCATTGTTCAGTTGTGATTTTGAACAGCTGCTAGCAGACATTTTAATTGGACTATAATTTTATTTACTTCACCAATTATACACTGTTGAACATCCGGCTTACTACACGAAACATCCGGTGTCAAACGATTCACTAGGAAGACACGAATTTATTAGCCATATACATAATACCAACATGAACACTCTAAAATTCACCAAAATCTGCAGTTAAAACCACCTAGCATGGGGAATCAGGGATACAGGTAAATTGGCCCTAAAATACAACCTGTCCTGAAGCAAAAATGGTTAGCTTATCCTTGAGAAGCAAACCTAAGGGAGTTTCCATGCCGTCCTGTTTTTCTTCTCTGACGCCATCTTTCCTTAATGTCATTGCACTCTTTTGTTAGGTGATCTCTATTGGTATCACATATTTCCTTAGCATGTTGCTTGCCATCAGCATTATTTGCCAAGCCTCGCAACGAGCAGTTTCCGTTATCAGGTCATTAACCAGCATCTCGGTAGTTCTTGTGGCAATCCCTCTCAAATACCATGAAATGGGTGGCGGGGGCAACATAGAAGGTTCGATAAGCTGATCCAAGATAATGGAAGAACTCTTCCTGTGCCATTGGTGCAAGAATCATACTCTTCTAATGTGCATGGATATAAAGGATGACATAATTCCTTGTCAACAAATAGAGGCTCTATTTTCCAGCAACCCTCAAACTTCTTCATAAAACCAGTCCGCCCTTGCTTGAACGTTACCTGCCAATAGTTGCACGAAGCCACATATCAGACAATGTACTGCATCTGTTGCTCGAAGGCTAGTGGCAATGTTTCAGGTTTTTACAGTGTGATTTCTTCTGTTCTGGTCGACAAAAACATGAACTAACAAGACACCAGACCACCAGAGAAATCTCCATATTGCTGCCTGCTCCACTTCAACTATTCGCCTTGATCCTTCATCACGACATTGCATGATATTGCTCCCTGAAAAATAAAACAAACACTTGCTCACGAGAGCTTGTGTAGAAATATAGTACAGTAAGACTGAGACCACAACTCTATACAGGGAGGGTCGGGTTTATGTATATATAAGTCCAATAGTCTAACACCCCCCGCAGTTGTAGCGAGAGGGGAACGGACGTAGAGACTGGAGCGAAAACTGGTGAATAAAGGCGCGGGTAGGCATTTGGTTATAATATCAGCTTGAGCCGATGAAGGTTGGGGAGCCGATGGGGTCCGATGTGAGTGACATCGGAGAGAAGAGGAGTGGAATAGTCGGACAAGAAGTCCTCAGGAGCGGCCGATGGGAAGTGCAGAGGTGAGATTGGTGGAGGGTGTCAGGATGGTACGGTGTTGGTTAAAAGAAAGTCGAGATTGCTAAACGAGGGTCTGGGATGAAGTAAACCGAAGGGGAAGCAGGACTCATCAAAGATAACATGGCGGGAGATGATGATCCAGTGGGTGGAGAGATCGAGACATCGGTATCTCTTGTGGGATGAGGGAAAACCAAGGAAAATACAGGTGGTGGAACGGGATATAAGTTTGTGAGAGACAGTGGTGATGAGGTTGGGATAGCAGAGACACCCAAAGACGCGTAGGTGAGAGCAGTCGGACGTCTTGTAGTACAAAAGGGTGTAGGGGATATTGTGACGAATAGAAGAGCAAGGGTGCCGATTGAGAAGGTAGGTTGCGGTGGTTAGTGCTTTAGCCTAGTAGGGTATGGGTAGATGGACATGAAGAAGCATAGTGTGACTGATGTTGTTGAGTGTGCGAAAAAGACGTTTGGTCTTGTCGTTTTGGGGAGAGGTGTAGGGATAGGAGAGGCAGAGATGGTTGCCACAGGAGGTAAGAAAAGCTTGGATGGTATAATTGACAAACTCCATACCGTTATCGACCTGTGTGGCTTGAATGAAGATGTTGAATTGGATAGAGACGTAAGTGGTGAAGTTGATGAGGTGAGAGGCAACCTTGGACCTACTTGTTAGGGGAAAAGTCCAGCAATAGTGTGTATAATTATCGATTATTGCAAGATAGTACTGATAACCGGATATACTCTTAACTGGAGAAGTCTATACATCACAATGAATTAATTCAAAAGGTCGAGAGGTAAAGACATAGAAGGAAAGAAAGACAGTCGCACGCGTTTGCCAAGTTGACAAGAGTAGCAGATAGTGGAGCTGTTGTGGTTGCACGTTATGGAGGCGCTGCGACGGAGGTTAGCGACAGCGTCGGGGTTAGGGTGGCCAAGGCAAAGATGCCACAAGTTAGTGGAGATGGCGAGACTAGTGTAGGGAGTGGACGGCGCAGTGGAGATGGTGTAGAGGTCACCACCACTATTGCATCGAAGCATCTCGTGCCGGATCAGGATATCCTTCATAGAGAAACTAGAAGCGTCAAATTCAATTGAGCAATTGTTATTTCTTATGAATTGGCGGACAGATAGTAGGTTGTGGATGAGGGAGGGGACGATAAGGACATTACGAAGTAGAAAATTGGTTATGGATCTAGACAGGAGGGAGTCACCACGGCATTTGATAGGAAGAGAGTGCCCATTATCGATAGTGACGAAAGAGGAGGAGGAGGGATGACGAGAGAGTAGTATACCGTCCAATGACGCCATATGGGATGACGCACCAGAGTCTAGGACCCAGGGGTGCTAGGGTTGGAGCATCATCTAATTGAGAGCGGCGACGAGGCCAACTTGGTTTCACGAGGGAATCGACTGGGTGGGTGGTGACGGTAGGATCGACCGAGGCAGTTGGATGGGAGCCGATGCTAGATGGGCCTGAGGATAGGCACCAAGGACCCTTGGTTGCCAGCCGATGGGACTGTATAGCTGGGGTTGGGATGCCTTGAGGTTGTAGCAAAGCCATGGACCCATGGAACTGGCAGACGGGGTAGGGATAGGAGCAGGGTGCGGTTGCATCGGACCGCTCTAGCTCTTGCCCTTGTCTTTGCCCTTGCCTTTGCCATTGCCACCGGCGCAAGCTTTATTGCCACGGCTAAAGCCGTGGCTACGAGAGCCGCGAGAGGTGGTAGCACCGCACGGTGGTTGGTAGCCGATGGGATTAGAGCAGCCATGATCGGCTACGGCGAGGAGAACGGTGTGGGCCACAGTCTTCTCGTCGTTGGCCAGGCGAAGTTCTTTGAGAACTAGCATGTCGTGGGCTCGGGCGAACGTGGGAAGAGGTGTGGAGTTAGCGATGTCATCAGTGGTGTTTGAGAAGCGGGGGTTAAGTCCTCACAGGAAGGCAATGACGAGTTATTAGTCGGCCATAGGGTGATCGACATCACGGAGGATGGCGGCCTTGACCTTTAGGCGTTGGCAGTACGAGGAGACAGATATGTCTCTTTGTACCATGGAGTGAAATTCATTAAGGAGGAAGATGTCGCGTAGCTATTTGTTGGCGTGGAAGATCCACTCGATGGCCACCTAGAGATCCTGGGCGGTGGGGTCGGTGTCATCCATTGTAAGGTTGAGGACGGAGTCATCGACCGTGCTAAGCAGCTAGCTGCGCATGCAGCACTCGGCGATGTCCCATTGAGGATCATCAGGTCGAGGTGGAGCGAAGCCATCGATGTGAGAGCGAAGGCCGAATTTTCCACATAAGAATTTAAAGAAGAATACCCACTTGGAATGGTTCGTATTGAGGTCAAGGGAGATGGGAATGTGAGATTTCATGTTGATAGCGGTGTAAGGTGGTAAGAACATCGGTGAAGTGGTGCCCGAGTTATGGTTAGGAGCGTTGATGGCTGGAAGGGATCCAGCGACTGAAAGAGTGCCGAAACTAAGAGCCGACTCGGTGGTCATGATGAGAGAGTGGCAGGCATGATAAGCCAATGAGGTTAGTGAGCCGATAAGGAAAGTCATTGACTGATGGGAGTAGGTGGCGAAGTAGTTGAGTGAGGAGTGGGTAGCAGAATAGGTAGGTCACGAGTATGAGAGAGTAGGTGGGTCACGGGCGTGAGAAGGTTCGTGTCCGTGGACCCATGAACGCAACAGAGTGGGGTGGACGTGAAAAATCAGAGAAGTCACGGACGCGAAGAAAGGAGGTTCACGTCCGGAAAGCAAAAATTCGTGTCCGTGGACATGTGGACACATCGGAGTGGATTGGACGCGAGTGAAGAAGTTTCGTGTTCGGGAGCAGGTGAGCGTGTCGGAAAAGCAGGAACCGAGAGAGAGTTCCAGCCAATGTTGGGTGGATGGATCCAGCCGATAGAGGGCGGATGGGTCCAGTCGATGGAGATGGAGAGCGCAGAGTTACGCCGATATCGGAAGAGAGGAAGGTGCGCCAAAGCAAGGGAAGAGCTAAGACTGGTCTGAACAAGATGAGGAGGCGGATGAATGCCGTCTCCTTGTCACGTGGTGGAAAGGGGGCGAGAAGGTGGTGGAGGAGAAGAAGGCCGTCTGCAGAGAAGACGGGAAGGAGAAGACCGTCTGCGGAGGAGACGGGGAGGATGAGAGCTGAGACAAGAAGGCAGAGGAGAAGTGCTAGGGAAAAAGGTCTACGACGGGAAGGAAACATCGGTTTACCGACGAGAGGATGCTAGTGCGTCGAAGATGTCTAAACCCGCTCTGATACCATGCAAAAATATAGTATATAGTGAGACTGAGACGCCAATTCTATACAGAAAGATCAGGTATATATATATATATATATATATATATATATATATCAGCTTGGTTCTTAGTCAGAGTCATTCCCTGGTCCAGTTAGTATCAGTAACCAATTTGGAGGAATCTGCGTGCTACATGGGCCTTCATGTTTTCCATCACACTATTCAGGGACTTGCCGAATTTCTTATAAATTCACTCGACACTATGTACAAAAACATGAATCGGACTTGCTTATATAACACACTATGTAAAAAAAACTGAAGTGCTTTGAAACAACACTAAATATCAATATTTTGGCATTACTAATCAAATCCTTGATAAAGACCGTATGTTTTTTTTAAAAAAAAACCGGGCATTTCCACAGTGAGGTTCAATTCACTTACATGTTTGCAGTACTATTCTACCCAAACAGCCAAACCACTCAAACCTGTAACATCACGATGCGCTCTAGAGGTGAATATAGAGCATCTCACTTTACTCTTATAATACTTGCAAAAGTTAAGTTATTAAAATCTTAACCAGTGAAAAGATAGATCCAAATAAGTACCACACTCATATAGAGCGTCACTCTACTCTTAAAATACTTACAAAATGTTAATTTGGTTAAGTCTTAACCAGTGAAAAGATAGATCTAAGTAACAAGGTTTTTTACGAATAATGGATATTTGACAGTTTTTATCTATTATAAGTTACAGATGACTATCAAAGTTTTAACCAAATAGTACAGAAAGATCTAGAGTCTTTCGAGACTCTAGGAGGTTGACTCTCTTTTAATCATAGATAAAATAAGATAAAAAATTAGAGAAAGAAAAGAAACTTACATCACATCACAAGGATATAGAAGGATGGGAGCAATACCTACAATTTAAATTACGGTGTAAAAAATTTAAATTACAAAATTTAAATAAATAGTTTAAAAGAATTCTAAAAGATATCTCCAAAACTCTCTTTACAACTCTTGTCAACTCTTAGAAAAGGTTTTCAAGCAAAATATTATAATTGTTCTTAGGGCAAAATAATTTCAACCATCAGATTTGAAATAGACGACTAATTAGGTCATATCGCCTAGCACACGGATGACCATATAGTCCAATGCACAGCCGTAGAAGATCCTGGCCGCCACATCACTTGCGCCAACTAGTTGCTAACTCATGTCTCGAGTAGGATCGCGTGTAGCTCCTAGGTCGCCTTCTCGCTCTCGCATGGCGCTGCTGGGCTACTACGCAAGCAACTAGGCCTATAGACTGCTGTCACCTCTTGTGTCACCGCACATGTGGGCTGACATCGTGCCAACTAGGCTGAGCCGTGTGCTCGGTCCACAGCTAGGTCTCTCCACACCGTTAGTCGCCATTGCCACGCGCTCCTACGGTCATGCCTGCTGGGCCACCTCCTCTCGTGAACCATCGCACTACTGCTGGCCTGCTCACGTGGGCCACCATTGCCTAGGTCGATTCGCTGGTGAGCCGCCTTCGAATTTTCTTTTTTGTTTTCTTTCTGATTTTCTTCGCGAATTTTTAGCACTTGACCTTGTGAAGTCCGTTACGAAGATCGCTCCACACGATGTCCGTCCACCATGTGCCATCTTGTATTCAAACCTATCACCCAGTATTCTTATTACTTCGGATCTCAACTCCTCCTTAAGTCTAGTTTTGATTCATTGTTAATTAGAACCTATACACATACAGACCAAACAATATATACAAAACAAATATATACTCATGCTAACAACTACAAAGTCTTTAAACTAAATTTTTAACTAGAATCATAATTCGATTGCTAATTTTCCATCATAAATAAAAACAACAAATGGTTTTACAAAACCAGCTTTTAGGCAGTTAAAGGACCTCCTGAATTTGCGCATGTTCTATAAAAGAATAACTGAGAAAACTGGGGCTAATGCCTAATCTACAAAAAGTGGGTTGTCTGAAAACCACTGTGCTCCTTACGGTGTTATAAACAAACATTGACTGCTCGATTAGAATTAGAAATTAAAAGAAGCAGACAAAATCTACTGATAATGAAAACTCAAGTCTAATTGATGAAACTTTTTAAACCACCTGTACTGGAGAATAATTAAAAACAGAGTTGAAGCAGTCAATGTTTCCCTTGTCAATGGCAAGGCAATATAAGCTTGTTCATTCTCAATAATATGTAAAAGCACTTCTATACACACCTTGATATTTTTGAAAACTCTTTTGTTCTCTGGATCAATTATAATGTTGTAAACTGCATCTGGAGGTAACCCTGCCTTAAATTTCAGATTCAGGTTGCAAAGAGAGCCTTGTGGCTCAGTGACCTGTAAAGAGTTGATCATACACGATTAGCGTTCTATTTCCTAAATATCCAACAAAATGATGAACAATTGTACAATAATAATAGGCTATTCAAAATTATTTTGAGGTTTAAAAAATTATTGGGCATTACAATGAGAAGAAAATTCAAAAGATAAATGTTTTGCTGAATATAACTGTTGTTCTTAGACCATCAGTTAAACTACAATCATTTCTACTACTGAAAGAACTATGAACACCTTGATTTCTGGAGGCTCATCAGACCAACTAGGATTGTTCTTCCAAGCTTGGAGCTGCTTGTCCAACCTAACCTCAGCAGAAGCAGTACTACAAGTTTTCTGCACCTGCATCGGCAGCATTTCAGCCTCTGTATCACCAAAGCCATTCTTCTTCAAGAAACGCCCAAAATGAACGTGTAGCAAGATCCAACCAAACGAATTGAAACCCGCTCAACTAATATAAACTCCTCAAAAAAAAAAAAAATCCTCACTTCTCAAGAAGCAACCAACCTTGAAAGAGTTCTGAATCTTATCAGGTATCTGCGTAAGGCTACCGAATCCCAGCGAAGGCTTCTGCAGCCAGCCATCCATTCGGAGGCTGAGGACTGGTTCGTGATTACTGCTTCCCATCAAGAGACCGAATCTGGTAGATGATGTCCTCAGCCACTGAAACAGGAAAAAAAAACCCAAATCTTTCTTCATCAATCTTCAGACCCAGCAAGAAGATTGACACACACGGCTGCAACAAGAAGCAATATTGCATCGAAATAAAAAAAAAAGAGCCTTGAAGTAAGAGGACCCAGTATGGTGGAGAGGTAAGTGCAAGATCTAACCAGAGAGAAATGGAAGAACCGGAGCTCGGCTCAGGTGGCGACTGGATCTGAAATGGAAGGGTCTAAAGAGAAAGTAAGCCTTTTTTTGCTCGGACCAATCATGGAGTTGAACGGACGAACACGAAACAACGCGAAGGGACGAGGATTTGAGGAAGCTTGTCGAATCCGGCCAAGAAGTGAATCGCAGAGGTGACAGAAACCTGGTTCATCTTAATCATTTTCCAAAAATCGCAATCCCCAACGAAATCCAATCTCCTCAGACGAGTAGGTTCTCAGTCCAGCAGGCTTGTTCATTGGGGCCCACATATCAATTGGATTCAGCAGAAGTGAGCTACGGCCTGAAATGACTAATGGCCGGCAAAAAACTCTAGCTAAACAAAAACCAATACGGTGCACAAACGCAAGAACTGAACTTCATGGCTGCACAAGTGCAGTGGTTTCCTATTCCAAATTTCCAATCAAATGATTGAAAAGTTGAGTGCATTGGCTGCTTACAGCAGAATTTACACAACAAAACTAGAGTTCTGCAATTAACAATTAACAATTAACAGAAGTTCATTACATCACGTTACATTTAAAATATTGATGAAAATCCTGAAGTAGTAGAACAGTAGCAAAGCAACCACTCGACCGAGAGAGGTGACCAGATGATCAAAAGCAGACTAAGGGCTGAAGCCTGCTATCACTTGCAGTGCAACCATTCATTCCAATAATTTTCATAATTTCAGTCAGTCCATATATGAATCTTCAGTTGGTTAGTTGTTGAATCTTCATTCGAAACATAACTTTTTGCACTGAATTGGTGTAGCGCATTTTTTTAAAAATAATAAAAGCTTTATTAAACTCAGCCAATTACTTCATCAAGGTGTAGCCCCTTACAGTCAGTCATATGGCTGCCATCGCTGCCGCTTGCAGGGGCTGCTGATGCAGATGTACTGGTGCATTATCTTCAGATATCAGGCCATCTTTTACAGGCATGGGAGTGTTGTGGCATTTCTCGTTGGACTGAGGACCTGTCAAAGCTGACATGTCAACAAAATAAACCAAGTCAACCAGTATGAGGTTCTGAATCTGCAAACATCTACATATCAAACTGTCTTAGCTCTCTCATTCCCCAAAAATAAAATCTTTAACCACTTATGTCTAACTATCCAAATTATGTTACAAACTCAAAACGAATTGCAAGTAGTTGTATTAAGATAGAAAGAGAATATCAAAATTGCCCACAAGGAAATGATATGAGCATATTTGTCATATAAAGTACTCAGTTATAAGTAATATACTTGTACCTTTTACCACTCCAGGATGACAGATATATCTCTAAGAGTAAAATACCAAGTTTCTTTCAACAAGAGGGCACATGCTTTATTATGTATCTTCAAATAAAGAAGTGAACCTCATCTTCAGATGATAAAATCAGGAGAAAAATTATTTGGTGTACCATACCTGTTGCCTCTTCATTGTACACTGGATGCTCACTTGTTGAGGTGTCTGAGGAGGATGCAACTGGTGCACTTGAGCTTGACGCAAAGGAAGAAAAATCAGATGAAGAAAACGGGAGCAGGTTTCCTGGAATCCGTTGTACCATACCTCTAGTTGCACTTGGCTACATCAAGAAACAAGATGGACGATTAGTTAGCATGGAATTACAAAAATTTCGTGAAACATAAATCTAGTGATAAGGAGTGTCCCATTTAAATTTATAACCTGCAGGCCTCTAGGTAGTTCTTTTAAATTGAAGGAACACTCTAGGTTTTTTCTTCTAAGGTATTTACAAAGAACTGGTAAAAAAGATTCTGATTCATGTTCTGGTACCCAATTAGATCCCCTCATTAAAAAATGAATCTTCAATTCGAGTACAACTACAATAAAGCCATCCATTCGTCAATATTTTTAGTTGGTAGTGGGTGTAATGGTTCAAATATTCATACACCTTTCTCAATCACCAGTAACTCAATCTATCAAAGCTAAACCAAGTGTTGACATAAGAAAAATTTAAAGGAAACATTAGGCAAATTGTTTTTATTTCTTTACCAAAACGTACAAGACAAGTTTACCTCAGTAACAACTTCAGGCTCTTCACTTCTATCATCCAAGTGTGAGATGGAGGCCAAATCTTTACTTGGATTGTTCCTTAAAAATTTAAACTCAGCAGGTTCCTCATAAGTGATCACTGAAATTTCACTAGTTGATCTGACCTGCTCAGCTTTCTCGGAGCATTGGCAGTACTGGGAACTTCTGGAACTTAGAGAAAAGGATTGTAGTATACAATCTTGACACCCAGAAACATCAACGTGGAGATTTTTAAGGTTTGGAAGTGATTCAGGTAGTGCTTTAAGTCCACGACATTGCGACAAATTAAGAAACTCTAAACTACTAAGCTCGTCAAAGCACGATGGCAAATATTCAAGCCTAGAGCAGTTTGAGAGATCGAAAAACTGAAGAGAAGTAAGGAATTCAAAGGATTCCAGCAGTTTAAGATCAGAACAGTATGATAGATTCAGGCTTTTCAGATACGCAAGTTGGTCAAATGATTGAGGTAATACCTCAGGTTTCAAACATTTCTGACAGATTTAAATACTGAAGTGAATACATGTTGCCAAAAAAGTCAGGCAACATTTGGAATTCAAAACCACTTAAGTTAAGATCCACCAGAGAACAAAGGCTAGCAAATTATTTCAAAAATCTGATAGGTAATGTCGAAAGTTTGGAACATCCAGAAAGATTCAAGAAACGGAGAGTTTGGTGAGGTTTTCAAGATATTCAGGAAAACTAGTAACTTCAGGGCAGCATGACAAGTTTAGGTAAAACTAGTAACTTCAGGGCAGCATGACAAGTTTAGGTAATGTAGATCATGCAGCAAATGAATGCTATTCAATCGTTGAAGTTTCTGGCAACCTTGGAGATTCAAATAATTCAGCCTTTTTAAGTTACTTATTGTAAGAATATATATAGTGAGACTAAAATCTCAACTCTATATAGGGGGGTCGGATCTATATATATATACAGTCTAGTGGTCCAGTGGTCTAACCCCCCACAGTCACAGCGGGAGGAAAACGGACGTAGAGACTGGATCAAAAACTGATAAACAAAGACGTGGGGAGACCTTTGGTCATAATATCGACGAACTGGTGCGCCGATGGTACATGGAGCACCCGAAACTGTTCTAGTGCCACCTTGTCACGAACAAAATGGATATCGATCTCTATGTGCTTCGTGCGTCGATGATGAATCGGGTTGGCGGTCATGTAGATAGCACTGACGTTGTCACAGTAGACGACAGTCACAAAGGAGAAAGGTGCACGGAGCTCCTGGAGAAGCTGGTGAAGCCAGCAACACTCGGCGACGGTGTGGGCAATGGCGTGGTACTCGGCTTCGGCGCTAGACCGTGACACTGTAGTCTGGCGTTTTGAGGACCAAGAGACTAGAGTGTCGCCGAGGAGACGCAGTAGCCGGACGTGGAGCGTCGAGAGTCGGGACAGTCTGCCCAGTCCGCGTCGGAGTACGCGGTGAAGGAGTCGATGGGGCTAGAGCTGAGGTGCAGCCCACTGGAGAGTGTGCCCTTCACGTAGCGCAGGATGCGCTCGAGCAGCGCGAGATGAGGTTCGCGCGGAGCGTGCATGAAAAGGCACACTTGCTGGACGGCGTATGTGAGGTCGAGCCATGTGAGGGTGAGGTATTTGAGAGCACTCAGAGTGGAGTCGAGCTATGATCTGGTGTAGGAGGGACGTCGAAAACGCTGTAAGAATAATATCGTTGACGTATAGGAGGAGATAGGCGGTGGCGTTGTCGATTTGAAGAGTAAAGAGGGAGCTATCGGACGCAGAGGCCACAAAGTCGATGTACTGAAGGTAGGCAGCAAAACACTGGTACCAGGCCCGAGGGGCTTGTTTGAGGCCGTAGAGAGAGCGTTGAAGGAGGTAGATATCGTCGGGATGAGAGGGGTCGACGAAGATTGGAGGCTGCTGGTAGTAGACCGTTTCCGTCAGATGACTATGAAGAAATGCATTCTTCACGTCAAGCTGATGTATCGGCCAGCAGTGCGAGGCAGCCAAGGTGAGAACGATCTGGATGGTGGCGGGTTTGACAACAGGACTGAAAGTCTCGTCGTAATCGACACTAGGGTGTTGGGAGAAATCTCGAACTACCCAGCATGCCTTGTGACGGGCAAGGGAGCCATCGGTGTGGAACTTGTGCTTAAAAATCCACTTATCGGTCATAATGTTGGCGCCGGGAGAATGAGGGACGAGGCGCCAGGTCTCGTTGTCCATGAGGGCTTTGTACTTGTCGGCCATGGTTGCGCGCCACTGAGGATCGACCAGGGCGGAATGAGCAGTCGTCGGGATGGGCGAGATAGAGTAGTGGACGGCGGAGAGCCCGTAGCGATTGATGGGACGGAGAGACCCGGTTTATGAGAGGGTAACCATGTGAGAGGTGGAGGGGATGGGAGCCGATGGGAGTGTGGTAGATGTGGGGAGAACTGGTTGGGAAGGGGCGTCATCGGCTCGGGATCGACGACTGTATGTGAGAGAAAATGGTGGAACTAGATCGGCCTGAGCCGATGGAGTTGGATGGGTCGATCGGTTTAGTCGGTCCGATAGAGATGGAGCAGCCGATAGGGAGGGGAGAGCCGATGGAGGCTGAGGAGCCGATGGAGCCGGATGAGCCGATGGGTAGTGATGAGCCGATGGGTAGTGATGAGCCGATGAGGGCTGAGGTGGGCCAACCAGCCGATGGGGAGTGGTTGGCCGATGAAGAGTAGGCAGTAGAGTAGGTGAGGGAAAGGTGGTTGGCAGAGTATGTAGGTTAGAGAGTGGTTGGGTCACGGACGTGCGAAGATTCACGTCCGTGAAGAGAAGTTTCACGTCCGTGGACTCGCGGAGGCAAAGGAGTGGAGCGGACGCGAAAAACTCGGAGAGGGGCCGGACGCAAAGAAAAGAGGTTCGCGTCTAGGAGGCAGATATTCGTGTCCGTGGACACATGGACACGTTGGAGTGGCTCGGATGCGAGTGGAGAAGGTTCGCGTCCGGGAGCCGTTGAGCGTGTCGGAAAAGCGAGAACCGAGAGAGGGTTCCAGCCGATGAAGGGCGAATAGGTCTAGCCGATGGGGGGCGGACGAGTTCAGCCGATGAAGACGATGAGCGCAGAGGTGCGCCGGCGTCGGAAGAGAAAAGATGCATGAAGCAAGAAGAAGGGCGAAGATGGGTGTGAGTCAAGACGAGGAGGTGGATGGAGACCATCGCTTTGTCGTGTGGAGGAGCAAGGGATGAGAGAGGGTGGTGGAAAAGGAGAAAGAAAAAGCGTCTGCGGAGAAGACGGAAAGAAGAAGGAGCTGAGACGAGAGAGCGAGGAGGAAGTACCGAGAAGAAGGTCGATGATAGGGAGAAAATGTCGACGACGGGGAGAAAAGATCGGCTCGCCAATGAGAGAATGCTAGCGCACCGAATATGTCTAGATTTGCTCTAATACTATGTAAGAATGTGTACAGTGAGACTAAGACCTTAACTCTAGGATCGGTCTAGATCCAACATCTGTAATTAATGAAAGCTACTAATTTGCAGAGGGAGTGCTGTAATAGATAAAGATGAAGCGTCAAGGTATCTCAGTTGTTTCAGCTGAAAAATAGGAGATGGAATGTCTTTAACTGAACATCCACTAAGATCCAAAATACGCAGGTATTTGTTTACTGAAAGAACTTCACTAACATGCTCTAATTCTGCACCACTATTCTTGAAAATTTGTGACCTTGCCTTGGAAGGCCACTCCTTGCGATCTATTGACTCTAAACTAGAAGCAGACACCTGTGCATAACGGTAATCACAATATCTGGCATTGCGCTCATTCTTGGCATCTAAAATCACAAGGATATCCTCACCAGCAACCGATCTAGCAAGATCATGTGCCAAGTTATGCGTGCGGAGCATTTCCTCATAAGCATTGGATCTTTCAGCATCATCCTGTACAGCAAAACAATGTTACTACTTAGTTGAGATTGAAATCTGAAATCAATCATAAATATTTTGATCGGTGTTACGGGTACGTATAGGGGTGTACAATTAAGGATATTCATAAAACGTGATCACCGTATAATAGGACACATCACTTTTTAACTAGGCTAAAATATTCGCTAATTGTGGATCACTATTAAATGAGACTGGATCTAAGAGATAGTCAATCAGACCAATATAGCTACTTTCTAATACGTCCTTGTAGTCAAATCATCAGTAGAACAAACATTTAGACTAGACTAAAATTCCGTGAAAACAAAAGATGGTAGCCAAGATCATAGCAGTTCAACAATTCGGATCAGCGTGAGCTAACTCCGAAGAATTGGTGACAATTAAGTAGTCTTGAACAATACAGGCTGATGAAACCATGCTTGTCTCACGTGACTATGCTATGTTTGATTTGTCACGAGGGTAATTGGAACTGTGCCGAAAGAAATGGACCCTGGAGCTGAGGGACCGACAGCCGTAGCAGAACGAGTAGTATAACGACGACTCATACTGGGGAAGTCGGAGTGACCGACGGCCACAAGCAGCGGGTCAAACTGCGGCCAGTACGCGCTGTGGCTCCCGTCGAGGCTCGACGAGGCCTTGAGGAAGCACGTCAAGCTGACCATCTGCCTGCTGGGCATGCTGCTGACGGCGGTGCCGGACGACGAGCTGCAGTCCTTCGAGTTGGATGCGCGGCTGGGCGCGATCAAGGAGGCGCTCTACGAGCTGGAAGATCTGCTCGACGAGCACGGCGGCGTCAGGCACCGAGTGGGCCGCCCCCACCTGGAAGTTGAGCTGGATTCACTGCCAGACTTTAGACCTAGCTTTTAGGAGAAAAACCGAAACCGTCAGGAAAATATAATTTATCGTCAGAAATTATATTCATGTAGGTGCATCGTCAGAAAATATCAGCATCCACATGGTAGCGAGTTGTTGTTATTATTATTTTTAACTTTTTTATTTTATAATTTTAAAACTAAACTTCACCCTAATTTATATTTACCACGACATGGTAAATAATACTGTTACGTCCATTATATTAGCATTACAGTATTTGCTAAAATATGTAAATCTGAAAATAAATTATGATGGAGTTTAGTTTTAAACTTAAAAAAAGCTTGCTGGTGTAGTGTGATTCGACAAGTTTTTCTCCCTTTCCCCTCTTTTTCACAAGCAAAAAATTGATAAGGGTGGCTAATTTTTAGTTTCTCGCTATCATATTGTGTTCAGCATTTGGTATTGTGATATCGTCGAATCATCGAATTCATAGTATGGCCTCGCCAAAAAAAAAACTTTAAAGTATTTCTGTACAGATATTCAGCGTCCACTATACAGAGTTTCAGTCAGATTGCAATTTGTTACTAGCTGGTAGTGGACGTAGTGCCTCACGTGTATCACTTGATACATCGATCCGTTGAAATTAAATGCGATTTCTTATATTAAAAAATAAAATAATACTGTATTGTTGTGTTTTTAGACGATTTGTTGTTCTGTAACTAGACACAAAATTATGCAACTTGCAACCCACTACTAATTTAGCATGCAGCTCTTCCACTCTTGATTGTGCAATATTATAGTAATGTTTGCAACGCGTGACTCAAGAATATCTGTATTTTGACTAGAATAAATGAAATTAGGGGATGCATGTACCACAAACCACACACCATTTGCTACCATACTAATCATGTTGACTTGAGTGCTAGATGTACATTAGAGTCTAACGAGCCAATATAATTTTGTATAGTTTGTTGAAATATATTTGATTCTACCATCTTGAATCTAGTGGGTGGTCTTTAAATGTGCCTCTACTTGAATGTGAACAGTTCATTTGTGAGCCCAAAGTATTACAACTAATGGGAGCAATTTTTTCAGGTGACATTATTCTGGTTATTGAGTCCACTACACTTGCATTCGATTGTAGCCCATAGATTGAACATAGTCAGGACAATTGTCTGATAATTTTTCCGTATTTTTGAAGCGGAATAATTTTGCAGTATTCAAATTACATCAAGGCTCTCATCCAATACATGAGAAATACAAGGAGATGGTAGGATTTGATGGAGCCGCAATCATTGGAAGGGAAACTGAGAAACAAGATTTAAAAGGTTTGCTCTCACAAAGTTATCCTGATGATCTATCAATCCTTCTTATTATTGGCCTTCCAGGTTTGGGTAAAACAAGTCTTACCAAATTAGTTTTCGAGGATAAGGAAGATGGTTGGGACTTTGATCTTAGGATATGAATTCGTGTCGACAGGAATTTTGACACTGAGAAATTTGCAATGTGCATTATCTCAGAAGCTAAAAAATTGATGAAAGGAAGATTTTGCCGCATTCTCAAGAGTGATCATTGTCAGAGCTACTTCGGACTTAGCCAATATATTGAAGAGATTCTTTGTAGTACTAGATGTTTAATTGTTCTAGGCAATATATTATAAGCAAATGCAAACTGGTTGCATAATCTGAAGGATGTGCTTGGGGCGGCTAAACATAAATGTGCAAGATTTATAGTGACAACTTCCAGTAAAGAAGCTGAAGAAGTGATGCACAATGTTCCATCTCACAAGTTGGGCTGTTTATATGAAGATGATTGCTGGACTTTATTTTCTAAGAAAGCATATGGAAGTAGGGATTCAATAGTTGATTCGTGGCACACAAAAAATGGCAAGGAAATAGTCAAGCGATGTATGGGTTTGCCTATATTAGCTCAATCTCTTGGTTTGATGGTGCACAATCAAGACATGGACACTTTGACTTGCTACAAGTAATGATGACTTATGGGAACTAGTGGAAAGACATTTCCTTGTATCGACTCTATAATTAGATATGGGTGAATGACTATAAAAGTTTAAAATAAAATTTAACAATTTTTTCTAATCACAAAACCTTAAAACTTTTTTTTAATTTAGACAGAATACCATTTTAATTATAGCCATAGAAATATAACTCTAATCTATCTAGAAATTTTAGACAAAATTTTAAAAAAACTTAACTAGAATCATCTCAATCGAACTTTTATATATTAAGATGTTAATGAAACAAAATTACTGAATAAAATATTAATCAAAATTAATAACCTAGCTAAATTGCTAGACTTACCATTAATTATCACACTAATTATCTATAATTTTACCTTCATTACTAAAACTGTGCTTACAAAATCCACATAAAAACTAAATCATATGTATAAATCGCTAACATCCTACTATCAATTTATAGAAAAAAAATCTCAAATAAAAGACCTAAATATTACCACTACTATATTTAACATCGGATTCAAAACCGAAGCTACATATTACACCTTATCAGAAGTTACACGGAATACCATAGAGTTCGACGTGTTTCCGTAGATAATCCTACTTGAACACTATTCCATCCCCTCTATACTAGTCCAGCTATGACATGTGTCCCCTCTAGATCTCATGTACTCGCATACCAGGTCAACTTGTTCGATCCTACCTGTCAGCCGCTATGCCACCGCACTCGTGCTCGTTGACATGTCTAAGCCACTTGTTGGTCGCTACTCCACCACGCGCCCTTGCACCTATACTGACTGATAGGCCTAGCCTACCTGTCAGCCTCACTCTCCCTTGGCGCCCGCGCTGTTGGGCCGCTTTCCCGCCGTCAGCTTATTTCATCAACCTGTTAACTTCTTAATCTACCTACCAAGTTAGCCCACTGTTAGACTATTATAATTATAGAAAGTGTAATTATAGTAGGCTAACCCTGATTAGTGGCATGGCTATGTGGTTGCCTTATGAGCCACCCCGACCGGCTTATATGTACTGATGTATTGACAGGGAATAGAATCAATCATTCCCACACTTTCATGGTATCAGAGCGGTTCCTATCCGCTACTCCTCTGCAACCAAAACCAGCGCCCGCCGTCGCCGCTGTTGCTACCGTCGCCCGATCTCCGGTTTCAGTCCTCTGCCATTACTGTGCTGCAGGAGGCTGCCGAGGTCCGATCGCCCACCTTCGTAATGCCATCACTCCCAAACCAGCACCTGTCACTGATCCGATCACCACCACCGTTGTTGACTACATGTCACCAAGTGTGTCGCCGGCCTCATCACCCGCCCCGTAGCTGCCCTCGTCACCAGGTGTATCCACCAATCCGATCCTGCCTCCGCTCCAGAACCAGCGCCCACCGCCGATCCGATTGCCACCACCATTGCTGACTACATGTCACCGGTCTCATCGCCCGTGCTACCGATCCAATCGCCCGCCCCGTAGCTACCCTCGTCACTAGGTATGGCCACCAATCTGATCTTGCCTACTGCCGATCCGATCGCCCACCGATCCGATCTGATCGGATCCTGCCTGCTGCCTATCGGATCATTCGTCGATCCGATCCGATCGGATCCTGCCTGCTGCCGATCCGATCGCCTGCCGATCTGATCCGATCAGATCCTCCTTGCTGTCGATCCGATTGTCCGTCGATCCGATCCTGATCACTCGCCCTGCTGCATCACTGGGTGCGGCCGCCGGTCCTGCCCCTCATGACTGGCGAAGACGATGACGCCGTTGCCACAGTAGCCGCCAAGGCGGCCAAATAAGCCGAAGACTGCCGTCTCACGGCTGAAGCTGCTCGCGCTGAAGAAGTGCATCGAGCTGAGGAGTCCTGTCTTCGCAACGTTGCCTTGAACGCGTACGAGAGAGCTCACGAGGCTCTCTAGGCGCAAGCCACCGCCGTCCTTGATAAGGCCATGGACACCTACACCAAGTGGCGCGGCATGTTTCTCACCGTCCTCAGTAAATATGCCCTCACCCACCACGTCCTTGAGGATGAGACATTCCCCGCCCGCCCGATGTGGATCTAGGCGAACTACTGCGTCCTCATATGGGTATATGGCACTGTCTCCAGCAACCAGCAACAGTCGCTAATGATGCGGCAAGGTCGCGCCCGCAACGCATGGTGCTACCTCGAGGATGAATTCCTCGGCCAGAAGGAATCCCGTGCCCTTCTCCTGGATACACAGTTCCGCACCTTCCGCTAGGAGTTTCTAAGCGTCACCGACTACTGCCACCGCCTTGAGTCCATGGCTGCCTCCCTCGTCGAATTCGGTGACTCCATTGGCGACCGACAGATGGTACTCACACTCCTCAGCGGCCTCAGTGGCAAGTTTCGCCACATGGTATCCATCCTCAAGATGCACATGCCATTCCCGATGTTCACTGAAGCCCGTACACACCTCCTATTGGAGGAGATGGAGATCGACGCTCGTCCTCCGTCCCCATCGGCCGTCCTCGTCACTGTGACGCTGCGTCTAGCGGCTCCTGGTGCGCCTACTGCTCCATGTTCGAAAGCGCCTTCTCCTTCGCGCCCCACTGCACCAACCGGGGGCTAACGCAACAGCCGCCATCGTGGCCACGGTGGACGTGGTGGACCTATTGGTGGCAGCCCTCCAGCGCCCTCTGCTGGTGCGGCCCTAGGTGGACAGGGCAGCGCCCTTCCCGGTACGGCCGTGTACCCGTCGTTTGCCTACCCTTGGGCTAGCACCGTGCGCATGTGGCCATACGACCAGTCGAGACGACCTTCGCCGCCACAGCCTGCGTTCCACGCAGCCTCGCACTATGACGGTTTTGGTGCTCTTTCCGACGCCTATGGAGGCGCATACGGTGCCCCATCGCCCTCGTACGGCACGTACTACGAGGGAGCTGCACCGCTGGGCTTCCAGGCACCCTCACCAGCGTACCAGGCGGCGCCCTGGACGCCCACTATTGGAGGGTCTTAGCACAAGACTCCCTGGCGCACTCCTTTAACACCATGACGTTGAACCAATCGGCCTCTAAGTAGTATGTTGATTCAGGTGCCGGTTCACACATGACCTCGGATGCTAGTATACTCTCCACCATTTTCCACCCTCTTCATCTACTCCTTCATCTATCATTGTGGGAAATGGTACTTTACTTCCTGTCACAACCACTGGATCCTATATTTTTTCTTTACCGCATCATGATCTTGCTCTTAATAACGTTCTAGTATCACCCAATATTATTAAGAATTTAATTTCCATTCGTCATTTTACCACCGATAATAATTGTTCCATTGAGTTTGATCTATTTGGTCTTTCAGTGAAGGATTTACAAACCAGGAACATGATCGCTAGGTTCAATAGTTCCGGTGACCTCTACCCATTTTTTACACCCTTCACCAGCACCTCCACGTTCATCGCAGCACCCACCTCCCTTTGGCATCGCCATCTCGGTTACCTTGGGCGTGAAGTTTCGTCCAAACTCATTAGGTCCAATGTCATTTCCTGCAATAAAGATTATATCGATCATATTTATCATGCGTGCCAACTTGATCGTTATGCATGTCTACCCTTTGGTTCATCTAGCTCTTGAGCTACTCATAATTTTGATTTAATCCATTATGATTTATGGACCTCTTCACTTGTTATTCTTGATGACTGCTCTCACTACATTTGGACTTTTTCACTTTGTCTCAAATTAGAGACATTTTCCACTCTTTCTAATTTTTTTTGCTTATGTTCGCACACAGTTTGGCACCACCATCAAGAGCATCCAGTGCGATAACGGCCGTGAATTCAAAAATTTCCAGGCCCACACGTTTTTCCTCTCCCACGGTGTTGCCCTCCGCATGTCGTGTCCATACACCTCCCAACAAAATTGTAAAGCAGAACGTTCCATTCGTACCATTAATAACACTCTGCATTCCCTTTTGTTTCAGGCAGTCTCCCTCCAGGTTATTGGGTTGAGGCCCTTCACACTGCCATATATCTTGTGAACCGCTTCCCCACCAAAACTCTCACCTCCTCCACACCATACAACGCTCTCTTCTCTGCCTAGTCCTCATATGATCATCTCAAAGTTTTTGGTTACGCCTGTTATCCCAATATGTCGTCTACAGCGCCCCACAAACTTGCCTCCCATTCTTCTCTATACGTTTTCCTCAGCTACTCCTCGGAGCACAAAGGCTATCGATGCCTCGAGCTTCAATCGAACCGCATTCTTATTTCTAGACATGTCATTTTTGATGAATCCCTTATCCCTTTCTCCGACATGTCTACCACACCCATGGCATCCTCCATCCTGAACTTTCTTGTCGATGATCACGATCTTACCGCTTCAGTTCTTAGAGCTCGTTTTGTGTATGCAGGTACATCAGCTTCCTCAGCGGCACACCCCATGCCCGAGGCCACACTTGCGCCGTCGAGCCCTGGTGTAGGGCTATGGTCGCCTGAGTCCAGCTCTATTGCCCATGGCACTACCCCCACGCCACCATCCGCGTCGTCGGGTGCCGCTGCCCCTGTGCACTCCGCACAGGTCGCTGCCAGTGGCACCACGCCGACCACGAGTGCTGCCAATCTTGCTGCCCCTACTGCTCACGTACAGGTTGTTGCCAGCGGTACCGGCCGCACAGCTGCCACCCGACCGATCGTCGTCCCTCCGGTCACCAATGCGCACTCGATGCGCACACGTGGCAAGGCTGGCATTGCACAGCCCGTGGATCGCCTCAACCTTCATGCTGTGCCCATGTCGCCTCTTTCTCGCTCTGTTCGTGATGCACTGTCAGACCTTAATTGGCGATTCGCTATGCAGGCTGAGTATGACGCTCTAATTACCAATGACACCTGGAGTCTTGTGCCTCACCCTCCTGGTGTCAATGTTGTGATTGACAAGTGGATTTATCGACACAAATTACTCGTCGATGGGTCTCTTGATCGCTACAAGGCTCACTGGGTACTGTGGGGTTTCACACAATGGCACGGTGTTGATTATGATAAAACTTTCAGTCCCGTTGTCAAGCCTACGACAGTTTGAGTTGTTCTCTCCCTAGCATTATCTCAGAACTGGCCAATTCATCAATTATATGTGAAGAATGCATTTCTCCTTGGCACTCTCAATTCTCTGGTTTTGTGGATTTTTCTTGCTCAGATTTTATCTGTCGGCTCAACAAGTCCTTATATGGTTTGAAGCAGGCTCCTTGTGCTTGGAATCACAGGTTCGCCTCTCACCTCGTGTCACTTGTATTTGTTGAAACAAAGTCAGATACTTTGTTCTTTATATATCGCCGCGGTCCAGACATGACCTACTTACTGCTATATGTCAATGATATTGTCCTCACCGTCTCCTCTACCGGATTTCTCAAGCACATCATTGAGGCTCTCCAGCATGAGTTTGCTATGACGGATATGGGTCAGCTGCATCATTTTCTGGGCATTTCTATGACACACTCTATAGATGGTTTGTTCCTTTCTTAGCAGCAGTATAGTCAGGATATTTTGGAGTGCGCCGGGATGAGTGTGTGCAAGCTATGTAGCACGCCTGTTGATCTACACTCCAAATTATTTGCTAATGAACCGCCTATTGCTGACGCTAGACAGTACCGCAACCTAGCTGGCGCTCTATAGTATCTAACTTTCACCCGACCAGATATTGTCTTTGCAGTTCAGCAGATATGCCTCTATATGCATGATCCTCGGGAGCCGCACCTCGCTACTCTTAAGTGGATACTGCGCTACTTGCAGGGCACACTATCACTTGGGCTGACCATGCGCCGATCTTCACCTGTAGATGTTGTTGTTTACACGGATGCCGACTGGGCTGGCTATCTTGACACTCGCCGGTCGACCTCTAGCTACGTAGTATTTCTCGGGGACAACTTGGTGTCCTGGTCTTCCAAGCATCAGCATACGGTTTACAGATTGAGTGCCGAAGCTAAATATCGTGCTCTGGCGAATGGTGTTACTGAAGCTATCTAGCTGCGTCAGCTACTTCTTGAGCTTCGCCACCCCCCTCGCCGTGCCACCTTGGTCTATTGTGATAATATTAGTGCTATATATCTCTCCGGCAATCCAGTGCAGTATTAGCAGACGAAGCATGTTGAGATTGATCTCTATTTTGTTCGAGAGAAGGTCGTTCTTGGTCACGTTCGGATCCTACATGTTCCTACGACATCGCAGTACGCTGACGTCTTTACCAAGAGCCTTCCTACCTCACTATTTAAGGAGTTTTGGTCCAGCCTGAATGTTAGCGATGCTCTCGATTAGATTGTGGAAGAGTGTTAGTCTATTGCAATTATAGAAAGTGTAATTATAATAGGTTAACCCTGATTAGTGGCATGGCTATGTGGTTGTTTTATGAGCCACCCCAGCCGGCCTATATGTACTGATGCATTGATAGTGGATAGAATCAATCATTCCTATACTTTTACCCACTCGTCAACCTAGTTACTTTCGGCCTTCATTCGCCCACGCCAGCCCGTTCAAGCGCCATCTTCAGCCAATTTTTAACTGGGCCGTATCTGTACTGCTCATTCAACATGTTCGCAATTTAAGCCTATTACTATAGCAAAATCCAAAAATTAATTTCTTAATTTTTTCCAAATTTTTGCCATTTTTTTCAATAATTTTTTATCTATTTCCCACATTTAATACCTATAAACAAATAAAAAAAATTCTACAACATAGATTTTACAACCTAATGCACACACGCTTATTACACTTTTTATAAATAATTTTAATATAAACTAATTAAACAATACCAATATAAATTTTTTTTGCCAATTTCAATATAAATTATTTTTACCAATTTTAATCTAAACTATTTTTTATCATTAAACACTCTTTCTCTAGAGAAAAACATTGACAATAACACATTAATATTGAACATTGGCATTTACTTTTAAAAAATATTGGCATTTTACTCCCAAAATTTCTAGTAAAACTCTCTTCCCTTTTTTATAATGGATTCACCATGAAAACATAAAGAAAAAAGTTTTTATGAATTTTATTTTTTTCATTATAATGATCACCACAAATCATTAATGTAAATACTAAAGGTAATTTACACTCGCATATAGATAAACATGTCATATAAATTTAGCATAACTAAATATCAAGTGTAATTAATAATTTATTGTAAGAAACGATATTCCTTAAGTATTCAAAAACTTATTAACATGATGTAATTTATTAGTGCTTTTTTAATAAACTAATAACTTGATTAATTTCAATAATGATATAAATCCAAAGAAATTATATGTACGATCATCCTTATTTTTCAATATGTCTAACCCTATGTCTTTTGAAAATCTTACGCTTGAGAATTAGATTTTGGTCATATTTTAAATTTATACTAAAGTGCAATAGTAGCAATCTCATTAAGAGGATGTACAATAATGCATATTTTCTTCATCATTTCTCATACTTTTTATAACACATATTTTGATATTTCTCACATTTCTTATAATATATTAGCACATTTGAAACAATATCAAAATAGATAAGATATTTCAATCATCTCGAGATTTAGTTCAAGTTATCTATTTAGCTAGTCATGCAAAGATTAACAATACACATATAGATGCGTCAAATTAATCATAACTTATGACATGGATATGACTATAAATAATACACGTGAATCATATGTTGTACTTATTATTTAATAAAAATTTTCTTTTCAAATAAAGAACACATAAAAAATATGTTATAAAAGGTCAATGCTCCCTTCAAAACAATCCCATAGGATGAATAACCCCAAATTCTTTCCGAAGATAAAAATGAGAAAAATACAAAGTTTTTATGAAAATATTTGTCAATTGATATTCAGTATGTACATGATGAAGCGCCATGTTTCTTTTTTCAATATAATCTCTAAGAAAGTATAATCTAATATCAATATGTTTTTGTTAGAGTGTTGTACTGGGTTTTTAGCAATACAAATGATACTTGCATTATCACATAAAATTTAAACATTTTCTAAAGTAACACCATAATCGAGTATAGCTCCTATCTAAAGAATTTAAGAATAACAATTAGTAGCCACATACTCAGATTTTAACAGTTGATTATGCTATAGACTATTTTTTCTAGATGACCAAGTAACAAGTAAATTATTCATAAAGAAACAAGTACTGCAAGTACTTTTCCTATGAAGTTTACATCCTCCAAAATCAGTATCAGAAAAGACTCTTAAAGTAATACGTGAATATGTAGATGGCCATATGCTAAAATCTCAAACCTAAGAATCCGTTTAATTACTTGAACATGTGAAGCACATGGGGATGGTTGAAATCGTGCATATAGACATACTACAAATTGTACCAACTCAATTAATTATGTGAGAGAAATCAAAGCTTCTTCGTTATTCTTATTATCTTCATCATCAAGGGTGTTCTTCCTATAATTATATGCACTTGTACCAGTAGCCACAACCATTAAAGTAAAAGCATCTCCAAAAATTATATTTTCAACATAATTATTATTATTGGACATGTGATGTAAACATGCAAAATTTATTAGCCAAAAGTTATCCTTCCTCACACAAAGTTCCTACATAGAAGAAGACAATGCCAAGTTCTTGTACTAGGGTTAGTAACATAACATTTAGAAATCTAGTACTGAGACACATGACACACATCAAAAAACATAACACAAGTATTCTTATGTAAAATTTTAGATCTATTATTAGTCATGTTAAGAGAAATATGCTTTTCTTAAATTAGACATTATCTTAGACTTTTCTCTTATTTATTACTTACCAAGTCTAAAATAAAATTTTATTTTATGTTCATCACTACCATAACTTTACATTTACATTTAGAAGTAGAAACAACACTAATATTAGTTCTACCAGTAGATCATATGACACCATTAGATTTAAATATTATGTTTTTAGATTTATCAATAATCTTAATTATGCTAGTACCAAGTGATTTAACAACAGCTAGAGTTTAAGTCTTAGAATAATTATAAAGATTATAACTCAAATTTGTTTTAAACTTTTGAGAACTAGTGTTTTGATTCAAGTTTTTACTTTCCATCTTTCCTTATAGGTAGGTAATCAATACGATTTAAAAGAGTGCCATAATTTTTATAAGAAATATACTGAAATTTATCCTTATTACCACAATTAGAACATAAAAAAATCTTATAAGTAGCAAGATCATCTTTTAGTTAAACAATTTTAACATCAATATCTTTTAACCTTATCTTAAGAGAATTACAATTATCACAACATGCTTATTATTTTTATCTTTTTCAAGATTAAGTTGCTTTAAAATAGAAGTAAATTTAGTATAGACTAAATCACATAATTTATAAGAATTATCTATTAAAGTTAAAGTTTTAAGTTTTACAATTTCATCATTTAATTGTTAACCCAAAGAATTTTATATCGTAATCTTTTAATCTTTTCTCTCTAATAAAATACGAAGTTTTTTAATAGCACGCCCTTATTATCACTATCATTGTTGATGTCACTATTGGTGATGCTTCTTCTACTTACCATCATATATAGCCCAATTATATTTTTCTTGTCTTACTGTTAACCTCCATATGTGACATGTTCAGCTCTGTTATTGTATCATTTTTAGAACTTGATATAGTTTGTAGATCTAAAGTCTTGCTTAAATGGATGCCTTCATCTTAACCTTTCAATGTTGAAAATGAACACCATAAAAAACAGAAGATCTAAAGACATATTTTCTAATCAACGGTTAAGATCAATTAAAAAAGATAATAATATAATTAATCTTGCTCTGATACCATTTTTTGTAGAATCGATTCACAATAATCAGAGTGTTGAATGATCATGGTAGTTTAAAATAAAATTTAACACTTCTCACTAATCACAAAACCTAAAAAACTATTTTCAGAATGTACACAAAACACTGGCTCATTTCTAAACAGATTATAGCTATATATCTGTAACTCCGATCCGATCAACCTAGAAATTTTATATAATAATTAGACAAAATTTACAAATAAAACCAACTGAAAACATCTCAATCAAACTTTTGTATATTAACATATTAATGAAACAAAATTACAGAATAGAAGGGTGACTAAAATTAATTAAACACTAATTAATTATAATGCGAGATCTAAATATAATTAATTGATCAAACTTTTCAAAATATAAGAAAAACACTCTAGATCAAAGAAATCAAACCAAAACATAGAGAAAATAAATTAAACTTAAATCAATCGCTAGGCATGAAAAAAAAGAGATTAATTATAACGCTAATCTTCCTTAAATTTTACCTTTATTACCTGCTTACAAAATCCACACAACAAACTTTGTGAATTTCCTATATACAAATCCCTAACATTTTATATTCTATTTATAGCAAAAATTCTCAAAGAAAAATATTTAAATATTCTTGAGATTTTATAACCACTAATGTGTTTATTTTCAACCATCAGATTCAAAACCGATGCTCTAGATTGCATCACGTCAGCAATTACACCAAAAACCATAGAGTACGATATATTTCAGGAGAGAATCTCGCTCGAACACTATTACATTATCTCCGCACTAGTCCGGCTATAACACGTGTCCTCTCCGGATCTCCTACACCTATGTGCAACACGTCTCTATGTCCGGCCCTACATATCAGCCATTGCGCCACCGCGTGCCCGTGCTTGTAATCGTTGACGGTCCTCCTAGCCCACTTATTAGCCTGATGTTTCCACTGCACGTGTGCCCGTGCTACTAGGGCACTTTCCGGTATCAACTCATTCCGCTAGCGTGTTAACTTATCGATCTGTCTGCCAAGTTAGCCTACTTGCTAGCCTAGTTAATTTTGGTCTCTTTTAGCTCATGCAACTCGTTCACATGCTGTTTTTAGCCCATTTCTAGATGGGTCGCAAATGTACTATTCATTCAAACTGATTGCAATTTTAGCACATTACTATAGTAAATTCTAAAAATTAATTTCACAATTTTTGTTAAAATTTTTTTCAAATGTTTTCTTCAATTTTTCATTTATTTTCCGCATTTAATATCTACGCACAGTCAAATAAAAAATATTTTTCGACATAGATATTTTATAACCTTACCTATGTTAATCCACACACACGCTCACCATAAATAATTTTAATATAAAAATTAATTAAATAATATTAATATAAAATAATTTTATCAATTTTAATGCAAATTATTTTTATCAATTTTAATATAAATAAATTTATTATTATTATTATTTAACACCTTGAAACAAATGAGTTTGCATCTTTGGAGCAGATATGTTATAACATATCTTTGAAGCAGAGACTGTGGGTTTATTTAGACGCAACTTTAACTAATTGTGATATTATTGAGTAAATTGTATAACAATTACTTGGCAACTATCAATTTATTGCAGCCACAAATCTATTGGAAAAATACAATAGAATAAATTCAGAGTTTTTCTGCAGGTACAACGGCTTAGTTTGTGCTGTTGTTTTGCAAAAATAAATGAATAGATAATAAAATCAGTTCTGCACTTTGTTCTGTTCTTGGTAGTCAGTATTCAGTTATGTACTTTGTTCGCATGTTTGAAGCAGAGATGTTATAACATGCACTTGATGTTAAAATCGTGTTTATTATACCTGTCTGTCTTTCCCAGAGGATCGGAGATAGATAAGGACGAACTCATTCGTCAGTGGATTGCATTAGACTTGATTAAATCAAACAGAAATGGTATCTTACCTGCATTTCTACTCGGGGAGATATTCATTGAAGTACTTGTATCAATATCATTTCTTCAAATTGTCAACACATCCTTAGTAAGTTAAATATTGGTTCAGTTATAATCTTTTTCCATTTTTTCATGAACAATAAGCTTTCTTAGTTTTGCTGTACTTAATACTAGTTGTAAATTATGCTATTCTATACATACATTTTATTCTAGGTACTAGCTGGTAGATACTATGGCAATATCCAAGTAATTTCAATTTTTATTTTCATATCTTTTTTGGTTTTGGTTAGGCTTATTACATGTTTAAGTGTTTAGTAGATCGTTATTATGATTTTTTTCCCCAAATATAGTTTGAATGCAATGCGGACAGATAGTTCTGATAAACTGACTATTTTTTATAGGTTACTGAGATGAAATGCAAAAATCCTCCTACCAGTGTTAAAGTGCATAGCTTGGTATATGATTTTTTAAGATATATTGCCAGAGATGAGCTCTTTATTTTGGATTATTGGCTGTAAGAAATCTCCCATTCCGCTATGCAGTATTAGCTAATTACAGTTGGCAATCTGAAATGCACGGAGAATTCATAGCCAAGGCCAAGGCGGCAAAGGCAGCATTTTTCAGAAATTGTGAGGCAACATTCCCTATTGCGGTTATATTCTCTATACTAAGATACTCATGTCTATTGTATCTAGTGGATGTCTCTTTTAAGAAATACCTACTTTAATTGGTAAATTGAACATTTAAGATATTGTAGAAGTGTAGTATACAGTGAGACTAAGAACCCGTTTTCTGAGGTCAGGTCTATATATATACAAGTCTAACAGTCTAACACCCTCGCAGTCGCAGCGGGAGAGGTACGGACATAGAGACTAGAGTGAAAACTGATGAACAAAGACACGCAGATAGGCCTTTGATCATGATATCGGTGAACTAATGCATCGACGGTACATGGAGTACCCGAACGAGTCCTAGAGCGACCTTGTGACGGACGAAGTGAATATTAATCTCAATGTGCTTTGTGCGACGATGGTGAACCGGGTTGGCGATCATGTAGACAACAATAACATTGTCACAGTAGATAACTGTCGCGGAAGCGATGGGTGTATGTAGCTCCTGTAGAAGCTGGCGAATCTAGCAGCACTCGGCGACGGCATGAGCAACGACGCGATACTCGGCTTTGGCGCTCGACCGAGACACCGTAGTCTGGTGCTTGGAGAACCAAGAGATCAGAGTTTCACTGAGGAAGATGCAGTAGCCAGATGTAGAGCGTCGGGAGTCAGGGCAACCCGTCCAATCCGCATCAGAGTACGCGATGAGAGAGTCAATGGGGCCAGAGCTAAGATGTAGGCCGGTGGACAATGTGCCCTTCATGTAGTGAAGGATACACTTAAGCAGCGTGAGGTGAGGTTCGCGTGGAGCATGCATGAAGAGACACACTTGTTGAACCGCATAAGTGAGATCAAGGTTTGTGAGTGTTCGGTACTGTAGAGCACTAGCAAGACTTCGGTACTGGGAGGGGTCAACGATGAGAGAGCCGTCGGTGGCATTGAGCTTGGCACAAGTGTCGACCGGAGCAGCGGTGGAGTGACATTCAGCCATGTCCGCACGCTAGAGAAGATACATGGCATACTGGCGCTAGGAGAGGAATAACCCGTGGGAAGAATGCGTGACAGAGATACCAAGAAAGTAGTGTAGAGGACCTAGATTGCTCATGGCAAAATCCGAGTGGAGTCGGGCCATAATGTGCTATAGGGTGGTAGTCGAGGACGCGCGTAAGGATGATGTCGTCGACATAGAGAAGGAGGTAGACGGTGGCATCCCCGGTGTGAAGTACGAAAAGGAATGTATCAGAGACAGAGGTCAAAAAACTAAGTTGCCGAAGATAGACAGCAAAGCGCTGGTACCAATCCCGAGGGGCCTATTTGAGGCCGTAGAGAGAGCGCTGAAGGAGATAGACGTCATCGGGACGGGATGAGTCGATGAAGCCTAGATGCTACTGGCAGTAGACAGTTTCTATCAGATGACCGTGAAGGAAAGCATTCTTTATGTTAAGCTGATGAATCAGTCAAGAATGCGAGGCAGCGAGGGTAAGCACAACTCGAATGGTGGAAGGCTTGACAATGACTTAAAGTCTCGTCGTAATCTATGTCGAGACGTTGAGAGAAACCTCGAACTACCTAGCGTGCCTTGTGATGGGCAAGCGATCCATCGGAGTGAAACTTGTGTTTGAAAATTCACTTGCTGGTCACAACGTTGGCACTGGGAGGATGAGGTACGAGGTGTCAGGTCTCATTGTCCATGAGGGCCTTGTACTCATTGGCCACAGCCATGAGCCACTGAAGATCGGCCAAGGCAGAATGGTGAGTAGCTGGGATGGGTGAGACGATGCAATGAACTATGGAGAGCCCGTATCGCTGGGGGACGGAGGGACCCGGTTTGAGATCGGGTGATCATATGAAAGGAGGTGAAAACAATGGAGGCCGCATGGTCCGATGGCAATATCGGTTGTGGGGCTGAGTCGGAAGGAGTAAGGGTGATAGCGGGATGAGATCGGCGGCTGTAGGTCCGAAGAAAGGGCTGGACGAGGTCAACCTAAGCCGATAGGAGGGTGGGGGTCGATGGAAGTAGGTGAGTCAATAGAGGTTGGTGAGCCGATGGAGGGTAGTAGGCCGATGAAGGTTGTGGAGCTGATGGAGGTTGGCGGGTTGATGAGGATGACGGAGCTGATGGGGGTCCAATCGGTATGACAGCAAAATGGAGAAGACTAGGGTAGTCATTTAGTGGATCCTCAGGAACGACCAGTGATTGAGCCAATGAAGGGTGGCGAGCCGATGAAGGTTGTAGAGCCAATGGAGGTTCTAGAGCCGTTGGAGGTTGGCGGACTAATGAGGATGATGGAGCTGATGGGGGTCCGATCGGTATGACAGTGGAATGGAGAAGAGTGGGATTGTCGTTCAGTGGATTCTCAGGAACGACCGGTGTGGGCTGCGGAGGTGTGGTTGGTGGTAAAAGTCGGGATGGTACAGTGTGGGTGAGAAGGAAGTCAAGGTCACCAAACAAAGGTCCAGGGTGGAGTAAACTGAATGGGAAGCATGACTCGTCAAAAACGATATGTCGGGAGATGATGATTCGATGGGTAGAGAGATCAAGACAACAGTATCCCTTGTGGGAAGAGAGATAGCCAAGAAAGATATAGACGGTGGAGCGTGGTGCGAGTTTATGAGGGGTGGTGGCTATCAGATTAGGGTAGCAGAGACACCAAAAATATGTAAGTGAGAGTAGTCGGGTGTGTTGTGATGCAGAAGAGTGTAGGGAACATTGTGACGAATGGAAAAGTAAGGGCGCCGATTCAGCAGATATGTTGTAGTGTTGAGTCCTTTAGCCCAGTAGAGTGTAAGTAGATAGGCGTGAAGAAGTATGGTGCGACTAATGTTGTTTAGGGTACGAAGGAGGCGTTCGGCCTTACCGTTTTGAGGGAGGTGTAAGGGCAGGAAAGGCGAAGGTGGATGCCACGAGAGGTGAGAAAGGCTTGGATGGTATGGTTTACAAACTCCGTGCCATTGTCAGTCTGTATGGCTTGGATAGGGAGGTTGAATTGAGTTGAAATATAATTGGTGAAGTCGATGAGATGGGAGGTAACCTCAGACCTGCATGTGAGAGGGAAAGTCCAGTAGTAGTGTGCATAATCATCAAGTAGAGCAAGATAGTACTGATAGCCTAAAACACTTTTAACTGGAGAAGTTCACACATCACAGTGAATCAGTTCAAAAGGTCTAGAGGTACAAGAGGTAAATGAGGAGAAAGACAGCTGCACATGTTTGCCAAGTTGACAGGAGTGGCAGATAGTGGGGCTATGGTGGTTACTCTGGATGGAGGCGCTGCGACGAAGAGTGGCGACAGCGGCAGAGTTGAGGTGACTAAGGCGAAGATGCCACAAGTTAGTGGAGATAGCAAGTCTGATGTGGAGAGTGGACGGCACATCAGGGATGGTGTAGAGGTCGCCACTACTATTGCATCGAAGCATCTCATGTCGGGTTGGGATATCCTTCATAGAGAAACCAGAAGCGTCAAATTCAATAGAGTAATTGTTATCTCTGGTGAATTGACGGACATAAATCAGATTGTGGACGAGGGAAGGAACGATTAAGACATTGTGGAGTGGAAGTTGGATGTGGGTGTAGGCAGGATGGAGTCACCGTGGCATCTGATAGGAAGAGATTGCCCATTGTCGACAGTGACGAAGGATGAGGAGGAAGGATGGTAGAAGAGTAGTATACCATCTGATGATGCCATATGGGATGATGCACCAGAGTTCAGCACCTAGGGGTGCTGGAGTTGGAGCGTCATTTGGTTGGAGGCGGTGATGAGGCTAGCCTGGTTCCATAAGAGAGCCGACTGGGTGGTTGGCGAGGGTGTGATTGGCTGAGGCGATTGTACGGGGACAAAAGCCAAGTAGGCCTAGGGGTGTGCATCGAGGACCCCAGGCTACTAGTCGATGGGGCTACGTAGCTGGGGTTGAGGTGCCCAGGGGTTGTAGCAGAGCCACGGACCCATGGGACTAGCCAGCGGGGTAGGGATAGGAGTAGGGCACGGTTGCATCGGACCGCTCTAGGTCTTGCCCTTGCTGTTCCCTTTGCTTTTGCCATTGCCATCAACGCGGGCTTTGTTGCTGTGGCCGAAGCTAGGACTGCCAGAGCTGTGAGAGGAGGTAGTAGCGCATGGTGGGCTATAGCTGATGGGGTTGTTGCAGCCATGATCGGCTACGGCGATGAGAGCGGTGTGGGCCACAGTCTTCTCATCGTTGGCCAGGCGAAGTTCCTTGAGAACCAGCATGTCGTGAGCCCGAGCGAACGTGGGAAGAGGGGTGGAGTTGGCGATGTCATCGGCGATGTTGGAGAAGCGAGGGTTGAGTCCTCGCAAGAGGGGCAAGGACGAGTTGTGAGTCGGCTATAGAATGGCCAACATCACGGAAGGCTGTGACCTTGATCTTGAGGCATTGACAGTATGAGGAGGCAGATGAGTCCCCTTATACCATGGAATAAAACTCATTTAGGAGGAAGATGATGCGCGGCTACTTATTTGCTTAGAAGAGCCGCTCAATGGCCACCTAGAGATCGCGGGCGGTGGGATCGGTGTCTTCCATGGCAAGGTCGAGAACAAAGTTATCGACTGAGCTGAGCAACCAGCTACGCACGCAGCATTCGATGATGTCCCACTGGGGGTCATCGGGGCGAGGTGGAGCAGAGTCGTCGATATAGGAGCGAAGACCAAACTTGCCACATAAAGATTTAAAGAAAAAGACCCACTTAGAATAATTGACGTTGAGGTCGAGAGAAATCGGAACATGGGATTTCACGTTGCCGGCGGCGTAGGGTGGGGAGAACATCGGATTGCCCGAGGTAGTGTCGAGTGCGCCGATATCCGGAATGGATCCGGCAACTAGGAGAGTGCCGGAACCAAGAGCAGACTCGGTGGTCATGGTCAAACGCGGGAGGGGGCGTGAGAAGCCGATGGGAAGGAAAAACGAGAGGGAGGGCACGGGCGCGAGAAGAGAGGTGGCGTCCGAGAGGTGTGAGTATTGAGCTGATGGGGGCGAGCATAGGGCCGATGTGGAGCGATGCGCCCTAGCTGATGAGAGTAGATAGGTCATAGGCACGAGAGGGTTTACGTCTGGGAAGTGGGGTTTCACGTCCGTGGACACGTGGGCGCAATTGAGTAGGGTGAACCTGAAAAATAGGAGAACGGGCACGAAGAAAAGAAAGTTCGCGTCCAGGAAACATAAATTCGCGTTTGTGGACCCGTGGACGTGTCGAAGTGGTGCGGACGCAAGGGGAGAAATTTTGTGTCCGGGAGATAGGTTTCATATCCGTGGACAGGTAAGCATATCAGAATAGCAGGAACCTGAAGAGTGTTTTAGCCGATGGAGAACGGGCAGGTCTAGCCGATGGAGAGCGGGAGCGCAGAGGGGTGCCGATGTAAGAAGAAAGGAAGTTGCACCGATGCAAGAGAAAGCGAAGGTGGGTTTAGACGAGACGAGGAGACGGATGAAAGCCGTCTGTTTGTCACACGGTGGAAGTGACGAGTAAGCAAGGAAAAATACCAGAGGAGAAGGTCTACGACGGAGATGAGGCGTCAGCTCGCCGATAAGAAGGTTGCTAGCGTACCAGGGATATCTGAACTCGCTCTGATACTATACAGAAGTGTAGTATACAGTGAGACTAAGATCTCGTTTTCTATAAGAGATATTGGATCTATATATATACTTAGTTTAGCGGTCTAACAGATATCTCAATATCTCATACTTGAGGATAATGAGAATTTAGATCTCTCAAAAACATGCATCAAAGCGCTACCCTTGTTTGTCGGAACTTTTGATAAGCTAAAATATTTCAATGCACACGGATGTGGCAAACTTCGGAACTTACCTTCGAAACATTGGTGATCTCAAGAGGCTAGAACACCTCAACCTATCATGTTGTCCTGAAATTGGCGAATTACCTGTATCTATTTACTGTCTTCGTGAACTTCAGTTGCTTAATCTATCAATTTGCACCAAGCTTGAGTTACTGCCTCATCAATTTGGTAGCTTAGCAAGTTTAGAGAGTCTTGACTTGGCAGGATGCTGTAGGCTTCAGCAACTACCAGAATCGTTCGGTGGCCTCTCTAAACTTTGTTCTTTAAGCTTAGCAAGTTGCTCTAGGCTTCGTCGATTGCCAGATTGTATTGGTAACTTGTGTAGTCTAGAGTACTGAACATTTCGCATGTTCATGTTGAGCTATCGGATTCACTGTGCAAGCTACAGACTCCAAGTACTGACTTCATAGGTCGTGATCTACTGAAATGTTTTGGATATGCTCATTGCTGTCCAGTCTGCAATTCTCAGTTGAATGGCAAGACCAAGAGGTCAATGACTCTGAAGTTACTACTAGTACTTAGTAGAGAATGTTAACTAGACATTTCAGCTTAGTGACTGAAGAGATTGGGTGTTGTATGAATGGTTTTTCTTGTAACCAAATGGACCAGGTTACTGCGAAGAGAACCATGAAATTCAGAATACAAACGGACAGTTGAACACTGTTAGGGATGTGAAACAGGATATATGCTAGTAGGTATGAAGTATCTTGATTTCTTTATACTACTGTTGCGATGCTGTAATCTTTTTGCTGAAAAACATGTAATGCAACGAAATCCTCCCCAGCTTGGCTATCAAATTATGTGGATCACCGTTTGCATTTGGTGCTCATGTGTTGGCTAAAAAATAGTTTGGTGCTCAGGTTGCTGTGATCTTGCAATGTGAAAGTGAAACTGAATAAAACTGAAACCCATGGGTCACTCTTACCAGTTACTTTGAACCAAGGCTACATCTACTGCGTCCAAAACTAACCCATCACAGTTCACACCTCGCGCGCCATCGATCAAACTCCTTCCCGCCAATGCGCTAGCATCTCCTCCAGCTATTAATCTCCTCGCCGGCAACTCGCGAGCTCATCCCTCCAACGATGGCGCCACCTCGCCACGCCCACCTCCTCCTCGCCATCACCATCCTATCCTTCCTCTGCCACCTGCCGCGTCCAGCAGCGTCACCGTCGTCCAATGCTGCTGCTGCCGTCTCCCCGTCTCCGTCCTCACTGCCACAGCTGCGTACGATGATGCAACCCAGCGTGCTGCCGCCACGGGTGTCGGAGCTGCCGGCGAACCCGTTCACGGCGAAGGCGGCGTTCGTCCGGTACTGGAACCGGAAGGTGCACAGCAACCGCCCGCACCCGGCCTTCTTCTTCGCCAAGCTCTCCCCGCTGTCCGCGCCCGACGCGGCGGCGTTCACTGCCCTCGCCGCCGCCGGCCAGCTCGGCTCGAGGATCCGCGCGTTCTGCGCCGCGGCGTCCCTGCTCTGCCCCAAGACGCCCGCGTCGTCGTGGTCGAAGTCGTCGTCCGGGGAGGGCGCAGCTGCCGCCTCCTCCGACGGGGGCGGCGCGGCGCCTTTCAAGAACTACGAGAACGGAAACTTCAGCAGCTACGGCAACAGCGGCGGCGGCGGCGCCGACCAGTTCGCCGTGTACTCGAGCGGAGAGAGCAGCCCCGTCGACTCGTTTCGCCGGTACGGCAAGGGCTCGCAGGGGCGGAACGACTCGTTCACGAGCTACGAGGCGGAGGGCAACGTCGGGACCGCCAACTTCACCTCGTACAACGCCGGCGCCACCGGCGGCGCCGGAGGGTTCTCCTCCTACTCCGGCGAGACCAACACCGCGGCCGTGTCCTTCGGCAACTACGACCACGATGGGAACGGCCGGTCTCGCGAGTTCACGGCGTACACGCAGGACGCGAACACCGGCGAGGAGAGCTTCGCCGCGTACGGCAAGACCGCGAACGGCGCCGTCGAGTCCTTCAAGACGTACGGCAACCACTCCAATTCGATCGCCTCCGGCTTCGTCAACTACGGCGATAGGTCGAACGGCGCCGCCGACACGTTCTCTTCCTACGGCGTCAACGGCAACACCCCGGAGAACACTTTCAAGAGCTACGCCGCCGAAAGCAACGCCGGCGTCGACGACTTCAAGGGGTACAGGGATGACGCCAACGTCGGCAACGACAGCTTCACGTCCTACGCGAACAACGCCAATGGCGCTGGCGCCGACTTCGAGAGCTACGGCAAGTCAGTGAACCCGGGGAGCGTCATGTTCAAGGGCTACGGCCTCGGCTCCAACCCCAACCACCGCATCGGGTTCACGCGCTACTCCGGCGACAACACAACCTTCAAGGAGTACTCCAACGACGGCGTCGAGTTCAAGGAGTACCAGAACATGTCAAAGCTGGAGGTCTCCAAGCTGGAGGCGGAGGCGACGGCCGCGTTCCGGCCACTGCCGAGGTGGTCGCCGGAGCCAGGGAAGTTCTTCCGAGAGCGTGACCTCGTCGCCGGAACCCGAATGCCAATGCCGGACATCACGGACAATCTGCCGCCACGGGCATTCCTGCCACGGGACATCGCCGCGAAGATCCCGTTCGACGCCACCGCCGTGTCAGCGCTGTTCGGCGCGGCGCCGGGCACGGCGATGAGGCAGGTGGTGTCATCCACTGTGGCCGAGTGCGCGCGCCCGCCGAGCCGCGGCGAGACGAAGCGGTGCGCGACGTCGGCCGAGGACATCGTCGACTTCGCCGTGGAGATGCTCGGCGACAACATCACCGTGCGCACCACGGACAACACGGCGGGCAGCGGCGGGGAGGTCAGGTTCGGCAGGGTCGCCGGGGTCGCCGGCGGCAACGTGACGCTGTCCGTGTCGTGCCACCAGAGCTTGTTCCCGTACCTAGTGTACTACTGCCACTCGGTGCCAAGCGTCCGGGTGTATGAAGCCGACATCCTGACCGTCGATTCCAACCAGAAGATCAATCATGGCGTGGCAATATGCCATCTTGACACGTCGGATTGGAGTCCGAATCACGGAGCATTCATCGCGCTCGGTGGAAAACCCGGTGAGATCGAGGTGTGCCATTGGATCTTTGAGGGGGATATGACTTGGACAGTAGCAAATTGATGGGTCGATGTGATTATAGACATTGGATTGGCTTGTCTATGTTCATTCTGTTCAAAGACAAGAAAGATTTTGACCCTTTTTTTATTTTTGAGAGTGCACACCTCAAAATATGAATTTGTGTGTCATTGTGCTTCCCTATGACGACTTGAAAAGGACTGCATTTGGTTTGACTTCTAATTGTCATGTTGCACATTTTGTGCTTGTATGAAACTTTATCCTTTTCACTCTTTCAGAATTGCACAGATGATAAAGCAGATTGCTCAGTTATTTGAGTGTTCCAAGTTTTGTCCAACTCTCATTGAAGGGGTGAAGTATGTATAGAAGCATTGTCTGATAACAAATACAAGACCTTGGCGGAAGAATTAGTGTTATCCAAAATTTTTAAAGCATTTATAAAAAACATTTTAAAGAAAAAACAATCTGTTTCAATTGCACACTGTCTTAATTAATCAATCAGGAATGTACACTCCCTCAATAGAACTTCCAAAGATTTTTGGGGTTATGAATATTTTATAGTCATAATGTTAATCAAAATGCAGTCCTGCATTGCAGTAAATTACTAGTAAAGTAGTACACCCTCTGTCCAAAAAAAGGAACATCTGGCTAACTATATCTAGATTTACAATTTGGTTGGTAAAGCGGTGGTTTGGAAGCACTTTGTGCATGCTGAAGTGCAGCTTGTTGGCTAATCCTTACCTAGAACCTAGCAACAGAAGTGTGAACCTGTTGAGAAAAAAATGTTGACGGTCGACTAGTGGCACGTCGACTATGACACTCTCTAGCACAGAGTTTCATCCATAATGACTGAGAAAACGTCGGTGGGGAAGTCGAGCTCCACGATGGCTACATCGTCGTCTCCGGCTCCGGCACCGGACAGCCCACTACGGACGAATGGAGCATTGCCAGGGTGGTGAAGAAGGTAACGGTGGCAAGCTGATGGTGGAGGAGGTAGATGGCAAGCCCAATGAGCGGGATGGTGTGGCCCTTCGCCACGAACAGGAAGATAGCTAGGTGTGAGAGAGGCCATGGTTTCCTGAAGTCAAACGATCAGAATCCATGATTTGGTGAGAAGCGAGTGCTGCCCAACTTTGTCGGTGTGATTTATGGATACACTGTAACCCTATGGCAGCAAGTAATGATATTACTGCGGGTTGGTACGCTGATGCACTCAGACAGTAGTACTCTGACGTATTAATTCAACACTAGCTGTACTGCAGACTTTATTTTAGTAAATTTAACAAATTAGTTGTAAAGATAAAAGTCCCAAATTACTCTCATTAATAAGAAAGTGATAGTAGTGCTGGTTGATCAGTATCGGCTAAAAACCAATACGTACGGAATGGGATAAAAATCCACCGTTCCCTCTTGTGCAACAAGAAAGAAATAAATGATATACCGTGATCCGTGGCAATACAAACCAATTCAATCTACATTGCCTCCGGGTCCCACTAGTGCAAATAGATAATAGGAGAGGAGATGCTTGAACAGGTGACAACCAAGCAAGCCACGCTCTCCTCTTTAAATTTGACCCGATCTAAGACACGCTGGAAGGGACTCGTAGTGCATTCTACTACCTCCTCTGCAGGATGCCGTGTAGGATTTGGATCCAGCACTGCTAATGCGCCACTGACGAGGGGGCTTATTTGTGTTGGACGTGAGAAACAGCACAGTTGAGTGTCCATATGGTATAAAAAAAAAGCACTGAGCTCAGCTCGAACCGATGCTTAGAAACATCAAAAAAAAAAAAATCAAATATCTAACCAAAGGTCACAAAATTAACACATCACAGAATCAATCTCTACAACGTTTATCGCGTTGGAATTGGAAGAATAGAAATCAAATTACATGGCGCTGGAGACCTAGATCACCCATTTTACCATTCGTCGTGGTGAAGCCTGCCCACCTACTACCCTACAAAAAATTGTTGATAGCAACATTAGTAGGAGAGAAGAGAGGACAAAGATGGACGAAGAGGAGGATGCGGAGAAAAGGATAAAGAGGTGCTAACCTCTGTCTTCATAGTTCAATCTAGGGATTGTGGATTGGACTTGTAAATAGCCGTTTGGATTTGTGTCCAGAATGAGGCCTGTTTGATAATGGCACCTTCATCCTCCACCTCCTTGATGTTTCAGGCTATGACGAAGAGGACGAGGCGACTCTAGATCTAGCGAGGGAGTAGTAGATAGGGAAAGTAGCTATCGCGTTGAGAAGCCACACTGACTAGATCTGGCTATCCTAAGTTTATGCCAGCTAGATTCGCTAGCCCATGAGATCCAAACAGCCGCCGCACCATAAGAGGCGAGTCACACCAACTGGTTGCCCTAAGCTCATGGCGGCTAAATCTATTAGCCCTTGAGTGCAAAACGATTGTCATGATGTGAAAGGTGAGCCATTGCCAAAGTTGATCTCACTATGAGAATAAAGGGGATAGCAAGGATGAGGACCGGCAGTGGCGGGGATGAAGAGGCATGGTGTCGACGATGGTGAGAAAAATGAGAGAGGAAGATGATAAGTACCGATTTTATTTTATAAACTGGTATTGGTACATCGGTGTTGGTTTTTTAATAAATTGGTACCGATAAAGTATAATATATACCAGTTCTAAATTTGAATCCTTGTCAGGCATAAAAGACAAAAAATACATAATTTGTGCTAGTTTCTAGTTTTAAATGAACTGATATAAAACCATTATCTATTTTTCTTTACTAGTGAATAATCGGTTCTAAGGTCTCTAGGTTACTATTCACCAGTCAGGTTCATTGTATCACCATGTTTGATCGGATGTTTTATTTAATATAGCGTATGTGCTCGCCGCCAAACCTCGTGGGTGAAGGTCCGATCAAGGAAAGACGGTGGTTTGGTCACGCGAAGGCTTGAGAGATCTTATTAACTCCAGTGCAAGTCCTTAAGCTTTGAGATTCAAGAGTATGCCAGTCAATTTGACCCTGTAATTGACAAGTAGATGAGATGAATAGGTCAGTCGGACGATGGGCCGATACAAGCTCTCGTTATCGGCTGGCCGCCAATAGAACTGAGTTGGTCATCGGTTGCGTTTGGATGGTTTTTGCTATCAGTTGATCGTCGATAGGGATTGGGACGTTCTTCCATCGGTTAGGGAACCGATGAAGGTGTAGGCAGACGTCGACGAAGGATGTGATGGTTCTGGGTGTAGTGAAAACGAGATCCTGATTCATTGGCCACAGAGCCGATGGGGACACAAAAGGGTATGCAAAGGATAGCAAAGCATGCGGGATCCCTCCTGATTGCTGACGGAAGTTGTAGCGCTCAAGCATCGGCTGAACAGCCGATGGAGCCGTGAGAGATAGACGCGTGAAACGGATTAGAGGACCTATCGACCAAAGAGCCGATGACACTCTATGGCATCCGAAGCGCTTCGTGGGGCCCGATCCCTCGCAAAGCCACGTGGGTCAGTGACCGTGGTAACAGCGTCGTTAGGACCAGCCTCGATAGATCGAACCCAATCAAGACAGTATGAGGCTGGGGACTAATGACATAGTGACGACAAGGAAGAAAAGAGGCGAGTTCATCGGCTACCTACCGGTCGAACGTGCAACACAGGCCTACATCTAAACCCATCGGCCGCTCGAGCCGATGGGCAACAAGACCTGCTAGGTCTCGACGTCGGCCACATAAGACACGAGTCCTAGAAGATCGAACCGAACTGAGACAGTACCAGGAATCGTTCGACGTTTTCGGATTGACCCCAAGAGAATCGATTGTTAGATGATACGCGAGACGGATGTGAGGCCTGTGTTGAGGATAACTTGTCGGCTACTCACTCCGACAAGATGCTGCATGAAGACCCGCCAAGGTGCCGGCTCAAACCATCGCTGTCAATCTCATAGGTCGAACCTAACCGATGCAGCACGAGACCGTGGATGAAGGAGATAGACCAACGCGCCGGCGTACCTCTCGCGAACATGATGAGGTACGCTCGATCCGACTAAGAGGTTGAATATAATCGATGCAGCCTTAGAAGGAGAAGAGCATATGATAAGAAGACATCTCTAAAGGTATACGTGCATCGACCGAAAGACCGATGACTAGACGTGACGGTCGATGGAGATCTTCTGAAGACGGGTGCGTATCGGCTTAGGAGTTAATACGCTGGGTGTGTTGCTCAAGATATAGATAACTCATCGGCTAACCTCTATGATGAAACGTTGGATAGAGACCTACAAACCTATGGCTCAATCTACTGTTGGTAGCTTCATAGGTCAAACCTAATCGATGCAACACGGAACTGACGACGGTACAGAGAGCTTGGTAAATCGATAGACCTCGTACGAACGTGATGCGGTACACTCAATCTGACTAAGAGATCGAACCTAACTGATGGAGTTTTAGATAGAGTAAGATATATCGGAATAGTGGCGGGACTTACCCCTTCGCCAGAGATCGGACTTAATTGATGCAGCCCCGTGTCAAGAGTCAAAACCCGCCTGTAAAAACTTAGATGAGCTAGAGTGGCGATGTGCCAAAATTGTATCGATCGAAAAATGATTTACTGGCTTCCAGGGGTCTATATTTATACCTTGGCATTACAGAGTTCGACGTGGTTACAACAATTATCGGACGTTATTTCTTAAAAATATACTGAACTAACTAAAACTTCCTATCAGTATAACATACAATTTATAGATAAATTACTCTACCGTGATTTTTACGACTTCTCCTCAGACTCAGTCTTATTTTCTCACTTGTTCGATCGGCTTCTAGACTTACTAAATTTTGATATTAACAATCCTATACGTTTATATCGATGCCAATGTCTCAAAATTTACACCACTCAGCATTCTAACAACGGTGTTATATTAGTTCGGTTCACAGGAGCGTGCGACAATAAGACGGTCGGATACAGTGATCCATTGTCCTCTCGTGCAATGTTTTTGCAAAGGAAACAGAATAAACGTACGAGCAATCATTGCACGCAACCACATGCATTATCTCATGCGACCCGTGAGCAATTAATAATCTTGATCTGTTCGATGAGATTTTGTGCATGTTTTTAATAGGTAATGCGCACATGGGGATGGCTCGCAGCTAACATGCGCACCGGGATAATAAAACAACGATGCATATTTTCAGTGTCGGCATTATTTTGCTAATTGAGAGGAAGTTGATTGGTGACATCAATAAACGGGAGTGAAAAAACACCCGGATAAACGCTAAATGGAAATATAGTCCCTGGTGAACCAATGCAATCTTAACAAATATTAAGCATGGTCGGTGAATACAATTTGGGTAGACAATATATCCGGAAGGAACGATACTCTCCTCGGATTAATGGAAACCCGTCCCTGTAGCATCACCATTAGAGGGCAAGTTAATCACGTCATTTGCCCAGCAGCTGATCTCTCAATGCGCATGCATGGAACCCAAGCAAGACTAAAAGGCAGTGTAGTGCTTCGGCCAGGGGCAGCACATGTATATGGTAATTACACACATGGAAATATTCTCTCCATATCAGTCTAGAATGGAAGTATGTATTATCGTACCACAAGCCAATAGAATTATTATAAGAATAATCTTTGCTAAACGGAAGGCCTGCTTATGGAAGGAAATTATTGGTTGGCCATGCAAATACTGATCGAGCCATGCATGCCCTGGGCTGTAAATCGCCTACTCCTCGCTATAAAACCATGTCATTTCCTCCACACAGGAGAGGGGAGGACACAACACAGAAGTCATGGACACACGCTGAGAACACGCACCATGGCTGCCCAAACATCGAGCACACATACACTCTGTGAAGAAAAAGCACTTGGCTGCAGCCCACACGAGAGATTATCAGAGCACTATATTATCAGGAGTACTTATTCGTGATGGTGCCGGCCGGCCGGCGAGCCGTTGGAGGTGTCAGTACTTCCGCTGCTGCTGTCGGTGATGTCTTCACGTCCACGCCGCCACTGCACCATCTGTGACACTTCCGGGAGGTCGCCATGATAGACACTGGTGATGACGTCAAGCTCGCCGCTGCCGGTGACATCGACAAGCTGATAACTGCTGCCGATGATGTCCTTGCGCTGATGGTAATCACCAGTGACGACACCCTTGCGTTTGTCACCACCGCCGGCATCATCCCGACCTCGTGTACACCGTGGTCAGTGGAAGTGCTTGCATAATCAAAGACTACAAGCTCGTCTACGCCGCTAGTATACTGGAGACAATGTCTTCACACTCATCGGCGCCGTTGGCATATGTGCGCTACAGACGGTGTCCTAGTGATTGCCCACGATGGCGTCGTCATCACGCCGACCATGTATTGCTGCCGGTGACGACCTCGAGTTCATTGCATTGCTGACGATGCCTCGCCAACCTCGACGGCAACATCGCCACAGTTGTGCCGCTGCCGGCGTTCTCAGGGCTGCCTCCGGTGACATCTGACGACTCATATAGCTCCCTTGACAGCCACCGGAGGTGTTCACACAGAGATAGAGTGCTCACAACAGAGGCTGAGCACACACACAGCAGAGAGAGCCTCATCACAACACACACGTACGGCGAGAGACAGTCTGCATCACAACACACGCGTGCACAACTGATGCACCCGACGTGAACAACCAATACACGCAAGCAGTCCAATCTGCTGCCATGATTAACTTTACTTGGCTTTTCTTTTCTTCCGTTCATGCATGCAGGATGCTTATCAATACAGTCGTGGCGTTGCCGCCCGGAGTCACCATCGTCATCAACAACAAACGAGACGAGATGAGAAGCCATGCCAAGTCAATCTTCGACAAGCAACGTCCCTGCTGTGCTAGGGAGTCCTCAACCCGCGCCAATGCCAACTCGCCACCGGCGACGCTCTCACTCACCGTCAACAATGTCTAGCCGCATGCGAGCTACTCATCACTACGTCGGTGCCGTCCTAGCACTTTGTGTCGTGCCTGCTGGTGTCCTATTGACCTCCTCCTGGTGATGCGTGTGCACCATTGTCGCCGCCGGCGTCGTCTATTCGCTCGTTGCAGCCGGCGGCCAGAGGAGTGCCATATTTGATGTCCAAGCGTTCGACGTCACCACAAGAGCAGTCCTCGCGCGGTCATGCGGTCATTGCAGCTGTCCGTGTTGGAATCAATCTCCGGAGGGGGAGAGGCTCGCCCCATGTTCCTAGTCGAGCTGCTATGATCGGAGGCGCCCCAACAGAATTTGGGATAAGTCTCCGATCGCCCAGCGCACATACAAGAGGGCCATCCGATTCCTGGAACGCACCTTGTCATTCCCAGGCTAGGCTACACCCATAAATTCCCCAACCCACCAATGCTGAGTAAGGCTGACTCCCACGCGACCAATTCGACGATCTTATGGCATCATCCATGTCATACTCCTGGCAAATAGTTGCTGCCTCGTCGGAGATCGCAGTTGCACCATCAATGACGTGCTGCGGAATCCAACGCTTGATCACTGAAATCGACACCAACATCGTGATGCCAGCTTATTAGACCGCCGACGAAGACAACTATGCTTAACGCTGCCTTCTAGTTACAGGAGTGCATGCGTGCATAGACATATATGCACACTGTTATATGTGCATACATGTGCATCTCCCTGGAAACATACACATGCACATCCTAGTGTTCGTGACACCCACAGCCGTAGCTGTCTACTGGTCGTGATCGGCAAGCTATAACTCTTGCCTGTTATTACTCCCTCTATGCCAATTTTCTTTTATGTTGCTATTATGTCATCAAGTCTCCAAGGCTAAGCGTGCATCCCTGCATGCTTACATTCAATGAATCTACATCTTTTATGCATCGTTCAAGGACCGACGAGGTCGTGGATGATGCCGACGCCTACCTAAATCCGCTACACCATCTCTATACACACAGTTTGACAATGATATTAATGTGTATTTTCAATGAAAATGCTATGGCATCCATATAACGAAAACTTTATATAAACTCCTCTATAAAATTTCATATATGAATTTAAATTACGTTGTTATAAAAACTTGGATGGGGAAATAGGCACCCACCCACGCCTCAGCCTCAGGCTCTCTGATCATCTCTTTTGATCTCCCCCTGAGGCACCTCCCTCCTTGCTAGTGGGGGCTGTGTGTGCTGGTGTGGAAAAGGGGTGACACTAGCGAGGGTGAGGAGCAGGTGCGGGCCGGCATTGGCGTTAGATTCGGGACTAAAGCGTGGTGGAGATTAGGTAAGATGATGGTGGACGATCTCATCTGCTGACCGAGTTTTGGTGCTACATCGTAATATTCAGCTTACCAGCACTTGTGGATGATGTGCTGAAAGTTGAAGTACCGAAATAAAAGACCGTATGATTCGGAGACTCGTGATGTTGTTTTTCTTTGCGTTTGTAAAGATATTCTTGATATAAAATTGCGATCAAAGTCACGTATGGACAAAAAAAAGTTAAACATGAGAGAGCCAGAATACCTGATCACATGCCACGGCCTCCGTGCACGCTTCCTTGGTTCCTCCCCGCATGGCTTCACCCAAATTGCTCGGATCGTAGTATCAACGGAAGGAAAAAAAAATGCGAAACAACATTTGGCTCGGATACTAAGTACCAACCGACCAGCAAACAACTAACACTTGTATTCTAGAAAGGAATGCACAAGGTTTATATACCAAATATAAGTCGAGTATTCAACTGTCCATAAACTAAAATACAAAAATATTCGTAAGAGTTATATAGCAAATTAGGCTAGTGTCCAGTCGATCTAACTCGGCTGTTGCATCCTCTTGTGATAGTCTGACATGGTTACATTTAGCTTTCTGTTCCTCGTTGTAGTGATGACAGAAAAGGTGTTGAATTGGAGGAAAGACCTCACAAAACAAGTAGTGGACAAGAATGGGAGAACACAACTCCACTTTTCTGCATCACTTTTAACGGGAATAATGTCCCACAATACAGTCGTTCCTGTACTACTAGCCAGCCCATTTCAGTTGTATCAGCTAGATTTTGAAGGATCATACCCATACACTTCGCTGCCTCCTCAGGCACAATGGAGACAGTTTGCTATTTTGTTTTTTTACCAAGAAACAGTAGGGGAGGCCCCTACGATATATTATTTTTTCTGTAGAATACAAAGTTTATGTACAGAAGAGAGAATTACAAAGTATCAATCCATAATTGAAAAAAAGAACGATCTACAACTCTAAGCCTAATTAAATGTAGATGTAGATCCTCTTTAATAGAGACTTCCCAAGAGGGGATAGTCGGCTGAACATTATTGAAGATTAAATTATTCCTTTGTTTCCATAAATTCCAGGCCACTAGAAAATTTCCATAAAACAAGTTGCCCCAAAAGTGACCTTTGTATCATTTTATGAAATTCCATATTCATATTCCATTGAAAACCGATGATATAACAACATCTTGTGCTGAACTGATATTAAAAAAACAAATGCTCCCTGGTTTCACGAACCCCTCTAGAACACAATGGGCAAGTAACTGGAACATCAGGAGGTTTGCAATTTTTCCTATCTAGAAGATCCCTGGTATTCACCCTATCCATTAGCAGTAGCCAAGCAAATACATGTCAAATCAAGGATAAAGTTATTGGGGGATTTAAAGAACAGAAGCTGAGCTTGTAAAAGAGCTGAGAAGTGTATTTGGCCGATCCCCAAATATAGCTCCATTTATCATTTACATCCAGCACTGAGAAATCAGCCAGCTCCTGAAGCAACTGAGAATATTTATCTAAAGCTTGAATTGATAGAGGTCTGTAAACTGATCCTGGACTTGCCTTGACAAGTGTTGTGCCACAGAGTCATTCTTATGCTTTGCAAAGGAGTACAATCTTGGAGAAAACTGAGATCGTACTTTTGCATTCCACATATCTTCTCAGAAAAGAATTATCACCTCTTCCAATTATTGGTCTTACAATCCCTCCAAAGAATTATCACATGTTCCAATTATTGGTCTTTTCAAATTGTAACACATCTTTCCACCAAAAGGAGCCACAAGGTCTTGAATTATGAGCACTACTAATGAGTAGTATGATGTTCAAATGAGATTGACCCAAGGGGCTGAAAACCTGTTATTGAACTTATGCACATGTTTAAATAACAAAGCTCTTTATTCTGCATTCTTAGATCAATGATACCAAGACCCCCTTGGGATTTTAGTCTACACACTTTTCTCCATGCAGCAAGCGATTTCTAGGTCGAGTTCAGATCCTTGCCTCTCTACAACCAATGCCTTCTAGCTCTATCAATTGATTCAATGAAATTGGCAAAGACAGAGTGCACATAAAGTACGTTGGCAAAGATGACAGAACTGAGTTTCCCAGAATTCCCACAAGATAAGAAAGCTGAGCTTGCAGTTATTCTTCTGTCAACCCTATCAGTTAGAGATGTTAAATAATAACAATGAAACAATGGTTTAAGTAAAATTAATAAAAATAATTTATATTAAAATTAACAAAAATTAGTTTATATTAAAATTAATATTATTTAATTGGATTATATTAAAATTATTTATAAAAATGTGGTGAACGTGTGTACGCGTTGATATAGTTTAGGTTGTAAAAATCTATACCGAAGGATGTTTTTTATTTGTATATAAGAATTAAATTCAAGAAAAATAGATAATAAATCACTGAAAAAATTTAGAGTAATTTCAGATGAAAATAAAATTAATTTTTAAAATTTACTACAGTAATGACTGAAATTGCTTCTAGACCAAATAAACAGTATAGATTCGGTCTAGCAGTAAATAGGCTGAAGGCAGCACGTAAATGGATTGGCGTAGGCTGAAGAAGGTCAAATATGACTGGGCTGATAGAGTGAACTAGCAAGCTGGCCAAGACGTTAGTAAGCTGACAGAGTGGCTTGGTGGCAAGAATCAGCCCAGCAGTGCAGGCGCATACGTTTGGCAAGAAAAAGGCTGATAGGTGGGCCAGTCTTATCAGTGGGCGCAAGTGCGAGGAGATGCAATGGATGACAGGCTAGTCAGGCCTATCAGTGAGCACGGGTACAAGCACGGGGAGACGTTGCGGCTAATAGGTGAAGCCGAAACAGGAGACGTGGTGCACGCGGAAGCGCGTGCTTGCGGATGTAGGAAATTCGGAGGCGACATGGCCCAATCAAATTGGTGCAGAGACATGTGAATAGTGATCGAACCGAATTCTTTGTGGAAAATTATCGGACTCTATGGTCCTTGATGTAAATCTGACATAACAAGCATCCATTTTAAATAAACAATTATGAAATCTTAAGAGTAGTTAGGTATTTTTTTGAGATTTTTTTTTCTAAAAAGTAAGATGTTAGGGATTTGTATATAGAAAATTGAGAGATTTTTTTAATAAATTTTGTAAGTGTAATTTTGGTAATAAAGTTAAAGTTTAGAATATTAGCGTAGTAATTCATATCTTTTTTTATACCCAGTATTTGATTTTAGATTAATTTATTTTCTTTATATTTTGGATTGATTTCTTTGATCTCGTGTTATTAATTAATTAGTGTTTAATTAATTTTTGTCTATTAAGTAATTTTATTTCAGATCTAGAAGTCCGATTGAATTAATTTCAGTTGGGTTTGTTTGTAATTTTTATCTAGTTTGTTTTGCCATATTTACAAGTCGATCGGAGCTGCGGATCTATAGCTATAATCTATTTAGTTATAAAACGGTGTTCTATCTTGATTCAAAAAACATAGTTTTTTTAGTTTTTCCTAAGTATTAAATTTTATTTCTAACTTCAATAATCATTCACCCTCACGTTGATTACTTATCTTAATAATCGATCCTATCAGAGAGAATCCACAACTTTAAGTCTAGAAGTACCCCATGGCAAACCAATGGAACATCCAAAAGTGCTAGCCTATGGATATTTTTGGTTTCCATGATTCTAATGGAAGTTTCCTTCATGTTGCTGTTGAAAGGAACAGATGCAATATAGTTGTGCATGCTTGCCGTACCGAGCCAAGGCAAAGACTGCAACACCGCAATACACAAAGCAGTGCAACATGGGCTTATGTTCAATTTTAGTTGTCTGTTGAAGAACAGGAAAGTAAACCTAAATATACCAAATAGTAAGGAGCAAACTCCTTTAGATACATCATAGAGTTAGATTCCTGCAAGATATAACTACCGATGAGTGACGCACAACTTGTCATTCCTTTTATTGCGCTCAGGGCTTCATTATTTACTGTTGTTCACATGATTAAACAAACATACTGAGAATGTTGTTACTAATCGTATTGCCTGTAAATATTTACTGAAGGAACTATTTATAGAATAAGAATACTAGAAGTATCAGGATGTAAAGATCAATTGCTGCATTTCGAGAGACCATGCGACAGGGCAACTGCACACAGGGGCTCTGCCATTGCGACATTACATGACATGACAGAGAAACAAAACACTTGTGTCCTTCGTGCATCGGTAACACGCAGCACATATGAGATAGATGATCTTGTTACTTAAAACCACGTCTTTTGAACCAACTCTTTTTTGTCAAGTGGAAAATTATGAAATAATATTATTGTTTGGCATATATATAAGTAAAGAGTAATTTAATTACTGCTGCCTCTATTTCAAAATAAGCGAGCATTTTAAAAAAGAGAGAATAAATTACAGGGAAATAAAAATGATACATATGCTTTTATATTAATGAGAGATGTTTACGATTGTGAGAATGGTTGAATGTAAGATGTGGAGAAAATTTTTTTAAAGATGGTAGGTGGAAGAAGTAGTATTTTAATATGGTCACTTATTTTAGGATAAATTTTAAATATAAAATGCAACAGAGTAGTTGCAATTGGTTCAGTTAAGTTTGTATTTCAATTTTAAGACACGTTGATTTGATTTTGACGTCCATTATTTGTTGCATGTTATTATCAATATCGGTTGAACTTTTATTAAAATTCAATACACGGATTTTCAGATAATTTATAGATTATTGATTTAACTTGAAGTTCAACCGAAGGTTCAATAATTAAATTCCAGTTTAAATGTGGGCCTTGCATAACAAATTTCGAATGTTACGCTAGACCATCTAGAATTATATATTTATTTCAATCCGCTAGTGGAAAAGTGTAGGTAAAGATGCATTTTTCTTGTAGCAAAACGTTTGTCGTGCACTTTATCCGCCACACATTAAGTGATGCCATATACGTAATGAAAAGGTCAGTCTACATAGGTTAGTGCCGGTATATGAAGGCCAACCTAATTAAAGCGTCCTAATACATTTAAAAGAAGATTAAATGAATTAAAGCGTCCTAATTAAAAGCGACCTAAAACGTCCTAACAAAGATTCCATAGTTGATTTAGTCCAATTTTAGGGAGGATCCTAAGCAAGATTCGATACTTGATTTAGTCCAAGATTAGGTACGGTCCTAACTACGTATGGATTTAGGACAAAACAGCTGATACAATATGTGACATATTTCACGATAGGCTGAATCTATATAAAATCATTCTCTTATGTGGTGCAAAATTTAAGGGATATATATAGAAGTGTAGATTCGGTTGGTGGCACAAAAAAATCATACTATGTAGAATTTTATGATAAAATTAGTCAAATTAATTACGAGCATGAGTGTATAGAAATTGTACGAATGAATTAATAATTGAGTAAATTTCATAAAATCCTATGTTTTATGGTGAAATTAAAGTTAAAAAACACATGTATTATAATTTATGGCACATAATCATAGGTTTTATGATATAAGTGTTTCACAATTCAAATATCAATTAATTTCAGCATATCAAAAATAATATTTTTCAAAGTGGTGAAGAGTTAAACCAACAAATTAATTTAATCAAGAAATCAGTACTTAGAAATTTTATGTGCACTATATTTTAAAGTATTAAGTAAAAGTGTGTTCAACATGTATAGGGTTGGGATTTTATGAAATTTTAGAACAATAATGCTTTCTTTATATGCCACTAGAGTTTTATGCAACTTCAACCATAAAATGTGGTTCCTAAAATTTAGTCTTAATAATTTAATGTGTTTCTATACAATCTCTTAGTCTGTATCTATGAAATATATATCTTATAAAACATAATGGTGAAAGTTAATCTCAAAGTATTTTAAAATTAAAAAATATATTATAAAAATAAATGGAGGCACATGCATTAGAAAATATTTTATATGTAGGTGGTCCTCCGTTGTATTACTAAGGAATAAATGTAATATGATAAATATGTTTGAATCTTTTGTTAATTATGGTAACCAATTAACATTACCACATAAAGTATAACATGTGATGCCCTATCAATAACATTTAGATACTGATAGGGTTTCTCCTTCGCTTTGCCTGCGTACACTTGGAGCGGGCAAAGACCAGCACTGATGACAAATATCAGTGTCAATTTGTGTCTCAAACTTGTACTTATGTGATGGGGTACTATCAGTTTCGGTTTTTTGGTAAACCGGCACTAATATGCCATGCACTGGTGTGGATTTGTTTCTCAAACCAGCACTAACAAGAATTTTTTTTTTGTGATAAAATTTGCAAATTTGGGTCAGGTTATCAATGTGAGTTCTAGCTATGAATCAACCATATTGTGCTGGTGTCGTATATGAACAAACTTTTTAATACAAATTTGCAATGAGACAAACTTTATATTAAAATTATAGCCTTCAACGAGATCTACATTTTTATAGGTGATAACATTTTCATTTGATATTTTTGATGCCAAAATCTGGCATTCAAATGCCAGTTAGGAAGGGTCAAAAGGAGAAATTCCCATGTCCTAACAAACTGATGTGTAGGTGAGTCGGTAAAGGAGTTCATGCGTGAGAGAGGTCTCAAGTTTGAATCCCTGCCATAACAAGTTATGTATTTGACTTAAAAGTTTGGACCGTATATATATGTGAAAAGATTGTAGTAGTATTTATTTATTTTTTGTTTTTTGCAGCCCAAGTTTTAAATTTTGGCCCCCATTACCATTATGAATTGGCACTGATGAGGCAATCCGTAGTAGTGTAAGCAATTATTAAACTTCATAGTTGAGGAACCAGCATTATCACATAAGGCCAATCAATGTCATAAATATATTTTTTTTGGTGGCACACAGCTAGAGGAAGAATTTTCCATGTTTTAATAATATAGCATACATATTCACAACGAATCTATGCCGCACGTATTAACAAATTATGAAAGCCAAACGGGTGAGAGAAGACCGTACTCACGTCAGTGCAAGTTTGCACAACTATGTAATGGTGTCGCACACAAACAATAAACCATCACACATTTTGAGTGCACATCCGTACATGCTAACCATTGACTGCCAGAAATACTCTGCTCACTCTGATCTCTGTCATGCACTCTATTTCTGTCTAACTGAAGAACACATATTTTCTGACGAGATACAGTAAACGAAAACAGAGTTCTTCAGAACAGAGCAAAACGAGAGACAAGTCTTTTTGTGCTGCGAACTGCCTGCAGCCTTTCTGTTTTCTCCTCTATTTATTCTCCCACAAACAGGGGTTTGTTACATGCAAAGAGTGGCCACGTAAACACATGATCCGTGCATTGTGCCATCCCACAACAGGAATCAAATGTGCCACTATTACTGAAAAATAGCTACATGCTAACTGTAAGCTACTTTGCCGGCAGAACCAAAACTTCAGCCGGCCACTATCTGCAATGCAACAACAGCTAATAAAAACATAAGAACAATGCACAACATTACAAACAATCCAACAATTCACCCCCCCTAATCTTGATGCATTCAGACCTATACTATGCCCAGTTTTCCCCTTAGCTCAAGGAATAGAATCTTACCAAGAGGTTTTATCAATATATCTGCAAGTTGTTCCTCTGTTCTGATGTGCTCCACTTCTATCTTCTTCTGTTCCACTTGCTCTCGAATGAAATGAAACCTTGTGTCTGTATGCTTTCTTCAATCATGGAGCACTGGGTTCTTGCAGAGGGCAATTGCAGATTTGTTATCAACCTTGAGTAGAGCACAACCTGTTTCCTCCTCCCCTTGCAGTTCACCAACCAACCTTGCCAGCCAAATATCTTGACAAGCGGCTGTTGTAGCAGCTATATACTTTGCCTCACAGGATGACAATGCCACAACTTTCTGTTTTTGTGACTGCCAGGCTATCACATTTTCACCAAATTTGAATAGAACACTGGTTGTGCTCTTTCTATCATTTATATCCCCAGCCATATCACTATCACTATAGCCAATAGGCCGTGGACACTTGCTTTGTGTCTTTCCAAACCTTAACCCAAAATTTAAAGTGCTTGCCACATAACGTAAGACATGTTTCATGGCTGCCCAGTGTTCAGACTTTGGCTGCTCCATGAATCTGCTGATATAGCCAACTGAATAAGCCAAGTTTGACCTTCTGTTAACCAGATACCTAAGACTTCCAATTAGGCTTCTAAACTAGGTTGCTTCAACAACTTCACAACTCCCCTCCTTGCTCAGCTTTAGTCTGGCATCCATCGGCACTTGACAAGGATTGCAGTTCTCCATTCCAGCCTATTGAAGTATCTTGCTTGCATATGCAGTCTGAGACATGGTTATCTCCTCGACACCTTGCTTAACCTCCATCTCTATGCAAGATAATAGGGTAGCAGGCCGAGATCACTCATCTTAAACAACTCCTACATCTGGTGCTTGAAATTCACAATCTCAGTTACTTCAGCCCCTCAGAGTATAAGATCATCCACATACACACCCACCACAAGTCTTGAATTTCCTCAATCTCGTGTGTACACTGCATTGTTAGTGTTGGTTCTGACAAAATTAAGTCTTGATAAACTAGAGTCCAACTTAGCATACCAAGCACGTGGTGCTTGCTTTAGCCCATATAGTGCCTTATGTAATTTTAGCACTTTTTCCTCATGCTATGTCACAAAACCCAAGGGCTGCACAACATACACATCTTCACTTAGTTCTCCATTGAGAAATGCCGACCTCACATCCATGTGATGAATCTCCTAGCTGACCTGGGCTGCCATAGCAATCAGAAGTCTCACAGTGTCCAACCTAGCCACAGGCGCATACACTTCATCAAAATCAATGCCTTGCTATTGGACATAGCCTTTTGCAACCAATCTTCCCTTGTGCTTGACGACAATGCCAGTTGGGTCTCATTTTATTTTGAACGCCTACTTCAAACCGATCGCCTTCTTGCTAGGTGGTAGATCGCATGGAGACCAAGTGTTGTTTTCTTGAATTGAGATTATCTCCTCTATCATGGCTTTCCTCCAGCAGCTTTCCCTCTCAGTTTCAGAGAAACTTACTAGCTCCTCGAGTGCAATCATGCACTTTGCATCATAGTCAAAATTGTGAATTAGGGTTGATGTGGCCAACATATTTGCCACTGTTTGATACCTGCATGGAGCTTTATTTGTTTTGAAGCTAGTGTCAGTTGGAGGGGAGCAAAACTCCACCCCTGCAGGAGCCCTTGTGGTCGGCGTGATTGACGCTGTCAGTGTCACTAGGGTTGATGCACTAGGCATCCTTTTTGTGCCTGTTTCAGACCCACCATTCACCGGCATCCCATCTGCATCAAACATCTTTAGATCCACGACGCTTGTGGCTGGAGCAGTAAAGAACTCCACATCGAACTCCTGATCAATCCGAGCATCGTGGCCTAAACTCGACTAGTCCTAGAACGTCGTCTCATTGAAGATCACATTGCGAGACACGCAGACTAGTCATGACACTGGATCAAACATTCGATATCCCTTGGTGCCTTCTTCATAGCCAAGGAGAACCATTTTTGTGCTCCTGTCATCAAGTTTTCTCAGGTTGGGCCTTGTGTTTCTCACATGACCGATGCAGCCAAAGGTTCATAGGTGTTTGATGGAGGGCTTTCTTCCATGCCAGGCTTTGAATGGAGTAACAGCTTCAAGAGCCTTCATTGGGGATCGGTTCAGGTTGTACACCACTACCACAACAGCCTCACCCCAGATACACACTGGTATTTCGGCCGCCTTAAGCATCGAGCATGCCACGACAACAACTGTTTGATTGCGTCGCTGGATGACACCATTCTACTGAGGTGAATATGGTGCTGTGAGGTGTTGCTTGATTCCTTGATCGGCACAATACTCTCTGAATTCCACAGAGGTGAACTCACCCCCACGATCTATGCGAATAGCCCTCGGCTTTCTCCTAGTTTCAAGCTCGATGTTGGATTGGAAGTGTTTGATTTCCACCGTTGCTTCATGCTTGCTAGAGAGAAGTCGAATCCACATGTACTGGCTCATATCATCAACAAGCAGCAAGAAGTACCTTTTGCCACCCGGTGTCGTAGGCTTGATCGGTCCACAGAGATCGCCATGGACCAATTTGAGTCCTGTCTGCGCTCTGTACTTGCCTCCTTCAGGAACGACATGCGGTGCTGCTTGCTTGTGAGGCACCCATTGAATAAATGATCATCATGACCAAGTGGTGGGAGCCCGCGGACCATGTCTTCGTGCGCCAGCTACTGGAGCGCCTAATGGAGGAGATGTCCAAGGCGATTGTGCCTCAATCTCCCCAGTTCCTTCCCGCTTGCTGCGAAGTAGACAATTTGTGCCATTGCGAGTCTCAAAATGTACAAATAATTTGGGGATCACCATACCTTAGTGAGCAGCCGGTCGTCAGGATCACACAGTGTCAGAATGCCACGCCGGATGTGGACATCGTAGTCGCGTGTGTCTCGGCGATCGATGCTCAAAATGTTGTTTTGTAGTTTAGGGATGAAATATACTGCTTCTAGCGTGTGGTGCTCGCTATTCTTACACTGGAATGCTACAATTCCTCACCCTCGGATGTCCACCACCGAACCGTCACCGAACTTGACAGTTCCCACGATGCCAGTGCTTAGCTCGGTGAAGGTGGCGCAAGTACCCGACATGTGATTCGTGGCTCTGGTGTCTAGGAACCATTCGTGTGTGGCACAATCGTCGACGTCATTACCTAGCTCCACACTATTGGCTTTCCTTTTAGTGAGGTGAACTTCTTGCACTACAGGTGTTCAATCGAGGTCGGCCTCCCCCGCCAACGATATCCTAGTCACATGTGCCATGAGTAGGGTAGGCTCTTCTTCCCCCTATACAAGATTGGCCTCCGCCTTGCGTTGCCTCCTTGGTTTCCGGCACCCTTGCCCTTCCGTGACTGACCACAAGAGCCGCTGCCAGCCTTGCTGTTACTAGCGTCGCCATCTTGTTCCCTCTACTTCATCTGGGCAATCCACTGCTCTTCGATGAGATATAGTTTTCCCCCGGTTTCTTCTTCCTCGTCGTCGCTCCGATCATCCACCGAGGACAGTCGCCCTACGAGTTCCTCTAGAGGCATGTTTTGATGTCGAGGAGTTGCTCGATGGAAATCACCACTTCCTTGCATTGCTTTGGGACAACTTGAAGAAGTTTCTTGTTCACGTACTGATCGTTAATGTCACCACCCATGTCGCGGATGTCTGCAACAACAACAGTGAGGCGAAGGAAAATGCCTCCGGGGTCTTGCCCTGCTTGAAATGCATCGATTCAAGCTATTGTTGGTAGGCCTGCTCCTTGGCCACTCGGACACGATCGACTCCCATGCGCATCATCTTAATCACGTCCCATGCCGCCTTTGCGGTGTCATGCTTGGCGAGCATACGCAACATCTCACGTGGCACAGCTTGGAGAATTGCTGATAGTGCCGTGTGTTCCACTCGGAATTCGGCGTACCCGGGATCAATCGCATTCCAGAGTCCCTATGCTTGCAAGTTAACCCACATCAACAGGCCCAATTCGGATAATTTATCCACGTCAGCGTTGGGAGACGAGCAGTGTGCCCGACATCTCTCCCATGTGAGACAAGCGGGGGCCCGCCACCGTCTGCACCATCGCCCGCCTACTCACCACCACCACCGCCTGTGTGGCAACTGTCGCTTCGGCCGCCGCCGGCGTTGCGGCGCCCTGGTGGAGTGTAGCGGCTTCTATCATTGGACATCGTCACCGGATCATCATGGTACTGCTCTGATACCAAATGTCAGAAATACTCTGCTCACTTTGATCTCTGGCACACACTCTGTTTCTGTCTAACTGAAGAACACAGATTTTCGGACGAGATACAGTAAACGAAAACAGAGTTCTTCAGAACAGAGCAAAACGAGAGACAAGTCTTTTTGTGCTGCGAACTGCCTGCAGCTTTTCTGTTTTCTCCTCTATTTATTCTCCCACAAACAGGGATTTGTTACATGCAAAGAGTGGCCACGTAAACACATGATCCGTGCATTGTGCCATCCCACAACAGGAATCAAATGGGCCACTATTACTGAAAAATAGCTACATGCTAACTGTAAGCTACTTTGCCGGCAGAACCAAAACTTCAGCCGACCACTACTTGCAATGCAACAACAGCTAATAAAAACATAAGGACAATGCACAAAATTACAAACAATCCAACATTGACTAAGAGAAAGTGCAAGTGATGGCTGACACCTGGTTGTGGTGATGGTGTCAAGCAGCGGACAGCAACAATTTGGGTCGCTGATGGCGGCAAATGTTCCTCTAGTGCCCATGGATGCCAAACTGATGGCGGCCAAAGGCTGTGGTGACTGCCAGCAGCCGGAGAATCATGTGAACAAGGAGGATGCTTCAATGATACTGGTAGGGATGACGTCAAGCAACCCCGGGGCTTCCGCTTCGGCTGCAAGTTCAGCGGTGGCCATGCATCTGCTACTGCAAGCATCAGCTTGCTCTGGGGATTGGAAGGGTGTGAATTTTCATTTCTACAGGTTAGAGGCACGAACAGATTCATCTGTTCGGCCTTGTCAAGAATTTCTCAACTTCTTAGAAGCATGCACCTCCAGCAACTGCATCAACGGAAGTTTGCTGACTCCACGAGCTTCTAATGACAAAGAAGAAGGTGCAAACTTTTCATTGTTGTCTGCAGAGTCGCCTTTGGAGGGTGCTACCGTCGGAGGGGACACCGCACTCCATCTGGTGGCAACACATGGGGATGGCCACAACTTTTTGAAGTGTGTTGACATCATTTATGTCAAGGGCAAACATTTCGTGTTTAAGCTAAACAATATGGGTAATACACCCTTGCATTGTGCCTCCAGGGCTGGAAATCACCAAATGGTCCGTCAGCTTATTGATCTAGCTATTAAACTTAATAGAAGGGAGGAAAATGTTGACAAGATTGAGAAGGTTCTCCATACAAGTGAGAATATTTCTAAGAAAACGGTCTTGAATGAGGATATTCATATCAAAGATAATCTAACGGTTGTAAAATATTGTCTTGATTTATAAATTTGTGAGAAACAATTGGCTCAAAATCAATTAAATTGATTTTAAATAAAGTGATTTTGTCTGCATGCAGTCGAACCGAGATTGGAGGCTGGTCGGACCGTGGGTGTGTTCAAAAGTCTGAAACGGTTCTATATGAACACGATTAAACTAGGCCAAGAAGACCGATCAAAACTACAGTCCAACCAGCTAGCCTGATGGTCTGATCGCCAGACTCCAAAGAGGAATAAGAAGAATATGGATTCTACCAGGGTGCCACCAATAAAATTACCAAGCCCACCCATAGAAAGAAAGGGGGTATAGGCGGCTCCCTTGATGCCCTTTATTAGGACACTTTTTGGGCGGTTGCCTATAAACCCTTTCTCAGTTGCCTAGAAGTCTATTTTATGTGCAAAAAAAAAAGAGAAGAGATGGTTGAGGGAGGGCGAAGGAAAGCGACGAAGCCCTGCTAGTTTGTGAATTTATACGGAGATAAAATATTTATATCCGTTGTAATATTTATTCTTAGTATTGAAATGAAATAGTATATATAGTATTGTTCTATATTTGTAAATAGTTTCGTTCCTATATCTGCATTTTGATAATTTCATTTCTAAATCTATAGATAGTTTTGTTCTAAGAGTTGAGTCCAAGGTGTTGAGTAGATGTGTTCGCCATCTTGAATCGGTTCCAAGGGTTGCATCTAGGACATTGTGAGCAGATGTGTTGTTCAAGTTGGCAATTCGTAGAAGTGACCGACTGCTCAGCTAAAAGGAAAGTAGGAGTTCCTCAAGCCAAAGATGTGACCTACTAGCTAAACTCGTCCAAGCGGCATGTTGAGTTGTGTCACCATCTTAGACAAAAATATGTTAACCAAATTGAAGATGCCTCCAACTACAGTACTATTGAGTTTAAGCACTTTTCAAGTCTAAAGATATGACTAGATTGAGTGAAGTAAAGAACTGAAGAAAACAAATTAAGGTGCAAAATGTTGAAAATTAATTTATTTTCTTAATGAAGTAGTCAAATTAAATTTGACTAGTGTGAAGATGCATGGTAAGAGAAGTTAAAATTGGACTTTACTAGTTGTTAAACTTATGATTAGTTAGCATTTACTAGTAAAGATGGATTTAAATACTTGAAGTTTTTAATTAGCACTTAGGTTATGTTATTGTTGTCTCATGAGTTGTAAAGAGCATGTTGCATCTAAAAGTGAATTTTGATTGGGTTGTTGCTTAATTGTACTAGTTAATTAGAAATTAAATATTAGCTAGTATTTAGATAATAGTGAGTAGTCTTGTATGTATAATTATTTGTAAGAACATATATAAGTATATGCACCCCTTAGGTAGACATGCTTTTGACATCAAAGAAAATATAGCTCATTTGCTATAGTCCGTTCTCTTAGTTTGACCTCTTTGCTGTAGTATATTTATATTTGTTTCAACTATCTGTAACAATCAATTTAATAGTTGTGCTTTTCTACCAAATATTAACTTACAATTTTTAATAAAAAAACACTTCAAGCTCTTCTTTCACCTAAAGCCACACAAAATATAGAAGCACACATGGATGGCCTCATCTGCTAATATCTGTGTTTTTTCAATTTTTGGGCTCATATGTTGACTGATGCCTATCCTAAAAATCGTTGTCTTGGTGGTTCCATCTATTACGAATTAACAATCGATCATTCCCTGCAAATTTTTCCTTCCACCAGAAGTTAATTTATCCTTCTGATTTTAATGTAAGGAAGTAATAAATGTTCATTCCATGCAGATTGCACTTCGATTTGTTATGTGCCATTTTATTAGTCATTTGCAACTTCAGTTATAAATTTATGCAACATCAGTTATAAATATGTGCAACTATTGATCTTTATTTGCTTTCTATAATTTGTGACGTATATAGACTTGGAAAAAAAAGAGAGCCCGACAGGTTGGTGTGATAGGTTGAACCTTTTCTTTTGGGGTACATTTCTGTTGTATTGCTTTTGCCTCTTGTATGGGGGCAAAGAGAGAAATACAAAATTTTGTATATTGATGGATTCAGACATCCAAACCAAAAGGCAAAACTAGACTGTATTATTTCTCTCATGGTGTGTTTTGATCGATCTGATCTCTCTACTTTCTCTGATCAAGTCCAGTGTTTTTTATCTGTAACATATGGGTATGTTTTTTCTTCTGAGTTTTGATCTTCCCTCTTCACGTGTTCTATATACATGACCTGCACAAAAGCCCAAAGCCGAAACGCACTGAACAAAACTCACCCGGCATAAGGATTCATTTTTTTGGGTCAAGCCTAAAATAAAAAGAAAATCCAAAAAAAGGCGCCTATACAATGCGGCTCAAAATTTAGATCCAAAAAATTTTCAGCCCACATTACACATACGGCCAACACGAAACAGACAAATCCAGCCTAAATTTCAGATTCAAGGGATGCACCAACAAACCGGCCCAAACAATAATAAACCGTTAGAAGCAAGATTGCTTTTTTGTTTGTGTTTGCATTCAGGCTTTTGGATGGAGATCGGACGGTGACAACAATCGACTGACACATTCCTTTTTTTCAGGCGACCGATGAATAGTCGGGCCCTAAATTTAGAGTTCATTACGCTGTAACATACATTCAAAGCAGTTACAGAAACCATGAATACTGATATATCGAAGTACAGTCCAGAATAATTAACTGTAAGCATAAACAACACGGACCTGCTATATTATAATTTGTTTAAAAAGATACATTCCCGGACATCTTAATTAGTTAATGTTTCGTAAATTTTATTAACGTAAAAATGTAAATACTTAATTTTATGTAACTTTTACTTGAAATATTATTTGATTATCTTTTAAACTTACAATCCTTCTCTCAAAAATTTTATTGCAACGACGCTTGGAATGCTTGAAACTGAGTATTGTTCATGTAACGATAGAGTTGCTTCCCATGTAATTGTTTATTAATTAGTACAATGTATTTGTTCTTTTCAATTCAATGGAGTTGATGCGTAGGATATTTTCTTGCTATGATTCGCTAGCATCCATGATCTGCGCTATGCGAGGCTAGTCATGCTCGGTTCGATCCATTGTGATGTTTGCGCAAGTTGGATATTTTGGTTTTTTAATAATAAATTTTAGATTTTATTTAATTCAGTATAGCTCTCAAGATGACATGTGGCCTCACATGTTATAATTTTTTTAGCACAAAAGCATATCCTCTTGAATTGTTGATTTAGTTAAAATTAATATGATGGTTCAAACAGACTATAAATTGAACATAATTTGAAAGTTATGATCATACAACTATCATTTCTTTATAAAAACACCATGATCAATGGCTATGAACCTAATGTATGCATACATACTGCATAGGACATCTGACTATTGAAGTTCACATCTGTTGGAGTTCCATAGGAAAAGAAAAGAGAGAAAACTTAAGCTGCAATGAAAGACATTAGATATATAACCATAGATAGTAATGGGTCTACCCATTTATGTAAAAACAAATTGATAGCAACATATTATGCTTTTTTTCCTTGCAACATTTAGGATTTTCTAATTAATTAGAAGCATCAACAGAAGGCCTAGAAGTGCCAATAGGGTTTTAGAGGACGTTTAATGGCTTTGAGATTATTTTCTATAAATCCTAGGGAGCTTGGCATCCTTATTTATTGTTAGGCAGCCAAGTTTTTGTACTTTTATTACAATTTACTCTTCCGAATTGAATTAAACTAAATGAAACACCATGACTATTGAATAGAAATATTTTTTTTGACTAATTTGGTTTTTCGGTAATGCAATCTGCTCATATCCTCCTTAATAGCAGCTTTGTCATTCCTCATAGTTGAATGAAAGTTTGTCACACACTGAGACACCGCTTATTACTGATGGATGGCTTTGTTGATGTATGCTCATTGTTCTCCGGTATCCCATTACTCATAGATAGCTTAGTGTCTCCCTTTGTTTTAATTTATCATTTGATGGCAGATGTAGTTGACTGATCTCAGCCAGTTAGTTCAATGCATCAGGGCCTCATGGGCAGTTGTGTCTCAGTGATTGGTAGATATATAGGGCTATATACATTGGACTAATACTTAGGATATGATGAGACGTATGATTGTTTCTGATTTAAAATATAGTTAGTATATGTCTTAAATTGTTGGTTTAATTTTAAAAAACACTACGATTCAAATGTACAAAAATTGAATGTCCGATTAAAAGTTATAACACTTAGATATCTGCTCAAATCTAACTAATGCTCTCTATGTGAGGAGAAGGGAAGTAGAGCTGCACCCATAGGGGAGGGTTGGCCATGTGTTAACGCTGGAATTTGATTCAGCTTATAAACAGAATCGGCCGATGAAAATATTGATCGACTCGTGGGACAAAAGCGATCGGTACTATAGAGAAGCCGATCAAACTAGTGTAGGATTAGATCGGTATGAGGACAGAGAACTATCCGGATAGAGTCGAGTCGGATCCAAGGAGGAGTTTTAACGACAAGACCTATACAAGCCCAGTGAGAGGTTGGAAAAGAATCAGCTTGAGTGAAGGGAGGTCCGATTACTACATAGAAGAAGCCGATTGGATTAAAACAATGGTAGACTTGGTCCCAGAATAGAAGATTATCTAGATAAGACCGAGTTTACGGAGTAGCCGTGGAACCCATGACAGAGTATTTTATCTTTTGTAAATCTTATCTTATATAGATAGGAAGATTTAGTTAGTTAACTTCTTTAGAGATATTTTTCTTTATTTTTGTTAGGAAATAACGTTCGATGGTTGAAAACGTGTCAAACTCTATAAACCCAGGGTATAAATATAGACCCCTAGAGACATGTAAAGGGATCGATCTCTCGATCAATATAATCTCGACGCATCGTCACCCTAGTTCATCTAGGTTTCTACTAGCGGGGTCTAGCTCTCGACACGGGGCTACATCGGTTAGGTCCAATCTCCGGTAAAGGGGTAAGTCCTGCCACTATCTCAATATGCTCTACTCCGTCTAAGGCTGCATCGGTTAGGTTCGATCTCTTATGCCGATTAGATGTATCGCATCACGTCTGTGTATGACCTATCGGCCTATTAAGCTCTCTCCGCCATCGTCAATTTCGTGTTGCATCTGTTAGGTTTGACCTATGGGGCTGTCGATGGTAGATTGAGCTTTAGGCTTATAGTTTTTCTCACGGCGTCTCATCGGAGTGCTAGCCGATGAGTTATCCATACTCTGAGCTTCAAGCCCAGCGTATCAGCTCCTTGGCCGATATGTGCCAGACCTTTAGAGGTTTCCCTTGACGCGCCACACCGAGTGCATTGGTCTTCCAGCCGATGCATACTCACCTTCAGAGAGGCGTCTCCTCATCGGCTCAGCTAGCCAATGGGTTCGCTCCTATCAGCATGGCCGGTCCGACGTCCTCCGTATCGTCGCTGTTGGTCTCGACCTCGTACTGTCTCGGTTAGATCCGATCTTCAAGATTCGATGTTAATGGCGCTGTTATGGCGGGCGATGGGTCATCATGATGCTATCTCCGAAGCAGCATCGGCTTTGTAACCGATGCGTCTATATGTTTTTCCTTGCTACTCGATATATGCCTTCATCGGCTTTCCAGCCAATGGATGACTGCTACGACCTCCGCCGGGTACCAGGAGGGATCTCGTCTGCTTTGCTATCCTCTAGGCGTGATCTGGCACTTCCATCAGCTCTGCAGCCGATGAATCTGGACTTCGCTTTCGCTATACCAGAGCCGTCGACACCTGTTCACGTCCTCATCGGCTTCTCAGCCGATGGAAGAGCGCCCTGATTCCTATCGGCTATTGGCCGATAGCGAGAGCCATCCAGACGTGACCGATGACCAACCCGATCTTATCGGTAGCCAACCGATAGCAAGCGCTCATATTGGTCCATCGTCCGACTGACCCATTTGCCTCACCTCCTTATCAATTGCAAGGTTAAATTAAATGGCACGCCCACAACCGTATCGTCGCGCCGGAGCCAACTGAACCCCACGGCCCTTAGCGCGCGTATCTCGAGCCACGAAGAGAAGCCGACCAACCTGCACTAGAGCAAAGTAGACCTCTCAAGCGTCGGCGTGCTCACGTCAGGATCCGGCGCGATCACCGTGCACGCCCATCAACTTAAGTGGAGATAAGGACCATATGTTTTGCCTTTTTTCTTTATTAGAACTTTTAGAATTATGCCGAAGTTTGAGGAGGAGGATATTTAATGTGATTATAAATTAGACATTTTATTTGATTTAAAAGATACTTGCAGGTCACACATGGGAATCAAAGTTGTACAGTCCATGGAGTATATTAATTTATAGGTTAGCAGATGCATCGGTACGTACATGGATGCCGCCGGACATAATTTTCCTGAGAGGGTTGGTTAAGCCTGCCGCGCGGAGGCACGAAACTGGTCCGTCACGTTGGGCTTTTGGACTGTGCCCGCTATCAGATAGACACCTTAGATGGCTGTAAATAATGGATGACCGATTTAAGTGAGAATTAAGGTCGAATATTTTACTTTTTTTTTTAGAGTTTTTAGAAATTTTCTTAACTTATTAGATGTGATACCTGCCGGCTTACGAGCTTTTCTAATGGACCATTAAAATATAATAGATAGATAGATTTATGTTGCGTCCCACAATGACAACAATTCAATGCACTCCTCTTATCTTGGAGTACAACACGACGACAACAATCACAATGTAAGGCCAGAACTGCATCAGCAATGTGGCCAGGATCGCGCACGGAAGCCGCCACCACGCTCGAACAATTCCGAGCCTCTTGAGCAGCATCACCTCGCCCACGGCCACCACCCAGACAAACCAAGCGACGTCGAGCAGCGCGAGCCCCGTGATGACGCAGGCGGCGATGGCCGTCGTGCGCGCGATGGGGGCCAGCGCGACGTACATCCCGAACGCGAACGCGGCGCCGAGGCTCCTGGCCGAGCAAGCCATGAACGAGGCGGAGAAGACGAAGGAGATCATGCGGGTACGTATGTCGACGGCGGCCACCCCGGCGTACATGAGGCTGATGATGGACAGCCCTGCGCAGATGAACGCCAGCGTGTTGGCGATGATGAACACGTCGAAGGCGTAGCGACCAGCCAGCGTCGGTGCGCCGCCCGGCTTGTGGTCGTCGGCTCGGTAGCCGCCGGGCGGAGCGAACGCCGCGGCGAACGCCACCGTCGCGATCAGCACCGAGCCGATGCCGATGGTCTGCGTGGATTCGGTGAGCTTCTTTGCTTCGTCCTCCTCGACTAGCTTCTTGTTGTGTTGTTTGTGAAAGAGATCCCATCGGTGATTACCTTCCTGGCCCCCGGCATCTTTCAGCAACTTGTATATCTTAATCCGTGGATTCTGCAAGAATGATCGATTCAAACAACTCAAATCATAGAAAGTATATGCAACTCTGAGTTCTGAACAAATTCAAGACATTCATGTGGGAAATTAAAGAACATTGAATATCTTACCAATCCGAAATAAACGCCGACTGGTTTCTTGATCCAGGAAACATCAAGCGGGGTTTCGCCATTACTGTTCGTCAAGTTCAGCTCGACCTGGCGTCTCTTCATGAGAAGATTGAATATCCACAGGTTACCGACCTGGACAGCGAGGTGCAGCGCCGTGTTGCCGTCGTCGTCCTGCATGTTCATGACCGCCGGCGCGAGCTTCCCCAGCTTGCAGGCGTACGCGACGACGGACTGGCACTGCTCGTCGACGGCTACGTGGAGGAAGCTCCGCCCGCGGGCGTCGCGCAGCTCGGAGCAGTCTTTGAGGTTTCGACCCTTGCGCTTGTCGTGCTCGAGCAGGATGGAGACGGCCTTCACCTGGCCATCGAAGGCCGCGACATGGATCGGGAACGAGCCGTCGTGGTCCGGCTGGTATGCCGAGGAGGGGTCGTCGTCCAGCAGCAAGCTGATGACGTCGTGATACCCCCATGACGCCGCGACGTGGAGAGGCGTGCTCCCGTTGGATCTGTCCTTTTGCTTGATGAGATCCTTGTTCCATTTAAGCATCATCGCCGTCATCTCTGCAATCGATGATTGTCAATAAATTCAAAGCGTTTTGAAATTAACAATAGAAAATGCGTAACCTCCTGCTCTCGTGAATTAGTTTTTGCTCTTTAATTAGTGTTGTGTTTTTTTCCTAATAGTAAAGAATAGGCTACACGGCCCATGTTATAAAACCACGTATAGCATAGGCCCGTAGGAGAAAGAGAGTGTTTTTTGTGGTTTTTTTTTGTTTTTCTCGCGAGGGATGTTTTCTCGGGAGGGGGCACACGCTACGCACAACGTGGTGTAGGAGAGAGGAGGACAACTACGTTTCTTAAATAACTAGTAACATACCAAACATTACAATGGCCCAGGACAATATGATTGAGACATGTTCGTAATATTTGGGGATGGGCTGAAAGAATTAATTAATGTATATGACAATCTGATACTACTCAGAGTGTACAGATAAAAAAACATTTGAAACTATGTGGTTATGCGTGAAAGGAGTGGACAGACATGAGAGGAGGGAGGATAGAGGACTACGCCTTTTAGACTAGCAAGATAATATTTAAATAATAATATAAGATTGTTGTTGAGACTAGAAATTATACTTTTACTAAGAAAATAGTCGCAAGATGCACCTACACAATATAAAATCTACAACCTCACTACTTATTTACTGTGATATTCAGTTTTCCATGTATTTTATTTTCTAAAATAATTTAGAAGACTTTTTTATGTTAACGGAATAATGCTGGAGGAAGAGGGTATCGCCAAACGATTAATGGATGATTAATCAAAATTTGACAGAAATTTAACGTTTTGGAAATATATGTACAGAGTTGATAATAGTTTGCACATTTTTGAGAGGTGAATGCACACAACTACATATATTAAGGATATTTAAATATAACATCCATAATATAACATTAACTCAAGTAACTCAACATATATTAATATTACAGTTCATAATGCATAGTTGTCAAGTTGTGCATCGAATAGTGTAAAACTAAAATCAGGAAATTAACTACATGTAATCTGCTACAATTAGGAAAAGTTGAAAACGATGAAAGCTATTACAGGCTACAGAAATCTAAGACTAATGCATTGCATTGGGAAAATATTTGGTTTGAGAGCTATATATTTGGAGGTCATATATACTTCGATTAGATCATAGAGGAATGGAAAAAACATCAGTACTGATCAATAGTAGAGAAATAAATACTAAGCTGCTTTGGAAGGGCAAACGACATATAGCTAGCTATATACTACTAGAAAACACAACTACAGAACTGGGTAATTGTTGTGGGCTGGGCCTTGCGCCGGTTATACGTCCGATTAGTCTAAAGCACCCAATTAATCGGTAATTACGGGAATTTTGCGTTCTGGAATGAATAATCAAGACCGTACCGACAAAACGTGACGGACAGCCCACCGTCACCGTATTAACGACCGTATCAACCTTTTTCCATAACGCTGGTTTTATATTGCTAAGAAATTACAAAGTACGTTTTCTATTTTGCGGTTAACACACATCCTTTGTCGCTTTATTTTTTTAACTTTCACTGGGCGTAAATTAAATTTCAACAAAACATAGACTAAACTTGCTTAATATAGACTGCAACTTCTTGTTTCCTTTATTTTTATTAATTCAATTAATGTAGAAAAACATATGCTTAAATAGGTAAAAAAGTGTTCATATAACTACAAAATACTTTTTTCAAGCTTAGGTAGAATATTGATCTAGCGTTGAAAAAAAAAGCAAATTGTCAAATAGATTAAAAAAGGAGACTGATTGCCAAATAAGAAAAAAAAAGTCACGTAACAAATGGATTTCATATACCTTGGCCTTTCATAACTGCAGCGTGCAAGGCGTTTCTCCCGTCCGGTCCAGCGTACGACAGTGCCTTGTCTTTCTGATGCAGCTTCTCGGCAATGTCGCGGCGTCCTAGCGAGACGGCCAGGTACAACGGCGAGTCGCCGTCGGCCGACACGACGCGAGCAAGCTCCCGGTCGGCGGACAACAGCACGTCCACCATCTCCATGCTGTTAAGACGGACGGCCTCGTGCAGGGCCGTCTCTCCCTTGTTGTTCTGCCTCCTCGCGACCGCCTTCGCCGCCGCGTCGCCCGCGGCGACGCCGTCCTTGCCGCTCCTCTCCAGGTCCAGGAGACGGGAGACCATTCCAACCCTCCCGGCCCGGGCGGCACAATGCAGCGGCGTGTCGCCCTTCTTGTTGCCGGCGCTGAGGAGGTGGCTGGCCCTGCCGTAGATCGCCGTCGCGCTCTCCAAGAACTCGGGCTCCTCGCCGCTGGACGCTACCACATGGAGGATGGAGTCGAGCCCGACGGTGACAGCCTCTGCCGGTGTCACGGCAGAAGGCAGCTTGTTGTCATCGTCGACGACGGTATGTAGGATGCAGTCAACCTCCTCGACATGCACGACGACTTCCCTTGCCAGCATTGCCACCGGCGGCTGGGACGCCAGCGCCACCGTGTCCAGAAGACGCTTCAGCCGCTCACGGTCACCGTGGCGGGCGGCCATGAGCAGCTCGGGATGCGACTGCGGCTGCACCCGATCATTCTGCTCGTTCTTGGCGGTTTGCGTCGTCGTCTTCTCGGAATCCATCCTTGCACTATGCTGCTGTGCGCAGCGTGTTCCTCCAGTACACGTAGTTTTATCGGCTGCCTCAAAGCGTGAATCGATTTAAGAATTTAACAGATGATTCTTCCCCGAAACATCACGTAAGACCGCATATATACGTGCTGATCTGAAGCGAATCAGTGGAGACGGAGAGAGGTTGTTAGGGATAAGGAGTTATATAAGCTGCAAAAGCTTAAGTGCTACTAGTATGCTACTTTTGCTCCAGCGTGATGACTTGCCCTTTAGCTTGCTTTTTTGTTCTTTGCCTATCTACTGGGACACGCCAACTTTCACCATGTAGCATATGGAACACACACCTTTGAAAATCAAAACAAACATTAACGCTGAGGAGTGCAACACTGCAACATATATATATATGGTCGCTCAAGATATCTCACTACTCACTCATGCTGCCTCCTAGAATTCAAGCTGAAGTAATCTTAAAAAATATAAGAAGAAGAAAAGCTTTATTACTACAATTTTTTTAGCATAAAGGTATCACTTGTCCTGATGGAGAAGGCAGGCACCATGTGCACCGGGTGCGCTGGCCCATTGAATAAATATAATTTCAAGCCCACGAGCCGAAATGTGCAGTGGTCAATCCAGCAAGTGGTGGCAGCTCGGCTAGAGATAGTAGGCGTCTTGGGCTGTGGTGTCATACAAATCTCTCATTCTGCTCCCATTGGTGTAACATGCTTGGTGATGCTTCATAAGAGTTAACGGCCGGTGCTATGGATATTCTAAATTAAATATGCAGTTTTGCAATGGTCTGTTAAGGTGTAGTTTTACGATTTGCCAATGTATAATCTGTAATTTTACAACATTTAAAATAAATTCAATCTTACCAATTAATTAGTTTAAGACTAGCACAAAATAAAATCATGAAGCTTCAACCAAGTGTCTTGAAAAAAAGATCACAATCATTCCGGGACTCATCAAGATTTTAGCATGCATGCACATATATAAGTCAAAGCAGAATAGATTGCAACTACTTGCATGACCAAAATACTATTATATATGCATGGACTTAAAATTCAGGATATTTGACTTCAGAGAACAATATAATATAATTGCATTCATAAAAACGAATTTACCATATATTAACAAGTTAATCACTGATGATATGGTAAAATCCAAACCCAAGTGAGGTTGCACAAATTAATATTCATAAAACAAACGGTAAATGTCATCATTCTCTTACGGAAGCATATGCTTAATTGTAATAGTTTTGCCAGCCTCACTAAAGAAACAAATCAACAATCTTCTACATTTCGATGAACTTAACTCTGGCAGAAACACCAAACATAAGATGACGATGCCACTCCAACAATCCTGTAACCATATATGGATAATGGTTTATGGATGGTGCAGAGAATGCTAACCACAACTGGCCCCTGTAAAAACAAATGCATTTTTAAATTAATCAAACTGTACATTTCAAAAGAGAATAGTTCAGGAAATCATATATCAATACAACCACAAACTAAAAAGAACTTCGGCTAATCTAATTAACTGTATCCTTATCTTCAATACAAAGTACAAATTTTGACAGTGTAAACTAAAATATAGACACCTCGTCCGTTCGAAAGAAAATGAATTAATATACCTGAAACAGTAGATGGTTGAGAATTTGATGCTGCTGTGAAGTTCTTTCCTGCTTGCCCTCTGGCTCTTCACTTTGGTCCATTTTGTGCTTAGTACCACTCAAAGTCGTAGTCTCCCCAGCTGAACTAACCTCTACTATCATGTCATCATCTTGAACTGTATTTGAATAAAGCTCATTTTGTATCACAGAATTAGAATCAGATATAGATTGACGAAGTTCCCACATTTGCATTATTTCAGATGGCATATGTGCAATTGGTACATTCCATTGCATTTGTTCAGGTGGAAGAAATGGCATCTGTGCAGCAGGATCGCGCCGTTACATTTCTCCGTGAGGAAGAAATGGACTAGGTGTAGGAGGATGGCGCCACTGCATCTGTTCATGGGGATGAAATGGCATCTGTGCAGTAGGATGGCAACACTGCATCTGTTCATGAGAAAGAACTGGCATGTTTGCAGTACCAGGATGGCGCCACTGAATCTGTTCTCCAGGAACAAATGAAGCAGGCAGCTTGTAGTGGGGGAGCACAAGGGATGTAAGTAGTTGGTCTGGAAGTTACTGCAGGATGAATGCTTGTCTGGCTTAATTGCTGCCCTTGGATTGCTGTTCTCATTGGTCTGTTTGACATGATCCTCTCCAACATGTAGTTGTTTCTTGTAGCTGCAATAATACCAGTTTGTGAACTTGTGATATGTTGCAGCTAATAGTAATAAGAGCCATAATAAATGCTAAATCTAAAATTGTTCTGTGAAACTTTTGAATTTGATACTGGTCATAAAATCATTAAAGTACATCATTTACCAAGCTCGCCACACGAGCTGCATTTTCCTTTGCTTCTTCCTCAGTGGTAGCATCCTCACCCTTCTACTGACATCCACCAACTAAAACCGATGAAGTAAATTTTGAGCACATACCATCTAATTTCTCTGTGAAATAAGATGGTTCAGTGATGTTTGCTCTCATGGAGAACTCATCCAGAATAACTTTGCATGAAAATGTCTCCTAAGAAAAAGCACATATACAAGTATATCAGAAACAAATTCTTCAAAGATGGATAACATGAAACTTTTCTGGAAGATGGGTAAGCAGCATGGAATCTTGATATCCCAAAGTTAGATTTCACATCAGATGTTAGTTGATCATATTATTAAACCTAACATATAGTCAGTCATTAGTTGTTAACTAGCGTACATATATATAATTGCACTTTAACTAATTTCATTACGGAAAAGCGTATTGAATGCTTCCTTCATTGGAATAATGCAATAATAAGCATGTAAATGAGTCATTGGCGCTTCAATATAGGCTTTTAATCTAAAAACAACATAGCTGAAAACAGAGGGAGCAACTCCAGATAATAGTGTTTATATTGCATTTTACCAATTATGCATATATTTCTTAATTACCACCTACATGTTTAATGGTGTAGCTTACTAATCATTAGCTTAGTCAATCTTGAGTATATGTAACTAATCGAGTCATGTGAGGATGTTTCTTCTTATTATAAAGTAGATTTTAAGGAGTAAATGCTAATAATATACTTTAGTATATATGAAAAGCACAAAGACAGATGAGGATTTTTAGTGAGGATATGATATGATGGACTGATGATATATTGTCAGAAATATAATCTTGTTGGTACAAATAATATCACGATGAAAAAAAACTCATGATTATTTCCAAAAAAGAGTACCTGATCAACCGACAGAAGTGCTTCGGTAAACTCAGCACAAGTATATTCCCTTCTTGTCAAGCTGTCATTTTCCTCCGCTTCTCTGTGATGAGTAGAGCTGGTAAACGTCTCACTCCTCAAACTAGCAAAGCTTTGAAATTGTTCGTTAGGTGTACTCTTCAGTTCATTAATGCAATGACTTACATATTATGGTTTAGAGAAGCAAATTAATGCAACACCTGTGATTCACTAGTTCTGAATATAAGTACTAATATTTTTTTGTGGATTTCATAGTATGGGCAGCAGATTCAAATAATGCACTAGTATTTAATGGCTGTTACCAGAAACAAGGTTACATATCATCTAATAATTGTGTCGAATTGCGCATGTACCAACTTTTTAATACTAAAATACTAACAAAGCAAGCAAGTACGAGCCATTTTCTCATTGAGCTCTATAAATTTTTCTCACCCATTATACATGAGATATGTGACTGTAAATAGTATGTTACGCTATGTGAACGAAGCCAAATATGCTCATTTGCTCAACTTGTAACCAATCTGCAGTATCGAAGGTTTCTGCTCAGTTCTAACTTAAGTACTCCAAAAGAAAATATAGGTGCTATATATGTTTTGTCTTGAACAAAAGACACTTGATTAAGTTTTTTTTTCTAAAATTTGGTATTGCACACATTATGTTCTACTCTGGACTAATATTAGATTGATTTCATATAGTATATCCAGACATGGAAAAGTAAACGCATACAAATTCAGGAGATTCACCACACTGAACTTATCCTGTCTTATTTAATTATGATCTAACATTTGAATGGTAGATTATAAGATATTAAGCTACACGGGAGATGATAAACTAGCTAGAGGCAACCATTCCTTCATCTAAAAAATTAAGGATAATGAAGAAAAAAGAGCTAGACATTATTTGTCTAAATTTTAAACAGTCACAAAAAATTTACAAGTTATTGGAAAACAAGTATTTTGAATGTTCATGAAAGAAAGGCAGATAGTCTAAAACATCACCTTAAAATGTCCATCGACAGAAAAGTATATCCAAGCAGACAAGAAGCAGATCTAGAACAAATTACATCAACACAATGAATTAAGAACACACAAATAATTAAAACAAAATAAAGAACAAAGAACTAGGATATTTGAGAGATCTCCTAAACAATCACAAGGAAAATTATTCATATATCCTAAAAAAAAGTTCTTATCCTGAAAAGACCAGTCCAAATTACAACCTCAAATTTTCAGTCAAAAAATTATAACCTCAAATGGTCCATCAACGAGATCCAGGTTTAGAAGCATAAAAAGGGGAACTAGAAAATTTTGAACAACATAAAGAACCATAAACAAAGATTCCTGTTCGATTCGACGTGTTAGTAGTGTATTGACCTAGCTTCGTCAGCGCTCAGCCATAATTTCGTCTAGCCTCGTCAGCCATACATATGAAATAAATGAACTGCTAAAGCCTTGTCAACTTTAAGCCAGCGTGAGATTTGGAAATTGCTCCCACGCATGCTTACGGGGCAAATATATTATAATTAATTCGTAGACAGTCTGGTCGCCGATGAGGGCTAGACGTGTAGGGTTAGGAGAGACACAGGTAGACTGATCGCCGATGAGGGTCAGACGTACTCGGTTCCAACCATAGTAAAACGTGGGAATAAGCAATCTACTCGCCAATGAGGTTGGACATGTTCGTTTCAATCATATGAATATACTGGAATAGGTAGTCTACTCGCCGATGAGGGTCAGATATACTTGTTTTAATCATGAGATAGATCAGATAGCACTTGCCTAATCCGATCGCCTATGAGGACTGGACCTGTCTAGTGTCATCATCCATCGAGATAGGCAATTCGACAGCCATGCTTCAATTCGACAGCAATTCGACACATAAGCACTCTGCCCACTAATGAGGGGCAGGTCAACATCTAATGTCTTCGATCGAAGAGATGCAATTTAAGGTAAGAATCATCCACTAGGCTCACCATCCAACATAACCATCTTTGTCAGCGGCATGTTGGTGACGACGAGCGTGGTGTAGATGTACCGATGATATGCGTCTATGCGAAGGAGCGCCGGCGCTGGTATCACCAGCAGACTTCAGTCTGACTTGGTTCAAAATTGCGATTAGCAAATAATGAAAATTGGAAGCCTCCGGTGGCCTTTTGTGCTTCCCAATCGCCTGCGCCCTGGGAGGTCGCCGCCTTATATAGGCAGCGACAATGGCAACAACGCGGCCTAATCCTTCCGAACTTCCATGGCAAGTTATCAGTTTACGCGTTAATCTCTCCACCGCCTGCTGCAGATAACGCCTTACGGCTACAGCTAAAGGAAACATGTGCACACGATGATGGAGATAATCCCAGGTTAGCATGGCTTAATGACGGTGGACCCCACACCCCATGCAATTTGGACGAGCTGTATGGAGATATGACGGCAAACCAAGAAAATTATATACTGCTTGCACTAGTTGATCTCTTTCTTTTAAAAACATATATCTCATTGAATTCTATTCAGACCATATTTTGTATTCAAAATACAGAGCCCAATATCGCATATATTCGGACACCGCCTATTATTTGACTTTTTCAGGCCCTTCCGTCATAGAGCCGTGCCTCACTGTTTAATAAATATTATTTGTGCACGAAATTGATATGTGCTATTTGAAATATTTTCTTGGATGAATTTTTGTAAAATTTTTTCTTCAAACACTTACACCCACTAAACAGAGCACACGATGAGGATTGATCTGATTGCTCTAGCTATCACAGGGTGAAATTGCTTCTCCTCATGATATATATTGGCTACTTGGTTGCATTTGGATGGAAGAGGTTAGTTATTTTCATGTTTATCTCTTCATGAGGAAAGAAATAATAACAAAAGATGTTACTTCCTTTTTGTTTTTATCTCTTCCTGAAAATAAAGGACTATAATAAATGACAGGCTGGAAAAGTAGTGAAGAGAAACTGACTAGATGGGACTATCTGCCAGAATTTTTATTAATAGCAATTAATAATCACCAAATTAGAGCAGCAGGAAGCCTGCAAATCAAAATGAATTGGCAAAGCATAGGAAGGACACCAAGGAAGAAACATTCACTCATGGCGCTTACAGATCACTGCCGGTACAAATGCTCTCTAGGATAGCGCATCGTCTCTAGGATATCTATCATGTACCGTCAATAGCCACAAAATCTTAACAGAGAAAAAAAGTAGATCAATAAAGATGAAACAATCGACATAGTCCCCCCTCGACACTCACCATGCCTGTAATCGTCATTAGTTGACATCCACATGTTCTTTCTAGTGTAAATAGTGGTCAAAAGAGCCTGAAAAAAGTGGTGCGCAGGGAGCTGGTAAAAGCATCTTGAAGTGGCCCTTTTGCAACATGCGACTTTGTCTGAAACAAACAAAATGAAAATACTATGTCCAATGATGATTTTCGATCCAAACATCTCACACGCTTACACTTCCTCGACACACTGTATTCTTGGATCTACACTGGAATGGGATTTAAGAAACCTTAACACTGATGTGACATGAAGGAACAGTATACCCTATAGGCCGAGTAAAGAGAGAAAAATATGCAGGGAATATCCTGTTAAGGCTAAATTCTATACATGTTTATTAATCAAGTTTTTATAATTTATCTTTTCTTATGGTTTTTTTGTGAGCAGAGATATATTGTAGAAAATAAACAATGAAATTTCCACCAAATTATAAACTTTAATTTCAAGTCATAAACACATGAATTTTTTTTAAAATGCACGAGGCATGTAGTTTATTTCATTAAGAAGAAGTAAAATATGTATAATAGAGTGGTCCTCAAGAAACCCCTAAGAAGAGGAAGGTCATAAGGATGACGCGCAACACTAAGAACCCCAAACCATAGCTACAGCTAAGCATTTAAGGAAAGTGACCTATGATCTCATGCAATGGTTTGGCTACAAAATACTCTCCTAGACATTGCTTGTAAGATAGCCACTCTCAATATCTTAGATATAGCATACTTTCAATACCTGGACTAAGCATCTCTGAGAATACCATACATATATATATATACTAAACATCTCTGAGAATACCACATATATATATATATATATATATATATATATATACGGATAGATGCTCCAAAAGATGGAAGTATGTATGACTAAGTAAGAAAGCTGATCCTAGGTAAGACAAGATTGTGGAGTCTGATACAGGGACGAACCAATCTACTAGTTTGTATTATCTAAGAAATTCTGTGAGTTCTATTTAAAGAAGGAGTAGCTACCGGTATAAATACAAAGTTCTCATAGGAGGAAAGAGCATTTAATCTTGAGCCAAACACACACCATATTTAGCCAAGATCCATAAACCCATCTCCTAGTTTGTTGCCAACTACATCTTACTACTTAGGTTAGTACAAACTAATTGGATAGGTTAGATAGAGTGGATTGCTTCTACCTTGTACCTTGTATGGTCCAATTCACCAAATATATATAAACAGAAGTAGGGTTATTACTCACATCGAGATCCTAAACTTGTATAAAAATCTCTCTATATTGTCTTCTTATTAGCGTTTTTTGGATACCTTGGTATCAGTCAAACTCTACACCTATAAATAGTCATTGATAGTAGCAATGCTAGGTGTGGCTTTATTAGAGACACAATAATTGATGTGCTTCCATATCTCCAACACCACTAGGATAATTAGGGAATTTAGCCCTTTTTTCATCTCCTTTGAACACCCTTGATCGCTTTGCACAACCAACTAGCAAAATGAATAGTCAAAGGCTGGGGTGCCACTACCACCAACCCTATCTTGTCTAGAATTATGAACCACACATGTCAGGCAAAGTGCAAGTCACAAGGATATGATGTATTGTATCCTCATCTTGATAACATAACAGGCAAGTATCTAGGTGTGGCTACCCAAATCTAGCAAGGCGCTCCGATGTCCAACACCGGTTATTCGTTGCCGGACATAAAATACCTTACATTTATGAGGGGGTCAGGTCTTCCAAATTCTCCTCCACGGGGCAAATTTGATGGTCTCAATAAAATAGCTATCATAAGCAGGTTTGCTTGAATAAGAACCAAACCCTAAGAACTTCCACTTGTGCTAATCTGGCATATTCGGATGTAAGCATACCTCATCAACCAAGTTCCATAGCTATAGGTACTCATATAAAACCTGAATAGTAAGACTTCCTTGAGTATCGCCAACACAACTTGTAAAGGTTTGCGCAACCATGTGTTGCTTCCTCTGCCTCTTTAGGGTCAGCTCAAAAAGGTCAGCTACCTATTCCACAATCGTACTTCCTTGCAATCACTGGTCTGTCCAAAACTTTGTGCTTTCCCCATTACCTATAGTAGTGACCACCACCATGCTGAAAAAGGTATGTACATTCTATGGCACTTGAATGAGCAGACTAGTCCATGGCCATGAGGAGTCTATCCTTTGTAATCACAACCATCATAGGCAAAGTGCCCATCCTAGCTTCTCCAAGTTATGAACATCCAAGCCTCCATATTGAATAGGCCAATAGACACACTCGTAAGATACAAGACAGTTGCTGCCATTGGCCCTTTCACAGGAAGCCTCTCCACCTTTTATCAATAGCTTTAATTACCTATTTAGGTAGATCCATTGCCATCATGAGATATATGGGCTTTGTTGTGAGGACCACTTCAACCATAAAAATCCTCTCTGCTCTATTCATAAGAGAGGCTTTCCAACTTGGTAAATTGTCAGCCACTTTGGTGGGCTTGTGAATGATAAGAGGGAGGCTGAGATAAGTGTATGGAAATTCTTTAACCTCGCAAGATTGCTCATTAGAGATGAGCTATATCTCTTAGACTAAGCACTGAATAGGAGTGACTGAACTTTTTAGGAAGTTAGTTGTGTGGTTAGAAATATGACCAAACAAGTCTAGGATGAAAGTGTGGGAATGATTGATTCTATTCCCTGTCAATGTATCAGTATATATAGGCAGTCGGGGTGGCTCACAAGGCAACCACACAGCCATGCCACGGTTAACCTACTATAATTACACTTTCTATAATTACAATAGACTAACACTCCCCCACAATCTAATCGGGAGCATCGTTAACATTTAGGCTAGATCGAAACTCCTGAAATAGTGAGGTAGGAAGGCCCTTGGTAAAGACGTCGGCGTACTGCAATGTTGTAGGAACATGTAGAACCCGAACGTGACCAAGAGCGACCTTCTCTCGAACAAAATAAAAATCAATCTCAACATGCTTCGTCTGCTGATGCTGCACTGGGTTGCTGGAGAGATATACAGCACTAATATTATTGCAAAAGACCAAGGTAGCACGGCGAGGGGGTGGCGAAGCTTAAGGAGCAGTTGTCGTAGCTAGGTAGCTTCAGCAACACCATTCACCACAGCACGATATTCGGCTTCGGCACTCGATCTGGAGACTGTATGCTGATGCTTGGAAGACCAGGACACCAAGTTATCCCTGACAAATACTGCGTAGCTAGAGGTCGACCGGCGAGTATCAGGACAGCCAGCCCAGTCGGCATCCATGTAAACAACAAGATCTATGGGTGAAGATCGACGCATGGTCAGTCCAAGAGATAGGGTGCCCTGCAAGTAGCGCAGGATCCGCTTGAGAGCAGTGAGGTGCGGCTCTCATGGATCATGCATATAGAGGCATATCTGCTGAACTACAAAGATAATGTCTGGCCGGGTGAAAGTTAGATACTGCAGAGCGCCGGCTAAGCTACGGTATTGTGTAGCGTCAGCGATAGACGGTCCATCAGCAGATAATTTGGAGTGTAGATCAACAGGCATGCTACACGGCTTGCACGCATTCATCCTGGCATGCTCTAAAATATCCTGACTGTACTGCCGCTGAGAAAGAAACAGACCATCTGCAGAGCATGTCACAGAAATACCCAGAAAATGATGTAGCTGACCCATATCCGTCATAGCAAACTCACGCCGGAGAGCCTCAATGATGTGCTTGAGTAATCCAGTAGAGGAGGCAGTGAGGACAATGTCATCAATATATAGCAATAAGTAGGCCGTGTCTAGACTGCGACGATATATGAAGAGCAAAGTATCTAACTTTGTTTTAACAAATCCAATCGACACAAGGTGAGAGGCGAACCTATGATGCCAAGCACGAGGAGCTTGCTTCAAACCATATAAGGACTTGTTGAGCCAACAGACAAAATCTGAGCGAGAAGAATCCACAAATCCAGAGGGCTTACACTGTCTTAGTGAGAGTGCCATGGAGAAATGCATTCTTCACATCTAGTTGATGAATGGACCAGTTCTAAGATAATGCCAGGGAGAGAACAACTCGAACTGTCGCAGGCTTGACAACGTAACTGAAAGTTTCATCATAATCAACATCGGGCCGTTGTGTGAAACCTCATAGTACCTAGCGAGCCTTGTAGCGATCAAGAGACCCATCGGCGAGCAATTTGTGTCGATAAATCCACTTGCCAATCACAACATTGACGCCAAGAGGGCGAGGCACAAGACTCTAGGTGTCGTTGACAATCAGAGCATCATACTCAGCCTGCATAGCAGAGTACCAATTGGGGTTTGACAGTGTATCACGAACGGAGCGAGGAAGAGATGACATGGGCAAAGCGTGGAGGTTGAGGCGATCCACGGGCTGTGAAATACTAGCTTTGCCACGCATACGCATAGAGTGCGCATTGGTGACCGAAGGGATGACGATTGGTCGAGTGGCAACTATACGGCTGGTACTGCTGGCAACAACCTGCGCGCGAGCAGCAGGGGCAGCAGGACTGGCAACACTCGTGGTCGGTGTGGCGCCGCTGGCAACGACCTGTGCAGGGTGCACAGGGGCAGCGGCACCGAACAACGCAGACTCGGGCGACCACGGTCCTGCACCAGGGCTCGACAGCACAAGTGGGGCCTCGGGCATGAAGTGTGCCACTGATGAAGCTGCTGTACCTGTATGCACAAAACGAGCTCTAAGAACTGAAGCGGTAAAATCATGATCATCGACAAAAAAGTTTAGGGCAGAGGGTGCCATGAGTGTGCTAGACATGTCGGAGAAAGGGAAAAAAGATTCATCAAAAACGGCATGTCTAGAAATAAGAATGTGGTTCGACTGAAGCTCGAGGCATCGATAGCCTTTGTGCTTCAAGGAGTAACCGAGGAACACGCATAGAGAAGAACGAGGGGCAAGTTTGTGGGGCGCTGTAGAGGACATATTGGGGTAACATGCGCAACCAAAAACTTTGAGATGACCATAGGAGGGTTGGACAGAGAAGAGAGCGTAGTATGGTGTGGATGAGATGAGAGTTGTGGTGGGGAGGTTGTTCACAAGATATGTGGCAGTGTGAAGGGCCTCAACCCAGTAAGCTGGAGGGAGACTCGTCTGAAACAAAAGGGAGCGCAGAGCATTATTGATGGTATGAATGGAACATTCTGCTTTACCATTTTGTTGGGAAATGTATGGGCACGATATGTGGAGGGCAACACCGTGGGAGAGAAAAAACATGCGGACCTAGGAATTATCGAATTCACGGCCATTGTTGCACTAGATGCTTTTGATGGTGGTGTCAAACTGTGTGTGAACATAAGCAAAAAAGGTAGAAAAAGTAGAAAATATCTTGTATTTGAGACGAATGGGAAAAGTCCAAATGTAGTGAGAGCAGTCATCAAGAATAACAAGATAATATTTGTATCCTGATACACTAACGAGTGGAGAGATCCATAAATCACAATGGATTAAATCAAAATTATGAGTAGCACAAGAGGTAGATGAACTGAAAAGTAGACGTACATGACGATCGAGTTGGCACGCATGACATATATGATCGATATCATCTTTATTGCAGGAAATGACATTGGACCTAATAAGTTTGGACAGAACTTCGCGCCCAAGATGACCGAGACGACGATGTCAAAGGGAGGTGGGTGCGGCGATGAACGCGGAGATGTTGGTAGATGGTGTAAAAAACGGGTAGAGGTCATCGGAACTATTAAACCCGGCGATCACGTTCCTGGTTTACAGATCCTTCATAGAAAGACCAAATAGATCAAACTCAATGGAACAATTATTATCGGTGGTAAACCGATGAATGGAAATTAATTTTTTAATAATATGGGGTGATAATAGAACATTATTAAAAGAAAGATCACGGTGTGGTAAGAAAAAACGATGGGATCCAGTGGCTATGATAGGAAGTAAAGCACCATTTCCCACAACGATAGATGAAGAAGTAGATGAAGAGGGTGGGGAAATGGTGGAGAGTATAGCAACATCCGAGGTCATGTATGAACCGGCACCCATATCAGCATACCACTCAGAGGCCGGTTGGTTCAGCGTCACGGTGTTGAAGGAATGCGCCAGGGAGTCCTGGTGCCAAGACCATCCGTGAGTGGGCGTCCAAGGCACCGCCTGGTACGCTGGTGAGGGTGCTTGGAAGCCCGGCGGTACAGCTCCCCCGTAGTACATGTCGAACGGGGGTGGTGGGGCACCGTATGCGCCTCCATAGGTGTCGAGAAGAGCACCGAAACCGCCATAGTGTGGGGCTACGTGGAACGCAGGCTGTGGCGGCGGAGGTCGGCCGGATTGGTCGTACGGCCATATGCGCACGGTTCCAGCCTAAGGGTAGGCGAAGGATGGGTACACGACCGCACCGGGAGGGGTGTTGCCCTATCTACCTGGGGCCGCTCCAGCAGAGGGCGTTGGAGAGTTGCCACCAACAGAACCGCCGCGTCCACCGTGGCCACAGCGGCGGCCATTATGCTATCCTCCGGTTGGTGCAGCGGGGCGCAGAGGAGGAGGCGCTCCTAAACAGGGAGCAGCGGTGGTACCTAGAGCCACTGGATGCGGCGTCACATCAACGAGGGTGGCCAGTGTGGACGGAGGACGAGCGTCGATCTCCATCTCCTCCAACAGAAGGTGTGTGCGTGTTTCAGTAAATGTCGGAAACGGCCATGTATCTTGAGGATGGACACCATGTGGCGAAACTTTCCACTGAGGCCGCGGAGAAGAGTGTGCGGGGAACGCTTCATCCTCGAGGATGTGGCGGTTGAGGGCATATTTGCCGAGGATGGTGAGGAACACGCCGTGCCATTTGGTGTAGGAGTCCGTGGCCTTGTCGAGGACGATGGGGATGAGTGTCTTGACGTTGACGACGATAGTGGCTTATGCCTAGAGAGCCGCATGAGCGCTCTCGTACGTGTCCAGGGCGTCGTTGCGAAGGCGGGTTTCCTCAGCCCAATACGCTTCGTTAGCGCAAGCAGCATCGGCCGCGAGACAGCGATCGTCAGAAGCAGTGGCGCCATCGTCTTTGCCAGCCATGAGGGACAGGACTAGCGATCGGCAGCTGATCAGAATCGGATCGGTATATTGGAATCGGATCGACAGCCGATCGTCCGATCGGATCTGAGGGGTCGGCAGCCGATCGGAATCGAATCGGTAGTCGACAGCCAATCATCCGATCAGATCCGAGTGGTCGGTAGCCGATCGGAATCGGATTGGGAGCCGATCAGATTGGAGGGGTCGACAGCCGATCGATCAGAATTGGATCGGCAGCCGATCGGAATCGGATCGGGAGTCGACAGCCAATCGTCCGATCAGATCGGAGGGATCAGCAGCCGATCGATCGGAATGGGGTCAGCAGCCGATCAATCAGAATCGGATCGATAGCCGATCGGAGGAATCGGGAGTTGATCGGATCGGAGAGATCGGATCAGCAGAAGCTGATCGGATCGGCGAATGATGGGATCGTCAGTGAGCCGATCGGATCAGAGGGCGATCAGATTTGCAGTAGGCAGGATCCGATCGGACCGATCGGATTGGCAGTAGGCAGGATTCGATCGGACCGATCGGTGGGCAATCGGGTCGATAGACAGATCGGATCGACAATAGATCTGATCAAATCGGATCGGCGGGCGATCGGACCGACAATAAGCAGGTCAGATCGATCGGATCGGCAGCGCGGGCGATGAGACCGGTGACACTTCCAGCAACATGTAGTTAGCAACGGTGGTGGCGATCGGATCAACGACGGGCGCTGGTTTGGGAGCGGAGGCAGGATCAGGTCGGTGGCCACACCCAGTGATGATGGCAGCTACGGGGCGGGCGATCAGATCAGCAGCATGGGCAATGAGACCGGTGACACAACCGGTGACGTGCAGTCTGCAACGGAGGTGGCAATCGGATCGGCGACGGGCGCTGGTTCGGGAACAGCGACGGGCGCTGGTTCGGGAATGGCGACGTTGCGGAGGCAGGGCGTTGGACCTCGGTAATCTCTTGTAGCACAGTAGTGGCGGAGGAGGAGGAGGTTAGACGACAGCAGCAATAGCAGCGGTGTTTTTGGTTACAGAAAGATAGCGGATTGGAACCGCTCTGATACCATAAAGTGTGGGAATGATTAATTCTATTCCCTATCAATATATCAGTATATATAGGTGACCAGGGCGGCTCACAAGGCAACCACACAGCCATGTCACGATTAACCTACTATAATTACACTTTTTATAATTACAATATAGGATTTGCTTGATTAAACACAAGTCATCCTTTGAGTGTGTGAGGAACATGATTACATCATTTGCATAAAGAGAAATCCGGTGCCCTACTTATTGGATAGCAAGAGGTTGGAGAAAATTATCCCAAGCAACTTTCATCACGATTGAGTTTAAGACTTATGAACAGCATAGGGTACAGCAAGTCACCCTGCCAAAGCCCCCTATAATGAGAGATCAACTGCTCAGGCTCCCCATTGACCAATACCCTGTAATAGAAGTGGAGAGCAGCAGGCTCAACAGATTACACCACCCTCTTCCAAAACTCAGATAACCTAGAATCTCCAAGAGGAAGGACCAGTTTACTGAGCCAAATTACTTGGAGATATCTAACTTGAGAAGGATGTGAGGCTCTTTTTTAATGTGAAGTTTCCTTGCCAATTGCTGCATCAACATGAAGTTGTCCTGTATACTCCCGTTGACAAATGTACTTTGATTAATTGAATGGTCTTGGCAGCAAGGGGGCTAGTCAGTTAGCCATTAGTTTAGTGACCAGCTTGGCAAATCTGTGAATAAGACTTATAGGTTGATAATCTTTTACCTCACTGGCATCAACCTTTTTAGGGAGCAAGGTGATGAAAGCTGTGTTTGAGAAGCTTAAATTTGAAGATATGCCCTTGTTGAGCCACCAAGAGTACCAAGATCACATCATTCTTGATGATTTCCCAACATGACTTGTAAAAACTACCCGTAAAGCCATCAGGCCCCCATTGCTTTGTCCATTGGCATATCTTTTATTATTGCCCAAACTTCTTCGTCTGATAAGAGCTCCTCCAAACAAGCAAGATCATGCTGCTGCACACCAAGGGCCTCAAAGTCTATAGAGAAATCCCATTGGTCAGCAATCCCAAGAAGGTTTGAATAGAAATAAAAAACAACAGTTGCTTCTCTTCCTGGGAGGTGCAAACTCTATCCCCAACTTGAAACTTGGAGATAAAGTTCTTTTTTCTATACCGGGATTGTTGATGGAAGAAACTGGTATTAGCGTCCCCTTTGCGGAGGTACAGCACCCAGGACCACAGCCGAGCAATAGTCTGCTCTAAGGAAGCAAGCCTGCAACAATGCATCTTCAACTTCTTCCTAAGCCAATTTTCTCCATGCGACAGAACGGGAATCCCTCGCAATATCACCTTGGCCAAACTAAGCTGAATCTTAACATTTCCAACTTTATTCTGGCTCCACCTTTGTAAACATCTACTCAGCCACTGCAATTTGAGAAAGAATCGCTCAACCAGGCATGATGCTGCAATGGGAGCATTCCAACATTGTTGCACCGCCTAAAAAAACCAGCAAGGTTGGGCCAAAAACTCTCAAAATGAAAATGACTTTTCCCCTGGCATTTTACCTTCAATCCCAATAGGATAGGGAAATGATCTAAAACAACTGAGGTGGAGCTCTGAAGGAGTGAATCAGGGAATCTCTCTTTGCAATCTGTGCAGCAAAAAGCACTATCGTGGTGAACTAGTGTGGGAGAGTCATGCTCGTTGGATGAAGTATATTTCTGCCCAAAAAGAGGTATTTCTTTCAGCTCAGTATCATCAAGAAGACACCGAAATCTGACGATCATTGCCAGATTGTTATTACTCTTATCGATTGCTTGATAAATCAGATTATAATCTCCCATAACCAAGCATGGACTGGAGCAGAGAGCGCCAATATCCTTCAATTTCTGCAGGAAGAAGATCGCCATTAATTTGAGTTATGTAATTAATGATAAATCCAAGTATATGGGACTAATATTTTTATAAGTAATTCATTGTCTAGTCTCATGTGGATATAAAAATAAAAATTATAAGATATATGTAATAAACTCTTAATGTTCTAAATTTATCTCTCATAAGAATCGAAAATATAGCATGAACTCCATTCATTATCCTTTATCACATATGTGCATGTCTTATCTTCAAATTCATATGTATACACATCTTTAGGGGGAGTATATTCTATATTTTCCACTTAACTCTATATGTTTAATATTGGGTTGTCATCCATCACAAAAAAAAATTGAAGGATCTATAATCAATAATTTGTAATTTTTGTTTTGGTAATTTATGACAAACCAATTTTAATGGGCTAACTATTTTTATAAGTTGGTAAATAGATCGTTCCTGAACTTTGAGTTATTCGTTGATGATGGATCTCAATCACAACAAGGATGAAAAGCACAGAGATCACATTGTACATATCACTCTTTCTCTTCATCTACATATTGATGCGTTTGTATATATTATTTCAACGTGGTTGACAAATGCATATTAGACTAATGTTTTGTTTGAGCCATATCTTATTTAGTCTCTTTACATTGAGAACATGGATATGAGGAATGTATACATTTATTGTTATGTCTATATTTTTGATAAATACCTTCTATTATTGTATAGCATAAACTCCTATTGATTAATCTTTAAATATGCATACACTTGCTTCTAGCGAATATTTTGTATGCATATATTTAGGAGGAACAAATTCTATACATGCATATATTTGATCCAATTTAATCATTTACATTTAATTGGGATTTTACTTTTGACTATAGACGTGAGTATATGACATTTGTGGTGTTTGGTTAATACTCATCAATTTATTCATATCCTTTTATATACTATTGGTTAGTCAATAAGTGGATATTGACAATCGGATCAATGGGACTAACAATTTTATTGAGTTGAATAAAATAAATATGTCCCAAGAGGAAAAGGTGTTGATGGTCAAGTGAAGCTATGATACCTAAAAAAGATATTGAAGATATGGGGTACGAAGTAGCTATCTGTAGCAAGACGGTAAAGGGCTAGCGATACTTAGCCATGATAAACCATGCGGTGATGTAGGGCAAGCAAGGGCTTGACACCAAAGGACCTAAATTTGAAGGTAAAGGGCAACTAAAGGCTTTGTTATAATAGACAGTGCAAGGCCGGTTAAAGCTATGAGTAGTCTGTATAATAATGCATGATAAAATGAGTTTGCTATTGACACCCCTCAAGATCAACATGAAAGATGCAAGACATTTCTATTGGTACAACTCTCTTTCTACTTGTATTTGAGTATCGGAATGTCGTACTATTAAGGGATGCAACATTTGTGTGTTTTTTTTGTCTTGGTGCTCCAAGTAACTTATCCAAGTGTTACCTTGAGAGAAACCTAAGTTTTGATTTATCATTTGAGAGGTTTTAGAACTTGGTTTTGATTTGGTTGGGTAGCTCTTTGAGTGAGCTTTCCATAGAGCCCAAAAACATCAAAAGCATTTTTCCAAGCAAAGAGTTATGATTGTTTTGGTGAGTCACATCGAAAATTCTGAGATGGTCAGAAATTCCGAGATGGTCAAAAATTCCAATGTGTGTGTCGGAATATCCAATATGTGCATAACGGCTAGTTTTGAGGGGCTCAAATATTTAAACCCCTCCACCCCTCCATCCTTTGCAGCTATGATTTTGAACTAAAAACACTATCCAAAGCCAAAAAGCCTTATCTTATTCCCCTAGTTTGGTGGTATCTTTTTGTGAGAGGAATTTGAAAAGAGGAGAGAGTTAGACTAAGAGGAAAGTTGGGAGCTAGTGAGCTTCACTATATCCTTTGAGCACCTAAGGTCATAGCAAGTAAATTTTCGATTGTATTTGTTACTCTTGGAGGCTAAGATCTGTTAGATGGCTAGGTGTTGCCGGTGAGCACCCAATGTTGTGGTGCGCTACGGGAAGTTTGTGAAAGCTTCAATTTCGCCTCCACAAGGGAAGAAATCGAGAGTGAAACTGAGGAGTGTATTTGTGTAACCTTGTGAGGAAAAGTATTGAAAGAGACCCAGTCTTTGTGGCCCCACAACAAAGACGTAGGATTGGTGAATCTGAACTTCAGGAAATAAATCACACATCTCTCCTCTTGGTTTGCCAAGTCTTGCCCTTGGTCATATTGTGCTTGAGCTTATTTTTATCCGATCTACTTGCATGATTAGTTGATTTAGTTGGTGACCATATATCTTGTTTAGATATCTTGTTTGTCACCTTTTGATTCATATAGATTTTATTTGTTTAAACTCAAGTTTATACTTAGTGTTTTTACTCCTATCCTTTTTCGATATTTCGATCATCATTTTAGAAATTTTGATATATCAGAAGTTCAGATAGGTGTTTAGGAAATTCTGATCATTTTAATCAACTATGAAGATGTGTAATTTTTAGGAACACCTATTCACCTCCCTCTAGGCGACGTCACAGTCATTTCAATTCTCGTCTTCTTGTGGACCATATACCCTTGTAAACCACAAGTTTTGCCCTTCAAATTAAGTAAATTGTACAGAGATAGAGAAACCATCAACCCGTGATGCCACTGCTTGGCAAACAGAACTTTTCCATGCTATTAGAATTCCTCCCTGTACCATTAGCAGGAATAGCAACATGTTTATCAAAAATAGAGCCAAAAACTATGGGGAAAATATGTTGAGACAAGTGTGACCTTTTTTTATTGGATAGACACAATGTCAAATTTTGAGGATAAAATCACATGATGAATAGAATTGCAGCAATCTTGGTTGTTTAGATCACACACATTCCAAAACAAGATAGAGGAGGGATTCATGGATAACATCTATGAAAGATGACCAGATACTTGAGCTCTACTAACCAACAAGCAGCTTCATAGAGTGGGCTTGATCACCTTGTCCTACTTGCCACCCAAAGACAGCTTTAGGTGGGCATCAGTGAGAGGTCTATCACACAACTTGAAATAAGCTTCATAAGCACTAAGGTCAATCTTCTCATTTTTTGTTGCAAAGCCTAGTCTCTTAATCACCCTCTTCTGAGCCTCAGACACCAGTGGCCCCAACGAATAGGGGCCAACTCCTTCCACCCGCCAGATACACCTAGGAAGCGATCTTAGCGGTGATCTGACGGTCTTCTGGCAGCAGCGAGGATGGGGTAAAAGCTTGTTTTACCAGCTTGTAAATGTTGGCAATGAAATGGTGTTGCTGCACCACAACTAGTGATTGGATCACTGCGACCAGCGCTGTGGAAATAGGGATGGACCACCTGGACCTCGAGCATCTCCTAGAGAAAATGTGCAGTGGGTGGATAGAGCTTGTCGGAGTATGCAGCCTAGCCACGAGGGTGCACAAGCCATCACTTGGTGACACGCTTGTCACACCCCTACCTAACACCACTAGAAAGGCAGTGTTAGATAGGGTGTGCCATTGAAAATAGTGAACCATCGTAGAATCACAATTATAGTAGCAATCTCAGAATTCTAAGCTGGTACTCATGGTAACAAAAACAATAATTATTACAAAACAAAACGAATACATTATATATTTGCTGCCATATCGGGTAGACCTTAGCAACAACTTCCAAGTAAAATAGCGATAGCAGAACTTAGCATAACTAGCATACCAATCCACAGGCAATGACTTGGGTCTAGGGATGAAACTAGAACTTTTAGTACCTTGGATTTGAACATAAGGAAGGAGAAAAGAGTAGCAAAATAAAGAGGGTGAGTACTTTCATATTTGCAAGTCATGAGAAATGTGATTATGCAAGCCACAAAGGGAGGCTAAGTTTATTTCACAACCTTTTATTTTGAAACTTTTCTTAAAAACAATTGGAAGAAGACTTTTCATCTTGATCTGTCTCTGAGTTGCTTTGGAACAACTCAAGTAGAGCAAGTAAGATTTTAGTGTCATTATTAGTTTTTTTCACTTTCTATCTCCATCAAGGAGTATATTCTCATTATTTCTACGCCATCTCAGTCATATTGTTTCTGTTGATCTTTTGACTTCTCGCCAACCATCACATACCTATACCTTGACTACTTCTCGCATCCGTCCATATCCTTTTCCTTTCGCTTCCACTCAGGAAGTCAACTCTATGATACCATTTTGACATCCTAGATCATAGAGGTCTGTTTGAAATTACTTAGGTCATTCGTCAGTTATCGAGATTAACTCTGGTAATGATTCCCATCCCATAAACTATTTTCACAAAGCATAGGCAAACAATTCTATGATAGGAGAACCACCTTACATTTATCCTTGACCATGGGCATGGATATTCGAATAGTTTAGTTAAGCTCTACAGAGTTTGTATGCTTTACCTATACAACACAAACTCATTTCGAGTACCTGTCAGCACTGGAGGTTTGTGACAAGACCTTTCTAAAGCTAACCCATGAATATTCCATGTCATATGGTTGGTCGAGTCTCATGACAAAAATCATGCAAGAACATCCATCGTTTACTCAGGATATACTAGGAATGACTCTCACTACTGTCTATTCGCCTTTAAAGATGCAATAATATCGCCCACGATGGGCTATAAATATCCACAACTCTGTCTCCTCATTTTGGCATTCCACAACCATTAGCATACAAGATTTTCATATAATAACTAATTACTTAGTCAGGAGAATCCCATAAATACCCATATGATTATACTATAAGAAACTCGGATGTAATTCCCTAAGAAAACTTTTTATATGGAAATACAAAGCCAAGCCACAAAGGTAAGAATTCACATCACAAAATTTCACAAACCCTTGTTTCATTTGAAATCTACCTACTCTACGAATTGGGTTTTGCAAAGTCGTTTCAACTCAAAGATTTTCCCACATTAGCAAGCAACAGTGTAATGTGGGGTTAAAATACTCCTGCTCAAAGAGCGAGGATTTCAAAGAACCACTATGGTGGAGTTACAAGGATATGATTTAGCAACAACCTATAAAAGATAATGCAACTACTAAGTTGGCCTATCGGTTCCATGCAAATGAAGACCGGTTAAATTAATTGTGTATGCTAAACATGCAACTTTGAAAATATTCAAATTTTATAAAGTAAGAGCAATATGATCAAAGGGTGACTTGCCTTGAAATGGATCTTCAAATCTTTGAGAATCTTCATGTTCGATGAAAATCCAAAACGTCTCTACGCACACACGAAAGAAAATCAAACAAAAATCCTACAAAGGGTATAATAACTATTATCACTAATAGTGTCATTGGATAGATCTCGATTTTAAAACTATTTTGAGATTTGAACAGAGTCAAAAAGAGTCATAGTTGAACTTCTACAAAGTTTCAAAGATCATGGATTTTTTTTTGGAATTTAGAGAAAGGAAAAATAGTTATTTTGGGCAAGGTGGGTCCCACCTATTAGTGTCTAATTGGGAAAAGAGGTGCCTTTTTCCTCCTTTGTTCCTTGCCTTGAGTGTGCCTAGGTGTGGCGGCCAGGAGGGGAGGACGGCTTGGGATAGGCTGGGTGAGGGGTGGCAAAGGTTGGTGACCATCTTGTTGGCACCGTAGAGGATCAGTGCCACTAGGAGGGACTGAGGCAACAGCTTGGCTTGGAGGATGGGGAGGAAAGAGAAAGAATCAAGAAAGAGAGAGATGGCTGAGAGGAGGAAGATGGCGTGATAGCGGGAGGGAAGCTCATCGACTTTTATAGAAGTGCGAGGAGGCAGTGAGCTGGTGGTGAATGGAAGTGGGATAGCGACTGGGTGAGCTAGTGGTAGAGGGGATAGGATGCTATGCCTTGTGGGAGGGGACGTGGGTGACATAGTGCTCTAGGGGAAAGGGGGAGATGATGGGTAGCTAGCGCTGAGAGAAAGAAGGCAAGGACGCGACGAGGGGATGGGACTCCGAGGTCGTAGTGTGGATTCGATGGATGTGATGGTCATGGCAAAAAACTCCATGGCAGATGTGACACAACAATGGTGACAATGACAACACGAATGCAACACCTAGGGTGATGACGTGATGAGACAACCATGATTTGATACATCATGCATTGCGATGGGATTCCTACCAGGAGATTGTGGGGAGGGAAGGGGAAAAGAGTAGAAAGGAGTGTCGAGGGAGTGGAGCATGGTGTGGCATGATGTGCTGGGGTGGTTGGCACCCTAGAACGATGATGCACGAGAGCAAAGGTGGTGGTGTATGAGAGAAATAGAGCGGCAATATAGGTGGACATGTCCAATACTTGGCATGCGTGCTAGGCGGGCCTAGAGGATGGGGGCAAGCATGCTCGTGTAAGCCAGCAAGTAGCTGTGAGTTAGCTATTCGGCTAATAGGTGGGCACGCATGGAGCAGTTAGGTGGCACATGACCACGCGAAGGTGGCGGTGGTGGGCCCATGTGGGTGGAAGAGGTGGTGGTCCATGGCCAGCCTGGGTGTGGCCAAAGAAGGAGAAAAGAGATGGGGAGGAGGAGAAAGTGTACAGGGCCAGTGTAGGAGAAAGAGGAGTTGGGCTCGGGGGATTGCGTTCTGGTAGTGAAGAGAAAGAGAAGGAGGTGGGGGCACGAGTTGGGCTAGCGCGGGTGGAGAAAGTGGGCCGGCCTAGGAGAGAGAGAAGAGAGAGGGAGGCCGGGCCGAGGGAGGAAAGTGGCCCAAGATGAATAGTAGCCTTCTGGAATTTCTAGGGATTTCTAAGTTTGAAGTTTGAGATGATTTGAAAGAGAATTCAATTTGAATTCAGATTTGAGTCCAAATTTGATATTTTGATCTTGTTAAATTCAGGGAATCTAAGGAGTTGAGTAGGAAGTGGGTGTTTGAATATGTGTGAGATAGATTGAATATTTTGAGAAAGTTTCAAGAGGGAATTTGGGGAGCTTGTGATGGACTTTGGAGATTCAAAAATCAAGGACTTGGAATAATTTTGGAGGGAATTTATAGGGAGGGACTTTTGGTCGTGATAGACCTGAGGTTTGGATTTCTAGATTGGATTGAATAATTTGGAATGGAGGATAGCATGGGATTCCAAAGGAGGATTGGATTTTGAAATATAAATTTTGAATATTTGTTTAGGGAGGAGTTTTTGGGGTGAAAGTTTGGGGTTACAAGGATCAATTAATCTAGACCTTTGGCGTTAAACCCTAGATACACATAGAGAACTAAACTTTTGAATTTAGGATTTTTATTAAAATAGTTACTAACAAGGACTAAACCACAGGTTATTATAGCGTAGGGGAAATGAGCATTGTCTGCAATGCTTAGAAATCTATCTGGCTATGCAGGCTCACTCTTGGTGACGCGCTGGGAGTGGCAAGCACTATCTCTAGTGGATATGAGTCTGCCATTAGCTAGGCAGGACTCATTGATGTACTAGGGAGCCCAGCAGCTAGAACCTCTCCCATTGACATGCTAGGAACATCTTGCACTGGCTCTAGGCCCCCTCCGCCGAGGAGAGCTCTGCCGCTAGCACTTCCTCCACCAATGCGATAGGATCATATTGCATCGGCGCCAACATCACCTCCGTCAAAGGGAGCTCTGTCGCCACCTAGGTTTCCTATGGTGCCGCCACAACAACAAAGACTAGTAAAGCAGCTGCTTGTGATAGAGTAGGCACAGTCTCAGTTGCAAGCAATAAGGCCTTGCCTATCTTCTAGATTGAGCCTAGCCTAACATTACATAAGGATTCTAGAATGGGGCGTTGCCAAGAGTGTGGCCTGAAGCCAACAAAATCAAGGTTTCGATCAAGGAGGTCCCCTCTCAAGGCAACCTCAACTAGTTGGCCTAACCTGTGCATCAAAATCTTTATCTTTACAACTTAAAAAGATCATATTAGTGATAGTGATTCCTACCACTAATGTTTTTAACTGTCTCATTATGTCAAATCCAATGGATGAGATTCATCATAGGATGCTCCCTACATGCCTCCCATATTTCCACTCCACCTTGCCATGCATCTCCGATTCCTTCAGCGGTTGATCCCAAATGACTTGCTGTCAAATAGGACCCATCCACTTCCTCGATATTGCTCGACCTTTCCTCTGGAACTACGGGCTCAATTCTCTCACCAGTACGTATACCTCAATCTTCTCCTTTTCACAACTACTCACAACTATCTTCCTCATGTGCACCATCACACCCATCTTCTCCCCTCTCGTGGTGCTTCCTCTAGCCACAGCCTCCACAGTCGATGTTCCTTTTTCCTCTAGCTCAAATCACTATCCCATTACCCACCTATGCCACCATTGCCCTCAATGCCGTGGCTGGCATTCCTTTCCCCTCGCTCACATTAACGGCATGATGCACGGTGTCATTCCCATCCTTCCTGGTGTTTGGCTCCACTGTCTGCTGGAGCCATGGAGGTGAGAGACGATTTGGACAATAAAATATGAAATCACATATGTTCAATATTTTTCCCTATGCTTCACAATATTCTTTGATTTGTCACCTTTTTGTCAAAACTTCAGTTTATGGGAATATGAAAAACGAACCCAACCTCTGATTGAGCGCCTAGCTAGCCTGGAAAGTTCCATTCTACAGCCGTGGTGTCGCTCTTTCTTCTGCCACCGGTGGCTGTGGCCAACAATTTGCAGGCCGGAAGGTTGCCACTGCCAATGGGTGAAACCCGCCTTACCTAGGCACAGACCCACGAGACATAGCCGCTTTGAAATTAAATGAGTCCAAAATCAAATTCAATGTTTAAAAGATATTTTGTACCCGTTATACAAAACAATCTATAATAAAGAAATTTTGGTCGAGTGAGAAAACTGAATAACCGGTACTAAAGAATACATGTTTAGTCCCGATTAGTATTAACAATCGAGATAAAATATTTTGACCAAATAGTAAAACTCTTTAGTACTGTTCTATACAACCGATACTAAAGAGGGGATGGTATATATTTATATCATTCACTCATTTTCTTCGATCTAAGTCTCTAGATTGTATTTTTGTTGCCTCTTTATGCTACCATCCTCCACATCGACGCCATCCACACTGACGTTGTCATGCGTCCGCCTTCTCACCGATGCCGTTGCCGTCCCTATCTCCACCGTTGACGTCACTGAGCACCCACCCACCAACAATGCCAAGGCCATCCCCAAAGCAAGAACTTCTCCTAACGAATTACGTAAGCACTATTAAAAACAACTCATTGGATTTATTATCGACGAGATAGTTAATCATATATGTAAATATGTATATAATATATATATAAAAGCAATATAAAAAAATACTTTAGTATCGGTTGGTAACACCAACAACATATTATATTATATGGACGACTAATTGAACAGCAACTAAAAAAATTCAGATTGCGCGTACTAGTTGTAAAACCGATTACTAATCATAGTAAAGACTATTTCTGTTTTTACAGTTGAATGTATACATATTTTCTCTGAAAAAAGTAATATTTTTTTTCCTGTGTGGGGGACAAATTTCTCATCGGATTCTCTTTGAAATGATGCGGCTGTTCCCCAAATGGAATGATCGATCGTGTCAATGCGACAATTCCATGGTCATGGGACCAAATTACAAAACAAATCTTCAGAAGATGTGAGGAGATGGGGCTGCTAAATTAACAAGCATTCTGCCTGAATTATTTTTCTTTTCATGTATGATTATACTGCTCTTTTTCGCTCGCTAAATATTGTTTTTGTCAAGGGATATGGTCTTGTTTTTGTCAGGGGTTATATTCTCCAATGTATATAGTTTTTATTATATTACCTCATGTACCCATAATATTAAACTATTGGTTGATTCAATGGGACCTACGGCAAACAAAGGAGTTTATTCATAGCGCATGGTAATTCTTGTTAGAAATAGTTTGCTTGTTTGTTAGAAATAATTTTCATGGTTGTAGGTTTGTTACTGTAAAATAGAAACTGTTGTATATGATCCTAAAAACAAGGTATGTGAGATCCGCCGGAGATTGTTACCTTATATGTGAGCTGCGTCATTGGCGTTATAAATTAACACGTACGGTGCCTCTGGCTATCATCTTATCAAGCGCTTCCGTCACCTGCCCTCTGTATTTTTACATGGTATCAGAGCCACAAACACTCAATAGATCCAATTGCTGCCCACCATGTCTTCTTCGACCTCCCATCTCAACCCTCTCTCGGCTGACGCTGTGACAGAGAAACTTACCAGGACCAATCACTCCATCTGGGAAGCCCAGGTGCTCTCAGTCGTGCGCGGTGCTCGCCTGTACGGCCATCTCACTGGTGCTTCTAAGCCGCTGGTGACGGAGATTGAGGACAAGAATGGCAAGAAGGTCTCCAACCTGGCGTTCGAAGAATGGGAGGCACGGGATCAGCAGATCCTCAGCTTCCTTCTCACTTCCGTCTCTCCGGACATTCTCAGCCACATCGCCAAAACGAAGACGACGGCTGATGCATGGGCTAAGCTTGAGGCCATGTTTGCCTCACAAACCCATGCGCACACGCTAAATCTGCGCATCTCCCTCGCCAATACCAAGAAAGGTAACTCATCTGCTACTGATTATTTCACCAAGATGAAAGGTTTCAGCGATGAGATGGCGACCGCGGGACGATCAATCATTGATGAAGAGCTGGTTGAGTATATACTCACCGGCCTGCCCATGGAATACGAGTCACTGGTTACCTCTCTCGCCACGAGGGTGGAATCAGTGACCATCGACGAGCTATATTCACAGCTCCTCAACTTCGAGACCAGGATGGATCTGGTCCAAGGCAATGACAAGAGCTCAGCCAACATGGCCGGCCATGGAGGAGGCCGCGGTAATAATTGTGGTCGTGGTGGTCCCTATCGTGGACGTGGGCGCGGCCCTCCAAATGGTGGGGGTCGTGGTCGCGGTCAAAAGAGTAACCAACAAGGTGGCGGCTCCAACAACAACAAGAAGCAGGACAAACCGATCTGTCAGGTGTGCTTCAAGGAGGGGCACACTGCAGCTCATTGTTGGCACCGCTTCGATGAGGACTTCATCCCTGAAGAAAGGCACGCAGCAGCGGCAACCGGTTCATACAACATCGACATAAATTGGTACACCGACAGCGGCTCCACTGACCACATCACCAGCGAGTTAGAGAAACTCTCCATGCGTGAGAAGTACAATGGTGGTGATCAGATTCACACCGCAAGCGGTGCAGGTATGGCAATTAAACATGTTGGTCAATCTACTATTGTTACCCCTAGCCGCAATCTCTAGTTAAAAAATGTTCTGCATGTACCTAAGGCTTCCAAGAATCTTGTTTCAGTTCATCGATTTACTTTTGATAACTCTGCCTACATAGAATTTCACCCCACCTATTTTTTGGTTAAGGATCAGGAAACCAAGAAAACTCTGCTTAAAGGTCGTTGTCATCGAGGGGGGCAAAACAAGTCCTCACGGCGTTTCGCCCGTCCCTGTCTTGGTGGCATGAACGATTAGGACATCTAGCCTCCCCGATCACTCGTCGCATCATCAGCAATAATAGCCTTTCATTTGCTTCAGAGTCCAATAATGAGCATGTGTGCTATGCTTGTCAACAAGCAAAAGCACACCAGTTACCCTATCCTAAGTCAGTAAGTCAATCTAGTGCTCCTTTAGAACTTGTGTTCTCTGATGTGTGGGGTCAAGCTATCGAGTCTGTTGGCAGAAAACAGTATTATGTTAGTTTTATCGATGATTATAGCAAGTTTACATGGATCTACCTCATTAAATATAAGTCTGAAGTCTTTCAGAAATTCCATGATTTTCAAAACCTAGTTGAAAGGTTGCTTGATCGAAAAATAAAAGCCATCCAAACTGATTGGGGTGGTGAATATCAAAGGCTTAACTCCTTTTTTACTAAAATTGGCATCTCGCATCATGTTTCATGTCCTCATGCGCACCAACAAAATGGTGCCGCCGAGCGCAAACATTGGCACATCGTTGATGTTGGTCTAGCTCTTCTATCATGCGCTAGTATGCCCCTAAAATTTTGGGACGAAGCGTTCCTCATAGCCACATATCTCATCAATCGCCTTCCTAGTGTAGTCATCAATTTTACTACGCCCCTAAAGCGCCTATTTGGTCAAAAACTAGATTACTCCTCCCTACGGACGTTTGGTTGTGCCTGTTGGCCCCATCTTTGTCCGTATAATGCCCATAAACTCCAGTTCCACTCTAAGAGATGCGTCTTTCTAGGTTATAGTAATCTTCACAAGGGGCATAAATGTCTGGACATTGCATCTGGACGTGTCTATATCTCTAGAGATGTCACATTCGATGAAACAATTTTTCCTTTTGCCGAGATGCATCCCAATGCGGGTGCTCGTCTACGCTTAGATATCCTCCTGTTTTCTCCTAATTTCGTAGCTACAAAGGGAACAGTAGTTTGGATGATCAACATGTTAACTTGCCTATTAATTTGCCTAATGAATTTAACAATCCTGGCGGAGACTCTAGTTTGCCTCAGGTACCAAATACAGATGATATCACCATTAGAAGCAGCGGCACGAATCACGGAGACGATCCCCGACCGATTTCTATGGCCATATCGTCAGGCGGGTCTGGCAGCCAGCCAACCACGCCCGTTTCCACCGAGGTGATGTCGCGTGGGGGTCAATCAGTTGCGCACTCGTCCTCACCTATCACTGAAGTCTCTCTGACATGGCATGCGCCTGCTTCAGGCGCAGGAACGACGCCACCTCATGCTACGACACAGAGCCACTAGTGGATCCTCTGCCAGTACACCAGAAGAGGTCATAGCTCCTTTGCGACTGGTAACAAGGCTCCAGCGTGGCATTCAAATGAAGAAAATTTATACTTATGGCATGGTCAGGTATGGGATATTAGCAAGCACTGGTGAACCGACTGATCTTGCTGATGCACTGCAAAATAAAAATTGGAGATAGGCCATGAACTCTGAATATGAAGCACTAATGAGGAACAAGACATGGCACCTAGTCCCGCCACAGAAGGGAACCAATGTTATAGGGTACAAATGGGTGTATAAAATCAAGAGAAAGTCTGATGGGAGTCTAGATTGTTACAAGGCTCGCCTTGTTGCCAAGGGCTTCAAGCAAAGGTATGGAATTGATTACGAAGATACATTTAGTCCAGTAATTAAGGCTGCAACTATTCGAGTTATATTGTCTCTAGCTGTATCTTGTGGATGGTCTCTTCGCCAACTCGATGTATAGAATGCATTCTTACATGGACTCTTAGAAGAAGATGTATACATGCATCAACCTCCTGGTTTTGAGGATCCAAACCGGCCTAACTATGTGTGCAAACTTGATAAAGCTTTATATGGGTTGAAGCAAGCTCCTCGAGCATGGTACTCCAGATTAAGTGAACGATTGATTCAATTGGGGTTTAAAGCATCCAAGGCTGACACATCCTTGTTCTTTTTCAGTAAGGGAGGCATCACAATGTTTGTTCTTGTGTATGTCGATGACATAATTGTGACGAGTTCCACCAAGCAAGCATCAAGTGCATTACTTCGAGATCTTAAAGAACAGTTTGCATTGAAGGACTTGGGAGAGCTTCACTATTTTCTTGGCATTGAGGTACATAAAACAAACGGTGGAATTCTGCTTACACAAGAAAAATATACGTCTGATCTACTGAAGAGGGTCAGCATGGCAGATTGTAAGCTAGTCAATACAACATTATCCACTAGTGAGAAGCTATCTCTATATGAAGGAACTCCTCTAGGAGCTCAAAACACCACAAGATACAGGAGCATTGTAGGGGCATTGCAATACCTAACATTAACACAACCTGATATCTCATTTGCTGTGAATAAGGTTTGTCAGTTTCTTCATGCTCCAACTACAGTACATTAAAAGGCTATAAAAAGAATATTAAGGTATATAAAGCAGTGCACTAGACTCGGACTAAAGATTCACAGGTCAGTTTCCACACTAGTAAGCGCCTTCTCAGATGCTGACTGGGCAGGCTGTGTGGATGACAGGAAATCCACCGGAGGATTTGCAATTTTTCTAGGAACTAATTTAGTGTCTTGGAGTGCTCGCAAGCAATCCACTGTCTCTAGATCCAGTATTAAAGCAGAGTATAAAACAATAGCTAATGCTACGACAGAAGTTATGTAGATGCAGACTTTGTTACATAAGGTAGGCGTGAAGAGTTCTAATGTTGCCAAATTGTGATGTGACAATCTAGGCGCCACATACCTTTCAAGCAACCATGTGTTTCATGCTAGAAAAAACATACTGAGGTGGACTACCATTTTGTGAGAGATTGAGTCAAGCAGAAACATTTGGAAATTGACTTTGTCTCCTCCAAAGATCAAGTAGCTGATGGATTCACTAAGACTTTGCCTGTGAGGCTAGTTGAGAATTTCAAGATCAATCTCAACTTAACTAAGTTGTGATTGAGGAAGGCTGTTAAAAATAGTTTCCATGTTTGTTAGAAATAGTTTTCATAATTGTAGGTTTGTTACTAAAGATAGAATCTGTAAAATAGAAACTACTGTATAGTATCCTAGAAACATGGTATATAAGATCCACCGGAGATTATTAACTTGTATGTAAGCTGCACCATTGACGTTATAATTAACACATACAGCGTCTCTGGCTATCATCTTGCCAAACGCTTCTATCATCTGCCCTCTGTATTTTTACAATTCTATGGGTTCAAATTGGTGTTCTGTGTTGGTCAGCAACAAAGAAGTTTGTTTCTCTCTTTGTGGGCTCTGGTAATCAAGATTTTCAGTGTGTGCCGTCGTAGAAGAGAGCCTATCGTTGGGTAAAATTGATGTGAAGACATGAATCTGGTATATACACTTTACTTACAATCTTTAGGTGGAAGAATTTGTTTGTTGGCCACCTACTATCGCGGTGAAACATGCCATATAATTGTAGATCATTGCTTATCTATTTCCTCCGTTCTTTTAAAATTTGAGAATATATATTAAGAAAGTAGGTATAGTTAAATAGAAAAATGTTACGATTGAAAAGAGTAGGTACAATTACGTTAGGACATATTAAGAAAGTAAGTATAATTAAGTAGATGAGAAAATTAAAAGGACCATGATTGCAACCGTAAAGACGCTGTTATATTTATATTTTAATATAAATTTTAAATGCTAAAAGTTGCTCTGTATTTTGTATTTTGGGATAAAGGGAGTATAGGATTATATGCCAGAGTTAATCATGTACCATGGATATACAATATTTATTATGCCTTAAGACCATAGAAATATATCCCCTTTTGTCCACTGTTTTTCTCATTTAGATTTAAAAAGATCTTGTCATGTTAATTGTTTGGTAAATACTCTGAAAAGTTGTGCCATTGTCTATGGTACATGTAATTTTTTATCCGTAAACCAATGTGATTTTCTTGAAAGATTAAATCATTATATATATTTAATGCACGCAATTTGCCACGTGCTAACATGCTTTTTTCAGTGTAGCTGCCATCTGAGAGGCATTCCATTTTCCTGATTCCCGGCTGACTATAGGAGCTTCGATTCTTCCCGTGTGATCCGATATACCATATCACACTTCCGGTGTGACGCGGAGGCTAATTACGATATAAAGTTTCCGATCCGTCCATCTCCTCCCATCGCATTCTTCTCTCCCTTCGCTCTCTCCGGCTAGAATTTGGCATGCTGCTGCCCCCTTTGTGCCAAGTTAATGACCATCCTTCTCCCATGTCATTGTATCACTTGGCCGTGTTTACCAAGCATGCACCCTCTTGCTTCAATTTTCTTGTTTTTTTTTCTTTTCGTTATAACGCACGAATATCCTGTTAGTAAGTTATTGATAAACTTGAAGTTACATTTATGATATATGATAGAGTCTACATCAAACTTTATTACCTGGGTCATTCCTACAAATAAAAAAGGAGTGCCACACCATAACGGTGGTCACAATGACATAACGTAGGCATGGGGGGAGTTTGTGGTTTGGTTAGCTCCTAAGATGCCCGTGTGGTTAATAGGGAAGGATTGCCCACATTCAGAACCCAAATATGCATGTCTTGGTGAATTAATGTCAGCACAACTCATTGAGGTCCGTCATATATGTCAGTCATCATCTCGGTAACCCTAACCCCTAAATCCCACTCTACACCTTAAGTAAATCTATATTTACATAGCATCTCGAGTTAATTAGACAAATAAGTTGATTCAAATCAATCTAAACACTTCATATAGGACTATTCTTACCAAACAGATACTTAAACCTAACGGATTAAAACAGAAACTACCACATACTTATGAACCAAACATCTATTGATAGATTGAGGTATTACAACCTTCTTCACCACGAGAGAGGGAGAGGAAGGATCAGCTAGGCAGACATAAGTAAAAAAGAGAGGTGAGAGGTGACAAATAGATCATATGTTTTTTTTTTCTGATTAGATTGTTACGTTGATGTCATGTGTGCCAGATCAATTGGACACAACCGAAAACAATGTCTAAGAAAGGTTTTTTATCCGGTGTCAAAAGTTGAAGGTATGAAGTGTATGATTTTGTAGTTTAGGGCGGTAATTCAAGTTACCGTAAAGGGTGATAATTCGGATTTTTTTTTTAGTGGTAGCACCTCGGCTTGCGAAATATAGGGTTTTTCGTTACCTAGATAAGCATCCATGACGTGTTTGGTAGGGGTTACTAGTTTAGCTTGGCTCTCTCGATTTGATTTAGCCAGTCACTTTGCACCCAATATGACGTTGCCATGTGAACCTTTTTCTGCCCAGTCCAGTAAGGCCAGTGGAAAACGAAGCCAGGATCCGTCTCCGCGTGGTCAAGGCGCTTGCTCATTTTTTGCATATTAATGGGGCAGGTGCATGTGATTGGCCAAGAGACCAGACTCACGTACCCTGCACGCACCGATCTTGGGCGAGGTCCCGTGCTGGGTAACAAATAAGTCCATATAGTAGGCAGCTTGGGCAGGGTGTGGCGTGATACACAACTAACATTCTGCTCTCATTGGTGTAACGTGCTTCTTGATGCTTCATAAAGAGTGGAAGTGGTGCCCTCTTGTCACATTAGTGACCGTAGAATATGCAGTTTTGCAATAATTTTGGCATAGAATCTAGGGTTTTGCAATAGTCTCTTAAGCTATAGGTTTACGATAATTTTGCTGGTGTCTAAGTATAATATGTAGTATTACGAATTTTACACTTAATTCAATCTTACCAATTTATAATATAATCTATTTCATAACAACAAAGTTACCATCTCTTAGCAAGTTAATCACTGATGGTAATGCAAAATCCAAACGCTTGTAGGGTTGCCCAAATATTCATAAAATAAACGACGCATGCCATCATGCTCTTACAGAAGCATCTGCTTAATTTTATTAGTTTTGCGAGCCTTACTAAAGAAACAAATTAACAGTCTTCTGCCTTTCCATGAACTTAAAGCTGCCAGAAACACTAAACTTAAGATGAAATTACAACACTCCAACCCTGGAACCCTGGAATCATATATGGATGCTGCAAACTGCAGAGAATGCTAACCACAACTGGCCCCTGTAAAAATAAATCCATTTTTAAATTAATCAAACCGTACATTTCTAAAGAGAATAGTTCAGGAAATCACATATCAAAAGAACTTCAGCAGATCTAACTGTATCCTTCTCTTCAATGCTGTACAAATTTTGACAATGTGAAGTAAAATATAGATACCTGAGTCCATTCGAAAGAAAATGAATAAATATATACCTGAAACAGTAGATGGTTCAGAACTTGATACTACTAGGAAGTCCTTGCCTGCTTGCCCTCTGGACATTCAGTTTGGTCTATTTTGTGCTTAGTACCACTCAAAGTCATATGCTCCTCAGCTGAACCGACCTCTACTGTCATGTCATCATCAGGAACTGTATTTGAATAAAGCCCATTTTGCATCACAGAATCAGAGCCAGATATTGACTGAGGAAGTTGCCACATTTGCATTATTTCAGATGGAGTTTGTGCAATTGCAGAATTCCATTGCATCTGTTCAGGTGGAAGAAAATGCATCTGTGCAGGAGGATTGCGCCATTGTGTTTCTCCGTGAGGAAGAAATGGCCTCGGCGTAGGATGGTGCCATTGCATCTGTTCATGAGGAAGAAATGCCATGTGTGCAGTAGGATGGCGCCACTGAATCTGTTCGTGAGGAACTGCGGCGCGGAGCTGGTAGTGGGGAGCACAAGGGATGTAAGTAGTTGGTGTGGAAGTTGCTGCAGGATGGATGCTTGTCTGGTTTGATTGCTGCCCTTGGATGGCTGTTCGCATTGGTCTGTTTTACCTGATGCTCTCCAACATGTAGTTGTTTCTGCTAGCTGCAATAATATCAATTGTTGAGTTGTGATCTTGTGATATGTTGCAGGTAATAGTACTAAGAACCATAATAAGTGCTGAATTAAAAATGTCCTGTAAAACTATTGAATTTTATGCTGGTCATAAAATGATTAAACTATATCATTTACCAAGGACTGACTTGATCGCCGCACGAGCTGCATTTTCCTTTGCTTCTTCCTCCGTGGTAGCACCCTCACTCGTGTACTGACATCCACCAACTAAAACTGATGAAACAAAGCTTGGGCAGATACCATCTAATTTCAGTGTGAAATAAGATGGTTCGGTGATGTTTCGTCTCATGGAGAACTTATCCAGAATAACTTTGCATGAGAATGTCTCCTATGAAAAAGCACATAAACATGTATATCAAAAGCAAATTCTTCAAAGATGGATAATATGAAACTTTTCTGGAAGACGGGTATGGATACTTGATATTCCAAAGTTAAATTGCACATCAGATTTCAGTTGATTATATTATTAAACCTAATATATAGTCAGTTATTAGTTATTAGCTATTGTACATATAATTACACTTTAACTAATTTTATTACGCAAAAGCGTATTGCATGCTTCCTTCATTGGAATAATGCAATAATAAGCATGTACGTGAGTCACTGGCGCTTCAATATAGGCTATTAAAATAAAAAAGTATGATGAGCAACTCCAGTTAATAGTGTTTATATTGCATTTTTGCAATTACGCATTTACTCCTTAATTACTTGTACATGTTTAATGTTGTGGCTTACTAATCATTAGCTTAGTCAATCTTGAGTATATGTAACTAATCGAGTCACATGATGTTTCTTCAAGTTATAGGCTATTAAACTAAAAAACCCATATGCTTGTTTCCAGAAAGAGTACCTGATCAATCGAGCGAAGTGCTTCAGTAAACTCAGCACAAGTATATTCCCTTCTTGTCAAATTGTCATTTTGCGCTGCTTCTCTGTGATGAGTAGAGCTGGTAAACTCCTCACTCCTCAAACCAGCAAAGCTTTCAAATAGTTCGTTTGGTGTACCCTTCATTTCACTACTGCACTATGTCAGTGACTTATTATATGTCAGAGAAGCAGATCAAAGCAACAGTTTGTGCGACTCACTACTTCTGGATAGAAGTACTAAAATGTTTTTGTGTATTTAATAACATGAGCGACAATTCCAAATAATGCATATAAGTAATTAATGGCTGAACCATGTGTGCTCGCTATATACATGCACAAACAAGGTTACACATCATATAATAATTCCGTCAAATTACGCACGTACCAACCTTTTAATACTAAAATACTAACAAAGCAATCAAATATGAGCCATTTTCTCATTGAGTTATATAAATGTTTCCCATCCATTGCACAAATGAGATATGTGAGTGTAACCCATCTGCAGTACCAAAGGTTTGTCCTCAGTTCTAACTTAAGTACTCCAAAAGATAATACAAATGCCGCATAAGTTTTGTCTTGAATAAAAGACACAACTTGAATGATTCTTTTTTTCTAAAATTTGGTATTACACACATTATGTTCTACTCTGGATTAGTACAGGATTGTTTTCCTATAGTACATTCAAAAATAGAAAAGTAGGCATATACACATCCTGGAGATTCACCTCACTGGAATTATACTGTTTTTATTTAATTATGATGTAACATTTGAATGGTAGATAATAAGATATTAAGCTACATGGGAGATAATCAACTAGACAGAGTCAACCATTCCTTCATCTAAATAATTAAGGATAATGAAGAAAAAAGAAATAGGCATTACTTGTGCTATCTTTTGAACACTCATAAAGAAAAATAATATATTATAGGAAAACAAATATTTTGAATGTTCATGAAAAGTCCATCAACAGAAAAGTAGATCCAAGTACATAAAAAGTAGATCTAGAACAAAATGCATTAACACGATAAATTAAGAACATATAAAGAATTATAAACACTGTAAAGAACAAAAGAACTATGCATTATTTGAAGGTTCTCCTAAAAAATCACAACTAAATTTATTCATATATCCTAAACAAAAAAAATCTTGTGATCCAGTCCAAATTATAACCTCAAATGGTTTATCAACAAGATCCAATTATATAAGCATAAAAAGGGCAACTAAGAATTATGAACATCATAAAGAAATACTATGCATTATCTAAAAGATCTAAATTATCACAAGAAAAATTATTCATGACTCAAAAAAAAAGCTATTGTCATGGAAGAAATCAGTTATAAAGTACCCAAAAACATCCATGGAGCAAAAAGAATAGATGTAGATCCAAGTACATCAAAAATGGATCTAGGTCAAAATACATCAGCATGGAAAGAACAACTAAAAAGTTTGTCAGCCGGGTGAAGAACAGAAAGAGCTATGTATTATTTGAAAGATCTATTAACAACAACAACAAAGAGAATTGCTTATCTTCCAAAAAAACAGAGTATCATGAATGAAAGTTGTTATTTCAAAGTATCACCTAAAAATCAATCAACAAATGGAACAAATGTAAATCTAAGTGCATGAAAAATAGATCTGGATCGAAATGCATAAAATAGAAGGAACAACTAAGATATTATAAGCATATACAATGATTCCCTCAAGAATTAAAAATATACAAGATCATGTTCCAATTAGCACAAGATTTGGCTCAAAGAAAAACATAAGATTCAAACAGTGAAAGAGTTACAAGAGCTTACACCCACTAAACATAGCACGCAATGAGGATTGATATGATTGCTCTAGGTATGACGGGGTGAAACTGGTTCTCCTCAAGATATATAGTGGCTACTCAGGAGGATTTGGACGAAAGAGGTCAGTTTTGGTTATCTTTATCTCTTCACGAGGAAAGAAATAATAACAAAAGATGTTACTTCTTTTTTTTGTCTTTACCTCTTTATGACAATAAAGGACTGTAATAAATGACAAAGGCTAGAAAAGTAGTGAGGAGAAACTGACCAGATGGGAATATCTTCCAAATTTTTTATTTATAGCAATTGATAATCACCAAATTAGAGCAGCAGGAAGCCCGCAAAATGAATTGGCAAAGTAGGAAGGATGCCAAGGAATAAACATCCACCCATGGCTGCTGCTACAGATCACTACCAGTACAAACGCTGTCTAGGATGCCTTCCTCTTGGGTACACACCTATCATATCTATCATGTACCATCAATAACCACAAAATCCTAAAGGAGAAAAATAGCTCAATAAAAATAAACCAGTCGACATAGTCCCCTCGACACTCACCATGAAGCTGCCAAGTGGCCAGAACCAGAATCCTGTGTACGTGGCCATTGCTTAGGCACACGTTATCAGAGCATTGCTTCGCTCGAACAATACATGTGCATCGCTTTGTGATTACTTGCTAATATGGAGACAATGTTCGTGATCCTGATTAATCATCGGCATGGTTATTCTGGTGTAAATTGTGGTCAAGGAGCTTGAAAGGAGTGGTTGTTTGCAGACAAGAAACTTTTTAGTTAAGGGCCATAGCCAAATATAGTTCTAAGAAGTATTGTACAACTGGCATAAAACTCAATGAAATTGTTGAAATATGTCTTAGATAATTGTTAAATATACAAATGTTACTTAGTTACAGGTGGACTATAAGTTATAATAATGATGACATATTATGTTGGTATGATACTCTACAACCTAGTCCACCCTATAAACAAAGTGGAGCACCACATACATATAATTATAGTAACGGTAGCGTAGCATAAGCATACAGACAGATGATAGTAGTGTGCTCATAGACTATATGTGCTATATTGATTAAGGAAGATCACTCATAGTTACAGCACAGACATATGCTGATTAGGGAAGACCACTCCTATAAATAAAAAAGAGGGTGTCGCACCATAATCATGGTCGCAAAGATATAGCATGGGGCATAGGTGGAGTGAGATTATTTGAGAGCACCCAAGATGGTCAATGTGGCTAATAAGAGAGGATTGCCTGCAATTAGAACCCAATTATGTACGCAAGGTTTGAACTCTATTATGAAATATGATGATTCTGGTGGTGTTGTCATGTATGCATGTCTTGGTAAAGCAACGTATGCACAACTTGTTGAGGTTGTTCATTGTATCCACATTTTTTTCACTGATTTCTCTAACAGAGTCTTAAAAAGGATGAGCACTAAGCAGGTTGAGAGAGTAATTCCTATAGTATGCATTTATTTAGTAAAGACGGTTAAGTAAAACGTGAAACACCATATATGCGCACACACATATATATATATACACACACACATACAGACCCAACGAAATGAATGATGCAAAATTTTACAAAGTTGACAAAACATAATGAGGTTATTGTACAAACAAATTGAAAGCATACTGTAGAATGAATGATACTAATATTATCCAGAATATTCCATCCATACAAGATTCTGTCAAAATCAAAGAGTGCCACCAAATATAAGGAAGTCCAATAAATATTGCAATAATCTTCCACACATTCCATCTATACGAGTGAGCAACAAATGACACATTTGCCCCTCCAAATCTCACGTCCCTCTCTAGATCCTTCTGCTATTCCCTATCCATGAAGAGCTCAGTACCAACGCAGCTCTACATCGACATTAAAGGGCACATGGTTTTACGATGCACACACGATATGAATGGTTCGCTGTGCACATTTCTACTAGCGTAGCAACATTAGTGATAGGTCATAGGTTTAAAGGCAATGTTTCATTGGGATTAGACGAGGACAGTGCGGCCTGCAGCGACAATAGGCCTTGACGAGGACATGGAAGCCTGTGGCAATGATGGGCTCAACATAGATGTGCTAGCCTGTTGTAGAGGAGATTTAGACCAACAATAACACGGTGAAGAACAAGCCACAACGAAACTTAGTTAAGGCACGAACTTTAGGGGCTGGTGTCAGCTTCCACGCTCGTTGGTAGTGATCACCTGAGCATGCAGGTGCCTCTTGCTCGTCGAAGGGCACCTGCATTAGGAGAAGATCAGGAGAGAAGATGAAGAGTACAGATGGAATTTTTATAAGGTAGTCTGGTTTTTATGGTATGGAAGGGAAATTTTGGTGTTTGGTATTAATTGGTACTTAAAATTTCTAGTATTATTTGATTTTGGCAGGACCGGATAGAATTTTCTCAATTTCATTCTTACAGCATGTGGTATGGAAGCTCAATTTGCACAAGAAAGACTGATACATGCATGATGGAAAACAAAAATAAAATGTACAATAAACGGAACAAACACTAAATGAAGCACCTAAACATTTATGTGCTTTCAATACAACCAGGAGAAGCCTAACACTTTCAAATCGAAAAAAATAGTTTTTTTTGCTGGAACTCAGCTGGGCCCATGTCGCTCTCGCTGCGAGGTGAATGATTGCTCTTGCTCCAGTCCGTGTCCAACTCACCAGCTCGCGATTAGCACCGAATTTTCCATTAACCAAAAGCCACCTCGGCTAGCAGCTAGCTCGGTGCAAGTGCAACCACTGCCGCCACCTACTACTACTCATACACACACTGTCCATCGAGGTGTCTGGCCTCTCTTCCTCTCAATCCTCTCACATACGCAAGGTCGCAAGCTAGCTAGCTCACGCTCTCGAACACGCACAGCCATGTCTAGACGCTTCTTGGGCGTCACCGTGTTCGTCGGCGCCGCGATCACCGTGCTGTCCACTGCCACGACGGTGGCCGCAGACACGCCGGACTGCCCGTATCCGTGCCTCCAGCCACCGACCTTCGGAGGCGTGGTGAACAGCTACCCTCCGCCGCCTCCCGCAGGGAGTAGTAGTTCAGGTGGCGGTGGCGGCGACGGGTTATTTGGCGGGACCTACCCGCCACCGCCGCCGTGGGGCTTCCAGCTGACGCCACCCGGGGTCATGCCGGGGGCCTTCGCTCCGCCGTTCGGCAGCGGGTTCCCGTCTGGGCCGGTGCCGCCGCCGCCAAACCCGATCCTGCCGTGGTTCCCGTGGTACTACCAGCACACCAACCCGATCACGGGGCCGACGATGTCGGCGGCGGCGGCGGACCGGACGTCGATGGGCATGGTCACGGTGGTGTTACTCGCGCTGTTCTTGCTTAATCTTCTTCGTGTGCTGTAGAGTGCTTTTACTCTAATTTGTCCGTAGGAGTGTTTGCTAGGTACAGTAATTATGGCTGTTCTATACAGAACTTGGTTTTGTTAAGATCATATTTAATATTTAATAGTAGAGCCAATTACTAACTATAACTCTATATAATAAATTAGCTATAAGATTTCTTCTATTTCTCCCGTTCATATATTTAATATATCTATTTTAAAACATGTGTGGTATACTTTTTATTTTTTTTTCACATGTGCTTGTAGCCCACTATTATACTTGCTCTAGCTAAAATGATCTATAAATTCCTTTTTTAAGATGATTATTATTATTATTATTATTATTATTAATGCTATTCGGAGATTTTTTTTCTCTATACGTTTCACAAGTTCACGAGGTGAATAGTTTCTAATTAAGATTGATGAACTTCAGCTGATTGATTACTTTCGAATTTCAAAGTTTTTTTTATGTTCCTTGCCCTGTTTAATTGTAAAGGAACGTTCAACTTTCTTTGGAGTTCGAAGAAATAAAAAAAAAAAGTGGATCAGATTGACAGAACACAGTTTCATCAGCGGGCCGGTTTTCTTCCCGCCACAATCAACTGAATATTTTACTTTCTGTTCTTATCGTCAACATTTGGAGGTGAAAAGGCGTTTTTCCCACTCATCTTAGAGGCTTTCAGCTGTCAATCGTAGACAGGGTATTGAAGCTTCTAGCCTTCAATTGATGCCATCTGTTTGTTCAGATGTCAAAGTCTAGCCATTAAATTAGTAGGAAAGCATCATATTCTGAATTCATTTTTAGGCCCACATTTGTCCGTTTTCCGGTGCCTGTACAACTTCTTTTGACTCGATTTTCTGGAACAAACTTTCCACAATTGAGTGCCAAACAGTGCATTAATTTGTACATTCATGCATGAAACAAACAAACTCTGATCTTTATATATCCCAACTCATTTCCCTCTTAGGTGCAATCTGAAAACTTTTGCGTTTATGTTCGATCACAATCTTAAACTGAACCAAACACTACATACAAGTAGTAATATATGTTTAGGCCAGTGACTCGGTCATCTCCCAGAAGTCTAGAACTAGAAGATAACAAGAAAGAAGAACACGTTGCCCTTTCTCTGGAATCTGGACGTTTCCTTCTCGCGTCACTAATTGTCAGTCGGCGACTGCCGCAACGTTGGTAGAGAGTCCAGCTAATCGTGACGACGGTTTTGGGCAGATATGGTGACGTGCGGGCGACCCTGTCTCTCGTTTCTGTTTTGATTTGATGGTGGTACAAGAACGCTAATTGTTGGTTTATTGAAAGGAAAACGGAATTCAATTATGCAAGGGCACGAGTTATCATCTTGTCTGTTTGCTCCTATACACCTACCAGAAAAAAAGTATACCAGCTAATTCTTTTTTTGTTTAACATCTAGGCTACTAAAGTCTAATGCGGTGCTGAACTATCCAAACTGTTGAGCAGCCGATGCAGTAATCATCGGAGAAGGCGAACAGACTACAGTAAAAGGCCGTCTCCAGTGCAGTCTACAGATGCTTGGAGTGGTAATTGTTAAACTTATCTCATCTACGGCTGATAAGATGTGAAAAAATAAACAATATAACCTTATATTTATATAAAACTTTTTATATTTGTGTTCTTTAATATTTAAAAAACAATACTAAAAATAAAATATAATGATAAGAAAACCTCAAAATCAACTTTAAAATTAAGTTTTAAAATTCAAATACTTATTTTTGACACCACTTTCTCAAACTATATTTATAAAGAATTAAGAATAGTATGAAAGTGTTTTTCATGACAACTTCATTTATTAATATGACTATCACATGAGTGAACTCACAATGGGCAAGTTACTATTACCCAAGAGGCATATTGAAACAGGCCTTCCACTATATTTTCACATAACACCGTATATTTTAATATTTGTTTGCACTTTGGTCAGGTAATACAAATTGGCTGCCAAGGCCACCTCGGCCAAGCCCACGCGAGGTTGAGCGCCGCGCGATGGCAGAAAGATGGCACGGGGCCGCATAAGGCAGCGAATTCGCGCGGGAGGAAGAGGGCGTCTCTTTTCCAGCCTATAGCGCCAGGCGGCTCCACCAACAAGAACAGCTGTATAGAATGGACATCGACATGCATATTCTATCCCCTAAAGTGAGTGGTTTTGAAGGCTGTTAATTTGCTATCTAGGTAATGACGACATCATGAGTGGCTCGGTTTTATATAAGTTCCACGAAGATTGTATCTAGAGGAAACATTCAATTGGTTCCAAGTTCTTATTCGTTAGTCCTGATTTGAGCTGCGGTAATCAGACTTGATCAAGCCCCTCCCAATGCGCCAGAGAAGACAACATAGTGTCCCGCTCGAGCTTAGTGCAAGAGAGGCTCTGGTTGAGGTAGGAACACGAAATGGAGGGGAAGCAGATAAGGATGGCACTGATGTTCAATCTTGCCAGGCACTCGGGCTTGATACAGAATGAAGCAAGTAATTGGTGCTTCATGGTGCAAGATGTCTCGACGGCATTATACAGTCGACGAAGATGGAGATTGGATGATTGGGCTCGTTGAAGATACGAGGTAGTAGTGCGTGCTGGTCGACGCACGCCGGCGTAATGGAGCGCAAACATTATCCTAAACGCCTGGCGTGAGGTTGAAGATGACCGTTGGCTGGCGAAGGGATGTCGACGCCTCTTTCTCCGGCGCGAACTTGCTGTCGCTTGCAGCCCTAGCCTTCCGTGGGCTTGACCAAGGCTGCCGTGGTAGCCAATTTTTATCACCCAGTCCGAAGTGCAAACAAATATAACAATATTTGATGTTAAGTAAAAAGTAGGCAAAGACCTATCTAATGTGCCACTAGGGTAATAATGTCTTGCCCATAGTGCAATTTACTGTATCTATACCATTTTAATTCGTAGTACTTTTTTATCTATTAATAATTTAATATTTTGAGGATTGTTTGCATGTTTTAGGGCATCATCTTTTTTAAAAAAATGGATATAGCAAAAGATAGTTATTTTCTCATATGGGATGACAGTATTATTAATTATGAAACATGAACAAAAGGTGAAACAAGGTACATCCTAGTCTAATTTATACTTTAGTTTTTTTATCGTCCTATTATTTTTTCCATTATCGATTATGTATTATTATGAATATGCTTTCTAAACTCTACGGTATGTTTTATGAAAAATATTCTATAGAAAAATTCTTTATTTGACATTTTAAAAATATTTTTTTAACTTTCAATCGCTTATACTTAAATAACTATCATAAAATTAAACAATCTAAAAAATCTAAAAATCTAATGAGAAAAGAATACCATCTTATATTCTCTCAGTCTCAGTATGCTATATTAACACTGAAATACTCCCAATAAAAAGACTGCAAGACATCTTTCAGTTCTCACAAATTGAGATAAGGACCAAAAAAATCACACTCTTGACGAAGCAATACATTAGAACACAAAAGGCCATCCTAAGATAGTACAGTACAAATGGGCTTAACCGCTTATTGAGGTTCCGGTTTTCCAATGGGCCTTATGATCCAGACTATCCAGCCCCAAAAACCCGTGTTGGTGTAGCTGCTCCGCCCCTCCAGGCGGCGGCGGCGTCGCACAGGCGCGCACTCAAGCTCCGTCCGTCGAGCAGCTCCCGGGCTCCAATGGTGCTACGGCCTCCTCCTACGGGTAAGCCACTATTTCCTTCCCCTGTGAATCCCCCCCTACATGGCTGCACGATTGCTTAATTATTGGCACTCAAGTCGCCCCCTGTTAATCCTCAAATCGAATGTGCGATTGGATAGGAATTAGTGACCGCCGCCGCCTCCCCGCCAAATTTTAGTAGGTTAATATGGGTAGTTCATGGGCTTCCAATTGGTTTCTCGATGGATTTATCTTCCGATTGGCTTCTAGAGGGTTCTATGTTCCGGGTATCTGTACATGTGAGTTTTGAGTTTTGGATGTTATGTCTCGATAGATACGAGTTTTGGTTTCTGGAGGAATATTTCTTCGGATTGGTTTCTGGAGGGTTCTACATCTCAATAGATGCGAGTTTTAGGAGCCTAGGAGGATGTGGAGCCGTGGAGTCGCTCACAAGGAGGCTGCTACTGTATAAAACTCAGTTAACCAACTTGCTAACTTTATTTTTAGTAATTCAGGAATAGAATGTGCATTAAGGACATCAGGATACAGTGTCCTTAAGCTGTACGATTATATTTGAAAGAAGGCAAGGGAATTGCCTATATGCTGTACAATTATGATATGCTAGTATTCACATGTTGTACACAATCAGGCTCGGAACAAACTCAGGATGTTGTCTTCAGTTCTCTCTTCTGAAAGTTTAATATCTTGATTGAGAATCCGAAAAGGAAGGCAAAGAGAATGGCAGATAAGACCACCCACCACAGCTACCACCCACAAGAAGTCACGATGATAACCTAAGTAGCTCTCGACAAAGTCAGATACGAACACCATTATCTAACTGGTCAGTTACATCCCTGAACTGTGAAGTGTCCATGCGACGGGGCAAACCCAATAGTACCATCTTCACCGTATTGAAATTTTTGCTGCCAATAAAAAGTGGCTGTATAAGAAAAAGTAGATATTCTGAAGTGAAACTACATTTAGATATTTATGAAATATTAGTGTACTTACAGTTCTTGGTATTATAAATCCTGAGGAAAGGTCCCAAATGGCATAGAATGCAGTGGTAACAACAGATGCCACGTTATACCTTGGAGTAAGACCCACCGACATCATGCCATGTGTAGTATGATAGTTTGAAGCACATGAAAAACAGGTACCACAAGAATTTAGCAGCTGTCCACTCAAATCCAATCATAGCATACACTAGAACACCATATATTAAGGACTGCACAAGGATGTAGGGAAGTTCGATTCCAGCCTGCAGACAGAACAATATGTTAGCAGGATATATTATTATACCGTTTTCCACTTATTGCAAGAGTTGGTTCAACAATTGTGTTATCCTGGATAAAATTCTATAGTACATAAACCTTTTAGATACCTCTTATGTATAAGCTTCCGTCTGATTATGATGCTTGACGTGTAAAGTGCACTGCCGTTTTTTTCTTCAAATAATCATATTTTCTTTCTTTGCATATATTAATGCTATTTTTTTATAATAAAGTTAATGCAAAAGAAATTTACCTGTCCCATGGCATACGGCAAAGGCGAATACATGTGAGCTGCTCGTTACCTATAGAAGACAGTGCGTTCAACAGACACAATTGGCTGAACGGAAGAGGAATTCTGCACTTCCATAAATACAACTCATGCATACATGGAGCCCATGGCATTAAACAAGTCCTCTTGATTTATCCTGCAGGAGTGTACTCCCAGTTAATTGTGACATCTCTTGCAAGAGTGGAGTACCCCCAGTGAGTTGTGACAGATAGAAACTCAAGGTAGCAACTCTAAATTGATCTGTAGAAAGTTTTACATCTACATATTTACTTGCTTTTATATAGCGATACCTTTTTCTGCCAACACCCCAGAACATTCTTCTAAATAACAGTGTGACTACTATGGTGTAGACATACTTGGGAGCAGTATACGAAGGATTTCTCCAGTATGACAGACTTTGCTTCCAAAGGCAAGCCAAACATTGCGTGATGAAGGCTTGGGAATATTCTGTTGAAAAGGACAGATCACTTGAACTTTCAGGAGGTTATCATACTTTTGTTCTTCCTGTAATGCAAAAAAAAATATTGAACACTGTTAAAATTGAGTATTATTCTTTTTAGATGTTTTGAATCATCAATTGCAAAAAAAAAAAAAATTACATTGTAGCAGTTGAAGCATTTGTGATGTCTCATTCATGGTTTCAGCATCATTTATAATTCGTACATTATGATAAATACTTACCCTCTTAAAAATACTTAATTAAGATAAAATATACTGATTGCTGCTGCCTTCTTATTCAATATAAAATTTTAGACCTTAAAATTAGCATGGTATATAGTCAAATTATCAACCATATGGCTATCAAATACTTGCCTGTATATTTCAGAATTCTTGTATACTTCACTGAAGTTATCCCCAGTTATCTATTCCTCCACAATACTAGTCACTTCCAGCATCCATGTTGAAGGATTATAGCCATGTTTTATTTTGTTGACACCTTCAATAGAAGCTCAATTACATGTTTTCAGTGCAAAAAATTAAATTGATGGCAAAATATATCTTATCAATTCAAATGAGTGACGTCCTACTGGACCTACATAAATCTCTTCACCTCCTCGTTTCATCGGGAATAGCTGCAAAGATAAAATAAGTATGTATTGGGAGAGTGCTAAAAAACAATGTAGACAAGAAATGTATGTCTTATCACTCTTCCTCATCTTAAATACATGTGACAAAAAACAAATTATCACTATATTTATTATTATTTCTATCACGTTGTCACAAGATTCAAATATGTCAATGCTTGGTTAGTGACCTGTGCAAACAACTGTTCTTACTGTCCATAGTATCCCTTCTTGCTCTCATGACAATGGTTGTTGCTCGTGCATAAGTCCAGATGGTTCATCTATGAATATGATTGAACATTTGGAAAAACAATTTTTTTTACGCTTTTAACTTAATTGATTGTTTATCTTTTTGGGAATTGTGCTTTTATTTTCGTTATTTATAGTGCTAGCCCATTAAAACTAGCTAGATGGATGATGGAATAGCTTGTTAACATGTAAAGTCTCAAATCTCTTACCATCTATAGAGCCACGCAATGGCAGCAGGTGTCCGTAACTGGCGCTAACTCACTAGGAAGGTTCAGATTAGTTTCCATGATTAGCTTTTCGAAATTACGGCACGTATTTTTTGTTTCTTATTTGAACCTTCGTGTACTCTATTTATTTGAGGTATAAGGCTAATGGAGTTATTGTGTTGAGTCAATCCGCTTTCATGGTATTAGAGCGGGATCGATCCCCTTCTCTCTAACTCTCCTGCCACCGGCCTCTCGCTGCCCTTCTGCGCGCGTCACCCTCCCCTTCTCTCCAACTCTTCCGCCGCTAGCCTCTCGCCGCCCTCCTATGTGCGTCACTCTTCTACGCTGACCTCCTGTGGCGTTCTCTCGTGCAGTCCTTCCGTGCTGACGTTGCGTGGCATGCTTCCCCCAAAATCGACACTGGCCTCTCGCCGCGGCATCATCCCATAGTGTCCTCTCCCGTGCCGTGGCATCAGCCTTGGATGCTGCCCTTCTTGCAGTGCGCCGCCCTTCCTGCGGTGTCTTTTCCCGCCCTACGACATCTTGTTTCATCTTGCGCCGTCGTCCTGCGGCGCCCTCCTCCTAAAAGACGTCGGCCTCTCGCCGTGGCATCCCTTCACATCGTCGCTCCTCTTGCTTATGTTCCTACCAATGTCATCCGACGTCATCGCTGCCCAGACAGCACAAGATGTTGCACTTAGATAGGCTGTAGCCGATGCTATCGCCGTAGCCGATGCTATCGCCGTAGCCGAAGCAGCCGCCGCCGAGGCCAAGGCAGCTTCTGCCAGAGTAGATGAGGCCATCCGTCGTCTCGCTGAATACGAGAACCCGGAGCAATCCCAACTTCACGCCTAGGCCATCGCGGTGTCCAACATTAAGACGATGATTCCCCTCGTCCTTGAGCAGACATCTACAAACTACAGCCGTTGTCGCACATTTTTTCTCAACACTACGACCGAATACGCCCTTGACTGCCTGGTGCTCTTCGACGACGACCTCTCCACGGATCCTCATTGGCATCGTATGGATTGCACTGTCAAGTCGTGGCTATTCGGCATGGGGTCACCGGATCTTATCGAAGCAGTGTCAACTACGTCCCCAACCTCGCGCTCCATCTGGCTTGGCCTAGAAGAACAGTTTATTAGCAACAAGAAGACCCGTGCCATCATCCTTGACGCCAAATTTCAGATTCTTGTTCAGGGCGATCTCTCCGTCACCGACTACTATAGCAAGATGAAGCGTATGGCGGACGCCTCGGTGACTTTGGGTGAGCCGGTCTTAGATCGCACCTTGGTCCTCAACGTTCTTCGCGGCCTTAACGAGTAATACTCTCACATGGTGGCGTTGATCAAGCGCACCCGTCCATTTCCGACCTTCTCTGATGTCCACGTAGACTTGCTCATCGAGGAGGTGACAATCGCCAGCAAATCATCCGCTCCGACAGAGCTCATGGCCTCCACATCCGTGCGCCCTATGGCACCGTGTCCTGGTATTCCCCACCTGAGCACTATCGGCGGCGGCATCCTAGGTCCCGGCGGCACCATCAGCACTGGCAGCTATGGCGGACTGGGTGGCTTCGGGAATAGGGCCGGCAATGGCAGAGGTCATCAGCGTTGGCGCCCTAACCGGAGTGGTGGTGGACACCACGGACCACCGCGCCCGACTAGAACCTAGCCGCCACACTGGAATCGTATGTGTGAAAAACGAAAGATTAGGAATGCCATAGTGTCTTAACTTGTAGTGTTTTAATCTGATGTCAAAATTTGACATCGTTTTTATATGATATATAAACTAAAACTTAAAATAATATGAAACTAATTATGAGGGATAAATTTGTTGCTGAATTAGACATAACTACCTACAATGATGAACTACGTGCTTTAGAGAAGCAGCCCCTTGCTGTACCTCTTGTTTGCAATACTAACATTTTGTAGGTATTTGAGAACAACCAAGTCAACAAGGAAGAGGAAAAAAGCATAAAGAAATAATACATACCTGTTGCTCCATGTATGCTTCAAGAACGTTCAAGAAAGTTTTGACAAGTACCTTTTCAACACGAGGAACGCCTTGCCAATTTCCTTAATCCACTCTAAATTGTATTGCTTCTCTAAGAGTTTGAAGAAGGCTAGTCCTTTCTCTCCCATCCTAGCCACGAATCTATTACGGGCTAACATGCACCCTGTTAGCTTTTGCACCTCCTTTAGCCTTGTCAGTGACTTCATTTCCTTAATTGCTTCGATCTTTTCTAGGTTGGCTTTAATCCCTATGCCTTTTTTCTTAGATGGTACTCCAAATATGCACTTCTCTAGTTCAACTTCATGTGATGTCTATGGAGATTATTGAATGTTTCCTAGAGGTCTTCAATTAGGCGAGCTCGGGTTTTTGTCTTGACTATGACATCATCTACATAACCTTCGACATTGTTACAAAATATGTGGAAAGTGCCTCCTCCCTGATAGGTGGCCCTAGCATTCTTTAGTCCAAACGTCGTCTTCACATATCAGAAAACATTGTATTATGTTACAAAATATCTTTTTCTCATCCTCGTTGGCAATGTTGATCTAACGGTAGCCTGAATGCTCATCGAGAAAACTCAGCACTTCACAGCCAGCTAAACAATCAATCAGTTGGTCAATCCTAGGCAATAGGAAGTGGTCTTTCGAGCACACCTTATTAAAATCGATGAAGTCTAAATACATCCTTCACTTTCCATTTGCCTTTCTCACCATGACTAGGTTTGTGAGCCACTCTGGGTGCAGTACTTCTCAGATGAAGCCTACTTGTTGCAACTTGTCAATCTCCTCTCAAATAGTCTCCTTACAATTGGGCATGAACCTTTTTAGCTTTTGCTTGAATGGCCAAGCCTCTGGTCGCACCATCATCTTATGCTCGATCACTTTCCTAGAGACCCCAAGCATGATGATGGTTACCATGCAAATATGTCTGTGTTCTCCCTGAGGGAAGTAATGAGCTTGAGTTCATATTTTGCATCGAGTTCGGCCCTAATCTTCACTGGGTTCGAGCTTGTTAGTTGTACTATCTTGACTTCATCATTAGGCTTGGTTGATATCAAGAGTTGGTACATGTTGTGAGAAATTGCCATAAGCCAAGCCAGCGCCATTCATCTGATAATCTCATTGTAGGCCATATTGAATGTGACCTTCTCAGTTCTAAAGCTGTGGATTGTGGAAGACTTAATATCCCTCTAGCAAGTGTGAGCTTGTTTTGTGTATAGGGCACCACTTTTTTCTAAGAGCTTCGTCTTGTGCTTCGTATCCTTAGGAGTGGGTGGTCTAAGATTAGCGACTAGAATTTCTCCCTTGGCTCTACGTCGTTTGTTCTTCTTTCATAGTTTGGATTGCCGTAATTGTTTAGAGGTGCTTGCTTCATATTTCCTGGCTAGCTTCTTCTCTTCCACCGCTTTCCCTTTGCGATTATCACATCGGACGACCTCATCTACTCGAGCGCGCCGTTCCACGATCTCCTTGTCACTAGCTCCTAAATCATGTAGCAATCACGAATGCCTAACTTGAAGGCCCTAATGACATAGGAATTGGATATCTCTGGATAGTATTTCGACATTAATTAAAATGATGTATAAAATCCCTCATAGATTCTCTAGAATTCTACCTCATAGCATGCAGATCATCCTAGACCTCGTGTCTCTTGTACATGCCTTGGAAATTTGTGATGAATTGGTGGCAGAGGTCCTCCTAGGATGAGACGGATTTTGGGAAAGGTGGATGAGCCATGACTAAGCAGATCCCATTAGCATAGTCAATAGATAATTGGCCATAGCATTCTCATCCACTCCGGTTGCGTGAAGGATTATATAGTATACTTGGAGGAACTCCTCGAAGTCCATGCTCCTGTCATACTTCTCCACAACCCCAAGTCAGAATCTATGCAGCCACCTAACTTCTTGAAGGGAGGGGTGAAGCGCATCTTCCTATTTAGGTCGAGGTTGGCGTCGATTAGCACCATCTTCGATGAATAAACCTTGTTGAGCAAGATCTTCTTTGTCTCATTGTCGGTCGAGATCTGGTTTTCATCTAGGCGGTTGGCAGCTTCCTTGCAGATGTCCTAGCAAGCGATGGCCATTTCTTGGCTCTGGCCAGCTCATAGCTTTTCTTGTCATGGATGAAGAATTGCTTGATGTTGATGTGAAGGGTGATCACACCATTTAGCTCCAGCATCTTCATGATAGTGTAGGAGTAGTGGTGCACGGCCATGAACTTGGCCCGCCCAAAGATGGCGTGGTACACCATCTCAATATTTGCCACCAAAGTGGTTAAGCTCAGCGTGGTGGTTTTGGAACATGGTTGCATTGTTGTCAAGCTTGTCCTTGTTTGCTGTAGTGCTAGTTCCCGCACTGCTCGCCTTATCGAAGAGCTCCTGTGTGAACCGCTTAAGGATGTGGCAAATCTTTGCAGCGTGTCTCCCCTTGGGATGGTATAGACAAGGTGCCTCAATCATCTTGCTGTAGTCATCAGCACACGGTGGCTACAGTTGATCGTGATTGTCGCGTTCAACAACAGCCACGGTCTCCTTCCCATTGTACTTGACATCTTTTCCCTTGGAATACTCGGGTTCTATTTTGGGATGCGCACTATGGGGCACCACTACTATTATACCGTCCATGTTTCGCTGTGGCCACCACAAACTGTTGGATAAGTGGGATCCATATAGGTATAATAGCCACTCATCCTCATTGTGTCTACTTCCGTAAAGGAATGATTTTGTGTATAATAGTAACAATGACGAGTATGGAACCCAAGAGATGCTTGACTAGAGAGCATGCCAATCCCCTACCGAGGCATGTCCCGCCTGCCATCCACTCGAAGGTGATGACCAAAACGCATACCCTAGGGGATCCTTCTCATGCTTTTTGGCAAAATTCTCAAGTGTTCCAAACCAATACTCATACACAACTAGTTCCCAGGATAGTAGCTAGCTATGTACTTTAATCTAAAACAAGTGATACCATAACGCTACTCAAACATGGATAAAAGTGCAGCAAGATACATATTACAACACAGGGTTCATCGGCCCATAGTACATCATATAAAGTCTAGCAGCGGAAGTCATAACAACATAAATAAATCAAAAGACAACTCCTGTGGTTAGCCAACAACCCATAAGGCAACCAACCAGGCAAGAGCAAGTTGCAACTAATCACTACTCTCTCCCTCCTAAACGGGATAGTAATAGCACTCATTAACGCTGGCTTCCTCACCTATAAAATAGCAACAAGAGTATGCAGGGTACTCACAAGACTTACACAATATATAGTAGTATAAAGAAGTATGCAAGTTTCTACATCAAGGGAAATGGTTAAATGATTCAGATTTGCATAAAGCTAATTTTATTGAGCAAGTAATAATTTAAAACTATAAGCTTTTGCAAAACATCATAATCTGAATTTCTGGACAGCAAGCATATAAATATGAAATTGAACTATAAATGAGTACAACCAGTGCTCTAAACATCATCCATGGGTCACCATTGCCTAAGAATCAATTCCTCAAATACCCATCATCATATTCATGACTAAACCAAGTCATATAACACAAGTTTGATGCTAACATAGACTTACTAACACATCAAGCGATCATCCTGTAACTGTGGACATAGCTATTCGAGTAGTTTTACTTTGCTCAGGGCTATACAATTTTACCCACACAAAATGAACAAGGATCAAATGCTTCACCAAACAGGTGACTTACATGTGATACAAGTTCATAACAAGTCCTTTTTCTAGCCACACCCCAAACAACTAAACCATGTCTGGGTCCCAGACAACTTAGTCACGTGCATGTGATGTGGCTAAGGTGGGCTCACCATTGTGGGAGATATCCCCTGCCAAAATCAGACACACCCAAGGCACTCCAAAGGGAAAACCATTGTCACGACTGATCAACAAACATAGATGATTATAGCGCAACATTGTACTAGGACAAGCCAGTCCCCAATAAGGCATGTGGAAGTACGTATAGTGCTTGAATAGACATCAACATGTTCGGTCCTTAACAACATAGACAGGGCTACTTGCATTGGGCAAAATCACCATCCCATCATGTCACACCCAAAAAATCTCTTGGCCCATTCCTTTCTCCCTATCCAGACCTCGATCATTTTCTCTTCTTTTCCCACGGCCCATTTTCTTCCGGCCTGCTTTTCCCTTTCTCCCCTTTTCTTTTCTTCCTCCTTAGCCCAGCCAAAGCTGGTCCGTCTCTTCCTCCTTAACCTCTCTTTATCTCATGGGCTAACCCTTTTCTCCAGGCCCAGTTTGCCAAGACGCCTTCCTGCTTCTCTTCTCACCCACACAAGCCGAGCGTCGGCCTAGCTCCTATGCCCATGTGCGCCGGCCTGCTGTAGCCCACTAGCTTCTACCAACAAGTGGGGCCCACATGTTGGGTGTATGTTCAACCTCTGGTCGGTCTCCCGAGCCCACACGCCGCTCTTTTTGTGCAAAATCTGAGTGCACCGGTGCCTTCCCTTTTCAATTTGTTGAGGGTAAATAATCCTCTTGATCTCCTCTATCTTAACCCTCCATCAATTTTGGATAAGCCTTAGGAAATCCCAATATTTTTGGCTTTGTTTCCTTCCCGACGAACTAGGATTATTCCTAGCTTTCCACCACCTCAATTCACTGTATCCGGGCTGGATTTTTCCTCCTTTGCCATTAAATAGGATGCTTTGGCCCTCCTCTCCCATTTCCATCCCTTTGCCCAAGCCGTTGCTAGCCCTATTCACCTCTCCATGAGCTTGCTTCTCTCTCTGCCACAAGCCAATGCTCCAGCTGAACCTCGTTGCCATTTTGAGCCTCTTTAGGCTACGTCGTCTTTACCTCCTGCATCGCAGCGTCGAGGAGAAACCCTACTACCATCTCGCCTTCACCGAAGCTCATCGGAAGGTTCTCGTCACCGTCAACCCGAGAAGCCTACCATTTCAGCCTCACTGCTAGCCATCCCCATCGCTATTCATTGTTGTTTTGCTGTTGGTGAGCTTCCCCTCCTCGTCTCCATCTTATCCATGCCCTCGTTTTCAGCCATTGCTCTGCCGTTCGCCGGGGACCAAAGGGTCTCGTGCCCACCGGCCATCTACCGACGTAGCGTCATCATGTCACCCTCTAGCTCAGCCCTGTGCCTACATGGCCACTTGTGTGGCATCCCGTGTGGCCCATCTGTCCAAATCCAATTCTAGCCTTTTGATCTAGATCGACCGATTCAAACCGTTGACTCTAGTGGACTGTTGTGGACTACTTCTATGGACTTGGTCTACATAGACCGTTCCATCTTCCCTATTACATGCGGGTCGCACGTGCTAGTGATCTCATCCTCTCCTCTCTCCTTGATGATGTTATTAATATACTTTTTGTAGCTCTAAAATAATTAAATATGATACAATAAATCGATTAGGTTTTTTATAGGGTTTAATTGAATTAAAATTTCATTAATTCATAACTAATTCATATGAACTCGGAATAAAGGCGTTCAAGTCTTATAATTCATCTAAATTCAAGATTTACCTAATTATGAATTTTATTTGTATTGTTTATTTAGCATTTCTTAGTCTTTTTTCTCATTTTGCAAGTTAGTGTGTTGTTTTTGTCGTTTCGGAGGATCGTGAGTTCATCAGAAGAGTTCCAGAAGACTAAGTGAAGATTCAAAACTCCTTTGAGCATGTTGAACCTAGATTTAAATTATCGCTTTACTTCAAATATGCATTTATTTTCAAATGTCACTGGGTGGTGTGAACCTATATTCTTTTGTTATGCCTAATTTGATTTGATTATCTTATCTTGGGTTATAATTAGACTAGCTTGAACATTAAATACTAGTTCAGCTAGATATTAGTATTTTGCTTAGCCATGCTTAGAAATATTAGACTCACTTATGGGATAACTAATGTCTCACTTATACTAAATTATGATTAATTAATGTAGCGTTGGTTGTGTTTGATTAATTAATAATTTTTCAATTAAAACTTGACTACTGGTCGGTTGTGGGCACATAGTTGTGATGGTTATACTCATAACAATTAAGCATTTATTGAACTAACGACAAGCCTGCATTGGCAACAGCTGGACTTGTGGTGTATTATGTCCAAGCTAGAGGCACCATGTTCTGCGTAGAAAACTCAATTAAACAACTTGTTAACTTGATTTTTCTTAATTCCGGAACAGAATATGCTTTAAGATGTACAATTATGACTTCGGGATACAATGTCTGCAAGCTGTACGATTATATTTGAAACAGGGCAAGGGAATTTCCTATAAGCTGTTCAATTGTGATGTGCTAGTATTCACATGTAGTACAAAATCAGGCTCGGAACAAACTCAGGATCGTCTTCAGTTATCTCTTCTGGAAGTTGAATATCTTGATTGAGATTCCGAAAAGGAAGGCAAAGAGAACGGCAAATGAGACCACCACCACAGCTACCACCCACAAGAAGTCACGATGGTAACCAAAGTAGCTCTCCACAAAGTCAGATACACGAACACCATTATCAAACTTGTCAGTTACATCCCCAAATTGTGAAGTTACCAGCCCGTAGAGTGTCCACGCGACAGGGCAGACCCAATAGTACCATCTCCACCATATTGGAATTCGCTGCCAATAAAAAGTGGCTGTATTAGAAAAGGTAGATATTCCAAAGTGAAACTACATAAATATTTGTGAAATATTAGTGTACTTACCGTTCTTGGTATTATAAATCCTGAGAAAAGGTTCCAAATGGCATAGAATGCAGTGGAAACAACAGATGCCACGTTATAGCTTGGAGTCAGACCCACTGACATCATGCCATAAAATGTGTAGTATGATAGAGTGAAGTACATGAAAAATAGGTACCAAAAGAACTTGGCAGCTGTCCACTCAAATCCAATCATAGCATACACTAGAACACCATATATTAAGGACTGAACAAAGATGTAGGGAAGTTCGATTGCTACCTGCATATAGAACTCTGTAAGTTAGCAGGACATTGTTATACTGTTTTCTTCCAATTACTGCAAGCAGTCCAACAAATTGTATTATCCTGGTTAAAATTCTATAGTGCATAAACATTTTAGAAGCCTCTTACGTATAAGCTTTCATCTGATTATGATGCTTTACATGTGAAGTGCAATGCTTTTTTTTCTTCAAATAATCATGTTTTCTTTCTTATATGGTTGCCATATTTTATAATCAAGTTAATGCAAAAGAGCTCTACCTGTCCCAAGGCATATGGCAAAGGCGAATACATGTGAGCTGCTCGTTCCCTATAGAAGACAGTGCGTTCAACAGACACAACTGGCTGAACGGAAGAGGAATTCTGCACTCCCATAAATAAAACTGACGCATACATGGAGCCCATGGCATTGAACAAGTCCTGTTGATTGCCCCTGCAAGAGTGGAGTACCTCCAGTGAATTGCAGCAGATAGAAACTCAAGGTAGCATCTCAAATCTGTAGAAATTTTTGTCTTTATATTTACTTGCTTTTATTGACTGTATACCTTTTTCTGCCAACACCCCAGAACATTGTTCCAAACAACAGTGCGATCACAATGGTATAGAAGTACTTGACAGCCGTATATGGAGGATTTCTCCAGTATGACAGACTTTGCTTCCATAGGCAAGCCAAACATTGTGTGATGAAAGTTTGGGAATATTCTGTTGGAAAGGACAGATCACTTGAACCTTCAGGAGGTGAGCTTAGTTCCTTTATCATACTTTTGTTCCTCCTGTACAAAAGAAATCATAATATTATTGAACACTGTTAAAACTGAGTATTATCCTTCTCAGATGTTTTGAAGCATCAGTTGCAAAAGAACAAATTATTCACACAGTTGCAGTTTGAAGCATTTGCGATATTTCATGCATGGTTTCAGCATCATTTAGTGACTTAAAAAATACTTAAGACACTCATACATTGTTCAAAAGCAGTCATATCCTTTTCATTTAGGGACTTACCATCTTGAAAATACTTAAGACATACCCAAAATATACTGATTGATGCTTCCTTATTTCCCAGTATAAAATTTCAGAGCTTAAAATTAGCATGGTTTATAGTCAATTATCAACCATACAGCAACCATGTACTTACCTGTATAGTTCAGAATGCTTGTATACTTCACTGAAGTTAACCCCAGCTATCTGTTCCTGCACAGTACTAGTCACTTCCAGCATCCATGTTGAAGGATTGTAGCCATGTTTTATTTTGCTGACACCTTCAATAGACTTGAGAAAATGAAGGCAGCTCATTTACATGTTTTCAGTGCAATAAATTAAATTCATGGCAACATATAAACTTTTTTCCTACCTCAAAATATCTTATCAATTCACATGAGTGATGTCCTACTGGGCCTACATAAATCTCTTCACCTCCTCGTTTCATCAGGAATAGCTGCAAAGATAATATAAGTATGTATTGAGAGAGTGCTGAAAAACAGCGTAGACGAGCAATGTATGCCTTGTCAGTTTTTTTCTCATCTTAAATTCACATGACAGAAAAAAAAGGCAGCAATATATTTGGAATGATTTCTATCACCTCATCAAAAGATTCAAATATGTCAATGCTTGGTTGGTGAATTGTGCAAACAACTGTTCTTCCTGTGTCCACAGTATTCCTTATTGCCCTCATGACAATGGCTGCCGCTCGTGCATCAAGTCCAGATGTTGGTTCATCCATGAATATGATAGATGGGTTAGCAACTAGCTCCACCGCTATTGTTAGCCTTTTCCTTTGTTCAGTTGATAATCCACTCACGCCAGGCAATCCAACCAATGCGTATTTTAAGGGGAAAAGCTCCACAAGCTCCATGACCTCATCAATAAACATCTGCACACCAGATTTCATGTGTCATAATATGCTCAACTGTCTTACGAAATAAATAACCACTAGGCAAATATGATCAGAACATCTCCTCTTGTTTATGTATGGAACTTTGAAAACAAAAATAATGCCATCTGTTTGTTCATTTCTACATTGCATGGCATTCTAGATCAATTGAAAGAAAATGCTTTCTCGTTTTAATCATGCTGCATATGCTTTTATGGTATTTGTATAATGCTATTTATTCTTTGCCAAACCTTTCTCGTTTCAGAATCAACTTCCGCAGGCAATCTGAGCCATGCAGAGAATGCAAGAGACTCGTAGACTGTAACATTTGGTGAATGGATATCATTCTGCTCACAGTATCCTGATACACGAGCAAAGGTTTGTTGCTTCTTTCGATAGCCAGAGATGGTAATGTTACCCTCTATGTATCCGCTGGTCTTCCTCCCAGCCAACACATCCATCAATGTTGTTTTCCCAGCTCCGCTGACACCCATAAGAGCTGTAAGTACTCCTGGCCTAAACGAACCACTGATGCCCTTCAATAGCTCCAATCGATTCTCTGTCACACCTTGTGCTTTAATTACCTACAAGTTTTATTGGACATTAAAACCAATTATATATGAAGCTGCTCTTAAGTATTATAGATATAGAAGAATCTTCATTGGAGGATGCATATATAAGATACATTTGTGTTTCAGTAATTCCATATATCAAATACCTCTGGCATGTCAACACTGTATCTTATATCTTCAAACGTGATGGAGAGAGGTACAAAAGGGAGGACCATTCCTTTCTTGCCTGGACTAGAATTCACTGTTGCACGGTTGGACTTTGCTTCGTCATTGTTCTCATCTGCAGTGTCTGGTAGGCATATCACATATCCAAGGTTGTTGTTAAATGGCAATTCATTATGTTAAATCATATTTAGATAGCTAACTACTAAAATGAACAGTACTTGTATTGGTGGTAATTCGTCCTCTTGATGATGCTTCTATAATATCACCAGTCAGATTAGCTTGTTTTATCTTCAATGTCTCCTCAGATATTGTTGGCTGATTGCTGTCAAATGCTGCAGGGAGCAGAATGTATATAAATAAGAATATATAACCTCTGTTTGCAAGAATATCATTTTACTGGCATTACAAATATAATTTATTTCTGACTCACGATTGAGGAATGTGAGGCAGATTGTGTAGAGGATATTGAATAGAAGCATGTATCCGAGCAATGCACCAACACCAATCCAATACCATTTGGCCTCAGGGAAAACTCCACGGGATTCTAGAACTAGCTTTCCAAGTGGCTCCCTGAAATTGGGTATTGTCTGCATTATATTAAGAACAAACTGTTTTAGCCGGACATTCAGATAAATGGCTGTTAATCGATTTCCGTAACTATTTTTTTACCTTGTTCCAGCTGTGACCTAGGAATTCATTTACTGATATGGCATTTTGTGCATACATCAGGGGTGATATCCAGTATCCCCATATCCACCATTTCTTCACGTTGTCTGTTCAGTTAAATAGGCGGTCATTTGTTATTGTTTAAGCAACCACATTCAATGTGGAAATTACAGAGGACTTAGGCAATTTGATTGAAGAAGACAGATAATTGCGTTACCTCTTGACAGGATGAACCCGCCCAAAAGCATAAAAATGAGTATACAGAACGAACCCATGGTGCTTGCAACAACCTGATGCCTTGCAAGCCCAGCAATGAAGCGAAAGAGTCCAGATGATGTTTCATTCATTAATAAAAGCAGCAGGAACTGTCTAAAAAGTCTGCAGCATTGTGTTATTCCATTAGTTTCTGCAATACACTCATAATAAGATACAGTGCAATGTGGAAATTTTGTTTTACTTACCTCTCTACATTGGGATCAAATCCAATAACATAATATGTTATGAAGACCCATATTGTTACGTTGAGCAAGGAGAGGGGAGTCTTAATGATCCAGGATGGTAAGGAGTACGTCCATGCTGGATAGAAGAGGAGATCCCTTTGCTTGAAGAAAACAGGGAGCTTTGCAATAGTTAGCCCAACTTCTGCCAACCCATTGAACATGATAATCAGTATCCCAAAGAACAGTGCGCCCATGTATATTCCTCCATTTGTTATCGAATCATGATGCATATTAGTGCGGATAAAGACGGTCATTGCAATGAATGCCATGAGTATTAACTGAAAAAGAGAGAAATAACACAATTAAATTTGTTATCTGCTTCTATGCTTTTCCAAGTTGAAACGAGTAGACCAGGTAACTCTATGCATATGAAATCTATCGAATGTATCATCATTACAATTTAAAAAGTTTTGGTTTCAAGAATAACCTGAGTTGCCTTGAATATATACACAAAGGAGTTCCTTTTCATGAGCAATATCTCTCTGTCAATGTTGGCTTTAAGCAGTTCTTTCATGCTGGCACCATATTTTGATGTTTTCAAGGCAGCAGGGTGGCTCCTGGTCTTGTCAAATGGGATTGCCAATTCACTTCCTATAGCCTGACCAACATGGAAAGACTGAAATGCCTCTGCAAACTCCATAACAGGAACATATCGGTATGTCCCATCGCCATGTATCCAGTATTGCCTCTGATCTTTCCTTGAAGTAACCTATCACATTTCATTTATAGTTATTCAAACATAAAAGTTGCATCAAAATATGATCCTAGAATGTAAAAATGCTCTAGTTAACAAGAATGTTTTTCAACAATTGTTCCCTTGTTTTAGTTTCTATATTTCAATAGAGAATGCTCAATGTAAAAACTATTTTCAAATAATGCTACTTCTCTATCCATTTCATCTGAAAGTAATATTATTGCACAATATACTTTTGTCATATATGTCAAGTCTTTTAAGTTTTGCCCTTTAAAGGTATTTCAAGATCCTGCATTTTTTGTTCATGAAATGTGCCACTAGATAAAGCTTGATAAAACACGATGATAGAATTCAATTACTCACTTCCTGCAAAAAGTCAGCTATGCCTTTTCTCTCAGGGCATTTGAAGCCCACCGATTCAAAAAATTCAAGAACATGTTCACAAGGACCATTGTAGACGACCTGACCGTCCGAGAGGAGAATTATATCATCAAACAATTCATATGTCTCCGGTGCAGGTTGTAGCAAAGCAATGACTGCTGTTCCACCGACAATGTGGATGGTCTGTCGGATGGAGTTCACAATCTGGTATGTTGTCGAGCTATCAAGTCCAGTTGATATCTCATCCATGAAAAGGGCTCGTCCTGGAGTGACAAGCATCTCGGCTGCAGCAACAATTTCAGGGGTCGGACAATTAGAGAACCTTGTATTTCTGTAATATGTAAGCACCTCATACTTTATTTGCACCCCAAAGATACATTACCCGTAGTTACTCTCTTTTTTTGCCCCCCTGATATGCCTCTCAACATATTGTTGCCTACGATTGTGTCAGCACATATATCCAACCCCAAGACCTTCAATAGTTGAAAAAAATAGAAATTGAAGAATTAGTAACATAAACACTTTCTCATATAGTATACCCTGTAGGAACTTGGGAGAAACATTTGTTGCCATTCAAGTTTGAACTGCAACAATTAACATGAATTACAACAAAACTGTATATAAGTAGCTAGTGTTCATGCACCTTTAGTATGTGATTTGTGACCACCTCGGCTTTCTGCTCTCCTGTTGCAGCAGCCTACACAAGCCAAATGGGAAGTTCATATGAATCATTTTTTTCTTTGAAACAATCAGAGATGAAAACATTAAAATCAACTAAATGGAAAAACTTGTGAATGAAATGATTTGTGATATAAGAACTGCATTGAACCTTCAAGTATATATCTACTTCTGGATCTGGTTTGATATTTTCTTCCTTTTCTCTCCTTGATAGCTCCATTAGAAGATCTGAGCATTTTGCAGAAAATTGTTAGTTATTCCATGTGATATGCCATTGTACCGAGTTCTTTTTTTCATTTTTCTGTTTCTTACCGTAGCGGTGGCCAATTCCTTGACATTTTGCAGAGAAATTGACTGTTTCACGAACCGTCAATTCACCCATATGCAGGTCATGTTGACTAACATAAGCTGCTGATCTTTGGGGCTCAAATTCTTTCATGGTATGTCCATTGTAAGTTATTGCTCCAGATACCTTTTGTGATTGCGATGTTACCTTTAGTACTAGTACTTCCAAGATATGATTAACTGATAATACTCAAGAAAATAAAAAATAATGAACCGAGTACCTTTAGACCTGAAGGGACAGTTCCAGCCAAGGCCAAAAGAAGTGTGGTTTTTCCGGCACCAGGAGGACCTAAAAGCAAGGTCATTCTGACATCGCAGGGACAAGTGAACATACTGAATGAAATGAATATTATTTGGAAACTGGCAATACGCTGGAAAATTACCTGTGAGGCTTGATTATCCCATTGACATTGTGAAGGATTGGTATTTTCTGTTTCCTATTTGGTGTCATGTGAAGAGCATTTGCTAGACCCTGTTTGGATGGAGGCGATTACCACCTTGTCAGTGCACATGCGTGAAATATAGTGTAAGGGAGTCTATGTCATCTGGTAGATGAATGCAAACGAACAGTATAAGGTCACAATTCCTTAAGTTATACTACTAAAAAGAAATTTCAATTAACTTAATATCCTTATTTATGTGTTATTTACATTCATGTTGTACATATTGTTTAGGAGGTCTGATGATGATGAACTCTAGATTTGCAGGGCCCTATGTTTGGAGCACCAATCAGGAAAGTCAACTATTCATCAAGATATCCAAGAAAGTCGTGTTACCAACTCCAACCGGCGGAATTTGACCGTCTTAACAGTTGCTCAGAATTTTGCTGCACTACAGAATGTCTGTACTAGTAGCAAACATGAGCAATTGTCACAACCAGAATTCACAACGAGCATAAAGCATTGAATTTGTTTGTGCAAACCAAAAATATTTGTCCTATCAGGGTTTATGGATGTACAAGCTCTTTATAAGGTTCGAATTACGTCTGTATTTACACGCGTTATTTTATTGACATGATTACTATTGCAACAGAAAGGAAAACTCTTTTTTTTATTATCAATGGAAAACTCTGACTATAATTTGTACTAACTTTCTCTCTGAAATTAGTCAACCTGACCAATCGGTTTTGTCGTTTCGTAGTATATTATTGAGCATTGACTATGACACATGGCGTTATTATGTTAAGGCTCAGCACGTAACACATCGGAGTGGGTGTGCTCTGTTCACCAACCAATAAGGGCAAGCCGGCAAGTGTTCAGTTTCTTCAGAACACTAGCTGCTGCATTGGAGCCCTCTAAAACCCCCAAAACTAATCGGAACAACTGATTGATTTCTGCACTAAGAAGCTCTACCAACTCACAGTCTCTAACAGAGATTGGTTTGTGAAACTAGTACAGTGAATCTGTGATTAATCAGCATGATCATACATACGTATGCATACCTCGAGCACGTTGGCGTAGGTGTTGAGGATGGTGGGCAAACCCCTGCTGCCGACGTACGCCTCTGCTTCCACATTCAGATTCTCGTAACGCACCTCGATCGTCGGCAGCGCGATCCCAACCCTGCACGCACCAATCGCCCGATCAAATCAAGCTACAGTCCTCACACATCACGATGATGATTTGACTGATTTGGAATCATATGCCAAAGAAACAAGATTCCTGTCTCTGCTTTTCGTTGATGTTTATCGTTTACGCTGAACTATTAACTGAAGAGTGGAAGGGATGCGACTCTGCGAGATTGGTTCATGGCGGAATTCGAATCGGAATCTCTCACCTGTCGACGCGGTCCTTGAACTTGGAGAGGAAGCGGGCGTGGTCGTCGCCGACCCAGGCGAGCCGCTCCAGTAGCGCGTGCCGCTCCTGGGGGCCCAGCCGCTGCACGTTCACCTCACGCAGCTCGCCCTCGGGCATGGCGAGCACCGCCGTCCGTGCCCGGTCGTAGGTGGGGAGCTTCTCCAGCGCCGCCCACCGCAGGGCCTCCTCGTCGTCCTCATCCCTCGCCGACGACCGCGAGAACACGTCGCCGAGGCGGGCCGACGACCACGACGACGAAGCCTCCCGCCGCAGGCTGCCCCCGAACGCGTGTATCTCGCCGGCGTCGTCCATCCCGCCGCCGCCGCGTCTACGAGTGCGAGGGAGCTCGCCGGCAACGCGACACGCGAAGCAGACGAGAGAGAGACGGCCGCTTTATATGGTGGCTGGTTTCGGATGATGAGAGGGAGGGTTGGACGGTGTGATGACGTGCGCCGTGACGACAGCGTGTGAATACTTTCACGACATATTTGATTGCTTTTTTTGGAGATAAACCTGTGCCCCGACGACAGAAGCTGGCTGTCTAGCACAAGCTTAGTAGCCTTCTAGAAACAAAACAGGATTTTGTTGGGGAGAGGTTGGATAAACTCCAAAATTGATCCAAATATATTCAAATCGTTATATATTTTACGTTTTATGGTAGTCAAAATTTAAATATAAGAGCTCCTCCTTACCTCTAGGGTGGCAAGACACTAAGACCTAACAATAAAGCCTAGCAATTGGTTGTTTTTATTTGCTTTATGTTATTAGAAAATATTTTCCTCCTCTTCATTACTAATAAATTGCAAAAGGAAATAAGTAATACCCATAAACTGGGGGTTAAAAACGTAACACACTATTTTTTTTGTTTATTCAAATCAGCCTACAGATGAAAGTTCCAACGTTCAAGATGTATACGTTGCTGAATTTCAAAGCACAATTTTTGCATTCCATAATTCAAATATGAATATAAGGCAAATGAGAAACATTTCATTAATACTTTCTTTGTAGGCAGCAATGTTTTGTATAGTTGGTTCAAGAGAATTCATTTATTCCCTATTTTGTGATCTATTACCTCCTGTGGGGGTAAGGTGAAAATCATCCATTGGATTTATCGGTAATAGATGGAAAAAAAGAATTTGGACTACTGTAAAATTTTCATAAATTCAAACCATTCTTACAGGCAAGATTAAATTGCTTGTGGTCATGTAAAAAAAATTGCAATAGCTTAAAGTGTATGTTTGTAAGATAATAATATGAAAAGGGATAGAGAAAGATCAAAGGAAACTTATATGAAGAAAGATTATAACAATATATTTAAAAGAGTGAGATATAACTAAGATCTGTAGAAATTTAACTCTAAGCTATTCTAAACTAAAAGATTGTATTGAATTGAGTTGAGCTAAGCTTAAAAGTGTATGCTTTTTTATTTTACTTAAAAGGTTTAAGTTGGCTGTGGTAACTAATCTAGCAACCTTCGCTTAGTTAGCTATGAAACTACCAAATGAGGATGAACTCATAGTTTGATTTGGTTGTTTTATTAGACACGCATGCCCCGTTTTAATGTTTGTATGACCATGTATATTTTGCAGAAAAGGTGTAAAGCCATGTCCTCACCTTAAGACCTCAACAGCTTCACACTTATGAATTGCATATACTGTACATAGTAGAAAGAGATATAGAGCCATATAACCCACCTTAAGACCTTAGTGGGTCCTAAACATGTTTAAATATGCCTTTAAAAAAATCAACACCGACACGTACGTCGTTTTATCTTCCCACCAGGTCCCCACCACTACTATGCTCATGCAACAAAAAAGTACTTACAAAAACACACATGTACAGTAAAAAAGGAATTGTGCAAGATATATAGTTCAACAAAACTGAGGTCAATTCAATTCCCATTATTTGTACCACCCTGCATCTTTTAAAGTGGGGGGCAGATTCTGTTTGTCTCAAAAATGAATAAACAAAGAAGAAACTTTGTACCCTAATTATTAGAGTCACTAAATTTTGTGATCTTGATCCCCACTTCCCAGGTTAGAGCTGCCCTAGCTTGGAGGGAAGCGCTGTCCAATAGAAAGGGAAGCATCACCATCTACCTTCTATCATGGATAAGGCCAACTTCTGCCAATTTTTAAATCACAATCGATCCCACGGTCCTTGATTGGCGACAACGAACGTACGTCAGGTCATATCACACTTTGCATTTGCTGGCTAGCTTTTCGCGTCAGAAAAAAAAATATATAATGACGCTGGCCTAAGACCGGTTTCCGGTGGAGTTTTGGAACCGTCGTGTTCTTGCCCTGGGCTGCATAGATCACATCTTCACTGATGCAACCGCTATTGTAGTATTGCTTTCTCATAGGCTTCGTCGAATTTTCTGGCGAAGAGCGCAACTTCCCTGAGAATTCCGGACAGAGGGTTTAAAACTGCAAATCACAAACCCTCTGTTTCGAACCAGAAAGGCTACTGCGTGAATGCGTAACATAATGTGTATCTAGTGAGGCCATGCTAAGAGGCGAGAGTTGGCACACACGGGTGTAACTCGTTCCAACCTAGAGATGTGGTTGTCCGAGTGAGTCCAATACACTTTTTTTTTTCTTCAAGCTTTGACATGTGCTTGCATGGATATATAATAATTTTGCATGGGCAATCCTGGTTATAGTTTCTTCTCGCTGTATTTTTTATCATTTAAATAAAATCTAACAGTTTGTAATTTTTAAACTCATCAATAGATTATTTTAATAATTGTAGAAAGTTTCCTAAGAGATTTTTTTCATGCAGAAAGTTTATGAATATTAACTTTTATTTTGTTTTGTCTAAAGTTTATGATTATATATTTTTATAATTAAATGGGTTTATACCTAAATGGAAAGTTTAAAACTTTTTGTAAATATTTATTGAATAGAAGGTATTGCTGTCAAATAAAAAGTTTTACCTATACTGTAACTAAATGCTAATTACTCTCTCCATTTCATATTATAAGTTTTTTTGACTTTTGAAAAATCAAGTTTGATCAAATTTATATAAAAATGTAGTAATATTTTCAATATAAAACAAACATACTATAAAAATCATTTAATATTCTATATAATGAAACTAATTTCGTGTTATAGATATTCTTATATTTTCTTGTAAACATGGTTAAACTTTAAAAAGTAATTTAAAAAAAATTAAAACGCCTTATAATATTAAACGGAGGAATTAGGCCACAGCTTGCTAATTCTTTTTCCCGCTGCTAGACGCGTGCACGCAGCCAATATCTCTGAATAACGGCACCCTTATACGTGGATGCGTGTCAATTACACGGCAACACACCAATTCTTCCGGTTGCCAGAGGCGTGCATGCTACCGAAATCTCCTGTTGAAACAAAGGCTCGCTTGCTTAGTAGTTGTCCCGTTACAAACCGATTACTTCATATGTTTTAAAATATAAAAATAGATTAGATATATCTTAATATTTTAATTTAAGCTGTGTCTAATACAGTTAACAGATTGAGTATTTCGGTTGGTGCTGGTTAAGTATAGACATGCTTATTTTTAATTGCATGCTAAACATACGTACAAATATACCACTACATATGTACACAATAAGTGTGGAGCACACCGTTTTTAAAACTTATTCAAGAAACAGAAATTAGTGGTCAATCTTACTAAATTCCTAATGGAAACAGCTACATTGAGCAACAAGATTATTTTCTAACAAAAGCTCGTACAGTTATTATAAGCACTAGCTAGGATTTATCCTCTTAAGTGAAGTCGTACACTCGTAACTTTGCTATCACACTTATGTGTTTTCCTATGTTTCTACATAATTCATCATGAGTTTTTTTTAAAGTGATGTAACATTCAGGTTGAAATATTTTGCTTGGAGACCTCTTATGTTCTACAAGGAAACAAAGGAAACAATTATGACTGAAAATTGGTTGCCCTTTGGCCTATGTATGTTTTAAATATTTTTTTTAGTTTTTACTTCGTTGTGCAAATTGGAAAAGACTTATGACAAGAAATATTATATGTTAAAATTTGAACAAATATAAAACCCAATAAAATATATTACTCTCAACAATAATATATACAACAATACTATTACTAATGTTCGAACAAAAGATTGTAACATAGGATAGGACTACATCAGGATCAGTCTTGAACCTATATCACTTTATATTAGTAATGCATGAGGTTATAAGGAATATTGAAGAAGATATCTCTTGGTGTATACTATTCATAGATAATGTAGTATTAGTTGATGAGAGTTATATAGAAGTAAATAGAAAATTAGAATTGTGATGGCAGACTCTTGAGTTTAAATTTTTAGGGTAAGCAGAATTAAGACCAAATAATTGAGATATGATTTTGGTACCATTACACACAAGAAAGGAGATGTGAGAATGACATATTTCGATATCTAGAATCAATACTACAGATAGATAGAGATATTGATGTAGACATTAGGCATAAAATTAAAGTGGACTTGATGAATTGGTGACAAGCATCTAGCATCATTTATAATAAAAGGGTACCACAGAAGATAAAATACAAGTTTTATAAAATGATGATTAGATCTGTTATATTGTATGGGGCAGAATGCTGGATTTATGGTCATCGATTCTAAAACGATGATATATGTGATCAGTTACGGGTAGCACTAGATGAAAAAAAGTTTGTCTAATATCGATTGAGATGGTTTAGCTATATCCAAAGAAGACTCTAGAGGCACCAATACATCATAGAACTTTTAAATTAAGATAATAATATGAAGAGAGATAAAGAAAAACCAAAATTAATATGAGAAGAGATAAATTTGAAAGATTAAAATATAGCTAAAGATTAGTTCTTGAATTGAATAGGAGTAGTTAAAGACATATTTTCAACTCTAGTTTATCTTAATTTATTTAGTGTTGGTAGACTTTATTATTGTCGTTATACTTTCTATGCAAGTTAGAACACTAGTCACCAAAGCTACTACCATGGAGGCTAAAGTTTCTCTAGTATAAATATTGTGAAATTTTTTTAAAGCCACGTCATTACTAATTTTCACCCTATTATGTGGTTTGATGCTTTAGGTCATCCTATATAATTGGTAACAAAATCTCAATATGCATTGAGTCATATCACTAAACACCATTAGCTGTTAGATCTTTTCTAAGTTAATCTAAACCATCATTCATTTCTTTAGTTAACTTTTATTTATTGATGGCATTACTCTTATGCATCTATAGATGACACTCGCCTTCCTTAAGTTTCAAAGCTTGTCTCACTATCTCTTAGGAAAAAAAATATTCCCTTCAAATGCAGTATATCATCGACTTTCTAGCTTGCCCCAGCAAGAAGCAGGGAATCCTCTAGTAACCAATTAACTGTTCTAATCCATACGAACAGTTTCCTGGCCATTGGACTAAAACATTTCAACCTGATTTATGGCATTTAGTCCACATCTTACAATTGCAGTTCACGTATCAATGCATGTGGGAACGAGATGGGTCGTATCATATATGTACTATCACTGGATGATACCGTGTACATTGCCGTGGAAATTTGTGTGAAAAGTAAATAAATAATTTGAGCTAATGTCTATAATATAGAAAGGGAGAATGAACAGGAACAACCAAAATCAAATATATCGGCAACTTCTTGATGACGTGGACTCACGCAAGTCCTTTACACGAGTAATTGTATAGTGAGATGTATCTCTCTCTCTCTATATAATATACATAGGAATTGAGAATAAACACGGACTATGAAGATCAAATCTATTGGCACAACATTTTAAAGACTTGAACTCACGTATATGCGTATTTATAGGAGTAATTATAGTTAGTGGGTTATAACTACATAGAGGATCACGCTTTAGATCATGGAGTCACCCAAAGCCAGTTTTTTTTTCCAAGGCAAACAAACAAACAACCTATCTCTAAATCTTGTGCTCTCTCTTTTCATCATCCTGTAACGGCTCTAAACCCTCATCTATGATGGATTTGGTCCTCATCATAGATCAGTAGTTAGCGATGACTCCATATCACTTGTGATAGGTTAAGGTCCGTTAGAGCTAAGATTATTTATGATATGCTATAAGGAAAACCCATCATAAGTGAAATAGTAGTATAAGTTGATTGTACTTACCTCATCAGAGATAATATAGGTCTGACGGTCATTTTAATGACCCGTCACAGATGAGATATCTCAGATGTGTGATTGTGTTTATACTCCATCAGAGGTAGTCTACATCTGACAGACATATTTCATAATCTATCAAAAATAACTCAATCACTTGTGACAGCATAGATTAGCACCTGTCACAGGTAGTCACCTGTGACCAATCTTGTTTGAAGCATGTTAAAGATAGTGCTCACATATGATAGTTTTTGCTTGAAAACTAATAGTGGCATGGTTATTAAAAAAGAAAATTTGTTTTTCTGCTAGCCTTAGAAATTAGCCATGCCCTCTGAAAAACTGATATTACATATATTCCCAGACCCTTCTAGCTACTAGTAGCATTGACATAATTAAGTACCTAAAATTTCGTCAAAGTGATATATTGATATTGACATATCAACAAGCTCAAACATACACATATGTATAGATTCCTCACATATTCACTATTAGATATTTATTAATATACACATACATTAATTTATAGAAATCACATATAGTTACAATTTTTATCTAAATCCACAAACTTACTCATAGCCATGTTTGTACCACTTATGCAATTTTAAAGAACAACCATGACTACCTATGATGTTAAAAACTAAAAAAATAATTAAATAATATATTGTGGGTTTTTTAAGTCGGGCAACATCTTTTTTAATATAACTTATAGAATTTTTCTGATAAATGGCATATTATGTGATTATTTAACAACCAAGGACATACATATATAAGCACATACATAGACAAATACATAAATACTAATATGAAGTGTATGGTACAATTGTCAAATAGGTAATATTGGTTATTCATTTTCATTCTACTTGAGCTGGAACATCCCTTTTGGGTGAATGATTTCTTAGAGGATAAAAGCGGCTCTTTGTCCTATAATATGTGCTAGGTTGATTTAACAGATATTGCACCTATTTGACTATATAGTGATAATATTGTTAGTTCATGGCAATAAAAAGTACAAACACCATAAATGTTTAAGCACGAACCTCAGGATCATAATCAGTTACCTATCTTATCAAAGTAACCATGTTATAGCAAACATAAAAACTGTATTGATCGCCGACCTGTTGTGCACATTGGAAGTCCTTATGGTGATGGAGGGTTTGCTTCTTCTCCATGTGCTTACCTCCTTTCTGTACGTAAGGTGCCCACGTGGCGTCTATTGCAGCAGTAAAAAGATTGAAATTGTATGGTCTGCTACGGTTGGAGTTAAGATAGTAAAGCTTATTCCATTTTGGTACTATTACCAAGAGAATCTAATGCCGTCTGCATGATAGTGTATCTATAAGGAACTTGAGGTCTAAAAAAATACTAGTACGATGTAATGAAATAGAGAAAGCTTAAGATTGCAAGGCACTTACTGTTAATTGTGTGATAACATTATGTATTTCTTATCTTAGTGGGCCCAAAAGAAATGGTTTAAGTACTCAATGATATCATTGATGTTGATATTTAGGTTGGTCTTATTGATCACTAATGGATCAAGGAAACCAACCTAGTGCCCCGATATGTGGGCTTCTTTCCAACATAACCTATAATTGTGCTCGTATTAGTTAAGACAATTTGAACATGAGTATTTGTGCAATAAAGTAGGTTTGTGTGCATTTACAATAAGTAGTACTTTAGAAGACCCATGTCCATCACTCACAACCTATAAAGATCGATGAGATCATTTAAGCCCATAATAACATAAGCTGCACTTAACAGGAATGGCTTAGGACCATGATGTCTAACGATTGAGTTCTCCTATTGCTTCCTCTTGGGGTTGGTCATCTCCATGTATTATGTGTGTAGTTCTCAGTAGGCACTACCCATTTGTCATAACAAATTGTCCTCCACCAAGGGCATGGCTAACACAAATTGAGTTAGCTAAAGTTGTTGAGGGGCCAATGACTCCCTTTGCTTACCTTTTCTATTTCTCCTTCCATGTTGGCTTCTTTTGTGTGCTGAGGAAATATCGGACTTGGGAGAATCTAAATAGGAGATAAGCTGACTTGGGGGAATCTAAATAGGAGATAGGCCAGTCGGTATATCATCCAAGTCCATTATGGTGACCCAAACATCTGCTAGTTTCATCATTATAGGATCACGTGGAGGTTCTATCGAAAGTTGAGTCTTTTGAGGTGGAGGAGATCTATCGGCAGGCTGAGCTTGACAATGAGTCAATTTGACTATAATATCTCTCTTGGGTCATTGGATGAAGGTTTTTCTTGCAGCACTAAGAGTCAAGATCTCATCATTTGGTAGGATTGGAAGTGGATATTGCGCCTAGGTATCATTGACTTGGTTGACATTGACTTTGGCATAACCATTGACCAAGTCCGCGCCGTGTACATTCTGTGTTTGTGATGGTTTATGAACCATTCCCTCGGTAGCATCAACACAGAACGTTGGAGTGACACTAACATGGAGGATACACCCGGTTGCATCCTACATGTTGATCACGGAATATCATCATATACGTCCTTCAAATACGAGCCTATTTAAGTAGTACTACCTTATTACCTCTATATGGTCGACTACGCATGAAGTTGGATGCTCATGTGCCAGCTCTGTTGACACACAACTGCTACGTCGTTGAGTTGGACTAGCATTCACATGAGTTGGATTGGTCAGATATGGTGCTTAAGGTGCTCCCACCTTATTCGCTTGCATCTCGATACTCGGACATTCCACCTCTTTTCGAAGCTTGGCATCAAACTCCTTACCAAGCTCAGCCTTCACCTCCTCCTTCAGTTGTTCCTTGAGATGGGCATCCTTCTCTTCCTTTGAGACCCATTTTTTCTTGTATTACGTGCTATATTGGGGCAACCCATACTTTCAAGGCACTTCTATGCACATACCCTTGGTTCACCCTGGATGTTCGAGGTTGCTGAGTGCTTGTGTGAGGACGTCGTCCTCATGCTTCTGTGAGGCTGACTTAACCTCACTTTGCAAAGGTTGTGAACCAATAAACTCTATCTACATAGTGAAAAAAACAAGAGTTTGAGTAAAGCTTTTAATGAAGCAGACGATTCTTTCGGGATTCATGAGTAATAATACTCATGAGTCTCTGCTACATTGCTCCATCAGCTTTGTTAGGAAAGGAGACCAACCCATTAGGGTTGACCCTACCCCGTGCTTGAGACAAGTTCCTAGCGTGTTCTTCTAGGATATCAGCAAATGTGGGAGGGATGCTTGCCACTATTGCAACTTCGTCCTCGTTGGCCCAAATCTGCACCCTCCCGATGTATCATGTCGTCCCGAGTCGGCGCGGGTGCTCGTTTCTAGCCTACAACTATTGATGAGCCTTGCTTATTGCTTGGAACTCTTTGGAGGTCTTTAGAGTGCAGAATTGCTTCCACACTATCTTAGTTATATGTGGGTACTCCGCGTATGGTATGTGGTTTCCCATTGGGATGATGAACTCGTTAATAAGCTTGGACTTAAAGTTCTTCCATGATTAGCCCATCTTCGATAGCATGCATCACTTGAGTATTGCCTCTGCTTACTCGAGATAGTCGAACTTTTCTTTCAATCTAGCCCAAGCTTCCTCTTTCTCGCTTTTGGGGACCTTCGTGATGTCCACATGAAGAATGCCCAAGTACTATTGCACGACGACTCTACAACTATCCTCGAATGGGCTAATCACACTTCGTGGCCCTGTTGGTCTTCCAGAAGCATCCACCTCGGTGATTATCAGTCTCTATTTAGGTAATTGGTTTGAAGTTCTAGGGTTTCAACCTAAGGTCGTTGTGCTGGTTCTAGCTAATGTTTTGGTTTTGTGTATGTTCTTGGACATTTTTGCTTCTTATATTTCAACTTATGCCCTAAATCATTGACTACATTAGTTCAGTAAATACAAAATTACACTAGGTAATGAACTAAAAATCACCAAAAATGGAAGGTAATTATTTAACAGAAAAAACCTAAAATCACACGTAGTAGTATAGCTAAGAAATTCACCAAAAATTACATTAGTTAATGAACTAAAAAATCACAAAGATAGCATGCAAAGGATGCAATGTCCTTAAATTGGTAGGAAAAAAAAGTGAAGCTAAATCATAGATAATTCAACCGTGGAAGTACTTGGGGACGACGGCAACAACGGTGTAGTAACGAACTTGGGGAGCTAGGGGATACCTTGGCAGTGCTTGGGGTCAACAGTGACAGCGACGTAGAGGTGGGCTCCATGGGCTCCCGGATGATGGGAGTGCTTGCGGTTGGCGGCGATGGCAATGTAGTGGTAAGCTTAGGGAGCTTAGGGATGACGAGAAGACACAACGGTGGTGGCGATGCCAACACGGGTTAGGATCGTGCTTTGGGACTAGGGTGTCGGTGGTTTTGATCTGTATGTGAGTAACTTTGCTTGAATCTAGATACTTCTAAAAAAATCATTTTGATTACCTATGATAGGCTGTGCAATAAAAATCCATCATAGGTAACTTACATGTGATGGGCTGTGATAAAAACCTATCATAGGTTTTCGACCTATGATGAGCCGTGCAATATATCCCATCATAGATAAATTACTTGTAATGGACTGTGCAATAAAACACATCACAAGTTACTTGTGATGGGCCATGCATTAGAATACGTCACAGGTAACTTGCTTATGATAGGTTGTGCAATAAAACTCATCAAAGATAAGTTACCTGTGATCGGTATAAGTTCAAGTGTCATTAGTTTTGTTTTGGTGATTAATAACCAATCTAATTATGTAAGACTAATATGATTATTAAGCATATTTTCTATAGTCCCTTTTGGACATAAAAATGAAAATGTGATATGTACTTAAATTTCTTATATTCTCATTTGATCTCTCTTATGATCCAAAATATAGAGTGAACTTCTCGATCATCCTTCATTAAATATGTGCACATGATTTCCACCATATCGATATACATGTACATTTTTAGAGGAGCTTATTAGTATTGATATATCATTTACTCATATTTAAATAATTTATATCAACTTGTCATGCATCACAGAAAGGAAAAAGGTTAAAAGATTTACGATCAAACAAAAATGAGTAATTATTGTTTTGGTAGTTCGTCACAAACCGGTTTTACAAGACTAATCTCTCTCCATGAGTTGGTGGATAGGTTTCACCTAAACTTAATATGAATAGAGATGATAATATATTCTTTGATGATGAATCTTAATCATGATAATGAAACACAAGGAGATCAAGTTATATGTATCATTCTTTCTCTCTATCTACATATTGACATACATGTGATTTCCATGTCATTGATATATTCCTATGAGACTAATATTTTATTTGAGCCACAACCTTTTAGTCTCAATTAATTTGAGAACATGGAGATCATGAAGGTATATGTCTATGTTTATCTATGTCAATGCCACATGACTTCTACATATGTATAGGATAAAACCCCATTGGTTCACCTTTAGTTATGTATGCACTTGCTTCTCATATATATTTTTTGTATGCATGTGTTTAGGGGGAGCTAATCCTATATATATTTGTTGTGCATATTCTAGATCCATGTTGTTAACCTTCTCTTTAATATTGGATAGTTGAAACTAAGCATATATATGATTACATGATATTTGGTGTTAATGGATACTCAACAAATTAATTCATATCCTTCATATGCAACCGGTTGATCATCAAGTGGATGACGACAACCGATTTGTTAGGATTAATGTTTTTCTTTGAGTTGTACAAAAGAATATGTCCTTCCATGATGAGGCTAATGGATGACACTATGGTTTGATGATTATCAAGCCAAGAACTTGTCTTGTTGACAAGAAGGAAGTCAAGCTTATGACAAAAAATAAGTCTGGACAAAGGTTAATCAAGATCCAGCATAAAAATGGTTGAACTAGATTGTCACAAGTATTGATCTTAGCTTAAGCATCAACCCCGTTGTGGATGGAGCAAGACAAAGGTATAATGCTACTAGGAATATTTTTGTTAGTCTTTTACTAGTCTTAATGTTTGGTCAAAAAACCGAATTGCTAGATAGGCGTTATAATATCAAGAAGGGTCTATGAAGTGAGCATGTGGATGATCTTGTACCATGTTAGTTCACTTTCACATAGTGAGAGTGTCTAGCCAAGTGTGGTGAGACTTTTCTCAAGCCCTATGCAAGGTGGGCATATCTAATAGGAATAAGTACTCCCTTATGGCTATATCCACTCAAGTATCGTTTAGAGTTTGAGTCATTTGTTCTGGATAAAAGTGATGATTCTTGGATGGATTGTTCATGGGTTGTATATCCCTTTGAATAAGCTTTCCATAGAGTCTAAGAATGTCAAATTTCGATACTTGAGTCATGAGATATCGCCATTTTTATGTCGGTCGGTCATGCTAAAAAAATGACTTACGGTCGGACTACAGGGTGAATTGCGGCTAGACCGCCCCGGTCCGATCAAGGTATTTGAGAGATGTTTTGACCTCACCAATGGCCTTTAGTCCTAGTTCGACCAGGAGTTTACAGAAATATTTTTAAAGGTGCTGGTCGGCCCGAGATGCACATTAAATGCATTGCAACAGCTCTTTTTTTAACTGTTGCATGGGCTAAACAGTTGGACTAGCTTTCTCATGGTGGTCGGACTAGCAATGTCTAGAGTCGAAGGCTTTCACCTCCAAAGGTTAGTTTGGCTTTATGGGTATATAAATACACCCTCCCAGCAGTAAGGGCAAGGCTTTGGCACTTCATTGCATTATTTTGAGCCATTGTAAGAACACTCACACCCTTGAGCACTTAAATCATCTAGTGAGGTGTTGGAGAGTAAGTTGAGCCAAGCCAAGTGCATTGCTTCATTGTTAGAGCTAGTATTGCACCTAATCATCCTTAGCAAGCATTCTAGATTTGTTACTCTTGGAGGTTGTTATCTCCTAGACAGTCTGGAGGCATTTACTCGGTGACCTCTCTAAAGAAGTTTGTGGAGGAGGTCCGGTGGTTGATTGTGAGTGGCTCGGTGTTTGCCATCTTTGAAGTGGGGAAAGAACAATCCCTAGTGATCGAGACTTGTGTAGACCATTTGGGGATCAACTCCCATCTTGTCCAACTCTTGATAAGGAGATTTGGAGGCTTGGTGGTTTGAGCGATGAAATTGGGCTCACCCAATGGTGATTACGAAACCAACAAATTTCTGAACCTTGGGTGAAAAATCATTTGTCATTTGCCTAATTTACTTTGTTGTATTTACTTTGAGCAAGTTTACATACTAGAGATTATTTGTGCTAATATCGCGCTAGTCTTGCAAACCTCAACATAGGCTAAGCTTCTTTGTACATATAGTTGAGACTAATTAATTTAGGCCTTGAATTGTGCAAAAATCATTTTGATTCTCTTCCATATATAAAACCCCATTGTGGCCAAAAGTTTTTTAACTGCCTTTTCATCTCCTCTCTAGTTGGCCTCCTCGATCCTACAACGGCCCTTTAGTAAAAACGTCATAGGTAACTTTAACTAGAAGTTCACCAAATTTATTTTTTATTTGAAAGTATGAATATTAATAACTTTGACTAGACATTGACCATGGTGTATTTATAATTCTAGTAATCTCGTTGGAATTTAAATTCATTTTAAATCATACAAAAAGCCATATATTTCACATAACATTACAATGTCTTTCAATCACCAAAACTTGTACATTACATACACATATTGTTATATAAGACTACCTTCATCATGGTCCACACGTGCGTACGTGGTCCCATCATCTTCTTGAACTTCTTCAAGAGGAGCTTCTTGGCCAATAGCATGTATGTACTTATTGTAATCCTCCTCATCAACGATGTTGTCAACCCCAACAATTCTTTGTTTTCCTTCATAAACAATATGAAGCCTCTTATTTGCCAGACCAACAATGTAGAACATTTGAATAACTTGTTTTGAGAGAACAAACGATTCATCCCTATAAATGCTGGATTGCAGCTTTACAAGTATGAAACCGTCTTTGTCAAACTTGACATACTTTAGATCAACCCATGTACAACGAAACAACGCCATTTTGAATTTCACATAACACAACTCCCATATTTCCTCTATGCGCCCATAGTACTGATCACGATAGCTGAGTTGGTCATTAACTGCCTCTATGCGTATTCTATTGGTCTAGACTGTGCTTTTTCATCCTGGTTGGTTGTGTAGAAAGTACATCCATTGATATCGTATCCTTACCATATTTCAACATCCCATCTAGGGTCATTTGCCAGCCACTTAAGGGTTTCACTTGTGATGTTGCTTGAGTTATGCACACGATGTTTGAACCATTCATTAAAACCCGTATTGTGCTTTCTTTGGACTGAACTGGCCGATCGGTTAATATTGTGTTCATTGTCGAATCGGTCCTTTGTGTTCACTAAGGGAGGTCCAATGAGATGGCGTGTGAACACCCCAAGGCCTCAGAGGTCTGTTGAGCTCTAGTGCAGATCCTTCGGCTTCAAGGTCTTTTTATCAAGGTTGTTCGAGTTGCGGGCGTACCAGTCAATTCGACCCTACAATTGACAAGGAGATAAGGCAATGAGTCAATCGGCCGATGGGCAAATACAAACTCCTGCTATCTACTGATCGTTAATAGGGTTGAGATAATCATCGGCTACTTCTAATGTACACCTGCTATTGGCTGGTTACTGATAGGGGCTGAAACACTCATCTATCGACAAGAAGGCCAATGAAAGTCATAGGCAGATGGTAATGAAGGAAATAAAAGATGCATTGGCTATAGAGCTGATGGCGTTCTAGAGTATAATAATCAATAAGCATATATGTGAACTCCTATCGGCTAGTTGCCGATAGAAGGTGTAACACTCATTCATCGGCTGGAAAGCCAACGAAGGTATAGGTAAATAGTAAGGAATAGGATAAAAGATACATCAGCTGCAGTGCCGATGGCGCTCTGGAATAGAGTAGTTAATGAGCAGTATGTGTAATTCTCCTATCGTCTAGTTGCTGATACAGACTGTAGCGCTCATTTATCGGCTAGAAAGCCAATGAATACATATGTGGATAGCAAAAAATAATATAAAGGATCCATTTGTTGTAAAGTTGATGACGCTTCGAATAGAATGCGTGATGGCGCTCCAAATAAGATAAAGTTCCATTGGCTATAAAGCCGATGGTACTCCAAATAAAATATGCGATGAATAGTAAGGAGCGAGACCTGATCTCCTGAAAGTATGCGACATAGTGACCATCGTGCCGTTAGAGCCAACCTCAATAAATTGAACCAAACCGAGACAGTATGAGACTAAGGCTAACAGCATAGAAAAGACAAAGACTAGATCGGATGTGCGGACGAATGAAACAGACGAACCCATCAGCTAGCTAAGCCGATAAGAAAAGTTCTCTAAAGATATATATATATCGGCTGAGAAGACGATACCCTAGGTGTCAGACTCAATGTGTGTATAACATATCGAATGGCTACTCCGATGAAACATTTGCGTACAATCCTATCGGCTTACAGCTCAATCTACTATCAGTGGTCTAGTAGTTCGAACCTAACTGATGTAGCATAAGATTGATGGTAGTAAAGAAAGCTCGATAAGCTGATAAAACCGCGTGAACGTGACGATGCACCTGATCAAACCTAACCAATACAACCTTAGTCAGAACGGATAGACCAAGATAGTGGCGGGACTTACCCTTTCGCTAAAAATCAAATTTAACTAATATGGCCGCACATCGAGAGCCAGAACCCGCTTGTAAAAACCTAGATGAACTAAGGTAACAATGCATCAAAGTTATATCGATCGAGATGGATAATTTACAAAGTTTCAGGGAGTCTATATTTATACCTTGGAGTAATAAGAATCTGACGTGATTACAGACAACCTCCAGATATTATTTCCTAAACATAAAACTATCTCTAAGAAGTTAACAAAACTAATTAAACTTACCTATCTTACAAGATATATTCTATGGAGATAATGTATTCTGCCGTGGTTTTCACGGCTCCTCCTCGAACTTAGTCCTATCTGGATAGCTTTTCATCTATTGAATGAACCAAATCTATCCTCAATCTATCTGATTAACTCTTTCCCTGTATCAATCAACCTCTTTCTATAAGCCGATCGACTCTCCAATCCTGTATGTAGGACATACCAAATTTTTGTGTAAATATATTGTCTTATCTGATCTTCACTTCGTGTTTCTCTAAGTATGGTACAACCTCGGTCATATGTTGAAGGATGGTGATATGGTCTTTATCATTTTCGGTGTGATCTAGCATGATAGTTTTTCTTCCCATGGTACCAACCCCTTCAAGGCTGCCTTCATGTCTTGACACCAAAACTCCAATTGCTTCGGTCTCCAACATATAGTCTACACAAAATTCTATAACATCCTTGATTATGTACCATTCAATCATGCTTCTCTTAGGATGGGATCGGTTATGTATGAAACCCTTCAAAATTCCCATATACCTTTTAAATGGGTACATCTGCCTCATTAACATAGGACCACATACTTTTGTTTGCTTGACCAGGTGTACAATAGGATGTACCATGATATCGAAGAACGTAAGTGGGAAGGACATCTCGAGATGACATAGTATTCTCACTACATTTGCTTGTAGGTCATCTAGTATCTCTAGGTTGATGATCTTTTGTCCAATTGCATTGAAGAATGAGCATAATTGCATTATTGTCTACCTAACTGCTCGCCGCCAAAAAATCCCGCGACTGGGGAGGGACAGCGGCTCGATCATGCGAAGGCCAGGGAGGTCTGCTTGTCTCCAGTGCAGGTCCTTAGGTCTCGAGGTTCGCGGGCGTGCCAGTCAATTTGACCCTGCAATTGACAAGGAGGTGAGACGAACGGGTCCGATACAGACACTCACTATCGGCTGGCTGCCGATAGGTTCGGGATGCTGTTTGATCGGCTGGGGAGCCGATGTGGATAGGTGTCGACGAGCAGTCGACCGTAGAGCCGATGGAGGAACCAGGGTGTGCTTAGAGGATATCAAGGCGCACGAGATCCCTCCGGACAGTCGAACAGTGATCCATCGGCTGGAAAAACTGATGAAAGCGGATGCGGCCTAGGCGATGATTAGCACAAGAAGGCATGGGCTACAAAGCCGATGCCGCTCTGGATATGACAGCAAGAGACCCGTCGCCCGTCGTGGCAGCGCCATCAACACCAAACCTCAAAGATCGGACCTAACCGAGACAGTACGAGGCCAGGGCCAGCGGCGATGATACGGAGGACGCCGGATCGGCTATGCCGTAGCAAGGATAGGAACGAACCCATCGGCTAGCTGAGCCGATGAGGGGACGCCTCTCTGAAGGCGGGTATGTATCGGCTGGAGGTTCGATACGTTTGGCCTTACGCGTCGTGGGACACCTCTAAAGGCTAATGCGTATCGGCCGAGGGGCCGATGCGCTGGGCGTGAAGCACAGAGCATGGATAACTCATCGGCTAGCACTCCGATGATACGCCGTGCAGGAGACTATAGGCCTGAAGCTCGATCTACCGTCGGCAGCCCCGTGGGTTGGACCTAACCGATGCAGCACGAGACCGACGACGGCAGAGGGAGCTTAACAGGCCGATAGGTCCAACACGGACGTGATGCGATACATCCGATCGGCCTAAGAGGTCGGACCTAACCGATGCAGCCTTAGACAAAGCAGGACATATCGTGATGGTGACGAGACTTTCCTCTTTGACGGAGATCGGACTTAACCGATGCAGCCCCGCGTCAAGAGCCCGAACCCGCCGATAGAATCTAGATGAACTAGGGTGGCGATGCGCCGAGTTTGAATATGATCGAGAGATATTTTACATGTTTCCAGGGGGTCTATATTTATACCCTGGATTTACAGACAGAGTCCGACGCGTCTACGACCACTAGACATTATTTCCTAGTAAGAACAAAGGAAAATCTTTCTAAAGGAGTTAACTAACCAGCTAGACCTCTCTAATTGAGTAAGGTTATAATTTACAAAAATAAGCACCCTGCCGTGGAGTCCACGGCTCCTCCGCAAACCCGGTTTCATCTGAATAATCTTCCAATTTGTAACCGAGTCTTCCTTTGCTGCAACCTGGTCGGCTTCTCCACTGTAGCTATCGGACCTTCTTTAAGTCAAGCCGATCCTTCTCCTTCTTTCCCTCGGGCTTCTCGAACCTGATCCTGATTGGACAATCCCCTGTGTTCAAGCCGATCCAATCTTCTACTAATCTGATCGGCTTTTCTACAGTTCTCCATCGGCTTTGTCTCAGTATCTCCATCGGCCGATGGCTACATCAAACCCTCCAACAGACCACTCAGCCGATCGGCTTTATCCCCATCGGATCTCCCAGCCGATCGGCTTTAGCGCCATCGAATCCGCCAGATTTTGGCGTTAACACATGCCCCCCAATTTTGAAGTTTGCCAACAGACTACGAAATTCCGAGCTGTTAGAAACCTCCGCAAACCAGGATGACCTGTTAAAACCCCATTAATCGGCTCAGATCTCTGCCTAGATAGTTCTGCCTCTATAAAATATATCCCCTCCTCAGTCTTCTTCCACACACTTCTTCTCATCAAAAACCCGAAACCTCGACGAGCTCTACAGGCTTCCGCAAATTTCTACGAATCTCAACGGGCTCAGAAGACTGAAGGCGAGCTCTTGCAAATTTCTTCATCGGTCGCTACTCCTTCGTTTGCGCAATGGCTTCCACACACATAATCCCTAAGGTAACCATTATCTGCTCTTTCATCCTATGTTTTGCACGATTCTTCCCCATCCCGATTTCTCATCAGTAGTCGGGTTCTGGTTTCTGTAGGATCTTAAGAGTCAGATCACTATTCCAATCTCTGACCGCCCCAGTCACTTCTTTCTTGGCCCTATGGGTAACGAGGATCCGACTAATTTCATCAACACCGAAACAGAAAGGATCCCGTTCAAGAACTCATCCATGGCCATCACCGATTGGGCTCACAGCTTCAGATCCTGGCCTAGCAAACTCCCTGAATGGAGGAACTGGTACCTTAGGGTTTCTGCCTCCAAAAAGACTTTATGAGAGGATCTGGAAATAGACCATTGCATTAACCTTTCCTTAGCCGATATGGAAAGGAACGAACCTCTACTTGCATCAGCTTCTTACTTCTAGTCGGACATCTTGAATGCCTTCATGTTCGGGCATGGGTCGATGACTCCCACCTTGATGGATGTTACTATGTTGACCTGCCTCAACACCACCCACTACATGAACCTTTTCAGCCTCAGATTCAAACCTAACCATCGACTAAACATCAAGAATGTCGGAGGTTGGACTAAGTACATTTCCTTGCATAACAAATCCTCCAGCCCAGTCGATGGACGTGAACATGTAGCGTTCTTGAATCTTTGGCTGGAACGATTCTTCTTTGGTGGTTCGACTCTCGGTCCAACAACGAACATGCAATGTTTGGCAGAGCTCCTGGCCAATCACCGCCAAATTCCCCTAGGGCATTATCTTCTCGGAGCAGCTTATCATCTGCTCCATCAAGTTGCGACCAAGCTGTCAACAGGCCATCCAGTCGGACATATCGGCGGACCCTGGTGGTTTATACAACTTTGGTTGAACGTCTACACCTCCAAAGTCATTGCCAAGCCCTCTTTCTCTTCCATGACGTTCCCGACTGATTACCCAGAAGAAAATGAGGCCAACCGACGCTGATGCATTTCGCAGGGTGAAGCTTCATCGGCTTTTCCTGGAAGCAAAATGACCCCCCTTGGACTCAGCCGATGGTTTAAGTGTTTCTACTATGGCTTTACCAAAGAGGTCACCATCTGGTTCGCGTACGAGGATGACTCGTCCTTTGAAATGCCTTCCAGGTTTCATCCGATGAATGCCTTAGCCGATGAAGAATCGAAGACCATCTTTTTATCCTCCATAACTCCTTGTCTTCTGTCGATCGGATTTTCAATGGGCCGATCCCAACATCCATCATACGAGTTCTACCATCCTTCGGTTAGTGCTCATCAGTTGGGCTTCGGCCAACTTCCCGTCGGCTTGTTCTTCATCGGCAAGCTCCGAGCGCGCGGAGAAGTGAAAAGCAGCTTGGAGTATGACCGACTTAGTTCGATGACATCGAACTTGTCATTAGGGACTATCTCTACCTTCGAGCCCTGCATATCCAATACCAAAATCTTCGCTCGATGGTGGTCAGAATGGGGAAGGCACTTGTATAGTCTATCGGCTGAACATTATTGCCTTCGCCTCAATCCTGACTACGTGGAATCCGATGAAGAGGTAATCCTTCTCTAACTATCATGTCTTCATCGTATTGAATTTCAACCGTATCTTGATTCCAGTGATTCCACAGGCTGGCGACAAAGACGCACCTTCGACCAGCGCAAGTGGTCGGCCGATTATCTATCAACCTCCATCGGCCAGATCCCTCCTTGGGCAAAGCGGTCCACCTCCATCGGCTCTCCTCCAAGTGTTGCAGGTGTCATGGTCAAAGCGCAAGAAACCATCTGCTCGATCGGTTTCTAAGAGACGGAAACCCGATGCCGATGTTGTCATCGTTGCATCGGCTTCGCGAAGCCCTTCTCCTGTGGCAATTCTAACTCCTCCTGCATCTCCGCTGGTAGGTGTCAGCGTCAATTCTCTGTGGCCTTTGTTTTATCCTGACACCTTCGCTTTGCAGCCTGAACCATCGGCTCCCGAGGTCCAAACGTCGGACCCTGTTACTGGGGCTGAGCCGATGGTATCCTCTGAAGTTTTAGCATCTACTCACACTGCCCCACATCAAGCTGATACCCGCACAAGAACTGCTCCCACTGTTTCTCAGGTACGTCCATCATATATGTCATTTTTCTTGACTTATGATCTCCAAGTTTACTAATGTTGTTATGCAGTCATTAGCCGATCTATTCTCCTTCGACATCGGCAAATACCTGGAAGTAGAGGAAGATTCAGCCACCAGCACAGCGATCGAAACATTTTTGCCAGCCGATGCACGTGAGCAGTTGTCAGATATTATGCATCGGCTGGAGGTTCCGATTGACTCGCTGGTGGAAGACTGTGGGTCGATCCGGGGAAGACTTGCAGAAATTCAACACCTTCTGCCTGTGGAACTATCGGATGCACTCACGCCTGCTGCTTACTTGGAATTCCAAAGGACCCAGCTGACTGCATCAAGACGACGCATAGCCAATTGCGCTGAGCAAAGTCACCTGGTTCACAACGATCGGCTGACTGCCCTTGATGAAAAGAAGAAACTTGATGAAATGTCAGTTGACCTTCAACACGCCAACACCAAGCTTGGCCTCTTGAAGAAACGAGAAGCCGATTTGATGGCGGAACTCGACAAGGTTCGTGAAGACATCAATTCCACCGAGTCCCATCTCATCGGCCTACCAAAGTCGATCCAAAACCAAGAGGCCAAGTTAGCAGACAAAGTGCGGCTAGCAGTTCGCCGGCACAAGACCTTGAAAACTATCCCCGGATCAGATGAAGATGACATCCGCGCCATCAACGATATAGATCAAATCCGTCTTCACGCGATTGAGGCCATTAAGAAATTCTTGTAAAATTTAAGCCTCGGAGAAATCCAGATGTCATCTTGAACATTAACTTTTTACAGTAAAATTCAATCAGCTTGATCAACAAAAGTTGTGTAAATATATTCTCTAAAGGCGATATCTTCAGGATATCGGCTATGTGTAACCGATACAAACTATATTGGCTTCCGTACATTGTCCATTGGCTATACTCCAGCCGATCACATGGATGATACCGTTAGCTGGTACTATCTCTGAAATCTCATCCGTCTTGAATCGGCTATACTCAGCCGATTTAGGTGCCTACCACACGCTAGGATAATACTTTTTCAAATATTTGCCATTAAACGCATTGGTAAACTTCTCTCCTTCAAGACTTCCCAATATGTAAATATTGTCAGGCACACACCGATTGATCCGATAAGGTTCTTCCCACTTCGGCGACCATTTTCCAAATTTATTATCCCTAGATCCAATCGGCAAAATTAACTTCCAAACGAGATCTCCTTCAGAAAAGGATTTGGTTATTACTTTTTTGTTATAATGCCTAGCGACCTTAGCCTTATTTTTCTTGATCTTCTTAAATGCTTCTAACCGACTCTAAGTCAAATCATCAAGCTCATTGGTCATCAACGTGTAATAATCATCGGCTGTCAACTGATCCTGTAAAGACACCCTCCTGGAACCGATGATAACTTCCCACGGAAGAACTGCTTCGTGACCGTATACCAATTGATATGGTGGCACCTGGGTAGATCCATGACACGTCATCCGATAGGCCCATAATGCATCATTCAAAGTGACATGCCACCTCCGTGATTGTTCATCAGTCTTACGCTTGATCAATTTTATTAAACTCTTGTTAGAAACTTCTGCCTATCCATTAGCTTGAGCATAATACGGTGACGAGTTTAGCAACTTAATCCCTATACGGGCAGCAAACCCTTGAAACTCTTCTGACATAAAGATAGAACACTGATCAGTGGTAATTGTCTGTGGAATTCCAAATCGATATATGATATGTCCCTTGATGAATTCGATCGCGTCCCTGGATGTAACCTTCTTCAAGGGAATAGCTTCTACCCACTTTGTAAAGTAGTCCGTTGCTGCCAATATGAACTTATGTCCTTTATTGGACGAAGGATAAATCTGGCCGATCATGTCAATTCCCCAACGTCTAAATGGCCATGGCTTGACTATCGGATTCATAATCAACGCTGGAGCTCGTTGCACATTCCTAAACTTCTGACAATCTTGGCAGCCCTTGTAGTATTTAAAACAATCCTCCAGCATACTCGGCCAAAAGTATCCAGCCCTCCTCATCATCCATCTCATGTTATGAGCCGATTGATGGGCTTCGCAGACACCCTCATGCACCTCGCTCATCACCAACGCGGCTTCTTCAGAACCCAAACACTTCAAGAGCACTCCATCGACTGATCGATAATACAACTCTTCATCAAGTATAATGTACTTAATAGCCTTGTACTGAAGCTTCCTTGAAACCAATCTTGATGGATTCTGCAAATACTAAACGATCTCCCATCTCCAATCATCGGCTTCCATACGGTTTTCGATATCGGCTATCTCAACTTCCACTCTACTATTCAGCCGATACCCTGAAGCAGTCTGAGCGAGATCACTGGCCTCCGTGTTTTGCTCTCTAGGAATATGATCCAATGTCACTATCTTGAAATCCGTTAGCAACTATTGACATTTGTCATAGTATGACTTCAGAATTTCATCCTTGCATTCATACTCCCTAGATAATTGTTTGATTACCAACAAAGAATCTCCAATGACCTCTATCATATCGGCTCCAATTTCTTTCAGCAGTTGAAGTCCCTTGAGCACTGCCTCATATTCTGCTTGGTTATTTGTATTATATGGTTTGATTGTGAAGGCAAATTCGAAACTTGCCCCCCGAGGTGAAATAATCACCAAACCGATACCAGATCCATGTTTGCAAACCGATCCATCAAAGAATAACGTCCACGGGATCGGCTCCACATAATTTTCTTGGGCTCCTCTATACTGTACAATAAAATCGGCTACCGCTTGTCCCTTGACTGCCTTAGCCGATTCATACCTCAGATCAAACTCCATCAGAGTGAATATCCATTTTTCAACCCGCCTCCTCAAGACTGGAGCCGATAACATGTATTTGATCACATCGGATTTGTAAAGCACTGTACACTCAGCCGATAGAAGATAATGGCTTAATTTTGTACATGACAAATAAAAACATAGGCATAACTTTTCCACAACAGGATACCTAGTCTCAACATCCAGAAGTCGTCAGCTTAAGTAGAATACTACTCGCTCTTTTGACTCAAATTCTTGTACAAGCACTGATCAGATTGACTTCTCATCAGCTGACAAATATAATTTGAATGGTATTCCCTTTTGCGGTGGAATCAGCACTGGTGGAGAATTCAAGTATTCCTTGATATGATCAAAGGCTTTTTGCTGGTCATCACCCCACACAAACTCTTGATCGGCTCGTAACCTTAATAAAGGAGTGAACGACTCAATTCTTCCCGATAAGTTCAAAATAAATCTCCTTATGAAATTGAGTTTACCGATCAAGGACTGCAGCTGTAGTTTGTTGCTGGGTGGCTCGGTGGTCTGAATGGCCCTGATGCTTCGTTGACTGACTTCAATTCCTCTCTCATGCACCATGAAACCCAAAAATTATCCAGCCGATACGCCAAAAGCACACTTGTGAGGATTCATTTTAAGTCCATATTTCTTCATCCTCTCAAGCACTTTTCGTAGATCGGCTATATGTTCTTCAATACTTTTGGATTTCACCACCACGTCATCAATGTATATCTCCACCAGCTGTCCGATAAGATCATGGAACATGTAGTTCATGGCTCTTTGATAGATAGCACCAGCATTCTTTAATCCGAAAGCCATGACTACCCACTCGTATAAACCAATAGCTCCAGGACACCTAAATGTAGTCTTGTGGATATCTTCTTCGGCCATGAAAATTTGATTGTAACCTGCATTTCCATCCATGAAGCTAATAATCTTGTGACCAGATGCAGTGTCAATTAATAAATCAGCCATCGGCATCGGGTATTCATCTTTAGGGGTTGCCTTGTTCAAATTCCGGAAGTCGATGCATATTCTTAACTTTTCATTTTTCTTTTTCACTGGAACAATATTGGATACCCACTCGGCATATCGGCATGGTCTGATGAAATTTGCATCGTATAACTTCGTGATCTCCGCCTTGATTTCATCGTGTCATTCTGCTTTGAACCTCCTCTGTGGCTGCCTAAATGGCCGATATCCTGGTCTGATAGGAAGCCAATGTTCCACAATTGATCGGCTTAATCCAGGCATCTCATGGTAGTCCCAAGCAAAGCATTCCCATAATTCCTTTAATAAATTTATCAGCTTTTCTCGGAATTCAACACATAGATTTTTACTAATGTACGTTGGCCTCGACCTGTCTCCTGGTCCTATGTCTATTTGTTCCATTTCATTGGTCGATGTAAAACTTTGCCCTAATTTCCCTTCGGAGTTTTCTAAAGTTCCCATGGAAACAATGGATCCGAGCCAACTTGCTGAATCGACTTTATTCCTTTATCAGTCACCTCCAGGAAATTTCCCATCCATGTTTGTCCGGATAGGCAGTTTAAACCATCAGCTTCCCAGAATGGCACATCAGTTGTTGCCACGCTAGTCGACTGATCGGCCGTGATCACTTCAACTCTGTCTCCTTGCCATTGTATGAGGCTTTGATACATTGTTGAAGAAATACAACAGTTGGCATGAATCCAATCCCTGCCAAGGAGTAGGCTATACGACCCCTTACTATCGATGACAAAAAATGTGGTAGGCAATGTCTTACTTCCAACCGTTAGCTCCACATTCAGTACTCCTTTGGTTTCTGATGGATTACTTCCGAAGTCCTTCAACACCATATTTGTCTTGACTAAGTCTCCAGCCGTCTTACCCAATATACGGTATGTAGAATACGGCATCAAATTGACGGCTGTGCCTCCGTCAACTAGCATCTTTGTCATCGGCTTACCATCGACATATCCGTTGATATACAATGGCTTTAGGTGCCGATGTTTGGATTCTTCTGGTTTGTCAAATATGGCTTGACTCGGTTCCAATATTAATTGGGCAAAATCCTCTTCTTGACCTTCTTCATCCGACACGTGTGCTTTATATTCCATTGGCAAAAAGAATACCATGTTAGCCTGAGCCGATGTACCAGCCTCTTCCTCTTTTTGCTTTACTTTCCATACTTTTTTAATTTTCTGGTTCCGATCGGCTTCTTCATGGTCATACCGTTGTCTTTTATGCTGCTCTCTATGTCGCAGCCGTTGTGCCCTCCTCTTCTGATTCTTTGTAAAAATCCCAGATGGACACCACTGATCCTTCATGGAGTATAACCCTTTGTTTAACTCCTGGTTCTTAACTGCCTTTTGACCATGCCCTTCATTGATCGGCCCCAATCGGCTATATGCCGATGCCCTAGTGATGGAAGGCCGATCATACAACGTTCGGCTCTAGTCACAGTATCGAAATCTTGGTTTATTGCATTCAGGACAGTTCTCGATTGACGGCAACCTCATGTTTTGATCCCAACAGTACTAAAAAAAGGGACAACCCCAGTGTGGATTATACCTTTCTTGTTGTGTTGTCGCTCGTCTTTCTTCGTCTTGTAGTCTGGAATATTTTTTGATTAAATCCGATGAAGTAACCTTTGACCTCTTTCAGCGCTTCTTTTTATCGGACCGATCTCCTGATGTTCCTGCGATCACCATATTCACCGGGAAAGGATGCCCGTCAACCCTCATCGGCCTTTTGTCCTCGAACTTGATCCTCCCCTGTTCGACAGCCGATTGTAACTGTTGCCGGAAGACCTTGGACTCATTGGTATGATGAGATATTGAATTGTGCCACTTGCAATACTTCTTTTTTCTGAGTTCTTCAGCAGCTGGGATTACATGATTCGGTGGCAACTGGATCTGCTTCTCTTGGAGGAGAAGATCAAATATCTTGTTAGCTTTGTTAACATCAAAATCATATCTTTTTTCTTTATTTGTTTTCTTGATCCATGGACATGATACGGGTTTTTTATTCCTGGTCCATTTTGCCAGTCCTACCTCCGCATCGGATCACTCATCATCCGAGTCCGATGCGTATACTTGTAGCTGATCGGCTTTCCGATGGAACATTTCTTTCTTGGCACCTGCAAATTGGCTTTTATGAGCCGATACTCTCTGGAGTAGATGAGACAAACTTTTGAATTCTTGTGAAGAGAAACGCTCCTGAATCGGAGCCAACAATCCTTGGAAAGCCAAATCAGCTAATTGTCCGTCACTTAAAATGAGACTGTAGCATCATCTTCTGATGTCTCGGAAACGTTGGATGAAATCCGGGACGGATTTATCGTGCCTTTGTCTAACCGATGTTAAGTCTGATAATCTCAACTCTTGAAGTCTGGCAAAGAAATATTTATGAAACTGTTTCTCCAAATCAGCCCATCCCCTGATTGAATTTGGAGGTAACGAAGAAAACCAAGCAAAGGCGGGTCCAAACAAAGACAATGGAAACAATCGGACCCTCAGAGCTTCACCAGCCGATGCCTCCCCGCATTGAGCCAGGAATCAGCTAATATGTTCCATCGTAGATACATTATCTTGCCCTGAGAACTTGAAGAAATCTAGAATTTTGAATCGATGCGGCAGCGGAATTCTGTCGAACCACTCTAGGTAAGGGTGTCGATACATAAAAGTTTGTTCTTTAGGCTTGATACCGAATTGCTCCCTTACAACTTCCGCAATCCTGGCAGTCCAATCTTCTTCCTTTAGGCTCTCCTTTTGGTACTGTGGGATCAAAGTTGGTATCTGACATGATCCATAATGATCTCCTTGATAGTTATTACCAAGATATTCTTGTTTATATCCCCCGTAATAGGCGGTCCGATGATACCCTGGCATCATGTCTTCATGTTGCCCCCCAATCTGCTCTTGCACTGGCGGAAACATATTTACCGATATATCCCTTCTGGATTCATAAGTAACTTGTGGTTGTCCTGTTTTCATTGGCAAATATACCGGCCCTTGATCAGGTTCCTTAACAATAGATCCATCTACAGTTTTCTTGATTAAGTTGTGCAAAGTATTCACCAGTACACCCGATTGGTTAATAAGCGCATGGTGAACAGCTTCGTCAACTATCTCCTGCAGTGGCTTTTGAGGACTGATGGGCGGCGATCGGCTCGATTCTCCTTCCAAAACTGGCTTTGGAATTTTGGACTTTTGAATCGGCCCTTGTCAAGTCATACTGAAGGACTCCAAACAGAGCTTTCAAAAATTAGCTATGTTCTGCTCCCCTGGTATCTCTGCTCCTCAGTTAAATCCTTCATCGTTACTGGGATTATATTGTCTGTGTTGATTTCTTTACCCTCCATTCGAGCACTGTTGATTGAAGGGCTTTCAACTGATGAAAAAGGTCTTCTTGTCCCACTGGACGTACCAAGATGCGTGCTCGCCGCCAAAAAATCCTGCGACCGGAGAGGGACGGCGGCTCAGTCACACGAAGGCCTGGGAGGTCTGCTTGTCTCCAGTGCAGGTCCTTAGGTCTTGAGGTTCGCGGACGTGCCAGTCAATTTGACCCTGCAATTGACAAGGAGGTGAGACGAGCGGGTCCGATACAGACGCTCGCTATTGGCTGGCTGCCGATAGGTTCGAGATGCTGTTTGATCGGCAGGGGAGCCGATGTGGACAGGTGTCGACGAGCGGTCGACCCTAGAGCCGATGGAGGAACCAGGGTGTACTCAGAGGATATCGAGGTGCACGGGATCCCTCCGGACAGCCGAACAGTGATCCATCGGCTGGAAAAACCGATGAAAGCTGATGCGGCCTAGGCGATGATTAGCGCAAGAAGGCACGGGCTGCAAAGCCGATGCCGCTCCGGATATGACAGCAAGAGACCCGTCGCCCACCATGGCAACGCCATCAACACCGAATCTCGAAGATCGGACCTAACCGAGACAGTACGAGACCGGAGCCAGCGGTGATGATACGGAGGACACCAGATCGGCTATGCCGTAGCAAGGATAGTAACGAACCCATCGGCTAGCTGAGCCGATGAGGGGACGCCTCTCTGAAGGCGGGTGCGTATCGGCTGGAGGTCCGATACGTTTGGCGTTACACGTCGTGGGACGCCTCTAAAGGTTGAAGCATAGAGCATGGATAACTCATTGGCTAGCACTTCGATGATACACCGTGCAGGAGACTATAGGCCTGAAGCTCGATCTACCGTCGGCAGCCCCGTAGGTCAGACCTAACCGATGCAGCACGAGACCGACGACCGCAGAGGGAGCTTAATAGGCCGATAGGTCCAGCACGGATGTGATGCGATACATCCGATCGGCCTAAGAGGTCGGACCTAACCGATGCAGCCTTAGACAGAGCAGGACATATCGGGATGGTGGCGGAACTTACCCCTTCGCCGGAGATCGGACTTAACCGATGCAGCTCCGCATCGAGAGCCAGAACCCGCTGGTAGAACCTAGATGAACTAGGGTGGCGATGCGCCGAGTTTGAATATAATCGAGAGATATTTTACATGGTTCTAGGGGGTCTATATTTATACCCTGGATTTACAGATAGAGTCCGACGCGTCTACGACCACCGGACATTATTTCCTAGTAAGAACAAAGGAAAATATTCCTAAAGGAGTTAACTAACCAGCTAGACCTCCCTAATTAAGGTTATAATTTACAAAAATAAGCACACTGCCGTGGAGTCCACGGCTCCTCCACAAACCCGGTTTTATCTGAATAATCTTCCAATTTGTAACCGAGTCTTCCTTTGCTGCAACCTGATCGGCTTCTCCACTGTAGCTATCGGACCTTCTTTAAGTCAAGCCGATCCTTCTCCTTCTTTCCCTCGGGCTTCTCGGACCTGATCCTGATTGGACAATCCCCTGTCTTCAAGCCGATCCAATCTTCTACTAATCTGATCGGCTTTTCTACAGTTCTCCATCGGCTTTGTCTCAGTTTCTCCATCGGCCGATGGCTGCATCAAATCCTCCAACGGACCTCTCAGCCGATCGGCTTTAGCCCCATCGGATCTCCCAGCCGATCGGCTTTAGCGCCATCGGATCCGCCAGATTTTGGCGTTAACACTAACTTTCAACGATAGAATATTCCTAATGGCAACTAGAAGAAGCTATATAATTAGAACATGATAATCATGTAATTACATCCCAATCATTTTGAGGTCGTCCATCCAAGCCTACCTACTTGGTCGTGATAAGTAGTCGAATGGAACTTTAATACTCTTCAAACATGATAGCATATATTTTTTCTTCTCCTTCGATAGAGTGTTGCAAGCTGGTGGGAGATATAGTCTTCTTGACTCCGAGGTTGTAGGTTATTGTTCATTATAGATGTTTTTATCTTCTAAATCTCATTGTGCATTTAGCCCGTCCTTTGTCTTGTCTAAGATATTAAGAAGTAACTCGATAAGGCTCTCACAAATATTGCTCTTCATGTACATCAAATCAATACAATGACGGATCTCTAGATCTTCCTAGTACAGTAGCCATCAGAATATTGACTTCTTCTTTCATAAGCTCCTTTTCTTTGGATTGGTAGTGTTCTTATTTCTGAAATCATTACGGATGTTTCTCACTAAGTCATGCACCTGTCTTCCTAATAATTCTAGTGGTGCCCTGCACTTTTCCTTCCTGCCCTTGAAGTTTCTCGTCATTCTTCTATACGGGTGATAAGGGGGAGGAATCTCCTATGGCCCATATAAACCATCTTGCGTGAATTCTTCATCCACTTGCTACGTTTTTACTCCTTTCTTTTCTTTTACAATCTAGGCTAAAAGGTTATAAAGTGCAGGATAGTCATTAATGGTGTAGAACAACAATGCATGAAGATTGAAGTTCTCCCATCCATAAACATATCATGTCTCAGATCCTAGATGCCATAGCATTTTCAAGTCATTAACCAGATCCTAAATGTAATAGCATTTCTATGTCATCGACCAGATGTTATAAGAACACATCAATATCATTGCCAGGTTGTCTCAGATCTTGCACTATCATGAAAAGAATAACGTATTTTCTCTTAAAGTACAACCAAGGTGATAGGTTGAAGTTTACGAGAAGCGCTGACCAACATCTATGACGACCGCTGAGGTTATCGAAGGGATTTATGCCGTCCATACTCAAACCCAACCTAATGTTTCTTAGATCTTCTATAAATCTAGGGTGTTTCCTATCGATATTCCTCTATTGTGCTAAATCGGTCGAATGCCTTAGCATACCATTCTCCTTTCAATCTGTTGCATGCCAACGAATTAACTTAGCTTTCTTAGAATTGGTAAACGTTCTGGTCGGCAATAGGGAGATACTACTTAACCTTTGCTAGACCACCCCTCTTTGACTTCTTATCCTCTATACTGTTATTCTTTTGTTTGTATCGAGAAGTTTCGCATGCAAGGCCCAAGTTTGTGTATTCCTTATAGTATAAGATGCACTCGTTCGGACATGTATGAATCTTTCTAACCTCCAACCCCAAGGGGCATAACACTTGCTTTGCTTTATATGTTGTCTTCGGTATTTTGTTCCCATCGAGCAATAAGTCCTTCAAAAAAATCAAGCAAATCCGACTAACCGTTAATTGCTTTAAGCTTCATAAATCATGGACAATAGATAGCTTCATTTGATCGGCTTACATCTAGGATATATAGGTGTCTCCAAATCCATCACTAAAGCTGAGAACTTCTCATAATCCTTCTCCTTGTATTCTGGCTTCTCAACATCATAAAGCATCCAAAAAAGATCATGATTGATATTAATGATATCACCGCCAAACGAAGAAGGAACATAAATATCATCTCGATCTTCTTGTTCCTTCTAGTATTCATCGTCTACTTCTTCAATAGGAATATTTGGCACTTCTTGCTCCCCATATTTGCTCCAATTATAACCCTTCATAAAACCTCTACATATATGACGAGATTGTAACTGAGCTATATCTTCAAACAACTTCTCATTTCTACGATCTATGTATGAACAAACCATATATTCCTTGCTCTTCTTTCTCTTATCATCCTCCATAACATTTATAAATTCAACTACTCTATTTCTAAACTCCTAGCTCAAGCAGTCACTATTTTATATCCAACTACGATCCATCTACACATATATAATAAAATTAGTTTGGATGAACAAATTATAATACTACTAAGTCCAAATTTAGCTCATCTTTTATTTAATATCTCAATAAAATGAAAAAATTTGCCCTCCTTACCCTCCCATCTAAAATGTAAACAATATATAAGATGAATTAGCCAATAAATATATATATGGAGGTATATAGCCAATCTCCATCAGTTACCAATAAATACCTATAACGAGTCGTAGAGATGGACGTATATCATAGGGCAAGTCACATCTCTAACGGGTTGTACTAAGAAACCGTTACAGGTAGTAAACATCACCTATAACGGGTTTAGAATAAATAACCGTCTGTCTACTAAATCCGTCAAAGATGAGCTGTTTATCGATTTTATACGGCGGACTATCATAGTCTCACAGCCACTCTGTTTTATCTCTAATGGGCCTTAATACGATCCTTTACAGATGAAGCTTTCTGTTACATGTCACAGATAGGCCCACCGGGATAAGAGTTATATGCTAACTAATAATTTTCTTCTGTTCTATAGGATAAATATAACGAACTGCAACATTCTCCCGCTACTAATGACCTATAGTATTTATGTTTTGGTGGATGTCGTGGGGTTGATTGCACGGTTGACACTGACAATTTGTTAATATGTATCATTAGTGTGTATGACTAGTTTGGATCCAGAAGTGTACTTAACAAAGCTTCTTGTATATCTGTCTACATCAGTGATGTTTCGTTCTGCCCAATGCCATATAATTGCGATATTCACGTGTCGCTGGACAACTATAGGTGCAAAGCATCACGTTGCAAGCTTTGGTTGCTTGACTTTTTGCTATATTGATGTAGCTTTTTTAGATAATGGAAAATCCTACATTTTCGGTCTCTGCATTGGTTGCACACAACTAATGGTTCTAAAATAAAAGAGTGAGTTAGGACCAACCCTAAATCTAACACAAGCATCACTTCGCTTACGCTCATTTTAAGCCATACCAATAAATAATTTATGGGTAAAACTTATATATATATATATATATACTTAGCAATTTAAAAACAAATACTGTAAAATAAAATATAATAAAAAACCCTAAAATTAACTTTTAAAATTTAATTTTTTGTAGCAGCTTATAAGCTGAATAGTAAATGATGGGGTGTAAAACACTAAAACTAGACTCTAAGTTGGGATGGGGCCATACTTAAAAGCATTAATTTTGAAAAAAAAATAAAGAAGTTCTAATCAATGCCTAGCTTGATATTATTATACCAACCACAGTGGAAAAGGAAATCCTGGTGACCAATTCTAATAGTATAGCTCCAAGTCTAAATGCAATTTGGCTCTCTAGTTGTTGGTATACATGTACATAAGCTATATCAGACTAGAAATTTTCTTTTTGTCAAACAATATTATTGCGACAAAGCCAAATATAGACGCAGCTTTTTTTAGACCTTTTGTCCAATTACCAAACATATATGTAACATTGTTTGGGTGTGTGATATTGAAAGCAACATGAACAATCCTCCATAGTAATTGTGAAAAACAAAAATCAAAGAATAAATGTTGAATGAGTTTTCCATGTTGCAAAAAAGTGCAAAGCTTATTCCATTTTGACTTATGCTTTAATAGGTTATCTTGTTGGTAAGCAGTACACCTTTAAAAAATACCACATTAATTTTTTTATATTTTAAGTTTTCAAATTTTTGCCAAGCAAACCTAAAAACGTATTTTTAAATCAACCTACTAACTGGTGATATTTTACCGAGAGATCACAATCTTTTGGGGACAAAATGTGAATGTTAAAATAACCACGCAAACACGTAGTGATGTTTTAATCAATCATGTGCAAAATATAAATCTAAAAAAATCATGCAAATAATGTAACGGAGATGGAGATGGAGATCTCTTAACGCATACCGGAGATGGAGAAATTTTACCGTTGCAGTACTTATGTGCGTAGAACTAACGTCAATGGCAGCCTTGTCATGCATTCTCTATTTACTAGCAAAATTATCTTTTTACCATTCCCACCTAATTATCTATATCAATACTTACCTAAGTTATTAATTAATTATAGATTAGTGATTAACTTTAATTTTTTCTCAACTACTCTACTCTAGAAAGTAGAGCAGTCTATACAAATACTGATAAATAAGTGGTTGATACAATATAATACATATTTTTTATAAAATTAAATCTGCCTATACGTATAAGAAACTAATATATATTATTATTTTTATCTCTTTTATAAAGTGACACAAGCAACCGTTATATAATACATTATATATTTATTATGTCTGCTACTGCCTCCCTACGCTAATATATGTATTTTAAAGACTTTATATCTATACATATTAAATATTTAACTATATTGATTTTATATGATGTATGTGCAGATGTTTAGAATTAATAACAGAAATAAAAGACTCAACGATAAAAAAATAAAAATATGATACATTGACCACTGTTATTTTATTCACCATAAGCTCTGACATGTTTGTGGAGTGTATAACAGGATAGTTACAAGTTCTTATCAAGTCGGATATAGTTTTGTTATTGTAAAAACTGATTGATAACTTAGGCATTTGCAATGTGTGTATATATATATATATTTATATACAATAATTTACTTATATATAATAATTAAATTAAGTTTTTCAATATAATATATATATAATTCGATCTACTATTTTATTAGATGCATGGATGTATAATAATTTAAAATAAAATTTATATGAAATTTAGAATAAATTTTAGTTGACAAGGTGACTAACCCTACCCTATACGTCATCTATAAAAATGTTTATTTATTTTTACATACAATTAATTATAAATGACTCGTCTATCCAGCTTTAATAATTAAATGGTTTGAACAGCCTGCAACAATATTTTTTTCAGTAGTGCATAAACCATGTATTAGGCATAAACCATGAACACTATATGAAATCCAAGTATTAGGGCGTCAACCGTGTGAGCTAAGTGTAATCTATGAGTATGGCATGTCCAAAATTTTAGTATCACATAATCTGATTGTACCAGAGTGTAATCGATGCGTGCTAAGGGATAAAGTGTGCCCCTTTGTCTTGCACGTTTATTTTGGCTTGTTTTTGGATTTTCTATTAATCCATAAGTGCATTCATATGCTTTAAAATTACTTAGAATGATTTTCATGGGTAATCTGTATCTAAATATTTTGGAACCATTTACGAATACTACTCCCTCCATCCCAAAATAGCTAACAGCTATGCATATGGGCAAGTATTTATCTAAGTGTAGAACTAAATATAGCTATATTTTATGATAAATGTAGTAGACAGTATAAATAGCTCCAAGTTGAATTAACATAATTTTGTCAGCTTTTTTATGCCTAAATTAAATCAATCGAACTGGTCAAAATCGCCCACACTACGTTTCAAGCGATCTCTGGCAAAAATCGCCACTGGATCGCCAGGAACAGACATTCCACCGGCGACGTCGGCGAGCTTGCATCCAAGCAAGCCATAGCTGTGATGGTGAGCTCTCTTCCCAAACCAAGCACGTCACCATCCTCTCCCATAATACATTGACTTCATTCCTCCGTCGCAGCCTGAACGCCATCGATCACGCCGCACTGCCGCTGTCTTCGTGCGCTGGCTGCCTTGCCGCCGATTCCCACAATCGGTAATAATCAGACTAAAACAGTCTTGCCAACAGGGTCCTAGATATCTCCTAAACTTTTCCTCTCAACTGGTTCCATCGCCTAAAGTCCGCCGCGCGAGCGCAATTGTCGGACCAGTGACCCAATCATGCCAAGCTCTCCACGGTATGCTCATCCACCCAGCCCCGTGCTTTTCTATATATATAAAAGAAAAAATGTTAACTTTTTACTCCCTCCGTTTTATACAATAAGATATTTTAACTTTTTTAAAAAAATTATTTTTTTAAATTTGATAAAGTTTATAAGAAAATATAGCAACATTCACAACACTAAATTAGCTTTCTAAAATCTAACATTAAATATATTTTAAAATTATAATTGTTTGATGTTAAATATATTGCTATATTTTTTATAAACTTAATTAAACATAAAGTTTTTTACTTTTATTATAATATGAAATGGAGGGAATAGTAATTAATTAAGTTGTTTATATTCTTAGATTACTATCACAAAATCACATAATCAAAGATCAAAAATCTTCATGGCTTTCAAACAAGCCCTTAAGAGTTTTTTATGGAGATTAAAAAGAGTTATAAAATTAAATAAGATGTGGTTTTGATTAGTTAACACGAGCAAAAAAGAATATATTTTAGGTAGAGCCTAAAATGCTAAAATGTTAAAGATAAGATATATTTTAAAATAGAGGAGTAACAAGCTTAGCAGTCCTAGGTGGAAGTGTCAGTTTATCTCTCCACTGAAGATGAGACGTAACCCTCGAAGGGCATTTATACCGTGATTAAATAAATAGAAAAATCAGGAAAATGATTTTTAGGAATTATTATTATATTAAAAACAAGTGTGATGTCCTGTATTGTTACAAAATTTTATCACATAATAACATATATTTTCACATTTTATTATGAAAACTTAATAAAAACCACACTATAATTTTAAACTCCAGCTTAACTCGACAAAATCTATATGTCTAGTATTCTGTATAATATAATAATTCCTATGTCTATAAAACAAATATAATAGATCTTTTAATATTCTCTTATTAATATAATAAAATCAAATATATATATATATATAATTTATGATATATATATTTATTTATTCTCTTCCTTTCATCTTTATCTTTAAACTATTAGTGTTATCTTCTAACTATCTCTATTGACATTCTTTCATCTATTAAAGATTTTATGTTGTATTTATAGCATATTTCAAATAAGAAAATGACCATTCTAATCAACACTTATTTATTATTGTGTTTCTTATATGTTATTACGTTATTGTTGCCCATTCTTTAGAGGGTTTGATATCAATCTTATTTGCTAGTTACATTATTTTTAAATAGATTGGACAATAAAGCTTTTTTTTCATTAACATGTGAATTCTAATCATTTCGTGAGAATTTCTAACTATATTTTTAACTAGTAAGATTAATGTGGGACTCCTAGGAAAGCCTCCAATTACTATATGTCAAGATATGGACTCATTATTATTTTTATCTATGTTTGATATATTTGTAAGTTATACTCTACATGAACTATTTTCTCAATAATATTTATAAATTATATTTCTACATTTACTCTTTCTCTTAATATTATTTATTATAATTTTAATTCAAAATATTTCTAAATTGTATTCCAACACGTACTATTTTCTCCATAATATTTATTTTTAATCAATATTTTAGATATTCTATGCACATTCTTTCTCTTAATATTATTTATTTTTATATGAATTTTAGATATTTCTAAATTATATTTCTGCATACACTCTTCTCTCAATATTAGTTTTTTTAATTTTTAATCCGAATTTCAGGTTTTTCTAAAATTGTATTTCCACTTAGACTCTTATCTCAATATTAATTATTTTTTAATTTCTAATTTCAGATTTTGCTAAATTGTATTTCTACATAGACTCTTCTTTTAATTTTCTTTATTTTTTTATTAAAAATTTTAGGTATTTTAAATTATATTTTTGCTTGGACTTTTTTTTATTTTTTTAATTAATGTGGGAATTTATACGTTGTGAGAACTGGCCACCAATATCATTGAAATTTGAAATTTTAAGCAAAAATAATTTTAGTTCTGATTGAGATGACCCAAATTTTGTTAGGTTTCTAATAATATTGGCTGCAGTAATGTAAGGTCAAATTTTGAAAATATAGTGTGTAAAATGTCAATATAAACGCATATTACCTATACCGATTACACCATTGACCCTGAATAAAACTTTGATCCCAGATAATTCATCTAAAAATTAAAATTATTTCACCTAAATTCATTTAATATCACGCTCAAACTGATGGTAAATGCATGTTTGAGCATTTTGATTTTTTTTGCTTTGATTTGGATCTTATTTGGATTTATAGGTGTTTTGATAAGACGGCTAATTCGTAGATAAGGAAGAAACATTACAGGACCAAGATTTATTTGCGGAGGCCAATGAGTTAAGGCAAGCACCTATTCATCTCTCCTTTGATCATGTTAAATCAATATGTTGGCAAAAATTTTACTAGTTATAAATTACATAAGATGTTGTAAAATCAAATTATGATAGAACAATTCATATTTTCTGCATTTACCCGTCATGATTATTGTTCACCCTTGCTATTGATGCACCTAAAATGGGTTTAGCTATTGTCCAAACACTAGCTAGGGTATATTCAAGCTAATACTATAGCTACTTAGCCATAAGTAGAAATTACGACAATCACATATGATGTATATATGATGATACTTGCACATCAATAAGGAATATTCACCTGAGTCGATTTTAAAGACCAAACTTTATGTCATAACTAAGTATACTGTGTAATGCATATGCATCGGTTATTGTGTGGCTTTAGTCTATTAAGTTGTAATTGTCTAGCCTTATATTGTAAGTAGGCGAAAGTAGTGATGGAAAGTCCAGAAGAATTACGCCGGTAGGAACAACCGATGTGACCACGGATGATGGATTGATTATCTCACGATATATATGGACGTCTAAGTATTTTCAATATAATATAACGGCAATGTGCTAGTAACAAAAATGACTTTTCCCATATATGTGTATATCACTAACTCACCGTTTCAGTATGGGATTGCCTTACAGATCTTCTGTCAGATGTTTCCCATGTTTACTGTGCCATGCACCCAACTTTGTAACTGACCTAGTCTCCAGGGACTTACCTGGAGGGAGTGATTAATGAAATCTCCCAGATTCAAAAAAAAAAGTATGGGATTGCCTTACCGATCGACACGTTCTTTGAACTTTGAGAGGAAGCGCGCATGGTCGTCGCTAACGCCGGCGACGCACTGAAGCAGTGCGCGCTGCTCCTGGGCTCGGTCGTAGGTGGGCAGCTTCTCCAGCGCCGCCCATACTAAGTCCTCCTCGTCGTCCGCCCTTGTCGACGAGGACCGCGAGAACACGCTGCCGGCGGCGGAGGACCACGCCGATCCCTCCCGCGGCAGGCTCTGCCGGCTGCCGAACGTGTATATCTCACCGGCGTCGTCCATCCCGCCGACGTTGTCCCCAGCAACTCACCGCTGTGTCTCGATCTACGTGAACGAGGTTGCACCAGCAGAGAAGAAATGGGCACTTACGTAGCAAGCATGTCGAGCAAAAGGTAATAGTGAAAAATATCTACTAGTACAATTTTTAAAAAAATTGAAAAGATTTTTCAGCTTTAAATCACACTGGCATCTCTTTTAAAACCATTTTCAATCTGACGAACGGATAAAAAGAAAACAGCATAGAAAGTTCAAGGGCGAAAACTGTCCAATTTTGAAGTCCATTTTGAAGTCTTGTAATGATTTTTAGACTTCGATGAATGTTTAGGGATACAATACGGATTTTTCACTAATTACTTTGCTGGCAAGGATAAGAGAAGTAAAAAAAGACAGGAATGGTGGCTCAAGCACAATATATGAGACAAAGTATATATGAGTTCTATTAAATGATACTCCGTATTTTGTCTCTTTCATGAGCTGTCATTTGTGAGTAGCGAATTTTTGAGCAGTTTATTGATGACATAGATAACACTGAAGCTCGGGCAGCATACCCTAAAGCCTGTTTCAAATGGGTACATAATTATCATATCCTACACTATTTTTTTTATTTTAGATTTGTTACAGATGTAGATGTCAGAAATGGTATAGAATCATAATGGACTTAAGCAGATCATAATTATTAGATAGTGCGTGAATCTATGAACAATAGAATAAAGACAAGTGCCAACTTAGCATTAAACAATGTGCTCAATTAGACTCTAAACTCAGGAGAGAGTCTCAAAGTTAGAAAAATAAATAAGCAACTTGAGTGGACTATGATGGTGTATGGATCAATTATATGGTGTGGTCATATGACCTAGAAAATTAGTTTGTCCAAATAGCACTTTATCGGATAATCCGCATCCGTCGAATTTTAGTAATACCATATCATCATTCACATCCATTAGGTTTTAGTAACTTATCATATCCTCACATTTATCGAATTCGGAGCAAATTGGATCGAAAACTATCCAATCCATTTTCATGTCCTCTCATTTCTTGCATGTTGTTCCAAAAGTTATGAAAAAAATTAACAACATAAATTAATATATGATATATCACTATATAATCATAAATGTTTAAATTTGACTCTATAAGATGTAAAAAAGGAACAAATTAAACTCTAAGTAGTATATGTCGGTGAATGGACGTAAAGAGATCCTACAGTGCCCCTTTCTTGAGTTCGACCAGGGAGTCTAGGCAACTGCACTCGTGGGGAAGTTACGTGGACATGGGACGTGGAGCGATTATATAGATTTGGACCATTCGGTAATGTAATACCCTACTCCTATATGTCCTTAGTCTATTCTTACGTGATCAAGAGATTTACAACACTTAGTATTTCCTAAGTAGCTTAGATTCTATCCCCCCTCATGATCCCGATCCTCCTCTTATATATGATGGAAGGTGCACCACATGGCTTGACTTAAGGGATGGGAGACCTGATGGACCCCATGTACATGTAGTTGGTATGAGACATCTAGTCGATAGGCTTTTTCTCTTGCATGTTCCACCTATAGACATGGAGGAGAGCACGTCATAGCTAGTGTCCTCTTATATGCACTGTCTTTGGGCCCACCTATCGACAAGCCATCTATGTGGGTGAGGATAAGTGAGCCAAGGAAAGCAACACAACAGTCAAATATGCCACCTGCCATCCCATATTGTTGGACATGGGATTCAGGTCGCACAGTGATAGGACAAGGCAAAATAGTAGGTAGTGCAGTCAGCATCTTGTCCTCTCGGGACATTTCAATAGGTAGACATATATCACACCATTCTTAATGTAAAGGGCATAGGATGGACAAGACAAAATAGCTTGCATCATTCTATCACATTAAATACGCGTGTGGCACAAATAGCACGGTTTGTCGAGGTTGGGCTGACTCTACTTGGGGTCTTAACACCCATCACATGTCGACCTCCTAAGCTTAGGCAGAGTCCATCCATGACTTCTCTACCAGCGTACCATATGGTGAAGACCTAGGCTAGTGTTAGCAAGGGAGAGGGATCGAGCTCACGCCAATGGGCCAACAAACTTAGGGCCCCTACTCACGCTATGGACCACCGCCTTTATGAACCTAGGAGCAACGCATCTCGCTTGGTGCTGACTCTATAGGTGCAGGGATGTGGTGCCACGTTGTTATATTCTGATTTTATCGACAGTATATGTATATTCGTAGTCATATTTATTTTTTTAAAATTTTGTATGAGTTAAACTTTAACATGATATATTATATAACTATATGCTGGTAAGTTTTCTATTTTTTTTAGAAACTATTTAGATGGCATATAAGAAATAAGTGAATGTTTCCTTTAGAGTTTAAAAGAGTTTTCCTTTTATGAGGAATGTGGTAGCTATTTCTTTTTTTTAAGCCCTCAATATATACTGCAAGGGAATATGCATAACTAGAAATCTTGCAACCAAATATTGCATATTCTAATGTGTCAATGAGTAAAGAAGTTGAGGTGACATGCATGGTGCACCATCAATTTTAGGTATGTTCAGAGTTAACTCTGCGTTGTTTCTGGCTTGCCGCTTGGTTGAAGACGTAAAGGATGTCAAAGTGTGGAAAACGACTATGTGATGTTGGAATATAAAATAGCACTACTTTAGCCCGTGAATTGAAGCAAGCGACAGTATCATTGCAGTTTATGTCTAACTGGCCAGTTTAATGTTGCAAACATCAGAGATTAAAAATATATATTATGGAATGTATCAGGCTAATCCCAACCTATAAATTTAGACTCTACGTATAGCAACTATATAATTAGCAGATGGTTTCTTCAAAATAAATTATTATCCAATCATATCTCTTTTCTTTCCTTAAATCTCTTTATCCCCTCTTCTTTCTTCTTATTTCCTGCATACACAGCTGATTTCTTGTATAAGAAATAGTTTATTTATCTTTTTTCTCTCTCTTTATTAACTCTTTTGACATCTAAATATTTTTTTTACATAACATGACATGACAGTATTTAATGTTATGAAAATTAATTGAGGTGTGTAGGGTTAGAACTGTTCTTATACTTTTACTAACAAATGGGCACCGGACGCGAGGAGCTAGCATTACGCATACCGGGGCGTACGCTCGTGTCATCATTAAGCAACGAAGGACATTACATGACTATCGTGTGGTGCATAGCAACAACTCGAACGGCAGGGAACCTGAGCGTTGTATCCTACACACGGGCACCTGTACCACGGCCTCGCGACGCTCGTTGTAGCAGATAAACTCTCTGATCAGAGTGGTGGTGTTCCTTTCTGCGACAGACAAAGATTAAATGTGGATACACAAAATTAAAAAATCATTAGTATATAATTAATTAAGTTTTAATTATTATAAAATTAAAAATAAAATTATTTGATATTTTAAAGCAATAGAAAATTTTGGTGAAAAAGTATTGCTTAACAATTTAAAAAACGTGCTAATGAAAACAAAAAAAATCTATATAATGTGCAAACTGATCTCCAACGTCAATGATCCCAATTTTGCAGTTATGCTCTTTTTTTTCCCTTGAAACAGCCAGCGATCGGACGCTTGGCTTAGGGCCCGTACGGGACGTACTGATACCTTTAGCTTTGGCAAAAAAGACACAAGTTTCTTTGAGTTAAGAAAATCCCAATAAAATTCATTGCATGCCATTAAATTATCGATAGCGATAATTCCGTTGAAAATGGCCATCACATTTGCTCTTATTTTGCTCTCTTCTCCATGAAGGTTCCGCCTGTCACCCAACCGTTTTGACTGAACGCCAGTGCCCCTTACTTTAGTGTCGACAATAGTGTCGACAAGTGGTGATGGTATTCTTTACCTTATAGTGGCAACAACGTCCTCTGGCTCATGCAAACTAAAATGGTCGGGTGACGTGGATGACTTAGAAAGTAACAAAAATGTGTTTGATGCGATTAGAGGAGTAGCTAATTTCCGATGGCATACAAGGAGACTTACTTAGTGAATAGTACCCTTTTTCTAATTCCATCTCTAGAGGATTTTTTCCTATTGCTTTCTCGTTCGCTAAGGTTGCTTTTAGTGTAACTCTTCTCATTTTTTATTAACACGCTTTCTAATGTATTTTATAAGCAACTTTTATCTAAAAGTTATTTTAAAAACTATATTAATTTATTTTTAAATTTATAATAGCTAATACCTAATTAATCATTTACTAATCATTTCTGTCTTTTTTTTCCCTCACCTTTAAACACACCGCACGCTAAGTTGCTATAGTGAATTTAGATATTCTAATAAATTTTGAGATTTATTAGATCTGTATATTCGTTACCATTTATACAATGTTGTTCTTGAGAGAATACACTGGGGATAAAAGAAATGGAAAAAAACCATGCATAAAAACCTTACTGACAAGTAATATAGGTATTACGTAGAAGATGTAGGAGAGTTATGGGCTTACGGCAGATAGGGGCAGGTCCACGCTTGGGTAATCTCATCTCCCCTCCTAACGCAGTGCTAAGTCCACTACGTGCACTAACTTTATCGTCGGCTTCTGGCCAGAGATGAGATGAGAGCCCATTGATTCCATTGCAAGCGAAGATTAGCAGGACATTTGGGAGTGAGGTCCAAATTCATGTTTACTTGGACCTGTTTCTCCTTCGTTTGGTGAAATTTACGAAGCTCAGGAAAGGTGCGCGACCCACCGCGAGAGAGAGAGAGAGTAAGCGACACGTGTCACTCCGAGCGTGACTTGCTTACCCAGCGCGCCTGCATATTAGGAGCACCCGATGTATACGGCTCTTTTTTTAGTGAAAGTTCAAATAATACGAACTAGCACGGTAGACCATAAAGTTTACACCACTAACATCGTTATATATTTTTATTTATATTTTATTGTGAAAAGAGGGTAATATAATTTGAAACCCCGTCCTAACTTCCACAAATATATATGTCTGATTTTCTAATTAATATATTAATTATTATGTCTATAAATTAAATATGATGTATTCTTTAGTATACTCTTAATAATACAATAAATTAAATATATATAAATTTATGGTGAATTTGTTTCTCTTCTTCTCTTTATCTCTATGTTTAAATTGTTAGTGACATCTTTTCACTATATCTAATGGCATTCTTTGTATCATATATTCACAATAATTTATAACCCATTTATTTAAGAAAATATTTATCATCATAAATACTTTTTTATTATCGGATTTCTTATATTTTATTTTATTGTTGATGCTCACTGTTTAGATTTAGAAACCCCATTATCAAATTAGTATATGTTTGAGGTAATCTCATTATATTTTTTAAATGTAGATGGGACAATTGAGTTGTTATCTTTTTCCTAGATTAGCATGCAAATTCTTAGACTTCTCAACAAATGGAAGAATTTAAATCTATTTTCCCTGGTAATATTAATACGGGCTCAAGCAGAGCTTCTACTAAGTAAAGAAAAGATATGACGCTTCTTTCAATATTATTTTATTTTTTTCTCTAAATTAAGAATATTTCTAAACTATTCTTTTCTCAATAAAATTTATTTTTAGCATAAACTTAATATATTTTTAAATTGTATTTCTAGACTCTTTCTTTTAATATTATTTGTTTTAATCTAAATTTAAAATATTTCTAAATTGCCTATATGTACTCTTTTCTTTAAATATTTCTAAACTTTTTAAAAATATTTATTTTTAATCCTAATTTAACTTATTTCTAAATTGTATTCATATGCGGCCTCTATCCTTAATAGTATTTATTATTAATCTGAATGACAAATATCTTTATATTAATTATTGTGCATTTATAATATGAATTTTAGATTTTTTATCTAAATTTTATTTGACTCTTATCTTAATATTAATTATTTTTAAATTTTTAATTTTAAAATTTTTGTTCTACATAGAATCTTATTTTAATTTTATTTATTATTCTAAATTTTAAAAATTTTAAATTGTATTTCTACTTGTACTCTATTTTTTATTTTTCAATTAATGTGAAAATTTTTAGGCCGTGAAAGTGAACATAATAGATTTATGGTTGTTGGATCTAAATGGAACCACCTATGAAACCCAATGACCATGTGCATCATTGCGCTATCCAATGTACACAGTAGTTGATTTATTTTGATGATTGATTGATAATTAATTCAATTAGCCTTTATCTTTCTATATAAGGTGGTCTTATATCTACTTAGCCTTCTATATGTTCACTCCAACCTCAAGCATAAAAACACAAAAAATACTAAAAATAGACTGATCATAGTTTATTGTTCAGTCTAACCGACCACAATGGTTGTTAGACCGGTCTCCATAGAAAAATGTTGGTTTCTTCCAAATTTTATTCATACTAGACATAAATCAAAATTAGTGGCAAATTTAGTGGTCAACAAGAGGCATGGGGCTAGATCTAAAAATTGAGGATATGGATGTACAATTGATTATTCTATAGTAGATATAAATGAACGAGGCTAGGCCAAAATAAACAAATATAACATAGGAGGCATGAGAGGTCAAGAGAGGGGTGGAAGGGGCATGAGGGATCGATGAGGAAGTTGTTTAGCCTAAATAGTACATTGGGTGTTGTATAGTAGTTATCTGAACTAAGAAGAAAAAAAAATACACCTATGTGAAATGATGTGGATCATATATGTACCCATTCTGTCTCCCCTCTACTAGCCTCTTGACATCCTAACCCCATTTTAGTTTTCTTCACATCTACTTGATCACCTAGTTGCCCCGTATGACTGAACTCTATCTCTGTCGTGGCTTTGACTACTGAATCATCCGTTCCCCTTCCCTTCCTCTCTACTCTGCAACCATCGTCTCACCACCTCCTGTTTGTTGTTGTTGGCAGTATCCCTGGTTCCTTGGACTTCCTTTGAACCAAGGAACTGAAACAACCACCCTCTTCCTTTTTCTCTACCTCTCAACCTTAAAACCTAACCACTAATTGGAATTTATCTGAGATCACCAGAGATGGAACCCGAGGTCATAGGCACGCTTGTCCCAAATTTTCTATGGAATACCATATACCAAAATTCATTTTATGAAACGTGTACATCATAGAGCTTTAAAAGATGAAGAGTGAATATAGATATGAAATCTCTGTGGGAAAGCGCTAGATAGCTGGTTGTCAATTCTTCTAGTAGCAATCACTAGTGTTCTGTATAATTGTTCGATGAATCATGTGATCCTTAGGAGCAACCGGTGGATATGTCTTTTGCTTTGCGCCACTACTGGAACAACTGACCGACCTCTCCTTTTCGTTGTCGCTGCCTTGGACAACTCCTCTCTTCCCTCAATTTCTGCGCAACGTGGAGGCTTTCCATGAAATTTTCATTGTTTGGCAGAAAGACAAAAGAAGCATCTACCAACGTCTCTATCTTATCCTCAGCTGCTAGATAGCTAGATTTGACAGATCCTCTGGTGAAATTACAATAAAAATGCAAAGCTAGCTCCAGCCTTTTCTTGAGCCAGAAAAGAAGACATCCTGCATGCTGAGGGCATCAGCGTCAGGTTCTTGCAATTGCAAGCGTCATCTGTCGTCCTTTCTTTCGAACATTCGTTAATTTATCACAACCATAGAGCTTTAACCATAGGAAACACAAAGCTTGTAGCACACAAAGAAAATGGAAGAGATCATTTGATCACTCAAGTCCTGAGATAAGATACTGATTAATTACTGCATGTGATAGATGGAGATTTGGCGAATGTTCAAATCGAGATTTCGAGATCCATTGCTTTTTAGCACGTTTCTAATCAACAGTGGTGTAGATCGATTAGTCATGAGCAACCAAAATCTAGTCATTGAAGACTCGTTTTCTTTTGAGGAAAATTACTATAGAAAAGTTTACTAATGCTGCAGTGCATATATATCTATATAAAATAAAATACAATGTGCAGAAACTCTCACTGTAACGGATCACCTCATCATTGATGAGCCAAACCCCTACTTAGGAGGACGTCACCCAGGCTCGAGGAAGGCAGTGCTAGGTCGGAGAGGTGGCGCCGACGTCGGAGAGAATGTCATCGAGCACAAGAAAGACAGCACTAGGCTCGGGGAAGATGACAATGGCTAGAGTTTAATGCTAGGGTAGAGAAGACGAGCATGCGAAAGTGTAGAGTGCGAGATATAAAAAGATGAGCATGGTCAATATCTAGGATTTACTGCTATTAGTGACGGGCGGTAACTCCCGACTCGTCATGGGTAACTTACCAACTGTTCGGATACGAATCCATCCACCATGCTCGCCGATGAAGTTTCGATGCGATGCGCCTAAACATGTGAAGGCCTGAGATATCTGCTTAGCTTCAGTACAGGTACTTAAGCTTCTTGGTGTCTTTGGATTGTTAGGGTTCAGAACGTACCAATCAATTTAACTTCTAATTAATAAGGAAGATAGATAGATTTAGATCATAGAGACATTCGATCGATAGGCCGATACGGACTCTTGCTATCGGCTGGATGTGTCGATAGTGTTGACATAGTTATCGACTGTGAGTCTGATGCACTCCTACTATCGGCTGGTTATTGATAGGGGTTGTAGCACTTATACATTGGCTAGAAAGCTGATGAATGCATAGGCAAATTGAGAAAAACAAAATAAAAGACACATCTATAGAGCCGATGATAATCTGAATAAAATATGCAATAAGTAGTAAAGAGCGAGGCTTGATCATATTCAAATTCGGCGCATCGCCACCCTAGTTCATCTAGGTTCTACCAGCGGGTTCTGGCTCTCGATGTGGGGCTGCATCGGTTAAATCCAATCTCCGGCGAAGGGGTAAGTCCCCCAACCATCTCGTCATGTCTTGCTCTGTCTAAGGCTGCATCGGTTAGGTCCGACCTCTTAGGCCGATCGGATGTATCGCATCACGTCCGTGCTGGACCTATCGGCCTGTTAAAGCTTCCTCTGCCGTCGTCGGTCTCGTGCTGTATCGATTAGGTCCGACCTACGGGGCTGCCGACTATAGATCGAGCTTCAGGCCTATAGTCTCTTGCACGGCGTATCATCGGAGTGCTAGCTGATGAGTTATCCATGCTCTGTGCTTCACGCCCAGCGCATCGGCCCCTCGGCCGATACGCATCAGCCTTTAGAGACGTCCCACGACGCGTAACGCCAAACGTATCGGACCTCCAGCCGATACGCACCCGCCTTCAGAAAGGCGTCCCCTCATCGGCTTAGCTAGCCGATGGGTTCGTTCCTATCCTTGCTACGGCATAGCCGATCCGACGTCCTCCATATCATCGCCGTTGGCCCCGGCCTCGTACTGTCTCGGTTAGGTCCGATCTTCGAGGTTCGGTGTTGATGGCGCTGCCACGGCGGACGACGGGTCTCTTGCTGTCATATCCGGAGCGGCATCGGCTTTGCAGCCCGTGCCTTCTTGCGCTAATCATCGCCTAGGCCGCATCCGCTTTCATCGGTTTTTTCAACCGATGGATCACTGTTCAGCTGTCCGGAGGGATCCCGTGCGCCTCGATATCCTCTGAGCACACCCTGGTTCCTGCATCGGCTCTATGGTTGACCGCTCATCGACACCTGTCCACATCGGCTCCCCAGCCGATCAAACAGCATCCCGAACCTATCGGCAGCCAGCCGATAGCGAGCGTCTATATCGGACCCACTCGTCTCACCTCCTTGTCAATTGCAGGGTCAAATTGACTGGCACGCCCGCGAACCTCGAGACCTAAGGACCTACACTGGAGACAAGCAGACCTCCCAGGCCTTCGCGTGACCGAGCCGCCGTCCCTCCCCGGTCGCGGGATTTTTTGGCGGCAAGCACGACACCAAAATGACAAGCCAGATCGGACGTACTGATGGAGGAAATGGATAAACCTATCGGCTGCTATTTGCTGTGAGTCCGATGTAGGTATATAAATAAACTCATTAGCTAGCAGAGCCTATGGGAGGAATGAAATCTGCTAGATCTCGATGCTACCCCTATTAGACATAGTCTTAATAGATCGGAACTAACCGAGACAGTATAAGGTCGTATCTAATAAAACCAGATTGATCACTAGCAGATTAATCGTTGAAAATATATGTATATCGGCTAAAAAGCCGATACATTAAACATAAAGCTCAATGTAAAGATAACTCATCGACTAGCTACTTTGATGAAACATCGCGTAAAAAACTCATCGACTTAAGGCTCAATGTACTATCAGTAATTTAGAAGGTCAGACCTAACCGATGCAGCATGAAACTAATAATGGTAAAAAGAGCTTGATAAGCCAATAGATTCCACGCGAACATGGTGTAATATATCCGATCGGACTAAGAGGTCGGACCTAACCGATGCAGTCTTAGACAGAGTGGATACATTAGGATAATAGTATGACTTACCCCTTTATCAGAGTTCGGACTTAACTGATGTAACTTTGTGTCAAGAGTTAGAACCCACTAGAAAAAACCTAGATGAACTAGGGTGACGATGCGCCGAGATTATATTGATGTGTGGAGATAATTTATAAGGTAATAGGAGTCTATATTTATATCCTAGGTTTACAAAAATCTCATACGAATACGGGATAAACTTTCCTAATGATAAAACAGAATCTATCTTAGAGAAAAAAGGAAAACTAATTAATTTACCTATATATAAGATATTTTACAAATATAAAAATTACCCTACCGTGGCTTCCACAATTTCTTCTTAGATACGGTTTCATTTGGATAATCTTTCATCTTCGACTGAACCGAATATATCTTCATCTATCCAATCGGCTCTTTCGTTATATCAATCGACCTCTTTCCATAAGCCAATTGGTTCTTCGAGCCTGAATCAAATCTGTCTATTGGGCTTACTAAATTTTGTTCTTTAACACCTACGATGGGCGAAACTCCCTACCTGTTATAGGTATCTTATCCATGATAGGAGTTACTACCCATCACTGACATCTAGTCAGTGACAATCTGGTAAATACGACCCATCACAGTTAAGTGACATGTGACGACCAGGAGGTTTTGCTCGTCATAGGTAACTTGTTTGATAGTGATGTGTTCTTTTTTCCAATTAAAATGCCAAACTATAATTATATTTTTTTAATAAAACTTTATGCAAATATAATGCCACATATTGCATTCTTCCAACATAAATGACACAATTCAAATATAATGCCACATATTACATTCTTGCAACATATTGTATTATTCACTTGTGTACTTATTGCATCTTTACAATACTATGGTTGTATATGTAATCCTTTATTGTGGTCACATCGTGCATATACATTGTTGTCTTCAAATTACTCCTCTTCTAGCGGTATTTATTAGCCTACAGATGTATACTAATTGTAATTATCCTTGTTGACGATGTTTCAACCCTTGTAGTTCTTCTTTTTCCTTCTCAAAAAATATGAAACTTCTTGTTTGCTGGATTAGTTATGTAGAATACTTGTATGAATTTTCTTACAAGAATGAATGGTTCATCCTGATAACTGATCTTGCTAAAATCAACTAGTGTGAAATCCTCCTTATTGACCTTAACCCCACGAAGGCTAACCCATTTGCATTGAAACAACAGTACTTTAAGCTTCACATAGTTTATCTCCTATATCTCCTTGATGCGCCCATAGAACGACCTCCGTTCATGTTGACCCTAATAAGCCTCTATGGATACACCACTGTTTTGGATAGTGCTTTTGTCGTCTTACTTGGTAGTGTAGAATGTATAGTCATTGGTATCATATCCTTGCCAAGTTCAAACATCCCATGAAGGACTATGTGCTAAACATTGGAGTGTAACGGTGGTCTCTTCGGTATTGCTAGCAATCTGATTTTTGAACAATTCAATATAACATCTCTTATGCTCTCTCATGATCCAGCTCTCTAGGAGACTAATGTTGTCTTCTTTGGGCTTAAGTATGGCATCACCTCTCTCATATGTTGTAGTACGGTGAAATGGACTTAGTCATATCTAGATCGATCTATCTTGATCTTTTGCCTTCCTATGGTGCTAACACCTTTCTGTCTACCTTCATGGCAGGACTTAGGGAGTCCAATCAAAGAGGTCTCAACCATGTAGTCAACATAAAAATCAATGACTTCTTCAATAGTGTATGCTTTAATAATGCTCCCTCAGGTTTTGATCTATTGAGCACGTAGGACTTCATAATCCTCATGTACCTCTTGAGCCAATACATCTATTTAGCGAAGGCAGGATCACATAGTTCTGCTTGCTTCATGAGATGCATGATGAGAGGAACCGTAATATCGAAGAACAAAGGAGGGAAATACATCTCTAGATGACAGAGTGTTTTCAAAACTTCTTGTTATAGGTCACCTAGATTAGTAGGATCAATTGCCTTCTGGCCAATGGCTTTAAAGAAAAAGCAGAGCCACATGATGACATGATGAACTTTTGTGGCTAAGATATTCCTAATAGAAACTGATAAAAGATCTGTAATGAGGACATGGTAGTCATGAGACATCGTACCAACCATTTTGAGGTCATCCATCGAAACAAATTTGCTGATCCTTGATGAGTATCCAGTGGAAACTTTAGTACCTTACCAGCACTGCAACATATCCTTCTTCTCCTCTTTGAATAGAGTGTAGCAAGCTAAAGGTAGGTATACTCTACCTGTTTCTTCATTTACTGACGGTGTAAGCTCGATCTTAATGTTCATATCTTCTAAATTTCATCAAGCATTGAGATCATCCTTGGTCTTGTGAGGAATATTTAGCAGCAATCCAATAAGACTATCACAAACGTTCTTCTCTATATGCATCAAGTCAATGCAATGATGGATCTTAAAATGTTTCTAGTATGGAAGACCTAGAAGATGGATTTCTTTTTCCACATTGGTTTTTCTTTGATCGAAAGCAATTTTCTTTTCTTAAAAAAACATTATTGATGTTGTTTACCTTGTTAAATACCTATGCTCTAGACTTATGCCTTAAAGCTAGACCTCACTTGCTCTTACCATTAAAACTTTTCTTCATTCTTCTGTATGACTGTCCACGGAGAATGAATCTTCTATGACCCATGTAAGTCATCTAGTTCTTTTCTTCCACATAGTCAGAACATGCCTTCTTGCCTTTTATAGTTTGCCTCGATAGGTTGTCGAGTGTATGATAATTGTTAATCATATAGAACAACAGAGGGTAAAGTTCGCCCGTCTAGATTCATCCCATGTCTCTATAGCTTTTTCAAATAGTGTCAAAAGATCATCGTAAAACAGTTCTAGGAATACATCTATATTATTGCCATGTTGTTTCGGTCCTTGCCCTATCATGTAGAACATAATGTACTTTCTCTTGAAGCATAAGCAAAGAGATAGATTGTAGTTCACAAGTAGGACTATCCATGTGCTATGATGACTACTCATATCTTCAAAAGAATTCATTCCATCCGTACTCACCGCAAGTCGTATGTTTCTCGAGTCTTCTATGAATATTGGGTATATTCTGTCGATATTTCTCCATTTCATTGAATCTGCTGGGTGCCTAAGCAAACCATCATTTTTTTCTAGCTTGTGTCATGCCAACGAAATAATTTAGCACCCTTCTTATTCATAAATAGTCATCTAAAATAATATGCAACAAGTAGGTACGACATGACCTTTGTAGAGCCACCCTACTTTGACTTCTTACCCTCTATAGAACTATTCTTTCTATTGTACCAAGAAGCTTGGCACGTAGGGCACAAAGCCAAGTTTGTATTCTTTTTGTAGTACAATATGCGGTTATTCGAACATGCATGAATCCTTCTAATCTTCAACCCTAAATGACACAACAATGGCAAGTATTTGACTTAGGGAACAAGTCTTTTGGCAAATCAAGGAGCTCTATGAAACTCTTATTCGACTAACTAATACTTGCCTTAAGTTTTATAAGTTCAAATAATATCGACAACTTTGTGTACTTTGGACAGGAGTCTCCGAATCCCCTACCAAGCGCGTAAACTTCGCATAGTCTCTTTCGTTATACACTAGAGTCTCGACATCCCACAATATCTGACCAAGGACATCATCATCGATGCCAAACATTTCCCTACCCAACGAAAAAGGAACGAACATGTCAATCACCATCATGCTGCTCATATGATACTTCTACCGATATAGCCGTCACAGGTTCTTCCTCACTATGTTTGGACCAGCAAGTGTAATCATTCATGAATCCTCTATGTATTAAGTGAGACTATAGCTAAACTCTTTCCACAAACATATTATTATTCCTGTAGTCCATGTATAGGCATATCATAAATTCTTTGCTCTTTCTAAACTTGTCACCCTTCACAACATTTAAAAATTAAATAACTCCACCTCTACACTCCTGGCTCAAGTGATTGCTAGTGTACATCCAGTTTCTATCCATCTATAATATTATATAAATACTTATTAGAATAATAAATATTATATAAACGCTAATTAGAATAATACATATCACATAAACACTAATTAGAATAATACATATATCTGGCAAAAAAAATATGCAACCTACATCGTAATAATAATATACAGCAGTGATTTTATAAATTAGATATGGAAATGATTTTTTATCCTCTATTTTAGAGTAAAAGTTTGCCCTCGGCTCATCCACCTCAATAGTACACTAGGTGTGATAGTTCGATTATTGAGCGTGCTTAGTATATATAAGATAATTCATCATAGGTCCAGCACTCTAAACTAACACCAATGATCGATGACGGTTCTCGATAATTGGTCTGTCACGGATGAGCTCTTTTCATGATAGCCCATACTATTTGATCCAACCTGTGACGGGGCATGTTATCACCTGTAATAGATAATAAACTCGGTGATAGGCCGTTGGACGGTAGGCTATTGGACATATATGTAGTAGTGTTTTGTTTACATATATTATCCATTGTTGTATGTGTGATTTAAAACTATCTTTTTGCTCTATGGATAACCAAGGCAAAATCATGTTTAAAACTATACAGCAAAACATGCACAGCTGGGTTGATGTTTATGAAGATACAAATATTTCTTATAATCCAGGTGCTCTATGCCATAGTAATACTATCTCCATGCGAAAAAGGACTTATAAATCTTTAATTGCTTCTTGTACTGTGACATAAAAAGATTGGGATGTCGCTAGTGGCTAGGATCGACTCATATTGAGCTCGATTTACGTTGACTCGAACTTGCATCTTAATGAATCGTTGTTAGTATAAAACATCACCTTATATTCATATACTTAAGTCTTCTTAATTGGTGTTTAATTTTACAATCACATTTAACTAAGTTTTTTTTATTAAATATAATAAAATAATAAATTTAAAATTATAGAAGTGATTTAAATGAGATATAGCCCATAAAACCTTTTTAAGTTAATGAGTGCTCGTCCAAACAAACCAACTAGCTCATTATCCACCTCTGCTTGTGGTTGGTTGAATGGACCTGAGAAAAATAAGTGCTAGGGGTGCTGCAGAGTTTAGCAGTAGACTGTTGTTTATTAGTCTTGCACACTAGTCGCGACAGTAGCTGTACTCAGCAGCATTTTAATTCGTCACCAAGTAAATTCTACCAGTCTAGAACAGCTAAAAGCAATGTTTAAGTTTCAGACAATTCGATGTCCACTTATCTACTCGGCGATTTAGTGGGAAACCAAAATTGCTTTAGAGCATTAAAATGATTAATAATTAATCCAGAGATCTTATCTATTTGGTGTGTGGCTTTGTTTAAGCGTTGAAGTTGGTGCGGAAAATATACGCCTTTCGTAGGTCTAGAACGCCATGAAAAGCTCGATCTTTCGGTTGGGTAAAGATTCCTCTGCAAGCTTCAAATTTCTAATTAATTCCATTTAGTGCTTAACTAGTAATGAAGACCGGCAAACATTAAGGAAGAACTGCACATACAACCTATATTTAGAAGCGTTTTACAATAGTTCTGTTATAGTAAAAATCAATATAAACTATTTATCTTTTCTAATCCAATATATCATATTTATACTACCGCTACAACTACTAATAATCGAATATTTTTTCACTAGTAATAGGACTCATAAATTAATAGTTAAATCGATAGTTAAGATTACTTCTATTGATAATAATATATAGTATACTATTAGTAGAGAGCAGATACTCATAAATTTAATATGCCCCAACATATAATTAGTAATGAACATTGATATATAATAAAAATAATAATTAATATTCAGGTTATTGATGTCCCTTTTACAATTTTGCTGTAAAGTGAAACCAATGATGAATGCATTTGGATAATTTATTAGGTGGAATCATCCTAGCTACTGTAATTGTGCAACCCGAATTTTGGTTAATGAATATGTATAATTGCCTCCATGTAATTAATTAACATAAATATATGGAAAATGGCGATATATATCTTTAGAACACGTGTAGAACTGTTTTTTGAATTTTGTTTTTGTTAACTTGAGCGCAGGCCTAGGTCCATAATTTCCTTAAAATTATGTGAGATTACCATATAAATTTTAGAAATAGTTTAGACTTGGCTCGTAAAACACAATCATTTATATTCCATTTATCTTTCTCATCCCAACACACGTAACAAGTTGGCAAATTGGATATTCGGAGTAAGATCGACGACTCACATCCAAAATTAAATTGGATCTATTTTTATGTCTGTTGGTTTTATCCAATTCAAAAGCCAATAATGGCAATAATATTATATTATTTTCTGTCACGATAAGAGCCCCACTGCTCTGACATATCTGCAGTCCGTACCAATTTGCATATGCAGGATCAGTATGGATGATGTTGGTCTTCGGAAAATTCCATGAGAGAGGCACCAAATTTTTTAGTCTCTTTAAAAATATATTTTATAAATATATCCTTTGAAAAACTTCAAACAAAAATAAATTATTTCTACGTGCTAGAAAGGCTAACACCAAGTTCAAAAACTTAGCACTAACATATTTAGCGGGGTGCTACTACTAAGCTAGCGCTGAAGGAAGCCTAACGTGACCTAGCTCAATGCCAACTATGAGGGCACCGTGATGTGATAGGTGATGGCATTCTGCTTAGGGGTCGGTGCCAGCATTATTGGTGTTGATCCTTAGCCCCTCCCACCCCATCCTGCATCGTTTAATACGTTGGCGTTGAGGTACGGGGGTCGGCGCTAAACAATGCTAGCGTCAACCCCTAGACTCTAAATCATTCATGCCTTTTGTCTGGCACCGGCACTGAGCTCTAGGGGTTGGTGTCAACGTCTTTAATGCCAACCCTTGGCCCCGTAGCCTAGTCCTAGATAACACCTTGCCTTGGCGCCATGGCGTATATGCTCGGTGTCAGGGACACTGATGTCCAATTCAAAACTTGTATATACACTTAAATTTCTTTCTTAATCTAATATAAGCGTTTATTTTTATTAACTTTTCTATCTAATTTTGTTCTTACCATTATATTTCTATTGACAAAGGTCCATTAAACATCTAGAATTTGTAGATGAATAAGTCTCATTATCCTTACTCCTTATTTATTTCTCATAACCCAAAACAAATTTCATCGTAATATAGAACAAATACCACAGCATAATAGAATATGCATAACTAGAATCATGCATAGTTCAGCATAAAGATTTTTCATCACATATAGTACATATAATTGCATAACTAGTACATCACACATGAATTTTGATCTTATTTAAAAGTGGTCTTACATCACCTCCTACTTCGTTGACGTGTAATAGTATCGGTCCTCGGAGTATACCTTTGGGTTTTCTGGCATGTACGGCAAGTGTTGTAGACTTGAGTAGGCTACGAGGGTTGCGACGTATCGGATAATTATGAAAAACTAAATTCTTCGACGCCATGTATGACATAGTCCTCATCATCCTCATCCTTCGCCTCCTACTCTTCATCATCATCGCTTGGTGCAGTTGGGCTCTTGCCCCTTAGAGTGTGAGAAGAAGATATGGCACTTTCAAATTGTCATGACCCTGATAGGGAGGGTCAGACAATACCTTCGTACCGCCATGAGCCTGATAGAGAGGTTTGGGTTATACTTGGATATGCGGACTGATGTAGAGACATAGGGATATGGCAAGGGACATAGATGTCATTGTTAGAGACATAGCAACTAAGTCTTACCGTCAATTTACGACATCTGTTATATACCTTTTACAACAATTAAGAATCCACGATAATGTTAAGTTGTAGTAAAGTATAATATGAAGTGATTGGTTATGCATTAATAATATCTCGAGCATACACTGGAGTACATTCTCAGTCTGTTCTCATCATCTCTAAAGATCAAGCATGTGTCGCACCTCATTAACCGTGTGAACAAGTTCTTTTAGCTATAAAAAAACAAATATAGCACCATAAACATGCAGTGAAGTACAAATATAGCATACTTTGTAAGCAAGTAGATACAATCCATACATGCATAGTACTAGCCTCAATTCCACTAATCCACTATAAATATTCAAAAATTTTAACTAAATTTGTATTCTAGAGTTTCATCTCAATCTCTAAATCAACCAACCAAACTGAAAAAAATCAAGGGGAAACAGAGAAGGATACTTTGTTCGACGATTTTAAAAAAATCTGACAAAAATTAGTTTTAAATCGAGTGGATTTAAATAGATTAGGTATAGGTGGAGAGAGGTTGAGGTGCCTATGAACTTAGACTCGTGGGAAAGAATAGCTGAAATGGGATAGGAAAAAGAAAAAGTGGGATAGAGGAGGAGGCCAAGGGTTGACGCTAATGATGCTCACACGAACCCCTGAGCATAATGCCAACTATGTTGGCGCTGATTTACAACATCAAAGCCAGCATAGCTAGCACCATGTTAAGACAGCGCTAGCCTAGCTTAGCAATAGAAATAGTCTATTTTTCATTAAAGTTTTTTAAAAGTTTATTTGTAAAATATATGTTTAAAGAGGGCTAAAATATAAAAAATTCAAAAAACATGCTTGAATTCAATGTGCTCTCATCTTTTGTTTTATTATTTTCCATTGTCTGAAACAAAATGTACTATACTGCATTCAGGAATTACGCGTCAAACATTTCGTCCAAAATTATTGGATGGTCCAACACGCTTGACGAGGTGGATAAAGCTATGTACGGATTAACTGGTTAATTTGTACTATGACATATGCATATGGCCAAGTAGCTCTTGTAGCTTTCTGTTGTAGGCTAATATATTAGGTTAGGTTGGGTGTGGGTAGAGTAAATTTATGTCTAATCCGGTGTCCACCTCGTCCGTCTGGCAGGTACAACTCCGTATAGTCTCACTTAAATAATATCTTAATTAATTGATAGAGTAATATAATCAAGTACCAACAGTTTAATAAAACAACATAAATTATCACCAAATTAACATAATTTTATCAACGTTTAGATTGAGATGAATTAAAATCAACAAAATATAAAATCTGGTTACCGCCCCAAAAAAAATTAGGTTAAAAAAACTAGTAACTAGAAGTAAAATGACTTAATTGTTTTTACTGGGGCTAATATTAATATTAATAGTAGAATCGTACTAGTATACAATAATATTCTTAACTTGTATTTTACGTAAATTTAACATTAGGATGTGACTGCATTACTCCCCAATGATTGTAAAAAAATAATGCATCACGTAGTTTATACGTCTTAAGGAGTAGATGTTAAAGGAACATTCACTTCGTTGCCAAAGAAAAACCTTACCAAACTTAACAAATTTTGGCAAGGTAAATGGATGGTGTTTGGTTTGAGAACTTACCAATTTTTTTATAGAAGTTTTAAAGTAGAAAATTCTATAATTATTAAAATTTAATAGAATTGTGTTGGTAGTGGTATGTTTGGATTTTACCTTGTAAGATAAAAATTTAAAAAGATTAAAAAAAGCAATAAAAGAACTACAAAACTCATCTTGTAGAAATTAAAGGTCGTAGTAGAAAGTAGCACAACGTAACTTCTCAAGGTTTGTTTGTAAAAAAAAAATGCTACGTCGAATATACAGGGGTTGTAACTAAATACTCCATGTGTAGCTGATTATTAATTGTTCCTTAGCCTGATCGATACTAGCTAGCAGGGCAGCATCCATCCACAACACTACAATATATAAAATAAATGTTAAACAGACAGTGTCCATTCTGTTCATTGTTTAATTTCATATGGCTGACTTTCCAAACAGGAAGTTGGACTTGTTCTCGATGCAATGTATGAGCAACTACAACCTTATTTCTAACTATGTTCTGGTGCAGTACATGGTGTACGACCACTAACATTTCAATTTATTGTGCTAGCCCGTTTACTACAGCCAAGTAGCCAAGTTCATTAACGTTGCTACAGTAACAGAAAACAGCTATCTAACATCCAGGCCCCCACCCATAGGTTTTTTTTTCTAAGATATATATCTCTCATCAATAATTTGAGCTTAGATACATGCATGCTTGCTTGCTTGCTTCTTGCAACCTTTTCTACGGCCGGAATTTAATCCGTACTGCATGTGATGTGCATTGCTGCTACCATAATTCAGGAAAGAGAAAACTGTCGTAATCGCATAATCTCTCTTAGAATATCAAGTTCGTCTACTTCCTGAATTTTCACCTGAAAGAACTCTGCTAATTTATCAAAGAAATATGTCCTATTTTTCTGTAGCTCTTCCTGAAGAAAGCACCGGGGATGTTCTAGCTACAATCTCTGTTGTTCATGAAGAGCAATTATAAAGATTGCCCACAATAAAAATTAAAATAGATTAATAAAGTTGTTATATTGTTCATTGATGGACTCAATCCAAAAATACAACTAGGAGTATAAATACTCACTAGTCATTAATTTACTTTATCCATCTGAAAATATGCGCTGATTTTGACACAAAGAGTAGTTTTCTTCATGGTAAAGTAGCTACTTGCTGTACGCCTTTTTAATGCAACTGGATTTCAAAAAAGACGTCTGGCAGATAGTTTCAGCAGTACTCTTGTGACTTTTTTACTTCTGATCATTACGTATTGTACACTACTATAGTTCCTCTTCCGCTGTTATATTTTTTAAATGATAGAAAAAGTACATTTCCTGTAGAAGTGAGATGCAAGTTGCAAGAAGTTTCCAAAGAAAGTTCCACTGGATACCAGAAGAAGCTTGGAGCTCGATCAATATTGGATATATATGGCTCGAATAGTTTTTAGTTTTTAACTTGTTATCTAAGGTTTACCTATGCAACAAAAAAATCTTAGGTGTTGAACTTAATGCAAGTATATATGGTGTCCATATATGCAATTCTACAAACACGAATCGCATACCTAATGGCATTGATCCTCCATCTATAAATATAAATGATTATACCACTTTAATTAAGTAGTGATATAAAAAAATAATTGATGTGATGTTTTTTTATAGTTTTGACATATATTTAATGGAAATAAAGTTAAAAAAAGTGACGTATTGATAGATTAAATGGACAATTGTTATATTTTTTTAAAAAAAGATATTAAAATCTCTTATATTTATGGAAAAGGGGTAGTAGGAAATTAAATTAAGTAATACAGAACACACTGAGAGTGACAAAGATCACGGATTGGCTTTTTAATAATGATGGATATACGGAAAACTAGTGATATGCAGGTATATTTACTTTTCTAGTCATGGCGCGAATGCAACACTTAATAAGTTTGAACTGATCCAAATCACGCAAGTGTACATATAAATTAACTAGTTTAATGGAGGTACAATTAGCTCTTTAAATACATATGTACTTAGCCATTTCAACATATTAATAAAGCGAATCGAACGTGTCCAGATCCCATTAATTTGGCACAGGTAGGTAATATGCAAGTCAAATATATATTGGCTACATCTCGCTGTCGATGATGTTCTACCAGATTACGGGGTAACAATTTGAACTTAATTGGTTCTATATCCATCCAACGCCTTTTCGTTTTATTCGGCTCGAACACAAATTGCATGTGTTGTTAAAGCCAGATATATGAGGCACATGCATGCATCCTTACGTAACATCGCTCTCCATTGTCAGATATAATTAACTAGCCTGGCTGGCTAGAAGTGGCTAACAGTCACCAACACATCTCGATCCATCACCGACGATCGATCCAGCGACCAATCGGGATTTTCAGAAAGAGTGTGTTCCAGTGAAGTCGTAATTAGCCTGCGTGCGTGCGAGTGCGCACCGTATACAATCTAATTCTCTGCCTATACGCATTTACTTGCAGAAGAAAAGGTCCAGCTCTAGCAAGCGGGTACTTCCTCCGTCCCAAAACATAACTATTTTCATAATTTAAATTTATTTTAAAATACAACTACTTTTCTATCTATCTATCTCTACTAATTACAATATTTCTTATTTTAATTTTTACACCTACTTTTTTCTCTTAATTAATTATAACTATAATTAATTATAACTATTCTTAATTTCTAAAATAGCAAATCTATATAGAGAGACTATGCAGCAACCACTGAATGGACGAACTTGATCGATCGTTCGACCAGATCAGCAAATAGCCAAGAAGGTACGGTGTGATTAAGCGAGCTAGGCTCTCATGTGCCCGGTTCTCGCAACATGCCTCATAAATATCTAGTTGATAGGCATCGGCAGTCGAGATCAATTACACCTTTCTCAACCCTTATATATGGGAGCATACAGATTTAATGGGACTATATCAATCAACTCTACTGATCTATTTTCTCCTCTAAAATTGATTATCATTAGAATAAAGGAAAAAAAACTATAAATATGTCAGTAGATAAGGGTTTTAGAGAGTGGAAGAGTGGTTGGAGGTATGATTGTGTAAAAATTACACAAGGGATATCGTTGGTGGAGAAATAGTACTCTATATATGAATAAATTTTACATACTAAAAATCCGTATAGTTTAGGACACCACTTTATATTTTACCTATGATAAAAAGGAGTCATGCAATAATTTATATGCACATATTTGATAGGGATATCTGGAAAATAATCCTATAAGATCTTGTCTAAAGAATGTTAGTGACAGACCATATTCACAAATTGATGTGTGTCTTCACGTTCCATAAATTTATTAATCCACTATGAATTTAGTTGCCACTTATCCTATGTGGCATGCTTTGGATAGGCCTATCACCAACATGCACGAGACCTGGTCCAACAAGATTATATACTCCTCTTTTCCAAAAATATAAGGGTTATATTAAGTTTAACCAAATTTATAAAAAGGAATAATAATATTTACAATATCAAATGAGCATCAGATCTATTATAAAATATATTTTCATAGTTTACTTTAGATGCATGTTAATACTTTTCTCTAAACTTGTCAAAATTAGAATAGTTTATCTTAGAAGGACCCGTAAAAAAATATGGTTATTTTTATAAATGGTCCCATATGTAAAAATCATTAATTTTTTCATGCGGTGTGTTAACAGGCACTGCAAAAATAATTTGCGGATAATTGCAAGGAGGCTCGAAGTGGACATGGTCAGCTGGTAGCGACGACCATAGGTCAGCCACGGAGAACTGGCGGAGGAGGGGCTTACAAGGGTGTCATTAAGTAGCGAAAATTGGAGGGGAGGGGAGGCTGTTCGGACGGGCAGCCCCACGTAGGAACAAGGGTGTATGGATGCGTGCATATTCTTCGACGCAATCGAGAAGGACCAGAGGCGCAGTAGCCCCAGCTCCCGTACATTACGCGTCGAGCATCAGCTAGCGCCGTCGATCCCCCCGCCACTTTTCTCCCGTAATCCAATCCACCGCCCGCCGCGTGCGCGGCCACGCTCGGTGCGTGGAAACTACGCGGACACCGGCCGTAAGCGCGACGCTGCCTTGCACCCCCGACCGGCGTACGACGGCGTGTGCAGCTAGAAGGAAGGAAGTGACCCTAGCAGCTGCATCATGCATGACCATGACTCTCTCTCTCTCTCTCTCTCTCTCTCTGCTGCCTGTAGACCCAAAACCTGGGGCCGTCCGGTTTTGCAAGCCATCCCTGGGAAAGGACGGAGAGCTTGGATTCCATGTATCTATCCTTCTAGAATCCTAAACTACAGTTACAACTTGCACGTGAAGCTAGGTTGCTCACTTGCTCGCGCTGTGCCAATCAATCAAAGACACTTGTGCAGTACTACTTTTGGCTTTATTTATGTTTAGGGTAAATTAACCATTCAAGCTCAGCTCGGCGTCCGCGCACCGGGGACGATTAATTAATGGCCCCGATGAGCTAGCAATAGTATTTTGTAATACTATTGTTTTCTCTCTGAAATTTGCGCCGGAACAGAGGATTGGTGACGAGGTCTCATGTTGCATACCACTTGGTGGTAAAATATATGGATTACTGGCTTATACTACATGAAATTTGCTACATGATTGAAAACAAAATGATACACAACAATTAAACGTACATGTGTTAATTCTCTGTACAAAAACTGATCATGTCAACGTGCTCATATGCTCTTGTGATTAATTTTCCTGTACATACATCCAAACTTTGGCACGTAAACATCACCTGTAGAAACATATCTACGACTATATCTAATCACAACAGACAAGCATGTAGCTGAGATGAAAAAAAGATCAAACAACCGCGTAGATGATGCAGCAACGAGCCATAGTAAGAAGCATAGCGCTGGGGAAAAATGTATGAATAATCAGTGTGCTCTTGCTTTTCTCTTTTGTTTTGTTTTGTTTGTTTTGGCAGTTACTCCACTTACCAAACGCTCTATCCTTGTCTTCCTGGGTGCTGGGGGCCTCATTGGAATTAATCTCCCTCTTCATTTTGTTTATGTTATTATTTTTCGCTAACGTCAATGCCAACTTGTGTACTACGTACCTACCTATGCCACAAATGGGGTTAATCTGTACCGAGCCTATCCTATTCATCTCCATATTCTATGCTAGCCACCTTATCGCCTCTAGTGATCTGGTAGCTAGGGCCCTTTCTTATGTGACTTTCTGTTGTTCATATATAGCTGTAGCTATTTTTGTCAAAAATCGTACTTGGCTTAGCCAAGCTGACATATGTCACATCTAAGATGATGTAATTAATTACATGAAAAAACTAATTAACTATGTGTATGGAATTTTTAATTATAAAGCACATATGGACTTCTGTAAGAAAACAAATACTATTTTTATCGCTTAAGATTATATGCTTATAAGCACACTCTACACCTTTATCTCGAAGAATATGTGTACCAATAGGATATAATAGTATGATGTATAATCTTACTTCTAAATTGTAAATATTTTTAGTTATAAATTTAGACATCAGAAAATACTTATATTTTTAAGAATGGATGTAGTATTTGTTACAATGCAAGCACAAATTGTTCTCTTTTATGATAAAGTTTATTTTTTTCTTGAAAACAAAATTTAACTTGAGGCATACACACATTCAGGAGAACCATTTTGGCACTACTCTTCATCTTTTTATCAACTTTTTACATCGCCCAAGAACTTGATGCTAGATTAAATACATTCTAATTCCGTAAATCACTTAAAATATAAGAATACTACTATTATGATATGTCTAATATAGTCGTACGACGGAGAGAGTATTAAATGTTGATACATATGTATATATTGATTATTTTAAAATTTTGAGATTTGACTGCAAATGTTTTAATTAGAATATCATCTATGTACCAACGAAGGGAGTGCATTAACATCTTTTGAGTGTATGAAATCCTCATCCAGATAGTAGAAAAATAGTAGTACGTAGGTACTTGTAGCTAGGACGGAAAACCTTGCTAGCTAGGTTTTCAATTACTCCAACGAAAATTCCTAAGTAGCTAACATCCAAACAGAAACATGCGCGTATGAACTTGCAGGATAATTACACACGACCGGGCGGCGCAGGCTTCCAGTCGTGGACACACACATCGGCATGCACACGAGGACCACTCAGACGCTTGGGCACAGATGATAAACCGATGGATGGTCACAGGCGGCGGCAGCAGCAGCAGCTAGTGTGGTCGATGGCCACTAGCTCCAAGCTTGCATCCTTTTCTCTCTCTATCTGACGTAAGGGTTTCCGTCCATCCGCTGAAGTCACCCGGCCTCTCATCAACGCGGCAAGCAAGTGAAGATTCCTGCCACGCGGTCGGCCTTCCACGTTGCTTCGCCAATGGGAGCCGAGCTCTGACTTTTATCCCCGCTAGAAACGGCTTTAAGTATTTTTTTTGCCTCATCAAATGATAGTTAAGCTTTTTAATTTCACTGATTAACAAACATGATCATAAGGTTATGTGAGATCATGACATAAAGTTGTGGGCTTTTACCATCTACAGATATAATGCTGATTTGGTAGTGCCAAGTTGGTTTATTTAAAGATTAATCTGTATATATAATGTAGCAGCTCAAAAGTTGCTTTCTAAAAACAAAAACATTAGTTCTAGAATAAAAAAATAAAACCCCTTTTCCCGAACCATTTTGAAAACATTTTTTTAATGCGTACGAGATTTCTGCTATAATTAGTGAACATTAATGTTGATGGATTGCATATAGTTAACATTTTTTTCAAAAATTGTCTCAAGAGTACCCACTAACACACTCATCTATCCCCTCATGCAGCGACTATGGTTGATTTTTCTACCAAAACAACAGTGTTTGCCTTGTAGTAGGAAAACCGAAATACTGAAGAAATTGAACGAGCTTGAAAGCTCAACAGATCAGATTGGGACTAATAATGGCGCAAGCAATGAAAAGCATTGGTTGAAATAATTAAATATGATCATGACATGGCCACTTGCAAAGTATATAAAAATCAATGTATTATCTGCAACATGGCTGACGAGGGGATATACTATTCATTATCATCTGAAAATGATACCTATGTGGCTAAACGACAGCTATGATTATACTAGCTTCTGGTGTCAGTTAAACCTGTTTACAAATATATCATACATCATCCATTGGATCAGTTAATTGTTTAATTTCACTATTGTTTGTATATGCAACAGAAAAATATTTCAGGTATATACTTTTCCTTTCTAATCAATAATGGCTGCTAGATTATTACTCCTATATATGTTATATGTAACATTTCCAAATGGCACTTATAATTAGTAGTGCACATTGCAATATCATATATATATATATATATATATATATTAAGTATCACTATCTGAATGACATGAGCACTACAATGGGTGCTGCATGATACTATAACAAAATCAGGTCAGGTGTGATTCCAGATGCCATGTGCACATTAGTTCAATAAGACCACCCTCATTTTCAAAAGGTGCGATTTCAATTACCTGTGGGAGCAAAAATTCTTAACATAATATAAAGTATATATCTCAAACAGAAAACAGTACATGTAAAAGAGACTGATTGAAAGGGAGAGGTTGCTCACTGATTTTCATACTGACAATGCATGAATATGGACGCGGTACTTTCAGTGTGAAACAGAGGGAAATGATAGCAGCTGATCAGGTCTTAAACCAAACATGACACAAGGAAACAACCTAAAAAGAAGACTCAGCGATCAAGCTGTAGCATATACCGACCAAAGCACACATCACCAAACGCCCAAGAATGAAAGAGATGTATGTCTAACTGAAGCAACAGAAGGCAAATATTCCCAATATGATGACAGCGTCGCAATATCAATGTCATATGCTTTAATGTTAGCGTGCGTCGTCGTTTATATCGAACCTTTCGTTTCGATGTGATGCCAACACAAAAACAAAGACAAGAGATAGGACTAGTTAGTGGCAAAAGGTTGTGTATGTGTCCATGCAGAATTAACTAAAGCTTCAGCTATACATTATTTTCGACTTTAGACCTCCTCCACACTTAATTTACATTATCGAGTTGATTGTGGTATCTACGCAGCATAATCAAATTTTCACCGCTCGGTACACCTGAAAAAAATAAACCAACGACAAATACTTAATTTACTCATGACCAAAATGTCATTTTGTGCATAGATCACCTCACATTCATAGGTACAAAATTATCTTCCACATAATTAATTAATTCCTTGGTTACTCGTAGCTGCCATTTTACAAAACCGATTAGTAAATACTACTAATCTCTCCGAACATTCAGAAATACAGTACAGACAAAATTCTTTGCACCAACATAGATATATATACATTTGATTTGATGTTCCAAACCCAAGTGTCCAAGCTGACGCTTTTGGCTAGCTGATAGCCTCCACTAATCTAAATTTGTCTATGGATCATTGCATCACCGTCCACCAGCAAACCTAGCCAGATTAGCACGATCGATCCGACATGGCGTTGGCAATCAAATCCACGAACACCTCCTCTTGCAGTTGCAATCGCCACTAAGCTCACCGGTCAAAATCCTCTTCTCCCCACTCGCCACCAACGCGCTTCTGTTCTCTCCCCTTCTCCTTTCCTTCTTCTACCTCTCTCTCCCCCTCCGCTTTATAAAGCTCGCCCTCGCCGCAGCTGCGCCTCACTCCGCTCTAGCCCTCTCACCCTCAAAGAAACAATCTTTTCTCAATTCTGATCACTTCTTGCCTTTTGTGCTGCGCCATTCTTGTACTGCTGCAAGCTAAGCTGAAAAATCGAGCTTCGAGAGGAGAAAACTAGCTAAGTTGGTGAGGAAGATTAGCTCGAGGTGATGGAGATCATGGAGGGCAATGGAGGAGGGCGGCTGGTGGTGACCGAGCTGAGCCACATCAAGGAGCTAATGAAGCAGCTCGAGGGGCACCTGGGGGGTTCTCCCGACTTCTGCAAGCACCTGACCTCGGAGATCTTCTCCGTCACCGAGCGGTCCATCGACATGATTAGGTCCGGCCACTTCGACGGCCACCGCAAGCGCGCCGCCGGCGACCTCGACTCGGCAACGCCCAGCCCCCTCAGCGACGCCTCCGACTTGCCTTTCAAGGCCACTATGAAGAGGTGAATTAATACTTCGTTAATCACCTGAACAGAACAAACCATGCTTGATCGACATGAATCAGTTGAGCTCTGGATTAGTTGCTCATCTTCTTTTTTTAGCTAAACTTTTGGGTGGCTGATTGATTAATTTTTTGTTCGTCTTGTTTGATTGATCTGCAGGAAGACAGCTGAGAAGAAGAAGCATCAGATTAGGGTGAGCTCGACGGCAGGGGTGGAGAACCCACTGGTCGATGATGGCCATAACTGGAGAAAGTATGGCCAGAAAGAGATTCTTGGAGCTAAGCACCCAAGGTTGGTATTTTTCTGCTACTACTTTTTCCTGTATTTCAGAACAAAAAAAGGTGTGTATTTTTCCCTCTTTTTCAGAGCCTAATCTGCACGTGTTTTCACAAGTGATTACAAAATCATTGGCCTCTCCCACTTTGTGCAGTGGCACCACCATGATATCAGCCTTGCTTTCATTTCCTGCTGTTTGGTTGTCTGTGGCTGTCTTTTCTTTATCATGTGGCGAAAGCTGCAGCAGCTTTTACTCTGTTCTCAAATGCTTGGACTCCACCTGTCAGAAATTTAGATAAGATCATTTGTTGCATCTGTTTGGATGTGTTCTCAAATAATTCTCCCAATTATATGATGATAGGACATGCTACCTTGTGCTAATCTTAATTCTTGATTCTTTCAAAGTCATAAAATTTCCTGAAGAGAACTTTAGAAATTAATCAACTTTTGTTAAAGATTAGTTCATCTGATCGATTGCAAGGTTTGGTCCAATTTGTCTGATGTGAAGGGTGAAACATTTTCAGGGGCTACTACCGTTGCACGCACCGCAACTCGCAGGGATGCATGGCGACGAAGCAGGTGCAGCGCACCGACGAGGACGCCACGCTCTTCGACGTGATCTACCACGGCGAGCACACGTGTGTCAAGAAGGCGGTGGCCGCCGCCGGCAAGCCGCAGCCGGAGATGGACACGAACGCCCAGAGTCGCATGCACAACCTGAGCTCGGGCCTGACGGTGAAGATCGAGGGGCCGGGCATCTGCAACGCCATGCCGCCGTTCTACCTGCCCTCGCCGGTGAGCGGCCTGGCGCCGCCGGAGCACAACCCGTTGTCCACGCCGTCGACGCCGGAGAACTGGCTCGTCGTGTCGTCGGTCTCGCCGGCGACCTCGGACTCGAACCACATCTCCATCGCCGCGCCGTTCCAGGTGGCCGGCGACGCGGAGTGGCGGGACACCGAGCTCCAAGAAGTGGTGTCCGCGCTCATCGCCGCGACGACGACCGCGCCGGCGCCCGCCATGGACGCCGACTTCTCCGTCGACGGCTTCGAGTTCGACCCCGCCATTGATGTCACGAGCTTCTTCGCATGAGATGACAGATCAATGCAAAACCAAACCAATCCAATCCTCACATAGCGGATGAGCACTAGAGAAGCAGCTGTTGATGTGACCACCCTCTGTTCTTGACTGTTGCCATGAAAGAACAGAGGGAAGATTAGAAGCTTTCCCTCCTGGGTCAGTAGATGAGAAATAGTAGCGCTTAATTTTTGTTTCTTTTTTCCCCAATGAGTGTTCCATTGTATTATTATTATTATTGATATACGTTATGGAAAATAAGATCCTGATCGTGTTCTGAGCATCCAGATAATACAATTTGTCAGCAGCTACGCACCTACACTATTGTTATACTCATGATTCTCATCAGGAAAAATGGACCAAATCTTGGAAAATTCTTCATATTGTAGTCATGGACACAAGCATGAGCACATGAAAGTTTCAAACGTGTTTCCTGAAACCCAACAGCCGTGTAATCCTCAGACACCAGGGGAGAATTGGACCAAGTAAAAATGCCTTTCATTGTCATGGTGGTAACAATAAATACAAATACGAAAGTTGGCACAATTCGTTGTCTTATCTTAGAAAGTTTCATAGATCTAAGAAAACATATCTTTTCGAAGGGATAAATAGAGGAAAACATTGAGAACTCATAAATATAGTCCATGGTCCAAACACTGCTACTAGTAAGAGTGCCAGGTCTAAGATGAAATGAGAACCACAGAGCTGGGAGCCGTCCTCATCACAGGTAGGAAGCAGTTTCACTCCTTTGTCATCTTCAAGGGACAGCTGTTGAACGCAAGGGTTCACTTTTTGGAGATTGTGGAGCTTCACCTCTCTATCATCAGTCCTTCAGTTTGCTGATGCAGAAATCTTCGATGATGTCAAAGACTCTCGGGCCATGTTGTGGGCTGAAAGCGCATAAAGTTATTACATTTATCTCAGTCAAAAAAAGACGCGTATGGAACTTGTGAAAGTGAAAAAGGGTTTCGGTAAATAGTAAAATTCGAATTAGATGTCTTGCGAAGGATATGAGAAGAAAGATCGCCATCAATGTCGTAGTTGAGAAAGTAACATTACCCTTTGGAACATCCATCATCTAGATCTTCCTATTTGGTTCTTGAAATGGTTAATATTAAATGTATTATTTTCAGTAACATCCACATGTACTCAAATCATGGATATGGATTTTTGGGCCTATGTGAATGGACAAACATGGTTTCAATGATAACCAAAGTACACGAGAACTTGAAAAACACTTGAAAACATAGCACAAAACCATTAGACTACACCAGTAATGCCGTAATGGCAAATCATTGACACACAAAATGAGAGCATAATTGCATTTGCTTCTTCTTGTTACAGAAAACTAGAAATATCATGGCAATGTTTACCAGGTTAATTAATTGAGTCATTTCAATGGAGTATACAGGGATCCATAAGTCTAGCCCTGTCAATCACTAAACTACTACCTGTAAAATGATAAACTAGATTTCACCTACAAAAAGATGCAGCAAAGTAACACCAAGACAGTTTTGTGATTTGTACAAAAGAAACAACACAGTATATTTCAGAAAAGAACCGAGAACAATATTGACACAATATGGTATGAATTTCAGGTGAAAAGTTACAAACCCCAAAAATTGCTCTGTTGAATCACCACCAGCATTTCATTAGCACCTGGATGTTCCTCCACATAAGAGGTTACGTCATACGCCTGGAATAACCACAAAATCAGCAGTCATGAGATGAAATAGTGCAAAATTTGCTATTTCAAACTTCATAGTTTTATTACATGAACACAATTGCAAAACTGGTATATGGTCTTATACCAACCTTGTCCTTGATTATGATCCAGCAAATCGATGGGATCGAAAAACGGAGTTAAGAAACGTGGTACGCTACTTGTGAGGGGTTTTATAAGATGGGGATGAAAATGCCCCCATGTTCTCGGGACGGGGACGACATTCCTAGATCGAGAAACGTTGCCATCAACCCCGTTTCCTATGACTGATCCAGCAATCCTTGAGTTCATACTTCATTCTTCGTATAGCTCCTAGATGTTTGAATGTGCAATTCCATTAGGCAAAATAGTGATAATGGAGTGGATTTTTAATGGACCTACAACAAAGTCTCTCCTTGGATCAATAAACACAAAACTTATTCCGAATTCTGAAGCATCACGGTGTATTTTTAAGACAAATCTTTTGTTAAATCAAACTACATGTACACTGTTTACAGAAAACTACACTATCCAAACATAGAAAATGAAATTCACCATTCCACTCTTTGTTGATTGTATTTCCTTTTCTTTACCTGCATTATAAAATTAGTAAGCACCAATCAGTTTATAGCAACTCAATTAAATGTTACAAGTGATGCAACTTTTACCATTATTGTTGGATCTTGGAATAACAAATAGGCTCCCAGTACAAGCTGCAAAATAAGTCAGATGACTAAAATAACTTCCATTGAGCACCTCAGGAATTAATTACTGAACTAGGAAATGCTCTGCACATCAAAATTGATTTCAGTCAGCAATATTACAGCAAGATGCAGTTCACTAATAAAGTTGCAGCAACCAAGCACTTGCAGAATACAAGTCTACAATGATCTCAACATTTAATATCTGTCAAAGACAGCAGAAGAAAGGATGGCTACAGCATCTGAATTACAATAAACTCTGAAAATAAACAAGAAACTGAACTTGCACAGATGGGGACAGGATAACATCTATATCGAATCAAGGTGGCCTTACTGTAAAGAGCACAAACATTGAATGATTCTTCATGAAAGAATCTACTGAAATGTCACATTCCAGTTCAGATGCAATCTTCCAAAAGGGAACATATTCAGCAACAAATCAACACTTGGGAGACATACCCAGTACTGTATGTAGCATAGTCTCAAAGTTTTCAGGTTGATTGGATTGAGGAATAAGGTCGAGGAATATGGTACGCTACCTGTGAGAGGTTTTTATAAGGTGGGGATAAAAATGTCTCTGTGTTTTCGGGATGGGGATGATATTTTCAGGTCAGGAAACGTTGTCATCGACCTCGTTTTCTGTGACTATGGTCTGTAGAAAGATTGAATTTTTCCCACTAATTCCCCACTCAAAGTTTGAGAATGTTGCAAGAAATTTGATGACATCGATTTGAGACAATATAATTGGAATAACAAACAGGGCTCCAAGTGGCAAGTACAAGAAGCACAATAAGTGATATGACAATAATATTGTCCATTATGGGACTCAGTAATTAATAACTAAACTATGTATTAACTGGAGGAATGCTCTGCACAACAAACTTGACTCCAAATCTTCAATCAGTGTGACAGCAAGGCAGTACTACTCATAATGTGTTCATGATTACAGCGAGGGAGTATCGCTGATAAAAGTTACGAAAACGAAACAATCATACAATACAAGTATGCAACGATCTTAATATTTCTAATCTGTCAACTAAAGCTAAAGGAAGGACAGTTACTGAAACGGAAGTACACTAATCTCTGAATGTACTGAAAAATCTTTTACTTGCTCAATTACAGCCGCAGCCTAGTTCATTCTACAAATAATCAAAGTGGAAATGCGAACCTAAAAAAACAAAAGGTGACCTTGCTAATCCCACTAGAGAATCAGACAATGCGTCACAAAAAGGTGAAAAATCGCATTATTCTCATGCCAGAATATACTGAAATCTCGTATTCTAGTTCAAAGTTTGAGACTCGATCCTCAAAAGGAGGCTGTTAGTCTACTAGTTAATCCACGTGTGTAGCTATGCGGTTGCATGTGTAAGCTACCCCGGCTGCCTATATATATACTGATACATTAACAGAAAATACAATCAACAATTCCTATATTTTCATGGTATCAGAGCGGTTTCAATCCGCTAACTTTCCGCAACCAAAAACGTCGTCGCTGTTGCTGCTGTTGCTGGTCTTCTTCTCCGCTACTACTGTGCAAAAGACTGCCGAGGTCCGACGCTCTCAACGCCACCATTTCTGAACCAGCGCTCGTCGCTGATCCGACCGCCACCACCGGTGCCGACTGCACGTCATTAGGAGTGTCGCTGGTTTCATCACCAGAGCTGCCGATCTGATCGCCCACCCCGTAGTTGCCCTCATCACCGGGTGTGGTCGCCGATCCGATCCTACCTGCGCTTCCACACCAGCGCCCGTCGCCGATTCGATCGCCACCACTAAGTGTTGCCGGTCTTATCGCCTACACTGTCGTCGATCAAATTGCCCGCCGATCCGATCTGATCGAATTCGTCGATCGATCCGATCGGATCCTATTTATTGCCGAGCCGATCGGCTGATCGGCTCTCCGTTGTCAACCAGATCGCCCGTCGATTTGATTGGATTGGATCCGTCGATCAGCCCGATCGGATCCTGCTTATTGCCGATTCGATCGGCTCTCTGTTGCCAACCAGATCGCTCGCCAATCCGATCTGATCGGATCCGTCGATCGGCCTGATCGAATCCTACCTATTATCGATCCGATCGGCCTCCGAGCTGATTGGTTGCTCATCGGCCAGCCGATCTCTACTACCGATCTGATCTATCCGATCTGATCGGCTGCTCATCGGTCCCCGAACTGATCGGCTGCTCATCATCTAGTCGATCTGCCCATTGCCGATCCGATCGGGCCGATCGGCTGCCGACCCGACTCTGATCGGGCCGATCGGCTGTTGATCCGACTCTCATCGGCTGATCCTTCCGATCGGCTGTCGTGCCCCCCATGGCTGGCGGCAACACTGGTGCCGCTACTTCCGAAGAACGCTGTCTCACGACCAATCCTTCTCACGCTGACGACGCTCTGGAGGCGTATGAAAGTGCTCATGTGGCTCTCTAGGCGCAAGCCACCACTGTCGTCAACATCAAGGCGCTCATCCCCATCGTCCTCGACAAGGCCATAGCCTCCTACAGTAAGTGGCACTGCATGTTTCTCACTGTCCTTGGGAAATATGCCCTCACCCGCCACGTCCTCGAGGATGACGCGTTCCCCGCGCGCTCGGCGTGGCTCCAGGCGGACTGTTGCATCCTCACGTGGGTGTACGGTACCGTCTCCAGCGACCTGCAGCAGTCGCTGATGATACGGCCCGGACGTGCCTGTAATGCGTGGTGCTATCTCGAGGATAAATTCCTCGGCCAGAAGGAGTCTCGTGCCCTTCTTCTCAAAACGTAGTTCCGCACATTTCGCCAGGACTTCCTGAGCGTCACCGACTACTGCTGTCGTCTTGAATCCATGGCTGCCTCCCTCACCGAATTTGACAACCCTATCGGTCACCGGCAGATGGTCCTCACGCTTCTCTGCAGCCTTAGTGGCAAGTTTCGCCATATGGTGTCCATTCTCAAGATATACCGGCCGTTTCCAACATTTACGAAAGCACGCACTCATCTGTTATTGGAGGAGCTAGAGATCGACGCTCGTCCTCCGTCCTCGCCGGCCGCTCTCATCGCTGCGACATCGCGTCCAGCGGCCCCAGGTGCCACAGGTGCTCCTTGTCTGGGGGCGCCTCCTCCTCCGCGCCCAGCTGCACCAACTAGAGGCCAGCGCAACAGCCGCCACCGCGGCCGTGGTGGACGCGGCAATTCTACTAGTGGCAGTTCTCTAGCGACCTCTGCTGGAGCGGCCCCAGGTGGACAAGGCGGCGTCCCTCCCAGAACGATTGTGTACCCGTCGTTTGCCTATCCTTGGGCTGACACCATGCGCATGTGGCCGTACGATCAGTCCGGCCATCCTCCGTCGCCACAACCTGCGTTCCACGCAGCCCCGCACTATGGCGGTTTTGGTGCTCTTCCTAGCACCTATGGCGGCCCATACGGTGCCCCATCGTCCCTGTATGGCACGTACTACGGGAGAGCTACACCACCGGGCTTCCAAGCGCCCTCATCGGCGTACCAGGTGGCACCTTGGTCGCTAGTCATGGAGGTTGGCACCAGGACTCCCTGGCACACTTTTTCAACACCATGACGCACAACCAACCGGCCTCTGAATAGTATGCTAATACGGGTGCTAGTTCCCACATGACCTCGGACGCTGGTATACTCTCCACCATTTCCTCACCCTCTTCATCTACTCCTTCATCTATCATTGTGGGTAATAGTGCTTTACTTCCTGTCACCACCACTAGATCCCATCATTTTTTTCCTTACCGCACCATGACCTTACTCTTAATACTGTTCTGGTATCCCCTAATATTATTAAGAATTTAATTTCTATTCGTCGGTTTACCACCGACAATAATTGTTCCATTGAGTTTGATCTATTTGGTGTTTCTATGAAGGATCTGCAAACCAGGAACGTGATCGCCAGGTGCAATAGTTCTGGTGACCTCTACCCAGTTTTTGCACCATCTACCAGCACCTCCGCGTTCGTCGCTGCATCTACCTCCCTTTGGCATCGCCGTCTCGGTCATCTTGGACGCGATGTTCTGTTCAAACTTCTTAGGTCCAATGTCATTTTCTACAATAAAGATGACATTGATCATTTATGTCATTAGTGCCAACTCGATCGTCATGTATGTCTACCTTTCAGTTCATCTACCTCTCGTGCTATTCACAACTTTAATTTAATCCATTGTGATCTATGGACCTCTACAATTGTTAGTGTGTCAGGATACAAATATTATCTTGTTATTCTTAATGACTGCTATCACTACATTTGGACTTTTCCACTTCGTCTCAAATCCGAGATATTTTTCACTCTTTCTAATTTTTTTGCTCGCCGATGGGTCTCTGGATCGTTACAAGGCTCGCTGGGTTCTGCGGGGTTTCACACAATGGCCTGGTGTTAACTATGATGAGACTTTCAGTCCAGTTATTAAGCCTGCGACAGTTCGCGTGGTTCTCTCTCTGCCATTATCTCAGAACCGGCCCATTTATCAGCTAGATGTGAAGAATGATTTTCTCTATGGCACTCTCAGTGAGACAGTGTACTGCGTGCAGCCTTCTGGATTTGTAGATTCTTCTCATTTAGATTTTATCTGTCAGCTCAACAAGTCCTTATATGGGTTAAAGCAGGCTCCTCGTGCTTAGCATCACAGGTTCACCTCTCACCTTGTGTCACTTGGATTTATTGAAACAAAATCAGATACTTCTCTCTTCATATATCGCCGCTGTCCAGACACAACCTACTTACTGCTCTATGTTGATGACATTGTCCTTACTGTCTTCTTTGCTGGATTACTCAAGAATATCATTGAGGCTCTCCGGTGTGAGTTTGCTATGACGGATATGGGTTAACTGCATCATTTTCTAGGCATCTCTGTGACCTGCTCCGTAGATGGTCTGTTTCTTTCTCAGCGGCAGTACAGTCAAGATATTTTGGAGTGTGCCAGGATGAGTGCATGCAAGCCGTACAGCATGCCTGTTGATCTTCACTCCAAATTATTTGCTGATGGACCGCCTGTCGCTGATGGTACATAGTACCGTAGTCTCACCGGCGCTCTGCAGTATCTGACTTTCACTCGACCAGACATTACCTTTGCAGTTCAGCAGATCTGCCTCTATATGCATGATCCTCGAGAGCCGCACCTCGCTGCTCTCAAGCGGATCCTGCGCTACCTACAGGGCACCCTGTCTCTTGGGCTGACCATGCGCCGATCTTCGCCCGCAGATCTTGTTGTTTACATAGATGCCGACTGGGCTGGCTGTTCTAACACTCGTCGGTCGACCTCTAGCTATGCAGTATTTCTCGGGGATAACTTAGTGTCCTGATCTTCCAAGCGTCAACATACGATCTCTAGATCGAGTGCTAAAACTGAATATCGTGCTGTGGTAAATGGTGTTGCTGAAGCTATCTAGCTGCGCCAGCTACTCCTTGAGCTTCACCACCCCCCTCGACGTGCCACCTTGGTCTATTGTGACAATATCAGTGCTGTATATCTCTCCAGCAATCTAGTGCAGTATCAGCGGATGAAGTATATTGAGATTGATCTCTATTTCGTTCGAGAGAAGGTCGCTCTTGGTCACGTTCGGGTCCTACACGTTCCTACGATATCGTAGTACGCCGACGTCTTTACCAATGGCCTTTCTACCTTACTATTTCAGGAGTTTCGATCCAGCCTGAATATTAGCGATGCTCCCGTTTAGACTACGGGGGAGTATCAGTCTACTGTAATTATAGTAGGTTAATCTACGTATGTAGCTGTGCGGTTACATGTGTAAGCCATCCTAACTGTCTATATATACTGATACAGAGAATACAATCAATAATTCTCACATTTTCAGAGACAACTTTCGGCAACAAATCAACTCTTGCCCAATGCTATCCTAACATCGACTACTCAAAGACCGCATCTTTCCCCACTATTTCCCCACCCAGATCCGCGAAGCTGGTGCGACATAATAAGCCCTCGCCATAGGGCGGACAAATCGGAGTATGGTACTCGCAGAATCTGTGCAGGAACGAAATGCGGTAGGGTAGGGTATAGAAAGGTCTAGAAGCGCACCTGCAGAGGAGCGGAGCGTGGACACCCGCAAGAAGAGACTACCAGTGGAGACTGAAGAGTGACCAGGAACAGAATCTGGATTTCGATCCCTCAGGAGGATTCGTTTAATATACTCCACTTGTAGTAGTTCGCCGTTCTGCAAAAAAGTTCCCAATCCGTCTAAAACGGCAGCCTCTTCTGATGTTGTCCCCGTGGCGGGAGCAAGTCTGCATCAGCGATTACCCCAAAAGAAATAAACAGAGAAAGCTCGCAGAAGAGGCTCAATGTCATGTGATGGGATCACGTGTGGGAGTCCGTTTCTTGCTCTGAATTGGTTCTGTTCCAAACAGGCGGATTGGCAACAGTAGCCCCTGGTCTCCTCTCATGCCCATTGATTGTGTTGGCATGTTGAGATCTTGCCGAATAAAACAAAAAGGAAAGATTATATTTTACCCCCTATATTATCTCTCATAACTATTAAAATCAGCTTATTTTATCTCTCCTTTCTTCAACTGTGACGCTTACATAACATTATTATCTGATGTGATATGTTAAGTTACTCATACGCTGGGCTATAGTTGAGAGGCTAAATGGGCTTTTTCTAATAATGGTGGATTAATGTTGTAAGTTTAGAGGATGTGCCATATGTGTAACCGAAATCAGTTTTCTGATAAAAATGACGAGAAAATATAGGATGAAAATATGAAAATTTATGTAAATCATAGTTAAAAAGTCGTCTAAAATCCCATAAAAAATTCCGCATATAAATAAAATGATGATGAACAATTGTGCAAAAAGCCTTTTCCAAATTCAACTTTATTTGTGAGAAAAAATAACAAATTTTAAGCAAATCGACATGACTATTTTTGTTCAAAATTTGTTACTTTCATATCTTGCAAACAAAGCTGAATTTGAATAATATTTTTTACATGGCTTATTATTATTATTTTATCTACATGTGGGATTTTTTTTATGATTTTAGATAACTTTTGAATCATGATTTATATGAGTTTTTATATAGGTTGAGCTTCTACTGTATAAAAAAATGAATGAGGCGCCATTCAGCACTAGGAATTTTTACCCTTTTGTGTAGGTTATATTATTTGAAAAAAGTCAGCTTTTCAGAGGAAATAAAAATGTTAGTTTAGTAGGTAGAAATGGAAAAATGCAAAAAAGAAAACGGATGGCATATCAGCACAGTCCTAATGGACGGTTCGAATAAGCTTCTATGTTAAGAAATATCATTAGTATATAATTAATTAAGGATTAATTATTATAAAATTAAAATATATGTATTTTTTATTTTTAAGGCAGCTTATCTTTTTAGTAGTTTAGGAATAGTGCTTGTGAAAAACAAAAAAAGTAGCTCCAGCCAGAAGCTAAAAAGAACGCTACCTAAGGAATATGAAAATATAGCTGTGTTGTTTAGAAATTTGGAGAGAGAATGATACATTGGAAAATTTTCAAGAGCTTGGAGCTCATGCTAGATTTTCTCTAAAATTTCTATGGATTTAGCCATTCCATACGAATTTCAAATGACCCATTCTTCTGTTCTATAGGAGTATATAGGATTTTTTTTTCAAAAGATTCATACCGTACAAAATTCTAAAATAAAAATCCTTTGTTCCAAGGCGATATACATTGGCCCAACAGAAGAGGAACGACTCAAGCAGCGGGCCACACGGACCCATGTTGGAGCTAGGCCGGACACACTCAAAACGGAGTAGTTAGAATTAGGTTGGAAGAAATTATGTAAAAGTGTAGGTAACAGTTAGTAATAAAAGTTAAAAATATAGAGCACATATCGTTTACCTTCGGCTTATAAGCCATAGACAAAATTTAAAATTTAAAATTTGAAGTTAATTTTTAGGTTTCTCATTGTAATTTATTTTTGGTAAAATTGGTTGCACGCCATCCAAAGTGTCTGAGTTTTACTTTACGATAACCATGTCCTTCCGCTAGATCTAGTTTTTTCTTTTTATTTTTTAACTAAAATACGGGAGGGATATGATTATAGTGCACACATCTAATGTTTGGCCTAATTATTTGTTGTTCTCTTATTCATCAAGCAGGAGGAGCAGGGCTCCCGGGATGATCACGGTGAGCGACGGCGCACATGGAAGGGGCATGGCGAGTGGTAGTGCGTGTGGGAGGAGCAAAGCACAGTAGAGCACCACTCCTGCCCCTAATGTAAGCCACATCCCCCTCGCACCCTCACAAATTCACAAATGACCTCGTACCCTCGCAAATTCACAAATGACCATTCTTCTTTGTATAAATTCATAGAAGAGCAGCAATAAATACAACATAAATACAACACCTATATCACTTAACGATGAGAAATCTTAGCCAGACTATCGATATTGTTGTTATAAGGGAAGCTCAAGCTCAATCCTGTTGATGCCACCTAGTAGAAGGCAGTTGATATCATATTCTTGTCAAGTTTAAACATCCTATAAAGAATTATGTGTTAACTATTGTAGTGTAACGATTGTCTCTTTGGTGGTATTAGTAATTCAATTTTTGAACTATTCAATGAAACACCTCTTATGCTCTCTCATGATCTAGATCTCTAGGTGACCAATGCTATCTTTTTTAATCTTAGCTATATGCTCTTTAAAGTACAGTGTCAGCTATATGCTGTAGCACGGTGAAATAGGCTTGGTCATATCTGGATCGATCTAGCTTGATCATTTGCTTGTCTTAGGTGCCCAATCTTTCGATAGAATCGATTTGTCAACGTGTGGACGTTGATGTTTTGAGGCTTTCGATCAGCAGATCGTCTCCTCGCAATCGCTACACCCACGCATCTTGTCGTTATCAACCACGCTCTCACGTAGCCAACCTAACCACGAAGGTTATTGCTCTTGCACACAATCAACGAAATTGGCAAGAAGTAGAAAGAACACAATCAGAATTACATATGAATGTTTAACACACAATGTTAGGGTTCTACAAACTGATCTACCAGCAAAAATACAAAGTGGTAGATTAATCTTAGCAAAATACAAACCCTAAAGGTGATGAATATTGAGTATTAATGAGTTAGAGGATGTGGACGTCGGCCAAAACATGGCCAGCTGAACATGACTTGTTTATAAAGCCCAAAGGGCCATTTGACTCAAACTAGAAAAGTAGTTTTTTTTGGCAATTGCGGATAGATTACAGGTAACTTGGGTACGAAACCAAAACCATATGAAAGTATACTTCATAATCTTTCCAACAAGTACTCGTAGCCTCCGAGACTCCTTTAGAATCAAAAGTTATATTCGTTTGAAATTAACATTGTCTTTTAGTCCGAAACTAAATCGGACTCGCAAATTGAAATTTTCTTGTATTCTTGTGCTATTCTCCATGTTCTTGTCCAAGGTTTCTAATAATAATCAAATCATCACAAGGATTAAATAGCATTCCATTGTTAGAAATATGTCAATGCAAGTTTAAGAACACATTCACCTGATGGTTAATGTGACGTGCGTGTGTACGAGTCATTGGTCCTTGTATCCTTCACTCATCTTGTTGAATATGAGGGACGGCTTGTATGTGTGTATCCAAGAAGGGAGTGTCCTCATCATCCTCCCCCTCTTGATTTGGAGTGGTTCACGACTCAAGTTTATCCTCCTCACCCAAGTATGGCTTCAAATCAACGATATTAAAAAAACATTACTCACACCATAACCTATATGCAAATCAATCTTGAATGCATTATCATTTATCTTTGCAAGAACTTTAAAAAGACCAGCAGCTCGTGACATTAATTTGGACTTGCGCAACTTAGGAAACCTACTTTTCTCAAGTGTAACAAAACAAGATCACCTGGTTCAAAAATAAGTTCCTTTCTACCTTAACTACTAGCAAGTTTATACTTTTCGCTCAATGTTCTCTTTAGTGGTCTCATGTAACTTAAACACAAATTTAGCACGTGTCTTATCATCAAAATTCACTTTTTTAGAAGATGGTAGAGACAATGAATCAATTGAAGCATGAGGGTTAAAGCCATATACCACCTGGAATGGACTTATCTTTGTAGTAGAGTGCAATGAACGGTTATAGGCGAATTCAACATGAGGCAGGCACTCTTCCCACATCTTCAAATTATTCTTAAAAATAGACCGTAACATGCTTGACAACGTAAGATTCACCACTTTAGTTTATCTATCGGTTTGAGGATGGCAAGTTGTAGAAAATAGTAGCTTCGTCCCCAATTTTCTCCATAACGTCATCCAAAAATGACTCAAGAACTTGGTATCACGATCTGAAATAATTGTATTTGGCACATCATATAGATGAACGACATCCCTGAAAAATAAATTAGCAACTATTGTAGCATCGTCACTCCTGTGACAAGGAATAAAATGTTCCATCTTGAAAAATCTATCAACAACAATAAAAATACTATCCCTCTCCCTCTTTGTCCTAGGCAATTTTAGAACAAAATTCATAGAAATATCCTCCTAGGGTTTAGCTTATACAAGTAGAGGCATAGGCAAAGGAATACTTCAACCTTGGAGAACCTTTTAAGAGAGTTGAGAAGAGTTGTAGAGAGAGTTGAAGTGAGAAAAATTGAGAGAAAATTATGAGAGTTTTGAATAACTCTTTTAGAATTCTTAAGACAATTTTGTAAGCTTTGTGAAAGATTTATAAATATATTTCAATCAATAAAATAGTATTTATTTTGGAATTAATTTCCTTGCTCTGCATTCAAATTCCGCAATTTAAATTCTGCAATTTAGATTTTGTATTTAAATTTTGAACTGTAATTTAAATTCTAGGTGTTGTTCCCCTCCTTCTATATTCATGTGGTGTAAGTTTCTTTTCTTTATCTAATTCTCTTGGATTTCATTTTGCCTTGTGATGAAAAGAGAATCAACATCTAATATTGCCTTAGAGCAAAGACCTAAGAGATTGAGGTCCCTAAAAGAGCATAGTCTTTCTGCGCTATTTTTTTTAATCTTTTGAGAGGCTTTGGTTCTTATGATATGCATCCGTAACTTGTGATAGGGTATAAAAACCCTCAACATAGGAATCTGCTTCCTCATAACTACATCTCTAAGGTTGACCATTAGTAGTTATCTCAATCTATTTTCTCAATATCAAAGATTTTGATAACTTAAACAAGTCAATATTTTGCTGGTATTTTAGGGACAAATTGAATCACCCTATATTCACCTCACTCTATAGTGCATCATGGTCTTGCAATTGGTATCAGAGCCCGATTAAAATTATTGTAATCTAACCATGGCAATGAACCATGCTATGGAGAGATACTCTACAAAACCATATGTTTTTTATAGAGGAGATTTTAAGAGTCATCCATAGTATACCTACGAGAGTTATTGAGAGGTTCGAGTGTACTTGTCACTATTGTTCAAGTGGTGTATCTCACTTTTCTTGTCGAGATGTGCACCCTTGACATGACTTGGTAGAGTTAAGACATAACAGAATGGATCAGCATGTGTATCATTGTTTTGGTTATGCTAAATTTGTTTCTACATCTCACGTGAGACAGTACTGGATTCCTAAATATTTTCTCACTAGCCTAGTACTGAATCAGTGAGGGTTGTTGCTTCTCACATGTGAAGCTTTGCAGGAAGACATGAGGACTGTCGGCTTTGATCATATTATTGCGGGTTTATACCAAATAATCCCCCTACCTTATGGTGGCACTTAGACTGGGCTGGTACGACTCCATGTGCTGATTTGCTGCACCTAGACCAAACACTGGCAACTATGTGTGCCTTTTTGTAGCATTTAGGGTAGACTTTTAGATGTTTGCATGTCTTTGTGCTAGTTTAGTCTATATTTGCTGCTCATACACTCTTTCTTTCATTCTGATGCTTCTGTTTTTATTTTACCTGGTCAACATGGTTTGAGGGGAAGTGTGTTCTCTTTTGCTTGTTTGGTTTTTGCTAGCTTTTCTGAGCTTCCTGTTGACTTGCTTTTTGTTAGATGAGGTAGTTGATTTATTCATGATCATGCTTGAATCTACTCTTAGAATGTCTTGGTGCTCCATGAGCTATATGCAGTGACATAGGTCGACACTCAAAGATTCATCTCTTGGAGTTTTTGTGATAGTCTTCTTGAAAAATATTCTACACAATATCTCTTTTGAGCTCCATTTCGATTGCAATTGGTTTGTTCTCGAATATGGAAAAGTAGAAGTCTTACTATTCTAATGAATCTTCCTTAGATTTGTTTTCATCCTTGTGTCTCCATGATTCTTCTTTTACCCCTATGGCTTGCGTTGAGGGGGAGCCCTCTTTTTGCATTTATACCATATTGCATCATGGACCTTTTCTGCATTATAATATATCTTATAATAAATTAAGAGCTTTGCTTGTTATCTCTTGTTCATCTTTACATTAGACATATGTTACTTCTATCTTAAACTTGATTTATTATCTAGCTTACATACTCTTGAGTAGGTTTTATGATCTTGCCATGTTTATTAAGCATGTTGAATGTTACTTAGATTAAAATCAATTTGAACTTAATCCATGTGCAAATGCTTGATCTACTAGCTAGCTTTTTCGAAAGTATCTTTTCATGTGCATGTCTTGTTTACTTTTTCTTAGAAATAACTAAGGTACTTGCATTCGAAATGCCCATGCTTTTATGTTTAAGTCTTGTATCAGTCATGTTACCTTTTCTTACATGTTTCATGAATATATTCATTCACATTTATCTAGGCTAGTGAGTACATTTATGCATGAGTGATTCCGAAGATAGCACAGAGAGTGCCTATAATGGAAATTTTAGATGCATGTCTTGATTGAGACCCAAATGGCCACATCGGATGAGGATAGCATTGTCGACTAAAGATAAAATCAAGAGTATCATCGCTATTGTGCTATATGTGTTAAAAACATGAAAAAGAAATGAAAAGTAAAAATGAGCTTAAAATAACTATGTATTGATGCTTCCTTGAATTTGATATTAGCACGAACTATATGGGTTTATTGTTTTGAGTAAGTATATAAGCATACCTATGAGATTGCTTGCTTCTTAATGTCATTTGCACCCTAAATCGCTAATGAAGTTGAAAACCTGTTGCTTGCTTGTGATACAAACTTGATCTATATATCATGAATCATATTTCTTTCAAGCATGTTTGAGTTAGGTTCAAGCACCTACTTTTACATGACCGATCTATGTTATATATCAATGCTTTTAGATAACTCGCAAAGCTCTTATGACCTAAGTGCAAGTTACATTTTATTTTATGTATTTTTGCTTCTTTTTGCTCTTGATGTCTTCATTGTCAAAGGGGAAGAGATATGAAAATTAAAATAAAGTTGTATTAATGGAAAATCTATCTTGCATTTAATTGCATCTATACTTGTATTTTCTATTGTCACTGGATGTTGATTTTTTTTCACTCTTTCAATATTGACAAAGTTGACTCTAGCAAAGTTCTTTGTTTTTAATTTCCAAAATCAAATTTCAAAATTTTTATTTGGATTACCAATATTTTCATCAAGGGAAGATTGTAAAATCATACGATGGTTATATGTTGTGATGCAAAATTGACAAGAAAAATTGGAACCATGAATTGGTTTGTATTGGAAATTTGGTTAATAGACTTGGCGGTTGTCAGCATAAGTGTGTATAACTAGTGTGGGTTAGATTGCGATATATGTTCTCTACGGTTACTTGATTTGTATGTATACAGGTCCTTGAAGATCAACCTTGGTTAATAGTGGATCAAGACTACGCTCAGAGAGGAGTTGACATCCTGAGTGATCAAGGATGTCGGGTGACAGGGTTGAATACGAGGTGACACATGGTAGACATAAACAATGTGGAGAGGTCTTCGCAATGAGCTTCAGAAGATCAAGTGTGCAAGCGTCAGAAATTTGTGAAAAAAATCAAAGAGAAAATTTGTGGCTCAGCAGTGAATCGATCCAGCAGTAGATCGACCGAGGTGATAGCGTCCCACATGCGCGTAGCCCACGATAGCAGGTCAGCAGTGGTGCAGCAACTCGCAAGCGGAGGTAACCTAGCAAGCATGATGTCGACTCATGTACGCAGCAGCTTAAGAGGTGATAGTGTCTGTAGTCTCAGTTGTGCATACGGTGGCCTTACAACAGCGTGCTGGCGGGAACGCGAAGGTGGCCTAGAAGTGAGCGGTGGCGCGGCGGACAAGCAATGTGCTGGAGCGCTCGTGCCCGTAGAGGCACAGTAATTGGATGGGATCCCACCCAAGACACGCGTCAACAACTGGTTGACGCGAGCGATGTGGCAACTGTGGTGGCTGAGATCTTCTGCAGCTGTGCGTTGGACTATGTGGTCATCCATGTGCCGACGATGTGGCACAATCAAAGCACTCTATTTTAAATCTGATGGCTAAAATTTTTAGAGGGTTAGGGTTTCATCCTAAGGATAATTAGGATATTGTCTTATGAGGCCACCAGCCACCATTGGCGAGCCATAAACAATGGGAGTCTTGGACCTTGGAGAACTTTTTGAGAGAGTTGAGTAGAGTTGTAAGGAGAGTTGAAGTGAGGAAAAATGAGAAGAAATTAAGAGAGTTTTGGAAATATATTTTAGATTTTTTAGAGAATTTTATAAGCTTTGTAAACATATTTCAATCAATGAAATATTGTTTATTTTAAATTAATTTCCTCGTTTCATTTTAAAATTTGTAATTTAAATTATATATATAAATTCCATAATTTAAATTCCGTACGGTATTGCTCACATTCTTCTATACTCGTGGTGCTTCTTTTTTCTACCTCCAACTTTTTTGGATCTCATTTTGTCTTATGATGAAAAGAGAATCAATCTCTAATATTGTCTTAGTGCAAAGGCCCAAAAGGTTAAAGTCTGTTAAGTAAGATATTTTATACTATTTATTTAAATCTTTTAAGATACTTAATTCTTATGATATATATAAAAATCTTTAATTCTTATGATATATATAAAAACCCTCAACCAAGTGCTTATTATTCATAGGAATTTACTTAAAGATTTTACTCATAGCTACATCTTTAAATTAACTAGTTATCTCGATATAAATTTTTAATAGCTTAAGATTTTGATATAGAGTGAATAGCTCTATGCATCCTAATCTTACATATCTAAATGGCCAACCTGCCTAGCGCCAGCCAGAGAGTGCAGGGGGCAGGCAGCAATAGCAGCTTGGCGAAAGAGAGCAGCGGCATCCTAGACCAGGGGAAGAGGTAGATGCTCACCGGTGTGTAATCTTTTTATCTATCCAGATAATTTTATTTGATTGAATATAATAGTAAGCAGGGTAAAGTTCTATTATCCATGTATTATTATAACGGTGGAAAAAATTGTTACCTTTTTCTCCTGACATATTTGAGTAAATAGATTACTAGATACATGACATGTTTAGATAGCTACTAATAGCTACAACTTCTTTTAAATCAAAATATCCCTCTGTAATTATATAATCAAGAAAATAATTAGAAACTGGTAATTCAATCTTTTCAAATTCTTGCCAGCTGGTTACTCATCAGCTATTTCTAAGAATCAAGCTCTTTAAATATGGATATAACCCCACAAATAATAAAACATGTTAGTAAAAGATGAATTGATAGTAGCTCAGCTGTCACTTATAGTAAAATTTATTTACATGAATTTAAGTTTTAGACTTAGTACGAGTATTTATATTTATAGCTAATTATTTTTTTAATGGTAAATGTCATTCCCATCAACAGTGAGTCACTGTAGATGTTTTGGGACATGCTATTTAACAAGCACTTTACGTGCGATATAACCCGACTGAATAGTGGAAGTATTTTTGAGAAAATATGATTTAGGAAATTGTTCAAACGATCGTTTTCACCCTACATATACAACATTACTACATAGGCTTTCCAGTACGTCACATCTGCGTTTTGATTTTTTTTTTGAGACGTGCATTTTGATATTAGGACTAGAAGAATTCAGTCGAAAAAAATATTAGGACTAGAAGAGAAGTTTTGGACCTGGATTTTGCATGTCACCCATGTAGTCAACGGCCCAACAATACACTGCGGGCTAAACCGGCGGTTCGACGCGAGCGCGTTGCGTGGCCCAGTTGCCAACCAGCCGCCTCTACCGCCGCATCCGTGCCTATCCTCTCCACCTCCTCTCCTCCCCATCTCCTTTTTTTTCCCCCCCAAATCACCCCTCCGCCGAAACGGGAGCTCTCCGCCGTCGCCGCCGCCGCCTCTCCCTCAACCCTACCTCTCCCGTACCCATGGCGCTCTCCCGCCGCCTCCTCCCCCTCCTACTCCGCCGCAGGGCCCCTTCCGTTTCCTCCCCCGCCCGTGCGCTCTCCACGGCCGCCGTGACGGCTGATCCTGCTGCTGCTGAGGTGGAGGAGGCGGTGACCATCAAGGGCGTGCGCATCTCGGGGCGGCCGCTATACATGGACATGCAGGCGACCACTCCCGTCGACCCGCGGGTGCTCGACGCCATGCTGCCCTTCTACCTCTCCCGCTACGGGAACCCGCACTCCCGCACCCACCTCTACGGCTGGGAGTCCGACGCCGCCGTCGAGGATGCCCGGGCCCGCGTCGCGGCGCTGGTGGGGGCCGACCCCAGGGAGATCTTCTTCACCTCCGGCGCCACCGAGTGCAACAACATCGCCGTCAAGGGCGTCATGAGGTTCTACCGCGACCGCCGCCGCCACGTCGTCACCACGCAGACCGAGCACAAGTGCGTCCTCGACTCCTGCAGGTACCTCCAGCAGGAGGGCTTCGAGGTCACCTACCTCCCCGTGCGCCCCGACGGCCTAGTTGACGTTGCGCAGCTCGCCGACGCGATCCGCCCAGATACCGGGCTGGTCTCGGTCATGGCAGTCAACAATGAGATCGGCGTTGAGCAGCCGCTCGAGGAGATTGGCCGCATCTGCCGGGAGAAGGGCGTGCCCTTCCATACTGACGCCGCCCAGGCGCTCGGGAAGATCCCAATTGATGTGAACCAAATGGGGCTTGGGCTCATGTCTTTGTCCGCGCACAAGATTTACGGGCCAAAGGGCGTGGGTGCTCTCTATTTGCGTCGTCGCCCCCGCATCCGTGTGGAGCCGCAGATGAGTGGTGGTGGCCAGGAGCGTGGAATCCGCAGTGGTACGGTGCCGACGCCTCTTGTTGTTGGATTTGGTGCTGCTTGCGAAATTGCAGCAAAAGAGATGGACTATGATCACAGGAGAGCCATGACACTGCAGAAGCGCCTGCTTGATGGCATCCGTGGACAAGTTGATGATGTTGTTATCAATGGAAGCATGGAGCATCGGTACCCTGGTAACCTGAACTTGTCATTTGCATATGTTGAGGGGGAGAGCTTGTTGATGGGTCTAAAGGAGGTGGCTGTGTCCAGTGGTAGCGCCTGCACTAGTGCCAGCTTAGAGCCCTCTTATGTTCTGCGTGCACTTGGTGTAGAAGAGGACATGGCACACACCTCTATTCGCTTTGGCATTGGTCGTTTTACCACTGAGGAAGAGGTTGACAGAGCAATTGAGCTCACCGTGCATCAGGTGAAGAAGCTTCGTGACATGAGTCCACTATATGAGATGGCCAAGGCAGGAATCGACCTCAAGAGTATCCAGTGGGCGCAGCACTGAGGCAGCTTTCACTTAGAGCTAATCCCTGGCTTCTTTTGAGGTGTATGGAAGGGCACATATATAGGTACATGGCTCTTAGCTGCTTTGTGCTATATCCTGTTTTATTTCATAAGAGAGATATGTAATTACCATGGCTGCCATTCAGCTGCTAGAGTAAACTTGCACCCATCAATCTTCAGATAGTGAATTTGATAGGATACTTGTGACACGTTTTGAGCATATATTTGCACAACGATTTCTCAGTGAAAGATAAAATTCAGAACAAGGCAACATCACTGTGCAGACATAGTCATTTTTATCAATGTATCATTGAGGTTTAGCTAGCGTATGTGCTAAACTGCGGAAAAGAAATGTGAAGATGTCTTGCTTCCAGGATATCAACACAAGAAAGTTGCCAAGTTTACCTTTGTTAGCTGGATTTCATTTTTCTTGTTGTTTTGAGTTTTTCTGTTTGACAATAGTATTAGATGAATTGCTGCAATTTCAGAGCACGCTTTGCATCCTTTAACATGCCAAGTATCATAGATTGTATACCAATTGTCCCATGGTAAAACCTGGCTGCATAATAATATGTCCATATATGACTGTTGGGTATTTGGTTGTTGTTGATGTTCCAATTTGCCTGTAGTCATCTGTCAGATCTTTGGACTATCCGTTCTTTAATGGCAGAAGCTAGTCAATGAGGAGATGTCACTATATCTCGTTTGTTAAAACAAAAAAAAAACTGCAGAACAAGAGAAAATTAGTGTCCATAGGTTATGCAGCAACGCAGGCTTTTTGAACAAAACTGGCATGAGGCGGCACTCCATTTAGGGCAGTGGTTTTAGGCTATTTGTCTTCCATAAATTTGTTGATTTTTTTGTCTTCTTTCTTCATTTTTTGTTGTATTTAGTTTTGTTGTGCATACACCTACGACCGTAGTTTCAGATCTATGACATTCAATGTTCTGTCTAGCTGGACTGTAGCAGAACTATTATTGGTTACAAGGTTTCATTTTTCTTATGAAACATTGATGTTTATTTTTGTTTGCCAATAGTTCGTTATCAGTTGCTGAAATTTTAGCATGTATTATTTTGAATAAATTGTATCCACGGTACAACAACTTAGCAGGTGGGTGCAATTTAGTGCAATAACTTGAAAAGTGAACATGCTAGTACAACAACTTAACAGGTGGGTACAATATAGTACAAGAACTTAAGAAGTGATCATAAGGTTGCAACAACATGAAAGGTTGGTGTGATTTTGGTACAATAACTTAAAAACTTAACTTAGGAAGTTAGTGTGTTAGTGTAACAACCTGATTATTTCGAGATTTTTTTTGCTATACACACATTTAGTTTCTAGGTATTTATTTTGTCAATATACTTATGTAGTTTTGTATAAACATACTTAATTTTTATCATTAATTAAAAGTCAATTAAATATTACTATGTAGAAAATTTTGTATTTTGGTTGAGATTTGAGAAGGTGAAGAAAAAAAAAATCTAAATCAGTGGTGCAAATTGAATGAACGTAATTCTTATAGATTATGGCCCTGTTTGGCATAGCACTGGATCCAAGATTTCTTCGAGCTAAGTATTCCTAGCTCCATAAATCCATGTATCTGGATCAATTCTCAATTTCTTATACTAGATCGTATCCACCTGACAAGATGTTGTACCGTGGGTACAGTTTACTCTATTATTTTCTTCGACTGAATGAAAAAACCTTATCACAAGACAATATCTTGCTGTTGTTTTGTCCTGATTGATACCTTGCTACACCGATAATATTTTGCTTAGACTGAATGGAAAAACCTTACCACATGACAATATCTCACTGTTGTTTTGTCCTGGTTGAGACCATGCTACACCGATAATAGTATGGCAGGGTTCAAATTATACTTTGCAAATTTAAGTATTTAACCATTTCAATGTTCGGAGTAAAAGGTTACTTTGTCCTCAATGTTGTGCCTGCTGTTCATTTTAGTTTTGTAACTTGGTTCTCTCTCTGTATGTGTGTGGTTTTGTTATGTATACATCTATGACTGTAATTCTCTACCTGGACTTTCTGTGCTCCATGGTACATTTAGTTTGTATTACTACTGCATTGCATGGATGCACCACATTAGTTTCACCGAACTTAGTAACTTACTAATCTTGTCTGTAACACTGCTCTATCAGGCCCTTGGTTTTATAGTGGCAACTTTTGAATTATTACGTTGCTTCTTTTTCTACACCATAATTTGAATTCTTTTTCTAGTCACTGTCCTTTTCTGGAATCCTGTGTGTTTGTTAGGTGTTCCTCTTCGGTGTGGTTGTTTTTAAATGACATACTTCATTAGTGTTGTTCAAATTCTGCCTCTTCCTGTCGACTGATTTATTGAAGTAATTTGATATTTTTGTGTGATTTAATTCATGATATTTTAAAGGCTCAGATAAGTATTTAATCCTCAGTTCCTCTCATGATCCTCCCATAGAACACTTCAAAATTAAAGATTTTTCTGTTATATTATCTTAAATGATATAGATCATCCTATGTTATGAAGATAACTAACCAATAAAAAATTATGGAAAACAATTTTAATACCAGAAAGAACCACAAATGGCATTTATTTATGATACCTAATTTGGTGTGCAATCAAATTATTTCAGGCCTGTCTGGTATTGGTGAAGACATTTGCGTGCGAAGGAACCACTGTACATCTGTTCACTTGCCAAGTTGCCAGCACTCAGGCTGGGAACTGATGTTTCTGCTAGGTTAGCACTTGTTTTCTAGCTAGAATACCCCAACACGAAATAAGGAAGCTTGAGTGGTACTGTATTGCCTGAAACTCTTAAGATACAGTTGGGGTTAGCGGCATGGTGCTGCTAGGATGTAGTTTGGTGCTCACACTATAATTTTCAACACACTGGGTTATCTTTTATTTTGGTACCCTAGCAATCTTGACATGCTATTCCTCTCAAGTCTCAGGGAGATACATGTATAAATGCATTAAATATTTAGAGAGTTGTCTTTAATCTGGGTACTACATACCCCTAAAATAACATCACTATAGTTCAACTTCTACACCATTGATCGCAAATCCTTGCACGTTCTGCACACAGTTTCCCTACGACAAAGCTGCAGCGCCAATCTATGGGCATGCTGCATGCACCACCTCACCTCGGCCCAGTGACGTTTTGAGGGCAAAGCATGCCACTTGTTGTTTGGAACCACATCAAGCCATCGAGGCACCACGGACTCTCTGAATGATCGCTGCCTGTGTTGCTGATAAGTGATGGGCATCACGTGTGGAACTGTGGGCCATGCGTCTGTGCGTTTTGAGGAAGAGGAAGAAGATGACAGAAGGCATCACACCGGGTTGCCGGAAAGAGATGCCGTTGAGATGCTGGATCGTTGGTTGCACGCTAACGTCGCCATTTTCCCTCTGAATTTAAGGCGGGAAAGTGGTTAGAACAGATAATACTACTATTAGACGGTGAGCTGGATCGGTTGCAAGGACCTCGAAAATAGGCTAAAATGCATATGTACACATTTGAACAAAATCAACTTAACAACACATATTTGCTGACGAAGAAAAGGAAAGCATGATAGTACAAAACAATGTTTCAAACAAAACGGAGTTCAAGAGAAGAGCTGACCAAAACTATTTCCTCATGTCTACTCAAGTATCTCAAAGTGGTTTCCAGCGTTATCAGCCATCGTACACGCTAGTTCTCATTCTCCATTTTTATTGAATGTCCTTGACAAAATTAAAAAACATGAGATGTATTCCTCGGCCTCGAGATTTTTATTGAACGATCCAAAAGGATATATTCTTGAGCATCCAAATCAGTCCATTAGATCCTTTGCTCCCTGTCTACACCACTACAGCCCACACCAATCCCTTTCTTGTTTTATCTGGACATGCAGAGTACGCTATTCCTTCATTTATTCTTCCAAAAACAAAAGTGAGAGTAAGTACCACAATATCACTCAACATAGAAAAATAAAACCAAACTGTGTTTTTTCCTGTTAAAAAGAACCTGAGCTGTGTTATAAAGAAAATGGTAATAACAAATTGAGTTAATTTCCCTGTTCTTTGAGTCCGCTATGTTTTACTTAAAAGAATTAACATTCATTTTAGCATCCAGAAGCTTCATGCATAAATCCATTATCATATAATAAAGATAGGGCTAACAGGAGCCATTACATTTGCTGTAAAAACATCCAAATTACCTTGTATATCAAAGAAAGTGGCATATTTGTGTTATTTGATCAAAGTAGGACCAGAGTTGAGATTACTTGTCACAGAATGTATACACAGTACAGTGTATTTATAAGGTCTCCTTTGAAATGAAAAAAAAAACAGAGAAGTAGGAAAAAATATATAATTTTGACAGGGATTTAAGTGTAAAATAGAGGATTATAAAATACAGAAAAAAATTTAAAAATAATCATTTAAAATTTTTGAGGTCGAAACACTTGCTAACATTTCTATAAAATCTCTATACGATTATTCATTCCATATGAATTTTAAAGAAAATAATAGGATTTAATCATTTGTTTCAAAAGCTTAGGGATTGAAATCCTCAAAGTTTGCTATGTTTTTCCTACAAAACAAAGCAAGAGTTATATATCAAATATAGTCCTTTCAAAAATATGCAATATAGCACTGCGCAATTGTGTGAGAGATAGAACTAGTCTCTTTCATTAAAAAAAAAGGTATGTCATATTTATATTACAGTATAATGGAACAGATAGACAAAGGTAGTGTTTTGATCAGAAAAATACAATTGGAACAGAAATATAAGTCGGATAACAGTATAATACAACCTTTTTAATCCAACCCTGATTTCTTAAACAAATTACAATCGATTTCTTAAAATGAATTACAATGGATATCAAGGTGGAATTCAATGTAAAACATGAATAAACTAATCATAAATAATCACACTAATCAAAGCAAAATGCTTTGGTCACACTTTACCATGTTACCTGCTGTCATTGCACAATCCATCTCTCTCCTAATTCCTAAACTTTTGGAGAGGGGGAAAGAGAAAATTAACTTTAGCAAAAAAAGAAAAAAACCGCACAACCTCCCTCAATGAGAGAAATTTAACTATTTGTCCTCTTACGAAACACACTCTTCAAATACCACTTTTAAAATCAATCTTATATATTTAGAAATAGATGAGTCCTTAATTTTTTTTTTCACTTTCGATAATGTGGTACGCCAGCTCACCTTCCGGTGGAAGGCAGGGGTGAATTATCCGTTTTGTCCTTGTGAGGCCCACAAGTCAACCATTCCTCTCTCTCCACTTCATCTCTCTTCTTTATGTTTCAACTCTATCTATCGCCGAGCACCGCACCGACGAGGAGCTCACTGATGTCCTAGCTATCGACCTGTGTCCTCTGCTTTGCACTCACTCGCTATGCCAATGCTCAATCGCACCAATACCGTCTTCCTCACCACCGTGAATTCAACGTCACTATGTTGCCCTTCACATGTCACACCTCCTTTCGCCACCGTCGTAGGTCGTCCTACCTAGCCTTCTCGCCCCTCCATCATTAGGAATGGCAGGAACATCGAGAAGCTATGGTTGTGGCTAGGGACTCGGGCATTCTGCTTGGTGTCAATACTTCAAGCTATGGTTTAGTCAAATCCAACATCGTAGCTGCTCTACCTCTTGTGCCTTGGACTCCTTCTTGCTGCCGCAAAGGCCAGCATTCGTGGCACGCACGGACGCTACGAGTGCGCTGATATGATCATTGTGCTTTGTTGTGCTCAGTGGCCTCACACTCTTGGCACTCGATGTTGTTCTCGTTCATCTAAAAGACAAGGTGGCGCGCGGCGGGAGTGCCGCTAGAGAGGGAGGTAAGGAACAAGACGAGGACATTGCTTGGTAACAGTGGACTCTTGCAGTGGTGTGGGGTTAAATGTGGACTCTTGTAGTGGTGTGGGGTTAGATGCTGGCTCAATAAACTCCTAGTCAATGTGGAGTAGAGGTTATGGTTAACAGCGATGACGTTGGCAAACTCCCGTGGGTTGATGGCTATGACAGCGGTGAGCACCCACGGTTCAATGGCTATGGCAGCAGTGAGCTCCTTGTCGGTGTGGCTTTAGAAGGAGGTGCGATATGTGTTGGACAATGACAACAAGCTCCATCTCGATAATTGCGAAGGTTAGAGAATGAGATAGATGAAGTAGAGAGAGGGGATGGGTTAATTTATGGAGCTTATAAAGGCAAAATGGACAATTCACTCTGGCTTTCTACACTGGCAGGATGAGTTTGCACAACAGGTCGTGGAAAATAAAAAAATATTAAAAACTCATCTCTCTTCGATAATAAATATATAATGATGATTTTAAAAATAATATTTAGAGAATGAATAATTAAATCAACTAAGGCAAGAAACCAGCAGGCGTCCACCGCACCGCACCACACCACCCTCTTTAAGATCCGATCTGCCCCCTCCCCTCCTCCGCCTCCTCCGCCTCACGTTCCCCCACCTCGAATCCCACCCACTCGCCGCCGCCCATGGCCGAGCCGGGCCGGACGGTCACAATGCCGGCCTCCTCCAAGGCCCGCGACGACGGCGCCTCCGTCCGCATGATCTCGTCCGAGGAGCTGCGCAAGCACGCCTCGGCGGGCGACCTCTGGATCTCCATCTCGGGAGACGTGTACGACGTCACGGCGTGGGTGCCGCACCACCCGGGAGGGGACATCCCTCTCCTGACGCTGGCGGGGCAGGACGCCACCGACGCGTTCGCGGCGTACCACCCGCCGTCGGCGCGCCCACTGCTGCGGAAGTTCTTCGTGGGGCAGCTCGAGGATTACGCTGTCTCGCCGGCGTCCGCCGACTTCCGCCGCCTCCTCGCGCAGCTCTCCTCGGCGGGGCTGTTCGAGCGGGTGGGGCCCACGCCCAAGGTGCAGGTTGCTGGGATGCTCCTCCTCCTCTGCGCCTCGCTGTACTGCGTCCTCTTCTGCGCCAGCGCGTGGGCGCACCTCCTCGCGGGGGGCCTCATCGGGTTCATCTGGATCCAGTCCGGGTGGATGGGCCACGACTCCGGCCACCACCGCATCACCGGCCACGCCGCGCTCGACCGACTCCTGCAGGTGCTCTCTGGCAACTGCCTCACCGGCCTCAGCATCGCCTGGTGGAAGTGCAACCACAACACCCACCACATTTCCTGCAACAGCCTCGACCACGACCCGGATCTCCAGCACATGCCGCTTTTCGCCGTCTCGTCCAAGTTGTTCGGCCTCTGGTCATACTTCTACGAGCGCACCTTGGTGTTCGACACCGCGTCCAAGTTCTTGATCAGCTACCAGCACTGGACATTCTACCCGGTGATGTGCTTCGCGAGGATAAACCTTCTTGTGCAGTCGGCCCTGTTCTTGCTGTCCAAGAGGAAGGTGCCCCAGAGGTGGCTGGAGATCGCGGGCGTCACTGCATTCTGGATTTGGTACCCAATGTTGGTGTCTTGCCTGCCCAATTGGTGGGAGAGGGTGGCGTTCGTGGTTGCTAGCTTTGTGATTACCGGGATTCAGCATGTTCAGTTCTGCCTGAACCACTTCTCTTCAGAGGTGTATATCGGCCCGCCAAAAGGGAACGACTGGTTCGAGAAGCAAACAGCTGGCACGCTCAACATTCAGTGCTCCCCGTGGATGGATTGGTTCCATGGTGGTTTGCAGTTCCAAATCGAGCACCATCTGTTTCCTCGCCTCCCGCAGTGCCACCTTAGAAAGGTTGCGCCGTTTGTTCGTGACCTTTGCAAGAAGCATGGACTGCCTTATGCTGCTGCCTCATTCTGGCAGGCGAATGTGTTGACATGGAAGACATTGAAGGCTGCTGCATTGCAGGCCAGGAAAGCCACTAGTGGTACTGCACCAAAGAATTTAGTTTGGGAAGCCGTGAACACTCATGGATGAAGGGGATCAATTGGGGCCTGAGGCAACTGCTTGTGTTAAGCCTTGTGTGCATTCAATCACCTCATTGCTTCTTAATTGTGTAGGGAGATTGTTCTTTTTACCCTTACCCGTTGGAGTTGGATCGGATTTTTCGTGTTGGCAAGTGACTGTCTTTGCAGCTGAAGAGTGGGTTCATGCTTCAATTGTCTACCTGTTCTTCATGTATTAGATTTCCTATTCTTCGGATTGTCATGGTAACTATATCAATAGTACTTGCGTTATATTATGAACTTGTGGCTTAAGTTTATATCCATTTCATTTTGCTTGCGTGCCTAGATTGTGGATGGTTGAATGAAGTTGATGAAACTGTAACCTTAATGAATGGTTGGTAATGTTTTCTGGTACTCCTGTAATTTTTTTCTATTGCTACAGCTGATTGGATTTGCACATTGGGAGTGCTCCAACATTTAATTTTCAATCCAGTAGAGTTAAAATATTGTATTTGCCAATGCATGTCTCTAAAATGACTAGTTCAAATAACAGATATGTCACATAAAATGGTTCAAATAACAGATAGGTCACATAGCTACCTGTCTTGTTTCTTCAAGTTCTGAAGGGTCGTTGATCTTTTTTTTTTGAAAGAGTCTGGCGATCAGATTTGAAATCTGCTGTTGGATTAACCTAAACTAACCTTCAGAATTTACTGTCTCTCCGATTTGATTTTGCGATCATTGTTTCTGTTAATCTTCCGCTTGTTCCTTGTGCATTACTACACAATAATTTCAAGTTGCAGTTATGGTTTACATCCAAGAAAAAAAATCATGATTTGAACCTGATCTACAGGTCTGTAGTTGCCAAGAAATTTTTATATTCTATTTCTGCACCACTTGTTTTGTGCCCTGACCAGCTTTGCATTGCTGTACAAAATACAGCCATTTCTTTGGTGTTTTTGTCCGATTCTTAAGATGTCTCCCTGGCTTTCTGGATCTTGGACCATGGCCTGTCCGACGTGATTCGCCACTGGTGGTTAATAGCTTGCAGCACATGTGAGATGTCCTTGCATACGCATGCCTTCTGTCTTCTTGCATAACAAAAATAGTTCTCTAATATGTACACCTGGTTCCATGTCTAGTTCCATGTCAGACATGCTCATATGTGTTGTGTTTGTGAGAATACACACCTTGGTCTGTGTATCCCAGAATTTTTTTTACTTGAATTCTGCACAGAACACTGTATCCCAGAATTTTTTTTACTTTCAAGGGGCACCTAACATGCAAACTAAGATATGCAAAATATTCTTTGATTGGATGTTTAACTCATGATGGAAATGTAAATTCTTTCCATTATTAAAAGAATATGACAGAAGTCGTTAAACAGCCTTGAAAGTGCAAGCTTATCATGATCTTGTTGAATTGGAGTCGGAAGTAGATTGAGTTCATCTGAGTTATAATACTGGTATGTGCATTGCTTCCTGAGAGTCGACTCTACGGACTATGGAGTACAGAAACAAGAATACCGTGGAATACTCAATACTATGGGTAATGGGTTACTACTTGCTGCACACAAGTTTCAGTTAGCAATTGAAATTGTTTGTGTCGGCAGCTTGCAAGCAAACAATGGATGCTACTTGCAAAGGCGCATTATGCTATCTTCTGAAATCAAATCGTGATTTCTCATATCACACATTAAAAACCTATAGATATGGATATCCTTGTAGTATCATTATAGTCCTAGAATGGAGCAATTTGGAGGAAATTTCGTAGAAATTGTATACTGATTTATTCCTGTGATCAAAGCATTCTCTTTTTTTTTCTAATGCTTCTGCTGTTGCAAAGACTCATTATTCTATGGCCCACCCAGAGGCGAAAATATCTCCAGACATGTCTCGCGCTTCAAGATCAATCTTGGAATAATCATGTACACTTCCTTTTCTTCGGTACTTGTTGAATAAGATTCTTTTCTTTTTCTATTTCATGTTCTTGGACAGAGGGCATCGAAAACGGCCATGGCTAACAAAGGTTCACAAGTGACAGCTTGTGATGTGCTTACTAATTCTGGTTCTCTATAATATGATCTGATCTAATAATACAATATCATTTTCTACATCATTTACATGTCTTTAGAAAATACTCAAACGCTCATTGAAAAGGAAAAATACAGAAAAAATCTCTCTCCTCTCTATGCACTGCCAGGTTAGGAGTTGACAACCGCCCCCTAGAAGCTCTATTGATAACCAATAGGTTCAAACAAATATGATAAAAATTAAATTTTAGTTTGATTTTTAAAAAACTTGGGTGGGGCTCGTTTGGCGGGGGTTCGGAACTGTCCTCCCGGCACACAAAACAGTATGATTAATTAACTATTAACTAAAAAAAATCTAATATAATTTTTAAAGTAATTTTTCTATAGATTTTTTTAAAAAATATATATATTTAATAGTTCGAAAAACATGTGCGTAAAAAATAAGAAAATAAAAGATAAAAAGCGGAGAAAAGAAACACACCCTAAACGGTTTGTAAACGCAGGCTGATAACCGCAATAACCAATTTGTTATAGTTGAATTTGAAACCCTGCCGTTGCTAAAGACTATCGTATGTGCAGTGTGAGTATGTTCGCGCCGGGTTCTGACGTGAGCACGCCGACGTCTGGGAGGTCTGCTTAGCTCCAGTGCAGGCCAGTCGACTTCTCTCCGTGGCTTGAGGTACATGCGCGACGGTGCGGGTGCGGGTATGCTAGTCAATTTAACCCTGCAATTGACAAGGAGGTGAGGCAAACGGGTCAGTCGGACGACGGGCCGATACGAGCCCTTGTTATCGACTGGCTGCCGATAGGATCGAGTTAATCATCGGTCGCGTCCGGATGGCTCCTGCTATCGGCTGGTCATCGATAAAAATCGAGACGCTCTTCCATCGGCTGGGGATCCGATGTAGGCGTATGTAGACAAAGGATAGGATGCATCCGGGTGTAGTGGACGCGAGATGCTGATCTATCAGCCGCAGAGCTGATAGAGATACCGGAGTGTATTCAGAGAGTAGCATGGCGTCAAACCACCAAAGAATGATCTGGTGCATTAAAAATATAAGCACTTGCAGGGGAACTTATAGCAGACCCAAATGAACTATCATGTTGGGATGAAACATGAGCCTCCAAATTATTAATATCAACAAGTAAATCATTAATATTAGTACTTGTGATCTCCTCTGGATTCAGAGGAATAATAGCTTGTGCTATGTCATCTTGAGCAATGTGTGCAATAGACTGAATGACCAAACAATTCAATCCCAGCTCATATTCACCATCCTCAGCTTGATACTCACAAGTTTTGAGATTCTCATCTGCTAATACAGGGATATTGTGCTCCTCCTCTTCTTCACTCTGAGAATCATAAGAACCATCGGCAAGTGCTATAATTATGCACCTATTGGGGCATTCAGCTTGCTTATACCCATGCCCACCACACTTAAAATACTCAATCTTACTTGGGGCTGCAGCAGCAGAGGAGCTAAACTAATTGGAACTTACAGCTTTGCCTCTGGAATCAAAATGTCTAGCAGAAGTTGAAATTGAACGAGAAGTTGCACGAGATGAAGGTGTGTGCACCCTTGACCTGTGCTGCTGTGAATGGCGCCATGGAGTAGAACTATTAGGAGCTGAAAATGACGCACGGTTCTTATAAGATTCAGCAAGCTGCCTTTCTGCTCTTTTTGCAAAATGTAGCAATTCATGCATAGTGTTATAATTAGTCATGTCCACCTTGTCTGTGATTGGTTTATTAAGACTAACCAGAAATTGAGCCATCGTTGATTCCTCATCTTCAATGATACCGGTACGAAGTAGACACATTTCCATTTCCTGAAAATATTCATCCACACGATGACCTTGGACAAGACGTTTCAGCCTCAAATGTAGCTCACAAGAATAATGTGCAGGAACAAATCACTGCCTCATTTCTCGTTTCATGTCATCCCAAGTAATACGATCATGTCCAACACGGCGAAAATCAGCACACACTTGATTCCACCAAGTGATTGCATAACTTGTGAACTCAATTGCAGCAAGCTTTGCTTTCTTGATAGGAGGATAAGTATATAATCAAAGATCTGATCAACCTTGGTCTCCTACTCAAAATAATCATCAGCACTTTCCTTTCCGTTAAATTTTGGAATAGACACTTTCACTTTGCTTAACCATCATCATCACAATGATGACGGCAGTCACGATAACCATGATGGCCACCATGCCGATGATCATCCATGTCGGACAACATATCATCATCACCATTATAATCTCCTCTACCTCCAATAGGAATGTGCCGAGCACGACCAAAATTAGCAAAACCAAGACCACGCCCACCACGTCCACGGCCAGCGGGACGACGCCCTGCCTCATCATCCTCCTCAATGTCATCATCCTCATTTGGTGACGGTTCTCCATGTGGCATGTTCAATTGGAGAGTTTGGAGCTGCTGCACCAAATCATTTATTTGTGTACGCAACTCTTGAAATTCCTCCACCGAAACAGCGCCATATTAGTAGAGGGGAAAAATAGGACAATATATATGTGGAATCACTCCTCACCACTTTCTGAACAAGTTCTTTTTCTTCCTGGAAGGCCAAGAACCGAGGCAGCAATCTGTAGTGGAAGAGTGATTGTACCAGAGACGATGGTGCAACAGCTCGCGATGCTTTGGGTGGGGCTGGGTGGAATGTATGGACACTGCAATCTAAAATTTTAGTGATGCAAAATCGAATAATAATCCAAGAGAGAAACACGAGGCAAAGTTGCTAATCACCAAAAAAATAGGTGCAAAGGAAAGGAGCAAGGTAAAAGAAGTGGACTGAGCGAAACAATTGGCACCAATCAGACTGCTGCTCAAACCCCTTGTTTCTTGCAAATACGTAGGCGTCTCTTTTGTTTCTGAACATAATTCTTTTCTTGAACTGAAGCACTCTTTTTTTTGTTTTTTTTACTTTGTTTTTTTTTCCAGAACCTCTTCTTAAACAGCATAAAACTTTCTATAAGGGTGGCATAGAATGACAAACAAAATATCGGTGCCGATTATTAGGCTAATTTGGAAAAGCAAGGGTGGGATGGGTGGGGATATAATTTTTTTTGTGTGTGTATGTTTCAGAGAGAAGAAGAATAGATGAAAGGTAAAAGTCTGAATAAAAATAAAGAAAGAAGGGAAAAAAGAATGAAATTCAGATTAGGGGAATTCAGACCAAAAGAAATCAGCAACTAGACAAGTCTCAATGGATCAAAACTCGAAGCTGCAAACTAAATTCAGATGCGAAATTGAAATGATAGGTATATAATTTGTTGGTGGTGTGGCTATTTGTGGATTATAGGAAAATGAACAAACTATCCTACCAAAAATAAGAACGATCCTACCAAGTTAACGGAGGCTCTGATACCAGATGATATGCACACGTCTATGGGTCACGTGTGATAAGTAGTTATGGCCTGATCTTCTCGAAGGATCCACAAACTTGATAACTATCGCTGCGTGACCTGGTGAAGAGACAATGCACTGCGAGTCTGCACGCACGACGAACTACCAAGACAATCACCCTTCCACGTACCGATGAAGCCAGCCCACGCAATCACGCCGTATAGACGTGAAGGCACAAACTGGGTGAACCACAGAACGGCGTTCTACAACTCCCTCAGGAATCGAAAGAACAAGTTTGCAAGCCTCTCAAGACTCACGTGGAAAGAAGAACTCAAAGAGTTTGTATTTCTAAAAATGGCAGCCCAAAAGTCCCTTACTATATCTATTACATGGATATATATAGCACTAGTGGAGTCTTTAGTTCAGATTAAAAAGTAAATAAGAACATGCAGTAGGGAGTTGTAGCACTTCTTTTATTAATAGCGTGGTCTCATGCAACTCTTTGGATGGTTGGTATTCTTTTGCATGCTTCTTCGTGTATGTGAAACAATAGCTTGGTTGTTAATTGCCTTCCTAAACATAACAATTAATTATTTTGCACAGCCACAACTGATCAACTTAGTAGTTGAATGGTCCATCTTCTCTATGCATGTCTAAGCTCCTTGGTACATATATTTGGAGGGCAGAAACCATTATTGCACTCCATTATTCCTAAGAACATTAAAACAAGTACTCAAAAGCATAGGATCATCCAAAATAATTTGATTATTTAGCACAAGGTTAGCGTTCACCTGATAATGCATTTCCTTCTCTAGTTGTTTAGCTCTGCTCCTTATAATTGGACCCGCTATATCAGATGCAACTTCATTAGGATGTGGAGAAGAATTGATGCTAGGGATGTCCTTATTATGCGGGATCCCTCGATGGAAGTTGTGACGGTCGTTCATCGGCTTTCCAGCCGATGAAGCTTTATGCGAAGTGGCGAGGAATCGTATAAAAGGGACCGGCTGTAAAGCCGATGCCGCTCTAGATATGGCAGTACAAAACCCGTTGCCTGCCGTGATGACGCCGCTGGCACTGAATCTTGAAGATCAGACCTAACCGAGATAGTACGAGACTAAGGCCAACGGCGATGGGACAGTGGACGCCGGATCAGTTGTGCTGAAGGAAAAGTGAAGCAAACCCATCGGCTAGCTAAGCCGATAAGAGGACGTCTCTTTGAAGACAGGCGCACATTGGCTGGAAAGCCGACGCGCTTGGCGTGACGCTCAAAGAAAAGTCTCTGAAGACCTGATGCATATCGGCCAAAGAGCCGATACGCTGGGCATGATACTCAACGTATAGATAACTTATCAGCTAATACTCTGATGAAATGTTGTACTGAGACCTATAGGTCTAAAGCTCATTTTACCATCGGTGGCCTTATAGGTTGAACCTAACCGATGCAGCACGAGACCGACGACGGCAGAGAGAGTTTGATAGACCGATAGATGCTGCACGGACATGATGCGATACATTCTATCGGCCTAAGAGATCGAACCTAACCGATACAACCTTTGACAGAACGAGACATATCGAGATAGTGGTGGGACTTACCCCTTCGCCGGAGATTAGACTTAACTGATGCAGCTCCGAGTCGAGAGCCAGACCCCGCCGGTAAAAACCTAGATGAATTAAGGTGATGATACGTCGAGATTGTATAGATTTGAGGATTGAAGATATTTTTCATATTTCTAGAAGGTCTATATTTATACTCTAGGTTTACAAAGTCTGATGTGTTTATAATAACCATCGGACGCTATTTTTTAATAAAAATAAAGTAAAATATTTTAAAAAAGTTAACTACCTAACTAAATCTTCTTATCCATATAAGATAGTATAGACTATCCTACCGTGAAGTATGGCTCTTTCTTAAACTCAATCTTATCTAAATAATCTTTTATTTTAAGACTGAGCTTTTTCTTGTCTTAATTCGATTGGCTTCCTGTAGTAATAGTACACTTCTGCGCTCAATCCGATCGTCTTTTCAATGGTGTAAGATGTGTAGTACGTAGGTTTGGAGGCTGGTTCCAAACCGAGAATGGGATCTGGTGATCGTGAGGCAGGTGGCGTCAGAAGGTGGCAAGTTGGTAGGAATCATGAAGCATGGCACGTTGTGACAGTGCCTCTCTCGCCATGGAAATACAAATTTCAGGTTTCAAACCGTGGGCACTACACCCATAGCTTATCCCTGTTCTAAAGAAAAGGGAAGGCAACCGTGGGCTGCAGTCCATACATGACACATCCATACGCAGCACCTGAAGTGAGCTGTAGTGTGGCTACGGCCTATGGTAGTAGTTGGTACAACAACTACGAGCAACTTATCAATGGAATAGACAATTTGCTAGTCCGTACGTATAATCCATCTATCTATATCTATATTAATTAAATATTTTTAGAGCTCCTACGTTAATAAAAAAGATTCAAAGTAGATCGTATTTTTAGAGCTCCTACGTTAAATTATAACAATTATTAAAAGAAGAGTTCATATAAAAATACCGTTTGCTAATTATGTACTGATCTATCCTTTTGTAATCGGATTAAATCTATTTACATATGGTCGACATAAAAAACGTTAGCTTGGCATGTCTAAACTGATTGATAAGTCCATTTCAGCGGCAGCGGTGGCGGCGGCGGCGTGCAGAGGGTCACGAACCATTTGTCCGATGCAGCGAAGAAGGCGTTGTGTCGATCTCACAAGGCGGAAGGCCAACAGCGACTAGCGGTGCAGCGATCGGGATAGAATTAAGCAAGCACTAAGGTATACAACGCTCCTAGCTACTCTACCACTTCAACAGATCGTTATTCCCAGCGAAGATAACTAATATATGACCGCCTCCTATTACGATGTCAGGTAAACTTACTGATAATTTTCTGGACTTAACAATCTATCCCCGTTTCCCCCCCTTTTTTAACCATCGAAATTCAACGGGTTAACATCGTCCCTGTTTGTGTTTTTACAAGATTAGGTGCTGCATGCATGCAGCATAAGCTGAAGATCTATATGTACATCTACAAAGGCAGATTTGTTTTTTGAAATTTCACCAGGGATCTATAAAGCAGATTAGCAGAACTTGGTAAGAAGGTGATCATGGATTCATGGATGAGTCAAGGCATTAAGGTAATTTACAAGCAAACCAGGTTTGAACACATTTTTACATTTATGGTCGCTTGGGTGTGTTTTTAATAGGATTCTGGTAAGATCAGGAGTTTATCTTATATAAGTGTAGTATGCATGCGTAGTGATATGTATGTGTGTGCATCTTCTATATAATCAGAAAAAATATAAATTAAAAAAATACACATTCATAAAATTATAAAATCATCCCAGAGCAAAATATCATGACCTTGCTAAATTCATAATTAATATCATGACTCTCAATTTAGTTTTTTAAAAATTTAAATCAAAAGTTTGAAATTAACAAGTAGTAATATGTACCTGATTTGAAGTATTATAAATAAAAACCATTATAATTAAAAAAAATATACTTAGCACATGATTACAATTTTAATGTTTATAAATAACTAACAAAAGCCTGTGCAATACACGTGTTGGTGACTACTATCATCTAATTCTAGACATAGCATGGAAGAGAAATAACACAATTTATTATCTACAAGATAACATTAAAGATAAGTAAGACAGTGTCTTGTTTATGTACTATCCATGAGAGCAAATTAAGGTGGCTTGCATGTTGCCTAATATTGAAGATAGGCTTTCATATAGATAAAATAATGGGAATACGAATTATAAATTTAGGAGCTCTCAGTCTTGGCTAGGGCTTAATTCTGTTAAAGAGATTATTGTAAATCCTGAAGCCGATGATGGAAGGTAAAAGACTTGGATTTTGTCCTCCTCCTTTTATCTTATGGAAAAAAAAGCAGTGGATCTGGTAACTTTAAAGTATTATTTAGTCGTATATATCATCGAAGCATAGAATTGATTGTCCATTACCCACTTGAGGCATAGCCTTGAACCATAGCAACTGTTCTCAAATTTCCACCAAAAGAGCCCCCTTTTCTCTCTAAAAAGGGAGAGGCTCTATCCACTAGCAGTCTGGATTTCTATAGCTGGACCCATGAAGAAGAAAAGGTTTTTGTTCAATTGGACAAATCGTGGGGTGCCATAACATTATAACCTTTCAGAAAGTGAATAATTTCATTGCTCACTATTTAATGAATGTGTCACTATGGTCTTTTAGATGATTTAAATAACATGGCCGATTTGAAAGATTAGAACATGTAGAATATGTTGGTTCACATGTTATAACAAAATGAGTGGATGAATTTGATACCGTAGCGAACCCTGCTGATTAATGATTTAGTTCATGATTATACAATTTGTTTTTGTATGGTTATTCTACATATATTTCAGAATAACTTGGCTGATCGGTTTATGGTTAACCCATTTCTTTTCAGATATTTTCCAATTATTCAAGGTCAGTATGGTATTTCCATTTCCTTGAGCCATATCATATTTACTCTGTTTTGATCTGTATGTCGTGACTTGAAGCTCTGCCTGTGTAAAATCAAGATGTCTTTCTCCTTCGTCTTAAATACTTCGTGCGATGCAGAGAAACAATTCATTTGTGTAGGGCAAGAACACCCTGTTATTTTACTGTAAATTTTTTTAATGAATATGGTGTACTGTTCTATTTAAATGTATACATTGTGATGCATGTCACATGCACTCTTTGTTGTCTAAAAATTGTCAAATTTCAAAATACATTGCTTAGATTAAACCATGATCATCCAATTTTGGGCAATATATTAGTGTTATGTTCTCCTGACATAAAAAATACCTGGCATAGAAATCCTATTGTTGCTACATACGTTTATTGCAATTCTGACCCCTCAATTAATTCCTGATCTGTGTGATCCCTTGGTTTACCTGTAGTAATATGGTTGGTTTCAACTGATAACGTTGAAGTGTCACTTTTGTCTTTTAGACAATTATTAGCTTCCTAATGCTGATCTACAAATGAATATCAATAAAGTGAAACAGGAGAGCCCATAAAACAGTAAGAGCATTTGTTTTGTCAAATTGAACCGAAAAGAATTTCTCGATGGTTCTTTCATTAATATTTACTATTTAGTAGTTCCCCATCAATCATGTTTACTTGGTTTCTTAAATCTACTGTTCTCCTGCTATTTCCAACCAAAAAGAAACAAGAGAAGAGTTCTATTATCAACAGTATATCAGTGTTATGCTCTCCTGACATAAAAAATGTGGGACACAAATCCTACTGTTATTTCCCCCTCTTATTGCAATTATAACCCCTCTATTAATTCCTGATTTCTGTCCCTCGTAATCAATTTATCAAGGTTGGTCATTCGAGAGCCAGCCAAAACTACCTACTTTAGCGACATGGACTCGAACGACGAGGTCCGTGTTACCAAATTAGTGAACACAACTATTCCCACTCAAAGTACGATCACAACTATTCCTACTCAAAGTACGATCACAACTATTGTCTGCATGTGCTGCACACTTGGTAGACTAACTGCATACTTGCATATGATTAGCGATCAAATTGTACTACTTGCAATGCACTATTGAACACGGAAGCATGCAATGCTTTTGCTCTTGGAATTTATTAACCATATGTAAAATTATATCAAATCATTGAAATTCACATTTTACATAATGTGTGCTGTTAGATTGTTCAAAATGTTTAATTGGTAAATGTAATTCAGATCAAGGCTGGATTTGCTGAAGGTTAGGATCTTTTGTGACTGTCAAGTCGGCCAGGGGGAGGAGCAGATCTGCGTGCTTAAAAACATTGGGCCCAAGTAACTTCCTTAAGTGAAGGCTTCGGAACAGAGGGATGCTTATGTATCAAACTTAAACTAAAAAAAATACATCTATTCCGAAGGAATGCTACGAAAGACAATCCACTAAGTTGCTGTAGTAGTAACACAAGTGCAGTGATTGCAGGGTTTAGCGTTATGTGATTACCACTATCCCATCATGACATTTGGGATCCTGTATTTTCCACGGTTTTATTTATGCTTTCAGTTTGGTATTAAAGGAGAGATGTATTAAAGGATAGTATAAAATAAAAATTATTTATTACGCACATCAGCACATCATACGAATTAGGGATCATGTACCGTTATTATGAGACGCACAATATAGTGGAATGAGGGTTAAAGAAACCGATTCAACCACGCGCATGTAGTAGACGATGTAGTCAATTGTTGTGATCCTGATGTCGATTAACGTCGCAATGAGTAGCACCTCCACTGGTATTTACACGTTTAGGGATAGAACGTTGATTGTGGATATACTAGCACTCACAAGCGGCTAAAATTTATTTTGGTAGGTGATGGCTAGAGTTTTGTTCAAGGTGAATATAGGTGCCTATTCTAGATTTTCAGCTTCACTATATATATAGGCTTCCTTCTTGAACTTAGGGGACCATGGTCCAATAGATATCTACTCGGATCTCTATCTGAATTGAGCTATTATCTGAATCACATTCAAATAAGTATTCCAATCCGTTATTTTAACCCATTAAGCGTGAGACCCTATAGGCTCATGTATATTTTGATCGCGATGCCTTTTTAGTTACCTTGTTAATAGCGATCTCTAATAAAACATATTAACCCTAAAATATACGTAAATATCATATCGGCTAAACTTGTAGTACTCTCATGTACGAATCTTTTTGTCTTACGATATCAATCGAGTTTATGATAAAACTTATATCATTCTCTTAATAGTTTAATCACTCTCTCAATTCTATGATAGGTTATAAAATTATGATTGACTCTTTAATTACCTTAGTATGGCTATACACTTATATGCCCTAGAGATATCTCTCTCATAGAAGGAGTAAATTCTATTTTGATCACTCATGTAACCCGAAAACTACTTTTATAATTATCTTGTTACGGAGTAGTGTTTGATAGTTTTTAAAAAAATTATTACGTATGTTAAAAACTATAATGATATCCAGTCTAAAGAATTAATTAACTGATAACATATAAAATATCTATACTATCTCATAGCATATGTTTAGTAAGATATGCTCATATTATCGATTTAGTTTCTCCATACCATAATCTGAGAGACATGATCATCCAGCAATATATATGCTGATCTTATGATTATATTTTCTCTTATATAATATATGATTAAAGATTATTTAAAAATATCAATATATAACATTAGGAGTCATATACTTGATCAATAATAATAATATTTATTTTAAAAAATAAATTAATATATCATAGTATGTGATATATATTATTATTATTGTTATTATTACCTATAGGTCATATCACTACAACATATCCATAATTTTTAGATGTTCATGTTCACAACAATGAATTTTGGATGGATAATTTACAAGTTTAATTTGATGTTGTTTTGTGCAACCACATTGAGTTTTCTTAGACTTAGTGTATATTTTATTTCATTACCACGCATAGGCACCCAACTCTGGTAAACACTAAAAAATCTTTAAAATATGAGCTATTTTAAACGACCTAAGAACCGCCCCTCTCCCCTAAAAAAAATCGAAGGTTTGATTAACAAGCCTTCGGTCCTTAGTAGAACTTTTCTCACATGAGGTGAAAGTACAACGAGCCAATGCGATATCACCATGCCATGATATATGGATTTTTTTTCAGGGTGCTCCAACATTGTTTTGAACCATCCAATTCGTGTTGATCCAATGGTTAGGATTCCACTTACCTCATCGGAGGTAATAGATTAAAAAAAGAAAAATAATATACTTCTAACTGTTATTAAGAAACGTTGAAGCCTATTAAGTAAGTAATTAATCAAATAATCCCATCTACCATAATTTCAAATTGGAATTAGGCACTTTATTTTTTTCAACTTTGTACATGTTTATATCATGAATGAAAATTTTAAATTCTATGACCAAATCTAGCATAATTCAAATTTGATGTTCTGGTATCCATATTCGTCAGAACGTTCTGATGAATATTTCAAATACTTTGTCTAAACGACATTTAATTCATTTCAGCTATCTGTTCGAGCCAGAATCTCGCGCGCCCTGGTGCGAACACACCGACGTCTGGGAGCTCTGCTTAGCTCTAGTGCAGGTTGGTCGGCTTCTCTCCGTAGCTCGAGGTATGTGCGCCGGGGGCCATGGGGTTCGATCGGCTCCGGCGCGACGGTACGGATGCGGACGTGCCAGTCAATTTGACCCTGCAATTGACAAGGAGGTGACACAAACAGATCCGTCGGACGGTGGACCGATACAGGTGCTCGCTATCGGCTGGTTGCCAATAGGATCAAGATGGCCATCGGCCACACCTGGAAGACCCTTCGTTATCGGCTACTTACCGATAGGAATCGGGAAGCTCTTCAATCGATTGAGGAGCCGATGAAGACGTGAATAGGTGTTGACGAGGGATCAGCCGCAGAGCCGATGAAGGAACCGGGGCGTACTCAGAGGATAGTAAAGCGCATAGGATCCCTCTGAATAGTCAACGGAAGTCGTAACAATCATTCATCAGCTGGAAAACCGATGAAGGCACATACGGATTGGCAAGGAATCATATTAAAAGGCACGGGCTGTAAAGCTGATGTCGCTCCGAATATGATAGCACGATGACCCGTCGCCCGCCGTGACAGCGCTATTAAAACCGAACCTCAAAGATCGGACCTAACCGAGACAGTACGAGACCGAGGCCAATAGCGATGATACGGAGGACACCGGATCAACCGTGATGAAGTAATGACAGGAGCGAACTCATCGGCTAGCTGAGCTGATGAGGGCACGCCTCTATGAAGGCGGGAGCGCATCGGCTGGAAGACCGATGCTCTTGGCGTTACGCGTCAAGGGACACCTCTAAAGGCTAGTACGTATCGGCCGAGGGGCCGATGCGCTAGGCGTGAAGCTCAGAACATGGAGAACTCATCGGCTAACACTCTGATGAGACACTGTACAGAAAACTATAAGTCTATAGCTCCATCTACCGTCGGCAGCCCCGTAGGTTGAACCTAACCGATGTAGCACGAGACCGATGACGGTGAAGGGAGCTTGATAGACCGATAGGCCCTGCACGGATGTGCTGCGATACATCTGATCGACCTAAGAGGTCGAACCTAACCGATGCAGTCTTACATGGAGCAGAACATATCGAGATAGCGGTGGAACTTACCCCTTCGCCGGAGATCGAACTTAACCGATGCAGCCCCGTGTCGAGAGCTAGAACCCGCCGGTAGAAACCTAGATGAATTAGGGTGGCGATGCGATGAAGTTGTATATTGATCGAGAGATAGATTACATGTCTTTAGAGGTCTATATTTATACCCTGGATTTACAGAGTCCGACACGTTTACATCGATCGAACGTTATTTCCTAACAAAAATAAAGGAAAATATCTCTAAAGAAGTTAACTAACTAACTAAACTTTGCTAATTAGATAAGATTATAATTTACAAAGATAAAATATCCTGCTGTGGATTTCACGGCTCCTCCGTAAACTCAGTTTTATCTGGATAATCTTCCAATCTGAAACCAAGACTTTCTTCGCTATAATTCGATCGGCTTCTTCACTGTAGTTATCGGACATCTCTTAGCCAATCGATTTTAATACCATCGGACTGTACAGATTTTGGCATTAACACTATCCTAATTTTAAAATTTTTAAACTGCCATCGATTTGATTTGTAACGTATAAACTTTTTGTTTGTATGCATTTCAATTTCATACTCTTACTATGATTTTCATGGAACATAATTTGATTACCAACCGAATTTAAATGACCAAACTGAATAGTCTTTGAAATAATGAGCGTGCAGACCATTTAAAGGATTGGACGTTGGAATTTTATTGGAACACTGATTTCTTGCATGTGGTTAACCTTGGAAAGGATAATTATGCTAATTAGTGGTCTCCTTTTCTAGCTATCATCAATTAATTAGGTGCTGAAAATATATTTACCATTAGAAAAGCAAATAAAAATTTAACGGTCAAGATTTATCATTGGTTATTACCACCCTAGAGGTTAGAGGGAGCACCTTAGAAGAGCTCATGATATATTGGCTTTGTTATAGAAGCAGTCTCTCTAGATGGTAGAAACGATACCATGAGTAGTTGCTGACGGCGATAGTACTACAACAAATCCGAGCGATTAATTTTAGTTCACAGATTAATTATTGACATTATATGCCCTGTATTTGGCCGACTTGCTGACCTCCCAACCCTACATTCTACGGTCTATTGAACGCAACTCAAAGCGAGACACCTGATCGTGTTAGATTGTTTTCAGTCTTCACTGATCTGATCGTGTTACGGTGTAAGTTTGTTTCAGTCTTCGCTGATCACCTCTTGCTCTCACTTTGTGTTGTAGTAGAAGAGCTGCTCTGTCGCGTGTTCTGTGTCATCGGCGACACCATCACCTCAATTGCACTGAACTTTGATTTGTTCAAGGAGAGGGACCCGAACTTCGGTTGTAGAAATAGACATGTCAGTTGGTCGAGAAGAAAACGATGGCACTGATGAGTTGACTCAGGTCAACAACCATCAGCTTTTTAGATTACGTACAGTAGCAACCCAGGAATCGATAAAAAAGGACCAATAAAATGCTATTTTCATCTAGATTCAGTTAAAAGTTTTAAAATTCCGGCCATTAATAATTTTTTTAATATGTAGTTTAAAAATAAAAGGAAAAAAATGTACATATATTTACCTCGAAAAATATTACCATAACATTATAAACTTATTTTAAATAAAATTGATGACTGAAATTTTAAAAGTTTAATTAAATTTTATTTTAAACGTCAAATATTTACCATGGAAGAGAGGAATAAAGAATACTTACCAATCAATTGCAGCTTGCAGGAACCGATATAGGACACACGAGGCCTGTAGCTTGGGTTCATGGCTAAACTGCTGATGGCTCTTGGGCTCTTGGCTAGGAACTGACAAAGTTATACTGCTAGAGTGACTATAGTTCTTCTTTACTCTGCTTAAATGGTAAAAATAAAGTACTACAAAATAGGTACGGAATATGTCGAAAAGAATTGGTAATGTAGGGTACATCACTTCAATTGCGAAGATGGCTAACTTGTTTTTTTTTTTATAAAAGAACTGCAAACATATGTCGTCATAGCATGAAACTTTGTGTGGTGTTTGATGATATTGTACCCTGTTCCACCAAATATTTCATACATTTATTAAATGGCTAGTTCTATACCTTCCAACCGCAAAGTACTAATCAGGCTCTAGTTGCAGAGACTAGTGTTTAGACGTGCATTTAACTCAACTGCAAATTGATAAGCAGCTTTCCTTTACGTTGATATATACACATACATCCATGCAAGAAGATTCAGTCATCTGTAATTAGAGGTTTGGTTTGGGAGCGTGGTCGTCGCTCCTTTGTTGTTCTCAGTGTCTTTGTCTTTTCTTCTAGCTATATTTTTTTTCTTATATTAGTAGGTGACAGCCCACGAATTACGGCAAGAACCGAAAGTGCGTTACGTACCTGCAAAATGTAAGTCAGGCCTCATACATTGATGGACGATCACAAATCCTTTCTTCCTATATAATTAGTACCCACTACAAATCATTTATTGCTATAAAGCTCTCACCATAGTTTGCCACCTCATCAGCATGTATCAGCCATCCGATCAATTGTAAGTTTAACTGGTGTTCGGTAAAAACAATCGCATGAAGCCTGGACGACCATGTCCTCATCCGCGCGACCGTCGACGCCGCGCCTGAACCAAATGCCTCGCTTTCGGGCCCATTCAGTTGCGAACTTGCGAATCCGACCGACCGTCCAAGTCCACGGAAAGCGAGGCGCGAAGCCCATCTCCAGGAGAGCAGTAGCTATAGGCCTAGGCGTGATCGCGTGAAATTTTTTTAGTTATATATTTTTTTATTAAATATTTATAGAACTATATTTTATTTGAAAAATTTATACATATTTACCCAATACTCTCTGTGAGAATTTTTTTTAAAAAAAACACCTTACCAAATGGTGTAAAATCTAACGTTGGCATTAACGACAGACTAGTGGAGAGTAGAAAATTTATAAGCAGCTCGCTCTATTCAAAAAATGTTTTTTTTATAATAAGGGACCGCATGCAAAATACCACATAGGGTGCGTGAAGGAGAGGGGGCTCTCGTTTTTGTTGGTGGCCCGCTTGCCGTATTTTGCTAGTGTATTTTTTCTTTCCAGGGACCACTTACGAAATTGATAGATCCGTTCGTGGGAGGACAGGGGCTAGTAATTTTGTAAGCAGCCCCTTGCCCCTCTTGTTAGGGCGCATTTTTCACAACCGTACTTTCAAAAGAAAAAAGATTTTGTATAAATATTTAGAGATTTAATTTTAAAAAAAATAAGGAGTATATAGAAAAAATAATTGAGATGATTGAATTATGTAAGAAATCAGTGTTAAAACTAAGTAATCATTATATCATTAATTAGAGGGCCAGATCATTAATAGGTTTGCACACGAATATTATTTAGATAATAGTAAAAAAAAATATTATATGGTTATTGAGAGATTTACATGTTACGGATAAAACATATATGTAATATAAATAATACAACTAATATGTTATGTACACCTATTTAAAACTTATGGATATCATCTATCATCCAATTATAGTCACTCGTTGTTAGAGTAGCCGACTTTTCGCTCATACTCTACTTTAGTTTGCATATATTCTTTAACTATATGATTCTCGTAGAGTTATATGATAATTTCTTTATGTCTATCTATTATTAAGGTGATAATAAAATTAAAATAAATTAGAGAGATGTATAACGCACTTACAACGAATCGACATCAAGAATGTTCGGACAAACAAAGTATCTTCTAATAAAAGTATTGTTAATTATTGACCTCATCACTGGTAACAATCATTATAAATACACTTAGGACACTCTTGCCATAGAAGTAGTACAGGAGATTGTAGTCTTTAGTCTAAATATTCGACTCGTCGACATCATTCCTACTCCTCTTTTCACCTCATATACTATTCATTTAATTTTGAGAGGGAAAATCAATGGCCCTCGGAGAACCAATGGTTGGGATCAAATATTGGATTTTATATATCAGCCCACTGAATGAAGTTACACATCCTTTCGTGAATCTAGGAAAGAAAATATTAGTTCAAAAAAAAATTGTGATAAGCAACAATTGAAAAAACAAGGGCATATAATCTATACCTCATGATAATAGTTTGGGTATTAGAAGAATCTTCTCCCACGAGTGTTAGATTCCTGAGATGTCATAAACTGACATCGATTATCACATATACAAAATGAACGGTTACACTAAGGTAGAATTAGCTAAACCAAAAGATCCCTTCTCTAGTCTAGATCCTTAGTGAAAGCACGCTTAGCAGTCATTGTTCTTTAATACTATAGAAGATAATGTGATATGACATTAACACATCAAAAATTGGCTATTGGGTTGGGTTGAAAGTGACGTGACAGTTACGCGTTGAATGTTGGTTGGCATCATTGAGCGTTGATTGTGACTTGGCAAAAATGTGCACACTAATGAGTGAAGACATCAAAAATTAGTTGTATGCTACCAATAGTCATGCGCATATAATAATGAGTAAAAGTGATGTGGTATTAACGTATAGTAAATGATATAGGTATGTAGAGCCGAATCAATGAATACAAATCAATATAAATAGTAAGTAAAAATAGCACAATGCACTACTAGCCCAGGGCTTGCCTTCTACCCTTCTTCATTCTCCTCCTCTGCACTCGCACGTGACCCTAGGAAGAGGTAAGGCGATCCGTTGGGACGCCATGACTAGAGCGGACCTGCTGCATAGGAGTTGAAGCATATGGCTCCTATTTATACATTACAGAGCTCTTGTAAACTAGGAGTAACCGATCACATCTTGATATATTATGAGGTTATTGTGGTTAAAGGAGTCGTGTGCCCATTTAGAGGTGGACTGCCTAGATCTGCCCATGACTACGAAGATTTGTGACATTGTAGCATGGAACCCTATAAGAAAAATAGTTGAGCAATGAAAACTAGCATATCATGTATTGAATAGAAATATGTGTCATGTGAAAAACATGAAAACCCTTATGTAGATGTCCCTGATCCCTATGTCGATATCTCCACTCCCTTTGTCGATGTCCCGACTACGGAGGAAGCAAGGTTGTCGATATCTCCATTCCCTTTGTTGACGTCCCGACTATGGAGGAAGCAAGGTGCAGTGTAGCAAAAGCTATAAAGAGTATACTTTATTAACAACAGTGTTGCACGGTAAGAAAAAAGTAATATATTTGAGCGGTGGATAGCCAAAGTTACCTATGGGCTATATTCCTATAGGGTGGACTCCTGCTAGTGCCATTGTTTTGGGAGGAACCACATTGGTGACATGATAGGTGAGAGCATGGAGGATAGTGCACATCTTGCTCAACCTTGCGAAGGTAATCCTCTGCTTGTCCTCTGTCAACACAACCTTAAGTTCCAACTGTTGGCACATGGCCTCAAGCTTGTCGTCAATCTGCTGTGCAGTGTTGACCTATTTTAAATGATATGTCATACATAAGAGGCATAGCATATTTAACTGTAATACGGAAGATTGATTGACTCATAGCGTGAAATAAGTTCTGGTTGCGATGTCTAGGGTATGCGTCTCACACACCAACTAAGTGTGGCTGCGAAGCGTCAAGAGTGAACATTACGCGCGTGTGGGTATGAGGCTAGTACCAACTGAGGTACACTAGTTATGATGGCTCTATGTGCTAGCACTACTCCTCAATGACTTTCTCAGTCGCCAGCAACTAGTCGTCGATGTACTTCTGGAGACATGAAACCCACAAAGTACCAGCTACCTATCCCTATTGATTATACTTAGTTACAAACATAGTGTTAAAATATGTATGAAGCATACAATCGTATGTTCAGTTTTGTATCAATACTTACCAGTGAATGTCGGTCGACACAGTCGGTACAATTGGTGGAGGGTATAGCTGATGTTGACCGAATTATCACAACACATGCTGTGGATAGCTTGACAAAGATGTCGAACACCTTTGGCCAGGTCATCAACCAGTACACCTAGTCACATGTGCACAGAGTAAAAAATCCACTTGGTGTATGAGCCTACAAAGGGCCTACGAGTACTTGTTGGAATGGTTTGTACGTCTACTTTTAGATGGTTTTGGTCCCACTTAAAAATTTCACCTGAGTTGCTCGTGATCATCAAACCAAACAATGTACCAACTTCGTTATGAGTCTGTTTTGCACCCTTGGCCTTGCAATTGAGTTTTGGTTGGGTGTCCTATATTATGGACAACCTCCAATCTGATGCAGCTCTTAAATAGACAACCTTTGTCATTCTCCAGGTGTGGATTTTGCTTAAATTATTCTTCCACTTTATAGTTTCGCTACTATATCAGTTTATTGAACCTCAACTTCATGTGCTAAAACCCATTCCTCTCGAACTCTCTTGTCCTCCTCCCTAATAGTGCCATACAAGGCTTTCTTGCCTGACCAGCTCAAAAGCCGCACCATCTTGCGAATGACACATAGGACCTGGGCTTAGTGAGAATCACACTCCACTACCCATCGTTGCTCGTCCTAGTCAAATGCCGACGAGCTTGGGATGAGTCTCTCATCAGCAAGCCCTAGAATCAAAGCACACGTGTGTAGTTCATGGTCTCATTGCATCACCATCACATCACCATCGCCGCTGGCACCTTAGCAACCATGCAATTCAAGCATGGTACTGATGGTCCCACCCAATTACATTTATTTGTCAATATGGGAAAAACATGGGTTGTGAAAGCTTTAAAAACCCAACACGTGGTGTTGGTGGTTTGTGAAATAAAAATAGTTAGCAAAAACTCACGAAGCAAAGTGGGAAGCTTTATATTCGTATATAAGGACTGATTCTTTAAGGAATTGCACTAATTATAGTATAATGTGACCACACGGGTGGTATGAGACACTGCTACCTAAGTAATTTGTCAGAACATGTCATATGCCAATAGATGAGGAATGCCGACATGCAGAGTGAGGTGACATGCCCAGATTACTAAGTAGGGAGAGGATAGAGAAGCTTGCTAGGCTACTTAGTTGAGGCGGAGAGTGATGGAATTTATAAGCACACAAAATCAAATTCTTGACGTTGTTTGAGAGTGAATTGACCCATCTATCAAGCATGAAGTATATCTGAAATGGCTTTGAAAGACCTTGTCACAAATCTCTCCACTTGGCTAGCAAGGGAGTAAGCTCGCGCTATGTGGGTAAAGTGTGTACCTCTGTAGAGATGAAAATGTTCGAACAGCTGCACCCACAGTCATAGGTGAATGTCTTGTGTAAATTTGTTTGCCTATGATTTATGAAAAAGATTTGTGGTTTTAGAACTATTACAAGAATCGACCTTGGTGGATGATAGATGACCTGAGTAGTTTGAAACAAGCATGTGTGACCCAAGATGTCGACCATCATCATAGATTAGGTTTCCCGAGGGAAAGCAATGTGTAATAGAGATTTTGGATAGCTCAAAGAGCTAGAGAATTGAGATATGAGATGGGTTGTTGCTCAGTAATTATGGAAATGTAAAGAAGCTATTTAAGAATGAATGAGTTGAAAGCCGCCTAATGGCAAGTGACTTTAGATCGGTGTCGTGGTCTGATAAACGGTATAAGAGTGGACTCCACTATTAGTTTAATCAACTAATGCATGATTTATCTACATGAGTTGTTAAAAGGTAATTCATAGACAAGATCGAGGCGAACGCCTCTTTCTGACCATATGATAAACAACCCACACTTAATGTTTTTAGAAAAAATATTTTTAAAATAAAAGTTTATGAAATAAACCCTAGCCTCCCTTTAAAGGCTGTATATTTCATTTTCCCAGTGACTTGTTAAGTACATACTCAATCATTATTTTTCTCTCCTCTAGGAAGATGATGTTGAAGATTGTGGTTTCTTTCCTACTCCCAAGGCGTTGCTTGTGGATTGGGTTCTAGCTACGTTAAGTCTCACTGTTAAGACTAGGCATAGCACATTGCTAGGCTCAGCTAGAAACTCAAACCCAACATGTTGCCTAGGATCCACCATGGCCTCAGCTAGACGATGAGTACTGCACTTACCACTTGAGGTCTGGCCATGATGTAGAGAAGGATAGATGGTGATGTGGGATACTGTTCAAGTCTTGTAACACTTGTTTGGTCTTTGAGGCCCACTCGACGCACCCTGTCTACTTAGTAACTTGATGCGCAGGATACCTCACTCTCCAAGCTTTGATGTTAATCACCCCAAGGCAGCCATGCACCTAGTAAGGAGCTACACATCCTTGAGGCACATCGAGAAATGAGTCTGCTCAATATCATGTATCCTTGAGGTTGGCCTCAATCCCTGACTTGAAACTAGTAAACCAAGGAGCTTACCGGCTAGGACCCCGAAGATACATTTCTCTGAGTTAAGTTTCATGTGCGTGCTGTGGAGGTTGTCGACCATCTTTGCAAGGTTGCCGATAAGTGTGTCTCGGTCTTGGGTCTTGATAACTATGTTGTCAACGTAGGCCTCAATATTGCAACCTATCTAAGATTTTAGGATGATGCGTATTGCACGCTGGTATGATAGGCCAGCATTCTTTAAGGCAAAGGCCATGTACACATAACAATAACTCTCCACTAGGGAATAAAAGCAGTTTTTTCTCATCCTTTCTAGCCATACAGATTTGATGATATTCAGAGTAGGTATCTAAAAAACACAAAAGGTCGTACTCTACTATGGAATCGAATATCTGATCAATGTGGGGGAGAGAAAAAGGGTCTTTAGGGCATGTCTTATTAATGTCAGTGTAGTTGATGCACATCCTGAATTTGCCATTTACCTTAGGGATAATAAAGGGATTGGCAAGCCATTCTAGGTGAATGACCTGATAGATGACGCTAGGTGCAAGTAACTAGTCGACCATCTTACGAATGAATAGTTGGCACTCGAGAGCTTGTCGACACACATTCTGGCAAACAGGTGGCTCATTAGGGCGCATAGTGAGTTGGTGCTAAATCATCTCCCTGGGGATCCCGAATATATCTGATGGTTGCTAGGCAAACACGTAAGCATTAGCCTAGAGAGATACGATGAGTGTGCTTACCTATTTTGGGCCTACCACTAATCCTAATGGCCCTAGACCCACCTTCACTGATGGCGACTTCCTTGGTGGGGATGATGTCCCTAGTCGCCAAACGTAGCTAGGAGGCCGAGGGGCCTGAGCTCTCTGTTTGAGGAAATTCTTTTTGGTAGATGGCATCAAACTCATCGAAGCATTGCTCCATTCAAGTAATGGCCCCATTGATGTTGCCGAGTATGGTGATTGTCCGATAGGCCTAGGCATATTCATTGTCAGGTGTGTATAATGCACTATCGCCATGAACTTGTTGAGTGTAGGCCACCCCAAGATCATGTTGTATGGGAGATGCTAACTGGTGATGTTAAAGTCAACAATCTCTGTCCTATAATTCCCCTAGCCTCCAAATGTAACATGCAACTTGATGTACCTGAGGGGCATGAAATGGTCCGAGGTGATGCCATAGTACGACATGGATAGCTTAAGGCCATATCACGATGTGGACAACTTAAGGTAGCTTAGTAGGATCTGGAGATGCTCAAATGCCTTTGAGGAGATGAGGTTGAGACCCACACCCCCATCGATGAGGACGTGGGCCACCTTGACATTGCTAATCGTGGGGGAGACCACCAGTGCCAGCTGCTCGGAGCCCATGACATTTGTGGGATAGTTGGATTGGTTCAACGTAATCGGGGTGTTCAACCACTTGAGGCACTAGGTGGCCTCTAAGCTCAGGATGGCTGAGCCAAGCATGCCCTGCAAGGCCTTGATACTATGGTGTGAGGGTTGGGCAAAGACGCCGTCGTACAAGGTTGCAACAATGCGCTCATGCTCTTGGAACCTGATATCGGTAGATTATGTGCCCTCAGCACCACCAACCTTGGCGGCACAATTTTTGCGCTCCTTGCAGCACTCAGCCAGTGCCTTGACCATGTGACACTTTGTGAGGTCATGTCATTCGGTCTGATGGATCTTGTACCATTTGCCTGATGGAAGGTCTTTATTGCCGAAATCGGTGTGAGGTGGGTTACGCGGCATGTTGTCTGCCATGATTATGAACTCCTCATGGAAGCACTTCTTCTTCTTCTTTCCATCGACCGAACAAGAAGGGACTACACTATAATCGGAGTCATGCTTAGGGGAAGGAAGATGCTACACACGTGCTTCCACCATCATGGTGTACTTGCTGGCCAACACAAAGAACTCTATGGTGGTTCCAAACTTGTGCATCGTGAGTTTCTCCTTGGTCTGCTCGCCTTGGACCCCGCTACATAACACCAAGATGACGACATGAGCCTGGATCCATGGAATGGTATTGCGGACTTGGCTGAAACGCTAGATGAAATGCCTCAACATTTCACCATAATGCTACTGGACTTTGTAGAGATCGAACTCTATGTTGGGTTACTTGTAAGTGCCCTAGAAGTTGACAATGAATTAATGGCACAGCTCGCCCCACGATGCAATGGAATTCTATTGAAGGTTAATGAGCCAAGAGCGGGCCAAGCCTTCTAGGATCACATCGTAGTAGTTGGCAAGGGTCTGCTCGTCACCTCCTACCGCCTAGATGGAGGTGATGTAGATATAAAAGAATTCTCTCGAGTCGATGGAGCCTTTGTATTTGTTTGGGACCACTAGCTTGAACTTGGCTGGCTAGAAAACTTGCCAGAGCTCCTCGGTAAAGGCCTGACAGCTAGCATCATAAGGTGTGGCATTAGAATGGGACATCGAGTGCAAGGGCTCGTGCTCAAGGAATGATGACTATAACAGGGATAGCCAGGGGATGTCTGGTCCTCGATGACCAAGTTATCTTGGCGCCGTTCCTAGGCACGCTCGAGTGTGGCTCGGACATCCTTGTTTGCCCTCCACTCATCAAGGCGATGATAGAGGTCTTGGCAACCCACTAGTCGTGAGAGAGTGGCCGAGGGTCTTGGGTTGCGCACATGGCCCTAAACGATGTCGATGCTGTGTGATGGTTTATAGAAACATGACGATGAAATGGCCCTAGAGCCACTGCGCGCACTGTTGGTATTCACCAGGTGGTGCACCATGCCAACATGATTAGCGACCTCTTACAACCACCTACCTTTAGGTGTTTCGAAACCTACCACTTGGTACGGGGCATGCATGAGGACTGCCAACATAGCAAGTAGAGTGCTCCCTAGGCTTGCTCCCCCGATGTGCAACTGGCATCAGACCAGTGGCTAGTGTTCTTTGTCCAGTGTGGTAGCCACTGGCTACTCTGTTTGTTAGGGATGTTCTTGACATAAAGGGATCGACTACAACTATAGTGCTAGGGCTAGTGCCTCCTCCTTTAGCTCTGAAGGGCATGGAACGCTGTAGTGGTGTAGGAAAGGGCACCCACCATCTTCTGGCCCATTTAGCTAGAATGGGCAAAGACTCAAATGCACACGAACGAGGATAACAACCCCGCTACATAGCGTGCCAACATTCAGTGGAGAGGCACCGATAGTGGGGACCTACATAAGCCTCCTTTTGAGTTCGGACTAGGGATATAGCTCAATCATGTGGGCAAATTGTAGAATCAATGCAACTCAAATCACTAGGAAGAGGATGAACGTTGATCCATTTAAACAAGTTCAAGCCACTCAGTGACATAACACCCTCCTCTTATGTTCCTGTATTTCTTGGATTTGATTACAATGGCTAAGCATTTCAAAATTGCTCCCTCCCCTTCTGTCCACAGTGCTCCCCTTATGTATTATCGAGGTGTAACATAATAGATAGAGAGAAAAACTCATGACTCGAGACTTGTGGATCCTACACATGGGGCTTAGGTATGATTGTTCTAATCCTGTCACAAACACACTTCATGGGCCCCACTCCACTGTGCGGTGGCATGCACTACACTCGCTTGGTAGGGCTTGCTATGCAGCTAGTCGGCACGTGAAGGACAGAGGACGTGGCATGATTCAACAAGGCCCCCTGTTATAACGGGCATAGGGGCAGTATCGGTCTTGTCGTACATCGCTCATAGTTACGGGCATGGGGGTAGATACTCATCTTGTCATCCTGATAGTTACGAGCGCATATGCACCGTGCTAGTGGTGGTAAATAAGCCTACCGCATTTAATGTGGTAATTGTAGTAGTTTGATAGGGTCAACCCCTAGGCTCTTGCCACCATGACCGTAAGAAGATCATGTGAGTTCAACTAGCTTACATGAGGTTATCCTCTAGTGGAGACCAACCCAGGACGAGAGTCTCGGGCTGACGGCATGGATAGACTATCTTGGGCTAGGTAGCTCAAGCTAGATAGCTCGGGCACTCCAGCCCGAATTATTCCGCTCATACCCTAAGATAGTCATGAGCCTGAGGATCTATAGTGAGGACCCTAGGGGATTCGTGCACGCCAACTGGACAGCTTTAGGCCTATAAGGAGGGACCCTGGTCCCTACTTCACCGACATATATTATTAAAATATATTCAATGTTACTTTAATGAAACTAATTTTGTGTTATAAGATTTGCTACATTTCTCTATAAATTTGTTTTGACTTAAAAAAGGTCAAAGCTATGAAAGAAAGAGTAATTGAAATGGTAAGATATTGCCTAATTCTCTAAAATGATCCAGTTTTAGATATAAATATAATGTATTTTTCAGCCTTCTTAACCTTCACTAAATTAATGAGTCAACTAGATCTTCAATATTTAGGTACGTTTAACTCTTCTCTTTCATAGTTATCTATATATTTTCTTTCTTAATAAAGTAATAGAAAAAGGAGCCACCACCTTTACTCTCATAGTGCAAATATTATCATGTTAATAGAAAATGAAAAAATAGAGTCCATGTCGAAATAAAATTTAAAATATCTAAAATTGGAATAAAAAATAAAGAAAATTAAAACAAGAGTTCATATAGAAATACAATTTATAAATAACGAAATTTGGATTAAAAATTAATAAAATAATTAATTTTAAGATAAGAGTGCATGTAGAATTACAATTTATGAAAAATCTAAAATTTAGATTAAAAATTAAAAATAATTAATATTGAGAGAAGAGTATATGTAGAAATAATTTAGAAAGATATAAATTAATATTTAAAATAAAAAATAATTAATATGGAGAAAAAAATTCCATATAGAAATACAATTGAGAAGCATTTGGATTAAAAATAAATAATATTAAGAGGGAGTGTTCACGTAGAAATGCAACTTATAAATTTGATTAAAAATATTATTGTAAAAAGAGTTAATATTGGAATACAATTTAGAAATATTTTAATTTTAGAAAAATAAATAATATTAAGAGAAAGTGTGGGCGTAGAAATACAATTTTAAAATATGTTAAATTGGGAATAAAAATAAATATAATTGAGAAAAGAGATCATGTGGGAGTGCAATTTTGAAATATTTTAAATCTAGATAAAAAATAAATAATATTTAAAAAAGAGTGCATATCTTTACTTTTATATTAATTGGATCTCCGTAATAATCTTATGTGGTAAAAATATCTAGAAATTCTCATGTTAATTATAAATTCATAGAATTCATATTTTAATCGAAGAAAAAGAGAGTAGCTTGATAGTCATACAACTAATATATGATATTGAATCTCAAATAGAGTTTATAGATTTAAAACCATGAGCAAAAATAATGAAATAAAATATAAGAAACCCAATAATAAAGAAATATTGCTAACGATAAGTATTTTCTTATTTGATATGGGTTATAATTGTTATAAATGTAGGATATAATTTGCCATCTACTAGATTAATGGCATTAGAGATAGTGAGAAGATAACACTAATAGCCTATAGATAAAGAAGAGGAAAAGAGAGAAATAAATATACCATAAAGTTTTTATATGTTTGATTTACTATACGATTAAGATAATACTAAAAAATCTATCATATTTACTTAATTGACATAGAAATTACAATATTAATTAGAATATCAAACATATAAGTTTTGTCAACTTATGCCAGAGTTTAAAATCATGTTAATGTTTTTTAATATATTTTTTATAATAAAGTGTGAGTATATATATTATTATATGTTAAAATTTTATAATAACGCTATCCACGTAATTTGAGAGGGTCACACACTAGTTAAAAATATCTTACAAGGTGTTAACTTCCTATTTTTGAAAGTTGAATATGAAAAATAACTTATTGTGTAGTCCAAAAAAAAGGACTTTAAGATTAAAAGGAACAATTCAAAGGTTGAATTTTTACCTCTCTGGCCATGTGAATAGCTTCTGGGTATTGTAAATGTGTTTATCTAGGGTTCCTCCTTGCACAAGTTCGTTGACAAAGCAAGAGCCCCTTGCGGCTATCGCACCAGCCATGCAACTGCACGAGGTTGCGATGCCTCAGCTGGCTTATGATTCTCAACTCGGCTTCTAGCTCCTTCTTGCCCTGAGAGATCGAGTCCATCGAAAAACTTCTTGATGGCCACCTCCTGGTGACCGTTGTAACTATTAGATAGAAAGGTTAGATGCATGTGTATTTACCTTACCATATTGTATCAAAGCCAAGAGATCTAGATTGTCTATGTATAGGAATAGATCATCTATGTATAGAAGGTTTATATTTAGAAAAGATCTCTTGGCTTAGCCCTCAAGTTGTAACGCCTATATGTAACTGCCACATGCGGGACTATTCTGCATCCAATCAACACGCAACCATTGTACGACCCAGATAGGGCATCGGTGTTCTCCTCCACTCCTCTGAAAATTCACATGGTATCAGAGCCATCGCTTTTGAGTAGATTGCATCTCCTCTCCGCAACTACAATGGCATTATCATCTGCTTCCTCCAATCCTCTCCTCGCCCAGCCCGTCACGGAAAAGCTTAGCAAGAACAATCACGCCCTGTGGAAGGCATAGGTGCGTGCTGCGATCCGTGGTGCTCGTCTTCAGGGGTACATCACGGGTGCCACCCCTATACCTGCGGCGGAGCTTGTGCAGAAGGGCGTTGATGGGAAGGAAGTGAGGGTTCCCAATCCGGCGCGCGAAGACTGGGAGGCCACGGACCAACAGGTCCTTAGCTACCTCCTCGCGTCGGTCACCAAGGATGTCCTCACGCAGGTGGCCTCCAGCGCCACCGCGGCGGACGCCTGGAAGATCATTGAAGACATGTTCGCATCATAGACGCAAGCGCGATCCGTCAACATGCGGATTGCTCTGGCAACAACCAAGAAGGAGAATTCGTCCATTGCCGAGTACTTTGCCAAGATGAAGGCTCTTGGCGACGACATGGCGGCTGCAGGACGGCCCCTAGAAGATGAAGAACTGGTGGAGTACATCATCATCGGCTTGGGCGAAGATTTCTCGCCCATCGTCTCTGCTCTATGCGCTAGAGTGGAACCCATCTCCGTTGGTGAGCTTTATTCACAACTTCTCAATTTTGAAACTAGAATGGACTTGATCTATGGAGGCAGCCCTGGGTCTGGATCGGCAAACTCGGCATCTCGTGGTCGTGGCTCGTGGCGCGGGAAGAACCAGGCGCGTGGGAGAGGCCCCTCGCGTGGGGACGCGCAGTCTGGCCGCGGCGGGTCCAGTCGCAGGCCTCCTGCAGGAGGTCATGGCTCCCACAACAACAACAACAACAACAACAACAACTCCTACGGCTTCTACAACAACAATAGTCGCGGGATATCTGGTGGTGCGCCCGATTCAGATGACAATAGGTGCCAGGTGTGCTTCAAGAAGAATCACTCAGCCGCTGAATGCTGGCACAGGTTCGATGAGAACTTTGTGCCAGATCAGCGTCTTGTTGCAGCAGCTACAAACTCGTATGGCGTGGACACCAACTGGTACACTGATACCGGTGCTACGGATCATGTGACAAGCAATCTCGAGCAACTGTCTCTCAAGAAAAAGTATAATGGCAGTGATCAGATCCACATAGCTAGTGGAACAAGTATGAACATTAGTCACATTGGTCGTACTACAGTTCGTACCCCCACTCGTAACATGCAATTAAATGATGTTCTTTATGTTCCACAAGCCAAGAAAAATCTTGTTTCAGTTCATCGTCTTACCGCTGACAACTCTGTCTTTATAGAATTTCACCCTGATTTCTTTCTGATTAAGGATCCAGAAACGAAAAATACGCACCTTAGAGGAAGGTGTCATAGGGGTCTCTATCCTTTACCTGCGCCAACAATAAAGCAAGCCTACAACTCCAACAGATTGCCCCTGTCTCGATGGCATAGTAGGCTGGGTCATCCATCTTCGTTAATTGTTAAGCAAGTTGTCAGTAATAATAATCTCCCATATATCGATGAGTCGTTGAGTCAGTCAGTTTGTGATGCTTGTTAGCAAGAGAAGAGCCATCAGTTGCCCTATCCCAATTCTTCTAGTATTTCCAAGTCTCCTTTAGAACTTGTGTTCTCTGATGTCTGGGGTCATGCACTAGAATCAGTTGGTCGAAAATGATATTATGTTAGTTTCATTGATGATTTTAGCAAGTTCACCTGGATTTACTTTCTTAAGCACAAGTCTGAAGTATTTCAAAAGTTTTAAGAGTTTCAAGCTCTTGTTGAACGCTTGTTTGATCGTAAGATTCTTGCCATTCAAACTGACTGGGTAGGCGAATATCAGACACTTAATTCCTTTTTAAATAAAGCTGGCATCGTTCATCTTGTTTCTTGCCCACACGCTCATCAGCAAAATGGGTCAGCTGAGAGAAAACATCGTCACATAGGTGAAGTCGGTCTCTCTCTTATCTCATGCGGCTATGCCCCTAAAATTTTGGGATGAAGCCTTCCAAACAACAGTTTATCTCATCAATCATGTACCCAGCAAAACGATTGGTCATGCTGTGCCTCTAGAGCGTCTCTTTAATCAAAAACCAGATTACTGCTCGATGAGAGTTTTTGGATGTGCTTGTTGGCCTCATCTTCGCCCCTATAATAAGCACAAACTAGAATTTCGATTCAAAAGATGTGTCTTTCTTGGTTATAGCACCTTGCACAATGGCTACAAGTGCCTTGATGTCTCCACTAGCCGTGTTTACATCTCCAGGGATGTGATCTTTGACGAAAATATTTTTCCCTTCACTGAGCTGCATCCCAATGCCGGTGCCCGTCTTCGCTCCGAGATCTTATGTCTTCCTTCTGATCTTGTTTATCCGTATGTAGGGGGCGAACATGCAGTAGATCAATGTGCTAATGGTTCATCTAATTCATCTAATGTTTCCTCTAAGTTGCATGATGAGAATCAGGGAGAAGCCGGTGAAAATTCGGAAGGAACCGGTGTACACGGAGCAAACCAGACAGGCGCAAACTCCGGAGGCGATTCGCATGCAGGCTTGGGATCGGAGTCTGATTTAGGCGTGTCCATTGGCCAACTGCCGGACGCCACGCTATCTCTGGTTTCCCCTCTCATGACGGCGCCCGATCCGGACAACGCGCCGCACTAGCCAAGCGTGGCCACGTCTTCTTTCCCGCGCGCGGGAGATTCACTAGGCCAGGCGGGCCAGACTACTGCTGCACCAACAGATCCACATGCGAGATCGTCTGTGGCACCTCCAGCTGCAACCCGACCTGTAACCAGACTTCAAAGTGGCATATGCAAGGAGAAAATATACACATATGGTACTGTCAGGTATGGATTTTTGACAACTACAAGGGAACCTAGTAGTACTGATGAGGCTCTAGCTGATAGTAATTGGAAAAATGCAATGAATCTTGAGTACAATGCCTTAATGAAGAATAAAACTTGGCACCTTGTTCCACCTCAAAAGGGTAGAAATATTATTGGCTGCAAATGGGTATACAGAATAAAGAGAAAATCTGATGGTAGCTTGGATAGATATAAAGCTCGATTGGTAGCACAGGGTTTGAAGCAGAGATATGGAATAGATTATGAGGAAACTTTTAGTCCTGTTGTTAAGCTGCTACTATTCGTATTATTCTGTCTCTTGTTATTTCTCGAGGATGGACTCTCAGACAACTTGATGTACAAAATGCTTTTCTCCATGGCAATCTTGAAGAAGAGGTATATATGCAACAGCCACCTGGTTTTGAAGATCCTTCAAGACCAAACTTTGTTTGTCGCCTAGATAAAGCCTTATATGGTCTGAAACAGGTGCCCAGAGCATGGTACTCTAGACTAAGTGCTAAATTGATATCACTCGGTTTTCAATCTTCAAAGTCTGATACCTCTTTGTTCTTTTATCGCAAGAATGATGATAGCATGTATCTCCTTGTTTATGTTGATGATATTATTATAGCCAGCTCTACACCCCATGCTACCACAGTGTTACTTCAAGATTTGTAGGGGGAATTTGCTCTAAAGGATCTAGGAGATCTGCATTATTTTCTCGGTATAGAAGTTGCCAAGGTGCGAGATGGCATTGTTCTCACTCAAAGCAAATATGCTTCTGATCTTCTAAAAAGAGTTGGTATGTTAGATTGCAAGCTTATTAATACTCCATTATCCAGTAGTGAAAAATTATCATTACATGAAGGATCATTGTTGGGACCAGATGATAGAGATGATACATCACGGTATAGAAGCATTGTTGGTGCTCTTCAATATCTAACACTCACAAGACTTGATATAGTCTTTTCTGTTAATAAAGTCTATCAATTTCTTCATGCACCTACCACAGTGCATTGGGCAGCAGTTAAAAGAACATTCTGGTACTTGAAGCAATGTACAGAATTGGGCTTGAAAATATAGAAGTCTCCTTCGACTTTGGTGAGTGCATTTTCAGATGCAGACTGGGCTGGCAGTGTTGATAACAGAAGGTTTACAGGAGGGTTTGCTGTGTTCTTGGGTTCTAATCTTGTATCATGGAGTACAAGAAAACATGCTACTGTCTCAAGATCTAGTACAGAATTAGAATATAAAGCAATTGCTAATGCTATTGTAGAAGTTATGTGGATACAAACTTTACTGTATGAATTGAGTATTCCTAGTCCAAAAGCAGTAAGACTTTGGTGTGATAATATTGGTGTAAAGTACTTGTCTGCTAATCCTGTTTTTCATGTCAGAACAAAACATATTGAAGTTAATCATTTTATCAGAGAAAGAGTTGCTAAAAAATTACTAGAGATTGAATTTGTTTCATCAGGAGATCAAATTGCAGATGGCTTTATAAAGGCCTTGTCTATTCGGCTGTTAGAAAATTTCAAAGTCAATCTAAACCTAGAGCGGTTAAGATTGAGAGAGGTAGATAGAAATGTTAGATGCATATGTATTTACCTTACCATATTGTGCTAAAGTCAAAAAATCTAGATTGTCTATGTATAGGAATAGGTCATCTATGTATAAAAGGTTTATATTTAAAAAAGATCTCTTAACTTAGCCTTAAATTGTAACGCCTATATGTAACTGCTACATACGGGGTTATTCTGCATCCAATCAACACGCAACCATCGTACAACCTAGATAGGACGTCGGTGTTCTCCTCCGCTCCTCTGAAAATTCACAGTCGCCACCAGCGACGGCAAGCCGACCCAGGTTGACGTGGCCAAAGCCGCCTCGCACGATCTTCTCCACCTCCGCGAAGTCACCCGCCGCGGCGGCGAGTTCGTGGTAGTAATACCGACGCGGCCGGCGCCGGTCACGGCTTTCTCAAGGTTGGCGTTGCCGTGCTGCCCGTCGGACTCGCTGTCGTTGTTCTGTAGTATTCTTCGTGAGTTCTTTGTGCTCTGCCACAGCCATAGAAGCACAGCGACGACCACGCACACTGGCGATAGTAGGGGCTACTGCCATGGCTACTATTCTCGTCGGGGTGGTTTGGGCAGATCTGGTGAGCTCGGGGTAGCTTACGATGGTGGTGGCGGCGGCCTTGCATCAACTGGTAGTGGATAATCAAGTGGACTTTGTGCTGGTGCTTGTTGTGGTGCAGGTGACGGCGCGGTGGCGGAGGTGGCGGCGTTGATATTTCTGGCGCTTGTGCCAACGGTGGTGGTGGCGGCGGCGTTGATGATGAATGTGGTGCTGGCATTGATGGCTGCGGAGAATCAATGCAATGCGTTATACTACTGCATCCTCTGGTCCATCCGCCCATGGGAGTGGAGTTGAACGACCAGGACAGAATTGTGCGTGGTAATCAGCCCTCTTCTCCGGCGATTATCTCTCCTATTGTTGATGATTTGAAAGATGAGATTGAATTTACTCGGTGTTTGGGAAGAATGTTACTACTGATAGTTTTGGGCAAGAGAGCATTGAGGAGATGCAGTACTACGTGATGACCTTGCTTTTTTATCGGCTCTCACGCAGGAGCTTGTTCAACTTCGCTTGTATTGAGCTCGAGTTGAGTTTGTAACAGAAAGAAGAAAAAAAGGATAATGCACCGATCAATAGTGTGTTGACCGGTAGGCGCGCAGTAGCATTGGAGCCAAGAAAACAACCATGGCAAGCATTTCGAATGAACCTTTGATACACAGATACCTAGCTGTAAAAATAGGATGGGTATTTTCCACATGTTCGTCTAACCGGAGACTCATGGAAAAATTATGGGAGAGAAAATAAGATATCCGATAATATTTAAGTTTGAATCTGAAAACATATAGGTTATGATACGAGAATATTTCTATCTGTCCATATGTTACATATTATCAAATATATATATATATATATATATATATATGTGAATCCACCTGTTAATGTTTTTCTTTCTTGATGTATTTTTTTAACACTTTAATTGTCTCCTTATATTTAATATTTATGAATTAGAGATGTTCCCGAGCCTGACTTCGAGAAAAAAATATAGAATAGAATAATAAGTGATATATTATCCGGCAGTATACGAGAATACCGTGACCTAAGCTGATTTCACCCCTACAAATATCGAGATGGTGTCTGTTAAATTTATACACCACCACCTGCAACACAACCATAGGCACAAGTAATCAATTTTTTTTAGAACTACTATACAACATCTAGGTTGTTTAGTTAAACAACACACCTCACGAAACTCCACATCGATTCTAAGCCCTCATCTAATTTATGACAAGGTAATTATTTTACGCACTATCCTCCACGTCCATTTTCACCAAAATCAAATGCTCACCCCCGAATCCCTGATATTTTCAGATCAAGCGTACTTCCCCGTATCTCCAAACTACATACATTGCCGTGGAAGGGCGGCATCTACCGGAGAGCAGGGACGACAAGGCAGAGAGAGGTCGGCACCAGCTCGCTACTCCAGATCCGGACGGTGCCCCTCCTGTGCATGAGCTTTGTTAACCACTGAGTTTGGGCGGTGCGGCAGCAGCAGCGACGGGCTACCTCTCATGGCTCACTGGGAGAAGGATGGCTGTCGGTGGCCTTCACGAGCAGGAGCAAATCTGGTAGAGGCTTCATCGTTTTCTCCACTTCAGATCGAGTGGTTGAACAATGGTGAGGGGAGGCAACATGAGTCATCACCATGCAGACTAAGACCCGACAATAGAGCAGATAGCGTCTACAACGGTGGATTAGTACTTGACAAATAGGGAGGTGACATCGACAACGACAATAGAGTGATGGCCGTGGCCTTGTCAGCAACAATGGCGAGAAAGCAGTGGGTGACATAATCTGCGAAGGCAGTGGCGGCTAAGGACGGCGTGTGATGTGATTCCGTCATGCCGCGTTTGGTGGACGACGATGGCCCTGCGGCCTTCTTGATGGCGGCAAGGACTGTGGCCTCCAGTTCTAGCGCCAGGGAGGCACGTGGTATAACACCCGTATTTTTAGTACAAACTATTTTAACGAAAAATAAAAAATAAAAAAATAAGACAGCTAGCTAGTACTAGTAGATTGTGTTTTGTGTGCATCCCGGATGCAAGCCGATTGATCTCCCCCCAGCACACAAAACATGGATCACCGGCATAAGAAGAGATGGCCAGGGCGTCGAAGCAGGAGAACGAGACGATCGACAAAAAGGTAATCAACTGGCAAACGAGCCCGAAGAACGTGTGGTAGTACTAGTGGTAGCCGACGAGCGTACACCGCTTCTTGAGAAGGAGATCCCGGAAAGACTCTACTGATCGCCCACGGCAAACTTCCCTGGCGGCGCAATGTACATCTGCGGCGAGAGCGCCGGCAGCCTCGCGTCGTCGGACTGCGGGACGTGCATGGCCTGTGTGATGGACGGGCGCTCGCCCACCTCGGGGTGCGCGCACCACAGCCCGACGACCAGAGCGCGCTCCATCTGCCGCTCAGCGAGCTCGTCGACGACGTCGCAGCGCAGACGCTCATCCGCCGCGTCAAGAGTCACATTCTGGCTATACAATCCCCGCACCCATTTCAGCAACATGAACGGCGGCTCGCCTATGGGGTGGGGGTGGTCCACCGGTTTCCGGCCGGAGACAATCTCTAAGAGGACGATGCCGAAGCTGTAGACGTTCGATTCGGTGCTCGGTCGCTGTGTGTTGACGAACTCTGGGTCGATGTACCCAGCGGTGCCCTGCACGGCCTTAGTGGTCTTTCATTGTTCGCCGTGGTCGATGAGCCTAGCCAGCCCAAAGTCTCCTATCTTAGTGTTGTATGACAGGTCGACCATGATGTTGCTTGGCTTGGTGTCACCATGAACGATGCGCTGCTCCCACACTTCGTGAAGGTAACGTAGCGCTCATCCCAAACCCAGTATGATCTTGTACCTATTAATAAAGGATGAAATGGAGTGCGTCATCAATTTGTTTTGTACAAATTTTCACCGTGATTATGTTCAGTGCACAAATTGAATTGCAGTCTGTGTACGGTACCATACCTCTCCGGCCAAGTTAAAAGCCTCTTGGTATCATGCATATGCTTATCTAGGCTCCCTCCTGGCACAAGTTCGTAGACGAGCATGAGCCCCCGGGGCAATCGCACCAACCGAGCAACTGCACAAGGTTACGATGCCTCAGCCTTGTTATGATCTTCACCTCGGCCTCGAACTCCTTCCTTTCCTGCGACGACGACTCCGACGAGAACTTGATGGCCACCTGCTGGCCACCGCCGTCACCACCCGGGACGACCGGGAGGCGACCCCGGTAGACGCTGCCAAAGCCTCCTTGCCCGAGCTTCTCCTCCTCTTTGAAGTCACCCGTCGCAGCGGCGAGCTCGGTGTTGCTGCATCGTCTCGGACCGGCCGCGCCCACCACAATCTCCAGCTCGGGGTTGATGTTGGTATCCTCACGGTTGGACTCGATTGATCTATGCATATTTTGCATTCCATCTGTTGAGGAATTGATCCTCTTGGCCCTCGACCTCAAGAACAGAGCTAGAAATAAACCCACAAAAGGGCACACAAGTAGACGAACTAGTAACACAATTAGGACGGTGTCCATGGGAGAGTTTTCTTTTGTACAAAGGTGGAGCTGGACTTCATACCAGCAAGATCAGAAAGCAACCTTTGAACTGGTGTTACTTCCTGAGGTGGACGCGTGAGGCAAACAGGAAAATACCGGGGCGGGACACTGCGAAGGTCTTGCATTGCACTGCCTTTTGTTGGCTGCTCGGTGCAACACTGCTAGTGCAAGGTATGGTTTTGTTGAGCTTCTTTCTCTAAACTGGAGAATGCGTGGAAGAAAGGAAACTGCCAAGTAGGGCAACTAGGAAGAAAGCCCGCGCAAATACATGGATATCTTATTTAACATGTTGTTTTATTATTTTTTACATTAGATATATGAATGTTCAGTACGGGTGTTTCTTTCTAGAAATATTGATTCTTATTTCGAACTTGTTATATTTCTCTTAATAAAAAGTTTGAGACCGCCCTGAACATTGGTTATGGCTTTCTTGTAAATATCTCGTAACACATAAATTCTATTGTAAGGTTACTTGAAACTGTAGAATCTCGAATTTATGAGAAAATATTATGTTGCAACATTGTTCATGAATTGCCAGAAAGTTTTGCATGGTGGGCAAGTTACTCGTTGTGGAGCCAAAGGAATGCTCCTGGTCACTGCTTTCTGTTTGCAGACCAAAGTAGGCCATGAGAGCGAGTTTTAGACTAATATGTTGTTTGATTTTAACTATATTATTATTTGGTTCAATGTGTACAGTGGTTTGTTTGAATCATGCATCATGCACACTCTCTCTCACACTTCAGTTCGATTCAGAACCACCACTGGAGATGGCCTTTGAATGGCATACAAATATTCAAAATGCGACCCAAAATACAATTGGCATGGATTTGGAGTTTTAATTATAACCTTTTGTTATTTAATAATTCCAAAACGCTTAACTAACATCGGGTTGTACTTAATTTTGGGCCTTGATTATAGCTTTTCCATTGCTATAATAATCTATATATTATACCTAAAATATTCATAATTAATAAGTATTGAAGGTTTAGAGTTCCAAATGATTTAATAATTCTAAAATTCACAATTAGTTCTATCGAATTGTACTCAGCTTGGTTGATTATAGATTTTTCAAAATTTAAAAATTATAGAATTAGTATTTAAAATGTAGGGAATTATGCTTAGTTTGGAGTCTCAACTATGGCTTTTTCATGACTTAATAATTCTAAAACTCGCATTTAGTACTATCGAGGTATACTCGGTTTGAACTGTCAATTATAATATTTTTTTTGTTGATTTGATAATTCCAAAATTAAGAATTAATCACTACATGTTTGTTCTCGAGTTGTTCCCAATTTAGTATTTTTTTAGTTTGATAATTCCAAAATTAGGAATTTTTAAGTTGTGAGTTGTACATGCTTTTGAGTTTAGAGTCTGCATTTAGATTAAAAGAAAACGAAGGGAAGCGGAGTTGTCCAGGAGGGGGCGGCTGTCGTACGTAGGTACGTGCGTGCATGTACAGAAATGCACGGGAGGATGAGAGCGTAGGTTATAACGTTGGGCCCACCTGGTTTTCGGCTTTGTTTATTATAAATCTAATGTAATGGCTTTGTTTAATGGAAAACCGATCACAGGATATTATGCTTTTTTTCTTAAAATTTATAGGATTTTTTTAATTTCTTAGAGGGTGACGTATGGTGGCTTAGGAGCGCTCCAGAGTAATCGATCTTTATTATATAACAGATTGCGTGGCTAATATTAATATAATTTTTTTTACACTTTATTGTGAAAAATATTTAAAAATATCAATGCCAAACTTATATATTTGATATTTTAATTTCTATATCAGAAAGTAAACATAAAAGATTGTTTAGTATAATAATACGATAAATTAAATTAAAGATATATAAACTCTATGGTATACTTTTTCTTTTCTTTCCACCATCTTTATCTGTAGGTTATTAGTGGTATCCTCTCACTATCTCTAATACCATTCATCCACCTATTATATCCTATATAACACACTTTTTTATTATCGGGTTTCTTATATTTTATTTCATTGTTTTTTCTCACGGTTTGAAATCTAGAAACTCCATTGTCCCATTGCTATAGGTTTGAGATTCAAGATTCATAATTTTTTATGTAGATTTAACTATCAAGCTATTCTATTTTTATTCAATTAACATGTGAATTCTAATCATTTTTAATTAACATGAGAATTTCTAGATATATTTACCACATAAGATTATTATTATGATTCTCTTAGGAAAGCTTTCAATTAATATAAGTAAAGATATATATGCTTCTGTAAATATTATTTATTTATTTATCTAGATTTAAAATATTTCAAAATTGCTTAATTATATTTATTTTTATCCCCAATTTAACATATTTCTAAATTCTACTCAGACACTTTCTCTTAATATTATTTATTTTTAATCTAAATTTGAAATATTTCTAAATTGTACTCAAATATTAACTCTTTCTTCCATAATATTTTTTAATATGGTTTTTAGATATGTATAAGTTGTATTTATACATGGACTCTCTCTCGTAATATTATTTTTTAATCCAAATTTTAGATGTTTCTCAATGGTATTTCTATAGGAATTTTTTCTCAATATTAATTATTTTTTAATTTTTAATCTAAATTTAGTTATTTCTAAATTGTATTTATTCTTCTCTCAATATTAATTATTTTTAATTTTTAATCTGAATTTATATTTTTCCTAAATTGTATTTCTACATGGATTTTTATCTTAATATTAATTTTTTTAATTTTTAATCCGAATTTTGTTTTTTTTCTAAATTGTATCTGTATATGGACTCTTCTTTTAATTTTATTTATTTGTTATTCCAATTTTCTGATATTTTAAATTATATTTCTAGTTAGGCTTTATTTTTTTTCTTCTTTATTAATGTGAGAATTTCTATACCGTAAATGTGGTGGCTCTTTTTTCTATTACTTTATTAAGATAATAGATTTATTAAGGTATTATTTCAAATAGAGATAGATTTCTTAGTGGATATATTTGTATATATTTTACTGATATAGATGTCACTTAATTAGGAAAACAATCATGAAACTTACTAATTGAAGTTTCTGTTAGCGAAAAACCACTATTGTATCGATTAAAATCACTGAGATATTGTTTAAGGTATTATTTCTCTGGTTTTGAAAGTAATGGTGGAAAACAATCTTTTTTAGGATGAAAAAAAATTACTTTGGGCAATTTGAAAAAAAAACAAAAATGGACTTTATACTTTTAATGCTCTCATAATAAGTTAGATCTTTTGTTGAATTCTATGTCAATTGATTTGCCATACTTGATAAGATACTGCCTATCAGCAAGTACAATAATTTTGTGTTAATTTATAGTATCTTCTAGCATCATAGAAACTTAATAAGATACTGCCTGCCTGCGTATTTACATGTATAACATTTTTTAAAACTTGATCATGTTTGAAAGCAATAAAAATGATATGCTTAGATCTTTCCTTGTAAGTACTTTTACAAATTATAATTTTGTTAGATATTACTTCATTATTTTTAATAGAAAAATAATGTCAAAGTGCACATCTAAGACTAAATAAAGTCAATAGGTATGATGTAGTACATAAAGATGTAGTACATAAAGTCAATAGGTATCCACATAATCTCTGCCATAGTATTAGCTATTACTTTATACTCTGCTTCAATACTGGATCTAGAGACAGTGGATTGCTAGCGAGCACTCCAAGACACTAAATTAATTCCTAGAAAAACTGCAAATCCTCCGGTGGATTTCCTGTCATCCACATAGCCTGCCCAGTCAGCATCTGAGAAGGCACTTACTAGTGTGAAAACCGACCAGTGAATCTTTAGCCCGAGTCTAGTGCACTGCTTTATATATCTTAATATTCTTTTCACAGCCTCCCAATGTACTGTAGTTGGAGCATGAAGAAACTGACAAACCTTATTCATAGCAAATGAGATATCAGACCGTGTTAATGTTAGGTATTGTAATGCTCCTACAATGCTCCTGTATCTTGTGGTATCTTGAGCTTCTGGAGGAGTTCCTTCATACAGAGATAGCCTCTCACTAGTGGATAATGGTGTATTGACTGGCTTACAATCTGCTATGCCGACCCTCTTCAGTAGATCAGACGCATATTTTTCTTATGTAAGCAAAATTCCACCATTTGTTTTATGTACCTCAATACCAAGAAAATAGTGAAGCTCTCCCAAGTCCTTCAATGCAAACTGTTCTTTAAGATCTTGAAGTAATGCACTTGATGCTTGCTTGGTGGAACTCGCCACAATTATGTCATCGACATACACAAGAACAAACATTGTGATGCCTCCCTTACTAAAGAAGAATAAGGATGTGTCAGCCTTGGATGCTTTAAACCCCAATTGAATCAATCGTTCACTTAATCTGGAGTACCATGCTCGAGGAGCTTGCTTCAACCCATATAAAGCTTTATCAAGTTTGCACACATAGTTAGGCCGGTTTGGATCCTCAAAACCAGAAGTTGATGCATGTATACATCTTCTTCTAAGAGTCCATGTAAGAATGCATTCTGCACATCGAGTTGGCGAAGAGACCATCCACAAGATACAGCTAGAGACAATATAACTCGAATAGTTATAGCCATAATTACTGGACTGAATGTATATTCGTAATCAATTCCATACCTTTGCTTGAAGCCCTTGGCAACAAGGTGACCTTTGTAACGATCTAGACTCCCATCAGACTTTCTCTTGATTTTATACACCCATTTGCACCCTATAATATTGGTTCCCTTCTATGGCGGGACTAGGTGCCATGTCTTGTTCCTCATCAGTGCTTAATATTCAGAGTTCATGGCCTATCTTCAATTTTTATTCTGCAGTGCATCAGCAAGATCAGTCGGTTCACCAATGCTTGCTAACATCCCATACCTGACCTTGCCATCAGTATAAATTTTCTTCATTTGAATGCCGTGTTGGAGCCTTATTACCGGCCACAAAGGAGCTGCAACCTCTTTTGGTGTACTGGCAGAGGATCCATCAGTGGAAATCTCCCCCGTGCTCCGTGTCATAGCATGAAGTGGCGTCGTTCCCATGCCTAAAGCAGGCGCAGGCCATGTCGGAGAGACTTCGGTGATAGGTGAGGGTGAGTACGCAACTAATTGGCCCCCACGCGACATCACCTTGGTGGAAACGGGCGCGGTCGGTTGACTGCCAGACCCGCCTAACGACATAGGCGCAGAAATCGGTTGGGGATCATCTCCGTGATCCGTGCCGCTGCTTCCAATGGTGATATCGTCTGTATTTGGCACCTGAGGCAAGCTAGAGTCTCCGCTAGGATTGTTAAATTCATTAGACAAATTAACAGGCAAGTTAACATGTTGATCATCCAAACTACTATCCCCTTTGATAGCCACGGAATCAGGAGAAAATAGGAGGATCTCTGAGCGCAGACGAGCACCCGCATTGGGATGCATCTCGGCAAAAGAAAAAATTGTTTCATCGAATGTGACGTCTCTAGAGATATAGACACGCCCAGATGCAATGTCCAAACATTTATACCCCTTGTGAAGATTACTATAACCCAGAAAGACGCATCTCTTAGAGCGGAACTGGAGTTTATGGGCATTATACGGGTGAAGATTGGGCCAACAGGCACAACTAAACGTCCGTAGGGAGGAGTAATCTGGTTTTTGACCAAAGAGGCACTCCAGGGGCGTAGTAAAATTGATGACTACACTAGGAAGGCGATTGATGAGATATGTGGCTGTGAGGAACGCTTCGTCCTAAAATTTTAGGGGCATACTAGCGCATAATAGAAGAGCTAGACCAACTTTAATGATGTGCCGATGTTTGCGCTCGACGGCACCATTTTGTTGGTGCGCATGAGGACATGAAACATGATGGGAGATGCCGATTTTAGTAAAAAAGGAGCTAAGCCTTTGATATTCACCACCCCAATCAGTTTGGATGGCTTTTATTTTTTGATCAAGCAACCTTTCAACTAGGTTCTGAAAATCATGAAATTTCTAAAAGACTTTAGACTTATATTTAATGAGGTAGATCCATGCAAACTTGCTATAATCATCGATAAAACTAACATAATACTATTTTCTGCCAACAGACTCGATAGCTTGACCCCATACATCAGAGAACATAAGTTCTAAAAGAGCACTAGATTGATTTACTGACTTAGGATAGGGTAACTGGTGTGCTTTTGCTTGTTGACAAGCATCGCACACATGCTCATTATTGGACTCTAAAGCAAATCAAAGGCTATTATTACTAATGATACGATGAACGATCGGGGAGGCTGGATGTCCTAGTCGTTCATGCCACCGAGACAGGGACGAGCGAAACGCCGTGAGGACTTGTTTTGGTGATGAAGGAAGAGGATATAGCCCCCGATGACAACGACCTTTAAGTAGAGTTTTCTTGGTTGCCTGATCGTTAACTAAAAAATAGGTGGGGTGAAATTCCACGTAGGCAGAGTTTTCAGAAGTAAATCGATGAACTGAAACAAGATTCTTGTAAGCCTTAGGTACATGCAGAACATTGTTTAACTGGAGATTGTGGCTAGGGGTAACAATAGTAGATTGACCAACATATTTAATTGCCATACCTGTACCGCTTGCGGTGTGGATCTGATCACCACCGTTATACTTCTCACGCATGGAGAGTTTCTCTAACTCACTGGTGATGTGGTCAGTGGAGCCGCTGTCGGTGTACCAGTTGGTGTCGATGTTGTATGAACCGGTTGCTGCTGTTACGTGCCTTTCTTTAGGGATGAAGTCCTCATCGAAGCGGTGCCAACAACGAGCTGCAGTGTGCCCCTCCTTGAAGCACACCTGACAGATCGGTTTGTTCTGCTTCTTGTTGTTTTGGAGCCGCCACCTTGCTTGTTGCTCCTTTGACCACGACCATGACCCCTACCATTTGGAGGGTCGTGACCACGTCTACGATAGGGACCACCACGATCACGATTATTACCGTGGCCTCCTCCATGGCCAGCCATGTTGGCCGAGTTCTGGTCACAGCCTTGGACCAGATCCATCTTGGTCTCGAAGTGGAGGAGTTGTGAATACAGCTCGTCGATGGTCACCGATTCCACCCTCGTGACGAGAGAGGTAACCAGTGACTCGTATTCCACGGGTAAGCCGGTGAGTATGTACTTGACCAGCTCGTCATCAGTGATTGATCGTCCCACGGCCGTCATCTCATTGCTGAAACCTTTCATCTTGGTGAAATAATCAGTATTGATGAGTTACCTTTCTTGGTATTTACGAGGGAGATGCGCAGATTTAGCGCGCGCACGGGTTTGTGAGGCAAACATGGCCTCAAGCTTAGCCCATGCATCAGCCACCGTCTTCGTTTTGGCGATGTGGCTGAGAATGTCCCGAGAGACAGAAGTGAGAAGGAAGCTGAGGATCTGCTGATCCCGTGCCTCCCATTCTTCGAACGCCGGGTTGGAGACCTTCTTGCCATTCTTGTCCTCAATCTCTGTCACCGGCGGCTTAGAAGCACCAGTGAGATGGCCGTACAGGCGAGCACCACGCACGGTCGAGAGCACCTGGGCTTCCCAGATGGAGTGATTGCTCCTGGTAAGTTTCTCTGTCACAGCGCCAACCGAGAGAGGGTTGAGATGGAAGGTCGAAGAAGACATGGTGGGCGGCAATTGGATCTATTGAGTGTTTATTGGGAGGCGAGAAGGGTGCCTCCTCTGGTGAAAACTCCAGCTACTCGCGAAGCGCACGGCGGCTGTCGAGCCTCGGATCTCTAGTATTCCTCCGGCGAGCGGAGCCGATGGACGGGAGCGACAGCGAGGCTAAATCGGCGACCGGGACGAGAACGAGGCTAGAGCGACAGCGAGGCTAGATCAGAGGTTGGAGAGGCTCTGATACCATGTAAGAATACAGAGAGCAGATGACGAAAGCGCTTGGCAAGATGATAGTTAGGGACGCCGTACGTGTTAATTTATAACGTTATACAAGATAAGTCCTTATCCAAGATAACAATCTTCTGTGCAGCTCACATACTATAAATCCTATATAGCAGTTTCTATTTTACAGATTTTATGTTTAGTAACAAACTTATAAGCATGAAAACTATTTCGTCATGCGCGAGGACGTGGCAAGCTTGATGCTGCTCAAGTGGGTGTGGAGCCTGTACAGCCAGAACGCCAACCTCGACGGCGTGATCGAGGGGTGGCTCGATTGATGCTTCCAGTTACTTTATCTCAACAGCACCAGAAGCTTCTGGTTGTACACGTGCAATTTGACAATACTCTTGTAAAGTTAAGATTTTGGTTTCATGTGAATTGTGATTTCGTGTAAAGTTAACATTGTGATTTCTTGTACTCTTGTAAACTTAATTTCAGGACTCTTGTAAAGTTAACAAGATAAAATTGTGGTGCAATAAAGGAGGCTTATTTCTTCCAGGTTTCTTGTGATTTATGGATTGTGAGTACTCATCTACCGCATGTACTCTTGCAAGTTCTGTAGTTCTTGACTACTGCTTCAGGAGTATTTGTATCCTTCAGGGTGAGGTTCTTGCCATTTTTGTAGTTCTTGGTTTCTTGTAATGCTAAGTTATTGTGCTAGATGGAGTAATCCTTTGTTTTATGGCAAGGTGTACCAATCCTGTGCTTGACAATTCCACAAAACAGGAATTACTCTAATGTCAATTTGAATAATGGCAATCTGAATTTTTCTGTAATGACAATTGAAACATTCTGAAATTTCTGTTGTCTTTAGCAAATGAGGCAAATCAACTTGCTGAGCATGTAATGGTTATAGTTATAAAGTTATCGGGTCGATGGGATTGAGAAACGAAACATGCTAAGGTTTTTATAAGGTAGGAACGAAAATGTTTCGTGTGCTACGGTAACGGCCTTTCAATTCTTCTGAAGAAGATAAGCAGAGCACTGAATTCAAGTTCAGATACTCATGTGCTAATTCAATCAGATTACAAGAATGGTGCAATTAAGAACTCACGCGATTTGAGTATAGGTCAGTGATTTGGGTGAAGCCATTCGACTACTCCAAATCAGCATGCATTCAATTACTCCAAATCAGATAAATAATAATCTGTTATAAATATACTCCAAATGTGTTAAAATCTCTACTCTATAGCAACCTTTAAGACGGATTTAGGCTGGTCTTCTCTTTACATATTATGAACTTCAAAAAAGGAAATCAGCACAGCTTAACCACTACTGTCCTCTTCTTGGTAGCATTATCCAGGTAGTCCTCGACGTATCGAGAGCAGGGTTTGCCGCCGGTGAGCAGTGTGGGCGGCGCCGCGGCCTCCAAAGACCATCCGCAGCCACCGCCGTGCTACCCCATGCTCGCCCAGCACCCGCTGTCGTCGATGGCCCGCTGCGTGGCCACCGGACACTGGTCGGGGCAGGGGGGGGGGAGTGGCGCGGGCAGCGCCGCGGCATCTGACGACCATCCGCAGCCATCGCTACCACCGCCGCTGGCCCCATCAGCGCCGGCGTGGACAAACGCGACAGCGTGAGGGCAAAAGCGTCAATTCGCACTTGCTTAATTTTGTCAAGGCTGTCAGAAACGTCATTTAATATAAACCGGAGGGAGCAGTATGAAATAAACAATCCTGTACTGTTACCGTAGTGTGGCTTATAAGTCTTATATATGCAATAATGTGTGGTTTAATTACGTAATAGTATAGAAGAAGAGAGGAGGGGGAGAGTTTAAGCGGAGGAAGACGTGCGTATGTACTATGTACGGCACGAGGAGGGGTAGCAGACTTTTGTTTTTTTCTGATAGATCTAATAATGGTATACGATTTAAGTGCAAATCATGTTTCATCTTTTACTCATAAATATATTCTAGTATTTTTTTTCTTACACAAAGCTGTTAATTTATGAGTCAATAGAAGTGGTATTGAATGTATCTTGGTAGTTTTTTATACACTCAATTTAGAAAAGTTTGACTTATAAGACAAGAATTACGAAGCGAGTAGTAAATTTTCTATCTCCGCGTAAATAGTTTGGCCAAATAAAACTCTTCGTCTATCATTATTAATTAGCTTATTCCTCTTAAAAAAAAGCTTATTCCTAGCTATTGGCCCCAACGTTGCGCCCTGGATATATACGTACGTATGTACGTTTGGGCCGGCCGCTACAGATCGATTGATAACAAATCGATCTCCCTATTTTTGTTGTAAATAATAAACCATACTAACGTGTGCAGAAATTGATCGATCCTACCAGGAAAATGGATTACGGGATTTGTTTTCTTAACATAAATCTAATATTTAAAATAATAGGTCTATTGGTATCGGTTTAAGTGAAAATTGAAAATCGAAGACCAGATGTTTATTTGTTATTATAATTTCTAATATTTTTTAAATTTATTAAAGATAACACGTGGTGGTATAAATGTTTAAATATATAATAGATATATAAGGTAGATTCTGTAACTTTGAATTAAAACATGAGTTTCAACACATAACATTAATGAACTTTCTACTGAGATTAAAATAGACTTTTGCCTAGGATCAACTTAAATTTAAATATTTTCTTAAATACCCTACAACTTAATTACAACTATAAACGAAAAGTTTTGTCTTAAAATTGCAAAATATGTATGAATGGAAAGATTGAGAAGACAATGGATCATCCTGTTATTGGGTATTTAGTTTGTTTATAGAACTTGTTTCTGTTTGAGCCTCGATAATAATCTCGCCGGTATGGAAGAATCTTTACCTGTCCCTTGCAGTATACGTAAGCATGTCTTATCCGTCCTGACGTTCATGGTGTTTGACTAAGCAAGCAAAAAGATGCTCAAGCCTTTTATTTAGAAATAAACAGAAACATACTTAATCTCAATCATACACACATCTAACTAACGCGCCTTAGGTTCATTTCTTCGTACGAGCTAGATTATTCCTGGTGGCTCACAGTGTCGCAAAAACAAAAAAGAAGTTTATATGGGATAATTGCTGTCATCTTTCAACTCAACCGAATGAATGAATATGAAAGTTTGTAGTTGCCAATGACTTAATGTCGTCGTAACGTACGCCCACCAACACGAAGTCACTTTCCTTTGCCATCTGAGTTGTAACATGTGTAACTAACTATGTTGCGTAGGAAGATAAATGGACCTGATCAAATCGGACTGAAGCGTTGGTGTGTACAGAACATATGTATGAGGTGCAGTTGAACGTGGCCATATGCTTCATTAATTTGCCAGGGAGACAAAATTTATCGCTCTCAGTCACTTTTATCGGCCAGGGAGGATCAACATACAAAACCGTCCATATGCAACTCACCTTAATATGACTTAGTCGTGTCAATTGACGGATCTCTTTTCTTTGTTAGTTTACATAAGTTAAACATTAATTTACATAATTTACATAGTATAAAAAGTGCAACTTTTAGTTTACATTGATCAACTACCTCCATTTCTCCAAGTACAGTTGTACTTCATATATAAGTATACTACTGCATCGATCTGCACAGTAATAATATGCCGTCGTAACTGACAATCTATGTTTTCTTTTTACTCAATTAATGTGGTAATTTGTAGATAAACAATTTGATCGATATGTCCAATTTTATTTACCTGTGAACCTCGGAAACTGTTAGCTAGGGGTGAAGCCGCTAGCTTAAGAGTTAAGACCAGGTCAAGTCAACTGTCAATATGCATTAGCACATTTACAATCTAATAATTAGAATAATATTTATATGATTAAATGAGTTGGATGATGTGATAGGTGAGTAAATAAAGAAAGAGGAGAAATGAGACATGGTTGCTATATAACATCAAAGATATAATAAAATGGATGCATCATTAAATTGAAATATAAAGTGTTATAATTGAACTTACCAATTCAATTACACCACATAATGTGGTGACATCCACGTTGCAAAAGAATCTCACACATGGAAGTAGCAAAACAATTAAATAGTTTCATGCAGGATGGACTATGACAACGGGAGCTGGGCTCGCGCGATGAAAACGCCAAATAATTGAAAGGCAATGCAAGGTCTCATATATAAAGCCCTCCGCATTCACTTCATAACTTCACGATGTACGAGAGTACAGCTCCGCCGTGCAGACCAAGGTGTACCTGAAGCTCCGCTAAAAGCTGCGCCGCCTCTTTTCTCTCCACACCAAGCCATGCCATTTCCTCCTGCAGCTGGACCGGCAGCTGCGCCGTCAGGGCAGCACCATTTTTCTGCCCACCGAGGACGACATACTGCTTCGCCTCCGTCATATTATTTTCCTGGCTCCTATGGCGACGGGCCTGCTGCAGATAGCGGCTTCGCCGTTGCTGCCGATGGGCCTCCTTCGACAACAAATCAACTAGTAGTCATTCTGGCTGTACCAGTTTCCGTGTGCATAGTAATTGTGGCCGTCCTCTACATCATGTGTTGCAGGAGCAGGAAAGCCATTAGCACGAAGCAACAACAGATGGAAGCCGTCACCCACAGCCACGAGGGCGAGCCTCACGAGCATCATGACGCCGAAGCCGGTTCACTTGAACAAGTGATGTCCGCTGGACCAATAATACACGATACAGAGAGCGGCGGGCTCGCGGCCGCCGGATCAAGACGGTACGAGCATGGCGAGCGAGTGGCTTCCGCCGGTCCGAGACACATTGCAGAGTACAGCAATCTCGCGGCTGCCGGACCGAGACTATACGAGTACGGCGAGCTCGCTGCCGCGACGCGCGACTTCGCGGAGGAGGAGAAGCTCGGCCGAGGTGGGTTTGGCAGCGTCTACCAGGGCCGCCTCGCTGGTGGTATCGAGCTGGCCATCAAGAAGTTCTCGTCGGACTCCACGTCGCAGGGCAGGAAGCAGTTCGAGGCCGAGGTAAAGATCATAAGCTCTCTGAGGCATCGCAATCTGGTGCGCTTGTTAGGCTGGTGTGATAGCTCCAAGGGGCTCTTGCTTGTCTACGAGCTTGTGCAGCAAGGGAGCTTAGATAAGCATATCTATAACACCGACAAGCCATTAACGTGGTCAGAGAGGTAAGCCACTCAAACTGACCTTAATTAATTTCCTAATCTATAGAGGTCTATTGATCTTCTCACCGATCATAATTATTTGATTTGTCAATATATAGGTATAAGATCATTCTAGGATTAGGATCAGCACTGCGTTACCTTCACGAGGAGTGGGAGCAATGCGTCGTGCATGGCGACATCAAACCAAGCAATATCATGCTCGACGCTTCGTACAATGCTAAACTAGGCGACTTTGGGTTGGCCAGGCTCGTCGACCACGACAAAGGATGGCAAACGACCAAGGCCGTTCTCGGCACCGCCGGGTACATTGACCCAGAGTTTATCAACACGCGTCGGCCAAGCATTCAGTCGGACATCTACAGCCTCGGCATTGTCCTTCTTGAGATCGTCTCCGGCCGGCCACCAGTTCTCCTACAGGAAGGCACACCACCGTTCTTACTGCTGAAGTGGGTGTGGAGCCTGTACTGCCGGAACGCGATTCTCGACGCTGCGGATGAGCGGCTCTGGGCCATTGGTGGTGACGAGCCCAACAAGCGGCAGATGGAGCGCACGTTGATTGTCGGGCTATGGTGCGCACAGCCCGACATGGCGGAGCGCCCATCCGTTGCTCAGGCCATGCATGTCCTGCAGTCCGATGACGCAAAGCTGCCGGCACTATGGCCGCAGATGTACATGGCCTCGCCGGCAAAGAACTTCGCCATGGGTGATTACCGTCTCTCGGGAATCTCCTCCTTCTCGAGTAGTGGAGTCGCCTCGTCGGCTACCACTGGTACAACACGTTCTTCGGGCTCGTTTGCCTACTGATTCCCCTGGTAATTAGTGCAACCTGCTTCGTGGACATCCTGCTTATCATCTTATGCAATGTCACAGTGGTCAACCTAGCATCCAGGATGAACTATGTTTCATAATTCATTGCCTTTCTCGCTCAGATGGTTGATCTCTCGATTGTGAATTGTCATATCGCTTATCATACTCTTGGAGTGTATTCATTTTATTGAATTCTTTAATTATTTTGTATTTTTTTCTTTCATTTCTTCATACCTACGTATATGTAATGGTAAGTGGCATATAAGCATGCATGGTCTTTACAAATGCCCTTTGGACCCAGACCTGCATGCTAAGTGCTAACTTAAGGAACAGTAGTACCCCAATTGAATGAAATGGTTGCAATGAACTGTCAAAATATGACTATGCCCGCCTCGGCATTTCCTTGTTGTAAACATAATTTTTATGGTTTTTGAATAGCTCCGTGAGTTGCCAAATTTTCAAATATAAATTGCGATAATTCATGGAGGTATGATATTTGAGTTCTAATCTCATGGGCGCCCATGATGATCACCTACGTCTTAATGCGTAATAGAGGTGATTAGTTCTGACCGGTGTCCCAAAAGTGCCGTCTTCCTCTGTTCTTTTGTCTCGTCGATCTCATGCTGCCCTTGGTGTCGCCGGCATGCTGCAGCAATGAGATGCCGACGTCTTGTGTGACTTGCACAGGGAGTAGATCTATTCCAGTGCGTAGTTATATCAGGTCTTGTTATGGAGAAGACGTGTAGCTTTTTTCAGTTGTCACCTCTCCACGGACCTCTTCCCAGTTTATATGCACACTGTAGGAACTCGGGAGCTATCTAGATTAGACTTTAGTTACGCACCTATCATGACGTGTTTGCGTCGTGTACGAGGGGGAATCGGTGGATTTATTCCCTTCCCGTACTGTATCTGTTGTTAGCCAATACGGTCAACCAATATTATCCACTTAATCGTGAGCCAACCATAATGTCTACTAAGTAGAATAGCTCTGTGGATCTTGGCTCAATTTACCTTACGTTTGTCTTGTAATTTGATATTCTTCCCAAAGGCTATTGTATTTATACTAACATATATCCGTTTCTTTTAAATAGAAATTGAAGAATTATTTAGATAATATGATTGAGTAGGTTGATTCGTATATAGGTCAGACTTCATAGTTTTGTCTTAACCGGATACAATTTTTTTTCTTAGCCATATATATTTCCATTTGTAGAGATACCTGTCATGCTATATGTAGGACACTTACATAAATATATTACTTTATATTCGTGCTGATCAATGACATTATTCTTAAAGTTGCTATAGCAAGAAAGAATGTAACTTATAAGCCTTTGATAATGAATGCATCTTTTGCAACAAAACATCAATATGTTTGGTACACATGACTTGCTATTACTTGAATAGAAAATTTCATTTTATTATTCGTGTGATATTATGTCACAATCCACTGCTGCGCCACTATATCAATGCCAGCCATTTCCCTATGAAACCGTGAAACAGGTACTAGTCTTACAATCACTATAGTGGTACCAGCGATAACATGATGAATTAAAGTAAGATTTTCTACATTATAAATATATTATACTTTCTTGTTATAACTTCGGGTAATTCCAGAGTTGCAACATTTAATCAAAGATAGTAGTAACGAAACTCAGCGGAGCTAAGGCACCACTCCATAAGCAGTAATTTGGTTTTAGGGATGAAACTCCAACCTTTATCTTCTACCTAAACTTAAGCAAAGTGGAGAGAAATAACAATAATGGAGGGTGAGTACTTTCGTACTCCACATACCACGGGAAATATGTAAGTGCAAGCTACAGAGGAAGGCTTAGGTTTATTTGATAAATCAATTATTTAAAATATTTTTCCAAAACTCTAAGTATGGGTTTTTAAAAAAAATTCCTTTGAAGTGAGGCATCTTACCTCGATCCATCTACGAGTAGCTTTACAACAACTTGAGCCGAAAAAGCCAAATTTTAGTAATGAAAACATCTTTTCTCTCACCAAATTCTTCTCTCCTTCAAAAACATAAATCAATATTTTCTCAAAACCAACCGTTAACCAAGTCTTATGGTTAACCGGTCTTCTCAGCTCTAGGTCTGTTCTTCTCAACCTACCAACCCAAACTCGACCTTCTCGGCCTTATAATTGGCCTTCTCAGCCCACATCCTAACTTGACCATCTCAGCCCTATGGTGCCATCAACACCCTAGTTCACACAGACCTGTTCTCAACCACAAAGGTTGATCATTCGTCATAAAGAAGTACTTTGCTAATGACTCACATCCAAGTAATCAATTTATCAAATATGTTCTCAAAATAAATCTACGTTATGAGAAACACCTCACATTCACCCCACGACCGTGGGCATAACTGTTTAAACAGTTTAACTACACTCTATAGAGATTGCACACTTTACCCACACATCGTGAGCATCCCGCTTTTTCTAGCCGATAAATGAGAGTTCACTACAAGTCTTTTCCATAACTAACCCATAGACATCCTGTGTCACACAGTTGGGCTACTCTCTGAAACCAAGTAATAGGTTAGTCTCCCTATTCATGCATTTCTTAATTGTTAACATATAAGATACCCATGTTTTAGCTACTTACTCTGCTAGGGACATCCCATGCTAACCGTGTATTTATATTGTTTTATGCTTGGATGAATTTCTCAAAGAAATCGGTCCTTGTGCTCAACTATGAAACCAAACCACACAGGAGAAGATTCATACCACAAGTTTTCCCATAAAAACTTTTTTGTTTTTCAAAACCGCCAACTCCTAGAGTCGGATTTTATAAATCTTTCATAACCCATGTTTTCCAAAACGACAAACCAGCACATATGTTAATAATATAAAAATAAAGTATGGTGCGGATGTATACCTGCATCTAGAGGGCGCAAGTATCCTAACACCACTATGGTGGAGAGACAAGGATTTGGTTTATTAGGGTCATATCAAAAATAGTGCAACTAGTAGGTAGGTCCATCGATCATGTGCTTATAGACTGATGGCTAGATAAATTAATTTGTACACTAAATATGCATGTTTATAATAAAATTATTTATAATATAGGAGCAATATGATCGAAGGGTGGCTTGCCTTGGTCCTTGGATGACGAGAAATCTCTCTAAGAAAATCGGGTCTTCAAAAATGGAGAATTCTTCTAGAAAGTCTAGGTATTAAGTTGACGAGTAATCCTTCAATAATTCTAAGTCTTAGAGATGACCATCTTAGAACTATGACCAAAGCGTAGCTCGAAAGAAATCCCATAGTTGTTGACTAATTGCAAAAGAGAAACAACACATTAAGAAAATATTACTATAAACAACTAATAGTGCCAAGAGATAGATATCATTTTTATGAATGTTCTAGAAGTTAAACGGAGGGAAAACGAACTTATGGTTGAAGATATATGGTTTTTGAAAGTTTTATTGAATGCCTAGAAAGGTAAAATGATTATTATAATTATAGAAAAGAAATAATTTAGGAGGGATAAAAGATAGACCTTATAAAACAAGGAAAAAGGATTGGTGGGACTGGTGGGCTAGCTTATGGGCTTCAACTCGAGGTAGGTGATGTAGACTTTTAGAGAGGGGCTTGGATGAACAGAGATTTAATTTAGACTTTCTGAAATAGGAAAGAGTGGCTATCATGCTCTGGCCTAGGACTGTATAGAAGAGATAAATTGGAGTTTGACAGAGAGGGAGGCTATTGGGGGGTTTCGGCCTATGGAGGAATGGAGGGGGATGTGATCTAGACTTAGGTTGAGAGGGGCCCACATGTGAGTGAGGAGTTGAGGGTGGTCCATGGTGGACTAAGTCTACTAGTAGGCTAGGAGAGAGAGCGGAGCCCATATGGGTCCTACTTCTTTTATTTTTCTTTCTCTTTCTCTTTTTTTCTTTCTTTCTTTTCCTTTTTCTTTTCTTTTTCTTTTTCTTCCTTCTCTTTTCCTCTCTTCTCTTCCTCATATTCTGCTCTTCTCCTTATTTTCTTTAGCACAAGGAGGGTGACAATGCGGCGGCGTGGCAAAGGTGACATCCGACGGCACAGCGGTGCAGTGGTGGGCCAATGCCGAGCAGGCTTGCATGGCTGACAGTGTTTGCTCAATAGCAGCGCAAGCGCGTGTGTTGTGGTGTCGGGCAGCGCAGCGGCGGGCCAGGCAGTAGGGACGACACCGGGGCACGCGCGACACGCAGGCAAGGGCGAGGACCAGGGCGAGACAAGCGCTGGGAGGTCACAGTAGGAGGACGCTAGGGTGGAGCGAGTGCACACAGGCAGCACAGCAGGGTTGGTGCCAGGCAATGGTGGGGCTGCCATGACGGTAGGGGGAGAGCTGAGCTCAGTGTGCAGCACTAGGTGTGGCACAAGCACGTGGAGGAGGCGGTGTCAGTGCGGTAGGAGGCAATGATGTGGGAGGTCACCGTAGCATGTAGGTGAGGGAGGAGGCATGGCTTGGGGAGGGTGACGCAGGCATGGGTGCCGAGGTGGCGGCATCGGAGGAGTGAGGTGTGGCTAAGAGCATGGCACCGGTGCACCTATGCCTTGTATTTATAGCTTTCTTAGATGAGCAACGACAACGCTATGGCCATGCTCATCCCTGTGGCATCTTCTCTACTCACAGTCTTTCTTTGCTACGCTCCATTGCTTGACCAAGGAGGTGGAGTGGTGGTCGGTGGGTGTGGTCAGTGCATGCATGCACTCTCTCATGTAGTTGCCTTGCATGAGTGTAGAAGAAGGGATGGAGGAGGCATGCAGGAACTTGCTTGTGAACTTCTCCTGCCTCTTCCACTACCTGCACTATTGCTGCCTCACGTGTGTACCAAGGAAGGGAATGGAGGAAGAAGGCAACATGGTTCTATGTTTGCACATGGGTGTGTTAGTGAAAAAAATGGGTGTGCATGATGTTTCTTGCTTAGAGTGTGGGAGAGAAAAAAGGTAAAATGTTGGGAAAACACCAGTTGACTTGGCAAGGTTAATTGGAAATTGAGTATATGCGTGTATTTTCTTTCTTGAAGGAGAAATAAAAGAGCTTGGGGGAAGTCCTGGCTTTTGTCAGTTTTGTCTGCTCGCGATTAAATTCGACAAGAAAACGACTGTTGGTTTCAATCCGTATGTGTATAGGTGAAGAAGGAAAATAAACCAAGGGTTGGGACAAATATTAAGTATGTTGGGAACATTTTTGTTGGACGGTTGAAATTTAAATTTTTTAGATGGGAAGGAATTGTTTGGTCGATACGATAGAAATTCTCGAAATGAAAAGATTTAACATTAGGAATTTTTGTAGAGCCAATGTTTCAAAAATGGACTCAAAAGTTAGAGGGAATTTTGGAGAGGATAACCAGAGTCAAACCTCAAGAAATTTTTGGCTTGAGGTTTGGTGTTTGAAGAAACAACAGAATTTGAGGATTTTTAGCACTTAAACCTAGATACACTAAAAGAATAAAAAATTATTGATAATAGTTTTTTAATTAAAATAAGATTTTTCGATAGATGAAAATCAAGACGTTACATATTATTGCACAGTATAGTTAGTGGCTTATAGAAATAGTTTGCCACTCTTAATCTAGAAAATATTCATACATACAACCTGCCTAAATACATCATAACATGACCCAAATCAAATTGCATTGTTGAGTGAGAGATTATTTGAAGCTTTTTATGGTATTATTCCTCATGTGAGATGTGGGTATAACTTAATATGAATTTCTGAGTATCCACACACCTCACAAAAGTACAATTCTTATTGAGTCAAAACCTGAAAAAATTGTCAGATATGTGAGCATGTTATTTTAATTGCCTTGCAAATAGTACAAAGCCTTGTTAATGATGTACCAGTGGTCAAGCTCTGGTTTTAATTGAAAAGCGCTAAGGTTTATAGTACGTAATGCTAAGTATGTATGCATCTAGACTTAAGTGGACATTAATTTTCTGATAGCTAAATCATAAGAAATCTTCTTCATTCTAATATAATTTTAACTAATTTCTGTTAAATTATTATAGCATGTATGACACCATTTATTTATAGTATATCTTAACTTATGTCAATATATGACCAAGATAAATTTAGTACTTCTTTATACATGTGTCGGTGTATTTTAATTTATAAAACATTAGAGATTTCACCAACATTATTATATTAAACTTAGATGACAAGTTCATAGTATCTGATGCATCACATGTTTATGCACTTACTAATGGGTTATCATTTAAATTAAATAGAGGACTAGTGTAATAACTTTTCTACTCTTAACATAATTATCCACCTCATTTGCTTGAATTCTAAGTCTTCTAATAATTCAATGGTTTTAAAATATCATCTTCTAGACAATTGGTTAAGACCACGAATGTATTTCTTTAAGTGTGCAGTCTATATGAGCCTTGCCTTCCCCAACAAAATCATTAGACTATGTTATGTATATACATTTAAGCAATCATCACTATGACAATTGTAACACACCTTTCTTAGAGATAGAAAAGTTATCATGCTCAATTCATTCTCTATGGAAAACTCCACTTCTATAAGCATTGCGTTGGATCTTTTGATATTCATTTAGAGTCATGCATATTGGTATGCCCATTTATTGTCTACTATTTTGACTCTATTAGAAATCTACAAAATCTCATACATGGCTAGTGCTTGTAGGCTTTATTTCATCCTCCATAGCATCAAGCCACTTGGATGAATGTTCTCTTATTATTGTTTTTTAAATGAGGTGGAGGTTCATTATCAGCCAGTGCAACAGAATATTGTTGTTTATCATTTGACTCATTATAATACCTCAACACAAGCCAAAAGTCCAGAATTTGCAGCTAGAGGTGCTCGTCTAAGACACACTCAGATTAATGGGAATATTATTCTTTTGGTGATGTAGCAATACAACATAGCCTACATTTCCTCAAGATTTCTTTTTCCTCTAAGCTACCCAGACTTCATCTTTCGTGTGCAAAATTGGCAGTCACAGCCTCAGTATCTTATTCAATTGCTGATTAAATGACTTAGTGTAAATATGATGATCCCAATTGGACAAGACAAATTCTTTTTCTCATAAGGATATGTCTTCCCCGATCCAATCACAATACTCAGTTTTAATGTTATGCTAATTTTGTAGCACTTCAGAGAAAACTTTGCTGAGCATAACTTTTTTAATTTCTCTTAGTGAACTTTTCCCTTTATTTTGCTTGGTAAAAACTAAGGATTGGAGTATTTCTTCTAATGAGACATTGCATTCTCCCCCTCGAAATGTGGCTTAAACAGTCATGACACTATTTAGACGGGGACTCATTTATGTGCAATATCACATACATTCAACACATCATCAATACGAGTGATTAAAAAACTACTTAAAAACCAGATGCACAAACTTGATAGGGTATTTGGCAATCTCAACCTCAAACTCGATAGTGTAGCAATACTCAGTTAAGTAGGTACAGAAATACGACTACCTTGATAGAGGAACCGAAAGAAAATTATGAAAGCAAATTAAAGTATTCTCCCAAGACTCAAGAAAGATCCCTAATAGCTCCAATATCAAGTTTGCATCTTTTTTCTACCTTAAAGCTTTGCTCCCGCTTACTTACTGATAATCATCGTGGAATGCAATTCATGTATGGAATTAGAATGTGCATATTAGCACCTTATTTAATCCACCAAAAAATTTGGGGTCACAAATCAAATAAGATATATTATAAGTAATCATATTAACACCATAGATCCGCACATTCGGAGTCATCTATGCTGGATTCCCACATGATGGCTGTTCATGAGGAAATCTTGTATTGGCCATTAGCATAGTAGTGAAGCAAACTAGGGTTTGGAGATTGGTGGTGAATAAGCAAAGCTTTTTATTTCTGTGATGGTCCACATTCTAAAGCCACTATTCAATTTCTTCAATAAGACTTTGCCGAAAGAGATGGACGCCAAATTTACAATCTTGTGTAGATTTCAAACAAGCCGACGGAAATAGGTTTGTGATGGTGGGGAAGGACGAGCTATTGACTAGGTCAAGTATGAAAGTGCATCGAGACCCCTATGTAAGTTTTGGTTGATTGGTGATAAATAACTAAGGAACTAATAAGTTCGATGAGTGTATAAGTAGGAGAGTAGTGTGATGAAGGTGTTGAAGATGAAAAAATGGAATACAATGTGTTATTATTGTGATGCAAGGCAATGAACGACAAAATATGGCAAGATGGGGGTGAAGGGTTGGCAAAACTTTGCTATGTGAAGGACAACACAATGAAGAAGGGCAATCGGGGGCTTGGGGCCGAAGAACCTATGCGGTGGTTAAGGAGCAAGTGTTGGTGCAATGCCAAAGGACCTTCGAGGCCATAAGAAAGCACATGTTGTTGAACATCCATCTTTGAATAGGAAGGTGGATGTTCTCAAGGAGTTGGAAGCTCTCAAGGTATGTGAAATTGAAGTGGAAGAGAGCGAGGCAAAGCTCAAAAGGAAATAGATTAAGTTGAGCTGAGATTGCAATGGATCAAATAGTCTGATGGTGGTATCGAACAATCCGAGCGAATATGATCATTAAGCAACTTGGATGGATCGGATTGCCTGGTGAAGACTAGACAATACCAAGTTGGATAGTCCAACCCATTGTTGGATCAACAGAATGATTACTTAGATATATGATGGATCAGACAATGGAGAACAATTGATCAGACAATCTGGTATGGACCAAATAATTCAATAGAAGAGCAATCCAACAATCTGATAGTGGTACCAAATTATCCACCTCTTTATAGCCTAATGTCAAGTTATTAGTGATCGTTGCAATAGTTAGAATGGGTCAGATAGTCTGGTGTGGTATCAGACTATCCGATCAAGTGTTTTTCTGTTAGACTTTTACAACGGTTAGAAAAATGCTAGTTGGAGGAGTTGATGCTATAAATGGGTGGTGCTATGTTCATGTTGAAAACTTTTGGACCCTCTTCAACCTAAGCAACCCAATTGATAGTTCCAGGGTCTCAAGAGTTTATTCAAGATCTTTCGAGAAGAGTTTAGCCTTGAGAGTGTGATTAGGATGGGGACTCAAACTGCTAAAAATTTAGAAGGAAATATTTGGGGCAAGATTTTAAGGTCACAAAGATTGATTAAATTGAGATCTTTGGCATGCAAACCTACATACACTCAAAGAATCATAATGTTTAAATATAGGTTTTTAATAAAATAGTTTTTAACACATATGGGATTCGAGGTGTTATACAATATTTATTAATGTGTTTCATTCGTAGGATAAACTCTGAGGCACCAATTATGAACGCTTTCTCCATTCCAGCTTATTACAGTGTATCCGAGTATTCATGACCCTTGACCGGTACACTGCCAGCTAGTCAACCCATACCTATGCTAAGTTAGCATGTGGTTACACCAGGGTCATCTCTATTTAAGAGAGAGTCTAGGATAGAGTTTGACTCTAACTCCACCCAAACACTTGTTACAACTTTAAGTCCTATCCTATAACCGACTACGTACACATATTCAATACAAAGTCTAATAAACTCCACCTTAACAAATATGCCACAACAATCTAACTTGAGTTGATTCCTTTTGTAGCTCACACCTAATCGCCCAATGAGCCTATGCTAACCAACATCAAGAGACTCTACTATTCCATAACTTCTTTCTACAAACTCTATCTATAACAATGCTCCACCTTCTCATCTATCACCATAGTCATCTTATCAAGCAAAGTTGGATTTCTTCCTAGCTGGCACATCACAAACTTCCTCAAAGAACATGTTTGTCTTTATCTTTTGTCTTAAATTTGATTTTATCTACTCTATGGCAAGGTAACACACATCATCACCAAATAGATAAATTCAAACTCACTAGACCAATATGAAAAGAACCCTTTCTTTGTTAGCATGTTATGAACCGAGCTATCAATTCTAACATCCACACTTTCCGCATCCTCAGACTATATCCATGATACTTTGAGAAAATTCACTATTGCCATAAATCATTTGAAGGAATTACTACGATAGCCATCATTCTTCGTCATTAGTGATGTAGATTTCCATATATTTTCATCATACCAATCCACATATCCTGAATTGCCAAACAACACGTTGACTCCATTAATGATATCAACCCGTTGTTGCACCGATCTTCTCACACCATCATCCGGGAGATCCTCTCCCTCTTGGAGCTTCACTGTCGTCTTCTCTCTCAAAGGCCTATTGAGTTCCTCTGCCTTCTGATTGAAGCCGCCGCTGCCTACTCTAGTCTTGACAGTAGGGAGGACAACGCTACTACCTTGGACTAGGTAGCTGCCAACCTTCGATGAAGAAGGCGCTGCTAGCCCTTGGAAGGATGGTCGCCACCACCTCCTGCTGGTACTCGCCGTCTCCTGCCACTAGAGTTGGCCCACATCAAGCCTCATCTGCACCTGCACATGACCACATTAAGATCGTGCTCTTGCCATCGGGAGTTCATTACCACCATTGTTACTCCATCTTGAGCCCGCAACCTGCTTCAATCTAGCCATAAGCTGAAGCCAACAAATCACTATGTCATCTTTCCAACCAACAAATGACCCGAGTGTTATGTCTAGCCATCTCTCTGTTGAATCCAAACTTGATAACAATATCAAGGCATAATATTTAATGAGAGATTTAGTCGTAGCCTAATTTTTGAAACACTGTCATGAGCGCTCCTTCTTGTCATAGCATATTACTATGTATCCGAGTATCAGGACCCTCAACTGATACACCACCAGCCAGTTAACCTACACCTAAACTAAATCGTCATATGGTTACATCAGGTCCATATCTCTATTTAAGAGAGAGGCTATGATAGAGTTCGACTCTAACTCTATGTCAACATTTGTATTACATATATATATATATATTCAATATATGCTCTAACATATTCGACATAAGCCCAATACTAGAGGCCACCTGTGCACCGGTGAACTTCTGGGATATTTAGGATAATACTATGAGGTGGCTAGGTAGCTTAAGACGAGGTCAAATGAACTTGTCGTGTGAACTACTACAAATAGTACAGCATCGCATGCAAGTTAAAAACGAATCTTAGAAGCAACATGCAAAATGATTATTAATTAGTTTCATGCATGCCAGAAACCGGATTACGATAGAACTGACTTGATCGAGGAGTTATAGACAACAAGATCTAGTGTGCTGGACTCTTGATGAAATAGTACCAACAACCGAAGGGGGGACTGTTTGAGCAACAAAGAGATCCTTTAAAAAGCAAAGGCCATGATCCCATGGCGAAGAGCACCACTACCGACGACAATGGCTGAGGCGCACCCTCTGCTCTTCCCTTTTGTTGTCCTCTCCCTCTATTACTTGAGCAAGCACATAGCTTTCGCTACCCCTTTCTCCTTACCCTGCGGCACGAACCTCACATGCTATCTCTACGCTTCCTTCTATCCCGGAGTGATCGTTCTGACAAAAGATGACCAGATGGTGGACAAAACTGCAGGCAGCATGGGCTTGGTGTGGTACCCGCAGCCGGTGCCGCTCTGGGACAACGCCACAGGCCAGATGGCTAGCTTCACTGCCACTTTCTCCTCCAGAATAAAAGTGACAAGAGGGGAGTGCACGCGCCTGCCGAAGGGATGACCTTCTTCCTCGCTCATTACCCTCCGAGCGACAGGGACCTGAGAAGCGGCGGGAACTTTGGCCTCTTCGACGGCACCAACAGTTTGACTGGCCAGAATGATGCCCTAGCTGTCGAGTTCGACACCTTCCCGAATGTCGAGGGGAACGACCAGAAGTATCAGCACGTCAGCATCGACGTCAACTCCATCCAGTCGATGGCCACCACGGACATTCCTTCCCTTAACCTCGCTTCCGGTTCCATGATGAACGCCACAGTCACATACAATAACGTGACAAAGTTGCTACTCGTACATCTCCAAATCGACGGTGTCTTGTACCAAGTAAGTTACACCGTTGATCTCAGAGAGGAGTTGCCGGAGGACTTGGCCGTGGATTTCTCTACATTGGATATTAAATCTAACTCTACATGAATTATCTATCTTTACACTAAACTGCACGGGCAATCCTTTAGTTCGTGTAAATCACTTCGTTGACGTCCTGGTTATCGATCTCTTAAAATCTCTCGGGTGGTCTACCTACCTAGTTTGCCTGATGTCTGAAGATCTGTGTATAATTCATTCCCTTTGTCACATAGATGGTCTATCTATCTCTTGTCATGGTGTATCAAGCATGTTAGCGGTCGGTGTGGGTGTGGTGTTATTCTGTGGACGTCTTATTTTGTACCCTCTTAAAAAAAGGAGAATGCTCCGTGTCGTGTGCCCGACGGAAGACAATATTGAGCGATCCTCAGTCACTCATTTCCTACTCCAATCCAGTGTGAATAATCTGACCACTCCATTTCCCTATTCCTCCCTTCTATGGCCCGATGGTGGTCGTAGGCACACGTGGGAGGTGTCCTCCTCCCTGCAGCGGACAAGGCTAAGGTCTCGCTGGAGCATGCTAGCCTTGCTCTGGAGCTTATGACTTAGGATGACCATATCCAGTTCTACGACACACAAGAGAAGGGGGTGGGAAAGAGACGCACGACGATAGCGTGGTGGCCGGCGACAAGGAAAATAATGTCGAGAAGGCGTGGTAACCTTTTGCCTCGAGCTCACTATAATTTTTCGATGTTTCAGCTGGTGTATCTTAATGTTTCAGCCATTGTATGTCAATATTTCTTGTGTTGGATCAAAATATTATAGTTAAAATTTTTTGGTGGTGTTTTATATTTTTACCTTTGATACGTGAATTTACCGATCTTTCAATAGGTGAAACTTAATGTTTCTTATGTTATAGAAAAATACTTTAATCATTATTTGTTATTGTTATTTTTCAATCGATTCTCTGGGCACACCTTATGTATTCTTATTTTTCAATCGATTCTCCGGGCACACTTTTTCTCTTGTTGCAAAGAAGTCTCAGTTTTTCTATCTTCCTATTTATTTGTTTGTCGCTAATGACTAATGACAGTTACGTTGTCGTTTCTCTAGAAAGATGTTGGTTTCAGACCATTTGGAAGACTCATTCTGTTTCTCCATTTATTTTTCAGCATCGCTTCTTTTGATTCTAATCACACGATGGCATCAATTGATTGGATCAAGCACAGAGGAAAGGAAAAGTTCAAGTGTGCAACTGATATCCATTTGCAACAGTACACGGTTATTTGAATATTAGCCTGTTAAAAACTTATTTTGACCAACATTTATTATGTTCTCAGAATTTTTCTTACCATCCATTCACTAAGTGTTGTTATTGCCCTTTAGTATCTTATGAAATATTCGTTTATGAACTACTTATGCTATGTGGATCTCCCTTTTTCCTTGTTGATTTTGTGCATCATAGGTTTCATATTTCTTTAGTTCATAAAAAGGTGTAGGATAATTCCCCTGATAAAATGTACAGTACTACAGTATGAGGTAAAATGGATGTATCAAATGGTTTCGATCAGTGAATTTCACCTCTTTTTGCTAAAATGTTACTCCCTCCATTTTATTTTGTATGACGTTGATTAGTTTAAAATTAAACTAACCAATGTCATATAGAAAAAGAATGGAGTAATTAAGTACACATGATTTGTTCTATATTTGAATATAGTCTGATAAATATACAATGATTTTGTTGCCACAGTTTTATGGTTTGCAACTATTTGTTCTTATACTTTCAGGAAATTTTGCAATGGCACATCTCTATAGGCTAGCTTTGCCCATGTTGTTGCTTCAATGATCAAGTTATGATTGACTGCCATCAGAAGACTGGATGAGAATGTCTTACAAAAAAAAAAGATGCTGATAAGTAGTTCCATACTCTTGATGAACATCTTTCATTTCTTTGATTTCCTCCCACTATTTTTTTAGATAATGGGTATATTTCATAAAGAGCTCGCAATATTAATTATTTTACGTTGTTATTGCACATATTTCTCACATATGTTTTTAGGCATAAAATCTCACGGCAACACGCGGTGTGTCATCTAGTAAAAATAACAAAACATCCCACGGGGCAGACGGGCGTTGGAGGCGCAACGTACGTTGGGCTAATGGGATTGCTTCGCGAGACAAGGCAGGAGGGGAGAGGGAGGCGATTCGGTGCGGAGAACGCGCGGCGTCGGCTCGGGTCGTGATTCGGTTGGTTGTTTTCGGGCCTCGGCGCGTCGGCGGAGCGCGCGGATATCTACCGATCCACTCCATACGCAAGCATATGCCATACGTGCATGATGTACGCTGAAACTCGATCCTTCTCCTGGTTGGTTTTTCCCTCAACAAAGACACACTCAATCTCAAATTCTTAATCATACAACAGTACAATGCGAAAGATTCTCTGGTGCGAGACTCCGTACTCCATCCATATGCACATTGCACAAAGCACTAAATTTCAAAGCCTAATACTACTCCGAGTTGCCACCACTCTGTAGTTCACCTACTGTCGCCCACAGGAAGGTCCAACCTTTGGCTGTGCTTATATACATGTTTCTGGACCGAAACTATGAAATCCATATACTATGCATTCGTATGAACAGTATCGATTTGCAAAATGTGTGCTTAATACGAGGTCAAGTCAACCTGCATCGACTGGCTAGCACACACCAGATAATATAATGGCATATATACGCGTTGCAGAAGAATCTCACACATGCACGTAGCAAATTAAAACGACATATTGGTTTCATGATTAATTATGCCCCAACACAGACATCCGGAGCTGGACTCAGCGTGAGGAAAACGTCAACGACTGAGGACAACTCCTTTTGGGACGTGTTTACATGATATCCTCTTTGTCACAAAGTTCGTTGGCAAAGCCATCACATTATATTGTAGTGTGTTGCTCGTGGATCTCATATATATTGATCACTTCTCCTCGACAACGTATGCTAGTGTGCATCCCAAACACCATATCGATATATATACTACCTAGCAGCATTACCTCGGCGCCTGACCGGAGGATCAGCGTTCGTCGATCGCCATCGACTTCTCTGTGTTTCTCTGCCATCACTGGCGGGCGGAGCTTCGATCTACCTGCAGATATGGCCATCGCCGGCGCCGGCGGCAAACACAATCCTTTGACGACGGATCACATACTACTCATTGTAACAGTGTCAGTTCCTGTGTTCACGCTGTGCCTAGTACTTGTGGGCGTCCTTCTCTGCACCAAGTGCTGCAGGAACAGGATGGCCACCAGATCCAGAAGGAAACAACAACAGATAGAAGCCGTCATCCACGAGAGTGATCCCGACGAGCAACATGACGCCGAAGCCAGTGAGCTCGAGCAAGGCATGGCCAACGTGCCGATGCGGTACAACTACGGTGAGCTCGTGGCAGCCGGGCCGAGACGGTATGAGTACGGCGAGCTGGCCGCCGCGACATGTGACTTCGCGGAGGAGGAGAAGCTTGGGCGAGGAGGATTTGGCAGCGTCTTCCGGGGCCGCCTCGCCGGTGGCGTCGAGTTGGCCATCAAGAAGTTCTCGTCGGACTCGTCGTCCCAGGGCAGGAAGCAGTTCGAGGCTGAGGTGAAGACCATAAGCTCCCTGAGGCATCGCAACCTCGTGCGCTTGTTAGGTTGGTGTGATAGCTCCAAGGGGCTCTTGCTTGTGTACGAGCTGGTTCAGCAAGGGAGTCTAGACAAGCATATCTATAACACCGACAAGCCATTAACGTGGTCAGAGAGGTATATATTGCAATCAATCTCTACTTAATTTCCTTACCTCAGATATAATGGTTGGCTTGATCATCTAATCAATCATATGATTTGTAACATGCTACCTCCACATATGATCATCTAATCAATCATATGATCCGCATTGCGCTACCTCCACCAGGAGTGGGAACAATGCGTCGTGCATGGCGACATAAAACCGAGCAACATCATGCTGGACTCGTCGTGCAACACCAAGCTAGGTGATTTCGGGCTAGCCAGGCTCGTCGATCATGACAAAGGATGGCAGACGACCAAGGCTGTGCTTGGAACTGCCGGGTACATTGACCCAGAGTTCGTGAATACGCGTCGGCCGAGCACGCATACGGACATCTACAGCTTTGGCATCGTCCTGCTTGAAATCGTCTCTGGTCGTCCACCGGTTCTTCTCGAGGAAGGAAAGCCACCTTTCATGCTGCTGAAATGGGTGTGGAGCCTGTACAGCCGGAACACGATCCTCGACGTGGCCGACGAGCGGCTTTGGGACGTTGGCGGAGACGAGCCCAATGAGCGGCAGATGGAGCGCGCGCTGATCGTCGGGTTGTGGTGCACACAGCCTGACACTGGGTAGCGTCCATCCATTGCGAAGGCCATGAATGTCCTTCAGTCCGAGGACGCAAGGTTGCCGACACTCTGGCCGCAGATGCACATGGCTTCGCCAGCAAAGAACTTCGCCATGGGGGAGTACCGTCTCTCCAGCATCTCCTCCTTCTCGAGCAGTGGCCTACGCTCGTCGGCTACCTCTGGCACAACACGTTCGTCAGGGTCGTTTGCCTGCTGATTGCCGGGGTAATTCGTGCAACCTGCTTTGACAATGTCCTTGTTATCGATCTCGTAGAGTCTCATAGGCCGTATACCTAGCTTGGATAATTCATTCCCTTTGTCACTCAGATGGTTTATCTCTTGCTTGTCATATTGTATCGCTAATCATATTTTTTGAGTGTATTCATTTATGAATTCTTCAATTATTTCGTATTTATTATTTTTCTTGATATGTACATGCATGTAATGGTAAGTGGAATACAACCATGCATGGTGTTTACCAAATGCACTTAGCACATGCTATACTGGCTGACGTTCATTTTTGGACGTCATTGGACATTCATGCTCGTGGTTTTAGACCAAGCCTGCAAAAACAGTTTCGATCCATTAAAAATAAAAATATGCTCAGCCTAAAATTAAACATACAACACCTTACATTGGGAAAATTTATTTATTTTTCACTATTAGATTTAGCTACTCTCTGAATACCCTATTAGTTTTGTTCTTATAAAATTACCTAAAAAGAGAAGGTTTGTTAACTATTTACCAATTTTGCCTATGTGGTGTGCCAAGGTGGCTTGACAGCATGGAATAAAATTCCCCACCCCTTTCTCATTGCCGTTGTCTTCTCCTCCTCCGCTGTCGTGTTGCCATGGCCAATGTGCATGCTCACTACTGATAGCCCACCCGGTGAGGATGGAGTCTCCCTGCCATTGCCCAAGATATCCTCTCTGTCCCTATCTCACTGTCACTCAGGGCAAACCCGGCAAGCCCAAATCCCACGGCCACCCACCCAAGAAGGCCAAGACCAAGCTGTCCACCACCGCCACCCCTGCCAATGGCTCCACCCCATCAAGCACAGCCATGGCTAGCCTTCCAAGGAAATCCCCACCATCCCCAATGAGAAGGCCTCTTGCAAGGGAAAGAAGGCTAAGTAGCCGACCAACACCCTCACCGGTGCACCGGTAGCAGTAGCAGTAGCGGTGGCCACCGCCTCTCGAGGCCCTCTCATTGGAGAGGACAGGCTTGTCCACACCTTGGTTCCCTGCTTTGTGGCTGAATGCAGCAAGCAGATCAAGGTCTTTGATGCCAATGAAGCACCATTGATGCTCACCCTGGCCCTACCGTGCTGCACCACCACTGTCCGATGGTCATTGGGACTATGACACTCTTTTCCCCTGCCATAGCTTCAGTCACTGCTGCCCCACACTTGTCTCCCGAGGTAGTGGACTAGAGCTATATTGAAAGGCTGAGTTAAGGGGCACACACTGATAAACTAGGCGGGCAGGCTACGTAGACAAAAATAAAAAAAGTTAAGAAATTCATTTTTTTTAATTTTATAAGGATAAAATTAAGAGGGATACTTAGGAAGTTATCAAATCTAATAGTGCCAAATAGTTAAAAATCCCCTGTTAGCGAGGACATTCCTGATCTCTCACGTTGTGGTCGTGAAAAAAAAATGTGTAGAGGATCTGTTGTCATGGTTGAACTTGCAAGGATACGAAAGTCGTTGCCAGATAATAATGTTGTTTTAAGGTACGCCTACCCAATAGATAATCAGTTAACTTATTTATGATCTGAGTTGTTTGTAAGTTGTCATAACATTTGCAACAATTGTTGTAGTGAATGCATGCATATCGACAATAAAGGAGCGGACGGGATCAATTCTGAGGTGGTGCACAGAATAGTTCCGGTTTACATATTTCTATATAGAGCAAACTATTCATATTTACATTTCTAGCGTAAAATTTGTAACCGTTAGTAGCCTAAGTATCAAGAGATATTACATTTTACATTAAAATGTTGCTACTCTCGGAGACAGTAAAATTTCTCTGAAACTAATCCTTAAAATTGTAGTCATTGATTAAATTTTTTAAATCAAAAGTATGTTTTGTGAAATTTATTGTTTAATAGATTTATGGACAATATATCACTAGAGAAATGGACTTTAGCTCAATGGACCAAAACATAAATATACCGACTAGTAGAAGATTAGATAATAAATATGGTATTTAGTACTAGGTATAAAGACTCGGAACTACTATAGGATCATTAGTATCGGTTGGTTCAAGAACTCTAAAAATTTACAAACTACATCTTAAGATACTGTATTTCTAGCTATACATTTATACTTAAGCTCTCAAATATTTTTAAAAAATGAATAAGAAAGAATAAATTTATGCGAAAATAAGAGTATATCTTAATTAAAAAATAGAGATAATTTAACAATAATAAGAGTACTTCATACTAACAAAAATAAAAGAGCATACAATACAAAGGTTAAAAAAGGTTAAAAAGGAGGAAACAAAGGAAAATTATAGAAAATTAGAGAAAAAAATAGAAAATTAGGTAAAATAGAAAAAATAGTGATTGTTTTAATATGAAAAATACATGACATCATCATAGTATGGCTTAATAGGAAAAAGAAGGAAAAAATATAGGAAAAATAAAAGAAAAAATATAAAGGGTTAGGAAAAATAGGACGTTTAAAATTATTAATTTCCTTAATATAAATGAACTGCAATAGATATACAACATAGACCGATGGTCGAAGGTGTTAGTCGATGGCATGTATTACTCCACGTTGTTGTCATCTCTATCTCCACCATTGACGCCGTGACGCGCCTACCCACCGATGAAGGCTACCGTCGTCTCCAAAGTAAGAATTTCTTCAAATAAATTATATAAGAGCTATTCAAGAACAAATCACTGGATTTATTATAGATGAGGTCATTAATTATATACGTATATATATAATACATACATACATATATATATGTATATATAAAACAGTATAACAATATAAAAACAACAAATAAGCATAAAATAAATAGAAAAAAGAGTACAGAAAAAAAAACACTTTAGTACTGGTATAAAAAAAGTTTTTTAGTACTCAATTAAACCAGAACTAAAAATATTTATTTTTAGTAATACAATCAGAACTAAAAGGATTAAAAACCAATACTAATAGTCTACAGTATACCGGAGATCAACTGTACACCGGTGAAGTTCTCCGATATTGAGGATAGTACTATGAAGTTGGTAGGTGCGTAATACTATGAAGTAGGTAGGTAGGTTAAGACAAGGTCAAATGAACTTGTACTGTCAACTACTACAAATAGTACAGCATCGCATGCACATTGCAAACGAATCTGCAGATGCAACCTTCAAAAATGATTACTAATTAATTAGTTTCATGCTTGCCGGAAACCGGATTACGATATATAGAACGGACAGATTGATTGTGGAGTTATAGACAGCGCAGGAGCTGGTGTGCTGGACTCGCTTGATGAAATACCACGAACAACCGAAGCCCTAGGGCAGTTTGAGCGAAGAGAGCCAATAAAAAGCAAAGGCCATCATCTCATGACCCAGAGCAGCCATCCACTACCTAGAATGGCTGAGGTGCGCTGTCTCCTCTTCCCCTTTGTTGTTCTTTCCCTCTGTTACTTGGGCGAGGGCATACCTTTCGTTACCTCCCTCTCCGTCGACCCCAACTTCTCCACCTCCACGCCACCCTGCGGCACAACCCTCACATGCTATCTCGACGCTTCTTTCCATCCTGGCATGATCATGCTGACAAAAAATGACCGGATAACGGGCAAAACTGTAGACAGCATGGGCTTGGTGTGGTACCCGCAGCCAGTGCCGCTATGGGACAACACCACAGGCAAGCTGGCTAGCTTCAGCACCACTTTCTCCTTCCATATCAACACTGACCAAACGGGAGCGTACGTGCCTACCGAAGGGATGACCTTCTTTCTCGCTCATTACCCGCCGAGCAACAGGAGCCTGAGAAGCGGCGGGAACTTTGGCCTGTTCGATGGCACCAACCGTTTGACTGGTGACAACCGTGCCATGGCCATCGAGTTCGACACCTTCCCGAACGTCGAGTGGAACGACCAGGAACGTCAACTCCATCCAGTCGATGGCCACCACGGACACGCCTTCCCTTAACCTCGCTTCCGGTTCCATGATGAACGCCACGGTCACATAAGATAACGTGACAAAGTGGCTACTCGTACATCTCCAAATCGTCGGTGTCTTGTACCAAGTAAGTTACACCGTTGATCTCAGAGAGGTGTTGCCGGAGGAGGTGGCCGTGGGATTCTCTGCAACCACAAGCTTCTCCGACAGATATCATGACGTACATCAGGTACTGTCTTGGTCGTTCAACTCCACTATCCAACCAAAGAAAACCCTTGTCACCACGCCACCTGCACATTCGCCAGCATCACAATCTCTTCCATTTCCGGTCAAAAAATCCGGGCCTTCGAACAAGTTATTCCTCGTGATAATATTAGTTCCTATCATTGTAGTTATGGGTGCGGTTGTGGGTTTGATCCATGGCTGTGGAAGAAACTCAGGAATAAACCAATAAATGTAGGCGCCACTCACGACGACAGCGCGCTCAACGAGCTACATGATGAGAAAGCGGGTGAGCTCGGGAGAGGGATTGTCGCCGATGAGTTCGAGAGAGGGATGGTCGCTGGACCGAGACGGTACGAGTACGGCGAGCTCGCCGATGCGACGCATGACTTCTCGGAGGAGGATTTGGAACCGTCTACCGGGGCCAACTCGCCGGTGGAGTTTGAGGTGGCCATCAAGTTCTCGTCGGACTCGTCGTCACAGGGCAGGAAGCAGTTCGAGGCCGAGGTGAAGATCATAAGCTCCCTGAGGCACCGCAACCTCGTACGCTTGTTAGGCTGGTGTGATAGCTCCTAGGAGCTTATGCTTGTGTACGAGCTATTACCTCAAGGAAGCCTAGACAGGCATATCTATAACACCGAGAATCCATTGACGTGGTCAGACAGGTAAGCCACTCAAACTCCAATAATTTGTTTCTTCGAAAAAAAATCGAATAATTTCCAAAACTGCATAAGGTTGCATGGTTGATGAGCTCCTTGTTTAACCGAGCATAATCGTTCAGTTTTGTCCATATGTTTCTTAATGATGATTAATCAACAGGTTTTAAGGTCATTTTGGGATTAGGATCAGCATTACGTTACCTTCACCGAGATTGGGAACAATGCGTTGTTCACGGCGACATCAAACCGAGCAACATCATGCTCGAGTCGTTGTACAATACCAAGTTAGGTGACTTTGGGCTAGCGAGACTCGTTGACCACGACGAAGGATGGCAGACGACCACAGCTGTGCTCGGCACTGCCGGTTACATCGACCCAGAGTTCGTGAACACACGCCGCCCTAGCACGCAATCAGACATCTACAGCTTCGGCATCGTCCTCTTCGAGATCATCTCGGGCCGGCCACCGGTTCTCCTACAGGACGGGACAACACCATTCATGCTGCTGAAGTGGGTGCGGTGCCTGTACAGCCAGAACGCAATCCTAGACGCAGCAGATGAGCGTTTGTGGGCCGTCAGAGACGATAAGCCCGATGAGCGGCAGATGGAGCGTGCGTTCATCGTCGGGCTATGGTACACACAACCCGACATTTATTAATGTCCAATGATTAATTAATAGGTTTAAGGTCATTCTGGGATTAGGATCCGCATGGCGCTACCTCCACCAGGAGTGGGAACAATGCGTCGTGCATGGCGACATCAAACCGAGCAACATCATGCTCGAATCGTCCTACAATACCAAGCTAGGTGACTTCGGGTTGGCAAGGATCGTTGACCATGACAAAGGATGGAAGACAACCAAGTCTGTGCTTGGCACCGCTGGATACATCGACCCAGAGTTCGTGAACACGCGCCGGCTGAGAACGAATACGGATATCTACAGATTCAGCATCGTTCTCCACGAGATCGTCTCCGGCCGTCCACCGGTGTTTATGGAGGAAGGCAGGCCACAGTTCATGCTCCTAAAGTGGGTGTGGAGCCTTTATAGCCGGAATGCGATCCTCCACGCAGTGGACGAGCGGCTGTGGGCCGTCGGCTGCAACGAGTCCGACCAGCGGCAGATGGAGTGCGCGATGATCGTTGGGTTGTGGTGTGCGCACCCTGATCTTGGGGAGCGTCCGTCAATCGCAAAGGCCATGAATGTCCTGCAGTTCGAGGACACAAGGTTGCCGGCACTCTGGCCGCAGATGCAGTTCGAGTACATTGTCGCAGTACACAACGGTCACGGTGGAGAAGGATGCACGGAGCTCCTGAAGAAGCTAGCGAAGCTAGCAGCATTCGGCGACAGCGTGGGCGACGGTGCGGTACTCAGCTTTGACGCTAGACCGGGACACTGTAGTTTGGCATTTTGAGAACCAGAATACGAGAGTGTCACCAAGAAAAACGCAGAAGCCAGACATAGAGCATCGACAGTCGAGGCAGCATGCCTAATCTGCGTCGGAGTATATGGTGAGTGAGTCGATGGGGCTGGAGCTGAGATACAGCCCGCTAAAGAGAGTGCCCTTCACGTAGCGTAGGATTCGCTTAAGCAGCATAAGGTGAGGTTCACGCGGAGCGTGCATGAAGAGGCACACTTGCTAGACAGTGTACGTGAAGTCGGACCGGGTGAGGGTAAGGTATTGGAGAGCCCCGGCAAGACTCTGATAGTAAGAGAGATCGACAACGAGTGCGCTATTGGTAGTGGAGAGTTTGGCTCGAGTGTCCACCGAGGTGGCCGTAGGGTGACAATCGGCCATGCCCGCACGTTGGAGAAGGTCGATAGCGTACTGGCGCTGGGAAAGAAAGAGCCCGTGAGAGGAACGGGTGATGGAGATGCCAAGGAAATGGTGCAGAGGACCAAATCGGTCATAGCGAGCTCATAGTGGAGTCGGGACATGATCTAGTCGAGGAGAGATGTCGAAGACGCTGTAAGAACAATGTCGTCGACATATAGAAGTAGATAGGCAGTAGCGGATCCGATATGGAAAGTGAACAGGGAACTATCGGACGCAGAGGCCACGAAGCCGATGTGCCGAAGATAGGCAGTAAAGCGCTGGTATCAGGCACGAGGGACTTCTTTGAGGCCGTAGAGGGAACATTGAAGAAGGCAGACGTCATCGGGACAAGAAGGGTCGACAAAGCTTGGGGGCTGCTATCAGTAGACCGTTTCCATCAGATGGCCGTGAAGAAAAACATTCTTCATGTCTCTCTTGTGAATTGGCGAATAGATATAAGATTGTGAATAAGAGAAGGTACGATAAGAATATTACGAAGGGGGAGGTTAGTGGTGGATGTAGACAGAGAAGAGTCACCTCGGCATTGGACAGGAAGAGAGTGGCCATTGCCGATGGTGACAAAGAGGGAAGAAGAGGGGTGACAAGAACGAAGTATACCGGCCGATGACCCCATGTGTGAAGACACCCTAGAGTCCAGTACCCAAGGGTGCTATGGTTGGAGCGTCATCTGGTTGAGGGCAGCGACAAGGCCAGCCTGGTTCCAGGAGGGAACCGATTGGATGGGTGGGGTCAGTAGCATCGGTTGAGGCGGCAGAACGGGAGCCGATGCCAGGTGAGCCTGGGGATGGGCGCTGAGAACCTCAAGTTGTCAACCGATGGGGCTACGTGGCTGGGGCTGGGGTGCCCAAGGGTTGTAGCAGAGCCATGGACCCGTGGGACCGGCAGGTTGGGCAGGGACCAAGGCAGGTCGTGATTGCATCGGACCCTGCCAGTTCCTACCTTTGCCCTTGCCTTTCCCGGTGCGAGTTGTGTTGCCATGGCTAGAGCCATGGCCACCAGAGCTACGGGAGAAAGTGGCAATGCAGGATGCTCGGCAGCTATTATCGGCTGCGGCAAGGAGAGCGGTGTGGGCCACTGTCTTCTCATCGTTGGCCAGACGAAGTTCTTTAAAAACTAACATGTCATGGACCTGGGCGAATGATGGAAAAGGTGTGGCATTGGCGATATCATCGGCGGTGTTTGAGAAGCGGGGGTTGAGGCCTCGTAAAAGGGCGAGGACGAGTTGAGAGTCGGCCATAGGGTGGTCGACGTCCCGGAGAGCAGCAACCTTGACCTTAAGGCACTGACAGTACGAGGAGACACAGGAGTCTCCTTGTACCATGGAGTAGAACTCGTTGAGGAGAAAGATGGCGCGAGGCTGCTTGTTGGCGAGGAAAATCCGCTTGATGGCCACCCAGAGATCTCGAGCGGTGGGGTCAGTATCGTCCATGGTGAGGTCGAGAATAGAGTCATCAACCGAGCCAAGCAGCCAGCTGCGCACACAGCACTCGGCGATGTCCCATTGAGGATCATCGGGACGAGGTGGAGCGAAGCCATCAATATGGGAACGGAGGCCGAATTTTCCACAGAGGGATTTGAAGAAGAAAACCCACTTGGAATAGTTGACGTTAAGATCAAGAGAAATAGGAACGTGAGATTTCACGTTCATAGTAGCGTAGAGAGGGGAGAAGATCGACGAGGTGGTGCCTGAAGTGTGATCTGAGGCATCGAGGGCCGTAGTAGACTCGGCGACTGGGAGAGTGCCGGAGCTGAGGGCAGACTCAGTGGCCATGACGAGACAATGGGGACAAATAGCCGATAAGAGGAAGAAGCCGATGAGAGGACAGATCGGCCGATCAAGGATGTGAGAAGCCGATGGAGAGTGGACCGGCTAGCTGATGAGGATCGGTTGGCCGATGGGGAGTAGGCAGTGGAGTAGTTGAGAAAAAGGTGGTGGCAGAGTGGGTGGGTCAGAGAGTAGTTGGGTCACGGACATGCGAAGATTCACATCCGTGAAGAGAAAATTCACGCCCATGGACTCGTGGAGGCCAAGGAGTGGGCGGACACGAAGAGAATATGTTCACATCCGGGAGGCAGGGATTCGTGTCCATGGACACATGGACATGTTTGACTGGCTCGGACGTGAGAGGGGAAAGTTTGCGTCCGAGAGCCGTTGAGCGTGTCAGAAAAGGTGAGAACCGAGAGAAGGTTCTAGCCGATGGAGGGATGGACAAGTCCAGCCGATGGGAGGGCAGATGAGTTCAGCCGATGGAGACGACGAGCGCGGAGGTGGGCCGGCGTCAGAGAAGGAGAGATGCACGAAACAAGAAAAAGAACGGAGACAGGTGGGAGGCGAGACAAGGAGGCGGATCGAGACCGTCGCCTTATCACGCGGAGGTGGAACGGAGAAAAGAAGGTGACTGTGGGAGAGACGGGAAGAAGAAATGGAGACGAGAGAGCGAGGAAAGTACCAGGAGAAGAGTACCGGGAAGAGGGTCGGCGACAAGAAGAAGACATCGACGACGAGAAGGAAAGGGTCGGCTCGCTAGAGGGAGAAGCTAGCGCGCCGGGGATGTCTAGACTCGCTCTAATACCATGTAGAAATATGTACAGTGACTAAAACCCCGAGTGTATACAAGAATCGGGTCTATATATATACAACCCAAGCCAGTGGTCTGTCTAACAGTCTCATGGGCCGTATACCAAGCTTGGATAATGATATGATGTCTGAAGATCTATATTTCATAATTCATTCCCTTTGTCAGTCTAATGGTTTATCTCTTGCTTGCCATATTGTATCGCTAATCATATTCTTTGAGTGTATTCATTTATGAATTCTTCAGTTGTTTTGTATTTATTCTTTTCTTGATATATACATGCATGTAATGGTAACTGGAATGCAACCATGCATGGTCTTTACCAAATGCCCTTTATACTCAAACCTCTTAATCACTAAGTAACGGTTTGCAACCCCTTATAATCTCGGTTGTACATCTGATACATGCAATCTGTACTAAAGATAGATATTTTTAGTCCCGGTTCGATTGATTGGTTCTAAGTACCAGTTGGGATTATCAACCAATACTAAAGTATTTTTATATACACATATCTATATATATATATGTATATATGTATATATATATATATGTCTATGATTAACGACTTCGTCTAAAATAAATCCAATAAGTTGTTTTTAATATCCTTATCTAATCCGTCATGATGAGTTTTATTTTGGAGATGGCGACAACGTTGGCGGCGGTGTCATCACTGGGCGTGTGCACGGCGGTGTCGACTGTGGAGATGAGGACGACGGCGGCATAAGAGGCAGTGATGTCAATGGGCAAGCGCACAGTGGCGTCAACTGTGGAGATAAGGATGATGGTGGCATCAGCATGAAGGACAGTAGCGTGAAGAGACAACAAGAACGTAATCCGAATACTATATCAAAGAAAATTAGGTAATGATATATATATATATATATCATTGTCTCTTTAGCATCGGTTGTATAGAACAACCAGTATTAAAATGTTTTCTTAAGTTTTCTTCCTTAGCCAAAATATTTTATTAACAACCGCGACTAAAAATATATTCTTTAGTACCGATTGTTCTTAACAACTGGTACTAAAAGAGTTTTCCGTTTGACCAAAATATTTTTAGTACTGGTTGTTTTATAAAAGAAATATAAAAGATTTTTAAGCAGTTAAAATATGTTACAAAATTTTAAAAAGAGGGAAAGTGTAAAATATAATTTGAAAAATCAGAAAAATTACAAGATAAATAAATTTAAGAAAAAAAACTAGGATAGTTAATTTTAAAAACTTGGAGAATAAAAACCTTCTAGATCTAATTTTCTATTCTTTTTACTCTATTTTTCTATAATTTTCTTTCATTTCCTCTTTATGTTTCTTGTATTTGTTGTTATTATAAAATACTATTGCTTATTGCTAGATTAATTCTATTTTTACAATTAAGACATACTCTTATTTTCTTAATAATTTTATTTTTTTCTTATATATTTATTTATATTTTTAAGAGGATGAGATATACATGAATAAATATAGAAATATAATATTTTAGCCATATAAGAATGAATGATCTAATCTTTTAGGGCCTTTCGATGTGTGAAATTATCAAATAAAACTTCTAAAAAAAATTTTGGCAGCACCTCGTTTATAGTTTCTTATCCAACCAAAAAAGATCTTCAGTACTGGTTAAAAATATTAACTGTTGCTAATAACTTTATAAATAGTACTAAATACTATTTTTAGTACCTAGTCGTTTTTGTCCTTGGATTTTTTTATAGTGAATTGCTAAGGAACAGTATCCCGTTTTGAATGAAATGGAGCTAACAAGATGAATCTATGCCCTCCCCTGCATCTCCTTTTTTGTAATAGCATTTTTACTGTTAGTAGAATATCTGACATTTTCTAGTATAAATTTTTAATAACTCCTGAAGTTACAACAAAATATTATTAAAAAATATCTTCTAAAAAATTTTAAAAAATCTGTTGTCACCAGGTTTCTGCTCAAGAATTGACGGTAAAAATATGAGCCAAGCATAGGTTACAGATGATCAAATATCTCTCCTCTTCCCATTTCCCCTTAATTCCGATAGGATGGGCTAGATAGTCCATGAAAGTTTTGTGCATGGATGGTTGGATCTATATATTTTCAAAATTGAAATATTTGTTGGGCCGCTTTTGTCTCAGTCGAGTTGTGAATCTCTATGTGCACGGGTTTTTTCATGCAAAATTACATGAGATCATTTTTAGTGTCCAGAAGACTACAAGCCAGTCGTATCAGTAATCAATCATGATCGTGACAAAATTTCTTTGTTTACGCGATTCAGAGTTCAGATTAAGATTGGGCATATACATCTAGTGCAATGAAAATGGGCACCATGGAAGCTCTCCCGTTGGAAAGTTTCCGGTAAAAATGGTCAATCTAGCTGTGGAGACTATGGATCCGGTTATCATTATGATATGTTTATCCGACTATATGAATAGGAGATAGGCTGGACCACATGATTAGAGAAAGAATTTGATTCGGACAGCAAGCTTTCTGCAACAAGAAGATCGATAGAAAATTGTCCGAGTACTTCCTATAATTAATTAGTTAAACTATGTCGTATACGGCTGTGCATCCTACTTTGTAACAGCAGAAGGCTCGGTTAAAGGAACCTGTAACCGTGTCTCTTAACTTATAGATGGGCAGGTAGACCTCAACAAAGGGCAAGAGACAGCACCAAGAATCACAACCTACCGTCCAATACAACCTACAAACAAAAATATAGAGTATTGGTTTAAATTTATATAAATCTTTGTCTTTTTTATCACATTAAACTTTAGGTCTAGCGCATAGTCCCTATTTTGATTGTTGCCGATAATACACACTGACACTAGCAAAACTGTACATTTCACTTCGTATCAAATTGAACCACATGCTCTGCTACTTACTTCTCCCCAGTCAATTTCTTTCAATTTCATGGGATAAGCTGGAGTGGCATGAGTGCCTCCGTGCAGCACGTGGAGCAGGTTCGCCGCGGGCAGCAAGGTGTGCTGGCAGCTAGGGGGCAGAGGGAGCAGGAGTTTATGGTCATATTTCTAACCAAAAACACAATTATCTATTTATTTGAAATTTGTTATTTTTTATCTCATAAATTAATGAAGTAGAATTTTGACAAGATTTTTCTAATTTTAGATGACTTTTTAGTTTACACGAGTTTTTACTTAAATTGGGGTTTCCACCGTATATTTTCGCAAATGTGTAAGTTACAACGTTGTAGATCCATCAAGAAGTTCTCGTTCAACTCGTCGTCAACCTAGGAGTACATTGTGGCCGAGGTGAAGATTTTAAGCTCCCTGAGGCATGGTAACCTTGTGCGCTTGTTAGGCTGGTGTGATATCTCCGAGGGGCTCTTACTTGTCTACGAGCTTGTGAAGCAAGGGAGCCTGGATAAGCTTATCTACAATACAGACAAGTCATTAATATGGGCAGAGAGGTATATATCGCAAAAAATCTCTACTTAATTTTCTTACCTTAGGCCATGAACAATGGTTTGCATGGCCGTTATCTATATAACTAGTGGACTTCTAGGCGCCAAAGAGCTAGATAAAAATAAAATAAAATTTGATATACAACTCTTAAAACTGACGTGTGACACTATTGTTCATGTCCTTACCTGCAATAATGGTTGGTTGATGATCTAATCATTTGATTTGTTAACCTGAATTGTTGCTGACTAATTGGTTTAAGATTATTCTGGGATTAGGATCAGCGTTCCATTACCTCCACCATGGGTGCGTTGTGCATGGTGACATCAACCCGAGAAACATCATGCTTGACTTGTCGTACAACACCAAACGAGGTGACTTCGGGTTACCAAGGTTCGTCGACCAAGAAAAAGGATGGCAAGCGACCAAGGCAGTGCTCGGCTCTGTCGGATACATTGACCCAGTGTTCATGAAAATGGGCCTGCTGAGCACGCATTCGGACATTTGTAGCTTGGGCATCGTCCTCCTTGAAATCGTTTGCGGCCGCCGAGCTGTGCTTCTCGTGGATGGAAAGGTGCCTTTCATGCTGCTGAAGTGGGTGTGGGGCCTCTATAGCCGGAACATGATCCTCGACGCGGCTGACAAGCTGCTCTGGGCCGCCCGTCGCGACAAGCCTGACAAGCAGAAGGTGGAGTGCGCTCTAATTGTCGAGCTGTGGTGCACGCACCTAGATCTTAGAAAGCGCCCATCCATTGAGAATGCCATGCACGTCCTGCAGTCCAACGACGCGAAGCTGCCGGCACTTTGGCCACAGGTTAACATGGAGTTGCCGCGGAACATTGCCGTTGGTGAGAATCATATCTCCAACATCTTCCTTGGCTCCTTCGAGGGAAGCGATGTCCCCTCGTCGGCTACCATTGGCATGACACGTTCGTCAGGCTCGTTTGTGTTGGAACTAGAGATAAGTTAGCAGCATATATATGCATTCAATCTATCCTATCGTGGACGTCCTGGTTGCCTTAGTCTAGAGATAGAATCCGATTTACACGTAATCGCATAGAGATAAAATACGCAGGCAACTTGGCGCATACGATACGGGCTCATTGTAATCTTCTGAGGCGGTTTAGCCCTGTATAATAAACTCGTGCGGCCTCCTACAGGAGGTGAGAACGCTTCCTATCTTGTGTTTCTACAGTTTGCTCATTGATTAATATGCGTAACACCCTCTTTCTCACGTTCCTTGGTTACTCATTCTAGTTGATGCAGCTATTTTTGCACATTTCCTGCAAATTTGCGTTTCATGACTCATTCCTTTGTCATTCAGATGGTCGGGTGTACATTATATCGAGTATGTTATGCCGTGCTTGCCGGAAATATTGCAGATAAGTAGTGCTCAGACTGCTCGCCGCACAGCGCAATGTATTTATCTATTTTGATTATTAAGGAGGGGAAGATATAAACGATTCTTCAATTAAATATTTGGTATCTTTGTTTTGGTAGCCGCCTGAAAATTTGTAAATCTAAAATTGCATATTGCTAAGTCTAAAATTACAATGCAATGCTTTGTGCAATTTTAATTTAATTTAACTTCAATTTTATCAACTACAACAAAAACCTTCTGTACAGACATTTTTGTAGAGGAAAATTTTAAATTGTCTCTATAACCAGGAATTCTATAGTCTAGAGACCCTTTCTACAGGTATTTTAAAAAGTGCCTAGAATACCTTTTATCTTAGAGACATTTTAGAGACACTTTTTAATACTTTTAAGACATATTTGCTAAATTTATCTTGTAAAGACATTTTTTAAGTCACTCTATAATTTGTCGAGTATGTAAAAGCGTTATGTAAAGTTATTTTTTGTGAGGTTAATATGTGTAATTAGATATAAAGTAATACAATCGATAGAAAAACAAGCCATAAGATGAGGTTTGAGAAGTTATCAAGAGGTCTTGAGTTGAAGGATTGGCATGTGTGAACATGATTTTTGCTCTTCTTTTCCACAATGGTTTGTAATGGTACCGGGCACATATAAGTGCCACTAGAAAATGCCTACATATAAAATGCCACTACACAAATGCTAGAATGTTTGGTTATAGAGGCAATTCATTAGAAGGAACTTATGAGATATTTTTAATAATGTCTCAACAAAGGTATTCTGTTACAAATGGTTTATTTTATCTAAGTTTGAATATTTTTCATGTAATTTTGTATTTTTTTTATGAACTGTTCATTTGTTTCATGTAATTTTAGTCTTGTAATTTTTTAGGTTACAACAATTTACTGTTCAACATTTTATCTAAGAAAGAATGAGCTTTGTTTATGTAACATAACCAAAATTTGTGTATAAAATTTAATTTCGCTAAAAATATCAAAACATATGTTTTCGAGTTCTCTCCTGCATCTTTGGAAAAAAAAGAAAAAGAAATGGAAACCTATTGTGACCAAACTAAACGGGTAGTAGATAGAATAAAAAAGCACTGTAAAAAGTTGCAGAAAAACTCTCAGAATTGCTACAAAACAATCAATTAAGTTAATGATTTCAATTTAAATGGAAAACAAAAATTTTAAACTAGCGATCTTCTTCATCTCCACGTGGCCAAACCACCTATTGTAAAAGTAAACTTTATAGCTACTCTTGCGAACATACAATACAAATTTGAATCCACTCAAAATTCATCTGACACCGCACAGCAACTCATATTCACTGTAAAGTTTAATCATAGTGTAACAAACTAGAGACAATGTGGAAGTCTGTCGAGTCATCTACTAGAGTACCATCTGCTGTGGAGAGCTTGGCATTTGTGCCTGCGCGTTCCATACTATCAAGACCATACTGCTGCTGATTTAGTAAGAGACCAGAGGGCTGCTGCAGAACACTGATGCTACGAAAGTGAAGAAGGGCACCAAGGTCCTTAGTATAAAACTTGAGTACAAGGCGGTGATGGTCCACTGGAGAAGTTTGGAGCTAACGCTATCGAAACAATGTCAATCCATATAGAGTAATAACTAGATAAGATCTAAACCACAGCAATATTTGTCACCTCTCTTTTTGGGACTATTGATGAATTGATAGCCGATATTAATATCAGTGTATATACAGTGTATTTATATATACGGGATAAGACTGATATAAAGATGCAAATGAAGATCCAAGAAGATAAATATTTTTATACAAGTTTAAGCCCCTTAGAGATAATAGCCTTACTACTATTTAGTCGAAAGGTTGGTGCTTTTCATTGTATCAATCTCATGGTTACAAAGTGTACAAACAAAACCCAAATCTAGTGTATCATGATATTAGCGTACAACTCTTGCATGGTGGTCGATAGTTGGTTGTCTCTGCCTTGTTCAATGTCGACTAGATGAGATTGTGTGGACTTGTGTTGACTTATGTTGGTTTGTCTCCAGTTGAGATCTGCCATCATTCTTATTCTAAAAGACCTTGTATTTATATTATTGATTGTTCTCTTATCTAAGTAGAACTAAAATGGTAAATATGGATATGATCAGAGCAGTCTTGATCAGGCTCAAATAGAACTCCATATTTCTTTTTTTATCGGGAGCACCTTATTTATCTGCTCCAGACTTTATTCGTATATATGGGTTTATTTTCGTATTGAATTAGGTATGTAGTACTGTATCGAGTTATATGCACATATGTGAGGTATCTCATATTTAATATAGTGACATCTGTCATTTCTACTAGCTTGGTCGATACACCAGGCTTCTTTTAGTAGTTTCTTTAGAAGGGCTATGGCCAATTATGAGTTAAATTATTGTGTCTTATGGACCTCTCCCATCATTAGTATTTATATTATCTTATCATTCATGATGATTGCTCTAATATCATAAAAGAAAAAATAGACTCAATATAATAATAGATAGTATCAGTGATATGGGAACTGGGATTCACTACGTGGGAGCGGGGCAGCATGGCACCAAGTCATCTATTCCTTGAGCTCGAGGGCTGGCGTTGCCATACCAAAAGAGCCACATAACCCCCCAAGGGCTCGGGAAGAAGCGGGCCAAAGATTAGAAGTTTGGGCCTCGAGCAGGCCGTCCCCAAGCACCAAATATGGTCTTGACTAAGTTTCACTCCAAACGAGCAAACCTAAGAGGATAGCCCTCGAGCACCTGTGATCCACGTGGCGCCACATAGAAGTGCTTTGGGACCAAACGACTACTAGCTTATTAAATCCTATTTGTGCCTTTCCTTGGAATGGTGATCTGGCTGATCCCTATATACTAAGGTGTGCAGCGTGGTTGGTGGGACAAGTTACATCACATGCCCCTCAAAAGCCGACGTGGGCTATCAAGCAGCGTGGCCCACTCCGAGCAATCTACCTAGTTCGGTGACGTCTCGCCTACACCTCCTTGATGCCAATAGAAGGGGCCATTGTAACACCTCTATTTCGTTAACCAATATATATGCCAACATAAGCAGAACACATTTACCTATATCACATACCAGTCCTAGGAATCCCACTGCTATGGACAGAACATTGGTGCATCACAGCTAAATCTACTTTATTCATTAGATAGAGTCTTTTTACATATATTGTAGCCACGGACAGAACCCGGGCATGCAACGTGACAACACAAAAGACTATAGCAAAAGCAAAAGCTAGACCTAACCCACAAGTATGGCTTAAGATCTAGACTGAAACCCTAAAAGTCTTCTTAGGTGGCTTGTTCTTAAAGGAACTTAGTAATGATTGGATCTTCATCTTCATATATTTCTAAAAGGAGAAAGGTAGCAAGGATGAGTGCACAAGGTATTTAGCAAGTTACGAAAATAGTGTGATATGTAAGGTTTGTCAAGGATGGCTTTGGTTTATTTTGCAAACAAGTTTTGGTTTTGAATACATTTTATAAAAATCTAAGTGTGTTTTTTAAGATGTGAGAAAGAGGCACGCACCTCAATCCATTTCGTAAGTTGCTTTGCAAAAATCCACCATAATTATCAGAAAAAGACTCACATCTCGATTCATTCCACAAGTTGTTTTACAATGACTTGTTACAAGTCCAATTTGGAGCGTACTATCCTAGAAAATACCTCCATTTAGTTGCATTACAACATTTTCTTATTAGTGTCTTTTCACTTTCATAAAACTTAAGCCAACATCTAGTTCCACACATACTTACTCGTGAGGTGCCACACGACATTCTGGGTCACACAGTCCTATTTTAGACCACACAGGTCTTTCATCAGTCACTCAAACCAATTCTGGTAAAGATCCCCAACCATAAATAGTTCTCATAAAAATAACCGTGGGTATGTTTGTTTGAACAGTTTCATCCTTTACAAAGGATGTACACTTTACCCACACGACACGAACTTACTCCAATAACCCAACACGTCCTGATCAAATACGGTCAGTGAAGAGATATTTGCGATAAGGTCTTTCCAAAGCAAGTCCAGGGTAGCCCATTGCCCTATAGAAAGGTCCCAGACTAAGTGCTAGGATAACACATTCCTATACTTAGGGCCATAGATATATTGCCGACTTAGCACCCTAGTGACCTCATATCTATTAGCAATTGAGACTATCATGGATCTACTAATTAATTAGCTAGGGGTATCTCACACCACCTGTGTAGTCGCACTGCATTATGATTAGTGCAATTCCTCAAGAGAATGGTCCTTGATAGCCATGTGAAGTCGTAGCCACATAGGCGGCGATAGCCAATGACCAAAAATTTTTTCCATCAATATGCTATGTGATAAGTGAGTGATGTCGATACTTGTACTTGAGGAGTACGATTACTAGGCGACCACAAGGCTACAATGGTATAGAGTAATCAACAATCAAGAAGGGTCAATGCAATAAATGGGTTTAGACCTATCGGATCAGCTTGTGAACCACAGAAAACATGTGTACCTAAGCATGCATATTTTTCAAACAAAACATTTTATAAAATATTAGGAGTAATATGGTCAATGGGGTGACTTTGCTTGCTTTGGTTCTTGGAGTTCTCCTTTGTATTACTTAATTATCTGCTCCTTGGTGTTGGCTACCATGCATCGCAATAGCAAGACAAATAATAGAGCACAAAATTAGAACTTATTTTAGTTAACTAATAGCACCATCGTGTAGATCTCATTTTTAGAAAAATATTAAGAATTGAATGGGCTCAAACATAGTTACAGTTAAAATGTTATGGATTTTTGAAGACTAAATCATTTTATGGATAATAGAAATGTATTAAAAGAATTTTGAAAAAGATATTCCTTTGGCTTAGAGGTTGACAAGTGGGATCAGGTTAAGGGAGGTATTGTAGACTTTGTTTATTGGGTGGGCGGGTTAAAGGGGCTATTGGTCGTAAGCCTATTCGCTATAGGGTATGATGGGTAAGAGGGCAAGGGGAAAAGGAGGCCATAGACCGTGGCCTGGTGTTGACTACTAGGCCATCCCATCGGCTATTGGCTTGGCCTAGGTGATCATGTTATGGTGGCAAGGGGATGGCCCGCACATCCGAGGTGGCCGCCATGTGGCTATGCCACATCAGCATGGACTGGAATCGATTAACCCTGGCGCGGATCGATGGCCAGCAGTGGCAAAGACTAGTCCAGTGAACGGTGGTAAGAGAGGAGGCATGAAGCATGGTAGAAGAATGAGTGGATGACAGTGAAAGTTTTGGTCGGTTTAGATGGGGAGGTGGACCAAAGATGGAGGGAATTGGCGTTGCTCCTCATCAGTGAGAGCCGCATACAAGAGATCACCGGTGATGACCTTTCAAGCAGCGGTTGGGTGTGGAATAGAGGCGGTTGGATGTGGCATGATGAGAGGAAGAAAAAAGGGGAAAGAATAGGGCTATAATATCGATAGCGACAAGCTTCGAGGCTAGCGACGGCGGATGGTGGTGGCCGGGTTTGGGCATTTGGGTGTTGATGATGATTTGGCCTCGAGGATGGGTAGAATGGTTCGCACGAGGATGTGGAGCTCAGTGGTGTTGCTCTTGGTGAGGATTGAGGAGTGGTGGTGGCTAGGCGACACTTCCTAGTAAGGTGGTGATGGCAAAACGAGAGTTAGGCAGTGGACAGGAGGCTAGCCTTGGGTGTGGTCGGATGGGAAGCTCTCGAGGTTAATTTATAGGCTTGGAGGGGCACTGGATGATGGTGAACTATGGCGGTGGAGCGCAGGGGCCAACATGGTGAGGCTACTTAATGAAACACATCGATGATGTGGTGTTGTGGCCATCGTAATCGTCATCCTCTTGCAGCATCGAGGGATTGATGAGGAGAAAGATGGGATTGTGATGGGATGAGTTGAGGAATGCTTGTTGGCTTGGTGACATTCGTGGTGAGTCAGCATTGCTATGGCCATCGTTAGTGGCAGGGACAGAGAGGAGACAGGAGTGACAGCGAGAGGATGGGACAAGGGACGCACATGTGTGAGCTTTGACTCTCGCGGCGAGCCAACGAGAAACATCTTGAGCCCACGCCGTCTGCGACACCGTGGTATGGGCTTGCCTATAGCCTTGCCGGGAGAAGGTGAGAAGAATCGAGAGAGAATAGAGAGAGGAAGGGGACAACGGAGGAGGAAGATGATAGAGAGAGGAGAGAGGCGGTGACATGTAGGTCCCGTGCTCAGGGAGAGAGGTGAGCCGGGCTAAGGGATTTGGGCCGGAGCGTGGTGGCCTGCTAAGCTAGCTTGCGAGCAAAGGAAGGAAGAGAGAAAGCAGCCATGTAGGCCAAAAAGAGTGAAAGGGATGAGTGGCCCAAATGAATAGTGATGCCTGGTAATTGTTTCAAGAAGATAATTGAAGATTTTGAATTTAAATTTGGGAACAAATTTGATATTTGGAATCAAGAAAATAAGGCAAATTTTTGGAGAGGGTCCTAGGATTTATTTGGAGGAAAATTTTGAGATCCACACTTAGCACATGCTTTAAATTTTTGAATAAGAGACAAATTTCACAAATATATTTGTATTAAAATAATTTTTCTACAGGATAAAAACACGGCATTATGGCCATGGAACATCAATAATGGTCGGTGTACCTTGTATTGTGCTATTCGCATACAAATGGGGTGCCTAAGGCACATGGAGGGCATCCACAATTCCTCAGCCACCATAGCATGCGAATCTGGTAGAAGAAAGGGCACAAAAGTCAATGGACGACATCCACTGGTTCTGTGCAACACGCACAATAGGGGTGTGTATGCCGCTGCAACTTAGTTGTACCCTAATTTTAATCATATTGTAACTCATAGCATACGCCTGCACCCTTTTGGTTTGGTCGCTATGGTACCCCTATGGTATATTAGGGGAGGTTTTAGACCATAAAAAGGGATAACTTTTTCCATGTCAATAGAAAACAAAACACATGAGTAGAGCATGACTTAGAAGCACGTTTAAATCCCTTGTAGCATCAATCCCTGTCTAAATCCTTGTATCATCTTTCATGCGGCCACTAGCATGACTTAGAAGCTTTCGTCCCTTCGGCCGAACTTAAAAGGAGTCCTACTAGATCTATGCTACCAATGTTCATCCACAGGCAGATAGATATCACTGTGCTAGTATATAATGGGATAGAATTGGAAACAAAGAACCAGCCAACACGATATAACGACACGTGAAAATAACAAACTCGACCATTTACATATTTCATTTTCTATCCTAACAGTACATGGTAGAGTTGAAGATGGACAGGCTGGGCTTGGGAGATTCAGTTACAGCGAGTTGTCAAACACAGCACAAGGATTCTCGATAAGGAAAAGCTAGGCCTCTCTATATATATATATTCTAAGTCATATGGGATGCATACGATAATGTCCATTCGTTATAATCATTGGTTATCGTTGGTCGATATTTATGGTTTTTTCCGTTAAGTTTTTTTACGAAAAATTTATGTCATTTATTTCTCCAATAAGTTGTATTAAAACATTAGAGATTTGATCCGAAGCTTTCGTCGTCTCATCACCGGTGCGTTCGTGCTTTCATCGCCAGATCAATTGTTCAGCGGCGCTGCTCCCGTTGTCGTCCTGCTGCACGCCACCACCTGGAAGCAGCGCCTCAATCCGATCTGCCGGTTTTTTACTTTGAACCAGATCGACGTGTCGTCCGTTTGTCTTTCTCGTCAAATCATATTTCCGGCGAGAAGCTTGCAACCCGTCGTCCTCTGTTTGATTTCTTCGGCGAGATCAGTTTTGCTCCAATCCGAGGTGGAGTTCTCACCATATCGATTCGGAGTCGAGGTCCGTCTCCTGCCTGCGATCAGAAAAAGCAAGGCAGCATGCAGATGCGCGCATCCACCGAGGAGGAAGTCTACCATCGCGCGAGCAGGAAAAAAGAGAGCAACAGTGTGTTGTCTCACGCACGGTTCCCAAGGCAAGAAAAACAATTTGCTGCTCCTGTTCATACCGTAGGGTGTCATATTTTCGGCAAATTTGCTACATGTATACGCCCAAGTCTACCAGCAAATCAAGCCTTGTGCATTAGTTTGGTTCTGTTCAAGTGAATTAATTTCACGTTGGGATTTGTTATGGTCACACCTGGTTTGTGTGTCTGCCAGGGTTTCAATTGCATATGAGCTGATTCATGATTTAATTCTCACCGTAAGTTTGAAGCATGATATATTGCTCATGTTTTGATCACGTTATTTCAACAATTTTTTTATGCGTACACAACTAAGTTTACAAGGAGATCCAAGCATTTTGTTTCGTGCATACAAAAGTATACTTAGATTTCACGTTTCTACTAGTATTCCACAAATTCCAAACCAGTAGATTTATGATTTAATTTCTATGGCGAATTTGAAGTATGGTCTGTTGCTCTTGGACTGTGATAGGATATTCTCATGTGTTCTAGGATAGTTGGTGTCATAATTTAGTCCTAACAACTATTTTGCATTCAATGATTTTACCTACGTGATGAAGTTATTTGATGATAGATGATTTTTATGTTATAAGAAAAATTCATCTTAAAAGATATATAATCCGAATTTCAGTATGCAATATATTCAGATTAGTTTTCTAGTATAACTTTTATTTTTTATCTATTATGACTTTTACTATTCACCATTTATATATCTCTTATAAACAAGTAGAAAGGATGTGATGGTCTATTGTCATAGCTTTATCTTTTTATAGTGCCAGTGGTTTTTCACATAAAATTTGTCTCTGCACATATTTTTCTAACACAGTTTACCGAGGGCTCTGATCAAGGGCTGATTGTGACCATCAGAATGGTCTCCAATACTTCACGTCAGGGGATGAGTGAGATTATCGAGAATATCGCCGTCATACGACATCCGAGGCGCCATCCCAACCTTATTCATTTCCTCGGTTGGAGTGATGTGAAAAACGAGCCCCTGTCTGCCACTGAGTTAACTGTTAAGTGTTAACGGCGGCCTCGATGACCATCTCTAAGGACCTCATCACACACTTGTATGTCCTATCACGTAAATGATGATTAACAGTAGATTAGCCTGTGCACTACAACTCTGGAAGTAGACGAGAACCCACATACCTCGCCAACTACCTCCTTGAGGATCTGGGCGATCAGGCGATTGGCAGCCGGAGGAACTAGTCACGTGCTCTTCCTCGCCGTTGCCACCGGCGGCACCAGGTAGCTGTGGCGGAGGTGTCTGCTCTTGGTGACGGCGGGGTCGTACGAGGAGGCGGTGGGCCTGCTGCGATTGCCGACGGTGGCGGACATCTCGGTGGACTACGCGATGCCGAGTGGTGGCGTCGTCTGCTGCTTGCTCGCTACCACGACGACACGGCCAGATGTGGAGGCGGCAACGATCCATGGCAGTGGTGATCAATGGCAACTGCAGATCCATCTACGGGACAACCAAATTCGAGGGTGATGGCTGCATATGATCGAAATCAGTTATGCTTGTGTGAGATACACACATTTCTAGAGGTAATGTCTGGATTAGCTTCTGGTTGAAAAACTGGTTCTAAATGTCTGGAACAGTAACGACGAGATATCGTGATCTTTTTGAGACGTCGCATCGAAGATTTCCCGATAGTGATGCGTCCCTGGATTAGCTTCGATGGTTCTGCCGGTGACAGGTTTTGGTTGAACAAATGATTTACAGCTTGGTTATTTTCTAGCATTATCTTTCAACTTTTTTTTTACGTTAGTCGGCAGATGTGAACGAAATTCGATCGGTATAATGATTCCATATATTTCGTATCCTGGTCTGGTTTGAGTAAGACAAGGAATATATACAACTTGTAAGTCATTTCTCACGAATTATAGATGAAAGTTTATCAATATATATTATCTATGTCTTTAATCTGGTATTTACAGTTGTTCGATATGCGATCTTGGTAATAATTGGACGTAATTTTTTTAGTAAAGGGTGGAATGATATTCCATTATCTTAAAAAAACAGTAGATTAGCACAAGTGTCGACCTTCTCGCATGGCCATGCAAACAGATAGGATATCATTTCTGGCCTCGGCGCCGCACTGCTCTTCCTTGAGCCGTTACATATCGACGGTTATGTGCAGGGAGCATCAATTCAAGGAAGAAATGATGCTTATTCGTCGTTCAAGGCCAAGCTGAGAGCCTGAGAGACTTTGGCCTGCAAAACCTCATCGATTACAGCCAGTTGCTACTTCAAGTGCGACGTCTACAATTTTCCGAGTCGTCGTCCCTCCTCGCTTCCAGTAGGAAGCCCTTGGTTCCAGTGCAGGCCGGAGACGAGAGCTGGCACCTCGTGGAGTGGGTTCGGCAGCTCTACGTGAGAAACGAGCTCCTGGACGCACGGCTCGGTGGCCGGTGGCGAGCTCGACCTGCGTGAGATGAAGCGCGTGTTGTTTCGTGGGCCTCTGCTGCGCATATGGCACACCACGCGCGTCCGGCTCGCCGCCATCCAACGGGCAAGCCATGAGCATCCTCCAGTTCGATGAGCCACTCCCCGAGTTCCCTCTAGACAGTGCGAGTCTTTCTTGTTTGTAATTTCGGATCAAATCAAACGGTTTAAGTTCCTTTTCTACTGATATGAATCTTGGAGCAAATCTAACCGTTCAAACTTTAACAAATTTTCTCTAGAATTTTTGTTGACAGATACTTAGCAAATATCGTTCTGAGTCCACCTTAGCTAGCGTGGTTTCTATTGTGTCTCCCATTAATTGCATTGCTCTTTTGTGGTGTAAAATATAGGAGCAATTTACCTAGAGCCATGTTCTAATTTGATCAAGTAAAATGTAGCAGTATTTTCAAGGTAAAATAAATATATAAAAAATATATGCGACAATGGATTTAATAAAACTATTTTAGTGTTATATTACTATATATATAAACTTGATCAAGCTAAAAAAAGTTTGATTTAAAAAAAATCCTAAATTGTCTGGAATGTAATCAGCAGTTTTTTGTTACTCGTTCTCTTAGTGTTTAGCTTTATAATTTTCACTTCTCGTTGTGCTCTTGCTTCTGCAAAGGTGAAAATACAACTCCTTTCGCCCTTGATTGAATAGGCCTCAATCCTACCCATACCCATATGTACACGTTAATGAGCTAGCTGGAATTAAGGCCCATACAAACAAATCATAGTTATTGTACTTACCTAGACCAAAGGTTTTTTTTCCAAATTAAGAGACGAAATAAAGGTCTTTCTGTTTTCGCTTTTGCAATTGCAAAATGAGCTGGGCCCTACAATTGTTAAACGTACAGCCCAAAAGGAAATTAGTTGCATCCTGTATCGTTCAACCACCTGACGGAAGTATAACGAAGCTAATTCGGGCCGGTTGATGAGCTGCCAAACTCAGACAGGGCAGCTCGGATCTACCTACAAAGTTCAACTACCTGACGTCTGACGACGCTGCGTCTCTAATGAGCTCGAAGTCTGTTTTTTAGATAATATGTAATATTAGGCTCTGATAAAAGGACTTGAACCAGAATTGCGAAATATTGAATTAATTTGAAGAGTGAACGGAGCGTGTAATTTGCTTCTAAGAAAACGAAGGTCGCTTGGAGTATGGTAGGTGTCATAAATCTTAATCTTAACCTATGCACACATAAAATTATGTAAAATTTACTGAGCAGTAGAGCTTAATGCCATTAGAGCCATAGTTATGATCGTTGGGATTGTTTGTGTCGGTGTAGTGGCACACAGTGTTAGGGTAGAAGTGCGCGACACGAATGACATCGTTCTGGCCGCTATCTGGCCCGGAGTAGAGATAGAAGTCACCGTTTGGAGAACAGCAATGGAGATCGTCCTTCCGTCTTCTTCTTGCGCATGTGAGGATTAGAAATTCATAGGCTTTTTGGGAGTGGCTTATCGCACAAAGATAGTCACCTTCATACGAGCTAGCATTTCACCTTTTAATCTTACGATAAAGAAGATCGAGGACGAGTCCATTAGTAAATGGCATGTGTCCAATCATCGCATGTGGATGAGGAGTGTATGTGCTAGAGACACGCATGACTCACTCATGTTTGTTAGTCACGTGTGGGCATAGGTAGACCTCGCCCACATCGCTTCTCTCTGGCTCATTGCCGAGAACCAACATTCTCTTACTTGATATTAAGTCTAATGAGTCTTATGCCCTATTCCAGAATCATTCTCGTAAGCTAGCTACTAATCCCATGTCGATAATATGCTCATTAAATAAGTTAGATGGTAAACCTTTAGTGAGTGGATCCATAAGCATTGATTTAGTGCTTATATGCTCAACATTCTGATTTCTATCTTTCATAGTATGTTACTTTATATCAATATGCTTGACAGCAGCACTTGACTTATGTTACTTGAATAGAATAATGTAGCTTTATTATCGTAGTATATAGTCCATTAGCATTGTCAACCACTCTTAATCTCATAATGAAATTTTTTAGCCATACCGCCTATCTGGTTGCTTCACAACATGCTATAAAGTCAACTTGCATTTTTGACGATGCAGTAAGAGTCACTTTGGAGCTTTTCTATGAAATAACTCCTTCTGATATAGTGTCCAAATGCCCTCCAAAATCAGCATGTAAATAACTAATAATTTTAAGGTTATCTTTCTATAAGTTAGCATGTACTTAGTACATGTAAAACTTTGTTAAAAACTTTTTAGTGGTCTAGTCCTAATTTAGACTGATATATATTAAGCATTCTGGTAAAAAATACCAAGTCTAGTCATGTATAGACTTGAGTATACATTAATCTTTCAACAGTTGAAGCATACGAAATTGACTTTATTTGATCACTTTTCAATTGATTCCGTGGGCTTTGGAATAAACCAAATTTATCACCCTTAACTATTGGAGTAGGCGTGGTAGAACACTTACTCATGTTGTATTTTTTAAATATTATGTCAATGTATGACTTGTGAGATAATACTAGTACTCTCTTAGGCCTATCATGGTGTATCTCAATGCCTTAAACATAAAAGGCTGCACCAAAATCTTTCTTATCAAACTTAGAGGAAAAAAATTTTTGGTCTCATACAGCAAGTGTTTATCGCTACTGACCAATAAAATATCATCTACATAGAGTACTAAAATTATAAACTTTTCACCTTTATGTTTCATATAAATGCAATTATTTACATCATTCTCCTTAAATCCAATATTTCTAATTATGTCATCGAATTTAAGATACCATTATCTTGATGCTTGTTTAAGATCATAAATAAATTTTCTAAGTCTATATCCCGTATGTTTCTTGCCTTTTATGATGAAACCTTTCGGTTGTGCTATGAAAACTTGCTCCTACAAGTCACCATTAAGAAATGCAATCTTAATATCCATCTAATATAGCTCTAAATCATAATGAGCTATTAGTATCATAACAATTCTAAATAAGTATTTCTTAGAAATAGGAGAAAATATTTTATTATAATTTCTTCGCTACGAGTCTGGTCTTAAATCAATCGATGTTCCCTCTAGAGTCATGTTTAGTTTTGTTGATCTATTTACAACCTACTATTTTGACCCTTTAGAAATTTCTACTCATATAGCATTAATGGTCATAGAATTTAATTCATCTTTCATAGTGATAATCCATTTGGATGAATATTCACAATTAGATGCTTCCTTGAATGAAGTGGGATCATCCACCTTCCTAATGTCTTCTCCAATTGACCCCTTTAGGAATGGCAGATCTCCTCTCCCATTGTGATCTTCTTTTAAGTGTTGGTTAGAGATTCTAGCAGGTTTTGTAATTTATACATTATTTTGTGCTATAGGTTCACTAGGATCCTCAACTAGTGCTTGAGCACCAGAGGAAGAAGCCTGTGGCATGGACAAAATCTAAACTCTAGATGACTTTTATTTTTGGACCGATAGAGTACTTTTGTTTGCTATATATTTTTATAAAGTAGAATTTCACGCTGCTTGTTGAACTAGTTTTCACACCAGGGCCTTGTTTTGTTTTCTTACACCTTTGCTGGTTTATGATAAAAGATGGATGGTCCATAGATTGTCCGTACATCATTTAGGAAGAGTAGTATGATAAATCTTTCTACTGGTTGGATGCAAATCCCAGTATCAATAAGAGTGGCTATGTATGAAGCACTGGGCCTGATGAATGGGAAGAAGGTGCCGTCGTCGAAGGGAAATGTACAAACTACACTGAAAATTCACCAGCTCTGCATATACTGCTTCTTCGGTATCACTGCAGGGGTCGTTGGTGGCCTGCTAGGTCTCGGAGGTGGCTTTATCATGGGTCCACTGTTCTTAGAGCTTGGTATCCCACCCCACCCCAGGTACACTCCACTCCTTGTTTGTTGAGTACATGAAAGAGAATACGCTTTGGCAATAATATCTTCTTAATTGGAACTATAGGTTTCGAGTGCAACAGCCACCTTTGCGATGGTGTTCTCATCTTCCATGTCTGTTGTTGAGTACTACCTTTTGAACCGGTTTCCAGTGCCCTATGGTACTCTTATCTCTTTGGTTCACATTTTTTATCTTGCAGCCGTTGCAGGAATAACCATGAAATAAATCGATTTTTTTACCTTTTGTTCAGCCTTGTACTTTGTCATTGTGGCGTTCGTCGCTGCCATTCTTGGACAGCACGTTGTCAGGAAGTTGATCAATTGGTTAGGGCGGGCATCACTCATCATCTTCATTTTGGCTTTCATGATCTTTGTCAGCGCAATTTCTCTGGGTATCATTTTCTTTACCTTACAACTATTCATCTAATCCCGTTGCCCGGACAATATGGCTCATATAATCATGTTTTTTATCCGCAGGTAGAGTTGGCATCTCAAACATGATTCACAAGATCGAGCAACATCAATACACGGGGTTCGAGAACCTTTGCAAATATGATGCATAAGAAGCAAGAAGGCTTAGAAGAAGTGAATAATGCCATATCCATTTCTCTATCGGCATCAAAACTATGTTGAAGAATGGAGCACTTCAAGATTCAGTTTTCTACTCATGTGACCAAAGATTTTGGTCGTACAACAGCTTGGAGGGGAAGCTGCGTGGATTAGAATCCAAATCAATTTTGGAGCACAAAATTACTGTCTTCTAGTCTTAGTTTTAAGTCAGTACAGCTTGTATCACATATTCACATTGTATGAATCATCCTGACATTCATCTTCAGATTGAGCATAGATACTGTAATGATCAGAGTTTCAGATAACTGTGCTGTCATTGTCACTTTATGTGCCAATATTTTGTGATTAAAAAAAACTTTACTGAAAGAGGCAAATACTTTCACTGTGCGTCACTAGCAAGTCGGAAAGAGCTCTCCTGCGTGTTATCTGAAAAAAAAAGTTCTATTGAATTCAACAATAATTTGGTCTCATCTCAAAAAGAACATGAAAGAGTGAAGACCTGATCGTGGAATAGTTCAGTGGAGACTGACCCTCATCTTCCTTAATCTCGGTTCTAATATTCACTTGTTACATGATTTTACTTCCATTTTGTAAATCCGTTTCACCATTCTCTGATGATTTCATCCACCAAAGATCAACATTATTGACTGATCTGATGAGACTGAAGGAGAACCTGATGCTCACTTTCCTTTGGCATCTCTCTAGCAAAGCACAAGATCCTTGATTCTGCTCCACCTGGTAAACCGAGGAGGAAGAATCATATCTACATCTCCAGACCTCAGTTGATCGATCACAAACACAAGAGCCCAACCCAGCGGCCATAACTCCCGTCACCGGCGGCGAGATGAGTGGCCGCCGGCCGGATGGGAGCTACGGGCCGGAGTACGGCCCCCAGCCTCCTGAGTACGAGTATGGCGTTTACCATCACTGGCCTTCCAGGGGGAGGGCTCCTTGGCCTCTCTACCATGGCAGGGTATCAACTACTAGCAACTCTCCTACTTCGTTTTCACATCTCAAAGAAACATGATTTTCATAAGCAGAAACTGTTCTCTTCTTGTGAGGAAAGAAGCAACTGGTTCATGAGAACTTATCATATTGACTGCCATGTATCTCTGTCATATGTTTAAAAGCTTTTTTTTTTTGGAATTTGATCAGGATTATCCTGGGAGACCACTGGAGCAAAGGGTGAGAAGAGAACCTTTTGGAGTTCACAGGTACAGACTCACAAGACTGATAACCCTTTTCCACTTGAGCTTCACTGCCCATGAGTCCATGTCACTCCACCATGAGCTACACTCACAATGATCTGTTGAGCAGTAATTTCTTTGCAACCTTTTGTACCATTCAGAATCCTCCATATCAACGGTGGCAGTAACCCAAGGCCGAGACAAGAGAACCTTGGGCTCACTGATGCCGAGTTCAGAAAGGCGATGGAGCAGATGAAGAAGCAGACATACAGGCCCTCAAACCCTCAGAAGACTGCTGCTGCCTCCAAGAGAGGAGGCGGAGGCATCTCTCATGCAAAGAGTGCAATATCTGGGCCAACTCCAAACAACATGGAAGAGGAGAAATCATGTACCATATGTTTGGAGACATTACTGGCTGGGGAGCAGGTGGTGACTACACCCTGCAACCACATATTTCACCAGGAGTGTATCACCCCGTGGGTGAAAGGGCATGGCAGCTGCCCGGTTTGCCGGTTTGCGCTATACGAGAGGAACGTCATCTCGGAAGACAGCCACAGTGGTGTTGGAGAGGTTGAGGTAGATCTGGACCTGCTGGAGATGATGAGGGCCATGGAGGAGGTCTTCAGTCGGGTCACATTCTCAAACTTGATGCCGTACCACTAGATGAATCAGCATCACGTCATGAAGACATGAACATAATGCATTCCACTATTACTATCATGGTGTGCTACCAACTTACATAATATTCCACTACGAATTTCATCAAGATTTCCTACCTGGCTATCTTGTCACAATGCATTGTGAAACCAGATGGTGCATAGCAACAATACAGACAGTAAGATGATCAACAGAATGCATTAAAAACAAGGCAACAAAGCTAATTGTACGAGATGTGGCATATATTTCTTCTGAAATACATACTGTAACCATACTCCAACTTGTATCATCATAATGAAATGTCTAAGGACCAGTCTAAGATTTTTTTTAACTCATATCAAAGATTTCTAAGCATATTCATGTTTAAGGTAGCACCAACAGCGGGGGATATTTATCTAAGGTGGTGAAAAACGTCCAAGATGGAAGAGAATACTGTATCCTAACAAGGAGAAACAAAATGTAAGCTGACAGTTACCCAGAACATGCTTAAAATCTTTTATCAAGCATGCTTCAACTACCAGGACACTCAAAGAGGTTATGTCTCATTTACAGTTGTTTACATCAGTAGGTTTTTGTACAACTGCTCTTCAGCTGCCTTGAATCAGGTTGGTTGGTTCACTCAAAACATACTTGGGCAGTTCATACTTAGCACCTGAAATATTAATGGCCATATTAGACAATATGAGGCAAGCTAAAGGAATAAGAAACGGTGAATTAGATAAAAGATTAAACCTCTTTCATCATAGCAGAGAGTCAGATCAGTATTAGAAACAATTATGCCTGCACTTTCTACAATTGCCTGTGCAAGGGACACTTCAGACTCTGATGCAACACGCAGGGCATCCCAGATTTCTGAGGACGGAAGGCTTAGTAGGTGTAAGGATTACATATGTGTATAATGATAGAAGCTAAAGTTATGCATCTAAGCAGAGAGAGAGAGTGAGTGAGTAGTACCTTTCCGACCACCATAGTGAGGAGCTGTGTCCCAAAACTCCTCACGCATCTTACTGAGCTGGACCATTGTTATCGGTTGGGGGTGCTTCCAGGGCTTAGGCTTCCTGATTTTCTTAGTAGCATCTGCACATTATTCAATAAAACTCACCATATGAGATGGACAGCAAAGCCCTTGGGAATCTTAATCAAAGGTAGTCAATAATTTTATACACTGTAGCGAATTTGTAGCCTAAGAAGCGTCAGTTTCTTTGAAAGAATGGAGTACATGTAAGACTAACATGCAAATGCATATGAATACAATAAGATACAAGTCAAATGCTTTCTCTGTACCAATTTAATGAAAAGCCCACCTTAAATGTGCCTTTCTACCATTGATTTAATTACAATGTGGCTAACACAAACATACACACTAGCTAGTGCAAACAGCAAATTTACCGACAGCAAACTAACTAACTACAACTTGATAGGAACAAAATAACACAGACCAGAACCATCCAATCCCATCATCTCATAGTTTAAACAGATAGAACAAACCAAGCTACAAACACAGATAGGCAAGAACAGATAGCTATATTGTATGGTTTTTCATCTAAACATTTATTGAATGATGCCTCTCAATCATGCACCCAATAGATCTCCAATAAACCATTTATGTAATACTGCCATGCATCTCAGAATGTTGAATATCCAGTGATGTACACCACATGGCATTGCTGCATGTACTTCTCTAAAGCTTGAAGCACAGGAAAGTAATCATAGGACAATTCCAGAACTTGTGTTTAACCAACTGTTATGTACATAACACGTCATATAGTCAATCCAATTTAGCACATTTTTACCCAAACTGGAGAAATATACATTATTAGTATTATCATGTCTTTGATGTACCAGGTTTCTTCACAACTAAAATATCATAATTCACTGGTTTTCTCAAAAGAAAATGGCTCTCTCCTCAACTAGCACATCCATCTGAATACATCTCATCAGGCTGCAATACCTTCACCTCAGAAATAACAAAAAGCAGATTCATAGAGGCACTCTAATAGATCTTCATAAGACTCAGAAAATCGTTCTCCCTCCTTTCGCCAAACACTGCATGCACCATCACCATACCAGAAACTGTTCCACGACATTATTGCGAAGTGCAAAAACAAACAGCGTCTCCTGTTGGCTGTTGCCTCCCATAGCACTATCCAAACAGTTGTTTAGCACTAACATTATCCAACTGCACAAGAAACCCACCATTCCGAAGGAAAAAAAATCCTTATTTGCAAGCACGCGATCACTCTAGAAGAAACCCCACAAAAAGAAGAAGGGTTTAATTCATTTCCCAGAATGGCCACACACACTCCAAACTGAAACTTTTCACCAAATAACAAGAGACCAAGCTACAAATTCGCAACTGAAACTAGTATCCGGCTCGGCAGCATCACTCCAATCAAGTCCAATACTTCAAAACTACCTACGGTCTACGGACAAAAAACCTCAATCTAAAACTCGATTGGCGTCAAACAACTAAAATCTTGACGAGTACACCATGACCAAAGAAACAATTTTTATTCTCTAAAAGAACCAACTTTTTTATCACACGATCCGGCGCAATCTACTCAACAGCGAGCCGCTGTCGGGCATTGCGCCACTCAAACCCTCCCCCGCAAGCGCAACAAGACCACGTCCCCAAAAGAGACAAGGAACCTCGTGACCACAAGAACCCAATTCCCCGCCGCCCCACGTAGCGCACGCGATTCTTTCTTCTGAGCGCACTCGCATCAGCAGAAACCGAAGAACCGAAGAAGCGAGTCCGCGATGGTGGAGTCTTACCGGCCTCGGCGCCCATGGGGGTGGATCCTGCGCAACCCATGGGAATCTTGCGCTCCTTGGTGGCGAAGCCGAGAAGAGGAGGAGGGCTTTTGGGTGTGGGGGAGGCGGCTTCAGCTCCGGCCGGGGCTGCACCTTGGTTTCCGGTGAAAGGAAGGAACGGAAAGCAACTCAATTTTCCCTCTTTCTTTTGTCGATTATTATAGGTTGTTGTAAACTTACGCCCCTGTTCGATCGTGGATACAGCTGAAGCTCTTCTCCGGGATACTTCTACGGGGGATGTCATTGAATGCGCATGTATTATGCCGACTCGAACCTCAACGCTCTTTAGCACGGCCTTTAAGTTACCGATAGCACGATTTTTAAATAGCTAGTAATATTTTTTTACATAAACTACCTCGAAACTATTTGGTATAAAATAGAATTTGTTTGAGGTTTTGTAAAAGGGAAATGTGGAAGGTGCATAAAAACACCATTATTCCAACTAATAAGAAAAAATAAGATCCCTTTTTAAAACACAGTAAACTTAAAATGCAAGAATAGAAAATACATATAAATCAAATATTCTTATTTTCTGTAAGAAAATAAACCATAAAAAACATTTAAAGAGGTGTTTGATTACAACACCGAAAAAACATAGGATTAGAAGCAAGAGGATTGAAAACGTGGCTCATGACATCTTAGTTATTTACTTCTAAAATCTCGATATGATTATATATTACATAGGAATTTTAGAGAAAATGATAGGATTAACTCTTTTGTTGTAAACGTTGTTTTAAGAATTTTTTTATAAGATTGGAATCCTAATTCCTTATGGTTTTTAAAGGTGCTAAAAAGAGCTTTGGTTATGGCTTGTAGGATAAATATGCAGGTTGCCAAGAAAGCATAGTAATTTGAACAAATTAAGCAATGTTTGGACATGGATAGAAAAAAATTCTCAACCTTTTCAAATTTTAATTTCAAAATGGTTTTTTTGCCATGCCTTTTTAATTGGTATGGTAGGACAAATAAAAGCTCATAGTGTAGTAAGTGGCATGACAAAATACTCACCTGTATTCTTGAAAATATAATTTTAAAAGGTCCAAAATATAAGAAAATTCTAAAGATAGCCGTGCTTACATAATTTTTGTGTTTGGTAAACGAACTAGATTTTACAGCTTAGTTAGATTTCTGTAGTCTTTCTTGATTTCATGAATACACGCATACGTATACGCCAGTATATGCATTCGCATGTCTCTTGGGACACTCTCAACAGATTTTGGCTACACATAAATCCGTCAACATCACAAAAGTCGACTGAAAATGTGTCGTTAAGAGCATAAAAATTTAAACCATAATATATAAATTAGTCATATACTATAGTAATATGCCTCTGATTCTACCAAGGAGTGCTTTATAGATTTAGTTTATTGATTGACTAGAAATGGAAAAGTAATGGGTAGCTTAGTCCACCGTTTTGTCATTGTCAGCTTGCCCTTGGTTTGGGGTTTTAGATGTTTTAACTGTATTAATTAACTCCACCACTCCCATAAAAAAATTAACTCGACCTCATTTCTGTTTGACATTTTTAAGAGAAGTCCACTTTACTCGTTTGTATTTCTCCTTTTATGTTTATATAAAACATGTTTTAAGTTCATTTACTCTTTTTCTAATAACCATAGATGACATCATATCCTATATGTTGCAAAAATATTTTCAAAATTATTTATAACATTGAAAACAATTTTAAATCTTTATTCTAAAATCAATCTTAAGCGCTTTCAACTTATGCAAATAGCAATATTTTTTTAAAAAAAAGTTGAGGCGTAATAAATAATGCCACCTATTATTACAAAGAATTTCAAGTTAGGTTGCATAAGGATTAAGTAACAAGGTGAATTCGTTTTTACTAGTTTAGAAGGTAGAGTAAGATAAAAAAATAGTTTAGGGGTTAGGTGCTATTCCAAAACCGTTTAAGAGAGTAAAATAAGTTTTTTTTGTGCGGACTTATTTGTTGGCATAGGCATATTACTCTTTGATCCATTTCCAATCCGCAGCAAAAGCAGCCCTAATACCACCCAAGCCCGTCTTCCTTGTGCAGACGTGATTTTAACAAGTTAATCATGGCCCAAGCCCATGGCCTAGGGTCCAGGTAGCACTAAGCTCAAGGTGAAGGACATCATTTCAAGCCCAACCTAAGGCAGCAGGTTAGGCAAAGTTTTCAATTCAACAAAAAAATTTATTTATATATTTTATTTTTTTAATTTTACAAAAGGATATTTTTGTTTTCAAAATTTATAAAACTATACTTCTATAACCCTTAGGAGAGTGTTTATTAAAAATCACCCTCCTAAAGAGCGATTTTTGTGACGTGACGGATCTAAATGCAAATTTGTCATATAAGTTTGCGTACAATATCTTTAAAATTTGTAAACAGGTCATATGAAGTTGGATAAAATCAAAATTTATATCAAAATTACAGAGATCAATGAAATTTATAAATTGATAAATTTTTATTTAATATCGTTTAGATGTATAAATATTCGTTATAAAATCTCATAACTATATTCATAAAATCTCATATCTACATTTAGGTCATTTGAAGACTAGGATGAGATCTATAGTTATCTAAAATTATTTAGAGTGTCAAATAACCATAAGTAGTTTCGTAGCCATGGAAAATTGCTCTTCCAAAAATATTTGTATTTACATTTAGGCTTATGAAACTAGTTATGTGTATTCGACATTATTTAGATGAAAAGTTGATCAACTACAAAGTTATAGATGTCATCATGGTCTATAACTTTTATTTAGTGTTTATTTCCACCGAAGGTCGTTTAAAACGTAGATATGAGATTTTGTAAATATAGGCATGAGATTTTGTAATTAATATTTAGATATCTAAATGATATTAAATGAAAAAGTTGTTAACTACAAAGTTATATATCTCAACTTTATCCAACTTCAAATGGCCTATTTATAAAGTTTAAAAGTATTATATGGCAAATTTGCATTTAGACCTGCCACGTCACATAAATCACTCTTTGGGAGGGGGGCTTTTTTTTAAAAAAAAAGCATCTAGAGAACGTTAGCAGTATAGTTTTATAAATTTTAAAAATAAAAATACACTTTTGTAAAATTTTAAAAAAATAAAATTTATAAATAAAAAATTCTAACTTCAACTAGTATACTAATTAAATGTGTGTAGAATGCATTATTAGATGCGATGCTTAGCATCAAAGTTGATGGTGCAAAATAACCGGTTTTAAGTTTAGGGTGGAAAGGGATTTTAAGGATAGTTTAAAGGGAAAATGAATTGCATCTTTAGTGATTATGATGTTAATTTAGTCATAGTTGCTATTAATTTTTGCAAGGTTGACTAATGATGTAGTCATGTAGGTGATATTCACCTTGCATCATGTAGGTGATCTTCACCTGCTCTGGAGACAGCCCTACATCCCTAGTAAGATAGTAAGGTTTTTTGGTTATGTTCGTGAATAATATGTATTTGACTTTTTTTACGGAAATATCTTATGTTTTTAAATGTAGGAATTGCAGTTGTAGGTGACATGCGGAAAACCCACAAGGGTAGATGTATGCAAAGCTAAGTATAAACTATAAAGAATTTGTGAAAGTTTCTGAAAAGTTTTGAAATATATGGCATTTACTGGATATTTAAATTAAAGGACAGACTCTACATTCTGCAATATTGTTATGCTGAATTTGTCTTCTCTGAAATCTGAATGCATAGTTGCCGAACAAATTGAGTTCGATGTTTAAGATTTGCAGTTTTGGGATTCTACAGTTCCCTCTACATCTTCTATTGGAAATTTTTTTGCAGTCAGTACTTAACTGATTAGTGATTACCATCTTATCGCCGCCCGATTCTTTGGCTGCTTTGCCGCTTGGATCTGAACAGATCGAAGTCTGCACATAGTCAAGAGGCAAAAGGCTGTACTGGGTTGACAACCACAGGACATCAGTGTGAAAGAGACATTTTTCAGCTACAAAACAGCTTCCTAATCTCACAAGGCATACCCACATTATTCAAAGTAGGTTTCTCTGACCATTTACCCATTAATTCCAGCGTTCTTTCAAGGAGAATAAGAAACAGTGTGTTTGTGTGTTTGTGGCCACTTATTTTAACACTTTTCTACCCTGTAACCAAAAATACTTGTATTGGGATAGATGGAGTACTTATTTTCTTGGCATCCAACGCACCCTCGGGACTTTCTCAAAAATATAATTTCTTCTAATTTCTACCTAAATTAAACTACTTCCTAGCACATAACACTTGTGAAATCTACATGAAATTTCTGCGTTTAAATGAGCCACTTTTCTCAAGGTGCTTGAAGAATTTTCCTGGTTTCTTTCACCCTAAATAATTCTGATTCTGGTCAAATTAATGGCCACTAGTAAGTAATTAAGACCAGCCTAAAATCTAAATCACACATTTTCTTCACTACAGAAACATCACTGCTGTTGTTCTAGTGTCAAATCAATGGATATTCAAAAAGACCAAACCATGCAAAAATCACACATTCTCCTCGATTCAGAAAACGAAAGGTGATCGTTCTTCTACTAATAACTGTCAGTTTCCAATCAATGGATTTAATTTGCCAGCATGGCAAGAGAGTGACGTGCAGATGGACTCTCCTGCCTATGGGTAGGTCGACACACAAACAACGGCGGCTGAACAGGTGGGTCCCACCGTTGACGTGACAGTCAAAATGTTGACTTGGACCGGTCACCACCACTGGGAGAGTGAGAATGATCAGCATCAGCAGCCAGCCAGGCTGGCAAAATCTTGTGAGCGGTAGTGCATATCCTAGGTGATATCTTTGTAGATTTGCCATGCCGTCAGCTCACCACTAACGTGTATTTCCTCGCTGATTCTCCATTTTAGGATTTTTATTTGCACGTTTCCTAAGTTTTAAAACATTGCATTTCGTATAAAAATTTTCTATATGAATTTTATAAAATACTTTCCTGGAGTTAACATATTTATTTATCAATTTTCTATATCAATTTTCTATATGAATTTTATCAAATAGCTTTCAAAAAATTAAATAATTTATCAATTTCAACTATCTCAAGCAAACAAGACCTAACTTGTTTTCTGTTTGCTCTCACAATTTATTACCCTTTTGTTTTTAAATAACTTACACCAGACTTTATTTATTTTCAAATTTTAACTACTCACCCTTTTCTAAAAAGTTTACAAATACTTAAAAAATAATTCTTTTCTAATGTGATTTTTAGAATGTACAGATTATCTAATTTTATGATAATTTAAGGATTACAAATGACTTAATTAAAATTTTATTTATAAAGATCAAATTTTTATATATAATTTTTTTTTATGAAACGAATCATTTAGAAGGTTGAGAAACTACCAACGAAAATCTAAAATTCATAATCAGAAAAGAATATGACATAAGTGTATTATATTTTGCATTCATTGTAGTTTAATATACGGATTTGAAATTTTATTGTCAAATTTGAAAAGTTGAAATAGTAACAACCAATACTGACAATTATTTGAAATGGAGGGATAAGTATGTTTTGGTCGGGAGTTATTGGCTTGAACATAGATATGACCTTCAAAAGTACAAATTTGATAGTGAAATTTTTATGTGATATATACGTATAAAATGGTTAACATTGTAGTATTATTAAGGTGGTATTGCTTTGGTGATTCTATTTATAAAAAAATTACAAATTCATAGATTTTAAGGCAAAGTGTTGTTAATATAAGAAAGCAACCCCGAGAGATGGAATCATGGAGATGTGTAGGGCAAGCTTGTGCACATAACTAGATGAGCCCTATGCATCACCTGGATATTGATCTATACACTACACTTACAACGAGTGGACGGAAAGTCGTAATCTTATCGCGAAGTGATTAATTAAATAGTACGAAGAAACTGACTCGTGTGGGCTAAGAAGATTAGGAGATAATCTGAAACATCGAACTAATTTCAATGGTATAAAAAATTAGTGATGATGTGACTTTCCTTATAGCAATAGCTATACTTATACTAATACTGATTGGGCTCATCAAGCAATCAAGCTCAACCTTTTTTAGCTCACCATTAACGTAACGAAGTGGAAGATATCGATGACTTCATCAAATTTCTCTCTTCTAGTGGTGTGGTTATTCGTTAATAAGACCACGTGTTACAACATCGTTTTCTTCTCTTCAACGGCACTTTCTCCGGTCACAGTTATTTCTCATTTTCGTCGTGCGTTGAATCAAACTTCAGAAAGTTCTACATATCACCATTTTGTAAATATTTTGTAAAATACTTACACTTCTATATAACAAAAATCGTGGATAGGTTTCGAAAGTTGCTTTCACAAATCACAAAAGAACCATTTGTAGCAGCACATAAAAACCCCATCAGCTAGAAACAACCCATCATTGCATAAAAAGAAACCAACAATGACCTGACATCCGTCGTAAAATGGCTATGATTCTTGCGCGTTTGTCCTGTAAGTCTCCTTTGGCATTTCCCAGGTCACGCGGCTGCAGTCTGCAACACTGCATCTGCAGCTCTGCATCCATCCACGCACAAGCCGAACGAAAAGGCTCTAGTCATCCACTCCTCTGGCAGTCTTCCACTGCATTGCCTTCCACTTGGAGGAGTTAGAGAGAGGAGAGAGGAGAGAGGAAGAGGATGGCATGGAGGTTGTTGCCATTTGGTTCGAGACTGCTGTTCTTGGTGGTTCTTGGCCTTGTTCTTGCTGAGGTCCATGGCTCAGGGGCTAGAGCAGCTTCCTTCCCTAGGCTCTTCCCGGCTGAAGGTATGCTTATGCTACAATCTCTGCAGCTCCCCTGCATTGTTCTGTGGTCTAATGTTCTTGTTCTCACCTGTGTTTAGTTCAATGGTTTAGAGAGAAAGTTGCCTGTGGTAAGCAGAGTTTTTTTTTTCTTCTTGGAAGCATTCTTCTCCTGGTTTATTACTGTACTTTCTTCCTGTTCTTCTTGGGCCTCCTTTGCTTGTGTGTCCTGTGATTGATAAGTACTTCAAGATAGGGACCAGTACTCACATTTAGTCCAGAAATAAGCAAGAACTTAAGTACCAGATGATGGAATGTTGAATATCTTACAAAGGAATGCAGAGCCTCAAAGCCAAGAGCAATGTGCTCTGTTTCGTTGTCTGCCAATTCATATGCATGTGAATGTGAAAAGTTTGAGATCAGTCTGTAGTAGAAATGAAAGAAATGTTCAACATGTGATTTGCTCCTGCAAAGATTATTCTGTACACTAGAAACTCTTTTAAGATGTGATTGCTACTGCAAAGATTATTCTGTAACTAGAAACTCTTTTTGGTCGTCTGACTCATGATCTTTACATAATATTCAGTACCTGAAAAATACGAGCTTGCAATTTTGCAGTGCGCACTCTTCGCCGCATCGCAGAGAAGATGGGGATCTCACGTTGGAACTTCTCCGTCGATCCATGCAACTCCGGTAATAGCACTGGCTTTGGGGGGACGTTGAATTGTGACTGCTCCTTCTACAACCATACCTTCTGCCATGTCACTAACATGCACGCAGTAATTCATGAAACTTGCTACATTTCTTTACAAATTGATATTGCCAAGCAGATTTACAGTCAAGCAATATCAACTTGTCATCTGGATTACAAGCTGTGTCATAAGTAGCTGTCATCTGGATCATCTTTGCAGATCCCTGGGAGGGCAGAACTTCACTGGTGAGCTCCCACCAGACTTCGCCGAATTCCCCAATCTCCTTCAATTGTAAGTGCTGAAAAACCAATGCAACTAACCTCTGCCATAAACCTAAGCTGTTAAGAGAATGAGAACATCAGCATTCATATTTTCATTTTTCAGAGACTTAAGCAAGAGCTTATTGCATGGTGGAGTGCCTGACCAATGGGCCCGGATGAAGTTACAAGGACTGTGAGTGACCTGACTTTTTACTTGATTGTCACACTATTGTCTTGAGTAATACAACCAAATGTAGTATGTGGAACGAGTTTTTTATTTTTTATTTTTGCAATTTATGAAGGAATGTCTTGTTGGCATGGACTGGAGTGTTGGGAAGTAAAGCATCTTAGATGGCAACAAATTAGGCTACTAAAGCACATTTTATATTGTTTCACAGTTAGGCGCATTTTGTCCTATATGAACAGGCAACATGAATGCCAGTCGTCCTTTGTACAATTCTGCCAACCTTTTTTAACTATTATGAAATTGCATTGTACACACTGAAACTCAGCAAGATAATCCATGAGTTAAATTCCATACCTCATCATTCTTGTTCAGATGACTTATAGTCCTAATCAAAATGATGTTGTGCAAGGGTCCATCATGATCTTTCCTTTGGATATAATATTTCCATATCTCCGAGATAGCATTCCATATAAGAGTCAGCATATACTTTATGATTCTTGCATTATATAATCCTGTAAGCACTGCCCTCCTTTTGCAGTCAGCAAAATTCCACACCGTCATGCCATTTTGGAAATGTTAGAATACTTCAGCTTCCTTCTTAATTTAATCTCAACTGACAAAGTCAGATTATAAATTAGCAGAAAAGGCACACCAAATAACCATGTGAGAATCTGCATAGGTTTTTTCAAGTCAAAGTACATTGCTTCTTACCGACTACATTTTCCGTAGCTGCACAGGTGAGATGAAAATTTTGCATGATGGGAACAGAAATAAGATAGTGATGTTATAAACAAATGTGATACACATCTATCGATCTTATATTCAAACATGCAGGTCATTAATGGGAAACAATTTGTCAGGGCCTTTTAATGGCTCTTACAAAGATCACAACGCTGACTAACCTGTAAGCAAAAAGTTTGATGAAAATAATTTGTGTTCACTAATTTGGATTTTTTTTCTAATTTTAACTCACAAAGTTATAATCTGCAGGAGTATCGAAGGAAACATTTTTTATGGCCCAATCCCATCTGAAATTGGACATCTAGTGCAAATGGAGAAGTTGTGAGTATTTTTTTGTTTATACTATAGGTAAAAATAGGGAAGACATCCTTGCTGCTGGAATTGGGAAATGGAATTTCTTATGACTTCTAAACGGATCTTGAAACTCAGAATATTATCGGCCAATGAGTTTTCCGGACCCCTTCCTGCTGCTCTTGCTAGTTTAACCAATTTGACCGACTTGTAAGATAAATCTATTGATTTATTTTGTGCTGTCTCATTCTGTAGATTCTATTTTTCTAATTTTCATCTACTGAAATAACAGAAGGATTTCTGGTAACAATTTTTCTGGAAGAGTGCCTGTTTTCTTGGGAAAGTTGACAAAGCTTATAAATTGTGAGTCGGTAAATTTATGGTTAAAAGAATCATGAATCCCCTGCATTATTAATTTAATATCACTCCGGATCCACAGCATTATTTAGTTTAATAATATCTTTTTTCATGTAGCCGTGCAGGCAAATTGAAGGGTCTTTATTGAAAGGGCCTATTCGCTCAGGATTTTCCAAATTGATAAACCTTACTGCTCTGTATGTCAGCACAAATGTTTGAAATTATTCTACCCACATGATGTTATGTAATTGTTGGGTATAAGTTCTCGCTAAAGCTTGGTTGCCTTTGTGTGTTAACCAGGAGGATTAGTGATCTCAGAGGTAGAGGATCAGTGTTCCCGGCCTTAAGTGGATTGGTGTCCATGAAAACAATGTATGACTGTGAATTTGTGATTTTCCTTGAGTTATTGAACCTTTTCATTTGTAGGTGTCTATATAACATGAACTTTAATTGAATGTAGCATACTTCGGAATTGCTCCATCAGTGGAAGAATTCCATCTTACATTGGGAACATGGAAAATCTTAAGCATCTGTAAGTTCAACGTTGTAGTTCTCTTGATCCAGTGATTATCAGCTATGAACAAGATATATTGCTCCACTTTTATTCATTGGTCCCTTCAGAAATTTGAGGGTCCTTTTTCAGTTGGCCTCATGTGAATTCAATATAGAGGAATGCATCATGTCAATGTAAAGTACATGTACCATCATTTGAGTAAATCACAAAATTATGCCAGCACAAAGTTCAGTATGTCATGTTGGCTATGTTTATATTCGATGCACAAGTTGGGTGTCTTTCACAATATATATGTTCCTCACATATTTAGTCTTAAATGTTGTTTGTGCAGGGATCTGACTTTCAATAAACTTACTGGAGAAATACCGGCTCCATTTGCTAACATGGAAAGTGTAGATTACATGTAAGTTTTTTTATTCAAGAAAAAAAACTTGACCAAACATACCATTTCATTGAGTTCTTTTATCGCATAATCTTTAACCAAAATTGACCAACAGATATCTATCTGGAAACTCACTGCATCTCAATCAAAATTGACCTGCAGATACCTAACAGGAAATTCACTCACTGGGAGCATACCTGAATGGGTATTGAAGAGAAACAAGATTGCGTAAGTTATTTTGTGTAGGCACCCTCTGAAGACATCAATATGTCATCAGTCTTAGATTCGTGTACCCATAGATACATTATAATTTGTCATTCTTTTTTTTCTAGAACACTTTTCATTCATTTTTCTCTTTTACAATTTTAGAAAACCTTAGTTCTGTTTACAAATAAGAAGTTATAACATTTATAATGCTAAAGTCATGCATGATATTACAAAAATAATAAGGTGGTCTTTGTTGACCTGCAAAAACATTCCCTATGTGCTCTTTGCTCAACATGCTTGTGATGCTGGTATTTAATTTTCTCCGCACAAAGAAAAAAATGTTGCCATTCAATTTAGCAGTAAAATGTATCACTTGGTTTAATCAAGTCTAATGGCAACTGATTAAATGCAGGGACATATCTTTTAATAGCTTCACAATGGGGAGCTCAGGTCCTAACCAATGCCATCAAGGGAGTGTGTAAGAAAGCTTTCATACAATTCCGACTTCATGACATAGAAAACACTTAAAGAAATACTAAATTCTTCTCCTGTAACTCTTAATTGCAACAATCTGGTGGAGAGCTATTCACCTGCAATGAGAAGTTGTATGATTAAAAAGATTTGTTGCTTCAAAATATTATAAAGATTCAGATGAATGGACAAATCCAGACATAATAAACACATACTATGCGTACTTCTATCTTCTGTGCAGGACTAATGTTCAGTCATGCTTAAAGGGGGATTTTCCTTGCGCTTCTAATGGACAATGTAAGCTGACAGCTAGTGTTGTTTTATAGTCGATTCTAAAATAATGATGCATCATAACACACTGCTATAGCCCATAGAGAAACAAGCAATGAATAGTTTGCTGATACATGATTCACATGGGTGCTCATAATTGCTATGAACGATCATTGCTACTTTGCCAATAAACCAGAAGTTACAAATCTCTATTGCTGGATTATAAAATTACAATAAACTATAAAGTACAGCAACCAATATATATATATATATATATATATATATATATATATATATATATATATATAACTCAGTCGAATGCAATTAGTTTCTCTGCAAAGGTGCACTTGCTTTGAGCTCATAAGCTATAAGCCAAGCTCTATATAGTTAATTTCCTCCTTGATTTATCATTAAAGCTGCAGCTAATGTTGTTCTATAAAATTTTCACAGACAGGTCTTCATTGCATATCAAATGTAATGACAAAGAAGCAATTAATAATATAATAAAATATGAAGCTGATATGGAACCCAAAGGAGCTTCACTGCTGTACCTAAGCCTAGGCTCAAACTAGTCATTTAGCAGCACTGGGAACTTCATGGACAACAACATCAATGATGACAGCTACATTGCAACAAACGCATCAAAATTGGACATGCCCGACTCAGAGTTGTATGCAAGAGCACGCCTTTCTCCTCTTTCACTCACTCATTATGGGCTCTGCATGCATAACGGGAGTTACACTGTTAAGCTTCATTTTTCTGAAATTGTTTTCACAAATGACAGCACATTCTGCAGCCTTGGGAAAAGAAGATTCAATGTGTTCATACAGGTACAATCAGACATTGATTTGTTCTCTTTCTACAAAAGTTTATGCCTTAATTGGCATCCAAGTAACAAGTTCTGTAATTTCAGAGAAGAATGGATCTGGAAGACTTTGAAATTGAACAATCAGCTGGAAGAGCTGCAAAGGCAGTCATCAAAACTTTCACAACAAATATCACAAATCATACACTAGAAATTCGCTTCTATTGGGCAGGAAGGGGGACAACAGGCATTCCAAAAAGAGGAAATTATGGCCCTCTTATATCTGCAATATCAGTAGTCCCAAGTATAACATTTTCACACTTGAATCTATTGAATTTTCATGACATGTTTTGTTTAGCACTATGAGCAATGGCACTGCATTGAACAATACATTCAGTGTCCTTCAAAGCTTTGACTGATTGCACAACGGTTTTCAAACAAAAATGAAATATTCTTTACTGACCTTGTGATTTTGAATTATGCTTATTCAGACTTTGAAGTTCCTTTGGCTGTTGAACTCCCACAAATTGGAAGTAGCAAAAAGCTTCAAGGATATCTAAAGCATTCCTGGATGCAGTGCCAATTCTAGCAATGTTCACAGCACTTTTTGTCGGCACTTATTGGATTAAATGGAGGAGAAAGAACTGTATGCATAAAGGTGCTAGAAGAGCTTGTTTGCTCAACTTATTTCAATTAGCATCTATGATATAGTGGCATCTATCGTTCACCTTGCTTCACTATGCATGTATACACCGTTTATAGCATATTAAGATCTTTCTCCTTTCAACTGCTCGGCAAGACTAGCAATAGAAACTTATACAACAATCTAAACTGTATGAAAATCATATATTTCAACTTCTATTGCCTTAAAGAGTAAAATATGTTTGGTTTGTGGAATGAGAAATTGAATGGACCATTCGTTTCTAACTACAAACCTGGTTTGTTTATTTGTTTAGTTTAATAGATGGAATGAATTGGTCCATCACCACCTCACGGACACATCCAGTTTTTTTTTTCAAAAATATAGAAATTCAGTCATCCCACTAAAATCAAGAATTACACTATCACAGACGAACTCATCCTAGGATGGTTTGATTCCTCAAACCATTGCCAATAAAAGTAGTTAGGCTAGAAATACAAACATTTTGAATATTCATGTGGGAACCAAGAAATCATCCATGTCTACTTCTTTTTAGATCTCAGAGCCTTTGACCTCCAAACTGGGAATTTTGATGTGGCCAATAAGATTGGTGAAGGCGGTTTTGGTTCAGTCTACAAGGTCAGCCACCATCGCCTCCATGCTTAAATTCTGCAGTTCGATTAGGCTATGTTACACAATTCTTATGAATTGTCTGATGGCACCATCATTGCTGTCAAACAGCTATCATCAAGGTCTAAACAAGGGAATCGTGAATTTGTGAATGAGATAGGCATGATATCTGCGCTTGAGCACCCAAACCTTGTCAAGCTTTATGGATGTTGTACAGAAGGAAATCAGCTCCTGCTTGTTTACCAATACATGGAAAATAATTGCCTAGCGCATGCTCTTTTTGGTAATATTACTTCCTAATTTCTAGGCTTCCCCTCTTTAACTTATGCTAAATGTTAGAGAACTCATGAGCAATTTCTATGAGTACAGTTGAATAATACAGGCTGAGCTTGGATTGGCCAACGAGACGTAAGATTTGCCTGGGAATAGCAAGGGGTTTAGCATATCTACATGAGGAGTCTGCAATAAGGATTGTGCACAGAGATACCAAGGCTAGCAATATACTACTTGACAAAGATTTGAATGCCAAGATCTCCGATTTTGGGCTAGCGAAGCTTAACAAAGATGATCACACACACATAAGCACAAGAGTAGCTGGAACTATGCAAGTTTTATACCCCTTTCCCCCAAATTTAATTTCGACATGTCCCAAGTTGATCCCATTGATCTACAGTAAAATGTTTTTAAATAACATAGCAGTTAGAACTTAGAAACAAAGATAAAAATGAGCATTGCAACCTTTTTATGGTTTAGGGAAACTCTGAGGGTAGCTAATATAGTCAAAAACCTAAATAAATGTAGGGTCCTACAAGGCACATAACTGCATATAAACATAAAAAATAGATACAACCTTATGTGGATTAACAACTCCTAGGAATTGATATTCTTACTATTGAAATCAATTTCCATATGAACAGATATGGATGGAGATTACTACTCTCCATGCCCTTACAGAGCAGATATTTGACTCAATAATTTTGTCATTATTCTTTCTGCAGTGGATACATCGCTCCTGAGTATGCAATGCGTGGTTATTGGACAGACAAAGCTGATGTTTACAGTTTTGGGGTTGTTGCTCTGGAAATTGTTAGTGCAAAAAGTAACACAAACTACAGGCCAAAGGAAGATTTTGTTTATCTTCTTGATTGGGTAATTCCTAACCCTTGTCCCTTACAAAATATAGAGTATGTACCATGTTAGATGGATGGAGCCTAGGCCTAGCTATGTGGTTATTGATTACATCATAATCAAAGCAATCAGCATGCATCAGAAAATTGGTTCTGCTTAGAATAACCAGTTAGCAGTTATTTGCCCATTGGTCAATTTCCGGTTAACACTAGAATGTTCATGCATGACTGTGGAAGCGCATTTATATGAAACTTATTGCTTTCAACACTAACATTTAGCTCAATCCTGAAGCTGACCTTTTGTCTCTTAAACTTCTGGAGCCGATGAATTTCATCGTAACTCTACACTAATATTATACCTGACTTTATGTAATAATCTAACCAAAGGAATAAATCATTAGTTATCAACATGATGGCGACTTTTTTCTAAATTGAAATAAAACAGCAAACATTACTGGTTTAATTTTGCAACATACTCTATTGTTTATTTCTAGGATAACAAATAAGCATGTTAATCAGAAAGTTGTTAAAAAATAGTATTTTCATCAAACCAGAATGCTTAAATTTTCTCAATTCATGCTATATTCACATTGTACATAAGTACCTTAAAATTAGTACCTCCTAAATGTGTTGCAGGCTTGTGTTCTACATGAGCAAGGAAATCTCCTAGAGCTGGTAGATCCAGACTTAGGCTCTGATTACTCAACAGAAGAGGCGCTCCTCATGCTGAATGTAGCCCTCTTGTGCACCAATGCAGCACCAACACTCTGACCAATGATGTCCAAAATAGTGAGCCTGCTTGAGGGACATACACCGCTGCAACTATTTTTGTCAGACCTCAGCCTTGCTGCAAACCACCTCGTCAATCTTCTCACCCCCTACGCTGCTATGAATGTGAAATCTCACATTCCTATCTCCCTTGACCTTAACGCCAACTATTCTAAGTGGATTTTCTTCTTCAAATCCCTCTATGGAAAGTTTGGCCTACGGTCACATATCGATGGCTCCGCTCCACCTCGCCCCGATGATCCCCAGTGGGACATCGCCGAGTGCTGCGTACGTAGCTGGCTGCTCGGCTCGGTCGATGACTCTGTTCTCGACCTCGCCATGGAAGATACCGACCCCACCGCCCGGGATCTCTGGGTGGCTATCGAGCGGATCTTCCTCGCAAACAAGCAGCCCCGTGCCATCTTCCTCCTCAACGAGTTCTATTCCATGGTACAAGGAGACTCTTCTGTCTCCTCGTACTGCCAGCGCCTTAAGGTCAAGACTGCTGCTCTCCAGGACGTCGGCCACCCTGTGGCCGACTCTCAACTCATTCTCGTCCTTCTGCGAGGCCTCAACCCCCGCTTCTCAAACACCACCGATAATATCGCCAACGCCACACCCCTTTCGTCGTTTGCCCTGGCCTATGACATGTTAGTTCTTAAAAAACTCCGTCTGGCCAACGACGAGAAGACCGTGGCCCACACCGCTCTCCTCGCCGCAGCCGATAATAGCTACCGCGCATCCTACACTACTGCTCCCTCCTGCAGTTCTAGCAGCCATAGCTCCAACCATGGCAACACAGCCCGCACCGGGAAAGGCAAGGGCAAAGGCAAGAGCAAGAACTGGCAGGGTCCGATGCAATCGCGACCTGCTTCAGTTCCTACCCAACCTGCCGGTCCCACGGATCTATGGCTCTGCTACAACCCCTAGGCACCTCAGCCCTAGCCACGCAGCCCCATCGGATGGCAACCAGGGGTTCTCGACGCCCATCCTCTGGCTTACCTGGCATCGGCTCCCATTCTGCCGCCTCAGCCGATGCTACCGACACCACCCACCCAGTCGGTTCCCTCCTGGAACCAGGCTGGCCTCATCGCCGCCCTTAACCAGATGACGCTCCAACCACAGCACCCTTGAGTGCTGGACTCTGGGGCGTTCTCCCACATGGCGTCATCGGCTGGTATACTCCGTTCTTGTCACTCCACTTCCTCCCCCTTTGTCACTATCGGCAATGGCTACTCTCTTCCTGTCCAATGCCGAGGTGACTCCTCTCTGTCTACACCCACCACTAGCCTCCCCCTTTGCAATATTTTTATCGTACCTTCCCTTATTCACAATCTTGTATATGTTCGCCAATTCACACGAGACAACAATTGCTCAATCGAATTTGACGTTTTTGGTCTCTCTGTGAAGGATATCCCAACCCGACGACAGATCCTTCGCTGTAATAGTGGCGGAGACCTCTACACCATTCCCGCTGTGCCGTCCACTCCACACGCTAGCGTCGCCCTCTCCACCAACCTCTAGCATCTTCGCATCGGCCACCCCTGCCCTGACACTGTCGCCACCCTCCGTCGCAGCGCGTCCATCCGATGTACCCACAGCAGCTCCATAGTTTGCCACTCGTGTCAACTTGGCAAACATGTACGTCTGCCTTTTTCTAGTTCTCTCTCTTGTACCTCGCGCCCGTTTGAACTTATACATTGTGATGTATGGACATCTCTAGTTAAAAGTGTCTCCGGTAATCAATATTACCTTGCCATACTTGACGATTATACACACTATTGCTGGACGTTTCCGCTCATCAGCAAATCCGAGGTCGCCTCTCACTTCACTAACTTTGCCACCTACGTTTCTACTCAGTTCAACCTCCCCATCAAGGCTCTACAAGCTGATAACGGTACGGAGTTCGTTAACCGTACTGTTACAACCTTCCTCACCTCACAGGGCATCCATCTACGGCTCTCCTGCCCCTACACCTCTCCCCAGAACGGCAAAACCGAGCGTCTCCTTCACACCCTCAACAACATAAGTCGCACTATGCTACTTTACACCCACTTACCTACCACTTACTGAGTAGAAACTCTGGCCACTACGACTTACCTCTTTAATCGACGCCCGTGCTCCTCTGTTCAAAACAACGTCCATACGCCCTTCTTTACCACACGTCGCCCGACTACTCCCACCTTCGCGTCTTCGAGTGCCTCTGCTACCCAAACCTCACCACCACTGCTTCCCACAAACTCGCTCCCCGCTCCACCACCTGCATTCTTCTCGGCTATCCCTCCTCTCACAAGGGATACCGATGTCTCGATCTTTCCACCCGATGGGTCATCGTCTCTCGTCATGTTATCTTTGACGAGACATGCTTTCTCTTCGGTCTGCTTAATCCGAGATCCTCCTCTAGCGATCTCGACTTCCTTCTCACCAACACCGTGCCGTCCTGGTCTCCTCCACTGTTCTCCCCATCGGCCCCCTCATCGGCCGCTGCTGAGGACTTACATTTCATCTATCCCACTACTTTTCGGTCCGATGTCCTACCCATCGGACCCCCATCGGCCCTACCACTCTCATCGGCTTCGGTCAATCCCGTTCTTTTTCCATCGGTGCACCAGTTCACCGATATAATGACCAAAGGCCTACCCACGCCTTTGTTCACTAGTTTTCGGTCCAGTCTCTGCGTGTGTTCCCCTCCCGCTGCGACTGCGGGGGGTTAGACCACTGGACCACTGGACTGTATATATATAGACCCGACCCCCCTTATACATTTGGGGCCTTAGTCTCACTGTACACATTTCTACAATATGGTACCATCTGGGAACGTTTGGAGTTTGCGTGTGCTCACCGCCAAAAAATCCCGCGACCGGGGAGGGACGGCGGCTCGATCACTCGAAGGCCTGGGAGGTCTGCTTATCTCCAGTGCAGGTCCTTAAGCCTCGAGGTTCGCGAGCGTGCCAGTCAATTTGACCCTGTAATTGACAAGGAAGTGAGACGAGTGAATCCGATACAGGCGCTCGCTATCGGTCAGCTGCTGATAGGATCGGGATGCTCTTCGATCGGCTGGGGAGCCGATATGGACAGGTGTCGACGAGGGGTCGACCGCAAAGCCGATGGAGGAACCAAGGTGTGCTCAGAGGATGGCGAGACACACGGGATTCCTACGGACAGCCGAACAGTGATTCATCGGCTGGAAAAACCGATGAGTGCGCATGTGGCTTAGGCAATGATTAGCACAAGAAGGCACGGGCTGCAAAGCCGATGCCGCTTTGGATATGATAGCACGAGACCCGTCACCTGCCGTGGCAGCTGTTCGCCACTAAAAAATCCCGTGACCGGGGAGGGACGGCGGCTTGGTCACGCGAATGCCTAGGAGGTCTGTTTATCTCCAGTACAGATCCTTAAGCGTCGAGGTTTACGGGCGTGCCAGTCAATTTGACCCTGCAATTGATAAGGAGGTGAGACGAGCAGGTCCGATACAGACGCTCGCTATCGGCTGGCTGCCGATAGGTCCGGGATGCTGTTCGATCGGCTGGAGAGCCGATGTGGCCATCACCGATTGGGCTCACAGCTTCAGATCCTGGCCTAGCAAACTCCCTGAATGGAGGAACTAGTATCTTAGGGTTTCTGCCTCCAAAAAGACTTTATGGGAGGATCTGGAAATAGACCATGGCATTAACCTTTCCTTAGTCGATATGGAAAGGAACGAACCTCTACTTGCATCGGCTTCTTACTTCTGGTCGGACATCTTGAATGCCTTTATGTTCGGGCATGGGCTGATGACCCCCATCTTGATGGATGTTACTATGTTGACCTACCTCAACACCACCCACTACATAAACCTTTTCAGCCTCAGATTCAAACCTAAGCATCGACTAAACACCAAGAATGTCGGAGGTTGGACTAAATATATTTCCTTGCATAACAAATCCTCCGGCCCAGTCAATGGACGTGAACATGTAGCGTTCTTGAATCTCTGGCTGGAACGATTCTTCTTTAGTGGTTCGACTCTCAGTCCAACAACGAACATGTAATGTCTGGCAGAGCTCCTAGCTGATCACCGCCAAATTCCCCTGGGGCATTATCTTCTCGAAGCAACTTATCATCTGCTCCATCAAGTTGCGACCAAGCTGTCAACAGGCCATCCAGTCGGACATATCGGCATACCCTGGTGGTTTAAACAACTTTGGCTGAACGTCTACACCTCCAAAGTCATTGCCAGGCTCCCTTTTCTCTTCCATGACATTCCCGACTGATTACCTAGAAGAAAACGAGGCCAGCAGACGCCGATGCATTTCGTTGGGTGAAGCTTCATCGGCTCTTTCTGGAAGCAAAATGACCCTCCTCGGACTCAGCCGATGGTTTAAGTATTTCTACTACGGCTTTACCAAAGAGGTCACCATCTTGTTCGCGTATGAGGATGACTCGTCCTTTGAAATGTCTTCCAGGTTTTATCCGATGAATGCCTTAGCCGATGAAGAATCGAAGACCATCTTTTTATCCTCCATAACTCCTTGTCTTCTGCCGATCGGATTTTCAATGGGCCGATCCCAACATCCATCATACAAGTTCTACCATCCTTCGGTTAGTGCTCGTCAGTTGGGCTTCGGCCAACTCCCCATCGGCTTGTTCTTCATCGGCAAGCTTCGAGCGCGTGGAGAAGTGAAAAGCGACTTGGAGTATGACCGACCTAGTTCGATGACATCGAATTTGTCCTTAGGGACTATCTCCACTTTTGAGCCCTGCATATCCAATACCAAAATCTTCGCTCAATGGTGGTCAGAATGGGGAAGACACTTTTATAGTCTATCGGCTGAACATTATTGTCTTCACCTCAATCCCGACTACGTGGAATCCGATGAAGAGGTAATCCTTCTCCTTTCACTATCATGTCTTCATCGTATTGAATTTCAACTGTATCTTGATTCCCGCGATTCCACAGGCTGACGACAAAGATGCACCTTCGACCAGTGCAAGTGGTCAGCCCATTGTCTATCAACCTCCATCGGCCAGATCCCTCCTTGGGCAAAGCGGTCCACCTCCATCGGCTCTCCTTTGAGTGTTGCAAGTGTCAGGGCCAAAGCGCAAGAAACTGGCTGCTCGATCGGTTTCTAAGAAACGGAAAACCAACGCCGATGTTGTCATTGTTGCATTGGCTTCGCGAAGCCCTTCTCCTATGGCAATTTTAACTCCTTCCGCATCTCCGCTGGTAGGTGTCAGCGTCAGTTCTATGTTGCCTTTGTTTTATCCTGACACATTCGCTTTGCAGCCTGAACCATCGGCTTCTGAGGTCCAAACGTCGGACCCTGTTACTGGGGCTGAGCCGATGGTATCCTTCGAAGTTTTGGTATCCACTCAAACCGCCCCACATCAAGCTGATACCCACATAAGAACTGCTCCCATTGTCTCTCAGGTACGTCCATCATACATGTCATTTTTCTTAACTTATGATCTCCATGTTTGCTAATGTTGTTATGCAATCATTAGCCGATCTGTTCTCCTTCGACATCAGCAAATACCTGGAAGCAGAGGAAGACTCAGCCACCAGCACAGCGATCGAACTATTTTTGCCAGCCGATGCACGTGAGCAGTTGTCAGATATTATGCATCGGCTGGAGGTTCCGATTGACTCGCTAGTGGAAGATTGCGGGTCGATCCGGGGAAGACTTGCAGAAATTCAACACATCCTGCCTATGGAACTGTCGGATGCACTCACGCCTGCTGCTTACTTGGAATTTCAAAGGATCCAGCTGACTGCATCAAGACGACACATAGCCGATCGCGCTGAGCAAAGCCACCTGGCTCACAACGATCGGCTGACTGCCCTTGATGAAAAGAAGAAATTTGATGAAATGTCAGCTGACCTTCAACACGCCAACACCAAGCTTGGCCTTTTGAAGAAACGAGAAGCCGATTTGATGGCGAAACTCGACAAGGTTCGTGAAGACATCAACTTCACCGAGTCCCATCTCATCGGCCTATCAAAGTCGATCCAAAACCAAGAGGCCAAGGTAGCAGACAAAGTGCGGCTAGCAGTTCATCGGCACAAGAACTTGAAAACTATCCCCGGATCAGACGAGGATGATATCCACGCTATCAATGATATAGATCAAATCCGTCTGCGCACGATTGAGGCCATTAAGAAATTATTGTAAAACTTTAGCCTCGGAGAAATCCAGATGTCATCTTAAACATTAAATTTTGTAGTAAACTTCAATCAACTATTTTCTGATGACGACGTCTTAAACTATATCGGCCATATGTAACCGATATAATCATATCGGCTTTCGTACATTAGGAATCGGCTACGCCTCAACCGATTTAAATAGTATCACTAGCCGATACCAATTCTAAGAACCCATCCGTCTTGAAAAGGAAAAATCGGCTATGCTCAGCCGATTTAGTTGTCTTCCCGATCGGGTGACCGTTCTCTAGACTTATCATCCCAAGACCCAATCGGTAACTTCCGATATGTCGGTATCTCCTCTTTTCTTGATAATCGTCTCTCGTAAGCCGATACCACATGCATCAAATGTGTTAAATTGTTGAACTCCTGGGCAAAAAATTTTCACCTGATGCGACTTGATAACCCCTGAAAGGCCAAATCGGCTAATTGTTCATCGCTCAGAACAAGACTATAACATCGGCTTCTGATGTCCTAGAAACATTGGATGTATTCCAGAACTGACTCATTATGCCTCTGTTTAACCGATGTCAAATCTAACAGTCTCGTTTCTTGAATCCCAGTACAGAAATATCCATGGAATCGTTGTTCTAGATCGATCCATCCTTCAATGGAGTTCGACGGTAACGAAGAAAACCATGCGAAGGCCGATCCAGAGAGGGATAAAGGAAAGAAATGGACTCTAAGAGCTTTCTCAGTCGATGCTTCTCCACATTGTGTTAAGAATCGGCTGATGTATTCTAATGTAGATATGTTGTCTTGTCTTGAGAATATTGAGAAATCTGGTATCGTGTATCGGCGAGGTAGTGGAACTCTGTTAAACCATTCTGGATATGGGTGCCGATATATTACTGTTTGATCTTTGGGTTTGATACCAAATTGCTCTTTCATCGTATCTACAATCTTGGTTAACCAATTCTTCTCTCTTAAAGTATCTTCCTGATCATGTGGAGGTGGATATGATACCTGATTCTGCTTGTGATATTCTCCATAATGATTTCTTCGAAAAAATTCTGGAGGTTCCTCCTGCCGTTGCCCCCCGAGTTGATCTTGTATTAGTGGATACATATTTGCCGATAGTTCCTTGTTTTCCTCCGTCTCTATCGGCAACGGCACATGATCCTGATCGGTTTCTTGAGCCGATGACTCTTGTATCGTCTTCTCGATTAGATCCTGTAGTGTATTCCATCCATACTCCTGATGGATTACTGAATGCTTGATAAAATAATTTGTTGAACATCTCTTGCAACGGCTTGGAAGAATTCACGGGTGCTGAATGGCCTGATTCTTTCATCAAAACACATTTTGGTAATTGTATTTTTTGAATCGGCCCTTGTTTAGTTATACTGAAGGATTCCAAACAGAGCTTCTGAAAGTTATCCATATTTTGCTCTATATGCCACCTCTGGTCTTTATTTAAATCCTCCATGGTAACTGAAATTGTTATCTCCTCATCAGCTTCATCTTCAGATGAATATGTTTTGGAATCCACCTTTTCTTTAGACATATTGACAACAAGATGCCCCCCAGATTGATGAGAAAAATCTGACTTCCAATCAGGCACTTGTAGAGTCCCGCTGGTTGATGAATGAAATTATATCACCAGCCGATGAAGGATCTTCAGCCGATAAACGGTCTTCAGGTTTCTCCAGCCGATGAATCTAGTCCAATCGGCTAATGAATGAAGATTTCTACCCGATCGGCCGATGAATAAAGTACAGTTCTTATCGACCGATGAATGAAACCTTCGGTCCCACTGGGCGTGCCAAGAAGCATGTTCGCCGCTAAAAAATCCTGCGACCGGGAAGGGACGGTGGCTCGGTCACGCGAAGGCCTGGGAGGTCTGCTTATCTCTAGTACAGGTCCTTAAGCGTCGAGGTTTGTGGGCATGCCAGTCAATTTGACCCTGCAATTGACAAGGAGGTGAGACGAGCGGGTCCGATACAGACGCTCGCTATTAGCTGGTTGCCGATAGATTCGGGATGCTGTTCGATCGGCTGGAGAGCCGATGTGGACAAGTGTCAACGAGCGGTCGACCGCAGAGCCGATAGAGGAACCAGGGTGTATTCAAAGGATAGCGAGGCGCACAGGATCCCTCCGGACAGCCGAACAGTGATTCATCGGCTGGAAAAACCGATGAAGGCGCATGCGGCCTAGGCAATGATTAGCGCAAGAAGGCACGGGCTGTAAAGCCGATGTGGAGTCCACGGCTCTTCCGCAAACTCGGTTTCATCTAAATAATCTTTCAATTTGTAACCGAGTCTTCCTTTGCTGCAACCTGATCAGCTTCTCCACTGTAGCTATCGGACCTTCTTTTAGTGAAGCCGATCCTTCTCCTTCCTTCCCTCGGGCTTCTCGGACCTGATCCCAATTGGACAATCCCCTATCTTCAAGCCAATCCAATCTTCTACTAATCTGATCGGCTTTCCTACAGTTCTCCATCGGCTTTGTCTCAGTATCTCCATCGGCTGATGACTGCATTAAACCCTTCATCAGACCTCTCAGCTGATCGGCTTTAGCCCCATCGGATCTCCCAACCGATCGGCTTTAGCGCCATCGGATCGTCCAGATTTTGGCGTTAACAGCAGCACCATCAACACCGAACCTCGAAGATCGGACCTAACCGAGACAGTACGAGGCTGGGGCCAGCAGCGATGATACGGAGGACGTCGAATCGGCTTTACCGTAGCAAGGATAGGAGCGAACACATCGGCTAGCTGAGCCGATGAGGGGACGCCTCTAAAGGCTGATGCGTATCGACCGAGGGGTTGATGCCCTGTGAAGCTCAGAGTATGGATAACTCATTGACTACTCACTCCGATGAGACGCCGTGCAGAAGACTATAGGCCTGAAGCTCGATCTACCGTCGGCAGCCCTGTAGGTCGGACCTAACCGATGCAGCATGAGATTGACGATGGTAGAGGGAGCTTAACAGGCCGATAGACCCTGCACAGACGTGATGCGATACACCTGATCTGACTAAGAGTTCGAACCTAAACGATGCAGCCTTAGACAGTACAAAGCATATCAGGATAGTGGCGAGACTTACCCCTTCGCCGAAGATCGGACTTAACCGATACAGCCCCGCGTCGAGAGCCAGAACCCGTCGGTAAACACCTAGATGAACTAGGGTGGCGATGCGCCGAATTTGTATATGATCGATAGATAACTTACATGTTTCCACGGGATCTATATTTATATCCTGGATTTACAGACAGAGTCCAACGCGTCTACGACCATCGGACATTATTTCCTAGTAAAAACAAAGAAAATATTCCTAAAGAAGTTAACTAACCAGCTAAACCTCCCTAATTGAGTAAGGTTATAATTTACAAAAATAAGCACCCTGCCGTGGAGTCCACGGCTCTTCCGCAAACCCGGTTTCATCTGAATAATTTTTTAATTTGTAACTGAGTCTTCCTTTGCTGTAACCTGATCGGCTTCTCCACTGTAGCTATCGGACCTTCTTTTAGTGAAGCCGATCCTTCTCCTTTCTTCCCTCGGGCTTCTCGGACCTGATCCCGATTAAACAATCCCCTATCTTTAAGCCGATCCAATCTTCTACTAATCTGATCGGTTTTTTTCTACAGTTCTCCATCGGCTTTGTCTCAGTATCTCCATCGACCGATGACTGCATTAAACCCTTCATCAGACCTCTCAGCCGATCGGCTTTAGCCCCATCGAATCTTCCAGCTGATCGGCTTTAACACTATCGGATCGTCCAGATTTTAACGTTAATAGCGTGTATACCTTAAATATAAAATATAGGTAATCCAGTTTTTCAGTGATCTGAACTCCATTGGGAGTGATTGGATTGGTGTATATGAAAGATCAAGGTGCTGCAAGTTCAGTAATGCTCCAATATCAGATGGAAGTTCTTCAATGTTACTACAATATAGATCCAGGTAGGTGAGAGATAAAACAAGTCCAAAAAACCCGGGCATAGGAAACATGCAAATCTGACTGGCTTGTCTCATTATGAGAGTTAACAGGTGAGGACAATAGCAGGAATTAGGGATTGCAACATTGTTGTTGCCTAAGAAGCGAATTCTTTCGGCAGTGCCCCACTCTTTTGGATCCATAAGTTTTCTTTGGTCAAAGATCACTAACCACTTTTGGTAAGAACCGTCTCCTTTTTTTGTTGCTATAATCCAAAGGGCCAGATCTTGGATGCAGTCATGGCGGGACAAGTGTGCAAAGGTCGATGGCCTCCAGCCTGGGGCAGGCGGCCACCAGGGCATCCAGCCCGTACCGCCCCACGCCGCTGGCTTGAGCCAAGAAGATCTGCAGACGCCGGTGAGATCCGCACTAGAGCCGGCCGGCGCGGCGTGTATGCGGAGAGGTCGAGCCGCTCGAGCGCCGGGAACGCGCGCCAGCGACTCCGCCGAAGCACCCACCGAGCCCATGGCACAGGTTGGCTCCATCACCTCACCTCACCTCGCTCCCCATCCGCATGTCGCATCTGGTGCAGTTCGAGAGCGGCGGCGGAGGGAGAGAGAGGGCAACTGGGAGTAGAGCGCGGTGCTCACTCCGGGAAGCCAGGCAGGCCATCGGCGGCGCGCTCACCGGAGTCCCCTGCGACGGCATCGCACGAAGGAAGAAGACATATAGGAACCTCTCCCCTCCTCTCTCATACCTCTGCACCTCCACGCTCATCCTACCATGCTGCCACCAAACTCCAAGCTCTAAGATCCAAGAACCGCCCGGACCGATTGGCAAGCACTCGATGTAGTGGCGTTCTTCCTCCCGCCGCTCGCCTCCGCCATTGTCATTGCCTCGTTGAAATCCATCTACCAGCAACGGGAGGAGTGGCTAGGGGGAGTGAGATGGGTAGGGATAGCATGGTCATTTTCTGTCTGATGCCATGTCACCTGGGTTATGAACAGCAATCGGTTGTAGGCCTTAGTGGGATTTGAGAACATGTCATTTAAGTGGATGGTAGATAGTTCACCCACACAAATTACCTTTTCTAAAGGGTTTTATTCTTCTACAGCATTTTATATGACAATGGTTATATATATGACACTGTTCATATGTCAACATCTTATTAGTTTATCCTCTTCCTTCTTTCATTCTCCTTTATTTTTCTTATTTTCTCCATGATGTTGCCGTTGCCCACCTTACTCCCTTCATCCCTACTAGAGCCGTCACTCGTCACTTATCAATCCTAGCTCCTCTTCCTCCATCCCACCTTGGTGCTTAGCTGCAGTGACCACTCCCCTCTCATCTCTAGTAAGTCCATTGGATCAAAATAACACAAGCACATCATCATCAAATTTGATATTGACAACCATAACATTATTCTCTACTCCACGGACAGCGTTCGCCTCCTCTGCCTCTCTCTCTCATTGGCCTTGTTGGATGGATCGTAGTGAGCCCAATGCCACTAAATCCAGCATTAGCAATAAAGATGTTTATGCTACATGCTCGTTGAACAGTCCATGATGAATAGGATGCCACACACTAGATCATGGGCATGTGTATGCCACCTAAAATTCAAATCATCACAGGTTTAAATTGTCTAGATTAAAGAGATGTGTTTTTTTTAAGTTGGGAGAGTAAACCATACTTTAGCAATAGTTAGTAGGTAGATTGGATGTTTTCCTAAAAGAATTAAGCAAATAAAAAACTTAGATGGTAAAAAAAAGTCTCATTTTTCGGGGTTCGTTTGCACAAAAGAGGGACACCAATGTACGATGGTGGTACATAAATCCAAAACTTATTGGAGAACATTTTTCACTGTAATAAATTCATGAGAATAGTAAGAGAGAAATGGATCGGTACCAAGGTAGTGGAACATTAGAGACTTGAAGGAGCAGAGCTAATCACAGGAGCTAAGCCAGGACAGGATCTCCTTCCAAGATCGAGAGGGGCACAAACAACTGGACCAAGTCACCAAGAGGAGCTAAAATCTTGACACACTGACACTGATAATCTTGGTCACCTGGATGGTGTAGATAGAAGCAAAAGAGCAACCGCGTCTTCAACCAATAGCTAAGAACATGTATGGGTGTTTTCAAGTAAGTTACCAAAGAGGTAAACTTTCGTGTTTTGCTACGCTACTACGGTAGCTTTTTTGATCCTTTCGGTGTAATCCTTGTTGTTTTCTTTTGTTTGTCATGAGATGTAGCCTTCTCTTCTCCCGATCGTGGTCAGCGGCTCATGGAGACTGATACTCCCTCCCTCTTGAATGTACTTGTATTTTACTACGTCTTCTTAATATAACGGTATGCAAGCCTTTTACGTATTTGCCAAAAAAAATCTAAAGTAACTACTACTGCTTTGGAAGAAGAAGGATGGAAATTCACTAGAGAGAAAAGTCTAAATTACCCTCTAAACTATTGCAACAGTACGAATTATCCCTTTGAACTCGAATACCAAACATTTTTACCCCCAAATTCTTCAAACTAAACAAATAACCCCTTAGCCCTATTGCGAGCTGTTTATGGTTGGATGAGCACACGTGGTTGTCTAGTGTGACAAAATTTGTCTTCATTAGCAAAAGCGAACCCACTTGTCATCTCCTTCCTTTTCTCTCTCTTCCCCCTCTCTCTCCTCTCTCCAACACGTAGTGGTAGCCTAGCAGGAGGCGACAGGTGTGGCAATGAAGAGATTGAGCGTGATGAGCAGCTGTGCTATAGGGCAACCCTAGCGACAGTGCGCCTTGTAGACCGTCTCGCCGTTTCCATGGCCAAGGACAAAGACCCTCTTGAAAAGGTCCTTAAAGAGCAGAGGGTGAGGTGAGGTAGGCAGACTGAAGAGCACAATGGCATGGCAGGTAAAGCAGAGGGGCTCACCGACTGCCAGCTTCCGTTAGAGAGAGGGTAGTAAAGGAAAGGGGCTCGCCTCCTCCAGATCTACAAGGTGCTCCATGACACCAACAATGGAGATTTGGAGGTGCGGCCTAGGTACAGATCTAGAGGGCGCCACTGCTAACTTCCTTCCTCGCCGCTCGAGCTCGCGCTGTTGACATCAAGCTACGGACCTAACTAGCGCGACAAACTTTGACAAAATCCTCCTCATGGCAGCAGCATGCATTGGGAGTGAGGTTGATGTCAAGCTACGAGTCGAGCTAGTTCGACACCGAAGATGACGAGCTTGGCCTGGCTACTCCACCACCAAACCTTCCTTGGCACTGTTGCCAAGAGTGTTGCCTCCGCTAGCTCCAATTAGCAGGAAAAGGAGCTCATGGCTATGGATCTAGGCAGCAAGAGTGGATCTTGAGTTCCTTTTCCTCCTCCAGCGAGCTATACCCCACCTTCCTCGAGCAACAACGTGACCTTGTCGCCGATCTCCACCCGCACCACCATTAGCGATAGCCTTTGCCTTGCTACGAGGTGGCCCGCAAAGCAGAGAGAGGGTAGGGGCTCACTGGTGATGCGAACAGCTGGGATAGGACAAGGCCAGAGCAAGTGGGAGGTGGTGGAGAGGATGACATGTGGGTCAGTATTACCCTCTGAAATTTTATTTTCTAAATTTACAAACTGGATTGGCACGTAGCAAAACCGTCACCACATATACGTTATATAGGACTGATACTGCCTAAAACAGTGTTACAGGATTATTCGTTCAGTTTGAAGAGTTCAAGAGTAAAAATGTCTGGTTTTCAAGTTTAGTTAGGTAATTTGTACTGTCGCAATAGTTCGGGGGGAAATTTGGACTTTTCTCATTCACTGGAGGCTGAACAACTCCAAAGCAGACACCCTGTTGACCTCAATCTTGACTAAAATACTTCACACGATGGATGGAAATTCATGTTACATTTGCATTGTACATACCTTGAAAGTAGCATGATATTCCCCCCTAAATGTGTTTGCAGGCTTGTGTTCTACATGGGCAAGGAAATCTCTTAGAGTTGGTAGATCCAGAATTAGGCTCTGATTACTCGACAAGCACTCATCATGCTGAATGTTGCCCTCTTATGCACCAAGCCACCAATTCAGCACCAACAATCAGACCAAAGATGTCCAAAGTCACTCAGACCAAAGATGTCCAAAGTAGTGAGCCTGCTTGAGGAAGGGACATACACCATTGCAACCATTTTTGTCAGACCTCAGCCTTGCTGCAAAAAGCCTGAGCTCAAGTGGTCTACGCAGAAACTTTTGGCAAAACCCAAGTGATCAGAGCCAAAGCATGACAGCAAAAGCATCATCCAGTAACACCAATGAGTCATCATCCTTGGATAATGATGGTAGCATGAGACCTTCTGTAAGTTAAATGTCAGATGTGTTTCATGAGCTCTGTACATGTAAGAACCATTAGGGGTAGACCAGCATGTCTGTGTTAGAAATGCAGTGCAAATACCAAGCAACAGACTAATGTTCAATCCTATTGAGGTGGAAACTCTCTGCTTCAGAGCAGATGATATCTTGAGGACGGTGAATTTGACATTTGGCTGGGGCTTCCTGGGTCTCTGAAATCTGACCTTGCTTATGCTTGTTTCCAAAAGGGTAAATTACAAAATTAGCATCCACTATTTTATTTGATAGCATAAGTTAGCTCTGTCATTACATAATTATGCATCCATATCAGATACTCAAAGACTCAGCTTGCCTCAAAGTGTCAAACATCAAACCAGATTAACAAGCACCATAATGATGATAATGTTATTTCTTTACTAAGATCCCTGCTTTAACAGATCTTCTGGCAAAATAACTTTTAAGATTGGAGCATCAGAGGAGATCTCCAGTGTATCTCCATGCTGAATTGAATGCATTACATGTGAACCATCAAAATACACAGCACCTTCCTCATTGTACCAAACAACAAGTATGTCTTGGCCTTGCTTGACTAACCCATGCAGCAGTGGTTTGTCAGCATCCCTTGGAGAAATGGGCTCCCTTATCATATACTGAAGCTCATGGCTTGATATTGGCATCACAAATCCTCCCGCCGATAGCATAGCAGCAGTTGATCCAGCAGACGTTGCAACCCTGAGACCACTTGACCTACAATTAATTAAATGTGAGCTCTCTCCAGTGTTGCTTCTCTTCCTCAGATGATAATACCATAAGAATTGATTAAAAAATTGAAACAAAACAGTTTAAATTTTTAATGCAAAGAATTGAAGGCAGTACCTAAAGGAGAATCGTGATACACTTGCTGGACATGGATGTGAGACCAATATATCATTCAGGGCATAAGTTGGTAGCTGAAGTCCATTTAGTTTCACTGAGATCCTTGACAACTCTGAAGGTTGCCTACTACCATCAAGTGTTGCATCAAGTATCTGGGAATTGTCATGTTCAAGAGAGCAAAGAACGTTCAAGACATTCATTAATGTTTAGACTATCGCAAATTCCAGTAATAGAAGAATTGAATTCCTCCCAAAAAAAATTGCTATAGAAAGTTACCTGCTCGAAGTTTGCAGCAGTAGCTGCACAAAGATGTCCTGTGCTTCTCCTTGCATCAAATTCATCAGTTAACTCGTCAACCTGCAAGGAAACTACAAAACTATAAATATACCTAATCAAGCATATAGATAAGCATTAGTCTGCTGGGAAGCACGCCAAAAGCATCTTAACAAATTTGGATCATGTGATTTACTTAACCATATGATTCTTGACAATAATCCAAAGAACTAACCTCATCAAGACAAGTAGGATCTGAATTAACTCCTAAAACAGGAATTGAGTTATTCAAAAAATGGCTAGCCCGTAGAAGAGTGCCGTCGCCACCAACAGAAATCACAAGATCCACGTCATGTATTGGATTAGACGAAACATTTCGCTGCACTGAAATGCATTCAATGGATTTGCGCTGCAGCACGCTTTTACAGAGATTGATCGTTTCCTTGTGAACTCTGCACCTATCATCCAGATAACTTAAGACCTGCAAGAATATTGCAAAATGATCACAAGAGGCATCAGAAATTCTAAATCCATATTACAATAACTAATTGCGCAAGCAAGAAAGACAGGGTAACAAACTCCTACACTCAGGTAGATATGCGATATCTCCCAGTAACATCATCAAGTATTCAGTTCACAAGCAAGAAGACCACGCTCTTGATTATAATTAGTATTTCAGGCTAAACAATCAGGAGGTCCTTTATTGACTAACATCTCAAAAGCCGATAACAGTAGGGATAACAACCTTAGTTCACACATACACACGCATTTCAACAAAGAGATATCGTGCTCCATGATAGCACACAGGAAATTAAAAAGACATGTAACTAAGATGAAGGTGACAACCCATAGAAAAATCAAAACGAGAAATCCTCCATCTTCCACTATTTTTCTGCTGCTACATCACCTCAAAGAAGAAAACATGCAGCTTGATCCATTTGAACCAAAATGGTGAGAAAGGAAAAATCAAACGGACACCTTTTGAGTCTTGACGAGAAATGAGCGCACCCACTATGGATCAGAACAAGCACGATTTCTGAAAACAATCGGCGCTGCATCCTGCCAATCATCTCGCTAAACACCGTCACAACTTCGCAGTTCCTGCACGACGAACTCCTCTACCGTTTACACCCAACTGGGCTGCCCGGTGCACGTGAGAACTCGGGAGCCCCCCGGCACCCGAACCGGTCCTGTCCATCCACCACCCTGGACACCACCGCAACCAAAGTACTCGAAACGGAGAGAGAAAGATTTATTGTGACCTTGGGATTGGTGACACGCAGCGGAGGCGGCGGCGCGGAGGTCGGGTTGGAGGCGCCGGCCAGCGGGCGGGGCGGGTAGACGTCGAAGGGCTTGAGGAAGAGGAGCACGCGGCGGAGCGCCATTGGAGCCGGGGAGAGGGCACGGCGGCGGCGGCGGCGCCTCTAGGCTTCGCTGCCTTCTTGTACCTGTGCGCTTCGTCGCGGCGGCGCCCCCCGCCTTAGCGCCTGAGCCGTCTGGTTCGCCGGCCTTGTTTCTGATGACGAGGAAGTACGCCTTCGAAACTGGAATACGTAAACTTCGCGCATACGCGTCAAAGAATTAAAGATGTTTTTTCAGAAAAGTCTGCAGTAACTAATTTATCACATATAAGCCCTTATCGTACGGTCGTCCGTGTAAAAGCGAACTCTCGCGCAGCGAAACACGTCGTCTTCGCAGCCTCGCAGGAGTGCCGTTTCTACTGACATCTCACATTCTCATCTGCTACTAGCTGGTACTAGTAAATAAATTTGAATTGAATTTGACTATTTTAAATTTGATCCAATGCAATGGTCATTTCTATTACCATTAGTTATATTATGAGTAAATTGCAATAACAATGCAAGTGCAATTTAGTATATGAATTAGTATAAACTTGTTCGGTGCATACAAACCATGGCCAAGGAGATGCTCATAACTAATCTCAACGAGTTGAACGTTAATTAGGATGCCAGGATCACTTTAGTTTAGACACGTGTCTATGGCTAACTTATGACATTGTTTGGTTAGTAACTTAAGTTGTGGTAAATTAAAGTAGGGAATCGTTCGAATTATTGCCACAATACTTACCAAAGGCTTAGCAAAAATGCGTGACGAGTGTTTGGTTTGAAGCCAAACTTAAATATAATCACTTCAATATAACTGGTGGTGAATAATCAAACACATAGTTGGATTAGTATAATTACCTGCATCTTTATGCACACATCGTTCCTATCAATCCATTCTCCACCACGCACTCTCTCCCCCACTGCTCTGACCGATTGTGCTGATCAAGCTCGCACCTATGGTCCGCGCGGCTGCACGGCGAGCAGCAGGGCCGCGTCGCGGTGGAGGATGCAGAGGGGCCACAGGGATGGATGCGTAGCTCGGCAGCTGCACAGCGATCCACGCATGGTGGTCCAAGGCTCTCAATTTGCAGCGAGCGCCGCGTGTTTGTGCTCTGCGGTTCATCTTCTTCTAGTCTCTTCTTCCTCTGGTTTGTCAATGGCTGGGTGATCTCTGTGTGCAAACCATCACTTCTAACTTGTTTGACTTATCAAGAGTTGACGAGGACATCAATTCTATCGATATATTCACTTATGATCTAATTACCCACATTCGTGCACATCAACTTAACTTAGATGAGTTCATTCTTTAGTTAATGTTCCTTTTCTTTGTACCCTAGAGACACGTGTATTTTTATTTTACTCAAGAACGATAGAGAGAATTTAACGGAAAGAGGATTAGTGCGGGTGAATTCGGACTGTAGAACAGCGCCAAATTCTGACTATCGCCACGACTTCATACAAACTTCGATTAATAAAAGGTTGTCAATGTCGGTACGCTGATGACGGTGCTACACCATTTTCTCCCTGCGTGTGCGTCGCGCCACCAGTGCGGCCAACGATTTGAGCGCCGCACTTCAGGCGACGAAAGCTATGGCATGTCAGTTGAATGGTGCCTCACTTTCTGTGGCACGCAAACTTGCAGTAGCTAAACAGACGCTGGTCTAAGCAGATGTGGCACGTCAGACTTGCGTTGCGGCAGACTGAGGCATATAACCAAACAGGGCCGTGGGCTCTCATGTCAAGAGAATGTAATCTGAGTATGCATGTGCTCAATCAAATGTATAATAAGCTACGCTGATTGCACATATAAAAATGTATAAGAGATAGAGGAAAGTATGCAATTGATAGAAAACAATGGGAGAAAAGAATACTAAGTACATATAAAGGTAATTTGCACATTAACTCAACCCAAGGCTTGGGTTTTCTCTGACTCCGATCACTATGGAAAGTCATAAGAATTAAGGTGTCTTGAATTGAACCACTTCAATTTACTCCCAACGTAACTAAAATTGACAAGTTTGTCTTTCTTTCAAGGAAAAGGGGCCTACACTCACACTCGCTTCAGTTCGCTTACAAACTCGTAGACTTCGGATACCATATCAAATTATATCCGCTATGGATTTGGTGGATTGTTTTTTAATGTACTTGGATTCAAATGACACACACAACATATGAACAACGTGACATACTATTTGCCTGTAAAAATATTTTTGTGACTATAACAATTTTCCCAATATAGTACTCCCTCCCATTTTTAACATGACACCGTTAAATTTTACGCAGATCATTCGTTTTATTATCTTTTGAGTAAGTATAAAAAAAATACAAATCTTGCTTAGAGCATGTTTAGTAATAAATCAAGTTATAACAAAATAAATAATAATCTAATATTTTTTTAGTAAGATAAATTAATAGATGCCGAAGAAATTACTGCAGTTGTAGAAGCAGCAAATATATATATATTGTCTCAGTTTCTTCACCAGCGTAACCAGTCGTAATAAATTGACCAAGTCCAGTATTCCGTTGGGAGCACGCCGGTGCGTACGAAGAAACGGGCCGGATCTACCAAACAAATCCGGCAAAGTTATCTTTCCAAAAAACTAAAAAGTAATGCCGCAAGAGAAACAAAAAAAAAATCCAGCCCATCGTTATAAAAGCCGCCCCAACTGCCTCCCCTTACCCCTGGCCTCTACTAGTCGTGCGCTCACCGACTCTCCGCGAAATCGGCTCGCGACGTCTCCAGATTTGGCGAGACCTCCGCCGCCGCCGCCAGATCGGAGCGCGGCCTCGTCTCGCCGTCGCCAGGTGAGCCCGACCGCTGATCTGATCCCTGCTCCCTCGTGGTTACTGGTTTGGTTGCTCATCCCCTCCGTCCCCCGATCTACCGCGGGGTTGCGAGGTTTCGGTGATGGAGTTGTAGCGCGATCTGGCGTGTGGTTTTGGTGCGGTGTTGGATCGAGGGTGTGGGGAGTGCGGTCTGCTGCGGTTTGATTCTACTGTGTGGGGGAAATGCGCGTCGGGGAATTGGGGTTGATTTCTGTAGATCTGGATCAGCCTGGCCGTTTGGATTGCGTGAGTGCTGGAAATGAGATAGGTGGGGGGGGGGGGGGTGTGATCTGCGGTGCCTCGTGAATCATGCCTGCATTTTGGTGGCCGGGTTCGTGGTGGAGCTGGACTTGGATTGCACGGGCGCTACGGGCGCGGAATTCTGCACGCCCACGTGAAGCTTTGATTCGTCCCGTGGTCCTCCTTTTTTTTTTCTTCCCCTTTTTTTTCGTTTTGGTTGTAGTTTCTGTTCTGTTCGTGTGCTCAACTGGTTGCTGCGATTTAGGCAAGTGTTTTTTTTGTAGAAACTGATTTTGTTGCTGATGCTGATGGCTTGTCAGATGCCGAGTGATATTGCGAGTATCTGAGTTGTAGTGATTGGATCATCGGAGTTCCTGGGCAACCCTAGGATCAGCATTCCTTGGTACTAGAATTTGTGTTGTATGCTTTTAGACAACCGTGTGCGTAATCTATATACTCATTATCTCCGTTCTCTTGAATGGGAGAAGGGAAGGGAAGGCTCTTTTCCTTTCTTGGAAGAAGTAGAGTACCCAACTTGTAAGGGGCTGAGGAGGGAAATGCATACTTGCCGCATTACAGCCATGGATCTTCTTGGTGTGACCTTCTCATCTCCATTCTGAGCAAATTTTGTTCCAGTTTTCATTCCTTGTGAGTCACAGTGCTAGTTATGTTTATTAGGGTGCTGCTACGCCACCAGATACCATCAGGACACAACATACCGCAAGCATCTACTCCACCAGATACCATCAGGACACAACATACCACAATAAGCTACTTTGTGAAATGCACCACATTAAACACCTAATGCCATGCCATCCTTATATGGTCTTCTCAGTGTTCTACAAGTTGGCCGTAGGCACTGCATATTAGGAGCCAGGTAGTCGCTGCGATTTTGCATTTGGCAATGCACTTGCCTTGGAGGCTCTAGTGATGATATCTTAATGTTTCACTGTCTTTATTTTATGCCATATGCTTGCTAGTTGCTTGGAAACCCCTAGGCGGTGTCTAGGCGCCTGTAGGTGCTAGGTGCTAGCCCTGTCGACCATCTAGCACCATCTTGAACACTGGATGCGCTATGTCAGCCAGCAATGTGATGACTGGCCCGTGTGCACCTGTGGTTCACTGCCTTGACTGCAGAGCATGACTCATTAGTTATGGCTCATGCCCCAAAGCGATGTTAGTACTTTCCTCGAAAGTGTAGATTTGTGTACGGTGCTTTGCTTTCTGTTTGTGTGATTTGCTTCGTTTTAACTGAGTTCCACTTGACCGGGGAATTGGATGTTGGATTTAATGTATATTTGGTTTGTGAATAGGAGAATTACTGTAATTGCATAATTATTTTTTTAGAACGTAGGACAGATGGCCCTGCTTCTTATAGAAAGCAATAAGTTCTGACATAAGTTTTTAGCTGGGGTTACCAGCACACAGTGATGCTCAAGGGCAGATAAAACGAATTGCCAAACTACCACACCTGAACTAAAACATCCAAAACCTCATCACTACTTAAACCAGAAACAACCACACCGTCACCTTTAACTTTGGTCTCCACCAGAAAAGAAACACCAAGCACTAATATAAAAACTAGACTCTATCCAATACCAGCATGAGAGGGTTGTATATTATCCACAGCATCCTGCAAGGCTGGTATCATTGCTTCCAACAGAGCTTCCTCTTCATTGAACTTTGAATTTCTTCCAACAGGGTCGTAATTGCATAATTCCCTAAATCTTTAACTTGAACTTTGAATTTGAATCACAGTGTGGAGATATGTCTGTGTTTTGATGTATAGATCAAGATATTGTGATCTGTGTGCCTTTTCTGTCTGAACCATAATGAATAGTACCAAGTGCAGATAAGAGGTGTGAACTTGGCTTGCATATAATTGATTTGCTGGGGTAGTGTGTTTTATTCAGGTAAGTGGGGTGGAATCATTCTGGCATATAATGTTTTCAGTGAGTTGTGCCTGACTTCGTTTCCTGTGTCGTCTAGCCATATATTTCTGTAATTCCAAAACACATTATAACCAGTCGCTCTTGCATACAATGAATACAATCTTACTAGATGTGTTTTCATCTCTTCTGTGATGTTTGCTGATTCCTTGTATCTATCTGAAGGGACATGGGAATGGAGGTCGTTGGAACTGAGGCTGCACCAGCAGAGGTTAAAGTAGCTGATGGAGAAGTGAACCTTTTCCAAGAGAATGAAAGTAAAGCAACTGCCAAGGAACGTGAGGAGGCAGTTCTTTTTGGTTCAGATAAGAACACAGCTGCAGAAAATGGAGCTGCAAATGGAGCTGATCTGGCACCCCCAAAAGATGCAAAGGAGGATTGGCCTGAAGCTAGGAAAACACATAGCTTCTTCTTTGTCAAGATCCGCTCAGTTGAGGACCCTAAGCTGAAAGCGAAGCTCGATCAGGCGGAAAAGGACTTCCAGAAGAAGATCCAAGCTCGTTCTCAAATTTTTGAGGCTATAAAAGCCAAGAAGGTAGTATTTGTTAGTTGTTAGTTCTTACAGTTCTATTAAACAGAAATCTGATCAATCTTGCTTACTAATCCTGAATCAACAAGAAGTTATATGCCTTAGAACTTGTTTAAAATGACTGTCATGTGCTGTTGGTGGCAGAACGTGGTCTCAATTTGGGCAGACTTTGAAAATACAGTGATATGTCTGATTTTGGAACTTAATCTGCAGAATGAGCGCTTCAGTATTATCTCAGAGCTGAAGCCATTGACTGCTGAGAACAAGCAATACAATGAAGTCGTAAGTGAGAAGTTGAAGGCGATCGAACCTCTAAAAAACCGTTTAGGCAAGTTCCGTGATGAAAATAATGCTATGCGGGCACAGGGTGCAGGTTTATGTTCTTCAGTCGAAGAGCTTGATCAAACGGTATGCTTAACCTTTTAATAACTATTCTGTTCTTCACTTCAATATGATTCATGTTTGTGCCTTCTATTACTTTGCCCTATTAGATCAAAAGATTGAACGACCGCATATCTCATGAGAGCAATACCTTAGATGAGGAGAAGCGGTTGGTCAAACAAATTAGAGAGCTTGAAAAGACCAGACCGAAAGTCATCTCTGCTTCTGCTAACCGAGCTCAAATCCAAGATACAGTGATCGAAAGAGATGCCATACAGGATCAGGTTAAAGTAAGTATATCATGCTGCAACTTCAGATTTTGTTTCTGCATTAATCTCCTTGAAATAAAATCAATCATGGTCAAACATTGTTTGCAACTGTTATTTCAGATCATTGGGGAGGGTATTGATGGAGTAAAGAAGGAGCGACAAGCAGTCAGGTCTAAAATTAAGGTCCTGGAGGATGAGCTAAAAGCTATTGATGAGGAGATGGCTTCTCTTCAAGAAGATTTAACTGCTGCCACTGCCAGAAAGGACAAGGCATATGAATCATTGACCCAGTTGAGACAAGCACGAGATGCCTACGTAAGTCAATGCGTCTTGCAAAGTGTCATGTTTTCTCTTCTAGTACTGTTAACTGCTATGCTTGGGCTAAGAAGTGGCAACACCTAATTTCTGGAGGTTACTTCAGTTGTCTTACGCACAGGGTTATGGACACACGAGTCTGAAATTATTTTGCCATGTTAACTCATTTCGCTGGGTTGACATTTGTCTGACTAAGCTGACACTTCCCAGCAGTCTCTAACTGGCAGTCAGGGTAGAAACGTGTTTCTTAGTTGGGGAGGGGAGCAAGGGAGTGGAATGAAAAGCATTGGGGACAGAATAATACAATCAGTAAGTGTGAAAATGAAGTGTATCTAGGTTTTTTTTGCAGCAGGAGCAGTTTCTTTTTTGTCAGCTGCCAACTTTCTCTCCTCTCAACTCTCAAGTGACCGGTTTTGTGGAAAAGAGGATGGGACACTTATAAATGTCCTGGACTCCTGGTATGGATAAACAGACTAGAGAATCTTCTGTGGAGCTAGAAGCCTAGATTGATGTAAAACATATACTATGTACTAGAGATTACTATGAAATACAACAGATTTGAATCCTTGAATCCTACTCTTCAGAACTTGCTAAATCAGACACCTGAATCCATGCTGGATACTGATTCCTGCGTCTATGTCCTGGTAACACTGGTTTTACAGTTCTCACCAAATATGTAAGCTCATCGTTGCATGGCTCCCGTAACCTCAACTGCATTTCCTTAAGCTGTAAGACATTGATTTTTGTTTTTTTATATATTGAAATTATATTAAGATTTTGTTCATGTAAAATCCTTTCTAACACAGCTACATGTGGACATTTCTAACTTGCTTGTAACCTGTTAAAATGTGTGGTGGTAAAATATGTATTTAGTAAGTCTGTCTCAAATAGTTCTATTTAACATGCTTAAGCTAGCTAGTTTTGATTTTGAGAATGTGGGGTTTATTAGTCTTTTTACTGATACTCTTATCCTCCCATGTTTCTCCAGAACTCATTATTCCATCAAAACCGCCAACTTCTAAGCAAAGCTAAGGAGCTTGCTTCTAGAAGTGAGCTTGCACGAGTGCAAGAGCTCCATAAGACACAGGTGTGTGCACCTCTGGAGTGTTGATTTGTTTTTTCATCTTTTATGACTTAACAAAACATGTCAAAACTAAACTTCTGTTGTACTCTTATAGGTTGACAAAATTGTGGCAGAATGGTGCAACAGCAAGGCCTTTAGAGAGGACTATGAGAAAAGGATCCTCTCCTCCCTCAACAGTCGACAGCTTAGCCGAGATGGCCGAATGAGGAATCCTGAAGAGAAACCCATATTTATTGAAGCAGAGACAACAGCAGCACCTGCAGAGCAAGAACCTGTCCCATTAAAAACGCCTGCAAAACAAGCTAAGGAAGCACCTTTTCCACAAGCAGAGGCTGATCCCAAAGATGAGCCCCGTGCAAAAGCAGCAGCTAAGTCAGCTAATGCTAAACCTTCTCTGGATGCTGATGATGACTATGAGGTTGAGTCTCCCAAGGAGAAGCCAAAGCCTAAAGAGGTTGATGTAGCGAAGTTGAAAGAGATCAAGAGGCAGGAGGAGATAGAGAAGAATAGACTTGCCCTGGAAAGGAAGAAGAAGCTGGCCGAGAAGCAAGCAGCAAAGGCAGCAGTTCGTGCACAAAGGGAGACAGAGAAGAAACTTAAGGTAGACAAGTCATCGTTTCTCTCTCCCCCTGCCACATTGTAACCATGTTTATCTCTCTTGCTCTGCCACATTGTAACCATGGCAACCTACTTTCTCAGAGAGAGGAGAGGAGAGCCAGGATGAGGGCTGGCGCAGCTGACACCGAGGAGTCAACCGAATCAGACAACCGATCTGATGGAGCAGCGGAAGCCCAAGCAGAGGATGACTCGGCTCCTGAAGTGCAGAGAGAACAGAAGGAGAGCGTCCGGCACAGCAGAAATGTTGTGACCAGGAGCAAGGCCCCGCTGCCAAAGGCGATCCTGAGGAGGAAGAAATCCCAGTCGTACTGGTCCTGGGCTAGCCCTGCCGCAGCTGTGGCCGCCGTGCTCGTCGCCCTGCTTGCCGTGCTAGGCTACTACCAGTACTACCTCCCAGCAGCGAGCTCTAGCGACTGATGGAAACAAAGCAGGCAGCCCCGTGTGCCCTCCTTGAGAACGCTAACAATTTTGCTGGTGCGAAACTGAGTGCGTGGTCTGCTGAGACCTGGAACTGGAAGACTGGAGATTTGTTCGTTTTCGTTCTGTTAGTTTGATCGGAGGGTAAGAGTAAAAGAAGGATAGAAGTTAATTTTGGTTGGGACTTTGTATCTCCTTTATACTGCGAGTGATCTCTCGTACTCTGAAAAGTGAAGCATAGATTTGCCGTCTGAAATAAATAATGCCGCATGCTTTAGGTTTACTCTTCTGTTCCTATGAGCCAGATGAACTGTTGTGATTTCTCGTTTTGTCCCGTGAGGTATCGATGCTTGTGATACGCATGGGGCGAGACCAGCATCGGATAGGATCTGGCCTTAGGTTCGGCACCCATGGTCTCGATCAGACGAATTGCTTAGGTTCACTGGGATGGCTGGCTGCTATGCCGTACCTTGTCATGGGAATGGGTGCTTATTTAATAGAGGTCATAAATATTTAACGATGAAAATAACATTTATTTAAAATTTTGAAGTTCTTGACATTTAGGCTCAAGATTTATGGAACTAATATTTATTACTATCTCCGTTTCAAAATAATTATTTTTTTAGAATTTAATTTTTTTAAAAAATAGTTGTCACTATAGTACTATTTCCTCTGTTCCAAAATATAAATCATAACTATTTTTTTCTTCATGTCTCCTAATACAAAACATATATATGTATGGTATGGTTTAAAGGAGGGAGTATTTATACTTGGTGCATATATGTCAACTAACCTCCCCTCCACTAAATTTGGTTTGTTTTAAATACTCCACCATCAAACCCCTAATTCTATTGCATATATACATGATGTGGTCCAAACGAGTAGGTAATTAAATTCTTTCTTGATCTTCCTATTAGTAGTAGTTAGGTCTTATATTTTAGAAATTAGGAAATATTTATCCCATCAATCACCTTTCATTCAAATTTATCTTTATTATATCTTCAACTATCCTTTTTTCTCAAACCTTAGTAAAAAGAAGTATTTTGAGACAGAGAAAGTATGTTTCTTTTTTAAAGATGAATAAGCGATATCTCTCTTCTTTATGATGCTGGTTTGACCAAAATTACTCCGTAGGGCAAACTAAGAGCCTACATGCCTATGCTCAAGTACCAACTGAGTGCTCACATTTTTCTTAGGATTAAATTATAATATATATATATATATATGCCCGCTCCGCAAGGTTGAATATTTAGTCGTATGTTATAAGATTTCACATTTGGCATGAGTACTGGATGTGTGTACATCCGACTTGTACTTGAAAAACAATTATGCTATATTTGAGAAACAATTTGGCAACACCTTAAAATAACTGTAAAATTATTTTCGAAATCTAAAAATAGTTTTATCAAATTTACATTCTTTTCCAGTCCTCAGCTTTGACTAGTTATTGGCGGTAACTATCATTCTTCGAAACATGTTCACAACAGGAACCTTAGTTTCTGACCCGGCGTGTAAACCCTCAACCACCCATTATGCAAAAAAAACCCAAACTTCACACCATTACCAATTGCCTCGACCACTAACCTGCATGTCATTCCACCGCAATGGGTTATCTTCTCTAGCATCTCTTTATATCCATTCTTACTATTTTTACAATATATCAACCACTAGTGGAGGTGGCCATGACACATACTAGAGAGAAGGGAAGCGAGAGAAGATCGGTCATCATTTTAAAAAGGAAAATAAATTCATAAGCTAGTACGCAACTTGCCTGCTTAAGCTTTGCGTGGCAACTGATCGCGTCGGATTCCAGAGCAAGCACGCCAACGTCTAAAAAGTCTGCTTAGATCCAGTACAGGCTGGTCGGCTTCTCTCCGTGGCTCGAGGTATGCGCGCCGGAGGCCGTGGGATTCGGTCGGCTCCAGCACGACGGTGCGGGTATGGGCGTGCCAATCAATTTTACCCTGCAATTGACAAGGAGGTGAGGCAAATGGATCAGTCAGACGACAGGCCGATACGAGCGCTCGCTATCGGCTGGCTGCCGATATGATCGAGTTGGTCATCGGCCGTATCCGGATGGCTCCTGCTATCGGCTAATAGCCGATAGGAATCAGGGCGTCCTTCCATCGATTGGAGAGCCGATGAAGATGTAGGCGGATATCGACAAAGGATACGATACCTTAAGGTGTAGCGAACATGAGTCTCTGATCTATCGGCCGTAGAGCCGATGGAGGCATAGGAGTGTACTCAGAGTAGCAAGGCGCGCGGGATCCCTCCTGGTGGTCGTTCATCGGCTGGAAAGCCGATGAAGTCATATGCGAAGTAGCGAGAAATCGAATAAAAGGGACTGGCTGCAAAGCCGATGCCGCTCTGAATATGGCAGCACGAGACCCGTCGCCCGCCGTGACGATGCCGCTAACACCGAATCTCGAAGATTGGACCTAACCGAGATAGTACGAGACCAAGGCCAGCGATAACGGGACGGTGGACGTCGGATCGGATGTGCTGAAGCAAGGGCGAAGCGAACCCATCAACTAGCTGAGCCGATAAGTGGGCGTCTCTCTGAAGACAGGCGCACATCGGCTGGAAGGCCAATGCGCTTGGCGTGGCGCTCAAGGGAAGTCTCTAAAGACTGGTGCATATCAGCCGAAGAGCCAATACGTTGGGCATGACGCTCAACGTATAGATAACTCATAGGCTAACACTCCGATGAAATGTCGTACAGAGACCTATAGGCCTAAAGCTCATTCCACCATCGGTAACCTCATAGGTCGAACCTAACTGATACAGCACGAGACCGACGATGGTGGAGAGAGCTTGATAGGTCAATAGACCCTGCACGGACGTGATACGATACATTCTATCGGCCTAAGAGGTCAAACCTAACCGATGCAAACTTAAACAGGACGAGACATATCGAGATAGTGACGGGACTTACCCCTTCACCGGAGATCGAACCTAACCGATGCAGCCCCGCGTCGAGAGCCAGACCCCGTCGTTAAAAACCTAGATGAACTAGGGTGGCGATGCGCCGAGATTGTATTGATCGAAGTATTGATCATTTACATATTTCCAGGGGGTCTATATTTATACCCTGGGTTTACAGAGTCCGACGCGTTTACAACAACCATCGGACATTATTTCTTAACAAAAATAAAGGAAAATATCTTTAAAGAAGTTAACTAACTAACTAAATCTTCATATCCATATAAGATAAGATAGACTATCTTACCATGAATCACAGCTCCTCCACAAACTCAGTCTTATCCGGATAATCTTCTATTTTAGGATCGAGTTTTTTCTTGTTTCAATCCGATCGGCTTCTTCCTTGTAGCAATCGGACACTTTAGCCGATCGTCTTTTCAATCTATCACCAGGCTTTCCAAATTTTGGCGTTAACACATGCCTCCAATTTCAAAGTATGAAGGCTCATGCTTCGAAATTCTCTTCCTTAGGCCTCCAATGCTTCGACACCTCCTCTTTTCCTGATAATCGGCTCTCGTAAGTCGATACCATATGCATCAGATGTACTAAACTGTCAAACTCTTAAAAAGAAAATTTCCACCTAATGTGACTCGACAACCCTTGGAAGGCCAAATCAGCTAACTGTTTCTCGCTTAGAACAAGACTAGAACATCGGCCTCTGATATACTGGAAACGTTAGATGTACTCCAAAACTGACTCATTGGGCCTCTGTCTAACCGATATCAAATCTGACAGTCTCATTTCTTGAATCGTAGCAAAGAAATATCTATGAAATTGCTGCTCTAGATCGGCCCATCCTTTAATTGAGTTCGGTGGTAACGAAGAAAACCATGCAAAGGCCAATCTAGAGAGGGATGATGGAAATAAACGGACTCTGTGAGCTTCCTTAGCCGATGCTTCTCCACATTGTGCTAAGAATCGGCTGATGTACTCCATTATAGATATATTGTCTTGTCCTGAGAATTTGGAGGAATCTGGTATCATATATCGGCGAGGCAATGGAACTCTATCAAACCATTCTAGATATGAGTGCCGATACATAACTGTTGGATCTTTAGGCTTGATATCAAATTATTTTTTTATCGTGTCTACAATTCTAGTTAACCAATCCTTCTCACTTAGAATATCTCCCTGATCATGTAGACGTGGATATGTCACTCGATTCTGCCTGCGATACTCTCCATAATAATTACTCTGAAAGAATTCTGGAAGTACCTCATACCATTGCCCCCTGAATCGATCTTATGTTGGTGGATACATGTTTGCCGATAGGTCCCTCTTGTTTTGCTAAGTTTCCTAAAATAACTTTGTCTCTATCGGTAAAGGTACATGATATTAATCAGACTCTTGAGCTGATGATTCTTGTATCATCTTCTTGATCAGATCTTATACTGTATCTATCCATACTCTCGATGGATTACTGAATGCTTGATAAAATGCTTCGTTGAACATAGGTGATGAATGGTCTGATTCCTTTATTAAAACATATTTTGGTAACTGCACTTTTTGAATCGGCCCTTGTTTAATCATACTGAAGTATTCCAAACAGAGCTCCTAAAAGTTCTCCATATTCTACTCTATATATTGTCTTTGGTCTTCATTTAAATCCTCCATGATTATTAGAATAGTAATGTTCTCATCGGCTTCTTCTTCAGACGAATATGCCTTAGAATCAACCTTTTCTTTAGATATATTAGCAACAAAATGTCTCCTAGGGTTGATGAGTAAAAATTTTAACTTCTGATCAGGCAATTGTGCAGTCCTGCTGGTTGATGAATGGTCTTCAAGTTTTTCTATCCGATGAATGAAATCTCGTCCAATCGGCTGATGAATGAAGATTTCTATCCTACCGGTCGATAAATGAAGTATGGTTCTTATCGGCCAATAAATAAAACCTTTGGTTCCACTGAGCGTGCCAAAAAATATGTTCGCACAGGATCCCGGCGCGAGCACGCTAACGTCTAGGAGGTCTTCTTAGCTCCAGTGCAGGCCAGTCGGCTTTTCTCTGTGGCTCAAGGTACGTGCATCGGGGACCGTGGGGTTTGATCGGCTCTGACGCGACGGTGCGGGTGCGGACGTGCCAGTCAATTTAACCCTGCAATTAACAAGGAGGTGAGACAAACGGATCAGTTAGACGACGGACCGATACGAGTGCTTGCTATCGACTTGCTGCCGATAAGATCGAGTTGGTTATCGGCTACGTCCGGCCTTCCAGCCGATAGCAAGGCTTGAGTAGATAGAAAGGAAGAGAGAAGAAGATCGGTCATTATTTTAAAAAGGAAAATAAATTCGCTAGTACGCAGCTTGCCTGCTCAAGCATTGCGTGGCAATCCATACTCCCACACACGTGGTAGCCATCGAGTTGTTCTTCTCTCTCAATAAAGGACACGCGACTACGAGTTTTCATTGAATCTAGTTACTCCGTTTTCCATATGAGTTGTCATGGCATGAGCAATCTTGCGTTGACATAAGTTGCTATTAATTTCTAGTAGGCTCATTGTACTTTGTTTAAGCTCAACGACTCGTTAGTAGAGAGAAAACACATAATCATTAATTCGCTGTGTTGATTGAGGAGGAATTCAGGAGGAGCAACTTGGTAAAAACATCTTTCAACATAGAAGGAGAATGGTACATCCGTGCATGGACTCACTCTAATATAGAAGTTCATTCTGCTAAGAAATTCATCATGATTGTTGATGTATTATGGAAGGACCAACAATGGAGATATAAACGCGACTTTGATGGACATTAAGCCTACAGGCCCTGCTTAAGAAAGGATAATTATTGGAGGGTTGCCACAGCTACAACGCACAAAGCTAAAACAGTTAAACCCCGTCCCTTCAACTACCCCTTGATTTAATTGTTGTCCCTAAAAAACCAAATACAAATATTTTTCTTTAAACAATAATAGATACTGATATCCCTTCTCTGTTTTACTATTGATTTTTCAGAACTTTGCTATCAATTGAGATGGAAGATTTTCTTGGAAATGGCTTCTTTACTTTACACTTGGCAGCGCCTGCTGGGGTTTAAACCTTAAAGAGGAACCTTCCAGCTCACTACTAGCCACCACTAGGCCAGTAAAAATCAAACCAGCTCAGCTGTCAGAACCTTCCAGAAACCAACCCAAACCCAAAAAACTCGGACTACCCCCTCGAATCGACCGCGCGCTCTGCCAAAAAAAAAAACCGGCCAAAAAATCCCGGCCTCGGCGAGTCTCCTGGTCGACGCGCGGCCACATCAGCCGCGCTATCTCCCCGCCTCACGCCCGCGCGCCAATCGCGAGCCGCCTTTAGATTTCCCCAGATAAGGACGCCATCGCACTTGCCGCGCTATTTAAACCCCGTCTCCCGCGCCATCTCTCCCACCGCAGCGGCGACCAACACGTACTCGCTCGCTCGCCATCTCTCCCAGCTCGGCGCAACAGCAGCTGTCAATGGCCGCCGCCACCATGGCGCTCTCCTCCCCGGTGATGGCCGGCACCCGCTCCGCCTCCCTCTTCGGAGAGGCCCGCATCACCATGCGCAAGAGCGCCGCCAAGCCCAAGCCCGCCGCCTCCGGCAGCCCGTGGTACGGCCCCGACCGCGTGCTCTACCTCGGCCCGCTCTCCGGTGAGCCGCCGAGCTATCTCACCGGCGAGTTCCCCGGCGACTACGGCTGGGACACCGCGGGCCTCTCCGCCGACCCGGAGACCTTCGCCAAGAACCGTGAGTTGGAGGTCATCCACTGCCGGTGGGCCATGCTCGGCGCGCTTGGCTGCGTCTTCCCGGAGCTGCTCGCCCGCAACGGCGTCAAGTTCGGCGAGGCCGTGTGGTTCAAGGCCGGCTCCCAGATCTTCAGCGACGGCGGCCTCGACTACCTCGGCAACCCTAGCCTGATCCACGCGCAGAGCATCCTCGCCATCTGGGCGTGCCAGGTCGTCCTCATGGGCGCCGTCGAGGGGTACCGCATCGCCGGCGGCCCGCTCGGCGAGGTCGTCGACCCGCTCTACCCCGGCGGCAGCTTCGACCCGCTCGGCCTCGCCGACGACCCCGAGGCGTTCGCGGAGCTCAAGGTGAAGGAGATCAAGAACGGCCGCCTCGCCATGTTCTCCATGTTCGGGTTCTTCGTCCAGGCCATCGTCACCGGAAAGGGGCCACTGGAGAACCTCGCCGACCACCTCGCCGACCCGGTGAACAACAACGCATGGGCCTACGCCACCAACTTCGTGCCCGGCAAGTGAGCCTAGTTAGTTAGCTAGCTAGGTCTTGGCGTGTGTGTGACTCCGTGATTGCATGAAATGGCCAGCAACTTCATTGTCTTTCGGGGGCTTTAAAGTAGTAGTTGGAGATGATGATCGAGTTGGTGTTGTACACTAAGATGATCTTTTTGCAATAACGATTTTATTCATTCCCAATTTGTTTTAGATCCAAAACAAATAATATTTCAGATAAACTACACCAAGGAACATGGATCCTCTTATTTTAGAGGGTTAAAGCCATAGGAGAGTAGTAAAACGAGTCTGTTCCCACAATGTTGCAGTAGTATAGAACGGTATGGCAATTCTCTATTCACCAAGTACCGTAGCACATCTATGATCTATCTCATCCATTCTTGTAAAATTGGATTGCTACAAACATTTTAAAGTAATGGGTACTATGCTTCTATGACTTAAATGCAAAGCCAAAGGATCCAAATCCCTACATCAACATATGATCTCTAATGCTTATTGTAACCTCTTTTCCCCCTCAATCGCAATACCATTTGAATGGCCTCCTTCGGCCATCCCGGAAAAAAAAATCTCTAATGCTGCTGCAATTGTAAGAATCTTATATATAATGCTGGTACAACTCTAAGAATCTCAGATGATGGGCCTTGGAAACAGCCGACAATGTGAAGCAGCTGAATCAAACATTGACATTCGAAAATCGATAGTGTAGACAAATAACTATTAATTTGCACCACTGAAAATCAAGTTTAAACTTGAAAAGTGGTACTGTATTAGAGATGGCCAAACTAATGGTTATTTCCTTTATGTAATGTAAGCTATACGTTGTTAGTTTCAGAGATATGTATACGTTGATTCCTAATTAATGGGTTGTCGCAATGATCCATATTGGCCTCCTCAAGATTGCTCTTGCTCTATCCCTAAACACGGGGTTGGAGCTAAAAATTACGAAGTCTAGGGCTAAGCAACGACTCAACTAAGAGGTTATTATATTAGTGATGCGAAGTGCTATTATACAATCTACCTGGGGCAGTGAACAATCAATTTACCAGCATTGTAACAGCACAAAATTCAGTAACTATGGAGCACCAAACTAATGCGTGAGTGGATACAAGCAGCGGCGGAGCCAGCGACGCCGTGCAGTCTAGACGGCTAATGGAGTTCTCCACCATCTTTTTCGTACGTCGACAAATAGCCGGCAGGGCAATAATCTACGGTGGGAAAGCAGCGGGGGAGCTCGGGCGGATGCATTGCACGCTAATGCCGCCAGCTTCAGTACAGTACACACACCGACATAGAAGCCCGACGAGCCTCTCTCATCGTTCGATTCGATCGAGCTGATCACGTGCCAAACAAACCGGACAGGCTTAGCTCGACGAACTGATCACCACACGTGACAGGTGACAACCGACAACCTTAGGTCTACTACCATTTACATTATCCTAAAATATAAAAATCTAATGTTATAGTTTTTTTATACAGATGGTAAAATATAAAAAAATATAGTAATAATTCAATCTATGAGTAGCACGGCGAAAAACTAACTAAAAACCGGGTCGCCACTGAGCGCTGGCCCGGCGCGAATGTGGCAAATATCTCCCGGCGAGTGCTCGTAGCCGATGCTGGGCCACGTCAGCCGCCTCATCATTCACTGTACTACATTTGTTCTACGTTTTTGAGAGCTTTAGCTTGTAAATTGTAACTACAGGTTATACTAGAACTGCCTCCATCCTTTTAATATTTGATGTTCGAACCAACGTCAAACATAAAAAAACGACGGAGGGAGTAGTTTGTAACGGAGGTTGTAACAGCATGTGTGCACAAAGACTTTTCCAGTTTACTGACCAACCCTGAAATTTTTTGGCTATCCAACAATTTTAAACCTTAGATTCAGTAGCCTCATGGTACCATGCAGGTAATGATACGTGCAGGGAAAAGATTCGGCGAGGTCAAACATTCAAATTTTGAATTGGTTTCGTTTTGATTTTTTTAAAAAATTAATTTTATTTAAGTTTAGTTAAATTTATAGAAAAAAACATAGCAATATTGTTAACATAAAACAATATGCTATTAAAATAGATTTAATGTTGGATTTAATAAAAACTAATTTAGTATTATAGATATTACAGTATTTTTCTATAAACATGATTAAACTTAAAAGAAGTTTAATTTAGAAAAAGTTAAAACAATTATAAAATAGGGAGTATAGTGTTACTGACAAAGTAAAAGGAGGTTAAAAAAACAAGCCTCGTGTCATAATTTTACAAGTTAGTTCAACTAGTCCTCAAATTCATGTTCTCTATTCTGCAGCTCGTTGAATAATGCTAAAGATTCTGCCCATAGCATCTTGGCCACTTCAATGTCGTATGACAGCTGAGAAGACCTTATGGTCCTTCCTTTCCCTCCAAAGAAATGCTTTCCAGATGCTTCCTAAAACCCAGTGTAAAAATGCATCCCACAGTAGTTAATGTTAAAACGGGAAATCATGTTTGTTTACGAAACAATGAAAGTGTTTGCAAGGATTGAATAGGAGGCGGCTTACAGGCGGCGCCAAAGCAGCATCAAGGACAGCACCAACACCAGTATCAGGTTGTTGTAAGAGATTCAGGAGCCACAGAACAGAAAGTGCAAACCAAGAAAGACATGGAGGAAGCTCCCGCATTAGGCCTGTCTCTACTACACCAGGATCGGCAGCCCTAGAAGCATGAATAAAAAAATTCTGAAATGTCATACTTCATATGAGTAGTAAGCAGTTTCAAATTTGAACTGGTAAAATAAGTTGCATTCTCATAAAAAAAAAGTTGGCATGAATTACGATAGTTTTGGTATATTGCCAAAAGTTTAAGGTTAGTAGGTGGCATTGAGATAAGACCTCCTAATCTATACTTGAACAGCAAACATATTAAACAATCAAGTATATTCTCCAATGAGTTGAATATAGTTTCAGTAGAGGTTGACTTGGTGATACTGGACAGAAGTTCTTGTAAAATTTTAATCATGTAAATTAAAAAATGACCACAGATAGGTTCCATCAGCAATAATGTGGATTTACTGCACAAAGAAAAGATGGGAAGGGAAAAAACAGAACAAATCAATGGCACATACATGACACAGACACCAGAAGATAAGTGAAGTTGTCAATGAAGCTCGTATGAGAACATCATTAAACAAACTGGAATAAGAAAAAATGAGTCCAACTGAAATAAAGTTGCATTAAGCCTACTCAAAAATAGAAGCAAGAGACATACACTTGGTATACTCGTAAGTAGAAGCCAAGGGATGGCTTCTCCTCGCTGACCAATGACCAAAATTTACTCCTCTGAATCCTTTCTCAGACAAGTTAATTTCTGACACTGGAGATGTGAAAGTTGCACATATTGACCAAAATATAAATCTAGTTCTTTATAACCAAACCACATGTCTAGTTCTCATCGAGAAAGAAAGGAAGCAGGTATAATAATGGTAGGATCTATCTGAAATGCAACTTATGTTTTGATAAATCACCAATTATGAAATACTACAAGAGCACATGCCAAATCCTAGAGAATTGCACACATATGTACTGATTCAAAAGTGCGGCAGAGAAACATCTGCCTGACAAGATTTCAAAACTGCAATTTACAGCAAACAAGATATGCATTGCAAGGGTAAAATAATTGGACAGATTGATGCGAACTAATGTAAGCCCACATTAATTTTTTTTTCAACCTAGATCAAGATATAATTCATACAATTTGCTTGCAGTATGCAATAAAAGACTTGACATTAACACATATATGTGTGAAAGATGTTAGATTAACTACCCAAGAAGGTGTCGAACTGTTCTTCAGCAATGGTAACAGAGTGTTGGTCAGGACAAATGGCCCAATGTAGTTTGTCTGCATCATTCTGGAAATCGTGTGCAGTAAGTTTCACTCAAACAGTTAGATAAAAATGTAATAATGACATAAGTAAAACATGCATATTGAAGAACATAAGGAATTTATTTTGCAAAAATACCTTAAAGGTAAACACCTACTCATCAAAATCGTCCTCGGTAATTCGATATGACTTTTCTAGCATCCCAGCATTATTGACCAAAAGCTGAATAGAATGCTCCATATTTGAATCCTGGATCCACTGATTCAGTGAGGTTTCAAACTTCTTTATTGACCTGTAGGATGATAAATTGACTTGAAATGCTTCAAGATAGGCATCAGGTTGTCGACTCCGAATTTCTTGAACAGTCTGTATTGCATACATCACCAATGATTACAATGGTGAATGATAAGATAGCATATCTAGAAAAAGCCCCAAATAATACCTCAGATAGCATTTCTGAAGAACGCCCAGCTGACACAAAATAGAATGCATAGCATTTTAGTCCAATAATACCAAGTCACCAACAAGGTTGAATCAACTCAACAATGACAAATCAAAGAATTCCTTCCACTCCAAAACTATAGCTAGTACGGAAACAAGTCAACACGAAATACTGGTACACTAGAATTGTAGATGCAGGAGCAGACCAACTACCTATATAACATGTAATGAATTATTGTACAAAATATTGCATGTACATCTGTATATTAACAATCGCTAGGAAAAACCACAACCTACACTGGAATGACCTTAATGAACAACCAGATGATAAGCTTGTACAGATTCAATAGCTCACACAAGATAGCAATTGCAAGGAAATTAGTTCTAAAATAATAGAACACCACGATTCATATCCTAAATAGCATCATCGTGTTGGGCTGTTGGCCGTGCTCGAGTCACCTACCAAGACGTGCACACAGGTGTTCGACGGAATGCCCACAAAAGCACGAAAAGAGAAACGCGACCCACCGAGGACGACGTGGTACCCCTCCCGGGCGAGCGCCTCCACCGCCGCCCCAGCCCAGACGTCGCCTGCACACACGCGCGCGCGCGCGCGCACACACACACACAGAGAAAGAGAGAGAGAGACCCACCATGAGCGGAGCACATTACAAGGCGAGGGGACTCGAGATAGAGTGGCGATTCCATCTACAAGAGCGGGCGGGCTAGCGAGTCCTTGGTTACCCCAGTAATCAGGCAGACAGGGAGGGCGGCCGCGCCCAGCGTCGTCGGGCCTAGGTCGCCGGCGGCGGCTAGGGACGGGGGCTCCGCCACGGAGGAGGAGGAGGAGGAGGAGGTACGAGTGGAGGAGGGAGATAGTCCACAGCACGGCCATCCTCCAGAACTCCCCGCGAGAGCGCCTCGTGGGTGGTCCATGGCGGCGGCGGCGCAAGCGGCGGTCCGGGTCTCAACTGCGTCGTCTCGCAGAGTTGTCCACATGGCATCGAGAAGAGAAAAGAGGAAGCCACCACGAACGGTTGGATCGGATGTACCGGCTTGATCAAACGGTAGAGCTTCAAGTCTTGGACGGAGTGGTGGTTCGTTGTGATCTCTCTTTTTGAGGATTTTCCTTCTTTTTCTTTCTTTCTTTTTTTTTTTTTGCTGTGGATGAGAATAAGAGAAGGATGAGTTCGACCAATTACTACTTGAAATTTGTACATTTCTCTATCTTTTTTATAGGGCACATTTCCTAACGAAATATTCTGAAGGAAGAAAAAAATCATCCGAAAGATAAACCCGGGGTGAACCAAATATAAACCGATTGTGCTAATGTCACAGCTTGCTAATGTGCATTTGGCTTTGCAAACACAAGAATGAGCATGCACTCAATAAATATGAATGACTTCACCTATCGAAATGATACATGAAGTAGCGGCACGATCAACGGACGCATCAATACTGATTACATAACGCAGACGAAAAACTAAGTTATTTGATTATCAGCCACACTTTATTATTGTGCTAATGAAGACTAATACATATAACCTAGTTTTCTATAAGAAAATATTGTCATAATTATAGCTATCACCAAACAGCTATCAAATTTATCTAATTTTAAACATGATAAATTATAACAAAGTATGATTGACAGCCAAACAACCCTTCGACATTGCCGAGAAAAGGAACCCCTCGACATTTCTACAAGAATGCAGGAACCAAATGCCTTGCATATGATGTAGTGAAGTCGAACGCAGCGAGTCACACCAGTACAAAACTTATTCACAAGATGGGTATATCTGTTGCAAATTACAACTAATGGAAAATACACACAATAGCGATGGTCAGCAAAAGAACTGAATTAGGTAAAAACATATAATCATAATAATAAACAAATCGACCTGTAAGTAACCCCCCACAAAAAGAAACAAAAAAAGAGAGTACTAGCATCTTTCTTGGCGCCACTGAACATGTGATAGAACGGCCAAGTTGCTGAATTGAACTCCCCCAATTCAAATCATTTGTCTTGACGAGCCAAACTTCGCGGTGGTAGCTTTACAATGGTAGTATTCTGAATCCTGACTTCATCAGTGGGTTTCATGATTTTGTTTGCAGAAAATTTACATCGAGTTCATCAGATCTTCTTGGGAAGATTATAAGTTTTCTTTAGGAACTTGGTAGACGTCTCGTCGTAACGGTAGCACAGAACTCGCAGGACCGTGTTGGGTTCATTTGGACTCCAGTGCCCTGTTGTTGGTGGCAATGGTAACCTATTCTTGGCTGCCGATCGATTTGACTCAGCCATCATGCGTTTGAATCGGTCAATGAGGCTCTCAGAATCTGTTCGTAGGAGGGGTAGGACATTCTTGACCTGGGAGGATGCCTTATCAACCAATTCCTCTGGCAAACCATCACCATCTGCTAAAAACAGATCTTTAAGGGCCTTGAAGTCATCCTCTATTACCTGAGAGTCTTGACGAGTGAAAGCACGCAAAGGCCCACCAGCAAGAAGCACCAACAAGAACCCATCAAAAGTGGCTTTCATCAAGGCGGTTATAGCACGGTTCCGTACTTTGTTATGCACCATACCAGATATGGTCTCTAGGATAGGATCGAGCTCTCTCAACAATATCACGACCCTGCTTGATGCAATGTCCCCAATGTAAAGGACGTCCCAAAGAACATGCCCCAAGTCATAGAACGTCACCTTATATGCAGTCGTCTCACATAACTGCTGAATGCCCTCTTGACAGGATGTCTGACAAAGGTCAAGCTTGATATCCAATCCATTGGTAACATCTGCCTGAGCTGACTCAACATTTCGCAAGCCTGTTTTTATCTTCTTCTCTAAGTTCTCAAGTTCACCTCGCATGAACTGGAGTGTATTCAAGCGTACACAGAGTTGAGGAAGGGCTAAGGGATCAGCTCCATTGGTTGTTACATTTTGGGATCCTCGGTACTGTGGATTCTGTGGCTTTTCCTTTTTCTTGAATAAGAGATTGGATCCTACCTCACATCGCGTTAATGGAGGTAGTTGGGGCATAAAAGAATTCTTTGTTCCTGTAATTAATACATGTTGACATTATGAACATTTGTATACTGCATCCGAACACCATGTCATAGAAAATGATTTCACCTGTCATGAGCTCAGTACTTACCACAGCCAGATTTTGCTTTAGACACGTAAAGCTGTAGGCTTCTATCAAGTCCAAACATCAGGTCAGGAAGAAGAACTGGATGCATTGGAATGGGCAATTGGAAAAATGCATCTAATGTTTCACCAACAACCCGAAGCATCTCCACAGAAGAGGGAGCAATATTCTCTCTGTTGGCACCTGGATTCCAAGTCTGCATGAAAGACATTGCCGATTTAGTGGAATTGAACATTTTAGAAAGCATAGAAAAAATCTGTCAAGCTAAAATAATCCCAACACAATCTGTCAAGAACAAATTGGACTCAGCATCCAAGAATGTTCAGGATGACTAAATCTCAGGTTGACTGAGCCAATATAATATTTGGTTTACTCATAGCATGCATCTGGTTGCGACTCACCTAGCTGTAATTTTTTTCCATTCTAAAAAACTGGTAAAATGTCAAAATTTTGACTGCAAATCAAACGCATGCGATGATTTGACAGCCATAGTTGGGGACAAAGTAAGAGAACCATCTCCATAGTTGGGACAAAATGAAAGAACAAACTATATACCAAAGCCCATCTTAGATATTTGCAACCATCAACGACACATGGATAGAGACAGTTCAGGAAAAATAGTGGATAATGTTTACAAGTATTATGCATCTAGATGCAGGGAGTAATTTAATCTCATCGTAATAAAAATCACAAAGGCATGCATAATCAGTTACTCCCTCCGTTTCAAAATGTAAGATATATTTTATTTTGTTAGGACAAAACTTTAATTAACTATTACTCTATTAATATATCATTTATGTGACAAAAGTATAATCATAAGAAATTATTTTCGAATAAGAATCTAATAACATCAATTTTGACACAAAAATTATATTGTAATATAGTAATCGTTAGTCAAACCCTTATCTTAACAAAACAAAATACGTCTTATATTTTAAAATAGAGGAAGTACTAAATTAAGATGGTTTCTGTTTATACTAAAAAAAAGATGTACTGTGAAAGAAAATAAGAGCACCTCTTGCTTCAAATTCCGATCAACCCATCCCTTGAGCCTGTCTATCCTTTCTTTTATCCAAACTTTCACCAGGTTAGCAATTGCATTTTCAGCTTCATATGGTGGCATCTCTCTGATTAAGGACTTGCCTCCATCATCACTATCCACAGAATCTTCAACTGCAATATTAACAAGATCCTTCTCTAATTTGTCAGCGGCCTTAAGCACTTGAACTGTATCTGGGGTCAGCTCTGTAAGCCCTGCTATGAACTGTTTCAGCTCATTTCCAAAGCAAGAATGAAGGGTTGCAACAGCAACACCTGACGCAAGAGGATGCCATGTCTTTAATATTGAGCTGTACAAATTTTTCTCCTTAATTGCTAGGTCACCAATGTCTTTTGCAAGGATAGACAGAACCGGGGTAGGGTTCCTTGATGACCTCTTGGAATCTGCTTCTTCCATTCTCTGCACAAGTGAAAGCTGTGTCACATAACTGTGCTACAGCACTATATGAAAAGATCAACTAATAAGACTTAACAGTTCAAATTATATTGCTCAAAAGAGAAAAAAATATTAATTGGATGGCTTGTGCTTCAATAGGTTGGTTACCAGGAATCTACTTTCTAGCTGTTCTTTCCCCAAATAGCGTCAACCATGAAACATAATCTAAATAAGGCATATCAGCATATTGAAGTATGAAATATAACTTTCATCAATACTGAATCAGAGTGAAACTTAATAGAGACTTACTTGAGCAAAAGCTGTACGGAGTGACGACCTTATGTAAGTCTCTATCCTGCTGCGAGCTACATCAGTCTCTTCTTTCCTCCTACGGCGGTATTCATGGGATATATCTTCAACAAGAACCCTCGCAGCCGACACTCCAATTGAGACAATACCTTGCATGGACTCAATGTTACTTGTATTGAAAGTCTCATGGTAAGCCAGAAGTCTTTTCTCTGTCCAACCCATTATCGAGCTTAAAGTTGAACTCAATACTTTGCCATAATTTGGATCTTTTGTGGTTTTGGCGTCCTTTGCAACTTCGGCCAACTGATTCTCCGCGGCAGAAAGCAACTCAATATCTACTTGGCCAGACATAACAAAATGGTTGAACAATGCCCAAGCAAAGCAAAGGTTGTGAAGCATCTGATTAATTCCAACAATAACCCAGGTCTTCTTTAAGAGCTCCATCACCTCATCAATCTCATCAATAACAGTGCCATCATCATTATCAAAGCAAGCTTCTACCAACATCTGGTATAGATGGAGATTCAAGGGGAAACCATCTGCCCAGTGGCATCCATCAGAAGTTCCATCATTGGACCTACCAGCAAGGGACATGACAGCACTACGTAGGACCTGCATTGACTCAGAGTTTTTCCCAGTTTCAAGTGGCCTATCATATGCTCCACGTATGATTTGCCGCAATCGCTGTGCAGAAACATCTGATTTGTTCAATGGAACAAGTGGGTGAACAAGCAAACCAGCCTCAAGAAGCTTCAAGTTCCTACTCTGCCATGCATCGTACTCTTGAGGATCAGGGATATCTGATGCCTTGAACTGCTGTAGGAATTCTAAGGGCAAGACCATAGATTCAGCATGCCTGCCAAGCTGTTTCAAGGAAAAAAATGGAGTTCAAAGTTGCTACCCACAATTACAGAAATGGGTGTCAACTCCCGAACAATAATAGAGCAGATTACAGTATCTTTGATATGACATATACAATAAGATCATGTTTGGCACGCTGACATCAAACCTGCTAAAGTCCAGAAAACATTACAAACACATTCAGCGAGACGTCAATGCTAAGCTATTACATGTTTGTTTGAAGTTTAAACTGTTAAATGTTGTTGATATGTTAACACATCTATCAAACAGACCATGTCACAGGAGGTTATAAAAGAACATATATCAAAACAAAGCTGTGCAGCTAAAGGCAAACTACTAAACTTACAATGGGCATCTAAACCCTAACAAGTTTGCTATTTTTGAGAGAAGAGTTCACTTGCCAGCAAAACTCTAAATATCATCATTCAGCACAGTTTAACTAAGCAACCTATTGAAGTACAAGGCATGAAATGAAGCATCAGCCATTATCAGAATACATTACAATACCACTCAGAATGTGAAGGTCAAGGCAGCAAGATCAACACTCAGAATGTGGTTTTAGGATGTTTTGGTTATGACACAGTACCCTCTGCAATTAAAGATAATCCAGTAGATGTTCCCTCTTTCTCCTCCCTCCTCCCAAATTCAGTTTTATGCACTCGGTGCTAAAACCACAAATTTTATGACATTCGGGAGAACTATCTTTCCTTCAGTGCTCATGGATTCCTCAAGTATATTGCCATAAACTGTTTCCATTCCTCAAGAGTGTGGTAAAATAAAGGTGTCTTTGTTTTGCAGTGAGCGAGACACAATAAATGGCTAATTGACCTTTCGTAGAGACACATCCAATTTACTAACTTTTGAAAATGCATAAGTAAATAACTACAAACATTGCCGTCAGTTTGTACTTGACAAAAATTAGTCCAACGATAACATTAAGGATCCATTTTAGACACAGGAAAAATCATGTGTGAATTGAATTATTTACAGTGAAATTCCTATAAAATCCTTGTGTTCCAACAGAAGACTAAATTATTGTCCTTGTTCACATTTTAAAATATGCTTTTAAAGAAACAAATAACCATTTGGATGTTACTCTATCGAGAAGATTTTATATCTATACCTTTGCTTTCTACAATGCATCCTACGACTGAAGCAAAACCACAGATCAAGCTAAGAATAATGCTATTCAAACGGCTCACACTAATAATGAAGCGTGTGCATAAAAATTATCTTGAGAAAACATACATTGATTAAAAGTTCGGAGACTGTATGATAAACAAATCACAGAAAAAAAATGGATACACTGCGGCCGACACACACAAAAAAAAACAAGATCTACAAAAAAAAAGGAGAGAACTCCCTTTATTCCCCTCCAGAGAAAAAAAAAGAGATATATAATTCATGTTAATGCATTTCAATTATAACTAGAAATACGCAAAAACAAAAACAGAAATACGAAAAACGAGCGTTTTTTAGCTAAATTTGATTTTTTTTTTTTTTTTTTGCGAACCCTCCTACCAGCTCACGGTTAACCCAACCCAGATCTAGCAGAATCTCAAACAAGCACGCAGAATGGCGATCAAACGAGCAAACTTGAAGCTACATTCCACCCGAAATCCCGCGAACCGACGCGCTAACAACCAAACTCGAGATCCTACCTGACTCGCGGCGATGCGGAGGAGGCCCCTCCGGATCCTGGCGTCAGCGGCCTCCGACACCCGCATCTGCACCCGCATCAGATCCCCGACGGTCGCCGGCCGCCGCGGCGGCGCCTTCGCCCCACCGCCGCCGCCGCCGCTCCCGGGGCTTCCCCCCTTGGACGACGCCGACGACCTCAGCCCCAGCGCCTTCTTCATCTTGCTCGCCGCGGCGGAAGTGAGCGACCGCTGGAGCGACGAGGACGACGTGCTGGCCAACGAAACCGACGAGGCGGAGGCCGGCGACGCCGGACCCCCGGCCGCCGATGCCTGCGGGATGTAGGTGAGCGGCTTCCCACCAGTAGTACGGGATGACGCCACGAGCACCTCATACGCTGCCTCGCGGAGGTCGGAGGAGGAGAGCGGCACGCCGAGGTCGGGGAACGGGGAGGGGAGCCCCCCTGAGCAGCCTCCGCCGCCGTTGGCGGAGGAGGAGACGGCGGGGAAGCCGTTGGCGGAGGAGGAGGAGGAGGAGTCGCGGCGGGACTCGCGGAACAGGCGAGACATCGCGGCGGCGGAGGGAGGCCCGTCGGTGGTGGTGGGGAGCTCGCCGCTCTCTCTCTCTCTATTGGTAGTGATGAAGGAGGAGAGAGCTCGGGGTCGAGGGGAGGTGTGCGTGCCGCATTTTGTCTCAGGGATGATGAGGACAGAGATGATGGGAGGTGCGTGCTAATTGCAACAGGTACCCGCAGATGTAGCCACCAGGTAGGTACTACAATGTAGGATTTTTTTTAAAGATGTTTACCACTCATATAGAACGGCTTATTAGCTATTAAACTTTTTTATATAAAAGAAACAATAAAGAAACACCAAAATCAACTTTAAAATTAAATTTTAAAATTCAAATTTTTTCTTACGTGTATAAGCTGAAGGGGAAATGATGAGGGCATTATTAATCTGTTTATAACTTCGAAAATATTGATTCATGTATTTGATAGCACTGAGAAAATTATTTCCTCTACTTATATAATGCAGATATATGAAGTTCGAATAGCCTATCCATACTGATTCAATCAAGAGAGTGTTATAATGGAAATATTAAGCGGTTTGGCTCATATGCCAATGGCATCAGCAATAGCACACATTCAATAATAAACGGTTAAACTTGCTACATTAATGTTAATGATTATTGTTGGGAGAGCTTTGGTGCTTTTATCTAATATTCACCTATGGTATTTTTAATGACTTCGAAATTCCAATCACCCCAAAGATAAAAGATACACACTAATATGTGGTGGCGTTACGTTGTCCAAATATTGCTCAACCATGTAATATTCTAACTCATTTTTTTTGTCACATGTTTTGTTTTTCAAAAAAAATTTGCCGATAATGTGGTACTCATATTGATGAATTTTTTTTATCGATATGCACATTTGTATTTGGTTTGCGATATGGGTTCACAATACGGTGATTGTGGAACAACAACATACATTAGTGATGTGGAAAATGTTTAAGAAACTTTTTTTTATCCTTGAATTTGCCAATTTAATTTTCAAGATCAGGAGATATTGTAAAAGAGAAAAGGTTCAATAAATAGAATCAATTAGTACTACCTTAGTAACATCATAAATATGTGTATATTACAAATATAATAAGCTTTACATATAAGCATATTACATTAGCATATGTATAGGAGCGAAGATTTATCTTGAAATACTTTTAACACACAAATGTTTATTGAGTTTTATAAGATATTGCAATAAAAACTACTAGTGGCTAAAGTCGTACTTTATTGATTATGTCAAAATCCAAACAATCGTTTCTTTAACTAAAAAGAGTATCGGATAGAAACTATTGAACAACAAATACCATTTGAGATATTTTTCCCATTTTTTACTTAGCTCATTAGAAACTAAGAGAATATAGCCGTACAACCAGAACTATGAAGAAAGCCCCCTGAATTAACCGTAAAATCAACATCTAAAATTTGAAACCGGCTTTGTAACCAATCTTATCATCATGTGGTGGTATTACTGAATTGAGAATGGACCATAGCTCAGCCATAGACGCCGGAAAGGTCGGAGTTGGTACGGCAAATACAATATGCCCATGCAATCTTGTAGTGTGCATTTCAGTTGACGTCTTCATTATCGTATGTGTTAAGCTTAAGCAAAGACTATAGGTACCAGCCGAGCCGTGCTAGTTGTCACACAGTAATTGCATAGACAAATTCCAAAATTATTAAGAACAAAATAAAAGAGAAGTAATCGCATAGACCAGGTCCTTCGAAGAATCGGCTGTCTGTCCAGCTGTCTCGTGATAGTCCACGGGAATCGCAGCAAGTGTCTGTACGTGGCAGCTACTGTGCTTTTAATTTTGGCTGTGAAAAGGTTGGAGAGGGAATCACATTGTACCCTGGTTTAATTTTCACGTGTAGCTTCAAGTTCAAGACATTTCAGTTTGATTGGAGAATAAAACAATTACTGTACTAATAAAGTACTGCTTGCCCAAATTTATTGTTAGAAATAGCTAAACTTTAGCATAATCTTTAAACAAAGAATTTTACAATTTTATATATAGTCAATTTATACTTGACGTATGAGAATAATATGTATGCTAATTTTCTTTGGAATAAACGGCGCGCAAAAGAAAATGATAAACATAAACGAGAGTTGAAAAGAATATATATTGCATACCGTTATGTTGTCACAAATTGAATTTAACGAGTATTATCTGTTGCGTAGGTTTTGTTTCTATTGCTGCCAAACTGTATCTGTTCACTGTTGGAGAGCACTTCCAAATTAAGAAACTTCGATGATTCGTAGCACTGTGCTGCAAGTAGAGTAGGAGCAAACTTAATCTTTCAGGATAAGGGAAAAGACTAGTTTTAAAACTATGATCTTCGTGAAAATCTGAAAAACATTAAATTTTGGTCACTCCGTAAACTATAAAAAATTGTTCGGGTGTTTTATTTAATGTTGTGTTCAGCAGAACAAATTTCTAATTTCTACTTTCTTGTTTTTCTTTCACATATTTCCAAACCTAAATGATATTTTTTTAAATATATATATATATATATAAGTTGCTTTAAAATCATATTAATAAGTTTTAACTAATACTTAATTAATTATACACTAATGATTGCTTCTTTTTTACATCACAAAATTATGGAGTGTTCAATTGGCTTGCGATCGCAAGTGATTTTGCAAATACCAAATCAAACCGTTGGTGAATATTATATGGATAAACGCAGCTGCAAAGAGATTTTGCATGTACATATGAAATTTCAAACAGACGCGTTAATCAAACCTCAACGCGCTGCAAGAGTAAAATTAGAACACGTACGGTCCTTAGCTGTTAAGCTTCTCCGATCATAACGCGTGACGTGAAACATCGTACGCGACTACGCGTGCATGCAGGACTACGGAGTCGTACTGAAAGATACCGGAGCCGGCCGTTGAAAAATACATTTTGACTGTTTTACTGTTCTTTACCGTTGTGCAACGGCCGTCTGCCGAAGTTACCGGAGTAATAGTAAGAGCATCGCCGACAGAACCAGAAAAATATTTTCCAAAAATTTTTCTACTGGGATTTCTAATCAGATTTTAAAGCTACTTTTCTCCAACAGGCAAACCAACTACCAATAATAAAAAAAACAGGTCCGCTATAAACCGAGCTCTCCTCCTGTTTTACTCGTGCACGTCAAAATGGGGGATTGGGAACCTCACTCACTCCCCATAAGTGGAGAGCAAGAAGAAAGAACGAGCAACGGAATTCCAATCTTTTGACAACAGTCCAGGAGAACTATGAGAGCTTAACTTTTCATATAAAAATCCAAAATTGAAATCATATTAGGCTTTTGTTGGTGATGCTCTAACTACATTTCGCTCAAACAAGTTTAGGGCTTCTTTAGAACGTATAATTGAGAAAATGGATGAATAAAAAACACATAATTTTAACAAGAATACAAACTTTAAAACAAATAATTACAAAAAAATACATGTTTGAATAGACTAAAAAACATAAGAATCGGAAAAGAAAAATAGACTTAAAGAAAAAATTATAAGAAATTAAAGCTTTTTCTAACTTTTTATAGGATTCGACAACTATAATTCTTCGTGGCCATATAGAAATTTTTTTTATAGGATTTAAATCCTACAAAATTTCTCCATAAATCATTTGGTTCAAAGGAACCTTATTAGTATAACTAACTACTAGCTAGATATATCATATATAGCCTACCTCTCTCTCACAATATGTTAGATTTCGTGCTGCAGCCTATAGCTAGCTATAAATTTATAACCTGTTTTTTGGTAAACATAATATATCAATTCTTATACCCTATTTATATTATTTTATTGTGCTCACTCTAAATGTAGTGTCCTATCACTTCCTCCACACGTCATTCAAAGTATGCAAGCAGAGAAAATCAGAAAAAACAAAGAATTGGTTAACAAAAAAATCAGCCGGAACCAGTGTGTTTTATGCTTGATCACACTCCAAGCCTATTTTCAGTTGTTTGTTACGCCCGGACATATTAAATCACGGCATTAGTCCAAATCAGGTGGTGATCAGTGGAAACGAGATGTGCAGATCAACGGACAAATTAAATACGCTGGCTGTACAAACTACAAAGCAACAATACTCGTATACGAGCTAGCTGTAATTCTACATATGTTTCTTCCCGGGAAACACACAATAATTTATATAGATATTCTTCCATGGGAATATGCAATTAATCTAGTATATAGACAGAGGTGTTTGAGCTGGCATAGTTATGGGCACAGCTCAACCACATGAATGTAACCCCCAAGCTGGTCAAATAATTTAGGCGTGATGATTGGCTAACTGATCCTGATCCTACGGCGCAGATCAAACAGCTGGAATGGAACATGCCAATAATTAGAAATTAAATCTCTCTCGAGGACGTCATTATCCAGATCTAGCTAAGCTAGCTCCGAGCCTAGTGATAATCGAATTGAGGGCAGAGGTTGGCACAGCTCAGGCATGGCGGTTGCCAAGCGTGCGCCAGAATGTTTCCGCGAGGAGAGAAACATGGGGTGCGATGCCCAACGCCAACATGCCGGCCGCCGCAGCAATCATGCTGACGCTGGCGACGATGGCTAAATAATCCTGTGTGCAGTGCCAAATTTCGGTAGGCGAACAGCTAATTTCAAAGCTAGGGCCACCTTAGCCATCATTTTTATTTCTTGGTATACTATGGTTTTTTTTTCCGTTGCACACACCACACGTGTCCACCCACGAGCGCAGTCTGCACCATCTTAACATATGCTACGATAAATATATACTATAAATTCCCGAACTTGTTAAAAACATATTGAAAGTGCATTGTTTTAACTGAACAGTATTATATGTTTTGGATGGTATTTTAGCTATTTTTTCTAGAGGGGTTAAATATTCACAGAGATTTTATGAGAGGCATGTCATATTCCTTTTGAGTTACATCTGTCATAGCCCACATATATAGGATGTATGTGTACGTTTGCTATGGTTTCAACCAAAACTCTCTTATTTTTTTCGAACTATTAAACGATTTATATTTTTTAAAAAAAATTTATAGAAAAGTTGCTTTAAAATTATATTAATTTATTTTAAGCTTTTTAAATTAATACTTAATTAATTAATCATGTGCTCATTTAGAACCGAATAACTGGTAACCAATGCACCCATAACCATCAATGCATGGTCGTGGTATTTATATGCAGTTTCATTTCATTGTTCCACATTTAGGATTTATTTCAGCATAGAAGAATATAATATAATTGCTTAATGAAATATACAATACCTTATAAAAGAGAATAATATAATAAATTATACGATGTATGACTCTAATAACAAAAGCTTACAAATGATTGAAGACTAATCGCTTTCACGTGCCAGTACACTGCTGATAAGAGATTAATTAGATGTCAACCAGACACAGGGAAGGTGAGATGCCGTCACCATCGTCTGGCTGATAGTAGCTACAGTTCTGATATTGGTATTAGGCCGATCAGTCGGTGAGGTCGAAACTCGAAAGGTTGGTGAGGAGCCAGGAACCACAGGTTGCTTCAGCGCCTTTGTGTTGGCTTCTTGTTATGGAGGTACCAACAGTCCAATACTAGGCAACGGGCTGTCCATCTCATGAGCTAGTGGGCACTTGGCCATTCAATTCAGAAAAATGCATGTACACATTCTCAGGTAAGGTCAACTGCAACTGTTTTACGGCTACAAATTATGTAACCTTAAAAATCGATGTCAACGAAGGATGGTGTATACTCTAGTCTAACAAAATCAATATGATAAACGTTTTGACAAATCACGAGTACGAAGATATGTTAGCCATCAATATAATATAAGAGGTGCAAGCTACTTTAGAGTTAGAGCACTATCTCTAAACTCATACTTAAATATGGAGGTAAAATCCATCATCCTAATATTTGATGTTATGCAAAAACCAAGAGTAATCTTACATATGTACAACAGTTGCAATAGAAAAATAAAACATGACAACGAGGAAGCAAAATGCTCCAAAATATATGAGCTAAGCAAATCTGAAAAAAAACGCAAAGATGTTAGAATAAAGAACAAAACCCAAAATGAATCATATATTAAAAAAATGGGGCAAAAAGATAAAAAGCGGAGAGAAAAAACAAGAGCAAATCCAAAATGAATTCTAAACTGGATTCTATATAAAAATTCTAAAAAAAAGACAAAAAAAAAGCCGAGAGAGAAAACAAGAAAGAACAGAACCCAAATGAATTCACCCAAAATGAATCCTATATAAAAATGGGAAAAAGATAAAAAGCCAAGAGAAAAAAAGAAAGAACAAACTCAAAATGAATTATATATAAAAATTCGAAAAAAAAGACAAAAAACGCGGAGAGAGAACACAAGAAAGAACAGAACTAAATGAATTCTTTATAAAGGAAAAATAAAAAATGATGGCGATCTTTATAAAGGAAAAATAAAAAAATGACGCCCACCGTGGGGCTCGAACCCACGACCACAAGGTTAAGAGCCTTGCGCTCTACCGACTGAGCTAGACGGGCCATCTGATTAAAATGGCAATTGGCATATTATCATAGGATGAAATGTATTCTTTCACACCTTTCACTTACAACTCGAGAGCTTGGACAGGAGCCTGAATAGGTAGCACAATGTATCAACGCTGATACCGAAGTCAAGAACAGTACGCATTACTACCAATTTTCCATGGAAATGTGGAATCTTACACCCAACACAACGCATTAAAAAGTCCTAATCCCGTTCTTGGAGCTGGTAATAGTATCCTCTTTCAGTCTTGACTACCCCTCTTTTCCTCCCAAATTACTGCACAAAATTTGGCCACCAAGGTGCCCACTAATAGCCATTAAAAATGGGAATATTGCCAAAGAGGGTTGAAATGTACTATCACGGGGGGTTACTGTACTCATCGATAAGTTCATAGGATAAGCAAAGTTTAGCCCCTAACTAGGTTCGCAGTTTCTGTTAGTTCAACATTAGCACATCTGGCAAGTGGCATATGAGTTAGTGACACAAGCCATCAAGCGTACTTTGGCCGTCGGGACAATCTTCTCAGGTTCACACTCTCCTGGCATCACAAAAAACAGCAAGTTCATGGGCGTCAGGTTATGTCAACGCTTTTTACGTGTTAGTACAAGTGCCGTAACTTCAGACTAAGAGAGAAACAAATGACATTAGGAAAAGAAATGAAGGACATTGGGAAAAGAAATAACCTATCATTTGTTCTAAGGATAGGTGAATCAGATTGATTGAAATTACCTGGGTTCCATCATGATCATATTCGACAAGGAAAACACATCTGCACCCCCTTATATCATGCTGTTTCCGCTGGATTTCCAGGACATGTGCATCAAAATGCAATGCCTCATCATTGCTCTCCTGATGAACAAACCACAAGGAGGAAAAAAAAAACTTCAATAAAAATCACATTTAAAAAAAACTTCAATAATAACGTCTCAAAAGTAGAAAGTTGCAGCAGTACAACATAATATCTACTGTATAGCCTCTCAGTTATTATTCCAGGAAAAAAAAGGGGAACATTATTAGCCCCTTACCTTGAAACAGAGGACAAGATCTCCTTTCCTGATGAGTCGGCATTCTGACGATTCTAGTGGGATGGATTGCAGGCGGATAGCTTTCCGGACATTGATCCATTCATCCTCTTCAGCCCCAAATCCTTGAAACCTCACACGGACTTCCTAGAACAATAATGAAGAAACAGAGTTTAAAAAATAGATCTTGAATTCGTACAGCACAAACGATTATAAAATTCAATATGTCAACATGAGATCCATGCGTTCAAACTTAAGAATCACAGGAAAATATTATCATTAAAGGGTCTAAAAAATCCTTGCTGTCAAACTTAAGACCAAGCTGAATTGCACGAAAATGTTATAATTAAGAGTCTAAAAAATACTTTCAGAGCATATAAATTTTACTAGTATAAAAAATGTGCAAAGTTTTGAATCAAAGACCTTTTTTTTTGGGAGAGGATGGCATACAATTAGTAACATAGGGATCTGAGATATTCTAAAATTCAGAGCAGTGCACAAATACTTCTGAGAAAAGGCAAGAACAAACGCTATATAATTTACTAGCAAACCAATAAATAAACTATTAGCTGAAGAGATAAAAATACAAACATATCCTACAGCATCAATTATTGTACTTACAAATTCACCAGAACTTAACTTCCTGTATGCTAAGAAAGTGGCGACATCATACCTGCACAGCACAGAAAACCATGTAATGACAACAAGGCATTAGGTTTGGCTTGCCAAAGTTAAGAAATAAAACAAGATAAAAACTTGAAATCGGTCGGTACAAGTACAAAGATTAAACTTCCTGCTTCATAAAGCAGTACTAAGTGCTAAGAACATTACACAGATGTCCAAGTTAGAATGGTTAAAACTTCTAGGTCTACCAATGCCAAAGTTAACTAAGATCGCTACCATAGTTCTAGCCTTCTAGGTCCTAACGTACCATACGCGTAGCACAATCAACAGAGGAGCAAAGTGACCTATGACTTATAAAACAGGTCCAATGACTACTATCAAAACAGGTGCAGATAATACGTTGGAACTTATTTTTCTAAGTACTTACAGAACAAACTTGGGTACAACAGAAATTAAAATATATTGCTTGATTCTGTATTACTCTGATTAAAATTTTGTAGACAAGAAAACAGAAAATTTGCAAGTAGATGGGAGAAAGAATCAAAGGAAACAAGAATAGTTGCAAGTAAAAGGGGATTCACCATGCAAAATCCTTTGCAGACCTAGCCTCAAACTCCATGTCTTCAGTTTCAGGAAGTTTATCTATGTTTTCTCAAAAGAAGCCAACACATAAGAAATAATGCACTAAGCATCATGCTTTAATTGACTATAATACTTGCAACTACCTATAGGTAAATCCAGCAAAACCTCGCCTACATCATTTGAAATACTTGTATCAACAGCTAAAGCATTTTCTTCAGAAGATGGAGGCTTTTCTTCAGAAACCAATGCACTTGCTTGGGAGACTAAAGACTTTTCTTCAGAACCAGTAGGCAAACAAGGAGGTATAACAGTTGATGCTGGGAATTTATGATGGAACCATTCTTGAACCTGTTCAAGGAGATATCATTAAAGTACACAAAGTGAAATTTGCGGCATGACAAGACTCAGACATTATAACCTGTGCAGCCTGTAATGCTTTACTTCCAACTCGGCCCGGAGAACAACTGCACACAGCAGAAAATGAAACAAAAATACTGTAATCATTAGTTTGAAACTATTGCAAGTCAATAATAATTCACGAATTTAAAATAAACTTTTTTGCAACACCAGTATTAATACAGTTGGACAATATTTAAGACATTTCTGCTTAAGGAGAATAACAGAAGACACTTCAATCCTTTCATACGCTTCTTGCAGGATACTACGATTGATTCAGAATAAAAATAAAGGGAAATTTAAATGCTTGCCAATCCAAAGATTGACAATTTAAAATATGCCACTCCACAGAATGTAACTGCTCCAACGTGAATACTATTTTGCCACTTCGAGCCTTTTTTAAATAATATGTTTTTTACCCAGCCTGAATTGCCATTTCCCCTGTCCTGGTCTTTTCCCCCCTTCTCCTATCTAATTCTCTCATCATCGGTCATGACACCAACACAGTTCAGGTCTTTGGCTATGAAGTACGAGAATGCACTATTCGTCACCTCCAAATTGTGTAAGTTAGCATCGATGGCATTGAACTATCTCAATTATACTGTTCCTTAAAAGATCAAGGATCATCTCCACCTTATAACCCCACAAAATCCATGGCAAAGATGTGCCACACAATTGACCTATTCTCACCCTCATGGTCAGCAAGATTATTTGTTATCCAAGCACCTCTCTCCAATATAATAAAACATGAATCCAAATTCCTAAAACATGACTGGTCAATGCCTTGCTGCTGCTGCTGCTGTCATGCATGGCACATGTGGACAGTCCCCCTTGTGCCATGTCCACAAGGCAACATGAGCACCAAGACAACAAAGTCCTTGTGACCCAGACTGCTACACCTCAGAATGAAATCATGCGCAGATGGAAGCCGTCACCGGTGAGGCCATCTTATCCAGACCCAAACTGCCGTTCCCATGTCACCACAGGCCATCTACTCATAATTTAAAACTCCCAACAGATTCACTATCACCAAGTATATGTCATATGCGTGCCATCTTGACCAGACATCGTTCGAGTGCTATCCCATGAGCAAGCACCACAGTGAGCTTTTGGCCACGACCGCTGGTTCTCACCACCGCATGCTAGCCTTATACGACCCTGAGCTGCTCATCAAGGATACCACCCCATTCTGGTCGCAAAGGAGAAGAAGAGGACTACAGGGTACAGGGGCAAAGTACAAAACATCAAGCAACATGTGGGTCTAGAGTCTAGAGCATAGTGCAAAAAACCAGACCAGCCCAGCCGTTAAACCGGAACCAGTAGCCTGAGAAGGGCAAAAATAGGCTTAGAAGGGCAAAAATAGCATAGAGCATCTCTTCATAGTGGCATTTGAATGATTATATATAGTTGAGTGGCCTTTTTGGCATGTCAACCTTGGCGGTGGTAAATGTCAAAGTTTTACCTAGAATAAAAAGGTTTAGAATATCCTGTAAAGGTGTAAAACTGTAGGACTCACTTAAATTCATCTGCAAGCTTCTGGCAGAAAATTTCATCCAAGACTCGTTCCTTTTTATTTGTAACCAACTTTTTCATCCTTGCAATCTGCACAAAGAAGTATTGAAGTTATCATGGATGATGCAAACTAGCATGGTACAAATTGTATAGCTAATTTAACCATGACAATACAACATGCAATGGGGAAGACTGTGTACTGTACTAGTAGTTCACTTAGGTACAGTGGTAGGGATCACAGGTTTGAACCCCATCTCCTAACTTATTTTAAAAACCGGTAGCATCTCCTTTATGTTCTCATTCATGCATAGCAACATAGATGTTTTTTTACAACTAGAGGATTCAATCATGAAACTGGTTAAAGCTAACAAAGAAGCATTTACTTTCCCTTCTTCCTTCCTCTGAAATAGTTAGGCAACACATAAATGGTGCATTACAGAGTTTAACTCTAAACTAGCCATAGGATGCAAAACACAGTAGTCTAGCATGTACAAACTGCGCACTAAGAACCTACAAAGGATCATCGAATTTCCCTTTTTCCAGTAGCTACGATATATTGAAGAGTGGAAGAACAAACTCAACCTAAGTATTTTTTTCCCCATCTACAGGAGCATATAACTGAAAAGAATAAGTCCTGCTTCGGTTACAAGAAGATTAAGTTTAACAAAGCTGGAACAATTGGCACAACAGCTTCGCTGACCATGCTGACCAGTGACCATAGAAGAATACATCAGATTACATAAGGATAGGTGGATAGCCACTCCCTTCACTAAGCCTTATAACTTTCATTAGGACTCACATTTAGCTATTCTTTGGCATCAGTATGACTGCTTAAATGGATAATGCAATATGCCAGCATTTTATTGTCGCATGCATTGATCACTACATGCAGCATTCTAGATAAAAACCCCAATGATTCGTGACTCCTTACTTATGAAAAGAATATAAACTTCTAGCAGGAGCAGCCAATGCGGCGCAAAAGAACACAGTAGATTGTAACCAAACTCAACATTTTTTGTTCAGCAAGAAAAAAAAGAACAATTTACACTCTAGTCAAGATTCAACACATGATAGATAAGTAAATCACAAGACTGCTTGTAACCGCCCCAATGCCCATCCGCATATAAAGTGTGACACAGCAAAATCCCAAGCAATTTCATCATGCACAAGGAGAACTTCCCATTACCCCCAAGAACCCAACCAAAACCCACCAAGAAAGCACCACTAGAACGAAATGGAGCGGTGCATAAACATCACAGAGAATCCGATCCCCGAAGAACCAGACCACTTTCCCGGCTCAATCGCGGAGAAACCCTCAGTCTCTCCCGACACAGGATGAACCCGGAGACGCAGCACAAGGCAGCCCCACGCGGCACCCCCGCCGCAGCACAGGGCGCCGACGAGGAGGAGGGGAGATAGGGGGAATGAATGGGGGCGGAGGCCTCACCTCGGATGGCGCGAAGCGAACGCTTGATCGCCGCTCCATGGCTCTCGCCGCCGGAAGAATCGCGGCGCCTCCACTCCAATTTGCAATGTTCCAACTTCCAGGTAGAACAAAACCCCTACCAGTGAAGAAAAAAATTGAAGGAGAGAGAGTTGTTGAGTGTCAGACACTGACAGAGGTTTCTCAGGACAGGTTGGAAGTCTATTTGGGAAATTCTTGATTTCTTCAGATATAGGAGGTCTTAATATTTTTTTCCATTTATATGGAAAGCCTTGATTTTGTTTGTGAGATAGTGATATTGAAGGGACCAAGCCACATTTTCAGGTTACAATTCGGGAGTACATGATGAAATAAGTTGACATGTTAGGATAGAGAGCTTTTTAAGTGAAATTCTTATCTCAAAATACGCATATGACTGTTATATCTTGCTGGATTTATATAAGTACCATATCACACAATGGTAATGCCAACCTAATATATTAAATATTTACTTGATTGATTTCTGACACTCATGGGTTAAGCATGCACGCGGTATCCGGCTCGTGTGTTGCTAGCGTGACAGCAAGTTAAGTGGTCCTACTAGCGCTAAATGATTTTTTTACATGTTATACGATCTATATTGGAATGCCAAGATATAATTATGAGGAAGAAAATGACTTTAGCAATCTGGCTAAACCCCAAGGTCTACGCCTGGAATCACTACACCATATAGTGGCACACTTGGTTACCTATTCACGAATAACATTTCCTATGAGACATAAAAAACACGTAAAAATAGATTTTTTATCATAAAAAATTTGCTAGATACTTATAGACAAATAGGATGAGAACTTCGATTTGATATATTAGCACGAATATACTGATAGATCATGATTAATATATATATATAGCTACAAGCAAACACAACAATTCCTTCTCATACAAAATTAAATTTAATATTTGAACCGATGAATATTTTTATTTCTATTTAACAGCATCTCGCACCATAGTTCGATCTTCTTCTATTTTACACGCGTATACCAGCTTTCCCAACCCGTATTTTCTCATTGAATTAAATTATGTACCAACGAATTCTCCTATGTCACTCAAACTATAGTCTTTCATTTACTTGCATACATCTAAAACTTTTATCATGCCTCTCTTTTCCTTTCATATAGATTGCGTGAGCTAGCCAAACGTCTCGACTCCTTTTTTTTATCCTAGGCAAAGCATGTAGGCACTCATTGGTCTTTTCTCCCATTGGTTTTATCTCCCACATGTGCACACAACATGTATGCATGCATGCACACATAATGCTTGTCTCCTCCCCTTTTGCCTTTAAGACACTTTGACTCCTCTTCATTGATCAACATATGAGGCAAGTGATAATGTGAAAAGACAAGATGAGCCATGGATGCCCCGTGCAGTGCATAAATGCACTTGCCTCACATCTCAATGCAAGTCAGTGAGGTTGTAGCAAAAGCGGCATGTTTTAAAGTAAAGCAAATAACCGGAAACCAAGCAAATTAGCGGACAGGCACTTGACTCAATGATCAGTGTCATATCCTATGGCAATGAAATAAGTAAAAGTTGGTGAATGCTTTGTGTGATTCACGACGGTGCATGAACGTTCGTCATCTCTCAACTTGTTGCAAAACATTGAAAACAACTATAAGACCTAGCACCAGACCCTACAACCATCTCTACCATCCTTCCTCGGCCTTCTTTCTTTTAGCAAACCAGAGCAAAAATCCTAACCACCATTAAAGTCGTCTCTCGAGCTCTCTTTGCTCCTTCTCTGTTCCCTCTCTTTCCCCTATTACGCCATTACAGGGACCAAAGAAGGCCACGATCGACACTACCGTAACCCCTGTGTCATTTTCTCTTCATCTCGAGCCCTATCGGTAGTCAAAACCACCACTATCACGCCAAAATAGAGGAGCATTGTCATCAACATTTTTTCGTCTTCAGTGAGACCCTAATCCTCTTTATTCCTCTATATGCCCTTAAGGTGGACCTATGAGGCTAGCCGGTACCTTCGCTAAGGCCCTGACCGTCACAGCACCCTAGTGAGCCACCGCTTCCCGTCACCCTTTTGTATCGCATCGCCTGGTCACACCGCCGCCCCCCCGACTCCATTCGACAGCCACATTATCTTCCTAGAACCTCCAGGGCACCTCCAAAGCGAGGAATTGGCTAGAAATCTCCTAGACATCATTCCACTTTTCTCGCCCAAGCACCAATGGCACTGTCGTCCATCGCCAACCGAAGTGCTAGAGCTCAATCCATCAAGTTGATGCTCCTATTCACCGCACTACGAACCTTCATGCCAAGTTCAAGAGACCGAGTCCCCTCTGCCGCGTTGGGCAAAGACGACGAATGAGTCAGGAATATTCCTGAGAATTTCCAATAACCCTTTGTTTAATTCTAGAAAATTGTTTTAAACTTAAAAATTTATATATTTTTATTCATATCTCTGATTGCCTCCGTTTTGCTTTCAAAATTTTTCTAAAAAAGAGATCTATCCAATGGTACTATTATTTTTTTTATTGTTTTACTGTTTTTTAGAGTTTTATTTGGATTTCTCACGATTCGTGCTAAGTTTATCGTTGGAAAAATTCTCGAACGACGATTCTAAAGAGTTTCTCATTAACCACGAGCAAGCCAAGTCACTACTTTCATCATGTTGATCCTAGTTTATAAAACTACATTGTTTACAAATTTACATTACTAGGCACACGTGAAGGCCTCTGATCACAAACCGATGTGTCTGGCCCCCCAAATTGCTGCATTATGTCATTTTTTTTGAAAATCGATTGCCCCTTTGTGTGTCGTGTTTTATTACCTCAGACTCATACCATTGCTGCTAAGACCTCTGATATTTTTTTACCATTGATAATTAATAATATGTTTTTTATGAACAATGTGATGTTATGAAGATGGGTTATGAACTATTTTAAAAACCTGACATTTTATGTCAATTGTTTGCAGAACAAAAGTGATTGTTTTTACATAAAACTAGGTGCGAAGTGGTCGCATGTGTGGTGAGGCTTTATATTCACTTATAAGTATCGATTCTTTGGTAAACTGTATTAAGCATAGTACAGTATAACATATGGGTGATATGGGACACTCCTGTCTAAGTAACTAGTAAAAATGTTTATCCTAGTTTTACTTTAGAAATGATTTGTAGTAAGTTTTCACTATTGATACGTAGCTGAAGAAACTTGTGACTTACGGGTAAAGCGTGCACCTTCTGCCCATAGTCATAGGAATATGTAAAATGGTTTCTCTCGCATAGATTGTTTTTAAATAGCTACGAAGTAAAGTTATGTGAACTGTTTCTAGAGTTAGGCTATATAGCTAACGGCTGACTTATATGGTCAGGAACAAACTTGTGTAGTCTAAGAAGTCATATGGCTTTATAGTGAAAGAGCGAGATAATAACTCTAGGTTTGAGAGGAAAACAAATGATGGTAATGTAAAGAAAGTAAATTAAATTTTGATGGTATGGTTGATAGGCTGCCTGAGGGCAGAATGTTTTAGGAGTCGTGATTGATGAGGTGGGCTATGGTCTTGTAAATGTTGTTGGATAATGGTTTAGGCAGAATTCCATGGTTTTGGTAAAGCGAAAAAGAAGCTAATAAATGTGTGACAAGGTGAAAACTAATGATAGAATGTATGCTCTAGGAGCATGCTAATGCTAATGTTGTTACAAAATAACTCACGGATTCTATTAGTACATGATTCTCTTATAAATAATAAACTGCACTAAATGGTGGTTACATAGCTACTCAATTAAGATAAATAGACACATAGATGTTTTAAATACAAAAACTAATAAATAAAGTGTGAAATAAATCTATCATCCTTTTAAAGCCTATGCATGTTTATATTTCTGTGGCTTACTAAGTATGTACTCAAATTTCTTTTTACTTCAAAAGTTTCAGGGAAGCAAAGATGATAGATAGGGTTTTGGTCTAGCCCTAAATGATTGCTTGTGGCTTGGGTGCTAGCTACAATGTGTCTTTTGTTATAGTCTCTAATGTACCAGTTGTCTTCTCGAGGTCATTTTGAAGATGTAACCTAGTTAAGGTAGCTAACACTAATGTCATTGCAAAATGACTCGTGGATTCTGTTAGTACCTGATTCTCTTATAAATAATAAACTACACTAAATAGAGTAGTTATATAGCTACTCTTACTTGATATTGAGGCTAGAGTCTCAATTAAGATAAATGCACACATATATGTTTTAAATAAAAATAATAATAAATAAAGTTGTGAAATAAATCTATTATTCTTTTAAAGCCTATGTATGTTCATATTTCCGTGGCTTGTTGAGTACGCATATACTCAGATTTCTGTTTCCTTCAGAAGTTTCAAGGAAGCAAAGATGATAGATAGGGTTTCGATCTGGCCCTAAACGGTTGCTTGTGACTTAGGTGCTAGCTACACTATGTTTTTTTGTTACAGTCTCTGATGTATTGTTTGTCTTCTCAAGGTCATTCTAAATATGAAACCTAGTTAAGCTATATGTTTATTATTATTATTATTATTATTATTATTATTATTTACGATGATATATTTTTGTTATTGTAGGTACCAACATCATTTCCTAGTGCTAATACCGGTCTCATAGTTTGTGAGAAGTGATTCGTCCTCCTCTTGCGATGCCCTCTCAGATATCGCTATTGGTGATGCCAGGGTGGGATGTGATAGGATGGTATGAGATCCTAGGTTTGGCCTAGGTTCAAAACCCAGATAGGATGGTATGAGATCTTAGGTAACCTTAAGTATTGTATTTTTATATAAAATTAATTATGAAAAATATGTCTTATCTATAGACTTTCCTCCTGCTATAGGGGCGTGAAAGCATTCGTTGTAATGATGTTCTCATCACTCGTACTATTGGAAGGCCAAGATTTCCCTCATAGCATGGCAAAATTATTGTACAAGGTTACTATAGAAAAATAGTGGTTGTGGCACCATAGTGATGGATTTAAATAATTGGATTGGAAAATAATGATTTGGGTCTTCTGTCTTAGAGCATCTGTAACAGCTTGGCCAAATCAGGCTCTCTAAATAACCATATATCTAGCTTTCCAATTGATTTGGCTAGGCAGAATTAGTTCTCGCTCTAACAACCTTTCTATTAATCTCTTCAAAACCAACAACGAGACCAATATGTCTCTTTCTTCCCCTCTACTATCTAGAGCCATAATTGCCCTTCTTCCTCCTCTTTCTTGTGCAGGCTATGAAGGATTTGTGGGCAAAGGAGGAGGTGGCGCTGGTGTTCATGCGGGTGGAGGCAACGATGACATGGCTGCTCGTGCCTTGATAGAGGCAACGCTGTTGTTTGCGCGAGTGGAGGCAGTGGCGGACGAGAGACGCAGCTTGAGGTAGAGGTGGTGGAAGAGTTGCTGATGGCGGCAATGCTACTTGGCTTGGGAGCTACCACTCTATCGTCCACCTGTGATTCCCTTTAATGGGTGTGTCGGCTGCGAATCAATGCAAGGACTATGTTGTTGCTAGCAAGGGAGATTGGTGCGGGAAGGGATGGCGATGAGGAATGACGTGGGCGATGATGGTTGTGGTGGAGATGGAGGATGCCACGCGTAAATGCGTTCCTCACTGTGCTCCATCGGTGAAAAGAAAGAGAGGGGAATCTTGTGGTAGGACCCACTTTTAACAAGTGATTTTGGCTGGCCAAGTTTTGCTAGTGATGAGAGGAGTTTAGCAAGCTAGTTGGCTTGGCCATCCGATTGGAGAGACTATTTGAGTGGGATTTTTCTTGTTGGCTTTTAATTGCTAAATTTTGGCTTGGGGAGTTAATTGAAGAGGTTGTAGGAGATGCTTTTAGCAACCGCATACAACAGATGTGCACAATAAGTGACATTAGGATGCCCTCTTAAGCATCCGTTCTATTTTGATCGTTAGGGATGAGCCGCCACAAAAAAGTGGTACAACTATTTTATTGTGTACAATACTGTTTCATGGCATCGATCACTGTAGCAGACTATTCTACTGTTGCGGCACTCCTCTGCAACTGCAATAGATACGGATCCGGAAAATAGATGGTCTAGATTGTGTGAAGCCACAACAACCACACTGTCTCATGCATCTATACATATAAAACTGAAAAAAAAACTGGTAACGGTCTAACCGCCACCTCTCACGTTGTTAGGAATTTCTATGAATAAATTGATCATATGTATAATTTACGATAGATTCATATGTGATTATTGCCTACTCCCATTGTCCAAATAAAACACCTAGCATCCCAGAAGGATTAAAGGAGAAAGACAAAAGACTAAAATATTACTTATTAATAGAAAAACAGTATTAATACGTAGACAGGTAAAAGATATTAAAGGAATAAATTGTCTCGATTTATGGTCTAAAGATATGTAAGAAAGCAGAAGTTATTTTTTTTAATAAAGTTTCAACTGAAACGAAGAGTGTGGCTTTTACTTTTAAGTAGTTTTTCCCTTCTATTTGCATGTGAAGCTACAAGTTTAAGGATATAGTCTTAATTCAAATTTACAAAAGTAAAAACAGCTACTCAATTTTAGCAGCTACTCAAATTTAGCGTTTTCTCTTACTTTGTGGTAATCTCGGTTGATGCAACTTGATTTAAACATTTCAGTATTCAATGAAAACTATACTAAATATACGTTAAACAATAATATTATTATGCTATAAAACTGTAGAGCAATTGGAAGAGACATGTCAATTAGATACCATATTTTTTCTATCCTTAATTTGTTAAGTAAAACAAACTATAACAATTATTTTTTTCTATTCTGCAAAAACTTAAGAAATAAGCGCCACAAAACACAACCAATCATAATTTCAGGTTAAGGGTGTGTTTAGCTTATAAAAGCTCGATGAATAAACAACCTATTTGTCTATATTTATATATTTTTCTATATATAAGTTGGTTAATAAACCAAGATAAAATGGTGCCTAATCATTCATAATTTGCGTACTCCATTAGCATGCAGGAACACCTCTCATTCAAAGAACTCCCCAGATGGAACAAAGGTTTTTGGGTACCGAGGAGAACAAACACATGTCAGCCATTGCAGGTTCATGCGAAACTTCAATACTGAAACAAGTGTCGTGTCAGCATTAAGCAGCGGCGGGGATAGCTCAGTTGGGAGAGCGTCAGACTGAAGATCTGAAGGTCGCGTGTTCGATCCACGCTCACCGCATTTTTTAAACTTATTTAAAATATTTTTTAAGGTCTGAATTTGCATTGTTTTAATTTTTTTTCAAGGTCTGGATTTCGCTCAGCGCATTTTAATTTTTTTTCAAAGTCTGGATTTTTTAAACTTGTTTTAAAGGTCACGTGTTGGATCCACTTATTTAAAATATTTTTAAGGTATGAATTTGCATTATTTCTTTTCAAGGTCTGGATTTCGCTCACCGTATTTTTAATTTTTTTTCAAGGCCTGGATTTTTTATACTTGTTTTTAAAGGTCACGTGTTGGATCCACGCTCACTGCATTTTTAAAGCTTATTTTAAAAATATTTTTAAGGTCTAAATTTGCATTATTTTAATTTTTTAAGGTCTGGATTTCTTTCACCGCATTTTAAAATTTTTTCAAGGTATGGATTTTTTAACTTGTTTTTTAATTTTTTAAGGTCTGAATTTGCATTGTTTTAATTTTTTTCAAGGTCTGGATTTTTGAAACCTCCTTTTGTCTACACAAGGGCTTGAGGCTTATGTTTTTGTCTTAGTGAACCAGCACATTTTGACAAGGCAAACAAATGCACAACTTGAAATAAGGCCAACGTCTGGATTGTTGAAAATTCCTTGTCTTCAAGTGCTAGAGACTGACGTTTTTTTTGTCCTAGCGAGCCAAGCCATTTTGTCAAACGCACAACTTGAATGACGCCAAATTTTGTAAAATGGAAGTCGTTTTGCATGGTGGGTAAGCCAAAATTCTTGGTATACAAGCGAGGAATACAGCTTCGGAATGACAACAAACATGCAAGGAAGTAGTAATACATCTTGTAAATTGCACCGAACAGCCACGCTCTCATTGGCTCACTCGGGTCGCATTTGACACTTGCTCGCCGTTGTCCTTGTCTGCGCATAGCTTTTGGTAAGGCTGCTCAATATTCACTTGAATGAAGTGAGTAAGGGAAACAACCGTAGCTCCATTACATCCTTGTATGTGGTGAGGTAGAAACAATTCTTGAGCTGTTGATGCATCTGTCGTTGACAACAGTCTGGTTCCTATGGCTGGACTTGACAACGAAGACTAATGTTCCTCAGACCACGTTTTTCTATAAATATGATAAAAAATGAAAAAAACATAACTTAAAAAAAATAAAATATTTTATAATGTGGAACAGAGGGAGTATTCTTCTTTGAAGACTAATTAAGCTTTGCTTTGTTGTGACAATGAAAATCTTGCTAAACCTTCAAACTTGTTGAAATTTCAAGAACCATCAACCAACATAAACCTATAAGTTAATTACATCCAATCGTTTGAGTCTATCTGAATTAATCCATAGACGGGATTTCACAAAAACACAACCCCATCTTATTTGAAAAAACCAAATGTTCAATCATGAACCATCTGCCGTACACAAACTTTGTCTAGTTATTATTATGTTGAAAAAAAGGTTACTGGTTACTCCAAGAATAGATTAACAAGCCAGCTTCCAGAGCTTCTAACTTTATACACATTAATTTCTTATTATTATCTCGAAAAATAGTTACTGATTAGGCTATAAATGGATTAACGGGCATGTTTTTGCAGGTTCTAACTTTATATATATGAATTTCTAATAATATTATTTTAAATATATTTTCAACACTATAATAGTTAATATATTTATTTGTGCTTTTGAATAATTATGATAAGCCATTCATTTATTCTGCTTTTCGTAGGGAAAAAAAAAAGCTTAGTGAGAGTCGCTAGTTCACGCGGCAATTCCTCAATTTCCCGCCTCCCCTTCCCCTTCCTCCCGCCTCTTGTCCTTCCTCCTACCCCTCAAAACCCCCAAACCCTAACCCTTCTTCGGCTACACCCCGCCGTCCCGCGCTTCCTCCTCTGGATCGACCACCGGCCATGGCGCTCAAGCAGAAGGGCACCGAAGCCGCCGCCGACCCCAAGAAACGCCGCCGCGTCGGCTTCTCCGGCATCGGTACCGTTTCTCCCCTTCTCCTCTCCCTATTCGGGGTTTTGTTCGAGTTTTGGGGCGTGGGTTCGGTCGCAATCGTGGCGTGGCGCGGTTTTGTTGAGATCCCTGGCGTTGGATTGGTGGAGATCTGCTGTGGAGTTTAGCGCGGAGAGGAGCGGGAGGTGGTGGTGCTTCCGGTTGAAGTGTTTTTACTTCTGAGATTCGTGTTCGATGGGATTCAGATTGAAAATTTCTTCCTTTGTTGTGCAGTCGCAGAGTGGAATAATGGGTAATTTATTTTGTGTTTGCTCAAAGGAATGAATCGTGTTACTTATGTTCTTAATTTAGACGCTTGATTGTCTTTTGTGGTGAACAGCCATAGAGCAATGAATATAGAGTATCGCTTGGTTGCTTGTGGAAATGTAGAATTAGTTGTTCTTGCATAGTTGGGCCTTGACCTTGTGACTAATTTTGTTTGGGTAGTTGAAAGGGATTAAAATGAACATTGCTTTCAGGGAGATAACTTTATAGTTTATTATCTCCTATTTAGATGATAAATTTGCAAGCTGTTTGATGCTCAACATGGTTCCAACTGGTGACTTTTAGATATAAACAACCACTGCCAATCACTTTTTGAGCTGCATTTATCTTACGGACATTGCTTTGCAAGCTACACATTTAGTCAATTAGATGTCTATTTGTTTATATGCACATCATTTATGGTCTTTTCTCTTTGTATAATTTTTCTCTGTCTACTGTCTAGCACTTCAATTCTTTTCGATATATAAATTACTTAACTTACATATTACCTTTTGTTCTTTCCATGTGCTGCAGATGCTGGCGTTGAGGCAAATGAGTGCATGAAAGTGTTTATTGGTATTGAACTTGCTCATCCTTCCCTGTGAATCTGAAATCACCTGTACTAAGAATTACAGTGTTCTCTTATTTTTCTTGCCCTTTGTTTGTTCAAGTTGTTATTTATTGCCATGCCTAGAAAATAACTTGTTTCAGCGAGAGTAGAGGAATATAGCCCTTAGATGGTCTGAAAAGATTGTCTTTATTTTTAAATAATGAGTTTCCATGTTTGCTTGCATAGTTAAATTAATTGCAAAAAAAGAAAAGTAAAGAAAACGAAGAGCGACTTTGTGTGCTCTGCAACTGATTGAAGAACTATATAAATCCATAATCCTATTATTTTGGGCTATGCAGATTCTTAGTAGTTACCTTTCTTCATTTGGCTTTTGATACAGTAAGAAACCCTGATGAGGTGGGCTCAGAAAACAGCACTTCTCTTCAACCATTTGACCTAAATCATTTTTTTGGTGAAGATGGCAAGATATATGGCTACAAAAATCTGAAGGTTAATAAACCAAGTGGCCATTTGTTATTTGCAACGTGATTTTCTATGATTTCCCCCCATAATTTTCTTTTGGTGCAGATCAATGTGTGGATCAGTGCAATATCGTTTCATGCATATGCTGATATTTCATTTGAGGAAACATTTGATGTGAGTACTGGTTCATAAAAAAATTATAAATGTACTGATTTATTGCTTTTTTTGCAAGCAATGTATTGCTTAATTATATTTTTGGAGAACATATTGGCTAATTATTGTGTGATCTTTTAATAAGAACAGCTATCTTGACTTTGCTAGCTTTTACCATTGCTGTTTATGATTTTCACTGCTAAATGCTACTCCCTCCGTCACAAAATGTAGCTATTTCTGGAGTTCAAAATTGTCACAAAATGTAGCTATTTCTCTACCTACCCCCTATCTCAACCAATTACAGCCGTCTCCTACTAAATGCTAAATCCTGGAGTGCTAAATGCTAATTGCTATCTGGTAATTTCTGCAGTGCTTTCTGCTTATGGCAGAATCATTGTGATGTTATTTGAAGTATAAACTTGTGCATTTTTTTTATGACGATTGAACTTAAAACACCGTTTTAATCTTTTCTAAAAAAATAATAGGTACAGTGTTGGTTTTATCATTTCTCATATCCAATAGCGTTTGATATATGTTTATAGGCAATTGAGCACCATAAATTTATAGGCATATATAGCACCACTCATTCCAAGTCCTTGTGGGACATGGTTATATTTTTTTTGAGATTATTTTGCTCTTCAAATGATTCCACCTAAAATTATATTTTTCCTCATTGCACGCAGTTTGACCCAATGATAGTATGACTTCAATTCTTCAGTTGTCTATTGTCAGAGTCTAATCGTGCCATGTTCCTTTGTTAGATTGATTTGATGTTCGTTCCCAGCAATCCATTTCTAATCTGCTGCTGATAAATTTTCTCACCTTTGAATATACTGGCAGTTTTTGTTCTTTTTCGAAAGATCGGCAATTTTTGTTCTTTAATGATGTTATTCTGAATTTGGAATTTTTACTGGTTCCCTCAATCTACTGATTACCAAATAACTAATTTCTCCAGGGAGGAAAAGGAATCACAAATCTCAAACCTGTTCTTCAGGTAAGATATTCCCTGTTTATAATGTCTTCTATTTTGAAAGAAATTATTGCACGCATGACTTTCTAAGCTTCAGTTATTCTCTTTGGCAGAACATTTTTGGTGAAAACTTGGTAGAAAAAGATGAACTTCTGAAGACATTTTCAAAGGAACCTGAATATATCAGGTACTTCTAATAGTAATAACATCCAGCAACTTTATCTTTTTGTTGCTTCAGGAATTAGTAGTGCAGAGACTGAACTTTTTTTCTTACTGCTACAGCAGTGTGGTGGCAGATGGCAATGTCATTAAGCATGACGCTTCAACTGACAAAGATTCAGCAGTTGAGGTATTTCATTTGGCTTATTGCACTTCTATTTGATTTGTGATGCTTTTGTGCTGTGATTTCTAGCATATCAAATGAACTTTAGCACAGAAATGTTTCCTTATCAAGGCCCTGTTTGGAGTGCATGAAGAGTTTCAATTCAGCATCTCAAAATAGGGCCTATTTTTACTACTTGTCAGATTAGGGTGCATATTTCTTATTCACCCAATGCTTGTAAAGCACTGTTGAGTTTAAAAAATGTTAGTGTTGAATTGTATGTGCGCCAACTTCATATTTTGTATGTTTCAGTGGTTTGGATCTGTACTTTCCCTTCCGTCTGCTTTTAACTTGCCACATCCTTTTATTTTGTTGATGATATCAACCTATTCCTTTGGGTTCCACAAATCCTGAGATTGATTTGCATTTCTGTTCCCAGATTGTTCGAGTTGAACTCCAAGGTGCTGCTGCATTCCTTTATTGTCGTCTGGTGCCACTTATTCTGCTTTTGGTTGAAGGTAACTGAAGATTCTGAAGATTAATATTATAATTTATTTAAAATTCCTTTCTTCTAATAGCATTGCACTTCAGGTTCAACACCTATAGATATAACTGAGCATGGATGGGAAATGCTCCTGGTAGTAAAGAAGGCAGAGCAGGCGTCATCCAGCTCTAACTTTCTAGTGCTAGGGTTTGCAGCTGTTCATCATTTTTATCATTACCCTGAGAGCACTCGCCTGCGGATCAGCCAGGTATGCCTTCTTATTTTACTTGATCTGCCTATGGGTTCCATTATTGAGATGTTTGGATGCAATGCTGATATGATTTTCTTTCCTTTGCCTTTTTCTCAGATACTGGTCTTGCCACCTTATCAAGGTGAAGGCCATGGTCTTCGTCTTCTTGAGACGATCAATTCTATTGCTGGGTCTGAGAACATATACGATGTGACCATTGAAGATCCTTCCGACTACCTGCAATACATACGTTCGTCCATTGACTGCCTCTGCCTTCTCACCTTCGATCCAATCAAGCCAGCGCTCAGCTCTATGGTCTCATCTCTAAAGGAAACAAATCTTTCAAAAAGGACCAGCTGCTTGAAAATGGTTCCACCTTCCGACCTGGCTGAGACGGTCCGGCAGAGGTTGAGCATCAACAAGAAGCAGTTCCTCCGGTGCTGGGAGATTCTGATCTACCTAAACCTTGATGCCGAGGACCGCAAGAGCATGGATAACTTCAGGGCCTGCATCTATGACCGCATCAAAGGCGAAATACTCGGCACTTCCACTGGCCCCAACGGGAAGCGGCTCGTCCAAATACCGAGCAATTTTGATGAGGAGACATGCTTTGCTGTGTACTGGACACAGGATGGTGGGGATGCAGGTGACCAGACGGTTGAGCAGCAGCCGGAGGATCTGAAGACCCAGGAGCAGCAGCTGAATGAGGTGGTTGACAGCCAAATGGAAGAGATCGTCGAGGTGGCCAAGAATGTTAGCTCACGCGGCAAGGATAAACGGGTTGTTTCCTGCTCCGTATGATGTTAACTTGCAAGAAATGAATGTTGCCACGGCTCACCTGATGTCTCTCTGTAGCTCAGACTTAAGGGTAGAAACTAGAAAGCTAGAAAATCTTGAGGTCGGAGAATTATGTTGTGCGTACCTTCTTGATGGAAAACCTCCGTTCCACTTCATTTACTTCCGCTTTCGTGTGATCATGCTTTTCTTTATAATGATTTGTGTAAGGATGCGTTTCTTTCGTGCTGAATGATCTATGATAACTATTCAAGAGTTCAAACAAATAAATCAACTACTATAAAATTGAAAAAATAGATTTAAAACATTTTTCTAAGAAATTTATATATAATTTTTTTTATAAAAATCACACTCACTGTGATGTTAAGAGGTAATGTAATCGAACATAAATGCCAAGTTAGTTATTCCCGTCCAAACATGTTACAGATCCAAACACATGGAGTTATGCGCCCTTGCACAGCATGCGACGCGCTCATAACCACCAAGCTTTTCCCCCAAATCCGCACCTTAAATGTCGTAGTTTTAACAAGCAGTTTAACATGCTAAGTTGCTTACACGCTTGCTGAGTTACACCAGGGCGTACATCTAACCACCTCTTGCCATAGCATAATACAGTGTAATGTATATAACATTCAACATTAAGGAAAACAAACTTCAATTTGCGGACATACAAACACAACGAAAGATTAATATTAGACTGCTAATTTTCAAAATCCAGAAATAATGAATAAAAGAGGCATCGTCAGTGCATTACTCCACATTTTCTAGGAATCAGAGATTAGTAGAGCTGATTGTCGCAAAAAAGGGTAAGATATATTCGGTTCCAAAATGACTAAACTGATCCCAAATTATGGTTACTACATACTCAATCAAAGACATGAGAAGGCTGCGGAAGACGGATGGATGATGGCCATGGCTGTACTTGCAACAGGACCTATGTCACCATGCCTGAAAACACACAGAACCTTCTAAAGTAATTCATTTCAAATAAGTCGGGCAACCTAAACTGAACTTTAACCTCTCCAATTACATCCTTAGACAGCCGGACAAGATGTACTTTAATTTGCAAGATTCAACTATTGGCACCAAAATCCTCAAGTAGCAGTATCAAAAACCAAAGAAACCAAGCTCAGTTGCCCTCTCTTTCTCAAATGTTTCGAAGTACTGGTAGATGATGGTAACAGCAAGCAGAATACCGGTTCCTGAACCAATTGCACCCATGAAATCCGCTAGTACAGTCAATGCACCAATGCACACTCCACCAAATGCAGCGGCAGTGGGGATGTATCTGTTCAATTCCTTCTGCAAGTTTGACTCACGATGGCCAGGCATCACCATTTGTTGTTCCTGTTATATTGACAAAGAAATAGAGTTCATAGATGGCCTTTGAGTAATACTGTATGTAAACCAATATAGACTCCATTATATATTGATCCCCCATAACAAGGTTAGAGTTTCTAAGTATCCAGTAAAAGACTCCAGCAGTTTCAGATAAGATAATAACAGTTAAGAAACTTTGGATAGATCATGACACTCTTTAAACCTTATGGTAAACACTTGAACAATTCATGTGCCTCGATAACTCTTTGCATGTATACAGATTCTAGAGCTGGACAATGGGCTACCATACATCAAAACATATGCAGGTGTCATATCACACAAAGACATCAGTGCACATGCGCTGCTATGAGTTATGGCCTGCAAGATATGCTATTGGTAAACTAGAACAAGACCTAGATTGATAATATGTATCTACAAGTTTGTTAAAAAAATGTATCTACAAGTACATTTTCTTTACCTTCAGCTGTTTAGCAACATCCTTTGCAGATGAACCAGAAACTTCAATCCATGTCTTTGAGAAGAGAGCACAGGCTGACAGCATGAAGACCACATAGAACAACGCATGGAACGGATTTGCTAGAACATCAGCCAAACTGCATGGTTCCCAAATATACAAAAGAAAGAAAAAAATATTGATTTACAAACAAAATTCAAAATCATAAGGAAACAATGGCAACATCAAATATAACGATCATTCACCTTGATGGAGCTGTTACATAGTAAGCAAGACCACCGACAGGAACTGAATGGCCAGAGTACTCAGATTCCTTCCATTTCCCAAGAAGGTTAACCAGAAAGTTTCCGCTGTACCTCCTGTAGAGAAGCTGCAATAAGAATAAAAATATGTTAAAACTTGTTTACTTATGTAAAGATAAATGCAGCACTAAAGTTAAAGTACCTACCTGGGATATGAAGTAGAGGTTGGTAATCAGCGCAGAGTGCAGAATGATGGGCATGTTTGAAGTGTAGAACAGCTTAATTGGATATGAGCCTTGCTGCCCCCTAGCGTTCTTTGATCTCACTGGAAGCACAACACGGAAGCCTTGGAAGTAGATGACTACGAGGAAGACCAATACAGTTGCAAGCAAATTTGTCACGTTCGGAAGGTTCTGACGGTAGAAAGCCTCACGCAAGGCACGGACTTTGTCAGTTCTAGTAATCAACAAATGGAACAATGCAATGACAGCTCCTTCGAATTCAGCACCACGCCCACTGTTGATGGTTGTGGGGCTAAACGCCTTCCAAATGATATTCTCACTATGCAATAGAAAGTTCACCAATAAGCTAAATTGTAACAAAATAGCACATCAGTAAGAGAGAGAAGTTCCAAGATGCTTACCAGATATTGGTAGCAATGAACAGAGAAATGCCAGAACCCAAACCATAGCCTTTCTGGAGGAGTTCATCAAGACAGATGACAATGATGCCAGCAAAGAATAGTTGGAGGATAATGAGAATGGCGTTTCCAGTTCCAAGTTGGCTCACACTACCATACATCCCAGACAGCACATATGCCACAGCTTCCCCAATAGCAATCAGGATACCAAGCAACTTTTGTGCACCATTCCTGAGTTACATCACAAGATTATCACCAGGCAAAAGAAAATGAATAAGCAGACTCTACAATCCTTTCATTCACTAAATCACTAGGTAGAGGATAGGCTAGTAGTACATGCACATTAGACTCTGAACACGTTATCCATCAATATATAGACAGTGTAAATAGTACTGCTGTTTCTATTAATACTTACAGCAGTGCACGGTCCTCTCTCACACTGTTGTCAACTTCAATAATCTTTGATCCCACCAAAAGTTGCATTACCATTCCAGATGTCACGATTGGGGTAATACCCAGCTCCATAACAGTACCACGGTTCGATGCAAGAATAACACGCATCCAGTAGAAAGGATCTGCTCCAGTAGTTGAATGAATTCCATAGAGTGGGAGCTGGCTGCACACCAGGAAAATGAAGAGAGAGATAACAGTATAGATCACTTTTTCTCTGAATGGTATTTTCCTATCAGCACTCTGTACTTCTGGCAGGAAAGCCAGAAAGGGCCTGACAAGATGCAGTACTCGAAAACCGCCAGCCATCTTTCTGTGTCCAAGAAAAGAAAACAGGTCAGCATTTGGCACAATGCACATGAAAAATGTTAAACATAAGTAAACTACAAAAGTTTCCTCAGCATTATGTATTATGAATTCATTTGACGGCAACCGAAGCAAACCAGCCCAAATGTTGCAAGCTAAAATAGGAACCCCAGCATTTCAAAGAAAATGAAAGCCAAAGTCAAATACGAACCATCACGGGATTCTTTGAACAAAAATGAGCAGAAACTTGCATCTATTTGCAACTAGAAGAGATGACGCATATTATATATCAGTATTGAAAGAGGAAAACATCTTTATTTCCTTAGTAAAATCAGGCAGATATAATTATTTCAAAGAAAAAGTTAGAAAGTGAAAAGGAGTAGGTAGCTACGAGTAAGCTTGCAAAAGTAAGTACTCCTAGATGATGATTTTACAGGAAGACACCTACGGTTTTTCATGCTCATCTAGTATGACACATATTTCGTCGATGGAAAGGATCAACTCCTCTCAAATTTGGCAAATTGACTTGGATCCGGAGTCAATTTACCATATACACACCTAAAAATCCAATAACAGCAACCCTCTAAAAATCAGTCCCAGAATCCAAGCACAAATCCCCGCCAACCAAACATCGCTCTCGATCACTCGCACCGATCTGAAAACCGCCGGTTAATCACAACTACTAACGACCACCAGACCAACACCGGATCCATGCGCATGGATCTGGACAGCTCACCCACCAGAGAACCATCCGCATCAAACGCATCCATTCCGTAGCAAACCTTAAAAACAAACGCGACGCGGATCAGACACGCTCCCGTATACAGATCGATCATGAACACAACAGGTCCGCAGCACGAGCCACAGATCTGCAGACCGCAACGCACGGATCGCCTCGAGACCACCCGATCCAAACCAGAAAACCAGAGAGATAGAGAGCAGAGAGCGCGGAGCTGCTGCTTTACCTGGCCGGCGCCGGCGCCGAGGCGGGCGAGGGCGAGTGGAAGCTTCGCCGCCGCCGCCGCGGGATCGGAGGGCGCGAAACCCTAGGCGAGGAGAGGGAGAGGGAGTGAGACGGCGGGCGGGGGCAAGAGCACGTGATGGGAGTTAGTAGTAGCTGAAGGCAAGAGGAGAGGAGGTAGGTGAGATTAGAGTAACGAACCGCGGGGCCCTCGCCCTGATGGGTCGCTGCGGGGTGGGGCCCATGTCGCGGTGATTTGACGTGGCGGGCGGGACGGCGGTCGCCGTGGCCGTCCGATCTGGGGCGAGCGGCGGATTGAGGGGTCCTGTGACGTGGCGGCGAGGCCACGTCGATCACGCGGCCGAGTCATCGGGTGGGGTTGAGATGGATTGGGTTGTTTCAAATGTCAATGGTTTGCTTCAGTAGTACTCACTCTCATGTCTTTGCCGTATTTCGGCCTATGCAATGCAAATGCTAGGATTTTGGGCCTATTAGATTGGGCCGGAGCCTCGGCAGATTGGGCCCTATCAAAGCCTGTGTGTGAACGTCAGGGTTCTTTTGTGTTTGTGTGACCATTATTTGAAAGTAAAAACGAGTAAATTAATTATTAGAAAGCTAAAAATAATTTTAAATAATATATTTTAAAAGAACTAAATATGGATATTTTTTGTAAAAGTTATAATACCAAGTGATCGGGAGGCAGACAGATGGTACCCGACAAACAGTAGCATAGAGTTATGTTTGGCAAGTGTATATGTTGTGGTATCGACTACTTCAAGTTGCTCATAGCAAGATACCGGCTGTTTGAGTTGTAGGTGGACGACCCTAGGCTTCCTCTCTAAAGCACACGAATTCTGGCAAGGCTAATGGCCTTGGGGAGATATTTTTAATGCAGCGGCTTTGAGCTTGTGGATTCTATAAGAACACGGAAACATGAGAGGTTAGAGACCGTATGTATCCAACTCTCATAACTACCGCATTCAATGTAATAAGTTGGAACACTTAACTCGATGCGACGCTCATACCATTAGTCAGAGTGATAAGACATATATCTACTTTATTTATAAATAATATACGACAAGACATATATCACTTTCCATGATCATCATATCTACAATCAGCCTACCCACGGTGGCCCATCTTTTTATCTATCCACAGGGAAAGAGGCAATTGGAATAATTGCTCTAGTGGTCTAGTTGGATGGGTGATCCACGTATAATAACACGATTTGCTTGGGATGGTGTAAAATGCAGCAATTCTAGCAATACTAGGAAGTAATATTTAAAAGATCATTAATCTACTCATATTACTCTATCAAATTGGTGCCTTTTTTTCTTATGTCCGATCATTTGAAAATTAGAATGCAGGCATCTCTCCAACAGCAAATTGCACCGGGTGATATCTAATAATTTCACATTGCTCACGGCACTTGAGTATTTGTAAGTACTCACATTTGATGATTTCATTATAACGTAGGTAGTTTAACTTTTAGGTGAATCATTCTTTTTTTTTACTTTCTCACTCCTATCCTTGTGTGGTATATCTTTTGATTAAATTGATTCCCATGACATATCTGAACTATACATGGTATATATATATATAGATATGGTTTTAATCTTTCTGTAGCTTGCTACAACCTAGACAAATGGCTATGGTGATGTGAAGGTGTCATAAATGATGTTGTAGCTTGGTAGAATCTAGCTCTTGCATTTTATTGTGTGTAGTGTTTAGTTTGAAATAAGTCTCTTACATCATTGGCGGAAATAAAAAGTTCATTTCTTTCACTATAGTTGACCATTGTTGTCACTACACGTGCATGTTATAGCATTTTAAGTTGATTGTTACCTGTTCTGTACCAAGTTTGATTTATCCTTCCGTTAAGACATTTAAGTGGACAGATCTATTTGGTTGCAGATTGTCACTAAGAAAAGCACACAGATGCCTAATTTTTTTCGCTTAAAAAAACCTAAAAATGCACGATGCTAATATCTAAACTTCATTAGCAACCAATTCAGTGGACTTGTTCCATACTCCCTCTGTAAAAACAATGCAGGATCATTTGTTTTCAGGTTTGGGTATTCTTGCCAGTTCCCCCAAAACAGAATTTTTTTTTAACGCTACATCCAAATTGCAGAACATTGCTTTTCTTGTGATATTTGAGCTGGTGACCCTTGACAATTATTATTAGCGAAGTAGATTGTGAACTGATTGTGTTATGTGATTTCAGTATCGATGGAGATATGCGCAAAAAAACAATAAATCCATCTCCATCAATACACAACAAAACAATAATCTTAGCCATTTCAGTAGCGGTTCCTGCAATGATGATTGCTATTATTGTTGCTGTTGCATATTTCATCTGGAGACAGAGAAGAAAGCCCAACAATGCATACGCTGTGCTCTTTTCAATTTGTTATGACTTATGTTATTTATTAATATATTGATTAGTAGGGTTTATACTATATTTGTTTGACTATCTTCTACCATTTGTATTTCTTTTGTACTGGTATTTATTCAATCAATCTGTACAGTTGCACCTTCGAGAGAATCAGAACTTGAAACTGCCCCAGCAAGTAAAAAAGATCATGGTGAACCTCTGCAAAAAATTGTGAACCGCCGATTCACATACAAGGAGCTCAAAAAGCATACCCGCAAGTTTGAAAAGTTCATTGGACAAGGAGGTTTTGGAAATGTATACTGTGGTCGTATAGAAGATGGCACTGAGGTTGCTGTCAAGATGCGTTCTGAATCATTGTCTCTTGGGCTTGATGATTTTTTTGCTGAGGTAAAATCAATATCCCAATTAAGAGTTCTTATATGTAATCCCAACTTTCCATGAGTACATGTAAAAATGTAGCTCAACTTTCTTTTTTCTGATCAAAGATAAAACTGAAGTTTTCAGTAAATTTGTCACACTTACAGTGGTCCTACGTGCTACTTAGAAAATTTACCCGATATTTTGTGCTCCATTTCGTAGGTTCAAATTGACAATGATGCATCACAACAATCTAGCTTCTCTGGTTGGTTACTGCTGGGAGGAGGATCATCTAGCATTGGTTTATGAGTACATGACTCGAGGCAATCCCTGTGATCATCTAAGATGTTTGCCAATTACAAACTTAACTCTTGTCCTTGATTCTTTTTTTTAACTCTAGTCGTTCCTTGATTAAGCGATAGTAGACTGGGTGGCTGTTTTTATAATCGTTTATAGGATATGTATGCACTATTTGAACTATGGAGTTCATCTTGAGTGACCTTTTTATGACATTTCTGTACGAAGAGAAAAATATGAACATTCTTGTCTGGACAGTAATTGTGTATTTATGAATTCAACTACTGCATTGATAAGCACTAGTGTTGAAATTAGCATGTTAATTCATATGGTTTGTAGTACTCTAACAATTGCTTTGAACATTTATGAAGGTAAAAATGGTGTTAGCGAAATCTTGAATTGGAGAACACACATGCAAATTGTGATTAAAGTTGCACAAGGTATGCTGCAAGAAAAGAGATCTATCATCAAAAGCGCTTTGCATTAATATTTTGCATAACATATTATAATTATGATTGTAATACTATGACATGAAATACAAAATCAAGGGACACACTAGATTTATTATTAGCAAATGCAAAATTTTAACTCGCGCAAGAAACTTCTTATAACCATAGTTTTTAGGATTTGATGTAATATAGGTAAGCCTGGATTATCTGCATAAGGGTTGCAGTTTGCCAATAATTCATTGGGATGTGAAGACCAATAACATTCTTTTGGTCAAAATCTATAAGCTAAAATAGTAGATTTTGGACTTCCCAAGACTTATCTTAGTGATACACAAACTCAATATCAATCACTGTAGCTGAAACACTTGGTTAGAATGACGTGAGCATGTATATTTATGCATATAATATTGTATTTTTAAACTCACTTTTAATACATCTGATACCATATGCATTTTATTTTTAGTGATTTTATGATCCTTAAGGAGATAACACATATTTCTATGTTAATTTATGGTACCTATAGTAGCTTAACACCTGGGAGGGACAAAACAAATTAACATATAAAAAATTAGCAAGCTTATTACCTTCTTTTAAGATGATAAAAAATCTCTTTTATTTATTGTTTAAACTAATTAAGAACCCATAGGGTGGTGTTGTATGTGAGACCTTTCCATGCTAATTATTAGCATATTATGTGGGTTTATTAAGAACTATGTGGCTATTTTAGATACTACCACACTTGTAGGCTCACCGAGAATAGCAATGTCTATAGTTTGGTATTGTTCTATTGGAGGTAGCCACTGGTGAGCCTCCAATATTACCAGGACAAGGCCACATCGTTCAACAAGTGAGGAACAAGGTTAGAACCTATAACATCAGCTTTATTGCCGATGCATGACTAGGAGGTGCCTATGAAGTCAGTTCAATGTGGAAGGTGATAGAAACCGCATTGAAGTGCATAGCAGATGTTGCTACTCAAAGGCCAACAATGGCTAACGTTGTTGGGTGGCTGAAGGAGAGCATGGCATTTGAGCAGGTTCATACAGAAAGTGGCTTCGGGGCAAGCACCACGAGTGATACAATGGTTCTGATGTCCACATTTGGTCCATTGGCAAGATAATGTTGCATTTGGACCTATATTGCTTATGGTTTTGCTGCTATAACTGGTTTTTCATAAATCATTTGTGATTTGATGCCACACATTTCATGTGTGCTGATGTATGCATTGTGATGGACTAGTTTGCTTTTTGTGTGGAAGCCAATGATAAGGTGTTTGAGCCTGCACTTTTGTATTGCTGCAAAGTATGAGCTTCTTCCCATCCAAGTGGCTTGAGTAGGCTTAAGAAAGTACTGGAAGGGTTGTGCCTTTTCCACTATTTCTTTCCCTTTATTCTCTTATTGTCACTTGATTAGAGCTAGGAAGAAATCCACTTTAGCTCAAAATTCTTCCCATATTAAAAATAAACAAATTCATCTACATATTTATTTATCTTGAAGGAGTATGTAGATTCGACATGTTTGTGTTTATTGATTTATCATATATGTCAGGTGTTTGAGTATCACTTCTGGTTGAAAATTGGCATTGATAACCATTTTTGTGCTAGCATGCTTCAGAGAGACTCTTTGTAGCAAGATGTAGAGGATTGTGCCAAGGATGCTCTCCAAAGTCTAAGAATTTCAGCGTAGCATTGCCATGGTAGATGTCGGGCTTCAATTGATGTGCATGAGTAGAATAAAAAAAAAAGTAGCGATGCCATATAACTTCAAATTTTGTAAATGAATACCGACCCACAAGGAGCAGGGATGGGTGATTGATATGAATTCAAATTTTGCTCCACTTCACTCTTAGCCATCACCTCACCCATTCTGCTTCCTCTCACTCCTCACCTAACCACCTTAACTAATATTAATACTGTTCCAACGTTAATAATCTTATTGGACTATGGGGAACTAGGGCGTTGGTAGGTTATTAGGCCACCAAAGAGGGGCCAAATTGGGCTAGGTCATTAGACTAGTAGCGTAGTCCTGCTTAAGTTTGGATCGCTATTGTTGGTTGTGACCTAAATTAGGTTAACTGGGTAATGAAGAGTTAGAACGTTAACCTATGGATGTAGTCCTAGTAGGTGACTCTTATGCATTTTTCCTTGTTGGTTGCAATCTAACTTGGGCTAATTGGGCCATGGAGAATTGAAATGTTTAACCCATGGACAAAGTCCTACTAGATGACTCTTATGCCCTTTTCCTTTTTTTGGCAAAACTTATGTCTTTTTTCTTGTTCTTTTATTATTTCAACTGAGCTCAAAAGTTAACCTGATGATGCACCACAAATTCACAATGTTTTTCTTACACAATCATAGTTGCGTAGACGCCCTAAAAATGTGAAAATCAATTGTATAGCTGTAGAAGATGGAGATTTGTAATTGAATATGTATAGGATGATGTATCACTAGCTCACTACCATTTGAAAGACTCTACTATGTATAATTTTGTTAACAAACAGGAGATTCACTAGAAATTAAGTCACGCAACTTTAACCATATTGTTTATATATAATATTACAGTCGATATGAAAGAAAGATATAGATACATACCCACCATTTAAACTACTACTGTACCTACTGCCTAAAGAAAGTTAAATTAATAAACGCCGAGATTATTAGTGGCAATGTATGCCTAAACAAGCAAGACTCACACTTTAGACTAGTAGCAAACATAGGCCCTATTTGGGGTTAAGATTTGGAAAAACAACTAGTGAGTAGCGATTTGGTGAGAGTCGAGAGAAGCTGCATTTTCTAGCTTTTGGCCTTTAGTTTATTTTCTAGATTTTATAGCTACTAAAATCTAGATGGGAATTTAGACTGTTTGGAAAGCTGGAGATTCTAGGTTAGAGTGACATATGTTAGGACTAACTATTTCTATGAGTTGGAGTAACTAGTTTGAGCTTCGGCATCAAAATAGATAAATATATTGATAGATATATTGATGAAGAAGAGAAGGTAGAAGTTGACAATCATTAGTGATGACCAAATAAAGATATTATAAATATGTGGTGTGCAAAGTGGATTTATATGGTTAGCCAGTAAAGGAAAAACAATGCTCGGTTATGATAGACTATGCGACGATAAAGTATAAGCAAAGGGCTTTGCGTCAACAGATCAATGTGATGATGAATGACGAGTGAAGGCTTAGTGCCAATTGATCGTGCAAGACCATATGAAGTTACGAATGATCTGCATCAATCAAGTGAATAAAAGAAGAAAATAAACGTTAGAAACTCTCAAGATAAATGAAAACATGGCATAAATGTATTTCTATTGGTATAGTTTTTCTATTTGTATTTGAGTATAGTAATATCGTACTATTAAACTTATCGGCTTAACAGAGAGGGCTGATCAAAAGTTTCAATAGCCTCAATCGGAACCTCTAATGCTCAAATTTGTGAGCAATAACTATTTTTTGGTGCTCAGGTATTTAAACCCCTCCACCCTTTCTTGAGTTGTTGCTGAGTTGGGATAAGAGTAGACCTATGTAAAGCTAAAAAGCCCCTTCTAAATCTCCTACGTTGGTGCTAAATCTTTACGAGAGAGATTTGGGAAAAGAAAAGGGTTGGATTGAGGGATTGCAAGGTTAAGAGCTAGAGAGCTTCACTTTATTCTTTGAGCACTTAAGTTCATTATAAGTAAATATTTAATTATGCTTGTTACTCTTAAAGATTAAGGTTTTCTAGATAGATAGAAGTCACCGGTGAGCTCTCAAGGTTGTGGTGAACCTCTAAAAAGTTTAGGAAGGTGTTCTCTCATCTCTATAAGAAAAGAGGTAATTAAATGAGAATCATGTTTGATATTGAAAATTCTTGCTAAAGTAAGATTTACGAGATAGTAGCTCGTTGTTCAAGTGTGAGGACTTTGGTGATCACTTTGGAACAGAGCTTTGTTTTGGTGGTTACTTGAAGGTTAAAACTTATTCTTAGTGCTTAATTTGTGAAATATACGTAGGATCATTGGAATTAGAACTTCGATGAAAAATCATATTTTCTATTCTATGTTGAATTATCTTTGTGATTTTCTTTGCATAATTTATTGTAGTTGTGTTCATACGTATTTACTGTTACATATCTTAGATCATCTTTGTGTTATCATCAACATTGTCCTTATTGTACCTCCTTTTAGAGTTCAACATAAGTCAAAGGAACAGAACTTTCGATGAACCTTTTCTACTAGACATAGAATACCCATTGGAAGTTTTGATGTTAAATTTAATTTTGCTAGTTTTTTTATGAACATCTATTTACTTCTCTTTAGATGACATAAGGTCATGCTGTTAAATATGCATAATTTGACATTCGTTGAAAGCCATGCTTCCAACTTTATCCTATCAAAATTTTTGGTACTGTCAGGTACAAACAAAACATGCCCAACATGCATTATATATTAATGGTGGAGGCGGCACGTAATAAAAACCGCTCTGGTACTTCGAAGACCGTGTACGATAGGCTGGCTAGTTGGGTAGACTGAACAAACTTGGTCATATAAACTTGGTTATGGATTGCATAGTCTCTGAACTCTTAACTAGCTTAGTTTAATGCGTAAGAAAACAATTGATGATTTCCTTGCTAAAAAAATATTTGATGGTTTCGTAGGATAATATACCCGATAATGGTGACCAGTGTATGATTTATGTGGAAATTGAAAGTCAGCCAATGCAAAATGACGCAAAATGACGTATAAATTGGAGTTGAGTGGTTATCAGATCGTCCCTTTCATTTAACCGGTCATGCAAACATTTCGTTCTTTAGACTTATATAAATTAAAGAAGAAACACACACATATGTATATATATACACACACTTGCCTCACAAATTGGCAATACAGGGATCGATATTAATCTACCGAAAACTGAAATTGATTTTTCAAACCCTGAACTTTCATGAAAGTTTTAATATGAAACAACATCAACTTCTACACCATGGACTGTTTTACCCTACATTTTATCAATCCACTCACTTTTGGCTTCGATAGAATGGTTTTTGAGTGAAGTTTTGGCGTTGACGTATCATATTAGCCAAATGCTGGAAGCTAGCATGCGGTTAGATGGTTAGTGGTGTGGTTATGCATGCATCCTGTCTAGTAGGATTTAAATCCTAAGTTAGGTTTGGTGCCCGCAAATTTTAGAAGTACACACATGCACATGCTTAGTGGGTATATGCAGGTGGACAGAGGATTAAACACTCTGGTAGACTATATTTTAATCGTGTGTTTAGGACGCACAAACATGCATGTTACGATACAAGTGTGGTGTGTTTAGATTTTTAAAATTAATATCATGTCACCATGAAAAGATGGAGAGTTACTTGATTCACGCCACCATGGCACTGCCCTTTTCTCTCTTTCGCATGAATATCGATTTCTTGGTAAAAAAAACCTTCCCGCGATAATAAATTATCGAAGCAAGAGCTTTACGTAAGAGAGTGGAAGCTCTAAACTACACAAAAAAAAAGAACACTCACGGAACAAAGGGGATATGTTTGTCAAGATTTAACTTAAGCCATGAAAGGAACGAGTGGGCGTGCAAACACTGACAATGGCGTCAACATTACGGTGTTCTCACGGTTAGAAGACGGCACGGATGCATGAGGTGTCTGGCAATCCATCTGAAATTGAGTGACTGCACGAAGAAGAGTTGGACAGGTGGTTAATTATTATCGTCCCGGTGTTGTCCGTGGTACTGCGGTTCATACTGATTTTGTGTACATGGAACTAGAATTGATAAGTGATACTTCTTTCATATAATTTTTATAGGATGATATCATTATTCTAAAAGTTGACAAGTTTCTTTATTTGCTCATCATACTTTTAAGAATAAGAGTAAGATAATGTTAGTATATTACCCCATTACTGTCAGTGTCTAAAAAATATCCATCAACTTCATAGGAAACATCATCAACTCTTAAAACCATTTAGCAGCTTTCGGCAAAAAAATCCACCGTTTTTCATCAGCATGCTTTTTAAATTGTGTATTCTTTTAAAATTTATATAAAAGTTACTTTAAAAATCATATTAATCTATTTTTAAATTTAAAATAATTTATATTTAATTAATTATACGCTAATAATTATTTTTGTTTTACGTATCTTCTGTCTTTCCCTTCTCTCAAACTCAGGCTTAATCTACCAAGTTAGCTAAAATCAGAATGGTTTTTGTTTAAAGGATAGTTAATACAGTGAAAAAGGTTAATAGGCTCAGGTTTAGGGTTCTGTACTATATTGTGGAAAGTGAGGAATTTTTTTTCACACCCTTCTCTTCCTCTCCATTTTCCTAGACGAGCTCAGGGTTCTGTACTGTGGAAATCCAGGAATTTTCTCTGACTGAAAATTTTGAAATATTTTGGCATGAAAAAAAAAATAAATTCAAGTTTGAATTAAGTTTGGCCAAATTTAAACAATTTTAATAAATTCACAGGAAAATATTTTTTAAATGAAATTTTTGGGCGCCAAAGTTTTCTGCCACGGGGACCGAAATTTCAAACCGAAATATTGAGCCTTGACGAGCTCGGGAAGGGGATGGAGCTCTGTCCTCCGTTGGCCATAGAGGCGTGAGATCGACTCTTGAGCAGCGGCAGCTTTATGAAGCCGTGGCCACTGAGCTCCATTCACCATCTGCGTTAGCTGTCCTTTCGGGATCTTCACATGTACGATGAACAGGAATTTGAATTTCTGCATGTTTGTAAAACATTATCCATACTACACCCAAGATTTATTTAGGAATTTTTGAAACAATGAAAACTTGTTGAATTCAACATCCGTTCTTGAATAATTTTACGGTTCTGGATAGTCGAGAGTACCATTTTCTCTAATATAAAATTTGATACCTCTTGATAAATATGGAATATCTCTTGATACTACCGCAAAATCTCTCTTATAGTTTTTTTAGAGAAGAGGCTTCAGGCCCTGCTATCGTCAATGTTGAATTCAGGGAAGCTTAAAAAAACTTGTTTTTTTTTGTCCATGCCACATGAACCCGATGGTAGTACCTGGCAGCCATCGCTTGACGAGGCGTCAACGCTCAGAGGATGCTTATCCACGTAATGAACCTGGTTTCAAATCTTGTTGCTTTCTAATTGGTTGCAACGGCAAACCAACACTCTCTTGTAGTGGAGACGCCATATTCCCCAACAAGTGAATGTCGGATGGTAGAAAGTTAGATATCGGAAAGAATTCAGAGGTAAATTATTTGGACTAATCATCACCTTATTAAAAATACCAGGAATGGTAGGCATTACATATGCACGTCGATACCTTTTCTCGTGAAGCAACAGAGGGAATTTAATCTAGATTTACCTAGCTAGTTAGCCATATTCGTTCGTGCCAAGGTCTCTCGCGCGTCCCAGCGCGAACACGTCGGTCGCCTGAAAGGTCTGTTTAGCTCTAGTACAGGTCGATCGGCTTTTCTCCGTGGTTTGAGGTACGCGCGCTAGGGACCGTGGGGTTCGATCGGCTCCGACATGTCGGTACGGGTGCGGGCGTGTCAGTCAATTTGACCTTGCAATTAGGGAAGTGAGACGAGCAGATCCGTCGGACGGTGGGCTGATACAGGCGCTCGCTATCGGCTGGCTGCCGATAGGATCGGGAAGCTCTTCAATCGGCTGGAGAGCCGATGTGAACATGTGTTGACGAGGGATCGACCGCAGAGCCGATGGAGGAACCAGGATGTACTCAGAGGATAGCAAGGTACATAGGATCCCTCCGGATTGCCGAACAGTAGTTCATCAGTTAGAAAAACTGATGAAGGCACATACGGACTAGGCAAGGAATAATATAAAAAGGTACGGGCTGCAAAGCCGATGCCGCTCCGGATATGATAGCATGAGACCCGTCGCCCGTCGTGACAGCGCCATTAACACCGAACCTCGAAGATCGGACCTAATCGAGACAGTACGATGCCGAGGCTAGCGGCAATGATACGGAGGACGCTGGATTAGCTATGCTGAAGCAAAGATAGGAACAAACCCATCGGCTAGCTGAGCCGATGAGGGGACACCTCTATGAAGGCGGGTGCGTATCGGTTGGGAGACCGATACGCTCGGTGTTACGCGTCAAGAGATACTTCTAAAGGCTGATACGTATCGGCCAAGGGGCCGATGCGCTAGGCGTGAAGCTCAGAGCATGGATAACTTATCGGCTAGCACTCTGATGACACACCGTGTAGAAAACTATAAGCCTAAAACTCGATCTACCGTTGGCAGCCCCGTAGGTCGAACCTAATCGATGCAGCACGAAATTGATGACGATAGTGGGAGCTTAATAGGCCGATAGGCCCTGCACGGACGTGATGCGATACGTCTGATCGGCCTAAGAGGTCGAACCTAACCGATGCAGCCTTAGACAGAGTAGAACATATAGAGATAGTGGCGGCACTTACCTCTTCACCAGAGATCAGACTTAATCGATGCAGCCCCGCGTCGAGAGCCAGAACCCACCGGTAAAACCTAGATAAACTAGGGTAACGATGCGCCGAGATTGTATTTGATCGAGAGATATGTTACATGTTTCCAGGGGGTCTATATTTATACTCTAGATTTACAGACAGAGTCCAACACATTTACAACCATCGGACGTTATTTTCTAACAAGAATAAAGAAAAATACATCTAAAGAAATTAACTAACTAACTAAACCTTCCTAATAAGGTTATAATTTACAAAGATAGAATATATTACCGTGGAGTCCACGGCTCTTTTATAAACTCGGTTTTATCTGAATAATCTTCCAATTTAGAACCGAGTCTTCCTTCGCTACAACCCGATCGGCTTCTTCACTCTAGCAATCGAACCTCTTTTTACTCAAGCCGATCCTTTTTCTATCTTTCCTCGAGCTTTTCGGACCTGACCCCGATCGGATAATTCTCTGTCTTCAAACCGATTCAATCTTCCACTAATTTGATCGGTTTCTCTACAGTTTCGATCGGCTTTGTCTCACAAGCTGACCAGTATCTTCATCGGTCGATCCTGTTTACAGACTAAATTAAATTCTTCATCGGACACCTCTCAACCAATCGACTTTAGCATCATTGGATCATTCAGATTTTAACGTTAACGCAACAGGGTTCGGCTGGTGTCAATGGCGCCCATGCTTTTAGTTGCTGTATTCGTGTTAGCCACATCGATTCATGGCGCCGTCGGCCAAGAAGGTTTTTTCACTTCTTCATTACTCTCCGAGACATGAATTTGCATATGTTCAGAAATTGAGATCGATCGAGACCATTTCATCCGGTTCATGCATGGTTCATGTGCAGCTGGCATTGTAAGCACCGACTGCGGCCTGGAGTTCAACTACAGCGGCTACAAGGCCCCCAACACTGGCATCGTCTACGTCTCCGACGGCGCATATGTGGACACCGGTGAGAATAACCGGATGTCGGCCGAGGAAGAGGGCCGATGGCAGCGTCGTTACAAGACGATTAGGAGCTTTCCCTCCGGTGTACGGAACTGCTATTCGCTCCCGACCGTCGCCGGGACCAAGTACCTCGTCCGCGTGGTGTCCATCTATGGCAACTACGACGGCAAGAACAGCTCGTCGTCGGTGCGGTTCGACCTGCACCTCCGGGCGAACTACTGGGTCACCGTAAGCTGTTATTATAGTAAGTTCAGATTAAATTATTGATTCCGTGATTAGATTTTTTCTATCTTTATTGATTTCGATGATTCTCTCAGTTGTGATGTATTTCTTTTTAAGTATGATATATTTCCATCAATAAACAAAAAAGCTAAACCGCTTTTGTAGCACCCATAACTACCGTACCGACCAGAATCCTAACATAAACGACCCCACAGGTGCGTTCAACGAGGCGTTGTTCGTGGTGTGGGCGAGCTGGGCGCCGTGTGCCTGGTGAACACTGATCACGGCACGCCGTTCGTCAACGCGGTGGAGCTGAGGATGCTCGGCAGCGAGCTCTACCCGGCAGTCATGGCCAACCAGTCCATGAGCTTGGTTGAAAGGATCAACATAGGCTCAAACATTTCTATTTTACGGTATGTATATACTGTGAGATCTAATTTTCTTTATATATTTTAGATTTGTTATGGTTATTTTACTCCATATGTGGTTTCTGCCTATTTCATTTAGAGTACGTTAATAAATACAATTTCATCAAGTTTGTGATTTTCCATGCATATTTTTGTTTTCACTAGAATTCTCATCAAAACTTCATATTTCTCATAAATGTGTGGTTTTAAAATGTACGTGGTTTTATGATATTTTGTCAGTTTGTAAGTTTTTTACATTCATAGATACCTTTTAACCGATATGACTGAAGATGTTGGCTAGTGCTATTTAGGTTTTCTTACTATAGGGTTAACTGTGCTGTCCTCTAACGGCACGGTGGTTATTGTGAAAACCATGACAAATTCACACTTTCAAAATTTTAAATTCCATGTGGTAAGCCGCGGTAACGGCGTGGTTTTGCGTGGTAACCGTGATATGTTAAACTAAAAAGAGAAAAATATGAAAAACTTGTAAAATGTAGTAAAAATCCTAGAAATTTATGAAAAATTCAGGAAAATTTTAAAGAGCTGCAAAAAATGGTGTAACATTGTATGAATTTGTTGGCATAACCTTTTAGTATATATTTTTTAAGTAGAAATCATATTCCAACTCATGTGTTGTTTTTTAAAGTTTTTTTCTAATTTCGGTGGAGCCCCAAAATATAAATTAAACTTGGTTATTTTTAAAAAACTTTGTTCACCAGATAGTAATAGTAATTAGGTACTACTCATAAGAATTTATTTGGATTTTTTAACATTTTTTTGAAATTTAAATTTGGATAAAATTCATTAAACTGTACCGCCGGTTACCGTTACCACTACCCGGCAATAAGGTCTGGTTACCGCGACGGTAACCGTGGTTTGGTGAACAATGGTGCTGTCTGACCCGGCATGGAAGAACCTTTCCGCTGCGTCGACCATCGAGCAGAGCTCTAGCTATGCTTTGCCGTTGTCCATTATGCAGACCGCTGTCATGGGGGTCAGCAACGACACGTTCGTTGGGTCCGTCGGGAAGGGTTTCGCTCCCAATACGCCGATTAGCAACGACACGACGCTCATCATTACAAGGCAATACAGGGCGCCCATGGAGTACAAGGTGTTCATGCGCTTTGCGGACTTGCAGAACAGCAAGGCCACCGATGGTGTATGCACGATGACTCTTAGATCCACCTCTGACTCCATGTTGCCGCCGATGATCAACGCGTTTGAGGTCTACACTGCCATCTCCCATGACAATCCAACGACATTACCCAAAGGCTGTAAGCATGCTCTTCCTTGTTATATTTTCTGCCTTTAACTTAAAAACTCCATCTGTTTTCTCTGGTTGAACGTTTACACTTATGCATACGTGTTATAACTCGATATAGTTGATCATTTCGCTATATTAAGAAATTCATTATCTTCCAAATCACACGATGTGGCCAATCAACAAACTGTGTAAGAGTCCCCGGCTCCCCGGAAAGAAAAAGAAATGTAAAGAATCGTTCGGCCGCCCAGTCCACTTCGCTGTGCACCACAGCTTGAGCAGCGGCACCACCCATTCACAGCATGTTCCCATCACCCATTCACAGCGGACTCTCCCTAGCCATTATCCAGCCTCTAGGTGCATGATGGAATGGTCGTTAAGGTTAGCTCCATTGGTTGAACGAAGTCAATGGATACATCTAGTAGCTCATTGCTATCTGAGTTGGACTGAGAATTCTTTGTTGAATCGATCAGTGTGCCTTTCTAATACGTGTGACATCGTCAAGATTTCTGTGCTTGTTTTTCTTTCTTGGATGTGCGGTTTGGTGAAATTTAATCGAATATTAGTATATACTGAAACTTCTTTTTGTCCATGCTAGGCGACACCATCATGCCAATTAAAATTGAGTATGGGATAAAGAACTCGATGGGTGGTCCTGTGTTTCCAGCACAACTTGCTTGGGACGGCGCGTGAAATGCAGCAATGTGAGCGGCAACAACACTGCGAAGATAATATCTTTGTGAGTATTATTGAAAAATTGTTGCATTTACATGTATTATGCTAGCTGGCCTTATGTTGGATCACCTAAAAATTTACATGCAGGGACCTCTCCTGACCTCTCCTACAACTTACATGGGGTGATATCCAATAACTTTACATTGCTCATGGCACTTCAGTATTTGTATGTATTCGTAGTGAATGGTTTTGTTTTAAATAGAGATATATTTGATCAATACTCTTTAATTAGTTTCTCCTTTTTAATGTCTAGGAGCTATATGGTACATGTCTTTTGACTAAAATCTGAACTATGGTAATACATGGCTCCCTACATCCTCTGTGGGTTTGGCCCGTAATGCTATATCTATTATTGAAGTGTAATAATTTTCTGTAATTAAACTAGCTACCTTTTGTAATAATTATCTTTCACTCCCATTATTTAAAAGAGGCAGCTCTCCTACAACGGTTCAAAACAAAAAGGACCAATGGTTGGGTGATGTGATGCCATAAATCATCCTGCAGCTCATTAGAATCTAGCTTTTCTTAAGCTTTATTTCCTGTAGAGTTTAAAATAAGTACATGTATAATACTGTAATTGTGTATGATGTCAAGGATTTGCCTTACATCGTTTTAAGTTGGTTGATACCTGGTTCTCTGCCAAATTTGCAGTTTTTCACTTATCGAAGTATGGTGGCCTAAAAATTACTGATATCAAATTTTCATGTAAAAACAGGAATTTATCATGCAACCAACTGAACGGACGGATTCCAGACTCCCTCTGTAAAAACTATATAGGGTCATTTATTTTCAGGTTTTGGTCATATTTACAGTTTGTCTATTATGTATCCAAATTTCAGAATATTGTTTGTTTTTGTGAAATTGGGACTGGTGACCACTAAATTCTAAAGACTGTTCTTTTCACCACAGTAAACACTGAACTGACCTATCTTGTGTGATTTTAGTTTTGATTCTGATGGACATATGTGCAACAAAACTATGAATCCATCTCCGACAAGAAACAAATCAAAAGGAGCAGCCATCTTAGTCATTTCGGTAGTGGTTCCTCTGATGGCAATTGCTGTTCTTATTCTTGCGTATTTGAACTGGAAACAGAAAAGAAAACCAAACAGTGCGTATGCTCTGCTCTTGTTAATTTGTTTTGATTTGTTCTATTTTTTTATTATTTGGGTTTATATTTTACAGTATGTACTTAATATATTATATTTGATATTTCTTTCATATAACATGTATTTGTTACAACCAATTTCTACAGATAATCCTTCTAGAGAGCCAGAGCATGAGAATGCTTCAGCAAGTAGAAATAATCAGGGGGACGCCCTTCAAAAAGTTGAGAATTGCCAATTCACATACAAGGAGATTGAGAAGTTAACTAATAATTTTGACAGTTCATTGGACACGGTGGATTTGGACCCGTCTACTATGGCTGTTTAGAAGATGGTATCGAGGTCGCGGTCAAGATGCGTTCAGATTCATCGGCTCATGGGCTTGATGAATTTTTTGCCGAGGTATTGTATCTTAGCATCCCAAATCATGGCTTAGATGCAAATGTTTCTCAGCTATGTTATTGCCTTGTTGAAGAAGGGGAATTTTTGTTCGTTAAACTCACAGTGAGATCGCCAAGTACAAACTATGAGATTTACTCTGTTTTTTTGTTCCGTTTCATAGGTTCAAAGTTTGACAAAGGTGCATCATAGGAATCTAGTTTCTTTGGTTGGTTACTGTTAGACAGACCACTGGCCTAGGCTGTATATGCTTGTGTGAGATTCATAGTCACTATACTTTTTATATGATATCAGAGCGAGTCTAGACATCCCGGCGCGCTAGCTTCTTCCTCCGGCGAGCCGACCCTTTCCTCCTCGTCGTCGACGTCTTCTTCTCATCGCCGACTCTCTTCCCGGTACTCCCCTCGCTCTCTCGTTTCTATTTCCTCTTCTCCTCGTCTCTCCCGCAGTCACCTTTTCTCCGCCCCACCTCCGCGCGACCAGGCGTCGGTCTCGAACTGCCTCCTCGTCCCTCCTCGCACCTGTCTCCGCTCTTCCTCTTGTTTCGTGCATCTCTCCTTCTCTGATGCCGGCGCACCTCCGCGCTCGTCGTCTCCATCGGCTGGACTTGTCCAGCCCTCCATCGGCTAGAAACCTTCCTCGGTTCTTGCCCTTTCCGACACACTCAACGGCTCTTGGACGCGAACCTTCTCCCCTCACGTCTGAGCCAGTCCAACGTGTCCACGTGTCCACGGACACGAATCCTTTCCTCCCGGACGCGAACATATTCTCTTCGCGTCCGGCCACTCCTTGCCTTTTTCGCGTCCGCCCCACTCCTTGGCCTCAACGAGTCCACGGACGTGAATCTTCTCTTCACGGACGTGAATCCTCGCACGTCCGTGACCCAACCACTCTCTGACCTACTCTCAATCGACAACCACTCCTCATCAGCTGGCCACTTCTCACCTACTCCGCTGCCTACTCCCCATCGGCCCACCACTCCTCATCGGCTGGCCACTCCTCACCTACTCCGCTGCCCACTTCCCATCGGCTTCTCATATCCTTGATCGGCCGATCCGTCCTCTCATCGGCTTCCCCCTCCCATCGGCTTCTCTCTCCCATCGGCTCTTTGCTCCCGTTCTTCCGTCATGGCCACCGAGTCCACCCTCAGCTCCGACACTCTCCCAGTCACCGAATCTGCTTCGGCCCTCGGTGCCACAGACCACACCTCAGGCACCACCTCGCCGATCTTCTCCCCTCCCTACGCTGCTGTGAACGTGAAATCTCACGTTCCTATCTCCCTTGACCTTAACGCCAATTATTCTAAGTGGGTTTTCTTCTTCAAATCTCTCTATAGAAAATTCGGCCTCCGGTCCCATATTGATGGCTCCGCTCTACCTCGCCCCGATGATCCTCAGTGGGATATCGCCGAGTGCTGCGTGCGTAGCTGGCTGCTCGGCTCGGTCGACGACTCTATCCTCGACCTCGCCATGGACGATACCGACCCCACCGCCCGGGACCTCTGGGTGGCCATCGAGCAGGTCTTCCTAGCCAACAAGTAGCCTCGCGCCATCTTCCTCCTCAACGAGTTCCACTCCATGGTACAAGGCGACTCCTCTGTCTCCTCGTACTGTCAGCGCCTTAAAGTCAAGGCTGCTACTCTCTGGGACGTCGGCCACCCTATGACACCGCCGATGACATCACCAACGCCACACCTCTTCCATCGTTCGCCCGGGCTCATGACATGCTAGTTCTTAAAGAACTTCGTCTGGCCAATGATGAGAAGACAGTGGCCCACACCGCTCTTCTTGCCGCAGCCGATAATGGCTGCCGAGCTTCTTGCGCTGCCCCTCCTCTCGCGGTCCTGGTAGTCATGGCTCCGGCCATAGCAACACAGCCCGCACCGGGAAAGGCAAGGGCAAAGGAAAAGGTAGGACCTGGCAGGGTCCGACGCCACCACGACCTACCTCGGTCCCTACCCACCCTGCCGGTCCCACGGGTCCGTGGCTTTGCTACAACCCCTGGGCCCCCAGCCCCAGCCACGCAGCCCCATCGGCTGGCAACCCGAAGTTCTCGGCGCCCATCCCCAGGCTCACCTGGTATCGGCTCCTGTTCTGCCGCCTTATCCGATGCTACCGACCCCAACCACCCAGTCGGTTCCCTCCTGGAACCAAGCTGGCCTCGTTGCTGCCCTCAACCAGATGACGCTCCAACCACAGCACCCTTAGGTGCTGGACTCTGGGGCGTCTTCACACATGGCGTCATCGGCTGGTATACTTCGCTCCTGTCACCCCTCTTCCTCCCTTTTTGTCACCATTGGCAATGGTCACTCTTTTCCTGTCCAATGCCGTGGTGACTCCTCTCTGTCTACATCCACCACTAACCTCCCCATACGCAATGCTCTTATTATCCATTCTCTCATTCACAATCTTATATCTGTTCGTCAATTCACACAAGACAACCACTGCTCCATTGAATTTGACGCGTCTGGTTTCTCTTTGAAGGATATCCCAACCCGGCGACAGATCCTTCGCTACAATAGTAGCGGCGACTTCTACACCATTCTCGCTGCGCCGTCCACCCCACACACCAGCGTCGCCCTCTCCACCAACCTTTGGCACCTTCGCCTCGGCCACCTCGGCCCCGACGCTGTCGCCACCCTCCGTCGTAGCACCTCCATCCGATGTACTCACAGCAGCTCCATAGTTTGCCACTCATGTCAACTTGGTAAACATGTGCGTCTGCCCTTTTTTCTAGTTCTCTCTCCTATACCTCGCGTCCATTTGAACTTATACATTGTGATGTATGGACGTCCCCAGTTAAAAGTGTCTTCGGTAATCAGTATTATCTCGCTATACTTGACGATTACACACACTTTTGCTAGACCTTCCCACTCATCCACAAATCCGAGGTCGCCTCTCACCTCACTCACTTCGTCACGTACGTATCCACTCAGTTCAACCTCCCCATCAAGGCTTTACAAGCCGATAACAGTACGTAATTCGTCAACCATATCGTTACAAACCTCCTTACCTCACAGGGCATCCATCTCCGGCTCTCCTGCCCCTACACCTCTCCTCAGAATGGCAAAGCCAAGCGCCTCCTTCGCACCCTCAACAACATCAGTCGCGCCATGCTACTTCACGCCCACCTACCCGCCATTTATTGGGCCAAAGCTCTCGCTACTGCGACGTACCTTCTCAATCGGCGCCCATGCTCCTCCGTTCATAACAACGTTCCCTATGCCCTTCTCTACCGCACGGCGCCTGACTACTCCCACCTTCGCGTTTTTGGGTGCCTCTGCTACCCAAATCTCACCGCCACAGCTTCCCACAAACTCGCTCTCCGCTCCACCGCCTGTATTCTCCTCGGCTATTCCATCTCTCACAAGGGATACCGATGCCTCGACCTTTCCACCTGACGGGTCCTTGTCTCTCGTCACGTCATTTTTGACGAGACATGTTTTCCCTTCGGTCTCCTTCATCCGAGATCCTCCTCTAGCGATCTCGACTTTCTCCTCACCAACACCGTGCCGATCAGGTCTTCCCCACTGCTCTCTCCATCGGCCCCCTCATCGGCCGCTGCTGAGGATCTACCCGTCACATATCCCACCACTACTCAGTCCGATGTCCCCACCATCGGACCCACCTTTATCGGCAGATACCGATCCTATTTATCCTTCAGCCGATACCGTTCCCTCTCCATCGAACACCCCACTTCCATCAGCTCCTCACTTTCCATCGGCTCCCCCCACCCTATCGGCTGATCCATCTCTATCGGACCGATCGGAATACTCGGCCCACCCGATCTCATCGGCTCAGGCCGATCTAATTCCTCCTTTTCCTCTTCTTTTCGGTCGCCGACTCGGAGCCGATGACGCCTCCACCCGATCAGTTCTTCCCATTACTCCCGCACCCCCATCGGCTCCAGTTCCCTCCACCTCTCACATGGTCACCCGCTCCCAAACCGGGTCTCTCTGACCCAATCCGCGCTACGGTCTCTCCGTCGTCCACAGCTCTATCTCGTCCATCCCGACAACTTCTCGCTCAGCCTTGGCCGACCCTCAGTGGTGCGCGACCATGGCTGACGAGTACAAGGCCCTAATGGACAACGAGATCTGGCGCCTCGTTCTCCGACCTCCCGGTGCCAACATTGTGACCGGTAAGTGGATTTTCAAACACAAATTCTACGCCGATGGCTCTCTTGCCCGTCACAAGGCTCGTTGGGTAGTCTGGGGTTTCTCCCAACGACCCGGTGTCGATTACGACGAGACCTTCAGTCCCGTTATCAAACCCGCCACCATCCGAGTCGTTCTCACCTTGGCTGCCTCTCGCTCCTGGCCGATCCATCAACTAGACGTGAAGAACGCCTTTCTTCACGGCCACCTGATGGAAACAGTCTACTGCCAGCAGCCCCCAGGCTTCGTCGACCCTTCTCGGCCCGACGACATCTGTCTCCTTCAACGCTCTCTCTACGGTCTCAAACAAGCCCCTCGTGCCTGGTACCAGCGCTTTGCTGCCTATCTTTGGCACATCGGCTTCGTGGCCTCTGTGTCCGATAGTTCCCTGTTCACTTTCCATATCGGCTCTGCCACTGCCTATCTACTTCTCTATGTCGATGACATTGTCCTCACAGCGTCTTCGACATCTCTCCTCGACCACATCATGGCCCGACTCCACTCTGAGTTCGTCATGATCGATCTTAGTCCTCTCCACCATTTCCTTGGCATCTCCATAACCCGTTCCATCTACGGGCTCTTCCTTTCCTAACGCTAGTACGCCATCGACCTCCTCCAGCGTGCGGGCATGGCTGACTGTCACCCCACGGCCACCCCAGTCGACACTCGAGCCAAACTCTCCGCCGCCGATGGCGCCCTCATTGCCGATCCCTCTCACTATCGGAGTCTTGCCGGGGCTCTCCAATACCTCACACTCACCCGACCCGACCTCACGTACACTGTCCAGCAAGTGTGCCTCTTCATGCACGCTCCGCGCGAACCTCACTTCGCGCTGCTCAAGCGCATTCTACGCTACGTGAAGGGCACCCTCTCCAGCGGGCTGCATCTCAGCTCCAGCCCCATCGACTCCCTCACCGCGTACTCCGACGCGGACTGGGCAGGCTGCTCTGACTCTCGACGCTCTACGTCCGGCTACTGCGTCTACCTCGGTGACACTCTCGTATCCTGGTCCTCAAAACGCCAGACTACAGTGTCCCGCTCCAGCGCTGAAGCCGAGTACCGCGCTGTCGCCCACGCCGTTGCCGAGTGCTGCTGGCTTCGCCAGCTTCTCCAGGAGCTCCGTGCACCCCTCTCCACTGCGACCGTCGTCTACTGTGATAATGTCAGTGCCGTCTATATGACCGCCAACCCGGTTCATCACCGACACACCAAACACATCGAGATCGATATTCATTTTGTTCGTGACAAGGTTGTATTAGGACAAATTTGGATGCTCCATGTATCATCGGCATATCAGTTTGCCGATATAATGACCAAAGGCCTGCCTACGCCTTTGTTCACCAGTTTTCGGTCCAGTCTCTGCGTCCGTTCCCCTCCCGCTACGACTGCGGGGGTGTTAGACAGACCACTGGCCTGGGCTGTATATATATAGACCCGACCCCCTTATATATGCTTGGGCGGGATTCATAGTCACTGTACACTTTCTACAGTTACTGTTGGGAGAAGGATCATTTAGCACTTGTTTATGAGTATATAATTCTCAATGATCATCTGAGAGGTTTGCCAAATGCAAACTTAACTCTTGTCCTTGATTTTTTTTTGAAGGCTAGTTATTGTCTCTGACTAAGGGATAATATCTTACACTATTTGAACTTTTGTACATCGTGACAGATCTTCTAATGACAAATCTTTATCGGAAACAAAAAATGATATAAACTTTGGTAGGAAATAGTTGCATATTTCTAAGTTTTACCTGTTGCAATGATAAAAACATTTTGTTGGAAATTGGCATGTGTTACATGGTTCTATTCTAACTATCACTTTGCACATAAATCAAGGAAACAATCGTGTTGGTGAAGGCTTAATTTGGAGAACACGCGTCCGAGTTGTGGTCGAAGCTGCACAAGGTATGCTGCAACGAAACGGCAGACACTGCTGATCTATCCTTTTCTTTTACTTGTCTTAGGTGCAGTGTGTATTCTAAAACTTTGACAGCACATTTACAAAACAACTAGTTAAACATTGCATGACAATGGCAGTGATAGATCTGTTGACAAAAGTGTAACGGTACAAATACTACTCTAGATAACAAACTATAGTCTTATAGAACAACAATAAAACATGCATGCGTGCACAATTCTTCTCACTATTTATTTGTTTTTTATGTATATGATGTGATATATGTAGGCCTGGATTATCTACATAAAGGTTGTAGTCTGTCAATTGTTCATCGGGATGTGAAGGCCAGTAACATTCTGTTAAGTCAAAACTTACAAGCTAAAATAACAGATTTTGGACTTTCCAAATCTTATCTTAGTGAGACGCAGACTCACATACCAGTCACTCCAGCCGGTACTGCAGGTTACCTGGATTCCGAGTAGTATGTATATTTTGTGTGCATTACATTTCTTAACTTACTTTTCATCCAATACCATATCTATCTTAATTTACCTTTTAAGCTATATGAGTTGGCCAAGTTAGGAAATCAATACTGATAAGGTTGTTTCATTAACAAATTGATAGGATGATGTTGTATGAACACTTACTAATTTAATCACCTAATGACCCCACTTAGGTCGACTAGCATTAGTCACTTTTTAGGTACTTGTACACTAGCAGGCTCACTGAAAGCAGTGATGTTTATAGCTTCGGTATTGTTCCACTAGAGATTGCCACAGGTGAATCTCCCATACTTTCGGGACTAGGGCATATCGTTCAACGTGTGAAAAATAAGATCGCTGCTGGTAACAATAGCTTGGTTGCCGATGCATGGCTAGGAGGTGCCTACGAGGTCAGCTCAATGTGGAAATTTGTGCGTTGTTGTGCACCAGCGATAGTGGTGCTCAACGGCCAACAATGGCTGCTGTGGTTGCACAGCTAAAGAGCCTAGCATTGGAGGAAACTCGTGCGGATGATACCTTCAGTGGAACCACAGCCACAGCGAGTGATAGCACAGTTTCCTCAGCCAATTTTGGTCCGTTAGCAAGATGAAGCTAGCTGCGGATGTTCCTGTCTTTGCTGCCTTGATGATGGTTCTCTGCTACAGGTGGTTTTTCAGAAACTATATGGCTTATAAAAAATACTTATGTATACATGCCCCTTTATGGATTGTGATGGATTGGTTTGTTCTTGTGTGGAAGCAAGAACAAGGCGCATATCTATGAGCCTGCGAACCTCTCTAGTACGTGTCCTGTGCAAAGTTTAACAAAGTGTTGAATGGGCAGCGCGTTTCCACAGTGTTTCGTTTGATCTCCTGTTGGCACGTGATTTAAATTAGAAATAAGCCTCCTTAATTAATTACAGATTAATTGCATATCTTGATTTTGGAATGTGCAATGTGATTCCTGACGAATGGAGTTATGACATTTCCTGCTGCAGTACGTGGTCTGTAGTTACAAACGCAGAGGAAAGATTGGCGCTAAGAGTGGTGCTTTGGGAACGAACTACAGTAAAATGGAGAGGGGGGGGGGGGGACCTCTTCACATCACATATATAGTACTAAATAATAATATTTTCAGACAATGTTTTAATCAGTAATTGAAGATAAATGACGACGATTCATAGACAAAGGAGTTGTAATCAAATTTGCTTACCAGAAAACAGAGGGGGAATGCCAAAATTATAAAACATTATCGGTATTGGCAAGATGCATCGTCTGACCTGTGTCAGCCTCAGTGTCCTCCTAAGGCAAAAGGATAATAAAAATGTCTCAATTTTCAACTTAAAAGGGGGATAATGAAATGAAATAAAAGGTGCATTCTCTCATGTTCATATATAGCAGTGTACCACGGTCTTCTTGCTAACTTTCCTCATTTCCTTTCTCTCCACATAGCGATAAGACTATTACTCAATTATTTGTCACCTTTGTGACCGAGCAAATGCAATCGAGTTAAAAAAAGAACGAAACTATGCAATGAAACATCTTTGCACTCTGCAAACATAAGGAAATAGGAAACTTAGTAGTCCGGTAGGCAATAAGTACTTCAACTGAAATTATTAGTTCGAATATAACTTTGCTTCAACCTCTAAATCCCAACTCAATGTATAAAGAGGAGTGTTATAATCTAGAAAAAAAAACACCAATAAAATGACAATCACATAATATATTCCTCAAAATATAGGACGGGTCACCAAAGAGCGGACAAAGTGGCAGAATGGCATGCTGCCTCCCGATTCGGCAACTCCATGTGTGCTCGTGCCCATGGAACATGTTGGGCCAATTATGTGGGTGCTACTTAGTGCTCACCTAGGCCAAGATGGATGCCTTCCCGCGCGAGTTTGGGCCAACGGGGCGCACACATGGTTAAACCGAGTGCTAAAAAAAATATTTTGGGCTCGGGGTTGCCTGTGCACCCCTTAGCAGCTTTCACTGTATAAGTTGGTGCTGCTCCATCTTTTAAAGCATGCAAATCACTAGACTGATATAAGAGAAAAATATATGGTGGAAATTATATCTTAAGTGGAAACCTGTAAACTTTTTCATATAAACCTCTGGTGTAACACCGAATATTACTTTTTCATATAAACTTATGGTATCGAATTTCTTTTTTATAAAAGATTTGTAAGATACCAATCCGCGGTAGGAGGGTTCTGTCGGTTTAGAGAAAGGCTTGAGTAGCATAGGATTGATACTGGTCTAAGTGGCAAAGAATGAATGGCATATGGCATCATACGTGAAGGTGATAGGGGCGTTAATGAAAAGGTGGTTAGTAGGTGGTCGTGGTGGATGCGGCAAGTGCCACAAGAGATAGTAAGGATAACACCATAGAGACATCAAAAACTATAAAAAGATAATGGATAAGGTAGTAGGAAGTGGATGGCATAGTTCATGGACTCACTGAGGCAGAGGGGGTGTGAGGTGGACGATGCTCCTATTAGACCTTAACTTCATGGAGTGAAAAAACATATAAAGAAAGGAACGGATGGATATGTTGATGGTTCGATTTATATCCAACGATTAGGAATTCGATAATATGAAAGCACTAAAACATTCCAATATTACATGGGTGGATAGTTCCAAATCGTAATTTGGGATTTCTCTTAGGAAATCTAGCAAGTAGCAACACCATCTTCCCCGCCTCGATCTGCACCACACAAGTTAGATCGAAATTAAGCTTTCCTATCCCTGTCCCCTGTATACGGTAATCGGGGTTTCATGCAGAAATAATACAAGTCCACTTCCACTCTTCATCTGCACCGTGCAAGTGAACCGGACGGTTATCGCTTACGTACCTGGCTTATAGGCTTGGTGAATTAAACACAGATCCTTGGGTGATCTCCACTCATCGGCGCACCGCCCCACCAGCTTTTGGGCCTCGACGACATCCAGCAGGGACGTCTCCTCCGCCTGCTGGCAGTATTGCTGTGCTGCAGCTTCCCCCTGCATTCATCCCGATCGTCGATTGCCCTTTAAGCCGCCGAAGCTTTTCCGTACATTTGGCCGGCGGTTTGCTGGGTTGGCAGAAGCCGACCAAGTAATCTGTCGACCAAGCTCATGCGCCTCCCTCCACTTTCTCTCGCCTTTCGGTGCAGCACCACTAAAGCCCCCGTAATCTCGCCGGAGAAAGCCAAGCCTCGGGAGGAAACTTCGGAAAGAAAGACTACTGGTTGGTCTGATTGTTCCCCTGGCGGTGCCCCTGATCAGAGATCCTTGGCCCTAAAAAAATGCATGTGCAGTGCAGTCGCATCTGAGGAGAAGAAACCTGTAGTTTCGCTCGACGAACAGGGGTGTCACCTGTCCGTTGTCAGGGTTAGCAGTCCCTATACAGTTCAACCTATCGGTCTTTTTTTATAAGCGGTTCAAGCCAAACGTTATTACTGAATCCAGAATTTCCAGAAAAAATGGTGATTACGGTGGATGGAGTGGTGCAATAATAGAGTTTCACGCAAACGTTAAACGGAAAATGGATAAAGTATATGTAGTTCAATTGGTTAGGTTTCATATAATGAAAACATCCAATTTAAATTCTATATTTGATATGGTTATTATTTTAGTGATAGACGATCTACCTATGACAGATACCTATAGTATCTTCGTTAATCTCAAAATAGTCATATACCTAGCTTTTAAATGTGCTTAGGGTGTACATATATATTTATAGGAGTGAGAGTGTACGTACTAAGAGCACATATGTTTGTCTTGTGTTTAGTAAAGAAAGAAAGAAAAAGTTAAACGGGAAATGGGAATATTTCCATGCAGATTTGTTTCGAAATCGCCCACCTTGTTTCGGCTCGTTTAATCAAATGCTAAATTGCTCGGCCTACGTACTTATTGGCTAAATTCTATCGAGCTTATTGGACTACGAGGAGTTGGGTCCGTGGCCTAGATGTCATATACTAGCCAGCAAAATGCGGTTGATTGGGCTAGGTTTTCAGATTGATGGCTTTAGCGCAAGTAAGCCTGCCTCAAATGGATCGCTACCAGTGGTTGTGACGTGTTTTGGTAGGCGAAATGGCCATAAATACGTGGACGAGGCGCGAGGCTGGTTTAGCAAGCGGATCAGTGCGAGATTTCTGTCGACTGAGGCCTGTTTGGCTGGAGTTTAGCTTCAGCTCTGTAGTATAACCAAACAATTTTAGCTTTTAACTAAATAGGAAATGGAATAAGTTGAAGTGATATAAAAAAAATAAACTAAAGATGATGTAGGACAGAGCTGCTCTATAACTCAACTAGACTTCAGAAATCAAAACTTAAATAAAAACCATAGAAGCTATTAGTAAGCATCCACCCATGCTTGAAAAATACTTTCATCACCAATCTTCTCTAGAATGTGACAGCCCACCTTAGCCGCTCCCTTTTAAGCAAAGCTTTAAAGCGAATCCACTGAGTTACCCTAAAAATTACATGCATAAAAGAATTTATTTGTGTCTTATCAAATATGAAGTCTTTCCTTGTTAACCATGTATATGGTCCAAACTAGAGCACTAGCCTCAACCAAAATTTGAGGTCTTATTGGAGTTAACCGAACTAAGCCCATAGTGGTTTAAGATCAAAAGAAACCGATATAAACATTCAAATGAACTTAGCAAGTTGGCGATGTTGGATTATTTTATTGTTATTTTAAAACAATATTTTTCACTACCTCACCACAATTGATCTAATCTTTAAATATATTTATAGGGGTAGGATATAAATGTGTATTTAAGGGATGAGTATACACGTTTTATAAGCGCTCGAGTTTATACTCTATTTTGAAAAGAAAAAAAAAACAGTTGACGGCATAGATTGTCAACGAAGAAGGAAAGCTTTCATTGTAGACACCAAGGATCCGTATATCCCAGTCCACCACTTCGAATTTTGGCTTTGAAACATCCGTTCTGCCGGTGCCCAAAATGAGCCGTCCGGCTCGATTGGTCTCAAGAGCAAACCGTGCATATGTGTAGTCTAGCACACTGAAAGCAAGTGGAATCTATAGACTATTTGAAAGAAAAGACAAGGTGAATAATATAAGGTTCGAGAGTTCCTTGCAGCGGTGTAATCGTTCTATACCTGAACGAAAGTTGTGCACTCTCCATTTGGCTAAACTCAACGTACGTGCTGCATATCAATATTAACTCCGTATCTATAAATTCAAATTTCATCAATATTAAATCATGAAAATGCCATGTGATTGAGATTCCAAACTAAGAACAACTCGACATTTACTACTTCCAACTTTTACAATTATTACATCACAAAAGAACTAATTAAGATTCCACAAAGTATAACTCAATAGATCAGTATATCTGACTGCTGTGAGCGTAAGCGTGTATTTGATTGAAGATATAGGATTGGTCATTTTTTAGGGTGTTTGATTTGGGGACACGTGAAATGAGATGATAAAAAAAAATTCTTTTGGGATTCAGGTTGGCTTCATTGACCAATTCAACTCACTTAATTTTTATTGATATATGGATCACACCATCACTCCCTAAAAAACATGACCATTTCATCACTCATACCAAATAGAATGGATAGATGGTAACATCTCATAAAAAACAGAGATAGATCTAGCTCATTCTATTTCATCCCTAAACCAAACGCAACTAAGTGTGCAGATAACAGAAGGGATAGACCGGAATAGCAGTACACACATGTAATGGTGAAAGAGACATTGACAGAGGAGAGGCGATGGAAAGGGCCATTGGAGAGGGCGATTAAGAAGGCACATGCCTAGGCCTCAGATCCACCACTAGATTTTACCACAGCTCTGCCTCATCCTCAATCCTCTTTCCTCTCTCCCTCTCAGCTCTCCCTCTCTCTCGTTGCTGCTCTGCCTCTTCTCCTCCAATATTGTGTAGCTCTATTCCCTAGCTGTGCCCACCCTCCTAATGAGCCAGTGTGAGGTTGCATTGGCGACACGCGGAGTAGCTAGCCTAGCCCTAGATCCTATAGCAGGGATGATGGATTCATCAGCTATGAGGATAGATCCAGTAACAGGGAGGCTAGACCAGTCCCTACCATTAGGCATGGAGGTCAACGATGTGGTCCACCCCCTTCCATCAACAGTTTGCTTCTCCTCCCCCCTTCCCATTCCCTGATGATTGTTGATTCGGGCAGTGCCCTTTTCTGCTCACTCGTAGTGCTAGAGCTCACTAGGGAGGAGGCCTAGATGCCAACGCTGTAACCTCCCCTTCTTCTCCTGTCATCGTTGACAACGGGGACACCAGATTTGGTGGCAGTTGCTTGTGAGAGCACCGAATCAAGTGGCGTCTAGCCTCAGTAGTGTCAGCATGGCAACAATAACCAGCTTAGCGCACGGCCTCTTCTTATCGATCTGTTGCTTCTAGTCTCTCTTCTCAATGTTGTTGTATGGCTGATTCTCTTGATGTTTTGTCTAGAATGCTTGATGCCATGTTATTAGGGATTTGGATCATGATTTAAAAAATTTTATTTTCTTATGCTCCAAAAAATATTTTAACGGCGTGGTTTTTCATAGGTAGTGTGACTGCCTATGACAATCGGCCTTTGGTTGTTGACTGCTTTATGAAAGGGATTTTAAAAAAAAACTAGGGTATAGAAGAGATTTACTAAATTTTGAGGCATATATAATAGATCGGTTCATTTTGAGGGTCAAATCTCCTTGCACTGCAAAGGTCAAGCTAATGCATGCAACTGTCACACGTGTACAAACCAGCGCTTCTACATAATATGCTATTCATTTTATTTAAAATAATTTCTTTTAATAGATATTATTAGTAAAAAAACAGTGTTGAAGTTGCTCATATCTAAAAAAACCTAGTCATTCATCCGTCCTCTTTCTCCCACTGTCTGCTGCATATCTAGCTTTTTATCCTTAATTTACTCTCCTAACCCATTACCAATCTTATGTATCTAGCCTATATGTTAATCTACTCTCCTAACACATTTCTAATCTTATAGGCGTATTTAAATCTTATGATCCTCACCCATTAAAATCTATGGACATGTTACTAATTTATAGAAAGAGGAGTATTAGTTACTACTTACTACGTCGAATATTATAACTTATGGACAATGCATGATGAACATTAAACAATTTTGAGTCTAAAGGGTTTAGAGTAAGTAAAACTAAGACTGAATATTTAAGAAGTGACTTTGACATCATCATATACGAGGAGAGATATGAGTTTAATAGACCAAATATTGTCTAAGAAGAATATCTTTTGATATCTAAGATCGATGTTATAAATGGATGGGGATATTGATGCGGACATTATCCATAAAATCAAAGTGGGTTAGTTGAAGTGACGTCAAGCATCTGCCATCTTCTGTGATAAGAAAGCATCGTAGAAACTAAAAGCCAAGTTTTATACAACGTCAATTAGACCTGCTATGCTATATAGAGTAAAATATTAGCCTATAAAAAGATATCATGTTCAATAGCTAAATGTTATAGAAATATGTATGTTATGCTGAATTTATAGACATACAAGTATGGATTAAGTCTGGAATAAAGGTATACATGATCAACTAGACATAACATAAATTGTAGAAAGGTTTGTCCAACATCAGTTAAGATGGTTTGGCTATATCTAAAGAAAACCCCAAAGACGCTATTATACTATAGGATCCTACATCAAAATAATAATGTGAAGAGAGATAAAGAAGATCAAAATTAACATGAGGAAAGTTGTAACTTAAATCTGTACTTAAATAGTAATGCTTGGAAATCTGTTATTAATATATTTGAACCATGATTAGAGGCTCTTGGTAGATCCTACTTTAACTTGTTTAGGATAAAAAGTCTGTTTTTGTTGTTGTTGTTATAGTAATAAAAAATTTGATGCTCCATTTTGTTGAGATCTAATTTTGTGCTTGCCAATTCACCACACTTGACTTTGGTTGTTCTTGTACGGTTATCTCTTCTACTTAAAAAGTGCAATGGTCCATCCTCCCCATCCCCTCCTCCGTTCATGCATGCAGTGTGCAGTCACCTACTCAAAAAAATCAGAAAAAGGAAACAATCATATCGATGCGAAAAATCAACAATAAATCAACAATAATATTAGGCTGTATATTAGATGTAAAACTCAATAGTGACATAACAGTTTAAACTCTTGATGTGAGAGAATATGTCACTATTGTAGAGTTATATGTACATTCCGTACTCAGATCATGCGGAGGAGGGGTAGGGCTATAAAAAAAATCTAATCTATTACAACTAAATCATCATATTTTACCTATAAAAAATATCTAAAATTCTCAGAATTTATATTGATATTCCTTTCTTGTATTATAAATTAAAGCGTGGAATATTATCTAGTTAAATAAAAAATAGAATCCTCCCAATCAAACATACTGACTGATGTGTAGTTATAATTTGGACATTTTGTTAACCAATGACGTTTTTAGGAGTACCAACATTCTTTTGTAGTATTATTCTCTTCAAGTACATCCAAAACACGCTCCCTTTAAACAGACGACAAAGAGACTAAGGCCAGCAATAAATCTGCTATCATTATGAAATTCCTATTTCAAATGCACATGTATGTTCATAATTATTATAGATACTGATATTTAAATTTTAGTAGGTAAAGTCATACATCTATACTTCCACCACACATCTCGTGTTATAGTCATATTTTACTAATGTATTATCATGAATATTTTTTAGAGGGGCATTTTAATGGAAGTTAGAATAGGCCATATTAGTTACACATAACTACACAACCAAGAAAAAGCACTTGGAAATAAAAATAAATAAATATTATCTATTTGTATTATTTTCAAACACCAAAGGTACGTGTACTTGTAGATATCTTCATAAAACGTACTTATAGATTGAACTTTTTGATACGTGCATGCTTTAAAAAGTCAAAAATTTCTGTCTGTCATGCCCTTGGATGAAAGCCCGGTTCTCTTCGATTACTTATCCAATTACTTAATTTAAACAAAGTTCATTCTTTCTTGCATAAATATCAAACAATAAATTGTTCAAACATAAACATAAAATAAATTTGTATTTCATAAAAATTATAAAATTACATGTAAAGTATTGAAATTTAGACAAAAAATAAAGTAAAATCATATACAGTCGCAAAATTTACTATCAGTAATGTAATGTGTAATTTTAGGTGACTAAAAAATAAAAAAATTCAAACCCCAGAAATCTAGCAAATACATTTACCCTAGTTCAAAAAGGCAAAGATTGGTATGCACTTTGTAGAGTCTATATGGGTATTTTTTGGTATTTTGAAGTCTCAACTAGTAGCTAACCAATTTTGACTGGCTTATTTCATTGAAATAAATCGTTAGTAGTTGTAGGTATAAATCTAGGCATGCCACTTGGATGCAACATTCATGGCTCGTGCAATAATTGTCCCTCGAACAGAGGCGTCTACCACGTCGAAATCTAGTTTCGGTGTTGTTCTTAAAACGCCTCTGCGCGTAGTCTATCTGATGTCCAACATCTTGCCGGCCTCCTGCTCCTCCCGTCCTACCATCCCTGGCACCCCCTGACCATTAGCGTCCCTTCCCAGAAGACAAAAGTGTCATGGTGTCGCATACCGAGTTTACCGTCCTCCCCGTTATGTATGATGTGATGTGAGTGTCATGGGCTTCTTTAAAGAGGATAATACTAATAATCTCTGTCCTCAGTACTGGCTCAAGATTATGCCGATCGACCTGAGCTGAGTACAACGTTGGACCATAAAGTAAATTACTGGGTTTTTAATGGAAAAATGACTCTCCTTGCCCATATTTCGGCTTCACATCATACGCGCGCAAGATTACCGATAGCCGATAAAAGCTAACAAAAATACAATCTTAAGTTGGTGCACCCCATACTATCTTGATATCAATCGAAAGAAACTCATAGCAAATCAAGGCACACGTGAAATTAAACATCACCTCATTCACTAATCGGCACCGTCCGTCTCCACGCGCACACAGCGGAATTGCCCGGCAGGCTGGCCGGCGGCTGAGCAGACGCAGCGCCGTCCGGTGCCAGCAGACCCGTCGTCCTCCTCGCCGGCGTTCACGACTGTCATGTCTAACTTCTTCTCCGTCGTCTCGTCGTCGTCGCCGGCTCATGCTTGGACGGCGGCTGCATGAGCTTGAGCTTCTGCTTGTGCTGGCGATCAGTAGTAGCCATTGGTTGCCGCCTCCTAATGGCTGGCCTGTAGGCTCTCTCTGGTCTGGTGGTAGTGGAATATGTGGAGCTGGAAGAGCGGTGCGGTTCACTGAGAATGCGACATGTGGTTGCCACGTGCATGATTACGTAGCGTGCATGTGCCTCTTCGTTTGGACCACGTGGCAGCATCACAGAGAAACAAAGACAGTAATGGACTAGCTGATGAATGTTGTTGAGCTGTAACCTGTGCAGGAAATGTTTGAGCTGTAACGCCGATCGTACGATTAAACGAGGTTTCTGTACGAAGAAGCTAAGGGCCCCCGACTCCCTACATTTCTAACGAAAAAATATTTTTTTAATCTAAAATAAAGTGATCTAATAATACAATTTCAATTTTAATTAACCTAAAGGGTAATAACCCCAATGACAGCAGCATGATGCCAATTTTTTTTTTTAAAGTTCGGTATCTTGCGTATTTTTATTATCGGCATTCTCAGGATGTTACTGATATATTTGATCCGCATCTAGCCCTAACTCCAGGATGTTTCGAAACTAGAGATATCAGACAAAAACTAGATATCTTAACGGTACAAGATTACAAGGTTATTAACCATCTTCTGCAATAAATCATGTTGGTCCAGCATATAAGGACCTTTTTCTATGACAACTTGTGTACAAATCACCACAATTCTGATGACGTATATTGCAGCTACAAGCTTAATACAAACGGATACATTTGCAAACCGATCAAAAATTAGCATTACAACTTCTCTTGCTGATACCAATCCATCGCTGTATAGAGCAAAAAACCCCTCTCAAAAAGTCCATGCTGCAGCCAAAACTAAAACGCCGGTACCAAAAAAAAAAGTGCCTCTCCGCCAGCATTAAGAATCAAACGATTAGTCCTCCATAGGCACTTCTGGGATATTCCACCTGTCTTCCTCAATTGGTTTCGTGATCACAGAAACCGGGGAGCTTAAGAACAGTGTTAAGGAAACAACTGCACACTTAGAAACCAGCATTTCCAAATAAGCTTGAGTGTTAGCACACTTAGTATGCTTTCGTCAACTGAATATACTCCCTCTGTTCTAAATTACTTTTCGTTTAGATTTGTCCCAAATCAAGCATTTATATCTTTCACCATCAATTTCTACAAATTTTATATAGTTTAACATCATAAGATTTTATTATATTTATGTTTTAAAATTTATAATAAGAAATACTTTCATAACATATAATTCATACATTGTTAAACTATACAAATTTCTAAAATTAATGGTCAAAGATATAAATGTTTGATTTAGTACAAACCTAAAACGACAAGTAATTTGAAACGGAAGGAGTAACGAGTATGCAAAAAAATTAAGAATCTGAACGCACTTTAAGGATATATATCAACATGTTTGTGTCCTTTTCACCCCTGTTGCAGCCCATCTGAAGTTCCCTACGAACTTCTGGAGTAACCTTTATAGAGAGCAAACAAAGGTTCAAGGAGTGATTCATGGCTGTCATCACATTAATTCGACAGACAACACCAAGTGAATCATGCATGCATATGATCGATGAAATGAAAAGTATGTACCAAGTAGTGCTTCTGGCGATCCAACAAGTGCGCAAGTTTCTCCTTATCCTTTTTCTCTAATTCATTCTTGTATCTGTTATAAATTTAGTAACACTAACATGAACACACCAGCAAAAGGTCAGGAAAGACAGCTACAAGGAAACACCGTCACTATGGTACCATCAGGCCTTTGAGCCACATTGCAGAGGTGAAATTACGTATCAATAATCATAATAGTGTAACCAAGAAATATGAAAAAAGTTAAATAGTACTTGCTATAAATTTGCTGCATGGCATAATCAAAAGAGTAATGCCTCTAGAAAACGCTCTGAATAAATTTGCTTCGTATACATCTATCACTTACCTTTCCACAAAGGCAAGCAGTGATTGATGCCATATAACAGGCATGGCCCTCTCCTCGTCAATAAACCACATGAAATGAGCAAAAACTGCATCAACCACACGATACGGCAAAGCATACTTCTTATCAAGAAATAGCTTAATAAAGTAGCTGCAAGAGAGAGAATAGCTTACAACATGCTGCAAAAAACAAGGTACCATAAAAACGTATGGACAATCACAACTATACACAATAAGAAATAGACTAATCCACAATGTGCTAGAGCACTGACGTATGCGTACGATGCATCTGGCTGGCAGATACCATGAACCTATGCTGCTAAGCAGGACACTATGCGTGAAAGCTACATAACCAGCTGATTCTAAGTCCAGAAGTGGGGGCTGCTCATCACAGGACACACACTTATGGTAGACTAATTTTACCACAGTTCACATGTAGCAGAAATCAACCAGGAATTGTGATGCATGATGATGGCTTATAGGAACCTTCAGCCAAAAGAAATGAAGGTAACAGTAACATGATTTTGCACATCATCTAAAAGCTAATCAGCTATAACCAATATATGAAGGTAACAATATATTCTTGCATACAAAAAATAGATTGACATTCAACTAGTATCATTTACTGGACCAAAAAGATAATGTTATGTGAAAAGAAAATGTTTGACCAAACACTGTAAAATTACAACTAGATGGATAAATAGACTGAACTTAAAGGTGTCACGCTTACCTAGTAGTGCCACAGTATTCCATCTCTGCTAGTTTCATTAAAGATGCACTGCATCAAAAAGTAAAGTAAAGATAAGCAACCCAGAAAGCATCTTACAACCTGTATCATGTACAATATTCAACTTACCTTGCATGGAGGGGAGGAATGGAGACTTTCGAAATGATACTACCAATAATGACTGCTTCCCGCAGAGTGCAATTCCTTTCCTGCAGTCATAATATAAGCTCACTGAGAATCAGAAAAATGGAATCAAGTTGGATGTGTGTAACTGCAAGTATGAAATCAATCTAAAATAAAACAAAAACCTTTAGGCAATGTGACTAATGAACATTAAAGCACACCCAGTAGAAAAGATATACCAAAAGGAAATACTTGCTGTTCTATAGCTTTTGACTAACCGATCACTACTATAGATAATTTGAAAGTCTACTGGAATGTTCAGAACATAAATTAATTGGGTAAGAAATACCAACCATGTACTATACAAAAGAAAAGTAAATATGAGATACCAACAGCAGATAGGCAGATAGCACACTGCAGCAGGAATGATTATACGACAAGTTATATGCTTTTTGTTATTTTAAATATACCTACCTGACATAGTGGCAACAATATTCCCTTGAAAAACGCTGCAGGTTTATATAGGCATTTTTTCAGAGACTGATACAGTGCAAAATGAAGCCTCTTGTTCTTCCTTATGTCATTACGAACACGTGGAAGTAAAATAGCTTCATAGAATTGCACAGCATTCTTCGCATTCATGTTTGAAGAGAAGAGACGTGTTGCTTGATATACTGCATTAGGAGACCAATTTTCAGGCTGAGTCAGCTGCAGAACATCTGCCCAGCATTCCAATGATGGGATACGCTTAAACGCCTTAGGAATTTTCCCACTTGTGTATCGGCTCAAGAACTCTCCAACCCTGTTTATAGAAAATTCAATACTCAGTAAAAACATGGAAAACTAATTCTTTTTAAATGAAACAGGAAGAAGGCAGATGCATGTACCCTTTATAAAGTTCAACAATGCTGCTGTCCAACTTCACAGGAGCCTGTCCTTCTAAAAGACATATACAAATAACATGAATCCCATGTGTAATCAATTTACTTCTTTTATTTAAGAAATCACTCATGCATTTCATTCAAATGTGTACCAAAACAGCTCCAAACCAATTAGTAACTGGCTGAATGGACATTTCTGTAGACCAGTGTTCAATAGCAGGATGTAGCGGCACTAGGCTGAATGGACATTATTGTGGACCACTGTTTAATAGCAGGCTATATATGTGCGATGTTCAAGTACACATTCAAATTGTGAATTTTATTTGAATTTTATGGATCATATTCTAGTTCAAGAAATGAAAAATTCTGTTTTACTACTCCTAAGACATCTATTTGTACATAGACCTCACATCATAAAGATTTAAAGCTTCAAATTTATTTTACTTATTCTAACAAATCAGCTATACTGAAGAACAATCATTGTCGTTACTTAAATTTTGGACTTTATATGTATTATGTCACAGGAGTATTCTTGATTTCTTTATTTATTGGCATGATGGATAAACTTTTACAATCAGAATGGATAGAATTAACATGCCGCAATAGGATAGGACCCTGCTGTAGTAGCCTCCACAATAGCTCTCGCTATTCAGTATAGCTTTCTTTTGTTGACTGAGTTAAAATATTATATGTCGAATGGACAGTTCAGAATGTCATTTTTATCCGAAGATATCAATTTGTACATTGACCTCAAATAATATAGATTTAAAGCTTCAACTTCATTTTACTTATTCTGACAAATCAGCTATAGCTTCCGCTATTTGCATACAGCTTTTATGCCGCAGCTTATTCTGATTTAAAACAACTAGTGCCCCAAGAATAAAAGAAACAGCTATCGGTGATCACCTGTTGAAATCTCGGCATCCTTTTGTCTGATTTTCTCGAGAATGATATCACCAAGTGTGCGCTTCGAGCTGTCCTTTGACATGAAAGCGGCGAGAGCCTTCTCGTCCTCCTCGTCAATCTCCGGCTACCCACAAACAGAAAAATATCAGCAAAAACTCATCAATCACACGGGGGCAGACAACGGAAAAGCGGGTGTTTTTTTTTACCACGCCGCCGTCGTATTCGCTCTGCGCGTCAAAGCCATCGAACTCGTCGACGTCGTCTTCCTCGTCGTCCTCCTCGCCATCCTTATTGGGGACGGGGAAGGAGAAGGACTCAAACGACGGGGCGGCGGCGGCGGCGGCAGGGGGGCGCTGGTCGGCGAGGGACTCCTCCTGCTGCTGGCTGAGCGCCTCGCGGAGGATCTTGGCGCTGAGGGAGGAAGGTATGGAGGCCTCCTCCTCCGCCTGGTGCTTCTTGGAGGCCCCCGAGCGGCGGCGCTTCGCCAAGTCGGCGTCGGCGCCGAGGGGGAGCCGCCGCTGCCTCGGCTGCTGGTCGGAGGAGGCGGACTTGCGCTTCTTCCCGGCCATAGACACCGACGGAGGGCTCGGGGTTGAAGGATGTGATGCAGGCGAGGACGAGAAGAACCGACTTGGGGTTTGGTGGAGGCACGAGGCGGCGCCGGCGGCGGTAGGAGGGAGGAGGCGAGGCCGCGCGGGGAAACTGGGTTAGGGTTTTGCGGGTGAGAAATGGGTTTGGTATTAATACAAATGGGCTGGACCGTGTATGTTGGAAATGGGCCGAGCTGGATTGCCAGATTTTAGAGGGCTCTTTGTTTGGGAAATTTCTTACCATTTACCACCCTACAAAATGACACGTTATGACACTTTTAGATTTGTGCAAATGTTGTTGTCACCGGTGAGATGAAAGTTAGTTTTTTTACCACTTTCGTTTAGCCAGCATGGTTCCTCTTTGGAGCCCACACGTTAGGCGCTAGCCAGACTTCCTCAGCTATGACCATTGTCGATGCTACTAGTTTGCCACATGCTCCTCTTCCACTCCTTGTCGTTGCTAACCCTACCATCATGTCATTCTCAAGGATGTACTCTCTCATTGGTTAGCTCACCTACTCACTATCGTTAGGAATGGGCACCATTGTTTGCCACAAGAGAGAGGGCGTTGGTAGTGTCATGTTTGTTGAGATCAAGATGGATGTCGACTTTTAGGGAGCTCAACCCCAATGACTTAGCTTGGCCCACTTAGGACATCACGAGGGACGAGCCACTAACATCGGTGTTTGTTAGCGGGTGATGGAGTTTGTGGATGACGGAGTGGTTGTCGGTGAACCTTTCTCTTCTTCACAGCTGTAATGAGTCACTAGAAGTGCCTCCTCGTCCTCGTCATCGCAAATGTTGGGAAGGTGGCACCTTCCACCTTCGTTGCAATTGCAACACATGAGTGGGTCTTCTTCCGCCGTACCAGCGGCTTCAATGGCAAGCCGATGTTCACCTGCCTCGCATTGGATGCAATAATAGGATGGCCCGATGACGATGAGCTGGCACTGGTGTTGCTAGAGATGATATCCACATTAGTAGTATCCATCAGCTTGAGTAGAAGGGGGTTAGATGGGTAGAGCGAGTCGGTATCTAAGACCGATGAGAGAGATCTTGGGCCCTTCCTCCTCTTCCCCTCTATCTCACTATTGCTCCAGTAGGAACACCCGTAATGCGCTAAGAAGAATCACGTGTCGCAAGGTTATAGAGAAGATGAAATCATTGAAGTTGACTTATGGGGTTCACAAAGGCAAAACTATCATTTCACCCTACATTTCACACTAGCTAGTCTCGTTAGCGCGACTCATTGCAAACATGATAAATAAGTAAAGAAGCATCTCTCCAGTGAAAAAAAAGTAGAAACATTTGTTTAAAAAGTAACCACTTAACTTCCTTTCTTTCTTTATACTAACGAGTGAATAGATTACTTTCAAAAAAAACAAGGGAATACATTGTGATCAAATTTTCATTCTTTCATGTATGCCCTACTCCTAATTAATGAATTAATATGCTTAAGAATGTTGTTGGCCTTCTATAAAAAAAATTGTATGAAATATTACCGTAGGAACTTTTTTTAATAGTGTTTATGGATTTATCTCTTATCGACCTTTGCTTGTTGAGTACCGGAGTGTAAGAAGGATACTCATAGGTTCATAGGTAGGTATGTACATAAAGTATTTTAAAAATTGCTATCAATAAACATCTAATTTTTAATGTTTTGTCATCGACAAATACACATTTAAGAAATACCATTATACAAACAAATTTATCTTTAAAAATGCCATTAAAAAAGATAATTTTGCCATCAGTCAACATTGTTGAAATCTCCAAATCGTTGTCTTCCCTTTTCTCTTGGTTTGGGCTGTAATCATGTTCATCCTCGTTGCCAACAAACTCTAGGACATCATCCACCTCTTCTCCAGCGTCGAGGGAGTGGTAAAGGATTCACATTTAGCTTCACACCAGTTGATCACCTCCTTCACAGAAAAGGACCTTGTTGGCTACAATCACCTCCAATCTCCCTAGGGATGTGACCGATGGTTGCCATTCCACTATCTATTTCAGTAAGGAAATCATCTCGGAGAAGGACGACAACATCTTTATGGTGGTCTTGGCTAGGGGAAATCTTAGATTTGATCTGTAGTGGTGAATTTGTCATCAGAGCTCATGAACACCAGTGGTCGATCTGTTGGCAGTACACACGAACCCTAGAAGCAGTGAAATTAGGGATTAGAATGCGAACGGGTGCAACGGTGGAGGAAGTGGGGGGTTTTCTCACTTACCCCAATTATATTTACAAGTGCACCACATTAGATGTGATGTCACGTGCCTTTTACATTTGGTAATGGTTCAATTTCAAATTAGGATTTTGGGAGTATGCTCTTTAAGAACTGTTAGTTGGTCATGGCAACGCTCATGATGCATGCAGGTACTACTTGGTCAAAACTCGATAAAAATTACAATACGCCCCATGATGGGTTGATTGTCGATTACCATATTAAGTAGAATTGGGTATCATTATGATATTTCATTTTAGATTAGGGTTTTGAGGATATGTTGGTCACCGCTTAAGACAAGATGCACATACCACTTGGCCAAGTCCAATCTGAAATGTGGTGTACCCTAAGATGGGTCAATTGCCAGTCATTATTTAAATGGTGATTCGGACACCTCTCAACTAAAATAATTTCACTGCTATGGGTAGATCTTCAGTCAAGATTGATCAAAATTTTAAAGGGACTCGAGCTTGAACCACTAACGGTTGAAGCACTCGGGCGATGATCCACTTGGACTAAGGCTGGAACTAGTTCAACAGGAGGAAAAGGTGGTTCAAGTGCGAAGGACTCGGTACTATTATATGGGACATGACCCTGAGTATAATCATGGAAGGCTTACCTGACTAGATAGAAATGAGGTAAGCCGAACCAGCTATTTGGAGATCAAGTAGAACTCAGCTAGTGTTAAGACGTGTAGCTCAAGGCATAGGATAAAGTACTATCCAGATACCCTAGATATCTTACTATAAATAGATTAGGAAAACCAGTTGTATTCAACTAGCTTGCCAATCATGTAACCCTACCCCTTAACCTATATAAGATGAGCATTGGTCTTGACATCGGGACAAGAAGCCCACAATAGATAATACACAACAACCAAAGACATAAGTAATACAATCAATAGTAGTAGGATATTACCTCTCATCAAGAGCCTGAACCTATCTAAATCTCTTTGTCTTGTGTCGCCATCGAGCTCTCGACTCACTGCATAACCCTGTTTTCATTATTGCCGGTAACAAACACTGACAAATTTGTTCATGAGTATGTGTAGCTTCTTCTTCAATTGATATTGTATGGTTACTTGGTGTAGTAGTGGTATTGATTGGGCAATAGATCCTAGTTGTCTCTCTCTTTCGACACAGCGATATGCTTTAAGCTATAATAATGCAAGTCAAGTAGGAACTTTGCCTAATGAAAATAATATGATTTGAAATACAAGCCAAGCTTGTGCAGTAAAAAAGTTATGTGCCTATGGTCTTCACTGATTTTTATCATCATACCAGTGAGGGAAAAGCAGTCAGTGGCACATACAAATCCAGAGTTCCCCATGCCTTCGAAAAGTGTTGCACCTCCTCCTGATCCATCTCATAAGATTTGGTTGCATATTTGGATCAAATCCAGTGGTAAGCTGTGCTATCCTCAGATCTGGTTTGAGCTTCCCTTCCCCTTCACTTTGTTTGTGTCCATGTTGATAGCCTAGTCACCATGGCTTTCTTCCTTGCTACTATTACCATTGATGTTTGCTCTGTTAGTGTGACTGTCATCATTTCAATTTTAGTTTTGCCTAGCTCCCTGCTCATTATTCATCCTCTTTGCTTGGGTGTCTTTGGCCACGATTCACCGCCCTTTCCACCTTTGGGGCTTTCTTTGAGAGCATTGAATCGGCCATCAAATTGATAAAGAGTGACATTTGATGGCTTGATGCAGGTGATCTATGGTTGCAAAGTTTAGTGGGCCTATCCCCTCTAAGGCTTCCTCCCCCCAAAGGACATCAGCAACAAACAGGGCCAACCCTAAGGCAGTATAGTCAAGGTGACCACCTTGGGCCCTCACAAGGTAGGGGCCCCAAGCCCATACGTGCAGCCCCATATGTAGGAGTATATATCAAGCCCAATTTGATATGCACGATAAGGCTCAAGGCCATGTTGGACCAGTATTATTACTACCAAAGGAAGTCAGGGTTCACGGCCACCCACACACATTCACCATCATCCGTTCCTCTTCTATTCCCTAGGCTTCATTCACTCTATCCTTTCCATAGACAAGCACCAGTGATGCCGCCCCTACTATCTCTTCACTTCATCTACCAAGATCAATGGAGGGATAAAGTCTGATTTTATTGATCTCCAACCACCTCATCTTCAATTTACATTGGCTCTACTCTAAATCACCTCACATGTCATTGCATCCATGGTATGTTTTTTGAATTCTTTCCCTGGTTTGATATTAAATACCATTGCAACCGGCCGTCCAAGAGGACCAAGAGTTAAAATCTGGTTGCTAGTTTGTTTTCCTCTCTAGAGATAAAATCTTGTTGCCTTGCTTGTAGTTTGTTTTCCTCTCTTCCAAAAGATATGGTTCAGAGCTAAGAGAGTGATAAAGGTTCAGATTGGTGATTCTTGCTGACAGTAGGCTGCTCATGGTATGATTTTCTTTGCTATAATACATATAGAACTAAGATATATTTGCTGTTTTGCAGAGGTTCTAAAGACCCTAACATATTTTCAGGTGCTTTTTCAGAGATCAAAGCTTGAGTTCTTCATGTTTTGTTGATACTATTTCAGATTCTAACCAACTTCCACATCAAGGTACTACTGTATTGTTCTACTGTTACTTTGTACTATGTCATCTTAGAATAATTTATCTAAAAGCGAAAAAAAGGAATGATCGATAAATTTTTAGGACTAATACTGCTGCTTCTTTGTATGATCTTTATGGCGCATTTTTATAGAACTACTATTTTATTGCGGTGTTTAAGTTATGAAAAATATCAATATACAATTAGATTGGATTGTTAGTTATGACTTATGGGTTTTTTTTCTATAATGAATATTACGATTCACTGGTGAGATGAAAAGAAAATTTATTGCTTGTGAGGGCCTCTATCTTTGTTTCGCTCTGGGCCTCTGAATCGTTAGGACTGGTCTGTCAGCGGGCAAGGAAACAAGCATCAACATGATAAAGTCTAACTATTGATGGCTTTGATGTGGTGGTAGAGCATGTAATTTTGGGCTGCCTAAGTTAATAATATTGCAAAATGAAAAACAGTTAATCATGTAAAAATAAGATTTAAAAAACAATGGAAAATGGTACAAACTGTAATACCCTATGTTTTAATTAAGTACTTTTAGAAAATAATTAAAAGAGTGGTGTGAAAATGCGACTTCTAAAGTATTGCTTAGATAGATGATTGGAGATCGTGGATGTTTAGAGCTCGTCGAGCCATGCAAAATATACTTATATATTTGTTATTATCGGAGTTTAGGTGAAGCCATGATAATTGGATTAACATGAGACGTTGGATTTCTTTCATTTTCCCTTTAATAGCACGTCAGGATGGAAAACCAAGAGATTGACAGGGGGATCCTGAGCCAGTAGAGCCACGCAAGCCCACGTCTTTGCCGTGCCCTAGCCACCGTTGCCGTTGCACCCCCGCCGCCGCCGCCGTTGCACCCCCGCCGCCGCCGCCGCCGCCGCCGTTGTTCTGCCACTAGGGCCAATTCGCTAGCTTGCAGGCTGCCTGCCGATCTGCTATTTGTCTGCCACGCTGCTGCTGCCACCAGGCAGGAGGGAAAAGAACTAGATGCTGATTATCTGCGTGCTTGCTGTTGCTGCTGCGCTGTTTTTGCCTGACTGCACGGCAGTTGCTGATCTGTAGCAAGGAAGAGAACAGGAGGAGAAGAGAAGGGGGAAATTTTGGGGAATTCGTGATTTCGTCGTTTCGATCCCAAATTTTTGGTTCACGCAGCAAGGTAATCACTAATCGGTCCCTAGTCATTTAAATTTCAAATAGAAATCAAGTTCGGTTTCCGGTAGGTTAAATTTAACCTTTTGACTGTAGCTGAAGCACTGTTTTGAATTTTGGGATTAATTCATAGAGAACAAAGTTTTGTGGTCAAAATAAAAGTTGTAGCATCGTGGCTAAAGCCAGGTAGTGTTGGAGCTACCTCTAGTAGAACAACACCAAAGCTATAAGCATCGTTGCTCTCCGTCAGCCTGCAAGATGATAGTACCTAAAAATGCATGCGCTGTGTTAATAAACCTGAGGATCGCATGAAGTAATTAAAATGCATGCGATGTGTTGTGTGGCCATGAATTTACCGATTTTCTTTCAGACATGGTAAACGCGGATAGTCATAATAGTAAATTAAGCTATTTATGATTTATTCATTCAAATTGATGCAATTTAAGTGAGTACAAAAATTAATGGAATGGAAAAAAGGCGTGCTCGGTGTCAATGTAACCCATTGTTCCAGCAGCAGTACTAGTTGATATATGAGTCTGCGTCTGGCTAACATAAGTTCTAGAAAGCCCAAAATCTGCGATTTTCGCTTTTAGATTGTCACCCAAGAGAATGTTATTGGTCTTCACATCCCCGTGAATTATTGCCAGGTTGCAACCCTTGTGCAGATACTTTAGACCTATACATATTGTATCAAATGAAAGAAAGCTATATTGAGAAGAAGAGTAGGACTCGTCGAAAAAAGCAAAGAAAAAAGATAAGAGCAGCACGAGCTATAACATTCCTTAAGAGAAATCCAATTGTCATTGTCTTCTTGTTGTAGCATACCTTGTGCTGCTTCGAGCACAACTCGCACACGGGTTGCCCAGTTGAAATTATCACCAACACCAATTTTACATTCATGTAAGAACACTGGCGTTTATCAACTACTTCAAGGTGTCAATTGGGCACATTCAGGCAAACTGCACAAACTAATCAAATTGGACGGTAGGTTTGACAGGATATAACTATCAATGCGATGAGTTCTTATATATATATGCAACCATAAATATGCCGTTACTTTTCATTTCAGCTGCTCAAAAGGAACAGAAGTGGATAGCCTAACAAAACTGTCTATTCTAGATGCTGCACCTACTATCAGTCAAGATAAGTCTCAGGTCCAAATACTGTATAATTATTTTATTTATGCAATTCTAAAACAGTCACAAAAGATGGTGTCACTTCATTCCCAGTCAATAGTTAAGTTTGCAACAGACAAACCTCTCAGATGATCACAACGATTGCCTGCAGACATGTATTCATAAACCAGTGCTAAATGATCCTTTTCCCAGCAATAACCAACCAAAGAAACTAGATTCTTGTGATGCACCTTTGTCAAGTTCTGAAACTATGTCATACGATACAAAAGTATGGTTAAGCTGATAATCTCTCAATATGAATGTAATATCACTCTGAATGGAACTCACTAAGTTCTAAAATTTTAAAAGGTTTTCTTAACCTTTTTTTTTACATTTTAAATGGTTAAGCTGATAATCCTATATGGTTAATCTTTAACATTCAGTGACTAAAATTTGATACCTCAGCTAAAAACTGATCAAGCCCATTCGCTGAGAATTCAGACAGCATTTTGACAGCAACTTCAGTACTGTTTTCTATACAGCCGTAGTACACACTCCCAAAGCTTCCTCGCCCAATGAACCATTCGAAGTTATTAGTAACCTTCTTCAGATCCTCATATGCGAATTGCCAACTATTGGTTTTTTTGCAGAGGATCAAAGGATTTGTTCTACTTTCTGGAGAATTCTTGAGATCTGGTACTTGGTGAGGAGGAACATGCGTAGAAACTGGTTATGCAAAAACCCAGTTATATAACAGAAATACCTTAATAACCAACATATTTGAGTAGAGCTTATAAGAGGAGAGTATACGCACTATTGGGTTTTGTTTTCACTCCCCAGATCAATATGAAAGAACAAGTACAGCCACTACCAGCACAGGAGCCACTACTGAAATAGCTAAGATAGCAGTTCTGTTTCTTGACGGAGACGGACCTATTGTTTTGTTACATATATCTCCATCAGATCCATAACTAAAATCATATAAATCTATCAGTTCAAGGTTCTTTTTAGTGCAGAAAACAATCTTCAACTGTTACATGCCTAGACATCACATAAAGAGCAATATTCCACAAATGTATACAATATTAATTAGCAAAAGTTAACAAGAATACCCAAACCTGAAAAGTTGGTTGCCTGATAAATTTCTGTGAAAAATGATATGAAATTTAGACATTTATCAAAGTCCTTGCTCGGTAACAACAAGAAAACAAATCTTTCCAATTAAAAATATAAAACGGAGGTTGAACTTGGTAAAGAAACAGGTATTGACCCATTTAAATTTTTGTATGATAAACGCTGAAACATTCAATTGAAATGGAATGGCTTGTATAATGTTGACACTTATTTCAAACTCTTACACGGAATAAAATAAACAAATGCCATTCAATGAGCTCGGTTACAGCAATTTAAAGACAAATAATATTGATCAGATCCACAGAGACAGGTCGAGGGGGCACAATCCGGTTAACTGGAAACACAACATTGTCAATATTAGACCACTGGACCACTGGACTGTATATATATAGACCCAATCTTCTTTTATAGAGTTAGGATTTTAGTCTCACTGTACACATTCTTATAGTATCAGAGTAAGTCTAGATATTTCTAGCGCGCTAGCATTTTTTTACCGGCGAGCCGACCTTTTCTTCCCATCATCGACGTTTTCTCCCCGTTGCTGACCTTCTTCTCGATACTCCCTCCTCGCTCTCTCGTCTTGGTTCCTTTCTTCTTTCCGTCTTCTCCACAAACGCTTTTCCTTTCTCCTTTTTCACCACCCTCTCCCATCCCTTGCTCCTCCACACGACAAGGCGACGGTCTCTATTCGTCTCCTCGTCTCGCCTTATACCCATCTTCGTCCTTCTTCTTGCTCCATGCATCCTTTCTCCTCTGGCGCCGACGCGCTCGTCGTCTCTATCAGCTGAACTCGTCCGTCCTCCATCGGCTGGACCTGTCCGCCCTCCATCGGCCGAAACCCTCTCTCGGTTCCCGCTTTTTCGACATGCTCAATGGCTCTCGGACGCGAACCTTCTCCACTCACGTCCGAGCCACTCCGACATGTCCACGGACACGAATCTCTGCCTCCCGGACGCGAACCTCTTTTCTTCGCATCCGACCCCTCTTCGAGTTTTTCGCGTCCGCTCCACTCCTTGGCCTCCACAAGTCCACGAACATGAATCTCCTCTTCACGGACGTGAATCTTCGCACGTCCGTGACCCAACCACTCTCTGGCCTACCTACTCTACCAATCACCTTTCCCTCACCTACTCCTCATCGGCCAACCACTCCCCATCGGCTGGTTGGCCCACCCTTCTCTCTCTACAGCCTCAAACAAGCCCTTCGGGTCTGGTACTAGCGTTTTGCTGCCTATCTTTGGCAGTGCTCGCCGCCAAAAAAATCCCGCGACCGGAGAGGGACGGCGGCTCGGTCATACGAAGGCCTGAGAGGTCTGCTTATCTCCAGTGCAGGTCCTTAAGATTCGAGGTTTGCGGGCGTACCAGTCAATTTGACCCTACAATTGACAAGGAAGAGAGACGAGCAGGTCTGATACAGACGCTCGCTATCGGCTGGCTGCCGATAGGTTCGGGATACTGTTCGATCGGCTGGGGAGCCGATGTGGACAGGTGTCGATGAGGGGTCGACCGTAGAGTCGATGGAGAAACCAGGGTGTATTCAGAGGATGGCGAGGCGTACGGGATTCATCGGCTGAAAAAACCGATGAGTGCGCATGCGGCCTAGGCAATGATTAGCGCAAGAAGGCACGGGCTACAAAGTCGATGCCGCTTCGGATATGATAGCATGAGACCCGTCGCCCACCGTGGCAGCACCATCAACACCAAACCTCGAAGATCGGACCTAACCGAGACAGTACGAGGCCGGGGCCAGCGGCAATGATACGGAGGACGCCGGATCGGCTATGCCATAGCAAGGATAGGAACGAACCCATCGGCTAGCTGAGCCGATGAGGGGACGCCTCTCTGAAGGCGGGTGCGTATCGGCTGGGGGACCGATACGTTTGGCGTTACGCATCGTGGGACGCCTCTAAAGGCTGATGCGTGTCGGCCAAGGGGCCGATGCGCTGGGCATGAAGCTCAGTGCATGGATAACACATCGGCTAGCACTCCGATGATACGCCGTGCAGAAGCCTATAGGCCTGAAGCTCGATCTACCGTCGACAGCCCCGTAGGTTGGACCTAACTGATGCACCACGAAACTGACGACGGCAGAGGGAGCTTAACGGGCCGATAGGTCCAGCACGGACGTGATGCGATACATCCAATCGACCTAAGAGGTCGAACCTAACCGATGCAGCCTCAGACAGAGCAGGACATATCGGGATGGTGGTGGGGCTTACCCCTTCGTCGGAGATCGGACTTAACCGATGTAGCCTCGCGTCGAGAGCCAGAACCCGCCTATAAAACCTAGATAAACTAGGGTGACGATACGCCGAATTTGTATATGATCAAGAGATATCTTACATGTTTCCAGGGGGTCTATATTTATACCCTGGATTTACAGACAGAGTCCAACGCGTCTACGACCATCGGACATTATTTCCTAGTAAAAACGAAGAAAAATATTCCTAAAGAAGTTAACTAATCAGTTAAACCTTCCTTATTTACAAAAATAAGCACCCTGCCGTGGAATCCACGGCTCTTCCCCAAACCCGGTTTCATCTGAATAATCTTTCAATTTGTAACCGAGTCTTCCTTTGCTGTAACCTGATCGGCTTCTCCACTGTATCTATCGGACCTTGTTTTAGTCAAGCCGATCTTTCTCCTTCCTTCCCTCGGGTTTCTCGGACCTGATATCGATTGGACAATCCCCTATCGTCAAGCCGATCCAATCTTCTATTAATCTGATCGGGTTTTCTACAGTTCTCCATCGGCTTTGTCTCAGTATCTCCATCGGCCAATGACGGCATTAAACCCTTCATCAGACCTCTCAGCTGATCGGCTTTAGCGCCATCGGATCGTCCAGATTTTGGCGTTAACAGGCACATCAGCTTTGTGGCCTCTGCATCCAATAGCTCCCTATTTACTCTTCACATCGGCAACGCTACCGCCTATCTCCTCCTATACATCGACGTCATTGTTCTTACAGCGTTGTCGATATCCCTCCTACACCAGATCATGGCCCGATTTCACTCCGAGTTCGCCATGACCGATCTTGGTCCCCTCCACCACTTCCTTGGCATCTCCGTCACCCGTTCTTCTCATGAGCTCTTCCTTTTCCAACGCCAGTACGCCATCGATCTTCTTTAGCGTGCGGGCATGGCCGATTGTTACCCTACGGCCACCCCGGTCGGCACTCGAGCCAAACTCTCCGCTGCCGATGGCTCACTCGTCACTGATCCCTCTCAGTATCAGAGTCTTACCGGTACTCTCCAATACCTCACCCTCACACGGCCCAACCTCACCTATGCCATACAGCAAGTGTGAATCTTCATGCACGCTCCGCGCGAACCTCACATCGCACTGCTCAAGCGCATCATGCGCTATGTAAAGGGCACACTTTCCAGCGGGCTGCACCTCAGCTCTAGCTCCATCGACTCCCTCACCGCGTACTCCGACGCGGACTGGGCAGGCTGCCCCGACTCTCGACGCTTCACGTCTGGCTACTGTGTCTTCTTCGGCGACACTCTAGTCTCTTGGTCCTCAAAATGCTAGACTACAGTGTCACGGTCCAGCGCTGAAGCCGAGTACCATGCCGTCGCCCACGCCGTCGCCGAGTATTGCTGGCTTTGCCAGCTTCTCTAGGAGCTATGTGCACCTCTCTCCTCTGCGATCGTCATTTACTGCGATAATGTCAGTGCTGTCTACAGGACCGCCAACCCGGTTCATCATTAACGCACCAAGCACATAGAGATCGGCATCTATTTTATCCGTGACAAGATCGTATTAGGATAGATTCGGGTGCTCCATGTACTATCGGCGCACCAGTTCACCGATATTATAACCAAATCCCTCTCCATACCTTTGTTCACCAGTTTTCGATCCAATCTCTGTATCTGTTTCCCTCTCGCTACGACTGCGGGGTGTTTAGATCACTGGACCACTAGGCTGTATATATATATACCTGACCCTTACTGTTTCTTATAAAAAAGTTTAGCCCGAGGTAACATAGTTGGAGTGCCTCACTCTTCTAAACTGCAAGATGGTGTTAAATCACCACTAAACAACCACTTTCTGACCACTTAAACCTAAAGTACAACTACTACTACATGCTTCAAACGGGCTGGTGTGTTATATTATCACTAGTGTCCTAAATCGCTGACCTATTCAGTTGCAACCACTACAGATTTGCAAAGCTAACAGAACATGGTGTAATTGTTCAATCTATCTTTACATTTACTGAATGGTGAAACAAGTGACACATTAATTCAATCCTGTATGTTATGGCTTTCAAAGAAGCTTAAGCTTGTGGAATGGCATAATGGCAACACTAAGCTTTATGGTCCTATAAATTGGATTCACTGAAACAAATTCTAGGAGTTATTCAACAGGCTGTAGCTTATTTAGCCCAAAAGCTTTAAGTCCATGAGACAAACATATGATAAGCCCACACGGATTCTTTGCATGGTCGGATATTCAAAATATAATTTGGTCTGCAGAAAGACTACAGCACCGTTTGATTCAGCTGATCAGGATAAAAAAAATTAAAAAAATAATTCATCTTATATGACAAGCTTCATGTAACACCATGTCTCTAAAATCTCCATTATCTTGCTCTACACATTGAATAGATCTATGTTCGTATAATATTCTACTCACACTTTCATCCCTACTTTATATAAAAGGATTAAATTAGGGTTATCATGGTTAAAGCATCAACACTTATAATAGACTATCACCCTTCTAAACACAACCACTTCTAGACCACTTAAGTCTAAACCATAACTACTACTGATTTAAAATGGATTTGGATGTTACAATCATACTCCTTAAGGCTGACGTCTTGATAGCTCACCGTATACATGGTAGAGACCCAAAACTCCCCTCAGTGCCATATGCCCTCTACAGACCCATACGAATAGCTAAGGTTTATGGTCCGATACCATCTATAACATGTATCTTTAAAATCTACAGTAATATACTTTAAATGTTGAGTCAAGTATATCTGCTTACACTTTTATTCTCGTTTCATATAAAAATATTAACTAGAAACTATAGTATCCCGCATCAAGGCTTATAAGCCCTCACCCTCCTAAACTTCTAAGGTGGAACAACCATTTTTTACGTAGGTTGGGTCTAAACCATAACAACTATAGGCTTTAAAAGAGTTGGGTGTTACATAACATGTAATTAATAAATATTAACTACAACAAATTTAAAATTTGGATTTTTTAATTTTTAAATAACTTAAGTATTTTTAAAATTCACACAATGGTTCCAAAAATATATTCGTGATAATCCCATACCTATAATAGAAAAATAAGGGGGCATACAAGTGCGAGGGTGGCCAGCCAACCAATCTGTATTCAGAGCAGGAAACAATGCCCAATCTTCTGGCATCATCTAAGTACAGTCCAGTGAATTCGGACTTCTGTCGTGGCTTGGTAGGATACAACTGCATCCATAATGCGGCTAATAACAAGCCAGTCTCCACAAAATAACGGTGGGGAAAGGTATCTAATAGTCTAGTGTTTTTTCAGTGGAACCCAATAGTCTAGTGCTAGCAGCACAGCAACCAAAGGTGATAAAACGTGGATAGTTATTCTTGTCACATGGGAAATCTAGAGAGGGTGAAATGCCAGTGTCTTTCAGCAAGTAGAGATGACCACAACGTCACTCCATAAGACCAAGATACCCAGGACATAGGGCATGGCTGGTGTGTCATGCCTCGAGTCTCTTATCCCGGGGTAACTAGAAGTCTAGAACTAGCATGTAAATTGTAATGGGTCTTTGGCATCCACTTACCCTTTTTTTCTTCTCTCCAACTCTGTAACTTGTATTTCCCCTAAATCAACCAAATCGGCCGTCCTCCTGCTGTTTTTTTCAAAAACAACAACTAAACAAAAAGCGCACTAGCCCAAGTAGATCTGCCACTGATTATAGCCAAATGGATGGGTCTCTGTTCATGTCAAATGGAAATTCCATATATAGCTAATTGAAGGCAGATCAAATTGAACGAAATATCGTCACTTACAATTTCTCAAGTGCACTCAGCAACTTGAAGTTATTAGATATCACCCCATTCAAGCTACTGCTGGAGAGGTCACTGCACAAATTAAAGTATTTCAAGTAATCCAACACAAGCCAGAGGTACTATGTACCATCGTACTAGCACATCTAGGATCTTCCGAACAATACTCACAGCGATATTATCCTCATAGCATTATCAATCGTGTTCTTGCATTTCACGCCGTACCAAGCAAATTCAAGTGGGAAACATGGATCTCCCATCCAGATCTTCTTTATCCCAAACTCGAGTTTAATAGCCATGATTGCATCAACTAGCATAGGCAAAGGAAGATACAGGGGGTTGATCAAAGACAGATTAAAGGCACCAAACTCTTAGACTTTTACGGATGAGATAAAAAGATTGACGAAAGAACTATCAACTCGATTGAAGCAGACAGAAGCGAGATAATTAGTCACTGCCTACTGTGATGTCGTTCAACCCAGGGCACACTAAGAGGTGGGAAGTGGGATCCACTATCCAGAGAGCTAACCCTTCTTGGTCATTTGATCGAACACCTTGAGCGCAATGCAGGGAGGCATTGCACCGTGCTCAAACCACACAGCGGCTAGGAGAAGTCTGATTTTAAGCATCTTTAATGGTAATATAAATCAATATAAAATAAACAACAATTATATATTTTTAATAAGAAAAATAATTAAATACACATTTAAAAGTAAAAAATATTATACATTAAAAATTAAGTAATAGAAAGTACTAAAAGTATGATATAAGATTAGATGATGAGATAAAAAAAAAGGAAAGAGACAGGATAAGCCACCTCTCGTATAAAAAAGCAAATATAAACTGTCGTAATTATAATTGAGTTGTAAGAGAGAGCATTAGGAGAGTGAAAAGAGGACGGTTGATTTGTCGCCGGCACTCACACGAGCTCCTATGCAAACCGATGGATATAGCGGTGACACAACTAATAAAGTAGTGCTCAGTAACCAGTTGAACAAAAAATTAAAAGAACTACTTCCGTAGCTGTGCACAATACTAACTACATATTGTTTATCTTTTTCTTTTCTAGTGCTTTTTTGCTGAGGTGGCCTTTTTAAAGCTAGAGGCCGAAGATACTACTGAACTAAGATACAACATTTATATAAATTTTTAAACAAAATTGCAAATACTAGTATAAGAGAAACCAAATACAATGGTAGTGGAGTTTAGGTATTAGATGTGATCTATTATGCATATTACCCCTTAATTAATAAAAAGATAATATGGATAAACTTATAGATAGTAGTCCTCTTTATTATAAAAATTGCTCTTAATAGATTAATGCTTATACACTAACTTCGTTCCCAGTACAATTGCTTTTCTTGTGTTGGATTTTGAGACAACCTGAGACTCATGCCTCTCACTTTATTAACTCCAGTACGCTATTTAATACCATAGACTTTGGGACTGTACTTAGAGACAAAGGGGAGGCTGGCATCTAAACGTTACGATTTACAGTAAGTTTGTACTAAAGCTCTACTTTTTATATGTTATTTAAATTTACTATGCGTTTGTTCCCCACCCTTACACGATTCACTTGCAGAGTACGATTTAAATGCTTATGAAAACTTAAAAGTCAGTTACTATAGGAATATAATCAAACGACAATGCTATAAACAACTGCAATCTAAATATGATCTAAAAGCCTACGCAAGAGAAAGGTAAGGCACATATCCTAAATATGATCTAAAAGCCTATACAAGAGAAAGGAGAAAGGTAAAGCACATATTCACTTATGTTTTGCTTTCATTCATACTAATGTTAGCTGTGTAGTGTGTTTTGAATTGAAGTTTTGAAAGTTCATGGCTTCATGCATGTGCCTTGAGAGAGCAAGAAAGATACTGTGTGTGAGTTTACAATCATTGGAGAATGTCATCGGAGTGTTGTGCGTGATGAGGTAGTAAATCTCGAAAACATTGAGTATCAAAGGCAGCGTAGACACATTAGTGGCAACAAGAGTGATGTTATACTCGCCGGTCCCAGATCTAAACCAGGAGGTGTGCAGTATACGAGTGAACAACTAAGTTGGGGTGTAATTGTAGACTACCCGATCGACAAAAGGGCATGCGTCAAACGTTCGGAGCTTCCTGCCCTGGAAGTCAGCTAAGTACAGTAACATCCACTACTCCGTATGCACTTATATATGATGGCTTTAAATCATTGTATGTAATAATTTTGGTTCTCGTCATAGATAAGTGATCAGTGATGACTCCACGTTATCTGTGACGGGTTAAGATTCGTTAGAACTAAGATTATCTATGACGCGCTACAAGAAAAACCTATTACATATGAGGTAGCACAGTAAGCTATTTACACTTACAACCCGTTAGAGATAACATAACTCTAACAATTATTTTAACGAAGGTACACAGACGTGTGATTGAGCTTATAACCATTAGAGATAGTCTATCTCTCTTGGGCCAGTTTCATAATCTATTAGAGATTACTCAATCACCTGTTACGACATAGATTATCACCCATCATAGATAGTCACCTATGATCAATCTTGTTTGAAACCTGCCACAAGTAGTGGTCACCTATGACGGATTTTGCTTGAAACCTGATAGTAGCGTGGTTATTCCAAAAAAATTGAATTTGTTTTTTTGGCTAACCTTAGGAATAGCTAGCTATGCCCTCTAAAAAAATAAATAGCACATATATTCCTAGACTCTCTTAGTTGCAACAACATTGCCATAAATAAGCATTCAAAATTTCACCAAAGTGATATATTGATATTGATATATCAACAAGCTCATACATACACACACATATATTCCTCATGTATTCACTATCAGATATTTATTAACACACATATATATATATATATATATATATATATTAATTTCTAAGAATCACATATATCTATAATTTTCATTTGAATCCATAAACTTACCCATAGCCATGTGCATGTCGCCTATACGTTTTCGAATAAGAATCATGACTACGTATGAAGTTGAAAATTGGAAAAAAAAAGAAATATATTGTGGATTTTTGAAGTTAGGCACAATTTATGGATTTTTTTATAAATGGCATGTTCTATGATCATTTAATAACCAAAGACATACATACACAAGCACACACATAGACAAATACATAAATACCAATATAAAGTGTATGGTATAATTGTTAAATATTTAACATTGGTCATTGTACAAAACACATTCACTCTCATTCTACTTGGACCGAAACATCCTTTTGGGTGAATAAATTTTTAGAGGATGAAAGTGGCTATTTGTCCTATTGGATCGATATGACAAATATTCCACTTATTTGTCAATATAATGAAACTATAGTTAGTTCACGACAATGAAAATAACAAACGACATACAATGTAAGTATGAATCTTGGGATTACAGTCGATCAACTATCTAATCAAAGTAGCTATGTTATGGTAGATATGAAAACCGCATTGATCGTCGACTTGTTGTGCGCATTGGAAGTCCTTATGGTGATAGAGGGTTTGTTTTTTCTCCATGTGCCTAACTCCTTTCTACACGCAAGGTGCCCACACAGCATCTATTGCAGTAGTCAGAGGCTCGAGATTATATGGTCCGCTACGGTTGAAGTTAAGGTAATAAACCTTATTCCATTTTGGTACTATTACCAAGAGAACCTAATGTCGCATGTATGATAGTGTATCTATAAGGAACCCAAGGTCTATGAAAATACTAGTACAATGTAATGAAAAAGAAAAAACTTAAAATTACAAGACCCTTATTGTTGATTGTGCGCTAACATTATGCATTCCTTATCTTGGTGGGCCCAAAAGTAATGGTTTATGTACTCAATGATATTATCGGTGTTGGTATTCAGGCTAGTCTCATTGATTACCGATGAATCAAGGAAACCAACCTGGTATCCCGACCTACAGGCTTCTTTCCAACATAACCTATAACCATGCTCGTATTAGTTATGACAAATTGAACATGAGTACTTGTGCAATAAAGTAGATTCGTGTGCACTTACAACAAGTAGCACTTTAGAAGACCTGTGTCCACCGCTCATAGCCTATAAAGATCGAAGAGATCATTCAAGCCCACAATAACATAAGCTGCACTGGACAAGAACGGCTTCGAACCATGATGTCCAACTGTTGGGTTCTCCCGTTGCTTCCTCTTGGGATTGATCATCTTCATGTAGTGTTTATGTAGTTCTCAGTAGGCACTACCAATTTGTCATAACAATTTGTTCTCCACCAAGGGCATGCCAGACATAAATCGAGTTAGCTAAAGTTTTCGAGGGGCCAAGGACTCCTTTTGCTTGCCCTTTCCATTTCTTCTTCCACGTTGGCTTCTTTTCTATGCTAGGGAAATATCAGACTTGGGGGGAATCTTAATTGAAGACAGGCTAGCCGGTATATCATCCAATTCCATTATGGCGGCCCAAACATTTGCTGGTTTCATCATTGTAGGACCATGTGGAGACTCTATCAAAAATTGAGTCTTCTAACGTGGAGGAGATATATTGGCAGGCTAAGCTTGACAAGGGCCATTGGATGAAGGTTTTTCTTGCAGCAACAAGAGTCAAGATCCCATCATTTGGCAAGATTGGAAGTGGATATTATGCCCAGGTATCATTGACTTGGTCGATATCGACCAAGTATGCACCGTGCACCTTCTATGTTTGTGATGGTTTATGAATCATTCCCTCTATAGCATCAACTCAGAACGTTGGAGTGACCCTAACTTGGAAGACACACCAGGTTGCATCCTACATGTTGATCATAGAATATTACCATATACGTCCTTCAAATATGAACCTACTTATGTAGTACTGCCTTATTACCTCTATAGAGTTGATTGCGCATAGCTCCGCTAGTGTTGGGGTACCTTTGGTGTCTCAACATAGCAGGTCCCAAGCCCTGGTAAAGGAAGAGGGTTGTGTTAGGCTTAGCGAGCCAACGTAAAAACTTAGCTACTCTTATAGAGATGGAATCTAAGAAAATCCCATTGGAGTGTAACCCTCTTAGTGATGTACCATATCAAAACCCGAGTATGGTGTTAAATGGGTAAAGGCTGGGTCGTCACCCCCATGATGCACCATGTTGTGATCTAGGCATAGTATCAAGTGCGCAAGGATCGGGTCATTGTATCCTTAATGGCGCACCACATCGACACCCGGGTGTGATGAAAAATGAGCAAGGGTCTTCACACCTGACTCAGCAGGTGCGAAGGGTAAGGAAGCGAAGTCGAGCCTACTAGGATTTGTTTAGGTAACTGGAATGTATGGTCCCTTATGGGTAAGTTAAGAGAGCTAGTCAAGATAGTGGTTAGGATACGTGTAAATATTATGTGTTCAAGAAACTAAATGAAAGGATCAGAAGGCGAAGGAGGTAGATAGTACCGATTTCAAGCTCTAGTCACAGGGACAATTTCAAATATAAATGGAGTAGGAATTCTGATTGATAAGAACCTCAAGGATGTTGTGGTGGAGGTGAGAAGGCAATGGGATATGATCATTTTAGTTAAACTTGTTATTAGTGATATAGTTTTAAACGTAATTATTATGTATGCCCCTCAAGTAGGCCAGGATGAGATGGCTAAGAGACATTTTTTGAAATACTTAGATGACTTGGTTAGAGATGTACCTAGTAGCAAGAAACTTTTATAGGAGAAAATCTTAATGGCCATGTAGGGGTAACAAGTATAGGTTTCGAGGCGACACATAGAGGTTTTGGGTATGGTGTTGGAATCAAGAGGGAGATAAAATCTTGGACTTTACTATAGCTTATGATATGATCATAGACAACACTTTCTTTAGGAAGAGACAATCTCATTTAGTAACTTTTAGTAGCGACCAACACTTTAGACAGATAGACTTTGTCATTATAAGAAGAGGTGATAAACGAGCATGTGTGGATTTTAAGGTGATACCTGAATAATGTGTGGTTTCTCAACATAAGCTGGTGGTGGCTGACTTTTGTTTTTTGGTGCATACTTGTAGGGATAAACAAGGCAGAATTGCAAGAACCAAGTGGTGGAAGTTGGAAGGGGAGGCATCAAATGTCTTCAAAGAAAAAGTTATCGAAGAGGGCTCTTGAAAGGAAAAAGACAGTGCAAATAACATGTGAGAAAAGATGACAACATGTATTCAAAATATTGCTTCAGAGGTGTTTGGAGTGACCAATGGGAGTGGATGTGAAACTAAAGACACTAGATGCTAAAACAAAGACGTGCAAAGAGCTATTAAGGAGAAGAAAGAATACTCTAAACGCTTGTACCATGGCAGAAGTGAGGAAGAACTATAAGGTAGCAAAGAAGACCACAAAATGAGCTATAAGTGAGGCAAAAGGGCAGGCTTTCAAAGATCTATATCAATGTTTAAATACGAAAGAAGGAGAGAAGGACATCTATAGATTGGCTAGGGCTCGTGATAGAAAAACAAGAGACTTCAACCAAGTTAAGTGTATTAAGAATGAGAGAGAGCAACTCTTGGTGAAGGAAGATGAGATTAGATATAGATGGCAAGAGTATTTTGATAATTTGTTCAATGGTAGAAACGAGGACACCACCGTCTAGTTAGACAACTTGTCGGATGACACCAATAGAAGTTTTGTGTGGAGGATCTAAGAATCTAATGTTAGAATAGTTTTAAAATGGATGAAAGGGGGTAAGGTAATAGGTCCTGATGGTATTCCAATTGAGATGTGGAGATGTCTCAGGAATATAACTATAGTATAGCTAACCAAGTTGTTTAACAATATTTTTCAATTGAACACGATACCTGAGGAGTGGAGGAGAAATATATTGGTACCAATCTACAAGAATAAGGGAGATATCTAAAGTTATACTAATTATCGGGGAATAAGTTGATGAGCCACACTATGAAGCTATGGGAGAGAGTTATCAAGCACCATTTGAGAAAAAATGATACAAATCTCTATGAATCAATTTAGTTTCATGCCCGGAAGGTTAACCATAGAAACAATTTTTTTAATAAGACAAGTTATAGAGTAGTTTAGAGAGCAGAAGAAGAACATACATATGGTTTTTATTGACTTGGAGAAGACTTACAATAAGATACCAAGAAATATTATGTGATAGCCTTTGGACAAACATAAAGTTTCAACAAATTATATCTCTCTCATCAAGGATATGTACAACAATACAATGACTAGTGTTCGAATAAATTATGGTAATATAGATTACTTCCCAATTAAAATAGGACTAAATCAGGGATTAGCCTTGAGCCCGTACCTCTTTGCCTTGTTAATAGATGAGTTTACAAAAAAATATATAATATGATATCCCTTAGTGTATGCTCTTTTCAAATGATGTAGTGTTAGTTGATGAGAGTCAGGCATGAGAAAATAGAAAACTAGAGTTATGACGACAAACTCTTGAGTCCAAAGGTTTTAGACTAAGCAGAACTAAGACTGAATACTTGATGTGTGACTTTGGCACCATCGTACACTAGGAGGAAGATATGAGTTTAGAAGATCAAGTAGTGACTAAAGAGAATATCTTTCGGTATCTAGGATCGATACTACAAATGGATGGGGATGTTGATGCAGACGTTGGAGTCTTGGAGGGCAAGTAGTGCCTAAGAAAGATACCTTTCAATATTTGGGATCGACACTACAGATGGATGGAGACGTTGATGCAGACATTAGCCATAGAATCAAAGCAGGCTAGATGAAGTGGCACCAAGCATTTGGCATCCTCTATAATAAGAGAGTACCACATAAGCTGAAAGACAAGTTTTATAGAACGACGATTAGACTTGCTATATTGTATGGGGTAGAATATTGACCTGTAAAAAGATGATATGTTCAAGAGCTAAGTATTACAGAAATACGTATGTTGCGTTGGATTTGTGGTCATATAAGAATAGATTGAGTCTGGAACAAGGATATACGTGATCGGCTAGGGGTAGCACCAATTGAAGAAAAGCTTGTCCAAAATCAGTTGAGATGGTTTGGCCATGTCCAAAGGAGACTTCCAGAGGTACTAGTACATTGTGGAACCCTAGGTCAAGATAATAATGAGAGAAGAGATAGAGAAAGACTGAAATTAACATGGAAAGAGACAATAAGAAGAGACTTAAAAGATTGGGATATATCTAAAGATCTATACTTGAATATGAGTGCTTAAAAAGCAGTTATTGACGCGCTTGAACTGTGATTTTGAGGCTCTTATTGGATTTCAACTCTAGCCTACCATAACTTGCTTGAAATTGAAAGGTTGTGTTGTTGTTGTTGTTGTTGTTGTTGTTGTTGTTGTTGTATGGTTGACTGCGCATGGAGTTGGATGCTCATGTGCCAACTTTATTGACACACAACTGCTACGTTGTTGAGTTGGGCTAGCATCTACATGAGTAGGATTGGTCAGATGTGGTGCTTGAGGTGTTCCCGCCTAATTCACATGCATCTTGATCCTTAGATGTTTTCGAAGCTTGGCGTCGAACTCTTGGTCAAGCTCGGCCTTTACCACCTCCTTCAACTATTCCTTGAGACGGGTCTCCTTCTCTTTCTTCGAGACCTGTCATTTCTTGCATTACGCGTTGTATTGGGGCAACCCATACTTTCATTCTGTGCCTATACCTCTAGTTCGTCCTAGATGTTTGGAGTTGCCAAGCGCTTGTTTAAGGACGTCGTCCTCATGCTTCCACATGACCGACTCAACCTTGCTTTGCAAAGATTATGAACCAATAAACTCCATCTACATGGCAAAAATAACAAGAGTTAGAGTAAAGTTTTTAACAAAGCGGAAAGTCTCTGGTACACCGCTCCATCAGCTTCATTGGGAAAGAAGACAGACCCATTCGGGTTGACCCTGCCCTGTGCTCGAGCCTAGTTTTGAGCACATTCTTTTGGGATATCAACGAATAGAGGAGGGATGTTTGCCGCTATTGTAACTTTGTCCTCCTTGGCCCAAATCTATCTTGCAGTCCCAAGTCGATGCGGGTGCTCATTCCTAGCCTGCAACTGCCGATGAGCCTTGCTTGTTGCTTTGAACTCCTCGAAGGTCCTCAGAGCGAGTAATTGATCCTACATTGTCTTAGTTATATGTGGGTACTTCGTGTATGGTGTGCAGTTTCCCAGGAGGATGACAAACTTATTGACGAGCTTGGACTTAATTTTCTTCCATGCTCAGCACATCTTCGATAGTACACATCGCATGAGTCTCACCTTCGCTTCCTCCAGATAGTCAAACTTTTCCTTGAGTCTAGCCTAAGTTTCTTTTTTCTCGCTTTCGGGGACCTTTTTGATGCCTACATGAAGAATGCCCAAGTACTGTTGGCCCGTAACTATTCTCGAATGGGCTACTGATCACACTTCGTGTCTCCATTGGTCTTCCAGAAGCATCCACCTCGATGATTGTCAGTCTATATTTGCAATTGGTTCTGAGTTCTAGGGTTTTAACTTGAGGTCATTGTGTAGGTTATGGCTGAGTTTTTGATTTCGTGGACGTTCTCAGATATTTTTGCTTCTTATATTTCAACTTATGTCCTAAAATCGCTGGCTACATTAGTTCAGTAAATACAAAATCACACTAGTTAATTAACTAAGAAATCACCAAAAATAGAAGGTAATTAATTAATAGAAAAAACCTAAAATCACAGGTAGTAGTATAGCTAAGAAATAAACTAAAAAATCACATTAGTTAATAAACTAAAAAATCACGGAGATAACATAAAAAGGTTGCAATGCACTCTATGTGGCAAGGAAAAAAGTGAAGCTAAATCATAGATCGTTTAACCGTGGTGGCGTTCGAGGATAGCAGTGTAGTGGTGGGCTTGGGGAGGTCGAGGATGATGCTCAGGCATGGCAGCGGCGGCGATGACGTAGTGGTAAGCATGGGGAGCTCAGGGGATACTATGGCAGTGCTCAGGGTCTGAGGTGACGACGGTGCAGTGGCGAGCTCCACGGGCTCCTGGATGACGGGAGTGCTTAGGATTGGTGGCGACGACAGTGTAGTGGCAGGCTTAGGGTGCTCGGGGACGACGAGAGGGCACGGCGGCGCGGGTAGGGATCGAGCTCTAGGACTAGGGCATCGGTGGCTTACATCTGCATGTGAGTGACTTTGCTTGAATCTAGATATTTCAAAAAAAAGGCTTTTGGATTACCTATGATGGGCCGTGCAATAAAATCCATCACAAGTAACTTACTTGTGACGGGTCATGCAATAAAATTCATCACAAGGTTTCGACCTATGACAGGTCATGAAATATAACTTGTCACAGATAACTTAATTGTGACGGGTCCTTTACTAAAATCGTCATAGGTAATTTTGACCAGAAGTCCATCAAATTTATTTCTTATTTATAGTTATGAATGTTACTAACTTTGACCAGACGTTGACCACATTGTATTTGTAGTTTCAGTAATCTCGTTGGAATTTAAATTTATTTTAAATCACACAAAAAGCCATACATTTCACATAACATTAAAATGACTCTTTGAACCCAACTTGTACATTACATACACACATTATTACATAAGAATTCCTTCAGTATAGTCCACACATGCGTACACGGTCCTATCATCTCATTGATCTTCTTCAAGATGAACTTTTTAGCCAACAACATGGATGTACTTGTTGTAATTGTCCTTATCAACAATATTGTCAACCCCGACAATTCTTCGTTTTCCTTCACGAATAACCAGAAGCTTCTTATTTTCTAGATCGATAACACAGAACACTTAAACAACTTGTTTTGAGAGAATAAATGGTTCATCCATGTATCCGTTGGACTGCAACTTTACAAGCGTGAAACTGTCTTTGTCAACCTTCACATGCTTTGGATCGACCCATGTACACCGAAACAATGCCACTTTGATTTTTGCATAACTAAACTCCCATATCTCCTCTATGCAGCCATGGTACTGATCACTACATTCGAGTTGATTATTAACTGCCTCTATATGTATTCCATTGTTCTATACTGTGCTTTTTTTATCTTGATTAGTTGTGTAGAAAGTATATCCATTGATATCGTATCCTTGCCACGTTTCAACATCCCATCTAAAGCTATTTGCTAGCCACTTAAGGGGTTTCACTTGTGACATTGCTTGAGTTACACACACAATGCTGAACCATTTATTGAAAGCCACATTCTGCTTTCTTCGAACCCAAATGGATTTTTAAGGTCAATTGAATTTCTAAATAGTAGGAAAAGATTTAATTGAAACCAGAAAAGAATATCCAATGGAGTATTCTTCTTGGGCTGATCGGTGGGACCCAGTGTCAACGAGAAGATGAGGTGAATGAGCCTTCGATGGTTAATGGCAGGCCGGTAGTAGCTGCGCTGGGCAGCCCATATCATCCGAGAGCCCATGAGTCTGTTGAGTTAGGGTTCTAAGGGAAGTTGGGCTTGTGGGTCCCGCATGTAAGAGAAAGAGAGGAAGGATGCTTACGGAGGAATTAAGGGGTGGGGCCGGTGTGGAACCCACCATCCTTTCTTCTTCTTGTTTTATTTTTCTTTTTTTTTACTAGTTGTCTGCCTGCCTACCAGAAATTTGCTATTATATCATGCCAAAAACTGGCTTTGCCAGAATGCCACCGCCAATATGCAACTAATCACACTAGGCTCTCTCTTTTGCCATTGTACTAGTTTTTACTTCATTTTAATTACTTTTTCCACTTCGTAGCTACATGAAAAGACCAACATGCCCTAGCTTAATTCCCGTTCAACAGGGTTTAGGGATCGATCTTTTTGTCTCCTCGTTCCTTCTTTTCCGTCCCCGTTCATCTGTCTTCCCCAGTCCTCACGGTGCTCCCGCCGGAAAGGCTGCAGCCGGCTGGTGAGCTGCTCCGTGGGCCCCCTCCCCAGGCCGGTGAGAATGGGATGGCCTATGGCGCCCCCTCTCCGATCCCCTGTTCTTCCCCGCGTGCACCTGCTGTCCCCATCTTTTCCTCCATAAACCCTAGCTGTGAGAAACTCGGAGACACTTACTCTCAAGGTGGGGATGTTTTGGGTTCAATCTTCGACTTCCCGGTTCTAATTTCAACATATGTCTTTGATTTGGCTTAATTTTTTTTTATTTTGCTTCAGACCTAGGAGGAGGCCGGCAAGAGTGGATTTTTTAAATAAACGTATAGCGGAGTATTTTGTTTGGGCGCGTTCATGAACAACATCTACTGGGTTTTCCTCTAAAAAAATCATCTACTCGGTTTTTTTACATACATAATTGGCACAAATAGGGAGAGTACGTTAGCAGTAAAAAGAGAGCAGACCCAAGGGAGATTCAGGTGTGAGGGCAAAGGTGTCTTTTCATGTGCTTGGAGAGAGAACAGCCTGTTAAAACTATCACAATGGCACGATACCGAAGTTGGCGTCGGTGTGGGTGGTGCTGGTGGCTGAGGGGAAGGCGAGGGCGAGGCTTGCTTCGGCTTTTATAGCTTAGGTGAGCAGGAGGGAGGCAGCAGCTGGGTGGCGGCATGGCTGATGGTGGCCACAGGAGGGGGAAAAGGGTGGTGCAGCGTCACGGTGGGCGGCAAGGACGGTATGGGCAGCAGGGGATGACGCGAGCGGCGCAGCGGGGGAATCGCGAGCCGGCGTGGCTGTCGTCGTCGGCATGGGTGGTGCATGCGGTGGTTGGGTCACGCTCGGCACAAGCAAGGACGCGGCGGCGGGATTCGCGCGTGCGTGTGCAGACGCGACGCAACAGGGGAAGGCCGGCGCGGGCAGCACAGGGCGCGAAAGTCGTCGGGTGGCGGGGGAACGAGGAAGCGCGGCGGGCGCCTGCGTGGGCGTCGGCGAGATCCGCGGCGAGTGACGTGCGGTACAGCGAGGCGAGCGGGGACGCGATGGCGTCACCGGTGTGGGGCAGTTGGGGATGCGACGGAGCGGAGCCGGCGCGATTCGCGGGGTACGACAGGACAAGGATGTCATCGCCGTGGGTGACGCGAGTGGCAGCGCACGGCGTGCAGAGATGTCGGCGTGCGGCGCGGGGCTGGACGATGGGTTGCGGCACGGCATTGCGTCTAGCGGCTGGCCGGCGGCGTAGCTCCACGCGGGGATGCAAGCGATCGCGCGGCGGCTGCGCGAGCGGACGGCTCGGCCTAGCTGGGCTGACGTCTGGATGGGCCAGCTAGTTTTCGGGCCGAGGGAGGAGGGGAGAACAGGCGGCTGGCGTTGGGCTGTTGCGGTTGCGGCCCAAGTGGGAGGATGAGGCGGTCGGGCCGAGGTGTGGGTTGGCCCTTGGCCCAAGATGGAGAGAAAGGAAGAGGAAGTGGGAAGGAGTCTTCTGGGCTGGGCCGGAGAAAGAGAAAAGGGTTTGGCGACCCGAATACATACTACCCTTGATATTTTCCAGGGATTTTATTTGAGAGGAGAAATAATATATTTGGATTGGAGTCAATATGTAATATTAGAATTCATAGAAATTATAGGGTATCAAGGAATGGACATCTCAACTCAGATTTTGAAACTTGATGAGTTTTGAACTTGAATAAGTTTGGAAAACTAAGAATGGAAAGAGACTATGGGATTTCACGGAGAGCTTGATTTCCCAAAAATTCAAACTTTGAGAGTTATATTTTTGGAGTGAGAATTTTGGGGTCATAAGAAGTGATTTAATTGAGATATTTATCTTTAATGCAAACAAATAACCAAAAGTTTAAACATACACTTTTATTAAGGTAGTTTTTGACGGTACATAAAAATCGAGCGTTTCACTGCCATCGTGACTTAGTTGTACAGTGCTGGAGACAAAACAACAATCTAATATCTATTGTGTGGGTTAGACATTTATTAGAGAGAGTATTGGAAGATACCTGCTACCATGCATTTGGACATTGGGAAGTTGATCTATTCGTCAAAAACAAATACGATAGGATTACGAAGACTGCCCTCCTTCAGTCACATATCAATTTCGCCCCCAAACTGTGCAGCACAAAAGAAAATTGCAGTTGAACCTGTGATTGATCAAGTAGCATATATCTCAATTTATGGGACGACGCAATCCAAGCGAGCTGATGTTGATCTTTGTAAGGTGGCTTGAACGAATCTCCCAAACGATACAAGCATGGCAATCTCAATGCCAACCTGTGGTAGTTAGGATGACGATTATCAAGTTGATGATAGGAAACATCCAATCGATTGAACATGCAATCATCTTTTGCTCGCTGAATGAATGTGCAGATTGGTTTTATAGGCTAGGCAGTGACTTTTGAGATTCTATTGTGAAAAACGGTAGTGCAACCCACTGATCACAGTGAAGTGGCCAGACCGTCTAGCTTCTCGACAGTTTCGTCCAACATTAGCGAGCGGAAGCGCTGTGCAGTGATTGAAGAAGCCAGAGACCGTTTCATTTTCTGGTGCAATTGAAAGCAGCAGCAGGAATGGCGTTGGTGGCACCGCGTTGGACGGAGAGGCAGTAATGGCAGTGCAAATACAATGACGTGGCTGATTGTGAATGCAGAGAAATGGTAGTTAAATCTGAGCTTTTCAGCGACACACAGTTATAGAAAAACATGGTTGAAACTAGGGCAGATATAATAGTAAGAACTGACGCAATCATGTCTTTTTTATGCATGTATAGAACAGCATATATACATGCATAAAAAATCAAGTACCTCAGGCCTGTCCGTTCGTTCTGTTCGTGTTAATGGCTTTCGCCTCGCCGAAAGATCCGGCCGGTATTCAACATAGAGTTATATAATATCTCTACTACTCTGGAAAGCACATTTTCGTTCACGTCAACTTCCCCTTGGCCTCTCTCGCGTCATCCGCCACAGGTAAACCACGCCTGCGTGAAAAACGCCCTAGGTTTTCGTGAAACCAATCGGCAACACGAAGGCCTGCAAATGCTTTTCACTCTCTACCTCAATATTGGATGTAGAAGCCAGGTTTAATTTAAATACATTATCGAAAATAAACTGCAAATGGTTTGGATGTTTAATAACTGGTCGAGACCGCACCCAGATGCCATGGTTATCTACCCAGCCTCACCGGCACCGGGCAAGAGGTAGAAATTAACTCTCTCATCATCTGATATCAACCACACTCAAAATTTAAATTTTGAAAATTAATTTTAGAGTTGATTTAAGGTATTTTACATTGCAGTCTTTTCTTAATATTGATTTCTAAACCACAAATAATATAGATATAAAAATTTTAGTTCAGGTGTTTCAGCTTATCAATTATATGAGTGCTTTTAAAAAAGCAAGTAGCTAATGTGATCTAGGTTGACCTCATTTAGAAAATTTCTATATTCATTGAAGGGAAACACTTCCTCTACGTATTCCTGTTCACCTTTGTATTCAACCCCTTGCTACTTCATCTTCCTGGCTCTCCTTATTTTTACCGTGCACATGACGGATGGGGCACGATAGGCTAAAGAAAAAAAATTAGAATGTTTAATGGTATTTGGTGCGTAATTTTATTCAAGTTCTAATTTCATGGCAATATATAACTATACCACAATCTAAAAAAGCACATGAGTCTCTTTGGAGGATTGTGGATGTCAATGTAGAAAGAGATTTGATTTTCATTGTGATAGTTGGATTGGAGTTCACCTGTCCGGTTTTGATTTTGCTACAGGATAGCTAACTCAAAAGAACAATCTATATTCCTTTAAAAAGTAAAAGGTAGTAGTAGTGTTAAGCGGTGAATCAGTCACAAGCCCATCACTCTACCACTAACTCTACAAAATTTAACCTAGAAGTAGTCATGGACATAGCCTATAGCTCTCAACCATAATTATCCTTGCCGCTAGAGCTTTTTTTTAAAAGAGTGAAAACTTAGCAAGCAAAAACCTCTAATTAATTTTAAATTAAACTTTAAAATTTAAAATAGATTTTCTATTTGTAATGTGCGGAAGTGATTTTTTTAATGTACAGGCATTTTGCTAATAAATAACAAACATGCCAACTAACATAAGAGTTGATGATTTAAAAAACACGTCAACCTAGACGGAAACCCAACGTGGTGATGCGAAAAATTCAATTGAATAGGCCGCAAAGTACAAACCACAAGTTGAGAAAATAAACATATATATAACCACAAATGATTATAAATCTCAGCTTCTTAGGAGTAGTAATTAAAAAAAGTAGTCAAACAAAAGGTGAAGTTACAAATTCTCATGTGTGATTGAGCTGGAGTAGGTTGGCAAACTTCGAAAATTTGGGCTGGCCGGATATGCTCCGAGGAATTAATAGCACAAAATCATCCAATGGTTGTGCGTTACATGGTTAATGTTGAATTAATCTCCAATCCAACAGCTCTAAATTACTTGTTGATGTGGAACTGTGGAAGCTTATAAGAGGTAGAAATTTTTTAATGTGCATGCTAGTAAAAGGCAACTCAATTCCAACAATAAACCTGTTCAATCGGACGCAGGAACAAATTGGGTTTGCCATTCCTAACTTTGATTACAAACTGTAACGACTTATTGACAAATAAAATATAATTTATGATAAACTTATATATATATATATATTCTTAACGATTTAAAAACCAATATTAAAAAATAAACTATAACGATAAATTCTAAAATTAGCTTTAAAACTAAGTATAAAATTTAAGTTTTAGCAGCTGCATATAAGTTGAAAGAAGCCAGCTTACAGATATTTACACACAATTTCAAAACTTAATTAAAGAAAGGTTAAAAAAAGAAAAAAAAACTCACAAGCTTCTGGCAAATATCTGTCAGGTACCCGTAAGACAAGCATGATCGCTACTGGTGGATACCACCAGCGTACAGCACGAATTGGCTGAACATCTCTACAAACGACACAGGCATGGGCTACGGCTCCAGTTGCATCCCGTGCAGCCAACGTACTATCCTAGCGGTGCTCACAGCTTGTCTAACATCTCGCTGGTCGCCACCAACGCCTCTGTGCTGCCACCCACTCCTGATACCGTCGAGATATACTACAGCATCCCACATGATGACATCAACACCTCTCCAGACGATGGTACACATGCTACCTCATCTTGCAAATCAGAAACCTGATCAAATTAACATGCATGTCAAGAAAATAAGTCAAATAGTTAAAAAAGTTATAAAGATTAGCTTAAACAGAAGAACTATATAGTGATAAAATGCTTAGCCTTGTAACTGCCCTATAATTCCAGATGGCCATGTATTCATAAATTCTATTTGTTATAGTTACAAACATAAGCAAATGGCTAATTATTCTTTCTACCCTAAGATCTGACTATTGAGTGTGATTACAGTAAGTCGGATGAGAGGTATTTGAATAAAAAAAACTATTTATAAGGAGTGGAAAACAAATGTGTGTATCTTATATCTATTTTTATCAATAATGAAATACTCATATGCATAATGAAATGGATATTGATTTCTTCTCTAGTTGATGCCATAATGGTCATTAAAACTGAATATCAAGTGAAGAAGAACTGGATGGGTGATCTCTGTCTACCCAAGGAATTTGTATGGGCTGGATTGCAAAGTAGGAATGACGGGGTTGGACTCAGAATAATATCCTTGTAAGTAGATGCATCTTGAAAACTACAAAGTCTTGAATTTGATATTTGAATTGGATTAACAAAATAAAGACTTCCACAGAGACTTGTCCAACAGTAATTCACATGGTGCAATATCTACTGAATTTTCTTCTTCCAATCACTCAGATACTTGTGAGTACAATAAATCATGTTCTAACTAATTTAGTTACGCTGATTGTTTAGCTGAAAACTTCACGACTTCTTTTTCAGGAACTTGTCGCACAACAATCTGAATGGATCAGTACCTGATTCTTTAACAATCTTATCATCCCTTATTCTTCTGTGAGTCTTTCTTTTGTCATCAACAAAACAACCACCTAAGTACATATATTGTGGGATAATTCTTTTTTCTTCAGAGACTCGTCAGGAAACCATTTTGATGGTACAATACCTGAAGCATTATGCACAAAAGGGTCACTTAATTTGAAGTTTGTTGGATTTCCACTGACAGTTCCTTCTGAATTTAAGTACATATATTTTGGCATCAAAACCATCATGTCACCAGAAGTCAGTTTTCCAGAACATGATCCTCTCGAGCTCAATCAGTAACTTTGATTTATTGAGTTGTTTCACAGAAGCTCAAAAAATCCCTATTTTCGTACAGTATAATGTCACTAATTGCATCATTCTTTTCAGATATGACACCTATAATGGTGATCCATGCAATGGAAAATCACCAAAGAAGAGAAATATTTCTGTCCTAACACTTGCTATAGTGACTCCCATGGTGGCTCTGTTATTGGTATGTGCAGTACTTATCCTTTGTTTCTGCAAAAAGAAAAGAGAGCAACAAGTGACACAAGGTATGCAGATAATTTTCTTGTCATGCTTGCATACTTATTTTTCTCACTGATTGTATAACTGTGTGACAGAAGAAAGACATGACATTTTTCATTGTTTGTTCTGTCATGAATGTTTGGTCCATCAATACATCCCTCATAGCGTGCAGCCCACTGGAATTCCAAACTCTGGAAGTCATATTGACATCAGAGGTCACATACGGATGTCGGATGACCATGAATTTACATATGAGGATCTGGTTAAGATGACAAACAATTTCTCGGAATGCATTGGTCAAGGAGGATTTGGGCCTGTCTACCGTGGTCAGTTACAAGGGAGCATTCAGGTTGCTGTCAAGATGTGCTCTCAAAAATCAATACATGGACAAGGAATAAGAGAATTTTTAGCTGAGGTACTTAATATTATTTAATTTCAAAACAGTTCATGCAACATGAGCTTTCAAACTGATCCAAGGTAACATGAGCTATTAGTGTAGTGGTGGCCGTAGTCATGGACTCATGGTCCACACCGACAAGCGTTGAAATCCTGGGGACAATAATCAAAGATAGTTATGTGCATCCTTAGCTGTTGTAGAGGTTGAAAGTTATCCTTCCATTATCTAAAAACCTTTATTCGTTATCTAAAAAACAAGTTTAATTATTATCATAAAGACTCAAAATTTGTCTATATATTTGAATTTGTACTGTAGGAATTAGGTCTCATGATTGTGTCTTATATTATTGTCTCATGTTGTAGGTTGACTGCTTGAAAACAGTACACCACAAACATCTAGTACTGTTGATTGGGTACTGTACAAACAAGAATCATTTGACCCTTATTTATGAGTACATGCCTAAAGGAAGTCTGTTTGATCATATAAGAGGTTTGCGCTCTTTGCATTTTAAGCTATGTGCTTTTATATAAACTGTAAAACATAATGCTAATGGTGAATGGACAGAGTTCAGACTGACATGCAATTAAATATTTATGTTATTACTAATCCTCGCTTTATACGAGACTACAAGATGGAGGTCTTACTTATACGATATATCATTGTGCTAACAAATCATAATTACTTAATAGAGAAAAAGGCTAATGCTCACACAATTATCTGGCAACAACGCACAAGAATTATGCATGAAGCTGCGCAAGGTTAAGTTCAAAATGTTCCATTATATTCTATCAGTTACCATCTCTTTCAAGCATATATTTATTGAGCTATATTTCATTCTATTCTTGACGATGTATCTCTAACATAGGTCTGGGCTACCTGCATTCAGGGTGTGTACTGCCTATAATACAAGAGATGTGAAGTCGCACAACATTCTACTGGGGGAAGATATGCATGCCAAGATCTCTGATTTTGGACTATCCAAGTCTTACACTAATGAAGCACAAACTCATATATCAGTCACTGCTGCTGGCACCATAGGCTATATTGATGCAGAGTTTGTCCCTAAACACATTCACTTCACTTTAGTATTGTTTGAACTTTGAACCAACTAACTAAATGAAGCTTTCTAGCTTCAATCTGTAAGCTGTTCCCTTAGAATTGATAACATGAAACATTTCAATTGCTTTATCGTGAAGAGAAATGACCTAATGATGTCATAGTTGTTAACATTCCTAAGTACTCAACTCTAGTTGCACATGAGGCAAATAGGGAATAGTAGTTTCTCATAGCATTGGCCATTGACTAAATACTTATTATATTAGATCACTGGACCACTGGACTGTATATATATAGACCCAACCCTCCTTATATAGAGTTAAAATGTTAGTCTTAGTGTACACCATATTTTTATATGGTATTAGAGCAGGTCTAGACATCCTGGCGCGCTAGCGTCCTCCTACCGGTAAGCCGACGCTTCCTTTCTGCCGTAGACCTCCTTCCCGATATTCCTTCTCTGCTTTCTCATCTCGGCTCTCTCTTCTCTGCTTTCTCATCTCGACTCTCTCTTCTCCCCGTCTCCTCCGCAGACGGCCTTCTCCTTCTCCACCACCCTCTCCCCTCTCTTGTTTCCACCACGTGACCAGGCGACGGTCTCCATCCGCCTCCTCGTCTCGTCTCACACCCGCCTTCATTCTTTCCTTGCTTTGGTGCACCTTCCTCCTCCGACGCCAGTGTAACTCTGCGTTCGTTATCTCCATCGGCTAGACCCATCTGCCCTCCATCGGCTGGACTTATTCACCCTCCATCGGCTAGAACTCTCTCTCGGTTCCTGCTTTTTCGACACGCTTACCTGCTCCCGGACGCAAAACTTCTCCACTCGTGTCCGAGCCACTTCGACGTGTCCACGGACACGAATCTCTGCCTCTTGGACGCAAATCTCCTCCTTTCGTGTCCGCGCCTTCTCCGAGTTTTCGTGTCCGCTCCACTCCTTTGCGTCCACGAGTCCAAGGACGTGAAACTTCTCTTCACGGACGTGAATCTTCTCACGTCCATGACCCACCTACTCTCTGACCTACCTACTCTACCACCCACTTCTCCTTCAACTACTCCGCTGCCTACTCCCATCGGCCAACCACTCTCCTCATCAGCCAACCACTCTTCTCATTGGCTTACTCCCATCGGCCACCTACCCCTCATCGGTCCTTACCCTTATCAGCTTTTTGCGTTCGCTACCCTCTCATCATGACCACCGAGTTGGCCCTTAGTTTTGGCACCCTCACAATCACCGAATCTGTTCTGGCCATCAGCGCTCCTAACCACACCTCAGGCACTATCTTGCTGATCTTCTCACCACCGTACGTCGCTGTCAACATGAAATCTCACGTTCCCATCTCTCTCAACCTCAACGCCAACTACTCCAAGTGGGTATTTTTCTTCAAATCCCTCTGTGAAAAGTTCGGCCTCCGGTCTCACATTGATGGCTCTGCTCCACCTCGACCCGATGATCCCAAGTGGAACATCGCCGAGTGCTACGTGCGTAGCTGGTTGCTTGGCTCGGTCGATGACTCTGTCCTCGACCTTACAATGGAGGACACCAATCCCACCGCCTAGGATTAAGCGGCTCTTCCTACCAACAAACAGCCACGCGCTATCTTCCTACTAAACGAATTCCACTCTATGGTATAAGGAGACTCTTCTATCTCCTCGTACTGCCAGCGCCTCAAGGTAAAGGCTGTCGCCCTCCGCGATGTTGGTCACCCTGTGGCCGGCTCACAACTCGTCCTCGCCCTCCTGTGAGGACTTAACCCACACTTCTCCAACACCGCCGACGACATCGCCAACTCCACACCCTTTCCGTCGTTTGCCCGGGCCCATGACATGCTAGTTCTTAAAGAACTACGCCTGGCCAACGACGAGAAGACCGTGGCCCACACCGCTCTTCTCGTCGTAGCCGACCATGGCTACCGATCACCGTTTGCTGCTGTTACCTCTCACCACTCTGGTAGCCATGGCCTTAACCATGGCAACAAAGCCCACATCGGTGGCAATGGCAAAGGCAAGGACAAGGGCAAGCACTGGAATGGTCCGATGCAACCACGACCTACTCCAGTCCCTGTCCCATTTGCCAGTCCTATGGATCCGTGGCTATGCTACAATCTCTAAGCACCTCAGCCCCAGCCACACAGTCCCATCGGCTGGCAACCAGGGGTTCTCGACGCCCATCCTTAGACCCACCTGGCATCGGCTCTCACCCTACCGCCTCAGCCGATACTCCCGCCACCACCCACCCAGTCGGTTCCCTCCTGAAACCAAACTGGCCTCGTCATCGCCCTCAATCAGATGATGCTCCAACCTCAGCACCCTTGGGTGTTAGACTCTGGTGCGTCCTCTCACATGGTGTAATCGACCGGTATACTACTCTCTCGCCATCCCTCCTCCTCCTCCTTCGTCACCATCAGCAATGGCCACTCTCTCCCTATCCAATGCCGTGGTGACTCCTTTCTGTCTACACCCACAACTAACCTTCCACTTCGCAATATCCTCATCGTCTCCTCCCTCATTCACAATCTAGTATCTGTTCGCCAATTCACACGAGATAACAATTGTTCAATTGAATTTGGCGCTTCTGGTTTCTCTGTGAAGGATATCCCGACCCAGTGTCAGATCCTTTGATGCAATAGTGGCGGCGACCTCTACACCATCCCCACCGCACCGTTCACTCCATACGCCGGCATCACTCTCTCCACCAACCTCTGGCATCTTTGCCTTGGTCATCCCAGCCCCGACGCTGTCGCCAATCTACGTCGCAGCGCCTCCATCAAGTGTAACCATAGCAGTCCCACTGTTTGCCACTCTTGTCAATTTGGCAAACACGTGCGACTGCCTTTTTCAAATTCTATGTCTTGTATCTCGCGACCTTTTGAGCTAATACACTATGATGTATGAACTTCTCCGGTTAAGAGTGTTTCTGGTAATCAGTATTATCTTGCAATACTTGATGATTACACACACTATTGTTGGACCTTTTCACTCACCAGCAAGTCCAAGGTCGCCTCCTACCTCATTAACTTTACAAACTATATCTCCAACCAGTTCAATCTCTCCATTAATGCTCTACAGGCCGATAATGGTATGGAATTTGTCAACCGTACCGTTCAAAACTTCCTTACCTCCCATGGCATCCATCTTCGCCTCTCCTGTCCCTACACCTCTCCCCAAAACGGCAAGGCCGAACGTCTACTTCGCACACTTAACAACATGAGTCGCACAATACTACTTCATGCCCACCTACCCGCAGCCTTTTGGGCTGAAGCACTAACCACCGTGACTTACCTCCTCAATCGGCGCACTTGCTCCTCCGTTCACCACAATGTCCCCTACACCCTTCTATACCGCAAGGCGCCCGACTACTCGCACCTACGCGTCTTCGGGTGTCTCTGCTATCCCAATCTCATCGTCACTGCTCCTCAAAAACTTACACCCCGCTCCACTGCCTGCATTTTCCTCGGATATCCCTCATCCCATAAGGGATACCGATGTCTCGATCTCTCCACCCGCTAGGTCATCGTTTCCCGCCATATCGTCTTTGACGAGACCTGCTTCCCCTTCGGTCTACTTCATCTTACATCCTCGTTTAGCGATCTCGACTTCCTCCTTAGCAACACCGTACCCTCCCGGTCTCCTCCATCAATCTCACCTCCGGCCCCCTCATCGGCCACTCCTGAGGACTTGTTGCTCAGCTATCCCATTCCTTTTCGGTCCGATACTACTCACATCGGACCTCCATCGGCCCCACCACTCTCATCGGCTCCGGGTGATACTGTCTCCCTCTCATCGGACACATCAACCCTATCAGCTCGTCAGCCTTCATCGGCTCGTCCCTATCTATCGGCCCATCCGTCTCCATCAGCGCGCCCCTCTCTATTGGGTGCTCCGCCTTCATCGGACCGCCCAAACCAATCGGCCCATACACATCCATTGGCTCACCTACCCCCATCGGCTCAGGCCGACCTCGTTCAATCCTTTCCTCGCACATACAGTCGACGATCCTGAGCCGATGTCGCCCTTCCCCAACCAGTCCCCACCCCACCTCCCATGCTCTCATCAGCTCCTATCCCCTCTACCTCTCATATAATTATCCGATCACAAACCGGGTCCCTCCGCCCTACCAAGCAATATGGGCTCTCAGCAGTCCATTGTACTATCTCGCCCATCCCAGCGACTCCTCGTTCAGTTCTGGCCAATCCTCAGTGGCACGCGGCCATAGCCGACGGGTACATGGCTCTCATGGATAATGAGGCCTAGCGCCTCGTCTCTCGTCCTCCCGGTGCCAATGTTGTGACCTGTGAGTAGATCTTTAAACACAAGTTCCACACCGATGGATCGCTTGCCCGTCATAAGGCACGATGGGTCGTTCGGGGTTTCTCCCAACGTTCTGGTGTTAACTACGACAAGACCTTCAGTCCTGTCATCAAACCCGCCATCATCCGGACCGTTCTCACTCTGGCTGCCTCGCACTCTTGGCCGATCCACCAGCTCGACGTGAAGAATACCTTTCTTCACGATCATCTGACAGAAACAGTCTACTGCCAGCAGCTTCTAGGCTTCGTCGATCCCTCTCGTCCTAACGACGTTTACCTCCTTCAGCGCTCCTTCTATGGCCTCAAACAGGCTTCTCGGACCTGGTATCAGCACTTTGTTGCATACCTTCGGCACATCGGCTTTATGGCCTCTGTATCCGATAGCTCTCTCTTCGTTCTTTACATCGGCACCACCACCGCTTATCTTCTCCTCTTCGTCGACGATATTGTTCTTACAGCGTCCTTGCGTGTCCCTCCTACACCAGATCATGGCCCGACTCCACTTCGAGTTCGCCATGACCGATCTCGGCCCTCTCCATTACTTCCTTGGCATCTCTATCACCCGTCCTTCTCACGAACTCTTCCTTTCCCAGCGTCAGTACACCATCGATCTCCTCTAGCGTGCAAGCATGGCCGAATGTTACCCCACAACCACTCTGGTTGACACTTGCGCCAAGCTCTCCGCTACCGATGGCTCTCTCGCTGTTGATCCCTCCCAGTACCGGAGTCTTGCTGGTGCTCTCCAATACCTTACCCTAACACGACCCGACCTCACCTATACCGTCCAGCAAGTGTGCCTCTTCATGCATGCTCCGCGGGAACCTCAGCTCGCGCTGCTCAAGCGTATCCTTCGCTACGTGAAGGGCACACTCTCTAGCGGCTTACATCTCAACTTCAGTCCCATCGACTCTCTCACCGCGTACTCCGACGTGGACTAGGCAGGTTGCCCTGACTCTCGACGCTCCACGTCTGGCTACTGCGTCTTCCTCGATGACACTCTAGTCTCCTGGTCCTCAAAACGTCAGACTACAGTGTCTCGGTTCAGCACCGAAGCTGAGCATCGCGCCGTTGCTCACGCCGTCGCCGAGTATGGCTGGCTTTGCCGGCTTCTCCAGGAGCTCCGTGCACCTATCTCCTCTATGACCATCGTCTACTACAACAACGTCAGTGCCATCTATATGACCGCCAACCCGGTTCATCATTGACGCACGAAGCATATAGAGATAGATATTTATTTTGTACGTGACAAGATCGTACTAGGATAAGTTTGAGGTGTTTCATATACCATCAGCGCACCAGTTCACCGATGTTATGACCAAAGGCCTCCCCGCGTCTTTGTTCCTTAGTTTTTGCTTCAGTCTCTGCGTCCGTTCCTCTCCCGCTGTGACTGCGGAAGGGTGTTAGACCACTGAATCATTGGACTGTATATATATATACCCGATCCTTTCTATATAGCCACATTCTTACAGTACTGAAATCAAACATTTCTTGTTTAGTTACTACTTCAGCAGTAGGCTCACCATCAGAAGTGATGTGTTCAGCTTCGGAGTGGTTTTGCTGGAGATTGTAACAGGTTAACCACCCATTCTGCCAGGCATTGGGCATGTTGTGCAGCGTGTGAAACAGACGGTTAGTGACGGTGACATCAGTGCAATTGTCGACCCACGTCTCAAAGGTGCATATGATGTGGGTTCAGTCGGGAAGGTCATGGACATAGCACTTGCACAAAGGAGGTGTCTGATGATAGGCCAACAATGACTGAAGTGGTGGAGCAGCTCAAAGAAGCCTTGGCTTTGGAAGAAGCTCGCCACATTGATGGCTGCAACGACAATAGTCAAGACAGCATTAAGACAGATTTATCAGACAACTGGTGACCATCGGCTAGATGATTAAAGACTAGCCAATCTATTTTAAAGTCAAGTTCTGCAGCTGTCCTTTAGTGTTTCATCTATGATATACTGCTTGCGTTTTGTTGTATGTGTCCTACTACATGTGCTGTGTTTTGTAACCTGTATCTTAGGATTGTGCTGGTTTCTGACAAATGAGATTTCAGTTCACTTGAGTGATGTGTAAGAGAGGAACATTCCGATATAAATGAATAAGCATGTCTCTAATGATTTACAGTACTACATTTTAAAATGATTTGCAGTACTAAAATGGCAGATATCTTATGCACATAGGACCAATATGCAGATTGCAGGGAAATGCTGATAACTAAATACCTATTGCTTGTTTTTGTTAGTTTGCTGGTTGCTTTAGCAGAAACATGACTGACAAGATCCACACAAACAACATTCTGTCCGGAAAATTCTGCAGGTGATGGTAAATTTTATTATATAGTACTTGCATTGAATAAATCCTATTTACTATACAAAGGCAAAATGAAGGAGAGAAATATTCGAACAAGAGCACAAATAGAGACAAATAGGGTATATAGGCAAGAACAAAGGCTGAAATTTCTGCCGCCATGGTGGATTTCTAATGTATAATATACAAGCACAGGACCTTATTATAAATCATATGACACCACACAGGTTTGATCAAAGAAGTATAGAACATATGTAGGTGCTGCAAAGATAGCTTAGGCATAAGATTCACTCTTGTTCTTATATTTCAAAAGCATGCAAAGCTTAGCAGACTAACGTATTAAGAAAGGGCATCGTGGTCACGTGCTTATTTAAAAATGTCACACCCTGCAGCAGCTCTGCTTCTGTTGTTGTAGGAATTGCCGAATTGGAATGGATAGGATGAAGTAGATGGCTACTTTGAGGATTTAAGTACTAGTTAACTCCAGTGTAAAGGGATTGAGTTTGTAAGTTCACTCCATGTACTGGATAGGGGATTTAAAATTGAAGTTTGATGAGTAGGAGTGTGGTCAAGTGTTTGTGATGCAGATAGGTAATTTTGTTCTTACTTCACGCTATAAGCATAGGTTGTGTACTCCTGTCTAGAGTTATTTAAGTTATCTTTGGTGTACGGAAATTACTTCCATTACATATACTGATTACTGAATTTGTATATCTAATGTAGACAAGTAAATTTCTCAGAATTCAGCTCCGTTGTCGATGCTTTAAAGGCAGTTAAAAATTGATTACCGATCAATGTTGTGTTTCTAGTTTCTTGTCCTGCATAGATCAGCGCAGTAACTCTGACTAGCTCGGTAAATCTGCAAGAATATACGAAGCATACAGATGGAGGAGCCGAGGAGGTAAATGCCGTCAAAACTTACCGCTGGCCAAGACATGGCTGAAACGGGGCCAAGGGAGATCTCAGGTGATAAGGAGGCAGCTGGGGGTCGCCGCCTCGCCGGCGGCCGGAGGCGCCGAGGATGGATCTCAACGAGAAGTCGGACCAGGCTACAGACGGCTGAGGCTATCCCTGGCGGAAAAAGTGTATTTTACCTCCCTCAATTGTTGGCCAGTGCGACTCTCAACGGTAAAATTGGGTATTTAAGCTCCCTCAATTATTGAACCACTACAAATGATAGAAGCGGTTTTAGCTGATGTGGAGAGTTAACCGTGGTCCAACTTAATGAGTCAAAATGATGGATGAAAATAAATACCCATGGTGGCTTTGCCCGTATAATCTCCTATCTTCAAATTCTCCATTCGTCCCCATATATCTCAACATGGAGGCTGTAGCTTTGGCCCAAGTGACAGCAATGAAAAGAGAGGAGGTGAGGAGTAGTGATAGCGAGTTCCTGAAGCGATGAATCCTTGAGTTCTTACCGTCCTACATCTTCTTTCCCTATTCCATATCGGATTAAGCCATTTGATTACAAGCCTCTAGTGATATGCAAGTATAGAGTGAAGACGGCGAGGTGGATCTTATAAAGCATTGATAACCCTGATCGCCAGTACCTAAAATGCCACAATGCTAAAGTGAGTTGCTCTTTTGTCAAGCTTAGATGGTTCTATTTTGGCTTGAGGATTGTGAGCTAGGGTTCCAAATTTTAGGGCTAGCGGGTGTGACTTCTTTGCTTGGTGTGATGGGGCGATGACAAGTTTCATGCAAGATTTGCTAAATGATTTATGAGATGTTGTGTGGTCACTAAAGAGTGAGAAGGAAAAATTGTTAGTTATTGTTGAAGGAGAGAGAACGAAGATAGAGGAGCAATGCAGAGAGCTTGATGTAGCTAGGCTAGAGTTGGTGTCATTAAGAAATATGGCTTGTGAGGCAAAAATCGTTGTATTAAAGGACAGAAATATTATGCTAGAGAACGAGAGATATGTTCTTATCTTTGGTTTTCTTGTAGCTATTTTTGGTGTCTTTGTCATGATGTTAGGAAAGAATTGAAATGGCTGTGAGGTGAGGGGACATTGTGGCTGTATGGATGAGTAAAATCTATGCTAAAAGTTAGAATGTACCCTCTTTTTTTCATGAATGACAAAAAATATGTGTGTTTTATTTTGGAAATTCAATGTATATATAATGATAAGTTTTAGTATTTTAGAACACATCAAAATAGATAAACACACTCCAATTTAGCAATAAGGTCTGTCATTAAAACATACTTAAATGCAACAATACATGTCAATAGAGTCAGGCATAAGAACACATGTAGGACAATAAAAGATTCATATTATCTAGCAATACATATGGCACATAAATTCTTTCATTATATCACACTAGCATTGCATCGCAGCTTGGCATATTCCCATGGAGAAAGTAGCATCAGTAGACCAGGAGTAGATTTTTTTGGCTTGGCCTTTGGTCATTCTTGGGCTGAAAGAGTAACAACTGCTTTACTAAAAGTAAGCTTAATTGATGCACTTGTAAAATCCTATGGGGCATTAGCATGCAAGTCCAAACTAGTTGAACCAACTTTATGTATCAAACTCTTACTATTGCACTAACCTTCACTAAGTGGAGGGACTACATTAGTGCCTGCAAATAATTGAAATCAAATATTAATTGTTAGCTAAAGTTAAGTTTGAATAGAATTTAAATAGCTGTTAATTTAGCTAACCTTTTGCTTTGAAGGCGCTGTGACATATGAGGGACTTGCATAATTGGTGCTTGCAGTTATAAGTGACTCTCTTCCTACTGTGTGAAGAGCTCTGTTGAGGGTTTGATAACACTAAATTTCTAGCTAGACTTGGAGTTGCCTGAGAACCTCCTATGCTAGAGTCTATTCCATGATACTTATCACAAGTGGATTTGTTGTGGCCTACTTACATTTCTTGCATCCAATGATTGTGCCAAACTATGACACTTTGGTTGCTTTAGTTGGTTCATTAGGTTCTCTTCTCCTCTATGTCTTAGGCCTTCCAGACATCTTGATATACTCAAGGGCATTAAGTGACTCTCTATTATCTGCTAGCCAGCTGCTTATGCCTTTAATGGTTTCAAGTAGTGCTGAGTAGCAAACAACAATATAACCATCTAATGAATTAGTCTTGAAGAAAATGCATGATATTACATGAGGACATGGTAATCTTGAAAGCTACCAATATCAGTATAAACACTCCTTTTTGTTTAGGTGAACTATAAACCTATTGTCATGGTGTTTAACTTCATAGATGTTAGCTCTATTACAGATTGCATGATAGAAGGCTAACTCAGTGATATATGCATTCAATTTTTTCAGAATTCCTAGGCATAGTACTGTGTTTCACCTATCTAACTTAATTCTCTGATCATGGATCCTAACCATCACTTTTATTCTAATTGTCTCAAGCATAGTGATGATTGGAAATAACATAGCTTCTAATATCTATTTATTAAAGGATTCACATATATTATTGTCTACTGAATCACACGATTAAAGCCTAACCTAAACCATGCTCTGCTCCAATACTATGGATGTGTGTTCAAGATGGCTTGTGCTCTAGCAACTCTAAGTTGGGCTAGCTTTGCTCTTGTCAAGTTAAACAACATTGTGCAAGGCGCCTTGGCACACTTCTAAAACTTCTTTTGATACCACTTGTTATTAAAGTGTTTCTTCCTATTAGCATATTTGTGCCTAGCACAATTTCAGTGCTCAGCTTGAGGAGCTCATTTTTCCACAGCATTAATAATTCCCTACAGAAGAGCATACATGTTAGTAGGTTTATAAGCATTAGAGAACAGAACTTAGGCATAAGGTTACCTTCTACTGGTCTGATATGAACACCCACCCAGAACCATCACCAACCTACAAGTTACTACATAACAAGTTACAAAACCAATCCCACTCTTCATTGTTCTCCTTGTGCACCACTACCCAGGCGATTAGATATATCTGATTATTGGCATCCCTTCCTATAGCACAAAAGAACTCTTCATTTGTTGCTCCCTTGAAGAAGCAGCCATCAAACCCTATCACTTTTCTACACCTATCTTTAAAGCCTTTCTTACATGCATCTAAGCATATGTAGATCCTCTTGAAAACAGGTTGATCAACACCTATCTATCTATTGACAATAACAATGCTTCCAAGCTTAGTTCTAAGCAGCTTCAACTATAATTATACAACTTCTGATACTGTCCTTTACTTGATTATACAACTTCTGATACTGTCCCTTACTTGCATCCAATGCTTTCTTCATCACAATTAATTTGGCTCTCTAAAGCTTGTGTATGGAAGCATTAGCAAACATCTCTTCTTGTATAGTTGCCTTCAAGTGTGCTAGGTTCCATCCAGGGTTTTCAACTATAAACTTCTCATACTTCTCAACAATTCTAGCAGCAGTCACCAACTTGTTACCTTTTTTTGGAGGGCATGCATGAAGGTTTTCTAGTGTTGTTACCTACCAACTGTTAGTCCTTGAATTTTTTCATAGTGGACAAACTCAAGGACAAGTGGGCTAGTCACATTTTGTCCTCACCCTATTAGGATCATCTTTGATGTAGTTGATCACCTTCTTCTCAGCTAAAGCATAAGTTGTATTGCTTTCTTGAACTGTTTCTTGCAGCTTAACTTCATCCCTAATTCAAATGTAGAAAGGCCAAGCTTCTTCTTGAACCTAGGATGATTGCTTCTTTTAGTTCTAAACTCTGCATCACTGCCAATCTCTTCTATTGACTCTTCATCGTCACTATTAGCATATGGGGTGTCATTGTCATCTCCTTCAATACAATCTTGCATAAGTGGCTTCAATTTATGTGACTTAAATACAACATTATCCAAGTTTGCTGCTTTTCCTGTCTTCAACTTTTTCTTCAGTCCTTTAAATTGCTTATGTATCTCTATAACCTCTTCATCATCATTTGATGGCCAATCATCTCTAGGAATGAAATCAATGTCACTATCTAAATCTACCTCAATATCTAAGGGTGTTGATTCATGACTGTAAAGCAACATTCCCCTCTCAAGCTCTGCAATTACTTTCAAGTCTTTCTCACTTGGATCCTCATCTACATTACATTTCTCTGCCTCATTTTCTTCTGAGTCCTATATAGCACCTTCTTCCATCTCTACCTCATAGTCATTACTTTCATCAACAGCATCTGACACTTCAACTACAATTGGTTCCTTTGCATATAGCTCAACCACACCTCCTTCAACAACACAATCAGACAAGTATTGGCAGACCTTGTCATCCAATAATGCACGCAACCTAGAACCTAGATCTTTCCTAAGGAGTGATCACGCAAATACCCAACTAACAAAAAAAGGAAGCCTTATCTCGAGCTACATAAGACATTGCCTTACTCCCACCGTAATAGGTTATCTCTCTCCCTGACCCTATGAACTCTCCTTTGAAATGAAACTTAACTGCTAAAGTATCAAGTACGTCCATGCCTTCAACGCTAGATTGTCCTATATGCAAATTGTAAAAAAAATAAGTACTTTGCACCATAATCAACTAACAAAAATCCAAATCCTATCAACTTTCAACACAATATGAAATAAAATACTACCAAATTGAGCTAACCTACTTTTACCCTGTCTAAACAATTCCTCATGCACACCAAACCCAAGAGAACTAACAAATCTACCACAGTAAACAAATCCTCCTCATCAATAAAGCTATGCTCGCCCGCGCGCAGAGAAGATCAGACTAGGCGGAGGGGCTCACCAAGATGGAGCACAAGCATGAGTCAATGGAGGTCCGATAGAGGCGTACGAACATGCCAAGGCCTATAAGATCCACTTAGCTCTAGTGCAGGTCCTTCGGCTTAATGGAGTACAGTCCTGATTGTCCCATCGGGCGTGCCAAAGAATATGTTCGAGAAGAATCAATCCTTCATGTTCGCTGATAGAGGTCCAATGGAGGTCTGATACGATCGCGCCCGAACACGTTGAGACCTGGGAGGTCTACTTGGCTCTAGCGCAGGTCCTTTGGTTTTGAGGTATATTCGTTGAGTTGCTAGAGTTGTGGGCGTATCAATCAATTTGACCTCTAATTGATAAGGAAGACAGAGAGAGTTAGATAATCGAGCCAATTGGTCAATAGGCTAATATGGGCTCCTACTATCGACTGGTTGCCCATAGGGTTAGAGTAACAATCGACTGCGAGTCCGATGCACTCCTACTATCGGCTAGTGGCCGATAGCAACTGTAGAACTCATACATAGGCTAGAAAACCGATGACAGTATAAGCGGATGTTGAGGAATAAAGTAAAAGATTCATCAGCTGTAAAGTCAATGACACTCCGAATAGAGTACATGATGAATAGTAGGGAGCGAGACCCGATCTCTCAAAGGTACGAGGCCCAGCAACCACCATGATGGTACTGTTAGAGCCAACCTTGATAGATCGGATCAAACCGAGACAGTATGAGGCTGAGGCTAACGGCACCGAGACAGCGGAGACTAAATCGAACGTAACGACAGAGGGACCGGGTATACCCATCGACTGCTATTGGTTGTGGGTCTGATGTAGGCATATAAGTAAACTCGTCGGTTAGCTGAGACGATGGGGAAAACGAAACCCGCTAAGTCTTGATGCCAGATCTAACAGAACTAGATCGATTGCTAGCGCATAATCATTAGGCAAGATATATGTATATCGGCTAATAAAGCATCTAGGCCCCTCTATTGCTTTTGGAAATTAATGACGAACACAAATTGTGTACTAATGATTGCATTTAAGTACTATAATTAAGTTAGATACACACTAAGAATCAGCAAAAGAGTTTGACCACCGATTAAAATTGATAAGCAAGAAGGTGGCAAAGCGAAGAAAATATTTATTGCTCTTGTATACCGATCGAGATGTTATACAATCGTGTTAGGTTTATTTTTCTAAGTTTGCCATCCTATCAAGGGGTGGTAACGGTTGTAAAGAGTTGATCAAAATGCCACATTAGAGAAATTGCATAAAACTTTTAAGTTGGGAAAAGTGCTCTAGGTAGAGTCGGTTGGATTGGGCGTTAGGGCCGGTCTGATCGAAAGTTTCCAGAAAGGCTTCGAGCTTTGGCAAGTTTAGCTGGTTGCTCCGGGCCTTGGATCCGATCATACCGCAATCTTCCATAAAGGTTTTCAAGCTCTGGCAAGTTTCTCCAGTTGGACCGAGCCTTGGATCTGGATAGACTGCGATCCTCTAGAAAACATTATGAGCACTACTTTGTCAGCCGGTCAGATCAAGACTAAATTCTAGTCGGACCAGGAGTTTACAGAAAGGGTTTTGGAGTGTCAGTCAATCCGAGGCTTAGGGTAGTCGATCCGGGTGTAAGAGCGGTCGGACCTGAGGTTTGCCCTCGGTCGGACCAGGACAAGCGTATTTAATACGCAACAACGGCTCCTTTTCTAGCCGTTGGGAAGGAGTCCAATCAGACTGGCTCTCAAACGGCGGTCAGACCAAACATGTGCAAAGTTGGGGATTTCGTCCCCAACGATTAGTTTTTGTTGGTGGGGGTATAAATACTCACTCACTAGCAACAGGGGCTTTTTCTTGGCCTTGCATTTTATTTCATACGAACAATTGCTTTTCTTATTACACCATTTGAGCTTACTCTCTAATTGTGAGGGTGATTGAAGGTTGTTTTAACCAAATTAAGTGCATTGCGTCATTATTTAGCTAGTATAGCACTTGATCATCTCCAAGCATTGGTTGTCACTTATTACTCTTAGAAGTTGTCGCCTCTTAGATAGCTTCGAGGAGGTGATTCTCGTGGATCTCTCCAAGAAGGCTGTGGGTAAGACCCGGCATTTTTGTGAGTGGTTTAGAGTTCACCACTTTCGTTGTGAAGGAAGAACTACCCTATTGATCTAGGCTTGGGTTGATCTTTTTAAGGTCAACTCCTATTTTGCTCATCCCTTGACAAAGAGATTTGGAGGCTTGATAGTTTAAGCGGTAAAGTTGGGCTTGCCTCAATAGAGAGTAGGAAACAGGCAAGTTTTCAAACCTTAGGTTAAAATCATTGTCTCTTTGTCTCATTTATATTTGCTTTTATCTTTATGCAATTTACATTTATAGAAACTTTTAAACCCTTATCACCCTAAGCTGGCAAAACTTAATATAGTTGCTTAAATATATTTTCTTTCACCAAGCCATAGCAACCTAGATTAACTTTACATATTATAGAAATTTTTAATATCGTCTATTCACCTCCCCTCTAGTTGACATCTTGATCCTACAGCTGAGAATACGATACACTAAGTGTGAGGCTCTGTGTATGGATAACTCATCGGCTGGCTGCTCCGATGAAACGTCACGTAAAGAACTATCAGCTTACGACTTAATCCGCTATCAACAGTTTAGTAGATCGGACCTAACCAATTCAACACAAGACCGATAACGACAGAAGAACACGATAAGCCGATAGAACCCACGTGAGCGTGATGTGGTGTATCCGATCGGACCTAACCGATACAGCCTTAGATAGAGCGGATACACTAGGATAGTGGTGAGACTTACCCCTTCATTGGAGATTGTACTTAACCGATACAACCCCACGTTAAGAACTAGAACCCACCGGTAAGAAATAAGATAAAGTAGGATGGCAATGCACCGAGATTGAATTAATTTATGATAGATAATTTGCAAGGTTTCAGAGGGTCTATATTTATACTCTGAAGTTACAAGAGTCCGATATGGCTACAAATAATCTCCGGACGTTATTTCCTAAACACAAAAGAAAACTTTCTAGTTAACAAAACTAATTAAACTTATCTATATTACAAAATATATTCTATAAAGATACAAGTAACCTACCGTGGTTTTCACGGCTCCTCCTCAGGTCCGGTCACATATGGATAATCTTTCGTCTTTGACTGAACCGAATCCATCCTTATCTGTCCGATCGGCTTTTTTCCTGTATCAATCAGTATCTTTCTATAAACCGATCGACTCTTTGATCTTGTCTGTAGTGCTTACCAAATTTTAGTGTTAATACATGTCTCCTAATTTTTAAGTATAAGGACTTATACTTTGAAACTATCTTTCTCAGTCTCTCATGACTCTGAAATCTTTCCCTTTACTTCTTGCAATCGGCTTTTAATACAGTCTACATTAAATGTGCTAAATTGTTATACTCTTGGGAGAAAAAACTTATTTCTAATATATCTTGATAATCCTTAGAAGACCAGCTCTGCTAACTTCTAAATTGTAGCATTGACTTTATATATTATGAAATCTTTTAATATATTTTTAAACTGATTCCTCCTTTCTTACTCTGCTTCTTTTCCTGTATTAACAGTAAGACATGGTGATATATATAGAGGTGACAATGGGAGGAGTACAAACCTCCATGATTCAACTCTTGGATCTAGCTTTCGCCGTCCAAATCGAACACGGTGCCACCCTTTGATGCCACCTAAGTTGGAGCACGCCTCAATCTAGGGTTTGGGTTTTGGTTTGGGCCAACACTGAAATGGGGAAAGTGAGAGGCACGGGCGTCACGCTTTTTTTTACTCTCCAGGCTGACTCAACTACAGTTCGGATAGGTCAACAATCCACCTCAAACAGCCATGCTCACTCGTTAAATTGGACCACGGTCAATTCTCTGTATCAGTGGTCAACATTTCACATCAGTCGAAATCGCTTCTAAAACCATCAAGGAGTTTATTCGCACTGGTTTCCGTACGGTTAAATGACGTGAATGGTAGTAGGTCAATAGTTAAGGAGGTAAATACACATTTTCCATCCCTGGTCCCTGCCCGGCGTGGACACGGATAGCTCGGCCGGCTAGCAGTAAAGGCGCATTGCAGACGAGCCGCAAGTGCAACCGCGAGCGCTCCTTGCCGTTCGTGCGGGCACAGGGTTGAAGGTGACGCCAGCGACGCACGTGGGTTCCAGCCTCGTCATCGCCGCCGTCTCTGCTATGTTGTCTCGCTCCGACTCGACGACGACCCGGCAAGCCTATCACTGTCAGGCGATGCATTTGAGGATTTCAGCTGGGTATATGGGCAGGCACCTATGCGCGAAGGAAATCTAGGAACTTAGAGATGCTCCTTTCAGTTTATGCTGGTCCCATTTGTGCCATGACAGAGGAGCTCCTTGATTATCCTATCTGCGATTGATTGATTACTCCATTCTGAAAATTGTCTATTTGTGAATAAAAAGATTTTCTATTCCCTCAGTTCAGGCTTAATTTGATTCTTGTGGTTGCTCCTTCCAATTTGACAAATTTGTAGTTTTGCACTACTCTTTTCTTAATTTGATTTTTTTGACAGAAAATTATTTTTACAGCTAGTGGTCTTAACCTTGCCGCTCAATGGTTTTAAAAGGGCCAGCTATTGGTTAGAGGCCGACGCAACAACCATATGCACAAACCAAAATTTTTCGTTTGCAAAAAACCATTTTTTTTAGTGTGGTGAGATAGTGCCAGAAAGCTCTGGTACTTTCTATGAAACTAAAAGATACCTCGCGTGTTGCTGATACATTGTTATATTTACTGCCAGAATCCTTGAGTTTGCAGTTGCATTCTTATATTTACTGCAAATCACCTTTGGTGGGGAACAAAGAATATCCTTTGGTAGCATGCTAAAGAAAATGAGTAAAATATCTTGTTATTAGAAGCACGATAACGTAGAAGAAAAAAAAACAACCAGGAAGAGATTTCCTACAATGGAAAACTAAAAGCAACGGAAGAGGGTCAAACAGAGTTAATAAGTAAGAACACCGATAGATGATGATAGGCCATAGAGAGAAACCTGTTATTTAGTTGCTTATGATCCATATCTTGGGGAGAGAAATATGATCTCTGCAGAAAATATAAAAGATAGAGTAGTACTGTGTGAAGCGGGAGAACACCGGGTAGTATATATATATATATATAAGGACAAATTAAGGTGATTGATAACGGTGGATTTAGGATTGAATCAGAAATAAGGTGATTGATAACAGTGATTTGGGATTGAAAAATGGTCATTGAACGCATTATTAGTGATGGAAAAATCCCTTCTAGAGGCAACCTGACTTTGTGTCAGTTGCGGAAGATGGAAGGCTTGCCACCCACGACGTCATTTATCTCTGAATGTTTCGTTTCAGCTTCCAGCGGGCTGTCAGACGTTGCCACATCAGTGGGCTTCTTTGGTTCATCGCACGCTTGCGGCACTCATCTGCTAATCCGATGCCTACGATGAAAAGAGGTGACGTGGTTTCTTTGTAGGGTAGGAAATTAGTTTTAATTATAGTTTGTGGGGATCAACTGTACATGTTTATCGGATACGCGGCGAATTCGTGGCGTTGCGGCAGGTTAAACCAGGATCGCGGGACAGAAGGGGAATTTGGCTCGGTAGCAACGAAGAACTCCATACCTGCGACTGAAATTGGTGTGATTTTTTTTTTAAAAAAAAATTGTCGTGTGATTAGCAAAATCTGGTATAGAAATCCTAGCCGTGCAGACGAAAGCAACAGTTTTTCTTGCTTCATAACTGTCCGTCATATCTGCAACAGCGATTTTGATGGGATGCATACGGTGAGAATGCGACCCATGCAATGGCCCAAGACTGACTAGGATCCTCTGCAGTGAAGTATAGCATCGTAGCTGTGCTACAGTAAATTACAACTCCTTTGTCTACGAATATAAATATAAGACTATGTTTGGTTGAATGTAATCCGATATAGCGGCTAGGTTTCTCGTGACGTTGGTTCGCGGACAACAGGTGGATACGATGACCACCTTGAGAATATTGGCCAATTTGACGGGCGAGTCCATCCACACATGCTAATAATAATTATTAGCAATTAATTAGTGATAATAATCGTATTTTGTTTGTAATTTGTGATTATCATTTTAAAAATTGTGTTGATTAGAAATAATTATTATCTTTTTTGCTAATTAGTATTAATTATAATAAAATTAATAATAATAAATGTATTTTGTTATAAATTAATAATTTACTATTTTCATTCCATTTGTCCTCGTCTATCCAACCATAAAAAAAATTGGCTGAGCACGTCACCTAACCAAATAACCAACATAGTTATCATGTCCAACTAAACATGAATCTCCATATCCTATCTAATCTCGCTCAAACCAAATGCACCTTAAGAGGTTTTGGGCTTACCATATTTTAAATTCATTCAACTACTGCATTTATTTATCATTGGTTAGCGTATTATTGAGGGTGATATTTTCTAATCAAGTGAAGTTAATTTATCTCAACCTTTCGATATTAAACTATGCTAAACAACCTAAATTCTTCTACCTCTATTAATAGAGAAGGGAGTATACGCTAAGCACCAACACAATTATATAACTACAGTGCTTTTGTAGTGCTGTGGAACGGGTACACAGTACATACTACAGTGCTTCAATCTGAAGTATTGACTATAAATTAGCATAGCGAATGTATTAGCAAGTAGGATTTAGGGTTTAGGATTTAGGATTCAGCGGCTTGTAACATTTATTTGCACTGTTTTGAACTCACCAACGTTAAATAAATGAACATGGAGGGAGTATATATTATGGTATTTATTTAACTCAACGTGGACATTATTTATGTTGTATGTGATGGGGAATAATCGATATGGAAGTTTACTAAAGAAATTAATATTTAGGGTGTCCAGGATAATTGTATTAAAATACAATAGAGAAGTTAACTGACATACACTGTTTAAATTTATATGTACGACTATAGCCCAGGATAGGGTAAAATAGCTAGGTTTGTTTATGAGATTGCTCTGCATGCTATTGATCCATATGATTCTATTGGAGCTAATCTCATATATACAATTTGACATATAACTCACACATGGCGCTAAGACTACTATAACTGGATCGGTGATATGGTTCAAAGTCTAACAAAAGTACATAAAATAAATATGGTGTATATATGTATACCAACATTATGCCACTCATTGTGTGTGTGGAGTCTTTACATAGAGACTCTTATATTTAATTTAGTGTTACGTTATTATATTTTGAGATGAAAAAATATGTGTCTTTAGCTTTATTATGTATTGTGAGGGACATTGTAGAAACGACATACGAATAGAGGGTAAACCAGAGGATTTCCACGGAATAAAACAGGAAATGAATGTATGAGATAGACGATTACTATTATTAATTAGAGCTAATAGAAATAGGATTGAACATGTCAAAATAAATAAGTGATGAGCACATTGGTATTGTACTGGAGACTAAAATGACCTTAAAAAGAGTGAAGGGAGTTTGTGAATATTTGTCTTAATTATATTAGTGTAAAAATTGATACCGCACCGTGCATGGACCCCTTCAAATTAGTGCCTTTCAAAGTTAATAATCAGATCTGAGTTATCTCTACTCCCTGAAAAGTGAAGCTGTCCATCCGCAACTCCTTAGGTCCTGCGAAGCGCGCAACCACCAAAAAAAGTGCAAAAAAAAAAAATCAAACGGTTGGTTATCGAAAAAATCCAGCTGGGTCCAATGCTCATTGCTCGATGGCCATATTACTGTTGTGTGGGAGTTCCCTGCAACGTGCACCCCCTGAGCCTATGGCACTTCAGATGCGTAGGGCCTTCCTCAATTCCTATTCCCCGTCATTGGTCTCCTCGCTCTCACCCCAGAGACCTAATCCAGGCTGGCAGGCTCCAGCTACCTTGCCGGTCTGTCGGGGGAATAAGCCACAGACACGGCGGATGGGGCTGGAGACAGACGGTGGCGGATGGCCGGGTGTTTACTTCATGAGAAATTCAAGTTTTTTTTTTTTAGCAAGGAAAGTTCGTCGGTCCATTAAACTTGTTCGATTTTGTTTCCTTTTCGGTCAACAAACTGTTTTCATACTTTCTTACATTTATTCTGTCAGATTTTTAAGCTGCCTTCAGCTGTCAGTGTTACCAACCTTTTCACTTTTCACTCCCGTTTTCTACACACACGTTTTCTAAGCTTGTTTTTTTTAAATACTATAAAAAATTGTTTTAAAAGATAATATTAATTTATTTTTTAAGTTTTTATTTAATATTTAATTAATTATATGATAATATATCGCTAACCCTGGCTACAGGACAGACCTTTTCATGCGTTTCGAATATGTAGGTCTTAAGCAGCATTTGGTCATGTTACTTCACTTTCAACCTCAACCTCAGAATTAAAGTGGAAATTTTAACTTGCATGGACCCCGGGTGTTGGTCTGCTACAATGAACTGTCGCTTTTGCGGCGACTTGACCTATGGCTCGCGAGCGTGTCATACGGGCTTTGTTGGACATCTGGGCATATGCTGCCTCTATATATATGAGAGATCTAGGAAGCACTGGCACCCTAGCTCTTGTGTTCCAAGTTCTTATTAGTGACAAATCCCACTGAAGAAATAATCGACGATCCTGGAGAGAATGGCCTGCAGTCTGTCATCTTGCCTGTTCATTCTTGTCACTGGTGCGCTGCTTGTATTTGTGCACTCCGAGGCCACTTCATCATCAGGTGCATCCAATATTTTCACCTATTTTATTTTATATATACTAGCTTCTTCACAGATGGATTTTAAGCCCTTGAGGGCATATTCCCTGGTTTTTATATGCAGTCCAAATAGTTATAAGAAAGATAGATTATTATGTTATATATATTCCCTGACAAACATGTGAGATCATATTCAATTAACTCATGGAAAAAAAATCCAACTACAAATGTAATGGCACTTTCTGCATTCTTATTTGTTAGATTAAATTTAACCTTGCATTCTTCCCAATTCTTATTTGTTAATTTTCGCATTCTTACCGTTCGCGCATCCTATAAATTATTATACCGACTACTGCATACTATAACGACCTCTAAGCAATAATTAATATAATAAGTTATTATATAAGTAATCGTCTGGTTGCACTGTAGATGATGTTCAAGCAAACATTCTTCTTATACTATATGCATACCATTTGCCCTTAGGTCAAAAATCATCAATTTTTTTTATTTTTATTAAATAACAGAGGCAACTTCTCAGCATGTCATTTTTAAATATCTAATTTTTAAATATCATATCATATCATTTGTGACCATCATAAATTTTCTAAGCATGACTAAGCACTATTAATAATTATTTGCTCGAATATACCTATTTTGGTGTTTGAACAACCCTATAACCCATTCCATGTTTATCAATAATAAGAGTAAACAATAATTTAAGAAAGCAAGGTAATGCAACAAGTAAGTTTTTCTACCATATCCCAATTTTGTAAACACGACATGTAATTTATAAACAATATAGCAATTACAAAAATATAGGATTCAACGTGATCAAAGAGGGTTAAATAGGGTTGTCTTGCTCAAGTAGTTCCTAAAAGTATCTTGGTCCCACACACTCTCATCAACGACAATTGCTTCGTCGCTATTAAATTTAAACATACATAAAAATAAACATCCAATAAAACTCTAAAATAAAATATGCTACAAAATGCATGAACATGTATAGTACATAGAGGATGATTTTAGATGAATTTAGGTGAAATAATTTCTATTTTATGATTAAGTATGTAAAAGTTATAAACGGTCAAAAGTGTTAAATACGGTATTTATATGTTATACAATTTTAGAGTATTTTTTAGGTAGTTATGTAAAATTATAGCTAACAGTAATAAAGAGAATATTTGTATGAATCTAACAAAATTCGGTTCACCTCAATTGGAGCTAAGATGGATTTTCTATGATTTTCTAAATTTTTAGCATTTTACAGTACAACAACAATTCATAAATCATTTTCTGGTTTTTCCTTTCATTAATAAACGGTTGCGCACTCTCATGAGACGCTTTCTAATTGGGTAGGTGTATTTTCCAAAGGCATATAGCACGGGTATGCTTTCTGTTCGGGAAAGCGAAAATATAGTATAAGTGAAGGTGTATTTCATTTTTAACCATTTTAAATCTAACTAACCCACATGTCAGACTCTAGCATTTTTGCAGAAATATCCTTATACTTCTAACTAACAGCGGATAGAGTCTCCTCCTTCTCCACACAGGGGAGAGGAGAGGGGCGGCTCGGGGCGAGCTCGCCGCCGGCGAGCGGCGCTGCGCACGGATCGGGCGAGGGTAGGGGAGAGTGGAGGAGGTCCAGCCTACATTCCAGGGAGCCGGTGGCAGTGTGCGCTGTGAGCGGCGGGTGGCGCGGCTAGCGGCGGACAGGTCGCGCTCGGTGACCTCGTCAGGCTGGCGCGCGCAGGAGCGGCGTAGAGGGCAGAGCGGGGCGGTCGCGTTGCGCACGGGTTCAGCGGCTTGGCGTGGCAGGCGCAGCATGCGGCAGAGTGCGCGCAGGCACAGGCTGGTGCGGGCCCACGCAGCGGAGCAGGCGCGGAGGGCAGGGGGCGGCGCGGCGGCTTGACGCGTGGCGCCTGTCGCGCTTCGGCCACGTCGCGGCGCGCCTGGCGCGGCAGAGTGTGAGAGGAGATATATATATATATATATTCGAGGAACTTTGGAAAAGCTGAAAGTTTGTGGGATTTTATTTTGTGCGCTAGAGTGCTTGTAAATTTGTGCAAATTTTACTGGATGTTTGTGTGGCTACGAATTTCATTCTGTGATTTTTTTCAGATTTCTCTCATGCATAGTTTTCCTGTGAAAATTTCGGGGAAGTTCACTGTTATATTTGAATTTAAATAAATTTTGACTAATTATTGAGTGACGAAATTAAGCGGTAAATTTGTGAAATTTTTACAGAGGGTTAATCAAAATGTTTAATATTTGCCATAATTTTTCCAGATTTTTATCCAATCTAATTTATTGATTTCATTTTTTTATATACAAAATTAATGCATGGAAATGCAACATGACATGCAAGGAAATCCAAGAACAACAAAAATAGAATTTACGACACTGATAGTTTCCATTATATAAATTCTTCAACATTTTACAATTTTGGGTTCTATAATTATAATTATATGGGCTATTGGCTAACCTGCTAATATGTGGAATGCAAATGGCACTCACTCCCCCTTCTTGCAGACGAAGGGTTTATAAGCGTAGATTGTGGGATTTCCAGTGGCTCCAGCTACCTGGACAAGAAAACAGGTGTTAAGTACACATCGGATGATGGGTATATATACACAGGAGAGAACAATAACATCTCCCCGGAATTCAATGGACAGGAATTGTTCAAGACAGGTCTGAATCTCAGAAGTTTCCCCACTGGAGGTCGGAACTGCTACACCTTGTCTCCTGCGACAACTGACAACAAGTATCTGGTAAGAGCAACATTCTTGCATGGAAACTACGATGGCAAGGAGCATGATCTTTTCAGGTCGCCACTGGTTTTCGATCTCTATATGGGGCTTTATTTATGGGACCGGATCAGTGTCAATAACTCAGCAAAGACTTACATCTCTGAGGTGATCGTGGTCGCCATGGTGAATTCGATTTCAGTTTGCTTGATGGACATTGGCAGTGGGACTCCTTTTATATCGTCGCTGGAGATGAGGCTAATGAAGAGTTCATTGTATCCAGCAGCAATGGCCAACCAGTCCATCGCACTCCAGGAACGACATAGCACGGGGACAGTCAGTCTACTAAGGTAACTAGGAATACTGACCACGAGTTGTTGCAGTTCTAGTTGTACCCTAAGTTCATTCGTTTTTCTATCTTGGCCGTATTTCAAACACTTAACAGTGAATTCACTAACGGTATAAACAGAGCCATAAGAATATCGTCCAATTTGTAGTGTCGAACTTTAAAACAAGACACCGTCCAACCCTAAACATTCGAAACCATTAATTCAACAAATTCTTAGGTTGGTTTTGGATAACATGGTGGTAAGGAATTCAACAAAATCTTAAAAAATATCACTTTTTTCCGTGTGTTGTGCATAATCTAGATGAATTTTCTAAGATCAAAATAAAGTGCAGTTTGTGCATAGAAGCTGGTGTTCAAATTTGAAACATATCTACATTTTAGGAGATAGCTAAAGCTTGTTGGACACTAGCAAAAATTTATCTCGTTTCAAAATAGTGCAATGTGCAACAAGAAGCTTTTTTTTTCAAAATATTTTAGTCCAAATCTGTTTTTTAAAAGGGATAAGTTGATTTGACACCCCACCCCTCTTCAATTATTCACATTGTCGAAAATGCACCTCTAAACTTCTACTCTCTAACTATTGAAACCATTTAAATTACCCACCAGAGTCCAAACGAGAGCAGTTTTCGCCTATGTGTGCCACATAAGTGTCTAATCAGTAGAGAAAATTAAAAAAAAAATTAGTAGGCCCATATGTTAGCTCTCCCCTTCTTACTACATCTCCTCCTCTCCTTTCTCACCCTGACTTGCGCCTGTCACACTCATAGGCAATGGCAAAGCCATGGAGGAAGCTATGGAGGAGGCAGTGGAGCTCAAAGGCACGGCAGTGGCGACGGCGGATCTTGGCAAGGAGATGCATGGAGAAGGCACTAGAGGAGGCAGATTTGGGTGGTGCAAAGCTCAATGAGGTGATGGCACTCAAGGACGTGGAGAGCTTGGGCTCTAGGTAGAGCTCGAGCTCTAGCTGGAGCCCAAGCTCTCCCCTACCAAGGGCTTGATGACGATCTTAAGCTTGGGGAGGAGCTTGCCACTTATGCTAGAAGAGCTCCTTCCCTTACCGCTTCTTTCCTCCTCAAGCTCGAGGCCATCAAGAACTCGTGCTACCAGGCCAATGCCGATAGGGGATCTAAAGAGAGATAGGGCAGGGAGGAGGTCGCCCCAAGAATTTGCTTAGAGAGGAGGGTTGTTTGAGCTCAATGACCACCAAATCCAAATCATCTGAGGTTGCCTAGAGGCAGCCACCGAGCCCTGTGAGGAAGGACAGTCCGAGCTCAGTCACTGAGCTCGCCGAGGAAGGCAAGGAGGTAGAGTTTGGTTCATAGGCGGTCGTAGATTTCATCGCATCGATGGCCTAGATGACAACGCTTGGGCCTCGTCATGATCACCAATCTCATTACACCGAGCTTGCCTTGGATGGCAGAGCTTAGGTATTGTTTGCTAGCTACATTGGGCAAGCCCCTTCTCCTTGTGTTCGGCCTCGCCAAGCTTCACTGCTGGCCCACCACGAGCTATGTCTTATCGTTGCCCCCATTGTCTCCACCACATGCGCACGCATGAGAAAGAGAACAAGTGAGAGAGATAGAGAGAGGAGAGAGCAAGCAAGGGAGGTGGACTATTTGGACAAGTGGCATCCTACATTGTGTCCTATTGTATCAAAACTAGGGTAAAACAGCTCCAAGGGGGTCATATGCCTAGTATTGATGGTTGGGGGTGTAAAATACCAAGTCTTAAACTTTGAGATGTATTTTACATAAAGTAAACAGTAAGAAGGGACTTATCCCTTTTTAAAATTCAAGGACATAAAAGCGGCATACCCAAAACTTGGCTATTCTAAGTAGCCAGTTGCCCATGGGCAGCTAGGCTGCTTAGGCTCACTGGTGCAAGGCAAAGAGTAGGCAAGTTAGGGGGTGGGCATATGGTTATATTGAGAACTTTGGTTTGATTCCTCCGTCGTTTTGGAAATTTGGTCCTTAGAAACCGAAGACCAATCAATCTTAAAAAAAATAGAGACCAAGAACTTCGGTATTTAGTTAATTCAGTTCGGTCTCAGTCACGACTGAACTAACCATAATAGCAGTTTTCACAGAAAAAAAATCTCAGTAAGCAAAAGATAGACAATGAGTTGAAGCACTAGGATATCATGCTAATAGCAAATCGAGTACAATTGAGAAAAACAAAACAAAAAAGAAGCAAATTGAGCAAATCGGTCATGCCACGACTTAGATCTCCATCAATTCCACCGTCGTTGTTCCCACACTGCTGGTCGACAAGCGCAAGAGCGCAGCGGCGAGGGTTGGGCAGCGGTGCACGAGTGAGTGTCAGGCTATGGCGCGAGGTGTAGGTTGTGGAGAGAGTATTAGGCGGCAGTGGCGTAGGAGTATGGTGTGGACTGTGAGCATTGAGCGGCAATGTCAAGCGTTGGTACCACAACGGTGTTGAACTAAGCACTAGGAATTGGAGGTGGGTGGATGGAACACGATAGGGACTAGAAGTTAGGGTTTTTTTTATTGGGCTGATGGAGTTTTAGTAGGCCTAGTTTTTTATTTAGTTTTTCTCGATATCTTTGGTTAACTAAGAGAAATGATCAAATAAATTGAAATTAATTCGGTTAATTGAAACTGATGACTGGCGATCAAACTTTTCGGTTTAGGTCCTGATTATTTCGGTTCAGTTTTTCCGGTTTCATTTTATTATACCCACCCTAAGGCAAGACATGTCGCTGGCATTGGATGATACATGCACCCGGTGGCTAGTTTTAGTGGATTACACTTAGGTTCCTAGAAATTTCTAGGTCCAGCACTTAACCCAGGGTTGAATTTCCATTTTAGATTACTTTAAATATTATAGAAAAACTCTTCGTTGCACAAGTGTATTTGAAACCTTAAATTAGACGCAGGCAATATAGAGTTCATTTGATGTACAAAAATGATTTTACCCAATATTGAAACTGTTTTTGTTAGGCCAATTTTACTATATTTAACTATGGGCCAATTAATCTACGTTGTAGATACCACACATACTGTTTCAACAAACAATTATTTACTCTTTTGTAAAATTCAAAGGTACTTTTAACCTTACAATAAATCATCATGTCAGTGCCAACAATACCATTTTAATTTGGGCAAAGTTCAAAAGCAAACAATGTGGAATGTCCGGAATCGAATAGTGCCCAGAATTCAAGTTCAGGGTTAATTTCAGATTTTCGCGAAAGTCCAGAACTGCAAAATGTACTTATTCCTAAAAATGTGAGGTTTAAAAATCTAATGATAAGATCTCTGATGTTTGATTATGAATTCAATTATGGGTATGCTTAACTGTTAAGGGCATCTTGCTACGGGCAACTTCTTTCACAACCCTGAAGCTTCATGAAAATCCAAGAATTAACCATGTACCTTGATATCAATGCACTTTTCAACCTTGCCACGAATATAGCACGGTTTCGAATGATGTAGGCGTGTAGCTTATGGAGTATTTACAATCTAAATATTCGTATGGGCAAAATAAAGTAATTATCCCATCAGACATTTTCCCCTTCAACTCTTAAAACCAGATGTTTTACCCTTCTGAGCCCAAGAGAGAGGTGGTTTCAGTATTACGTGGTATTGCTTTCCTCATGTAGCATCCGAGCCCATCTATCAGCCAATTTCTCTAATTTTCTTGCTTGACCGGATGGTGATGCCATCGGCTCGGTCCTCTTCAACCTCCTAGATACTGCCGCCGGCCAGCCCACTTCTTCCTCTCCTCTCTCTCCTAGGCATCGTTCGCAGGCCTAAGACGGCGACGATGAGGTGGCAGGCACTCCAAGCTCGACATCCACCGGAGCTCCAAACAACCGTGGCTGGCGCCAGGCCACGGGAGATCTGAGCAGCCATGGTGGTGACCTGAGCTCCTCGTCCGACTGCCACTTTCCCGAGCTCCTCGTCCGATTGTCACTTCTCGAGCTCAATTTCTCACGCTGCTCCGAGCTCGATGGCACTTGGAGAAGTCCTCCGCCCCGAGCTCGAGCTCGCTTGGGAAGGGCTAGGGCAGAGCTTGAGCTCGCCTCAGGGAGGGAGTTAGAGGCGGCGGTCGAGCTTGCTCGAGGAGGGTGCTGGAGGCGGCGGACCTCAAAGCTCGGGCCTATGGTGGACCGACGCGAATCTCCCGCTCTCCAAGTTCCTCCGCTAGAGATCGGTGAGGGGAAGACGGGGAGGCAGCAACGCCTAGAGAGCACCTCTCAAGGCGGCACCTGCTAAGATTGAGCAGGGTAAGAGAGGAAGAGGGGCGGCGGCGGCGGCTATGGCCTGCCTTGCTGCCGTTGGGTCATTTGCTAGGGAAAGAGGGGAACAGAGGGATTCGAGACGAAGGGGGTCAGAGGAAGATCTGATAGGTGAACCCATCGATTTTAAAATACTTTTTGACTGACTGGACTGCACATGTATACCTTCGGATTAAGTCAGTGGGTACTTCACTAGTTTGAAAAGTTTGGCATGAAATGTTTAGTATTGTATTTTAGGGGTGTAATTCGGATATTTTCTTAGAAAATATCTTTCAAGCCTGGATAAAACCATTTTTTACGCATTTAATCAACTTTATTTTGCAATGGGCCTAATTTATAGTTTCAAATATTACTAAGAATTTTTTCTATAGATTTTCCAAAGTAATTTAATAATTTTAAAAATTAGAATTGTTTCAGCCGTTGATTATGTATTTAAATTTTAAAATTACTACTCCATCGGATCATTAATATATGATGTATCTAGCACTAATTAAAATTAGTATAAAAGTCATGACAGGAGGGAGTATACGAACTTCTTAAAACTCTAAGAAAAAAAATGTAGGTTGTAGAGATGTTGGGTTTAATAAAGTTTATTTGTCTCATAAGATATGGTTTTTAGGAAGATTTTGAAATTATTTCCTACCTGAAAATTATACTTTATTTTTCCTGTACCACAAATACTCCATAGTACTGTTCAAAGTTATTTACTAATTTTTATATTTTAAAATATTTTTAGCATCACCATGTTAGCACCATGTCACCAAAATCCACTATATGTTTAGGCCATGCTAGAAATTAAAGTGCATGGCTTTTAAAGTTACGCGTTGTTGATATCAATTGCAACAGCAATAGAGCAAAAATTGTGTAGAAAGACATTTTTAACTTATTATATACCTGATTGAAGCATAATAGGTACATATGCATTTGAAATATGATATATTTTAAATTGTCACCTTTCAAAGGTATCCGGATGATCCCTACGATCAATTGTGGTGGCCATGGCAAGGTAGCTCAGGATTGCTCAATATATCCACAAACCAGACGATTAAACGCTACTGGAATGACAAATTCGAGGTGCCAGAACAAATCCTCCAAGCTGCCGTCACCTCGCCTGCCACCTCCATCCCCCTCAACTTCTCATGGACAATTCCTACCAGCTGGCCTCCCATCGGTGCAGTGCCTGCATACTACATTGACTTGCACTATACTGAATTCCAAAAGCCGCAGGGGCGTGAATTCAATACATACTACAATGGCGTGTTGTGGCAAAGAAACAGCAACCCAATTACGCCACCCTATCTCTTAGCAGACTACGCTTATTCCACTTCTCAATACACCTCTAATAATGGTTTCTACAACATCTGCCTCGTTGCTACCAACACCTCTGTTTTGCCTCCCGGTCTCACTTGCCTTTGAGATATATTACCTGGTTCAACATGATGGCACCCTGACTTCTCCAGAAGATGGTTAGTACAATCATTCCCCTGATCTCTCTGGTCTCAAATCACCACTCAATAGTTTTGTTTTTCTTTGTGGGGTAAGTTTCATTTTTGGCCCTTAAACTTTCAACAAAGTTTATTTTTTATTTTTAATTCAAAACTTTTAAAGCCGGACATAGTTCACCAGGGAGTGGTTTTAGTGATGGTTTTTGCCACCTTACTAAACATCATGCTATTATATGTCATCATGGTTGCTGATATGACATTGGCTCCACATTTACACTGTTTTTCCATCATTTCTTCTTATTGTAAAGCGATAAGAGAGGGAGATCTGAGGAGAGGAAAGAAAGAAAGTGGAGCCCTATGCTATGTTAATAGTTATAATGGTGTAACCTAGAGTTGTAACTTTCAACAGGGCAAAAACCACCGCTAAAACATCTCTAGAGGTGAAACTTGTCTAGTTTTAGAAGTTTAGGATGAATAATAACCGATTTTATAGTTCAAGGTGAAAAATGGATTTCAGAAAAAGATCAAGGTTTAAAAATGGACATAATTCTTTTTATCCTTTTTTGAAACCACAGATCACCCATACTAATACAAACAAAGAGGACAATGATGGAAGACAGAAAAAAAAAACTTGCCTGATAAAACCAATCAATTTGAAGTTTCTAGAAACAGTACCTTCAATACCAGGTCCCTGCTACAATTTCTTCAATATCAATTCCCACTTTTGAGGGAACTTATTGCAATCACTAGAGTTGCAACCATGCTCTGTCAAGAGTACTTTCCTTTTTAGAAAAGAAATGATTGAATTAATAGTATTTATCTTTTAAATCATACATAGAATTATTCTCTTTTAGATGTGATTGATTCTGTACAAACCATATATGTACATTAGACACCATTGTGTGATTTACATTCTAACAATCAAAATAAAATGGAAATATTAAATTTCATATATATATTCTAGAATGTTATGGCTGTCTGGGATACTCTTCCTCTTCCAAATCCTTTAGTGTTATCTAATATTCTAGGAACATTATAGTGGGATAAGATTTGAAGTAGAGAACAAATGATCCATATATGCTATATCCAACAGCTGTACAAATTTAAGATGATGTTGGAGCTCTCATGCTGCTTCTTTTCTACACAGCTTTAGGAAAAGTTGTATAATTTGCCAACAATTACAGAATGCCTAGAGAAGGTTTCTTGGAATAGCCTAAAACTTTTGGATAAGAGATTATTCAAATTTAAAAATTCATACTTGACTGCATAGGAACTTACTGGGATAAATTATTCTTGGCACTGAGTGCCATCACATTCCCTTATCTTCCATCCAAATATCTGAAAGAAGAAACATCTTTTGAGTTAAATTAACCATAACATATGAGGCAAGAGCAAGACCTGTGCATGTAGTGCAAATTAATCAGCTTTCTAACTTAAGTTCTTATAAGATTTACTAATGTAACTCCTGTTTCCTTTTTACTGTAACTAGTTGATGCTATGATGACTATTAAAACTGAGTATCAAGTTAAGAAGGACTAGATGGGTGACCCATGTCTACCCGAAAACTATAGATGGACTGGGTTGAAATGTCAAAGCGATGGAGTGACATCAGGAGTAATATCTCTGTAAGTGCGGGTACATTTACAGCTGTTTCTTTATTTCCACTGTCTAATACTTCATCTGTCCCAAAATAAATGCAGCCTTCTAGTTAGATGGAGGGAGTAACAAAGATGGCCAATCAAACAGCAGCCATATTAATTTGGATCTTGCTCTAATTATCCAAACACTGTTTACTTATCTGTGCAACTTACTTTCCCAGAGACTTGTCCAACAGTGATTTGAAAGGTGCAATATCTGATAAATTTTCTTTGCTGAAATCACTCCAGTATTTGTAAGTATAGTGGGATCAATACATTCTATGTTAGCATATGTCACATTCAATGCAACAATACATATAAGTGGGAAGATTCACAATATTTTATTTCAGGAATTTGTCAAACAATGATTTAAATGGATCAGTGCCTGACTCTTTAGTAAACCTGCCGTCCCTCCTTACCCTGTAAGTTTTATCCTCTAGCAGTTTATAAAGCAGGAAGTTATTCAAATTAATTGAAAAAAAATATTTGCCATTAATGCACATGCAGAGATTTATCAGGGAACCATCTTATCAGTACTATTCCTGATGCCTTGTGCACAAAACAATCACTTACATTGAGGTTTGGATTTCTTATGCTTTTTAATTTTTCTTGATAGTCGCTATTACAATATTAACAATAAATTTATAAAACGTGGCTTGTGATAATTGGACTTTCTTGGAGATGTTCAATGTATTAAACTATATGAACATTACTCTAAAAATGACAGGGAAGTCAGGAACATCATGAAACTTCTAGTTCTATGTTGTTTTTTCTTCCTAGTATGACATTAGGGATTTAGGGTGAAATATAAACAGTGTACCATGTGTTGAGTTCAACTGTTATGGGTCAGAAAGCTGTTTACAGCAAACATGGAGCACCGGTATTTTTCATGTCTTTACCAATTTCAGTTAAAACAATATTTTTGTTGTTTCAGGTATGACACCATGAATGGAGATCCATGCAGTGGAAAATCGCCAAAGAAGAAAAACACTGCTGTCCTATTTGTTGCCATAGTGATCCCAGTCTTAATAGTGGCACTTCTGGTTCCTACTTTGCTGGTGTGTTATTTCTGTAGAAAACAAGGTAGATCTGATGTGTTGATTCTTGCACCATTTCATTTATTACACCAAGGATTTTAAATACTGGCTATAACATCTGACTCTGAAATAAATATTGGCCTGTTAATTTCCTATTAACAGCATGTTTCCAGAATCAAATTAATAATTAGAATTCAAAATTTAGAAAGATCTCAAGTTATTACTACCATAACTGGTGAGAAACCAGAACCAGCCATGAATAAAAATGGTTTTAAGGCTTTCACGGATCATGATTGCATATACACGTACAAATCAATGATCTGACAATATTTTTTTTCTTTGGTGGAACATGTGATTTGACCTAATACAGCTTCAAACATGCTACTTCAATGCACTGATGTTCCAGACACTACAAGTAAAGAAGACTATGAAGATCACATACACATATCTGATGGTCGTGAATTCGCATATAAGGACCTCATGGAAATGACAAATAATTTCTCAGTGTGCATTGGTGAAGGAGGGTTTGGGCCTGTGTTCCATGGCCGACTAAAAGAAGGTAATCAGGTTGCTGTCAAGATGCATTCTCCAACATCAACAATAGGGAAAGGAATGACAGAGTTCTTAGCTGAGGCACTCATTAATTTCTTCCCATACAATCAACATGATTTTTTTCTATCTCTGCAAATTCTATAAAATATAAAAATTATTGAAAAATCATAAAACTCCAATATGTAGGTCAGATGCTTTTCCATTGCATCACCATAAATGCTTTTTGTTTGAGTGATTTTTTTTTGCCATCCCAAAAGGTGCATTTCTTTTGTAACACTACTATTCATCAGTACATTTTATTTTTGCCTTTGACATTACCTTGCGTCAAGTCACATTATCTGCCATTGTTCATAAAACGTTCAAAGATGCCATTGTCTAACGGTAGGCAACGGCAGTGGTAAAAACAAAACCCCATTGATGAACAATAGTGGCAAAACGAAAATGCACATTTTGAGATGGCAAAATAAGTCTACAATGGCAGAGACAGAACCTTTTCTTTGTGTTTACCTCACCCCCATAGATATAATTTCTTTGAAAATATCCCCAACCCCAAATGGCATGCATCAATGCTATTTCTTATTGTTCTCATTATCTTTCATACATACATAAATGTTTCAAGTACTTGTTCTGATAAATTCAATATTAAGCAAGTTGGTAACTGTAATACATGATTTGGCTGAAAGTTTCCAGGCACATAATAGTGTGTTACAATTAAGTACTAAATCATTCATAAGTACGACAAGTTATTCTTTGCACATTAAAAAGATCTGACAATAGGAATTTAAAAGGTTTATAAATTATTGTATTAAATATAACAAATCAGGTGTTGGAAAGTTCAGGATCAACAATTAACTCCATCACTTTACTCAACAAGATATCTTTGACCTTCACAACTGAAGAAAGCATTTTGTAACATCCTCTGATTATTAATATGTTCTACTATCTTACTTTGTAGGTTGAGAGCTTAATAACTGTGCACCATAGGTATCTTGTTTCTTTGGTTGGCTACTGCAGTAACGAGAAGCACTTAGCTCTTATTTATGAGTACATGCCAAATGGAAGCCTTTACGATCATATACGAGGTTTGTGATATGCAAACTTAATGCTGGCTTTATTGTGCTATGTCCTTTATTATAATTATACTTTTGTATCACATAAATAATATATTAATAGAGTAATTGTTGGTCAAAATCTTGACCTAACAAAACAAAGCCTGTATACTGATATATATATATATACCCAAATAAATGATATAGAAAAAATAAATTGTATTCCATCTTGTAATTTTTTACTTTTTATGGTCTCCTAGTTGTGAATTTGATCATTGCTTTTGAATTGTGCTCACAAGAATTTATGGAAGATGTAATTTTATAAAAGTACACTTAATGACGGTTCAAGTGATGTAGATTCCATATTTCCTACTGTAATTTTTTTTTTTTGCATGCTGATGTTCATCAATAATTAAGCGGCAAGTGTATGTGTTTGCAATAGGAGAGAACAGGGGAAGTAAAATACAATGATGTACTGATTTTCATTGGATTCTTTTAAAACATGTGTACTCAATGGATCTTTTGAAACAATAAATTGTGTGATTTCAGAACTATCAGTAGAGAATAAATAGTTATATAAATTTTACAGGTAACTAGTTCTTCCATGGTTCATAGGTGTAAATGTGTAATCATAAACAAGCTCACTGATACTCAACTTGCACTTAAGTGATATAATTTTACTAACTTTCTAGTTGTTATTTAGGCAAAAATGCAATTGTCCAAACACTTGGATGGCGTGATCGAGCACGAATTGTACTTGAAGCTGCACAAGGTTAGTCTAGAAAGAACATATTTTGTTTCACATGTCAAGCTATGCTGAACATGCAATTTTCTACATAGGTTTGGACTACTTGCACACAGGGTGTGTATTACCAATAATACACAGAGACCTGAAGTCACACAACATTCTTCTTGGACATGACATGGTTGCAAAGATTTCAGATTTTGGATTGTCCAGGTCCTATCTTAATGCTGCACAAAGTCACATATCTGTCACAGCTGCTGGAACTCTAGGCTACATTGATCCAGAGTTTGTTCCTATACCTACTCTCCCCAATAATCATCTATAAATTATTAGAAAGTGAAAAAAAAACCTTCAATAAAGATGTACTGTTGCATATTAGTTCATCCTGAGCTTGATTACAAAATAAACTAGAAATTTCAATGAAACCAATATTGGCAGATATTAATTGGGTGTTTGGTCCAACTTGTGTTTATCCAGGTACTGTCTTAGCGGCCAACTCACTACAAGTAGTGATGTGTTCAGCTTTGGAGTGGTTTTGCTTGAGATTGTAACAGGCGAACCTCCAATTATCCCAACCACCGTCCACATTGTGCAGCGTGTTAAGGAGAAGGTTGCTATGGGCAATATCGAGGCAATTTCTGACCAACGATTTGGTGGTGAGTATGATCCCAATTCAATCTGGAAGGTTGTGGACATAGCACTGCTGTGCACAAAGGAAGCATCACATGAAAGGCCAACAATGAGTAAGGTGGTGGCAGAGCTAAAGGTTGCAATGGCATTGGAAGAAGCTCATGCAAGTGGTAGCATTAGTGACATTAGCCAAGGAGGTGCCAATTTTGATCTATCAATTAGCTCACTGCTGTCAGCAAGATGAAGTGTTTGCGAGCATATTCCAGCGTTAAACCATCTTATTTATAAGTGTAATAACCATCAAAATAGTAAGCACGCATGGAGTTGTGTGTGCCCTCTGGAGTTGCAACTACAATTGCTACATGAGGGATGTATCAGAGACATAACATGTGTTCCCTTCCCTATCCTATACTAGTATGAAGGTTTTGCATTGTTGGGTGATGTGTTAAAGGAACATTTTAAAATTAAATAAATTAGCAAGCAAAGCAAGCGCTAGCTCATTACCAATTTACTATGATTCCAGGAATGTGGGAAGTTTGTCCTGTAATCTGCAGCAACATGCTGCGTAATCTGGCTTATCTGAGACAGATCTGCAGGAACTGGCAAGCAGGAACAAATATCTGGAAGGAATTAGTTGAGCAACTAGTCAGGATGCATCTTCTTTCGTTCACAGGAACTAAGCACGTGCCCACGAGATGAGACCATATACCTGAAGAACGCTTGTCCGGCGTGCGGGTCGTGCTGCGATGGCGCGGTCGCGGCGCGCGTTGAGCCCAGTTGACGACGGCGGCGGAGTTGGTACGTGGGCGCGTTGATGTGGTCGATCGAGGAAGTGGCTGGCTAGTGGGGACTGGGGAGTGGAGTGGTGGTGGTGGACTCGGTCGAACTCGATCGCCGCCGCCTCCGCCACCGGCACGCGAAGAGCAGCCGAAGAGGCCCCCGGCAGTCGAGCTCGTCGGACCGTGCGCTCGAGGCGGTGTCCGGCATCTCGGCCTGCGTTCAGGATGGGCCTTCGCCTGAACAAGGTCGAGGCCCATTTTAGTTGGGCTGGAACCGTATTGCAGCTGGCACGTGATTTGTGTGCTAATTTCAGTTGGGACGAACACGGATCAACGCAGATTAATGGCGCGCGCGCGGCGGAGTAGCATGATTAGTGAATCATCATTGGCACTAACCATCATTAACGTTAACCACCATTAGCATTTAATTACGTTTTATTATAAGATAATATATAAAAAATTAGTTGAGTTAAAAATTTTCAAATTTCACTTGAAAGAAAATTTCTGGTTGAAGGTTTTAAAATGTGGGCACAATTTTTTTTTAATTTTCCAATTGAAAGCTTCCAAGATTGAATCGAAAGTTTTAAAATTTGAGTTGAAAGTTTCGAAGATTGAATTAAAAGTTTCAACTTTTGAGTTGAATGTTCCGAAGATTGAATTGATAGTTTCAAAATTCGAGTTGAAAGTTTCGATTTTTTAAAATTTTTCAGTAGATTTTTTTTGAAAATTGAGTTGAATGTTTCTAAATCTGGGTATAGTTTTTTTAATTTTTCAGTATAACGTTTTGAATTTGAGTTAAATGTTTCAAATATTGGTAGAAAGTTTACTCAATTTTTTGAGTTTAGAAACAAAAATAGGAATTAGCCCATACCTTCTCTGGCCCATAAGGCCCAACTGCAGGATGCTGCATGCAGCGGGCTTACGTAAGGTATATTGCGGAGGGTTGAGAAAAAGATAGAGCGTAGTTCGCGGAAAAAGGAATTTGGTAAACGCGTCGAGTCCGTTTCGTCGTTTGTCGCCAAATAGCGGTAGCGGATCAGTGGGGATGGAATAGCATTGTCGTGGAGGAAAATTGCGATGGCGTGTTGGTGCCAACGCGCCGTAGTTCGGTTTGCGTCTGGTCGGTGGATTTTTGTTTAGATGGAAAGAAAGATTTTTTTTTTCTAAGTAGGGCCGCCTTTTTTATCACTAGCGCAGTGTGGACCAGGGGTGCGCTGACATTTTCATTTTAGACCAGAAAAATTTACCAAAGTGTTTTGCAATGGATCAGTTCTTCCACCTCCAGCTTCCTCTCTCCCCTACACTCTAATCCTCTGACCTCCATGAAAATTGTAGGAACCACCGGTGGGCAGGTCCAGTGAGTAGGTCGAGCAATCACAACCACCAGAACGCTCATGCCGGAGCTCCGCAGGACACCTTGCGCTTGAACTGCATCTCGATATCTCCCACCCAGGTTTGCACTTGAGCTCGAAAGAAGCAGACAAGACAAGAAATTCCCCACTGCGGAGGTAGAGGTGGAGCTCAAGCTCATCACCGAGTCAATCCCGGAGGAGCTCGAGGTGGAGCGTGGCGCTGACCGGTCGAGCTGGAGCTCAAGCGCGGCCCCAAAGCCGGCGGGGCTCGAGGTGCAGCATGGCACCGGCGGCGCCTCCTACGGGCCTGAGGTCGAGCGCATCGGCGGCCCTGGCTGGGCTCGAGGTCGAGCACGGTGCAGGCGGAGGTCGAGGTGGAGCGCGGCGGCGGCTCTAGCTTGGCTTGAGGTCGTGACGGCGCCGGCGGGACTCGAGGTCGAGCGCAATGGCGGTGCTAGCTAGGCTCGATGTCGACTTGTCAAGCGTGGAGGCCGTGAAGATCGATGTTGAGCACGGCTGTGGCGCTGAATGGGGTCTTCACCGGGGCATAACACAGTAGCACGCAAGTTCCTGCCGAGAGTCGTCGATGGCCAGCCCGCCGGAGTAAGAAGATTTGGACTGGACTGGGAAAGAGGAGAGATGCGGTGATGAAGAAATGGTAAAAAAAAAGAAAAATAACTGATGTAAAGTAAAAAGATTAATATAAGAAAAGTCTAAAGTGAAATAATGGTAAGAATACATGGCTCAACTCTTTTTATAAAAGATTGATCAGTTTTCATTGTTTAATAAAGCTTATTAGTAATAAAAAATAATTTATATATAAAACTAAAACAAATATGATAAAATAAACTACGAAAAAAACTATAAAATCAACTTAAAATTATGTTTAAAACGATAAGAGTATTAGATTTGGTTGTTAATTTCTTTGTTTAGTTGAGGGGTCAGTTTTTAAAAATGTTTGGAAAGGTGATGGGTTTGGAAGAGAATTCTCTTTATCAGTATACCTAAATAGCTCTGAGTCTCCCAACATCATTTAAAATCTAACTTCCAACAAAACTTCCCATGAGTCTATACTAAAAGAACAAATAAGGGACGACTAAGAATAGAAATAAAACTGGCCAATCTCTCCACCAACTTTCTGCCTCTCCTAATCACCTTCTCTAATGCACAGCCGTCACTCCCTGGACTCCAACTCTCTTACTTCCTTCCAACTCTCTTCCTAGACCTTGCCGGCTTGCCCCATGGCCGACGACTGCTCGCTGCCACTCGCAGGCGGATTAAATATACATTTGGCACGTTGAATATTTGCTAACTTGGATAAAGAGAGGCAGATGAGAGGAATGGGACAGTGAAAGTTCTAACTAATAACTCAACACTACTCCACAATGAAATAAAATAGAATAGACAACTACTGTGTACCTATAAGAATGTAGACATATAACATGTTTTGTCAAAGTGTCAATTTACTTGTTACCTCGACTCAATTCATTCTCTCTGTTCTAAAATAGAATAAAAGAATTAAAATATCATTTATTAATGTATAGAGATTTTAAAAAGAGAAAAAAATGATATATAATAGACACAATAGCATTAAAGTAGCTAAAAATAAATTTATTTTAGAACGAATATATATATATATTAGCTGAAACCAAACATAATAAATTTTTCCGACACAATGATATACATATACACACATGTCCCATTATTTCGTCTTTAGGATCGATTCGTATGGAGTCAACACAGTCCCCGTCTTGCAGAAAATTGTTTGCAGAATTCTTCAAACGTGCATACGCACGAGGTCATGAAGAAATCAAAATTAGCCGGCCCATTTCACACGTGTGTAAACTGTAAAGGGTCTTTTTTTTCCTTCAGTATAGACAGTCACATATACGGATTGGTACGGTGCACCCATATCAAAATCCTAAAAGCACCAATGTGGTCAATTAACCTTATAAGAGTATGCATAGGCATTGACATTCATGCATCCGACTATGCCATGCTTGTTTGAGCGGCATAAGCCACAGTTAATTTTAAGTTATGCCTAGAACTTGATTTTATTTTTTTCTGAGTAGATGAAAGACGTACACACATACCCATACTATATATGCGTATCACACTCACACAGCTACATCTCCTAATTAATAATAAATTTTAGTTCCACTAATTTTTTATTAAAAACACGCCCATGAACCATACACCTACGATACATTGTTTTTCTTTTTTTTTAATTGAACAATTTAACCATTAACAATCTAAAATTATTTTTCCTTGCTTTGTCATCAACCGTAAAAATTCCTTTCAGGCATATAATAAGACGTACATGCGTGTGCATGTGGCAGTGTAAATTAAACATTGTGTGTGGAAATGTGAGGTCAAATGTACTACTCTCTAAGGAAAATATTATCCGGTTGCTCTACCGTGTTCACACGGTTTCTCTTTACTCCTATCCCTCTCAAGGTTTCAGCTTAGGGTCGTTCTCCTTGGACTGATGCAATATGAAAGCTCAAGTGAGAAAAAGTTGTAGACATCAAAGATCTGGTATCTGGTACTCGGTCTCAGTTTCCTACCTTTGATTTACCGCTAAACACTAATTAGTATGTTGTAGTTTGTGAGATCAAATTAAGCTTATCCACCTATTGCTTCTCTCATAATTGTTCCATCTTTTTTAGACAATAAAATCATTGTTTCCAATTTAAATTAAAAGAAGTATAATTAGTGAAAATTTGATATTATCACATTTTCTTTTTATAACAAATGGAACTGAGTTGATGGTCTGTCTAGATTTTCAATATTAAGTGTTGCTTCAGGATTCAAGGATGTTAAAGTGAAAGAAAATGAATTCTTACTAAAAGAACAAAAGCAAACAGCTTCTTCCATGTAAACGAGGGAGGAAAAAAGAAAGAGTCCGGCCTCTTTGTTCAAAGATCCTTTTTAGCTGTCAAATCGTTGAAGATGTCCGGTTTTCGTTCTATGCTAAATGCATTTTTTTTCTATTCCAACTTATATGTATCGGTACCATCAGAATCATGTAGCTAACCTCGTTTAATAAACCATCCAGACATTTTGTGTATATATGATATATTATATTATATTTATGATATATTGATTTGTTTATTTAAATAGATATTATTATTATTGATTGACTTCTAATATAATATACTGTTATTTTAAATGATTCATAATCTTATATTATATAAGAAACAAATATGTGATTCGGATAAGGGTTTAATTCAAATAGAGATCCGACTAGACTACTATTGAGCCATGGTTCTTAAGCTTATATAAAGGAAGGTAGGGAGGTCGAGAAGACAGACCTCTATTTGTATTGAGCAAAACCCTAGCCATCACCTTCGAAAACAAACTCTACCACTTATGAGTGCTAGTATACTCGCAATCAGCGTTCTAGCCTCGGACGTGTGAATACCGGTAGAGGTGCTACTCGTTACGACGTTGATCGGTATCAGGATTGCGGCGATCAACTGCTTCATCTACCACCTCAACACGCGCGTGGTTAGATCGGCTTCTCCAACCCTTCTTCCGTTACACTACTCGTCTCGTGATAACGGTTCATGATCTATTTTTTGCATGATGTCCTGGTGTGTGCGATAGAAAATATTTTTATTTTATGACACCATAGCCTACACCTTAACCTTTAGTGGTATCAGAGCCATTTTACATAGTTTACGATCTAAATCATCATATATGTTGATATGCGATAGTAGTAGATTGGATCTATTGAGTCTAGATCAGTCGGTTCATGTGATGGATCAATGGTATCACATGTTGATGAGATCAATCGACAAATAGAAATTAGATGAGGCACGGATCATAGCACTAGTAACGTCCTTGAGAGTGTCTCAGACCAGTATAAGCTTATTATGTCGAGTACTAGTAGTTTATGGATCGAGTTAATAAAACTATTAGTATCCTTAAGATTATCTCATATCAGTATAAGATTGTTATGCTAAATAGTAGTAAATTGTGGATTTGATTATTATGGCCATACAGTTTTTCCACAGTAATTTCATATATTAGATATATAAATTTCGTAGCATAACCCCTTTATAGCGTCTTGGGTTTACATCGTTAGGTAGAATATGATTTTACACCTAACTTATTTTTGCAGAGAATAATATGAATAGTATGGCCCTATAGCTTATTTGAAATGCATAAGATGTATGTGATGCATGTAACATTCGTTTATGGTCTATGTGTCATGATTATTTTAGCTTTTGTTAGCTATCCCTATTGTATTTAACGGCTTGCGTGTCGATCATAGTAAATTTTCAATTTCTAGCTATTATATATAGTAGTCTAGACTAGAAGTTACAAGTTTTCAGCATGGTGACCCAAAGAAAATATGTGGAGGATGGAGATTATCTACATGGAGATAGAGATCACAATTCTTTTAGGCCATACTATTTTACAGTTGAATATGTTTATTTATAATGTTTTTTATCTTACTTTTATGTAATGATATTTGTGAATTGTTGCTATGGTAGGATAGAGTTACTCATAGTAAAAAATTAGGTGTTTTTGTTCTTTTATATCTTACTCTTAAGGAGAATGATCACCATATAGTAGGCCTATCAAAGTATGGTATATTTGATTATCATCAGTATTTGGGGTAGATGTTGGACATCTACATACGAAAGCATTTGGTTTACATAATAAGCTTATCAAAATAGTTTTAGACCTTGGGGCACAGGTTGGGGCCAAAGCATATTGATGCCACCCAACAAACAAGAATTACATAAAAATGTGATTAGTAAAGTGTTGCTTATCCATGTCACTAGTTTTCTAACCATGTTGCCAAAGCTCACTAGGAATTAATGAGATGAGGATTTTGACCGCTATGTCACATAGAGAGAGTTTTGTTGCAAAACACATAATGAGAGTGTTTTGTTAAATAGTTTAATAAAAAATATATATAAATATAGTGCTAAACTTTATATATTCTTATGTTATAGATCATATCAGCTAACATCACAACCAGTTCTTTTAATTTGTGATCTATTCTTGAGGAAGAAAAGCTAAATGGAATAAATTTTATGGATTGGTATTGTAACTTGAGAATTGTTCTTAAGCATGAGCACATAGAGTATGTCGTTGAGACTCCTTTACCCGGTAACTTGCTTGGTAATGCTACTATGGTTGTACGGAGAGCTCATGAGAAACACACGAATGATTCCTTTGATGTGAGCTATGTCATGCTTGCCACAATATACTTTGAGGTTCAGAAGCAATATGAGAATACGAATGCCTACAATATAATTGTGGGCTTACATGGTATGTTTGAGAACCAAGCAAGGTCTGAGAGGTTCAACACTTCAAAGTCCTTATTTATGTGTAGGCTTGCGGAAGGAAATCCTGTTATCCCTCATGTGATTAAGATGATTGGCTACATTGAAAATCTAGAAAAGTGTGGTTTTCCTCTTAGCCTAGAGTTGGCTACTGATGTGATTCTCTAGTCGCTCCCTTCAATCTTTGAGCTATTCATATTAGAACAATATGAATAGAACCTTGGCTGAACTGCATGGGATGCTAAAACCTACTAAGGACAACATAAAGAAAAGCACCAATCATATGATGATGATGTAGAAAGGCAATGGTAAGCCCAATGTCAACAAAATCACGGTCAAGAGAAAGTTAACTCCCGATCAGATCGCAAGCAATTCCTAGGCCGCCAAGCGAAACAATAAGGACGCTGCTTTTGATGCAGCTTGCTTTTACTGCAAGAGATTAGGATATTAAAGGAGTAACTGTCCAAATTATTTAGAGGATCTCAAGAAGAAGTGAAGTGCAACTTTCGCTTTAGATATAAATGTTATAGAGATCAATCTTGCTACTTTATCTACTGATTTTTGGGTATTTAATACTGAATCAGTTGCTCACATATGTAAATCATTACAGGGGCTAACAAGAAGTAGAAGTTTGAGAAAGAGCAAAGTGGATCTTCGCGTTAGCAATGGAGCAAGGTTGTTGTGGTGGTTGTTGTCACCATGTCATTGTGTTTACCTTTAGGATTAGTTTTAGAATTAAATAATTATTATTGTGTTTCATCCCATTCTAGAAACATTATTTCTACTTCTTGTTTACAAGAATAAGATTATGACTTTAGATCTTTGGACAATGATTGTTCTCTTTATTTTAAAGATATGTTCTATTATCATACTCCACTAACAAATGGGTTATATGTTCTAAATTTTGAAGGGACATTGGTCTAATAATTTGAATCCTATGTTTATAGGGCATTATCGCTTGGGCCATGTAAATGAGAAACACATATAGAGATAGTGTTCTACACTCATTTGATTTTGAATCATTAAAGACATGTAAATCTTGTTTACTTGGCAAGATAAGAAGAGCATCTTTCACTGGTCAAGATGAAAGGGCAAGTGATTTATTGGCACTCGTACATGCTGGTGTATGTGAACCAATGAGCTCAACAGCTAGAGATGGTTTTCAATACTTTATAACTTTTATTAATGACTTTAGTAGATATAGGTATATCTACAATGAAGCATAAGTCTGAATCATTTGAAAAGTTCAAGGAATTTCAAAATGAAGTACAAAATTTTTTTAAAAAAACAAACAAGTTTCTATAATCTGATCATGCAAGCGAGTATTTGAGCCATGAGTTTGGCAATCATCTCAAGGATTGTGGAATTGTTCCACAGTTGACTCCACTAGGTACACCTCAATGGAATGAGTTATCTAAACGGAAAAAATCGCACCTTATTAGACATGGTTCGGTCCATGATGAGTCAAAGTAATCTTCCATTATCCTTCTAGAGATATGCTCTTGAAACAGCTGCATTCACATTAAATAGGGTTACATCTAAGTAAGTAGAAAATACACCATATGAGATATAGATGGACAATGTTCTAGCTTGTCTTTTCTTAAGATTTGGGGATATGAGGCTTATGTAAAACATTTACAATCTGATAAGCTTGCTCCTAAGTCTAACAAATGCTTCTTTATCGGGTATCCTAAGGAGATAAAAAGATACTACTTCTATAATCAAGGAAAAAGTAAAGTGTTTATCGCTCGACATGGTGTTTTCTTAGAGAAAGAGTTTCTCTCAAGAAAGGATAGTGGAAGAACGGTGTAGCTCGAAGAAATTTGATAAACACCTGAAAATGTTTCAACTCCTACACAACCATAGTAGGTTGAACAAAGTGTTGAAGAACCTGTTATAGACACACTAGCACCACGTAGGTTAGAGAGATCACGTCGTGTACCTGAGAGGTCCATGTTCTTGAGTACCCAACAAAGCGATATTGTTGTTAGACAACAATGAGGCTAAGACCTATGAAGAAGTAATAGTGGGACCAGACTCTGAGAAATGGCTTGAAGCCATAAGATTCAAAATTAAATTCATGCATAGTAATCAAGTTTGGAATTTGGTTGATCCCTTGATGGTGTTAAAACCATTAAGTGTAAATGGGTTTTTAAGAAAAAGATAGACATAGATAGAAATGTTCACATCTATACAACACGATTGGTGGCCAAAGGTTTTAAATAAATTTAAGGTATTGATTATGATGAAACTTTTTCGTCCATCACAATGCTAAAGTTTATTCGGATCATTCTAGCGATTATTGCATATTTTGACTATGAGATATAGCAAATGGATGTCAAAATAGATAAGGAAATCTGAGTGAGGATGTATATATGATACAACCCATGGGTTTTGTTGATTCGCAATCAACTGAAAAGTTAGGCAAGCTATAAAAATCCATTTATGGATTAAAGAAGGCATCTCAAAGTTGGAATATTCGTTTTGATGAAGTGATCAAAGGGTTTGGTTTTATTAAGAACAAAGAAGAGCCTTGTGTTTATAACAAAAACTAGTGCGAGCGTACTTATATTTTTGGTCTTATATGTAGATGCCATATTATTGATCAGATATGACATTCGTATGTTCGAATATGTTAAGTCTTCATTGAATAAAAGACCTAGGAGAAACAACATACATTCTAGACATCAAGATCTATAGAGATAGATTAAGAAGGCTAATTGAATTATGCCAAGATACATACAATGACAAGGTATTGAAAAGGTTTAACATGCATGACTTTAAGAAAAGTTTTCTACCTATGTCACATGGTATAAATCTTAGCAAGAGTCAGTGTCGTAGTACACCTGATGAGCGGGATAAGATGAATACGATCCCATATGCTTCGACTATTGGGTCGATTATGTATGCTATATTTTGTACACGTCTAGATGTATCGTATACTTTAAGTACAACAAGTAGATACCAATCAGATCTAGATGAAGGTCACTGGATTACTATAAAGAGCATCTTGAAGTACTTAAGAAAAACTAAAGATGTGTTCCTAGTCAATGGAGATGAGAAAAAGCTCATTGTAAATGGTTACACTGATGCTAGCTTCCAAACTGATAAATACGATTTTAAATCGCAATCTGGATTTGTGTTCTATCTAAATGGTGGTGCGGTGAGCTAGAAGAGTTACAAGCAAGATACGGTTACTGATTCTACAATAGAAGTCGAGTACATTGAAGCTTTTGAAGCTCTAAAAAGATTGTTTGGATCAAGAAATTTGCTTCTGAATTTGGTGTGGTGACTAGTGCCATCGGTCCAATGGACCTCTACTGTGATAATAGTGGGGTTATTACACAAGCCAAAGAGCCTGATCAAACCAGAAGTACAAGCACATTTTATGGCGTTTTCACCTCATCTGCGAGATAGTGGGGAGAGACAATATAAAGATATGCAAAGTAGAAACAGATTTAAACATTGCAAATTCATTGACAAAGCCGCTCCTCCTACCAAAGCATGAGGACCACGTTAGAACAATAGGTATTAGATACTTACATGATTGACTCTAGTGCAAGTGACAGACTATTATTAATATGCCCTAGAGGCAACGTAGAGATGTTGTATATATGATATAATATATTTATAATATATTGATTTATTTCTTAAAATAGTCATTATCATTATTGATCAATGAGTATGTGATTTATGAGACTCCTAATATCACATATTGATATTTCTAAATGATCCCTGATCATATATCATATAAAGAACAAATATGATTGTAAGATTAGCATATGCATTGATTGATGATCATTTCTCATAAATCATGGTATGGAGATACTAAATAGATAATATGCACATATGTTAGTGAACATATGTTGGATAAACCCATTATGAGATAATGTAGAAATTTTATGTGTAATGAGTTAATCTTAAGTAATGTTTATGTGGAGTTCTTGTAATGTTTATGTGGAGTTCTTAAACTTAAAATTATCATGGTTCTCAATATACGTAGTAGCTTATTTTGAAACTATCAAACACTACTCCGCAACAGGGTAGTCATAAAAGTAGTTTTCGGTTTACTATGAAATATGTAGTGTGATGTAACTAATCAAGATAGAATTTATCCCTCTTGTGAGAGAGATATCACTAGGCCTCTCGATATAATGGATTATGAAAGTGCATAACCATACTAAGATAATTAAGGAGTCAATCATAATTTTATAATCCATCACAGAATTAAAAGAGTAATTGAGCTGTTAAGATGATGACACAAGTTTTACCTTGAGCTCGATTGATATCGTAAGTCAAATGAATTTGTATATGAGAATATTACAGGTTCAGCTGATATAATCTTTACGTATGTTTTGGGATTAATATGTATTGCTAGAGACCACTATTAATAGGGTGACCGAAAAGACATTTTCAGGTCACGACCAAATATACGTGAACCTATAAGGTTGCACGTTTAATGGGTTAGAATGTTTATTCAAATGTGATTTGGATAAGGACTTAATTCGAATAGAGATCTGAGTTAACTCCTATTAGATCATGGTCCTCTAGGTAAGTGAGGAAACCATAAAGGGAGGCAGGGAGGTCGAGGAGACATATCTCTATTTGTCTTGAGTAAAACCCTAGCCGTCACCTCCTGAACCAAACCCTAGCCGCTTGTGAGTGCTAGTACACCCGTAATCGGTATTTCAGCCCTGGACATATAGATATTGGTGAAAGCGTTGTTCATTACGGTGTTGATCGGCATCAAAGATCAATGCCATCAACTGTTTCATCTACCACCTTGACACGCGTATGGTTAGATTGGCTTCTCTAATCCTACTTTCGTTGTATTGTACATCTCGTGGTAATGGTCTATAATCTCTTCTTCACATGATATTTTGGTGTGCACGATAAATTTTTTTATTTTTTATTATTATAGTCTATGTCTTAACTTTTAGCATAGTGGTGTGAACACTACCAACAAGTCTTCGGTGACATCGGTGATATCATTATCTAAGAAAGAAATGTATCAGTACCACTAGCATGGTTTCTTGACCAGAGAAATCTATTAAGCTACCACCATAAAAGTTGGAGTCTGATGGATGAAATAAAGACAAACCATTAGTCTTTTTTTAACTTTCTAGCAATTTTTTCTCAATATGTACTCCAAGTTATTTTTTTAAAAAAATTCTATTCTGATAGATATATTGGATTTCAGTCGTTAGTTTATGCACCTCACTGATGTCGTTTCCAAACCAGCATATGTACCGATTTTGCAATCGGAACTAGCGACACTATAGATGGTTATAAATGTGTGCCATTGGATCTCTCCCATGCTTGATATATGACATGTGTAGTTACAATTCTTTATCAATTGTTATAAAGCTTAAAATATTATCCTTTCAGACATTATTAGTATATGATTTTCAATTTATTTTCTTCAATGTTTTTCACTACAACACGAGGGTATCCACTAGTTAATTAATAGTGTGAAACCAGCTCCTATTTTGGTAGATTGATTTGTGCCACTCAAAGAAATAATATTTTGAAGAGAATATTTATGTTGCGAAAACTCAAAGAAATATGCCATCTCAACTTCTTGTTGCTTTTAGACATACAACTTTTCTTTCATTGTCCTCTATTTCATTTACTTTGTATTTATTGCCATGTTTTAGGGAGGTGTACAAGACATGAATCTATGAGTTCAAAACTCTAAGTTAGCACTAATTTTTAACTGACTATGAATCCAGCTATATATTATTGGTGAACAATAGTTACCAATACTGTTTCTATTATCACAAAAGCAGGGGACGCCACGCTTCACAAAAGACGATGTAACATCATGACACGCTTGAAAAGTCAGAGATGTCATCTTTCAAGGGGAAAAAAGGAACGAAAACACGCAGTTCTCGGCCCCTTTTGTTAGACCAACACTGGTACTTCGTCAAGATAGACTTAAGTGACAGTGACGTTTGGTCGTGTTCATCCTGCTGGATGTAGAGGGCAGGTATTATCCATTATCTACAAAAAAAGGTGACAGTGATGTTAGAATTGATGTAGTAAATACAGTTATTATATTAATTTAATCAATGTGCACTGTGCTGTATTGTGCAAACACTCGACAGGAGGTAGTAGTAGTAGGCAACCATGGGAAACTCGATGCTTTTAGAATGCAACAATCTCTTCGCTTATATATATCCATAGTCAGATTGAACCTCCTCGTTGACTCGAAGAGATATATACTGTGTTCACGAAGTTTCACAGCGAGAATAAAAAAGCATAGCAAGACAGAAAGAAGAGCTTCAAGAACTCAGAGATGAGGTGCTCCTCAGCTTTGTTATTAGCTGTTTTCATTGTGTTAGTGCATACAAGTGCTCAGCAAGCCACATTAGGTATGATTCTACCCTTATGCATCATCTTTAATGCTTCTTGTCTTAAACAAGTCAATTTACGCATAAGTCACTAATATATAACTTCGTAGAATATTTTCTCCGTTACATAAACTTAAATTACTCTGGTCCCTTGTGTCGTGCAGCTTAGATTGAAATTAAATTGGGCTGCAAGCAAATATATTGATCACACCATTTATTTTGCCAGCAAGAAAGCTAATGTCCAGCAAGAAACCAAATATGTAGAGAACCTTATGAGTTCTACTGTCCTCGCTACAAATTAAATGGCCAATCCCCTACTCATAATCTATAACAGTTCTTCGAGAAAAAGGCAATATTGAGAGTTCATTTAAACCTTAAAACAATTAGTGATTTGTGCTGATCTCCAATGCTACATAAGCATGAATGGTTAGAAGTAATCTGCAATGAATTGTAATACTGAATTGTTAGAGATGTTTGCATCTCTAATGATTCTTAACGAACAATATTTAGATATGATCAAATGGTAACCTCTAACCGTTATTGATTTAAATCTGCTCGAGATTATAGAGAATGTAATTGTTAAAAAATATTAATCCTAACAGAAGCATGTTCCCTAGACGGTAAGCAGGATTGTATAAAACTCTCATTCTTCAGGTTTCGAGTTTGATTTCTATAATCCACACATGCAGGAAAAACATGTGACATGTAAAGCACCCGGCAGGGGAGGCATGGATTTAATATTATTTTTGCAGAGTACACCAATCTTTAATGATTCTTGAATCGTCTAAGATTACCTCCAATCCCTAAAGTTTTATTATCAACCGTTAGAGAATACTTAATCACTATAACCAAACATTAAACAGATGTTTCTAGTCGTTCATCATTTAACTGTTGGCGATCATTGTTGCCTATAGTTGAAGAGTAGGCTTGGTGTAGTTTGTAACGTATGTAAGAAATTCACGATAACAAAAAGAATCACAAAATAGTACAATTAGAAAATTGACGGTATGCTACATACTATGTCCGATTCCAAATACAAATCGTTTAATTAATGTAAGTCGTTTTGAAATTTCTAGACACTTTTTCATCGGTTCTTCCATGTTTATCATTGCCAAATAAATGCTACATCTCTTACAAACAAATGGTTTGCCTTTTCAAACATAATATAGATGGAGAACAATAAAGTCCTTTGAGTTGTTTCCTTAATTCTTGTGCACAACTTTATAACGACTTATATTTGGAATCAAAAGGAGTAGTTTTCTAACGTTTTGACTCTGGACACTACGTAGATTGTGCTTGACAATATGCCAATGAGGGTTGATGAACCATGGGGAATATGCCCATTTAGTAACAATTTTTACCACATCTCCTTCATTTTCCCTTCTTCCTCTCTTGCTCGTTGTACATGGCCACTGAGTCCGTGACTGGCTATAAATGGTATCGGCACCACACACTGGCAGCTGGCCAGATACGACAACCTCAATCAAACTACATCGATCTGTACCCCTACAACCTGAGCTCTCCCAGCTTGCGCAATTCATTCCCCTACAACCATTAGGTAACTTGTCATTGCTGCGAACCAAAAAAAAATCACAAAACAGTACAAGTTCGATTGCTCTTTCTTGCCCTAGGTCTGATAATTTCTCGGCAACGAGCAATTGGAGGGTAATTGAATCAACTGAATATGTCAAATGAATGCTAGAATGTTCAACACAACATGTAGGGTACTGCTTTCGTCACAGCAGAGCATATTAAACAGAGAAATAGTTTGGGAGAAACAGACACTAATTAAAGGGGTTGATATCTCTTAATTCAGTATCAGTAGTAGACTAGTGAAAGGACATTTAAACGAAGGAAATGGATTCTGGCACTCAACATTGGCACTTCTCTATTTTTCCATTTTTAAGTGCCATTCAAATCTACTGGATTTATTTTATTTCAAGTATGAGATTCCATTTACCATTTATACACTGCTCAACTGGTACTCACTTGTCACTTCCACATCTTCGCAGTTGAAGACTTCATAAGCATCGACTGTGGCCTTCCCAGTGGCTCTAGCTATGTGGATGAGTGGACAAATATCACATATATTTCAGATGATCAGTACATAGAAACAGGAGAAAACCACAACATTTCTTCAGAACACCAAGGTGCTGAACAGTTCAGATCAGGTTTAAATCTCAGAAGTTTTCCTACAGGAGGTATGACAACAAAATCCAGAATCACGTTAGCTCACCACTGCTCTTCGATATTCGCATCGGACTGAACTTCTGGAACCAGGTCAACATTACTAGTGCAACCATGACTTACACGTCTGAGGCTATCGTTCTTGCCATTGTAAATTCAGTATCAGTTTGCTTGATTGATAATGGAAAAGGAACTCCTTTCATATCATCATTAGAAATGAGGCCAATGAAGAGTTCAAATTATCCAGCAGTGGCACAAAATCATCCTCTTTTCCTCCAGGATCGACGAAGCATGGGTGCAAGTAGCACAATTAGGTGGTCCTTCTTTATTGACTAAAAATTTTCTGAACACCCAATAATTTATTCTATTTCTACATAAACATTGCATAATTTGTCACCAGGTATCCAGATGATCCCTATGACCGTTTGTGGTGGCCATCACAGAATACATCTGGGTGGATAAAGCTTTCCACAACAAGCATGGTCAGGCGCTACCCTGATGATGTATATGAGGTGCCAGTTGCAGTTCTGAAGACGGCCGCCATGACATCATCCAACTCTACCGCCCTGAATTTCTTGTGGCTGGCTCCTGCCAGCTGGGCTGCAGCACCTGGATACTTGCTTGGCTTACACTTCACCGACTTCCAGCAGGAGCAGCTGCGTGAGTTCCACATATACTACAATGGCGAGTCATTTGTTCCTGATGGTAAGCCATATAGCCCACCTTACCTCCTCGCGAACTACTGGAATAGCAGCAGTCCAACTGTATCCGACAACGGCCTGTTGTACAATCTCTCCCTCGTCGCTACCAACGCATCTGTGCTGCCACCCATGCTCAATGCCATTGAAATATACTACCAAGTCCAACAGGATGAAAAGATGACCTCCTCAGAAGATGGTATGCATGTGCCCTTGTTTTTGTTTCAATTGAAACCACTAGACTAGGTTCTAATGAATAAGGCCATGCAGATTGTTGAAACTAGAAACACATGAAAGATTAAGTGCACAACTAGTGTATTAACTTAAACAATGAATGAATACAAATACATGCTATGCATTGGTAAATATCTTCACCTGATAAGTTGAAAAAATTATAGAGAAAATCCAATCTATGCCATTAGCAAATAATCCATAACACTCCAATTCCATTTATACTATATGCCATTGAGTTACCCGTTTTCTTCCATTTATGTCATCACTACTATACTATTTTGTTTATGCAGGCCCATTAGTCCAAAACAGATTTAACCCTAGGTTTGAGAATAATTCAAAAGATTCACCAAGCTTTGAAACATAGCTACAGAAACAATTATGAAAAATTGTGTAGGCACGTTAAGTAGTACATACTCCCTTTACCTATTCTCAATAATTTGTCAAAAAAACTGCAAAGTCAAAATGGAAGAACAGTAGCCTCAAAATAATTTGCAGAAAAAAAGTAAAATATAAATTATTTTAAAAAATTAAAAATTAAGTACTGTTTCATAAGCTTATACAAAATTTGCAAAGAGTTTAGAGGCCCATAGCTATGTTTAAAAATTAGATGAACAACCGCTATTTTGAATTATTATGAAATCTATAGACAAATCAATCGTCTTTCGTGCCTAAGGGAATAGTAACAGAAATTGTGTAAAGGGAAGAAAGTGAGTAATCCAATGACACATAATAGAATTGGAGTTTATCAGTGGCATATTGTCAGAAAAGGAATTGCTGGACAGTTTATCATCAGTGCGTTCATCATTTACTCTTTTGATTTTAACCACTATAGCATATTAAAGAGGAAATAAAACAAAATTTGAAACTTCAAAGATTTATGCGTCACATATGAAAATGTCCTGTTTGGGATGGATAAACTGCAAAGAAAATAGTGCACATCACATATAACACTCAGGAAAGGTTACTGCATTGCATATGTATCAACCATAAACCATGTACTAATTAATTACTTCCCTCTTTTTGATTTCTATATGTTGCTTAGTTGATGCCGTGATGACTATAAAAATTGAGTACCAAGTGAAGAAGAATTGGATGGGTGACCCATGTTTACCAGAAAAGTATACATGGAGTGGCTTGAAATGTAGAAGTCAAGGAGTTACATCAAGAATTATATCCTTGTAAGTGGCTGTGTTCGAGAGATTTATGTTGTTATGCACTCATTTAGTAGATTAGTGGCTCTTATTCTATGTTAAATACTCTAAATATTTGGCAGAGACTTGTCTGGTAGTGATTTGCAAGGTGCAATATCTCAACAATTCTCCATGCTCAGCTCACTCGAATACTTGTGAGTATAGTTATCTATCAAACTATCAAGTCAACATCCAGCAATGTGTTGAACATTATCAGAATTTAACAGTTTTCTATTTTCAGGAATTTGTCGCACAATAGTTTAACTGGATCAGTACCTGAATCCTTGACAAACTTACCAAATATCCTTGTTCTGTACGTGCAACCCTATCATTTCAGGAAAAAAAAACTCATGTGCAGATCAATAAGACAATTCTTTGGTTAATTTTGTTTATGCAGAGATCTATCAGGAAACCATCTAAATGGATTCCCTGAAGCACTATGCAAAAATCGAGCACTAACATTGAGGTATCACACTCTGTGATTTTTCTAGTTCACCATAACAGTATTGAAATCCTGGAAATCAACATGTAATGTGCTGATATAACATTGGCAAACTAATGCACCTTTTCTGCAAGAGAAAATCATAAATAGTAATAAACACATTTATCATGATATGTAGGTCTATATCAGCTCGATGATGAATCATGTATTTGACTGGTTTTCCATCTAAAGAACTGCCCATATATCACCATAGTACATCTGTAATCTAACTGATGTGGAAACCTTAGAAATTACACTGCGTAATCTTTCTGGAGAAAATGCAGACTAAAAATTCAGCACAATGCATAATAAAAATGGTAGCAATGCATACACGCAAAAAAATAATATTAAGAAACTTAAGTTTTTTTTCTCATGTTGGTTTTTGATATTTAATTAGAAATCAACCTACAAAATAATGCACACCAAATCAAGGTGTAGTTCTTTCCATTTCAGCCTATTAATATGGGAGTTTTCAGATCTTAAGAGTGAACTCAAAGCCACAAATCTCAATGAACTGTTATTATCCATTGGATCAAACTGCACAGATATGTTTTTCTTGGTTTTAGGTACGATACAATAAATGGAGATCCATGTAGTTCAAGATCATCAAAGAAGAAAAATAAAACAGTCCTAGCAGTTGCCGTAGCAATTCCAGTGGTGATGGTAGTAATACTTGTATCTGCTACGTTGATGTTTATTTTCTGCAAAAAGCAAGGTATGCATCATCTCTGTAAATTCTTAAACATACAACTATATCAGTGTGCCCAATGCTCATGACAATCAGTAACTGTGTAATACTATCACCATTCCAAAATAGTTATCATTTTAGAAAGTTTACTACCTTTAGTGTTTAATATTTTTAACGTTTTGGTTAATGAGATTCAACTTGGGTTTCATCTCTACCCATACCCAACTTGATTGGGACCAAAGGCTGATTCTTTTGTGTCAAAATAATAAATCTCAGACACTTCTCAGCGGGTTACTTCAACAATGTTACTTCTAATCGTTACACAAGTTACTAAACAATCCATACTTTCGAACAAGCACAACAAAAATGTGTCATTCCATCAGAAGATGTTCTTTTCTTTATGAAACAATGCATTTTGTTTCACAAACTTCCACCTTTTCACCTAACATTTAACAGTTGGTATTTAATGAGTTCAATCCATTGGCTTCAAGTTTTAAGTGAAAAAGAAGCCAATTGGCCTTATGAGGTTGGTTGTATTCAAAGAAAGTTTCAGTAAAGAAGGATTTGTACAGGAAAATTATGTCAGGAAATAGGATATTATATCAGAAGCAAATTGAATAGAACGGAGTAGACAACAAAGAAGACATATTTTCAACATTTTTCTGCTTATATAGAATACTTGATTCCTTACGATATTGTTGAGTGTGCTTATCATGGGTGCAGGCATTGTGAAGTCTAGAGGTCAAGAACACTGTGGAGATCATATGCATATCCCAGACAACCATGAGTTCACATATGACAATTTAGCGAAAATTACAAACAATTTCTCAACATTCATAGGTGAAGGAGGATTTGGGCCTGTTTTCCATGGCCAGTTAAAAGATGGCACTCAGTTAGCTGTTAAGATGCATTCTCCAACATCAATATCAGGGAAGGGAATGCCAGAATTTTTAGCTGAGGTAGGGAAGGGAATGACAGAATTTTGATTGATGAAAATTTAAGACGGATTTCAACATTAGTATATTAGATGACCTTGAACCTATGGATATCTCTAATCAACAGGTTTAACCTCTTGAAAGATCCAATATACAATAATACTGTTCTTGTAAAGTGCTATGTTGTTAAGTTTGTGTTTAGAACATAACACTGTAAAGGTAATGCCTTTCTTTCTGTAGGTTGAGAGCTTAACAACTGTGCACCACAGGTATCTGGTTTTATTGATTGGTTACTGCACTGATAAGGATCATTTAGCTCTTGTTTATGAGTATATGCCTAACGGAAGTCTTTATGATCATCTGAGAGGTATGTGCACTGTATATTTCAAGATTTATGAATATTAAAATCTCGTACTATATCTGTTTAGAGAAAACAAATCCCCTCTACTTAGTTCCTCCCTACGTCCTAAAATATAATTACCTTTAAATTTTTTATGGGAATTAAGGAGAGAGGCTGAAATTAAATGAAACATGGTTATGATTGGGTGAAAGAAGAAATTAGGTGACAAAATTAAATGAAAAATGGTTATGATTAGTTTAGAAGCAGTGGAGAAATTAAATAAGAAATGGTTGAGATAAGGACGTGGGTGGAGAAGTAGCTATATTTTATAATAAAATTTGAATGTTAAAGAGAGCTATATTTTACGACGGATGGAGTACTAACTTATTATTTACCCTTAAAGTGAACTTTAGTCTTTATATGATTAATCATCACTGTTGCATGCATAAAAAAGCAATTATTAATGCATTTCAAACAATACAAAAAAGATGACATGATTTCAAAAGAACCTTCTACAGTCCTTGAGAAGGTATCGCACTACTGTGACATACTGATATTCCTAGTATTAATTATGGTATTTATACATTAGGAAAGTAGCAGGAGGTAACGCAAATTAACATTGACAAGTGCAGCACCATGTGTTACCTCTTTGAAATAAGGTGGAAGGGCTAGAGAAGAGATGGACAATGGGTCAGGAGTGTTATGTTCCTTTTGGCTTGGAGACCCTGCTTGAATATCAGTTTTTATCCAAATGTGAATTAATTATAACTATCATGTCTCATGTGGATGGCACACAATACACAAGGTGCCATTGAAGAACTTCCATTTTGCACAAGCATCTCCTCTTTACCCAACAACATGATTATTGATATCCTGATAAATCATCACATTTTTTTCATGATCATTTAGGCAAAAATGCTATTGTTCAGAAATTAAGTTGGCAGCATCGAGTACGAATTGCACTTGAAGCTGCCCAAGGTATGATTTTAAGTGTAGCAAAACATTTCCATCAGATTTCCCACTCTTGCATTACATGTTTCAATTTCCATATACCCTTTGGCACAGGTCTGGACTACTTGCACACAGGATGTGTGCTGCCTATAGTTCACAGAGATGTTAAGTCACACAACATTCTTCTAGGATGTGACCTAAATGCAAAGATATCTGATTTTGGATTGTCAAAGCCATATCTGAATGTTGAACAGAGTCACATAACAGCGGCTGCTGCTGGCACGCCAGGCTACATTGACCCAGAGTTTGTTCTTATATGCATTCAATGCTTCAGCTCTATTAAAGAACCACAAAAAAATCTAAGAATACTCCCTGCAAAAAGTGCTAATAAATACCAGCGAACCTAATTTGTATTGACACTAGACACAATCAATACACTAACTGTGTGTTTTGTTCCAACTATTTCAGGTATTGTCGTAGTGGCAGACTTACCATTAGCAGTGATGTCTTCAGCTTTGGAGTAGTTCTGCTAGAGATGGTAACAGGTGAACCTCCTGTTATACCTACAAACGGACATATTGTGCCGCGCATACAGGAGAAGGTTAATATGGGAAATATTGAGGCAATTGCTGATCCACGACTTCACGGTGAGTTTGATGTTAGTTCAATTTGGAAGGTTGTTGACACAGCGCTGATGTGTACAAAGGAGGCATCTAGTGAAAGACCAATGATGAGTATGGTAGTAGCACAGCTAAAGGATGCCTTAGCGTTGGAACAAGCCCGTTTAAGTTACAATATCAGTGACATTAGCCAAGGTGGTGCCAATGCCAAATTGTCAATTAACTCCATGCCAACAGCAAGATAATTAATCTAAGAAGCATTAAAAATTAATTAATAAAAAATAGCAACAAAGAATAGACATGTATGTCTGTCCATGTTACGTACAATATTCAAAGTTACAGTTGTGTTTGGTACTTAAGGATTGCAATCAATTTTTCAAACCCTATGTAAAATTCCAACTTTCTAGCATTGATCTGTAATGTGTGTTAAAAGGAACATTTAGGAACAAAAAATAGCAAGCATGTGTCACACACTATATACCATGATTTTAATTTTAAAAGCTTATGTAATCTGGAGGAATATGCCAAGCACAGCCAATTACCAGCGGTTGTGCATTTTGCTCTTTGTTTGCATGGTGTTTAGGACAGGACTGGAGATATCCGCAAGCACATCAGGCACTATTTTTCACTTCTAACAGATTAGAGAATTAATAGTTAAAATAATCCTACATTCTGAACTGGCAACATGTAGATTGTAGAACAAATTAACGTAGGACACAAGTATTTATGGAAACAAAAATGGAGAAATATGGGTGCTACAAGCATATGGTTTAAATCGTAATATACTTGTAGTTAAGTAGTACTTTACAGAGTTAAACCTTCTTATTTAAGTGTATTAACTACTAATGTAATAAGCATGGAGTTGTGCACCTCTCCCTTCTGGAGTTGCAACTACATTTGCTACATGAGCAATGTATGCAAGACGTAACATGAGTTGATTCCCTATCCTATGATGCTATGAAGGTTTTGCTTTTCTTGGGTGAAGTGTAAACATTTTAAAATTAAATCCGCAAGCAGGCTTCAGCAGCTCATTTACCATACTAATGTTTCCAGCTTCTGGAATGTGGACATTTCTCCTGTAATGTAGCAAAAGCTGCGTCCTTGCATAGCATATCTGGATTACATGAAACAGATCTGCAAAAACTGGCAAGCAGATGCAAAGTCAGTTCTGATCGTAATAGCAAACTTCAATATTATGAGGGGAGAGGGTAAGCAAAGAGGGGAAAAGAATATCTAGGAGCAATCAGTCCAGAAATCACGACGCGTCTTGCGTTGCCAGGAGCTAGCACATGCCCACAAGGACATTTACCTGAAGAAACGCTTGACCTGCGTGCGGATCCTCCTGTGGCGGTGGCTGAGGCCCTCAGCTCTCAGGGGCGGCGCCTGCGATGGCGCGGTCGCCGTGGGCGTCGATCGACGCCGATCCGGCGCGCGGAGCTCGTACGTGAGCGCGCGATGTGGTCGATCCAGGAGATGGCTAGCTCACCGGTGACCGGTGGAGGAGCTCGATCGAAGTCGCGCACGCGGTGGCGCTGTGGCGGCAGGGTATAGGGGCAGCGGCGCTCGAGCTCTTCGGCCTTAAGCTGGCCCGGACGATTGCGGGCTTGCGGCTGAGTGAGGACCCATTATGATTGGACCGTATAGTGGTTGGGCCCAGAACGATGTTGCAGCTGACGTCTTGGCCCAATTCAAAGTACGCCGGAACTGGATTGCGTACAACATGCAGCCCATTCTAGTTGGGCCGGTGAGAGATCGTGGCTGACGTACAGGCCCGCTATTGTTGGGCCGCATCGGTAGCACCGCCGACGAGTAGGCCATGTACGTGGGCCTGATGAGATCACGACTGACTCGCAAGCCCTTTATAGATGATCCAGTTGACGCACGGGCCCATATTGTTAGGCCGGGTACGTGGTAGATGAGACTGTTGAAACTAGTATAACGTAAAGGGCAAAAAGTCCATATGCCTCCCTCAACTACGAAGAGGTGAGTTTAATTCATATCATTAATCGTAAAATCGGGTATAAAAGCTCTCACAATTATTAAAATCAGATTAATTTATCTAGATGGTTTTAATAGTAGTTTTATCCCACGTGGTAATACGAACAAAATATAAATGTGGTGCTTTTGTGGCATACAATCAGCAACAAAAAAAAATTATGGTGGAATCTATATGTCAGTGGACTTCATACTCTACCTCTCTCCTTTCCCCATTCACTATTCCGATCAACGAGGGGTACCAACGCCACCACCGCTTTCCGTCGATGAGTGCATGAGGAGCTCACCAAGCTAAGCCCAGACGGAGGTTGTCTTCTCCCCTCACTAGACACCGCTAGATGAGGCACATGCTCAGATCAACGTCGACTTCGCCAACCCGTTTAGATCAACAAAGGAGGTAGGCTTGACGTCGTCAGTAAACCCCTCCGCGTGCATGTTAAGGAAGATGAAGAGATTGCCGATGACAATGAGCTAGGCAGACAGGCCAAGGCCGTCGAAGGTGATGGAGTGTAGGTGTGATGTGGCGGTTCTCTCTCCTAGGCTCCACCTAGGTGGTGGCTAGTGGCACGACCACACGATGCCCTAGGATCTAGTTGGTTAGGTGCTCCTTCTTGAATCCGCCGCTGCTCAAATCCTTAATCAACGTCTACCAAGAGTGTCGCACTTCTTACCATGTTGTGCGTCGTTGTGCTCCGTCGGGCATTGGGCTCCATCACCCCAAGCCCTGCCGCCTCTACCATCACCGCCACATGGATTCACACTAGGGCCTGTGTGCCACCTTGTCGAGCCAAGCAAGATGTTCTTGTATGCGGCGATCATCACCCGTCACCCACCTTGCCATCCTTTTCGGAGCACCCATTCCTCTCCACTTAAGTGCTCACCTCTTTTGCATCCTCGCCTTGCTCTACACCGCTAACCTCTTCCTTGCTCGCTTCCATACCCACGCGCTCGTCTTCATAGGCAGAGGCCATGACAGGAATCTAGAGAGAGGCTGTGGCTTGCCAATAGGAGAAGGCCACGATAGTGCCCTATATGTGGTGGCCCACAGCATGGCGGCGGCGGCAAAGGAGCTTAAGGACCCAAAGCCACCACCACCACTGGCGAAGTGGGAGGACTAGATGGCCAATGCAAACAAGGGTGATGGTCTTCAGCTACTAGGGGTTGAAATCAAAACCTTTTTCATATCTAACATAAATTCATTCCTGACAGATGGACAACAGGCTGTTCGACAAATTGCACTTTGTAATGGATGTCAAATTCAATGATTTGATGAAGCATTTGGTGCAGTTGATTTGGTGAGATGTTTCCTATTGGGGCAGTAGTTTCAAAATAAACTTTTGCATGTCCCTTTGTAATATACTTAATAAATATTTTATCAGGTTTGATTTGTTTCACCATTCATATGACAACTGATCTGTTATAAAATGGAACCTCTATCATTTCGTCGCCTGTAAATTGTAAAACCTGATTCATCAATAATAGTTCATCCTGAAAATCTTTATGATATTGCTTTGAAAATTTGCCCTTTTTCATGGTAGGACAATTTTTGTTATTATCACCACAAGGACCATACATCATAAATTCATTGACTAATTCATACAAGTCAATTCCCTATATGCCTCTAAAATTTCACGTGATCCCTTCGTCTCTGTTGCTTGATCTCTGGTATACCCTTAAGTTGTTTTGATCCCTACATGCCCATTCCATTAGTTAACCATTAGTTGACAGTTAGTTTTTTAAGAAATAACCGTATTGCCCATGCCATATTACTAAAAAGTTAGAAATGTCATATGCAAGAATTATTTGGGTTGTGAAAAAATATTAATGATAAATAACTAAATATGCAGTTTTGAATTTCAAAAATTTGAATGGTAATTTCATTGAAATTACACAAAAATTCAAACTTTGCATCAAATTTGAAAAGTGCTTTTTGAACGAATATGTAGTGTGAAAAAAGATCCATTTGTAAAAGACAAAGGGGTGGAATTATTCAATCAAAAATTTGAAAAATGATATTTAAATTGTAAATAAATATCAAATCAAATGGAATAGGCGTAGAGAGATCAAAATAAAAACAAAACTCTAGGGCATATTAGGAATAAGACAAAATTCTCAAGGGCATGTAAGGAATTTTCTCAATTCGGATCCTACTCCATTTGTGTTATAGTTAGGTATTTCAGCAGAAATAAATGCTGAAACCTCTGCAGTGGATGCTGCTAGCCACACTAAGCAGTGTGTGTTATGTGTGGTAAGACCACGCTTTTGGAATTCAACGGTGTATATCACTAATATATCATACCATAGCAAAACATCATATGGGACTAACAGGTTTGGTGGGATGCAAAATGGTAAAGGAAATTATCATGTTGCCTGCAAGCACTTTACCAAATGTCTTGCCTTCTCTAATATTAATAATAATTTTGTGAACTTTCATGTTAAACAATCGAACGTTTACATCAGCTCTATCTGAAGGTTGTTGGCTAGGTTCAAATCGAATTGTTTCAGGACATTTAGACGTGAATGTCACAAACAGGTGAGGGGAACCATACACACGGCATATTGCCATAGCATCTTGATAATTCATGACCATATATCTTATGCCTCCTATGAAACTGGCAAGAAGGATGACATGCTTGCCTATTAAATCCCTATCAGTGATGCCTCTATCTATCCCATCTAAAATTCCTTGTATAGATTCAGATCGTAGGTTTTTCTGATTATCAATGATGTACTGCAAACTATTTGCCTCGATGGTAGAATATACATCAACACCTTGATCACTAAGACGACCATAGCATGTGGAAGGGTTCGGCTCGTTCAATTTGTAGTGTATTCTGTATCGGTAATATTATAACATAGTGACATTTTCTACCAGTTCCAATGTAATCGTTGTATTCACTGCCTAAATGAAATCCTCGCTCGTCGTATGGAGATAACAAAGGGTACTGTAACGCCATGTATGATGGTTGCAATGATGAAACATGACGCAAACCATGTTCTCTATCATGAACAAGTATGTCATATTTGTATTCTTTTGCTGAGAAATCACCTACAGTTATGCCAGCTATTTCATCACTTGTTGGTAAATTGTATTGGACAGCATGTTTAGTATTGCATCCTAAAAGGCGAAGTGTTATTTTCTAGTCACCATGCTGTGAAAGACGTATCTGAAATTTTGAACAAGAGTATTTTCATTTTCAAGCATAGAAGAGAGAGCATTAACGATTACAGGGTCTGCTCTATCTGCATTATCACCATCATTTTCAAAAATATTTAATCGATTTTGTGTTTGAAAAATTTTGGATCATAGATATAGAGCTGTGCAAACTTAGGTGGCATTCCACGTGAAGTTAGGAGTGTGCCAATTCTGTGATGAACAGCACCATTTATTTTAAAAAAATAAGGCGCACTTCTGCTATTAATTGCTTTATCAACGGTAGCACCCATCGAGGTAAAAGTACACATAGAGTTATATGATCGTATTTATCTTGAGAATCTCTTTGTGCATCACCATTAAAAATTAATAGAGTGCTAAGTAGCTCAGGAGGGTGACGCAAAGTAGGAAGTCATATTTTACCACCCTTACAGCACAGGTTATAAACAATTTTTCTTTTTGACATAACAGATAGACTTCTCACTCTTCCTTGAAACCAAAATGCAGCGCCACAGTGTGGGGCATTCGTGAGTTGGTGGTCCATAATATGATCTGTGTGGGTATGATGCTGCAAGTAAAAAATGAAGGGACTTAAGACATTCCTATGAGAAGGAACGCGGAATGATATATAGCAACACAAACCCTTCAAGGCTCGCACAGAGTCCCTTATCTGCCTGTGATGAACCACCTGTGGCCTCCATATTGTTAACTGCAATAGAAAAACCAGAGAATTACACTATAAATTTTAGTTGTTGGATTGTTACGTTGAGGCGACGTTTTTAAGGAACTGAAGTGCATACCATCGCGACTGTTGGTAGGCCCAAGGAAACCTGAGCTGTTTGAAAGCAGCAGGGAACGTCTCTGTCTATTTAGCCTAGTCAATTCAGGCGTGAAATCCAGAAGAATGCAGTGCTCATTGCAGGCTGCTGTAACAGGATATTTGCAGACCGTCTTTGCTGGCTAGCACGTTGCTATTGTCCTATAAGCAGCCATTGACTGAAAATTGTAGTCATGGATTGCAAAACCATATCGTTCCTGGAGACATCTAAGGGCTTTGTCTAGCTACTGGCTCATGTGCTGACTGGAGAGGGTCCAAAGCCGTGCCCCCAAAAAAACACCGTCTCCAGTTCAGCAGGGTTCATAGCAGATGGAATAGAAAGCTCGACACCAGATAGCAGTCTATCATTAGAATAGAACTCCCATAGGTACGAAACTGCTGGGACCATGCAATGTTGGGCTGCAGCGTTTAGAAGCGAGACATACGATACGGTGATGTTGCCTGCAGAGGTGAGGAGGAGAGGAAGGTAAAGTAAGCAGTAGAAGCAACCTAAAATAAGGCAAGAAGAGAACACAGATGAGAAGCACGGACCAAACCAGATGAGGAGCAGAAGAAAGAAGGCAAGCTCAGAGTGAGTAAAAAAAGAGAGATTAGAAGAGGAGCTTTTAAGTACAGGGAACGGTGAGCGCCGTATTGAATAGGATAGGGCAAAAAGGCATGGACACCTAAACGCACAACGGGCACAAGAAAGCAGCCAAACGATAATACAGCACACGTACAGCAACTAAAACGATAATACAGCACCAATCCACCACAAATGTACAAAGAAAACAACAAAGAAATCGTGCTATATAAAGCCATACATGGAAATTCATAGCATCAGAGCAGCAGATACAGAAAATAAAGAAGATGGAGGGGAATACCTTTGGCAAAATACGGCAGAGGGATGAGTGCAGAGGAAGCGACGGTTGAACGAACGGGAACACGAACAATCAACTACCGTGCGAAGAGAGAACACGATCAGAAACGACACCGAGAAGACGAAAGCAAGGATGACACCGCAAAATGCGCCGCCGACGGCGACGGCCGGGGCTGCAGAAAGAAGAAAGCCACACAGTAAACAAGTTAGTTGTCAATGGATGTAGCAGCAAGAAGAGAAGAAAAATAGCAAAACAAAAAAGAACCATAGCCGCGTCACGTAGGTGAGTAGGCCTTAATCCGTTGCCGCTAACGATCAAGAACCTTTGAACGATCGGTGCAAACCATGCAAATCATGTCCCCTGCGAGAAAAGAACAGAAGCAAAATTAGGAAAATGAAAAGACAAAAACAAACATCAATGGAGATAAATAGCAATCAAATAGACATGCATCGAAAACGTACCCAGCCATAGCGAATCGCCCGATCGAAAACAAAATGCGAACACACAGTCACAGAGTTAAGAACAGGATGGAATGAAGCAAGCGCAAGAGAGGTAAAGAGAGAGGGGGATGGGATGGCGACGATACAGAAAATAAAGGAGAGAGAGGCCAGTATCCATGGGCTACCTGTCAGTGAAGCGAAGTATATTTTGTCGAAGGTGAGAGCTGCATGGGAGATGCCGATTGGAAGGGAAAATGGATGGTCCAGGAGCAATGGACAGAAGCAATCGAACCTTTCGAGTGGCCCACACTCCAGAGGCACATGGTTGATAGGCAACTCCACATTTGACTGCAATACACATGAGATCTGCCTCTTAACAGAGATTTTGATAAAGAAGAAGGTACCGTACAGCACATCAGTGGCCATCTCGGGAGGAGTGAAACAACCCATGCACCGATAGGCAAAGGCCATGGTATATCACTGGAGGGAGGAAGCAAAGGTGCATGGTACATGCTCAAATAAAAGACCAAACAAGTGAAGCCGGACTTTTTTTCCTTTTCTCTAGTTCTTGCTGGATTACATCTGGGGTCATCATTGATTCATTTTTGTAGGACTCACTGATCGAGGGCCAGCCAGAAGCTATAGCTCACTGCAGAAAGCTAGGTCACTACCTTAGGTTGCTTAATTTGTTTCAAATTTTTGTAGCCGTTGTTTATGGAGGAAACGACACTGTAAAAAAAGATCGGAACGTATTGGCGATCCTAGCTAGCTAACGCTTGGATATGCAACTACATAACTGCGATTATCTTAGTTACTTAATTAGGTCTGCTTAATCACCGGTTCTCATCATTTTTTCATTTCTCATCTCGGCTGACTCGCTCCACCGCCGTTGACGTCACACGCACGACGCATCATTACCTCACCAGCTGCGCATAGATCAACTCCAACGCCGACGAGACGACGGCAGACGGCGCAGCGCGATGCCGACGAGGCTCAGTGCAGGAGCAGCAAAGCGACGATCTTCCCGCTCACGATCAAGTTCTGGCCCAATTATTGCAAACGATGGGCCCAAAACAAGGCCTGTTTAAAACTATAAAAGGCCAAAATCAGCCCGTCACGCATAGGCAAATTCATCCTATAAAGTACGGGCCTAAATCCAGCCCATCACTAAGGGCCAAAAATTTAGCCCATCAAGTACGGGGCAGACCGTCGTGCACGGGACAAAATTCAGCCCATCACATATGGGTTAAAACGAGTCCATCAACCCATCCCGAGTAGGCCTAAATTGGGCTTGAAATTGGCCCACATTATTTCAGCCAGTGTAAACTCGTTTACAGTTGCAGAGCAATCGACAATGAGCCTAATTTCGGTTTAGTTTCAGCGTAGTATTAAATATCATCGGTAATTATAATTTTGGCGCGTGCAACTTGGCTGTGGGAAATTGGGAATAAATTAGGCCCGTAGATGTAGCAAGCCTAATGTCTACCATTGAGAATCTTTGGTCTGTCCATAACCATGAAAAGTCGCTTGAAGCCTAGTTTACAATTGAGTGGGCGCCATTTCGGCCCTGTCGATCTAATTATAGCCCATGTGCAATTGGATATGGGCTAATACTAACCAATATATACATAAATATGATTGTAATTTGGACCCGTGTAAATAGGGCCATCTCCTTCCCACCACCTACCTTGTCCTCTCTTGTGGTCCAGATGGCACCTCTGCCGCCTTACTTCCTCGTCATAACCACCACCCATTACCGGGTTCTCACCCCCTATGATCTCTCTAAAACCGTCACCTCCACCGAACTCTCCTTCCACTTCTAGCCTAGTCCTAGTGATCTAATCTACTAGATTTGCCAAAATTCAGGCTATCAACGTCGCACCGTAGTTTCTTAGGGTTTAGAGTTTAGGGTTTAAGGTTATTCTGGGTTCTTCTATCCATTGAACTACTTCTCTCTCTGCTCCATTGCTAGAAGTTGAATATGATATGATTGCTAGGGAGCAAATAATTGAGTTGCAAAAATATTAGACACCTGATAAAAAAATGTAAATTGACTTTTTTAGATAGTGGAAAAAAATCATAGCATCTAGATCGCACAAAGCCATTGATAATATTGTAGTCACTGTTTGCCACACCATAAAGTAGCAAATGCTCAGATGAAAACGACCTTCAATATAGGGAATCAAGCATGTCCAACTTCCACCCATTCTTGGCGAATATTTCCATCAAAATAATCTCCAAACGACACATGGCGTTTTCATATGGTGCTTTTCCTCGTCCTTTTATAGCAAATCCCAAACTTGAATCCAACCTAAAGTTTACCTAAATAGGAGAATAAACATTTGTTTTCTCAAAGCTCATTACAATTTGTCCATATAGCCCAACATATAGCACTTGCTCCAACAACAACAAAATTCTTTAGCCTTTTTCTAACACCTTGTACCACATTATAGTATAAGAAAAAAAACTAATTGATCATGGTAATCTAAAAGCTATTTGAATCAAACACCAGATGAACCTTGCAAATGGCAATCGAAAAATAGATGTCTTATAGTTTCATTTGAATCAGAAAAACAATATTTTAACTACATTTCCATTGTTTCTTTATTAAGTTATCTTTGGTTACAATTACTCTAGTAGAGTTTGGGGCTCGTCAAAGATCATCGGAGGTGGCTAGAGCACGTAGTTAAAAAAAATTAAAAGGTCATAAATTCGTGTGATTTTTTCCACAAAATCATCTGTGGTGTATGGCAAAATCCAATTTATATTATTATAGTAAAAATAAATAAATTGCCAGGAGTTTTGCCGGTAATAACTAACTTACCTGCCCACCGGACGTCTTCAACCATCTCATAGCCTCTTCTTCCTCGCCTCCGGCCGGCCGACGTGCTAAACTGTCCACACGGACCAACCACCGCTGCGGGGATCACCACGACAGCACCCTAAGATGAGCATGATCGACGTGCTGATCCGAGTCGACGCCATCTGCAAGAAGTACGACAAGTACGACGCCGACAATCACCGCAATGACGGCGCCGGCGACCCCTTCTCCCGGCACCTTAATATCTATGGTTTAAGTTGAAGGGTACACATAATTAAGCATAAATTTTCCAGGTTGATAAAGCCAATGCAGACCTCAGAAAAACTAATGTCAGGCTAAAAGAAACAGTCAACCAGGTGAGCTGTTGATTCTGTTGAACTCTAAATAGTATATGATATCATCAGGTTTGCTGACAAATCTGTGCTTTCATGCAGTTTCGATCGACCAGGAACTTCATAATTGATATTATCTTGATTTGTATCATTCTTAGCATTGCAGCGTACCTCTATGAGTAAGTGTTCATCAGTTACATCGCTCACTTCGTTTTTGTTCTAGAATGCTTGTTTCAATCTGTATATTTTTCTGTTGCAGCTTACTCAATCAATGAACCTTACTGGTAACATCAGTTTCCCCCGTTCAGGAAGACAGGAACCATTTTTTTTTAAAAAAAATCATCTATATATGAAGTAAAAGAGTAGCCTTTGGCATGGCTCCGAGCAAACCACCTCTGTTTATGTTTGTTATAAGAGATTCTTTATTTCAGGCGTATCTGATAATTTTATTATGAAGTACTCCAATAAGTGTTTCGCATTTTGTGCTGACAAAGTTGAGGTAGCGAATATAGAAAAGAAAAGAGACATCATGCAAGAGCCGACTCAACGAAAATATCAAGCCATGAAAACATGTCATTGATCCCTTTTTATAAAGGGTTTAGAAACGTATAAAACGTTTGCCATCATCCTTGCCATGTCATACCACCAGCCAGCAAGACAACATAGTTTTGCAACATAACAATCTCATATCAGCACGCCATTTCTACTTATGCTTACATCCCAAAGAACATAAATAATTAACGTATGTTAATACAAGATCAAGGGAACAAGCACAATTTGCCAAACAAGTTACTTGGCTAACCAAAATTTAATGGGGTTGCATGGCAGCTGAGTTTGCATTGGTCACCGCATCTTGTAGTGTTGTGTTCTTGACACTTGGCATCTATGCCCATTTAGGGCGTATTTGAGCTTAATGTCAACGTCTCGAGGATTCTTTTTATTCGGTGTAACTGTCATACTGCCCGTTAGGGTCTCACCCTCGCAGATGGTTAGTACTTCCTCCAGGTAGAGAACAGTTTGCTTCCAGTGAGTGGCCTTTGATCTAGGGCCTGCATAGAGTAAATTATACAAAAAAATTACAACACTACATGAAAATAGATGGCCATAGTTTGTATGGTTAGTTGAAAAGAGAATGAACCTGTTGAGAAGCCCATCATCTTATGGCATTTGGTGAAGGACACGTTGAAGTAAGCAACAAGAGCATGGATGTAGTCATTACACTCTGCTACCAACTTAAATGGTACAGTGAAGGAAGCATCTCCAGGTGTCATTTTGGAAATATCCATTGTCTGAAATATATATTGGAAGAAGATTTAATCTAAAATGTTAATAAAGAATTGCTACGCAAATATAACTTGTTTGAATGTGTCGGTACCTTCAATAACTGGCAGTTAGTGACAATCTGATTTGCGTCCACAGTATCTACAAGTGGCTCCATCATTGCCTGTTTCTTGATACAGCGCATATCAAAGCCATATACATTATTCCAAACTGCAAGATATAAAACAATGCAATCAGAAAGAATTCTAATATTTTCCAATACTCAATATATAACCAAGGAAAAACAAATAAAGCATGAAACCTCTAGTGCGAAAAGGATTCATGAATATAGTCATTTGCAGTTTCCAGCATGCACTACATACATTCAATTTTGTCTTCTTTGTATTCCGCATCTTCGATTGCAGTAAGATGTAAAGAAGCTTTGTCTGGTAGGACGACACCCCCATCAGCCTACATGGCATTAACATAACATATAGGTTAGAAATATCCAAAATTTTAAATATTTCCATAGAACAAACAAAATAATTTTAGATTACGTAGCCTACAAAAAACTGTCAAACAATCTGAACATTTTAACTGAAAAAATAAACACTTACAAGCCATTTATCACGTGCATATAGAACAGTGTTCAACATATTCTCAAACAGGAGGAAATAGCCCATCCATTCAGAGATTATTACATCTACTTTTGGGACAGGAAGCTCAATTTCTTCCACTTTCCCTTTTATTACGGTTATGACTGCAAAGAGAGAAAAGATGTTAACAACTGATCATAGTCAAAATAGGCATGATACCAAATGGTAATCATAGATGTTAGTAAGATATATGGTAGGAAATTACCATCAGAATATCCATTGGCTTTCACAATTTCCTTTGCCATATCTGCCATCTGGGAACACTCAATCTGTAAATGGAAGAACAAGTATATTAAAATTGAGAATGTCAGTGTTGGATAAGCCCATGGTAATACAAAATAATCCTCTGGCCAACAACTATAAAACTTTTGAGATCCAAAACATCACAGGAACTAGACCAGACACTAACAACTCCTGGTAATCAGCATATTTCCAAAAAGAACACCCATGTTAACAAAGAACATAATAACATTCCGACAAATAATTTTGTTTCCGATTGCGAAAAAATGATCAATGTCTGGCACATATGAACATTGTGGCTTTCCTATTCTTCCAAATAATATGGGTATAGTTGTGACAAATTCTACTTTATTCCTATTAACGCCAAAATCTGGACGATCCGATGGTGCTACAATCGATCGGCTAAGAGATGTCCAATGGAGAATTTGATTCAGTCATCGGCCGATAGAGATACTGTTCAGCTCGGGAGACAAAGCCGATCAAAACTGTAAAGAAGCCGATCAGATCAGTAAAAGATTGGATCGGTTTGAAGATACGGAATTATCCGATTGGAGTTAGGTCCAAGAAGCCCGAGGAAAAGTAGGAAAAGGATCGGCTTGAGTAAAAAGAGGTCCGATTGCTACAGTGAAGAAGCCGATCGGGTTATAGCGAAGGAATACTCGATTCCAAATTGGAAGATTATTTAGATGAAATCGGGTTTGCGGACCCGCTCGTCTCACTTCCTTGTCAATTGCAGGATCAAATTGACTGGCACGCCCGCACCCGTACGGACGCGCCGGAGCCGATCGAACCCCACAGCCCCTGACACGCGTACCTCAAGCCATGCAGAAAAGCCGATCGGCCCGCACTGGAGCTAAGCAGACCTCCCAGGCGATCCGGCGTGTTCACGCCGGGGCGCGCGAGGGACCTCGGCGTGAACATACCCTTTTGGCACGCCCGGTGGGACCGAAGGTTTCATTCATCGGCCGATAAGGACCGTACTTTATTCATCGGCCGATCGGGTAGAAATCTTCATTCATTAGCCGATTGGACTGGATTCATCGGCTGGAGAAACCTGAAGACCGTTTATCGGCTGAAGATCCTTCATCGGCTGGTGATATAATTCCATTCATCAACCAGCGGGACTCTACAGGTGGCTGATTAGAAGTCAAATTTTTACTCAGCAACCCGAGGGGCACATTGTCATCAATATGTCTAAAGAAAAGGTTGATTCCAAGACATTCGTCTGAAGATGAAGCCGATGAGGAGGTTACAATTCCAGTTACCATGGAGGATTTGAATGAAGACTAGAGGAGGCATATAGAGCAAAACATGGACAACTTTCAGAAGCTCTGTTTGGAATCCTTCAGTATGACTAAACAAGGGCCGATTCAAAAAGCACAATTACCAAAATGTGTTTTGATGAAGGAATCAGGCCATTCAGCACCTATGAATTCTTCCAAGCCGTTGCAAGAGATGTTCAACGAATCATTTTATCAAGCATTCAGTAATCCATCAGGAGTATGGATGGATACATTGCAAGATCTGATCAAGAAGACGATACAAGAGTCATTGGCTCAAGAGCTTGATCAGGATCATGTGCCTTCGCCGACAGAGACGGAGGAAAACAAGGACCTATCGGTAAATACGTATCCACCAATACAAGATCGATTCGGGGGCAACGGCAGGAGGTACCTCCAGAATTCTTTCAGAGGAATCATTATGGAGAATATCACAGGCAGAATCGGGTACCACATCCACCTCCACATGATCAGGAAGATACTCTGAGACAGAAAGATTGGTTAACCAGGATTGTGGACACGGTGGAAGAGCAATTTGGTATCAAGCCCAAAGGTCAAACAGTTATGTATCGGCACCCATATCCAGGATGGTTTGACAGAGTTCCATTACCTCGCCGATACACGATACCAGATTTCTCAATATTCTCAGGACAAGACAACATATCTATAATGGAACACATCAGCCGATTCTTAGCACAGTGTGGGGAAGCATCGGTTGAGGAAGCTCTCAGAGTCCGTCTATTTCCATTATCCCTCTCTGGATTGGCCTTTGCATGGTTTTCTTTGTTACCACCGAACTCGATTGAAGGATGGGCCGATCTGGAGCAACAGTTCCATGGACATTTCTGTACTGGGATTCAAGAAACGAGACTGTTAGATTTGACATCGGTTAAACAGAGGCCTAATGAGTCAGTTCTGGAATACATCCAACGTTTCCAAGACATCAAAAGCCGATGTTATAGTCTTGTTCTGAGCGATGAACAATTAGCCGATTTGGCCTTCCAGAGGTTATCAAGTCGCATCAGGTGGAAATTTTCTGCCCAAGAGTTCAACGGTTTAACACATCTGATGCATGTGGTATCGGCTTACGAGAGCCGATTATCAAGAAAAGAGATGCCAACACATTGGAAGTTACCGATTGGGTCTTGGGATGACAAGTGTAGATAATGGTCACCCAATCGGGAAGGCATCTAAATCGGCTGAGCATAGTCGATTTCTTCTTTTCAAGATGGACGAGTTCTCAGAAGTGGTATCGGCCAATGATACAAGGGCCGATCGGCTTTTCTGCGTGGCTTGAGGTACGCGCGTCAGGGGCTGTGGGGTTCGATCGGCTCCGGCGCGTCCGTACGGGTGCGGGCGTGCCAGTCAATTTGACCCTGCAATTGACAAGGAAGTGAGACGAGCGGGTCCGTCGGACGCTAGGCCGATACAGGCGCTCGCTATCGGTTGGCTGCCGATAGGATCGGGATGCTCTTCGATCGGCTGGGGAGCCGATGTGGACAGGTGTCGACAAGGGATCGACCGCACAGCCGATGGAGGAAACATGGTGTACTCAGGAGATAGCTAGGCACACAGGATCCTTCCAGATAGCCGAACAGTTATTCATGGGCTGGAAAAACCGATGAAGGCACATGCGGACTAGGCAAGGAATAGTATAAGAAGGCACAGGCTGCAAAGCCGATACCGCTCCGGATATGACAGCACGAGACCCGTCGCCCACCATGACAGCGCCATTAACACCGAACCTCGAAGATCGGACCTAACCGAGACAGTACGAGGCCGGGGTCAGCAGCGATGATACGGAGGACGCCGGATCGGCTATGCTGAAGCAAGGATAGGAACGAGCCCATCGGCTAGCTGAGCCGATGAGGGAACGCCTCTCTCAAGGCAGGTGCGTATCGGCTGGGAGACCGATACGTTCGGCGTTACGTGTCAAGGGACACCTCTGAAGGCTGATGCGTATCGGCCGAGGGGCCGATGCGCTGGGCGTGAAGCTCAGAGCATGGATAACTCATCGTCTAGCACTCCGATGATACGCCGTGCAGAAGACTATAGGCCTAAAGCTCCCTCTACCGTCATCAATTTCGTGCTGCGTCATCAATTCCATATTATAAATATCTGTAGGCAACTACAGCATGATGAATTAGGCTGTAAAGTTGCAGCCAAATAGTGAAGCAGCAAATGGCTAACAGTCTTAGATTGAAAGAACAAGAATGTATTCATAAATATAGCATATTTAGTACAATCAAACTATCATAATATTCAAACAGAAACATAAAAAACAAACCGCATAAACATGCTTAGCCCCTGCTTTTGCACAGAAAAGTGAGAGGATTCCGGTCCCAGCACCAACATCAAGGACCACTTTGTCCTTAAAAAGAAAGGTATTCTGGGTGATAACATTTTGATATGATTTTGTCCGAACAACATCTTTTAGCATTTCCTGCAATCAACACAAAAAAAAAAGAATTGGCATCTCCACAACACTTGGTTTATGTTTCTAGACATATAAATCCTCTCAAGAAGAAGATTCAGACAAACTGATTTCTTGTGAACTGTGGTGCCATTAAGGAGGTTGGCTTCTTCCATATTCACTTACTTCATGAATACCTGCAAGACAAGTAACACTTTAGTAAACTTATCGCAAATAACAGAGCAGGTGCATTAGAAAATGAGCAATGTAAGAAATGCAATGAATAAATAGTGCATAGGCAAAACTGGAGAACATAGCAAACAATATCACCAAAACGCCAACTCAAGAGGAACTCAAGTAACTAAACGTTTACAAGGAAAATCTCAAGATAAACAGATCAAAAGCTAAAATTTTTCAGCAGTGCAACAACCTATGGTCAATTCCAGTTCATACAAAGATCACTGCTAAACAAAAAATGCATTTTTACCACCCATCCTGCTATTAAACGATGAAAATAGTTCCAGCATAGGGAAATCCTAGAACAATGAAGCTGCACACTTGACGGCTAGCACACAAAACATCAATCTTTCACAGCATCACTATCAAAAACAACCAAAATATAAGCTATTCATCCAAACCAATGCTACAGATGAATAATAGGTTCTAGTTTAGCCCGCAGAAGCAACATCGCGCTAAATATCGAACCTTTCCCCCCAAACCTACAATAGGATAAAAACCTAGCACTTCATTGCCCCATATCAGCCCAAAATCGAATTTTCCGGCACGAGCTAACATTGTCCGCACCCAAAATCTGCGAAAACAATAGTAGCACCGCTATGTAACCGGATCGAGCGCGCGCGCGCGTACCGAAGTGGGAGTAGGAGTCGAAGTAGTAGTCGGCGCTGGTCTTGTCGTTGCCGATTACCTCCTCCCCTCCTTCCCCCTCCTCCGCCCCGGCGGCGGCGGAGTTCTCCTCCACCTCCATCCCGACCTCCTCAGACTCCTCGTCGGGGTCCTCGAACCTCAGCCTCGACGCCGTCGCCTCCGCCAGGCCGCCGTTCGCTTCGTGATTGTCGCCGCCACCCTTTTGCTGATCCATTTCTCGCTCGGGGCAGTCGGGGTTGGTGTTGGCGCGCCGCAAAGCGAGGGGAGAAGCTAGGGTTTTGGAGAAGGAGAAGGTGCAGAGGTTTTATAGCAACCGCGGCATAAATATCAGTCCCTATTGAGTCTGTGACACCAACACCTTGGTGTTTGGAGGAGCTTACTAGTACTTTAGGTTTGGGGAACTATATTTCAGGATTACTTTAATCTGAATTTAAAAAAATAAACAATTTCAGTTTAGTTTAAATTAGTTCTGTTAAATAGATGTCCTTAGAGTTCTATATTTTAAAAATAAATAAATAAATATTTTATTTATTTCTTCAAATAAGAGACCAGTAGCATAAAACCTCTTAAATTATTTTTGGCTTATTCTATCACAGAATTATTAAAAACGATCGACTTTACTCTCTAAAAATATTTCTCTATTTTTCATAAAATCTCCTATTATTTTTTTCTAGATTCTTTCGTTATTGCTTCATAAGATGTAAGAAGCTAAGTCTCGTTTAAATATTGATATTTTAAATTTTAAACAAACAGTCATTAAAATACAACATCAATAATAATAAATTAAAAATAGTTATTTTTATTTACTTTTAAGAACAAAATATTTTAACATCTCAAGTCTTATTTTATTGCATTGTCTCTTATCATTTTTAGCATTTCTCTATTATCCTCGTACATTGTTGTATTCTCTCTATAGCTCTTTATTAGATATATATCTAAATCATTAGATAAATTTTTTTTAATTAGTATATTTCTAGCCTATCAAATATATCATGATTTCGAATCTGATTCTTATATGTTTATAAATCCAATGCAATATACATATTTTCGTAATACTTAATGGTTAAATATATCATCTTTTTTAGATAATTATACCATATAACATCGTATGTGTAGTTAAAGATATTTTTTATCACTGAAAATGTCCAATATTTTTCATTATTTTATTCATTAGTAAACATCTTTTATCAATACCTCTACTTCTATATAACATCTATTTTAAAATAGTGAAAATTATCTTTCTTAGTGACTACTTGACTCTAAACTAATATTTTTCATTTATATGTAGTAGTATCGAAGTCATATCATATTATATATGGTGTTATGTGTAATTGTTATTGAAATATTTAAAAATATTTTTAAACTTTAATAATGGTGTTATATGGCTTAAAATGTTAAGATTATGATACAACTTTAGATTAAAAAAAAGAGAAATTTTATTAAACAATAAAAAACATTTTAATGGTTTTATGGCTAAGATGAACCAAAAACATAGGTTAAGAGATTGTGATTCCATAAAATAGATCAATAGAATAAAATGGGCTTGTTTTCTTTTTAAAATTATTGAGTAATGTGATTGTGATTGAATAAAGGTAGAAAGACTATTGCATTGAGACCTTCAAAAAATTTCAAGTTTACTGTTTGCAAATATGGATTTTGACTCTTGATGTGCCCTTATGCTTTTCTGGATAATATTTTTTTAATCAAAATTTCCATATTAAGAAATAAGAATGGAAATAACTAGAATTATGTGTTAAGCTAACCATAGGTACTAAACATTTTAGCATTATCACTTTATTTCCACTGTCTCTTTTGACTTTCTTGACTTTCATCTCAATTTAACATTTTTCGAAACACAGCTAGCACAAGAGTGAAATATTTCATTAACATTCTTAACAAAGCAACTGTAACGTACTAGAGTAAATTCATATAGAAAATAAATTGTATGGCGTCAACATAATGGACAAAGAGTATGTGGAACATCCCAAAATTTATTTCTATTATGAAAGCATGGTTTTGAAATGCAAAATTATTTAGGCCCTAATAAAACACAAGAATGGTAAAACACACAAATATGAAAAAAATCCTACAAAATTTAAGGTGGAGCTTCTGGTAGAACTGTAGCTATCAAAAGCTCCTCCAAATAATTGGCAGATCGTGAGAATTTCTAGTCATAGAAATCCAAAAAATAAAAGCTTTTAAATCTAATTATAATATCACTAGCTGGCTTCTCATTGATTCTGAATAAGTGGAAAAATACAGTTTTACTTTATTTTCTAGTGTTATTTAGAGAGCTTCTAACAGCTAGAGATTGTATAAAAAGCTGCAGATGCAAGAAGTTTCTAAACACATGGATTTAGGGTGAGTTTAAAAAGAATGAAAATAATAAGAAAATATATAAAATAAGATGAGCTATCAAATATGATTAATTAAATATAATTTTTTTAATTTTTTTAAAAAAGATTAATATGATTTTTTAAACAAATATTTTTAAAAAATATAAAATTTAGCAGTTTAAAAAATATGCTTATAAACACGAACGGCTGAACACACCCTGCCTTAACGATTTCAAACTATGAAAAATTCTATGTTTCCTTGATCTTTCCCCTTCGCATATGAGAAATTTGATAATGTCACTCCTTTCATCTTTTGATTTTTTACCACACAATCCACGTGTCTTTGATAAAATATCACTGAGACTACGAATTTTTTGATTTCACTCGAGGAGGGCAGGAGGTGGTGGCGACGGTGATGCGGCGGCCAGCGGCCCGCCCTACGACGTCCTCACCGACGTCTCTCCGTCTCGCCACTGTAGCACCAGCGGGTAGCAACAGCAGCCGCGGACGTAGTCGGCAGCGGGGCGAGGCGGAGGAGACACCGGATGCCGCGGGGTGAGCCGCCAACCGTGAAGCCGACGAAGGCGAGCATGGCTGGGCAACAGCGATGCATGACGGTATGGATGGCGATGCAACAATCAGGGCCGAGGTAGGATTCGCAGTTGACGAAGAAGAGCACGATATCGTTTGTGCACGACCCTAGCTTCATCACCGCGCTCCAGCCTCCATCATCCACCCTTCTTTCTCCGCCATGGCAGCCGTCGTCTCGCTGCCGAAGGCCGCACGGAGCCATGCTGCCAGTGGCGGCGCAGCAGCAGTTCTAGCCGGTGAGACGGAGGAGACGTCGGTGGGAACGCCGTGGGGCAAGCCGCCGACCGCCGCGCCAGCTTTGTCGCCGCCGCCGAGGGCCACCGCCTCCTGCTTTCCTCGAGCGAAAGTGACACAAAATCAAAAAAATTATAGCCTTAATTATATTTTATCAAAGAGATATAGATAGAGTGGTAAAAAGTTGAAGGCGCGCGAATCGGATAGCTTATTATCAAATTTCTCTTCGCACATTCGCGTGCTTTGGCTCTCTGCCCGCGGCGCCGCCACGCCACGCCGTCCGCCGCGCGTCCGGTGACGCCTCCCGCCTTGACTGGCGCCGCCCGCCGCCGCGAGCCGTAGGCCGCCGTAACCTCCTTTGTCACTTCTCGAGCTGAAAGTCCAGAGCGTGCCCACGCCAGTTACACAGACGCGATGGAGGACACAGACGCCAAGAACACCGCCTCCTCCTTCTCTTCCTCCCCTCTCTTCTCCTTCTCCAACCCAAACGCTTCCTTCGGCTTCGGGTTCGGTGCCTCCTCCGGACCTCCGCCTCCGCCTCCGCCGCCACCCGTCGAGGTGCTCCTCTCCGAGGTACATCTCGTCCGCTTCTTTCTTTCCCCGGCCTCAATCCTATTTTCTGGGTTAATTTGATGAGAGACTCGATCTTATGTTGGTCGTCTCTTGCAGGAGTCGCCTGTCACTGCCGGCGAATTGGAGCCTGTGGTAGTTGATGACTCCCTGTCGATTTACAAGGTGCGTTTGTAAATGCTTACATTGTGTTTGCCTCTGTAGCTTCGTAGCTCATCAAGAAGTGTTCAGTGCTGTGTTGATTATGTTAGGCTACTACTACAAGTTATCTGGCTTAGAGTGATGAATGCAATTGCTTTACCGACCTTACAACTTATGATGTCGAGAATGTACTGTTTATCATTGAACATGCGCACATTGGGAGAACTTTTGCTGCTGAGTAAGAAATTGTGAGATCATAGCTGTCCGGTAATGCTCAGTACATGCCTCATCTTGATGAAAACAATAACTAAAGGAAAGTAGATGTAAACATTGAAGAATATTCTCATCCTCCCTCCCATCTCCCTAAAACCAAACAAAAATGGAAACTCTCAGCTATTCGTTGACTCCTCCCTTGGGAAGTCAGATTCTCGGAGTGCAAGGTGACATTCCACACACCCACATTTGGCGTAAATATAATGTGTGCTCAATTACCGCTGTTCCAAAAACTTGTAGGGAACTTACAGATAAGTTTCTCTAGTTCTGCTACATGCTACGGGTCATCCTTATCTGCTTCCACAAATTTAACTTAATCTATCTTGTTCTTTTGCCGTATTTTTTTAGGGGAGAGCTAGTACTTCTAATGTTTTTGGGGTCGAAAACTCTGATTTGGTCCCAGGGAAATATGAATGTGAGGACTGAATACATTTTGATCTTTGCAACATATTTCTTACGGTTTCTTTCTAAACTTGAAATATACATGGGAACTAGGTGGGTTGAAGCTCTGGGAAGGGTCATTAGATTTGGTGAAGACCCTAAACTTAGACATCAAAGAAGATCAATTGCTTGTAGAAGGCAAACGTGTATTAGAGGTCAGATACTTTCTCTCAGATGATAGATACTTCATGTCTAAAAATATTTGGAGTAGAACCGCATTGTGTTTTGATTGTTAAAAGTAGTAATAAAGGAAACAAGATTGTAGAAGACCCATAATAGAATAAGGTATGTTGTCCACAATAACTCTTTAAGTAAGAATAGCTTTATCAGATTATATTTTCCACTTCCTGTTTCAACTGTTTCTATTGATGTCACTAAAGCCAAGTTTTTTAGGTGCTCTCTCAGTAGCTAATAACAGCCTGCAATGGAATATCTAAATAATTAGGTCCTTCAATTGTTCAACAAAATTATTGATACAAGTAGTTGTAATCTCTGAAGATGTATCCAACTTGCTGCTTACACTAATCCAGATAGAATGTAGGCATGGCCTCCCTGGTATCTTTGCTGGTATTAAGGTATTTATCTATATTCCCCTGTGGAATCTTAGAAGCAACTCCTGAACTATATTGATTTCTCAAAAGCTAAAACTATCAGGGTGCTGGTCTAGTTAACTCACTGTACACTTTCTATATGGTATCAGAGCGAGTCTAGACATCCCGGCGTGCTAGCTTCTCCCTCCGGTGAGCCGACCCTTTCCTCCTCATCGTCGACGTTTTCTTCCCATCGCCGACTCTCTTCCCGGTACTCTCCTCGCTCTCTCGTCTCCATTTCTTCTTCTCCCCGTCTCTCCCGCAGTCACCTTTTCTCCGCCCCACCTCCACGTGACCAGGCGATGGTCTCGATCCGCCTCCTCGTCCCTCCTCGCACCCGTCTCCGCTCTTCCTCTTGTTTCGTGCATCTCTCCTTCTCTGACGCCGACGCACCTCCGCGCTCGTCGTCTCCATCGGCTGGAAACCTCCCCCGGTTCTCTCCCTTTTCGACACGCTCAATGGCTCTCGGACGTGAACCTTCTCCCCTCACGTTCGAGCCAGTCCAATGTGTCCATGTGTCCACGGACACGAATCCTTGCCTCCCGGACGCGAACATATTCTCTTCACGTTCGGCCACTCCCTGCCTTTTTCGCGTCCGCCCCACTCCTTGGCCTCCACGAGTCAACGGACGTGAATCTTCTCTTCACGGACGTGAATCCTCGCACGTCCGTGACCAAACCACTCTGTCCTCACTTACTCCGCTGCCTACTCCCCATCGGCCAACCACTCCTCATCGGCTGGCCACTCCTCACCTACTCCGCTGCCTACTCCCCATCGGCCAACCACTCCTTATCGGCTGACCGGCCCACTTTTCATCGGCTTCTCACATCCTTGATCGGCCGATCCGTCCTCTCATCGGCTTCCCCCTCCCATCAGCTTCTTTTTCCCATCGGCTCTTTGCTCCCGTTCTCCCGTCATGGCCATCAAGTCCGTCCTCAGCTCCGGCACTCTCCCAGTCGCCGAATCTGCTCCGGCCTTCGGTGCCTCAGACCACACCTCGGGCATCACCTCACCGATCTTCTCCCCTCCCTACGCTGCTGTGAACGTGAAATCTCACGTTCCTATCTCACTTGACCTTAACGCCAATTATTCAAAGTGGGTTTTCTTCTTCAAATCCCTTTGTGGAAAATTCGGCCTCCGGTCCCATATTGATCCTCAGTAGGACATCGCCGAGTGCTGCGTGTGCAGCTGGTTGCTCGGCTCGGTCAACGACTCTGTCCTCGACCTCGCCATGGACGATACCGACCCCACCGCCCGGGACCTCTGGGTGGCCATCAAGCGGATCTTCCTAGCCAATAAGCAGTCTCGTGCCATCTTCCTCCTTAACGAGTTCCACTCCATGGTACAAGGCGACTCCTCTGTCTCCTCGTACTGTCAGCGCCTCAAAGTTAAGGCTGCTGCTCTCCGGAACGTCGGCCCTCCTATGACTGACTCTTAACTCGTCCTCGCCCTTCTACGAGGCCTCAATCCCCGCTTCTCCAACACCGCTGATGATATCGTCAACGCCACACCTCTTCCATCATTCGCCCGGGCTCATGACATGCTAGTTCTTAAAGAACTCCGTCTGGCCAATGATGAGAAGACATTGGCCCACACCGCTCTTCTTGCCGCAGCCGATAATGGCTGCCGAGCTTCTTGCGCTGCCCCTTCCTCCTGCGGTCCTGGTGGTCATGGCTTCGGCCACAGCAACACAGCCCGTACCGGGAAAGGCAAAGGCAGGACCTGGCAGGGTCCGACGCCACCACGACCTACCTCGGTCCCTACCCACCCTACCGGTCCCACGGGTCCGTGGCTCTGCTACAACCCCTGGGCGCCCTAGCCCCAGCCACTCAGCCCCATCGGCTGGCAACCCGGAGTTCTCGGCGCCCATCCCCAGGCTCACCTGGCATCGGCTCCCGTTCTGCCGCCTCAGCCGATCCTACTGACCCTAACCACCCAGTCGGTTCCCTCCTGGAATCAGGCTGGCCTCGTCGCTGCCCTCAACCAGATTACGCTCCAACCACAGCACCCTTGGGTGCTAGACTCTGGGGCGTCTTCACACATGACGTCATCGGCCGGTATACTTCGCTCCTGTCACCCCTCTTCCTCCCCTTTTGTTACCATCGGCAATGGTCACTCTCTTCCTGTCCAATGCCGCGGTGACTCCTCTCTGTCTACATCCACCACTAACCTCCCCCTACGCAATGTTCTTATCGTTCCTTCTCTCATTCACAATTTTATATCTGTTCGCCAATTCACACGAGACAACCACTGCTCCATTGAATTTGACGCATCTGGTTTCTCTGTGAAGGATATCCCAACCCGGTGATAGATCCTTCGCTGCAATAGTGACGGAGACCTCTACACCATCCCCGCTGTGTCGTCCACCCCACATGCCAGTGTCGCCCTCTCTACCAACCTTTGACACCTTCGCCTCGGCCACCCCGGCCTGAACGCTGTCGCCACCCTCCGTCGCAGCGCCTCCATCCGATGTACTCACAGCAGCTCCACAGTTTGCCACTCATGTCAACTTGGCAACATGTACGTCTGTCTTTTCTAGTTCTCTCTCCTGTACCTCGCGTCCATTTGAACTTATACATTGTGATGTATGGACGTCCCCAGTTAAAAGTGTCTCCGGTAATCAGTATTATCTCGCTATACTTGACGATTACACACACTATTGCTGGACCTTCCCGCTCATCCACAAATCTGAGGTCGCCTCTCACCTCAATCACTTCGTCACGTACGTATCCACTCAGTTCAACCTCCCCATCAAGGCTTTACAAGCCGATAACGGTATGGAATTCGTCAACCATACCGTTACAAACCTCCTCACCTCGCAGGGCATCCATCTCCGGCTCTCCTGCCCCTACACCTCTCCTCAGAACGGCAAAGCCGAGCGCCTCCTTCGCACCCTCAACAACATCAGTCGCACCATGCTACTTCACGCCCACTTACCCGCCACTTATTGGGCCGAAGCTCTAGCTACTGCGACGTACCTTCTCAATCGGCGCCCATGCTCCTCCGTTCATAACAACGTTCCCTATGCCATTCTCTACCGCATGGCGCCCGACTACTCCCACCTTCGCGTTTTCGGGTGCCTCTGCTACCCAAATCTCACCGCCACAGCTTCCCACAAACTCGCTCCCCGCTCCATCGCTTGTATTCTCCTCGGCTATTCCACCTCTCACAAGGGATACCGATGCCTCGACCTTTCCACCTGACGGGTCCTCGTCTCTCCTCACGTCATTTTTAACGAGACATGTTTTCCCTTCGGTCTCCTTCATCCGAGATCCTCCTCTAGGGATCTCGACTTCCTCCTCACCAACACCGTGCCGACCAGGTCTCCCCCACTGCCCTCTCCATCGGCGCCCTCATCGGCCGCTGCTGAGGATTTACCCGTCACATATCCCACCACTACTCGGTCCGATGTCCCCACCATCGGACCCCCATCGGATCCACCTTTATTGGTCGATACCGATCCTATTTATCCTTCAGCCGATACCGTTCCCTCTCCATCGGACACCCCACTTCCATCGGCTCCTCACTTTCCATTGGCTCCCCCCACCCTATCGGCTGATCCATCTCTATCGGACCGATCGGAATACTCGGCCCACCCAACCTGATGGCGATCAAGTCATGGCAGGTTTACATATAAACAATCATGATCAAGGAAGCAAGTTATGGACCAGTTCTCAGCTTGAAGAACCAGGCCCAAGTCATATTTACAATTAATTTACGAAACAACAGCTCTCTGGACAGATTCATACTGGGCCAGTATTTTGGGCATAACTCTCTCATAAAGGCTCGGATTTGGGTGATTTAAATTTCTGTGATCAGATAATGAAATGGACTATCTTTTTTATGTTTTGAGTTTCTCCAGAAATGTTTTGAGTTTCTCCAGATTCCAGAGTCTTCTTGGTCAAAACCTCGTGTCAAGTGAGCGTGGTTACTGAGGAGCCAGCCAGCATTTAGTTTCTTGGAACTTGCCTTTTGAGTCTTTCTATGTTTTAATTATATTTGGGAATTAGCAGTAGTAGTTAATGTTGTTTTTATTGTGTTTTGATATTTGCAAAAATAGTTAAGGAGTTATTAATTAGTAGGAAGTTTCTAGAGTTGAGTTGTATGGCTATATAAAGCCTAATTTCTGAATGTAAACTCACTTGTTGAATTATTATGAAAAAGTTTATCTTGAGTTGAGTTTATCTCCTCTTTTATCCTGCTGTGAGTTGAGAGTATCCTCCAGTTGTGATTTTATAGTTGAACGTGTGCGTGTCCTTGGACGATTCATAGCTCGAACGCTATCACAACCTCATCGATTCAGGCCGATCTAATTCCTCCTTTTCCTCTTGTCTACAGTCGCCGACTCGGAGCCGATGACGCCCTTACCCGAACAGTTCTTCCCATTACTCCCGCACCCCCATTGGCTCCAGTTCCCTCCACCTCTCACATGGTCACCCGCTCCCAGACCGGGTCTCTCCGCCCCACTCCGCGCTACAGTCTCTCCGCCATCCACAGCTCTATCTCGTCCATCCCGACGACTTCTCGCTCAGCCCTAGCCGACCCTCAGTGACGCGCGGCCATGGCCGACGAGTACAAGGCCCTAATGTACAACGAGACCTGGCGCCTCGTTCCCCGACCTCCTGGCGCCAACATTGTGACCGGTAAGTGGATTTCCAAACACAAATTCCACGCCGATGGCTCCCTTGCCTGTCACAAGGCTCGCTGGGTAGTCCGGGGTTTCTCCCAACGACCCGGTGTCGACTACGATGAGACCTTCAGTCCCGTTGTCAAACCCGTCACCATCCGAGTCGTCCTCACCTTGGCTACCTCTCGCTCCTGGCCGATCCATCAACTAGACGTGAAGAACGCTTTTCTTCACGGCCACCTGACGGAAACAGTCTATTGCCAGCAGCCCCCAGGCTTCGTCGACCCTTCTCGGCCCGACGACGTCTGTCTCCTTCAACGCTCTCTCTACGGCCTCAAACAAGCCCCTCGTGCTTAGTACCAGCGCTTTGCTGCCTATCTTCGGTACATCGGCTTCGTGCCCTCTGCGTCCGATAGTTTCCTGTTCACTTTCCATATCGGCTCTGCCACTGCCTATTACTTCTCTATGTCGATGACATTATCCTCACAGCGTCTTCGACATCTCTCCTCGACCAGATCATGGCCCGACTCCACTCTGAGTTCACCATGATCGATCTTGGTCCTCTCCACCATTTTCTTGGCATCTCCGTAACCCGTTACATCCACGGGCTCTTCCTTTCCCAACGCCAGTACGCCATCGACCTCCTCTAGCGTGCGGGCATGGCCGACTGTTACCCTACGGCCACCCCAGTCGACACTTGAGTCAAACTCTCTGCCGCCGATGGTGTCCTCGTTGCCGATCCCTCTTACTATCGGAGTCTTGCCGGGGCTCTCCAATATCTTACACTCACCCGACCCAACGTCACGTACGCTGTCCAGCAAGTGTGCCTCTTCATGCACGCTCCGCGCGAACCTCACCTCGTGCTGCTCAAGCGCATCCTACGCTACGTGAAGGGCACCCTCTCCAGCAGGCTGCATCTCAGCTCCAGCCCCATCGACTCCCTCACCGCGTACTCCGACACGGACTGGGCAGGCTGCCCCGACTCTCGATGCTCTATGTACGGCTACTGCGTTTATCTCAGTGACACTCTCGTATCCTGGTTCTCAAAACGCTAGACTACAGTGTCCCGCTCCAGCGCTGAAGCCGAGTACCGCGCCGTCGCCCACGACGTCGCCGAGTGCTGCTGTCTTTGCCAGCTTCTCCAGGAGCTTCGTGCATCCCTCTCCACCGCGACCGTCGTCTACTGCGACAATGTCAGTGCCGTCTATATGACCGCCAACCCGGTCCATCACCGACGCACCAAGCACATCGAGATCGATATCCATTTTGTTCGTGACAAGATTATATTAGGACAGGTTCGGGTGCTCCATGTACCATCGGCACATCAGTTTGCCGATATAATGATCAAAGGCTTGCCCACTCCTTTGTTCACCAGTTTTTGGTCCAGTTTCTGCGTCCGTTCTCCTCCCGCTGTGACTGCGAGGGGTGTTAGACAGATCACTGGTCTAGGCTGACCCGACCTCCTCGTATACGCTCGGGGGTTTATAGTTACTGTACACTTTCTACACCAAAATTTCAATGCTGAGGTCCTTATGTGCCTTACCATAACAAATGTAAAGGCTAATCTATTGAAGGAATCATCTCAAGAAAATTTTACATCTGCGAGTGTTGGTTTCTTTGCTGGCGACTGGAGCGAAATCGACAGTCTGCTTCTTCGTGGAGACGCTGACCTGGATAAATCAACCAACAGTCATGAAAACAATAAAGCGTATAATGGCTATGATATCATCCTGATGGCTGAGACTGTCTATGCAATATCTTCACTCCCAAATCTCTACAGGCTCATCAAAAAGGTCAACATCCACAATCTTCATTTTGCTGAATTTTTCTCTTTTCACTTGAATTTCTCATGTTTATTGTTCTTTACTTACCAAAAATCTTCTGCAGTGCCTGCACTACCCTGGAGGTATAGTTTACATGGCGGGTAAAAAGCATTACTTTGGAGTAGGTGGTGGTACAAGACAATTTGTACTCTTGGTTACAGAAGATGGTAAGCTTTATTTCTAGTTTTTTAGTCGTTGAGTTATTCATCCATGTACCACCATAGTAGTTCCCCTGATGGCATGCTTCTTTTTCAAACTTTGCAATAGCAAGATTGGAGCAATACCTACTTCTTTATGTTGCATCAATGTTAAACGTTTTCCTCTGTTTGTGAAACATTACATGCTATTTCTTCTGAATTTATATACCAATATAGTGTCTATGGTATGAGTTTTGTTTTTTGTTACTTTAAAGAAAGACATCTGTTGCAGTTGTTTTAAATGAATGAATTTAGCATTCCTTTTGAGTATATGTGCATTGAACTACGCATGCATGCTTAGCATATCACATGCCAAAGCTATAGACTAGCTATTAATGCAACGTGCTAAAATGCAAAATTTTCTTTGGATACACGTGTGTATTACAGTTGCACATCATTTGGCATTTTTGCATTGACAAGCCTCATTAGCATGCGAAAGTGGAAAAAAATTAAGAAAGTATCTCTAAAGTGGCAAAAATGTAGGAACAGATATAAGAGAGGTATTCAGAGAGTTACCAAATCTAATAGTGGCAAATATAAGAGATGATGTAATAGGGTAGCACAGGAGTTAGCACAACTAGTTAGCAGAAAAAAGCACTATGAGGTTTGGGGAGAGCATGTTCCCACCTGAGTCAAATATCTTTGTTCTTAAAAATTATAATAACTCTATTGAATCATCAATAAAGCACCCTCTTTCTAAAAAAAATAATTGTGAAAAATAGTTAAATTTCCGTTAAGGGATTGCTTAGAGTTATTGTTCTCTTGCTTAAAAGAAGCAAAGGATGTGAGCGATAGGGCTGGAGGGGGTGTAAATGGGCCGACATGTAAATCTAAATAGAGTCGGTTTTCACGTAGCACGAATACCTGTCACTAGAGGACACCACCCTCACGAACCACCACTGGACCCCGCCTGTCAGTGACCCCTCCTGCCCTCAAATCAAATCCAACGTGCGCCAGCCCCACCCCACGTGCTCCTTTTCCGCTTCCGCCCGCTCTCCTCTGCACCCCACCACGGGCTCACTGGGCCCCATCCGTCAGCGACCAGCCCGCCGCCGCAATCAAGGCGCGCGGCGTAAGGAAAGGGACGGCCGCGGGTACGGCCGCCGCTTCGTGTCGACGCGACGCCTCCTTCTCCTCTCCTGTCCTCTCCTCTCCACTTCGTCTCGAGCTCGCTCGCGCGCATCTCTCTCACCCCTCGTCCCCCCCTCCCCTAGGGTGCGCGTCGGATTCGGCCAGGTCGGGTGGAGGTGGAGGAGCGGGTTGGATTTGGAAGGTTGTGGGGGGAGATGGCGGGGGGGAAGAAGAGGAAGGCGGAGGCGGCGCGGCTGGAGGAGACGGACAGGGCGCTGTACGGGGCGTTCCGGGGGGCGGCCAACTCGCTGTCGCAGCTCTACACGCTGGCCATGGGTGGGCAGAAGCTCTCCTTCCAGGCCGGGGAGCGCCACGCGATGGTACGGCCCCACCCCTCCCTCTTGTGCCCTTTGTCTCTGTCTGTTTGTGTGGATGTGGTGTTCGTTGTGATGTGGTGATGCCTGGAGGAGGGTGTTGTTCTGGGGGATGTTTGGGGTTTCGGTTCCGTGTGGCGGGAGGATTTAGTTTCCCCAGTGAATTTGGCCTTTCTGTGGCGCTTGTGTTGTGGGAAAGGCTTCGATTTTGGGCGTTTTTGGCTCGATCGATGGGGGATTTTTGTGCTGATGCGCCTTCTTGTTAGTAAAATTCAGATTCCCTTTGTAATTTCGATCGTTCGATTGCCCCTAGTGATGAAAATTTTCTGAATTTTGGATAAATTTTGATTCTTGTATGTATGCTTTCTGCCTGAATCTTGTACCTACCACGCACATAAATTCGATTAGTGGGTAGGACCAACCAATTCTCTATGTAATGTTTGTTTGTAGTCCGTCCCTTCACCTCACTGAATATTTATTGTTCGTGATGTGCCAATACAAAGTGTTAGCTTCATAGGCGCTCTTGTACGAATACTGAAACCATTTTCTTAACATCAGCTATTTAATGGCGATGAAGCCAAACTCATTTGCTTCAATTGTCGGTGATGTTTCTCTCGTAGGTTCTGTGCCAATATAGCTTTTCACCTCTGGGTAGAAATGGTTGTAGATATCCCATTATGTGCTTTACAAGACTCAGATTAGGATGTTCTCAGAGAGAGGGAATGGAAGGCAGATGAGAGGAGACTTAGCTTGTGGAGCAGGTTACTTCTGCTCCAGTACTAGGATACATCTTTTTCAACTTTGCTTCAACTTGTGTACTGTTAATTGTAAAGTATTACCAGTTGGTGTGGGATGCTTCTGAGACTTGGATGGCATTGTTAGCTTATGCAGTTCCGCTTTATGAGGATATCTTGGTTATGTTTGTTGATATAGTTTCTCGGTAAGTCTGTGAATCCAGCCCTGGCCTATTCTGGTATTGTATGACTTTATGAAGCACCAAAATTGTCTGTTTTCCTTTTTCCTCTTAATGTGATGTGCAAGGCTTTTTGGTCAGAACTCAGGATGGTTCAGCTGTATTACTGGTCTGTGTTTTCATAGGACACTGAAAGACTCAAGCTAACTTCTGTTGAGCATTGTCTGCTTTACTCTTAAGATGACAATATTGCTAGATTCTCATCAAACAATACATTAGCCAATGCATTGGATAGTAACATCGTTTGTACATCCCAGGATAATTCTTTGTGTTGGCATTTCGAAATGTTTATTATTTTATATAGCCCAATGCAATGCCAATAAGAACGAAGGGGTTCCTGCTCATTTGACATGTACCTTATTGCAAAACTGAGGTAGCAAATAGAATAATTACTTCAATGAATTGTTGAATTTTGTACTTTGAAGACAGTTGGTCATTGCAAGGTGTACGCATTTAGTTCTCTGCAAAGCTTTTTGTTTCATTGTCGAAATACCCAAAATAAAAGATGGGCTCCAGCTCTACTTCTAGAAAAAGTCCAACCTGTTCTTACTGGCTGAAGAATATTCATGCCAAACTGTCTTGTTCATCTGCAAAAAGACTTCTCTTTTGTTTTCATGTAGACATTTTTGCTATTTAAAGCCAAGAACCTATTTTATGGCCTCTATGCAAAAGTGCATTGATCACCTAGTTGTCTGACTCTGTTGCTTATAGTGAATTACTCCCTCTGTTTATGGAAGCATGTTTTGGACATCAACATGGTCTTGAAGATACAATTTTGACCACTAATTTCTATTGCTGAATATTTGCAAACCCCAAAAGAATTACAACTATGGAAGTATTTTTCATGATGATCTACAGATATTATTTTCATGCTCCAATTTAAATATTTAAAAATATATGGACTTCAAAGTTTATAAAGTTTGAGTTGAGAGTTGAAACATGTTACTACATGTTTTCGTGACCGCAGGGAGTATTGGCTGTCATTGTGAGTAATGGCAAATGTGTCAACTGCTGTAACATGCCTAAAACCTAGATTTTTTTTTGTACAGCAATAATACATTTCTCTTCTTTTTCAATCTTTTTTCTTTGACTCCTAGACATTTGTTTCTTATTTTGTATTTCCCTTTTCACTAGTGTTTCTCAATCTTTGTCTAACTGATGCAGGAAAAGCTCTATGAATGGATCTTGAGGCAGCATGAAAATGGCTTGAGGCTGACAGTTGCTGATATAGCCTCCCACATCCAGGTTTGCAGTTATCATCCTCCAAGGGGAACTATTTAATTTATCTTTTAAATTTAAAACATGGACTTAAAGAACTTGGATATATTTTCATTTCGCTCATTGTTTTTTGTGAATGAGCCTTGCTGCCTAAATCCTAATGACAAGAGAAAATTCCTTATTTGCCATTTGAGTGTTAACTATGTCCCCTTATTCGCCATCAGTCCATAACCATCAGAAACATGGCATTCCCTTATCGTAACTAGTCCATTTTTGTCTTCCCTTATTTGCTGCGTCTGTCAACTATGTTTGGATGAGTCACCATTAACAATGGGTCCACCTATTGTTTTTGGTAGGGGCAATTGTGTTCTTACCCCCTGCTTTGAGTTGCAATTATGATTTTACCCCTCCTTTTTATGGTTTGTGATTTTGCCCTCACTTTTTTGAACCGAAGCTTTTGCTCTCATTCTGTTAAGTCATTTTAACAGTGTTAACTCTGAGGTAAAAAGTCATAAGTACCCTTGTTTTGATGGAAAATCAAGAAGTAGAAGGCCTTATGCTATTCCCTTGAAAATTGAATTTGGCATCGATCAACAACAGACACCAACTCTGAATCTGTGATACCTCAACTCCAAGCATTCATCAAGTTAAACTAGCTAACTAGATCAACAGCAGACCGAGCTAACTTGCTACTGTTATACATACGGAACTTGGCATTTCACCAATCTGAACAAGCTAGTTGGACAGTAGCTAATCAGGTGGCCATCGCAGAGCTATCACTGCTGCCAGTCGCTTGCATGGGGGAAACATGCCGGCCATATATTTCGTTGGCATCTTCATCAGGAGTCTCAGTGCCTCAAACTGCAGCATGCCGACGACCTGCCTGACAGATGGCTCCAGGCCACTGTTGGGGTGTTCCCAGCCTGCCACTGCCTGGCCCCATACAAAATTCGCTGCTGCCTCCGCCACAACTCCCCCTCCGCACCCGTGTGCCACCTGCTTGCTGCCCTGTGCTTACGCATCACCCACCACTTGAAACTAGGGTTTGGAGGGAATAGCACTGCATAGCAGAGGGAGGGTGATTCCATACAGGTAATAGAAGTGCACTCAGGCGTAGATAAGTCCTTTTGTATTGTGTAAATCATTTTTTTCTTTTCTTTAACTCGTTTAATCTGGATCCACCTAAAGGCCATACAAACCAGGGGCAAAAACATAATTACCCCTTTTTGGAAATATTCCATTTGTACTCTGACAACATGGGCTGCCATCTTTTCTGGCCATACCCACAGCACCTAAGTCCATCCATTGCTGTCAAGATGAATGTGAACTGGTGCCACTCTTTTGTGTAGCCCAGCCATTTTGGCAAATCAGCCACTGTGGCTCTTTACCAAATGCTCAGCATCACGATCTGGCTTGAGAAATACTCTGATCTTGGATGTGTACCTTGCTGTTCTTTTGGGGAACAGTTTCAGGGATAGATTAACTGATTAACACTTGATTGTTGTCATATGATTGACCATGCTTTTCAGGTTTTATGGGAATAGCAGTTTTATGCTACAAGACATAATTTAATCGATCATTAGATGAGTATGATACGTCTAGTGCCACCCCCCAGCAATCTTGAATATTCCAGACCTAGTGCCATGCCCTACACAAGAATTAAGTGTGCTGGTCTTATTGTTTTGGAATGGGACCGTGGGATTGTGCTGATTGTTCATTTTTTTCTTACATTAGTTGACTTCATTTTCTTGTATGTTTGTTAAAATTGCTAAAGTACTTCCTGGATTTGGTGGACACCGCCAATGCTACAGCACATCTCCTACGTGCCACCAAGGATGACCACACTGAATGCCCATGAATCTGCCCCATCGGAGTCAATGAACACTCTGGATGGCTGTGCTGGCCAGCTGTGCACTGGCCACAGAAGGCCCTTGTTGATCCCCTGGTCGTCAGCCTTCATATGTGCTGCGGTAGCCATCCTCCCCACACATCACATAGTCGCTAGCTATCACTGGCAAGGATGCCTACCCTATGTGCACAGTAGAGGGTGAGTGTTCTGACATGTGTTCAGGAAGAAGGAACGGCTAGGTTGGATGAGTTTACTGTTTTGTTGCTGGCCTTTTTTCTAGCGTGGATGGAAAAGGAAGAGGAGAAACAAGGAATGAGGAATGAGGAAGGGCAAATTATCTTGTCTTGTTTAGCTTAACAGCAAGATGACAGAGATGGCAAATAAGAGAAGACAAAAATGAACTAGTGGCAAATAAGGGGATATCAATTTTTTGATGTTTAAAGGGATAAGGTTAATATTTGATGGCAAGTTAGGAATTTTCTCGATGACTAAGATGGGCATGCCATCCCTGAAAACTTATCTTGATTCCTATGCTTCGATTGTTGTCTTTACCAACTTATACCTCCAGTGATAACCTCTTAAAATATTGTTATGCACTTATACTGTATCTTCTCCTTTTGCACCATCCTAGACCTAGCACAATTACTTGTGCCTACTAATCGTCTGTGTTTGTAGCATGAGATTCAGTATGGAGGTGACAATGCATCAGCCTCTCCGAGATCGCAGCATGCAAGCCAAAGCACTCAAGCTACAATGCCTGTTCCCAATACAATGGGCCAGCAACCATCACCGAGCCTATTTGCACTGGGAAATACAGGATTGGTACAGTCCAAGAACTCGGTGGTTTTTTCAAATGCATTATCAAGTCCCGTGCGCCGGAGCCTGCAGCCGTTCCACCTTGAGCAGGGTGGGGATGCAGGGTACTTTGTAAATGGCATTAACCGTGATCAGAACTCAACGGCTTCAAATGATTCATCCATGGACATGCATTCAGACAGCCCAGCTCATGACTCTTACTGAGCTGTTTGCTCCCGGTGGAGCTGGATGCCTGGAAGTGCAACACTTCCAGTGGATCAGATGTGCCTGCTACCTCAACTCAAGTAGGACTATTCAATTTAACCCCCTAGCCTCCGATGCTAAGCTTATATTCTGTTGCTGCTAATTACCAGATACCAACCATTACATTGCTAAGATATTGTAACTTGCATGTATTTATGTCCAGAGTAAAACTGTACTTTGATTTACCTGTGCATACTACTGCGGGTATGTGGTCAGTTTTGGTGGCAAAACATTGAAAAGAATAAACAGTGTTGTGCTGTTGTTCACTCTCCCTAGACTCGTATGCTAAACATTTCTACAAGTTTTTTTTTTATCAAGCTGTCTTGTACTGTCATTCTTACTAGCTTGGGTGTATTTATTCCCAACAGTAAACGCAGTATCTCCTCTGTGTATGATCGCTGTTTCACAGTGTTTTTTGGTACGTTTGTGGTTAAGTGCTGGCATAAAGGCGTTCAATTGAACTAGTATTCCATGCTCTTTTGATGTGACGTTTTTTAGTAGCTCCATACAGTGGAACTAAGTAACTTATTTTTTTTAAAAAAAAACGATACACAGTACATGTTCATTAACATTCAGAGATGTCAACATAACGGTCAAGCTCGGATACAAGTTGATCGAGCTTGGAGAGAGCAGGAACTAGGGATGAAAAGGTGGGTAAAATGCGTAAACCATTTCCGTTACTATATTTTTTCTCGAAACGAAAATGGAACGGCATGGTTGGAAATGATTACGATATCAGTAAGAAACAAAATTATTAGAATAGAGCGTGAGAAACAGTGTATCACACCAACCAGCAAGTCAGTGATTCAAACCAATAAGTAACTAATGTAGTATTGACAGCACATAAGAATATATTTTTTATATTATGATGGTTTATTTGTATTATAGGATAATTTCTTTAAAAATTCCATATGACAACAGTAAAACGCTAAAATGGTCGAAAAAATCCTGCCCCATTTCCATTCCATTTTCAGACAATATGGAATCGGAATACAACGTAAAACGGTCGGTGCAAAACGAACACGATAGCTGGCACCGTTAAAAGTTTTCATACTGTTTTTATCTCTAGCATTAACACATCTGAACTAAACCCCCATACCTCTTATCATGCCCAATAGCCTTAGCAGGACAAATCAATGCCCTGTGCCCGTCAAGCGCCCAAAACTCAGATGGATACCGTGAGTATTTCAAAATATGAATAATATATCTATGGATGAGTATTAAACATATATTACAATTAATAATCCCATGGCGCCACGCCATTTGATGACAAGGGTGCCATCAAATGGCATAGTGACACAGGCGGTTTCGCACAGCGGCGGTGAGCCGGGGAGACACTGAACTGTCGTACGTAGATCTTACAATACATACATGCAGGGACCACGTCAAAACCGCAAGCATATCGCCTAGCCATTTTGGCAACAAAGTGGATGTCGCCCGCCATTTAGCAACATGTTGGGTGCTGCCAATTTGGCGTGGTGACACGTGTATATTTTTAAAAATTGTTTTTAAAAGTACTACATATTCATGAAAAATCATGGAAAAAGTATATTTTATTTTATTTTATTTTGCAAAAATATAAACACTTGAACAACTTAAATATATACATGGAAGGATGGGATTGGGAACTGATTTATGTCTAGGGTTCCATCTTCCATTTGAATATATGTGCGTACTATGATTAAATGGGAACGTATAAGGATGCACCAAAATCAACTTAGAAGCATATATGTTGGGTTACGCGTGGGTTACCTACGAGCATAAAATAATACCCGGTTATGTCCAATTCAGGTTTCTGGTCTAACGTGCTCACTTAAAAAAAAACATTCCCATACTCGTGCCCATCAGTCACGGTTCCTCAGGTAGGATTGCCATCCTTAATACACATCTTACTGTACATCACTAGTTGTTATATTTTAAGATTGATATATTTTAAGAGTAATAAAGCTATTATAGATGATTCGTTGTCGATAGACAAGTTGCTAATACTTAAATAATAATTGGTTATAAATACATATTGCTAAGTTAAAACTCAAATCCCATGGACAGGTCTCACACAAGGAATATAATTAACTGAGTTGTGATCAGTTCAGACTTTTAAAAACTTGACAATTAAAATTTTAAAATACTTAGTTTAAAACATAAAAGTAGCATGTCTGGATTTGTCCAGTTTAAAAGGTATTTTTCATAATCTCATAACTTTTTAAATTTTATAAATTTATTTTGAAAAGAAATTATAGCTAAGTTGTTTATGAAGAAAAACAAAACAAACGTTATATTTTTCTTATGCTTCATGCTTGAACACTCGGTCAGTTTAGGGGCACTGTATCAATGCATCACTGAGGCTGGTTCTACTGTTTTTGATAAGCCTTTGGGTGCACCGAAATGAATCATGCAGTTAAAAGCATTGAAGAGGCCGTTGGTTGTTGTATCCCTCCTCACCAGTACTCATTTCAGCTGAAATAGGTCCTAATCCAGAGAAACAGAGGATTCAGAGTAGATTCAGCCGCCATTATTTCTGACTGCTGATTCTTCAGTCCATATCACCAACAGTGTGCATCTGTATACCGTGGGTAGGTGTGAAATTAAGCACTGGACAACATAGACGCCGACTAGTCTACACCCTGTATAGACAAGGATATTTGGAAGGAAGAATCTTCACATAAAAAAATCAGTTGCACAGTAACCTACTAACCTTCATGTAATCCAAGCAGTGTATTCAACCGAAGAAAATTGTCACATCCTAATGGCAAGTCCTAGGAGAGCTGGAAAGGGCATACGTTACTCCAAACAACTATTCGAGGGATTGTTAGTCCTACTGAGGGATTTTTAAGAGTAGAGGTTTTACAAGATTTTTACATAATTCTCTAAACACTCTTTGAAACCCCGCCATTTTAATAGGACGTATCTTTGGACTATGACATGATTGATTTGTAGCAACCACATTGTGGTTGCATATAGTGCACATCATATATGGTATATCTCTAAAATATTTTGGAATGAAGCCACACAGGAAACATGTTTATACATTTTATTTGAAGGAAAGAAAACATATTTATACGTGCCATATCGTGTTCAGGTTACGAACCTAATGGACCCTCTATCACACACTACCTACTCCTACCAAAGCTGTTCCTTTACCCATTGTGGAGGGTTACTATACCCTAGCCCAACGATAAGTCCGGTTACTGGTAACAGTAAGAAACTGTAAAAAATCAAACAAAATTTAACCTGATAACTTGCGGTTAGAGAAACCTGATCCAAACTCCAAACTTTCAAACACACAGAACATGCCCATTGATTACAGTCATGGTACAACAGATAACTAATAGCCCCAGCACAGATGGGTACAGGAAAACCCTCTGCTCTTGTATAGCGACTTGCAACTTGCTAGATCGACATTGAAGACAAAGTGTGTTAGCATGTCCTAGTAACTGTGTTGGCTGTTGTAGATCACTGAAGATAACACTGGAAGGAGCAGGGGTCAATGAATGCCGGCATTGCTGCCTGCCTTGCCATGACCACCATCAATGGCAATGTGGCATCGACATGGCCAGACTTCAGTGTTCATGCCGACAGAGATGCACTGCTCCCTCCGTTGCTGAGAGCTGCAGAGCCCTTTGCACTCTGCTATGGTCTTAAATGCATGAATGCTAGATTTTTGACCTATCAAGGGCGTCCCATAATACATTAGACAAAAGGGGGTCATCCCCCATCCCAATTTTAGAAAAGTTACAATGATGTTATTTAATTTTGCCAATTAAGTATTAACGTAATCATAGAATAGTTCTTACTGAAATTTATTACTTGATCCTCCCAAAACGTGTCCGTACCACTCAATGCTTGCTGTGCCATTCAAAGTAGCTATAGATATTAAAATTTACACTTAAAATTTTAGTTTCTAGATAGATAAGTAACTGAAGGTACTAAATTTTATATTAGAAAATATGATATCTTCTGGTAATTTCATATGGATGATAAAATTGTCCGGACATACGTAAGTATGTGGTCTGTTGAGTCAAATAACGAGCGAATGAAAAAGCTAATTTACAACACAAATGTACCTATATTTATATCTTTAATGTCAGATTTATTTTAGATATGTGCGTATAACATATGTTTCAATAAAGTATAATACTGTACTATTTTTAGTACATCACGAAGCTCAATAAAACACCAATAACTTAGTATGTAGACACACATGCATTTTTGTTGTAAAAATTATCTTCCACGAGTAGAACAAAAATATGCAAAATAAATAAATATATAATAAATAGATACATACATGCATGTGGCTGAGATTAACAACATTAGTAGAATACTCCCTATGGTAACAAATATATATTGTTTAAATATTTATCGCTTGACTTTCTTTTTGATTTTGAGGAAGTACAAAGAAAATAGAAAATACATATTACTACGGAATGTAAAAACTCAAGTAAACTTTTTAGGAAATTAACGTTTATTTTTTTAGAATTAACGGTACGTACAAGGCAACTTGTCACTTTTAATACCCACGCCATCCGAGGCGGCGTCGGCGTCGGCGGCGCGGTCACTCGGCCGGCGCGACGACGGAGGCGGCAGCGCGGCTGGGTAGCGGTGGACGCACTCGTTCCAGGGGTTGTCGGCGTCGGGGGCGGAGTCCCGGAGCGCGCGCCAGACGTTGCTGCAGGCCTTGAAGCCGGTGCCGAAGGCGAGCATCCAGAGGCGGTCACTGGCGCGGACGCGGCGCTTGGCCTCGAAGTAGGCGAGCTCGTAGAAGACGAGGCTGCTCGAGGTGTTGCCGAACCGGTGCAGCGTGGCGCGCGCCGGCTCGACGACGGCCGGGCCGAACGCCATCAGCTTCGCCACCGCGTCGATCACCGCCTTCCCGCCGGAGTGGATGCATATGTGCTCGAACGCGCTCTGGAAGTCCGGCACCGCCGCCGCCGCCGCCTTCGAGTTCCCGGCGACGTACAAGCGGGCCACCCGCCACACGTACCTGCATGCGCCCAACCATACGACATTAATTAACAGCAAAATAATTATAGTATTACTAATCGACCAACAAAATTACACTTTCATTGTTCACTTGTCAGCTGAAGTCAAGATATGAATTTTGAAACATAATTTTAAAATTAATTTTGAGATTTTTATCATAATTTATTTTTTCATTGGCTTTAAAACCATGAATAACACGGTTATAAAAATTTTACAAACATACTTTATTTAATTTCTTATTAGCGGTAGCTTAATCATAGGTTTAATCTTTTGCGTTTGCTAGCTCGACCGGCATGCAGCTACGTGTGATTACTTCTCAACAAAGAAAAAAAAGAGCGGCTACGTGTGGGGCGTGCATGTGGTATTAAATGTGCACAGAAATGGCATATATCGCAGTGACCACGTAGCACTGTACCAATTAAAAGCTTGAATTTGTACTTAAATTTGTACTGTATGGGATCAAAGATATATTCAGACTGTTTTCTTTTACTCTCTCTGTTTCACATATACGAGGCAGTTCTACTTTTAGACATAATATTTTACCATTTATTTTATTTAAAATTTAGTATAAATATAAAAAAATAACTTTAATAATAAAATAAATTTCTATAAAATCTATAAAATAAATAATAGTTACATAGTATTTTTATAAGATAAATGATCAAATGTCACATCAAAAAAATCAATAACGTTGTATATTTACAAATTGGAGGTAGCACTTATGAAAAATGTGAAGGAACATAGAAAAAAAATTCTCTTAAGGGCAAAAGATTAACGATCTGTCCAAGGAGTGAATCGATAGCTATTTAAGGATAACTCTAACGGTCCACAGACGACGTCCGTGCAGATGTCTATTCCATATCAAGATCATACCAAATCTACGATATATTACAACCATGCAAAATGACATGGCTTTACCAACAAAGTAGAGTAATTCTGTGGAACAGAGGGGAAAATCTAAAGTAATTAATGTGAAAAACGGTTGGTGCTGTTGTGCCATTGCCTTGTCAAGAATTAAGACCATTACTCCATGCGTGTCTTCTCTTGAGAGGTGACTGATCTGATCGATTTATAAGCATTTTGATTCTAAAGATGGGAATGACTGATAATGTAATTAATGGGGATTGTTTCTAGATGAGTAGTACAATTAAAGCATCGAAGCTAACTACTATAGATTGTTATTAGAGTACAATCAAATTTTAATGTGCTCACCAGCTAGGGATCAAGTTGTCCTGTAATACATCTAATCAAACAAACTAATCAACATTAACTAAAAATGTGCAGAAAGGTTATTAACTTTAACTAATTGAGATTATATAACAAAAAATATATTGTAAAAAATAAAAAAAACAGTTCAAATGTGCAGAACGGCTATTGGAAAATTTTGCTGCCAAAATATTTTGATAATATTGCATTGTTAATAGCTTTTACATAGTACATAATACTAAAATTTACTGATCAAAGTGATATTGTTGATTTTTAGTACCACTCCCGTTTTTCAGCGTTGACCCTTCAATCTAGCCTTTAACACTTAAAAGTTAGCTTCTCTAGGTTGTAGGATAATTATATTTGCAAATTGTTATATCCAAAACACAGGCAGTATCATAAAATATTTCTCCTTGATTCATAAACTTGTATCCTAGATCTAAACCTCAAGAATTCAAACATATAGTCTGTACGCTTCCATCATTAAATGGAGTTACTAGCGAACTAAATAGTGTTTCACGATGACCATCCACTTTTTCTAGTAGTGGCGGAACCGGAGCCCGAGTAGCCGCCTCACCTGCCTAGGAGCTAGCTCCGCCAGTGCTTACTTTATTGCTTTCTTTAGTATATATAATCTGAAAATTATACATGTAGTATTTTTCTCACAAAAACTTTCATTTATAAAATTTTTCATATGTTATACCAATGTACTACATTATAAACTAACTGGTGGCCAATATTTCCAGTATTAAAACAACCTTTTCTAGCCCGTATGTTTTGAGCGTAGGAGTTTCACAAGGGCTTGCAACAAATTTAATCTTTTGCAACAAAACAGCAAATTTTTATGTACATTTAAGGCGTCTCAAAGATCTATGAACCCTCCTGCAATGCATGCATGAATGCTTCGTTCAGCCACGTAGAGAGAGATCGTGGTCACTACCTTAGCAGCTCGGAGACGGGGAGCACGTGCGGAGCGAGCGTGGCGATGTGCTGCCGGAGCCCCGCCCCGGCGACGCGCACGAGGTCCTTTGTGAGCGCGACGCCGACGTTGCCCTCCTCGTCCTCCATCTGCACAGCGGCGTTGTAGGCCCCGTCATCGGCGCCGTGGTGCGTCCGCAGCGTGCGCACCAGCTCGTACTTGGCGTCGGCGCGGCGCGCCGGGATGTCGGTGACGAGCGCCGCCGCGCTGCCGACGCGGAAGATGCAGTTGGTCACCAGCATGTGCTTGTTCTCGCCGAAGTACCAGTTGAGGCTCATGTTCTCCGTCACCACCACCAGCGCGTACCCGCCTGGCCTCCGCCGCCGCACCCGCAGCGACCGCGCCGCCATGTCGATGCCCACAGTGCCGGCGCTGCACCCCATCCCGGCGAGGCTGTACGTCTTGGTGTCCGGCGACATCTTGAACCGGCGCATGATCATCGACGCCAGCGACGGCGCCGGCGAGAACATGGAGCAGGCGACGACGAGGACGCTGATGTCTCTCGGGTGGACGTCGGACTTGGCCAGCAGGTGCGCCACGGTGGCGAACAGGCCCTCCTCGGCCTCCTGCACGGCGAAGGCCTGCGTCTTCTGGAACTCACCGGAGAAGATGAACGGCGGCGCGTAGGTCTCCTGCCCGAGGCCGGACTTGCGGTAGATGAGCCGCATGAAGTCAGCGGTGTCGTCGGAGTAGTGCCGGCAACGCTGGCCGAAGTACTCGCACACCTCGAGGTTGACCTTCCGCTCGACGTCCGGGAGGTGACAGCTGTAGTTGAGCAGGTACACCGGCCGCTGCCTCCGCAGCACGCGGCGGGCGACAGCCGCGAGGAAGAAGAGCGCCGAGACAACCAGCGGCACGAGGGCGTGAGAGGGTAGGGCGCGCAGCGACGCCATGGCCGTGGACAGAGACGACGATGACATGGTGGTGGCCATGCTCGGAGAAGCTAGCTAGAGGTGTGTGGTGCACTAGCTAGTGTGGGTGTGAGCAAGCTGCACTATTTATAGGCCTCAAGAGATATTTTTACTATCCGTTAGTTACTGCTATTATAGCTTACAGTATTATGGTTGACAGCTTCAGTACTTATAATATTTGCAAATGGATGGTCAGCGCGGGAAAGATCCAACAAGAGATGGTAGAAGAATGAAAAAAGAAGAATAGCTTACTGATGTCATCAAGCACTAATTCAATATATGAAATAATTTTCTATGTATATGTAGTGTAGTTGTCGGGGTGGTAAGTGTTGAAATTCAGCATATGTAAACTTAATTGATTACAAAATTAAATCATGACAACATGCAGATTTACTAGCATAATTATATTATGCGAGTCTATAGAGCAACTAGGAGTGGGCATTCGGTCTACCAGAGAATTTTGGTTCAGTTCTTCGATTATTGACAAAATACGGGTAGTTGTAAGTCAAGACCAAATTCTTTTGGAAAAAATGTCAATGCCGACAACTTAAGAAGATAAAAAATCATACAAATCACCAATATATTTTAGATCCAAAAAATCACACAAATATATGGTATGTGGTTGCCTCTTCATTGTCGCCAGTTGCTATTAGAGTAGAAGGGCCACAACCTATCACCATCATCGTCGGAGTGGAGGAGGTGCCACCAAGGGATATGTACACTTGGGGTGCAGGGTGGTGATGCCAACTTGGCGATCAGGGCCACTAGCGACGCAGCAAGAGATAGCCTCGGGGGCGCAAGCGTTGGCCCTCGAACGAAGGGGCAGGAGGAGGCAGCAGCTAGTAGATAGCAAAAGGTGGCGTGGGCTCATCGTCAATTGGGGCCTCTGGTGGTACGGGCAGTGGCCATTGTGCGGTGGCATAATAAGAGGTAGCGTGCGGTGGTGGTGGAGTGGTGTGGCTGAGGAATGAGAGGATGAGTTAGGGTTAGCTCTATAGAGTAGAGGGGTTGATGGGCTGATGGCTAAATAGCTAAGTGGGCTGTTGGGTTTTAGAGGTTTTATTGTGCTTCATATGAAGTTAGGTTTTTTTGGTGGTGACCAAACTAATTGGAATAAATTTGGTTAATACAAACCATTGCCCACCCCTAAGATCAACAATATGCATGAGCAAATAAAATTTATTCAATATAACAAGCACTTACCGGTTCTGCTCAGGATGGTTAGTAACAAGTATGACGGGTACCGTATGAGCGCTGCACGGTACTAGATGTCAATGGCAATGCTCAGCTGTCTAGCGTAGAAAACAAATGAGCCATGGCAAATGAAGTTCAGTAACCACGTGCAACACTTTCCAACAACCTTATTCATTGGTGCACATCAGTGAGTGATACGAAGTAGGCTAGTGTGATGGCACAATATAGAAGAGGAGGTAAACCCTAATCGTTTTTGTGCATATTACGTGGAGATGACTGCTTAGTATTTATAGAGATATCAGGATGCATATATTATTTGTATAACTCAAAATTGAACTATATAAGTCACACGTAATCGATCTAGATTTTACACCTAACACAACAAAACAAAACTGTAAAAAAAGTTGCATCTACGCAAGCCTCTGTAGCCGGTTTTAGCTGACCATTCGTATGTGCCACCCGTCCCACCCTTGTGAAGCGAGCGAGCGCATATGTATGTTTCTCTGGTTCTCTCTTACACACATAGCAAGGAGACCATCATCACTTTTAAAATGGTCTCACTCTTTTAAAACTAGCAAGATCTTTCAAAGCCAGCAAAATGAAACTAAAGTTTACACACATATCTCATATGAGGTATGTCTTTTTATGCTATTTTTAGGAATTGTTCTTCACTATATGGGCTATTGGCCCACTTAATTCCAACAATAACATCTGCTAATTTAGAACTTTGTGCTAAGAAGTGCGAATAGTCCTTGCTGGGATCGTAGATACCAGTGAGGCACCGAAGAGGATGGTTGCAGGCAAGGAAGGTGTGTTGGTGGCTGGGTAGGATGGATTATGAGGGTTAGTAGTAGATAGTGGATGAAATATGGACCACTGTATCATTGTCCAACTACCACAATTATTATATTTGAGATCTTAATTTATTTCACGCACATTGTATAAATACATCTGGAAATTATTATATGATTTGCAACTATGTTCATCCGCTTGTCCAAACTTGCTCCACATATTCCATGGCATTGATGCAACCTAGTTCGGATGTGGTAGGAGAATGTTTTTGAAACATTCCTGCGAGTTCCGTTTGAAACAACAAATCATGAATTAACCTATACCAAGAAAAGAATATTTTAACAAGAAAGGCCCATAGGGACAATACAAGAGATCAGTAACAATAGGTTACTCGTATTTAAAATGAGTCAACTCATCACCTATGGCTAAAAGAAAGGTATATAGAAAGAAGGCACAAGTGCATGACCTTGAGTTAGAATTGTCAAAAGTCTGAAAATACAAATGCAATCTTAAGAAGATGCTTAATTAGGGAGCATAGAGATTTGTTTTCTTATCATGTAGGATATAAAAAGATGAGTTATTGATGCTTAGTTACACTTCACATTCTTTATAGAATCAATGTTTAGTTTGGGACAACATAGTGTGGGTTGAGATTGATTTCATCATGGTTTTAGGGATGGGATGACCCATCTGGCTGGTAAAGGATGGAAACGGGAGCTGGCATAGCCTGTATGTTAAGTGTGATGCATTAGTCCATTAGTTTTTTTATCAGCTCGTCCAGAATTTAGGATAATATTTGCTTGCGCACCACCCTACACTACCACATATCCTCCCTTTTGAGACGAGCTACCTATGACAAGGCCTACTTTCTCATCATGGATAGCATAACCTTTAATAGGCCATAGAAGGACCCGTTATAAATAAGGCTGTACGGCTTGACCCGTCATAGATAAGACCTTATTTGTGATGGTCGTCCTCTACGTCCGATAGAGGAAAGTGTAGGTTACCTCTAACAGGCCCATAGAAAGGCTCGTCATAGATAATCGGTCCTTTGTGATGGGTTACCATTGAAGATCCATCATAAGTTTCAACACTTGTGATTGGTTTAGAATAACACTCATCTAAGATGATTGAGCACATCTAACATGTGGATGCCTTTGCAGCCCGTCAGAGGTGACTTAATACACCTTTGATGGGTGTGTTGTTACTTACCAACAGAGGTATAGTGCCTTCTATGTATATATCCACTTATGTATTGCATTGCCATTTCACCTTATGCATTGTAAACAATTCGAGTGGGAGGACATAGAAAGCAAATTTTTGTCCAAAATTTGGCCAAGGGTAAAAAAGTGACATAAAATCTATTATGGTATTTATAATTTGTTTTAGTATAGCTAATTTTGTTACATGTTTTTCTATTACTCTAGATGGATTGTAATTGGATGTACAACATCAACCGTCTAAGCCAGGATTACAGAAATGAAGTTGTTGAATTCTTGAATGTTGTGGAGAATGATAAAAGTAGGAGCAATGGATTTATGGCTTATCCATGTGTAGACTATATAAATAAAAATATATTTGTAGATAGAGTGCAGTTACAGTCTCATATGATATGAAGAGGTTTTATGAAGAACTACAGTTGCTGGAGTAAGCCAATTATTGAGAGTTGTTGAATATTTCAGTTGATCAAGTGGATGGTGGGCAAAATGAGGTATGAGAAGATGGAGATGACTTGTTCGTACCTTCTCCATTAGGAGGTAACATAATTGATGTTGACCCTGATCTTTTTGAGATGCTTCATAATGTAGAGGAGCCATCCTACAATGAGAGAGATAATGAGAAGTTCTCTACTCTAATGAATGATTCCGAGACACCTATATATCTTAGAAGCAAGCAAAACCACACTAAGTTATATGTTGTCCTTGACCTAATGAAGCTTAAGGCAAGTGACGGTTGGTTAGATAAAAGTTATACAAATCTCTTTGATTTTCTAAAGGACTTGTTGCCTGAGGAGAATAAAATACCGAAGACAACATATGAAGCAATGCAAGTGTTATGTTCGTTGGGGTTGGAGGTTAGAAAAATTTATACTTGTTGAAATAACAACATCTTGTTCTATAAGGAATACACCAACTTGGATGCTTTCCCAAAATAAAAAGCTTCTCCATACAAGCGAAAAAAGAGTAGTCTTGAGGGGCGAAAGTCCAAGAGACGTGGTCTCGCAAAGGTTGTATGGTATCTTTCTATCATCAACTGCATCAAGCGAATATTTGCTAATCCCAAGAAAGCTAAGTTGGTTTGTTGGCTTTCAACAGATAGAAAAGAGGATGGTATGCTAAGATACCTGGCTGACTTAGCATAGTAGAGGAATACTGATAGGGATTACCCCGAATTTGCAAAAGATCCGACGAACATAAGGTTTGGTCTAAGTATGGACAGTATAAATTCTTTCGATGACCTAAGCAATTGTCATAGCACTTGGTCAGTGCTTCTCATAAACTTAAAAATACCACCTTGGTTGTGCTTTAAAAGAAAATATATTATACTTTCCATGCTAGTGCAAGGGCCGCAACAGCCTGGTAACGATATTAGTGTGTACTTAAAGCATCTGATTGACAACTTGAAAATGCTATTAGGTATCTATGATGGGTCTGTATCTACTATTTGTCATAGGTCAGTTTGATTAATTTGAATGCGGTGACTTAGGGCTTTAACCCTAAGTCACCACACATCCACATTGTCCTGTCCACATCTGCCACCATCGCAAAACCGAGCTCTACCCAAGCTCCATCACTGCTAACCCACACTCTACCATTCTGTTCACGCCGAATTGGTCCACTAGGTATGTCGATTGAAATTCGGTCCGATGTGCTTAAACACGAGAAGGTCTACGAGATCTGCTTAGCTCTAGTGAATGTCCTTAAACTCTTTTCGTGTCTTTGGGTTGTTTGGGTTCAGAACGTGGCAGTCAATTTGATCTCTAATTGACAAGGAAAATAGATATAATTAGATCATCCAACCAACCGGCTGATAGGCCGATATGAACTCCTGCTAACGGCTGGATGTCTTGATAGAGTTGAGATAGTCATCGGCTATGAGTTCGATGTAGGCATATAAATATAATATGAAGATAGCTTATTTACACATTGGCTAATAGTCCAATGCGATCATTGAAATATGATATAAACAAGTAAACTCATCGGCTAGCTAAGCCGATGGAAGGAATGAAACATACTAGATCACGATGCTAACCCTATTAAAACCAACCTTGATATATCAAACTAAACCAAGACAACATAAGATTAAATTTAATAAAATCAGATCGATCACTAGTAGATTAATCATAGATAATCTATGTATATCGGCTGATAAGCCGATACGTTAAACTTGAAACTTAATATAAAGATAACTCATCGGCTGGTTACTCCGAGCCATTACTATTAATCTCTTGAGCTACTCTTGCCCCAACGAGATCAAGTGTAGTGTGATCAAGTGCATTTAGGAAGAGAACTATGCCATCGCCATTTATCCCCATCGCTCACCAACATATGCACCGTATATCATGAAGCTAGTGAAAGCCATCTTAGGTCTTTAATTCATCAAGGAAGTGAATCATCACCCTTATTGTCCCCATGCTCCATCGACCGCATCTTCCACCATGGGTGCATCCTCTTCTCGTGCACGTGCTTCTTCAAAGTCTGACTCCGCCCTCAAGAGAGCCATGAAGTCCATGTTCTCCCTTTGCTCTTATAGTGCAATGAATGTTCATCGCATGGAGCAACGCCAAAAGAATTACCTTCTCTCTCAGAACTTTGAGGTGTCTCTCGATCGCGAGGGACTAATTATTGTTGATCCTTTTACTAAGGAAAAACTGAAGGTAGCCCAAGGCACTCCAGCTCAAACCCATCGTCAAGTCATCTAACATAAACATGAATGTTCGCTCTAGCTCAAACCTTGAAGGGTCGGATAATAAAGAAGCCGGCAATGATGATAGCGGTGATGGCGATAATGGTGATGATCACGACGATGATGCCACCGGCTCGAACTGATCTACTTCCTTCTTCTTCCTGTGCTATTTTGCCTTTTTGTGTCTTGATGACAAATGGAGAGTAGTACGGGCTCAAATTTCAAACTTCAAACCTTCATTCCTTTTGATTTTCTACAATAGGCTTTTGATTCCTATGGACATGTAATAACTATTATATTTGTATGTCATATAATGACCGTTAGTTTATTCTTTTATCACATTTATATTCATGCAATATGATGAGATGCATGTTTGATTGGTGCTTGTTTTATTTTCTCTTTTTGAGTGATATTCCATGTCATATGCATATTTATATACTCTTTCACACATTGGACCCCACGGTTCCGAGGAAATAGGGGGAATTCCCATGTTTCTCCTCAAGATGTGCATATACGTAAACTTCACTTATTACTATGCACATATTTAGGAGAGCCTCTTCTATCTTCTTTCAACCAAAACCTCAATTTTAATACTATCTTTGTCAGCCCTATGAGTATTGTCATCAATTACCAAAAAAGGAGAGATTGAAAGTGTATATAGGCCCCTAGTAAGTTTTGGATGATAGGTGATAAGAAAATTAGGACACTAATATGTTAATTGAATAAAAGTATAGGAGTTAGTCTCTGAAAAAAAATTAAATTGATGAAAAGAAACCCCTACCATAAAAAAGTATCTAAGAGGACTCGATGTTGTACTTGAAATGTATTTTATTTTTTGTTCTACTATTAAGAGGGGTACAAATATTAGCTTGAGTTACAAAGCAAGTGCTCAATTAGGTCCATTGTTTTTTCTTAAGTGAACACTTGCACCATATGCACCTATGGGTTTTGGTTTTTCCTTTAGAGAGGCCTCTAGATATTTTGTCTAAGTTACTAAATATTTGTGAGCAAGTTTCCATGCCTAAGTGAAAATGGATAGGAGTCTCCAGTATTAAGTGGCAAAGTCTTTAGAGAATTTTCTCGGTTAGATAGTGAAGGTTTAGACCGAATACTCTAGACTGGCTTTGTTGCTTCTAATTTAAGTATGTCTAGAGTCTTTAGCCCCCTGGGGCAGATACTCCGAAGTTTGAATCTATGAGTAATGGCTAGTTTCACAGAAACTTTGTTTTAACTCCATCAACCCCCTCTTTGAGGGAGAGACCATTCATTCATTTCATCCCTACTCTCCATAGCCTTCCTAGAGTTTCACACCTCTCTCTTTTAGTTTCTACACCAAATCCATCTCTTTGTGAATGATCTTTTAGAGCTAGCGAGTGAGAGGGTTAGGAATTTGATTGAGCACTTGTGGATCGATGCCCAACGAGGATTTGAACTTGTTACTCTTTGAGGTTCTTCTCTTAGTCAGTTAGGCATCGCCCGCGAGGATTCAAGATTGTGAATTACCCAAGAAAGTTTGTGAAGATCTTCCTGACCTTCGCAAGAAAAGAGATAACTATAGTAGATACCAAACTCATTCTTAGAGATTGGTTTTGGTAGAGCAAGTTTTATCAGAGGTTATAGCATTGTATCCTAATGGAGACATTGGTGGTTGCCTTGGACTTTGTGCTAGGCTTGATGAGAGTTTGACAACTGGACCTCCTCCTAGCATTGAGCTCGGTTGGGCTAGGGATTGAGTGTGATCTAGCTCCTTGGAGTTTTCCAATGGAGACATGGGATCTTTTGATCTAATCTTCAGTGAAAAATCTTGCATCTCTTTGTGTAGTACTTCTTGTATTTATTTACTATCTTTGGATCACCTATTATATCTCCTTATCTCTTAAGATTGCAATGGAGGACCAGAATATCTGGACTCTAGGACTAGACTGTCCTGCCGAGCTTTGCTGCCCAACAGACCTCGACTGGAGTCTTCGGTAATTAGGACTAAAAACTCCGAAGAGAGTTTTAATTTCCACTGTGAGTTTCTTATAGGTTTTTAGGTGAGCACATCCCCCTCTATGCAATTTAAGGTCCTTTTAAAGCCCTCCATCATTAAATGTACTTTAAATGCGTGCAACAGATCAAGGATCAATGCAGCTTCCATATATGCCACAACATGTCTACCTTGATAAACTAGGTGACCAACTTGGATCATGAGGTTTGTGCCCAAAAGCGCATCTCATTTGTACTTGCTGATAGTTTTTGTACTCATAAATTAACTGTAATCTTCATGTACAGATGAAGAGTTGGAACTTTCGGTCGATCAAACAAGTGTAGATTAGAGGACATATCACCAGCTTCATCCTTTACGAAATCATTAACCCAAAAGAAATGTTTCGTCCCAAGTAAAATTTATGAATACGTGTCTTAAAATATTATTGTTTATTTAATTAAGAGTTGTAATATAAAATTAATATTGGATCTTGTGTTACAAATTATTAATTATGTCTATTTTTGTGTGTGTGTATATTATGGAATGGGTGTATTCGTGCTAATCAAAATTATGTCATACAATTACTCATTTATGCATGTATAATGTAATGTTCAATTATTCTTTCCAATTTAATAAAATAACATATTGTTTCCAGTATTTCTTTGCGCGGACACGTATAGACGGCAAGTATATAATTTTTAGTAAGTTTGTGCTTCCAAGTATCAAAGGATTTGACAAATATATGTGTATGCACGTGCTTTTGAATAAATCTAAGAAATGTATGCTTGTTGATACATATGTAATTGTGGATGTGAATTAGATATGTGAATTGTGGATGTAAATTGGAAGTGTGAATGTGGCCAAGAAGAAATGGAGATGTGGTCTGGGATCTGCTATAGATGATATGGCTAACAATTCCTGAGAATAGCCAATAAATAAATATTTTTTAAAAAATATCCACACTAATATCAAGTTATAAGATAAAGCAACTATTACCACCAACAAGTTATATAAAAGATCTATCAAAAATCGATCACTCGTAATATACTCTACCAAAAGTGATCTAATTACCTCTGACGGATTTTTACAATGACCTATTACCTGTGATGGATGGTTATGTAAAATTGAAGTTGAGAATATGTCACCTATGATAGCCATTCTTTAAATATTGTTGACAATCATTCACCCGTCCGTCTATGATCAGAGTTAAACCCATCAGCATGTAGAAAAATGAAAAAAAAGATGGCCTCATTTCATCCCACTTTATCCCTTTTACCGACCACCTTCTTAGGGTTTTCTAACATTCTTAGCATGTACATTATACCTCATAATTAATTGTTGAAATATCGATACTTAGTCGATGATTCAAATTCTTTTCTTGGAGTATCTCTTTACCTCTGTAGACTACTAAATTTGCATATTTGGTAGGTGCATCTCAATTTAGTGGACAATCAGTGCACGCATTGATGCAAGGAGGTAATTGTACGTTCATGCATGCATGCACATGGGCATGGGGGTGGACGTGGCAACCGGGGGTTCGATTCGATCTGTTCATTAAACAGAGACTGTACCGTACTGTTACTTGTGCCGTATATGATAATTAATTAAACAACCAAACCATCCCTCACTAAACTAGTAGGGGCCATTTCTAACATTTGGCTATGGATGGAGAATGGGCGGCAGGGTGGGTCTCGGATCCAGCCTGGCATGACACAGATTCGTTTCTCTCGTATTATGACACCTTATTGTGCCCTAGGAGAAACTTTATAGGCAATAGTGGTTTAGTTGGCAGCCTTGGCTGCTGTTAGTGCTCCAAACTGTCCCGAATGGGAACGGGTACTTAAGACGCTTTGGATCTGAGTCAAACATTGATGGAGAGCAATAAACATTTATAACTTTGTAACCGCAGGGAAAATATTACACGCCATCACTCTAATCGGTTATGTTATGAATAATAAGCTGTAGAACAATAAACAACACCATGAAAACAATTTATTGGTAATATATATATAATTAGAGATTTAGAAGTCAAGGATAAACAATATAAGATGATTAAAAAAGTAAAATCAACTCTAAAGCTTAGTTTAAAAGTTTAAATTTTGCATATGGTTAACAAGCCAATAAGCAAACATGTTCTGGGCAAACAGCGAGCAACAAACAAAGGCAGTGGGTTGAACAATAATTAATTAGCTAGCTCCCTCTCAGCTGTTCATCTGAGGTTCTGAACTGATCTGGACCATCTGATCACCTTACTACTAGCTAGATTCAGAAAATTAGCCTAAGATCCTATGCTACAGAGTTAGAGTTTGTGTTCGAAAGTATTGAGACACGAAAGATTATCTAATTTTTATGATAGTTATTTAATAATATTATTTTAATTACTATAAAAGTAAAAATTCATTTTAGAAATATGAAATGAGTGACTTCTGAATAATTTTTTTAAAAATATATACCATTTAATAATTTAATAAATATGTAAAAAAAACTGAGAGAAAAAGCGTTGTCAAACACGCAGCCACGCCGGGCGGCGTACGCGCATCGTCCGATCAGCTTGGAGCGAGGCGACGAGTGTGGCCGCTAGCGCTGCAGCTCTCTCGTCGGTCATCGTCGCTCTGCAGTAGTACGTGAGATGATCAAGTAGTGCATGCCTCGGCGGCCGCGCCGGCCGGCAACCGGCAGTACTGCTGACGCAGGGAGCAGCAGCCTTGCCATTAATCATCGTCTTCAATATGGTCCAGTGCACAGCCAGCCCTCTCTTCAGATTATATGTAGGGAAATACATATATTCTTGGTGTTGGTTTATATTCTAGGAGACGTTTAATTTGGTGGTGTCCCGAAGGTACCAGCAGACAGAGGTACTACTCTATGTCCTTCACTGCTTTAAAGGTTCCCATGCAACACATGCTGTCGTGAACCAGCTGAACACATCTCTGCAAGGAGGAAGAGATTCTGTGCAATCCTTGTACGGAGAATGGAGTAAGGCAATTTTAGTAGCTGTTTTGCAACTTGCAAGGTTCCACAATTGTTATTGGATCGAGTGAATTACCGATCAATATATATAGCATATGCGTTGCAATAAAATTTTAGAAAAAAAGAAACTTATCATACATATTTTAGAAGACCTAAACAAATTAGCTATTAAAGAGTGGGTGGTGGTTTATCATCACTTTCACACAGGCTACCAGGACCCTAACTATTAAAGAGTGGGTGGTGGTGAACGGCAGATTCATCACTCACCATCATCATTGGAGTACACGGTAACCAAATAATTGATATGCACTGTTCCTTTCATTTTATATTATAATATGTTTTGATTTTTTTAAAAAATAAAATTTATTTAAGTTTAATATAGTTTATAATAAAACAAATCAACACCTAAAACACCAAATTAAGTTTTATTAAATTTAAAATTGAATATATTTTGATAGTATGTTTGCTTTGCATTAGAAATATTGCTACATTTCATTGTAAATTTGATCAAATTTAAATAAGTTTAACTTTTAAAAAAATAAAATAGTTTATAATATAAAAAAAGAGCAGTATTATAACGCTGAGATCACACTACAACAACACATATATATAACGCTGAGATCACGCTGCAATGATACATGAGTAATGCTTGTTCATGATCGAAGCCATTTTTTTTATCCAAACAGTCACTACGATGACTGCAGGCGATCTCAGTTATATTCCTCGCTGAAATGCAACAAGCGGTGGTACTCTTAGACAATCAGCGGCAAACCTTTCCTCCACAACAATGGTAGAAGCATGTGTGCTACGTTCTTACCCACAGCCAACTACCAGATCCTTATCGTTACCACACTCCAGTGATAAGCCTTACCGTGGTAACCAGCTTCTATGGGCTTCCGTCGCATGGAAGGGTGAGTAGTAATGGAAGTGTAAACCCCTACTATATGGGCTTGGTACGCTCATATAACTCTCCTCTCTTAATTTAAAAAATTCGGCAAACTCTCTTACGGTTTACTTAAAAAGGATAGAAAATTTTGATGCATTTCCCGGCAGCAGTGAGCCTATGTACTTCCACAGGTTCAACATTTATTTTGTGATATTTAATGCCAACCCTACAGGAAAAAAATACTATAATAAGCCTAGATGTACCAGCTCCCAGAGACCTAAATTTTTGGAGTCCATTGGTTGTATTTTCCTCCAACAGTAGATATGCCTAGAGCTGGCTTTTGGCTTCACAGAAATTAGTGCCTATACTTATTTCCAGCTTAACATTTACAGACATAGTGCAGGCACGGCCTCCAGACAGTTAGGAGCAATGAATCTTTCACCATCTCTGCATCTGTCTTTGAGATGAGATCGAGGCAAAAACTCACAATCTCCTCTGTTTTACATGTTTTCTACTATCCTGTAACCTTTTGAGATGAATTAGAAAATGCTTGATTTGCTTTACAATGTCTGGTACCCTATGTGGCGGTAATTTTTTTAAAGCTGGAATTGAACTGTTTCCTGTTAAAATTCCAACTAGCAAAGTTAATTAATTATTTTCTTCACTCCACGTAATTTCCTACTGACTGGTGGGTCCCTGCATGGATAGAACTGCCCAAACAGCAATCTGTTGCCATCCATGTCCCATTGTATGTACTCCTTTCGTACTGTATTATAAAACATTTTAATTTTATTTAAAAGTCAAACTTGTGTTTGACTAGGAGAAATATATCAAATTATTTTTATTAAATATAATATTTATTTTGCATTAAAAATATTGTTATATTTTTCTACAAACTTAATTAGATATAAATAAATTTAATTTAAAAAAGTCAAAACTAACTAAGGACATAGTAGGTAATAGTACAAATCAACAGGCCACTTGTATACTTGCAAGCAGGATAGCAGAAGGAAGTAAATCTAAGTATATGAAAAGTGGCAAGAGCCAAGGAGGCGTCATTCCCGGGTACGTTATCTGAGCTAAGTACGAGTAGCCAATTAACTAGCCAGTTAGCCACCATAGCCAGAGCTACAGATAGACAGGGACGATCAGAAATCGCACCCAGTGAAAATGAAATGCATGCTCAGGCCGGAGAGGAGAAAATAATGGAGAGGGAAATTAAGATAGCAAAAGGGATCTTGATTATGGCTGCAATTTTAATGCTTTAATCATTTTATAAAATTTATTTTATAAATAGACATCAGCCAATAGGTTAATAGAATCTGATCTCTATGACAAATATAATTAATTATTTAATACGTTTAAGTAGTCATAAGTATATGATATTATCACGCACGTGACTTAGGGTTAGAAGTTTGAACCCAGCCATGGTAACCTTTTTTACCTCTCTCATGGGTGTGGAAATGCAAATGGAAAAAATGAAGACGCCTCTTGTGGCCACAAGTGTAAAAAAAAAACAAAAGGAAAAACAGAGGGGTGGGAAGATAAAAAGAAAGAAAGTTATTTAAATAGCCCACCACCCTTTTAACATGCGCTAAAGTTCAGTGCTAAGAGATTTAATGTCAACCTCAAACTAAAGTCACTTAAACAGTAACCACGTGATATCCTGATATAAAAAATAGCCCACTATACATGCGCTAAAGAATTTGATATCTATTTCTTACTTTCACTGTAACTGGTAGCATTGGAATGTTGAATCTTAGCGTTAAAATGTTAGCGCTGATGTCAAGGTTATATTAGGTTGGAGTTTTTTCAGGTTTCTGTTAAAATAGTTTTTGAAGTGCAAAATAGTCAAAGTTAGTGATTCTGCACTCGATCTACAGCAACACAGATCTATCATGTGAGGTGCGATCAATGCGTGCGTGCATACGCGTTTTTGGTGCAGATTACTACTACTACGTGCAGATTTGCAGTCTTGCAGATCATGCAGCGCTACAGCTGAATCTATTATCTGCCGCTGCTGCATGTTGCTGCTGGAGCAATCACTGCGAGTTCGATGTCCATGGCACACGTTATTGCGAGCAAGATAGCACCACTGGAGAAAAGGCCAGCCATCTGAACGACGACGTTATTGCGAGATAGCTAGCACCACATCAGGAGAAAAAGCCAGGCCCCTCTGTGTTAGAGTTTAATTTACACTTAATTGAGTCTTAGCCTAACATAATCACGTCTCCTGCTAATTGCGGAGTTGAATTTTATCTACTCGCCTTTAAGAAGCCACTGAAGCTGATTGCTTGATTTCTCCCTTCTATTTCTATTATTTTCTTCTGATTTTAGAGTTGGTGTTGAAAAAGCAGAATCATGTGCTAGATTACCGGCTTCCTTATGGACGTATATCCTGCACAGGAATTAGATAGAGGATATCACTATGAACCCCTATTTTGGCATGTCGTTTAACTATGTTTTGAAAATAGATGTAGGAATTAGTATCACCTCTTTCTAATGCCTTCTCTCCTTTTTATTTTCACTAGTGAGGCAAGGGCTTGTCCCGATTAGAATTTAAGTTGCTGCCACCAATCATGGCAATAATTTTATCTCTTCTTTTATTTTATTATTAGGGAGGAAACCGGTTAAATTTATCTCTCCTCTATAGGGCGATACGATCAACCAACACTCAATTTCTAACCGCTAGCCATAGTAATAATAACGATGACATTAACACCGACAACGATGCCAAGCAAGAAGATAAGCAACTTGTCAAATTATTTGATGTTTGTTTGGTGTTTCAATAATAATTATCACACCTTTGTGATTTTCGCAAATCTCATGCGCTGGAATGATAAACATAGTTGAATGGTAAGAGCAAGAGGCATGATGGAGAGAAATGGGTAGTTTTATCGTGCACAGTGAGGTGAATTTCTCAATGAGATCTTGTTGCAAGCGATATTCAAATTGTAGCAGTCCACTAAATTAGGTGACGGTGATGAGAGCGATGTAGGGCATGAGGTGATGGTGGATTTGAAGGGATGAATGGAGCATGGTAGAGGATGGATAATAAATGATAGAGATTGGTGGTAGACTACAAGGCAACGGCAACGTCAAAGCTACCGTGATGGCGAAAAGTGATGGGTGGAATGGTGCTGATGGTGAGAGAGAGCATGTTGTTAGGAGGCACGGATAATAAAACGGTGTGAGCCACTAACAAGAAAAGACAGTCATCAGAAGATGTGAGGACGGAGGTTCGCTAGTGACCATTATCGTTGCTGGCCCCGTACTGACAACGTGGACAAAGGCATGAATCTTAAAGTAGTATATCCATTCTGTTAAAAAAGCGACTGATTTCTAAGGGATCATCAATTAACCTACAAACAGTCGGACCCTAACTGTCATCTCTGATCCATCCTATCCTATCTATGACCGACCAGCCGGTACGTACGGCGCTGTTGGACATTTTAAATATTCTGAATTTCTGAACCCATATTTTGACGGATGTGCAGAGGTTGTCTTTCTACTGTTGGTGTACAGTGATCAGGAACATGGAATGCTCGCATTGCCCCCAATCGGTTAGCAACCAATCTCTCTCAAGTGCAACAGTGTGAATAATTGATCGATCGAGTACCCATTTAATGACCCAACATGAATGCAGCCATGCAGGTCTCCAGCAAAGAAGTTTAAGTGTGTTCTGCTAGCTAAAGGATAGTAACAAGTACTCCGATGTTCTCGCTACTAATTAAAAACACAAGTACTATATACTGCTACTTATTTTCTTTACCAAATGATCGCGTGTTCAGTCAGTGAACGTGTGCAGCTAGAGGTTAAGTGATGATTTGTTCATGTACTAGTTTTTGCAGCTTTCTTTGACGCCAAGGGAACACCATATTTTGCCATATTTTGCCTGCATTGTAATCTTTGACCGATTGGCTTCTCTGCTGAAGCTAGTAGTACTACATGCCAACTGGACCCCATTGATCGAGCAGAATAACTGAAAACATGGGAAATTGACGTGTACATCAAATTTGGTCTTATAAGTTTTTTTTAGAAATTTTGTGGGCAGATATACAATTATTTATATATATATAACAATTATTTTCTGGCGTAAATTATATATATACAAATGTGATTAGTCGTCTTAACGGTTGATCCGTAACTTGGAGGCGTACTAAATCAACAAATTTAAAACGAACTGAAAAAAATGGAGCTTAACCAAACTGAACGTGTGTCCTCGGACAATCAGAACTTCAGGCTCTCTGCAAATTAATGCTCTCAAGATTCAAGGACCTCATCCTGGGCATGTACGTGCACTGTAGACTATGTGAGACATCGCTGAGAACTTGAGAGGCTGAGAGCCATATGGATGTTGGAAGGATATAAGATTATCTGATTTTTATAATATATATTTAATGATATAAATGGTAAAATTATAATATATATATATATACGATAAAATTAACCACTCTAAAGTAAAAAAATTATTTTAGAAAGATGAGATTAGAAACTTATGTTAAAAACTTTTTATAAAAAATACACTGTTTAGCGATTTAGAAAATACACCATGTGAAAGGAAAAAAATCCTTCACCTTTCCACACTTCCAAACATAGCCAAAGAAGAAATGGAAGGTGATATTGGGACATACAAAGGGAATGGCTGGCACATGGGATGGATCAGCACCATAGATAGTTAGGAGCCTTGGAGCAAAAGCCCATTATATATTACCTCTATTTCTAAATATATGATGATTGTTAACTTTTAAATATAATATTTCAATATTTATCTTTTTTTTAAAAAAAAGGGTCTTATGATGGCACGTAACTTATGCAGCCAATATACGGCTGACCGGGCTGAAGTCAAGACGTTTTCCATATACTGTGAGATTTAAATCATATTTATTCAAATGACAAAAAAAAATACATACTTTAGATCCATTCAAATCACGAAAAATCTCGCATTCCAAACATGTCATAAAATTCAGTTTGGCCATACGATCCCTACCTGGCTTCTGCAAGTTAAACCTAAGCCTATGCAACGCAATACCAACTTAACCCGAATTATTCTGGGCTGGCTCAAAATCAGCATCCCGATATCTTTCGATAGCCAGTCCTGGGAAATACTTTCGGCCCAGAGTGGGCTTTTCAGTGGCCCAAGACCAAACCTGACCCGGCCCATCTCTAAATCTAACTACAAGTAACAACCAACAAGTATAACTCTATACTGCTACAAAGGTAGTAAGTCAATGGTCAAATCATGTGAAGAAGCAGCAAAACCCGAATGCTGATTTGGCGGGAGCCGAGCCGAGAAATCGACGGCCATATATAATTTGTTCGTAGGTTTTAATGCAGCTCTGGTTTTGGCGACGAGTCTGATGGACCATGGGCAGCCATTGATTTCATTTGTTCTTGGAGAACGAGAGGCATGGTCGACGGTTTGGTGGTGGCATCTGACTCTGTTTCTTGGACTGCGGTGCAGAGGCGGAACCTGCAGACCAACGTCGGCATCACCGTCTTCCCGATCCTCATATGCGTGCTGCTCGTCGTGCTCCAGAACGTCATCAACGGCGAGCTCGACAAGCCCAAGTACCGGTGCGGCTGCGAATGCGCCGAGAGTGACGTGGAGCGGGCATGCCTGCAGAAGGAATGCGGCATCCAGCACGCGACGCTGGAGCAGGTTTGGAGCTGCGCGGTGCCCAGTCCACCACGGTGGCCGGCCCTAATTCAGGTCCCCTGGCGGGGATCACAGCCGTTCGACGATTTGCCTGACCCATTGTGCCGTGACGACGGGTCTTGCCCTGTCACTGTCCTCATCACTGGAAAGGATCGAGCATTATCTGAAAGTATATCATATGCCATACTGCTTATAGAATGCTAAAAAGAATATTAAAGTTTTCGTATTTCAAAATTTAGGTGAATTTGTTCATAATTCTTGAGTACTTCCAATTGACAGGTGTTTCTGCTGGGCTGTTTCCTGCCCTTTATCCCTTCCTCAATGTGACAGACTATCTGATGTCTCCTGCCTTTCCTCCCTCTCAAGTGACAGACTATCTTGATGTCCTCTCCAGGATAGCTGTTGTGAGTTCCGTTGATGCCTACATGAGTATACATCTTGTATATCACATTTTTTTCCTTTTTTTTCTTGAAAAATAACTTATGGAGTTACTGGTAGGACTGATTTGTCATAGGGTTCAGACACACAGCCATGGTATACACAATTGTTAGAGCCCGCATTTTTCTCTAGTAAAATTTTGCATCTGATCCAGACTCAGTGCCTGCCTTTCATGTTTGGGATCATTCCATACAATGCAGGGGACGTGCCCTTTCGTATCGGTAAGTTGAAGCTTCCTTCCTTGCAATGTTGAATTTACTATGTGTTGAAAAACTTAAGTTACTTTGCCGGCAAGTAAGTCTAGCGATGTAAATCTGCAATTCAAAACTTCTCCTGTACAAATTTATTTGCATTTGAAGGGACTAAAAAATAATGCCCTGCTCTGTTATTTATTTTTCATGGTTTCTACTCCCAATATAATCAAACAGAAACAAGTCAACTAGTTGTGTGGTGAGACTTGTACTTGTCTAGTACATTATGTACTGTAGTTTTTACTAAGTATTTATGTAGCCTGTTTGACGACGATAAATACAATATGCTCATCGTTCATTTAGACTCCTTTATAGGGTTGCCAAGATTGCATTCTGATGTCCTGTTGAATGAACCAGATATACAGTGTATTGAATCTCAGATGTTGTGGCGTGAAAGTGCATCAGTTATCAACCATCAACTGTTTAAGGGTTACATACAAAGAGGAGGGGAAACAAATGAGTTTATTGCAGGTTATCTTTCTATCTCGATGTGACTATTCCGTGGTCAGTTTGCAGTTGAAATGAGTTTGTGTATCAGTGAATTTTCTTACATTTTGTATACCTTCCAAGTTCCTTCCAACAGACTGCTCTTGAATGCCATACATAGTATGAATAATTCCATGGCCCCAACTCTAAATAATCGCTTAAAATGTAACGAATGTAGTTCATTTGTGCTAATTGTGGTGTTTATTTGCATTGGTGTATACTGTAGAGTTTAATTGTTCTCTGCAGGTTATGACTTCTTGAACATGACGGAATATGACCTCAATATAAATGTTTGGTACAACTCTACTTATAACGATAACACTGCATATTCGTTTGTCTCATCATTAAGAGTTCCACTATTGGTGAATGCAGTATGTTTTCTTTTTCATAACTTTATCCTGAGTTATTTCAGTGTATTACATAACTCATCTGACTGTTTCAGCAATTTATACTTTGTTTCCTGCAGGTATCAAATGCATACCTTAAATTTATCAGAGGGACTGGGGTGGATATGCTGCTTGATTAAGTAAAAGAGATGCCCAAAGTTGGAACAAGTTTAGGCTTGATCTCTCTTCTCTTCTCAGTGTGCTATTCTTTACATGGATCGTTGAACTACTTTTCCCAGTGAGTATGATGTGATGTAACATTCTATAAGTTATGATGCAAAGGGGGCAAAAAAAGAATGTTGAATGCGCTATAGACAGTATTGGTACTCCTTGCAAATTGACTAATCCTTTCCCAGGTTATGTTGACATATGTAGTGTATGAGAAGGAACAAAAGCTAAAAATTATAATGAAGATTCATGGTCTGAAGGATGGACCTTACTGGCTAATTTCTTATGCTTATTTCTTTACTCTATCGGTTATCTATATGACATTTTTTTGTGATTTTTGTCTCCATAGAAAATTATCTTTTGAAGTTTGTTCATGAAGGTGCTGTTATGAAAAACAGATCTAGATATTTCAAATCGACTTTATTTTGTGCAGGTCTAAATTACTTCAGAATCAATGACTACAGCATACAATTTGTTTTTTTCTTCATTTATACAAATTTGCAGATTGCACTTGCATTTTTTGTGGCATCTTTCTTTTCATCTGTCAAGACAGCCACAGGTTAGTGATTCAGACCTGTAACTTCTTGAGTCCAATTTTTTTTCTTATTGGAAGCCACAAGTTCCCTTTTTCCCCTGCAATGATTGGATACATTTATGTATTTGGCTCTGGCTTGCTAGGGGCATTTCTTTTTCGCTTTTTTGTTGAGGACAGGACCTTTCCCATTAAGTTATAAATCAGATGTATTTTGCATCTTAATTTACATAATATGGGTAACAAGCCTTTTGTTTTCTACTCAGATGGTTGGGTATTAGTGATGGAGATTTTCCCAGGATTTTCCTTCTATCGAGGACTGTATGAACTTGGCCAATATGCATTCTCTGGAAGTGCTATGGGAACCTCTGGCATGACATGGGGAAATTTGAAAGACCCAATCAATGGAATGTGTGATATATTTATCATCATGACTGTAGAATGGACATCACTCCTTATGTTAGCATTCTATTTGGATCAAGTCTCTCCAGTAGGTGGTGGTGTCAGAAAAAGGCACTTATTCTTCTTCAGCTATTTGCAGAAGATGCACACACCGTCATTGCAGAAGCCTAGCTTTGTGCAACGGGATTCTAAAGTAATTGTTGATATGGTGAAACCAGATGTTGCTCATGAAGTAGGTTACCTGCCATACTTTGGTACTTTCAGATTTCTTGGAGTACATATGTTCTAAAAATTTATCCATATATAAATTTTATTCAGAGAGAATTAGTTGAGCAACTTTTGATGGACCCTAATACAAATCAAGCTATTATATGTCACAACCTCAAGAAGGTTTATCCTGTGAGGGATGGAAACCCTGACAAGTTGGCAGTTCGAGGATTATCTTTCGTCTTGTTAGACCACTGAACTTGTATATATATAGACCTGACCCCTCCGGTATAAAATTAGAGTCTTAGTCTCACTGTACACCATATTCCTACATGGTATCAGAGTAGGTCTAGACATTCCGACGTGCTAGCATCCTCTCGTCGGCGAGCCAACGATTTCTTCTCATCGCAGACCTTCTTCTTCGGTATTCCTCCTCTATCTTCTCGTCTCGGCTCTCTCCTCCCCATCTTCTCTGCACATGGCTTTCTCCTCCTCCACCGCCCTCTCCTCACCTTTTCCACCACGTGACAAGGTGACGGCCTCCATCCGCCTCCTCGTCTCATTCAGACCCGTCTTAGCTTTTTTCTTGCTTCGGCGCACCTTCACCTCCTCCGACGCCGGCGCAATTCTACGCTCGTCGTCTCCATTGACAGGACCCGTTCATCCTCCATCGGCTGGACTCGTCCGTCCTCCATCGGCTGGACTCGTCAACCGTACCGTCCAAATCTTCCTTACCTTCCGTGGCACCCATCTCCGCCTCTCCTGTCCCTACACCTCTCCCTAAAACGGTAAGGCCGAATGCTTTCTTCACACACTAAACAACATGAATCACACAATGCTACTTCATACCCACCTACCCGCAATTTACTGGGCTAAAACACTAACCACCATGACCTACCTCCTCAATCGACGCCCTTACTCCTCCGTTCGCCACAATGTCCCTATGCCCTTTTATACCACAAGACGCCCGACTATTCTCACCTACGTTTCTTTGGGTGTCTTTGCTATCCTAATCTTATCGCCACTGCTCCTCACAAACTTGCATCCCGCTCCACCGCCTGTATTTTCCTTAGATATCCCTCATCCCACAAGAGATATCGATGTCTCAATCTCTCCACCCACCGGGTCTTCGTCTCCCGCCATGTCGTCTTTGATGAGTCCTGTTTCCCCTTCGGTTTACTTCATCCCAGACCCTCGTCTAGCGATCTCGACTTCCTCCTCACCAACACCGTACCCTCCTGGTCCCCTCCATTAATCTCACCTCCAGCCTCCCCATCGGCCGCTTCTGAGGACTTCTTACATAGCTATTCCACTCCTCTCCGCTCCGATGCTACTTACATCGGACCTCCATCAGTCCCACCACCCTCATCGGCTCCAATTGATACTGTCTCACTCCCATCGAACACATCAACTCCATCGGCTCGCCCACACCTATCGGCCCCTTCGCCTCCATCGGCTCGCCCCTCCCTATCGGCTGCTCTGTCTCCATCGGACCGCCCAACCCCATTGGTCCATCAACCTCCATCGACTCACCTACCTCCATTGGCTCAGACCGACCTCGTTCAGCCCTTTCCCCGAACATACAGTCGCCGATCCCGAGCCAATGCTGCCCTTCCCTAACCAGTCCCCACCCCACCTCTCACGCTCCCATCGGCTCCTGTGAATCCTACTATCCCCTCCACCTCTCATATGATCACCCGATCAAAAATCGGGTCCCTCCGCCCTACCAAGCGCTACGGGCTCTCAGTAGTCTATTGTACCATCTTACCCATCCTGGCGACTCCTCGTTCAGCCATGGCCGACGAGTATAAGGCCCTTATGGATAACGAGACCTGACGCCTCGTCTCTCGTCCTCTCGGTGCCAATGTTGTGACCGGTAAGTGAATCTTTAAACACAAGTTTCATGTCGATGGATTGCTTGCTCGTCACAAGGCACGCTGGGTAGTTTGAGGTTTCTCCCAACGTCCTGGCGTTGACTACGACGAGACCTTCAGTCCCGTCGTCAAACCCGCTACCATTCGGGTTGTTCTGACTCTCGCTGCCTCGCACTCTTGGCCAATCCACCAGCTCGACGTGAAGAACGCCTTCCTTCACGGTCATCTGATAGAAACAGTCTACTGCCAGCAGCCTCCAGGCTTCGTCGATCCATCTCGTCCCGATGATATCTGGCTCCTTCAGCGCTCTCTCTACGGCCTCAAATAGGCCCCTTGGACCTGGTACCAGCGTTTTGCTGTCTATCTTCGGCACATCGGCTTTGTGGCCTCTGTCGCCGATACCTTCCTCTTCGTCCTTCACATCGGCAACACCACCGTCTATCTTCTCTTTTATGTCGATGACATTGTTCTTACAGCGTCCTCGCTGTCCCTTCTACATCAGATCATGGCCTGACTCAACTCCAAGTTTGCCATGACTGATCTCGGTCCTCTCCATCACTTCCTTGGCATCTCTGTCACCCGCACTCCTCACGGGCTCTTTCTCTCCCAGCGTCAGTATGCTATCGATCTCCTCCAACGTGCGGGCATGGCTGAATGTCTCCCCACGGTCATTTCCGTCGATACTCACGCTAAGCTCTCCGCCACCGATGGCTCTCTCATAGTCGATCCTTTCTAGTACCGGAGTCTTGCTGGTGCCCTCCAGTACCTTACACTAACACGCCTCGATCTTACCTACGTCGTCTAGCAAGTGTGCCTCTTTATGCATGCTCCGCACGAACCTCACATCACGCTGCTCAAGCGTATTCTTCGCTACGTGAAGGGTACACTCTCCACCGGCTTACATCTTAGCTCTAGCCCCATCGACTCTCTCACCGCATACTCCGACACGGACTGGGCGGGCTGCCCGACTCTCGACGCTTCACATCTGGCTACTACGTCTTTCTCGGCGACACTCTAGTCTCCTAGTCCTTAAAGCGCCAAACTATAGTGTCTCGGTCCAGCGCCGAAGCCGAGTATCGCGCTGTTGCCCACACCGTCGCCGAGTGTTGCTGGCTTCGCCAGCTTCTTCAGGAGCTCCGTGCACCTATCCCCTCTGTGACCATCGTCTACTGCGACAACGTCAGCGTTGTCTACATGACCGCCAACCCGTTCTATTATTGACGCACGAAGCATATAGAGATAGACATTCATTTCGTACGTGACAAGGTCATTCTAGGACATGTTCGGGTGCTTCATGTATCGTTGGCGCACCAGTTTGTCGATATTATGACCAAAGGCCTACCGGCGTCTTTGTTCACTAGTTTTCGCTTCAGTCTCTGCGTTTGTTCCCTTTCTGTATAAAGTTAGGGTATTAGTCTCACTGTACAACACATTCCTATACTACCAAAAAGACAATGCTTTGGAATGCTTGGCCCAAATGGAGCTGGAAACTACCTTCCTTACTATGATTTAGTAATAAAATAGAACGTGCTATCATATTTTGTCAAAATTGTTTAGTTCTTGTAGCTCACCTTTATTAACCTTGTTTTGTTATTTCGTCAGATGATTTGGCTTGTTAAACCACATCTGGTACTTCCTATGTTCATGGAATGGATATTAATATGCATATGGATCACATATATACAAACATGGGGGTGTGCCCACAGCACAAGTATTTGCTACAACTAACACTTATCTGACAAAAAAAATTATTTCTCAGACTAGATTATGTTTTTATAGGCTATTCTAATTTGCTTGGACTAAAAAGCTTTAATATTGATGTTGATGGTGATCAGATTATGTTTTTATAGTAATATGTTTTAATTCTAAAATGCAACTTACTTTGGGAACCAATGACAGGAAAAGAACATCTGTTCTTTTATGGCAGGCTGAAGAATCTTAAAGGTGCTGCATTGGTGAAGGTACCTCCACTCTGCCTCTGTTTTTTTTATAAAACAATTAGTATCCACATTTCATTGTTGGACAACTGAAGTTGCGTTGGCACGTGTTTCATAAACTATACTATGTTGTCTCAGTGTATGTACATCTCGTATTTGAACCATGTCTGGCATTTTCCCACTGTTAGGCTGTTGATGATGCTCTGAAGAGTGTAAATCTGTTTCATGGTGGTGTTGGTGATAAGCAAGTGGGGAAGTACAGCGGAAGCATGAAAAGAAGGCTCAGTGTGGCAATATCATTGATTGGAGACCCCAAAGTACTTTTCTGTATATTTTTTAACCCTTACATAGGATGTCCAGTTGTTAATGTGTTGTATGCAACTTGACAACACATTATGTATGCTGTTTTCATGGATGAACCAAGCACAGGGCTAGATCCCGCATCAAGGAATAACTTGTGGAATGTTGTGAAGGAGGCCAAGCGAAACCGTGCAATCGTTCTTACTAGTACTAATCTTTTTTCCTTTCTACTTTTATATCAAATTCTTAGATCCCTAACGCATCAGTTATTGATTTTAAAATTTACAAGAGTATCAAAAAGTATTTGATCAAATGTGACTCTCGCAGCACACTACATGGAGGAGGCTGAAGTATTTTGCGATCGACTTGACATCTTTGTTGATGGTGATTTCCAATGCCTTGGAAATGCTAAGGGGGCACATTACATTGGCTTCTTGAAATACAATATGTGCTTTAGGTTCACATCTAAAAACTCATTTGCTACTGTAATGCAATGCAGCTAAAGGCAAGAGGGGAGCATACATATTCACAATGATAACATCTCCGGACCAAGAACAGGAGGTCGAACAGTTAGTCCATGATTTGTCGCCAAGCGCAAACAAGATCTACCACCATCTGGAACTCAAAAGTTCGAGCTGCCAAAGCAAGAGGTGAAGATAGCTGAGGTATTTGGTGCAGTTGAGGATGCAAAGAAACGGTTCACCGTACATGCCTGGGGCCTTGTTGATACTACCTTGGAGGATGTCTTCATGAAGGTTGCCAAGGGAGCACAAGCGTTCAGTGAGGTTGATAATAATTAGACTGTGCATTGATAATATTGTGAGATTTATAGGGTGAATAGTATTTTTTATGTCTTGACTTTGACAAATATGATTCTTTTGTGATCGTATTGAAACATATTATTCTCATATATCAGAGAAAAATATGTAACCACATGTAACATTTTGATTTATTTTAAATGTACAAACTGCTAATTATGTCATTGAAAATATGCAGGAATTACAAAATAAGCATCCAATGTGTCGCTGACATGCAAGGCCAAAATTCACATGTATTTTTATTTTTCTAATACTTATCATTATCAATTATGTGGAAACGTAACCCACCGTTGACCTGGCTTGGGATGTTTAGTCGGCAGCCATTTGACCTGGAGTTCCTCTAACACTGTTGTTTAAGTCTTAAGCTGAACTAGCAATGCAAAGCTTGACACACATGTGAGACCCCCTGAACTATTTACACAAAAAGAACACGTGTGACCTGACTAAAATGTAATATAGTTGAAGCATACTTGGATCTTACGATGGCGATCGGTTTATCTGCATGTGATAAAAAATCCATGCCGATCTTTGCTTAATTTAACTGATGGACATTTGGAATACGCAGAAGAAAGAAGAAAATTTAGTTAATTAAATTAACCACGAGCATCAAACTGGCTGTTTTGCCAGTTCATGTGAGTGCATGTTTGTAGAAATGTGTACAGGTCGGATCTATATATATACAACCTAATGGTTTAGTGATTTAACACTCTCCGCAGTCGCAGCGGGAGAGAAACGGATGTAGACTGAACCAAAAATTGGTGAACAAAGACGTGGACAGACATTTGATCATTATATCGGCGAACTGGTACACCGATAGTACATAGAGCATCTAAACTTGTCATAATGTGATCTTGTCATGGACAAAATAGATATCGATCTCTATATGTTTGGTGTATCGATGATGAACCGGGTTGGCGGTCATGTAGACAGCACTGATGTTGTCGCAGTAGACGACGGTCGCAGAGGAGAGGAGTGCATGGAGTAGATTCGTGTCCGTGGACACGTGGACACGTCAGATTGGCTCGGACGTGAGGGGAGAAGGTTCGCGTCCGAAAGCAGTTAAGCGTGTTGGAAAAGTGGAAACCGAGGGAGGGTTCCAGCTGATGGAGGGTGGACAGGTCTAGCCGATAGGAGGACGGACGAGTTCAGCCGATAAAGATGACGAGTGTAGAGGTGCGCCAGCGTTGGAGGAGAAAGGATGCACGAAGCAAGAAGAAGAGCGAAGACGGGTGAGAGGCGAGACGAGGAGGCGGATGGAGACCGTCGTCTTGTCATGTGGAGGTGAAAAGGAGAAAAGAAAAGCGTCTGCGGAGAAGACAAGGAGAAGAAAGGAACAGAGACGAGAGAGCGAGGAGAGAATACCGAGAAGAAGGTTAACGATAGGGAGAAACGTCGACGACGGAAAGAAAAAGGTTGGTTTACTGGTGGGAGAAAGCTAACGCACTAAGTATATTTAGACTGGCTCTGATACCATATAGAAATGTATACAGTAAGACTAAGAACCTAAATCAGAGAGTCAAGTCTATATATATATATATATTGGTTGAGGGTCTAATCGCTTTTGGCAACAACAACTTTTTGATTTTTGGTCGGAATTGACAGTCAATAATAGTCTCGTCAGCAATGGACGTCATGGATTGGAGATGTAAACGTAACTGGAAAGCACGATACAACTAGCTTAATCACCTACGTACTAACCTGTAGTTGCAGATTTTCATATCTACCCAAACCTTAGCATATACACAATGGTGTATATATCTTGTAAGGGTTTCTGCTAATATGGAGGAGAGATGGTGAGGGAAAAAAGCAGTTATGTAATGTTTAAAGTATTTTGTCAAGTGTGACACAATTAAAGAGCACAGGAAGAGAGAACAACTAATCTCTGGTTTTAAATATTTGTCACCAGAAACAAGGAGGAGAGCAACAATTTTTTCTGGTTTTAAATATTTGTCACCAGATACTATTTACTTATTAATTTTAACTGCTCAACCCTTTTTGAAAAAAATATGTATACCTAAAAGTATAGCAATGTATGTTATGCTATAAATATAACCAAAGCAAATGTTCCTCGCTTCGCTTCACACTCTCTTCCAGAGAATGCATATTGGCCAAGTTCATACAGTCCTCGATAGAAGGAAAATCCTGGGACAATCTCCATCACTAATACCCAACCATCTGTGTAGAAAACAAAGGCTTGTTACCCATATTATGTAAATTAAGTTGCAAAATACATCTGATGTATAACTTACTGGGAAAGGTCCTGTCATCAACAAAAAAGCGAAAAAGAAATGCCCCTAGCAAGCCAGAGCCAAATACATAAATGTATCCAATCACTGCAGGGGAAAAATGGAACTTGTGGCTTCCAATAAGAAAAAAAATTGGACTTAAGAAGTTACAGGTCTGAATCACTAACCTGTGGCTTTCTTGACAGATGAAAAGAAAGATGCCACAAAAAATGCAAGTGCAATCTGCAAATTTATATAAATGAAGGAAAAAACAAATTGTATGCTATAGTCATTGATTCTGAAGTAATTAGACCTGCACAAAGTAAAGTCGATTTGAAATATCTAGATCTGTTTCCCATAACAGCACCTTCATGAACAAACTTCAAAAGATAATTAAAATCACAAAAAATATCCTATAGCTATATTCATATAACTTTCGGGTATCTATATGATATACTTTTAGTATACATATTTTTTTAAAAAAAGGATGAGCAGTTAAAATTAGTAAGTAAATAGTATCTTCTGGTGACAAATATTTAAAACAAGTTATTCTCTCTTCCTGTCCTGTCGTCCTTGATTGTATCTGGTGATAAATATTTAAAACCAGAGAAATTAGCTGTCTTCTTGTGCTCCTTGATTGTGTCACACTTGACAAAATACTTCAAATACTACACAACTGCTCTTTTTCCTCACCCTCTCTCCTCCGTATTAGCAGGAACCCTAACAAGAGATATACACCATTGTGTATATGCTAAGGTTTGGGTAGATACGAAGATCTGCAACAAAGCAAAACTGCAACTCCAGGTTAGTACGTAGGTGATTAAGCTGGTTGTGTCGTCAGCCCCTCCCCTCTGCCCCGCGGGCGGGGGGGCCCACCGACAGACGGTGCCGCCGTACGCTGCAAAAGCGGTCCACGTAGACCACGTGCTCGCTTAAAGCCCGAGAAGAGAAGCGAAGCCGCGGCAACAAAAGGGAGAGGAGAAGAGAGTGGGAAGCGCAGCGAGGAACATTTGTGCTTTTCCTCCGCTTCCTTGTCTCCTCCTTCCTTCGACGCAAAATCCACCCCCATTATTCCCTCGCCTTATTCCCCCACCCCACCTCCTCTCGCCGCCGCCTCCTCCGGTGGGGCAGGCAGGCAGGTAGGCTGCACAGCCACCTGCTGCAGCTAGTTCAGTTGCGGGAGGGCGCGTGGCGTGTGGTCTTCTTGTGGGGGGGCCGGGGGGGGGGGGCGGTTTGGTTTGGGTTCGGCGCGGGGGACCGCGTGGTGAGCTGGGTGGGGTTAGGGGCGATTTGCCGGGGAGGGTGGGTGGTGATTTGATTGGGCGTGTTCTTGGCGGAAACAGGTGGGATTTTTTGTTTTGGCGGTGGAGGTGGAGGTGATTTTGGTGCTTCTCTTGGTGCGCGAGGGCGGCGGTTTTCAGGCCGATCTGATGCGTCCGCGGCTGCAGGAGTGAGGTGGTTCGGCGCGATTTGGAGGAGGTGGTGGTGGTGGCGGAGGGGATCTCCTTGTGAGGTTTTGGTAGTGGTGGTGGTGGTGGTGGTGCGAGGGAGATGGGGGTGGCGCCGCCGGAGCTGGGGCAGTTCGACGGGTGGGAGAGCTCCGGGGAGGAGGAGCGAGAGAGGTGGGGCTGGTGCCGCCGCCGCAGCGGGATCGCCCGGCGCGGGCTGCGGGTGCGGAAGGGGGGCGGCGGGGAGGACGCCACGGTGGCGACGGGCTGCTGCATTCGGCTGTGGCCCATGGGGAGCTGCCCGCCGCCGCCGCGGTCCAAGGTGGACACCTCCACCAGCAGCGCCAGCACGCACGGCGGTAATGTCTCTTTCATTCCTCTCAAGATGTGTTGTGCTCCCCGGAACGACTATAACTGGAAGTGGAAAGCTGTTATTTAGTAAATGGATAAATATGTCTGAATATTTAGATGTGATGTAACATGTAACGCATGGCTATAGTTGGTGCTGTGCTTATAGTAGGTTAGAATGTAAATGTCGATTACGTGTGCATAACATAGTCTTGGTAGTTAGTTTTCTGGAGAGCTGAGCGTTTGTAGCTGGATGCTGCAGCCTTTGGGCGCATCCCTGTTTTGGGCATTGAATGTACAAATTGATCAGTAATTAGTTTGACAAGCATGCAGAACACGTAAAGATCAAGCAAACAGTTGGCAAATCACACAGATCTGTCAGCACCATATTTCAAGCTGAGCTGTAGTTCTCATTACTTACCTATTAACATGAAATTGGAAGATGGGGGTTTGGATGAGTGTCTGTATTGGACCAGCAGCATGAGTGGTTTTTTCGGGGTTTCTACTCCATTTTTTGTATGTCATGTGGCTTTCTTGCTCTTTGCATGCCGCACTTAATCTGGTAGCAAATTAATTAGAATGGAACACATAAATGAGTGCCATTGGTTTCTCACTTAATCTCATAGCAAATTAATTAGAATGGAACACATAAATAAATGACATTGGTTTCTCCAGTCATGAATGGTTGTTGATATGTTAGGATCAGCCACCTGACTTTGATGGTGTTCTGACATCAGGTGTGGTGTTTGAAATCATGAGTCATCAAGGTTGCTTTAAGCATTCATGGATGGAAATGAATGAATGAATGAATGAATGAATGATACATTAGAAAATCATATTTACTTGGGATTCATAACCAGAAAGACCAAAACTGAACTTACACTTCACCGTGTCCTTCAACCGTATCTTAGAATTTACTGTGCAGTTTGCCAATTTCATAACTTGTATTTATCTGAATTGGTATTGTGGGGGTTTGTTTACTGTTTAGGAGATATTCTTTCGTTTCTTGTTAGTATGTCATATCAAAACTGTTATCCTTTTCATGGAACACCAGAAAAGTCAACCGAAAATGGTAGCAGGAACCAACCAGTTGTATCAGTAGTCTCAGGCTCAACGACTACTAGTAATGCTGATAGCAGTTCATCAGCATCTAAAGCTGGAGAAGAAATAAAAGTTGCCTCACAGTTGCGCAAGTTTGGATTCAATGATCTAAAATGTGCCACTCGGAACTTCAGGCCTGAGAGTATTCTTGGAGAAGGGGGTTTTGGATGTGTTTTTAAAGGGTGGATTGAAGAGAATGGCACTGCACCTGTGAAACCTGGTACAGGCCTTACTGTTGCTGTCAAAACACTCAATCATGATGGGCTTCAAGGGCACAAAGAATGGGTGGTATGTGCTTTGTTGTACTTATATTGTTCAAAGTGCTTTTATTTTGTTCGTGTTCGGTACCATTCTCCATAAGAACCCACAATGATTGTGACATTTGTTCTGCTTCATTTCAGGCAGAGGTTGATTTCCTTGGTAACCTTCACCATTCCAATTTGGTGTGGTTGATTGGATATTGCGTTGAAGATGATCAAAGATTGCTGGTGTATGAATTCATGCCGCGTGGAAGTTTGGATAACCATCTATTCAGAAGTATGTGTCTGACCAGTTTCTCAAGCCATTGAATCTTCCAATTTTTATGCAATGCCTGTTGGTTACTGAAGGACCTAATCATTAATCATATTTGAGTAGTTCTTCTAAAATGTTTGGTTTTTGCTCTTGCTGCTGGAAAAAAAAATCAGTTTAGGTGGAAATATTGAATCTTATATGGATTATGATTCATCTATAGGGTCTCTTCCTCTCCCATGGTCCATCAGAATGAAGGTTGCTCTTGGGGCAGCCAAGGGCCTGGCTTTCCTTCACGAAGAAGCAGAAAGACCAGTTATTTACCGTGATTTTAAAACATCTAATATACTTTTAGATGCGGTAAGTTTAAGTCTTTCAATTGGAATATGTATTGTGCATCACATGTTTCACATCCTGTAATTTTGTTTGTTATGCTACTCTTGCAGGATTACAATGCAAAACTATCAGATTTTGGGCTTGCCAAAGATGGTCCGGTAGGTGACAAAACTCATGTCTCTACTCGAGTAATGGGGACCTATGGATATGCAGCTCCGGAATATGTTATGACAGGTAAGTGCTTCATCAGTCATCACTCGGACAAAACTTAACTGGTCTGAAGATAGTTCCATTTCCACATTTTCTCTCTCTCTCCCCTGTGTATGCCAAGAACATCTGAAGATAGTTCCACTTCCACATTGTTTTGTCTCTCCTATGTATGCCAAAAACAAGTTAGCTATGGTGATTTACTATTACAGTTCTTACATCAGTGATCAGCTTGTGCATTGTTTTGTCTTTCAATCCTTCTTATTGTCGATGGTTAAATCTACGGAATGGAAATGATTCTAGTAATAATTGTGGTGATATAGTGGCTTATATAATGCTTATGATTTGGATATTGTGAGTGTAATATACAAAATATTAGTTTTTTGGCTATAAATCTAGAAGTAATGTATACAATGTATCAATTAAGTTCTTTGGCTATGATGGATGTAGTTAAGGTTAGTGTATCTATTTATTTACCTTAATACCTAATTACTTGTCATTACAATTAACAGTAGTTGCACAAGTGTGTCTTGTCTGATTATTTCTCCAAGCACTGCCTAGTTAAAACACATTTGCAGGGGCAAAGCACATATGTCTAACAGAGCAACTGAGTTAAGTGATGTGGTCCATATGGTAGATGCTTGCCATTCATTTGATTTCCAGGAAAATGTGTGATTACCTACTTATCTGAACAAAATCTGCTATGTTCAGCTATTTGCTATTGCATATCATCAACAATATTCTTAATGTTAGGCCAATGATGGATTCTGGATTTTTTAATGATTATTTATACAAATGAAGTTTAAACTCACATTTGTTGCATCTGGTAGTTGTGCGATATTCATTATAAGTCTTGTCATAATTTTCTTATTTTTTCCACTTTTCAGGACATTTGACATCAAAGAGTGATGTCTATAGTTTTGGTGTGGTGCTTCTTGAGATGATGTCAGGGCGCCGGTCAATGGACAAGAACCGCCCAAATGGTGAGCACAACCTTGTTGAGTGGGCGCGCCCCCTCCTAGGAGAAAGGCAGCGCATTTACAAGCTAATTGACCCTCGTTTGGAGGGTAACTTCTCAGTCAAAGGTGCCCAGAAAGCAGCACAGTTAGCACGCGTCTGTCTTAGCCGGGACCCAAAAGCCCGGCCACTGATGAGCCAAGTGGTAGAGGTTCTCAAGCCACTGCTCAGCCTTAAGGACATGGCTAGCTCCTCGTACTTCTACCAGACAATGCAAGCTGAGAGGATGGCACACTCAAGCAGCATGAATGGTAGGAACCATGCCCTTAAGGTGCAGGGCTCATTTGCTCGGAATGGGCAGCAACCGATGAGGAGCCTGTCTGATGGCCCTCGTGCTTCCCCGTTCAGGTACTCACCCAAGCCGAATGTGAAATAACTAGAAGCTCATAATCCCAGTCTAGTTGGTGGAACTTGGTCAGGGGCTAGTGGCTTGGCTGAACATTGTTGTGCAATCTGAATTGATCTTTCCTGTAGATTGACATGTGAAAATGGATATAGGTGAAAAGGAGATGTAGGTACCAGATTTCCCTTGTGGATGTTTGCACTGAGGTTTTAACTGGATGCTGATAGACCCTTTTCTATGTATTTTTTCCTCCAAAGTAAGCTAGCTTTGGTTAATTTAATTACACAATGATCCTCCTAATGATTGCCCTTGCATCATTTCAGAGGCATAGATTCATCCTACCAAACTCTTTATGCCAAACTGCACATATCGTAAAATGCAGAAATGGTTGGTAGATATGCTAATGTGAGAGGATGATGTGCATTATTGTTCTCCAAAAATGTTCTCTTGTTGATCCATAGGCATTTGCCTAGCTGTTTCCTGTGGATACATCAGAATTGCTTATGGCCATACTGTTCTCTTGCAGCAAGCAAAGTCTTGGTTGCAGCGGAGGCAACGTGCTTCTCTGCGTTTTGCCTAGAAACGGATTGAAGGATGCTGTGATGCATCCCCGCGCTTTTGCCTGCATTTCGCTTAAAGATAGCAATGATGCATTGCTACTCTGTTTCCTGGCAAGTGCAAACCTGAATTTCCTGCACTGCTCATAATTTTTTTCTTGGCTAATGAACATGACAAGCACATACCCACGCATTTGCAAACTATGTTTAGTCGAATTGCTGTTTGTGATGCAAGGATTATAGGGATGAAATTCATTCAGAGCCTGGTTTTCTCACTACCTTTTGATCAAGCTTCTTATCTAAGGCTGATTCAATTAAGCATTTTAAGCTAGTGAGATGATGCATGATGCCACTTGCAACTTCGAGTATTACTCGAAGATAGCTTGCAAGGATGGATCCAATTATGCTAGTATTTACCAATAATGTTTCCTTCCTAATGCAGGGAGGCCATCAGTTGGACAGCTATCTTCCTATATGTGCATTGCATTGCATGGACCATTGGAAACCATTGACCATGCCTATTTTTCATATACCTCTCCAAACATTGAAAAGGAAATGTGATAGGGGATGCTTGCATATTCCAATATTTCGGATTATCCACGGCTTCACTTTTAGAAAATCGTCCATAATTGTAGTTCATGTGGTTCCTATTCTCATAATGATTCTTTTCTGTTTGCGAATACTCTTAATGAAAATTGGAACAAGGTACTTTCCTGAGGGTTTTCGGAAAATATTCCCAAAAATTGGAAACATTTTAGCACCAAAAATTTGACAAAAACTGCAACATTATATTCTCTTTCCAAAAAAGAAAACGTAAACTATTTTATTTACTCTTTTCCGTCACCAGCTACCAAAAAAATTCCGCGACACCTACAGGAAGGCGATCCTCTCCGTCCGATCGTCTCACAGCACGATCTGGACCGTCCATCCGATAAAGAACACGATTCCTCTTCTCTGCCGCATCTCCGCTTCTATATATATACACGCACGATCTCTCCATGGAGCTCGAAACCCCAAGAAGTAGCAAGGCCGCACCAGCTCTCGTCTCACGCCTCCTCTCGGGTTGCTTGCTTGCTCCGGCGAAATCCTTCGGCTTCTCGCCTGCTTCTCGCGGTGCGGATTAGGCAAGGTAAGCACCGAGCCGATCTCATTTTTCTTTCTTTTTTTTTATGGAACTATCTCTTTTTCTTGTGCCGGAGACGACGTGTGTGCTAGTTCTACCAGAAAAAAAAGAAGATGGATTTGATAATACGGGCGTGGGTCTGGGGATTTTGTGGGATGGTATGCGATAATGCGAATGAAAGGTGACAAATTTCTTTCTTTTAGTATGATTTGAGGTCGGTCAGTACCCTTTTTTTGGTGTTAAACCCTACTAAACCTTGGAGGATTTGCAATGGTTTGAGTGTAGTTTTGACTTGTGTGATGGATCTATTTGTATCCTCAGTTTGGGTATGCTAGTTTACCTTTTGGAGAAATTTTCATCTTGGTGGTGATCTTTTCGTCTGATCCAAGTTTATTTTACTGCACAACTGCACGCAAGTTTGTCTCTTCTCCGTTCGTCGATCGTGTTTTCAGTTTTTGCTTGCAGTATTTGAATTAGTTTCTAATTAATGAATATTTCACAATGTTTTTTTCCTCACTCTTAAGCAATTTCAAAGTGTTGTTCTGCACCATATATTATTTTAGTATTTTTAGTAGTAGTTGTAATCATGTATCGTGATTCTGATTTCACATGATCCACCTTTTATATTGTGTGCGTTTATTAGAGATGATTATGTGGGATGGGTTCTTGGAGGATGAATGTGATATTGCTATACAAGTTCAAGGTTTTTTCTTTTTCAGAAAGGTTTCACTGTCCCAGTATGATATATATCTCTTGAAAGATGTCGAATTTCTTGTTTTTAGTTTGGTTTGAGGTCAGGTTAGTGCTTTTTTGGGTGTAAAACCATACTAAACATTTCTTGTTTCTTAGATATTGTGGTAGTTTGCGCGTTCGCTCGAGTTTGTGGTATGTATCTAATTGTAACCATGGTTTGGATATTGTTTTTAGTAGCATATATTAAGCTTAAGAGTGGCGACCAAGGATTACCATCTAGGTGGCCATTGTCACCTCTGATCTAAGTTGTTAACCGCATATGAGTTGTTTAGTCTTCCTCATTCGCTAGCTTAACTAGTTTGTATTTTTGTTTGGTTGTCCCTTGTGTCATCTCATACTACTTTCGAAGCATTGATCTGCATTACAAACCATTTTAGATTTGTCATCCTGTAATGTTATTCTGATTAGGCATGATCCACATTTTCTAACTGTTGGTCACTAGTAAAGCTTGTTACCTGCACTGTGTTAACCTGTGAACAAATTGTTGGCATGCACATTCTAAAATTTGTTGGCCATGCTACCACATTTACTGTTCAGTGATATTGTCGTTGTAAGCTTTATTTGGGAAATGATAAATGAAATCATACATGCTATGCTGAAAGATCTTTTAAGTTTTGTCTTAAAAAAGTTAGGTTGCATAATCTTGCGTTTATGCTCACCTTAGTTGGCAGTTATGCATTGGTATATGATGCAGAAGTGTAATGAGGGGCGGACCCGAAAACGAGAGAAGTCACGGATGCGAAGGAAGAAAGTTCGCATTCGGGAAATAGAAATTCGCGTCCGTGGACACGTGGACGTGTCGGAGTGGCGTGGACCTGAAAGTGAGAGGGGCCGCGGACACGAGGAGAGAAAGTTCTCATTCGGAAGATAGGTTTGGTATCCGCGGACAGGTGAGCGTGTCAGAAAAACAGGAACCGAAGGATGTTCCAGTCGATAAAGGGCGGATGGGTGAACGTGTCAGAACGGCAGAAACCCGAAAGGTGGTCTAGCCGATGGAGGACGCAAGCGCAGAGGTGCGCCGATGTAAGAAGAAGAGAAGGTGCGCCGGCGTAAGGGGGAAGCAAAGGTGAGTCTGGACAAGACGAGGAGGCGGATGAATGCCGTCTCCTTGTCACGTGGTGGAGGTGACGAGCAAGCAGTGGTAAATAAGTAGATTGTCTGCGGAGAAGACGATGGGAATAAGAACCGAGGCGAAGAAGCAAAGGAAAAATATTAGAGGAGGAGGCATGTGGTGAGAGGGGTCTCGGATGCCTACGACGGAGAGAAGGCATCAGCTTGTCGATGAGAAGGGTGCTAGCGCGTAGAGATGTCTGAAATTAACTCTAATACCATATAGAAGTGTAGTATATATAGTGAGACTGGGATTCGTTTACTATTAGGGGGTCGGATCATAACGGTGCATCATCAGTGTTTGGGTTTAGTACAGATTGATCAGTTAACTGTAGCCATCAAAGAAACTTTTGCGAGGTTCAGTGAGGTTCTGGAGCCTGGGTACCACTGCGCACCTTGGGTGCGTAGGACAACAAATTGCCGGTTACCTCTAACTGCGTGTGAAACAGCTGGATGTCCGTTGTGAAACAAAGACAAAGGTTTACTCTAATCTCATTCTGTTTTTTTTTTGTTTTTATACTTCTGCAGGAACATTAACCATGAATGGTGAACATATTTATGTTAACCCAGATGCATTTTCGTCAATTTTTTGGGACAATTTCTGAAATCTAATATATTTAGCTTTTATGAATCTAGGATAATGTCTTTGTAACTGTTGTTGCATCTGTGCAATACTGTGCTCTTGCTGATAAGGTATCTGATGCCTTCTACAAGCTAAGCAACACCAAGCAACAAATCCAGTCGTATGTCTTTGACGGTAAATTTTCTGTTTCATCTGTTTAAAATTCTACTTTGAAGTGATCATCTCTTTTCCTAATCTTGTCCTCGAAACTGTTCTTTCCTAAGCTAAATACTTGGAAGTTAACAGTTTTAGTTTTTGGCTCCTTTGTTTATGTGCCTTGTTTATTATTTTTGTCCAAAATTTCATTGAGATAAACCATGCTTCTTGTAATATGCATGTTATCATCATATATAGTTTCATGTTTAGTTAATTATTGAAGGAAAATAATTATATGTTTCTCATGGGACTACTTGCATATTTTTTTAGTCATTAGAGCTACTGTTCCATAGCTGAACTTGGATGATGCCTTTGAGCAGAAGAATGATATTGCAAAAGCTGTTGAAGATGAGCTTGAAAAGGTTAGTCTATTATTTGCTGCCGTAGAGACTAGAAAAGAGAATTTCTTATGCTGCCATAGAGACTAGAAAAGAGAATATTTTGACTAACTGGATCTGTGAGTGTTGTAGGCAATGTCCACATGGGTATGAGATTGTGCAAACGCTGATTATTGACATTGAGCCTGATGTGCATGTCAGGAGAACACTGAACGAGATCAACGCAGGCAAGTAAATTTTGCACATTGACTGGTTGTATTTAATTCTCACTGGAACATGCTCAGAATTAATTTTTCATATAGCATCTTGATCTATGGTAATTGTTGAGCAGCTGCTAGATTGAGGGTGGAAACCAATGAGAAAGCTGAAGCTGAGAAGAAACTACAGATCAAGAAAGCTGAAGGAGAGGCATAGTCCAAATACCTGGCTGGTGTTGGTATCGCAAGGCAGCGTCAAGCCGTAATGGATGGTCTGAAGAGACAATGTGCTCGCCTTCTCGGAGAACGTCAGACTCCTCCAAAGGATATCGTGGACATTCTGGTTGACTTATATATATATATACCCAACCCTTTATAGAAAATGGGATTTTCTCACTATATACTAAACTTCTTCTGTATAGTATCAAAGCAGGTTTAGACCTTTCGGCGTGCTAGCAATCCTTCGCCTACTTACCTCTTTTCACCACGTGACAAGTAAACGGCCTCTATTCGCCTCCTCGTCTCGTTCAGATTCACCTTAGCTTTTCCCTTGCTTTGGCGCACTTTCTCTTCTTCCAACACCGGTGCACCTCTACGCTCGCTGTCTCCATCGGTTGGACCCGTCTGCCTTACATTGGCTGGAATACTCTCTCGGTTCCCGCTTTTCCGACACGCTCACCTGCTCTTGGACACGAAACTTCTCCACTCGCGTTCGTGCCACTCCGACCTGTCCACGTGTTCACGGACGCGAACCTCCTTTCTTCGCGCCCGTGACTTCTCCGGTCTTTTGGGTCTGCCCCACTCTGTTGCGTCCACATGTTCACGGATGCGAAACTTCACTTCACGGATGCGAATCCGCTCGCGCCCGTGACCCATCTACTCTCTCACACTCGTGATCTACCTACTCTACCCACTCCACCTACTCTATCACCCACTTCTCGGCCACCTACTCCGCCACCTACTCTCATCGGCCACCTACTCCGCCACCTACTCTTATCGGCCACCTACTCTCATCGGCTACACATTTTCACATCGGACACCCGCCTCTCCCCATTGGCTCAATACCCTTATCGGCTTATCCCACCCCTCTACTCTCTCGTCATGACCACCGAATCGGCTCTTAGTTTTGGCACTCTTTCAGTCATCGGATCCCTTCCGACCATCGATGCTCTTGACAATAACTCGGACACCACTCCGTCGATGTTCTCACCACCCTACGCCGCCGTCAATATGAAATCTCACGTTTCCATCTCCCTTGACCTCAATGCCAACTATTTCAAGTGGGTATTCTTCTTCAAATTCTTATGTGAAAAGTTTGACTTTCGCTCCCACATCGATGGCTCTGCTCCACCTCGACCCGATGATCCCCAGTGGGACATCGTCGAGTGCTACGTGCGCAGCTGGCTGTTTGACTCGATCGATGACTCCGTTCTCGACCTTGCAATGGATGGCACCGATCTCACTGCCCGAGATCTTAGGGTGGCCATCGAGTGGATCTTCTATGCAAACAAGTAGCCATACGCCATCTTCCTTTTTAATGAGTTCCACTCCATGTTACAAGGGGACTCCTCTGTCTCCTCGTACAGCCAACGTCTTAAGGTCAAGGCCGCCGCCCTTTGTGATGTTGGTCACCCTGTGATCGACTCACAACTCATTCTTGCCCTCCTGCGATGCCTCAACACTCATTTTTCTAATACCGTTGATGACATCGCTAACTCCACACCTCTTCCCACGTTCGCCCAGGCCCATGACATGTTAGTTCTTAAGAAACTTCGTCTGACCAACGATGAGAAGACTGTGGCCCACACTACTCTCCTCACCGCAGCCGATCATGGCTGCTCCAACCCCATCGGCTACCACCCACCATGCACTGCTACCACCTCTCGCGGCTCTGGTAGTCATGGCTTCGGCCACGGCAACAAAGCCCACATCGGTGGTAACGGCAAAGGCAAAGGGAAGGGGCAAGGGCAAGAGCTAGAGTGGTCCGATGCAACCGCGCCCTACTCCTGTCCCTACCCCGTCAGCCAGCCCCATGGGTCTGTGGATTTGCTACAACCCCTGGGCACCCCAACCCTAGCTGCGTAACCCCATCGGCTGGTAGCCCGGGGTCCTCGGCGCACACTCTCAAGCCCACCTAGCGTCCGCTCCAGTCCAACCGCCTCAGCCGATCACACCGACCACCCAGTCGGCTCCCTCGTGGAACCAGGCTGGTCTCATCGCTGCCCTCAACCAGATGACGCTCTAACCCTTGCACTCCTAGGTGCTGGACTCTAGTGCGTCATCCCATATAGCTTTATTGGACGGTATATTACTCTCTCATTACCCTTCTTCCCCTTTCATCACCATTGGCAATAGGCAATCTCTCCCTATCACATGCCACGGTGACTTCATCCTGTTTACACCTACAACCAATTTCCCACTCCACAATATCCTCATAGTTCCTTCACTCGTCCACAATCTACTTTCTGTCCGTTAATTCACTAGAGATAGCAATTGCTCAATTAAATTTGACGCTTCTGTTTTCTCTGTGAAGGATATTCTGACCCGGTGTGAGATGCTCTGATGCAATAGTGGCGGCGACCTCCACACCATACCTGCTGCGCCGTCCACTCCTCACACCAGCCTAGCAATCTCCACTAGCTTGTAGCATCTTCGCCTTGGTCACCTCAGCCCTGACGCTGTCGCTACTCTCCGTCGCAGCGCCTCCATGCAGTGCAACCACAATAGCTCCACTGTTTGCCACTCTTATCAACTTGGTAAACATGTACGGCTGCCTTTCTTTTCCTATATGTCTTGTACCTCTAGACCCTTTGAATTAATTCACTGTGATGTGTGGACTTCTCTAGTTAAGAGTGTCTCGGGTTATCAGTACTATCTTACATTACTTGATAATTATACACACTACTGCTGGACGTTTCCCCTCACAAGCAGGTCCAAGGTTGTCTCTCACCTTATCAACTTCACAAACTATGTTTTCACCCAATTTGATCTCTTCATCCAAGCCATCCAGGCTGACAATGGTACAGAATTTGTAAACCGTACCATTCAAGCCTTTCTCACCTCCCGTGGTACTCATCTTCGCCTCTCCTGCCCCTACACCACTCCCCAAAACAGCAAAGCCGAACGTCTTCTTCGAACTTTAAATAACATCAATCACACTATGCTTTTTCACGCCCATCTACCTACACTTTACTGGGCTAAAGCGCTAACTACTACGACCTACTTACTAAATCGGCGTCCTTACTCTTCCATTCGTAACAATGTTTCCTATACCCTTCTGTACCACAAGACGCCCGACTACTCTCACTTACGCTTCTTTGGGTATCTCTGCTACCCCAACCTAATAGCCACCACCCCTCATAAACTCGCACCACGCTCCACCGCCGACATCTTTCTTGGCTATCTCTCTTTCCATAAAGGATACTGTTGTCTTGATCTCTCTATGTGACGGATCATCATCTCCCACCATGTCGTTTTTGGCGAGTCCTGCTTCCCTTTCAGTTTACTTTACTATGGACCCTTGTCTGACGACCTCGACTTCTTTCTAACCAACACGGTACCATCCCGATATTCTCTACCCACCACACCTCCGCACTCTCCATTAGTCATTTCTGAGAATCCCCTGAATGACTACCCTACTCTTCTATCTCCATCGGCCTCCCATACTCCATCGGCTCATTAACCTTTATTGGCTCACCAACCCCTATCAGCCTCCCACCCTCCATCGGCTCAGGCTGGCCTCGTTCAGCCCTTTCTCTGAACCTACAGTTGCCGATCCCAAGCCGATGCCACCCTTCCCCCTTCCAACCCTGCCCCACCACCAACGCTACCATCGAACCGCACAGCCCCTGCTGCCTCCACCTCCTCTCATATGATCACCCAATCCCAAACTGGGTCCTTCTACCCTACCCAGCGCTACGGGTTCTCTGCAGTCCATTGTGTCATCTCACCCATCCTGGCCACTCACTGTTCTGCCTTGGCTGATCCTTAGTGGCGTGCGGCTATGGCCGATGAGTACAAGGCCCTCATGGACAACGAGACTTGGCGCCTTGTCTGTCGTTCTCCCGTGCCAACATTGTGACCGGCAAGTGGATCTTTAAACACAAGTTACACTCCGATGGCTCGCTTGCTTGTCATAAGGCACGCTGGGTAGTCCGTAGTTTCTCTCAATATCCCGGTGTTGACTACGATGAGATTTTCAGCCCTGTCGTCAAGCCCGCTACCATTCGGGTTGTGCTCACTCTCACTGCCTCGTGTTCCTGGCCGATCCATCAGCTCGACGTGAAGAATGTCTTTCTTCATGGCCATCTAACGGAAACGGTTTACTGCCAGTAGCCTCCAGGCTTCATCGACCCATCTCGTCCCAACGACGTCTGCCTCCTTCAGCGTTCTCTCTATGGCCTCAAACAGGCCCCTCGGGCTTGGTACCAGCGCTTTGCTGCCTATCTCCGACAACTTTGCTTTATGGCCTCCGTCTCCGATACATTCCTTTTCGTCCTTCACACCGAAGACACCACCGCCTACCTCTTTCTCTATGTCGACAACATCATTCTTACGGTGTTCTCGACAACCACCCTACAGCACATCATGGCCTGACTCTACTCGGAGTTTGCCATGACCGATCTAGGTCCTCTCCATCACTTCCTTAGCATCTCTGTTACGCGCTCTTCCCATGGGCTATTCCTTTGCCAGCGCCAATATGCCATAGATCTTCTTCAGTGTGCGGGCATGATCGAATGTCACCCTACCGCCACTTTGGTCGACACTCATGCCAAGCTCTCCGCTACCGACGGCTCTCCTTGCCGACCCCGTCTAGTATCAAGTCTTACTGGTGCTCTCCAGTACCTCACACTTACACGGTCTGATCTCACCTATGCCGTGCAGCAAGTGTGTCTTTTTATGCATGCTCCGCGTGAACCTCACCTCGTGCTGCTCAAGCTTATCCTTCGCTAAGTAAAGGGCACACTATCCATCAGCCTACATCTCAGTTCCAGCCTCATCGACTCTCTCACCGCGTATTCTAACGCAAACTGGGTGGGTTGCCTCGACTCCCGACGCTCCACCTCCGGCTACTGCGTTTTCCTTGGTGACACTCTAGTCTCTTAGTCCTCCAAATACCAGACTACAGTGTCTCGGTCCAGCGCCGAAGCCAAGTACCGTATCGTCGCCCATATCATCGCCGAGTGCTACTGGATTCACCAGCTTCTCCAGGAGCTCCGTACACCCATCGCTTCCGCGACCGTTGTCTACTACAACAACGTCAGTGCTGTCTACATGACCGCCAACCCGATTCATCATCAACGCACGAAGCATATTAAAGTTGACATTCACTTCGTACGTGACAAGATCGCTCTAGGACATGTTCGGATGCTTCATGTACCGTCGACGCACCAGTTTACCGACATTATGACCAAAGGTCTTCCCGCGTCTTTGTTTACTAGTTTTCGCTCTAGTTTCTGTATCCGTTCCCCTCCCGTTAGGACTGCGGGGGTGTTAGATCACTAGACTTATATATATATAGACCCGACTCCCTGTATAGAAAATAGGGTCTCAGTCTCATTGTATACTACATTTCTACAGTTATCCAGTGCTTTCACGCCATAAAAGAAATTGGGGCCTCCAATTCTTCTTTAGTGTTCATCCCCCATGGTCTTGGAGCCGTCAGAGATGTTGCGTCGCAGATAAGAGATGGTCTCCTCCAGGCCAATGCCCAACAGCGACAAAAGGATTGCTTCTGTTTGCAAGCATTATGAAGTTCTTCATCACTATCCTAGAAACATATCCTGTGAGATAAAATGCTAGAGAAATGGTTAAGTAATATATTTTAGGTTTACACGCACGCAATTTCGCTTAAGTTGTGGATCTTATACTTATTACCTACTCTAGATGAATAGAGATGGTTGTTTAGTAAGACTTTCATGAGTTGCAGCTCATTAGTTATATCTGTAAACCAATTATCAATTATCAGACGTACTGGTTGGCATCACTTGCAACAGATTGCAAAGCTTATAATTGGTGGTGTTCTGCTATGTAGTATGGTTATGTCGAAAATCCATCTGAATCAGATTGAGCTTAATGTGAGCTATAATGGCTTTGAGTTGTGCAAAGCCTCAAAGTCGGAGAGCTTGATATGATCAGGGCCTAGAGGCAATGTTCATAAATCATAATAATGATGTGCATATAGCTTGCTTTTGGTGGATCAATTAATGGCAGATTCCAGTATGGTGGGTAATTGGCATATTCTTTTTTTTTCTCGAAAGACCAGCTTGGGTGGCTGGCGTTCTATTGATTGTAGTACGAATAAATACAATAGCCAAGCGGCTGTACGAAAAAACAAAAGCGGTTTACATCCATGTCGGTAAACATGCTTGCCGTCATGTCAAGAGTTCGTCAGGGCGCTATTCTCGCTAGATCCTTGGCACCTCCCATGCTCCACAATTTTATATCATCAAGAATGTTGCATCAAGAATGTTGTGGCATATCTATCCAGTGCTTAGTTCTTTGCCTTGGAAGACCCTCTCCGGTTCCTTTTTTTTTCTTCCAAATCTCCCATGTATCCAATATAAGCACCAATTTCAGCCCTATGCTTGTAGGACGGTCTTGATTGGCTGTTCTGCTGGACCACCAATCAAGAAGGCTACCATGAGTCGGAGTGTCGCTGAGGGGCGGCTGATGCAGGTAATTGTTCAACTGTTGTGGCTGATGCTGCTTTTCCTAATACTCTGTCAGTGTGGTTTGGTTTTGTTCATATGAACTTTCTTGCAAATATAGCAAGAGGCACATGCCATCACACACCAATCAACAGTACTATTATACAGAAGAGCTATTCACCATGTAACTAACATCAGTTTATTCACCATGTACATACATACTGATGAATCTGCTGCAGGCAACACTGACACTCAATTCTGCAGAAAAAATGCTCATCTGCAATACATCACTGGTGCTATCTGCTATGCTTTGCCTTGTGAAAATGGCAGGCCTGGGAATGAAGGGAGCAGCAGGTCAAGGGCACAAGCTTCGCAGGGTTATGATTGAGCTTGAGCAGGTCGGGCATGGCAGTTGCGCCTCCTGCTTGACGACATAAAGACCAAACTGGTTCCAGGCCTCCATGTATTCCTTTCTCCATTCCTCTCGCAACTCCGCAGAATCGCGGTACCATTGCCTGATGATTCACAAATGATGAGTATGCTTTAGGTCAGAAGAAGCTACAGAGCAAATTGTTTTGAGGTAACAGAAGAAGAGGCCTTTGTTCAGCATTCACTTGTGTAGCAACTGATCATGCACTAATTAAACTCATGTGCAGCTATACTTTGGTCAGAAAATTCAGCAAGAAAAATAAGGGCCGTATACTTGACCACAAACTATAAAAACTTAAATTAGAATCAGGATCCATAGATGGATTCAAGGTTGGTGCTGCAAGACACATAAATCAATCGGATTTAGGGATCTCCGTAATTCACCAACTATAATCCATTATCAATTCAACTCTCCACTGCAGAAGAGAGCTACGATGAAGCCTGTAAAGGGTGCTTGCTGCTCCAGCCCAAAAAGCAGCTACCAGTTGAAAGCAAGATATCATAGCCATTGACTCGGAGAAATTAAGCGAAACGTATTCGATCACTGCATCAAGCGAGCCCTTGCCCTCCGGGAGCTCTCCCACGGCGAACGCCTTAGTCGGACGCATCGGAGGCATTCCGTCGAGCACTCCGCGTGCAAGAATCGAGCAAGAATGGGTGCGAGCTCTGATCACTGACCTGCACACGAGCGAGCAGCTGAGGAGGTCGACGCAGTCCAGCTGCGAGAATACTCGCGAGATCACGTCCGCCGGCGCGCGCAGCGCCGCCGCCACCGCCGTCGCCTCCTCGCCGCCGCCATCCATCCTCTCCTCCTCTCCCTTCTGCGGCCACGGCGACATCGCCTCCTCTCCTAGGAATCCCAGCCCACCTGGTGTGGGTTGAATTCCTCGAGTGGATTTAGACGTTCGCTGCCAACAAGGTCAAGAGAGATGACGCGGGATTTGTGGATAACACGAAATGAATTCGAGTGATTGCGAAATTGCGGAATAATTAAAAGGTGGTTTGGATGACAGGGAAAGGGATCGAAGAGATTGGATTGTTTTGCAACGCAGATCGACGCTGAGAAGCTGATAATGCCCATGGGATTGGATGCTTAGGTGACAAAACTTTGTGTTACATATCTGCCATGTCACGTTTCTGGGTAACAAATTATATCCCAAGGTTGTAAGACATTATTTGGCTAGAGATGTATCGGTAACAAACATGTAAAGTTACGCAGAAGAAAGTATGAGACGTCATAAGTTTATGGCCGCTGCTAGGGATCGACTCTTATGGACGCGACTAGGTAGCGGGAGAGCCAGGAAAGCTTTTCTCCGAGACAAACGTAACCGATTATAAAAAGACACACTTCTCCCTACACATATACTTATAAGCATCTTACCCGCTTAAAAAAACATAATTAACCATAAATAAATACGAATAACGATAGGTAATCAAATAATGCATAACTTTCTAATCTAACTTAGGCTAACATGTATTATTCACAATTCAAGTATGAAACTAGCCTAATCTAACCTAGCATTGGGGTCCTGTATAGCATGGCCTGTAGGAAAGCACGGCTCAACCCACGAGGCACAACCTATTTTTCAATATTTTCATATATTTTTCTTAATTTATCCTTATTTCTCTATATTTTTTTCATATTTTTCTTCATGTTCATATAATTTTCATTTTTTTCTCATTCTCTCTATCTGTTTACTTTTCCTATTTTATTTTTTTCTTCAACTATTGGCCAACCATACCTAACTGCTATCGACACATGGCTATTTTCATTGCTTAGGCTGACCTAGCACAGCACACTTCCATCTTAGGTCATGCTTGGGTTGACACCCCAGCATGGTGATCAGCATACGACACGTTTTTGTAGTGGGCCGATATGACACAGTCAATCCATAAGGCATGATCCAATTTTCAATGTTTTCTTATATCTTTCTCCATTTCCTCCATATTTCCTTATATTTCCCTATATTTTTCTCCACTTTTCTATAATTTTCTATATTCTTCCATTTTTCTATATTTTTTCACATCTTCCTTCCCCATTTATTTACTTTTCCTTTTTTTTCTTTAACAGTTGGGCCGGCCATACGGATGGACCACTCATGGGCTACTTTTGTACCTAGACCAGCTTGGTATGTCATGCCTCCATCTTGGAACGTGCTTGTCTCAAGCCATAGTATGTGGGCTAACACGGCACTAGTCATGCTTAACGGGCCATGCCTAATTGTGCTTAGGCTAGGTTGTGCTGTGACGTGCAGCCTATTTAGCTATCTATACAAACCCAAGCAAATCTAACTAAGTTAAGTATTTGCTATGAAAAATCTAATTTTAATTCCTAAGTAGCATAAAAAATCACTAACAAATGTTTGGCGTTCGCCTGGGCTTACATGGCATTGACTCTACCACTACGACTAGGGATTGGTGCCCAATCTAAGCCAAGACATCAAACGATGTTCATAACTTGGTAAAAATGTTTTTGTCACTATTCTTTTCACTTTATATTGTAAGGTATTTTAGTTTTGTCCTAAGTTAAAAGTTCTTTGAACAAGTTTGTAAAAAAATAATTAACAACTATAGTACCTATAAATACACTACCAAGACATATTTAGGGTGGATTTTAATAAAACTAATGTGATATTATAGAAGTTAGTGTATTTTTGAATAAACTTGAAAGTTAATTTAGAACAAAAATAAAACACCATACAATATAATATAGAACAATGCGATTAGGTCAAAAATGCTTCAAATAGATGAAACATAAAAATATTGACTGCAACACAAAAACCAATGTGTAACATCCAAAAAAATTGGTAACAACAACAACAAAACATTGTAACCCATATGTGCAACATCTAAGAAACCTTATTACAACATTAAGAAAACGTTGTGTCCAACATTCTTTATGGCACTTTTGGCGTCAGGGATGGCACTATGAATTCCGCTGCCTCCACGAGTCCAACAACATCTGACACATGCCTCTAGTACATCCTCACCTGCTCATCACTACTCTACCAACCTCACTTTCATTGTTGTTGTCACCTACTTCTTTACCTCCTTCCCTACTCTTACCATGGCAAGGGGCATGAAAACAAAGATGGCAATTGTGGGAAGCAGGAAGCCATAGAGACAATACAACACTATCGACCGCCACCCTCCCTAGGAGAGAAAGGGGGAGAGAGATGGAGAGGGAGTGAGAAAGGGAGAGAGGAGAGTAGGAAGAGACCTTCTCAAATTAAGTAACAATGGCTCCTTCTCGCCTTCCTCTATCTCTCATCCCACTACCTGAAGCCATCCCCTCGCCTCCATCTCTCTCCTATGAGACCCTTGGCCATATCTTTCACTTTAAGGTTGGAGAGCAGTTATCTAGTTCAAGGAGTGCCTAGGGAAGTGGTAGAGCCAAGAATTTTTTGCAGTGGGACCAAATATCATTTCTTATATTTTAGTGGGGTCATTTTTGTAAATTTTAATGGGTTTACATGTAAAGATGGATACTTGCAAGGATATTTGCAAAAAAATTGTGGGGTTAGATGACCCTCACAACCTTCTACATGGCTTCACCACTAGCCCAAGAAGACTAGTCATAAGAAGGAGAAGGCATTGTTAAGAGGAGGAAAAAGGTGCAAAAGAGAAGTATGGGAGGCACCCTAGGAAAAGTGGTGCTATCGTTGTTTTTGCAAACAAGCAAGAGAGGAATGTGGTATGACATCTTTTAATGAGATAGGGAAGCGATGACTTATCATGAACAGTGCGTGAGGTGGTGAGTGCCCTCACCGCACCACATTTAAGCCAACGTGCCACCTCAGCCCGCGCAATGCCCTCGTGAGGCTCCTTGTGCCTTGTAGAGGGCACGGTTGACCTGTTCAGGGTAAGGCCTAGACAAGGTTCACGAATACCCTATGAGAGAGGGTGTGCCCCCCATGCACTGCCCCCTCTTCCCGGGGATTTTTTTTGGCAATATGGCTGGAGAAGGCAGAGGTGGCAATAGGAGGGAAGAAGTGTAACGTCCCATTTCCCATGAGGTGCTAAACTAAATCAATAAAAAACCATTCCATAAAAATTTCGCTTTTTGATTGTTGAGTCTAAAGTTGTGCCAAAGATCTCAATTAGTTTCCCTTCCTTGTTTCTAAAATTCGACTTCTTAAAAATTCCTATTCTAGAATAAATTCTAAGTTCAAACCTTTGTATTCGAGTAACCCTCTGAAAACCAATAGGCAAATCCCATCTCAAAACCCTCCAAATCAACTCCTAGAAATTATTAAGTCAAATCCAAAGCCTTAGGCCATCTCTTCCTCCCTTTAGCCTAGTCCAATTCATCTTCTCCTCTCTCTTTCCTCTAGCTAACTAGGCCGCCTCCCTCTCTTCAGCCCAGTCCATCTGCCATTGCCCTTTGCTCTCTCTTGAGTGCACCAGACTAGCTCGCTGCTTGGCCTAGCCGAAGCCATTAGGCCACTAGCCCATAGCAGGAGCCTGTGCTAGTGCGTGCTACACATGTGTGTGAAGAGGCAAGCTTGCCTCATGCAGCGCCGCATCACTTATCTGAATCAGCACTAAATTCACCATTTTCACCCATTCCTATGCTCGTGCCCACATTGTGGCTGACTGGAAGATGCCGATGTCACTCCTCTGGTCGCCGCCCACCGTAGCGACCGTCCTATCACCGCTCATCACCAACCATGTGCCCCTCGCTTTTTTGTCCCCATGTCACTGTCATCTAGTCCTGCCACAAGCTGCCAAGGCAAATGTGCGCGCCTATCTATCCCGCGTGCTTCGCCGCTCGAAGTGGAAGGAGGCCAAGCCCCCTTCCCTCTCCTTTTCTCATTTTCCATCTTGGGGCCACACTGTCTCTATCCCTCCCATGGACTCTTGTGCCAGCTCGTCGTCCCCTCCTTGATCGAGCCTCGCAAGTGCCATCGTGATGCGCTCTACCCTAGCAAGCCCTCCCATCAAACTAACTTAGAGGACCTATAAAAGCCGCCCTCCTCCAGCATTCCTTCCTTTCTACTCCTTCACCATTCACCTTTACCTTCTTCCTTGATCACAATCGTTGTGATATCACATCCGCCTTGGTGCCCTTTGGCTGCTCCATCTATGCCATCCCTGCCACCACACTCCTGATGAGACGTTGAACCTAGAATGCTACCTCCTCAGAATAGAGGTGCCAGACCACCAGAATCCCTATCTCACTCCTAAACGCCAATGCCGCAGCCTATTCCTTCAATTCCTTGCACTCATATCCCATAGATGTCCCTAGCAAGTACTCGGACATGGTTAACTGTGAGTTTGCCCAGCGAGTGAAGCTTCCCATTGTTGTCCCGACTCCATGGTTGCCGCACATAGCCATGCACTGCCCTTGGTCTCTCTCTCACTATGCCTCTCCTTAGGATCCTAGCTAGCTCCCTTTGCCTATGCCCAAGCCGCTCGCCTCTTCTTCTTCTCCCTCATTGTTCTGCCTTTCACGCCACCACATTGTGCCACCGTGCGCCAAGGGCCGACAACCTTTGGTCCCCATGCTCTCTCTCATAGCATCACACTACCTAGTCGAACACCCAAGCAAAGTCGCATGAGCCCAAGCACTCTCTATGCACGCTACCACATCAACGATCTAGTGAAAATCGCCACCGCCATTAGCCTCTTCCATCGTCAGCGAGCCAATCTGTTTTATTCATTCCCTTTGCCTACTCCTCCTCTAGTCACCAGAATGATCTACTCCCTCTACCTCGCCATCGGTCGTTAGAATCGGTTATGTGCCTTCGACAGTTAATCTCTGCCTAAGTCAAACCTAGGTCCAACCGATATGGAAAACCACATGGCTACCACCTTGGCTCTTGCGAGCCATCCCTTGCCACCAAGGACCGGCCTTCGTGGGCCTAGGCCATGGCTCGCTTCCACATGGGCCCCCTAGGCTAGCATATGGACCAATATCTCCTCCTCTCTCCCACGGGCTTGCCTCCTCCTCCACTTGGCCAAAGCCTATTATGCTGGCCCAACAGATTAAGGTCCACCAGCCTTTCCTCCTCTCTCAATGGACCAACTCCACCATAGACCCGTGACACATCTCTCTCTCTCTCACTGACGACTAGGCCCAACTTATCAGTGACTCCAAAGAATATTTTTGAGAATATTCTTTTATGAAAAATCCAATAATTCCTTTTCTCTTGTCTAAAAAATTATTTAGATCTTTCAAAATTTATATCTTTTAATACATAACTCTATTTGACCCCGTTTCACTTTTAGTAATTTTCTAAAATTGAGGTCTATCTAATGACACTATTAGTAATCCTAAATAGAGTCTTTTTTAGGTATTTGTGTAGAGTTTTGATTGTTTGCTCATAGTACTAGTTGTTGGAATTTGTTTGGAAGTGGATTTCTTGAAGATTCGTGAAGATCTTGATCAAGGCAAGTCACCTTTTATCATATTGTGCCCATAATTTGAAACTAAGTATCTTGGTTGCAAAATTGTGTTATCTAGGCTACACTTGAAATGCTCGGTCGCAGTTTGCAAGATAACTGGCAGGCCCACATATCTTGCTGCATTTGATCCTTGATAATTGATATATCATGTTTCCTTGTAACTACCTTTATTATGCCTCGTTATCCTTGCACTCTTGTACACATACCGAAGGTTGCATACGAAACATAAAACTTGAGAAAACCTTTAGAAAAAATTGGTTTTACGAAAGCTTTGGACAACCCAACACCTGGGTTGGAGTCTTGTGAAAGACAAATGAGTTTTAAAAGAAAAACTCATGACACAAGGCCACTCCTGGGTGTATTGCCTATATAGTTACCCTTAAGAATTGATTCCTTGGAATTTCATCCAAGCATACAACTGTACAATCACATGGGTGAAATAGAACACCCATGGGATAGTAACTAGTCTACCTAAGAAAACTTGAATGCCAAAAGACAGTGGATTCACTAGGAGAGGGCAAGGAGGCATCCTAGGCTTTCTAGTACAACATGGTTTGGGACTTAACTTGTTATTTGTTTGGGACCTTTCTTGTTGGCATGAGGTGAACCTATGTTGACTTGAAAAATGCCTTGTCACGAATTTCTAATGCTAATGGGTATCTCATGTTAGTTTTGTGTTGTGTAGGTAAAGTATACCCCCATTATAGAGGTTAATCAACTATTTAAATAGACATGCCCATGGTCATAGGCGGATGCACGATAATTTCTAGTATCGTTTTATGTGTTTTTCCTTGCTTTGTGACAAGATGTGGTTTGGAAAAATGGGTGCTTGAGAAGAAATGGCTATCTAGGATAGTGAGACTCAAGGAGTTCAGAGATTTAGATCTGCTCTAGAAGCCACCTTAGAGTTGTGCAAATCTTGAAAAATCAATTTGAACACTTTTCGCTCCAACTGAGCTGAGACCGAATCTCGCTCTAGTTGTTAAGTAGATGATTTAAAGATTTAAAATCAAAGTGATTACAAAACAACCAACTTACCTTTGTAGCCTGCAATAACCACATAAATCCCCATAGCTTGCTGAGTACATAAGTACTTACCCTTGCTCTCTATATATAGCTCCTCCGTCAAGAAGGTGAAGTTGAAGGGATATGAAGATTAACGTTTCAGCCTGATTCCTAGCTGTTGCCTATAGTGTTGGAGTTAGTTCGTTGGTTCTGCTGCTACTGCTTTTGTGTTGCCAATTGCATTCTCGAATTTCCCTAAAACTGCAACCTAAGTTGAGTTAAGGTATAAGTTCTATTATTTTCTATTATTATTTAAGTTAAGGATTGCAATGATTTATAATTGTTTCCGTAGATACTTGGGGAGCGGTATCAATGTCACGTTTTTGTAAGAGACTATTTGCGCCATTCTCCTATGGCACGCCCTATCTGGTGTCTTTGTACGACGATGCTGGATTAGGGTGTGACAAGAAGCATCTATGAGGGGCATACCAAGAGTTTGTCATTGTCATTATGGTGAGATATGAAGGGGGATTTTATATTAGAATCTTGATTCTAGGGTGTTTAGTGTAAAAGTTTAGACCTATATGAAAGTTGAAGAAATATAAGGACTAAAATAGAAAGTGTTAAGGGCTGATATGAAAAATTAAAGATATTATGGAAAAAAACTAGATTTTAGACACTATCGAAGCATCTAAGCCTCTTTATTGCTTTTGGTAATTAATGATGAATATAATTTGTGTATTAATAATTGCATTTGAGTATTGTGATTAAGTTAGATCCTCGCTATGAATCAGCGAAGGAATTTGACCACCGATTAAAATTGATAAGCAAGATCGCGGCAAAATAAAGAAAACATTTATTACTCTTGTATACCGATCGAGATGTTAGACGATTGTGTTAGTTTTATTTTTTAGGTTTACTGTACTATCAAAAGGGGTGGTATCGAGTGCAAAAGAGATGATAAAAAATGCCACATTAGAAAATTGCCCAAGTTTCTTAAATTAGGAATGTACTCTAGGTTCAGCTGGTTGGACCAAGCTTAAGGGTCGGTTTGACTGAAAGTTTCCAGAAAGAATTCCAAGCTTTTTCTATTAGCTGGTTAGACCAAGCTTTAGGGCTGGTCTAACCGAAAGTTTCCATAAAGGTTTCTAAGCTGCTTTGTCAGCCGGTTGGATCGGGCCCTTCGATCCGGTCAGACCGTGATCTTCTATAAATGTTCTGAGCGCTGCTCCTTTAGCCAATCGGACCAAGACCAAACTTCGGTCAAACCAAAAATTTACAGAAAGGTTTTGGAGAGTCGGTCAGTCCAGGGCTTAGGTAAGTCAATCCGAGTGTAGGAGCGGTCAAAACAAAGTCTTGCCTTTGGCCGGATCAGGTCAGGCGCATTTAATGCGCACCAATATCTCTTTTTCTGTCCATTGGGAAGGAGTCCGGTTGGACCAGCCCTTAAACTACGGTCGAACCAGATATGTGCAGAATTGGAAATTTTGCCCACTAACGGTTAGTTTTTTTGTTGGTGGGGGGTATAAATACTCACCCACCAACCACAAGAGTTATATCTTGACCTTGCATTCATTCATATGAACCCTTGTCTCTCTTCTCACACCAATTGAGGGTTGTTTTGACTAAGTCAAGTGTATTGCATCATCGCTTAAAGGAAGTGATTTCTAGGAAAATTCTTTAAGAAAGTTGTGGAGAAGACCCAACGTGTTTATAAGTAGTTTAGAGTTCACCACCTTTAAAGTAAAGGAAGAACTATCCTAGTGATCGAAGCTTAGATAGAACTCTTCAAGACCGATTTTTATCTTGTTCATCCCTTTACGAAGAGATTTGGAGACTTGATAGTTTAAGTGGTGAAGTTGGGTTCGCCTTAACGGGGTATACGAAACCAACAAGTTCCAAATCTCGGGTTAAAATCTTTATCTCTTTGTCTTATTTACATATTGTTTTATCTTTAAACAATTTAATTTAGTAGAGATTTTTTGAGCCTTTATCATTCTAGACTTGTAAAACTTAATTTAGTTGTTTAGATAGTTTCTTTTTCACCAATACATAGCAATCTAGATTATATTGGTTATTAGAAAAATTTTAATATCACCTATTCATCCTCTTTAGTTAACATTTTGATCTGTGAATGTCCTTCGCGTTCAAACGAACTGGTGTATGTGTGAACACTATCCTAAAATTATCGATGAACAATAATGCATTACGCTAATAAAAGTCAAATATTGGGCCTGTTTGGAACAAATGTTTTCCAATGTTGCTCTAGTACGTTTTTCATGAGTTTGTTTAGTACAAGAAAAAAGGCAGTGACGCATTCCGTTGCAAAGGAGGCAGTTTCTCTATTTGTCATTGAGAACAAAACATCTAGGCTGAAGAAATGGAAAATTTCCAGGATTTGGCTGCGTTGTTTGGATCTTCTCACCGTACATGTGCAAGATTAATTAAATGTTAACTAAAAAACTTTAAAAAATAGATTAATATGATTTTAAGTAATTTTTATAGAATTTTTTTATAAAAATATACGAAGCGTGTGCATGAAAAAATAATAGGGTTGAAGTTTAAAAAAGGTATAAATGAAAGCATCTTTAAAATATATTTGGGCCATAAAAACCAGGTTCTCAACAGCCCGTTAGGGTGTTCCTGTTTAGTGGGCCAGGCTGGGCTTATCTAGGACCATGGGCTAGAAGTCCAAATATTTTGATGGGTCGATTTTTCCCTATTCTTTAATTTTAAATCTGGTTCAGTTTGGAAAATGTTGGGGATGGTATTCTTTATTCATATTTAGCATTGTATTTTAAATTTACCAACAACGTTGCATCTTCGGATTGTGCTAAGAAATGCAAGTTACTATGGATTTTTTTTTCAAAACCATTTAAACTAAATTAGTGTGTGTTGCTATGGAGGGAACTCTACAATAATATCTCCACATCCGAAGTTTAGTTGCCTAATATACCACAACTTATTAATCAAGAGGCAACTCTTTCGTGCTTCTTATCCCTAAATTGCCCTAGTCCTATTAGTTTTCCTTTTTAGTATTGGACCTCACATGCCATGTGTGCTATACTTTCGTTGTATTTCACTATGCTTATGTGCACCCTAGACCATTTATATGTGCTCATGATTGGCAACCTAAACACACATTAATCCACCTAGACAAGATTTTGTTCAGAATTAAGTTTACAAGATAAATATCAAAAGGAATATTGATTATACATCACACTCAATCATGTAAATCTTGTTGAATAGAGAATACATCACTTGTAGAATCCTTATATTCAACCACATGGTTTGGAAAAGAATAAACCCTTGTGATGCCCTTAAGTCTCAGCAGACTATCCCTAATCTGTCTTTTTTAGTCATATTTCTTTAGGTTTAACTTAAGTTTATAAAAAAATATAGTAATATTTTTAATACTAAACAATATATTATCAAAATAGTTAGATTTAATAAATCTAATTTGGTGTTACTAATTTTTTTTATAAATTCAGTTAAACTTATATAAATTTAACATAAAAAATTTAAAAATATATAACATAAAACGGAGAGTGTACACATCCCTAGTCTGTGTATTCAGCCACTTAAAATCAAGGACAAATGATAGGGACACAACAGAAGCTACACATAGATATGGCTGCACAGGCAGGTTACTTGACATACGGTCAGTTGTGAATTAAGAAAAGGTTTAAAGCTTAGATACTTTTGCAACAAAAATGCAAAGAAACAATATTTATTTGCAATGAGTGATTAAAAATGTTCAACAAGTTACAGTGATGTAATACGATGCATTTGTTTACACTTATACAATCACAAATTTAAGAATAATCTAAATCTGAGTGTTCTTATGGAATGCATTCATAAGATTTGGTTCTCATAAAATTCACTTGAGATTCCACTATTTTGAAAAACCTTATTAAAATTGTTGTAAAACTACAACGATGCAAAATGACTGTGGAAGACTAGCCCTTTTTTTACCTACTTCAGATTATTGCAGATTATTTGCACATTTTTAAAAATATGTTTTCTCAGAAAACAACTTATTCTAAACTATCTATTTTATTTTTCTTAATATTTATTTTATCCCTATAATATAAGTAGGTAATTCACATAAATAATCTAATCAATAATATATCTCAAGATCCATAAATAACAACATTTGAAAAGAGCATAGATAATATTAAAGATTGAACAGGAAAAAAAGATAAAAGTATCGAAGAACAACAGGACGAAGAAAAGAATAAACAGAATGGAATAATCTAGTGTTATCAGGGCCCACACGCAGCCTCTCGCACGCTGTGTTTTTCTCCGCCTTTATTCTCCTCTCCTCTCCTCCCCCACCTCCTCGTCCTATCTGCCGTCGCCGCCGTCCCAACCCGCACCCACCCTCGCAAGCGCGCCGCGGCGTCGCGTCGACGAGCACCGGGGAGGAGGAGAGGAGATGGTTGGCCCAGGCCTCTACCCCGAGATCGGCAAGAAGGCCAGGGGTAAAGCATCCGTTCCCCTTCCTCTCGTCGCCCTCGCCGGTTTCTCGAGGGGTTTCTTGTTTCTTCTTCGAGAGCTTGGTGGTTCTTGGAATTTTTTTTTTGTTGGGGTTGTTGATGAATTGCTGCGTTCGATGCAGATCTGCTGTACAGGGACTACCAGACCGACCACAAGTTCACCGTCACCACCTACACCACCAATGGCGTCGTAAGTGCTCGAGTTTTCCTTGTTGACTTGGGGGAATGCGGGTTTCTTGATTTATTTGCGTGATTTGGTGCCCTTGCACTGTTGTGTTAATGTGTGAGATGCGATCTTGTGATAGATTGCTCCGTAGTTAGTTGACTGTAGGAGGCAATGCGTACGCCGGGAGATTTGCCCGGTTTTGCATACTACTTATAGCCTGTTTGCTGATGTGTGGTAGTTTGTTTTTCTTCTTCGTTATGAGGATTAGCAATGGACATCTTGCTTGTGTGGGTTCTTTCACTTAATGATGGAGGATTTGTAAGCTTAAAGATTGACATAGAGATGATTAGGATGAATCATTATCGCGTGAAGTTTTTTTTTCATTGAAAATGATAGGTAGGGGGTTGTGTCGTAACAACAGCATGCTTGGCAACTGGTTGGTGGTGTTTTTTTTCCTTTTTTCTTTCAAGAGATGGAACCTGAGTGTGTTGGTTGGAGAACAATAGTTTAGTCTTGTTGAGTGAATAAGGGCAACCACTGCAGCGGGGAGGGCCCTTGTTTGATACATCATGCAAGTACACTTTGCCTTTTTTCTAAAGGCATGTTTGCGGTTAAAGAAAAACTAAAAGTTATGGGAGAAATCCCTTGATGCAACAGGCTGTAAGTGGAAGAATTGAATTGATCCTGTTAAGAGAAGCATGGATAAAAGGGAAATTTTGTGCCTAATCATTATTTTTAAACATAAAAACTGTCTTGTGTTGTTGGAATAATCTAAACTACCAGGGGCCTGTACTGATCAATTACATGCTGTTTATGATATCTGGTAAAGGTGGTGAGGGAGCACATATTTGAGCGTTATATTGGTGTTGCTTTTCATGTATAATTGTATCACAATTTTGTTACAATCATGCCTGTTGTGACAGCTATGCTGTTATTTGTTTGGGTATTGATTTGTTATTCCTTGATGCAGGCAATCACTGCTACCAGCACAAAGAAGGCTGATCTGATTTTTGGTGAGATCCAGTCACAGATAAAGAACAAGAACATCACTGTAGATGTGAAAGCAAACTCAGACTCAAATGTATGACTCTCTCTCTCATGCACGCGTGTGCACACAAATTAGCTTGCACACAGCTTGTTTAGATTTTGTGATTGCCTGGTATGTTGCAATGGTCTGAAATCCTTTTATATGAAATGATTTTATGTTCAGCGATTAGCTGTTATGCTGTGCTTTACTTTTTGGTATTGAGCGCTTCAATCTTTGGTCAGGTCGTTACTACTGTAACTGTCGATGAGCTAACACCAGGATTGAAGTCCATCTTGAGCTTTGCTGTTCCTGATCAAAGATCTGGAAAGGTAACTTTCTTATGCTCCTTATAACTGCTTATTTTAAATGAAACCTTCTTGCTTGGTTGTCTTCACACTCCCTTTCTCATGCTCCACATAACTGCTTATTTTAAATGAAACCTTTCTGGTTGCAGTTTGAGCTTCAGTACTTGCATGATTATGCTGGTGTTAGTGCAAGCATTGGTTTGACTGCCAATCCTGTAGTCAATCTCTCCAGTGTTTTTGGAACCAAGGCTCTTGCTGTTGGTGCTGATGTCTCACTTGATACTGCCACGGGGAACTTGACCAAATACAATGCTGGATTGAGCTTCACTAATGATGATCTTATCGCATCATTGAACCTGTAAACTTTCTGGCTATAGTTATCATATCAGAACTGTTGCCTTCATCTTCTAACCTCACAACTCATTAAGTTATTGTGAAATTGACATCTGTAGATCCTAATCACCATTCCTTTTGTCACACTAGAAGCAATGCGTCTGTTCTTGTCATCTGTTATTTGTAGCCCAAATAGAGTTTTAACTAACTATACTATATATCTTGACCTGGTCGCATGACCTACCTCTTTAAATAATGGTAGGAAACATAAGATAAAACCAGAAGAAAATGAAGTAAACTTATCAGTGTTAATATCTTGTAGTTGACATGGTTTTTGCTAGTCAACTGCAAAGAGCAAGGTAATGTTTTAGACCATGTTTATGATCACCATTCGAAAGCTGCTTTTATTGCACTTGACTTTATGCTATGAAGATGCTTTGAACTAGACACCAATTGTGAACATTAAAAGCTGACGTTTGGTGTTACATTCTTTTATTGAAACCACACAAATATCCTAGAATCTAGAAATAAGTATCTTGACTTGCATCTCATGTTGGTTAAACATCAATCTCCATTAGCTTGATCTAATTAGATAGATATAACCAACTACTTGATCGCATTGTCTACCAAAAATCCAAAATACATAAGTGATTTAAAACTTTCTTGCAGGAACAACAAGGGAGACAGCCTAACTGCATCTTATTTCCACATTGTGAACCATTCGACCACTGCTGTTGGAGCTGAGCTGACCCACAGCTTCTCAAGCAACGAGAACACCCTCACCTTTGGTACTCAGCACACTCTGGACCCACTTACTGTTGTGAAGGCCCGCTTCAACAATTCTGGCAAGGCCAGCGCACTGCTCCAGCACGAGTGGAGACCAAAGTCGCTGTGGACCATCTCCGCAGAAGTTGACACCAAGGCCATTGAGAAGAGCTCAAAGGTCGGCATAGCGGTGGCCCTCAAGCCATGATTTTTCTCAGGATGTACTTCCATTTCAAAGCTGAAATTGAGATGACTTGAAAAACATCTTTCCTTGCGTCCTCTTGGTTGTTGCAGTCTATAGTTTCCAAGAACTGCCATGTTTCATTTGAGGAATTTTTTCTGTTATCGGTGTAGCACTTGTTCAATGAGCAACCTTTGCACTCCAATAATTCAAGCTCGGCAAAATTCTGAACTTTGCTTCTAGGCGACAGGTTTATTTTACTCCATTTTCACCCTATGCATTTTCACCCTATGTCATTGTCCACACTGCTTGCTGATATGGTGGTTCAAACAAACTGATTGCTAGTGTCAAAAGCGTGCAATGGTGGTAAGATTGCAGAATGTCTGTTTATGCTTATACAGGTATTTTCTTGATTGGTTGTCAATGCTGATAACCCTAGGACTGTTGACATGGCGTGTCTAATGGACAAAAAATAGTCACATGCTGTAGGGGTGAGTACTACACTCAACTGCCGCTCTAGAAAATAATTGTGGCTCAATGCACGTAGAAGTCACATGTAAGTTGTTTACAAAATCTTTTGGAGAAAAAACATTAGTTGCATATTTGTGTATGCAAGTGATTGATTGATATCATGTGTCTACAAACTTCAGATATATAGAAGTCGACGTAGCAGATTAACAACATTATTCTCAAAACACTAGTTCCTTCTTTTAAACGAGCAAATAAATGTAGGAGTATGGAGGAGAGAAATCAAAAATGAAAAAAAAATTACGAATGGTATCATTATGTTTTTAATTCTTCTCTTTTCGTGAATTGAGAGTGACCATTGCGACACCAAGAGGTACCCAAAATTTAATACCCTGAATCTCCTTTTGGATTCTGTAATTAGGATTTTTAAATACATAAAAATATTCTTCTCTCTAAGAGAGATCCTAAATTCGAGTCCCTAAAATAAAAAAAAAGGCCAACCTGTAAAACTACCAGCACAAACCTTTGCTTCCCCCTCTTCTGCACGATCGCTCGCCCGTCACCTCCACACGATTGCACGCGGCCCTGCCCTCCTCAGCTCCTCTCACGTCGGGCGGCAGATCGCTCCGGCCGCCCTTGCAGCAGCAAGTAGCATCAACAGCAGATCAAGTGCAGCAGCAGCATTTCAGATCAGAAGCAGCCGCATCCATCAGCAGCAGCAGCATCAGGCAACATTCAGCAACAAATTAGATTAGCTTGCAGCACTGAAGTTCAAAGGAGATCACAAGAAGAAATCGCAGATATATTGCTGTGCAACCTTGCAGTATAGCACTTAATCATCCAGCAAGCCCATAGACAAATAATGACATGTAGCATACACATAAGAAATAAAGTAATTCGAAGGAGTAGTGATAAAATAACAAATTAAAAAATAACGGTAAAATTGCAATAAGTTTCTACTAGCACTATGAAAATTTGATAGATGGTGTTGCAGAAAAGTTGGACGGCCCCACGATCCATACTTCCTGTCCCTGGAATATAATTCAGCACATTACTACTATATTTAGCATTTAATCCATACTTTTGATCTGAAAACTAGAAGTTACTGAAACTGAAATCTATGTTACCAAGTATAAATTCAGAGCTAACATGAAGTCACTATAAAGTAGACATGAAACTATGCTGTAAATTCAGAGCAAGATCTAGATAAATTCAGAACAATGTCGCTGGGTTCCTGAAACTGAAACATGATCTAGCAGTCCATGCACTATAAATTCATGTTTTCTGGCCAGAATCAAACTGAATTCAGTACAGTTTTAAATCTTAATTGGCCAGCAACAAATCAAAAACCAATATTAATGACACCATGAATTCAAGATCAAGCCAAGTTTCTAGACCTCAACCAAATACCACACTGACACAAACTACGAAGCCGAGTCGCCGTCGTTGATGGAAGCCGATGCCTGTCCGTCTCCAAGGGTCACAGGCTGGTCGCCTCGGCAACGGGTTTGCTTGGGGGAGCGGCGAATGGATTCCGGCCGCCAGCGCCGGAGATGGGACCGGCGGCGGGGCACCTCGAGGTGGCGGCGGCGGGCGGGGTCGCGAAGAGGAGCCTGGCGGGAACATTGATCGGGATCGCTGCCTCTTTACGGTTCTTGTTGTAGACGAATTTTCACCCCAAAAACAAATCACACTTTTGGGATTGGGTCTCGTTTCGGGGCCATGACTATCGTAATTCGTTTTGGAACTACTCAACCAGCAAGCAATCTATCAATCATGCAGATGCAGATCATATAAACAGGCACCATACAAAGCGTGCCATCATGCAGGTCATACGAACATGCACTGTAGAAGCGTAGTGATTGATTTTGTACTTAGTGCAGTGATAGAATCAAGTACTACATAGGTGTGGTGGATTTTATGATTTTATTTAGCGTTCAAATTATGCTGTCTACAATCACATGAACGTGAGTGTGTTTTAAATAGAAATTTAGTGGGACTCACGAATTTCATGTTAGTATTGCTGATAAGAGAAAAGTTTGAAGGATAGAAATCAAAAGATCAATAAAAAGGATTTACGAATGACATCATTGCATTCTCAATTCTTCTCTTAATTCGTTTTGAGAGTGACCATTACGAATATATGATTCCCCACGTATTGTTGCGGGATAGGGCAATATTAATTGTTAGATATAATGCATTCCAAAGCAAGAAATGGCAAAGGATAAACAAATGACCTTTTGGGATATATAATTTTGTGAATAGCACTACCCAAATTCTAATAAAATAATAGGTACATATTTCAGCATAAGTCTCAAAAGATGCGGCATTATTTCAGTTGGCAAGCTAACGAACTGCGTTCAGTTCATTTAAATATTAACACATGGTGGTTTAGTGGCCTACAATTTAGAAGGCTGCAATTTTCTTCAGTAAGGGACGATGTGTGTTGCTTACAGTTTCGGAGTTCAATGTCCAAATGTTACATCTGGGATGAGGGTTTCAAATTCTTTCTGTAGCTTTACATGTAACCACATATCCCATAAATGTTATTTAGAAATTCATAAAAAGAATAATCTAGACATAAATACTTAAAGCCTTCATTAATACATATGATGTTGAGATGTGCAAAACAGCAACTAATGGTTATGGCGCGAGATTACTTAATAAGAATTGCAAATATTTTTGCGTCAGGATTTAGGAAACAACTACCAATGCAACGTTTTGATAATCTGCTCCAATTTTCCTGTTTAGTGAACCAAACCAATAATATACTGCCAACTTAATACATACTTGACTGAAGACAGCATAATGGTAAGCGACGATAGCAAAAACAAACTAAAAGAAACTGGAGGCTGAGAAAGCTGGCAACATCAGAGGCAACCAAAATCCCTTAAACCTATCATGCTCACACCATTAAAATGGATTAAAAAAACACCATATGGACGACGTGGGATATAAGTGCGCAGTTCTATTACCTGAGCAGATAATTTTGATCTTACATTAGTTGTTGAAGCTTGAAACATAGAGATCGCGATCGCTCATTTGCAGCCTAGTTTCATGGCATTCCAACCGAAGCAAACCCAACAGAGAGTATCGTAGGAATATAATCGAGATACCTGTCACCCAATGGACCATATATACAGGATTAGAGAATAGGAATTGAGGCTGGTGGTTTGGATACATGAAATAAATATATATCTTCGGTGAGGCCTTAATTGGGGTAGAGGTTTCATACACCTGGTGCAAAATTAATTGCTGCAAGCAAGCATACCTAAAAGATAAAACTGATGGAGTGAAGTATGGGATAGTCAAGGATCAAGAAACGCCGCGCGCGCGACGCCCCCAAAAGAAGCTCAGCCGTCTGATGTGAGTTATTAACGTACGAAATTATTTGGTAATAAAATCTACGTATGCGGCTTACAATTTAAAAAACAATATCCCAGATTACTTGTTTTATCAGATAGACCACTGGTCTGGGTTGTATATATATATACCCAACCCCTTATATACACTTTGGGGTCTTAGTCACTATACATATTCTACATAGTATCAGAACGAGTCTAGATATCCTGGCGCGCTAACTGACTCTTTTCTCCTCGTCCTCAACGTCTTCTTCCCGTCATCGACCCTCTTTCCGGTACTCTCCTCGCTCTCTCGCCCCGTTTTCCTCTTCTGAAGTCGCCTTCTCTTCTCCTTTCCACCTCCGTGCGACCAGGCGACGGTCTCGATCCGCCTCCTCGTCTCGCCTCGAACCCGTCTCCGCTCTTCTTCTTGCTTCGTGCATCTCTCCTTCTTTGACGCCGACGCACCTCCATGCTCATCGTCTCCATCGGCTGAACTCGTCCGCCCTCCTATCGGCTGGACCTGTCCAGCCCTCCATCGGCTAGAACCCTCCCTCGGTTCTCGTCTTTTTTGATACGCTCAACGGCTCTCGGACGTGAACCTTCTGCCCTCACGTCCGAGCCAGTCAAACGTGTCCACGGACATGAATCCCTGCCTCCCGGACACGAACATATTCTCTTCGCGTCTGGCCACTCCTCGCCTTTTTCACGTCCGTCCCATTCCTTGGCCTCCACGAGTCCACGGACATAAATCTTCTCTTCATGGACGTGAATCTTCGTACGTCCGTGACCCAACTGCTCTCTAATCCACCTACTCTATCACCACCTTTTTTCTCACCTACTCCGCTGCCTACTCTTCATCGGCCAACCACTCCTCATCGGCTAGCCGGCCCACTTCTCATCGGCTTCTCCCTCTCATCGGCTCTTTGCTCCCATTCTCTCGTCATGGCCACCGAGTCCGCTCTTAGCTCTGGCACTCTCCCAGTCGCCGAGTCTGCTCCGGCCCTCAGTGCCTCAGACCACACCCCGGGCACCACCTCGCCGATCTTCTCTCCTCCTTACGCTGTGTGAACGTGAAATCTCACGTTCCTATCTCCCTTGACATCAACATCAATTATTCCAAGTGGGTTTCTTTTTCAAATCCCTCTGTGGAAAATTCGGCCTCCAGTCCCATATTGATGGCTCCGCTCCACCTCGCCCCGATGATCCTCAGTGGAACATCGCCCAGTGCTGCGTTCGCAACGATGAGAAGACAGTGGCCCACACCACTCTTCTTGCCGCAGCAGATAATGGCTGCCAAGTTTCTTGCGCTGCCCCTTCCTCCCGCGGTTTTGGTGGCCATGGCTCCGACCACAGCACCACAGCCCGCACCAGGAAAGGCAAGAGCAAAGGCAAAAGCAGGACCTGGCAGGGTCCGACGCCCTCACGACCTACCTCGGTCCCTGCCCACCCTGCCAGTCCCATGGGTCCGTGGCTCTGCTACAACCCCTGGGCGCCCCAGCCCCAGCCACGCAGCCCCATCGGCTGGCAACCCGGGGTACTCGGCACCCATCCCTAGGCTCACCTGGCATTGGCTCCAGTTCTGCCGCCTCAGCCGATGCTACTGACCCCACCCACCCAGTTGGTTCTCTCCTGGAACCAGGCTGGCCTCGTCGCTGCCCTTAACCAGATGACGCTCCAACCACAGCACCCTTGGGTGCTGGACTCTGGGGCGTCTTCACACATGGCGTCATCGGTCGGTATACTTCACTCCTGTCACCTCTCTTCCTTCCCTTTTGTCACCATCGGCAATGGTCACTCTCTTCCTGTCCAATGCCGAGGTGACTCCTCTCTGTCTACATCCAGCACTAACCTTTTCTTACGCAATGTTCTATCGTCCTTTCCCTTATTTACAATCTTATATCTGTTCGCCAATTCACAAGAGACAACAACTGCTCCATTGAATTTGACGTGTCTGGTTTCTCTGTGAAGGATATCCCAACGCGGCGATAGATCCTTCGCTGCAATAGTGACAGAGATCTCTACACCATTCCCACTGCGCCGTCCACTCCACAGGCCAGCGTCGCCCTCTCCACCAACCTTTGGCACCTTCGCCTCGGCCACCCCGGCCCCAATGCTGTCTCCACCCTCCGCCGCAATGCCTCTATCCGATGTACTCATAGCAGCTCTATAGTTTGCCACTCATGTCAACTTGGCAAACATGTGCGTCTGCCCTTTTCTAGTTCTCTCTCCTGTACCTTGCGTCCATTTGAACTTATATGGACGTCTCCAGTTAAAAGTGTCTCCGGTAATCAGTATTATCTCGCTATACCTGACGATTACACACACTATTGCTGGATCTTCCCGCTCATCCACAAATCTGAGGTCGCCTCTCATCTCACTCATTTCGTCACGTAAGTATCCACTCAGTTCAACCTCTCCATCAAGGCTTTATAAGCCGATAACGGTACGGAATTCGTCAACCATTCCATTACAAACCTTCTCACCTCACAGGGCATCCATCTCCGGCTCTCTTGCCCCTACACCTCTCCTCAGAACGGCAAAACCAGGCGCCTCCTTCGTACCCTCAATAACATCAGTCGCACCATACTACTTCACGCCCACTTACACATCACTTATTGGGCCGAAGCTCTGGCTACTGCGACGTACCTTCTCAATCGGCGCCCATGCTCCTCCATTCAAAACAACGTTCCCTACGCCCTTCTCTACCGCACGGCGCCCGACAATTTCCACCTTCGCGTTTTCGGGTGCCTCTGCTACCCAAATCTCACCGCCACAGCTTCCCACAAACTCGCTTCCCGCTCCACTGCCTGTATTCTCCTCGGCTATCCCACCTCTCACAAGGGATACCGATGTCTCGATCTTTCAACCCGACGGATCATCGTCTCTCGTCACGTCATTTTTGACGAGACATGTTTTCCCTTCGGTCTACTTCATCCGAGATCCTCACCAACACCGTGCCGACCAAGTCTCCTCTACTGTCCTCTCCATCGGCCCCCTCATCGACCGCTGCTGAGGATTTACCTTTCACATATCCCATCACTACTCGATCTGATGTTCCCACCATCGGACCCCTATCAGACCCACCTCCATCGGCCGATACCGATCCTATTTATCCTTTAGCCGATACCGTTCCCTCTCCATCGGACACCACACTTTCATCGGCTCCTCTGTTTCTATCAGCTCCCCCACCCTATCGGCTGATCCATCTCTATCGGACCGATCGGAATACTCGGCCCACCCGACCTCATCAGCTCAAGCCGATCTAATTCCTCCTTTTCCTGTCGTCTACAGTCGCCGACTCGGAGCTGACGACGCCCCCACCCGACCAGTTCTTCCCATTACTCTCGTACCCCCATCGGCTCCAGTTTCCTCCACCTCTCACATGTCACCCGCTCCCAGACCGGGTCTCTCCGCCCCACTCAGCGCTACGGTCTCTCTACCGTTCACAGCTCTATCTCGCCCATCCCGGTGACTTCTCGCTCAGCCCTGGCCGACCCTCAGTGGCGCGCGGCCATGGCCGACGAGTACAGGGCCCTAATGGACAATGAGACCTGGTGCCTCGTTCCCCGACCTCTCGGCGCCAACATTATGACCGGTAAGTGGATTTTCAAACACAAATTCCACGCCGATGGCTCCCTTGGGTGTCACAAGGCTCGCTGGGTAGTCCGGGGTTTCTCCCAACGACCCGGTGTCGACTACGACGAGACCTTCAGTCCCGTTGTTAAACTCGCCACCATCCGAGTCGTCCTCACCTTGGCTGCCTCTCGCTCCTGACCGATCAATCACCTAGACGTGAAGAATGCCTTTCTTCACGACCACCTGACGGAAACAGTCTACTGCTAGTAGCCCCCAGGCTTCATCGACCCTTCTCGTCCCGACGACGTCTGTCTCCTTCAACGCTCTCTCTACGGCCTCAAACAAGCCCCTTGTGTCTGGTACCAGCGCTTTGCTGCCTATCTTAGGCACATCAGCTTTGTGGCCTCTGCGTCCGATAGTTCCCTGTTCACTTTCCATACCGGCTTCGCCACTGCCTATCTACTTCTCTATGTCGATGACATTGTCCTTATAGCGTCTTCGACATCTCTCCTCGACCAGATCATGGCCCGACTCCACTCTAAGTTTACCATGACCGATCTTGGTCCTCTCCACCATTTCCTTGGCATCTCCGTAACCCGTTCCACCCACGGGCTCTTTCTTTCCCAACGCCAATACGCCATCGACCTCCTCCAGCGTGCGGGCATGGCCGATTGTCACCCCACGGCCACCCCGGTCGACACTCGAGCAAAACTCTCCGCTACCGATGGCCCCCTCGTTGCCGATCCCTCTCACTATCGGAGTCTTGCCGGGGCTCTCCAATACCTCACACTCACCCGACTTGACCTCACGTACGCTGTTCAGCAAGTGTGCCTCTTCATGTACGCTCTGCGCAAACCTCACCTCGTGGTGCTCAAGCGCATCCTACGCTACGTGAAGGGCACCCTCTCCAGCGGGCTGCATCTCAGCTCTAGCCCCATCGACTCTCTCACCGCGTACTTCGACACGAACTAGGCAGGCTGCCCCGACTCTCGTCGCTCTACGTCCGGCCACTGCGTTTACCTTGGTGACACTCTCGTCTCCTGGTCCTGAAAATACCAGACTACAGTGTCCCGGTCCAACGCCGAAGCCGAGTACCGCGCCGTCGCCGAGTGCTGCTGGCTTCGCCAGCTTCTCCAGGAGCTCCGTACACCTCTCTCCACCGTGACCGTCGTCTACTGCGACAATGTCAGTGCCGTCTACATAACCGCTAACCCGATCCATCACCGACGCACCAAGCACATCGAGATCGATATCCATTTTATCCGTAACAAGGTCGCATTATGATACGTTCGGGTGCTCCATGTACCATCGGCATATCAGTTTGCCGATATAATGATCAAAGACTGCGCATGCCTTTGTTCACCAGTTTTCGGTCTCTCTGTATCCATTCCCCTCCCGCTGCGACTGCACGGTATTACTGATATGGGTTATATATATATATAGACTTGATACTCTTTATACGTTACGTTTTGGGTTGTTAGTCACTGTATGTCTCTGTCCCATCGGTGCCGTCCTTGTGTTGGCGCGCGCGCCGCACGGGTATGGGTGATCGGTGGCTTGCGTCGCCTGGTCGGGTGCTCCGCGCCACGCCGACGCCGTCGAGTGCTAGTGTACACATCGCTGCGGAGGAGGAGCGGTTGACACTGGAACGTCCCGATGGCAATCCGATGGCTGAGGTAATTCTGGCGACGTGGCTCACTTGGAGGACGGCTTTATAGCCATAATTACACTTAGTGGGTTCCACGCAGGACGAGGGGATGACTCTCGTAATTCGTTTTGGAGCGATTCAGCCAGCAATCAATCATTCAGGTCATACAAAATTGGCACTTGTGGAAGTGTGCGCCCATGCATGTCACATTAGAATTATGGTGAGAGTCGTGCTACATTTTGCCGTCATAGAGTTATGGATGCGTGATTTTATTAAGTGTTTAAATTCCATTATCCAATTACACAAGTGAGGGTGTTTTAAATAAAAAATAGTTGGACATTCTTAATGGAGAGTTTTTTTTTAAAGAATGTCATGTTATAATTTTTTTAAGAATGCCATATTATCTAAAAATATTTGGATTACTGAATAAAACAAGACATCTAATACACAATTTAATTTCGTAGTTTCATATATTAGTTATAGCATTTTAATAGCTATGTATGTGATTGGTTGGATGTATGAGAAATAAAACTATTATAAAGCTACCATTGGGATTGGTCTAAAACTGTCATTGAAATTGTTTTCATATCAGGCCTTCCGTTCCGAGCGTAGGTTAGAAGAGACATGTTTGGATATGTGTCTTAACAGTAAATTTAATAGAAAAAATAATTGCCACAGCTAATTTTATGTACTAAACTATTCATCAAATAAAAAGGAAGAATACGGAGCACAACTTTATATAGAGTACTCTAGTATACCAGTCCCAATAATATGAAGTATTTTTTATTCTATTTCTTTTGGCTCCTTCCTGTTACTTTCTCTCCTTTTATCTTAGTCACAGTTTGGAGGAAGAGGTTGGATGGAATTTTTCACGACACGTAATTAACGCATAATTAATTAAGCATTAGCTATTATTTATTTATTTTTTTTAAAAAAACTACTATATAGTTTTTTTTAAAAAAATATAGTTTGAAAAATATATTCACGAAAAACGGAGAAACATTTCACCCTACAACCAGATTCGAACGCCGCTAGGCGGCATCTCAGGACTACCACTTATATAGAACCTTATTGAGCTTCTCGTGTAGCCATATCCCATATATACCGGTGTACGTGGATGATTAGCTGCTCTACTACGGCCATTTTATTTTCGCGGCGCACACTGACCAGTGGGAATCTGCCACGTGTGCAACCAGGCGCGTGAAAATTACGGTTGTGCCACTTATCCCCATCAGAGATAGAGAGAATCTCCACTTATCTCTTCGCGTTTCCCTCGCGACGCGACGCGACGCCTCCTCGCGTGGGGCACGCCACCTTCTGCGCCTCACACCGCTTGCTCTCGCGCGCCCACGGCCACACCGAGGCGAGCCCGCAACCAAGCCAATGGCGCCACCGCTGCCGCGGCCGCTGTCGTCGTCGTCCTCGTCGTCGCTGTACTCCTCCGGCCGCCGCCTCATCCCGTCCTCCCCGGCGTCGGCGACACTCGTACGTGCGCGCGCGCTCCCGGTCTCTTTCCTTTTGCTTCATTCGCTTGGGGTCATGCGTGGCGAAGCTGATCGGTGGTACATTTCTTGGTTTTGTTGTTGCGCCGGCGTACGTAGGTGGGGAGATGGGTGCGGCCGCCGTCGTGCTCGCTGTCCATGAACGGTTGCGCGGCGGGGGCAGGGGCGGGCGACCGCGGCGCGGTGGCGGTGCGGGAGACGCGCGAGCTGCCGGCAGCGGTGGCGCCGCGGGACGCCGTGGGGCAGCTCATGGCGGCCGTCGCGGCGCTGGAGGCCGACCCGCCGGCATCCCCCTCCGGCATCATCCGCATCGAGGTGCCGGTCCGGCAGCGAGGGGACGCCGTGGAGTGGCTGCACGCGCAGGGCTCTCTGCCGCGCTGCTTCTTCTCTGCCCGAGCTTCCTTGCCCGAGTGGTCGGCCATCGGCGGCGGCAATGGCAACGGAGCCGGCGGCATTGGGGAGCAACGGCAGCGGCCGGTGAGCGTCGCCGGCGTGGGGTCCGCCGTCTTCTTCCGCGGGACCGAGCCGTTCTCCCTCAGCGACTGGCGCGCCATCAAGAGGTAATTTTTTTTTGTTATTATAGCAACCAAGCATGAGTAGTAGAAAATTTAAACAGTAAATTAACTACTAAATTGTGATAATGATCAGTTGGATTAATAAAATAGCTCCTATAATTTCTTCCTAAAAAAGAAATAAAGAAGGGGAAAATGTTCACTTGGAATTACATTGGATTGGACTATTGGACCTGCTTGAGTACTCATTCCTTCTTTTGACGTACAAAGCTTTGTTTTTTAGAGAAAAAAAACTGTACTGTGTCTTAACTTTTCACGTGATCTTGTAGTATCTTTGAATGATCTTAGTTATTGCTTCATGATAGTTTTTATTTATTTTGACAAATGTCAGTTGGATTAATAAGAAATTATTGTAATTTCTTCCTAAAAGAGAAACTAAAGGCTTCTGTTTTGAGCCCAACTACAAAGTTAGTTGTGATAAAGACAAGGAGGTCATTCATATTGTAAGCCGGAATTTGGAGACAACAGCTATGCAATTATTTCCTAGTTTTGGATAGAGATTTAGCAATAGAATTTGTTGATGAATAAGTTGTCTCTTTTGTTGTTGTCTTATCATCATATTTTGTTTGGCTGCTCGTTTTACTTTTGGTTTATTCAAAACTTTGTAATAAGTGGATATAGCTTCTATTGAAGTAAAGGCTGGATTATATCCATTATCTAAAAAAGAAGAAACTAAAGGGAAAAAATGCTCACTTGGAAGGGCATTGTATTGGTTCTTGGGTGCTCCTTCCTCATCATGATGAACAAAACTTTTGCATGTTTTCAAGAGAAAAGAACTCAATTATCTCATATTGTGTCAGTGAACTATTTACATGATCTTGTATCATCTTCGAATTTCTTTATTATTGCTTCATGATTGTTTTTATTTATTTCAATGAGTTTCATGCTGATGTTGGCCCAATAACCTAATTTTTGTCCATAAAGATTTCTTCCAAGGGACTGCCCACTGATTCGTGCTTATGGCGCTATCCGCTTCGATGCGACGAGCGACCATTCGGTTGAATGGGAGGAATTTGGATCATTCTACTTCGTTGTTCCTCAAGTAAGGTTCTAGCACAATTGCTAGGATCACCCCAATTATGGATTGGAGTAAACGGAATGTGATACTGACTCCTTTGAAGTGTGTTGATCCATGGTGTAGGTTGAGTTCAATGAGCTTGAAGAGAGCTCAGTTCTCGCAACAACAATTGTATGGGATGATTCACTTTCTTGGACATGGCAAAATGCTGTGACGGAGATCCAATCAACTTTGCAGAAGGCATGCCTTTATCTTTCTTCTAATTTTCAGTCATGTGGAAGATAGTAACTTGGCTTTGCTTTGAGCAGATATCATCCAGTCCAATTAAGGTGAATAATTCCACGCTGCAAACAACCATAGTAAATCTTAATCATGTCCCTACAAGGGCATCTTGGGATCTGGCCGTTACTAAAGCCCTTCAGATGATCAAAGGGAAGCAAAGGGAATTAATTAAGGTAAATTCATTTATTTCACTATTTGCCAAAGAAAAATATAGAGAAGATTTGTTTTCGTCATTATTTTGATATGAGCTTGCCCTGTTTCTTTTACTAACCGATGCTCTCTGCAGGTTGTACTGGCAAGGTGTAGCAGATATATTACTGATACTTGCATTGACCCTGTTGAACTGTTGGCGTGTTTAAAGGTAAATTGCATCTCTTGCATTGCTGTTAAACCATTCAGATCTTTCTGAAACTGTGAATATCCAGGTTGAGGGCCAAAATGCTTATCAGTTCTGCATACAGCCACCTGATGCTCCTGCATTTGTTGGAAATAGTGTATGTCAATTCTATTCTGAAAATGATATGCTTATTTCCTCCTCCATTCCATTTTCTGTGTGATCTCTTGTATTAATTGTATGCCAATCATTGATTAGAAAATTTCCTACTATATTTAAGTGAACTTGCATGGTTTTTCTTATTTTTGCTATCTCATGTTAAATAACTGTGGTTCTAACTAATGTTCATTTTATGCAAATATTCTGAATAGCCAGAGCAATTATTTCACCGGAAATACTTAGACATTTCCAGTGAGGCTTTAGCTGGTACACGAGCAAGGGGAAAAACAAGGGCCGATGACTTTCAAATTGGTCAGGATTTGCTGCTAAGGTACCTTTACCTTCAATTCATAACTATATAATGAACTTATCTCTGAATACTTTAAGGTTCTATCAACATTGTGTGTGAAAATAAAGATAAGTCCTAATGTAAAATTTTCTTGCAGTAGCAAAGAGGATAATGAATTTACTATAGTACGTGACAGCATAAAGAAGAAGCTAGAGGCAAGTTGAGATTTACACAGACTGATTTTCAGAATGATCCTGACATAGTTTGTTTTGTTCCTAGTTGGCAGAATAATGTTTGGGCAAAACATGATCAGTGCAATTTTATTCAACCAAGAAATGTATTCTATTTTACAGATGATCTGTGATGATGTGGCTGTCCACCCTAGCAAGGCCCTTCGGAAACTTCCAAGAGTACAACACCTGTCAGCTCAGTTAGCTGCAAGAATAAGGAATGAAGGCGACGAGGTAGACTATGATTCAGGGCCCATCTTCAGTCTTCTATGTTGGAATTATTTAGATTTTTCTTTACAAGAAATTTTGGATCATCTTTGTTTCTGATTGTTCAAAAATGAGCACTCAATTTGATCCTTTGTGTTGGCCATTACAGTTTGACATCCTAAATACTCTTCATCCAAGCCCAGCTGTTTGTGGTCTGCCCACTGAAGAGGCGCGCCAGTTCATACAAGATCATGGCATGTGTCTCTATAATCTATTTGGGCTACAATGTTATTTTCATAATAAAAAATCAAATGGGCTTTATAAATTATTTTTGGTTGAACATAAGGTTTATTTGTGGTGATCGGTGAATGTTATCTTATTATCCCCATTCAGAAATTTTTGACCGTGGAATGTATGCTGGACCTGTTGGTTGGTTTGGAGGAGCAGAAAGTGAGTTTGCGGTTGGGATTAGATCAGCACTACTTGGAAAAGTAAGAAAAAAAATGTAGCCAGTACGTGATCATATATAATTTGGATATGCAATGTTTTTATCACACATGTCCATGCTGTTATCCTAAGATCCAGTTAGTTACAAAGTTGTTCCCTGTTATAGGGTCATAGCACTTTAGTTTATGCTGGTGCCGGGATTGTTGACAGAACAAATCCCTCTTTTGAATGGGATGAGCTTGATCTCAAAGCATCTCAGGTATTATTTGTTAAACTCGTGATGCTTTACTGCTATACTATATTTTTTTTCTTTAAAATGCTAACTCATCCCGTTCCAATTATTTTCAGTTCGCAAAGTTATTGCAGTATCAAGAACAATATATTTGCTTGCAAGAGGCTGAAAACATGGGGACAGTGATTTGAATTGTAACTAGTAGGTCATCACAGATTCAGAGATTACTTAGCTAGTTCTCCTATCCATTTTACAGTAATCTATTTCTGAAACAAATATTTGTTTAAATCCTGAGGTTTCTTCAATTGGATTTGAAGAATACAATTGATTTTCATATTTTAAAAACCAGACGGGAATAGTTTTAAAGTTCAAAAAAAGTTCATCTCAAAGAAAATAAAATATTTACAACATAAAATTTCTGCTATTTTTGGTATTCAGAACTAGAAATCTCCCAGGATCTCTATTTTTGATACTCTATTACTAGTGTGACCATTTTTAAAAGCCTATCGTTGAAACTGACGGTCCTGACTTCTGCATTTTTTTTTTTGCAGGGAGCTTTTGTTTTGATGTGAAAAAGATTGTTTTTTTTCCTGCCATGAACTTCAAAGGATTGTCCTGTTCAAGTTTCTGTATACCAAATCATATTCTGATCAATCGAACGCCTCCTATATATGCAACCGCTAAAGCATAAAACCAAGAAGACGACGAAGATAAAAGTTGCAAAGTGTACAAAGATTCAAAGAAAGCATTGGTCCAGATCAGTATATGTACAATAACTGTAACAAGTCAGTGCAGTTGTGAAAATGTATATTGATTATTGAACTCCATAGTTTGTTAGCTTCTTTCGAATTGATTATACATTTGATTCTTGGAAGTAACTAAATATATAAAAACATACTACATTCTTATGAGCATATAGACAGATTGTCCACAGCATCCATACCAAGATCAAACCATACAAGAAAACCATTAAAAAAAAGGCAGGTCAGCTAGTACCTATACATGGGTATAAATTCTGGTGTTAGTGGCCGACGGCAGGCTCGATTGGCCGCCCGTGGTGGGCCTGGATCCGGTAGCTCGTCGCCCCTCGCCGCTCGCTCGCTCCCCACATCTTGCCGCGGACGAAGCGGAGGCGCGCCACTCGATCTGCGATGCTGTTTAATGGCGAGGTCGGCGAAGCAGAGCTTCTGGAAATGGCACTAGATCCAGCACGCTCGGCTGGAGGAGGAGGAGGAGGAGGAGGCGCAGCTCCGCACCGCTCGTGCGACAACGCCGATGGAAAGACGGCGCCGGAGCCCCGACGGCCGGCAGCGGCGGTGGCGGGGCGAGCCGCGAGTGGATACGCCGCCGGCGGCCGTCCAAACTAAACTGCCCCGTTTGGTTCATCTTCACCGTCCGATTGAAATTGTGTGGTTCAGATCGATAAGGGTAAAAAGGTAAAAGCAGCAGCGGCCACCTGGCTAAAGTCCAGTACTCCATCACACCGACAGCTAGCCCAGTCCATTAGGCCCACCAAAATTTAGGTCGCTATCAATGATGGCGACCCAAATTCGGCCCACCTAATTTGGATCGCTACCTTAGCCTGATTTGAGGCGGACGCGGCCGGTGGCCGCGGCGGAGCTCCGACGACCCGCCGGGGGGAGGCGGCGTGTCCCCGTCGATCCGATGACAGGCGGGCTCGACGAGGAGATTCTCTAGAATCTGGACAGCTCCCCCTTCACCTCCATTCCATCGCAGACCCCTCGCCGCCGGCTCGCCGCGCGCTGACGTCGTAGGACGAGCGCCGCAGTGTCCTGCTCCTGCTCCCGCGGAATCGGCAGGGAACAATTCCACTCGGCGAACGCATTTTGGGATGTTGCCGTTACTAAAGCTCATCAGATGGAGATGGAGAGAAAGGGGAATAAGTAAAGGTAAATTGCTCGTTCACTTCATTGTATGCCAAAGAAAAGCAAAACAAGAGAATTTTGTTTTGATCGTTAGTTTCATATGAACTTGCCTCCTTTTCTTTTACTTACTATTTCCAGGTTGTACTGGCAAAGGTGTTGCAGATATATTACTGTTAGCTGCATTGACTCTGTTGAACTGTTCCGTTGTTTAAAGGTATGTTGCATCTCTTGCATTGCTGTTAAACCATTTAGGACTTCCTGAGACTATGAATATACAGGTTGAGGGCAGAAAATGCTTCAGTTATGAACAAAATTAATTCTTCTTGTCACTATATATTTTTGTGTTGTCACCTGTAGTATCGAATTTACTCCAAATCATTGATTAGAGTATTCCCTACGATAACAAAGTGAACTTGCATGTTTTTTCTTACTTTTGCTATCTCATGTTAGATAACTGTGATCTAAGTTCTAACTAATGTTCATTTTATGAAAATATTCTGAATAGCCAGAGCAATTATTTCACCGGAAATAAAACATTTCTAGTGAGACTTTAGCTGTTACTGGTACACTAGCGAGGGGAAAAACAAGGCCAATGACTTTCAATTGGTCAGGATTTACAGACCACTGGTCGGTTGTATATATATAAACCCGATCCCTCTTGTATATTTTCGGATGTCTTAATCACTGTACACATTCTACATAGTATTAGAGTGAGTCTAGACATCCCGGCGCGCTAGCTTCTCCTTCCGGCGAGCCGACCCTTTCCTCCTCCTCGTCGACGTCTTTTTCCCGTCGTCGACCCTCTTCTCGGTACTCTCCTCGCTCTCTCGCCCCTGTTTCTTCTTCTCCCCGTCTCTCCCACAGTCACCTTCTTTTCTCCGTCCCACCTCCACGCAACCAGGCGATGGTCTCGATCCGCCTGCTTCTCTCGCCTCGCACCCGTCTCCGCTCTTCTTCTTGCTTCGTGCATCTCTCCTTTCCCGACGCCGGCGCACCTCCGCGCTCATCGTCTCCATCGGCTGGACTCGTCTGCCCTCCCATCGGCTGGAACTCTCCCTCGGTTCCCCCTTTTTTTTCCGACACGCTCAATGGCTCTCGGACGCGAACCTTCTCCCCTCACGTCCGAGCCAATCAAACGTGTCCACGTGTCCACAGACATGAATCCCTGCCTCCCGGACGCGAACATATTCTCTTCGCATCCGGTCACTCCCCGTCTTTTTCACGTCCGCCCCACTCCTTGGCCTCCACGAGTCCACGAATGTGAATCCAACTACTCTCTGACCCACCCACTCTGTCACCACCTTTTCCTCACTTACTCTGCTGCCTACTCCCCATCGGCCAACCACTCCTCATCGGCTGGCCGGCTCACTTCCTATCGGCTTCTCACATCTTTGATCGGCCGATCCGTCCTCTCATCGGCTTCTCCCTCCCATCGGCTTCTTTCTCCCATCGGCTCTTTGCTCTCGTTTTCCCGTCATGGCCCCCGAGTCCGCTCTCAGCTCCGGCACTCTCCCAGTCGCTGAGTCTGCTCCGGCTCTCGGTGCCTCAGACCACACCTCGGGCACCACCTCGCTAATCTTCTCCCCTCCTTACGCTGCTGTGAATGTGAAATCTCACATTTCTATCTCCCTTGACCTTAACGTCAATTATTCCAGGTGGGTTTTCTTCTTCAAATCCCTCTGTGGAAAATTCGGCCTCCAGTCCCATATTGATGGCTCCACCTCGTCCCAATGATCCTCAGTGGGACATCGCCGAGTACTGCGTGCGCAACTGGCTGCTCGGCTCGGTCGACGACTCTGTCCTCGACCTCGCCATGGACGATACCGACCCTACCCCCTGGGATCTCTGGGTGGTCATCAAGCGGATCTTCCTGGCCAACAAACAGCCTCGAGCCATCTTCCTCCTTAACGAGTTCCACTCCATGGTACAAGGCGACTCCTCTATCTCCTGGTACTGTCAGCGCCTCAAAGTCAAGGCTGTTGCTCTCCGGGACGTCGGCCACCCTATGGCCGACTCTCAACTCGTCCTCGCTCTTCTGCGACACCTCAATCCCCGCTTCTCCAACACCGCCGATGACATCGCCAACGTCACACCTCTTCCATCGTTCGCCCAAGCTCATGACATACTAGTTCTTAAAGAACTCCGTCTGGCCAACAATGAGAAGACAGTGGCCCACACCACTCTTCTTGCTGCAGCCGATAATGGCTGCCGAGCTTCTTGCACTGCCAGTTTCTCTCGCGGTTCTGGTGGCCATGGCTCCGGCCACAGCAACACAGCCCGCACTAGGAAAGGCAAGGGCAAAGGCAAAGGCAGGACCTAGCAGGGTCTGACGCCGTCACGACCTACCTCGGTCCCTGCCCACCCTGCCGGTCCCACGGGTCCGTGGCTCTGCTACAACCCCTGGGCAGCCTAGCCCCAGTCACGCAACCCCATCGGCTGGCAACCCGGGGTTTTCGGCGCCCATCCCCAGGCTCAGCTCCCGTTCTGCCGCCTCAGCCAATGCTACCGACCCTAACCACCCAGTCGGTTCCCTTCTGGAACCAGGTTAGCCTCGTCACTGCCCTCAACCAGATGACGCTCCAACCACAGCACCCTTGGGTGCTAGACTCTAGGGCGTCTTCACACATGGCGTCATCGGCCGGTATACTTCGCTCCTGTTACCCCTCTTCCTCCCCTTTTATCACTATCGGCAATGGTCACCTCGCGTCCATTTGAACTTATACATGGTGATGTATGGACGTCTCCAGTTAAAAGTGTCTCCGGTAATCAGTATTACCTCGCTATACTTGACGATTACACACATTATTGCTGGACCTTCCCGCTCATCCATAAATCCGAGGTCGCCTCTCACCTCACTCACTTCGTCACGTACGTGTCCACTCAGTTCAACCTCCCTATCAAGGCTTTACAAGCCGATAACGGTACGAAATTCGTCAACCATACCGTTACAAACCTCCTCACCTCACAGGGCATCCATCTCCGGCTCTCCTGCCCCTACACCTCTCCTCAGAACGGCAAAGCCGAGCGCCTCCTTCGCACCCTCAACAACATCAGTCGCACCATGCTACTTCACGCTCACTTACCCTCCACTTATTGGGTCGAAGCTCTGGCTACTGCGATGTAACTTCTCAATCGGCACCCATGCTCTTCCATTCAAAACAACATTTCCTATGCACTTCTCTACCGCACGACGCCCGACTACTCCTACCTTCACGTTTTCAGGTGTCTCTGCTACCCAAATCTCACTGCCACAGCTTCCCACAAACTCGCTCCCCACTCCACCGCCTGTATTCTCCTCGGCTATCCCACCTCTCACAAGGGATACCGATGTCTCGACCTTTCCACCTGACGGGTCATCGTCTCTCGTCACGTCATTTTTGACGAGACATGTTTTTCCTTCGGTCTACTTCATCCGAGATCCTCCTCTAGTGATCTTGACTTCCTCCTTACCAACACCGTGCCGACCAGGTCTCCTCCACTGTCCTCTCCATCGGCCTCCTCATCGGCCGCTGCTATGGATTTACCCTTCACATATCCCACCATTACTCGGTCCAATATCCCCACCATCGGACCCCCATCGGCCGATACCGATCCTATTTATCCTTCAGCCGATACCGTTCCCTCTTCATCGGACACCCCACTTCCATCGGCTACTCAATTTTCATTGGCTCCCCCACCCTATCGGCTGATCCATCTCTATCAGACCGATCGGAATACTCGGCCCACCCGATCTCATCGGCTTAGACCGATCTAATTCCTCCTTTTCCTCTCGTCTACAGTCGTCGACTCAGAGCCGATGACGCCCCCACCCGACCAGTTCTTCCCATTACTCCCGCACCCCCATCGGCTCCAGTTCCCTCTGCCTCTCACATGGTCATCCGCTCCCAAACCAAGTCTCTCCGTCCCATTCAGCGCTACGGTCTCTCCGTCGTCCACAACTCTATCTCGCCCATCCCGACGACTTCTCGCTCAGCCCTGGCCGACCCTCAGTGGCGCGCGGCCATGGCCGACAAGTACAAGGCCCTAATGGACAACGAGACCTGGCGCCTCGTTCCCCGACCTCCCGGCGCCAACATTGTGACTGGTAAGTGGATTTTCAAACACAAATTCCACGCCGATGGCTCCCTTGCCCGTCATAAGGCTCGCTAGGTGGTCCGGGGTTTCTCCCAACAACCCGGTGTCAACTACGACAAGACCTTCAATCCCGTTGTCAAACCCGCCACCATCCGAGTCATCCTCACCTTGGCTGCCTCTCACTCCTGGCCTGTCCAACAACTAGACGTGAAGAACGTCTTTCTTCACGGCCACCTAACAGAAACAGTCTACTGACAGCAGCCCCCAGGCTTTGTCGACCCTTCTCGTCCCGACAACGTCTGTCTCCTTCAACGCTCTCTCTATAGCCTCAAACAAGCCCCTTGTGCCTGTTACTAGTGCTTTGCTGCCTATCTTCGGTACATCGGCTTCGTGGCCTCTGCGTCCGATAGTTCTCTGTTCACTTCACTTTCCATATCGGCTCCGCCACTGCCTTTCTACTTCTCTATGTCGATGACATTGTCCTTACAGCGTCTTCGATATCTCTCTTCGACCAGATCATGGCCCGACTCCACTCTGAGTTCGCCATGACCGATCTTGGTCCTCTCCACCATTTCCTTGGCATCTCCGTAACCCGTTTGACTCACGGGCTCTTTCTTTCCCAACGCCAGTACGCCATCGACCTCCTCCAGCGTGCGGGCATGGCCGATTGTCACTCTACAGCCACCCCGGTCGACACTCCAGCCAAACTCTCCACTACCGATGGTGCCCTCGTTGCTGATCCCTCTCACTATCGGAGTCTTGCTGGGGCTCTCCAATACCTCACACTCACCCAGCCCGACCTCACGTACGCTGTCCAGCAAGTGTGCCTCTTCATGCACGCTCCGCGCGAACCTCACCTCTTGCTGCTCAAGCGCATCCTACGCTACGTGAAGGGCACCCTCTCCAACAGGCTGCATCTCAGCTCTAGCCCCATCGACTCTCTCACCGCGTACTCCGACGTGGACTGGGCAGGCTGCCCCGACTCTCGACGCTCTACGTCCGGCTACTGCGTTTACCTCAGTGACACTCTCATATCCTGGTCCTCAAAACGCCAGACTACAGTGTCCCGGTCCAACACCGAAGCCGAGTACCGCGCCGTCGCACACGCCGTCGTCGAGTACTGCTGGTTTCACCAGCTTCTCCAGGAACTCCGTACAACCCTCTCCACCGCGACCGTCGTCTACTACGACAATGTCAGTGCCGTCTACATGACCGCCAACCCGGTCCATCACTGACGCACCAAGTATATCGAGAGCGATATCCATTTTATCCATGATAAGGTCGTATTAGAACAGGTTTGGGTGCTCCATGTACCATCGGCACATCAGTTTACCGATATAATGACCAAATACCTGCCCACGCCTTTGTTCACCAGTTTTCGATCTAGTCTCTGCGTCCGTTTCCCTTCCGCTGTGACTACGGGGGTGTTAGACAGACCACTAGTCTGGGTTGTATATATATAAACCCGATCATCCTTATATACTCTTGGATACTCTTGAAGGTCATAGTCACTGTACACATTCTACAGCTGCTAATGTAACTTTTCCGTCCACTATTCATAACTACATAATGATAAATCAAATGGAATTTATTTATTGTTTTTGTTTGGAAGTAAGGTTTATTTATGGTGATCCATGAACCTTGTGATGCCTGTTCAGAAATTTTCGACCCTGGAATCTACCTGTACCTATTGGTTGGTTACAAGGAGCTGAAAATGAGTTGGCTGTTGGGATTAGATCAGCGCTACTTGGAAAAGTAATAAAAACTAGTATGTAGTTAGTACGATTGATCATATACAATTGGGATATGCAATGTTTTTGTCAAATCCATCGAGCCGAGCAGTTACAGACCTGTTCCCTGTTCTAGAGTCATAGCACTTCAGTTTATGCTAGTGCCATAATTATTGGAGGAACATATCGTCTTTTGAATGGTCTAGGTTGACCTCAGAGCATCTCAGGTACTAGTTTTGCTCATGATGATTTGCTGCGATATGTTCTCTTTATTTAAAATGCTAGTGCATTTAGTTATTTTTGATGTTCGCAAAGTTATTGCAGTATAAGGAATAACATATTTGCTTGCAAGAGGTTGAAAACATGGGGACAGTGATTTGAATTGTAACTTGTCAATCAGTGATGACAAATTCAGAGATTACATAGCCAGTTCGTTCTTATCCTTAATTGACAGGTTATGCATGTAACCCCTTTTCCTCGCAGCAGCATAGAAGTATTTTGAGTCTACGAACTCAGGCTGGATGTCGTACAAGAATATGGTCGCGACGGGTCGTCCATACACCTTTCGGACCTAGGGCCACCTTTTCATAGTAAAAGAATGGTGGTCCGAAAGCTTGGTTAGGAAGGTTTATGTAGACTGTGGGCCCTTCTTTTTAGATTATTCACTAAATTAATAAAATAGATTATTTATTTGACATTTAAAAAAATACTTTATGACCACTTGTTCTAAGCTTATTTTATAATCCGTAACAATAATCCATTGAATAATCTCACTAGAAAAAGCTAAATCCCACCATTGGTTTTGAAAGAAGCACTTCATCGTTTACCCTTCAACTTATAAAACTTTGAATTTTAAAGCTTAATTTTAGAGTTAATTTTAAGTTTTTTTTATTATAATTTATTTTTTAGTATTTAAATAGCTCACTAGAAAAAGCTAAATCCCACCATTAGTTTTGGAAGAAGCACTTCATCTACCCTTCAACTTATAAAACAAAGCTTAATTTTAAAGTTAATTTTAAGTTTTTTTATTAAAATTTATTTTTTAGTATTTGTTTTTAAATCGCTAAGAACACTTACAAATTATTTTATAATCGTTAATATGTTGTTTTTGCTTATAATATTATAAGCGAAACAGTGAGGTCAACTGACTGAATCAGGTCAATTGACTCTTCATGGCTGCTATCAAATGGCACTTGATTCCCTTGTGGCCCACTTCCAAACCGCTCTCTTTTTCTTGCTTCCATCCATACATCAATCTTGTTTTCTTTCTTCCTCAGAAGGAATTGAAATATGTATTCTCATAGTCAGAAAAGTTTGCAGGGTAACCACTTCCTGCAGTCTGTGATGCAAAGATTGCATCAGCCAACGGAGCATCGAGACAACATCTAGTAATAGCCATATTTGCTTCATCTTCAGGAAAACCCATGCTGACTGAGGACTTGATTTTCTCATCCTTCTCTGACATCTCTTCTTATAGTAATCTACTCTGTATACAAATATTTGTGTAAATCCCGTAATTTGTTCAATTGATTTTTAAGAATTCAATTGATTTTTTTTATATTTTGAAGATTGGATAGAAATAGTATTAAAAATATTAATCAATGCCGCGTCTGAATGGTTCGTTCAAGAAAAATTCATCTCAAAGAATTTAAAAATTTTACAACGTAAAATTTCCAGTTTTTTCTCATTCAGAACAAGCAATCTCCAGTTCTGATACTTTACTACTGGTATGATGTTTATCAGAAGCATATCCCTGACTCAAACTCATGTCTTCTACACTGTTTACAGGGTAATTTTGTTTCGATGTGAAGAATATTGTTTTTTCTTTCCTGCCATGAACTTCAAAGGATTGTCTTGTTCAAGTGCTTTTATACCAAACTAGACGTATTTTCTGATCGATCACACGCCTCCTATATATGCAACAAAGTACAAATTCAAGCAGACAACAATGATCAAAGTTGCAAAGGGTACAAGGATTGAAAGAAAGCGTTTCGGATCAGTATGTGTACAATAATTTTAACAGCTCAGTGCAGTTGTGCAAGTGTATACTGAACTCCATAGTCTTTTAATTTTTTGAGAGATACTGAACTCCATAGTTAGTAGCTGCTTTTGGATTGCTTATACATGTGATCTTGGAGTAATTAAACACGCAAACACACATTCATCGGCATGTATAGGGTTGTACAAAACATCCATGCAAAGATCAAACCATGCAAAGAAAACCAGCAAAAGAAGGGGGGGGGGGCAGGTCAGATAGTACATGTTCATGGCTCTTCGTGAGTTCATGTTTAAAGACTGTTTGCTACAGCCTCACGTAGTCTCTCTTCTGGTGCACAGGCTGAGCTAGGCCATACAACAACAGCACCAGCATCAAGAGGCAGCCGACGACGACGAGGGCGACCAACCTCGCATCATCTCTAGCCAGATAGGCAGAGAAAGACGAATGGAGAGTGAGCACGGCAAAGGCCGTCAGCCGCAGCCATGGCGACCGATCGCCATCGGCTGCAGCAGAGGAAGAGGAGGAAGAAGAAGCAAAGGCTCTTCTGGTAGAGGGGTTCTTGCCTTTCTTGGCCATGAAGAACCGCAGCTTGAGGGGATCCTGTGCTCTCTGGACTCTGGAGAAGGTGAAGATTTGCTTTGCTTTGCTAGGAAGCTTCCCTGAGTGAGCGGTAGGCTGGTCGCTTTCACTCCTTGTAGTTGTTTGCCACCACATCGGAGGATCAGGCAAACAATAGGATTTGAATCCACCATAATATACACATAAGTCAAGGCATCTGATTCGGACCACAAGAGTCTTCCAAGACTTGGAAGTCACCGGCATGCTACGAGAGCTCTGCTTTGAAAGTTGATAAAATTAACTCGAGGGCACTCTAGATTTATAATATAACTATTATTTTAATATATCATCTTCTAAGTGATTAAATTTTGTAAAAGGCGATTTTACCTTGGATCACCATACAATATTTGAATTTAATCAAGTTTTAGTTAAATTCAAACATATTTTGAAACATTCAAAACTTATCCTAAATAGTAAAAAAGAGAATTGACAAAATTTTAAAAATAAAAATTAAATTAATTTTGAAAAAAAAAGCTGAGTTTAAACAATCTTTAGTAAAATATTTTTCTATTTCCATAATTTAGGACAAGTTTTGAATTTTACAAAATATGTTTAAATTTAGCCGATACTTGTTCAAATTTAAATCTTGCAAGGTGGTCCGAGGATAAAATTATCTTTTACAAAGCTTTATTTACTCGTTAGAAAAGTATATATAGAAAAATATATATTAAAATAATAACTGCGTTGAAGAGTGTCCTACAGCAAATGTTACCTTGAAAATTACATCATGCATCAGAAAATTAGTGGTTTGGAGAACCTTTTAAGTTTTTAAATAGCTGAAGCTTTTCTCCCAATTTCTGGAAGAGCACTGCTTCAGTTTTGGAGTACCGATTGATCAAGTATTGCTTCTGTTTTGGGGTACTGATTGATCAAGTATATGAAGATACATGAAGGTACATCGAACCTGGTAAGTCGAGTACAATATGACTCTGGAAAAGCCTACATCCCAACTGCCGAACCGCAGCATGATTCAAGAGCATAAACATGTGTCTAACATCTAAAATACAAGCACCTTTTCGTTCATCTACGAAGGGTCTCCTAATCCAGGTTGAGTGAATTGAAACTTGATCATGTGGTTAGCCCTAGGCTGTCACTTCGTGGAGGTGCCACCTTTTCTAGAAGAAGAATCAGCATCGAACTGGGCATAATAGGCAGGCGTTTCTGATTCCAATAGGATTTGCCTGAGATGCTTGTCTTCCAGATGTTCCTGCAAGTAACAAAAAACATGGAACATCCATAGATTAGTTTAGTAAAAAAAGCTGGCATCACAAGAGAGGAACATAATTTACCCAGAGTCCTGTCACTAGTGAGAACAATAATGATGAGAGGAACAGTTGACATAAACCGAAGAAATCGTGGTGAATACTCGACAAATATGTTATGATAAATACCACCACATTATCACTCTTTTATCAGATTTCAGAAAATTATTGGGCTCAATCCCAAAACACGTTTATTCACATTAGTCTGATAACTACACTACAAGGACAGGGCAATTGGCCACTGGTAATCAATGATATAAATCATAAATCTAAAAAAAGCTTTGTTTGGCACAACCATATGGTTTAGAACTTTAGGCCACAAACAAAATCACTATGGACAATGTTGATATCATTTATTAATGTAATCTTGCATGTAAGCAAGTTAACAGAGAGCCCCTTGCATAAAGAGAAAAAGAAACAGAACTCATCAAGCACGTTGAATTTTGCTACAAATGGGATATCTTCAGGCTGAGTTGCCGACCACCAAGGCACTGGACTAGCAAGTAGCAACCATGTGTCAAATTCTCAGTCAGCAATACACTAACTAAAACTGTAATTCGATAGAAGTTGGTATAGTAGAGCGAATTCAGCATGCAGGAAAATGGTTTGGAAAGCATTCAGATGCCAGTTAGCTATTAACTGACGGAGATCCCTTGGCATACCATTAAACTGCATCACCATGCCAGCAATGGAACCAGGATATTTTTCCACAACCATTTTCCGTTAACCAATAAACCAAATGCAAGAACAGCTACACCATTGTGTAACTTGTGTTCAAGAATGGGAGATAAATGCCTGTATTGTAGTTTGTGAAAGCTTTCTGAATTATAATTACACACGGCAGCACCAGTTTATTTTTCTTAAGACGGGCCAGCCGAAAGATTGGCGTGGCGAATTTCATCAAGATTTATAGGATTAGAACAAAGAAACAGTTCAGACAATCTACAAAAAGGCTGTCGAGATGGAGGGGAAAGCAAATATGCTCCTCAAAACTCTATTGCAGCCACTATGCTGCTATCTAGTAAAATATCACTCTGAATGTCAGAACAGCCCCTCTACTTACTAGATGGTCAACTCCTCACTGATTGCCCCAAACAGTTGCACTGTTGTTTTGGACTAATCCCTAAAGATCCGTGTGTTTTGATCCTTCGAGAGCAGCCAATGAGCAATCAACAACCACAAATCAAACTCTTCGATGTAATCCTTCCAGAAAGCAGCACCAATCTCAATCTCACATTTGTAACAAAGGAATTCAACAGAGCGGCACAGCTCAGTTCTACCCAGAAGCGTTCAGGTCAGGTCATGGCCAACATAACAAATGTCCAGCCATAAGCTCCCAATCCGATGATTCTCCAAAGAAGAATCCCCTTCGGCCATCATAATTTCAGAAGCTACATTATCAATTTGATCTAGCAACCAACACAAAAAGTACCCCATTTCTTTTCTTGCCATATAAACTAAAACCTACTTAAATAAGCCCCAGCCTAAACTACCAAACAAGAGCAATCCCCAGCACAGCATCCTATGATCCAAGAACTAGTTTTGAGGGGGAACAACGGCGGAATCTCCACCCAGAGCAAGTAAATCGGTGGTCTTGTGATCGAATCGGAGGAGGCGAGAAGGGGGAGGAGGCGGCGAGCGAGTTACCTCGAGGCAGGCGCGGTACTTGTGCCACTCGCCGACGCAGTCGTCCTTGTGCCACTGCCCCTTGGCGAACTTCTCCGCGTACCAACGATTGAAGCACTCGTGGTACGCCGCACGCAGCTCCGAGCACGCCGCCGCGGCCGCCGAGGAAGCCGCGGCGGCAGCAGGAGACGCCGTGGACGAGGACGACTTGCTCCGGCCAAACACCATCCTTTTTCCTGAAGGCGGAAGTGACCCCTTCTAGGGCTGCTTGGAAGACCACGATGCGCACGGATGGTCGCCGTCGAGGGGAGCAGGGGGCAGGGGGCAGGGGCAGGGGCGTGGGTCGATGACAGCGGCGGCCAGTCGCTTAGTTGGGTCGGCGATGCGAGGAGGTCGGCCGCGCGGATAGATGATGGGAGGATGCCGGCCGAGCAAATCGACGTCGGGGAGGCGGATGGCCGCGGATCGACCGACGCCAGGATGAATCCGGGCCAAGTGGATTGGGACGAAGAGGCAGCAGATTAGGCGGTGGCGGTGGCGGGCGCTGAAAGCTGAGGTCGAGGCCGTCCCGTGCGGTGATGACGTGGGGCCAACCCGTCCTGGGAGGTGGTGGCGCGGGCGGCGGCGGCGGCGTTGCGGACTGAGCACTCGCTCGCGCAGGGAGAAGTCGCGGTGGTGGCGTCGGGCTCGCGCTCGCGCAGAGAGACGTGTCGGACTCGTGGGGCCTCAAAACTAAAACAAAAATGTCACAGTGGTCTTAAGTCTCCACGTCGGAGCCAAGCCGCCGTAGCAGCCGAGCAAGTGGTCTCGCGAGGCCACGCGTGACATGCGGAGATCACGGTTGCCTCACCGCGCCTCAGCGCAGGGCCACGCGTTGGATGAGTCCGTAGCCTCACGAAAAAACTGACGGTGATGGCCGAGCTCGGTGGAGGACAGAGGAAGGAAGTGAAACGGTGCAGAAGACGAGGGGGCTATGATTAGGCAGATCTATCGTCAGCGAGCTCCTTCGCCATCAAGCTCTTTCGTGTCACGTGGCTGAGCTTCTCCGCGCTGTCTTTCTAGTACCATCGAGCTCATCCACACTATATCTCTAAGCTCTGTCGAGATCCTTCGCACTAATTTGAAGAGGTTGCTAGAGTGTGAAAAGGACAAGAGTGATGTCAAAGAGGAGGCATTGTCAGTTGATTCGGAATTAGGAGTGACAATGGAGGAAAAAGAGATCGAGGGAGGAAAAAGGTTCAAGTAGGGGGAGAGGAAAAAAGATAGAGAGAAAGTGAGACTACTAGGTGAGTTGGATGGATAGTTAAGAGTGTATATGTAGGTCTTTTGTTATCTTAGGTCTTCAATTGTCATAATATTATATATACGGAGGGCTTACACATAAAAAATTAGGTGCTAAAACATAAAAAGTCATATATGGTGGTCTCTATTGTGGGTGTTGTAATATTTGTGTGACCTTAACCCACATAACACATAAGATCACTAGGTGAGACAACTATGCATTGAGTATGCCCTAAGATAGTGTTCAGAAGCAGATTGTAGGTTAGCTTTTTCTTTAACAAATCAGCAAGAGACTATGTCCATCTTACTAATATAATTGAAAAAAAATACAATCCCTATGGCTAAAAGACCGATACCAGCCGACTATATAGGGTGTAGGATCATCTCATGGAATCATTTTGCATCTGCTACAATCTAAGTTTTTGCCTCCTCTTTGATTTTTATAAAAAGGCCTAGGGTCAATGATTCAATGTGATAAAAAAACCCGTTGGTTGCTTTCCTTCGAGATCTCGAAGACAATTAGGAGGATTAGCGCGCGCAATCTTCCCTTTGAGGTGCCTCGATTGTTTGTGAGTTTCTCATACCATTCCTACACTATGACGACTGAGTTCCAGTTGTTAGGAGCTATTTATCGATAGATCACTTAGTTGGAGACTAGCCTCTAGATCTTCTTTGAGTATCTACATTGTACAAATAGATGCATGGTTGATTCACGACAAAGTGGGTAAAGAGGGACAAAGTGGGTAAAGAGGGTTGTTCGGCCATCCTATTGTAGGATCAAGATGTCAATTAGAGGAGATGAATATATGATTTTAAAAATAAATAACACATAATCAAAACCAACTAAGTTACTAGAATTGGTGAGGGATAGGTCTAAGCAACTAGGTTATGTTTTGCAAACCTAGGTTGATATAGGATTAGATAATCTCTATGAAATTAAATTGTACAAAAGTAAATGCAATAAAAAATGAGACAAGAGGTAAGAAATTTTTCACCTGAGGTTCGAAAACTTACCGGTTTCTTACTCCCCATTGAGGCAAGCCCAACCTCACAGCTCAAACTATCAAGTCTCTAAATCCACTCGTTAAGGGATTTGCAAGATAGGAGTCGGTCCTGAAGTGATCTAACCAAGTCTCGATCACTAAGGTAGTTATTTCTTTACTTCAAAGTTGGTAAACTTCAAATCGCTCATAAACACCATCAAGTCTACTCTACAACATCCTTAAAGAGATTATCGGGAATCAATTCCTCTAAGCCATCTAGGAGACAACAACCTCTAAGAGTAACAAATATAAAGTAAGACTTGGAGAATATTAAATGCCACACTAGCTCAATAATAATGCAATTGCACTTGGCTTGGTTAAAATAACTCTTAAATACCCACAAAAGAAGAGTGAAAGCTCAAGAGGTATGCGAGTGAATGCAAGGGATCAAATGAAGTAAACAGAGTGCTAAGGGAGCCTCCTTGCAGGTGGTAGGGGGTATTTATACTCCTACCCACCAAAACTAGTCATTGGGGGAGAAATCCCTCAACTCTGGGCACTGTCGGTCTGACTGCCATATAGAGGTTGATCTGACCGATAGCCTTGCCAATGGTTCAAACAAGAGCCGTTGGTGCGTATTAAATATGCCTTTTAGTCTGACCGGAGGCAAGTCCTCGATTCGACTGGTGCCTCTCATATCGAGACAAAAACATCTCTGTAAAACTCCGGCCTAGTGGCCTGGTTCAACCAACATGCTTGCCTCGTAGCTAAAACGGTCTGTAAACATCTGATCTAACCGACACTAGGGCTTGGTTCGTTTGGAGCACCTGCGAGGCAGCCAGAATGGTTCTATAATAGCCATGTCTGACTGGCCCTTGGTCCTAGTCTGACCAGCATGTTTGGCCCCACAACCATACGCCTGTGTAAGGTTCTGGTCTGACTAACCTTCACCAGAGCGTAAGATTAACCTGTTTAAACACAAGTACACCCTTATGTTTCTGCTATAATGTGACATTTTAATTATCTCTTTACAAGGATTACCATATCTCTTAATAGTACAACAAATCTAAAAAATAAAACCTAGCAAATCGATCACCCAACACCTCAATTAATACAAAAGAACACTAAATTTTTCACATTCACTTTATTGTTTTTTGCTTTTTCACATTCGCTTCATTGCTTTTTGCTTTTTCACATTCGCTTCATTGCTTTTTGCCATCAATTTCAATCGGTGATCATACTCCTTGGCTAATTTATCATGTGGACCCAACTCAAAATATAACACTCAAATAAAGTAGCTAGTTTACAATTAGTGCTTGTCATTAATAATCAAAATTAACAACGGGGCCTAGATGTTTCACTCATGTTGCCAACCAATCTGATGTGGAGACTCTGTTCTAAATCAATAGCCTAGCAAAGAATTTGTATTTCCTAGGGGCCCATGTTTTCCAAATGAGGCGGTTGAAAGGGGTGGCAACTGAGCCGAGGCATTGAGTGTTATACACCGATAACGACATATACTCTTTGTGGCTTGTGAGTTTTCAAGTGATCTTGTTATCTTTATTTAGGTCCAGGTGCACTAGTTGTGCTACAGTCCACAGATCTACAAACTAGGTAATGAAGTCGATCGAAAAATCTTGGATGAATTGTAGCGGGAGGTCTTGCAGCCATTGTAGCTTAGCTTAAGCCACATGCAAAATAATAAAGGTCATTAGTATATGATTAATTAAGTATTATCTATTGCAAACTTTAAAATTACATTTTATTTTATTTTTTAAAAAAATCTATATATAAAGTTTTTTTTAAAAAAATATCATGCTTAACATTTTGGAAAGCGTGTTCATGGTAGATGAGGAGGTATCTCCCTCCAATAAGCCAAAAGGAACAATGCCTAGCATACGGCGCTCCAAACTATCATGTGGCCTCGTGGCACCAAGTTGAAAGCGAGATGGCGTGGAGGAGAGAGGAAGGTGTGTCTTGTAGGGTGTCAGAGTGCTGTGTAGAGCTCACGATAGCCTCAAGAGAAAGAGTGTAGTTGCCATCGTTGTAAATCTAACAATAAAAAAAACTTTTATAACAATATCATGTTTGCATGTTGTATCTTCTTGGGAAGATGCCAATCAGAAAAGGGGACTTTATATAAGTTTGGCCTCTCATTAGAGTAACAACTCCTACGTCTTGTTGGTATTGATATATATATATATATGTGTGTGTGTGTGTGTGGAAATAGTATTACAAGGGTGTATTTATATCTAGTCTAAACCTAAGCTTTAGTCTTGTCAGGGACTCCGACAAGAGTGCCATTGAAAGACGAGATCTTGGTAACTTGGCGGTTCTAAAGGCTTTATCTTGTATTGATGGCTCTTGACTTAGGCCCTACGTATCTTGACTTTGACCTATAGGCTTTTGTGGACTTGTTGAGATGTCCCCTTTCCTTTCTATTAGCGCTGTATATTTATACCCCTAAGTTCCCACTATGCTTAAGGGACTCGCAACAATATCTTTGAAAGTCTTCAGTACAATTCCAGCCAAGAACAACTAGACCTCTATGAGTTTGAGTTTGCCTAAGATGGTCTTTTATTCCTTATCCATCTAGGGTACTGTCCTCATTTGGGGGAATCATTCTCGTGAAAGTATAGGTATTATATACATAAACTAGTGATTCCCCTTGTCAATAGGGTATGCCATATCTTATACAATAATAGTGCCCAAGTGAAAAGCGACATGAATTGAATTGCTAAAAGGAAACATGTTCGTGGAAAAAAAGAAAATAAAATGAAAAAATAAAATGGAAGAAGCAATAACCTATGAAATGAGGAGACAACAACAAGAATAAAACACACATAGCTCATTGGCTGGGTGATGCTGACGACGAAAGAAGGCTCGCTAGACCAAGTAGTTGATACCTCAGAGCCATGCGGGGGACAAGTGCCATCCCCTTTAGCGTTGTATAGAGGTCATCGCTGAAAAGATGAGTGGTTGATAGAGGTGGAGAAAGGGAAGGGAGGGGAGAGGCTGGCGCTGCGGCTGAGGACTGCGTTATGCCACTCCAACCACAAGGATGGGGCTATCATCGAAGTCTCTACCTTGAGCCAAGCTACCCTGGGTCTCTTCACCTCCTAGACTGACTAGATCTAGTCGCTTCACTGATGCTGCTACGCAAATCAGGCTGCACCACAGCCTCTCTTCCTTAGGCAGCCCCACCATCTCCACCTCAAGGCACCTTGTCACCTCTCCGCCTTGAGCCACATCGGCTCTGAGCTACTAGCTTCCTCTATTGACTTTAGCCACTCGGAGGCAGAGGAATTGGTCGCTTGGAGAAAGAGAAAAGAGGAAGAGGAAACTATCAGTGGGTGTGGAGGAGGAAATTGCGCTTGGGTTTATTTGTACTTTCTTTTCACCTTCTAAGGTTTTCAGTGCATAATTTTGAATATAAATATAAATTAAAATGAAACAAAGGGTTGATGTAAAAATTGATAGGGCTAAAATGCAAAATATTTATGGTTCCATCAAAAATAGCCTGCGATGTGGAGGGAGTAGCTTTAAAGTGGCTTCATCTTATATGGCGCTTCAGACCACTCCTCCATTGTAAATGCCTTAACAAAATAGCCTAAAACTCCCAACAAATGAAGCTATATACCATCCTAACCCTAGTCCCTACCCAACTGAACACCTTAGACACCACCATACTCGCAGGTCCTTCAAAGTGTCAGCTAGCCTCCATACATCGCCATTTGTCCTCTCCTTGTAGCTACTTGTGTTGTCACTAACCCAAGGGTTTAGGGCTAGGCCATGGCGAAAACTAAAGTACCTAGCGAGGGCAGGATGAGGGCTATTTTGCCCTTGGTTTACAATTTGAGGATAGGGCCAAGGATTAAAGTTGGGGGATCACTTACCAAGGGGTTAAAGTTGAGGGCCATTGTTGACCCGGGTCTGAAGCTCAATCATGGCTTAGGGACCCAACGAGGGTGGACATGTTGTTTTTGCCCCTAGTTTTCAATTCAGGGCTAGGGGTGGGGGTTAAAGTTGGGGGTTGAGAGCTTTCCTATTCAAACCAAGCCTTGCCTTGCTCCATTGACACCCTCACTCCAAAGTCCTTCTTTCATTTTAGGCTAAAGTATAGGTATTTTAATAAAAAAAATCAACCCACTAAAGCAACATTTCTTGGTCCAACACAAAGTAAAATTATGGGCATATAATTTATACATGTTTTTACCCTAATGCTTGTCTTTCAAGCACGGCCTCACATGATCGTTTTATTGAGACATGCTCATTGGTATTTATCGGCGATGGATAATATCAACAACATTTCAAAAAATTTGACTAAAATTTTGAACAAAATTTTGAAGCCTAGAGCCTAGCAGATAGATTCCAAAGTTAATTGTAATAAACACCTAGGTTAAAAAGTTTTTCCACAAACCACAAAATCTAAATCGATGGTAACATAAAATTCCACCTGTCCTAGCTTAATAACTCATCAATGGATGTCATGGCAGCTCAAAGGTATCAAATTCGATGTCTCCCAAATTTCGTACCCTACACCAGTTTTACATGGCAACGTGGAGTTGGTTGTTCACACTTCGGTTGAAAATTCTTATTTTAAAAAAGAAAGTTTTGTATTTGGAGCCATGAGGAGTAACTTTCCAAAGATTTAAGGGTAAAGTTTAAAGTTCTGAGTAGAAAGTTTTAAAAAGTCTGAGTTAAAATTTCTTTCTGAAATTGGGAAGAAGGTTGGTTTGAAATTCAAGGTTTCAAAATAAATAATTTTGAATCTTTCATATGAAAGTTTTAGATGTCCAAATATTGAATAGAAAATGTTGTGGATCGAGTTGAAAGTTTGGGGATTTTTTTGTTTGAAATTGTACGTGGCAGAAAGTTTCTATAAATTTGTGAGTTGATACTTTATAAACATGGATGATTCTAAGATGCGCGCCAGTCTTACTCCGCTCGCGTGCTAGAAGGACCCTCTAAAAAACCTAGTAAAGAATAACCAGGAGCACTTGTTTGTCGATAATAGGAACACGTCCGCCCTAGGTATCAAAGATGTATATCAGACTTATTACAATATCAAGTTGCTAATTTTTTAAAGAACATAAGGAAACGAGCGAAGACAATAGCTTAAACGAGCGAAGACAATAGCTTAACAAACTATAAATCCATATGACAAATCAATGACGTTTCTTGTGTTGCGCAAAATCTGAATCCACGAGTAGAAAATCTTTCACGAGGACTGTTTCAGTGGCGAGACACGGCGCCACGACGATACAACCCCCGTCTTCTCACTGCTCGTGGAAGGCGATTGGAGAAGGACACGTATACACTCCATGCACGTATGCATACATACACAACAAATGTGTAGACAATACAAGCCGAGTGGTTGGTTGGTTTGTTTTTGTTCTTGGTGTTTTCCGCCGTCGGTTTCGATCTATATCGAAGGATCGATCCGGGAGAAGTGACGTTGCAGGTTGAATGCCTGCCTGAATCATAGAGCTAGCTAGCTTCCTTTCCCTGGCCTATCCCCGTCATCTAGCCCGGTCAAAGAAGCGGCGCACGCGCTGGTCCGAGCCTGCATATGCGCGCCACCGCCCGCCAGTCGCGCGCGCGCAGCCAGTTTACTTATGACTCGCGGTCGCGGAGGAGGAGGAGGAGGAGGAGGAGGAGACCATAGCTAAGTCCATCGCGTATATATTCGCGGCCGCGGCCGCCGGCGAGAAGAAAAACCACCGTACTTTGGTCGTCGTCGATCGTCGACGGCTCCGACGGCGTTGCGTGAGTGAGTGAGAGTGAGAAGACGTGCGGGCTAGCTAGCCTGTGTCCATGGCTCGAGCCGGCGCGGCGGCTCTGCTCCTGCTGCTTGTCGTCGTCTTCGCTGCCGCGGCGGCGCCGGCCATGGGCTACGACGGCGGCGGCCGCGGGCGGAAGCTGGGGCATCACGGCGAGGGCGGCGGCTACTCCACGCAGGTAACCGGTTTACTCTCTGTATACGTACGTGGAAAAGTCAATCAGGAAAGATTTAGTGGTGTTCCGTTGCTGACTTATCGTCGTATCTATCTCTTACCTTGCATCGATATATCAATCAATCGGTGGCATATTGGCGTTGATTAATTAATGCTCGTGGAATCACGGGCTAAGTTAGTTGCGTCTTATTCAGAGTCACCGGGTAGTGGTAGTTGTAGACTTGGTAGCACTGTGCGCATGCAAAGGTGGATCTGCATGTTAGCTGCGCCATGAATGGCGTAGGAAGTGGGCCTCCTCCTGCTTCTGCTGCCTGTATGCATTCAGCTAATTGTACCGTTGACCTGCTGGGCTGAGTACGTTTCATTTAGGAGAAAGTCTATTTGCCTCCCCGTGTATCGCCTCCTTTAACTATCAAACCGACTTTCTTGTCTCCCCTAGCAGTTTAGAGTTGTTTTTATTTCACATAACATTTACGAGGTATGTTGACCTTAATTTCGTACTATGTTGGCCTTAAAATATGACCTTGAGAATGGGCATTTTGGGAGAGTAAACTAATAACGACAAAATAGAAAAAGTACATAACGCATCTAAATTCGTAGTTCGTAGTCCGTCCAAAATAGTTGTCGCTTTAAAAGTAATAGTTCTAAAGTCTCAACCAAAAATCATATAATAATAAAAAAACACTATAATATTTTCGTCTCAAACCTTAATTTTTTTCAACAGAGTAAGCAGGTCGGAAGTTATAATTTTGTTGTGAAATGAAAAGAAAGACATGTTGCTTGTGATTATTCGGAAATTTCTGCTTCCTCAGGGACTCACCGACTGTCGAGACGTTAATACCACCGACCGTCGATATAAACCCCCGCACGCCTCGCCTTTGCTCGCCGTGTCTTCCTCCTCTCTCAGACTCTGTCGCGGCCTTAATTAAACCCGAATCTTTTCTTAATCCCGTGCGCAGTGCGCGAATCACGAAGCGGCACTGGCACCCGCCCCTTCACCGTCGGCGATGGCGGGCTCCGCCGACCAGTTCCGCGGCCAGGCGCGGCTCCCGCGGTTCGCGTCGCCGCGCCGGTACGAGCTCCGCCTCCGCCCCGACCTCGTCGCCTGCACCTTCACCGGCGCCGCGTCCGTCGCCGTCGCCGTCTCCGCGCCCACCCGCTTCCTCGTCCTCAACTCCGCCGACCTCGCCATCGACCGCGCCTCCATCCGCTTCCAGGTATGTACCCCCCCTCGGCCCCTCGCCGCCTGACCTCTCTACCCCGGCCTTGCTCCTCCTCGCGCGCCGGCCGCAGTCTCATCGTGTGGCTGGTGCCGCTTAATTGGTTGCAGGATTTGGCGCCTACGGAGGTGTCGCTGTTCGAGGATGACGAGATCCTGGTGCTGGAGTTCGGCGGGGAGCTGCCGCTCGGCGAGGGCGTGCTCACGATGGACTTCAACGGCACGCTCAACGATCAGATGAGGGGCTTCTACAGAAGGTATCGCATTTGAAGCACTCATGGCAGTGGCAAGTTTCACAGCCTGAAATCTTTCACATTAGTGTTTTGGAATTTCTACTTTATCCCTTTGTGAAATGCTCGGAATCGTCGGTGCAAAATCATGGAGTTGTAGGCAAAGGATATAGTAACTGATAAGCATCCAGTAGCCTGGTGATTTGCCTACTTGCGCTTACATGGCCTGAAGAGATTTTGATCAACAGATCAGTTCCAACAATGCATTTTATATAGACGTTGATGGCCTTTTATGCAAAGCATGTGGTAGGAACTAGGGAAAGTAGTTATGAACCTGTGCTTAGGATCTATTTTGAGAAGTTGTGCCTATTAAGAAAATGTCATTTCATTGCAGTACATATGAATATAAAGGCGAGACCAAAAATATGGCAGTGACACAGTTTGAGGCTGTGGATGCTTGACGGTGCTTCCCCTGCTGGGACGAGCCTGCATTCAAGGTGATTATGATAGCAAGACGTTTTCAAGAACCATTTTCTCGTTTGATGCACTATGCATTGAACATCATCAGCTCTATTTTTCTAATGTTTCTCCTCTTCATATTTAAAATTTCAGGCAAAGTTCAAGTTAACACTTGAAGTTCCATCTGAGCTGGTAGCTTTGTCCAACATGCCAGTAGCTTGTGAGACAACTGCTGGTTCTATCAAGACTGTCCGCTATGAGGAATCACCCCTTATGTCAACTTATTTAGTGGCTATAGTTGTTGGTTTGTTTGATTATGTAGAAGGTGTAACATCGGAAGGTACCATCTCTATTTTCTGTACCAGTATTTCGACATAGTTCTCCCTTCTCAGTTTCTCACATTTAAGGTACTGTAGGAACCATTCTTTTCCTTCTCCTTTCCATTTAATTATTTTTTTAATTGCATTCAGGCAACAAAGTCCGTGTGTACACTCAAGTTGGTAAGAGTAATCAAGGGAAGTTTGCACTAGATGTTGGAGTGAAGTCATTGAATTTCTACAAAGAGTATGATTGCTACGTAGTATATCTTTGTAAATTGGTTTCTAAACAATAATAATAATAATAATTCATGCCAATGCATATTCTGTCTGTCCAAGGTTGTTGCTCAAAAGAAATCATTAACCAAAAGTTCATTCCTTTATGCTCTAGCTACTTTGATACTCCATATCCACTCCCTAAGTTGGATATGATTGCTATCCCTGATTTTGCTGCTGGGGCCATGGAGAACTATGGATTGGTCACTTATCGGGAAGTTTCTTTGCTTTTTGATGAGCAGTCTTCATCAGCATCCACCAAACAGAACGTATCTATCATAACTCAGAAAATTTTTTAGCTACATATTTTTCATCATTTACGGTCCACTTTTTAATTATTGATGCATTATTAGTATACTACTATGCTCCATCAATTCTAGAAAATTATATTATTTTTATGAAGATATCAAAATTAGACATTTTCTTAGGGATGATCAAATTACCTCTGTGTAAATCTCTATCAGCAATTGTTTAATTTAGGTAGCAATTACCGTCGCACATGAATTGGCTCATCAATGGTTTGGAAATCTTGTAACCATGGAATGGTGGACTCACTTGTGGCTAAACGAGGGTTTTGCTACATGGGTAATCAATTTCACTACACTGAATTTTAGAAATTAATATCAAGATACTACTGTATACTGAATGGTTGGACCTTTTATTTCAACAGATGAGTCATTTGTCGGTAGATTCTTTTTTCCCAGAATGGAATATTTGGACACAGTTTCTTGATAGTACAACCTCTGCTCTCAAATTGGATTCATTGGCTGAATCTCATCCTATTGAGGTAATAACTGTTTGATTCATGCCATCACCTAGTGCAGTGATTCGAAACATTGATACATTTCATACGTTGTTCATCGAATTTGTCTAAAACCGTAAACACTATTCATTATATCACTGTATAAATTATAGAACATATTTTGTAATGCAAATTTTGACAATGAAAAGTGATGCTGGTGCATAATATGCTGGTTACATTCTTAACATATACACTAGCTGATTCACTAATGAATCTTGAGTTTTTTATGTGATAATAAGATGCAAGTGTTAATTTAGATGTCAAATTTGTAAGATGCACCAATAAAATTACACAACTACAGCTGATACCATTTTGTCTGAATGCTGACCAGCGATTTGTTTCACTATTTTTTACTGTTCACTCAGGTTGAAATACACCATGCCAGTGAGGTAGATGAGATTTTTGACGCCATTAGCTATGACAAGGGCGCTTCTGTTATTCGAATGCTACAAAGTTACCTAGGTGCAGAGTGTTTTCAGGTTTCATACCACCTCTCCTTGAAATTCTATCAGAATTTTGTCATTCTTTTCTACAGTCTGCATCTTTTGCTTAACAGTACTGCATAGAAGCATATGAAAATTAACCAACCATTTCATTCTTTGCTTTTGGAGGAAACAGTGACCCTTTAATCTTTCCACTATTCATTTAGTTGAAAAACATCAGGTGGATATCTGGCTATTCCAAGTTTCCAATATTAAATTTATGAATGATCCTTGGGCGATACAATTGCTATTCACGTTCTTGTGCTAGTGATTTTGTAAGTGAAATTCTTTTTCTTGAGAAGCTTCCTACTTTTTTAGGGAAAAAATGATCATTTTTTCCTAATCATCCTTCCCTACTTTGATGCGCCCCCTTAGGCACAACTTCAATAAGGGTATGATGGCCCTATTGTGTACTTCTCTGGGTTGCACAACAATTTACAACCTCCAACACCATGTACAAGTTATGGGAGATTAGAGGGACTAAGCTTGTGCTATCTTTCGCTTTTTTGTTGATCATATCATAAATATGAACACATTGTAAACTCTGTTAGTAAGTTATGTTTGTCTTCTAGACTCTTATGCTTGCGCTTTGTCTCCTAGACTCTTGTACAACAAGTTATGTTTGTCTCTTAGACTCTTGTGCCTGCGTCTTGGGTTCTGGCTGCAGCCATGCGTCAGCCTAGGTACTTGTGCTGCTTAGTGTGTGTTAATTAGGCCTGGGACTTCCTAGTTTAGTGTTCACACCTTGAACCCTTAAACTCTCTTATCTATATATATTTGTAACCTCCTGTAATCTATGACAATCCAATAAACAATACAGAGTCTTTCTTACTTACATGGTATCACGAGTCCGGGTTCCACTCGATTCTTCTTCTTCTTCCGCATCTCTGGTGTGCTGCTTCTAGCGCCACCCTCTCCGACCTATTGCCCTTGTGCCGCCCCTCTCTTCCCTTCATGGCCGGCTCTCTCCACCCCTCTGTTGTTGGTGACGACGCTGAGCGCAAGCGGCTGGAGGACGCTCGTGCCGCCGTGGCTAACGCCCGCCGCACCGTCCTCGCCCTCACCCGCACGGAGGAGGCCGAGGCTGAGGACGCCGCCGCGGCCATCGAGTGCGACGCCGCCGCCACGTGTCCGCACCGCCCTAGAGCGCGCCGCCGCCGCACCTCCCCCTGAAGACTCACCAGAAGACGTTGACAAGGTTGTGCCTTCCCTCTCCGATGGCCCTCATCCCTCAGTTCACGCTACCATGGTTCTTCAGGAGGCCGCCGCGGTTCTGAACCTTCATGCCCAAGCTGTAGCCGTTCAGAACATCCGCCGTCTTGTCCATGTCATTCTCGACATCAACTCTAGCAGCTTTGCTTGGTGGCGTGAGCAATTCCTGCTCACCTTGGGCAAGTATTCTCTTCAAGGCCATGTCCTTCACGACGATCGTCCCCTGAACTTGCCTAACTAGGAGCGCATGGATTGCGTCGTCTGTTCTTGGCTCTACGGCACCCTCTCCGACAACCTCCTTGACATTGTCAGGAGCCGCGGCGACCAAGGCGTCGATGCCCGTACCACCTGGCTTGCCATCGAGAGCTAATTTCTTGGCAACCGGGAGGCGCGGGCCCTCATCCTCGACGCCAAACTTCGTATGCTCGTCTAGGGGGACCTCTCTGTCAACGACTATTGCAAGCTCCTCAAGACCACCGCCAACAATCTCGCCGATCTTGGTGAACCAGTCAGTGACCGCTCCCTCGTCCTCAACCTCATCTGAGACTTGAACGAGCGGTTTGCCTTCGTTGGCCGTCATCTTCGACGTGGCCGTCCCTTCCCTTCCTTCTTGGAGATCTACGATGAGCTCATCCTCGAGGTGCTTACCATGGGGCCCTTGATCCCGTCTCCCCCTATAGCTTTCGTCATCGGCACAGGTAGCGGCTCCTCGTCTTCCCGTCCCGCCTCCTAGCAGCTCTCTGGGCATCCCACCACTGGCCCAGGGGGTGGTAAAGGGGGCGGTCTTGGTGGCAAAGGCAGCGGCCGCGGCGCCTGCGGCAGAGGTGGCCAAGGTGGCCACACGGGCGGCAAAGGCGACGGCTCGGGCATGCTTGCTCCACCCAACCAGGGGGCGAGTGGGTCTTGGCCCACATCCTACAACTCGTGGCTCATCATCCCCAGTCCACGCCCCCCGCCTTGCGCTTCACCCATCTAGCCACCACACCAGCAGGCGCTGCTAGCCCAACAGGGGGCCTTCCTGGCCTTGCAGCAACTCCCGCCGGTGCCGTTTTAGCAGTACCTGCAGCTGGCCACTCCTGCTGCCTACTACGGTCAGTAGGGTGCCCCTCTGCCTTCCCTCGGCGCCTTGGCTCCTCTCGGCTTCTACAACCCGCAGACCGGTCTTTCGGTGGCCTAGGATCAGCACTCCCTTGCTTCAACTTTCAGCACCATGACCCTTCAGCAGCCGCCGAACAACGAATGGTACTTTGACTCAGGTGCCACCTCCCATATGACCTCTGATTCTCACACTCTTTCACACCCTACCTCTTTGCGATATCCTTTTCCTTCCTCTATTGTTGTCGGCGATGGCTCCTTACTCCCTGTCACCGCCACTGGTGCCACCACTCTCACCAACTCTCTGTTCCTTAATAATGTTCTTGTTTCCTCATGATTTATTAAGAATCTCATTTCTATGCGCCAGTTCACTACTGACAACAACTGTGTTGTTGAATTTGACCCTACTGGCTGTTCTGTGAAGGATCTGGAGTCTCAGAAGGTGATCATCAGGTGCAATAGCTCTGGGCCCCTCTACCCATTGCACCTTCCTAGCGCCACCGTTCTCACCGCTGAATCTTCGCCTTCACTCTGGCATCGTCGGCTCGGCCACCCTGGTCGCGACGCCTTGTCCAAAGTCGTCTTTGTTATTCCTGGTTCTACTAAAAAAATTGATTCTTTTTGTCATGCGTGTCAGTTAGGACATTATACTCGCCTTCCTTTTCAATCATCCTTATCTCGGGCATCTAGTTTATTTGAGCTTATTTACTGTGATTTGTGGAGCTCTCCAGTTGTCAGTGTTTCCGGCTTCAAATACTACTTAATTATACTTGATGATTACTCACACTATGTTTGGACGTTCCCTCTTCGTCTCAAATCTGACACATTTGCCACTCTGACTCATTTCTTTGCCTATGTTCGCACTTAGTATAGCATCGCTGTAAAAGCCATCCAATGCGACAATGGTCGGGAGTTTGATAACTCTACCTCCCGCTCCTTCTTTCTCACCGATGGCATGCACCTTTGTATGTCCTGCCCATATACCTCATCTCAGAATGGGCGGGCTGAGCGCATGATCCACACCATCAACAATGCGGTTCGTTCTTTTCTCTTTTAGGCCTGCATGCCCCCTTTGTACTGGGTTGAGGCCTTACATGTTGCCACACATGTTCTGAACATCTTACCCACCAAAACTCTTCAATCCTCTATATCTCACTCTGTCCTGTTTGGTGTCCAGCCCAAATACAACCATCTTTGTATTTTTGGCTGTGCCTGTTATCCTAATCTCTCCGCCACAGCCATTCACAAACTTGCACCACGATCCTCATTGTGTATTTTTCTTGGCTACTCCTCCCATCATAAAGAATACCGCTGCCTTGACCTCCAGTCCAATCGTGTTCTCATCTCTCGACACATCGTGTTTGATGAACACTTTCTCTTTCTCACATCAGTCATCTCCTACCGATCCGGCAGCCCTTGATTTTTTAACTGATGATGCTAATCCCGTGTCCAGTTCTATTAGTGCACCTCTACCTTTATTTTCTACATGTGCTCCCGTTGGTGTTCCTGCACAGCCACGTGCGGCCCTGACTATCGGCACACCACCAGCACCCAGCGTGGGCTATCCTCGTGTGGCATCCAGTGCGGGCACAGCCGTCGAGACAGAGGCTGCCACCCCAGTGCCTAGCATGGCCCCTACGCCGATCTCTCCGGTCCGACCAGGCGCCTGGCAGGACACTCCCTCTATGTTTGCTGCTGCTGCAGCTCTAGGCACTCCGCCTGCCACTACTGCTGCTGTAGCCCCCGGCGCCCTGGCTTCCCCTGCTGCTGCAACAGCCCCGGGCAGGCCCCGACCGCTGCTGGTCTACTCGTGGCGCCAGGCAACAGCTCCTCAGCAACCGGCTGCTCCCAGCACGCTGGCTCTGCCCAAGGGTGCCGTGTCTGTGCAGCCCATCAACAATCACGGCATGATGACGCGTGCCAAAGTTGGTCACCGGTTTCCCAGTGTCTACAACAGCACAATACTGTCACCAGTGCCCCACACCTTCCATGGCACCTTTGCCGATCTCAATTGGCGGGCTGTTATGGAAGAAGAGTTCTCTGCTCTCCTTCATAACAACACATGGGAGCTTGTCCCTCGACCACCTCAAATCAACATTGTCACCGGTAAGTGGATTTTCAAGTACAAGTTTAGGGCTGACAGGTCTCAAGCGATACAAGGCTCGATGGGTCCTTCGTGGTTTCACTCAGCATCCTGGTATCGACCTTGACGAGACATTCAGTCCTGTTGTCAAGCCTGCCATAGTTCGCACAGTGCTCTCACTCGCCCTCTCTCGCGGATGGCCAGTTCATTAGCTCAACGTGAAGAATGCCTTTCTTCACGGGACTCTATCTGAGACTGTTTTTGCTGCACAGCCTGCTGGTTTTGAGGATCTCACTCATCCCGGATATATTTGTCGCCTCAACAAGTCTCTCTATGGCCTCAAACAGGCTCCTCGGGCATGGTACAGTCGCTTCACCACCTTTATTCTCTCACTTGGCTTTGTGAATGCGAAGGCAGAAACCTATCTGTCTACCATCATGGCGCCGACATATCATACTTACTACTCTATGTGGACAATATCGTGCTCACTACCTCATCCACGGCTGTTCTCCGTCGCATCATCTCTGCTCTATAGCATGAGTTCAACATGAAGGACCTCGGTCAGTTGCACCATTTTCTTGGAATGCAAGTTCAGCATCGTGATGAATGCCTTTTCTTGTCTCAGCAACAATACATGATGGAGATTCTTGATCGGGCTGGTCTGGCTGACTGCAAACCCTGCTCTACTCCAGTCGACACCAATCCGAAGCTCTCTGCAGTCACTGGTGACCCAGTTCAGGATACCTCTGATTTTCGTAGCCTAACTGGTGCCCTTCAGTACCTCACTTTCACTCGTTCGGATATTGCTTACGCCGTTCAGCAAGTTTGTCTCCACATGCATGACCCACAGGAACCTCACTTAGCTGCCCTCAAGCGGATCCTTCGGTATGTTTGCGGTACTCTTCATTTGGGTCTGGTGCTCCGTCCCACAGTGCAGCATGAACTGGTCGCCTACTCTGATGCCGACTGGGCCGGTTGCCCAATACTCGCAAGTCCACTTCTGGCTATGCGGTTTTTCTTGGTGACAACCTCATCTCTTGGTCCTCCAAGCGCCAGCACACCATCTGCCGATCCAGTGCCAAAGCTGAATATCGAGCCGTTGCCAACGCCGTTGCTAAGGCTTCTTGGCTGCGTCAACTTCTCAGTGAGTTACAATCCATCTTGTAGTGCGCTACATTGGTCTACTGCGATAACATCAGCGCCGTCTACATGTCCGCCAACCCGGTCCAGCATCAATGCACCAAACACATCGAGATTGACCTCCACTTTGTTCGGGACTGTGTTGCTTTTGGTGCTGTTCGCGTTCTCCATGTTCCAACAACCTCTCAGTATGCCGACATCTTCACCAAAGGATTGCCATCTTCGCTCTTCACTGAGTTTAGAACTAGTCTGAACGTCCGCTACACCGATGCTCAGACTGCGGGGGGTGTTAGCAAGTTATGTTTGTCTCCTAGACTCTTGTGCTTGTGTTTTGTCTTCTAGACTCTTTTACAACAAGTTATGTTTGTCTCCTAGACTCTTGTGTCTGTATCTTGGGCTCTGGCTGCACCCATACGTTAGCCTAAGCACTTGTACTACTTAATGTGTGTTAATTAGATCTAGGACTTACTAGTTTAGTGTTCACATCTTGAACCCTTAAACTTTCCTGCCTATATATATTTATAATCTCCTATAATCTATGACAATCCAATAAGCAATACAGAGCCTTTCTCACTTACAAACTCGATAGTATGATAAAGCTACATTTTAGTTAATTACATTTTTATTGAAGGTCAATTCTTGCCTACTTCTTTATCTAGATTCTTCATTATTGCTGTATGACTCCACAAATTTTCCTAGTGCATCCTCTTGTACTGAACTTTTGGAACTGTTACTCTTTCAGAAAGCGTTAGCTTCGTATATAAAAAAGTATGCCTACTCAAATGCTAAAACCGAGGACCTGTGGGCTGTTCTTGAAGAGGTATCTGGTGAACATGTCAAGGATTTGATGACTACATGGACGAAGCAACAAGGTTATCCTGTTGTCAGTGTGAAACTTAAAGGGCATGATGTGAAACTTGAACAGGTGATAAATTATCGAAAAGAATACCATCATTTCAATGTATTGCACATTAATCTACTCACTCTGTTTTATATTGTAAGATGTTTTGATTTTTTTCTAAGTTCGACTAAATTTATAGAAAATATTAGTAATATTTTCAAAATAAAACAATATACTATCCAAATATATTCAATATTGGATTTAATAAAACTAATTTAGTGTTTTAGATGTTGCTATGCTTTTCTATAAATTTGGTCAAACCTAAAGAAAAGTTTAACTTAGAAAAAGTCAAAATGTCTTATAATCTAAAATAGAAAGAGTACTTATGAACCACCCATATGTAAATTCAATATGCACATATAGTTTGCCTTTCCTTTCTGTCAAGGTATGATTAGTGAGTCACAACTCCTTAAAACCCTCTATGCACTGTTTATGACAAAAATCCACATAAACAATTTATGACAGAACTTCATCTGAGTTTAATTTTTGTGCCTGGGCTGGCTAGAACTTCCATAGTCCTCTGAGTGCATAAGGGCATGCTGCACAAGTCCATAATGTAGTTCCCATAATGTTATGTGCACATGCAAAATTTCAATGGCATACTGCTTGAATTTTATTTTGATGCATTTCTGACATTTTTTTTTGTCACAGGACCAGTTTTTGTTAGATGGATCCTCCAGTTCTGGCATCTGGATTGTCCCCGTTACTTTAGGATGCTGTTCACATGATAAGCAGAAAAAATTCTTATTGAAACATACACATGATAATATAAAAGGCATTGATTCACAATGTGGTGGACGACAGAAGGGTGGAAACTTCTGGATTAAGTTTAACATTGATGAAACAGGATTTTATAGAGTTAAATATGATGATGAGCTTACAGCTGCACTTGTAAATGCATTGCAGGCCAAGAAGCTGTCTCTAATGGATAAAATCGGTAAGCATAACGTTTGGCACTATCAAACTTATATTGCAATGATCTTTTTTTAACGGTCCTATGCCACTATTGCAATGATTAACTGATGTTATAACAGGCATTGTGGAAGATGCACATGCCCTTTCTATTGCCTGCAAGCAAACATTGTCTTCGTTGCTACATTTACTGTATGCGTACCGTGAGGAGGCTGATTACAGTGTCCTTTCACACATAAATTCTGTATGTGTATTTTATGTCCAATTGATTCCACGATATTCAGTTATTCTTTGACAATTATTTGTCTATATCTTTTACTTTGGCTTTTCAGGTAACTTCAAGTGTTGCTAAAATATCAGTTGATGCTACTCCTGACTTGGCTGGTGACATCAAACGACTTTTTATCAAGCTTCTTCTCCGTACTGCTGAGTATGTCCAACCATGTTTTCCTGCCTTTTCTTTCTCAACATATTATTTCCCAAGATACGTTCCTTCTATATGGGTGTGTTTGTTTAAACATGCCTTCTTCTGTGGTCATGGATACACAATGACATAAATTCTATTTGTAGAAAATTAGGCTGGGACCCTAAAGACAGTGAAAGCCACCTGGATGCAATGCTTAGACCAATGCTCTTGGTTGCCCTTGTTCAGCTTGGGCATGATAAGACTGTAAGTGAGGGAGTTAGGCGTTTCCAAATCTTCTTTGATGATCGCAACACTTCCCTTCTTCCTCCAGATACTAGAAAGGTCCTACTTTTTGCCCCTACTTTTTTACTAAAATGAATTGATATTTGTATATCTTCTATTTGAAAACAAACTCATCTGTGTGTATTTTACATTGTGCAGGCTGCGTACCTCTCTGTGATGCATAATGTTAGTAGCACAAACAGATCTGGTTATGATGCTCTTCTAAAGATCTACAAGGAATCAGCTGAAGGGGAGGAAAAGTTACATGTCTTAGGTTGATATCTTCTCCGCCGTCTTAGGTTAACAATGCTTGCTGATATTTTGGGTTACCCTGAAGGCTCTGTCTCCTTGTCTGTAGACACACTTTCTTCTTCCAAGGATAAGGATATTGTTCTTGAATCGTTGAATTTAATTTTCACAGATAAGGTAAATTGTTTTTTATTCCATGATTCTATTGGAAGGTCCTGAGTGAACCTGTACTTTTATGTAAACTACATGTAAGTTATATATAGGTCTCATTTGTTTCTCTCACTTTTCAGGTTCGCAATCAAGATGCACATCGTCTGCTTGGAGGTATTATACCAGAGGCACGTGAAACTGCATGGTCCTGGTTGAAGGTACAGAAAGCCCAGTAATATTTCTGTTACCACAACGTAAAAGTTGTGACATCGGGATCTTTGGAGGATTGAATTCTCCTAGGATCTTTGGATACAATGAAATATCCGCTTAACTGGATGTTTATATCCTAGAAAGCATCAAAATTATGCAAACTTTCTACACTCGAAATTATAAGTAAATGGCTAAATTTTGTGCTTACTTCAAGGGGCATTTCCTTCAAATAAATAGCCAAATTATAGTCTGTAGATACATCAAATGAGGTTTATATTTGTAAGAAAAAAAATCCAATTAGGCCCCCTTTGATTTGTAGGAAAAACATAGGAAACCTAGAGGATTTCAATCCTATAGGAAAAGTTGCTAAGCAGTCCTTTAAATCAAAGGATTGATTCCTATCCTTTTCTTTGAAATTCTTATGGAATGGATAATCCTGTATAGATTTTGGAGGAAAATAAGCACGAGGCTCACTTCATGTTTGCTTCTTCCCATGACTCTAAATTCTTGTGTTTCACCTGTGTGTCAACCAAACGGCAGTTTTAGAATTATCCTGTGTTTTTAATTCCTGCTTTTTTCCTATTGCTGCATTATCACAATGCTGCGTTTCAAAGGGGGCCTTATACTTTTCATAGCTATTGTTGCTGGGATACTTTACTCTATTTTTCTCGTCTTACCTACCCACTGAATCACTAAACTATATTGGATCACTTCACTGCCTGATGATACTGTCTTTCTGATGCCTCAATATACAAGTCGTGTTTTACAATGAAATTCTGTGTGATGACAGATGACTGCATATGATATGTTACAAATTATTTTAGACAATTTTCATGGCGTTTGAAAGTCGGTCCTTGTTGCTATGAACCTATGCAAGTAGCCTCTCCATTCTCCAAGAAAACACTTTGAATGACAAATCAAATGGGTTACCCTCGTTTGAACTTCCATTCTTGTTTACCTTATTTCTCTCCATTTCCTTACAAAATATTAAACATGCAATGAAATATAAGAAAATTCTGTGCTTCCATATCCTGTTTTTTGTCCGGGTGCAGGGAAACTGGGATCGTATCTCAGAGACATTTTCAGCAAGCTCCCTCATAGCGAATTTTATAAAATCTACTGTTACACTGGTATCATTCAGCTGCAGTTTCTATTCAATTCCACAAGAGTTATTCTCATCAGGCCATATGCTGAAGCGCACTTCCTTGTTTGTTGGTAGTTCACCTCGAAAGAGAAGGAAGCAGAGATCTCCGAGTTCTTTGTGACCCGCACCAAGCCTGGGTTTGAGAGGACACTGAAGCAGAGCCTCGAGAAGGTACTGATCAATGCCAGGTGGATCGAAGGCATCAGGGGCGAACCTAAGCTTGCCCAGACTGTGCACGAGCTCCTCAACAAACGCTGATCTGTATCCGGTGTGATGCCTACCCTCCCCTGGAGCTGCATTCCTCCTGCTATGAAGTGCCAACTTTACCCAAAGCATTGCTGTGGCAGCTCATTGTCGCTCTGTTTGTAAGTCATGAAGCATAGGCTGCATATGAGGCAAAGGAACATATAGTGCTTACCGTTTCTGTTCATAGGTTGTACAGCTTTGTGCCAAGGAGCCATTCATGATTCAAGAATTGTCGCACTCTTCTACTGTAACTTTGGAGTGGCGGAGCGAATAAAATTTATAGTTCAGCATTGATGGCTTTCTGACCTGGTCATTCTGTATTGATACTTCGATAGCCTCCAAGATGCGTCTTCCGGCACCTATACATACTGATATCAGTTCATGGAGAGTGGTTTAGATGACTACTATCTGTTTACTTATCTGAGGTAGATTTATAATTAATATTTTGATTCCATGTGGTACTCCCTTCATGTGCAAATATCTGACGACAAAAAAAATTGGGAGGGAGTATATGTTATGGGTATACCCATAGATAATAAGCCTATTGGATCATCAGGTAATTAACAAACGGTAATCCTTTTCTCTTCTTTTGCCACTGCAGTGGCGAATCCACCGCCCGTCTACCTCGGGTGCTCGCTCGCCCTCGTGCTTGGCAAACACGGCGTGGAATCATATTTCTACTGCATAGATTGAAAACAACATTTTCATAGCAAACACTCACCATAGTTAGATTTGCGTGGGCTTGGCTTCACCACTGTTGTATCATTAAAAGTCTTGCGTAACATCCTCTCTTAGAGGTAGCATCACACCATTGTTTCTCTCTACGTAAACAGCCGAGCGTGCCATCCATCCTACCCTCTCCCTGTGCACCAAGCGTGCGATCATCGCCTTTCACGAGAAAATCAGAAAAACCAAAGATTGGTTAACGAATCACACTACTTCGTGTTCATCCATACTCCCCGGTTTCACTAATTAGCGCGCGCGTTGCCTGGTGCGCACTTTTGATCCACTTATGCCCGCACGTGCGCACGTGGTGGAAACACGCATGCCTGCTTGCATGTACGGGACGAAAACATGCATTTTTTTTTGGCCTTCTTGACTGTGGGCCGGTATAGTTTGATTTTGAAGATTGAGTAATAGAGTAAATTTTCAATAGAGATTCATTTCAAATCTTAAAAAAATTGACTAAATTTATTCTAAAAAACTGAAACTTTCAACTTAATTTTTGAAATTTTCAATTCAAAATTCAAAACACTCAACCCAATCTTTAGAACTTTCTATTGAAATTTAAAAAAACTCCACTCAAAGTTTGAAACTTTCAAGTTATATTTTAAAACTTTCGACTCAATTGATTATTTATTATTTTCATTAGAGAGAATTATTAGCGTGGTTAGTTTGGAGGAAAAAAAACTCGTTCTGAAACTATAGCTGGGTCTACGCGTGGCACCGGAAGAAAACGGAAAGAGCACGATGCTTCGCTAACTCCATTCGTGCAAGCGCTACTTGGTCAACTGGCGCGTGCGCGCGTGATAGCATGTCTCCCACTCTTAGTTCGTCCCCAGTCCTCTGGATGCAGATATTTCCAGTGGCTTATCCCATTGCAATGCTTCTACCGCTTCTTCTATACGTGTATAACTATTGTAGTATCTTTATACTCTCAACTAATGTCTAATTTTATAAATTTTAGTTCAATTCATTACACTACACGAACATATTATTAGTTAAAGAAATACATATGATCAGTTCTGTTTAAAAGAAAGACCTGATCTTCTCAGGATGACAGAAGAGATTATCACCTAGACTCGTCGGATCAAGCTGTCCCCGAACAAATTCGGCCGGCCGGCGGCTAACGCTGGTCATAAATTTAATTCTGCTTCTTACTATTCGACGCGCCGCCGGCAGTCACCATCGGTCGTCTTTTGTTTTCGAGACGTCTGTCGTGTCGTTGGCTGCACCTCCATACCGATCGATATAAAAACCGCGCAAACCTCGCTAGCTCGCCGCCGCCTCAGCGTCTCCTCCCTCCTCGCGGCTAGCTCAATTATTTAAACCCTTCGCTCTTTTCGATCACGCGCGCGAATCTTGAAGCGGCGGCGATGGCGCAGGCGGGTTTGCCCGACCAGTTCCGCTGCCAGGTGCGGCTGCCGCGGCGGTACGAGCTCTGGCTCCTGCTCCGGCTCCGGCCCGACCTCGTCGCATGCACCTTCACCGGCGCCGCGTCAGTCGTCGTCGGCGTCTCTGCGGCCACCCGCTTCCTCGTCCTCAACGCCGCCGACCTCGCCGTCGACCGCGCCTCCATCCGCTTCCAGGTATATACGTACCATACTCGCTCACACCTGCTCCTCGCCGCGCCCCGCAGTCTCACCGTGGTTGGTTGCAGGATTTGGCGCCGACGGAGGTGTCGATGTTAGAGGAGGACCAAATCCTGGTGCTCGAGTTCGCCGGCGAGCTGCCGCTCGGCGAGGGCGTACTCACGATGAACTTCAACGGCACGCTCAACGATCAGATGAGGGGGTTTTACAGAAGGTAACGCATTTGAAGCACTCATGGCAATGGCAAGTTCACTTTCTAAAATCGAGCAATTCAGTTTATTAGAATTTCTACTTTAGGCTCGGGATCGTCCATACATGATAAAGCGGTGGAAAAATGAACTGAAGCAATTTTTTTATGTATGTATTCTTAGCGGTTTAAAAGCCGGTTTTAAAAAATAAATTATGATAAAAATTTTTAAAATCAACTCTAAAATTATGTTTTAAAAATTAATTATAGTTATGGTTGCTGATAACACAATAAGCACAATTACTCGACAAGCATCTAAGCAGAGGGATTTTTTAAAAATGAACTGTGATGTGGCTGGAAAGTTGTTATTAAACTGTGCATTTAGGATTTACTCCCTCCAATCCTCAATACTTGTTGTCGGACATTATTCATATCATATGCCTTTAGGATTTATTTTGTCAATTTCTAGGAATGACTCGGGTGACCTTTTCATACGAGAAAATGCAATTTTATCTCACTAAATATGAGTATAAGGGCGAGACCAAAAACATGGCAGTGACGTAGCTTGAGTATGTGGCCGCTCGAAGGTGCTTCCCTTGCTGGGATGAACCTGCATTCAAGGTGATTATGATAGCAAAACCTTTTGAAGAACCATAATTTTCTCATCCAGATGTTTGATGCACTATGTGTTGAAAATCATCAGCTCTATTTTTCGAATGTTTCCCCTCTTCATATTTAAAATTTCAGGCAAATTTCAAGTTAACACTTGAAGCTCCATCTGAACTAGTAGCTTTGTCCAACATGCCAATAGCTAATGAGACAATTGCTGGTCCTATCAGGTCCGTCGAGTATGAAGTCACCCTTGATGTCAACTTATTTAGTGGCCATAGTTGTTGGTTTGTTTGATTATATAGAAGGTGTAACATCAGAGGTACCATCACTATTTTTTGTACCAGTAATTCAGCATACTTCATAGTTTCTCACATTAAAGTGTTCTGTAGGTACCATTCTTTTCCTTTCACTTTCCATTTTTTATTGTTTTTAATTGTGTTTAGGCAACAAAGTCCGTGTGTACACTCAAGTTGGTAAGCGTAATCAAGGAAAGTTTGCACTAGATTTTGGAGTGAAGTAATCGAATCTCTATAAAGAGTATGATCGCGACCTATCATTTCTTCTAAATTGGTTTCTAAAGAAAAAAATAATTCATGTTAATACATATTCTGTTTACCTGTGGTTGTCGCTTGAAAGAAAATTTCATTCCTTGAATTCTGCAGATTCTTTGATACCCCTTATCCACTCCCTAAGTTGGATATGGTTGCTATCCCCGATTTCAGCAATAGGGCCATGGAGAACTATGGATTGGTCACTAATCGGGAAATGTATTTGCTTTTTGATGAGAAATCTTCATCAGCATCCACCAACATAACATTGAAAATTATTCAGCTACATGTTTTTCGCTATTTACCATTCACTTCCTAAACAGTAATGCATTGTTATTTTATTGCTACGCTCCACCAATTCTATAAGAAATTTACATTGCCTTTTCATAATGATTTCATAGTGATATATTTTCTTTGGGGTGATCAAATCGATTCTATGTAAGTCTATGTTGGTATCTGTTCTATTTAGGTTGTAATTACTGTCGCACATGAATTGGCTCATCAATGGTTTGGTAACCATGGAATGGTGGACTCACTTGTGGCTAAATGAGAGTTTTGCTACATGGGTAATCAATTTTACAACACTGAATTTTAGAAACTTAATATCGGGATACTACTGTGTATATTGAATGATTGGATGTTTTGTTTCAAAAGACGAGTTATTTGGCAGTAGATTCCTTTTTCCCGCAATGGAATATCTGGATGCAGTTTCTTGATAGTACCTTGGCCCTCAAACTGGATTCGCTAGCTGAGTCTCATCCTATTGAGGTAAAACTGTTCGATACATGCCATGGTCTGGTGCTGTTAAATTGTTCGAAAAATTGATGCATTTCATACGGTGTTCACCAAATTTGTATGAAACCATAAATGCTATGCACTATATCCCATATAAAACAGAGATCAATTTTGGAGTGCAGATTTGACAATGGTAGGTAATGGTGATCCATAATTTTGGTTACATTCTTATCACATCCGTTGGCAGATTTAATATTGTTGAGTCTTGACAATGACTACCCGATATTTATATTGATGCTTAAATCTTTTTAGTATCAAATGTTAATTTAGATGTCAAATTCACACGATGCACCAACACAATTACAAAGGCTCAGCTGGTGGCATTAAACAATTTTCACTTGTATAAATGTTTATTACAATTTGTCTCATTCCATGTTACTGTTTTCTCAGGTCGATGTTCACCACGCCAGTGAGGTAGATGCAATTTTTGATTCTATAAGCTATGACAAGGGCGCTTCTGTTATTCGCATGCTACAAACTTACCTTGGTGCAGAGCGTTTTCAGATTTCATACTGGTTCTCACTGAAGTTCTATAAGAAACCTGTCATGCTTTTATAGACTCTCTCTTTTGCATGAGTTTACTGCTTAGAAGTTAGAATTGTGTGAAATTACCTCGAACCATTTCCTTCGTTGCTCATGAAGGAAGAAGTGACACTTAATTCATTTTTCTATTTAGTTATTTCATAAACAACAGTCATGCCTCTTGACTTTCTACTTGACCACCCCATTGTAACCTCCTATGACGCCAATGCAACCAACAACTCCTTTACCAATACATCCGCATATGCTCTACATGGTCTGTTCACACTAAGATAATGGTTTGACCGTATATACGCAGAGCAAAACGATCTCAACCAAAAGTTGATGAAACTTTTAAAATCATATCAAATTTATTATCTTAATATATTATATTAAGATGCATCTATATACGTATAAATTATTTATCTCTTAACTTTTGATTAAACTTATAACTCAAATCTAAACAATAATTTTTCTCTCTTGTAAAAACGATGCTTTAAGTTCTAGACCGCTTTTCTATTTATACCTATAGATAACTGCATAAAAATATAGCTAAAACTAGCACAACTAATCCTATATGAAGCTGTCAAATCATCCATATCAAATATAAACTTTAATCTTTTTAAATTTAAACTCATTTTAAATTTAATTCTACTTTCTATATGCACAAAATCCCTCTTATATGTCATGTAAAAACTTCACCTCTATATCCTACGAGATCTCTTTGACTGTCTAGGTCTTCTCTTAAGTCTAGTCCAATCTATCATTGAAAATATTTATGATATCTCAAGCAACACCGAACGAACAAAGAAACTATGCACAAGTTGTTATCTAACTTGACTTATATTAGCACATAATAGAATATCTCGTATATAGAAATTATGTAGAAGTCATAAATATATAGCAAACATCATAAAACAAGAAATCACCTCGAAACTGACACTTTTTAGAAATCTGTTGGTCTAATTGTCAGGCTTCCTAATGTGACTGCTGTCAAGTTTGTGGCCAGACCAGAACTGTTTATCGGTCGGATTGAGAATTGGTCATTGATCTGATCGATACTATTCACTTTGACCGACATTATTCATAATTGATTGATACTATTCACCGATTTTACAAATTCAATTTAAACATAAGATTTTCACTTTAATCTCAATACAACACATCATACCAATTGTTCATCACACCGATAGTTTCACAATATCCATCTTGATGAACATATTGGCAACATTTCTAAAATGCATATATGTGTGTTTGAAAATAAAAAAAACAAAATTGAAAAGAAAAACTCTCCCCTTAGCAAAAGAAAATAATTTCTCCTCATTTTTCATTCTTTTGACAATAAAATACAAAATTGACTATTTTTAATAATCGATCAAAATTGTCAAAATCAATTAAGCACATAAATAAAAAAAATTAAATTTCTCTCCATTTTTTAATCATGTATTTTGTATGTATTTCTCCCCTTTAATAACAATTTCATCAAGATAAAAAAAAGAGAATAAATAACCAATTAAATTACAAATGTCATGATTTTACAACTATGACTTACAATAACTAATTTTTTTATTTTTGAGGAGTTTTGAAATATACCTAGAGTAATCCAAGAACATGTTTTGCAAGACAAGAGAGATATATTGGTCAACTAGCAAATAAGCATGGGCTAAAATCCAAACATGACTGAATGATGTTAAAATCAAAATCAAATCAATATTAAAGATTCATTATTTTAATAATCTATAATGCAATGCTTCCGCTAGTACATAGATTAAACAAAAAAACCCTACATATAGGTGAAAGTTTATGTAGTCCCTCTAGCGGGTTTTGAGTGATAGATGATAATAAATTATAGAGCTAATGTGTTATGATTAAGAATTTCATAGCATTTCGTAGTGTTTTATTTAAAAGAAAACCCCCATGAAGAAAAGAAAATAATATGAAAAGAAAAGGGGACTTGAAATAAAGAAAATCTTTTTTTATTTTGGCTTGAGTCCTTAGAACAAGTCAGTAGTATCTCAAGTTTAATCAGGTTGAGAAGCAAGTGCTCAATAAAACGTCCAAGTCTGGATGAACGAACACTCGTACCATGTATGTCTTAGGATTTTAGTTTTTCTCTCCCAGTGTCTTGGATATTTGTGTCTAGACTTTATAGAAACTTATAGACAAGTTTCTCTCTTAAACAGAAAAATCTGTTTGAAGTCTTTGAACCATTTGGCCAAAATCTCTAGATTGAGTTCTCTATTTGGTAGAGAGGTCTATTTAGAGTCTTAAAAAGTTTAGACTAGATTTTCCAAACCCCTTTGTCTTCTCGAAGCTAAGTATTGTCCAAAATCTTTAGACCATTAGTCGAAGTCTCCAGACTGATGTCTCTATCTAGGTCGAAAGGTTTGTCCAAAGTCTCTGGACATTCTATCTAAATACTCTAGAGTTTGAATTTTGTGAGTAATGGCTATCTTTAAGAGAGGTTGGTATTTAATCCCACCAACCCCTTTTGAGTAGGTAGCTTGCTTATTCATTGCTATCTCTCTTAAAAGCTTGCTAGTGATTCTCCACTATACTCTCTTAAATCTTAAGCTTAATTCACATTTTAAGAGTTCCTTTTGGTTAATTTGGAAGAAAATAGATCTTATGTGTGAGCAATTGTGGATCAATGCCAGTGAAAACTCAAGCTTGTTACTTTTGGAGAATTACCTCCTAGATGACTAGGCGCTATCTGCGAGAATTCAACATGTGAATCATCCGAGAAGTTTGTGAAGGTTTCCCTCACCTTTATGAGGAAATATGTATTCTAGTGATTCTCCGAATTCTATCTTACAGATTGATTTGGTAGAGAAAGTTCTATAGTAAGTGAGAGCATATGTTCTAGTAAATATCTTGGTGGTTATCTTAGATTAAAGGTTATGGTAAGAGTTTGAAGGCAAAACTAAGTTATAGGCTTGAACTTGATAAGGCAAGAGATCAAAAGTAATCTGACTCTTTAAAGCTTCTCAATGGAGGAGATATAGTATTGGTTGATCCAAATTTTGATAAAAAATTACATTGACTCCTAACTTACTTTTGCATTTTATATTTACTATGATTTTGTTATCTCATCTCCTCCCCAATCCATAAGATTTGTCTCCTTGGATATTTTAAAGTTGGTTTGGAATCTTCAAAATACACTATCGGAGATTCCGGACTAGTTTCTTTGTCTGACAGAAAGACTGGTCCATATACTTTAAACTTTAGGATCGAAGACTCTAGAGAGAAGATTAATTATCATTTTTAGTGTATTTTAAATTTAAAAGTTTACACATTCACATTTCTTTATGCGACTCAATATCCTTTCAATATAAAAGATGAATTAAATATTCTTTCTTAAATTTACTTGCTCTTTCACACAAATTGAGAACTTTCAATGAAATTTGAGTTTTTCTCACTTTGTACGAAAACTCTAAATTATATTAGGTGAATTATATTAGGTGTGTATTTATCATAATTACTATTTTCAAGGATTTTGTACCAATTATTTTCCTCACAATAGTCATGAATACTGTTTTCAGAGATTTAGTATCCATTTTTATCTCTCATAAAATAAATACACATCTCATAAAGTAAATATAAGCAAATTGACTTTATTTGGAATAAAATACTCAAGTAAATATGTATGCAAACATAAATTATTTAAACTAGCACTAATGTCAACATTACATATTTCTTTAATTCAAGTAAAAAAATTATATGTCATGCATCATATCTTTTAAAATAATAGCAAAGAATCATATAATGACTAAGGCACAAAATTATACAAGATATAAATGTCAAAACTATTATTTTCTTATTTTAATTTATTTTTCAGATTAAGAGCAATGAATAAATATAAACATAAATACAATAAAAATCATAGACACACTCTTAAATAAACCTCTAGTTCTCCTCCAAAAGTAGATAAACTAAAAGAGCAGAGGATTTTGAAAGAAAAAAACTACCATTTGCCAACGATATCACCAGAACTAACATCAATTCATTTATAGCTTGTAAGTTAACAAAGTTAGAAAATAATACGTTAATTCGAGAATAAATTGATGTTATCTTCAAGTTATCGTCATATCCATATTTAAGTAGATATGTTTACGTAGATGTGGAGAGTATATCACCGAAACACGAGATATTCTGCTGCCACTAACGCTAGAGAGGTATGGCGTCGGCAGCTGCAGCTGCTAACTAGCTGGGAGCGCGAACGAGGGATGGTGCGGACTGCTGAAGTGGGCAAGCGGCTGGCCGGATGGGAGTTTGGGATGCAGATTGTGATCTCCTGTGAGGAGAGAAGAGAGCCAGGCAACCAGCAGCTGGCCTCTCTGATTGGGGATTTGGTTTCTAACTCCATCGATTAGGGATTTAGATAAGGCTCGCGCATGCTGTCTACCCTCCAGGATCCCTCCAGCTGCAGCTGGTCATGTGCATGTCTGTAGTGCAGGTTCACATTACCAGATGGACATCGGTGCACACGCATTTGACAGTGCATGTCAAAATGGCAAGTTATTTTTCTTCGTGTGCATGATCTTTACGCATATGACGTTCAGCACAGTACACTGAAATCCTGAGTAGTATTTTTTGCTAATGCTATAAATTAGAATGGCCTACATGCAAATCTTTCGAATTCACGATAATTTGTGATAATTATTCAACAATACATATGAATTAAATATTATAAAGTTAAAAGATATATTTAAAATAATATTCTAAGAATATAATCCATATTGTGGTTTATATATATAAAGTGTTTTTAAAAGTACATGGTTTAAGACCTTAAAAAGCACATACATTCATTCATTATCATGTTCCTTTAAAAAATAGGGCTATATGAAAGACGATAACGTGAATAGGAAGAAAACAACACGGTAGGTTAGGAAGAAGAAAATTTTTATTTTATTTAATTTTAAAACAACCTTTCAGAAACTTATTTTCAACTCTAAACCTTTTTAACATGCCAATTAAATTAGTGTGGTTGGATAATACTACTACGATGATATGAGCAGTTGGCATGTCAATATTGTTACCCACACCATAATTTCTTATTGGAGTGGTAAGGTGGTCTTATATTTATTCAACCGTATGCCTTATATAGGATATGTTAATCTAACTATGGCAAAAACATGTAATTTATTGCTTTTGAACTTTTAAAATATCCATTACAACGCATGGGACTTTAGCTAGTTGAAGATGATGAATCTAGCAAGATAGAAAATAGGACCCAAGAGTTCCAAGTTGCCACACATGTTGCCCTAGATGATTTTGAAAGAGCCAAGACATGCACAAATGATATCATTACAAAACCTTGACCTAGGCATGGTTTTGTTGAGAGGGTGAATGAAAAGGGATCACCACAAGAGAAGAAGCTTGTAGCATAGTTGCTGAGGATGGTGCTCGCCGCCAAAAAATCCCGTGACCGGGGAGGGGCGGCGGCTCGGTCACGCAAATGTCTAGGAGGTCTGCTTGTCTCCAGTGCAGGTCCTTAGGTCTCGAGGTTCATGGACGTGTCAGTCAATTTGACCCTGCAATTGACAAGGAGGTGAGACGAGCGGATCCGATACAGACGCTCGCTATCGGCTGGTTGCCGATAGGCTAGGGAGCCGATGTGGACAGGTGTCGACAAGCGGTCGACCGTAGAGCCGATGGAGGAACCAGGGTGTGCTCAGAGGATATCGAGACGCACGTAATCCCTCTGGACAGCCGAACAGTGATCCATCGGCTGGAAAAACCGATGAAAGCAGATGCGGCCTAGGCGATGATTAGCGCAAGAAGGCACGGGCTGCAAAGCCGATGCCGCTCCGGATATGACAGCAAGAGACCCGTCACCCACCGTGGCAGCGCCATCAACATCGAACCTCGAAGATCGGACCTAACCGAGACAGTACGAGGCCGGGGCCAGCGGCGATGATACGGAGGACGCTAGATCGGCTATGCCGTAGCAAGGATAGGAACGAACCCATCGGTTAGCTGAGCCGATGAGGGGACGCCTCTCTGAAGGTGGGTGCGTATCGGCTGGAGGTCCGATACGTTTGGCGTTACGCGTCGTGGGACTCCTCTAAATGCTGATGTGTATCGGTCGAGGGGCCGATGCGCTGGGCGTGAAGCACAGAGCATGGATAACTCATCGGCTAGCACTCCGATGATACGCCGTGCAGGAGACTATAGGCCTGAAGCTCGATCTACCGTCGGCAGCCCCATAGGTGGGACCTAACCGATGCAGCACGAGACCGACGACGGCAGAGGGAGCTTAGCAGGCCGATAGGTCCAGCACGGACGTGATGTGATACATCCGATCGGCCTAAGAGGTCGGACCTAACCGATGCAGCCTTAGACAGAGCAGGACATATCGGGATGGTGGCGGGACTTACCCCTTCGCCGGAGATCGGACTTAACCGATGCAGCCCTGCGTCGAGAGCCAGAACCCGCCGGTAGAACCTAGATGAACTAGGGTGGCGATACGCTGAGTTTGAATATGATCGAGAGATATATTACATGTTTCCAGGGGGTCTATATTTATACCCTAGATTTACAGACAGAGTCCGACGCGTCTACGACCATCGGACATTATTTCCTAGTAAGAACAAAGGAAAATATTCCTAAAGAAGTTAACTAAACAGCTAGACCTCCCTAATTGAGTAAGGTTATAATTTACAAAAATAAGCACCCTGCCGTGGAGTCCACGGCTCCTCCGCAAACCCGGTTTCATCTGAATAATCTTCCAATTTGTAACAGAGTCTTTCTTTGCTGCAACCTGATCGGCTTCTCCACTGTAGCTATCAGACCTTTTTTAAGTCAGGCCGATCCTTCTCCTTCCTTTCCTCGGGCTTCTCGGACTTGATCCCGATTGGACAATCCCCTGTCTTCAAGCCGATCCAATCTTCTACTAATCTGATTGGCTTTTCTACAGTTCTCCATCGGCTTCGTCTCAGTATCTCCATCGGCCGATGGCTGCATCAAACCCTCCAACGGACCTCTCAGCCGATCGGCTTTAGCCCCATCGGATCTCCCAGCCGATCGGCTTTAGCGCCATCGGATCCGTCAGATTTTGGCGTTAACACATGACCCCAATTTCGGAGTTTGCCAACAGACTACAAAATTCCGAGCCGTTAGAAACCTCCGCAAACCAGGATGACCCTTTAAAACCCCATTAATCGGCTCAGATCTCTACCTAGGTTGTTCCGCCTCTATAAAATATATCCCCTCCTCAGCCTTCTTCCACACACTTTTTCTCATCAAAAATCTCAAACGTCGACGAGCTCCACAGGCATCCGCAAATTTCTGCGAATCTCGACGGGCTCAGAAGACTGAAGGCGAGCTCTCGCAGATTTCTTCATCGGCCGCTACTCCTTCGTTTGCGCAATGGCTTTCACACACATAATCCCTAAGGTAACTATTATCTGCTCTTTCATCCTATGTTTTGCACAATTCTTCCCCATCCCGATTTCTCATCAGTAGTCGGGTTCTGGTTTCTGTAGGATCTTAAGAGTTAGATCACTATTCCAATCTCTGACCGCCCTGATCACTTCTTTCTTGGCCCTATGGGTAATGAGGATCCGACTGATTTCATCAACTCCGAAACAGAAAGGATCCCATTCAAGAACTCATCCATGGCCATCACCGATTGGGCTCACAGCTTCAGATCCTGGCCTAGCAAACTCCCTAAATGGAGGAACTGGTATCTTAGGGTTTCTGCCTCCAAAAAGACTTTATGGGAGGATCTGGAAATAGACCATTGCATTAACCTTTCCTTAGCCGATATGGAAAGAAACGAACCTCTGCTTGCATCGGCTTCTTACTTCTGGTCGGACATCTTGAATGCCTTCATGTTCAGGCATGGGCCGATGACTCCCACCTTGATGGATGTTACTATGTTGACCTGCCTCAACACCACCCACTACATGAACCTTTTTAGCCTCAGATTCAAACCTAAGCATCGACTAAACACTAAGAATGTCGGAGATTGGACTAAGTACATTTCCTTGCATAACAAATCCTCCGGCACAGTCGATGGACGTGAACATGTAGCGTTCTTGGATCTTTGGCTAAAACGATTCTTCTTTGGTGGTTCGACTCTCGGTCTAACAACGAACATGCAATGTTTGGCAAAGCTCCTGGCCGATCACCGCCAAATTCCCCTAGGGCATTATCTTCTCAGAGCAACTTATCATCTGCTCTATCAAGTTGCGACCAAGCTGTCAACAGGCCATCCAGTCGGACATATCAGCGGACCCTGATGGTTTATACAACTTTGATTGAACGTTGACACCTCCAAAGTCATTGCCAGGCCCCCTTTCTCTTCCATGACATTCCCGACTGATTACCTAGAAGAAAATGAGGCCAGCCGACGCCGATGCATTTCGCTGGGTGAAGCTTCATCGGCTCTTCCTGAAAGCAAAATGACCCCCTCGGACTCAGCCGATGGTTTAAGTATTTCTACTATGGCTTCACCAAAGAGGTCACCATCTGGTTCGCGTACGAGGATGACTCGTCCTTTGAAATGCCTTCTAGGTTTCATCCGATGAATGCCTTAGTCGATCGGCTTTAGCGCCATCGGATCCGCCAGATTTTGGCGTTAACAGATGGAAAGATGACAACGAAATGTGAAGGGAGATTGCAAGAAGGTACTGTTGACACTCATACAAGAGATCTTGTTGATGTAAAGGGAAAACACAAGGTATTAAAGATTGATAAGATGAATGCGGCATTGCAAGATGATGCTAGATTCTCTGGAGATGGTAAGATAAAAAGGATTCAAGCACTCAGAGAGGTGAGGTGCGCTCGGATATGAACATGAAGCAAAATGGCATTCCTCGTAAGGTTAATGCCAAGGGCACCGTGAATAGACTCACTGAGAAGTTTAAATCTAGGAAGCATGCTATGACTAACTGAATTAAAGAAGATGATAGAGACCTTGTCGATGATAGGGTAATTATACAAGCACTAATGGCCCCAGACAAATGCCGTGGACACGAGTCTATTGGTAGTGCTTCTCAGTCTTGTACTCCTAACCACAATCTTAAGAAAAGAGGTTATAGGTCAAGGAAAGAATTAAAAGATGCTACTCCAAGGAAAGAATTTTCCCTGAATGTTTCCTCTTCTAAAGAGATCAAACGTGAGGCCATAGAGGACAAGGATGATTCTTACTCGCAGGGTGGAGACAACTCTTAAGGCTTCTTACTCTGAAGACGAAGGCAACTCTATGGCACTAGTGCGTGGAGGAAAGACACTAGTTATTCATGGAGGAAAGAATGAATTATGTGTTACACTCCCTCCTTGTGCTCCTACTGGCACAAATCCTCAAAGTAAAATAAGGAATTTACTCCAAAGGTTCTAGGCAGAATGCTGAAAGCTTATGCAAGTTGAGGAACAGCGTAGAGCTAATATTGCAAGGAGACATTGATGATGCTAATGCCCTAAAACAAAACGGTTTTAAGCCCAGTCCTATTATTGGCAACGTTGTGGGAGTTGAAGTTGACGATGAGTTTCATTTTATAATCGAGTTGTCAATTGTTGGACTCCATCACCCATATCAAGCAGGTATTGACACTACAAAGGTGAATGGAGTCCTCGTTGCTATTAGTAATGTTGCTTCTAGAGGTTACCATGATGAATTGTCTAGCTCCGATGAACTCATATATACGGGCTCTGGAGGAAAGACCATCGGTAATAAGGCAGTTGAAGATCAAAGCTTGAGCATGGTAATCTAGCTTTGAAGAATTGCATTGAAACCAAGACTCCGGTATGAGTGATTCATGGATTCAAAGGTCATGCTAAAAGTGAAGCTAGCCATTCTAAAACCAAGCAAATCTTGGCATATATTTATGATGGGCTGTACATGGTGATGGATTGTTAGCAAGAAGGCCCAAAGGGCTCGATGGTCTTCAGGTACAAGTTACAAAGGATCTCAAGTCAACCCGAGTTAGCATTACACATAATCAAGGCAACGAGGAAGTCCAAAGTTCGCGAAGGTATTTGTGTGCCTAATATATCTCAAGGAAGTGAGAGGATTCCCATATGTGTGATCAGCACAACTGATGATATGCAACCAGCACCATTTAAGTACACTGTGGAAGTCATATATCCACATTCCTATGCAAAAGAACCTCCCAGAGGCTGTGATTGCACGAAAGATTGCTCAGAATCTAATAGATGTGCCTGTGCAGTGAAAAATGGAGATGAAATCCCTTTCAATCTCAGTGGTGCTATTGTTGAGGCAAAACCTCTCGTATATGAGTGCGGCCCATCATGCAGGTGTGACGTGCACAAACTTATCAATCTGAAATAGTAGAATAACTAAATAGGAGTAACATTATCATAATATTCTGAGAATACCAAAATAAATTTATAAAACCAGGAAAGGTTTCTCACTGCTTCGGAAATTTCTACCCGGTCATACGAGGGTTGGCATATTGTTGCAGATGCATTTGTCAGTGAAACACCCCACAACACATGAGGAACATAAAATTGTTGGTGGCGTATTAGACAGACCACTGGCCTGGGCTGTATATATATAGACCCGACCCTCTTGTATACGCTCGGGGGATTCATAGTTACTGTACATATTCTATATGGTATCAAAGCAAGTCTAGACATCTCGGCACGCTAGCATCTCCCTCCAACGTGCCGACCCTTTCCTCCTCGTCGTCGACGTCTTCTTCCCGTCGCAAAATTTCTTCCCGGTACTCTCCTCGCTCTCTCGTCTCCATTTCTTCTTCTCCCCATCTCTCCCGCAATCACCTTCTTTTCTCCGCCCCACCTCCGCGCGACCAGGCGACGGTCTCGATCCGCCTCCTCGTCCCGCCTCATACCCGTCTCCGCTCTTCCTCTTGTTTCATGCATCTCTCCTTCTCTGACGCCGACACACCTCCGCGCTCGTCGTCTCCATCGGCTGAACTTGTCCAGCCCTCCATCGGCTGGAAACCTCCCTCGGTTCTCATCCTTTTCGACACGCTCAATGGCTCTCGGACGCGAACTTTCTCCCCTCACGTCCGAGCCAGTCCAACGTGTCCACGTGTCCACGGATACGAATAACTACCTCCCAGACGCGAACATATTCTCTTCGCGTCCGGCCACACCCTGCCTTTTTTCGCGTCCATCCCACTCCTTGGCCTTCACGAGTTCACGGACGTGAATCTTCTCTTCACGGACGTGAATCCTTGTACGTCCATGACCCAACCACTCTCTGACCCACCCACTCTGTCCTCACCTACTCCGCTGCCTACTCCCCATCGGCCAACCACTCCTTATCGGCTGGCCACTCCTCACCTACTTCGCTGCCCACTCCCCATCGGCCAACCACTCCTCATCGGCTGGCCGGCCCACTTTCTATTGGCTTCTCAAATCCTTAATCGGCCTATCCGTCCTCTCATCAGTTTCCCCCTCCTATCGGCTTCTTTCTCCCATCGGCTCTTTGCTCCTGTTCTCCTGTCATGGCCACCGAGTCCGCCCTCAGCTCCGGCACTCTCCCAGTCGCTAAATCTGCTCCGGCCCTCGGTGCCTCAGACCACACCTCGGGCACCACCTTGCCGATCTTCTCCCCTCCCTACGCTACTGTGAACGTGAAATCTCACGTTCCTATCTCCCTTGACCTTAACGCCAATTATTCCAAGTGGGTTTTCTTCTTTAAATCCCTCTGTGGAAAATTCGACCTCCGGTCCAATATTGATGGCTCCGCTCCACCTCGCCCCGATGATCCTCAGTGGAACATCGTCGAGTGCTGCGTGCGCAACTGGCTGCTCAGCTCGGTCGACGACTCTGTCCTCGACCTCGCTATGGACGATACCGACCCCACCGCCCGGGACCTCTGGGTGACCATCGAGCGGATCTTCCTGGCCAACAAGCAGCCTCGCACCATCTTCCTCCTCAACGAGTTTCACTCCATGGTACAAGGCGACTCCTCTATCTCCTCGTACTGTCAGCGCCTCAAAGTTAAGGCTGCTGCTCTTCGGGACGTCGGTCACCCTGTGGCCGACTCTCAACTCGTCCTCGCCCTTCTACGAGGCCTCAATCCCCGCTTCTCCAACACCGCCGATAACATCGTCAACGCCACACATCTTCTATCATTCGCCCGGGCTCATGACATGCTAGTTCTTAAAAAACTCCGTCTAGCCAATGATGAGAAGACAGTGGCCCACACCGCTCTTCTTGCCGCAGCCGATAATGGCTGCCGAGCTTCTTGCGTTGCCCCTTTCTCCCGCGGTCCTGGTGGTCATGGCTTCGGCCACAGCAACACAGTCCGCACCGGGAAAGGCAAGGGCAAAGGCAAAGACAGGACCTGACAGGGTCCGACGCCACCACGACCTACCTCGGTCCCTACCCACCCTGCCGGTTCCACGGGTCCGTGGCTCTGCTACAACCCCTGGGCGCCCTAGCCCCAGCCACGCAGCCCCATCGGCTGGCAACCCGGAGTTCTCGGCGCCCAACCCCAGGCTCACCTGGCATCGGCTCCCGTTCTGCCGCCTCAGCCGATGCTACCGACCCCAACCACCCAGTCGGTTCCCTCCTGGAACCAGGCTGGCCTCATCACTGCCCTCAACCAGATGACGCTCCAACCATAGTACCCTTGGATGCTAGACTCTGGGGCGTCTTCACACATGGCGTCATCAGCCGGTATACTTCGCTCCTGTCACCCCTCTTCCTCCCCTTTTGTCACCATCGGCAATAGTCACTCTCTTCCTGTCCAATGTCGCGGTGACTCCTCTCTGTCTACATGCACCACTAACCTCCCCCTACGCAATGTTCTTATCGTCCCTTCTCTTATTCACAATCTTATATATGTTCGCCAATTCACACGAGACAACCACTGCTCCATTGAAATTGACGCGTCTGGTTTCTCTGTGAAGGATATCCCAACCCGGCGACAGATTCTTCGCTGCAATAGTGGCGGAGACCTCTACACCATTCCCGCTGCGCCGTCCACCCCACACGCCAGCGTCGCCCTCTCCACCAACCTTTGGCACCTTCGCCTCGGCAACCCCGGCCCCGACGCTATCGCCACCCTCCGTCGCAGCGCCTCCATCTGATGTACTCATAGCAGCTCCATAGTTTGCCACTCATGTCAACTTGGCAAACATGTGGGTCTGCCCTTTTCTAGTTCTCTCTCCTGTACCTCGCGTCCATTTGAACTTATACATTGTGATGGATGGACGTCCCCAGTTAAAAGTGTCTCCGGTAATCAGTATTATCTCTCTATACTTGACGATTACACACACTATTGCTGGACCTTCCCGCTCATCCATAAATCCGAGGTCGCCTCTCACCTCACTCACTTCGTCACGTACGTATCCACTCAGTTCAACCTCCGCATCAAGGCTTTACAAGCCGATAACGGTATGGAATTCGTCAACCATGCCGTTACAAACCTCCTCACCTCACAGGGCATCCATCTCTGGCTCTCCTGCCCCTACACCTCTCCTCAGAACGGCAAAGTCGAGCGCCTCCTTCGCACCCTCAACAACATCAATCGCACCATGCTACTTCACGCCCACTTACCCACCACTTATTGGGCCGAAGCTCTGGCTACTGCGACGTATATTCTCAATCGGCGCCCATGCTCCTCCGTTCATAACAACGTTCCCTATGCCCTTCTCAAACGCACGGCGCAAGGTTCCGATGGCTCCCATGCCCGTCACAAGGCTCGCTGGGTAGTCCGGGGTTTCTCCCAACGACCCGGTGTTGACTACGACGAGACCTTCAGTCGCGTTGTCAAACCCGCCACCATCCGAGTCGTCCTCACCTTGGCTGCCTCTCGCTCCTGGCCGATCCATCAACTAGACGTGAAGAACGTCTTTCTTCACGGCCACCTGACGGAAACAGTCTACTGCTAGCAGCCCCTAGGCTTCGTCGACCCTTCTCGGCCCGACGACGTCTGTCTCCTTCAACGCTCTCTCTATGGCCTCAAACAAGCCCCTCGTGCCTGATACCAGCGCTTTACTGCCTATCTTCGACACATCGGCTTCGTGGCCTCTGCGTCCGATAGTTTCCTGTTCACTTTCCATATCGGCTCCGCCACTGCCTATCTACTTCTCTATGTCGATGACATTGTCCTCACAGCGTCTTCGACATCTCTCCTCGACTAGATCATGGCCCGACTCCACTCTGAGTTCGCCATAACCGATCTTGGTCCTCTCCACCATTTCCTTGGCATCTCCGTAACCCGTGCATCCACGGGCTCTTCCTTTCCCAACGCCAGTACGCCATCGATCTCCTCCAGCGTGCGGGCATGGCCGACTGTCACCCCACGGCCACCCCAGTCGACACTCGAGCCAAACTCTCCACCGCCGATGGCGCCCTCGTTGTCGATCCCTCTCACTATCGGAGTCTTGCCGGGGCTCTCCAATATCTCACACTCACCCGACCCGACCTCACGTATGCTGTCCAGCAAGTGTGTCTCTTCATGCACGCTCCGCGCGAACCTCACCTCGCGCTGCTCAAGCGCATCCTACGTTACGTGAAGGGCACCCTCTCCAGCGGGCTGCATCTCAGCTCCAGCCCCATCGACTCCCTCACAGCGTACTCCGACGCGGACTGGGCAGGCTGCCCAGACTCTCGACGCTCTACGTCCGGCTACTGCGTTTACCTCGGTGACACTCTCGTATCCTGGTCCTCAAAACGCCAGACTACAGTGTCTCGCTCCAGCGCTGAAGCCGAGTACCGCGCCGTCGCCTACGCCGTCGTCGAGTGCTGCTGGCTTCGCCAGCTTCTCCAGGAGCTCCGTGCACCCCTCTCTACCGCGACCGTCGTCTACTGCGACAATGTCAGTGCCGTCTACATGACTGTCAACCCGGTCCATCATCGACGCACCAAGCACATCGAGATCGATATCCATTTTGTCCGTGACAAGGTTGCATTAGGATATGTTCGGGTGCTCCATGTTCCATCGGCACATCAGTTTGTCGATATAATGACCAAAGGTCTGCCCACGCCTTTGTTCACCAGTTTTTGGTCTAGTCTCTGCAACTGCGGAAGTGTTAGACAGACCACTGGCCTAGACACCCGACCCCCTTTATACGTTCGGGGATTCATAGTCACTGTACACATTATGGGAAAATTTCTCATATACCAACCTTTTCACACCAGAACTATTCATTTACAGCAGATCATTAGTTTGAAGTGAATAACAAAATATGTTCTCAATCGGAGAGCTAGACATATTATCATAACAGCAAAATTGATTAATTCACCTGAATTGGTAGGTTTCAATAGCATTACTACTCATTCACATTGGACAATTAGGTTAATTTGAAACTGCAAGTTCTGTTCCAATGCCGTGAGCTAACAAATGCTCATAGCAACAAAATTTCTCATAAACATTGTTTGCCTGAAGTTAATTGGTTTTTGCAGCAGAATTATTATTAGATTAAGCCCAAATTATAAATTCTGTTTGAAAGCAGTGAAGTAGTGAACTACCAAATGCTCAAACCCAACATTACTTCGTTTACAGAAGCAACCAATTCATGTCAAGTTAATTAGTTTTTACAACAGAATTATTTGTACCTACTGGAATACCAGGTTAAACCAGAAGTAGAAGTTCTGTTCTAAAGCAATGAGCTAACCTAACCTAATGTTCAAAACTATATGCAGGTGCCCTCCAACATGCCACAACAGGGTGAGTCAGCATGGTATCAAAATTCCGCTGGAAATATTCAAGACAGGGAAGAAAGGTTGGGGTGTGACATCTGTCAGTTCTATCTCTTCAGGCAGTTTCGTATGTGAGTATACAGGTGAGATATTGCAAGATAATGAAGATGAACAAGTAGAGAATGATGAGTACCATTTCGATATTGGCCATAACTATCATGATGAAGTTTGGGAAGGGCGTAAATCAGGCATTTACGGTCTAGAAACTTCTACGCCCGAGACAACGGAGGATACTGAAGGCTCCACTATCGATGCATCAAAGTGCAGTAATGTTGGAAGATTCATCAGCCATAGCTGCTCACCGAATCTGTATGCTCTAACCGTTCTCTGGGATCATGATGACATGAAGATACCGCACATCATGTTCTTTGCCAGCGAGAACATCCCACCGCTGCAAGAGCTTACTTACCATTACAATTATAAGGTTGGTAAACTCAAGGACAAGAACGGCAACGAGAAGGTTAAACCTTGCTTCTGTGGTTCGCTTGATTGCTCTGGTAGGCTGTACTGAGATGCTGTTGGCCGATGATAGTGATAACCTTACCCATTTGTTCAGTGGAACACTGTTCTGTCATGCCATTTCCACTTTGGTTTACCTGCTTTGTTTTACTCATCTGTTCATCCTGCACAGTTGCACTCATTGGTAGCATGTACTGTTCTCTTTTTGTGTTCGTCTCCTTGGTTAAAATCTTACTGCATCTTTTAGAGTACTAGCTGAATGCCCCAGCATTGCAACAATTCTCGTTATGTATTCTGAAGCCCCAGAAGAAAATGGATCCCAATTCCGATTATCTAATCATTTAGTCGTGTTTACTATGACCTTTCTGTATGCGTTGTCGAGCTAGCCACAAAGTACCGTCATTGCTGGCAAACAACGGATACAAATTATTGCGTATTATTCGACTATCATACAATCAGTGCAGATGCTTTTTTTATTTCGTCAATAATTTCTCTTTGTTTTTTACTCTAGGTCCATAATTCCTGTTGTTTTGGATAAGATAAAGGTCAGACTTTTAAAACTTTAACTATAAATAGATTTTAAAATATTTAGTTTAAAGAAACCATATATATATATGAGTCCTTCCAACTACTTTAATAAAACTAAACATTTATTTAATTTTTTATATATTATAATAGAAAATCACAGGTTTTAGAGATTATGTCATTATCCAAAATGACATGAATTATCAAACTGGAGGAGTAGACTAGTCTTTACTTGATAAAAGTTAAATTTTCACAAATGAATGGGCACACTTTTATAAAAGGTGATAAGAGCCCTGTAAATCTTTTCTTTTTCTGACAGGAGGAAAAGAAAAGAGAGGGCACGTTTGTAACATAGGAAAAAGAACGTAGGAAAGAAAAACATAAGAATATAAATGTAAAACCGAGGATTGTGTTTTGGAAAACACAAGAAAAATAGTTGTAGTGTTGTTTGGAATGGAGGAATCTCTAAGCATTAAACAATCATTTGCTATAGGAAAGGAAAAACAAGATGTTTGGATAGATTTTAATTTTCCTGTGTTTTGGCTCTTAAACGTAGAGAAAGGTAAATTTCCTTTGTTTCCTTTTCCTTCAATTCCTTTTAATCAAACAGCTCTATACTGAATATATCCCATGGGATTTGACTTTTAAAATTCCTTTGATCCATGCAAGGCTAGAGTGTTGTTTTGGTCCTCTGCACTACATGCCTGTTTGAGATCCAGGTGGATTTTAAATTTTTGTGGCATGTTTTTTAAGTTAAATGATGGTTTCGTAGAAAAAGTTGTCTAAATGTTTCTAAATTTTTAGTTAAATTATTTATTATACTTCAAATAGATATCATAAAATTCAGTAATCATTCAATTTTAACTATCTCAAACGGGAAATGGGGTAGTAGCTAATATCGATTTTTGGTAGGGTAACATTATGTGCTCCATGTTGATTTGCAACTAGTCTATCACATTTACTATTCAAATTGCAAAAAGAAATGATAGGGTATATTTTGGTATCAAATAAAAAAAACATGGTAGAGATTAAAAAGAGAAAAGGTCAATACTTAGTTTGAAGACGATAAAAAAAGAATATAAAATGATAATGCAAAATAAGGTATACTTAGGTTGAGTTTGAAGACAATAGCAAAAGAAGATAAAATGATCATACAAAATAACATATCAGTAAGTAAATAATTAATTAAGTATTAGTTAGTAAATAATTAATTAAGTATTAGCTATTATAAAGTTTAAAAGTTGATTAATATGATTTTTTAAAATAATTTTAGATAGACAATTTTTATAAAAACAAACGGTAAGAATGAAGGGGAGTTTTCACAGAGCAGTCCCGAACGCAGCCGAGGGGGCGGATAAATTTCAATTGTCGTGGGACCAAGACAAAGCCCGAAAGAAAAGATTATGGGCCAAGGACAAGCCCAAAATAAAAGGACTGTGGGCCCAAAACCAAGACCAAGATATAACAAGATTATGGGTCTAATGCCAAGCCCAAAATAGAAGATTGTGGCCCCAAATTAAAGCCTAAAAAAGATTATGGCCCCAGGCCCAGCCCAAAAGAATGGGCCCAAGGCCCACCTAGCAAGGCCCTTCATATCTCCTCGTTCGTCATCTCCCACCTCCCTCACTGAGCTCCTCTCCTCGCCTCCAATGGCGCTGCTCCTCCCACCACCCCACGCCCTCTCCCCCAAACCTCCCTTCCCCTCCGCCTCCCTCCGCTCGACGAGGCCGCTGCGCCTTTGCCGCGCCACGGCCACTGGCGGGGCCGGAGTCTCCTCCGCTGCCCGTTCGACCTCCTCGCCGGAGAAGACCCCGGCGTTGGACGACGCCGGTGGGAAGAGTAGTAAGAAGAGGAGGTCCCTGAAGCCTAGCTTCGAGAAGCAAGCCCTACGCCGCTGGTCCGCGAGGGCTCCCTCCCAGCGCGCGTCCTTCCCCTGGCAGCAGCAGCAGCCTGGAGGAGAGAATGAAGGTGCGCGATATCAGGAATCCGATTGGAATGGGAGCTCCACGCTGCAGTCTATCGTGGATTACTTCGACTTCGACTACGACTACGACTCCTCGAATGGCGATGGCGGTGCCGGTGCGGGTGGTGATGGGGGAGCCGGCGACGGTGTTGTGGTCCGCGGCGAGGTGACCGAGGATCGGGACGAAGGGCCGGGTCCCGAGCCGAGTTACCTGCTCGGGAGACGGCCGGTCGCCGCACCGTGGATGCACGGGGAAGAAGAGCCCGTCAAGAACCATTTGGTTTCTGACGAGGAAGAAGAGGAAAGGTATGATGTTTCCGATGATGAGCTGGGTTTGGTAGAAGGAGATGAGGAGCATTTGGTCAGTGATGAGGAGACCCTGAGTGGGAGCTCAGATGGGGAATTCTCTGAGGATTGTGCCGCACCAGCGGCGAATTCTGGGATGGATTCGGTACTGGACCAAGTTTCTCCAGGTGGTGGGTTTGGTAGAGGTACAAGGCAGAGTAGCATAAATTCAATTGTTTACACAATGAGGAATTCAATGGTGGAAAGTAGTAGAAATGCTGCAATTGAATGGCCTGAGACCGAGGATTTTCTCCAGAAACTGGGGCCTGTGCTCCTCCCATGGGAGAGTGAGGAGGATAAAGTGGCTTCTTTCAGTGGTGATAGACCAAGAAAGCGCAGCAACACAGAGCTGGCTGAGAGGTTTATCCCGGAGCCCGAGCTGCGGAGGCTTAGAGATGTGGCATTGAGGATGAAGGAGAGGATGAGGGTTGGTCCAGGAGGGGTCACTCAGGTCATTGTGGAGAGAATTCATCAGAAATGGAGGGTGGATGAGGTGGTCAAGCTGAGGTTCGAAGGCCCTCCAAGCCTGCACATGAAGAGAACTCATGATGTACTAGAGGTGAGGTTACCTTTTGTTCTCTCATGTTTTGTTCATTCACAATTTTTTCAGAGCGTGAAATCTGATATTTACTTTGTTATCTTGGTCTTGTCTATCAGGAGAGGACTGGAGGAATTGTGATATGGAGGTCAGGAAGATCAGTTGTTTTATATAGGGGAATGAACTATAACCTTCAATGTGTACAGTCATATACAAAAACAACATATGTTAATTCCAATGAAAAAGTTAGTGATAATAACAGGGTTGTGTTTATTCATCCTGAACATAAATTTCATAAGTCAGGTGTAGATGGTCTGAATCACTCAGGATATATTGTCAATTCCTCTAAAAAGCCTACAGAAACATTTGATATCGATAGCTTCTTGGATCAGTTGGGACCTCGGTATAAGGATTGGTCTGGTCGTGGCCCTATTCCCGTGGATGCTGACTTGCTTCCTGGTGTAGTTCCTGGTTACAGTACACCATATAGACTACTTCCTTACAAGGTTAAAAGTACCCTTCGAAATAAGGAAATGACGGCTCTGCGTAGACTTGCAAGGCAAACTGCTCCTCATTTTGCTCTAGGTATTTTAGTGAGTTTGTCTGCAGAGTTGCTTTTCGTCTACCATATAGTATTTGATTTGTCAATTAATTTCCAATTTATTTTCACACTTTATGTGTACTATGTGGTTTAGGGCGAAACAGGGAACACCAAGGATTAGCTACTGCTATCATTAAATTGTGGGAGAAAAGTTCTATTGCAAAGATTGCCATCAAGAGGGGGGTTCCAAATACATGCAATGACAGAATGGCAGAAGAAATCCGGGTAAAAGTTCAAGATAAATGTCATTAGTATTTTGTCTTTTTGCATTCTTGTCTGCACAGTGTTATTTATATGTTGAATTAAATACACATGAGGTGAACCTTGTTTAAAATCACATGACATTGCTTGATAAGTAGCTATTCTGCTGCCTTATTAGTTACTGGGATGCAGCATTAGTTCTTTTGCCAAACACATACTGTTTGAAGCCTTGAAAAACCAAATTTCTGAGAAAGCTGAGAGAAACAATCTAGCAAAGAACAGTTAGGAAATCCATTAATGAACTTAGCTTTTTTTCCTCCTGTGTCCTTCCGTACTAATTTACCTCTTTGCCTGCTTGTTCTTATGACGTATTGAATGCCTTCTTTGGTTGATTGCGATGCATGACTGATGATTAACTTTGAAATATGATCATCGTATTAGTTTTTCTTGCACATTGCAGCCTATGCATGTTTTGAATCTGTGTAACGGAACACATGCAGAAATTAACAGGAGGAGTGCTTCTATCGAGGAACAAGGAGTACATTGTCTTCTACAGGGGCAATGATTTCATAACACCTAAAGTAAGGGAAGTCTTGGTGGAGAAACAAGAGCAAGCAATCACTTGGCAGGATGAGGAAGAATTGGCTAGGATTAAAGCATCAGCCTCAATCAGTGTCAAACCCAAAGTATTTAAAAATCCTTTAATTGCTGGCACTCTTGTGGAAACTAGAGAGGCAAAATCTCGATGGGGAGATTCTATTAATGATGAGCTCAGGAAAAAGGAGAAGAATCACATGATTCTTGCAAAAAATACCTCTATTTTGAGGAACTTGAAGAGAAAATTGTTTTCGGTATGTTCCTCAAAATACATCTCTAGAAACAAAGTCTAATGTTTTTTTTTCATTATTCAGTTCTAAGTAGCATTATAGCTACTTTTTCCTCCATTTCACAAAGATATTTTTGTGATTATTTGTGTTATATCAATTCCTGTACAGGCAAAAACAAAGGTCACAAAAGCAGAAAATGCCTTGGCTAAAGTTCAAGAATTTCTCTCTCCAGCTGAGCTTCCAACTGATTTGGAAACTGTTACAGATGAGGAGCGCTTCTTACTTCGCAGAATTGGCCTGAAAATGAAGGCCTTTCTAATGCTTGGTAACTGACACTTTTCACTGAACAGTTGTGATATAAAATGCATGGGGTGTTTTATTACTTGTCTACATGCATTAAAATTTTTGCAGGAAGACGAGAAGTTTTTGATGCAACAGTGCAGAACATGCACTTGCATTGGAAGCATCGAGAATTGGTCAAAATTCTTGTAAAGGGGAAGAACTTTCCACAAGTAAAACATATTGCAATATCTCTGGAAGCTGAAAGTGGAGGAGTGCTCATTTCAGTTGATAAGACAACAAAAGGATACGCTATCATTTTGTACCGGGGTAAGAACTACAAGAGGCCCCAAATTTTGAAGCCTCGAAACCTATTGTCAAGGAGAAAAGCATTGGCACGGTCTATAGAGCTCCAAAGGCGTGAGGTAACTCAAGCACAAAATCTGTTTTTTTCCATTATTTTATTTGTGAACTTTATGTAAGTTGTATTCATATCTAATCAATTAAATGGTTCAAAATAATCTAGGCATTAAATCATCATATCTCAAATCTGCGAGACAAGATCTGGAAGCTGAAATCACAACTTGTAAGTCATTTATACATGAGTTCTCTATGACTTATATTTTCTTGTACTAGTGAACCTTTCTTGATGCTATGTCATCACCATCAGGTACGAATGAAAGCTGCAGGAGAAAAACCAGATGCAGAGTTACTTCAAACAGTTGAGGATGACTTGTCTAAAGATGATGACAAAATAGAGGTAGTCATGTATTTAAAATGCTGAGTTCAAAAGCACTGCCACAAATCAGAGCAAATACTTGCTGTTATACTTATAATGCGAGGTGTTTGGTGTTGTCGCAATCACCTTCAAATCCTGGCACATCGCTAGTGGTTGACAGTTAGCTTCTGATGTTGCAGGATGACGGAGAGGAGGCTTACCTGCCCACTTACAGCAGTGACAAGGAAGAGGAGCCTGAGGATGATCCAAACGAATATCTTTTGAGTCTTAACCGGTGAAACTCCGGTGAGTCCGGGAGAAGGTTTAGTAGTAAACCACTGGTTATTTATATTGTGAGATTTCTGCAGCGCTACTCAAGAGGCAGGCAGTTTTCCGATTCGTCTGTGGATTATTTACCAACAGAAGCTAAACCTGCAACAGTAGTTGGGGTCTTCATTCATTGCGAGATCAACTACAAGAAGAATGCAACTTCAGTTTGTGTGTTGTGCACTGGCCTTCCGCATCCTGCAGATCTGAGAAGGTTTCCGTTTACATGTCCAAGCTGTCTGCCTGCCTGCCTTGCAGAAGTTTGCAAAGTGGCCACGAAAATCAGGCTCATGTGGGTTCATTTTGCAGCAGCTGTAAATTACTAAATTATATCATGTCATTTTTTGAAGAATCATCCGGTTCATGTTAGGTCCATATCTATAACATGAACATGTTTTCATTGATTTGGAATTTTGAGCAGTTTTTCTAGGGTGAAAATAGATCGGATTTAAATGGATAATGCTCTTATCATATCCTACACCATATTTTTTAGCGGATTCAGATTTAGTATACTGTGGATGCTGGAAATGGAACAGAGTTGGAACAGCCTTAGGGGTACAAGCATATCATAATGATAGTATAGTACACATATATATAAATAATGGAATAAAAGGACAATAAGCGGTACTTAGACTCACTAAGCCTCAAGGTTGAAAAGATGAAACACTTAAATTATATATAGTTTAATCTTATGGTGGGCCATATGCTAAAAAATCAGATTATTTGAATAGTACCTTATTAGATAATCTGTATTAGAAATACCATATCTATCGGACTTGTCAAATTCAGAGAAGATCAGAGCGGAAACTATCCCATCCCTTTTTTCATATGGCCCATAACCAAGCTGGGCTCATATTTAATACTAGGCTGGCCCTACAATTCCAGGCCCAACTTGAGCCCAATAAGATTCCGCTTTCCCCGCCTCCCCCTTGCTCCTTCCCTACGTCGCTTTTCTCCTTACCATTTTCGAATTTAATTCCCACTCGCCGCGGCGATCGATCGAGCTCGCCGTCCGATCACCGATGGATGCGGAGGCGGAGCCGCGGCGGTCGGCGGCGACTTACACGAAGAACCTGAAGCAGAAGCGCAAGGCGTACGAGGACGGCGCCCTCGTCCTCCACACGGCCTCCGGCAACCTCGTCCTCCTCGACGACGCCGGCGGCACCGTCGAGTGCAGGGTCCTCCGCGCCGGCGAGGAGGTCTCCCAAGGCGACTAGATATCGTTCCAGCGGAACCTCGTCGACGTCGGCGAGCCCGAGTCCCATCTCACCTGCTACTCCCGCTCCGGGCTCTCCTCCTCCGCCGCCTCCGCTTCCAGAGGAACCGTCCACCGCGGCGGCGCCAGGGCGCGTCCGAGCGCGGTGAACTCGCGACGTCCCCGCGCGTTTGTGAACCGTACTACGAAGGGCGGCGGTGGAGGCAAGGATCAAGCCGTGGATTCGAGTTTCCAAGGTTTGTGAGCTGCTTTCTCTACGTGTATGCTCACAGGGTGTTTGAGCGATGAACAGAGTGGCGTGTTCTGATGAGTGAACTGGGTTTGCTTTTGATTGTAGAATGGACCGCACTGTACACCACCCATCTGACTCAGAAGGCGAAGAAGTTCCACGATGGCGTCGTCAGGCTCGTGCAGGTCGGTTCGCATGCCAAGCAGGTAAGCAGAATGTGCATTTCATAATTCTTTTATTGTATGTTTTGATTGCTGGGGACGTAATGAACAATATATTGGTAGTACATTACTTGATCCTTATGAGATTAATCCATCTTAGGATGCTGTGGCAGTGGATTGAGGGGTAATGTTGTTGATATGTTGATTGGATTAAACGTTCAGATACTTCTGCTGGATGAAGACGGAGAAGTACTAGCCGTCAGGTACCTAAAGTCAGGGTAATCTGTGGAAAGTGGGAAGAAATGTCATTTCCCTAACTATCTTATTGAGATTTGCGAGGCGAAGAGTGAAAACAAAGGTTGGTTTTTTGCATTTCCCAATATATTGACGATTTATGTATATAATGTGTGGATCTGTGCCTTCTGAGATGTGTCAACTTATTCTGTGCCTATTTAAATTTTTTCATTGCCCGTATGTTGAAAGGTTGCTATTTCTGCATTGCTAATATCCAGGTTTAGAAACTAATACCTCAGGGGAGTCTATGGTGCAAAGAAATGGGGAGAATACGAGTAACAAGACAGGTACAACGAGTAAATCTCTCAAATTTATCAGTCCACAAAAATTTCATGGTACATGGATTTAGTGTCTTTTTTTGAAAGAATGATTTAATGTTAAACATCAGTTAGCTATGATTGTCCTCTTTCAGCATATCACAGTTAGAACTATTTGTCTCTACAAGTGTAGATTTTGAGGACAGTAAATCATCAAATACTGCCGGTTCAAGCCAGAGGCTGCAAAGATTGGAGTTGAGGATGCTGGTGGCTCAGGAAGCATTATGGGTTCAACAGACTCTGGATTTAAAGGTTCATGTGTTCTCTCTATATGGCAGAAATTTGTGATCTGTACATATAGTAAATTATTAATATATTTCAAAGCTTATATGAAATGTACATTCTTTGTAGAATGGAGTGCCTTATACACCACCCAACTAACACAGAAGGCAAAGAAGTACCATGATAGTGTTATAAAGCTCGTGCAAGTTGATTCGCATGCAAAGCAGGTTAGCAATTAGCATTCAATCCTTTACTGCCATATTTATTAATATCGACACTGAGAAGTTTCTAGTGCAAGGTTGGCGATATATGATTGCTAATTTACTTTTTTAGAGGTTAGTGTTAGATGCTATGTAATGAAATGCTGTGATAGACTGACAGTTGTAGAATGGTGTATCAGTTTTAATAATTGGATGCTCAGATTGTCCTGCTGGATGAAGAGGGTGGAGTGCGTGGCAGCAGATATCTCAAGTCAGGTGAATCTATCGAAAGCGGGATGAAATTTCAGCTGCCTAATTATCCTATTGAAGTTTATGAGATAAGAAAACAAAAGAATGGTTTAAGATACTCCCAAAACATTTGAATGTAGTCTATAGAAAATATATATTTGTTTTTGTTCTATAACATGCACATTTTTATTTTTACTGTATTAATTGATACGCAGATGTAGAGTCTAAACACCCTTCAGAGGAGGCTTTGAGTCACACTGGACCAACGAATGGAGAGAATAAAACTGACAGGACAGATGACAGAAACAAATCTCCAAAATTTGTCAGTCCACTAAAGTTCAATCGTACGTGATCATAAAGTTTCACATGTTAGTTGTACGTTTCTGTTTACCACATACTTTAATGTAATAATTGATTTATCTCCACAATTTACAGGTTTTCAGAAGAGTAGATTACAAGGTAGTAATGGTTGTAACTGGCCAACGATTGCCAAATCAACACATACTAACATGCATGATGCACTAAAATTTCATGGTAATAATTGAGCCTGCTTTCGTAAATAGTTAGTTCTATGTCCTACTGCCTATGTATCGTTAGGTAGTAAAACTGCTGTTTGTTTCTTTGCAGATACGCAGAACGGTAAACCAGATTTCACTGTTGGCTACAGGACAGACTTTGGCAAAGCAACATTTAGTGACGTGGATGATCCACATAAATTTAATGGTAATTGGACTCAACTCTATATCTGTTTTCCAGTAGTTTTTATTTTTATACAGTTAAAGTGCTGGTTTTTTTCCCAGTTTTTGCAGATAATAAGCAGAGTAAAACAGAATGCGCTGCAAGCTATAATTCACAAGAAGCTGGCATATCAAGTTCTGATAGACTGGACAGTCCCCTGCGATTTTGTGGTACACTGAATTAATGTAGCACACGTACATCCATTTGTTTTACCCTCCTGCTGGTGACATATTCTAATCCAGACAAGCCCATGTTTCTTTGTATTCTGCAGATCTTCAGGATAGTAAATCAGGATGTTCTAATAGTTTTATCAGGAGAGATGTTGACAAACAACTTTTGGTAACATGGATGATTCTTTGAGAACTTGTTTGTATACTTTACTTACTTTTAGTTTGAATAGCTTTGACCACACAAAAAAAATAAATTTTTTGCATGTATCCTTCATTTAAGTCAACAAAACGAACAGTAGATAGGTAATTGTTATGCATCTACCTGGCTACTGCTATAACCTATACCTATACCCAAGCACCAAAAGTAAGACAATCCAATCAGCTTTTGTTTAACAAGCTTGTAGTGCTTTTACTTAGTGTATCAAATAGATAACTGGTTCATTATTACTAGTTTCAGCTAAGGTTGATTCTTTCAGAAACTCCATTATATGGATTTCAAATTAGCTTTCTGGTAGGTGCCTTTTAGCAGTGTACTTTGAGGACATTCTTTGTGGACAGATATGTCTCTGTTGCATGCATCTTGCAGTAATTATTTCAGAGTTGTAATACTGATAAGGAAAATAATTGTCCCTTATTCCTGAGAATGTCTAGCTTAATTATTCAGGTTTTATTCACTGGGTAAGTAGCTAATTATATAAATACGTTATTTTACATAGTTCAAGCGGTATTGAGGTTTTCTTTATGACTTCATCAAATTTAAATAAAACCAACCTAAGAGGAATTTTGGTGGCCTTTTAAATTAAGAAGAAATAGGCACCCGAATTTGCCTCGACAAGGACTTGAACTTGGGTGGTTTGGGTGTACATCCACACCCTCAACCAATTGAGCTAGGCTCAGTTCCTTCGTCAAATTTAAATAAAAGTTGAAACAGTTCTGTTACTTCCATATGCCACCATAGTGCCCGTGCTGCTTTACCCATTCTTGTTTACCACCACCAGATATTGCTATTTAGCAACTGAAGAGCATAGCCTAAGAATAAAGTACGAAGGGTTGCTGCATTGTGCTCATACAATAATAATTCACGCAGTAGAATACTTACTTTCAAGAAATTCGTTCATTTTTCACAAGTGCCTGTTACTGATCCTTTGTGGATTGCATGATTAACTTGTATGCCTTACGCTGCTACCCTTATTGATTTAATTCGTATGCTTCATGTTAATAACACTGCTATATTTCTTTAGCATCCCAAATACTATCTATCATGAGGCTCCCGTCGGAAATCAAATACTCCCAAAGCATTCCAGCTTCACAAGTACACTCTTCAGCATCCTTTGGGTCAAATATAACTCGTTATGCAGATCATAACAAGACAGCTTCTAACATGTCTAGGAACTCTGGATTGTCTCAATGTGCCACGCAACTTCGTACATCAGTGCAGTCTTGCTTAAATTTAGAAACTCTGCAGACAAAGAAAATAAGCACTCATCATTGGAATGATTTATCAGGGAATGCTCATCCAATTTATGATCATCAGGCAATCATGTAAGATTTTCTGTTTGTATATTCAATTATATCCTAGAAGATTGCCTTCTGGACAACAAAATAATCTCTAACAGGACAAGTCGAATAAGAAAAAGGATTTACTTGAATTGTGCTTTATAGGAGTCCAACTTTTGATAGTATGGAATTGGACATGGTGGATAACCCAACATTTGATGTTTCCAATGCAGAAGAGCAAAGGCAAGGTTCAACAAGGAACCATCAAACTGAAAGTTCTACTGCCACAGGAAGCTGCTTCAATTAATTTCTATTTTGTGGAGTTTAGAGCAAAATTTTGCTTTACTTTTAAGGTTTGCATATCATCCAATGGCAAATGTATATATTGGTCTATACTTCACAGATTCTGCACCAGCTATGTGTACTGCCAGCCCAGGCCTTCCGACGGATGAAATTGAAACTGCAGGCCAGGTTTGCATCCTATATAACCTTTCTTGAAAAAAGACCGCCATTTATGAATTTAGGTAGTTGCAGATTCATGAAAACATACCTAGCTTTTTATCGCTTATCCGTAGCAGCATGTTTTTCACATCAGAACAGGCCGTGAAAGTGTATGATTATACTATGTTACTATTCAACTGACTAAATGCTCATTTGCAGTTCAGTGCTAATAACAGAGTGGTGGACGAAAAATGTGGCAGTTACCCCTTTTTGTCTGAAAGCGACCTGACACTAACAGATGATGATTGCCCTTCATTTGATCTTGGCTTCTAGCAGAAGGTACAACTCTATTTTATATCACATAGTAGCATTGGATAGCAATAACATAACCTAGGCTGTTAACCATCTAACATCATCTATGGCTTTAAATAAAATATTTGCTTATGTAAAAAAGACTCACAGCATCACATGGAAGTTCCTCCTGCCCCTTCTTTCCCTACCTATAAGCCTATAGGCTGGTCATTGCAGCTTATGGTGGTGAGAGAGATCCATGTCCTAGTCGTGGACCAACCACTGCCGGACTTATATGTGGTTTATTCAAACCATTGGCCAGTTTGCCTGAATCTCGCGTAGGAAGCAACCGAGCACACAGCCCAAGACAACGATTATTTTGTCCAGTTCATTGAAGATCAATGTGTAGAAGTTTAAAAAAAAACATGCAGAGAAACCGTTGATTCCCCTGTGGGTCTGTGGGTTTTATCTTTGCTTGCAAACCTTAACCGTTACTTAAGATTTGCATCTTGATTAGCTTCTCTTTGCTTTGCATCCAGGGTTTCGTTAGGGGGTCCCTTGACCCTCTTAAACTCAATCTGTTTACTGACGATGTAGAATCGATGACGTGAAAGCACACTCTGCGTTGTAAGTTGTAACAAAACAATGGGCTGGTTAAAAGACTAATTCTTGATTAGCGAGCAGGATCAGGTTCAGGTTAAGGTAGCAATTTTGGGAGTAAAGTAGTAAAGACGAGTTAGGCAGATAAAGATTACAACGTACAGTTTATCTTTCCCTTTTTTTCCTTTTTTTTAAAAAAATAGCGTTTGCCTTTGTTTGGCAATTGGCACGGTAACGTGCTGTAGTAGTGCAGTGCAAAGAGAGCATCGAGAATTAGATTCTTGTGGGATAAACGACAAACAAAACATGTTCCATGCTCTTTTTTATGCCTCATTGAAGGACCAGAATTTGCGCTAAAAATCTTCACCGTACCAACATCTGGAACCGGATAGAAGTAAAAGTCTTCATGGATCCTGACAGCATCCCAGATAGCTGAAAAGGTCGACACTTCACCCGCATAGCTGTCTAACCCATGTGGCCTTGTTGAATTGGACAGCTCAGACACATGAGCGGCCGTTCCGTTGATACACATAATCGAGAAATATACTGTATGCTCTAAAATAATTTACAAGAAAATTTGGAGTAGTTTAATTAGTTCTTATAGTACTATTGAAATGGGGGGAGAACATTTATGTTGATCCTCAAGTTCACTATGGGTTCACGTTTTTCTTTGGTGTTCCATTTTGTCCAATTGGGCTCATAAGTTTGCCTTCAATTCAAAATGCTATTGGCAACATCCAAGGCGCTACTAGGCCAACCAACTTCGCAAAAGCTTAATCATGGTAAAATAAAAAGGGGTTCTGTTATGAGCTCTCACCTCTCATGCATAAGCCAAAAAAGCTCGAAAAAAAAAAGAAAAAGAAAAAGAAAGTGGGCCATGTTAACCAGGAATCAACCCAGAGTTTTGACGGGGTCTCTGCTGAAAGTTAATTGATCTAGTTCTTATCTTTTCTCGTCTAATAGGCTATATTTATTTATACTTAGTAAAATATTTTTTACTGATAGTAGAGCTCATAGATAGATATAGATCGATTAGGTTGCTTTTATTGGTGATAATATTGGCAACATAAAATAATAACACAAACACAGGGCATCCTATAGAAATTCTCATATTTCTATGGTAGCTTTGATGGGGCATTTTAGTAAATGGATAAGACTATTTTACATCCTTGAAACTATTGTTCTAGGTTTATTTCTTTAAGTAAAATATGCAAGAGAGATCCTTGAGTTAGATGAATGTTTATGTAAGGAAATATTGGCAAGAGAAAAAAGCAGCAAACACTTAAACCATATTTGGGAAGCTAAAGCATTCCCATTTATTCCTACTCCCTCCGTCTATTCCATATTTTTTAAAAGGCAATTTATAAAAAAATATAATAATATTTTAAATATAAAATAAATATAGTATTAAATATAAGAAATTTTGAAAAAAAAATCAAAACGAGTGTATTTATTTATCATTGTTGTTTCAACCTCAACAATTATTTTTTATGATAACTGTATGGACATATTTAGAATGTAAAAATTTTGATGGTATATTTAAACATGATTAGTCCCAACTGCCAAGCGACAGGTACAAGTTAGAGAAGGGAAAGTATATAACTCGTGAGGATCCGGAGAAAATGAACATTCGTAGCAGAAACTCAATTCCATTTCTAGAGAAATGTTGCGGCTACTAGATTTCGCAATCTGAAAAATAAAATAACAACTTGGATCATCTCAAAGTTAAAGATTCTTACCGCACTCCCTCGAAGCCACAAACAAAGGCTAGCCAGTAGTCACTCAGCAGAGCGCCCAGAGCGTGTGCGTACGCTGCTCCCTCCTTTTATTTTTCTTTGGAACCATAATGCTTTTCCCTTGCCTTAGGTGGCAGAGTTGCGAGCAATAAATTCCACTGGCTCCCTGCTTTGCCACAACACTCATCAGTTGGGGGGTGAGGTGGCTGCATCAGCAAGGAAACACCTGTCCCCACCTCACCAGCGGGAGAGAAGCCCACGTCACACCCATAAATGGATGTGGATTCTCAGATTTTCATCATCGAAATTGACCAGGAAGCCACCAGACGGCACAGATCTTTGCCCCCTTTACTGGACAACCTCTCAAGAAAACTTAGAGAAAACAAAAACAACAAAATAAATGAGTGAGAAAATCAGACGACACGGCGAGAAGAAAATAAAAAAAATATGGTTTTGAGAGGAAGAACCGGAGCAAAAATCCAATCTTGGAGGAAAAAAATGGCGCTTTCAGGGACGGTGAGCAGCGCAGAAATGGCAGTTGGCCTCTTCTTTTTTATTCTTTCTTGCTCCATTCGTCGATAATTTTTTTATTATTTAAATATTTTTAATTTTTAATTTTTAAAACTTGTTTACCATAAAACTTATTTTTAAATTTGTATCATATGATCACATCACCTTATCTAATATAATCAAATAATATTATCATGTCAACATCTTTATTTAATTGGGGTGATAGAATAATATGGAAATTTTATTTTCAATAATGTGGTTGTATTATTTGATCACAAGTATATTTGAAAATAAGTTTTAGGTAATATAATTTTAAAATTAAAAAATAAAGGTTTAAATAATAAAAAAAGTCTTCATTGATCCATTTTTTTCCTTATTTTTTTACTACTAGTGTAGTTTATAAAAAGATTGGGTTTTGGGAGTAAATGAGTAATTAAATATCGTTTTTTTTCTGGATTGTTTCTTCTGGTAGGATTGCTTCTTGCTTTGCTTTCACGTCATTATTCGGAGAGGAGCAAGATCCCTTCTTTCTTAACTCCTCTTCCTTTGGTTCCGCTCTTCTCCATTTTCTTCTTGTCCCATTTGGGGGTTCGCTTTTCTCGGTTCAGTCAGCAGCACATCGGTGGTGTGGAGCAAGCCGGGAGATCGGGCTGTGAGATGGTGGCGGAGGTGGTGGTGATCCGAGAGAATCATCGTCGTCGTCGTCGTCATCGTGGTGTTGGAGCCTCTTCGTCCAAGAACTTGCCTTGATCTTGCAGGCCTGTCCTTAACTCCGGTCCTGCTGATCCAGGTGAGGTGGCTTGCTTTCACCTGCTAATTCTTCTTGTGATCTGGAGAATTGGATCATTGGGAGGAGGGAGCGAGGAGAATTAGAGATTCAGAATCTCTCTTTTGTCTGACCTGCTCGTGCATAACTGTTTCAGTTCATGTGCTCATTCGTTTGAGTCAAATACTTTGAATTCCTAAGTTAAAGGGAATTCGATCTGTTTCTATAATTCAGACTCTGGTTTGGGCAAGATCTAATTACTGTGATTCGTTTCGTCCCTACCTCAAATCAACCAATCTGTACATAACTGTCTTCCACCTCAAATCTGACCATAATTAGTAGTGATTGCCTTCTTTGCCATGGGCATTTCATTAACTTCAACGTTGCTTGCACATCCGAGCATCACGTCTTCCTTTTATTGTTCTTGTCTGTATTCCTTGTACGGTTGTACTCTATATTCTTTTGAGCTAAACAGTGCTTGAATCTTGATGGATCAGTCTGACATTTGTGGATGATGCTTGCCTTTTTTTTCACGAACTCAATGTAAAACAGGCTGTTAATCCTATTTTTTGTTCTCTTTAGAACTTCTATCGAACTAGTGTTGATGAACAATTTTTTTTTCTAGAACACTGACAGACAATTTTCTGATGGGCAGCTAGCAGCTTCTTTGCATGTGAGAGTAATGGCAGCTGCTGAAACAAGGGCTGCTTGGCAACGTGCTGCTAACCGCTGCTTGGTTCCAGAGGACGCAAAGAGAGCTCCAAAACTAGGCTGTTGCGCGCCATCTGTGCAACAGCATGAGGCGAACAATGGAAATCCTACAAATCCTCAAGACTGCCATATCCCCAACTTTATGCCTTTAAACTGGAATGCAATGAACTCCAATCTGCCAAAAGATACCCAATGGTGGCTTCAGTTGCAGCCCAATTTTGGGTGCCAGAATGCGCTTGATAGTGAGGACCTGAATTATATGTGTGGGGAAGTTGGTCTAAAGAAAGTGGACAATTTTGCACCACTGTCCAAACTTGAGGACACCAATCCTAAGAAAACAGCTGATCCTTTTGAGTCTCCATGGATTGCTTCAACAGCTTTTATGAAGCAGACGTACGAGACAGGTTTTGAAGAGCTCAGGAGTCCTGTCTATTCTGAAATGACTCTCAAGTGCAGAGGAAGTGCTACCAGCTATCTTCATGAGGACAAAAAACATATGGACTTCAAAACTTTTGATCCTTTGTATCCAAAGAAACCACAGATGGCATGTTATCAGATGGATGCACCTTGGCAAGAAAACAAGAAGTCTCAGCCATGGTGGCAGGTAGCTGATGCAGATGGTTTGGCTTCCCTAGCTGCAATGCAGAACGTAGACAAAAATGAGCTGCCAAGACCCAACCAATGTGTTCATGGTTCAAAATTGAACAACCACGAAAGCAAGGATGATTATGGACCTTATGCTGGTAAAGAATCACATCCTGAACAGTATGACACTATGTTGTGCAGCTATAGCCTTTCAAGCACCAATGAGACAAATTCATCTGATGGCGGAGGCTGGCAACATCAAACAAATGATGCGCATGGGTGTGTTATTTTCTTTATAATTGCTGGAATTCACTATGATTTGCCAGTGTCTTCCTTTTTGGATTCACACCATCTTAAAATTCATTAATATGTAATAGTTGTTTGGCAAACTGTAAGTGGTGTTTTTGTCAGTCTCCAACCTAGGAGCAATATGTGGCCTAACTGATCTATTTAGACGGCGAGACAGATGATTACGTGGTAACAAGTAGTTGTGCCCGTTCCCTGTAAAGAGCCCAATAGACCCACTTTTAGAATACTGACGTTTTCCATTACAAGGATAAATATTATGGCTTATTATTTCAGTATTTCCACATATCTCATTCGGAACTAGTTGTTCTGAAAATGGAAAAACACAATATTAATTCCAGTTTTGTATGTATGAACTGTTTGTGAATCTTTTGATTCCCTATTATGGATTTATGATCCAACGTTGAAGTAATGGTAGTCATATGCATGCCCTCCATGTCATGTTTGTCCTTTCCCATACCCGGAAAGTCCCAGATACCGTTTTGTTTGTCCAAGCTTCTTCCTGGTTGAGTTCCATAGATTGACATAATTACATTTGGATGCAGGGGTGCACAGAATTCTTATAGTTCTGATTATTGCACACCAGGCAGCAAACCAACATATCGGAGTGCTGCCGAGAGGGCCCAGTTGCTGGATGCGCTCCGCCATTCACAAACACGTGCTAGGGAGGCTGAGATGGCTGCTAAGAAAGCTTATGATGAGAAGGACCATGTCATCAAGCTATTATTCCGTCAGGCTTCTCATCTGTTCGCGTTCAAGCAATGGCTGAAAATGCTGCAGCTGGAGAACATATGCCTCCAGCTCAGGTTCAAGGAGCACCAGATAGCAACCATGTTCCCAGAACTCCCCTGGATCATGCTCAAAGAAAAGGTGCCACCAGGGCAAGAACGCAAAGATGGAACAAGGAAGAAAGGCAGGAAGCAGAACAAGGATGGTCACTTCTGCAAGGTGGTCGTGTTTGCAGTTGGCGTAGGCATTGTTAGCGCTGGACTGCTGCTTGGCTGGACTCTCGGGTGGCTGTTGCCTAAGTTGTAAGTTCCATTATCATCTACCACCATGACGACTAGATTAACGACTAGTGTGCACTTCGATTGAATAGGTGATAGATAAAGCTACAGGTATGTGCTTCATGAGGTAGTAGAATGAAGATCATATTCTTGGAGCCCATTCATATCTGTTCTGTTGGTTTGGAAGCTTAGCTGATGATATTTTTCATATCTTCATGTACATATAGGAAGAATTTGCTGTATATATTGCCAGAAACTGGGTGCCTGTATGTTGCATGCGTTTGTCTGAACGTTGTACATATGTGGGATCAGTGATGGTGCAACTGGAAAAAAAATCCGTCGACATCAACAATGTATAAAACAAGTGTTTTTAGTTGCTGGATTAGCCAGCTCTTGCTTGTATTATAAAGGCCTCGGCCTTAGCACGTTTGAGATAATATGAATTTCCATTTGCCAAATTGGTGTTTTTCTTTTCAAATCTTGGTCAGCTTTGCCATGTGCTGTAATGAGCAAGAATGTGCCATGTGCTGTAGTGAGCAAGAATGTGATCTGTTGATCTTTTTTTTTCTCTGGATATATAGACAGCATGTAAGATCCTGGAATTTGGGATAGATGTCAATCTGCTCAACTGTCAGCTCGTGCATTTGCTATGAATTTGCAGCGCTTGAGGAGCTTATGACAGCCTTGTTGTCTAAGTCGTAAAGTTGAGGTAAACCTAGATCGACTTGGTCGACTAGTCAATAACTAGTCTGACTGGTGTGTTAAAGATAGGGAACGAACTATATAGTATTTACTATATTAAATACTATATAGGCTTTTATAGTATAGTAAGAACTATATGAACTATGATGTATCAGCTTTCAGAAAGATAACAGATCTACAACAATAATTTAAAGTTTCTTATAACAAATCTACAATAATAATTTAAAGAAAGGACAATAGCCAGCAAGTTCTTATGCCTCACTCCTAGAGTAGCAAAAGTAAACTAAAAGTGTAAAACACATCAAGATAGTCATAAAATTGGGACATTTGATTTTGTGCCATCTTTAATATGTGAGTGGCATACAATTTATCATTCTGATCCATATTCAATGATTTATATGGTCCTATATGTCAATGAGAGAGAATTGCACTCTTCGTAAGGATGACAAATTATAAAGAAAACTCCTCTAAAATCAATCATCCTAGCCAAAGTCATTATCATTGCGTGACTTGTACCTCACAGTCGCTTCAACTTTTTCCTCCTCATTAGTTGAATCATGGGTAGATTGCAAGCTATCGTCGGTGTTTCCATCATTAAAGGACTTATCTCCCTCTTCATCAACTGCATGTCGCCTTTTTATAGAAGAATAAACTAGTGACATACCAACATCAACTTGTGCAGCTATAACCCTAGACCTTTTGTGAGCTCTAAGGGTCTGTGATACATCTAGTGTGCATCAACAGTTCATCAACTTGAGCCTCATTAAGATTCTTCCCTTCATGAACCTTCTGTGCATTGTTGTCGAATCCATTCATTCTCTTAGTGAAATTCATCTAGGATCAATGGGTTGTTGTTTTTTTCTTTTGAATCTACTTGTCATAAATCAGTCTGAGAACTTATTTTGTTTTGTTTCACATCATTACAAACCATCTTGCATATATCATTGAACATATGCTTTATCTTAGTGCATAATCTTCTATTGGCAAGGTCACTTTTAAGTTTAAAGAATCTTTTTGATTCATGAAGTATGTAGCCCCATGTAACTTATGATCCATTTGGGAATCCCAACGGTTGCTCATAATATGCATCACATTTCCAAGCAAAATTGACTTGTGATACAAAAAATGATGTATCTTTTTTCTGGCGACTTCTATAGCATAACTAACCTCAGCCATTGCTGGCCTCTCATCACCATCAGTTAGCCTCAACACAACAAGCAATGGTTGTGATGCTCTTATGCAATTTTCAACCCCATTCCAAAAGGTAGTACTAAGCATATAGGAAGAAATCATTTTCCCTACCTCTTTGCTTGCTAAGCTAGAACTAGTCCAATATTCATCTAAAAAAAGACCTTTTAATGCATTACGATGCTTCCACAAAGATTGCAATGTGAGAAAAGCGGTGGCAAACTATATAGCTGTAGGCCTCACAATGTTTGCTCCATTTGCCTCTTCCCCATAGTATCAAGAAGCCTACTAATAACTTTTTTTGACTTTTGCAATAAAAAATCTCAACATAGGAATTTTTACAACATCTTCTAACATAAGATCCAAGCAGTGGGCAGCACATAGGGTCCGATATAAAGTTGGAATCCTCTCCATTAAAATTTTGCCTAGCCTTATAATTTGAGTCATTGTCACTTACAATATAAACCACATAATTCCTTCCAATACTATTAATTTGCTTCTCCAATAAATTTACAAGCAATTGTGCATTAGCTACTAGGTATGATATGTCAATAGACTTCAAGAAGAATGTCCCTGCTAGACCGTTTACAAGGAAATTGACTAAGTGGTATTTTTGTGTGTCCATCCATCCATCCGACGTGAGAGTATAACCATATTCTTGCTTTTCTATTAATGCATATGTCTTCTTCTTTGCCTTCTCAAGCAATGGCTCCCGGAGGTCATAATAAGAGCATAATATGTATCTAGGACCATATTGTCCAATAGACTCACACACAATCTTCCAACTTCTTGACTTGATACAATTAAATGGGATGACACATTCATACCAAAAATCAGCAATATGTTCATCCACTCTCATCTTCTTTGTGATGCTCTCAAGGATTCTTTCAGAATGACCCCTCATATGTCTTTCTTCCACAACCTTTAGGCTCTTTCTAATTATTAAAGCAATAGATTTATCACCTTTGGGTGGTCCTAACACCTTGAACATAGTAATAGCAACTGTTACAACAGAACTTTTTTTCTCATGATTGTGGGTTGACTTGCACATCTACTTCTTCCTTCTGATTGTATATAGCAACTTGTTCATCTTCAGCTCCATCATCAAAGTCAACCTCAATGGCCTTGCCTTTCCTAGAATGAGATATCAAATAGTCACCCATCTTGTTTCTTATAACTTTAGTTGACTTTGGACATTTTCTACATATAAAAAGTGTCCATTAAGGTGACACTTTAACCTTCCTATTCCACAAACCATTTTCTTGTCACAAAGTGTATATTGTAATATTCTTGTCTTCCAAATCTGGCCAAAATGCATACTACAATCCTGAGTCTTTTGGCGTAGCCTTCCATTTAGGGTTCGTCATTAGATAATATGTTTGCTCATTGCTCCCATTCTATCCTTGAGTGTCATTAGTTTGATTTGCCCCTACCATGCTACCTGCACATTATTATATTTATGCTAAATGTTAACTGTCAACTTGACAAAATACTATGCTAAAACCAAGTTACCAATAGTAATACAGCACATGCATGGCGCAAACAACAAATCAATAAAAACCGTCTACAATAAATAAATAAAACAAATAGAAAAGCATGAGTATTTGGCTACTTGTGGATATAATACCACTAAACAACACAATGCACTAATAAAAATAGCAGGTTCAATGTGCCACAAAGCACATGTGCAACACTATCACTAGGCCAACACACATATATGCAACATGGCATAGAGCATCATACATCAAGCCTATAAATTGGAGAGCAAAGTATGAGATAGTAAGAGAATTAGAGCAAGAATTAGAGAGCAAGACTGCAAGACTAAGCATAGACCATGGAGCATAGTATACGACCACAGAGAACATGAGGAAAAGGGAGGAGAAAAGTTGACACTGACCTAAAGGCTATTGATGCGTGATGAATGAAGTCGATGACATCTAGTTACAGGCTTACAGCACTAGTGATTTAGAAGAAGAGGGAGAGGCTTACAACTCTAGTGATTTAGGAGTTAGAGAGATGAAAGAGCTAGCAGAGCAGTAGAAGAGAAGGCACAGAGCAGTAGCGTTGGAGAAGAGGCTAAGAGTAAGGGAGGAGGAGATTGGCTAGTGGTGCAACTGGTGCTCCTCTCGTCTGCTCCTCTCATCCTTATCCCTCTCTGCTCAAAGCCCCCTAGCAGTTGTGACTAAGGGAGTATGGAGTTAGGGCTTCTCTCATAGCTGCTATAATATCCCTTCCTTCCCCTAATGGGCTAGGCCCATTTCATGTTTTTACTATCCACCCAATGGCCCAACAATCCATCCCTATGCAAAATCATCCATCTAAGCTTTGACTATTTGATACAAGTCATAAACAAATCAAAAATCGCATGACTTGCTATTTGGTTAAGTCATGGTGTCATGCTATTTGGTCGTGGCCCTCTATTCGTGCTTGCTAACAACTTTACAACTAATCTACCATTGACCACAACTAATCACACGACTTGATAACAATGATGACAGCTGTAGTACTACTAGAATCTTCATTTTTCCCTAAACAATCTACAATCCTCATTTTCTCTAGACAGTCTATATTCTTACTTAAATTCTTTATCTCACTAACTGTTTCTTAGAATTTTGAGCTCTTCCGAACATGGCCTAAATGTAAGGGCAGCTCATGGCTATGCTGTATTATGAACTTAGCGTAATCTTTAACAACTCCTAATAAAATTTTCTATTACAGCTTGTACAAAAGATGCTATGAACTATTCATCAAAACTTTCCAATGGGAAGAGCAACAAGTGCCACCATGATGCCAAAGGCCAGCAAAGAGAGCATAGAAAGCAGCCAGCAGGTACAAGGGTATTCATTAGGGAAATAACAGCAATAAACTTGTGGATCTGGAGCCATTTTTGTCAGAGCAGCAACGGCTTGCACAAGTGTGAAGTAGTACATCAGTTAGCACTGATGAACCAGTTACTAGTGTTAACAGCTGAACAGCTCCCAAGTGTTTGATTGCTAATAATACTTGATTAGAGCTTGGATGTGTATTTCTACACAATATCAAGAGTGCTTAGCTACTTGTAGTCTATAGACCATTATTTTTCCAGGCTCCGGCAGCCAAAAGTGCACAAATGGCTTCCATATTGGGATATTACATCCACCAGGCCTCTATATCCAGCAACAGCTGCCATCTGCACAACAAAGGTAGTAAAACTCATGACAGAATGGCTAGACCCAGAAGTAGGGTGAAATAGATATCAATTAAGTCAGTTTGAAACGAGTTGACTAAGCTAGGCATACCCCTGAAGAATGTATGGAGACAGAAAATGCTGAGTCAGGGGCACACTTTATTCGTGAAAGAAGAGTCCCATTGATAGAGAAACGAGAGAGCAAAGGTTCAGCACCGACTGCTAATATCTGAATGATGAAAATGGAAAGGGTATAAGAAAACAAACAGTAAAGATAATTCCTAAACCACAAGAGTTGGGAAACAATGCATCACTGTCTATCTCCAGACTACATTGCTTTGGTAAATCTCTAATAGAAGTGAGCATAATAAAACCGTTTCCTTGCAAGAATTAGTTGGCTGAAGAGTCACAGCTTAATTCTTATATTTGTTTGAAAGCGAAAGCATTTGATCTCTGTTTTATTTCCTTCCAACAACAACATCACAAATCTTCAAAATATGGCAACCATGTCATAAAACATCAGAGAATATTTTACCACATATTGTTCTGTGCATATTTGAGATACCATCTGATAATAATTTTATATCTGCACAATTATGCAACTTTCATTTGGCAAACAATTATGAATTAAAAAATCTTTTATGAATAAAGAATATACAAGAAACAATCATGCAACAATTATGAATAATAGATAAATCATGCGCTTGATTAAGTAATTTACTGTAGCTATAGCATTTGCTAGACTCACTAAAGAATAGAATGGAATGATCCGTCCTAATTTTTTTCCAGACCATCTTTGAAATACAAGATGAGCCATTTCTAACCATGGGCAATTTTACTGGCTTAAACATGACAAATAGATAGACTTACTTGGTTTTTATCAAATAGCAAATCTTGAACAGGAGCATGGCAATAGACATTAAAGATGCACTCATTTGAAAGAAGGCTCCAAACTGATATACCACTAGAAGTACCACAAGCCTGAGAACAATAGAGCCAAGATAATAATAAATGTAAAATACATAATGCATAATACAAAAGGCATTGTTATATCAGCTTGAAGTGCATCCTACCAGCCAGCTTTCACTTGCATCAATGGCAACACAACTGACCCATGATCCCTCAAAAGTCTTGTTTTTCACCGGATGTATCACCTGAGTGCACTTTCCACTTCTGCAATCTGCAGTGCACGAAGAGAAGAAACAAGAATGAATTATTATGTATTTCCAAACAGGGCCATATCTTTCTAAGCCTGACAGAAGGTAAACACATAAGATAGAGGATAAATTTTGTGAATATGATGTGTCCTGTGACCAGATCACCAGATATGAATTGAAGCGTACAAAAAGACAAATAGCTTGTTGGGTACTCAGATATACAAAATAACCAGTTAGAACAGGATGAACATGAGAAGGCACACTTGAAGTACAAGACAAAATTATCCAATCAAAAGCACTGCTCACCCCAGATACGTGCTGTGCCATCCTCTGATCCTGTAACTACCTGAAAAAGGAACGTCTCTTTTCACTTAAAGTTATTACAAAACGAAGGCAGACATATATGGGAAAATTGTATGGGAGTATAATAATAATGAACTAACCTGGCGGTTTGCCTCGCGGACTGCAATGCTGTGCAAATAGTCATTATGTCCCTTGAAGGTCATTTTACATTTACCACTCTCCTGAAAGAACAATACATTGTAAAACCTACTCTCAGATACTTCAGGCACACAGAAAATTAAAAACTATGGAAGCCTGTGCCACATGAATCTTAAGAAATCTGTAGTTCCTTCCATGTAGTTCAGGACTTCTATACATTGCATTTACCTCAAGAGAATACATACCACATCCCAACAATAAGCACATGCATCACCAGCAGCTGCATAAACAGATCCTTCCTGTTGTAAAGAAGAATGGTGGGAATAAATAAGATATCAATTAAGCAAGTAACACTGTGCAGCATTTCTATATAATATTTGCAACGAACAAACATGCACATAAGAGTTATTTTGCCTCTTTGGATGAACTGAAAATGCAGACTTGCAGTATTGACCTGTTTGTTAATGGCAATGGCATTATTTTCAGGTATTGGAGAGCGAGCACCCCAAGGACCCCTACAAAATTGAAAACAGCATCATGAAAAGATGGAGGATGAGAGTACAAGTGCATTTCTCATGAATAAATGATATATCAAATGATTATCAGATGCGTGTGCCTTTTTGCAGAATACTTACTCATGCTGAGGGTTCACCAAATCAAGTAGTGGCTCCAAATGATCTCCTGGAAAGAAAAGCAATGACAAAGTAACCTATTAAATAACATGCATTAAAGTACTAGAGTATACAAGGGGATGAAACACACAAAGGAAACAAAATTTGTAAAATTCACGTCTTTTCTAAAAATCTAATCTTTTTTGTGGGGTGTGTGCACGCAAGTACAGCTAAAACGAAATTAGTAAGCACACGACCAACAAGCCAATCCTGAGAAATGAGGGTTCTTTTACAGCACCTTGCAGAGATAACGGCACTAGGCAGCTCTGCATCTCGTGCCAACTCCATCCCCGAAGGCGCCCGTCATCCCCGCCGCTGTCACAACCAATGCATCACGTCGACAATGTCATGTCACCTGAACAAAACGGTCGCCGAGAAGACGAGCAGCAGCAGCACAACAATCACCTGAAGAGCAACGGCTGCTGCGAATCCGGGTAGAACTTGACGTCGTAGGCTGGTCCACTATGCGCTTGGACGATGCAGACGGGATCAACCAGAGAGACGGAATCCAGGGTCTGAATCCAATAGAAAAAAAAATCAAACACCTTGTCGCACGGGGCGCACACATGGAGCGGAGCGGGGAACGGGGGCGAGAGAGAGAGAGAGTGAAGAACCTGGGGGGCGGCGTGGGCGGTGGAGGAGGAGGAGATGCAGGAGGAGAGGGAAAAGGAGGCGAGGGAGCCGTCGCTGGAGGCGGCGGCGAGGAGGACGTCGGGTTCGTCCGGGTCGTCGTGGTGGTCGAAGAAGACGGCGCGGAAGAGGGTGCGGCAGGAGAGGTCCCGCTCCCGCAGGATGCCGCGCCGGTACGCCGCCTCGTCCCACCCGCGCGCGTCCATCCCTGCCGCCGCCGCCATCTCGCTCGCTGTTCCAGCTGCCGCTGCTGCTACTTGGGTAGCGAGGACGACCCGAGGAGTGGGGAGACAGACGGCGGCTTTGCTTGGTTGGGCTTTGTCTAGTTGGGCAGGGGCTCTGCTGGGCCTTTCGATCAGAAATCAACGGCCAGATCTATTCATCAAAAAAGAAAATTTACAAAATCTTTTTGCCACTAAAAACTCGACCGTGTTCCCTCCCTCCTTTCGATGAGATGTCACGTCATGCAGAGAACGAGGAGTGTAAATAATAAGAAACCAAGCAAATTTACTGGTTGTCAATTAAAGTCCATTTAGTTGCGAGAGTGTTGATTAGATTCCAAGGAATGATGGGGTAACCCTTGTTGACTTACATGTTCAGCAAAACGACTCGTGTTAGTTAGCGGTGGTGGCACAAAGAATTTTTAGTTGGGTGATTCTACTCTACACTCTAAAGTAATATATACATATACAACAAATTTTGCTTACTATAGCAATAATATCTTATAGCATTATAAACCTACTACTACTAAAACTAATATTTAAGTCCAAAAATTTTAAAAATAATATAAATTGTTATATGGGCATGCTTATTGATTAGATTTAGAGAGGATATCCTTAAATCTAGGGTGATCGGACCACTGGCTTGTCGGTGAATATAGAATGATGGTGCAACCAATAACCAATATTTTTAGGAAGAGTGTTATCCTTATTAGACTAAAATCTAGGGTGGTCGGACCACTGGCCAGTCAGTGAATATAGGATGATGGTGCAACCAATTTTTTTAGGAAGAGTGTTATTACGTTTTCTTAAAAACATGTATGTATCTCATCCATCTTTTTTTATGTGTGCACTCGTTTTCCACATTATTATAGGGGAATGTTAAGGTTACCCTTATCTCAATTACATGTAATCAGACGCACCCTAAGGAATTAGTCATTCAAATTTAACTATTGAATCAATATCGTAAAATTTATGCTAGGTGTAGCAACAGAAACATTTAGCCGAGATTTTTGTTAGTGCAAAATCATCCACGAGAATTTTTATATAGCAACAGCCCTCGAGATTAAGAATACAAGCTTAAGGAGTTGAGAATTTTATTGGTGAAAAACATCCACCAGAATTTTTATACGGCAAGAGCTCTTGAGATTGAGAATGCAAGCTTGAGGAGTCGAGAATTTTGTTAGTGCCAAAACAACCATGAGAATTTTTATACCACAAGAGCCCTCGAAGTTGAGAATGCAAGCTCGAGGAGTAAGCAGCGAGAAAGGAGAATGAGTGGAGAACGCATCTCCTGCCTTGCTTAGAGTAGAGACAGGATATCTTCATTTATACAGAGCCAAGGATGGTCTGCCAAAATTACAATATTCCCCCCGGGCTGGGCTGGTGGTTTTATTTCTAACATGCCCAGCCGCTGACAGGTGGGGCGGGATTACAAAGCTAGACCTATAGCTGAGTGGGCTACAAGGCTGAGCTATGGGCCGGCCACGCGGGGGGGCCGTACTGGCTTCCTTCTTCCGCCTACTTCCGTGCGGAGGGGAACCGAGATGCCAATTGGATCTGAAGCCCCCCGGGGGGCGCAGTCCTTAGCTCTGGGCTCGTCTTTAGGCTTCTGACCTGACAGTGATCTAATTTTATTTCGGTGATTAACGACAATCGGTTAGAAATGAATAATGTATTTGCTAAGTGATTCAAAAGAATGAAATGGTGACCACGTGATGAAAAAGAGTAAAAGACAGGCTTCAAGACTCATGATCAACTTGTAACTTTTCATTTTCTTAAGTATATTAAGTGGGATGCCACACATATGTCTTGGGTTTAACTTTAGTGATCAATTTTCTCAAATTTCATTTCAACATAGATCAGAATATCCGGTGTTTTTATAGCAAACTTGAATCAGCAATCAAACACAATATGGGAACATCCAATCCGTTAGAATGTCCATTTTTCCGAGGAATTTAGTTCTTTATTTGGGCTAAATATTTTCATTGGAGTTTTAGATGCCCACATTGAAATATATGACAGACCGGTCAATTTAAAATTCAAAAGAAATCAACTGTCACACACTAAAATTCACCTAATTTAATAATTTATTTCTTAATACATTTTTAGAAATTATTTAAAATCTTAAAAAAGACTAGGATAAAATCAATGGAAAATTTTCATCCTGAGTCTCCTGTATTTTTCTAGAACTTTTTAGAGCATGAAAAATATTTTTAATAAATAAAACAATATTTCAACATTTAAATTAAATCAAAAGGCTTTTAAAATCTTCTCTAGGCAACTAGGCCAAAAGTTGACCATCGCCTTCTCTCCCATGTGTGTGTAGGCTGCGGGTCCGCTAGTCACCGCCCCCTCTCTCGTGCCTACATGACCCCCTCTATCCTTTCCACCTTTTGCCCGAGCTCGACATGCCCCGAAATAGCCCTGCACCGCTTGTCCTTGTGCTGCCTCTGGTTGTCGTCAACTAGAACCTTGTTGGATCGCGTCGACCCTTTTATCAGCTTCGCAGGAGCAAGAAGAATGCCGGATGCCCATCCTCTTTGCTTGGACGTCGCTGGAGAACACCGTTGTCGTCATCAACCTACACCTGTCATCGCTCCAACTTTGTTGCTGGTCGTTGCCGCTCATTGATCTTCTCTGCATAGTTGCTTGGTGAGTTCCCCATGTTGAGCCTGTCCTTCCAGTGCCCTTAGCACATGACGTCTTGCCGCCAGCAACTGTCGGTCTACACGTAGCCAGTGTTGGACCTATGAGACAGCTGACGTGGTCACCGTGTTGGCGCTCTCTGCCACATGGCACACGTGTGGCGATCTAGATCGGAATCAATCTTGGCCATCTGATCGTGGTCAACTTTGATCAAATTAATCCCGGCCATGATAACGCAATAATAATTCTTTTTATCCTTTCAAAATTAATTCTTTAGTATGTTATAATTCTTTTAATAATATTTGTAAGTGCTTTAAATTGATTTAATTTTAAAAAATTCACAACTAATTCAAACGACCTCTGGTTAAGTTGGTTCAACTTTCAAAATTCGTGAAAAATCAAGATTATCCAATAGTAGAGTTTTTGAGTTTTATTGAGGTGTTTTTATGTTCTGTTTTGCTTGTTTATTCTTTTGCAATAGCTAATGATGTGTCAGAGGGTTCTGCTTTCATGATTGGGGATCCAAAGAGTTTGCCAATAAGGCAAGTCACGCATATCCAAACCCACTTGAGCATGTTGATCCTACTTTTGAAATTCTTGTTATATTCAACTATTGCATTTATTTTTAATGTCACTAGGATGGTTATACCTATTTATTTTGCTATTGCCCCTTTGAGTTGATCACTTATTCCTAGTTAACCTTGGGACATAATTTGTCTAGTGTAGATCCTATGTGATGATGTAGCTAGATTAATTAGCTTTGCTTAGAAACATTAGAATCACATTATGGTGGAAAATTAATGACTCACTCATTGTTATTTTAGTATATTATTGGTAGCTTATGACGGTTGATCATAGTTGATTAATTTAATAATTTAATTAAAACTTGACCAATGGTGGGTTATAAGTATATGGTTTTATTGGTCGTGCTCATGACATATAAGGACCGATTCACAAGCTACTGTTGCAAAGCATACATCATACTAACCATAATCTAGTATGGATAATGACTAGGCTTATAGTGTAACATGTCCCAATAGAAGATGCCATAGTATATTTGGTGACAGTATCAATAAGTCTATGGTGGCAAGCATAAGACCTATATGGCAGTGTTAAGTGCACATAATGGAACTAAGAAATTCTTTGGCCTATTCAGTCATCCCTATCGAGGACTTAGCTGGTGTGGATGTGTTATGCAAAGGTTCCTGTCACATCCTATTATTAGGGTGCCGTGGTGGTATACTAGCGTGTGGAAACATGAGTAGAGGTTATGTCTTATGGGGTAAAGTTTGATTAGGATAGAACTATTCAAATAGACATGCCTATGGTCATAGAAAAGCCTATCAATATTTTTTATGATTAGTCCTACTCTATAATAATATTGAACATGTCGTGAATATGATGGATTTCTAGAATGATAATTGGGCCTGGACAATCAGGAGAAGTTGTTAGGTGTTGTTTAATATTGCTTTAACCTTACTGTTTTGAACCTTTGAACTATTTGCTTAATGCTATTTATCATAATAAGCCATATTATGCCATCCTTAATATATCATATGCATATCTGCATTTTGCTATGTGACTTGTTGAAATTTTCTTGTTCTCACCTTGCAATAACCAACCCCCAAGAGGAATGCTTCAGTGAAGACGAAGGCTTGGAGGACTAGGCATATCCCTGGTTGTGCTGGTTGTGTTGCATGTGGAATGGTGTTGCTACGCTAGATTTTTTTATTTTATCTATTGCTAGTGTTTTATTTATGATTGTGAGGTTTTATCCACCTATGTAATAATTTCACACGTCTATTTATGTTTAAGGCATGTACTTTGTTATCAATATCGTCATTTGTATACCCCGATTTATTCCTCGATGGAATATAACACATATAAGCACTTGAATTTTGGAATGATTTGTTATATCGGAGTTTCTGATATCAATATCAGAATATCTGATCTAGTGTTTTTTTTAATGACGTAGGATTTCTATCTTGACCATTGAAAAACTTTTGAACTGATTGGAATATTCAACATCAAAATCGGAATATATGAAGTGGATGAATTTTTCCATGCCAACAGGCAAATTTGGGGTTTCTCATTTAAACCCCAAACCTAAAAAGGTTAGCCATTTAATTCAATTCCTTCGGGCTAAAGCTTTGTACTGAAGTGGTTTGAAACTAGAGCTCTCTTCTCTCTTACTCAAATCTTGTGCGATCTTCGTGATTGACATATTTATGTGTAACGATTTGAGTTTGAGACCTAGAGTTGATTTGCTAGAGTTGGCTTATATAGAATTTAATACTCTGGTTGAGATATCTTACATGGCTAGTTGATTCTCATATGGTGTGCCAAGAGAGGTTTGTAAAGATCAGACCCTCTGAAAGAAAAACGATATCCTTAATGGGGAGGAGTATATTTATGTAAGGTTGAAAAAAAACCTAATTCTTAATAAGCTTAGAGAGGTACAGATATTTGAAATCTAGGAAATATATTATTAATTCATTCTTGGTGAAAATTTTCCATTACTTGCATATTTAGTTTTGTCTCGTATCGTCATAAGTAACTTAGTTGTTAATTGTGGTTATAATCTTGTGCTTATGGTGTATCTAGTTGTTTTATGGTGCGGCTTGCCTGTTTATTCACCAGTCGTATAAAATTATACGGCCGTTGCCCAAAACACCTGATCGTAGATAGAAATATCTAATTTAGCTTTCGCTTTTAAGTTTATATATTAAGTTATAAATTTGCTATACATCCCCACACGGCAACTGAGTTTTAAATTTGGTATTCACCCCTACACGGCCATTCAATTAGTACGAGCTCAAATTCCAAGTACGAGCCGTACACACCTGATCCTTCCCCGCCCGCGCAGCCAGCGACCGGTAGTAGGCCACAGGGTGAATTGAGCGGTGGTTCTACCTACGGGAGAACTCTGGCTGAAATGACCCGGAAATTATTAAAATACCAAATAGAATTTGTTTATCCTAATTCATGCCACGTGGTTGGCATGGAAAAAAAAGAGGCAACATGATTAGATTTCTATAAGGGAAAAAACTTTGGATATCAAATTTTATAAAACCCGATATCTAATAAAGTGTTCACATTTGACAAATTCTAGTATTACAATAATTATTCAGTGTCTGCAAATTAATACACATACAAGTACACACACCACGCTGAAGTATAATTACACAAATTACACGAGAAGTGTGTAGATCATACTGTACACATGAGAAGTTGCAACCAAATAAGCAAAACGAAGTGAAGTTGTCAGTTAAATCTTTTTAGTCCAGCTGATCAACCTTTGGACCACCAAAACCAGTTTAGATTTTCTTACAGGTCAATCAACTACACAGAAGCCATCATCAGTAGAAATGCCACAAGCTGGCCAAAGCAACTCAAACTTAGTGCATTAATGCTGCATGGGCAGCCATTCTCCCGACCAATGAAATTAAGCGCGTGTACAGACAGAGAGAGAGAGAGAGAGAGAGAGAGATGGAGAGAGAGCACACAAGCGGCAGCCAAGCAAACTCTAGAAGCAAAGCAGAGCACCAGAAGAACCAAAATGGCAGTAGTACTAGAAGACCTCCAAGCAATTCCGTCCAACAACCACATTACCAGAGAGACATAGGAGAGAATATACGAGTGAATCATATCAACATCCACCAACCTAGGCGAGAAAAAAACCTGACTTGGAGGATATTATTGGTGAGCTGATCAAGGAAGAGACTAAGAAGAGAGCACAAGGGCGTGAGCACAAGCACGTGACGCCAACCGACTCATCGCCAATGGCAAGCGCGTAGCCATGGCCATCTTCACCAGCAGGCAGAAACAAGGAGCAGGCTGCACACCACATTTCCCAAACTCCAGACAGTAAGCACAACCCTACACCTTAGTCTCTTGTCATCAATTAGGCACACCTTGCCACCACCAATACCAAAACCTGGCAGTAGAAACACCAAGTGGTTGGTTAGAAAAAGAGCAGAAAGATGAGAAGAGACTGCTAGTGGAAGGCTAAATTAATAAATAGGGAATGCATGCTCTCGATAGATTTTAGCAACAGTAATACTAAATGTTTCGTCTATAGTGTTGTTCTCGCTAGAACAGGAATATATTATATTAACCATCAACCACAACAACATAGAATTTAGCCACGTTAGTTCTGATAACAAGTGATTAAGACTTTATCAGTTTATTCAGCCTCGACGAAAAGGAGTACTTCGATAGAAGGAGGAGAAAACAATAGGCGTGCCTGTGATAAGAATCACTTTAACTTTGTAACTTAGAAAAGTGGGTTAGGATTAAACTGGCTAGGCAATTCTTAAATTCATTTTTTTCTAACATAATTAATTTACAAACCAAACATTAGACACTTAAGTGAATTCATAGCAAATCAAGACCTACAGAGCGGAGTACCACTAATGGGAGTCTTAGCATTTACTTGGGATCTTCTTCAGTAGTGACTAGAACAGGCTAGAAAGATGAGTAGAGCAGTAGATGAAGGAGAGGACAGAGAGTAGAGTGGAAATCTAGAGAAGAGTGTAGTAGCCGCAGTAGAGACAAGGAGCAAGGGGAGCTCACTAGAGGCACGGCTGCGCCAGCGGCTCTGCCGAGTTGGCGGTCGGTGACCAGGAGGCGAGGCCGGCGGCAGCAGAAGATTCCGTGGGAACAGGAGGAAATCCTGTGAGCAAGGGGGCCGAGGAGGAGGAGGACGCACCGAGGAACTCGCCGGCAGTGGGGTTTCTGTGAGGCCTGAGCTAGGGCTTGGGCCATGAGAAGTGGAGACGAAATTGGGGGTGGAAACGGAAGGATTAGCACCTGGTATAGTGGAGTGCTGGTTACCGGCATCGAGCTCCACCGTCGCCGGTGGCTGATTGGGCGCCGGAGCTGTGGTGGCGCTGCAGTTGGATTTGGAGGCAGAGAGTTGGGGGAAGGAGAAGCAGTGTGCGTGTTGTGCAGATGAGGTGAGAGAAAGGAAGAAAACCAGTAGAGGGAGCAAGGTAGGAGGGGGAGTATGACAGTGGGTCCTACCCATTTTAGGCTAAGAACAGGCTCTGTACAAATGCTCTAGAAAACAATGGATTAGAAATTAAGAAAACCAAAGTAGAGTATTAGTCACTATTGTTAAAAACCTATAACAACTCTGCACTTGTGGAAATAACCACTGTATTAGGCTATTTTTAACATTGCAATTCTAGTTTAATTAAATACAATTATACATGTTGAAACTACAGATATGTGATATGGAATGCACATAGAGTGGATGACCGAAGATAAAATTAATTTTAGTCATTTAGGCAAGTCTCCTTGATGATGATTCCATTTCAATTAAAAATCTATTTTATAAAAATATTACTCATCAAACATTATTTTCTAAAATATAATATGGATGATGAGATGACTAATATACTGATGATGATGGAGATTATCAGATATAATTATGGTGAATAGGGGAGCTCAGGATGATTGATGATGATATGTCAGTAGTTTATAAATATAAGGACTAATCACCTTTTTATTTGTATCAGGGAACGTATAAATCATGTCGAGCATAAATCTATCTATAGATAGGTTGGACTAAATATCCCATCAAATTTATTATACTCCACACGGGTACGCACTAGTAAAATGGGCGATAACAAACCCATCAAATACCGATAAAGTGTATCCCAGGTATATATAGTAGTGCGGTGGTGTGAAGGACTATTAGGCTTAACACAACCATAGAGTGTAGCGTAGTAAAAGAAAATAGGAAAAAAAATCTTGTACTCAAGCATGGTGTCACATCATGGAGTGTGACAGATTAACTATGGGTAAAGTGATACAAGCATGCACATCACTAAATTAAATCGTGATTCACGTCTATATCTTGGATTAAAGGGTACAACGAGTTGCTATAAATTCTATTTAATGTTAAGAGTGTAATTTAGTTTTATAACTTTATTTTGGAAAACCTCTTTTATAAAATAAATGTAGACTTGATGAATTATGAAGGATGTTGATGATGTAGAATGAAAGGAATAGAATATAGATTATTAGATCATTATTTATGTATTTATATTTTATTATCAATGACTTGCCGAGTAATGAAGTAATCACCTTCCTATATAACACTATAGGTTAATATGGCTTAAAGATGACCTTAAGATTTCAAGTACAAATTAAGGTAGTTCTAGCTATTTCTTTGCTGCAATCTCTGATGTGGGCTATTATTTGGTAAAATGGGATTTTGTTAAATAATAATTCAATCTTGCACTTTTATCTCCAGTGTAAAAAGTGTGGGGCGTCACACTAGCCTCCATTCCACATGTTGGGACATTTTCTATCAGTAGGCCCCTATGGTAGACCTCAATAGTGGCACACTGGAGTCCTGCCTCAAACTCCTTTGCATAATCTCATTGAAGATAGGCATGCATGTCTTAGCAGAGGAGCCTGTGATGTCAAGGGTTATGCCCCTGAAGCAGGGGTAGACACATAGGCTCACCTCTAGGGCATATGGTACCCTAGGGATCTATAACAATTCCCTCACTAGCTCTGATGAGTTCGAAGTGTTTGATTCCTCTGAACTATCTTCTTTTATTAACCCTGTGTGCCTTCCTTCTCCTTCATAGATTCCCTCCTATCCAGGTCAGCTGTCATGGAGGAGATGGAGAAATTCTTAGGCAAATCCACAATGAAGTAGAAGGCCACATAGCTTGAGCTGGTGGAGACTTGAGATCGATCAAATTGGATAGCGCTTCGCTTTGGTATATATGTGGGATATATAGGACCCAAGTATGTTAACCTTGGGCTCCTAGATCAGCCTGCTACTGGGTGGGCCATGTAAAGGGATGGTGATGTTGGGTGGAGGATAACCCTAACTTGCAATCCAAGAAAAGAAGGGATAAAAGATAAGGAATAAAACTTCTATCATAGATGTCCTAGGGGAGGGGGAATTAGGAAAATATTTGGCTAAGTTTGTTTAATTGGATATTCATGGATCTAGCTCCCTACCTCTATATAAGGGGAGGTCATGATCTCCATTTAGGGGTGTTCATACATTGTGCTATAAACCTAGACATAGGTGATCCAATCTACCCAACAGAAGTAAGGTATTACCTCTTATCGAGGATCTAAACTTGTATAAATTGTCTCCTTGTGTCACTATCATTTTTTAGATCTTGTGCATACCCTGTTAGAGTATTGCCAATTTCTAGCATTGACAATAGATCTCCCGCCCTTGCTCGAGGTGGGCGAGCCTTTGAAAGGGGTAAAGAGGAAGAGCGTTAAGGCCGCTAACGCGAAGGGTTCAAAGGGGCTTCAAAAACAATGAGACACCCCCTTCAAGTCCTTCCTTTCTAGAAGTGGCCCCACCCTCATGTCCTCCACTGGATTGGTGAACAATTTTGGCCACTTGGGAAAGTGGGAATAGAGGAGCACTGGAGGCTGAGCCCTAGGATGGTGTAATTTTGGCTCACTCCCCCTGTGGGGGTGACAATAGGCGTGCCGAGGCCAACGTGGGCACATAGTGAGAGTGTAAGTTCAAGTGACATTAAGTTGATTTTGATAATTAATGATAAATCTAATTATATGAGGCTAATATTTTTATGAGCATTTTGTTATCTAGTCTTGTTTGGATATGAAAAATGAAAATGTTGAAAGGTATTTGATTAACTTCTTATGTTCTAAAGTTATCTCTATTATGGATTGAAAATATAGTGTGCACTTCTTCATTGTCCTTTATCATATATGTGCGTGTCCTTTTCCTATATTCCTATGTATGTACATCTTTAGAGGGAACTAAATGTATATTTTGTTATCTCTTTGTATTGATACATTTATCCTTCCATATATATGTGTGTGTGTGAACTCTATATATTTTGTATTGGGTTGTCATTCATCACTAAAAAGGAACATATTGAAATATCTATAATCCACCATTTGTGCAATTATTGTTTTGGTGATTTATAATAAACCAGCTTTGTGGGACTAACCTCTTTTCATGAGTTAGTAAATAGGTCACTCTCGGACATCATATGAATTGAGATAAAAATACAATAGTTGATGATGGACCCTAATGATAACAAGGATAAAATACATGGAGATTAAGTTATATGTATCACTCCATCTCTTCCTTTAGATATTGATATATTCATATATGTGATTTCTATGTTGTTGACTTATGCAGGTGAGACTAATATTTTATTTGAGTATTGTCTTGTCTAGTCTCTTTATATTGAAAATATGGAGATGATGAATGTATGTATTTATTATTATGTCTACTCTTTGGATAAATGCCTTCTATTATTGTATAGAATAAACCCCCATAGATTCATCTCTAATTATGTATACACTTATTTCACACAAATATTTTGTATGCATATATTTAGTAGGAGAAATCCTATACGTTAGTTATACATGTACTTCATCCAATTCATTCATATCATTTATATGCATTTGATTGGTCAATAAGTAGAGATCGACAACAGGATTATTGGGACTAATAATTTTATTGAGTAAAATAAAAGAAATAGGTTCCAAAGAATTAGAAATGGTGTTTGATACTCAAGTAAGATCAAGACACCTAATGACTCAAGACGAAGAATTAGAAGATGGGAATCATGTATTGATTCAATGCAAGAGTGATTGATAAAAGGCTATGGATGGATAGCATTAGTTGAAAAACAACTAGTGGCTTGAAGAAATGAGAGTGATTGAACATCGTGGTTTGATGAACATCAAGTCATATGTTGAGTAAAAAAGAATGATGTTCTTTGTCAAGTAAAGGCCATGATGATAATAAGACAAATATATAATGAAGCTAAGCATCCTTTTGTTAGTCTTTTATCGGTCTTGGTATTTTTAGAAAAGACTGGATTAAGTATAAGAATGTTGTATTATTAAGAGGGATGTACCATTGTTTGCCTAGTCATATCTCGATGCTCAAAATGATCTTCTCTTATGTGTTTTTGAGAAAACTAAGCTAAAACACTAACTCTAGTTTGTTTCATATGTTACAGCACATACACTGGGTTTCTTTGAAGGTTTTTCTCTATATTTGATGGGTTTTGGTCTATGTTTTCAATTGGGTTTGATAGCCTTTGAAACAAGCTTTCCATAAAGTGTAAAATCATCGAAATCGGACTTCGGAGTAAAAGGTTATGGCATTTTTACCAAAGCAACATTGGAATATCTGATTGTAGTTGGAAATTCTAATCCAATAGAATGCCTAATTTTTTGAGTAATCGAGTACTCTATTTTGAACTAAAATTGTTTACCAGAATTTCCTATGGTTGATTAGAAATTTTGACCCATCAGAATATCTGTTTTCCTAAGTAACTCGATTATTTGTTTGGCTCAAAATTTAAAGACAAAATTTATGATCTGTTTTTACGTAGACCTAGATTTCAACACGACTGTTAGGACTTGACATGTGCATCAGAATACCCAATCCTTACATTGGAATATCCGATGTGGGGCTGACATTCCTCCTAATAGGCATATTTGGTGTAACATATTTAAACCCCCATCCAAACCTCTTTCTAGGGTTAGCCCTTTCATTGCAAATCACTGTGCCTTTATGGCTTGGAGTTTGTGCTTAGTGATTTAATTCTTGAGCTCTCTTTCTAACTCTCAAATCCTCTTTGGCCTTTGTGATTTGATTATCGTGGGTGTGAATTTGAGTTGGATTTCTAGTGTGGACACAAATATTGATTCTTTAACACTAGAGTTCATCTCCAAGCAAACTTTATGGACATTTGCTACTCTTGGAGATTGAGGTCTCTTAAATGGTTAGGAGTCATCCGTGAGCACCCGAGGATTGTGGTGTGCCGTAGGAAAGTTGTTGAAGGCTTCGATTTCACCTTTGCAAGGAAATAAATCAAGAGTAAACTTGTTTGTACTGAAATTTAGTAAGCCCTGCAGATAGGATTGGAGAGCTGATCAGCTTATGGAAAGAGTCTGATTGATATAGTGAGGAAGCCGATCGGACGGATTGAGGATGGATTATACTAGTCAAAGATGGAAAGTTATCTAGATGGGACCGAGTCTAAAGAGGAACCGTGGAAACCATGGTAGGGTACTTTATTTCTATTGAATATATCTTGTAAGATAGACAAGTTTAATTAGTCTCGTTAACTTCTTAGAGATAGTTTACTTTTATATTTAGAAAATAACGTCTAGAGATTATTTGTAACCGTGTCAGACTCTTGTAACTCCAGGGTATAAATATAGACCCCTTGAAACCTTGAAAGATATCCAACACAGATCAATTTAATCTCGGCATATTGTCACCCTAGTTTATCTAGGTTCTATCGGCAACTTCTGCCTCTCGACACGAGGTTGTATTGGTTAAGTTTGATCTCCGATGAAGGGGTAAGTTTCGCCACTACCCTAGTATGTTCGTTCTGTTTAAGCCTATATTGGTTAGTTTCAACCTCTTAGTCCGATCAGGCATACCACATCACATTCGCGTGAGGCCTATCGATTCATCAGCTTTCCTCCGCCGTCATTGGTCTTGTGCTGCATCGGTTAGGTTTGACCTACGAGATCGGTGGTGGTAGATCGAGCCGTTGACCCAATAGGTTCTCACGCGACGTTTCATCGGAGTGAGTAGCTGATGAGTTATATTTATCTTACGCTTCATGCCTAGCATATTGGCTGTTCGGCCGATACACACACACATATATATATATATATGTCTTATATTCTTGACTATTAATCTGTTAGTGATCGATTTGGTCTCGTCGGATTTGGCTTGATACTGTCTCAGTTAGGTCCGATCTATCAAGTTTGTGTCTGATAGGGCTGGCATCAGGATCTAGCGGGTTTTGTTTTCCATCGGCTCAGATAGCCGATGAGGTTAGATATAGGCCTGTGTCGGACATTCAGCCGATAAGCAGCCGATGGTCTCGTCCCGTCCTTTCAATCGTTATGTCCGATATAGCCTCCACCATCATTATACCGTTAGCCTCAATCTAATACTATCTCAGTTTGATCCGATCTATTAAGGCTGACTCTAACGGTGCCATCACAGTAGTCATTGGTTCTCGTGCCTTCAAGTCCCACTCCTTTCTTTTATCACTTATTATGTTCAGAGCGTCATCGACTCTTTGACCGATAAGTACTTTATTTTATTCCTCGCCAATCGCCTATGCCGCCATTGGCTTCCTAGCTGATATATAAGCGCTACAATTTCCATCGGCCACTAGCCGATAGCAGAGGAGTATCGGACTCATAACCGATAGTTATCTTAACTCTATCAGCACATCCAGTTGATAGCTGGAGTCCATATCGGCTATCAAAAAATTGACTCTATGATCTAACTTGATTTTTCTTTCTTGTTAATTAGAGGTCAAATTGATTGGCACGTCCATAACTATAGCAACTTCGATGAAAGGGCCTCGAAGCCTAAGAACCTGCATTGGAAATAAGCAGACCTCCTAGGCCTTATCGTTTTGAACCTTCATCGGCTCAAGCTTGTGCTCTCTCTCGCCACGCATCTCCGCCCAGTCCGATTGCCCCATGCGACCGTCAACAAAATCTAAGGAGTGCATTTATGCAACCTCGTGAAGAAAATGGTTGAAAGATACCAGACTCTTTGTAAGCTCCTTAACGGAAACATAGGAATCTCTTTGTGAAAGGGCGAACTTTAGTAAACAAATCACTGTTATCTCACAGCTCTTACTATATTACTTGCATTTCCTTTCATATATTGTGATATTATCTTTATCTTGTGATATATTCTTGTGGTGTGAGCTATATATTGAATTGATATATTGCTTATCAAGTTATAGCTTAAAGTTCAAATTGTACTTTGCTATCAGAATATCTGGTGCTATATCAAAACTCCGATTTGCTTCCACTTAGTCTTGTTTTAATTTTGTAATAGCGACTATTCACCTCCTCTTGGCAACATAAAGGTTCTTTTAGGGAGTTCGCCGACTTTGTTCCTCCTATCTTCTTGTTTTTTTTGTGTCCTTTGGCCCTCTTTTGGTCTTTTAACATACCATTTCTTTTGCAGAGATGGTGCCCCCTTCAGACCGCGAACAACATGGGGACGAGGTGGTGCAGACTCAATCAGCTCCGGAGGTTGATCCCCTAGCTAGTGGATAAGTGTTCTTCCATGAAATTTCTTAGTCTTTGGAGAGCCTAGGGAGGCTTTGTAGGCTGAAGACACTGATGCAAGTGCCGGGCCAGAGGCAAGTGGCAAAGCACCCCCCTTTGTCATTCTAGCCCTTATGTCTAAGGTAGGGGCTTGGATTACGGCCACCCTAGTCTTTGTATGGAGGATGTCCTGGCAACATTCACTCATACAAACTTAGAATTTCATGAAACTTATTCCTAAATTAATGTTCTAGTTGAATATATGAAAATATTTTATTATTGGTTGTAACTTTTCTCGGTTTGTGCTACTTTGTTGTTTATTTCCTCATTTGGATCTTTTTATTTAGATGACATACTTACAAATTCAATTATTCAAAATGACCATATGGTGGAAATCTAGAAGATGTACTCTAAACAATCCAAGCAATGGAAACCATCTCCTTGGTCATATTGAACCGATATTTCAAATTTACAAATTATCTCAATTGCAAAACTATTATGTATATATGTGCTACATCGGTATTAAAATTTAATTATGGTCCCATTGCTGCGATGAATCTTCCTTGAATTATTTATATCCTATCCATTTTAAACTTAGTTTGAAGTATTTGCTTATTATATTATTTGGTGTAGCTAGCTCCAATATTAGTGTGCTAGGGCTATTAGCTTTGAAAAATGATGTAAAGCTGGGAAACACTAATAATAGAGGGGAGTACCTCCTTTTATTTTGGTAAAACCGAAAAGTGAAAACAAGATTTCACTCGCCTAGGTAATTCAGCAACAAGTTTATGGACAGTCTTTTGCAATCTGTTTGCAGGACATCCTCTAATAGAATGCTTTCTTTAAAACCATATATAATGCACGTCCGTTGGAAGCAGTCATGCGCAGAACCATCTGTCTCAAGGGCTTCTTGTATGAGTTTTTTTTTTTTCACTGCAAACACATGCAACCCTAGCTCACAGCCAGCTGTGAAGGGATCTACCATATTTTATGTGATGGCCTGACCTCAAGGGAATGCGCCCAACGTATCACCACGCGGCTAAGAACTCCGTTGCACGCGCTGCATCCAGACTGATTAACCGAGAGGATGATGCCAATGCTGACAGGTGGCATCATTGGACAGTGACATGGTGGCCGGCTTGATGCCGCTGGGAGTGCAATATGCAGTGCTAGGCTTCTAATGGCAGATGCCAAGGCAAGATCCCAAACACACCCATGACAACGCAGTTGGCGGAGTCAGCGAGTAGTAGAGTTAACAAGGAGATCGATTGGTCTGTCTATCCATCAGTTGTCACACGTTAATCAGAAAGATTTTATCTTCACTGTAGATTGCACCGTCTAATTTGAGTTTCACTTTGTGGGGTCTTTTTCAAGCCCATCTGATCTATTGCCAAGCCGGCCATCCAATCTGGTGCCCACGTTACGTATGTATCGTTTCTCTCTCGGATGTGCGTGCGTGCTTTTGTTCAGGAGTATCCGACTGATCTCCAACAGTTCCATTCGGTAGGGGCGGCTGCACCGACAACCTGGATGCTGATTTATCTAGAATGACAACTAACAAAAGATAGTATCTACGTTCTCTCATAGTCTTAAGAGTACTGATAAATCATGGTTGATGCTACAAGCAAATGGCGACACATTTGGAGTTCATTAACATTGACCAGATATTTATTGAGAATTTGTGTTTAGTTTTATTTTTTTCTTCAAAAATTGATATTTTTTTAATTCAAAATTAATAAATATAAAGTTGTACATCTCTTGATTTAAAATATTATTAATTTAGTTCTAAAATTTAGAATCAATAATTACTTAATATGCATGTTGTAACTGACCTAAAAATCAAAATTGAGTGCAACTCCAAATTCACTAATAATGATTAATAATCACCAAAACCCTATAAGTGTGACTCTAAATAAGATACAGCTCATATTTATTAACTCATAATTTTTTAATTATTAATTCATGTAAAAACTATAACTAAGACTTAAAAACTGAGTATAACTTGATATTTATTAATTATGAATCTTAAAATTATTAAATCATGAAATATCTATAATTGAAACTTCAAGTCAAGTATAATTAAGAACTTATTAATTCTAAATTTATGAATTAATTTAAAAATTCCCAATTGCAACTTTTGGAAATTATTAATTCTAAATTGTAAAATTATTAAGTCAAGACTATGGAATGTAACAAAATAATTATTAGGATGGATTCTATATTTTTGATTACATAGAAACATACACACATGCGCGCTCACACACGCATACGACACTAACACACGCTCAAAGAAAGGCTAACTGCTTTCCTGACCTCACTAAATTTCTATTACAAGCATACTCACATGCGCGAATTATTTATCAACAATAAGATTTAATTTGAACCTCGGTGGATACAACCACCATTACACCAATGGTGCTTCTCCATTCTATATATATAATTTTGTAAATAATAATTTTGATCTTTGCAACTATAAATAAAACAAACATTTTTTGTTGTTAAACCTTTGAAAAAAGATAAATTTTACATATAGCCTTCAACAAAATTTAGTAACCAATTGTATTCAACAAATCAACAAAAAAATTAATATTCAAATATCAATAAGAATAATCCGTGCAATGCATGGGTTGACGGCTAGTAATCCTAATGGATCTGCTCAAAGAGAAGTTAGGTTTGGTAGGCATCAAGATTAAGCATGCCATGATCTACTAGCATTTCTGCTGTGTGCCTCAAAATGAGCTCCAGGAACTGTGCGAGGGCATCACGCCAGTCTTTCTCATGATGCCCTTAGTCCGTCAATTCACCGCTCATCTGTTCTGAACGCATCTGTGCACTCTACGATTTTACATGAATACCAGATCTAACCTGTTCAATTTTCTCTTCTGTGTGCACAGACATGGTAAGAAGATGAACTAAATCAACGGAAAATCGTATGTATTGCATCACTTGTGCACCTTTTTTGAAACATGCCTTCACGAGATCTTCTAGTATCGATAATAAATCATGTTGTGGGACAGGGTGCGGCATACTCATCCCGATCGAAAGTATAGCATGCACACTTCAGTACTCCACTTCCACTCAAGCCAAACCTTGGCTGTTCTCTAGTGCTAGCAGACAGGCACACAAAATGATCCCTCAATGGACATGTGGATATCGGTAGTGGGGCGACTCTGATTAGCTTTGAATGGAGCAGATGATTGGATTTGGTGAGGGTGATCGATGAGTTCATGTTGAGTCAATCACTTTGAAAAATATAAAGTACTTCCACTACATCAACACTAGCAAGATTACATTAGCCTATTCAACGCCTATTTCACGGTGTTTGTGTAGTGGTAACACTCCATTGCCATTAACTCACATGATTTCCTGGTTTATATGGTAGCCAATTTTATTTCGCATTTATGTACCGTACCCATAGCCCAACAGAAACAAGGTTATACCCTTTCATCGAGTAAAGAAATTGTGCAGGCGAGATCACGATCTTAATTCATCCTGTTTCCATGAAATTGCATGGCTGAGATATTACCAAACTAAATATAAAATGCACATAATTGAAAACCTAAAATAGTTCATCGGCCCACAGATGAATGGGGCTTTCTTGCTGATGTCTGATCCAGCTATCCATGGCCTCTTGCTCCAAACTGACTGTTGAGTTCATAGTTACATCTTCAAATTTCATCTCCCACATATCGTCCGAGAATAAAGACACGTCAGACATTGCAAATAAATTTTTAGGGTTTATTTCGTTTTTTAGCTGACAGTCATTTGAGTCATTAGTTAGGCTCGTGCTACTACCTTTATGGTGATGGATAGAAAATGTATTTGAAGAATCTGTCTCAACAATGTCTGGACACACCATTTCGTCACCCTTGCATGTATGCTTGCCAAAGTAATTAATGTTGTAGAGTTTTGCCTCATTATTGTTGCTATTGTCATTCTCCATTTGTTGCACTGTCTTTGTCGCCATACAACCTTGTTCTTTTCTATTGGTGCATCTGTAATAACTCCTGGAGACATGTACACTACACATCATTATTTCCATATACGAGGTCCACTACAAAGAAAAAGGGAACGTTTTTATATTTGTACTTGAACTCTGAATTTCACTTAGGTTATAGTATGCCCCTCCGACAAGCATGATCGTGAGATGCTAGATCATACATGTGTTCATGATTTATATGTTTCAAATGTTGAAGTGGTGTATTATTTATGAAATATTATTATATATGGATGACCAAAGTACAAATTTGTCTCAATTTCATATTTGTCAATCGTGTAGTTGAGCCTTCTCACCTGGAGTACTTGGTTTTAGAAATCCATTTCTGCCCGTACTTTCTCCATTCAAATCCATCGTACTCTGGAGTTGCTGTAACAACTGAATTGGTGTGCTGAGTGTTCTTCCTGCAACCATGAAAACAACAAATTCCATCGGTCAATGACTCCTAATAACTCATAAGTAGAACAAAATTGTTCACCAGTTAGACATATAAACCTTCTTTTGTTTTTGGTAATTGTACCGTCCTCTACTAAGACCTTCCGCTTGTCTGAAGCATTTCTACCATTCCTTTTGTCTACTCCATGATCATCATCTACACCGTTACTTACCCCAGCTTCCATTTTAGAAATAATTCCACTGAAGCAGATAAGTATATCATCAAAGGCCTGCAGAACATGATCTGCCTGCACTTTGTTGAATTGAAGGATTTGCATGATATGCTGCTTGAGATCAATTACAAGACCATGGTGCCGTTTGATCTCTTGAATGATCATTTGGTGGTCAACAAAACAGAAGGACTCAATGACCCTCTATCTTCGGTATATACAAAACTGATAATATATGTGGGATCGTATAACTCTGGGAAAATACTTCAGTTCCTTGCAGATATTTATAGTGCGATATCATGAATCTTGTGGCTAACTGGGCTGAAGTCAACATCAAAACAATACATGGATATTTTTTATACCTAGCTATATTGTAGAGTTGTATTGTTATTCAAAGATAGGGTACTGTCGCACATAGGATCGTCAACATCAGAAAAAGAAATACAGAGATATTTATTACCCAACAACATCATAGGACTGCACTGTGATAAAAAAAAGAGAGGGCAATATTATAGCATTGTCAACATCAAAGCAACGCATCGATTTATATTTCTCCATTTGTCCTATAATATGGATATTTTTAAAGTTTTTCATGAAGCTAGATTAAGCAGAGAGATTAAAAGAAAAAACTAAATTGTCCATCATTAATATATCCGAGTTAGTGGGAGGTGGGTGGGGATTGTGGATATAAGGGATATTTTGGACATTTTATCACTACAAGCACTCCTTATTATTCTACAAACAACTATATTTTAGAAAAAAATTTAAAGATTAAAACTAGCTATATTTTAGGAGAGAGCAGCATCGTAGGGCACTGTATTTATCAAAAGAGAAGGTTAGAACCTCTCTCTTTTTTTAATATATATCTAGATACCTGGATGGAGCTATTTAGAGTGATTAGTTACACATAAATGCCTGGTGACGCTGGTTGCAATTAGGCCAAGGAATATAGAAGAGCTGTGATGAAAACTGTCCTCACAATATGGTGGAATGTATGGTTGGAGACGAACAGAGTAATTTTTCAGCATCACCAACAAGATGAATCGCCATTTGCCTTTATGGTTGTCTACGATATCAGACAAAAGGAGTTGCTTATTTCTGTCGACGAGAATTAGCCAGTTTATTCTGCTTTAATTAGCTTGTAGCTTTGCTTGGTTGTCTCATAGCTCTTCTGCTTTCTGTACTGTAACTGTAACTTAAACTTCCGTATGCTGCTCTCCTTAATATAAATCAAGACGGATCTCCTGCCAGTCCCTTGTATCGGAGTCATTGTTTTTGAGAGAAAACCCGATTTCCGGTTTTCAGAAAACTTGGTTTTCCTTATCCACAATACAAACAAGGTTTTATCTAAAACAGGATTTAGGTAAACTAGATCTAACGAAGCAATTCAAACAACCCTTAAGTGAAGTAGATATATGTAATATGTACAGACCAGACATTCACACAACCACGAACTTCAGTATGGTTGGTTTTGCCACCGTGTTGATCCTCCTATCACCTTCCTAGACTTTTTATTTTTTAACCTTTTTAATATAATTTAAAAATAAACCAACTTGATACTTATTTCCAAATTTAAGGGTGCGTTAGCTACCCACCTTCCCAACATTTTTTATTTATTTTTCATACGTACGTTTTCCGAATGGTTAAACGGTGTATTATTTTAAAAAGTTTTCTATATAAAATTTGTTTTAAAAATTATATTCATCTATTTTTATTTTTTAAAAATTAATACTTAATTAATCATGAGATAATTGGTTCTTGTTTTGCATACCAGGTCCTAACCCCTCCTCCCGTATCTTGGCTTAAACCTATTAGCAATATCAACCAATGCTGTCACAGCTATTTTGTTGAGCTTTGAGGAGAAAACCTCATACACATTTATAGGAGAGGTTTTGTTTATCTACATCTATTGCAAGTAAACAACTGTGGTATGGCAAGGATTTGATCCTGCCATTGATGATGACATGGCAAATCACTGTTGCCAAAGCTATAAAACGGTGACACTAGTGTAACTTGCTGCCAAACCACCGCGGTGGTCAAATGGTTTATTTTTATGAAAATATTGAAGGGTTAAATTTTAAAATATAAACAAAAGATTCTAAAATCTACATGCCACATATATCCTCACCGTTGCTCCCCCTGAGCTTTTGCCAACACATTTGAAACCTCTTCAATTGCCAGAAGAAAACACGTATTACGCTTTGTAATGTGCTTGGTGCAATGAAGCTCTCTCCTTCAGTGCAGTATTACTAACTTGGATGCATCCTCCTGAATACAATATTTGGTGGATAATAAGGTAGTAAGAGCCGTCTGCATCTGCAATTTTTTTTACCTCGAATGGCATTCAAAACATTGGTTGGAAGAGCAATTTATTACAGTTATAATTACATTCAATTCATATGGATGGAAAGGATGAGTCCAAATCATCCTACCCTTATGCCAGGTCTAGGCAACACGTGCTATGATAGGTGCGACAAAGGATCACAATAGCATGAGGTTGAGCTAATTCCGAACCCCCGTCCTCAGATTGGATTGCAGTCTTGGCAGGATTTGATGATGAGAAGAGATATTAAGCTATATGCTTGAAGGGTTCGAAATTAATATTTTCTGACAGATATAGCATAAAAGACTTCTAAATTCCAGAATTATACATCAATCATTCGCAATCTCTTGAGCCTGAGTTAACTCCAAAATCCAATCCTCAGATTGGATTGCAGTCTTGGCAGGATTTGATGATGGGATGAGATATTAAGCTACATGCTTGGGTTGAAAATTAATATTTTCTGAATGTCTGGAATTTTACTTCCATTGTTTTTCAGTTCAAACAATTTGTTCCTGAAGTTTTTTTTATGGTAAACAAAATCATGTACATGGTCCATTCGAACTTATTGCAAAAATTATGTTTACAGACAGGTGATAACCAATTTATACAAGTGTTTAAGAATATAGAAATCGATTTGGGTTATGGAGCACATGATTTCCATGGGTTATGGACCAACTGTGATAATCACATTTTCACAGTCAGCTGAACCGCCTATAAAAATAAATTTTCAGTTTTTTATTTTCATAGGCATAAAAAACTCAAAAATAAATATATTTCACATTTTATTTAGTCACAAGCCTCGTGATTTTTCGCATGAAATAGACACATGTGGCCTAAACCCTAAATAGACGCATGTGGCATATAGAATTTAAACGCAGGTTCCCTCACTTCACGCGTAGGCTTCTTAATAACTCACCTATGAAGCACATCTTAGCGGATGGATGTTATTCCTTTGGATTCATTTCTCTAGAACTTGTAATACGTGTCTGGCACTCTATGACATCAAATAAAAATTTAATAAAAATCTATAAAAGATAACTTTTATATAGAGCATGTTTCTATCTATTTAAGATTGTTTGAAAATTTTATTTTTTTTAAAAAAATATATCTAAGAGCTTGTAATAAATATTTAATCCTCTAAACGATTCAAATGAAAAAGCATTCAGCTATAAAGTTGTGATCTTATTGAGGGTTATAATTTTCAGATAAAATTTGTTCTCATCTGGTTAAAATTTTATGTTTCTTTTCTTGAAATATGTTTTTTTTTCATTTTTAGAGGAAGCTCGTTAGGACTGAGGGGAACCGCATGCACTAATCGATTAGTATAGGTGAGAAGTCCTGCTGTGAAAACCTTTGATTAGCACTAATCAAATAGCACGGGGTTGCAAAGTCACTTGGAGTGACCTCTTGTATGACACCGGCATCCATGAGCTTAAGTACTTGACGAGCGGCCTACGCCCGTTTGGCAGGCATCTTGCGGCGCTCCTGCCGCACGGGTGTGGCTTTCGGGTCGATGCAAAGCTTGCGTTCTATGATGATTCGGTCAACCCCTGGGAGGTCGGAGGAGGACCAGTCGAAGATGTCAACGTTGGTCTGGAGAGCCTTGACAAAATGTACTTCCATGGACAGTAGCAAGCCATTGCCAATTTGGAACGCATGGTCGGGATGGTCACGGTTGACGACCACCGCGTTCGTTCCTCCATCAGCTTCGGCGCGTGTAGGTCGGCTGTGCTTGGGCTTGTCCTGCAGTGGCCGTGAGTAGGCCACCAAGTCGTGTACCTTGCGACTGTCAAGGTTGCAGTATGGCCGTGTTCAATCCACCGTGCCATCTCCTAATCTCCGCGAACGGTGATCACTCTAATTGGTCCTGACATCTTCATGCATAGGAAGCAGTGGGGCGGGATGGCGCCTAAGTGGTTGAGGGTGTCCCACCCCCTAAGATGGCATTGTATTTGTAGGGGTTGTCAAAGACGCCGCAAATCACCTGCTCCACCCTAACATTGGGGGCATGGTCGAAGCGCATGCGCCACTGGGCTGCTGTTGGTGGTGAATAGATGATATAAAATAAATTATCTCTAATTAAAACTAACCTGATAAATTTGATGAGGAATAAAGTTACCTCAGTCAACTAGATTAAGTTTTTTAATTCTAGAGTGACAAAGGCTTAAATAGTTTATATGAAAGTAAATTACATAAATATAAATAGACAAGTAGTGATTCATAGCGCTAATTATTCATCACGCTAAATAGTGATTTCCTAGCACTCATCATTACCATGGGTGAAATTTTGACCATGGATGGCAAACTAGATCCTCTTCTAGCGCCGCATGACCTTAGTCCGAGATCTCTCCTCCGTGGCCACGTGGCTAGGCCTAGACAACCTCGATGTTGTTAATCTCACAACGCTGCTGCTTAGGCCACCATGCTCAACCGGCTTTGGCATTGGGCGTCGAGGAAAGGTCCGTTTCTACAGGGCGTGGTGGTGCTCAAGATGAGCTGTTGCGAAGCGAGGGGCTAGTTGTTCACTTAAGTGAGAGAGAACACGTATGCCACACCTATAGGTAGGAGGTGGCAAAACCCTTGTTGAGGGTGGGTCCAATTTTTAACCAATGAGTCTATTAGGATAGGGCCACTCAAATTAGAAGGTGTGAGACTGCTTCCACATATGTATTTATCTTTGGGCCCTAGGATATAAGGCTCAATAGCAATTTTCTATCAAAAATCATACAAAAAGCTCACTTTCATTGGCCTAATTACTGCTCTAGCACTAGAAGAGTGAAAACCCTAAATCGACTCCTCCTAGTAGTTGCTAGAGCTACAATGCCCATCATGCAACCGTACTTGCGCAAGTCGCCATGCATGGCTCATAGGCCCCATGCCATCGCCCCTCTCTCGCTCAAGCTGCGTCGTTGCCCCTCCTCTTCCTGTCCTCTCTACAGTTTCATCTTGTGTCACCTAGTAATACATCCCTTCGATACGCACGACAGATGACGCATCACTCTCACTCCCTCGATGCTATCCTCCTAGCTGCCACTTCCCAATCTTCCCTCCCCAATGACCCAAGCTCTGGTTGATTACATCTCCGGACCTCTGTCAAGATCCATCGCTTTCTTATGACCCAAGCTCTGGTGGTGAATGAGTGGAAATAGTCCCATAGGGTTTTCTTGGGTTGTTGCTTTATGGCGAACGAACAAGAGGTCATGGGTTTAATAAAAGTTTTCTTGAAGTTTGTTGCAAAAGATGTTTATTGGCGGTTAGACACTGCTAGCGGGCATCCAATGGGAAGCCCATCATGAGTTCAACCGGGGGTTGGTCATACACAAGCTCATCAAGATCTCAACAATGCAGAGGGACAGAGAGTGATTATACATGTTCGGACTGCACGGAAGTGTAAAACCTACTCCCGTATGTTCTTATCATTCCTTTGTGATTGGAGAGATTACAATGCTAGATGTTTTTCAGCAAGCAGGGTTTGATCCCCCGCATGGCCATGACCCTAAGTCCCTCAGGCCTAGGAGATGCTACTCTTTATGCTCCCAACACTTGGTTTGAGGAGCACGGGACAAACTTTTCCCCCAACAATTTTATTTTCCAAACAAGATATAGATCCGTTTTGGTTCTCTATCTTAACATTTTTTTGGTAATACCAAGAGCTAAGCAAATTTTGACACTACCACTTATTGGTAGGGTAGAGATACATTGGTCTTGTTTGGCTTGTTACCAATTTAGAAACAAAATTTATAATTTGGTGAGGAAAGTTCTAGATTTGTACCAAATGGAGCATGTGCACTGTCGACTATTTGGCTTCAAACCAGAACAGCACATTTACTATTTAAGCTACCAAAAAATTCATAGAGCACGTTTTGGCATCAATCCAAAACGTCCCATAGTTACAGGTATCATATGATCATATCCTTCATTTCTCCCGTTTCTGTCTTGTTTCACTAGGGAAGTGCTGTGATTGGGAACCATGTGAAACCCAAACTACAGGCTTAACAGAAGGTTCAATTTGTACAATAATTTACTCCTCTTTATTTATACACCTCAAAAGCTTCTTGCATCTATAGTGGCAAGTAAAATACCATATCATGCAAAGGACTACGCTGCGCGTACATAAATGCAAACACCGCAGGGAAGTAATACGATCATGTCACGCATGATACACTCTGCTCAGCAACAGACAACATATATCAGTGGTACAACCGTACAATGAACCATCCAACACTTGCAACTCCATAGTTTGGCAATAAACAGACCAGCCGATGGATATCTCACAACTCAATGTTTTCACAGCAAGTGCAGACATAAACTCTCAATCTTCACTTGTCAGATCCCTTCTTTGGGTGGAAGGCTCCAACAATAGCTTCAATCTCTTCCTTTGCACGCTCAAACACATTTGGACCTTTAACCTTCTCAACTGGTGTATTCTCATTTATATCATTGCTTGTACCATGAGTTTCCTTATAGTGGGTCTCCATTTTATTCATTGCCACCTTACTGTCATGTCATCCTTTGAGTCCTTATGCAGGTCTACACAATTTTGCAAAGGTGTATCATAATCATTAATCAGGAAGATAAGGTAATGAATCAAGCCATAAAAGAGTCTGATCACCATGCATGAATATAACACAAAGAGCTAACAAGTCATTGTTTAAGGATTTTTTAATGTATAAACTCTTGAAGGAATTTTACAACGAAGTTCCACGCATTTTTTTGAGGGCATCTGTATTCAAACTATTATTCCTGAAAGGATTTCCACAAAGTTTCATAATTTAGCTGCATCATGTTTTAAAGTTTGGTGGCAGTTTGACAAATCAGTGACTAAAAAGGATTTCTTTGCAACAGAAATGCAAAAAAAATTTAGATGCTAATATTCTTGAACTTTGTGTTTGTGTTATCTCAGATAAATCTTGTTACATAAAACCAGACTTTCTCAATAAAGAGAAATACATTAGATAGAAGGCCAATGAATGATTAATGGCTCATCATGTTATAAACAAAGGAGCAGAATACACAAGGAAAAAATAATAGCAAGCTAAAATTTAGCAATTTTGGATGCTGTAGTGCATAATCACCGGATTTGTAGGACATAATCAGTGAAGAACTACATGCCAGCCTATTAGGCATTGGAGATCTTAAGCTGGTGCAACTGTCTTAGATAAGATTTGTGTTTTGTTGGTCCTGTCGGTAAGCAACTAAGGTCGTGAGTCATGACTTAGGTGATGAGGCAAAGGATTGTGAAATAATGGTAACAATGAGCTAAGATCTGAATTGTCTCCCTGGGCGCTTCAAGTCTAGCTCTGATGCTCTCTATCCTACCTTTTTTCCTCTTATCTGCTCTTATTTTTAAAATCCTACTCTTATTTCTGAGGATAATTTAAAGGTGTTCAACAGCAGTACTTCACAAAAGTTAAATTAACCAAAATTCCATTGGTTTGAGTAAATTACCACCATTATTTCCACGGGGACTGGAATTGTGCTCCATCTTATCATGAACAGCGCCAACAAGAGCCAACTTCTTCCTTTGCTTGATCAAACAAATTGTGGGCCTTCACCTTGTCCACAGATGTTTTATTAGTTATATCACTGCTCGTCCCGTGAGTCTCCTTGTCCTGAACTTTATCTTTGCTCATATCGCTTCCAATTCACAGTAGAAAGCTGCTTCTTCCAAGCTCTGCTCAATATGACAAAATTCCAACATAAGTTTTTAGGCTTTCAACAATAATAACAAATCATTTCAGTTCTTTCAGTTCTAATCAAGGATATACTAAAGTTAAAATTTAATACTTCTATTTAAACACAGATCTTTAGATATATCTTAAATAAGATAAAAAACAAGACAAGCTAAATAACATAAAATGGAACAACAAACTAAAATAAGAGGTAGAGCTCAATTTTAAAAAAAATTAGGAAGACAACTCTGATGAATGAGATATGGCCTCCGGAAGTTTAAATTAAGAGGAAATCTAGGATAAAAATGAAAAGTAATATTCCATAAATATTCTCTGGATTTTAATTTTAGGGATATAATTGTTTTTTAAAAGAAATTATGGCTAGGACCCACTGGTCAGTGAGATGACTCAGTAGACCAGCTCTACCAAACACGGGATGGAGGGGTGCGGTGGACTGGTGACGTGGATAGCCATATGGTGACACAAGTGTGAATGGTGGTGATGTAGGGATGAAGTGCCATAGTGATGTGGCAAGATCTAGGGCTGACATGGCATTGGTTTTTAATTATGTATCGCTCTTGCAAGCTTCTTTCAGCCAGTAAGAAACAACACAGAACCAGAGATTTGTCATTTGTTCTAACGCAGGTATCCGGGAAAAAAAACCAAAAAAGAAAATAGTAGGCCATTAGGCTTAATCTAATCGAGCTAAACTGTGTACACCATCCACCACCACCACCGGGCGGTGAAAAGCCCCTCTGGCTGCTGATTTCTGGGTAGAAGCGGCCCAAAAGTCCCTAGCCGCTGGACCCTCCCATGCCGCCCCCACCGGCCGGCCCCATGATGCCTCTCCCTGACTTGTCCTGTCGTCGTATGGCATTGAAGCGAGCTGGACAGTAGTTCGTTGCAGAGGGAGTAGAGGCCAGCAACCTGCCGTCTTTACTCCGGCAAAGCAATCCCGCCCTATTCCGCGCTGGCTGGTTGGGAGGTGCTTCCAGTGCTTTAGGTCTAGGGCATCTCAAAGAAGCTTGCAAGAGCGATACGTGTTGCTACCACTGCTGGTATCCTGGTCACCTGGCTTGCTAGCAATGCGGCTTTGCCGCCGTTAGACGGTGCCCCCCTTGATTGTCTCACCGGCTTAACTAGTCTCCACCAAGTGTTGTCGGTGTAATGTTCTCCCCTAGTGTGCTTCAATGTTAGGCTTTAATCTTTTGGTGTGGAATACAAGGGGCCTAAATGATGTTGGCAAAAGAGCCCTGGTTAGGGAGTCGGTTTTTGGTGCCTAGGCATCAATTGTATGTTCGCAAGAGTCCAAACTTTCGGTAGTGGAATCGCGTGTTATTTCAGATGTTTGTGGTGTTTCTTTTGATGGTTTTGACTCGCTGCCAGCGGAAGGTTCTCGTGGCGGCATCATTGTAGCTTGGAAGCGGGACATCTTTCAAGGGACAGTGGTGCACACGGGAAGATGGTCCATTTCAGTTCAAATTCAGCAATCTAAGGGGAAGGACATGGTTTCTAACTGCTGTTGTTTTTGGAAGAGATGGGGCAAATCAGGGATGCTTGTCAGTTCAACTTGATTACTGCAGCAGCGGACAAGAATAACACCAGAATTAATAGAAGGCTGATGAACGCCTTCCAAAACAAGCTCAAACAGCTAGAGCTGAGAAGGTTTATTTGTTTGGCCGGAGATACACTTGGAGAGTAATGAGCAAAAATGACCGAGAATGGTGAAGTTAGACAGAGTAATGGTTACCACCGAGTGGGAGGAAATGTTTGCTGATTCACATCTGCAGGCGCTGAGTTCTTCAGGTTCTGATCATTGCCCTTTGCTATTGACTTGTGGAGATGTAACACATGGGAGAACCCAAAGGTTCCGTTTTGAAAAATTTTGGACAAAGTTGGAGGATTTCTCTCAGGTGGTAGAGGAGACTCGGCAGCAGGAGGTGTCAAATGCGGACCCCTTTGTAATTCTCTATGTCAAGATGACCTGTCTGGCAAAGAGACTTGGAAAATGGGGGCAAAAGAAGATATCGGGGCTGAGGTTCAATCTACAAATTGCAAATGAGATTATTCTAAGATTGACCATGGCGCAGGAGAATAGGCCCCTAACCATGCTAGAGCCAAGACTGAGGGCTGGTCTTAAAGGTAAATGTTTGGCGCTAGCATCCTTGGAAAGGATCAGGGCATGCCAGCAGGATAGGATCAAGTTCCTCCGTGAGGGGCAAGGTAATACTGCTTACTTCCACATGAAGATGAGAGCTAGGCGCCGCAAGCTGATGATCCCAATGTTGGAGCATGCAGGCCAGAATGCAGCCACTCAGAGAGATATGCAAGATCTTGCCAAAAACTACTTTGAGAGTGTAATGGCAATTCCAGATGCAAAATTTGAAGTATTGACCTCCAAGCTATTCGGTTGGCCTCCCTTGACCTGTCAGACCTAGAAGTAGAAGTGCGGAAAGTGGTCAAAATTCTGCCCAACGAAAAATCTCCAGGACCGGATGGATTTACAGGGTTGTTTTACCAAACCTGCTGGAATACTATTAAAAGGGAGGTACTGGCAGCGCTGGCCAAGTTTCACTCCGGCAACACACAAAACCTGGACATGCTCAATTCATCAATCATCATCTTCCTGCCCAAAAAGGAAGCCTCGGACATGTTAAAGGACTATGGCCCATAAGCCTAATCCACAGCCTTTCTAAGTTGGCGAGCAAGTTGATGGCCTCGAGGCTGGCACCAAGAATTAGAGAGATGTTGCCTTTATAAAGGGGAGGTCAATAAAGGAATCCGCCTTCATAAAGGGGAGGTCAATACATGAAAACTACATCTTCGTGAAAGGAATGGCTCGCCAGTTTCATCGCTGGAAGGAGCCAATGATCCTGCTGAAATTAGATATTACAGAAGCCTTTGACTTGGTTTCCTGGTTGTTTCTTCTCTAAATGCTCCAACACAGAGGTTTTGGCCCCCGGTGGAGAAGCTGGGTCGTGGCCCTTCTCCTTACAGCTGGAACAACAGTGAGCATAAACAGCATGGAGTGCGAGCCAATCAAGCCAGCAAGAGAGCTGTGGCAGGGAGATCCTCTATCCCTGTTGCTTTTTGTGCTGGTAATAGACACTCTCCATGCAATTCTCTCAAAAGCGGTGGCATCAGGGGTGATGACAAGAATTGGCAACAATCGGAGATTGCCTAACATATCCATCTACGCGGATGATGCAGTAATTTTTCTCTCTCCCACACAACAGGATACAATTGGTTTGAAAATTATCCTTGATTTATTTTGGGGCTGCTACAGGGCTTAAATTGAATCTAACCAAGAGTGATATCACCCCTATCCGTTGCAGTTTGGAGGAAACATCTATGGTACAGGCCATCTTGCATTGTAGGATGGAGGAATTTCCAATTGTATACTTGGGGCTGCCTCTGTCACTTTACAGGTTAAACAAATCCGAGTTGCAGCCACTGTTTGATCGATTTGCAAAGAAAGTTGCAGGATGGAAGCCAAAAGATGTTGTCTATAGGTGATAGATTGACACTGGTAAAATCAGTCCTTATGGCTATCCCCATCCACTTTCTCTCAGTTTTACAGTTACCACAGTGGGCAATCAAGGACATGCACAGGAAACGCAGGGCTTTTCTATGGAAAGGAAAGGAAGAAGTGCATGGGGGCCATTGCTTGGTGGCATGGAACATGGTCTGTCTACCGACTGAATTTTGTGGACTAGGCATCAAGGACCTGAATTTATTTGGGCAAACTTTGAGACTAAGATGGCTAACACAATGGTTGGAACACCAAGACCGACCTTGGACAATACCCAGATATGATCTGGCTAAGGATCTGGACAATATCTTCCTGGCAGCAACAAAGTTTGTGGTAGGGAATGGTAAAGGGACTGACTTTTGGAAAGCCAATTGGTTGCCATTTGGGAGCATCCTTCACGAAAATGCCAATTCTGTCCAGCTATGTCAACAATCCGCGGCAGCCAGTAGCGCAGGGACTGATGAATAATAGATGGGTCAGAGACATTCAAGGAGCACCGTCCAATAGGGCGATCAGGGAATACTTGAAGATATGGGATGCCATTCAAGAGCTCAAGCTGCAGTCCGACAGGGAGGATAGAGTGATTTGGAAGTTCACAGAAGATGGCCATTACTCAGCTTCTTCAGCATACAATATGTTCTTTGCTGGTATGGAGATGTCAAGCTTTGGTAAGCTAGTATGGCAAACAAGAACTCCATCAAGGGTCAAGTTCTTTCTCTGGTTAGCAATCTGACAACGCTACCTCACGGCTGACAATTTGAGCAAACGAGGATGGCCACATCAGCCATCTTGTTCCTTGTGTGGATCAGCAGAGGAGACCTGCACTCACCTTTTTGTTTCTTGCCATTACACAAACAAGGTGTGGTGCCTGCTGAAATGTTGGATGGGCATCACATTTCAATTACCAGGTGAACTGGAGGTTGAGCTTGGTAGGATGGCTTTTCAGCTGAGCTAAAGAAGGTCCTTTGACACCTTGTTCATGTTGGTTTGTTGGCTGGTGTGGAAGGAGCGCAATGCGTGTGTTTTCGACGGAAGATCACGCACGGCAAACCAACTATTTGCAGACATCAAGGATGAGATAGCAATCTGGAAGGAGGCTGGGGTTTTCAAGAATAATGAAGAGTAGTTTTGTTAATTCCCTAATTTCAGTTGTTTGAGAAGCTCTGGTCCTTACGGACCCTGCTTTCGACAGCCTATTGTCGATGTACTTGTAACCTGTAACCCCCCTAAAGCTTAATGAAATTTGGTTGGCCTACTCCTTCGGCCAGTCCAGAAAAAAGAAACAGTGTACACCCCGTTTCACGTAATGCCCAATTAAAAAGATTTATCATCTTTCTTCACTGTTGTGCTTTTCAAACGTTGTAACATCCAGCCAAATACTAATCAATAATGCATTCGGAACGTTGTACAAAACCACTGTTTTTCTGTCAGCAATCAGCACCAAAGTGCTGAAACATTTTTAATCAGCAGACTCACAGACTGATATGATTAGCACAGTATTACTCCCCTTTTGTTGGGGGCCGCAGGTAGACGGGTAGCACACTACAGCGCTCACCGATCCTGAAGCTGCAGTTTTCCAAATGGAAGCCCTAACTCCTACTAACCACTACTAACTCCTAACTCATAACCCTCCCCATCCCCAGATCATGACTACCCCACGCCAAGCCCTGTACGGTGATTGCTAAAACGGCACGGGCTGCTCTCTCGCTGATCAGATCCCAAACAAACTATGGAAAAATAGTATATCTCCGGGGAGATATAGATAGATAGCTACGTACCTGCGGCTGGTTCTCGCCGGCGATATCGTCGCCGGAAGTGAGAGAGAGAGGCGTGGCGGAAGGGCGGATGGATTGGGGGGAGTAACGGAATATTCTTGAGACGGCCCAGCACAAAGCCCAGGTAGGCCACTAGGCCTCCTGATATGTGGGCCCCACGGTGCTGAGCCTAAACGAACAGAAAGCTTGGGGACTTTCTGTACGGTTATGTGGGGCCCGCTGCCAGCGTCACCCGTGCTCCCTCCGCCTCCACCCGCCGCGCGACAAGCGGCCGGTGACCGAGACCTACCGTCGTTTGACCGTTCCCGATTCGCTCGCCTCCACTCCGCCGCCGGCTAACCGAGCCCCGCCTCTCTCTCTCCGGCGATGGCAGGCGCGGGCGCCATCGCTGCTCTCCTGCCCGCCGCGCACATCCCTCTCGTCCGCGCCACGGCGGCCATTGCGGCGTCATCGTTATCGTCCTCCTCCTGCACCTCCCTCCCGCGGCGCCTCAACTCCGGTGCGTTGCCTATGTGAATTGCTGCTGCCGTATGAGCGTATAACCTACATACAGTTCGTGCCTCACCTGTTCGACGTAATGCCTCCCCCTCTCACGAACTGCTCCCATTTCGTCCAGCTCGCTCCTTCTCCTCCTCCTCCATCTCCTGCAGTTCTGGCGCCTCCCTTGGAGGCGCGGTCTCGACCTCGTCGACCGAGCAGGAGAAGCAGCGGCAGCAGTCGGAGCTTATCTTCCTCGGCACGGGCACCAGCGAGGGCATCCCGCGTGTCAGCTGCCTAACCAATCCCTCCAAGACCTGCCCCGTACGGCCCTCGCCCTCCATTGCAGCAGTGGGATGCTTTCGCCATATCATTCTTTGTTGATTGGTCGCCCTCCATTCTTTGTTTGCTCGCGTTCTTCTTTGTCCTTTCCTTCATGCAGGTTTGTACCAAGGCAGCCGAGCCAGGGAACCGGAACAGGAGGCGTAACACGTCCATCCTCTTGCGCCATGCCACGCCGTCTGGAACCGCCAATATCCTAGTTGATGCTGGCAAGTAAGTATGCGCCGTTGCTTGATCTAGGAGTCTGAACAGTAGCTTCATTTCTCTTGAATTGCAAAGAAAGGGAGAGAGTGATGAGGTACCACCGTTTTTCTTTGTTTCCTCTGCTAGATTCTTCTACCACTCTGCGCTCCAGTGGTTCCCTGCTTTTGGGTATTGAACTGCTGACATGCTCCATATATGTTTCGAAGGAATTTAGTCTTGTAAAACGTTCACTTCTGACATTCAGATTGAGGACAATTGATGCTGTGATTATTACTCATTCTCATGCTGATGCAATCGGAGGTTTGCAGTTCCTTCTAACTCTTTAATTCCAGTGCATCTGTGTGATAATCAAATTCTAAGCCCCTTTTCTTGAAGCAAGCAACTTTGTTTGTATTAATTGAGACAACACACCTCATTTTGCTCTTGAGCTTTCTAAAAGAAATACGAGCTCCTTTGATACAGGCCTTGATTGTCTCTGTGATTGGACGAACAATGTCCAGCCCACCATCCCAATTTATGTAGCAGAACGTGATTATGAGGTTGGAACACGTTGTGCTCTCTTATGTTTTCATTTCTCTAGAATTGCAAACTCAGAAAGTTTCATTCATCACAAAGGAAAACAAAGGAAATTTCATGGAATACATAGACAACTATCATGCCACATGAAATACTCCCTCTGTCCTAAAAATAGTTCACTTTTGTACACGAATCTAAACAAGTGCTTGTCTAGATTCATGTATAAAAGTGAACTTATTTTGAGATGGAGGTAGTAACTATTAAAATCAGCGATGTTTCATTATATGTTTAAGATCTTAACAACTGGCCACTGGCTATCTTTTCTTTCTTTGCTTTTACTTTTTGTTCTCCATCAGGTGATGAAGATGATCCACTACTATTTGATTGACACAAGTGTGGTTATACCTGGAGCTGCTGTTTCAGCATTGCAATTCAACATTATTAAAGAGGAACCATTTACAGTTCACAACCTCAAGGTCTGTTGTCTGAAATAATAATTTATGTAAGTAAGAAGTAGACATAAACCACAGACTATCAGCAAGAACTAGCTTTTCAAATTGCAAAGGAATTTCTTTTTCTCAACTCAGTTGACTGCACTGTAAGAATGCTTTATACTCCATGTTGGCAGGTAATAAAAGGATAAATTTACTTTTATATCCTTGTTTTGGTTAACTATCATTACTCAATTAACTGGCCATGTCTATACTTTGAGTAAATTGGATTTTAATGTTGTCCTTAAGTAAAAATTAGTAAATTTTCCATGAACCTATTAGTTACATCCAACATTCATAAAAATATGTTATGTTTTGGACATGGGCATGATCTCCAATAGACACATTTAAGGTTTTGACCCTTAATTTGTCCAATTATGTTGGCGAAAAGTATGTAAACTATAGCTAAGGAACTTTGTTACTATTATCTAGTAAATTGCATGTCCAAACAAAATTAATATGTTTTTCATTATGTCAGCTTGTGCTAAGTGTACTTTCGAGTCTAGATTCATAACATACTACCATATCTAATTTATTTTTCTGAAGATATAATTTCTGCATTTTTCAGGTCATTCCTTTGCCTGTTTGGCATGGTCAGGGTTACCGCTCTCTTGGTTTTCGTTTTGGTAGTGTATGCTACATAAGGTAGATCAAGTTCACTGCAAGGCTATTTATTTACAGTGAGTTATGTTGGTTCAACACACGTGGTCTTAATATCTCTGATTTACACAGTGATGTCAGTGATATACCTGAAGAAACCTACAAACTTCTGGAAGACTGTGAGATTGTAATATTGGTATTTATGTTATAACTTTTTCTTCGTATATGTGAATTGTTAAAACATGAAATTATAGGATTCTCTTGGAAGCTGCAAATTTTCTTATGTTGCTTACTGTTTCTATTAACTTTCTTCAACTGGATTTAGGGTTGATTTTATTATGATTTTGTTCAGGATGCTCTTAAACCTGATTGTTCTTCTTCAACACACTTTGGATTACCGCGGGTGGGTAGTTAGTTTAATATATCAATCAGCACTAGCTTCTTATTGCTTCACTGTGTTCCATGGTGATATATTTTTCATTCCTACAGGCCCTTGAGGAAGTCAGGAAAATCAAACCAAAGAAAACATTATTTTGCTTTATGGCTGTTTATTGCTTGGGTTGGATAAGGTGTCATGGACTGAGGGTAGGGCAGTCATCGTCATCCAGCTGCTGGCAGGGCTTGTTCCAGCTGTGGAAGACATGTTCTGAAGCCTATGGAGAAGAAAAGGATAATGCTAGCTAGGAACTTGTATATTTTTTGCTTCACCAATGAAGGGTATGGGTCCTCACTTATATAGATGAGGTTCACCCCTAACAAGAGAATCTAATCAAATAACTAAAGTAATCTTATCTCCTAACCAAGCTAACTAAGATTTAATCTCCAATTTGCTGTTCTCTTCCCGCACTTGGAGGTGGCCCTGCTTGTGCTTGCGTGTGTGATGCTTCTACTTGCTGCTGGCTGCTACCCCATATACACTAGAGTCCCTAACGATTGTATCGAGAAATGGACTCAAATGTAGGATTAGGGACCATAAAAGGAAGTAGTTCATCAGGACTTCCTTGAAATCCAGTTAAAGGAAAAGAAAACACTGGGGTCAATAAACCATTTGATCTGCAATATCACATGGCACAAATGATTACTGGGTACAGATGAAACTCCATATCTTGTTTTTCTTCGGTGATTCACACTAGATCCCAGCAATAATTAGTAGTTTCTTCTCTAGGTCACACATAACAAAAGGCTGGTGTCCAGGAATCGATTACACTCCAGCTGCTCGTCCTAGTCTTCCCCTTAGGATCATCACTCCAAAATATCTGAGTATGAAATATGAGGGAAGCAGTTTAGTCTTTAAGAGTTAAAAGTTAGAATCTCATTAGGTAAAGACTAAAATAGTTAGTTTTTTACTGTGTTTATGTACCTGCCCATCATCATGACCGTGGCTTGAGGGTTTGTCCCTGGTGATCTAGAAAATGTTGAGCCATCGACAACACGGACACCTGAAACTCCAAGCACACGGTGTTGCTTATCAACCACCTTCCCTACATGGCATCCACCATGGTAGTGCCAGATGGTTATTACTGTATCCCTGCAAAATTGCTCTAGGGATTCTGTGTCATTTGTATGCTTGGGTATCAAGTTCACATTAGCCTGCACACTCATATTGAGCACTCTTTCCATTGAATATCCATCAGTGTTGGCAGACAGTTCAGAGAAACGGTTTGTCTTCAGTATTCTTTCAATGGTCTTGATTCCATAGACACAACGAGCGAGATCCTGTGGATGACTGAAGTAGTTGAAGGTAACCGCAGGGTTGTTCCTGACATCAGTGTCTATAAGGGCAAGATGCCCTGTAGACAGTGGACCATCAATCTTTTCGAGGATAAAACCACCGTGGAATATCTCTTTGGGCAGATTAAGTTTGGTATGTGCATACTTCTGTGCCTTTTCCAGGCTTCTGTGCTTTGGAGGAATTGTGGACAGCTGTCCAATCTGTACATAGGAATTTAATATGTATTAGATCAACAAGGCCAAATGGGGAATAAATTGAGACGACTATGAAAACTATGATGCCAGTTATGGAAGTCGTTGCATTGTAGACAACAAAAATATTTTTTAGCTCCAAGACAAGAAGTTCAAGTCTGAGTTCTGATTCCTAATGCATGAAAATCTAAGCATAAAACAAGGACTTATAGATTGGATAATTATGATTTCAGAATATATAATAACATGCTTATGCATATTCACTTGTAGTTAATGACTTGGTCTAAATTGTGTTCCCAATGTTGTAAATTATGAGTTTTTGACAGTTTAGAATCTGTTTCCTTATCAAAGTCTGTAGATCTAAGCAGCAGCTTTTTCCTGATTGTTTGTGATACTGCCTTTGAACTACCCAATCTATCTGTTTCATGCACAAAAAGCTTCTCATGATGCAAGTAAGATTGATGGCATACCTCAGCGGACATGATTCCATGGTGGCAATGGATGCTTTCTGGTGACTGGCCAAAACCACTGCTGGCCTCAATGAACACACCAGCTTCAGTTATTCCAACAGTCTCAATCAGGGACTGGCGAGGGGGGCTTTTCGTCGGTATGAATATGGAGTTCATGGGGTTATCAGCCATCCCTTTACCCACATACTTGTTATGGAGAACTACAGGAATTTTATGTCTCTTAAGGTCATTCTTGGGTCCAATCCCACTGAGCAGCAGCAGCTGGGGGCTGCCAATTGCACCAGCAGAGACAATGATTTCACTATCATAGTTGTTGTTGAGGAATGCCTGGTGGAGTCTTCCATTCTCATCGATGAACTGAACTCCAGTTGCCCTTGGCTTCAGTTGCCCTGCATCAGAAATGGAGTTTCTGAAACATGGTAACTTACCTTTTCTATTGATGGCATTCTTATAAGTCTATAACTCCACTATTTTAGAAGATAATACAGCTTGTAGGAGCTTTGGCCACATATATGTAAATATTTACCTCTCTGCGAGTTAAAGACTATCTTGTTCACACTAGCATGGAGCAGCACCCTTAGGTTGTTAGGGTCTCCAGCTGCAAGTAAGTCGGCTGCTGTGTGGCGGTAGCCAGTCTCATCAAATATGGTGCCACCAACTTTGGTCCCAGAAACATGGTCATATGTGTAACCATTGAAGGGAGATACACCTGCTTGGAGCAGCCCATCCCTTAATGCTACCTGCCAAGGTGCGATCTTAGGCCACTGCACAATCTTGTCCTCCCCCCAAGGGAAGGACTCATTCACCAGATCTTCATTCCAGCCTACCTCCTGGATGAATCTGTTTGTTTCAAGAACAAAAATACATGTTATACAAGTGAACTTATAACAAGTAGATTACTGATAGGATATCAATATAGAAGTAAAATTCCTTTTTTACTAAGACTGCGATACCAAGCTTATCTATTATTCATATTTTCTAAGTCACGTTGGAGTTTCTGGTAGTAATGAGTAAGGACTGTCACTAGGGATGACTGATGAGCACGGTGGGTGGGGTCCACCCATTGATCTATTGCAATTCAATTCCGTACAAATAATTCAAATGCGTATGTACTAGTTGGAACATACCAAGCGGAATGTGAAGTGAATGGGGGTAATCCACACTCCCAAGGTATCACAGCAATTTAATTTTGGTCCAAACCTGAAGTAACCTTGAGTCCTACTGGGGTTTTAGTTAATTAGCGTCCTTTGCCTAGACAACTTAGTCACCATGACAACAAAGAAACAATCATAGCCCCATGTGATTTTGTTTCGTTGTCCCTCTTCTGTTTTTTAGCAATGTCTCTTTTCAATCTAATCTGTTTCAGTAGCATATATAGTTCATGCTCCAGGAAGAACGAGGTACTCTTTTTATTCACTGAGAGAACCACAGCATGTGCTACCACCAGCGTAATAATTATTTGAACGACCATGGCTGAAGCACTTTAATGCAAACTACTGCGGCAATCTGCTTATTTTTCTTTATGTTATCAACTTTCTCACTAGTGTTCAATCTGTATGCAAGCACTCAAAACCTTAAATCGTTGCTAATTTTACAGCTGCATTTTATTTTGTTATATATTGCCGCATTGTGATAGCTTCTCAAAGAAAGCCTGCATTTTGAGAACACAAACTAGAAGTCTAGCATAATGCCAAACAGACAATAAAGGCCTTGTGAACCGACAATCCCTTGCCAAATGCCAAATGCAGTGCTGGGTATGTCCTAGAGTGAGTGGTAGTAATGGGAGATGGTTTTGTTCAGTTCTCTCTTTTGGCTGGCTCATTTTAGTATTAAAACCTATTTGAGCTGCACAAATTAGTGATTGCTTCTCTGTGTGTGTGTGTGTGTGACGCTGGAGAAAAGAAACAAGTGGATCCAGAGAATCCTAATTGGCAGAAACTTTGGTCTCTGGGTAATTGAATGCTACTATTGAATCACTAATTAGGATTCAATTACCATGAGACCAAAGTTTGTGTTCTCACGGCAGCATATATAGCATATTGCTAGGGCGGCAGCAGTCAAGCAGATCTTACTCCACCTGTTACCATTTAATCTACTGATGCTACCACTGCTCTATACAGATGATGTAGTGTTAATTAATGAAAATCGGATGGAACTAAATAGGATATTATAGTTGTGATGGTAGACTCTTAAGTTCAAAGGTTTTAGAGTAATTAAAACTAAAACTGAATACTTAAAATATAACTTTATCACCATCATATACGAGGAGTGAGATATGAGTTTAGAAGACCAAGTAGTGTTTAAGAAAGACACACTTTGATATCTAGGATTAATACTACAGATGAATAAGGATATTAATGCAGACGTTAACTATAGAATCAAAATAAGCTAGATGAAATGACACAAAGCATCTGGTATCCTCTATGATAAAATAGTATCGTAGAAATTAAAAGTTAAGTTTTATAAAACAATAATTAGACTTGTTATGTTGTATAGAGCAGAATATTGGTCTATAAAAAGACGATATGTTCAATAGCTGAGTATTACAGAAATACGTATGTTACGTTTGATTTATGATCATATAAGAATGGATCAAGTCTGAAACAATAATATATGTGATCGACTAAGGATAAGAAAAACTTATTTAACATCGGTTAAGATGGTTTGGTCATATTTAAAGGAGAACTTAAAAGTATCAGTATATTATAGCATCCTAAGTTAATATAATAATATAAGAAGAGATAAAGAAAAATTAAAATTAATATAAAGAGAAACAATGAACTTAAGAATATAACTAAATATCTGTAAGTATTTAAATAGAAGTGTTTAGAAAACAACTATTGATATATTTAAATCATGATTTAAAACTCTCGTTGGTTTTAACTCTAATTCACCTTAACTTTGAGAATGAAAGCTGTGTTGTTGTTGCGCTGTCACTGCTATGTATTTAGCCTAGAGCTGACGTTGCTCATGTGAAAGTGACAGGTCTTGTGCAGCTTGTGTTGCATATACTGAGAGATTACGTGATATATTAATTAATCTATTTATGCTAACTTCATTTTAGGTTCTGCTATTTAGTGCTTGCCCTCTTATGGTAAGAATATAGTAGTAAATTATATCTGAAGTCTTCTTCATGATTGAGACCAAAGTCTCTCATGCGTATGATTGTGTGTATAAATTAATGCTGGCCACTCTGCACTTCTGCAGTTAAAAAAGGTTAAATTTGCATGTGTAAACTCTCCTTGTTGGTCACTCTCAGACAGAAGAGAACAATCATATCCAGTTAAGAATACTGATACGCGAGATAGCATCCATATCTGTGCAATGCATTACTAACCTTGAGCTGGCCCGGCTGTAGAAGCCAGCATTGATGCAGGTGCCACCTCCCAATACCCTCGCCCGAGCATTGATGACGCCGTCAGTGGAGATGAAGGCCTGAGACGCCGAGTCCGGCGCCATATTGCTCAGGCCAATGTGGAAATTCTCCAGGTAGGAGACATTGCGGTTGCCATACGGAGACCCTCCCCTCTCCAGCAGGAGCACCTTGTACTTGAGCGACAATGTCGCCGCCAGGGGGCACCCGGCGGTGCCTCCACCGACAACAATGTAGTCATATGTCTCAGGGCGCATCGCCGTGAAGCTGCTTGCCTTCTGGAGGGGAGGGAGATTCCTTAAACTGAATTGCTGGTTGCCTGAAAAAAAATGGTCATTGTCATTGTCTGAAAAGGCTTACTTTGTTCTGCTGTAAGTTAGTTTCTCATGCTATAACCTGTTTTTGCCTATTGATAAATGAGTGTCTCGATCTAATTAATTTTATGTCTACTAGGGTCTGGACCTCTTGGCATTGTACCTCCGAGGACTGGATGAAAGGTACGTCTTTTATGGCATGTTGCTGTGCTATTTTTCTCCTATCCTTCAGTCTATAAATATTGAACTGCGAATGATATATGTTCTTCTACTCTCAAATATTAGAAGTAAGGCCGACGTGGTGATAAACAATGATAGGAACCGAAGTGTCAGATGATAGAAGTCCACTTAATAAGGATGTGCTTGCCAGAAATAAGCTAAGCAAAAGCTGGCATATATTACTGCATTTCAGCATTGCAAGTTCTTCACTAGGAAGATGGAACAGAAGTGTTTTGAATAAAGCAGGAATGCCTAAGAAACATAAGATGAGACAGAACCGCAAGAGATACTCACCATGGGATAAACTGAAGAAGCAGAAGCACACTATGGCCTGGAAGATGAATAGCACTCTCTTGCTCAAAGCCATGAGCCTGAGAAGCACCTGCCAAGCCAAACTCTTTCCCCCTCTTCGTAGGATCTTCCTTCCCTCCAAAACAGCAGTGGCTCTACCTTTCTCCTTCCCCTATTTCCTGATCTCCACCTAAGCTTGCTCACCGCATTTGAGTGGGTTTATGTAGAGGGCTTGGCATTGGAGGATTGATAGCAATAGGCTACTGTGTATATGCATTAAAGAGAGCTCACCAGCTGTAGTAAGTGCTCTTCAATGCAGAGGGAGAACTGGCCTGGTACAACTGGGATTTATGGACTTCATCAACCAACCAACCGTAGCAAGGCTGCTCTGAAGGTACCCACCACCCTCATTTACAAGAATGACAGGCATATATACTTTTCCTCTTATCTTTTCTTAAGAAAAGTTTCCTTGCCAATCTTTTTGCCTATTCGTTAAGCCAACATGTTATGAGTATTCTAATATTCTATCCCTGGTCTGTTCCCTTCATTTTTCAAATATAGATACATTCCTGTTCAGTTGTTCTTCAGCACAGATGCTTCCGTCTTTAAATACCAGTTGCTGACTTGTAGAAAATGTATGGTGCCATTTTATATTGCAACTGCAGAAATTGTTTTGTGCTCCCATCTTCTTGGAACATGTAGGCTGACAAACGTCCTCCAAATTTTAATTCGTTAGGAATGTCTCCAATGTAGATTATGCGGCTTTGAGTGTCTGCATTTCATTTCATCCAGGCAAATCAGCCACCATCCAGGCAAAGTTTACTGCAATGCACTGCTCAAAGTTACTGCCTTACAATTAAGATTACTCCTTTTCCTGCAAACTTTTTCTTGTTAATGCAATGCGTATTGCTAGAAACCAAGAAGAGAGCTAAAAGCCAAGCTGAGTTTGAATTGACTAATCTTGTGGCCTACCTTGCCCCCATCTGGTGTGTAGGGATTTATATTGCTATCACTCAAATATATCATTTATGGGTTCATGGCCATACTAAAGACACTTAACAACAATAAATGCTTTGTGCTACCTCTAGTTATGTAGCACATTACATTGCTTGAGACTCATCAGGATCAACATACAGTGTTCAAAACTGTTCTCTTTTTTTTTATAAGACCTTTTTTAGGACTTGCAAAGCTGTTATTGAACCTTTCATGTCCATTGGGCAGTGCTCACTTGTGAGCACCAGGAAAAGCTATTAGACCTCTATATAAAATTTGAACTGGAAAGCAAGCTAGCAAAATTTATTACCACCATCGACTGCCGGTGTATATTTGGCAGCAAACAATTGATGCACAGGAAAAGAGTAAAGTGTAAACTATTACATCTGCCTCAACATTGCTAGGATGTCCTCTTTTCATTCCCCTGTAACCATGGAGCCTGTGAGTAAAAAAAAAGAAAAAAGAAAAAGAACTGACTGTTCGCCAACTACACTATGATGCTTTCTTTTCTTTTCCTGCATCCAGGAACTCACAGATTGACAGGAGTGAAAACCTAAAGCAGAACTATAGCTAATCTCAAGCTGCAATGTGTCTCATTCTTTTCATTTTCCTGGCAAGGATGTAACTCTTCGGTTGCTTATGTGTCTGCAGATTGTAAGAAAGGGACCTCATCCTCTCAGCTCTTTATAAGTTGGGAGAACCAAGCCCCAAGGACAATGTGACCTGTGAAGAACGAGAAAAAGGCTTCACACGGTGGCATCTGTATCAAACAAGACACCCTAACAACTTACTTCCAGGCTGCCTTATCATGGGATTATTTAAAGGTAACACGAGCTAGCGTTTAGTCAGTTACACGCCCGTTTTCACCTGTAGTCACGGTAGTCACAGTGTCGCACACCAATTAAGCGCGTGTGCAAGTAGAAAGACGCAAGTTGCCTGGGTGAGTTTTTTTTAGTCGCCATGCAGCCTACATTGATGCTGCCGGAAAATTAGGTGAGTGTAAATATATGATGATACTGTGCTCTGTGCGTCATCTTGAATTGCAGGACTGTCTGAGCTGCCGAAGTAGAGTGGTGCACCTAGGGTCACAAGACTCACATCCTTGTCCGGGCAGTTCGCTGATCACCGGACGGTTCCTTAATTTTCTCAACAGAAGCCCTTAATCTGTATTGAATGGCTCAAAATGGATCTGTAGCCAAACACTTCAAGATACACTTGCAACTCTGCTGAGTGGATTCTGGAATCTCGATGATATGGAGTTAGATCAGAACGAATCAGCACTGGACCTGCGTTAAATGGGGCAATTTGACCAATGACCAACTGACCCATTCTACGAGCTGGAATCTGTCAAATTTCCATGTCCATCCATCCATACATATGATATTCTAGTTACCACTTACCACTGGTGTTTCTGAACCTGATGCAGTTATGCAAGTAATCAACCCACCGGTGAAAATATGTAGTCGATGGCTCAAACCAATTGGCTGCTGTATCATCAAGATGCTCCATGCCTCCATCTCCCTGGAATCCCAACATTTTCACCTTCTTCCATTTCAATACAACCACATTGAAATTTTGTAGGATTCGTCGTCATCGCAACGAAAACAAAGGTGCATTTCCTCCTGAAGGCTGTGACCATTTGTATTTCAGTGCTTAAATACTCCAGTTTGGATCCATCCATTGGCATCAGCACCCTTAACTCCTGTGGGGTAAATCACAACCCCCTCCCTGCCATAGGATTGAATGGCTCATGCAACACAATAGTTTACAGGAGAGCTACCAGGGACCCCTCATCCCAAGGAAAGTTCTAGTTCATGCAAGGTTCCAAGTTCATCACCTAGCCACCTCTCCTTCATCCAGTCCAACCCTAGTCGTGAATACAAGAGCGCTGTTACGTGTACCAACATCTATTTTAAGAAGATCGTCACGAACAGTTGCTGTCATCATGGCACCCTAACGCACTTGGCAGGTGCGGTTTACTACACCACGTGGCAGCGACTGTTAATAACGATTTTCCTAGAATGGTTGCTTGTCCTGGGAGGAGAACTCGTAAATGTAAATACTGCTGGCAGCACACAGTTAGGGAAGATGCTAGCTGTGCCATACGGCGTGCGCTTAAATGAGAGGGGCAGAAGGTCACATGGTATCTTTCATATTTACCAGCTCTGGCCGTCTGCTGCCCATTGAAGATGCAACCATGGCCATGTTTGTGTGATCCTTTGAGCTCAATGCCTTGGACTGTTGATTGTCAAGCCTTCTAATACTAATAAAAATTGCTTTGTAGATGTCACTACTCATTCCTTCCTCCTGTTTTAAAATATACTAGTATAGCTCTATCTAAATTTATATAGGGTCTACTCTAATAATTTTTTTAATAGAGGAAGTACATCTCACATTCTCACCTGTTTTGTCCTTTTATTTTTGTTGTTGGAAAAAATGGGGCGATCTTGCTACTGTTTTAAGTTGTAAGGCAGCAGCAGATCAGTACAGTCCTGTCTCGTCACAGATGATTGGCTGGAAAAACATATTGTGCATCTTATCTGGTGGCTGGGTCTCAACGAGCTGACGCAATGGTCTGAAAAGATGTTTCAAACTATAAATTAGTCACACTGACAAAACCTGCGGCTGTTGTTCGCCGAAATTCTTTCACAACACTCAGTGTGATTACTGAATACTGATTGATTAATTGGTCATTGGGGTGTCATTTTCATGTCCATCCTACCTACTGGTAATGATTAGGGATGGTAATACGACTTGAGTTTTTTCTATATTCTTTACCTTGCGAAATTATTCTCCACAACCACTTCATATGTTCATGGCAATCCTAATTAGTTTTCCTTTCAAAAACACAACTTTGGAATAATTGAATTTGATTTTTTTAAGACTTCATGACAGTTATATTTCTCGATATCATGTGAAATGTGAAAAAAGAGGTGAAAATACAAAATATTTTTGATCAATCCTAAGGGTTGAATCACCAATGAAATGATGTCCAAAAATTTATGTGGAATGGACTGCCACCACATGTACCTTGATTAATATTTTATGATAAATAATTAGCTTTATAAATAATTTATTTAATGAAAATAGGTTTAAAAATATTTTTAATATTTGTGTGAGTGTGTGTAGATTGTAATATATATACTCTGAAACAGGTAGGCTTAAGGAGAAGTCGAGGTTTAAGACGGTTGGCATACCATATGACACATTTGTGAAGTCTAGAATTAACATCAGTCAATAGAGAATCAGATTCTAGAATTAACATCCGGATCAGAACTAACCTTAGAAAGACATTAAGTCTAGACAATGAAATTGGATAGAAGATTTTTATAATATACTTTGGATAGAAAAGAACAGTGAAAGGATAAATACAACACCTCAAGGGAAGTACTGTAGCATGCCGATGCAGCTTGATTCATCACGCATATATCTTCTATGTATGTATATACTTAGAAGATCAAGCGGGCATCGGCTTACTGCTACAGTACTTTTGATATTATAGCTGCTTGTATGCGTGTTCCTTGAATGGGTTGGCGTGAATAGTGGAGGAAGGTTGGCAGCAACAAGCTAGCAGGCACACATGGCCTAAGGAGGGTAATGGACTGCCCGATGTGTGTGGGCTTGGTAGCTGGTGACACGTGAAGTAAATCAGCGACGAGGAGGTCGTGTCGGACTAAGCGTTGGGAGATGCCATCAGTTTAGTTTCTAAGGCAGAGGATTTTGTTTAATTGTAAATTGATTTGGAAATGAGGGATTGAGTACTATTGAAAATATAAATTCTATTCTTATTTTATGATAAAGATTTTTAAGTATAAATAGATTAGGGTTGAGACCTTATAGAGATAATCTTAATAAAGATTTATTTTTAAGAGATAGATAAATAATTTGTATGTAATTTATAGATATATCTTGATACAATAAAATTTTATAATTTATATTATTTATTCATGAACAGTTAGATCGATAGCGACCCAGTCGGACCGATGGCTAGAAAATAGTTGGATCGGTGGCATCTATAACTTCATCTAATTTTATTTCATAAAATCTGTTTTTTTTATAATTCTACCATTCAAATTCTATCAGACTTCATTCTTATTTCAGTCGTTACAGAAAACTTCGTATCTAATTAATGAAAGTTTTAAGCATGTTGGCCTAGTCGGCACTACAGTGGAGATCAATGGATTGATGTTGGTGGGTCACTTTCCGGATGTGTGTCACTAATGAAGTTACGAATATCTTAAAACTATAACAATCACAAGACGTGTGGTTGTGTTTGAAAGTGCTAGATGTTGGTGGGTCACTTTCCGGATGTGTCACTAATGAAGTTACGAATATCCTAAAACTATAACAATCACAAGAAGTGTGGTTTGTTTGGAAGTGGTAGAAGATATAAAAGAGTATCTGATTTTTAATAGCTATTTAATAATATATAAATAATAAAATTAATTACTATAAAATTAAAAATCTATATATAATATATATAATTTTTTTAGAACATATACGCAAAAAGAACTAATAAAAAAACTGAGAAAAAAATCACTAACGAACGCAACATTTTCTTCCGATGCCAACACCATGGTTGCCTTGTTCATTTTGATGATGGAGGGTAGTTATAGCTCATGGTTACCCCGCCTCCAGATTTGGTCGTGTGTGCTACATCCATTTCGTACTCATTTGCCCCCTCCCTGCCTTTGTGAGGAGGCCCACACTCAAACAAAACCCATATATATATATATATATATATATATAGTGAAATATTATCTTAAAAAACATATATTGTGGTGAGTATTGTGCAATCGTGTGGAGAAGGGGTACCTGGAAATTAATTTTGGTGTGCAACATTTGTACTAAAACTCAATGGCATCTTCTTCACTAAAACAATTAGTCTTTCTTTTCATAGTATGTTTGTTGATTTATTGGCCATAAATTAAAGCTTAATTTTATACTTGATTTTAGAAAAAAATTTAATCGTAATTTAATTTTTCAGCAATGCCCTTTGTACCGCATATAATACACACGTATAAATTTAACTTATAAATTATTATTTTTTATTTTATTTAGCCTCACCAAAACAACTATTCTGCATTTGACATACACATTTCTTGTGGTTTTTACGGTGATTTTCAGTAACAAACAAGGTGCTTCCATATCACAAATTTGAAGACATCATGTATATTTAATTGACCAGACTTATAACTATATAAACTCCAAACCACACCTACCAGAAACGATTACAATAACGTACCAACAGTGTAACTCATCGCATTGTCCTCTCGTACGGGTCGTAAAAGAGAATCAAGATCCGAAAACGAATTGAAAATTTATTTGCTCTTTGTTGGCCGATTCTGATAGATGCAGCGTTCGTGCGGTGGAGACTGCATGGCAACCACGGAATTGAATTAAAACTCACTCGTCAAAATGACGTTGAAATTGAATTATTTGTGTCGATCAGTCAGCATCATGTTAATTGGAACGCGTACGCCGTACTCCCGCATTATTGTACATTTCAGAAACAGACAATGTCAGCTATCTGCACAGTTAATATATACATCAGATCGATGTATGAAGAAAATGTACACAGTACAGCGTCGTCATGCACCGACTTGTGGTGCTCGTATTAAACTAACTTAAAAACAGTCCAAAAAGATTTAATATATTCAAAATAGTTCTTGTAAGCATATGCATAAATGACTATTAAGTATGCACTTGTATGTGCCTTATAAATTTTTTTCTAACAGATTTGTAGTCCCAAATAATTGCCTTATTAATTGAACAAAAAAGTTCACAAATTGATAGATGGGGCAAAATTATCAGTTATTTTTTTAATAATGGATAAAAAGTCAGCATCTATATCCATTCCATCCATTTTTTGACTAGCTACTTCACCACCCTATCTCTTTCGTCAGTTGGATCAACTCGATCTAGATACCTTTGCTTGTCGATGCCGTCTAGTAGAGGTAGAGAAGAAGAAACCCCTTCAACTCAGTTTGTCATTACAAAACAAATTTGAACGTGAACACCTCAAATCCAACGACACTTAGGCCTAGAGCCTACGTCACACCTTATCCGTTGTCAACATTGCTAACCAGCACTCTGATATCCTGCTGATACCATTCGTCGGTGTAGTCATCTTGCGTACCAAAGAGATACCATATCTAACAATTAGGCAAGATATAGCCACCGCTATCGTCATTGTCACGGCTATCAAGGCCCATTGATGTTGCCATCGAAGTTGCTGCTACACGACGACCACCTGTGAAGACGAGCTCGAGCTATTCTCCTTGTCAACCGTGCCCTAGGTGCCACCACCTTGCTGCTACGCGACCTCCATGGCCTATTACCTCCTCATGCACTAGCAAGCTCTAGCTAGCCTTCTCATCAGCCATACCCTAGCTGCCTCTACCTTGCCTCTATGCAACCTCCTTGGTCAAAAGCCTTCGCCTATGTTAGTGAGCTCTAGCCAGCCTTCTCGTTGGGCATGCCCTATCTGTGCTGGCAAGCTCCACTCTGCCTCCTTGTCACCCGTCCACTTTATTACTTGCTTCACCCAAAAGGCAATGGACTATGGCAAGGAGGTGCTAGATCTAGGTGGGGATTACCATAATTTTGTTATATATCACTACGGCATGTAAAATGGTAAGACAATGGTATTTCTTTTTTAAATTTTGTGTGGATCTTGTGCTAGTGAAACCTTTATAGTAGTGTTTTTTTTATGTCACATTTAACTTGTGTTCTATAATAGGGATAAAAAATCTTATAAGACCAAGTCTCTTTTTAAATCATAATTTTCTTTTTTTAACAAAACATATAACAGTTTTCCATTACTTAAAAAAATTTCATATCAAAACACTTAATTATTAGTATAATAGTTATGCTACAATAAAAACTAAGTTATTAGTATAATATTTATGCTATATCCGTGTTACTAGTAGTATGTTTTGAGGAAGAGAGATCGTATAGAGTTTTACTTCATATAACATGTTGATGTGTTGCGACAAGATGAATTTCTTTATATTCCATTTTTCACAATGGGTTTGGGGTTTGGGTGCTTTTTTAGAGTGGATTTTTTTTTAAAAAAAAAAGGGGGGGAAGGGAGCCCTTTTTTAAGGGATGAGGAAGAAGATCGTGCTTTTATTTATAAAATACTGATAAACATAATATGGGTCGTACTAAATTTGGGCCTTAGGTACTCACGAAGCCGAGTAACGCTCCCTCGAGGCCCAACTTTGGTAACGCAGATCCAGATTTCCTTCTCCAGAGGCTTCCACTCCGCTTACGCCAAACCCAAACCCAAACGCAAAACCCCCGTGGCCGCCGCCGCCTCGCCGTCCCCGGCGACTCCGCCGCGGATCCTCCTCACCGGCGACCCGAACGGCCGCCTCCACCAGCTCTTCAAGCGCGTCACCTCGGTATATGCTCCTCCAGTCCTCCTCCTCCGCCGCCGCCCTCCTTGACTCCCTCACCGTCTTCCCCTCCCATCTCGTCGTCTCTTCTCACCGGCTGCCGTCTCTCTCTCTCACTCGCGCGCGCAGTTGAACCAGTCGACGGGGCCGTTCCACGCGCTGATCTGCGTTGGGCAGTTCTTCTCCCCCGAGGCCGGCGATGGGGACGGGGAAGTCGCGGAGTATCTGGAGGGCCGCGCCGCCGTGCCCATCCCGACCTACTTCACCGGGGACTACGGCCCCGCGGCGCCTCGCCTGCTTGCGAAGGCCGCCGCCGGCTCCCGAGGCTTCTCCCCCGGCGGCATCCAGATATGCCCCAACCTCTTCTGGCTCAGGGGCAGCGCCCGCTTCACCCTCCATGGTTTCTCTCTTCCTCCCTCCCTCCCTCCCTCTACTGTGTTGAATTAATTTGTTTCATTAACCAAGGCTTCTGTACAGTGCTAGTAATTTAGTAACATTACATCTCCAATATCTGAAGTAAAATGTTAGCTGATAAAACATTCAATGCGAGCTAATGTAGCAATGTCTGAAGATGGGATGTAATTTAGTAACATTACATCTCCAATATCTGAAGTAAAATGTTAGCTGATAAAACATTCAATGCGAGCTAATGTAGCAATGTCTGAAGATGGGATCATTGGGAGTTTGAAACGAATGCTTGCTTTAGCAATCCTATTGATTGGATTTTCCAACTTTTATGTTAGGTTTATCTGTTGTTTACTTGTCGGGAAGGAAAGGGCCAGGAGGACCTCACTGCTACAGCCAGGACGATGTTGATGCACTGCAGGCTCTGGCTGAAGAGCCGGGGATTGTTGATTTGTTCTTGACATATCCTTTTTCCTTTATATGGCATTATTCTTTTCTTAGCTGCTTGTGTCAACACTGAGCTGCTTTCATATATCAATTCTCAAAGTATAAAGCTTGGATGCTGAACTTCCTTGACGATAATGAGATCGTAGTAACAAATGGCCAGCTGGAGTGGTGAATGGGGCTGATACTTCTAATGCACCTTCTCAGATATTGGATCCTCATGGATATGATCTTGTTGTTGCTGAATTGGTTGCTGAGATTAAGCCATGGTTTGGTTTCTGAATTCACATCATCTATGTCCCCCTCCTTTAAAAATAAAGTATTGGTGGTCGTGATGACTGATGAATCACTGCACTTTTTACGATGTTCACAATGGATTTCTTTAATATCACACAACAAACCTATTATATGTTGTTTTCTTCTTTTTTAGCCTTCTAATCACAATTTAACATGAAAAGGCCAAACATGACTGAATTGTTGTGTATATGTGTAGTGTATGAGTTAATTATACAATTAGCATGTGCAAACATGGTCAAATGTTTCTTATAACATAAAAGGTGAAGGACTTCAATGCAGAAATTACATTTATTTCTTTGAACAATACAAGGATATGCCTGAATTTCTTTTATCCATAACAAATGCACTAGTATTTAGCTAGTAGTTTAAGTGTTGAGTAGACTAACTGAAAGCATGATAGCAGAATATGTATACATTTATATAAGATACTAAGTCAACTAAAAGTGTACCAAATCTGTGACAAAAATCTGTTCCATGCAGATATCATATTGCAGGTTCTAAAGGTGTATTCTATGCAAGGGAACCATATGTGAATGATTCCGCTGCACATGTTACCCGTTTTATTGGACTTGCTAATGTTGGAAACAAAGAGAAGCAGGTACTTCTCCAAAATCAGTTTCTGTTTAGATTCTACTACATCTTCTTGTATTCTGTTTATAAATTAGTAAGTATATTAAGGCCTAATATTAGTTTTCAGTTATATTTATCATTTTAGGGATTAAATCTTCATTCAGTAAATTTCAGAAAACTGCAACTTAGATGGTCATAGTATCAATTTCCTACATCTTTTAGCCAGGATTTCAGTTAGCATCAACATCAACACATGGATTCCAGGCCACCATTACAGTGTACCATGTGATCAAACTGGACATGCATATATGGGCTCTCTATTGGGGCTGAGCTAGGGAGAAGAAGAAACAGGTGGTCCTCATGGATTATGATTAGGTTTAACTCCAAATTGTTAAGAGTTAGTTAGGCACTTACATGGGCTTTGTTGCTTAAGTTGCAACTAATAGACTCAGTCCAAGGACTATAACAGCTGACATGTGGACCTGGTTTGCAGTCGTGCTATGCCTATTCAGCACAAAATAACAGTCCTGACTCCTGAGTTGACCATGTGAGCAATGCAGCTGACCCTGCCTTGTTGAATGGTTGAGAAGGTAACAGAATTGCAGTTTTATGAAAATTTTGTGCTCTAATTACAGCTAGGTGAAATCCTCTCTCAAAGTTGTAGATAACTTATAGTTTTGCTATTATAAGCTGCAGTTTTCGAAAATTTGCTATTGATTTGTTACAAATTTGCTTAATTGTCTTCTCATTATTGCATATTCTTTTCAGAAATTTATTCATGCGATTTCTCCTACTCCAGCATCTATCATGTCCAATGCTGATATTCATGCAAGACCTCCAAATACTACTTTATCCCCATACATTTCTCCAGTAAAGTCAGTTCCTGTTGGAGAAGCTCCAAATCGTCCTGCTGAGGATGCTGATTTGCAATATTGACGTTATGATGTCAAGAAGCATAGACATGGTGAAGCCAGTGGGAGTCGTCTGTGTTTTAAATTTACATCCACAGGATCCTGTCCTCGAGGGAGTAAATGCAACTATATGCATGATGAGGAGGCCAGGGAGCATTACAGTAGAAATGTCTGTTTTGATTTCCTAAACAAAGGGAAATGTGAGAAGGGTCATGAGTGCAGGTTTGTTCACAGCCTTTCCGATGAGGGTGCTGTTAGGGATACAAAACCCCGTAGGTGAGAAAGTATACCAAATCTCTCCCTCTGTCTGATGCACACATGCACACTCTAATATATACTAAGAATCCTGATCATTTAATTGTGGGATTTACCCTATGTTTTTGTTAACTACAGTGAGCGAAGACGTATTGAGAGCAGTTGCTGGTTCTGCTTGTCAAGTCCAGATGTTGAGTCACATCTTGTTATCAGCATTGGAGAAGGTTGCTACTGTGCGCTTGCAAGGGGGCCACTTGTTCCAGACCATGTTCTACTTATATCGGTTGAGCACTGCTCTAGTACACTAATGATGCCTGTGGAAGCAGAAGCAGAGCTTGGGAGGTATAAGGATGCTCTGGCTAAGTATTTTGAGAAAGAAGGAAAGACAGCCATATACCTCTAGTGGGTTTCGCAGCATTCTCGCCATTCAAACCTTCAGGTAAAGACAGTTTTTCCCTGCTATGATGGTTCCATGTAAAATTGATGCTAAATCATTTCGAATTTGGATGCTTGTATGTGATCTCATTTGTTTTATGCTCATACTGGTTGGTAATCCATTAAATTTCTGTGCAGGTTGTTCCAGTACCATTATCTAAAGCATCAAGTGTTAAAAATATATTTCATTTAGCAGCAGAGACTGGGATTTGAATTTTCTGTAGTGAATCCAGGTGAAGTTTTGTCTAACTTTATTTTTCTTGTTCAACTGAGCTCTATTTTTAAGTTTAAACAATGGCATATCATGGACATCTTTTATAATTCTGTTTGCACTGAGCTGTCTTGGTTTTAACAGATGGTGATACTAATCGCAGCAGGGAACAGTTAAGATCGGCAACAAATCAAGCTTGTTTTATGTTGAGCTACCAGAAGGTTCAATACTTTTACATTTTGTTGACAGTAGTGAGAAGTTCCCTGTCCAGTTTGGCTGTGAGGTATGGCATATGATAATTGTTTAGACCCTTTCTGTTTACACCATTTTTTGTTTGAAAGATACCCTACATGAAGATGAAAGAAATTAGTGATATCGTCATAACCTAACTTTGTCAATAAGGCATTAAAGGTATGGTCTTTCATCGGACTTTGCACAGGTGTTGGCTGGCTTGTTAAGCATGGCAGATCGTGCAGATTGGAGGAATTGTAAGGTTTCTAAAGAAGAAGAAGTTCATATTGTGGATGATTTTAAACAAGGATTTGGTGAGTTTGATCAAGCTGAATGACAATATGCTTAGGCTGCCAATTTGTTATGATCCAGCTGAATGACAATATGCTTAAGCTGCCAATATGTCATGATGCATGCAAAAAGAGATGGCAGCATGCTTGTTGTGCATATGATCAAAGGTTTGTGCATGAAGACTTACATCTCCGAGCGACTTGTTTTTTTTCTCTCTATAATGGCGACCAGTTCTGCCTTCTCTATTATTGGACCTCTGTTATGGGGACACTGGTGCTGGTTTATGACAAAAAATTGAATTTCTTTGGTAGTTGTACTTGGGCTGTATGAGAAATCGACTAACTTCCATTAATGTAATTTCTATTGATTGATTTGGAAAGTCTTTTTAAAATTAATTAAGGTGGAAATCGAGCCTAGTGTCCCCGTCACGTTTCTTCATTGCATGGAAATTGATTCGGTCGGGCGGAAAATAGGAAATATAAGTTTTATCTTAAAATTATTTTTCATTGCTTGGGTCACATGTCTCAGCTTATAAACCTGAAAAAGCTCACCAAAATCAGAACATTGTTTTCGTTGCTTAGGTCACGGCTTATAAGCCGTAGCCCAAAAACGCTAATAAACGATCCATGTCCTATAACCTGAAAACAAAAAAAAACCCAAAAACAAATGGCAACCTGAAAACAAAAATGCGGAGTGCCGATTTTATCTGCAGGTATGTTGTTTTTTCCGTTTCAACGTACAAAGATCGTATTTTGACGGTCTATTGTACAAACATCGTATTTTGACACTGCCGACGGTCTCTCGTACTTAGTTCGTTGCGACGTACACACATCCTATTTTGACACTCCATAAACTCGTAACGGTCTCTCGTATTTTGTTCGTTGCAACGCATAAACATCGTATTTTGATGCTCCATAAATTCGTTGTTATTGACTTGGATGGTCTTATGTGTTAGTTATTGTCATTGATTTAGATGGTTTCACGTGTCATACTCATGACTCCATAAACTCATTATTATTGATTTAGATGGTCTCAAGTATCATACTACTAAGTCTCAACATAATAAAAGTCAAATCATCGAATTTTACCCGTAATCTAAACTCATCGAGCGAATTCCAAACATGCAACGGCTATAACCCACATTTTTTCCGATCGTTCCACAGGTAACTGCAAATCACGAAAGGCATTACGACAGAAATAGGAATCGAAATCGAAATCTCTTTGTTAATCCACGCGTTCTACTTAACCCCGGCCCCATGCACGACCGATTCCAGCGATCAGCTTGCGCGTAAGAGCAAGAATTCATCGTTCGTTCGTTCGATCTATGCATTGCATGGATGAAGTTTGTTCGTGCAGCTAGATCTGATTAACCAAAATGGCTTCCTTTAAATAGCCTAATCGCAATTAGCCACCACTAATCACGCAGCGAAAAACGCTGCTCTCGTTTCCTCTCCTCCACTCGCCGAGCGCGCGCGCGGGCGTGTGGCCGGCCGCCACACGCCTCCTTTCCCTACAACGACGGCGCCGAGGCCACCACCACCACCGACCTCGCCGGCCGCGGAGGCGGAGCCACCAATGACGACCTCCTCCTCCACCACCAACTGCTCCTCCGTCTCCACAGCCGACACCTCCTCCAACCCACCACCACCACCGCGACACGTGCCCCACCACCACATCAGCAACGCTAGTGACAACAGCGGTGCCAGTAGCAGCGGTGGAGGCGGAGGCGGAGGCGGCGCCCCGACGACCACGCCGCTACCCGCCCGCGCCCCGCGCGTAGGCGTCGGAGGAGGCGGCGGCGGTCAGAACCAGGCGTGCGCGGCGTGCAAGTATCAGCGGCGCAAGTGCAACCGGGACTGCCAGCTCGCGCCCTACTTTCCCGCCGACGAGCAGCGGCGGTTCCTCAACGCGCACCGCCTCTTCGGCGTCAGGAACATCCAGAGGACGCTGCAGCGCACCCCGCCGGAGCTCCACTCGGACGCCATGCAGGCGCTCACCTTCGAGTCCCACACCCGCGCCAGTGACCCCGTCGGCGGTGCGGCCCGCGTCGTCATCGAACTCGGCCGCCAGTACGAGCTGCTCCGCTCCGAGCTCGCCGCCGTCCAACACCACACCAAGCTCTGAAGCCAGCAGCAGGCCGCGGCGGCCGCAACCGCCAACGATTCACTCATCGCGAACCCGCTTGCTGATCCGGCATCAGCAATGCTCTTTACCGGAGTCGGCCCGAACCAGAACGACGACGCAATGGTCGACACTTTCTACGCCGACCAACAAATCGCCGGCGAGACCAACAACGTGCAATCCGCCACCGGTTTCCAAGAACAGTACATCAAGGACGAGGTGCGAGTGCAACCGCCGCCGCAACAACCCTACGAGTACTTCTACAACGGCACAGCCGGCGATGGGGGCAGCAGCCACGTCTGGAGCAGCGTCGGCAATGTCCAGCACTGCGGCGAGGCCGACGAGCCGCCGATGGGTTTGAGCGATCAACTCCAGCAGCATTGCCAGATAGAGGAGGCGGTGCCGTTCGACGTGAAGCCGGAGCTGCCGACGACGATGAATCAACAGCACGGCAGTGTAATCGTCGAACGGCCGGAGCAGAAGGTTCTGGTGGTGTCAGGGTCGTCGTCGTCATCGGCGGCGGCGCATTGCCAGCTGCAGCTTGGGTGCTTAGTTTCTTGATTTGATTAATTAGGATATGAAATGTTTGTTGCATTTCAAATTTTGGCTTCGTGTATTAGTAGAAAAATAATCTCATTAATTATATCACAGCTGAAGATTAGTCTAGTTCTTTTAATCATTGATATGTATCCACGAATCGGAATGCAAATAAGAGGATATGTCAATTGATGAGGCAAATGAAGTTTTCTTAAGCATGACTCTGACTGTTAAGATTACTCCAATAGACAAACAGAATTTTTTAGATATGAATAGATTACTCTCTTTAACAAATAACTAAGAATTAACTCTCTCCATAGTAAAGTGAGTCTACCCAAACTATCAACAAGAATTCCTCTCATTTTCTTCACTATGTATTTATCCCGTTTTGACATAAGTGAAAGCGAGAACACCGCCGTTTTACTCTGCTATCTATTTCGTTTTGATAAAGTCGTTTTGAAACAAGTGAAGAGCAAGAACAATGGAAAAAACAAAAATCGTTTGGACAAGTAAAGAGCGAGAGCAAAGGAAAAATTGTAAAAATAATGAAAGCGAGAAGAACGGGGAAGGTATTCCAAATTTTTTGGTAACTAATGTTAGGGAAAAATTGTAAAACATAAGGAAAGCGAGAAGAATGGGAAAGGTGTTGCAAATTTTTTTTGGTAGTTAATGTTGGAGCCAACTTTTCAATTTTTTGGTAGCTAATGTTGGAGCCAACTTTAACCATAAAAACCCAAAATTTTAGTGTTGAAAACCACATTAGGTTTCCGTTGTTGATGCTCCGATGACCTCTCCTCACACCACTTCTCCCTCTGCCAGCCACCTACATAGATATGCCCCTTCCCTCCGCCATTATCGTGTTATCTTCCGGCCACCTCCACCTTCCGCCGGGGAAGTCACCGTCACTGGTGAGTCATGCCATCTCCCATTCTCCCTCCATCACGCTCGTCTCCTGCCAAGGAGGTCACTACATCAGGACTCCCGCTCTCGCTAGGCCATGCATGGATGATCTGATCCTCATTAGTCGACTGACATTTGAGGAAATCTCAGTTAACTGAAAAACTGAAAAAAACGCTTTATAAATATTTCAAGAAAAAAACAAACAGTGAACTAAAAATTTGTTGAAATATTTTTTTAAATCAAAATTTTTTTCGCGGGGAATATCAAATTTTGTTTTCTTCTTGTGTGAAATAACTGTCAAATGAACCTCTTTATGCAGTCAAAATTGTTCTATAAAATTAAGGGATACTATGGTCCTAACATAATATCCCCAATCGTTAGAGAATGGATTGACGATCCAATCAAGTAGGCGGTTGTGGGGAGCATGGAGGCGATGGGCAATGGGGCAGCAGTGGTGCAGACCCTTACTGGCGCAACACTCACCTACACCCTCACCGGTGCGTAGGGCCATTCCACCAGTGAAGCAACGCTGCCTCCATGCCCACATGGTGCAAGTGGCAGTGAGGCAGAAGGTGGCAGGCTCCTCTGGGCGGCGCTAGCAGAAACACCAACGATGTGTTGAGTGGCCACAGCAAGGAGCGGTGCCTACGGGCGATGGGATCCATGGCGGCAGCTACTACCTCAACATGGATGGGCATCATATGGATCTTGGCACCCATGCCATCTTTATCTATCCCATAGGAGAGGTGGTGAGCGGATCTGTTAATCGATGGGAGAGGGCATGTCGCAAGGATGAAGGGGGTGCACTGCCCTTCACCTTCATCAGCGTCGTGTGCTGATTGTGCTACCAGGGGTGGTTGTGCTACACAGCGTCATCATCGGTCACCACATCCTTCCTAGGTATAGGGCGATATCACTTGTCATCCTCATCTAGCAAGACAAAGGTCACTACTTGCATGATCTATGAACTCCTATATTTTAGTACATACTACTGCTAAAAGCTTCCTTTATACAGCTTAATTGTCTACCCAAATGAAAATGTGAGAGGAAGAAGAAGGCCACTACCTACCCAATCTGTTGTACTAATAGAAACTTCCTTGCTTAAGCTTAATTGTCTACCCAAATGAAAATATTCCCCTCTCTCAGGATTTTGGCTAATTGCAAGATTTCTTAACTGAACAAATGAATGAGTTCTACTTTGATTATAGGTGCATTACCATAACTCAAACTTGTAATCAATCTATATATAATTTCTTAACTGTTGCAAATTAGAATATATAGGATTTTATTCACTTCAAAATGCACACTAGAGGATACTAGATTTAGCTTGCCGATTCTTGATGTCTGCCTCGGCTAAAAGTCGAAGCAATAACATCATTATACATAACTACATTCACTATCCAGCAGATTGGTACTGATTGTGCACCATCCCTCTTATTTCTGATGTGTAGTGAACACTCCTAGAATTTCATGTCTTGGTCAATGTCATTTTCCATTACTGATTTCAAAGGTAGTTAGGCCTCTGGTATGGTTACCTTCTAGACAACATTATTATTGTTAGCAATTTTTATTATATTATGGCAGATGATTTTATGAAATTAACTGAAACTGTGTTCAATAATCCAGTATTCTAGTAGAATTCTCATAAACAATGCTAAGTTTCTGTTACAAATGGTCTGACTATGGTGGCTTTCTACACTTAATGTCACATAATGGACAAATTCCTAGCAGCTGTTCATTATTCTTTCTCAGACTTGTTTGTAGTGAACAACTGTTGTAACGAAAAATGTTTTATGCTTATTCTCGTTGTTTACATCTGAATTTCCCTTTTAGTCGTGAATTCGTTTGTGCATTGTTTAGGAAATTAGAACAGCAACCAAAGGATATTCTGTATACAATTAAGCTATTGAGGCCCTAATAGTTGCTAGTGGTGGTGGCGCCAATTGAATCTGGTCAGTCCTCGACTTATCCTGAATTTATCAACTAAACATTGACAACGCCATCGTCAATGATAGGCAGTGACATTTTATTTCTTTTGCATCAATCTTGATTGATATTGGCTTTCTCATTTTACTGAATTATACCATGTTGGATTGTCGGCTAGGACTAAGGTTAGCCTAATAACCATGGTGCTAAGTGTCCATATACTAAGCAATATTTTCCTAATATCAACACACTTCACATTTAGTTAAATGACTTGGCATGGTCGATAGGGTGGATCCGATGAAGATGGGACACCAATGACGGTGAGAAGGTCATTTGACCTTTAGTAAGGGAACTAAATGTGTGGCGATGTTCTAGTTTTGAGCAGCGAACAGTGGTGGGAGCTATGCGATGATAGGTTTTTAGCAGCGGTGCTCCCCACCCAATGCGGTGTCTCACCGAATTTAGTTCCCATGATGGTAGACGCACGACTCCCATGGTATTGGCAAAGACCAGGCCACCGAGAGAGGATGAATCCTTCTGTGTTTGTAACAAGATACACTAAAAAAATTACTCACACTTACAGAGAAAAATATTTACTATTGTAAGTTTTTAATTCATGCATTATAAGATATGATTGCAAATAAATTACTATTCTTATATTATCGTTGAGTAAGTCCAAGAAAATCAAAACCTTACCCAAATCCATGTAAAAAAATACTATGCGCTAATAAGTGTTTATAAAAAAAAGAACATATGAAAAAAACTTGGGGATATGAATGTTATTATTCCTTGCCGTAATTTTTTTTACTTAGAGAAGTCTCACGAAATTAAAAGATAGTAATTTTGTTACCAAATAAATTATATAGTAATTTTTTTACGTGGTGGGGAATGGGAGGAGGAGGTGGGATCGGCAAGAATGGGACAAAATGAAAAAATAGGAGGGGTATGTCCATGAGGGGCGTGTCGTATTAAAACATGAACAAGAGCGTGCATATATATATATATATAATAAAAACAATCTACGTACACATGAAAAATACCACTCATGCTAAATCGACCACAATTAAATCGTCGCTAGTTGTTCGCGCTGGATATCGCTGCGAGCACACCGACGCCTGAAAAATCTGCTTAGCTACAGTGTAGGTCGGTCGACTTTTCTCCGTGACTTGAGGTACGCGTGTCGGGAGCCGTGAGGTTCGGTCGGGTCTAACGCGATGGTGCGGGTGCGGACGTGCCACTCAATTTGACTCTGTAATTGATAAGAAGTGAGACAAACGGGTCAATTGAACGACGGGCCGATATGAGTGCTCGCTATAGCCGATAGGAATCAGGACGCCCTTCCATCAGCTGGGGTAGCCGATGAGGACATGGGCAGGTGTCGACGAGGGATACGACGGCTCTGGGCGTAGCGAAAACGAGGCCCTGATCCATCGGCCACAGAGCTGATGGAGGCATAGGATGGAGATGGCAGCACGAGACCCGTCGCCCACTGCGACGACGCCGTTGACATCGAATCTCAAAGATTAGACCTAACCTTGACAGTACGAGAACGGGGTCAAAGCCAACGGGACAGTGGACGCCGGATCAGACATGCTGAAGTAAGGGCGAAGCGAACCCATCGGCTAGCTGAGTTGATGAGAGGACGTCTCTCTGAAGACATGCGCGCATTAGTTGGAAGTAGACATGCGCGCATCGGTTGGAAGGCCGACACGCTTGGCGTGGCGCTCAAGGAAAAGTCTCTGAAGACCTGGCGCGTATCGGCCGAGGAGCCGATACGCTGGGCATGATGCTCAACGTATGGATAACTCATCGGCTAGCACTCCAATGAAACACCATACAGAGACCTATAGATCTAAAGCTCATTCTACCATCGACAGCCTCGTAGTTCGAACCTAACCGATGCAGCACGGGACCGACGACGGTGGAGAGAGCTTGATAGACAGATAGACCCTGTACGGGCTTAATACGATACATCCTATCGACCTAAGAGGTCGAATCTAACCGATACAGCCTTAGACAGAACGAGACATATCGAGATAGTGGCGGGACTTACCCCTTCGATGGAGATCGGAGCTAACTGATGTAGCCCCATGTCGAGAGTCAGACCCTACCGGTAAAAACCTAGATAAACTAGGGTGACGATGCGCCGATGTTGTATTGATCGAAGAATTGATCCCTTTTACATGTCTCTAGAGGTCTATATTTATACTCTAGGTTTTACAGAGTCCGACGCGTTTTCAACAACTATCGGACGTTATCTCTTTACATAGATAAAAGAAAATATCTCTAAGGTAGTTACCTAAACTAACTAAATCTTTCTAATTAGATAAGTTACGATTTACAAAAGATAAAATAACCTGCCGTGGGTTTCACGGCTCCTCCGCAAAATCGGTCTTATCTAAAAAGTCTTTTATTCCGGGACCGAGTCTTCCATTGCTTTAATCCGATCGGCTTTTTTCCTGTAGCGATCGGACACCTCTTTAGCCGATCGGCTTTTTCTAATTTATTATCAGGCTTTTCAAATTTTAACGTTAACATTAGACAGCATTTCTGAAATTTATTTATTAGTGCTAATAATTTAGCTCGTTAGAGAGCAAATAAATCATTATGTCACACTGTTTATCTAGAGACTCCGAGCGCGTGCCCACACACACATACTTTTTTTTTGGACGATACCTAATTTTGGGATCACTACAGTGCATGGTCCTCATGGACCGCATCCACGGAGGAGGGATGGTAGCTGACATGGTGCACAAGTGGGGTACATGCAGCTAGCTGAGGTGGTGGCCATGTCATGAAAAGTGTGCTTCGAGCTGCATGGTGGTGATCTAAATGGTTGAGGATGTATGTGGCCACGCAACTCATTGGAGAAAATGAACAGTACTACGAATTAGTAGCTTCACAATCCAAAGGACATGTTAGGTACCTTGCTAACGGTGGCTGACGGTGAGGTCAATAGGAGGTGACAAGCACTAATATGTGGGTCGTGCCGGGTTCAAGGTGGCATGTTCGTGACATAGATATAAGGAACCATGGTCATGTATATAGTGGCATAGTACAAAATGATGTGAGATGACAGAGATAGAGGAAATCAACATGATGAAAAAGGGTTCAAGATTTAGCTTGAACGATGGATGAAAAAGAGAAGTAAATGAAGCATGATAGCCTCACCTTACACAAAGGTGATTTGAGGCGGAAGCTATATAGCACCGTAGTCGGAGACGAGACTTAGGCATGATATATTCTAGTGAATCTAGAGGGCGAGAAAAGGTGAGACAGGGATAAAGATGAGGGGACTATGATGATTTTGATTCAGCTTTCAAATATGGGTAAATAATAATATAGTCGAGACATTGGTTTATGATGTATTTGGATTTATTTCAAATTATCTAAAAGTTTGGATTGCAATTTTTTTAGAAAAAAAAAGAAAGAAAGGAATCAAAATATATGAATCAGAAAACAAATTAAGATCAGTTTACTTCGACAAACCTTGCCATTTTCTCATGTACTCCTATTAAATCCTGCCTAAAGTTTGGCAAAAAAATTTTTTTTATGGAGAACGCATAATATGCATGCCAAAGGGTATCACATGTAAGTGTAGCATGCAATATGTGTTTAGTAGCTAATCAAACACGCCCTGATCGCCCGCCCGCCGTGACGACCAAGTCATGTGGTAACGTAAAATGCCTTTCAGATTAACGTCCACGTGCATATCTACACGGCTGCACCTAGTCATCACGTAGAAAACAAAAGGAGACAAAGAATTTTCTTAGCCATTAAGTTGCTATCATGCATGATAGTGATTAGTGAGCGAGTTACCGTGAGTTGGTTCACGGACAAGCTGGTGATCGAGGATGATACGCAAGCAAGGCATCATCCTGGAAATTTAATGCCTTCAAAATCCAAGCCCCAACGCAAACTTAACACCCTTGAGCACATCTTCAACTAGTACTGATTGTAATATTGTATCCATCCTAGAAGCATCCGAACACAACAAGAAACAAAACAAATTAAGAGTGGCACGCGCTAACGGCAGCCATGTAGCAGCTTGGATCACGACTAGCAGCCCGTTCAGAGCCGTCACTACAGTGAGTAACCTTGGCCTAACCAACTTTCTTGATGCCTAATTAATATAAAGTGTTATGTTTTGTTAGGCTGCTTGCGTAATCTAGCTAGTTAGCCAAGGGAATGTTTTTGGTGACCTTGGTGGACCTATGTGGATATTTTTGTTGTCTTCTCTACCAATGTAACACCATGATAGTTTTACTCTTATGCCTATGTTTTTAATAAAAATTTAATCAGGCCAATGATTCATGCCTAGCCTTACATTGTTTAATGTTTAAGCGTGTATTAGAGGAGACACGAATATACGTGTGGTACACTGGTGTTGTATGTGTGTCTTCTGTGTAACTATAAAAAATATATAACGGTTATCATTTTACTTTGACCATTTGTAACAATATTTAGATGATGACAAATGAAAGTTGTACTATGATATTTGAAATGCAACGCATCGGGATGATCTGACATATTTTAAGTAGGTACACTTACTGAAAAAGAGAAGTGGTTGAAGTTTGAAGGTGAATACAACTTTTTAAAAATGAACATGACAACTATTTGGGTTGAATTTAGATTGGGCATATGACTGTATGTTTCTGAACTATATAAGCATGTTATTCGTGCTTGAATAGTTGAATATATGAATAACCTGCGCTTCCCATACTTTTTTCTTTCAAATTTCTCCTGAATTCATTTTTTAATCCTAATTTCTACATATTTTGTTAGACTAGTCTCCCAGTCCCCCCTGTCGAGTTTCAAGCACTCAAGCCACCGCCATATTAAACCAAACCAAAATACACATCCATATAATAATAAAAATGTGGATTAAGAAATGATTAATTAGAAGGGGAGCAAACTGTCACACGAAGCAGGCCCGGTCCAAGTTTGATCATTTTTGCCCACGGCAAGGCTGACGCGCCGAAATGAACTATGAATTTTCTTGGTTACTTTTCAACTTAAAAAAATAGCTCATTGCGTTCTATTATAAATATCTCTTCTCCCAATCCTACATGGTGACCATTGCGTTATCCAAGCAGCAAAAGATTCCTCTTTTTTGCAAGCGAGGCCAAGAAGAGAGAGGCGCAAGCTAGCTAGCGCGCGAAGCAAAGCAGAGAGGGCGCGCGCACGCGAGCTCGTGTCTGATGGCGGCGGGGCCAGCGCCGTGGTGGTGGCCGCTGCCGGCGTGGCTGCCGGGGTCCAGCGCGGCGTTGTTTGTGGTGTTGAACATGGTGGTGTGCGCCATCGCCGTGCTGTCGTCGCGGGCAAGGGAGTCGCTCTCGCCGCGGCTCCGCGGCGGCGGGGTCGCGCGCAGGACCTCATCGGCGGCGGCGGGGGCGCTGGAGCGCGTCCGGTCGTCCTTCTCCATCTTCTCCTTCCCGTCGGCGAGCTTCTACACGTTCCAGCCCGACGCCGAGCCACAGACGCCGACGCCGACGACGCGCAAGCGGTTGGTGGCCGCGCCCGCGACGGACACGCTAACCGCCGCCGCCGCCGAGCCACTGACGGCGACGCCGCGCAAGCGGTCGGTGGCCGTGCCCGCGCCCAACACGCCACCCGCGCAGCCGGAGACAGAGGAGGAGGACGAAAACGAAAACTACATGAGCATGGAGGAGGCGTACGCGCTCGTGATGGCGGCGCGGCAGCGGCCGGCGCCGACGGAGGAGGAGGCGAGAAGGTCAGAGGTGGACGCCAAGGCGGAGGAGTTCATCGCCGGGTTGAAGGACGAGCAGAGGCAGCAGCGCCTCGACTCCATCTTCAACTACACGCAGATGCTCAAGCAGCGGGCCGCTGGCCGCCGGCAGCAGCCGGCCGCGCAGCTTTGACTCACGTGGTTCAGATGGTTCGATTTTATTAATTTGATTGTTTGATCAGATCAGGATTCATTTGCAGGAGAAGAATCCATATTTGAGTTTGCTTTTGTTTGTTTGTGTATATAGCCACATATGTTCATAGCTTGTCAAGTTTGTGCAGATTACTTGCAGTGTTGTTACAGGAAATTTTCTTCTTTTTCAGTTTTGGGATTGTGTATATACACGGTACTGTTCAATTGTACACACATTTTACATGTGCTTTTGGACAAAATATAAATTCTTTGATTCGTTTATGTATTCATGTTTATGTAAATTAATCAATATTGTGTATCAGATTGTGCAGATTCTTTTACCTCCTCTAGTCACAACGAAAGATTGTACATCTTGGACACAAACTCAGTGTCCCAAATGTAACTTTGAGCATTAATTTTTGTTGTTAAATATTGATAAAACAAAAAACTCTATCATTAATGCATTTTTGAGAAAAAAATTTAGATTAGTTAAATTCTATGTTTCTATGTATCCAAAGATATGTGTAGTCAAAGTTTAGAGTTTAAAAGCTTGACCACATGCTTATAGGTGTTTCAAGCGCGTCGCTCCTACTGGTAAATTGACATGAAAAAAATTATCAAAATTACGAAGGTCTACTCTTTTGAAGCAGTAGTATCCTCTAAAAATTTGTTTGGAATTTATATATTAGTTTGTTCGCAAAATCAAAAGCTATTTTATTGTTCCACCAAAAAGTGTTATTAAATGAACATATTTGCTAAATCATATTCAATGAAAATTTAGGAACAAAATCTTACAAAATTTTAAACTTAGAATATGGTTTGCAATTTGTGCCAAGCCTTCTTTTCTTTCAGCTCTAACAACACCGATAAGCTCTGTTGATAGGTAATGGCGATGGCCATAGGAGGCGGTCGTCCAGTAGTGTGCGACAAAATGAATAAAAGGTGGGCTGTTGGTAGTAAGGATAAAAACAGAGAGAGTGGTTAGGAGATGGGGATGGTAATAGCATCTCCACTAATGGTGAGCCACTAGATATGGAGAAAGACTATTGGACAAGAACACCTTATTGCTATCGGCTTAAGAAGGAGGAGAAGCGGGGAGGAGAAAGGTCCAACAATGCCAGGCAGTGGCGGTGGCAGCGGAGAACTAGAGGAGGAGAGGGAGGATTGAGGGAGCAATGGCGGTGGTGGTGTCGAGAGTGAGAGAGGAAGAAGGGTTGGGGTTGAGGATGTTTACACGAATCTCAAAGTAATCAAACTGATCCAGAATTCGTTAGTTACGTTTTTTTCTTCTATCAAATATACACAAGACAGTACCTTAAACGAAATACATAGCATGTTCTATTTGATGGGTTTTTAATGCTTAAGCCTAACACACAGACGGAGGTGGCCTCTAGATCCAAAGCCCAAAACAGGTAATCAATCCTCCAAGCCCAAAGCCTCAACTGATTGCCCCCTCTAGTGGTAGTGGACCGACTCCAGTGTTCTGGGCTTGGCCTTACGTCGAGCAGCTGGTGCGCGTCCTCCCCAAGCCTCCCATGTCGAGCACCTGACACCCCACCGCCGGTCACGTAGCGGCGGCGGCGGCACGGCAAGATGCTCTCCCGCGCACGGCGCCTCCACCCCGCCCTCCGCTGCATCGTCCGCCCGACCCCACCTTCCACCCCTCCTCCTTGTCCACCCCCACCTCACGGCTCAGCCTTCTCTCAAACCCCTAGACCTTTCTTCCCTCTCCTCCGCCGCCACCTCTCGTCCACACCACCGCCGCCGCATACGCCGCCAGAGAAATCGCTGGCTCCGGTGAAGGCGAATTCTGATCTCCCCGCCATCAACGCAAGTGGCCTCTGCCCAGGATGCGGCATCGCGATGCAGTCCGCGGACCCGTCCCTCCCGGGGTTCTTCTCCCTCCCGTCCCCCAAGTCCCCCGGCTACCGTGCGCGCCTCGCCCCCGTCACCGCCGACGACACGCGCATCTCAGCCTCCCTGAAGAGCGGGCAGCTCCGGGAGGGCCAGGAGGCGCCGCGGGAGGGCGAGGCGGTGGCGGCGGATGAGGGGAAGAAGGACAAGGTGGTTGTGTGCGAGCGCTGCCACTCGCTGCGCCACTACGGCGTCGTCAAGCGCCCCGAGGCCGAGCTGCTCCTCCCGGACTTCGACTTCGTCGCCGCCGTCGGCCCGCGCCTCGCGTCGCCATCGGGGGCCAGGTCGCTCGTTCTGCTCCTCGCCGACGCGTCGGACTTCGACGGGTCCTTCCCGCGCGCCGTAGCGCGCCTGGTCGCGGCTTCCGGGGAGGCCCACGGCTCCGACTGGAAGCGCGGAGCGCCGGCCAACCTCCCCCGCGCGCTGCTCGTGGTCACCAAGCTCGACCTGCTCCCCACGCCGTCATTGAACCCCGACGACGTTCACGCGTGGGCGCACGCCCGCGCCCGTGCCGTCGCCGGCGCCGACCTGCGCCTCGCCGGAGTGCACCTCGTCTGCGCCGCGCGCGGGTGGGGCGTGCGCGACCTGCTCGACCACGTTCGCCAGCTCGCTGGGCCGCGCGGCAACGTATGGGCAGTAGGTGCTCGGAACGTCGGCAAGTCTACCCTGCTCAATGCCGTTGCCCGGTGCTCCGGGGTAGATGGCCGACCCACCTTGACAGAGGCGCCGGTGCCGGGAACGACTCTCGATGTGATCCAGGTGGACGGCGTTCTTGGATCTCAGGCAAAATTGTTTGACACTCCTGGTTTGCTTCATGGTCACCAGCTGACATCGAGACTAACTCGCGAGGAGCAGAAGATGGTTCGAGTGAGCAAGGAGATGCGGCCCAGGACGTACAGATTAAAGGTTATATTCTTTTTCACCTCACCTACTTAACCCCAGTCGTGTTTGTGATTATTTTCTTTAGTTCATCTCAATTGACATAGTTGCTGCTCATTTTCTTAAGTTCAGCACAAGTTTCTTGTTAACTACTCGAGATTTTCTGTAGTTCTCTGCAACAGAGTTGAAGCTGCTTTGCTTAACCAAAATTGTTGTTCCCTCATTGAAAGTAATTTAGGAAATCAATTGTTGTGGAAATGAAGTACTGAATTAGCAAACATGCATTATATTTACAATATTCTGGTGACATAAATAAAGCTATTGTTGATTCCATCAAGTCCACAAATTCTTGTGAACAATTCTAGCTTGTTCTAGTTCTTTATAACAAATCGAATCTTCTTTGGTTTAAAAAACAGCCGTGCCCCCCCCCCCCCCACCCCTAAAGATAGTGCAGTAATTGTGAAACTGAACCAGCAAATACATGATAGTGGATTGGACAGAATATTGGTACTCCTTTGGAGTTAGGGAATTCCAAATCTTAGACTTGTGAAAGTTTCAATTCTTAGAATTATGGCTGGGAATCATGGCTGACTCAATCTGGAATGACTTGCACCTTTGGTTTACAAACAGTCAATCACTATTGCCACAGAATTTCTTCACTTTAAGTAATGTCGCATATGAAATGACGCGTACTAATCTGGTTTGTAACCTATTCAGGCAGGGCAGTCTGTACATATCGGTGGGCTGGTGCGCCTGGACATTGAAGAGTTAACTGTAGGATCAGTATATGTAACAGTATGGGCATCACCACTTGTCCCTCTTCACATGGGAAAGACTGAAAATGCTGCCATGATGATAAAAGACCACTTTGGATTGCAATTACAGGTATACTTATTACCTGAAATGAACTTTATTTTCTCCTAATTTATATTGTATTACTTAAGATTATAACACAAAGTTCTACCTGATATTGTACCTGCAGCCTCCTATTGGCCAGCAACGAGTAAATGAACTCGGTAAATGGGTGAGGAAACATTTCAAAGTTTTTGGGAACAGTTGGGATGTGAATTCTGTGGATATAGCAATTGCTGGGCTTGGTTGGTTTGGAATAGGTCTGAAAGGAGAAGCAGTATTAGGACTATGGACATACGACGGTGTCGACGCTGTCGCTAGGAACTCCCTTGTCCATGAGAGGGCAACAATTTTTGAGGAAGCTGGGTTCACAGTTTCAAAGATTGTCTCTCAGGCAGATAGCATCGCAAATAGGCTAAAGAACACTAAGAAAACAAACAAGAAGGATAATAAAGCCAATTCATCTCCCTCTGCAGATCCAGGATCTTTAAAACCTGCTGAGGCTGTAGATGCTCAAGTGTTTATCATTCCATTCTAGGGCAGGAGTTTTTCTAAGTTCTACGATGTTGGCATTTGGCCTTATGTTGTCAGCTGAGGTTTGAAATAGACAGAGCCATCTAGGATTTGTCAATTGTATGGTTCCCACTACAGTTTGCACTACATATTAATCTGCCATCGTTTTTCCCCTGATTGCTCAATATTTTTCTTTTGGAGTTGTCAAAATGCTATTACACCGTTAGTTTCCACTAACATCGTTAAGTCAATGGCTTTTTACCCAAAATGTCTTCTCAATAGAATATAAAAAGGCTTAAAAATCAACTTCTGTCTTTAATGTTCAATCGTAGGTGACTTCCTTCTTCATACTACTTCTGTACTTGAAGCATGGTTGTGTCATCTCATTAACAAGTTTTAGACAATAAATTAGTGGCCGTCATTATTGCGCTAAGTTTGCTTGCAAAGAAATGGAAGCTGTCCACTTCCAATAAAAAAAAATAGAAGTTGCATGGGCTATGTAATTAAACCGACAACGTAGCTTCTTGGTGGAGGTGGATGCTACAAAGATAAAGATGAATATGACACCCCACTTTTGTTTTGGTCTTTTGGCCTGAAGGAGGAGAAGTGCATGTGTCACTAGCTAACTAGCTAGAGAGTTCCAATTATTGATCATGCATTGTAATGTCGTCAAAACCTAGCTTAGAATCTACAAACCAAGTGAAGTATCTACATATTTTAAGTATGCGGAGTATGTACAAATATGTATTTCTCTTTTTTTAGACGACAGAAAGAATCCGGTATCTACACCCATTTCGGATTTAAAATATGTCTTTTATCTCAAAAGGCACCCTTTCAACATGTTTATTAGGTTTTGTAAATGTATTACAGTAAAATTAGCACTGGAAACCATATCAATGTACAAAACGACATTGTCCTGTCGGTCCTGAGTAACATGCATGGCGTGGACAACAATTAATTCGAGACAAATTAAAGTGTACTCAAATGGTTATTTTTACTATAAAACATATAAAACATATGATGCAATAATTATTAATATAATGCAATGCATTTATAATGTATATGCAATAATATAATGCAAAAAATTTGTCTGATAGTATGTCTTATAAAAAAGATAGAACAAAGAAAAATAAATGCATAATTGTTGAGTGTATATATATATATATGAACGGCACAGTTTATAGATATAGTAGAAAAATATAAGACTATATCCTAAAAGGCTATAATCAAGAAAAAACGAAAAAAAACTAAAACAAAGAACTTATGGGCTATGCAACCAGCCAAACACACCCATAAGCCAACCACATCTTGATATCACCATCACACACCACTAAGAGAGGGGCCTAGCACTAAGCCGGCTGCCACTATGCAAAACTGATCACCGCTATTCCAACAAAAGAGCCACAACAATCCAATATCAACAAATAGAGCTCATAGGCTCCTGATCATCTTGGCTTTGGATTGCAGAGGGAGAGGGTGAGAGAGAAGAAGGATCTACTTGTCCCTCATGCCCTCCCCTTGCCCAACATGATAGCGCCCACATTGACCTTGCCAGCTAGCTGATCGCCAATTGCTTGGACTCTTGTTCGTCACCCTAGATTAGGGTGTGGAGGGAGAGGGTGAGAGAGAAGAAAGATTCGCCATCCCTCACATGGACCCACCATCATGACAAACAAAGTGCCAAAGTAGATGAGGGCCAACTATCTAAAGGCGAAAAGGCAGAGACTAGACCTTCAAAGACGATGCCCTCAAGGAGGTTGTGACGTCGGAGCATCACCGCCACCCGTCCAAATATTCTTGGACAAGGTTTTCACCCAGAGAATACTATCGGGAAGGAAGGATAGCACCTCAACAATGCCCCAAAGAGAGATTGTGGTGCTTTGAGTGTCACCGTTGTTGCTTAGCAACCGTCGGATTAGGCTTTTTCCTAGTGTGAACCTTCCCTTCTCAAGATTCTGTAGCTCCATCGCCTCCCAAAGTTATCACCACGTGACCACTGCTAGCACATAGGTTGCCACACCTCCAAACCATTGGCTAGCCTCCTTTGGGGTTGACACCTCACCGGTTGGCCTTTTCATAGGCTGCCTCCTCCTAGTCACCGGAGAGCCTTCTCATAGTCACTCCTCTCCTCTCACCTCCTCTCCGCATGAGGGGCACCCATGAGTGCCCCTACCGATGTTGCAAACCGTGGTCGCTATTGTTATCGCTATTAGTTGCAACCACTAGCCACCCCCTTTAACTATCACGTCGTCATCCCCATCCCCATCGAGTCACTGGGCCATCGATGTTATGACCTCATCAAGCCATCTCAACCGTGCTCCAACTGGATCAAGCTAGGGTAGCGCCAGGTTCGGTAGAGAGGCGTCAAATCTGACAACCCCCTCTTCACCAGTGGCATGGAGATCACTATTGACACACCCGATCAGTGTCCCCATGGTCATTGTCACCCTGATCCATTGCATAGCCTTTTTCATGGCCACTGGCTCTGCTTGTGTCATGGCTCTGCTTGTGTCAAGTGTGGGAAGGAGAAAGGAGCCCTACTATCACCGTCATCTTTGCTGCACTATTTTCTAACAGCATGCTCAGACAGCGACAAAGTGGGGGGAGCAGTTGGGCGGGGTGGCGGCTTGGTTGTCTTAGTCGTGTCCCAAACCACCTCTCAGATACCAGGCCAACTTCTGTTTGTAGATATGTATCAGAAATTATTGCACGTATCAGTTTTTCACAACAAAAACAAAGAATTTGTATGTACTTTTTTTTATTCGAAGCACGGGAACACCCATCTTTTTGAAGCACTATCGGAAGTGCTCTCGCATGCCGTGGTGGTAGAGATCGATAGATCTTACCAGCTATCACACCTAGCTTACAATTAGCTGCCTTTGTGTCTTCTCTGGCCTGTCATATTACTGTCAATCGAAACCAACACACCAAGCGAGACCGATGCCCTAGCCTGCCACTACACGTAGTTTCCAAAAGAATGACTGCATTTTTTGATAGATCGATCGATCGATTGATCGTTGATCATTGATCGTGCATCTCGTTCGTCGCCAGATGATCATGCGTGCATGATGCGCGTACGTGAGTACGTATACTCTGCGGTTGAAAAACGCTCGGTGTCAAATAATTAAGAAGAAATTATGAGCGTGTCGAGAATTGAATATGGGATCTTAGGGTCATATAGAATCACACACTCCTTGTCACTGCTGTAGCAAGTGCATCTCTTAAGTGGTTAATGCGTTAGGCTTACCCTGCAGTTGAAGACAACTTTTGTATGTAATTTACTCCTGATTCTTGCACCGTTTGCACGTTTACAAATATCGACGCACATACATATCACTGTGCACATTATTAAAGTTGAAGACTTGGATGTCCATTAATTAATTATGTATGTATGCTCTATTAATTCCTTACTGACTAAGTACTTTGGCAGCGTAAATAGATGAACCATCAAGCAAAGCAAGAGGAATGAAGATTCGATTTTAGGCGTGCAAAGCTTTGGAGTGAGGAATCTCAAGCAAATGTGTATATGCTTCCTCCATTCAAAAATATTACAACAATACTTTTGACTTTGAGTTGCTAAGATTTGACCAACCCATACTGTTTTTAAAATGAGTAAACTGCACTACTGATACACAACCAAAGCTTGTAAATTGAACTTATATGATGCCTGCAAACCACGTCATGACTAATTTTACTAAGTTATATTATATGATGATTAGAATGTCATGTAGACACATGATGATGCTATATAGATATATATACACTCAATCAAACATAGAATAAAATATAAAGGGATCATACAACAGATACAAAATAATGAAATAATAAAATAGTTAAATACAAAGTATATACAAAGATTATTTGCACATATGACATTTCTTATCCACCAAGTACACGTGTTATATCCTAATCAAACTCTAACTCAGCATAATTGGTTATAAAATGTCGTTTTAGACTTGCTTCACATGCACTAGATAACCATAATAAAAATTTTAAGTTTGTGTACTAAATAAAAAAATTGTGTACTAAATTGTACTCATCTAACAAGCTTATAAACCACCAATGTAATTTGCTTGTTTTAAATAATCTGATTATTTAGCATGAAAGGTGTAGCATTCGATTTATAATAAAAATTACTTTACTATTATCTCTATCCCAAAGACTTCATTATTCTCTATCTCACATATACCAATACAAAGCTAAAATGAATAATACTCTTCACTTTATTAAATTTTAATGCAATTGTCCCTACTTTAACAACTTCTCATGTATATGTTTTCTACTTTCACAAAATCCAATGCAATGACTGCTTAAGGATAAAATCTTTATGAGAAAAATGAAGTAATAAAAATAAAGTCTTCATAAGACGGAGTAATATCTAACATTTTAACATATTTGCTTTGATATGTTGATTAAAAAGTTGTTAAAGTTTATTTTTTGTCAAAATTAATAATTATTTGTGAATAACTGTAATTGATGAGGTCAAACTCAAAGACAAAAAGCCTGGTTCAGTAGGACATGACTAAATATTCTTCAGCCAATATGTGATGCCGAAATGTCCATGTCCCTTGATTTGATTTGCCTGCATGCACACTGCTTGTACAGCTTTTGAGAGTGCCAAAGCTCCTGAAAAGTTTGAAGTTGACTGGTAGCACCATGCGCTAGGGATTAATTATTAGAAGGCATATAATTTTGGGAATTTACAGGAGCTAGCTTGGCCTATTCCATTAGTCTTAAAAAGGCCTATTAATTCTATTATACTACTTCGAAATTAATTGTAACCTCAAATATTTGTGCGTAATTTGTTGATCTTCTGAAATCACTAGTATCAGACTAATATGTTTCATTTTCATAAATGTCTGCCATGCGGAGGCTATCCATTGATTTGAAATTCCATTTGCCGTTTTGATTGTGAAAGTAAGAATATACATGTTAATATGTTTGTAAATGTCTGCCATTGCGGAGACTATCCATTGATTTGAAATTTAATTGGCCGGCTTGACTGTTAATGCCACTCTTCCTTCTCTAGAATTATCTATCAATCTTTCTTCAGGAAAAAAAAGAATCAATTCATCATAAAACTTTTATTCACACATCGAACAGGAATTCATTCTACTTGCTCATGTGTCGATCACCTGACATAACTTCATTTCATTAATTTATGTTTTATGTGGGTTGTATATATTGCCGATTTGAAACTTTTCTTTGTTTAATTTGCACAGATATGCTTTAATTATGTATTTTGCATAAGAGTTATATCACCTACTGTCTCAGCTGTGATTGTCACTGTTGCTGTGTGATACTCTCTCCTTCGTAAATACAAGGAGGATTACGCCACTTTTACCAAAAATTAAGATAGCAAAAAAGTACAACCGATGTGACATTTGTTGTACTTTTAGCATGTTTAACAAGAAAAAAGTGTTAAAAAATTAAATGACAATTGAGGTAATGTTTACTGTACTTTTTTCTCTTCGAGATTTCAAAATTCTTCATATTTGTAGACAAATGGAAGGATTAAAAAACCTTTTTATTTGTGGTCGAAGGGATAACTGGCCACTTGTTCAACTCACGCTAAAGAGGTAATTCAACTCCATATTTATCACTCTCACCAAGTTGGTCATGAGTTGATAGCATTATTACAACTATAATATGCGCATAATCTTGCTTAGAACAATTGTTAGTGAAATAGATATTATATTTAAGTTCAAATCGTGTAGATTTTAGCTAGCTGCCCTACTTTGTGCAATTTCACACTTGATATATGCATATACCTTCAATAATTCCACATTTTAGTGCTACTTTATCAAATTGTGTTGAATTGGTGTCCACTAATTTCTGATGAAAAAAATCGGCACTCCACTTAAAAGAATAAAGGTATTACTGTTTCTCCAAATGAAATGGAAACAAATTGATTAAAAGAAGATTGGCCGGTTGGGGTCTAAAGAGGTTAGGCAACATCTTCAAAGTGAAGAATACCATGTTTCAATTAAGTGGCTGGTCCTTTTCACATCCTGTTTTACTTTTCAAAGTAGTGTAAAAAAAGTTAACTTTTTAATGTAAGGTAAAAGAGAGTAGCTTTCACTAGCTTAAAAAAGATGGATTTTGTCCTAGCTTTCGGTTTACTTCTAATGACTAGAGTGGAAAACTCACAAGTTAGAGAAATGCACAATATGCATAATATATATGGTGGTATCCCTTTTGTTTAGTGCTCTGATGCTTAAAAAAATCAAAGTATGCATGATTCTAATAATATACTGATAACTATAATTTATAAATATGCTTGATGATCTTACAATAATCAACTGATATTAATAAATATGTGCAAATCCTATAATGGGATCGAGATTATAGTGGTGGGTTTAGGTGGAAAGGCAGCCTTGTGTGTGGTTCTCTCTTGGATTCACACAAATTTCTGACTGTTATATAAAAGCATATCAAAATTGCAAAAGTGTAATATACAGTGAGACTGAGACCCCGTTTTCTATAAGAGGGTCGGATCTATATATAAATATACAAGTCCAGTGGTCTAACACCCTCGTAGTCGTAACGAGAGGGAAACGAACATAGAGACTAGAGTAAAAACTGACGAATAAAGACGCGGGAAGACCTTTGATCATGATGTTGGCGAACTGGTGTGTCGATGGTATATGGAGCACCTGAATGGCGATCTTATCACGTACGAAGTGAATGTCAATCTCAATATGCTTCGTGCGTCGATGATAAATCGGATTAGCGGTCATGTAGACAGCACTGACGTTGTCACAGTAGATAACGGTCGCGAAAGCGATGGGTGTACGGAGCTCCTGGAGAAGCTGGCGAATACAGCAGCACTCGGTGACGACGTGGACAACGGCGCGATACTCGGCTTCAGCGCTGGACCAAGACACTGTAGTCTGGCGCTTAGAGGACCAAGAGACTAGAGTGTCACCGAGAAAGACGCAGTAGCCAGAGGTGGAGCATCGGAAGTCAGGGCAACCCGCCCAGTCCGCGTCAGAATACAAGGTGAGAGAGTCGATGGGGCTAGAGCTGAGATGTAGGTCGATGGATAGTGTGCCCTTTACGTAGCAAATGATATGCTTGAGCAGCGTGAGGTGAGGTTCGTGTGGGGCATGCATAAAGAGGCACAGTTGTTGTATGACATATGTGAGATCAGGCCTTGTAAGTATGAGGTACTAGAGAGCACCAGCAAGACTTCGGTACTAGGCGGGGTCAGCGAGGAGAGAGCCATTGGTGGCGGAGATCTTGGCACGAGTGTCGACCGGAGTGGTGGTGAGGTGACATTCGGCCATGCTCACATGCTGAAGAAGATCCATGACATACTGGCACTGGCAGAGGAATAGCCTGTGGGAAGAACGCATAACAGAGATGCCAAAGAAGTGATGAAGAGGACCTAGATCGGTCATGGCAAACTTCGAGTGGAGTTGGGCCATGATGTGCTGTAGGGTGGTTGTTGAGGACACCGTAAGAATGATGTCGTCGACATAGAGAAGGAGATAGGCAATGGTGTCTCCGGTGTGAAGGACAAAGAGGGACGCATTAAAGATAGAGGCCACAAAGCCAAGCTGTCGGAGATAGGCAACAAATCACTGATACCAGGCCCGAGGGGCCTGTTTGAGGCCATAGAGAGAACGCTGAAGGAGGCAGACGTCGTCGGGATGAGATGAGTCGACGAAGCCTGGAGGCTGCTGGCAGTAGACCATTTTTGTCAGATGGCTGTGAAGAAAAGCATTCTTCACGTCGAGCTGATGGATTAGCTAGGAACGCGAGGCAGCGGAGTGAGCACAACCTAAATGGTAGTGGGCTTAATGACAGGGCTGAAAGTCTCATTGTAGTAAACACCGGGACATTGAGAGAAGCCGCAGACTACCCAGCGTGCCTTATGACGAGCAAGCGAGTCATCAGAGTGGAACTTGTGTTTAAAGATCCACTTGCCGGTCACAACGTTGGCACCGGGAGGACGAGGGACGAGGCGTTAGGTCTCGTTGTCCATGAGAGCCTTATACACATCGGCCATAGCCGCGCACCACTGAGGATCAGCCAAGGCAGAACGATGAGTAGCCGGGATGGGTGATACGGCACAATGGATTGTGGAGAACCCATAGCGCTGGGTAAGGCGGAAGGACCCGGTTTGGGATCGGGTGACCATATGAGAGGAGGTGGAGGCAGCAGGGGCCATGCGGCCTGATGGTAGCGTTGGTGGTGGGGTAGGGTCGGAAGGGGGAAGGGTGGTATCGGCTTGGGATCGGCAACTGTAGGTTCGGAAAAAGGGCTGGACGAGCCCAGCCTGAGCCGATGGAGGGTGGGGGCCGATAGGGGTTGGTGAGCCGATGAAGGTTGATGAGCCGATGGGGGTTGTGGAGCCGATGGAGGTCCGATGTGGGTGACAGCGGAGCAGAGAAGAGTAGGATAGTGGTTCAGGGGATCCTTAAGAACGACCGATAGAGAGTGCGGGGGTGTGGTGGGTGGAGAATATTGGGATGGTACCGTGTTGGTTAGTAGGAAGTCAAGGTCACCAGACAAGGGTCCATGGTGAAGTAAACCGAAAAGGGAATTAGGACTCATCAAAGACGACATGGCGGGGGATGATGATCCATCGAATAGAGAGATCAAGACAACAGTATCCCTTGAGGAAAGAGAGATAGCCAAGGAAGATGCAGGCAGTGGAGCGTGGTGTGAGTTTATGAAGGGCGGTGCCTGTTAGGTTGGGATAGCAGAGACAACTAAAGACGCGCAAGTGAGAGTAGTCGGACGTCTTGTGGAACAGAAGGGTGTAGGGAACGTTGTTATGAATGGAAGAGCAAAGATGCCGATTTAGTAAGTAGATCGTAGTGTTTAGCGCTTCAACCCAGTAGGGTGCAGGTAGATGGGCGTGAAGAAGCATAGTATGACTGATGTTGTTTAAAGTTTGAAGAAGGCGTTCGGCCTTGCCATTTTGGGGAGAGGTGTAGGGGCAAGAGAGAAAAAGGTAAGTACCACGGGAGGTGAAAAAGACTTGGATGGTACGGTTTACAAATTCCGTACCATTATCGGCCTGGATGGCTTGGATGGAGAGATCGAATTGGGTGGAAACGTAGTTTGTGAAGTTGATGAGGTGAGAGGCAACCTCGGACCTACTTGTGAAGGGAAACGTCCAGCAGTAGTATGTATAATCATCAAGTATTGTAAGATAGTACTGATAACCTGAGACACTCTTAACTAGAGAAGTTCACACATCATAGTGAATTAATTCAAAGCGTCTAGAGGTACAAGACATAGAGGGAAAGAAAGGCAGCCTTACATGTTTGCCAAGTTGACAAGAGTGGCAAACAGTGGAGCTAGTGTGGTTGCATTGTATGGAGGCACTGCAATGGAGAGTGATGACAGCGTCGGGGCTGAGGTGGCCAAGGCAAAGATGCCACAAGATGGTGGAGATGGTTACGCTGGTGTGAGGAGTGGACGGCGCAGCGGGGATGGTGTAGAGGTCACCGCCACTATTGCATCTGAGCATCTCTCATCGGGTTGGAATATCCTTCACAGAAAAACCAGAAGCGTCAAACTCAATTGAGCAATTGTTATCTCTGGTGAATTGGCGGACAGAAATTAGATTGTGGATGAGTGAAGGAACTATAAGGACATTATGGAGTGAGAAATTGGTTGTGGGTGTAAGTAGGATGGAATCACTGTGGCATGTGATAGGGAGAGATTGCCCATTGTCGACAGTGATGAAAGGAGAGGAGGAAGGGTGACGAGAGAGTAATATACCGTCCGATTAAGCCATATGGGATGACGTACTAGAGTCCAGCACCTAGGGGTGCTGGGGTTAAAGCGTCGTCTAGTTGAGGGCAGCGATGAGGCCCACCTGGTTCCACGAGTGAGCCGACTAGGTGGTCCGTGTGATCGGCTGAGGCGGTTGGACAGGAACAGACACCAGGTGGACCTGAAGGTGTGCGCTGAGGACCCCGGGCTGCCAGCCGATAGGGCTGCGCAGTCGAGGTTGGGGTGTCCAGGGGTTGTAGCAAATCCACGAACCCATGGGACAGGCGGACGGGGTAGGGACAGGAGCAGGGCACAGTTACATCAGACCGCTCCAGCTCTTACCCTTGCCCTTCCCTTTGCCTTTACCGTTACCACTGGCACGGGCTTTGTTGCCGTGGCCGAAGCCATGGCTACCAGAGCCACGAGAGGTGATAGCAGCGTATGGTGGGTGGCAGCCGATGGGGATGGAGCAGCCATGAACGGTTGCAGCGAGGAGAGCGGTATGGGCCACAGTCTTCTCATCGTTCGCCAGGCGAAGTTCCTTAAGAACTAACATGTCATGGGCCTAGGCAAACATGGGAAGAGGTGTGAAGTTGACGATGTCATCGGCGGTATTGGAAAAACGAGGGTTGAGGCCTCACAGGAGGGCAAGAATGAGTTGTGAGTCGGCTACAGGGTGGCCAACATCACAAAGGGCGGCGACCTTGACCTTTAGGCGTTGGCAGTACGAGGAGACAGAGGAGTCCCCTTGTACAATGGAGTGGAATTCATTAAGCAGGAAAATAGCGCGCGACTACTTGTTTATTCAGAGATCCCGGGTGGTAGGGTCAGTGTCGTCCATTGCAAGGTCGAGAACGGAGTCATCGACCAAGCCAAGTAGCCAGCTGCACACGTAGCACTCGACGATGTCCTACTGGGGATCATCGAATCAAGGTAAAGCGGAGCTATTGATGTGGGAGCGAAGACCGAACTTTTCACATAAGGATTTGAAGAAGAATACCCACTTGGAATAGTTAGCATTGAGGTCAAGGGAGATGGGAACGTGAGATTTCACGTTGTCGGCGGTGTAGGGTGGTGAGAACATTGGCGGAGTGGTGCCCAAGTTATGGTCAAGAGCGCCGATGGCTGGAAGGGATCCGGTGACTAAAAGAGTACCAAAATTAAAAGCCGATTCGGTGGTCATGACGAGAGAGTAGCGGGGTGTGATAAGCCGATGAGGGTAGTGAGCCAATGGAGAGAGGCGGGTGTCCGATGGGGAGAGCCGATGTGGGAATGTGTAGCCGATGAAAGTAGGTGGCCGATGAGAGTAGGTGGAAGAGTAGGTGGCCGAGGAGTGGGTGGCAGAGTAGGTGGAGTGGGTGGTAGTGGGTGGCAAAGTAGGTGGAGTGAGTGACAAAGTAGGTAGGTCACGGGCGTGAGGGGGTTTGCGTCCGTAAAGTGAGGTTTCGCGTCCGTGGACACATGGACACAACGGAGTGGGGCGGACCCGAAAAGCCGAAGAAGTCACGAGCACGAAGAAAGGAAGTTCGCGTCCGGGAAACAGAAATTCACGTTCGTGGATACGTGGACGCGTCGAAGTGGCGCGGACTCAAGTAGAGAGTTTCGTGTCCAGGAGCAGGTGAGCATGTCGGAAAAGTAGGAACCGAGAGAGTATTCCAGTCGATAGAGAGTGTTGGAAGAAGGGAAGGTGTGCCGAAACAAGGGGAAAGCTAAGGTGGGTCTGAATAAGACGAGGAGGTGGATGGAGGCCGTCTCCTTGTCACGTGGTGGAAAGAGGCGAGTAGGCGCTGGAGAAGGAGAAAGACCGTCTGCAAAAGAGACAGAGAGGATGAGAACTGAGATGAAAAAGACAGAAGAGGAATACCGGAGGAGAAGGTCTGTGACAAGAAGAAAACGTTGGCTCGCCGGCGAGAAAATTACTAGTGCGCCGGAGATGTCTAAACATGTTCTAATACTATACAGAAGTATAGTATACAGTGAGACTACCCTATTTTCTATAAGAGAGTCGAGTCTATATATATATACAAGTGGTCTAACAAAAATAAAAAATCACAACCCATACTTAAACCATACATATATTTGTTATCAAATAATATCATATAATGAGTGAACTGAAAGCAGGATAACATGCAAAGTTAGCACCACCTGACAAACAAAATGAAGTACTAGACTGCATATTTATCTTTCATAAAATTAATATAACGAACTCATTTGCCAATCAATCACTTCTTCTGGCTGTATACACCATGTGTTGACAAACACAGATTTCTTGTAGAATCCATTCAGCGTTTTCAGGGACAGATGTAAGGAACAAAGAGGCTGGAATATTATAATAGCCCCCAACCCTACAATTCACAACCAAATCTCACAATATTTTGAGACCTGCAAACTGGGGCCTGGCTACCCAATCAGGGAACAAAACCACAGCTCAGCAATCACCATTAAGCAGCTGGCAGCCTCTGATTGGCCTGCCCCTTGCTTACCTGTCCCTTAGTTGACCCCCACTATACCTGTGTCTGTTCTTTCTGTTGACAGCTTACTTACATCTGAAGCACACAACAGCACCATCATTCACACCAGCAGCACACAGCAAATGCATGACCAGGTTTTCAGTTATGCAGAATTCATGTCCAGGTTGTAGTGGCCTTCAGAAACTGAAACCAATTGAGGAGTGGGAGCCAATGCAATCATGAGGATCACAGCAATTTTGTGCAATATCCGCGGTATTTACCTTGTAAAATTGGTAGGAACATCATAAGTATAGTCCAGCATTCTCTGAAAATTAATCTCAGTTCAGTTCATATATGTGGATAAAATCCTGAACAATTTTGTTCAGCTCATGGTTTAGTTATTCGGGCAAGCAATAATTTACACTGTTTATGTGAATATCATTCGGTTTCTACTTCTTAACTATTAAAGTAATAATAGATTTATATTTTAGATTCAGAAAGGAACAAATAATCAAATAGAGGTGGATCAAATCATGAACAATTTTGTTCAGTTCATCATGGTTTGGTTTTCCGATCAAAAAATAATTATCAATGTTTGCACAAATATCATTCGGTTTCTATTTTCTTAACTATTACAGTATTACTATAAGATTTATGTACATTTCAGATTCAGAAAGGAACAAATAATTAAATTATGAACCAAAGGTAGCCAGCACAAGGAACACAAGTGCATTCCTTTCCTCCCTGGTGCCCTCCTGCAGTTTCCTTTTGCTTACCACAGGGGGATAAACATAAACTTTACTACTGACAATGGCCGGCCACAGCAAAAGCTTCTTCATCTGTGGGGTTGCCCTGCCCTGCATGCCTTTCATGTCTAATATCTGAAGTCGGTTGAGAGAAGAATTCATTCAGCAGAAAGGGTTGCAGGTATCTCAGGGAAACTTCTTGCAGGCAGCATCAGCAAACTGCACACGGTTTGGCTTAGCTGTTGCTGCCACAGTTTCTCACTGGCTGCAAGCAAGCACGCAGCTTAGCTTAGCTAGCTACTCCCCTGCATACAACAACCGACACCATAGAAGGGAGAGGCCTCTCCTAACTCCTATTTATACACATACACATCATCTCTTGTAAGGTTCAGAGTTCAGAGTTCAGGTCCATTCTAAAGTCTCAATCAATCTCTCTCGATCGCTCCATCCTAGTTGTGAGTTTGACTGTGAATCTGTGAACCAGTGACTGGCCATTGCACAAGAAAAGAACAGGTTGATCATTAGGTGAAGTGCTCTTGGTCTGTTCTTTCTTGGTTTCTTGGCACACCAACTGGCTGGGTTTTGGGTGAGTTGAGAACTGCGACGACAATGGGAGGCACGATGGAGTACCTGTCTGATCTTCTTGGCGGCAGCAGCAGCCGCCGGAGGTACAAGAAGAGGAAGCAATTCCAGACGGTGGAGCTCAAGGTCCGGATGGACTGCGACGGCTGCGAGCTCAAAGTCAGAAATGCCCTCTCCAGCATGAAAGGTACAAACATATACCCAAAATATCTCTGAATTCATGCCAGAAATATACATTTCTACAGTTTTGGAATAATTCATGCATGGCTGATGATTGAATTGGTTGTTTGGGTGCATGTAGGGGTGCAGTCGGTGGAGATAAACAGGAAGCAGTACAAGGTGACGGTGCAGGGGTTCGCGGAGCCGAACAAAGTGGTGAAGCGGGTGCAGGCGACCGGGAAGAAGGCGGAGATCTGGCCCTACGTGCCCTACAGCCTCGTCGCCCACCCCTACGCCTGGCCGGCCTACGACAAGAAGGCCCCGCCGGGCCACGTCCGCCGGGTCGACAACGTCATGCCCGTCGCCAGCTACGGCTCCGGCGCCGCCGCCGCGCAGGAGGAGCGGCTCACCACCATGTTCAGCGACGAGAACCCCAATGCTTGCTCCATCATGTGAATGAACATATAATATCAGCTGTTAATTAAGGTTAATTAAGCTGCTTATGGTTACTGTAACTGAAGATTAAGGAAGTGTGATCTTCAGAGTTCAGATATATGTATGTGCAGATGTGAGATATTAGAAAGGATGAATTTTTCTGGGGTTTGGTCTCTTGCATGTGCATTGGAATCTTAGCTTTTAGTTTTATTTTAGTTTAGGTTGGTACATATGTATGGAGTTGTGTGCTGTTATGAGACAGATGGTTGAATTACATATAATACATGATATGTTTGTACTTGATGGTGCAGCTGGATTTCTTCTGTTGATTGCTTTTGGTACACTTATAATAAGCAAAAGAGTCTATTAATTAGTTGGCATCCAAACAGTACCACAACAAACTTATGCGTACTATAGTTTGTTATAGTAACATTTGGTTGGCTGTTACAATTGTACAATTGTGGCATGTTGAAATTTATTAGTCCTAGAGTCCACACATTATGCTCTTAATTTGTTGCCAAACCTTGTCACACTCGTGGCTAATACCTTTGACAAAGTGAAGTATGGCAGGATTAAGCACTAACCAAACAAGCCTTTGTGCCAACCAATGGCCAAGTACACACATTTTCAACTCTCCATTTCCAATCATTTGGACATGGGTTGATATATCACAAATATCTCGATCAGTCGCCTCTCATTTGCATTGATTTTCATTTACAAAATTGGGAGAACCTTCATTTTTTTCAACCCTGTAGTCTAGCTTATTTGTGCCCTAAACTAAACTATTGAAGCTCCTAACTGATTGGGGGTCTAATAATCAGAGCATTCTACTCAACTTTGCAAAGCAGACACTTCTCGTCTCTGAATGCTTTAGTACAGTGTTAAAGATGCAGAATTTAAAACCGAAACTTTTCTCCCTCTTTCTCTGCTGCTGATTTCTCTAGCTTTTTTGGAAGAATTTTGGTGTCGACACACAAACAGATCGTGTTTCACAAAGCAAAAGTTGTTTGAGAAGCTTCCATGGAATAGTCAAAGCATGCGTCACACTGCACATTCGAACCGAAGTGCAGAATTGATGCTCCACAATTAACTACCGGAGCTGAAGTCCAATGAAAAGCTGAAACAAACTTGCGCCTCTAATTAATCCTGCCACGTTGGTATGGCCTCTGCTACAGAAATCGAATAATTAATTACCTAATTATAACTGAGGTTTTGGCTATTGACAAAGCTTTATTATGCACCTTACTATTCTATTCAGTTGTTTAATTTTGTGTAGTACATAAACCATGTAATTTTGCATAATCCATATAGAATAAACTATGATTGTAACAAATCTCATTGCGTTTACACTAACTTATGATTTACTAATACAAAGCATATACTTCATTTCGGAAACTTATTACAGCACCACAAGCATATCAGCGATTGCCACTGCAGGGACAGCACTACAAATTTAAAATGGTTATGGAAAAATCGAAATAATAACTCAATGGTAAATAAAAAAGCATTAAGACATGAAAATAGCACAAGCATATCGTTATATTTTTTATTATTTTTATAAATATATAGGAGTAAAACGAAAGTCAACTATGTCTATTATAAATAAAATATCGTTAAAAAAAATATTAAGGTAAGATCTTAACTATGCTATTTTCAAAGCCGGTGATCTAACCCTTTGATACATAACTTATTATATTAGAGTAGAAAAGTAACTTGTGATGAAGAGAAGAAAAAAAACAAGACAATAACATAAAAAATGAGGTATAGAAAAGAAAACAAAGAAATACAGGAATAACAAGAAATCCTATTTCAAGGCCATCCATATTTTCCCATCCTATTTACAGTAAACTTTGCATATAAATAATTATTTTTAGATGTGTCCCTGTTCTTAGTTTTTGTTGCTGATTATTTGCCACGCTTTTAAAAATACTGATCTCTCGAAATTTTTCCATTGTTTGTTTAGAACACTTATTATAATCTATTTATAAAATTAATTTCTTAAAACATCAATTTATCACGCTAATTAAGTAAACAAACCGCCACAGGAATTAACGCGAAATGGAGGCCTTAACCGAGGAGCTGCTCCTACCACAGTGGCAGCTACGCCTCCGGCGCTTGTAACGCACGACGGTAAATCGGATGGAACCGGAGCGACCGTCCTCCCCATTCGCCTCGTCCTCCTCCCTAGCACGCGCCACGGCCCCCGCGAACCAGGTGCGCCCCCCTCCCCCGCCGTCGGCCGCCGTCCCTATCCTCCTCCGCCCGTTTTCGCGGCGTACCCGTCCCTATCCTCCTCCTCCTCCACCCGTTTTCGCGGCGTACCCGTCCGGTCCCAGCCTCCACCCCTGGCTCCTCCGCGGCTCCGCCCGGGCTGCACGCCACGCCTGCAAACAAACCCTAGATCGCCCGCCGGCCTCTTGCCCGCCACCTCCGTACTCTCCTCATGCATCCCCCCCCCCCCCCCCCCCCCCCGCGTTAGCTCGACTTCCGGACTCGGCCGCTCCCTTCGCTCCCGGCAGCCGCCCGCAAACCCTAGGCAGCAGCTGCCGCTAGCTCTCGGCGCCCGCTTACACCAAGCCCCCCAGTCCCGCTATCGGCCGCCCATGCCGCGCCTCATCCCTCGCCCCCTTCCTCGCTCTGTAATTTTGCCTTTCGAATTGGTGCCTCTGTGTGCCGTAAGGCTCACTTTATCTGTTTATCTAGTTTTGGTCGCAGGTGGCTAGGGAAGCAGCATTTGGTGGCCTTCGTATGGTTTCTTCATTAATCTCTCCATCCTAAGGTGAGCTGCAAACTAGCCCCCAGTTATTTGTGGCTTGATGATCAGTCTGGGTAGTTGGGGAACGTAGCTGTTGGAATCATAGTTACTGAGATGGACATGAGATGTTTTCTTCCGTACAGATTTTCCTGTACTTTACTGTTAGACAGACCACTGGCCTGGGCTGTATATATATGGACCCGACCCCCTTGTATACGCTCGGGGGGATTCATAGTCACTGTATACTTTCTACATGGTATTAGAGCGAGTTTAGACATCCCGGCGCGCTAGCTTCTCCCTTTGGCGAGCCGACCCACTCTCTGACCCACCCACTCTGTCCTCACCTACTCTGCTGCCCACTCTCCATCGGCCAACCACTCCTCATCGGCTGGCCACTCCTCACCTACTCCGCTGCATACTCCCCATCGGCCAACCACTCCTCATCGGCTGGCCGACCCACTTCCCATCGGCTTCTCACATCCTTGATCGGCCGATCCGTCCTCTCATCGGCTTCCCCCTCCCATCGGCTTCTTTCTCCCATCGGTTCTTTGCTCCCGTTCTCCCGTCATGGCCACCGAGTCCGCGCTCAGCTCCAGCACTCTCCCAGTCGCTGAATCTACTCTGACCTTCGGTGCCTCAGACCACACCTCGGGCACCACCTCGCCGATCTTCTCCCCTCCCTACACTGCTATGAACGTGAAATCTCACGTTCCTATCTCCCTTGACCTTAACGCCAATTATTCCAAGTGGGTTTTCTTCTTCAAATCTCTTTGTGGAAAATTCGACCTCCGGTCCCATATTGATGGCTCCGCTCCACCTCGCCCCGATGATCCTCAGTGGGACATCGCCGAGTGCTGCGTGCGCAGCTGGCTGCTCGGCTCGGTCGACGACTATCCTCGACCTCGCCATGGACGATACCGACCCCACCGCCCGGGACCTCTGGGTGGCCATCGAGCGGATCTTCCTGGCCAACAAGCAGCCTCGCGCCATCTTCCTCCTCAACGAGTTCCACTCCATGGTACAAGGCGACTCCTCTGTCTTCTCGTACTGTCAACGCCTCAAAGTCAAGGCTGCTGCTCTCCGGGACGTCGGTCACCCTGTGGCCGACTCTCAACTCGTCCTCGCCCTTCTGCGAGACCTCAATCCCCGCTTCTCCAACACCGCCGATGACATCGCCAACGCCACACCTCTTCCATCGTTCGCCCGGGCTCATGACATGCTAGTTCTTAAAGAACTCCGTCTGGCTAATGATAAGAAGACAGTGGCCCACACCGCTCTTCTTGCCGCAGCCGATAATGGCTGCCGAGCTTCTTGCGCTGCCCCTTTCTCCCGCGGTCCTGGTGGCCATGGCTCCGGCCACAGCAACACAGCCCGCACCGGGAAAGGCAGGACCTGGCAGGGTCCGACGCCACCACGACCTACTTCGGTCCCTACCCACCCTGTCGGTCCCACGGGTCTGTGGCTCTGCTACAACCCTTGGGCACCCCAGCCCCAGCCACGCAGCCCCATCGGCTGGCAATCCGGAGTTCTCGGCGCCCATCCCCAGGCTCACCTGGCATCGGCTTCCGTTCTGCCGCCTCAGTCGATGCTATCGACCCCAACCACCCAGTCGGTTCCCTCCTGGAACCAGGCTGGCCTCGTCGCTGCCCTCAACCAGATGACGCTCTAACCATAGCACCCTTGGGTGCTAGACTCTGGGGCGTCTTCACACATGGCGTCATCGGCCGGTATACTTCGCTCCTATCACCCCTCTTTCTCCCCTTTTGTCACCATCGGCAATGGTCACTCTCTTCCTGTCCAATGCCGCGGTGACTCCTCTCCGTCTACATCCACCACTAACCCCCCCTACGCAATGTTCTTATCGTCCCTTCTCTTATTCACAATCTTATATCTGTTCGCCAATTCACACGAGACAACCACTGCTCCATTGAATTTGACGCGTCTGGTTTCTCTGTGAAGGATATCCCAACCCGGCGACAGATCCTTCGCTGCAATAGTGGCGGAGATCTCTACACCATTTCCGCTGCGCCGTCTACCCCACACGCCAGCGTCGCCCTCTCCACCAACCTTTGGCACCTTCGCCTCGGCCACCCCGGTCCCGACGCTGTCGCCACCATCCGTCGCAGCGCCTCCATCCGATGTACTCACAGCAGCTCCACAGTTTGCCACTCATGTCAACTTAGCAAACATGTGCGTCTGCCCTTTTTCTAGTTCTCTCTCCTGTACCTCGCGTCCATTTGAACTTATACATTGTGATGTATGGACGTCCCCAGTTAAAAGTGTCTCCGGTAATCAGTATTATCTCGCTATACTTGACGATTACACACACTATTGCTGGACCTTCCGGATCATCCACAAATCCGAGGTCGCCTCTCACCTCACTCACTTCGTCACGTATGTATCCACTAAGTTCAACCTCCCCATCAAGGCTTTACAAGCCGATAACGGTACGGAATTCGTCAACCATACCGTTACAAACCTCCTCACCTCACAGGGCATCCATCTCCGGCTCTCCTGCCCCTACACCTCTCCTCAGAACGGCAAAGCCGAGCGCCTCCTTCGCACCCTCAACAACATCAGTCGCACCATGCTACTTCACGCCTACTTACCCGTCACTTATTGGGCTGAAGTTTTGGCTACTGTGACGTACCTTCTCAATCGGCGCCCATGCTCCTCCGTTCATAACAACGTTCCCTATGCCCTTCTCTACCGCACGGCGCCCGACTACTCCTACCTTCGCGTTTTCGGGTGCCTCTGCTACCCAAATCTCACCGCCACAGCTTCCCACAAACTCGCTCCCCCGCTCCACCGCCTGTATTCTCCTCGGCTATTCCACCTCTCACAAGGGATATCGATGCCTCGACCTTTCGACCCGACGGGTCCTCATCTCTCGTCACGTCATTTTTGACGAGACATGTTTTCCCTTCGGTCTCCTGCATCCGAGATCCTCCTCTAGTGATCTCGACTTCCTCCTCACCAACACCATGCCGACCAGGTCTCCTCCACTGTCCTCTCCATTGGCCCCCTCATCGACCGCTGCTGAGAATTTACCCATCACATATCCTACCACTACTCGGTCCGATGTCCCCACCATCGGACCCACCTCCATCGGCTGATACCGATCCTATTTATCCTTCAGCCGATACCGTTCCCTCTCCATCGGACACCCCACTTCTAACGGCTCCTCACTTTCCATCGGCTCTCCCCACCCTATCGGCTGATCCATCTCTATCGGACCGATCGGAATACTCGGCCCACCCGACCTCAGCGGCTCAGGCCGATCTAATTCCTCCTTTTCCTCTTGTCTACAGTCGCCGACTCGGAGTCGATGACGCCCTCACCCGACCAGTTCTTCCCATTACTCCCGCACCCCCATCGGCTCCAGTTTCCTCCACCTCTCACATGGTCACCCGCTCCCAGACCGGGTCTCTCCGCCCCACTCAGCGCTACGGTCTCTCCGCCATCCACAGCTCTATCTCGCCCATCCCGGCGACTTCTCGCTCAGCCCTGGCCGACCCTCAGTGGCACGCGGCCATGGCCGACGAGTACAAGGCCCTAATGGACAACGAGACCTGGCGCCTCGTTCCCCGACCTCCCGGCGCCAACATTGTGACCGGTAAGTGGATTTTCAAACACAAATTCCACGCCGATGGCTCCCTTGCCCGTCACAAGGCTCGCTGGGTAGTCTGGGGTTTCTCCCAACGACCTGGTGTCGACTACGACGAGACCTTCAGTCCCGTTGTCAAACCCGCCACCATCCGAGTCGTCCTCACCTTGGGTGCCTCTCGCTCCTGGCCGATCCATCAACTAGACGTGAAGAACGCCTTTCTTCACGGCCACCTGACGGAAACAGTCTACTGCCAGCAGCCCCCAGGTTTCGTCGACCCTTCTCGGCCCGACGACGTCTGTCTCCTTCAACGCTCTCTCTACGGCCTCAAACAAGCCCCTCGTGCCTGGTACCAGCGCTTTGCTGCCTATCTTCGGCACATCGACTTTGTGGCCTCTGCGTCCGATAGTTCCCTGTTCACTTTCCATATCGGCTTCGCCACTGCCTATCTACTGCTCTATGTCGATGACATTGTCCTCACAGCGTCTTCGACATCTCTCCTCGACCAGATCATGGCCCGACTCCACTCTGAGTTCGTCATAACCGATCTTGGTCCTCTCCACCATTTCCTTGGCATCTCTGTAACCCGTTCCATCCACGGGCTCTTCCTTTTCCAACGCCAGTACGCCATCGACCTCCTCTATTGTGCGGGCATGGCTGACTGTCACCCCACGGCCACCCCAGTCGACACTCGAGCCAAACTCTCCGCCGTCGATGGCGCCCTCGTTGCTGATCCCTCTCACTATCGGAGTCTTGCCGGGGCTCTCCAATACCTCACACTCACCCGACCTGACCTCACGTACGCTGTCCAGCAAGTGTGTCTCTTCATGCACGCTCCGCGCGAACCTCACCTCGCGCTGCTCAAGCGCATCCTACGCTACGTGAAGGGCACCCTCTCCAGCGGGCTACATCTCAGCTCTAGCTCCATCGACTCCCTCAGCACGTACTTCGACGCGGATTGGGCAGGCTGCCCCGACTCTCGATGCGCTATGTCCGGCTACTGCGTTTACCTCGGTGACACTCTCGTATCCTGGTCCTCAAAACGCTAGACTACAGTATCCCGCTCTAGCGCTGAAGCTCTCGTATCCTGGTCCTCAAAACGCTAGACTACAGTGTCCCGCTCCAGCGTTGAAGCCGAGTACCGCGTCGTCGCCCACGCCGTCGCCGAGTGCTGCTGGCTTCGCCAGCTTCTCCAGGTGCTCCGTGCACCCCTCTCTACCGCGACCGTCGTCTACTGCGACAATGTCAGTGCCGTCTACATGACCGCCAACCCGGTCCATCACCGACGCACCAAGCACATCGAGATCGATATCCATTTTGCCTGTGACAAGGTTGCATTAGGACAGGTTCGGGTGCTCCATGTACCATCGGCACATCAGTTTGCCGATATAATGAACAAAGGCGTGGACAGGCCTTTGTTCATCAGTTTTCGGTCTAGTCTCTACGTCCGTTCCTCTCCCGCTGTGACTGCGGGGGTTGTTAGACAGACCACTGGTCTGGGCTGTATATATATAGACCCAACCCCCTTGTATACGCTCGGGGGGATTCATAGTCACTATACACATTCTACATTTACTTTGCTGCTGGAATCATAGTTACTGAGATGGACATGAGCTGTTTACTTCTGTACATATTTGCCTGTACTTTACTTTTGCTTTGACATGCTTAAAGAACTATGTGATACTGCATACTGAATTAGCTTATTTTATATCTGTACCAAATGCTACACTTTACAAGGAAGGAAGACTATTTTTGTGCTTGGGATTTATAATTTTCTGCGGTGGAGTACTTGAATTTTTAACTTATTTGTGTTCTTATCATATACAGAAGATATGACTAGAGTCAAGGAAATATACAGGTTAAGGCCCACTTTCCTAACTATAACTGTCTGTCACAACTAAGCCCGTAAATATTTGCCAGTATGCTCACATAAGTCAATTCAAGGATTCAATCCCACGTGTCATGTTGTAATAAATGAATTCCATGCAGTGATCCCGCCAAAATCTTTACCCATAATCAAACTAAATACCACTTTGCCTGACGTTATTATCCATATTCCTCAAACAAAATGACACTTTCCTATATTCTGTCGTCTTCCCATGCTTACCCTGAGACTTGGAAAAAGGCATTCCTAAGTTTACCCTAAGCTCTAACCTGTACTTCATCACTTCACCCCAAAACTCTAGGAATTACCTTGAGATTTGGAGCAAGCTAAGCCTCAAGTCCGCTCCATATTGGCCCATTTTTATGCAAGCTATCATGCACAGCCATAGATGGTATTGATGAATTACATTCATGGGTTACCAGCTAAAAAGAAATAAAGAATGAGAAGGGCGCATTTAATAAACTCAGCACAAAGCCAGAAACACCAAACTATATCAAAGTGAAATGAATAAAAACAAGTTAGGGATTCCTTATCAATAATAAAGATCAGTTTTGGGTATCTCTCCACACTGAACTAGCTCAGGGGAGGAGGAGGGGAGTTTGAAAAGGCAGATTGTTATGGTATAAGGCAGGCATGCACTGCTGCGAAAATTGATGATTCAGGCAGCAGTATTGAATTTGAGGGAGGGGATATGATGGTAGAGGTATAATAACATGTTGGGGATCAGCAGATGAGGTCGAGTGAGTGAATTCTTGCCTGTTTCCCATATACATCTGGGTGTCCCATATCACTTATTTTGTTCGCTGAATTGGAACTGGACCAATTTACAAGGCAACTTTGTTTATTCTTGATTGCTTACCGTGTAGAGGAAATGACTCCTCTTAAAACAATGCCTAAATGCTCCTAACAGATATGCTTGGATGCAACTAAACAACATATTATTTTGCAATCATCTAAGCTGTTGGTCCTGCCATTTATGCACCACCTCATGGGCCATGGCATGACATTCTGCTACTGTCTTTTTGTATAGTCACTGCATATGAAGTTTTCCTTAGTCAATATTACATAAATTTCTATGTATTAATCACCAAAAGAACCGTGGATCATGTCAGCTTTATTCTATATACTTAAGTGTGGTTGACTATGATGATGTACTGATTACTATGTCTTCTGTTTATCCATTGAATTTTGGTTACTTCATTTAGTTTTTTTTGTTTCAAATACTTGTGTGTGCTGATGTAATTTGTGTGTAAATTGTAGTTTGAGATAAGTCTTTACTTCTGTTTCTTACGTTATTTTTTAGCAACAACCAGATTTTCATCGTTTGTCTTGTTTCACATTCTATTGACTTGTACTACCTCTGTCCCACAATAAGGTGCCATTCTAGATTCAAATTTTGTCCCACAGTAAGTGCATTTGTAGAGTACTTTTCCCTCCGACCACCCTTCATTCAAATTTCTCCACATGTACCTCAACTACCCTCCCACTCTCAATCCCTCTCATTTAATGAGGGGTATTTAGGTCGTTCTTCTTCCCTACTAATTTCTCCTTTGAATCCTAGAATGGCACTTAATATGGGACAGAGGTAGTATTAGTTAAGTTAAAGCTGTGACTCTTTCTTACAGAGAGAGTTACTTGTTTTGGTTATGCAATTGAACGGAAAATTTAGCTAGCATAATCTTTTTCTGAAGGAGCAGTTTTGGGTTGAAATTGGTCATTGAGGAAATATTGGAACTGTTTGAAACTTCGAATTCAATTTTACTTTCTCCTTTTTGATGACACCAAATGCAGTAAAACTCTTCTATATTGAAGGTGTTGTTATTGATTCATATCTCTGACCCATTTGATTTGGCCAAACTTCCAAACTGTCTTTTTTCATGTAGTGAAGATATGGACAATATGTAAATTTGGTGTGATGTTTGTTAGAGGATTTATGATTCTTATATGCAATTTGTATTTGCTCTTAATTTTATTTTCAACTTTCCACAGATTATTCTGATTCTTTACTCACTTGACTATTTTTTTTTCAAACCAGGATAGGCAATAGAGTGCTTTGCTAATTGCTATGGACCAGCAAGGCAGGGGTGACCATGTAAGATATATGAGAATGTGTTCCTAATGTTCTTTGCTAAGGCTTGTTTTGATTACATTGGTAGTTATGATGGATGCCAATGATGCAGGAAGGGGTCAATGTTTTTGGGTTTGAGGTCCCAACGTCACCAGATTCAAGCTACAACAACCCTGTTCCTGGAAATGAGGATGAAGCTCGAGAGCCCCCATTGGTACCTCCTCATCTGCAGCATACATTATTGAGCTTCCCACCAAGCCAAGACGACTCAAGCAGCCTTCCTCCACCTCAAAACGTGGTACTAAACCACCTCTACATAGAGAGAGAGAACTCAAGATCCGTCGTTGCCCTAGGGATTACTCATCGGTTCAGGGCAAAATTTGTGACTGTTGTACTGTACAAGCCTGTACAAAGGCGGTAGGGTGAAACATTTTGTGTACCCGTTCTTGCTTCCATTTCCTCGTGCGGGAACTAGACACCCATGGGTTGCGAACTGCCCAACAAATAGAAACCCCTCGTGTTGTCCTGTGGAAACAGAGGAACAATCGAGCTGCCCCGCGAATCTCAAATGATTCAACCCTTGTACTTAATCGGCTGTTGGTTGAGGTGATGATGGTGCAGTTGAATGTTGGTTTATCTTCCCTGCGTCTTGAACAGTTTGACCCCTTGATATTGTGTCCATGGCAAATGAGGCCGCGGCGGCTGTTCTGTCATGCATGTGTGCGGGAACATGGTACTACTGCCTGCTGCTTCTTTCTGCCATCTGATTTCATTCTGGCGTTTGGATACATTGCAGCTCAATAAAGATACTACACACTGTACCTTGTGTTTCAGCGATTCTGCTAGAGAAGTGACATGAGGATACTACAAGAAAACTGATTTTGCTACATGAGCGGCTGATTTGCCTCCTATTATTACAGTTGGTACAAACCATCAACCAACATACATATACATTGTAAGGGGTTGGTGAGGACTGATATTGTCTTGTCTATAAACATACACACAATCTGGATGCACAATCCATCGGTACATTGCAGACATGGCTGTCCATCTCAGCTGGAGACTTTGTCCAAATACATCAGTACATTGCAGAAATGGTTGGGTTGTAGCAGCAGCAGCAGCAGCAGCTAGCCTCTCTTAAACGGCTGCTTCAGCTCTGTCAGCTTTGGGCAGTGCCTGATATCAACCATTCTCCACCCTAGCAATTGATATTTCTCCTCCGATGGAGCTCAGCTCCTGGCAGCAGAAGATCTTCAGGCTCCGGAGAAACGGCAGTCCGCTCCAGACCGCAGGGCCGATGGATCCTCTTGTGTAGATCAGCCCGGGGCAGAACTGCAATTCTAGGGTGGCGAGCTCGGGATGGCGGCCACTCAGGAAGCAGCTGTGCGAAGTATCTTCCCACTGTGCCGAAGATGACAGCTTCAGTGATTTCAGAGATCCACAAGCTTCCAGCTTGAGCGATCTCAGGAATGGGGGCAGGTGCACGCCTCGCTCCCAGTTGAGGCTCCAGCAGTGGGACACCTCTAGATCCAGCTGATAGAGGTGGGAGACAACTCCTCGCAGTTCGAGATCCGTATCACCTCGATTGATGGCAGATGCAGATCCTCCGGGAGATCGTCGAGGCCCCTCAGCTTTCTGCACCAGGTGATGCACAGCTTGGTGAGTGATTTGAACTCACACAACCTGCTGCTGCGGCTGCTGCCTGTTTCGATGACGAACAAGCCTGCCATGTTAGGGCAGGAGCTTATCGAGAGCGATTCCAATCTGCTGCTGATCGGCTTGTCTTCTTCGCCATGGAAGAGCCAACTTAGACGAAACCGAGAGCCCATGTAAAACCTCACTTCCAGATGCTTGATGCTGAGGCTTGGGCATAGGCCTTGGAGCACTTCCATCTCCTGGTCGCCGTTGTGCTCGCCAGGGCTGATCTAGTCATGCCATGAAAGAGTCAGTGCATCAAGACGGATCTTCTTGTCTAGATCAGCCCCAGTCGCTTGCTCCTTGCTTGTCACTTTGTGAAGGCTACTGATCTCCAGTGTTCCTCGGAGATGGCTCATGTTCTTCAGCTCTTCAATTCCCCTTCCTGGCGTATCATCAACTGCATAGTAAGCCATATCTTGCAGACAGAGGAGGTTGCCTACTCTTGGCATATGTCCGAGCTGGTTGATAAGATCACCCTTCAATCTAACCTTCCGCAAATTCACTAGCTTGACAATGTCCTTGGGAATATCATGACATCCGCACTTCTGGGCATCCAGGATTTCCAGCTTATGAAGACGCCAAATAGAATCAGGAAGTGTCTCCAATTCGCAGGAGGAAATGTCGAGATATCGAAGACGTATCAGGTTGCTGACATTCCCAGGTAGCTCCTTCAGCCGGCACGATATGAATCTCAGCATCCGAATGTTAGTGAGATGACAGAACCATGTTTCAAGTACAGAAGTAGTAATGACATCGGAGTCGATGCTAATGCACACAACTGACCGCAACGTCTTGTACTTTTGCGGGCTTTCCAAATGACTGCTACTGAGACCACTGAAGCTAAGTATTGACACATGGCGAACTTTGGCAGGTATTCTCGACAAGTCATCGCTGTCTTTTATCACAAAGCATTCATCTTTAGAAATTTCCCGTGCCATTTCATACAGCAAACTTTGCATGACATGTGCATACCTGGAACTAGAAGATGTTGGAGATATCTGAAAGAAGGATAGTCTCACAAGCTGATCGAAGTACTCATGGCCGATATCTACAGCAGGCATGCTTCCACCCGACACAACTAATCCCACTGCTACCCAGCTATCCACAAGTGTCTCTGCATCAAACTCATGTCCCTTGGGGTACAGAGAACAGAAGGAGAAGCATCGTTTCAAATGGAAGGGGAGAACCATTTAACCTTTCAGCTAGTTTTTTGGCAATACACTCAAATTCCTGAATGCTGTCAGAATTCAATAAACGCAAAATAATTTCTTCAGGTAAGCCCTCTAACTTCAAGTGCTTCTTTGGGCTAATATGGTTAGCAACATTCTCAGATCTCGTGGTCACCAAAATCATAGTTCCTGATCTGGCACATTTTAGGGGGGCAAGGAACCTTTCCCATCCACTGTAATATTGTTCGCATACATCCCCCTGAAAATCATCAAGCACGACCAAAAGTCTCCTCGAGTGATGAATGATACCATTAGTTAGAATTCTCCGTAGACAACTCAAATCATCGAGTTTCATCTCGTTTTCGGCAACAGACCATGCTAACCTCTTAATCAGCTTCTTGTCATCAAAGCCATCTGAGACACATATCCAAACAAGAAGGTCAAAATGATCCCGAACTCTGTTATGATCGAAAACACAACGAGCCAGTGCAGTCTTCCCGACACCACCATCTCCTACTATTGTCAAAACAGACAGATTCTCCGGTCTAGCTCGATCTCCGTCAGGCAACTCATGCAAAACAAGCAAGTCAATTATCTCTTTCACGTTTGGAAGATGGCAATACTTTTCTTCTTTTTTAGAAGAGAGGTCACCAAGAGGGTAATACTTAGATCTTGATCCAAAAAAGAAAAAAACTGCTCATCATGCAAGCTTAGATGTGCTATGAGAGGATTGAGCTTTCCATGAACTTCCTTCATCTTGATGTCAAAATATTCTGGGCGTGAAGATGGATTTGCATTATGCTCAACTTCTTCCTGGAGCTCATAGTAATTGAACCCTTCAAACAAGTCTTCAGCACAGTACACTACATCCTTGGCTTCCTGGAGGAGACTGGCAACGGAAGCCATGTGAATCCAACACTCCGCGGCTTTAATAACGTCGTATATACCACATAGAGTGATCTCAAGAACATGCCGATCGTACGGCGTCCATGATTTGAGGCTGGGCGAATATTGAGATGTGTTGGGATCATGAACGGTGCTGTTGTGCGTCGAGGCGGGGCTACCCTGGGGGCGCAGTGGGTGCACTGAGGGAGCAGTTGGATGCTGTGTAATATCGATATCCATGGTGTCTGAGGTTACACGGTTCAGTACTGACAGCTCGTCGGTCAGGCTCTTCGTGGAATGAAGGCCGTGTGGCGTCCGCGCCTCATCGTGTTGTATAGTTTCCTTGTGCTTTTGGCTGCGGTGATTGCTGGTGGAGCGGTGTGGCAGGGAGTGGCTGCTGCTGCCGCCGCCATGGAAAAGGTTGCGTCGTTGGGACGACGCCAGGGTGTGCCAGGAAGGCGACGATCGCAGCGCGCTCCTGGGCGATCTGTGGGTGCTCGCGGTTGAGGCGGGCCGTCTCCTGCCTAAGCCACGCCTCCTCCCTTGCCACACGCTCCGCCTCCGGCTTCTCCAACGCCTCCGGGAACCGCCTCTCGACGACTTGTTTCGTGAAACCCTCGAAAAAAGCCGTCAGCACTTTGCGGCCGCCGTCGCCGCGACTGCTCTTGCAGAGGGGCCGGGCTACCACCAACCTCAGCCGTGACCAGCCCTTCTTCCTCGGATCCGTCATCCAGCTCGAGCTCTGACTCCGACATGGGCAAGAAGCGGCTCACGTCTTCCAGGCTCGCGAGCGGTCACCAGGGGAGCTCCACCGCAGCTGAGGACATGGATGACGAGGGCGGCATCACTGTACTCACCGGCGCTTGTAGTACTTGTACACGCGCTCAAACTTCTCCTGGCACTGTTTGGCGCTCCTCTTGAAGCCCTGCTCTCACAATATTAGTAACCAAAAAATAAATAAATAAAGGAGTGTGCAGATTCCAGGCAACTGAAAAAATTTCGGTCACTTTTCTCATTCCTTAGATAACAATTCAATGACTCTTTTCACTCCATTATTACTTATTTTGAAAAATTCTTTTTTCTTATATAAAAGGTTAAAAAACAAATTATTCTATCCTAGACATGAAATAAACCTAAAAAAACTGCATATAAAAATCAAACATAGATACAAATAAATTGAAGACATATAACAGCAAAATTGTAGTCAAAATAAACTAAATTGCACATTACATAGCACTGTAATTTTAGGGCTATAAATGTGCAATTTTAGATGGCTCACGTGACTCAAATCTAGCAAATCCCAAAAAGAAAAAAGGACTTTTATGTTACGCCAAGTTATTTTGCACAGTCCATTATCCACTGATACTAGGGCTGTTGTTGCTTTTACATCATAGGGGGTAAAACATCATTTATTGTCATGCAAATTCCATTAATGTCAATTATACATGGTGGTCTAATAAGAAATACATCAATATTTCCTTAATTACTTTGATATTAAAATTCGTAACATTATAAAATACAAAATATCATGTTCCAATTATGAATTGAAATATGAGTCCAAATTATAATATGAAAAATGAAGCTTCATTTTATACCGAAAAGATTAATTCGAAAGATTTGATATATATTTAATTTTAATAATTTATACATGGTCAATTTCTTGTAGAAAACTTTTTTGCACATCTAAATTTAGTTTCAATAATATAGTTTTCTTTGTTTTAAATTAGATAATTGTAATATAAAAAGAATGTTGGTTATTTTGGTGGGCCATCCTTAATTTTTGGTAGGCTGCACGTGCATGGCTGTTAAATTAGGAAGGATAATTATGGCCGATGATACCTGTAATTGATTAATACTCTCACAATACTTCTCATATATACCCGGATTTACCGCATATTCAGTAGATCTTACCGCTCATTCCATAAATTGATGACTACCTAGAATGAAGAAGTTTTTATACATGTTTGGGCCCCACCCTGTTGGGCTGCATATCTTATATAGTGAAAGACAAAAGTTTATTCATCTTGTGGATGAGCTACATCTTTAGATTATACATTTGATGGGGAAGCATGAGAGATATGAGCCGTCAGATGAAAAGGAAAAAAAAGGATGATGGAAGGTTGTCGACCTAGTCAACGGCTGTCAAAAGGAAGAGAGAAGAGATTAAAGAAGAGGAATACTTCAAATCCACGCCGATAGCTTGATCTTCTGTGTCATGTTATTGTAGACTTTGCCGCATGCCGCTGCTTCCACCTCCGCCGTATCCAACACCGCCTAAGCCCGCTAGATCGGAAGAAGAGGAGGAGGAGAGGAGGAGTCGAAAAAAAAATAGTGATGAGCTTCAGATCGATGCCACCAACTTGATCTTCTGCACCGTGGCCATTGCACACCTGTCCACTACCTGGTGCAAAAGTCTAACGAGCCTTGATAATTTCCTACAGCCGGAGTGTCTGCCAGCGATCAAGGTAATACAGATCTCGAACTGCGAGGAATTAGTGTCACTGCCGACCAACAACCTTGTGGATTTTGTTCGTGTGCAGGATCTAGAGGTCTCTCACTGCTGGAGTCTCAACTAGGAGCCAGGCTTGGCCTTGCCACCCTTCTTGAAATCGCTCAAGCTGGAAGCATGTGGGGAGTTCTCCGATTCGACGCTCAGCTGCCTGCACGACCTCACTGCTCTAACCACCCTGAATTTGCAGTTCTGTCCGAGGATCGAATCCATTTCTGCACAAACCTGGAGTGGTCTCCAATCGCTCGAGGGCTTGAAGATCGTCTGTTGCAAGGGACTGGTTACAGTAGGAGGATCAGGTCGATCGCAGGAATAAAGAATGTGGACATCAGGCACTGCCCGAAGCTGATAGATTTGAAGCAGCCGTTTCATAGAGGTCAGGCTGACAGTCAGTAGAAAACAATGTTGTGCCACTACTCTCTGTAAGTATGCATATGTCCTCAAGTATGTCTATGAAAAGTGTGCATTTGCATTTTGTGAGCTAACTAAACCAAGGACATCTATGCTCAAGATATGGAGTTCACTGTTCAAATCTTGTGCAGAGATTTGGGGTATTTCAAGTCCTGTGGAGATGGTGACAAACACCGGCTTTTCATATCTTGTGGAGATGACGACAGACCAGGAGAACATTCAGAATTTGAAGATGGAGATCAAGAGCAGCTTCAGAGTTCAGTCGGGTGTTGGCACAACAGTATCGACGTGCCCTTTTATCAAAAAAAAAAAAAAGCACATTTGCATGGACTGATCGAAATGTCTTCTGATTCTGTAGAGAGGAATAGAACGCCACATGCCCAATGTGGGGGGAGGCAATTGAGGGCAGAGAGCATCCTTTTTCGAAACAAAATTTTCCATTTTCCACTGGTTTGGACTTTGGAGTGCCTTGCAACCAACAATTGTTTTAGCGATGCATGTATAGGCCGGGTTCGAATTCATGGTTAATGACAGTACATTTTGCAATAAAATGGCAAAAGTTTTACGTACAACATAAAGCCAAGAGCCGTGTTGTGCTTCAGGTTTTGTCTACGTTCTAACTGGTTTTTGGGTATAGAGAAGCTCAGGCTTTGTTCACGTTCTAATTGATTGGGACTAAATGCAATGTTACAGCTGGATGGATACACGGCGCTGCAACAGAGATTTGATTTGTTGACATGGACGCAGCGCGGCGTGGCAACGCGCCCCAAGTCTAGTTTGTCCAAACCCCCACACGTTAGCACGCACGTTACGCGCGCGCGTTCTCGTCAGGCAAAACCCGATAGGCGGCGCTCCTCTTCCTCGGCGCGCTCTTCCTTCTCGCCTCGGCGGCGACGCCGTGGCACAAGCGGGACGACATCAACCACCAGTTCACCTCCCCCGGCTGCGTCCGCAGGCTCGCCGCCGTCACCGTCAACGGCGAGAGGGAGACGCTCGGCCCGACCACCCGCCCGATGCAGGGCGACACCGTCATGTTCGTCTTCAAGAACTCACCGCTGACGGAGAACGTGGCTATTCACTGGCACTCCATCCGTCAGATCGGCACGCCGTGGGCAGACGGCACGGAGGGGGTCACCCATCAGTGCCCCGTCCTCCCCGGCGACAACTTCACCTACACCTTCGTCGTCGACCGCCGGGGCACCTATATGTACCACGCCACTACGGCATGCAGCGGTCGGCGAGGCTCGACGGCATGATCGTCGTCGAGGTGCCGCCCGGCGGCCAGTCAGTGCCGTTCGCCTACGACAAAGACAACGCCGCCATGCACAAGAGCACCTACGACTACGAGCAGGCCGCGGGGCTGGCCTCCGTGCCCATGAACTGGGTAGGCGAGCCGCAGTCCCTGCTCATCAACGGCCGCGGCCGGTTCATCAATTGCTCGTCGACGCCGAATTTGCCAACATTCCAATTAGCATATGGTACCAATCGATCGATGAAATTGGCAAAGGAAGAATAACTAATCAATGTTATAGTTCAAGGTGTTCGATGCGATATTTTAGGACCAATGAACAAAACGTACTACATATTCTTTCTCTATTTTAAAATATAAGAATCTAGCACTAAATTATATATAACCTAGTATGAATCTAGAGAGAGGGTATATTCAGATTTATAATGCTAGATTATATCTAATCTAAGACAGATGAAATATAATAGCCACATGCTGTCTTCATTATTTATATATGGGACTACTTGTAGTTGTCACCTACCTGATGAATACATTGTCAAACAGTACAGGCCCATGTTGGCATCTGCTTGCTAACAAACCCTAGTCAACGACCAGCTAGCTAATTACCTTGCTTCTAGATCTCGACGAATCCATGACAATTGACAGAGTCATGTATGACGACTCATGGTAAGCTAGCTCTTTGTTGTCATAAATGTAACGAACGGATCGTAATATGAGATAATACCTACTAAGAGATAGACAATGATCTCGTCATCACGAAAAGAAGCATTAGCCGTAGCTAGCTCGAAGGCCAAACTCTTGATCTTGCAGAAGTAATCGGTAGTAGAGATGTCGCGCTTCTTGGTTGTAGCAAGGTCGACACGCGCTTGAACAGTGCGCGCACGTATGGCGGAGGAGAACATATGCCGAAGAGTGTCCTAAACTTCTTTGGATGTGACGACAGACACCACGTCCTAAAGAATGTCTTCAATCATCGACGAGAGAAGACCACTTAATAGTTGTTGATCTTTATCATACCATAGACAATATTCTGAGTTAAATATGAGTTCGGCACCATCAGCAGTCGATGAAGGAATCTGCTAGAGAGACGCGATTGTGGATCCATCGATAAAGCCCATAAGCTTTGCACTCTGTAGATACGGGAGAAGCTGGGCATATCATAATATATAGTTTATTTTGTTGAGTCGGATAATAACAGCATGATGAATTGGTATAGGGGCAAAGATAGTAGCAGAGGAGAGGTTAGAAGTGGAGGCGGAGGTGATGGAGGAGGAGGTATAAAATGATGTCGATATTGATTTAGAGAAAAAATAATGGCTCTGATACTATATTAATATAATTGACGTTATATGACCTCTATAGATTATGACTGCTAAGATCGTATATATAGAAGGTTACATATATATAAAAAGTTATAAGCGTGATCAACAGTAATCAGGAGATACAACTCTAATCTCTTACTAAATATAGATTAAAGCCCTTGTGCTTTAATGTTTTAGAACTTTCCATGACCTGGCCGTTTGAAGTAGAAAAAAGTTTCAGTTAATTAAAGTGATATGTAGCTCACAGAAGAAGCAAAGCAACTGAAGTTATTTATAAACATAACTATCAAACTAATTCGGTTACCATCGAAGATAGTACTGACAATGTATTTTGCAATGAACCTGTTGCTTGAGTAGTCTTCCGTAGAAATATGAAGCAAAAATCGATTTGTGCATCATATAAAGATTAACGCGTGGAATAACCAATCTGCCTCCAAAACAAGGGGCGCATTTGAAGACTGTTTGCAAGCAAGAGCTAGGCATAGATGGCCGTACTGCGGTTTGCCACACGCTGCTTGCCGGGCACATCAATCTGTCGTCGCGAGCCATGTATGCGTGCTGAATTGCTGATGCTGCCCTCGGGTCTAGCCTCGCGGTAACTTCCTGTCCACCTTCTTCCACCGTAGAGCTCTTCCCGGAGACGACGGATCACCATTTCTCTCATTTTAATTTTTTAAATGAAAGTTGATCTGATGTTGGTAGATTGGCCAAGGAAATTTCTGGAACGACCGGCGCCGCCAAATATGGCTTATAAATACACGGGCATGGCCCTTCTCTCGGCCGGCTACATCGCGCGCACACCGTGACGAGCAATCCACACATTCCGATTCTTCATCCATAACCGCCGTTCGCCGAGCCGCAGCTATGGCCGGAGGAGATAAGAGGAGTGTGGCGGCGCTGCCTCTTCTTTGCTGCCTCTTCCTCGGCGCGCTCTTCGGCCTCGCCTCCGCGGCGACGCAGCGGGACGACGTCGTGTGCCGGTTCACCTCCCCCGCCACCACCTACTCGGTCATCAACCTCGCCGGGACGGACAAGTACTACGCGCATCACGGCATGCGGCGTTTGGCGGGGTTCAACGGCATGGTCGTCGTCGACGTCTCTCCCGGCCAGATCGGGCCGTTCACGTGCGACCACCACCACCCGCTCCATGACTGGTGGCACAAGAGCACCGAAGAGCAGACCGCCGCTAGCCTCGCCTCCGGGCACATGGTCTGGGCCGGCGGCGAGCCGCAGCCCCGGCCGACCAACAGCTGCGGTTGGTTCTTGGCCAACTGTTTGCCGGCGCCGCCTACGGCATCGTGCAACACTGCGTGCACGTACACGCTGGTGACCGAGGTACGCATGCAAATCCATCGACATTTCCACATAAGAAAAATTAGAGGTTCTAGCTAGCGGCGTGTTGATCTTCTGCTCCTGGATGGGTACGTAGGTTAATTAATTAATTTGCAGCAAATTTCCACGTACTGAGACTTTGCCCTTTTGATATTTAATTAATTTTAGCTCGTCGGCCTAGAGGAGATCTTGAACACATTTTCATCCAGAATTGATGAATTAGCTAGCGAATTGCTTAACGCGAAAAATACTAGCTGGTGATTATCCAGACGTGTTTACTATGAAGTAAACGACTAAAACGATATGCACCTCATGCAAAAGGGAGTTTACTTCCCCCAACAAGTAACGGTCGTCACAATATTCAAAAGACGGTATGGGTCGTCTATTTATAAAGTGACTGTTTTCTAATATTTTTTGAAGGTTGTTTTTTTATATGTTAATCCGGCGGCGGCGGCAGCCGCCGACAAGTTCCACCACGTCGCCACCGCGCTCGACTCCGACCTGCTGTTCCATCGGATCCCCCAAATCCTATCAAGCACCACTAATAGTTTGGTCGCCATGTCGACGATGACGGTTGCCATGCTGAACGATCTTGCGGACAAGAGGAAGAGGAGCTTACGCGGGAGAGGCTCCTCGCCGGCCGTCGCCATGGCCATTCTCTTGCTGCTCGCCGTTGGTGCGCTTCTCAACGCTGCGGCGGCGGCGGCGGCGCGGCCATTGCATGCCGGCGTCGGGGACGGCCCCGACGAAGCGGCTGCAACTTCACCGGCGTTAACGATGACGACGCTGAACAAAGCAGCTTCAGGACATTCAGCGTGCACCAACGACCCAAACACGCTGGAGCCTTTTCGTTGCGTGCACCACTAGCTAGCACTCATAAAAAAGAAGAAAAATGCCATCAGCCACGAGTTTTTTTTTTACCCTCGTTGCACTGAGATTTCACGATGTTTAGTACAAATTATCTGTCAAAAATTATATAGCTGGTCCTTACGTTGAAATATACGAGTATCGAGATATATAAATTAAAGTTGAACACTTCTAGTAGTTGATAAACCGGCGATAGTGATGGTAAATTTGAATGTAGGTCTATTCATGTTCTCTGACTCTGCACCTGCAGCAGCGATACTCCCAACAGTGAATGTTTGCCACGCTGAGCTGCTGTTTATTGTTCGCGCATAATTGCATTCAGACGTTTGGATGATCTGCAATGGTCACCCCATGATCCCAATTGATATTCTTCAACAATTAACAGCCTTTTGTGACCTGTGACTGAGCCATGCTAGTAGAATGACAAAAGATGTTAACGAAGGTGGTGTTCTTTTCTCATAAGATTTTTAGATATTTTGGATCTACTGCTACAAAGTAGAAAATTTGCTTTAAAAAGTTAATATGAGAAAATTTATACATATATATATTTTTACGAAACGCATTATGAACTTAAAAAGTCGTGTCAACAATAATCCAAAATCTATAATCAGAAAAGCAAACGGGCCAAAGTTCACAGGCCTGTGTAATGAGAATACTCTAGAGCAGTGGAAGTGGGCCTTTTGAGCAGAGGGCTGCAGCTGGGCAATCATCTTGGGCCTTGAACTGGATGTGATGGCCCACTGTGACTAGAGCAACCTCGCCCTACATGGCAGGCCGCTACGCCGATCGAGTCTCCCACGAAACCCTAGGGCGAGCATGCGCCGGCCAGGCCGGCTGCCGGCGGCCGGCGGCGGCGACTCGGCGAGCAATTCGGCGGGTAGTGAGTGAAGACCTGATCAGGTATGTACAACTGTGTGCTTGCGGGACTTGATTAGTTTATTTTCTAGATTGCAGTTTGAGTTCTTCAAAAGATCAGTTTTTTTGTCTTTTATTTCTCCCGTGCTGATCGATCGATCAAATTAAGGTGTATTGTTTGTCTTGGGAACTAATAACAATAAACGATGACAACGATATATATACACGAAAGATCTGTAATTATTGATTAGTGTCTTGACGCGGTACTGTTCGTAGTAAATACAAGTGTGACCATGCATATATATGAATTATATTGATAGGAAATACATAGAGTTATAGAGAGATGGTAGTTGAGTGGGCTTCTTTTCCTCTGACCATCACACTTACACAGAAATTCAGTGTAGTCGTATTAGTCAATGGAATATTCCATAGCACAGCACGACCATGCATTTCATTTTCATATTTTTGTAAGAATATATGGACAGATAACGGAAGCGCTTGGCAAGATGATAGCTAGAGATGTCGTACGTGTTAATTTATAACGTCGTATAAGATAAGTTCTCATACAAGATAATAAGCTTACATATCATGTTTCTAGGATCCAGTTTCTATTTTACACAGATTCTATCTTTAATAACAAACCTACTTCTAACAACCTCCCTCAATTACAACTTAGTTAAGTTGAGATTGATTTTTAAATTTTTAACTAGCCTCATAGGCAAAGCCTTGGTGAATCCATCAGCTACTTGATCCTTGGAGAAGACAATCAATTTCCAAACGTTTCTGCTTGATTCGATCTCTCACAAAATGGTAGTCTACCTCAATGTGTTTTGTTCTAGCATGAAACACATGATTGCTTGAAAGGTATGTGGTGCCTAGATTGTCACACCATAATTTCGAAGCATTAGGACTCTTCACGCCTACCTCACGTAATAAAGTCTGTATCCACATAATCTCTACAGTAGCATTAGCTATTGCTTTATACTTTGCTTTAGTATTGGATCTAGAGACAGTAGATTGCTTGCGAGCACTCCAAGACACTAAATTAGTTCCTAGAAAAATTACAAATCCTCTGGTGGATTTCCTGTCATCCACACAGCCTGTCCAATCAGCATTTGAGAAGACGCTTACTAGTGTGGAAACCGACCTGTGAATCTTTAGCCCGAGTCTAGTGCACTACTTTATATACCTTAATATTCTTTTGGAGCATGAATAAACTGACAAACCTTATTCACACCAAATGAGATATCAGGCCGTGTTAATGTTAGTTATTGCAATGCTCCTACAATGCTCCTGTATCTTGTGGTGTCTTGAGCTCCTAGAGGAGTTCCTTCATACAGAGATAGCTTCTCACTAGTTGATAATGCTGTATTGACTGGCTTACAATCTGCCATGCCGACCCTCTTCAGTAGATCAGACACATATTTTTCTTGTGTAAGTAGAATTCCACCGTTTGTTTTATGTACCTCAATGCTAAGAAAATAGTGAAGCTCTCCCAAGTCCTTCAATGCAAACTGTTCTTTAAGATCTCGAAGTAATGCACTTGATGCTTACTTGGTGGAACTCGTCACAATTATGTCATCGACATACACAAGAACAAACATTGTGATGCCTCCTTTACTAAAGAAGAACAAGGATGTGTTAGCCTTGGATGCTTTAAACCCCAATTGAATCAATCATTCACTTAATCTGGAGTACCATACTCGAGGAGCTTGCTTCAACCCATATAAAGCTTTATCAAGTTTGCACACATAGTTAGGCTGGTTTGGATCCTCAAAACCAGGAGGTTGATGCATGTATATATCTTCTTCTAAGAGTCCATATAAGAATGCATTCTGCACATCGAGTTGGCGAAGAGACCATCCACAAGATACAGCTAGAGACAATATAACTCGAATAGTTGCAGCTTTAATTACTGGACTGAATGTATCTTTGCAATCAATTCCATACCTTCGCTTGAAGCCCTTGGCAACAAGGCGAGCCTTGTAACGATCTAGACTCCCATCAGACTTTCTCTTGATTTTATACACCCATTTGTACCCTATAACATTGGTTCTCTTCTGTGGCGGAACTAGATGCCATGTCTTGTTCCTCATCAATGCTTCATATTCAGAGTTTATGGCCTGTCTCCAATTTTTATTCTGTAGTGCATCAGCAAGATCAGTCGGTTCACCAGTGCTTGCTAACATCCCATACCTGACCATGCCATCAGTATAAATTTTCTTCATTTGAATGCCGCGCTGAAGCCTTGTTACCAGCCGCAAAGGAGCTGCAACCTCTTCTGATGTACCGACAGAGGATCCACTAGTGGAAATCTCCCCTGTGCTCCGTGTCATAGCATGAGGTGGCGTCGTTCCCACGCCTGAAGCAGGCGCAGGCCATGTCGAAGAGACTTGGGCGATAGGTGAGGGCGAGTGCGCAACTAATTAGCCCCCACGCGACATCACCTCGGTGGAAACGGGCATGGTCGACTGGCTGCCAGACCCGCTTGACAACGTGGACGTAGAAATTGGTCAGGGATTGTCTCCGTGATCCGTGCCGTTGCTTCCAATGGTGATATCGTCTGTATTTGGCACCTGAGGTAAACTAGAGTCTCCACCAGGATTGTTAAATTCATTAGACAAATTAACAGGCAAGTTAACATGTTGATCATCCAAACTACTATCCCCTTTGGTAGCCATGGAATCAGGAAAAAACAGGAGGATCTCTAAGCGCAGACGAGCACCCGCATTGGAATGTATCTCGGCAAAAGGAAAAATTGTTTCATCGAATGTGACATCTCTAGAGATATAGAAACGCACAGATGCAATGTCCAGACATTTATACCCCTTGTGAAGATTACTATAACCTAGAAAGACGCATCTCTTAGAGCGGAACTGGAGTTTATGGGCATTATACGGGCGAAGATTGGGCCAGCAGGTACAACCAAACGTCCGTAGGGAGGAGTAATCTGGTTTTTGACTAAAGAGGCACTCCAGGGGCGTAATAAAATTGATGACTGCACTAGGAAGGCGATTGATGAGATATGTGGCTGTGAGGAACGCTTCGTCCCAAAATTTTAGGGGCATACTGGCACATGATAGAAGAGATAGACCAACTTCAACAATGCGCCGATGTTTGCGCTCGGCGGCACCATTTTGTTGGGGCGCATGAGGACATAAAACATGATGCGAGATGCCGATTTTAGTAAAAAAGGAGCTAAGCCTTTGATATTCACCACCCCAATCAGTTTGGATGGCTTTTATTTTTTGATTAAGCAACCTTTCAACTAGGTTCTGAAAATCATGAAATTTCTGAAAGACTTTAGACTTATATTTAATGAGGTAGATCCATATAAACTTGCTATAATCATTGATAAAACTAACATAATAATGTTTTCTGCCAACAGACTCGATAGCTTGACCCCACACATTAGAGAACACAAGTTCTAAAGGAGCACTAGATTGACTTACTGACTTAGGATAGGGTAACTGGTGTGCTTTTGCTTGTTGACAAGCATCGCACACATGCTCATTATTGGACTTCGAAGCAAATGAAAGGCTATTATCGCTGATGATGTGATGAACGATCGGGGAGGCTGGATGTCCTAGTTGTTCATGCCACCGAGACAGGGACGGGTGAAACGCTGTGAGGACTTGTTTTGGTGGCGAGGGAAGAGGATATAGCCCCTGATGACAATGACCTTTAAGTAGAGTTTTCTTGGTTGCCTGATCCTTAACCAAAAAATAGGTAGGGTGAAATTCCTCGTACGTGGAGTTATCAGAAGTAAATCGATGAACTGAAATAAGATTCTTAGAAGCCTTAGCTACATATAGAACATTTTTTAACTGGAGATTACGGCTAGGGGTAACAATAGTGGATTGACCAACATGTTTAATTGCCATACCTGCACCACTTGCGGTGTGGATCTGATCACCACCGTTCTACTTCTCACGCATGGAGAGTTTCTTTAACTCGCTGGTGATGTGGTTAGTGGAGCCACTGTCGGTGTACCAGTTGGTGTCGATGTTGTATGAACCGGTTGCCGCTGCTGTTTGCCTTTCTTCAGGGACGAAGTCCTTATCGAAGCGGTGCCAACAACAAGCTGCAGTGTGCCCTTCCTTGAAGCACACCTGATAGATCGGTTTGTTCTGCTTCTTGTTTTTGTTGGAGCCGTCACCTTGCTGGTTGCTCCTTTGACCGCGACCACGACCCCCACCATTTGGAGGGTCGCGCCCACATCCACGATAGGGACCACCATGACCACGATTATTACCGTGACCTCCTCCACGGCCGGCCATGTTGGCCGAGTTCTAGTCACCGCCTTGGACCAGATCCATCCTGGTCTCGAAGTTGAGGAGCTATGAATACAGCTCGTCGATGGTCACGATTCCACCCTTGTGACGAGAGAGGTAACCAGTGACTCGTATTCCATGGGCAAGTTGGTGAGTATGTACTTAACTAGCTCGTCATCAGTGATTAATCGCCCTGCGGCTGCCATCTCATCGCTGAAACCTTTCATCTTGGTAAAATAATCAGTAGCAGATGAGTTACCTTTCTTGGTATTGGCGAGGGAGATGCGCAGATTTAGCGCGCGCGCACGGGTTTGTGAGACAAACATGGCCTCAAGCTTAGCCCATGCATCAGCCGCCATCTTCATTTTGGCGATGTGGCTGAGAATGTCCGGAGAGATGGAAGTGAGAAGGAAGCTGAGGATCTGCTAATCCCGTGCCTCCCATTCTTTGAACGTCGGGTTGGAGACCTTCTTGCCATTCTTGTCCTCAATCTCCGTCACTGGCAGCTTAGAAGCACCAGTGAGATGGTCGTACAGGCGAGCATCGCGCATGGCCGAGATCACCTGGGCTTCCCAAATGGAGTAATTGCTCCTGGTAAGTTTCTCTGTCATAGCACTGGTCGAGAGAGGGTTGAGATGGAAGGTCGAAGAAGACATGGTGAGCGGCAATTGGATCTATTGAGTGTTTATTGGGAGGCGAGGAGGGTGTCTCCTCCGATGAAAACTCCAGCTACTCATGAAGCGCACGATGGCTGTCGAGCCTCGGATCTCTATTATTCCTCCGGCGAGCGGAGCTGATGGATGGGAGCGGCAGCGAGGCTAGATCGGCGACTGGGACGAGGACTCCCAGCCACGGGGGCAGAGTTCAGGGATCAAGGTAGAAATATCTCTCCCTTGGTCTCGTTTGGGTTGGAGAGGCTCTGATACCATGTAAGAATACAAAGGGCGGATAACAGAAGCGTTTGGCAAGATGATAGACAGGGGAGCCATACATGTTAATTTATAACGCCATACAAGGTAAGCTCTCATACAAGATAACAAACTCACATACCATGTTTCTAGGATCCTATACAGCAGTTTCTATTTTACAGATTCTATCTTTAGTAATAAACCTACAAATATGAAAACTATTTCTAACACTACTAGGGCTATATGTGTACATATATCAACATCTAGCTGATCAATACGCAGGGTAGTATGATTGATGTGGACAGTTTAGGATATCTAATATTGTGTGAAGACAAATACTCCCTCTGTCCCACAATATAATTATTTTTGAGTTGTTTAGCAAAGATTAAAGTTAAAAAGACAAGATTTTAATGCACCTCAATTAATGAACAATATATAGAGATAGGAGGGTGGACAAGGACAAGATAAAAATAATTGAATTGGATATGCTTGATGGACAAGTAGTATTGTGAATAGTATTAAATAACTTTATATTTTGGGATAAGATTTAAATGCTACAAATCCTTATATTGTGGAACGAAACGGAGTAGATACTTTCCATGTCAGTTCAATTCCCTTGTAATTAAACATAACCTAGTCTATTCTAGGACAAAAACAGTAGTTGATTAACTGGCCAAAGTGTCAAAGTGCTAGGGACAGGGTCCAATATCTTCATGCTAACTACTTTTGGCATCACAAAACCTTGCTAGATAGCTAATCTGTTCCATGGTGTAGGCGCATCGTGTGAGATAATTGATTGTCTTTCAACTTAATTGTGTTTTACACCTCTTTGAATTAATTTTTTTTGAAGACAATATTTTTTGGTTGTCCTATTTTCTCTTCTTGCATCGATTAGGCTCTAGGTTGCATAAAAAACCATTAAATTTAGCAAATGTTTAATTTGTGATTCTTTTCCTTAATCATTTCCCTAAAGGTTTGCATTTGATAAGTTTTTAATTCTGGTAAGAAACTAAGAATGGTATGTAAATAATATAGCTATAGCCTTAAGAAAAAATGTGCCTTTCAATTTGACATGTTCGACTCCACGATTTTTTTTTTGTAAAAATGGGATTATTTTTTGGGGATCTTCAAATTCCATTGATGCTAAATCCCAACGCCTTCACAGAATTGCTTTCCTAGTCTTATATTGCTTTGTTGCTTTGTCATTATTTGGGAAGAACCAAACATTCAACCCGGAGTGTTAGTCATGGCCTCTTCGATGGCTTTGAGGTGGGGATACCCCTTAGATCCTCAAGCTCTATGCTCACTATATTATTCTTTAAGGTTATGAGGACAAAAATACAATACCCACATTTTCTTTCCTATAGCAACCTTTTGCTTAAAAGACACTTATGGTGAATAGCATGCTTAGTATTGCTAACTTTAACACTTTACAGGACGCGTATGATTTCTAATGTGACACATATAGTGAATGGTATGTTTAGTACTGCTAACTTTAACATTCTATGCCTATGATTTCTTATGTGTACATTATAATGTTTCATGGAGGGCCTACAATTTAAGAAAAGCCCTAATATGCATATCAACCATACAAAGTCCTATTCATGTGTTCTCTATATCCATCTATCACGGTATGCTTCCATGTCGGTATGTCATGCCTACTATGGATCTATGTGCAGTTGAACCCTATCACCCAGACTGTGTTGCTTTGCCAATTTGGACTAGACCAGGTTGTACACCTTGGACAAGCATAAGTACTACTGTTGATATTGCAGTTGCATATGCCTATTTAATAAGCATATATACATCGCAACTTTCTAGGGTAGCGCAAATACAACAATATGAACCCAAAACAAGTTATTTTGCTAAACATGTCCTTCTTGAACAAGAGTTGACTAGGGGTGAAATTAGCGATAGTTTTCAGGTTGTAACTTAGGATTTATCTTTAATGGACGTTTCCATTCCCCACACTTTTGGCTTGCAATGGTGTAGCTTCCATGCTAGGCAACAGGAGTCCAAGGGTCTTGGTTTTGGAGAACTATATATGTAGAATGGTGCAAAGCCATTCTTCATTACCGTTCCTTCCTTTTCTGTTGTGGTAGTGAAGAGGGTAATAGGGAATGGATTATATATATGTATTGGCATATATTTCGTGTCTGAAGTCACTACTAGATCCACGCACTAATAGCTTTCTTTTCCCCGATGTTGAGAGAACCATCACACTATTTGACATAAACTTTCAAGTTGGCCTCTTGACGGCAATTTCTTTGAAGAATATATCCCATCCATGCACAGGTTAGATCTTTCCCTTTTATTGTACCCAAAGACCCTAACGTGTTTTATATGGATGCATGGAAAAGCTTTGAGCTTGGTAGGCAAGTTTCATTCCAAGATTGGTGTGATCACTTTCACAACATATCAGATGATCTTTGAATTTTGTGGATGCAGAGTCCTTATGCATTTACAGAACTACTTTCTAGACGCATTGTTGTCCTTAGGGGTGGACAAACCATTCAACACTGAGTGTTAGTCATGGACTCTTGGACGGCCTTGAGGCGGACATTCTCCTTGGCTCCTCCAGCTACATGTATGTTCCTTAGCTTAAGAGGCTAAGGAGTACCTTGATCTATTATGGAAGTGATCGCATCAGTTTTGGAATGAAACTTGCCCACCGACTTCAAGGTTTTTCCATGCATCCATAAGAAGCATTAAGCTCTTTGGATACAGCATAAGGGAAGCATCTAGTTCATGCGTGGGCAGAATATATTCTTCAAAGAATGCGTTAGTAGGCAATCCTGAAAGTTTATACATGTCAAATACTGTGATGACCTACTCAACATGAGGAAAAGGAAGCTTAGTGTGCGGATCCATCTCTTTATTAGAAACTACATCATACTTAGGGATGCAAAATATATGCAAGGAAAAAAATAAATCCATATAGATAATTCATTCCCTTTCTAGACCACACAAAAAGAAAAAGGAAAAAAAAGAAAGAATGATCACGAAGGATGTCTTTACCCTATTCTACAGTGCTAGAGGGAGTTGAGTTAGACTTAACATTATAGTTCTCTCAACTAAGACCCTTGGATGAAAACAACAGGCCGTTAAAGGCAGGGATTGATTTACAACCTCGGAACTATTGGTAATTTCACCCCTAGTCAACTCTTAGCATCGGATTAGCCAGATCGTTTGTTTAGGGTTCATATTGTTGTATTTGCGCCGCCCTAGAAAGTAACAATGCATATATCGTTGTAGAAGACTGAACCCCTGCCATATGCATATGCATGGAGTTTAAGATTGAGAGCAAGGAAGTAAAAGTAAACTTGTGAAATTTTAACATGTAACCCTAACAACCCTACAAAAAAAGTAACCCTAACCAAAAAATGCTATCATAATAGAACATACAAGAACAATTGCTAACAATTCCAATCATCCGAGAAATTCATTGTTCTATACAAATGTGGTAGATTATATATATTTGTAATAAACAGTACATGAGCTAATACCTTTTTAAGCAAATCAGCTAATACTGTTCACCCCATAAATGACGAACAGTACCTTCCAGAACAAAAACAACTGCGGTGAATAATGAACTAAATGCGCGCCTTGTTTCCGGCGAGTCTGAACGTTTACATATTCCATTAGTCACATTCTCTACTTTGGACGATCTGCCGTCGCAATCCTTGGATTTTATGTGCACATGCATGCATGCAGATCAATGGTTGATACCTAACGCGTATAGTGATCAGCTAGATATTCTGACAGTGGATAATTACAAGCAAAAAGTTGGTCGGTGTCATATATTTAGATCTAAACCGCGTGTAACCTGTACCAGAGATGCTTTACAACTTAAAAGAAAAAGGACTTCTTGTCGTAAAGCTCCCTGAGCACACAGAATCTGTTAAAAGAAAGCACGTGCATGGTTTTTGTTTAGAAATCGTTTGATGCTATTGCTAACTACTATCATTATTAGCTGTTGATATCATGCTTCGTCAACAGGAGGTAATCTTCACTCTGATCTCCTTAAAACATGCACCAATTGGCAATTGGAACCGGTTAAATTGATCAGAAACTTCAAGTAAATTGTCAAAGAGAAACAATACATTTATTTATTTGTGTCCTTACTTTTATATAGTACATTTTGGCAGTAATAAATCACCGTTTTCACCATTGCATTTCACAGAACTTGTCCTGAACACACAATACCAGTCACATCACTAGCTATCTTATCATCTAGAATTTCCAATGTTTTACTTTTCTCCTCAATGGTGTGAAATAATATGGATCAAACTTACTGTAAATCAGATACAATCAAACAAAACAGTCGTGATGATGAATCAAGTGCGAACGGATGCTGGTAAGTTACTACGATCAGTGACCGCCTCTGGTTTTGCCGCAGCCCATGATCTCCGGTGGGAGCTCGCCGACGCGCTCGACGCCCTCCTCGAAGACGACGCCCATGCCCATGAAGAAGTGAGCTTCAATGTGGCAGTGGAACGCCCACACGCCGGGGTTGTCCGCCCGGAACCGGAGCGCCGTCCAGCCAAAGGGGTGCACCGCCACCGTGTTCTTCATGATGGGGTCCTTGAGGTTGTACGTCGCCGGGTGCACCGCCGGGTCGAACCGGCCGGCGCCGTAGCCGAGCACCCAGAAGTCATGGCCGTGGAGGTGCCACGGGTGGGTCTCGCTGTTGTTGGCCGCCAGCATGTTGGCATTCTGCAGCACGACGTCGACGACGGAGCCGAACCGGAGGCGGTACAGCCCGTCGCTGGTCGTCGCGTTGGGGTTCTTCTGCACGGCGTAGACGTCGTAGCCGGCGTGGTCGTACGTCTCCGGCGGCGGCCGCTCGTCGTAGGCGCCAAGGAGGCCGCGCTTCATGGCGACGAGGTAGGGTGTGTGGGGGAGCGTGAAGGAGACGTTGTTGAGAGCCCACTTGATCCGGCCGTCGATCTTGTTCTGCGTGTTGAGTAGCAGGATGGTGCGGTCGGAGCTCGCCGGAGGCGTCACCACGTGCGCCGGGTGCGCCACGGTGGCGACGCTCTGGCGGACGCGGTAGACGGTGTCGTTCCAGGCCGGGCCGGCGGGCGGCGTGGTGGGCGGCCGGGCGCGAGGGCTGGAGCGGCCGCCATAGTAGCTGAGGATGGCGGTGCCGGTGGCCGTGCCGGGCTTGCGGCTGACGACGTTGGAGGCGAGCCAGTAGTTGCGATTGGGGTCCTGGTTGGCGGTGATGAGGACGGAGTAGGTCTCGCCGGAGTAGATGTTGAGGTTCTTCACCACGAACGGCTTCACGTAGTGCCCGTCGGCCTCCACCACCGTCATTTCGTGGCCCTGCGTCATTAACAAATTAATCCATTAATTGCCATGGATTACTAACTAGCTAATTTATTACTACTGTGTTACTGATCACTGTTGTTTTACTAAACCGGACTCTAGCAAAATTATGTCAACTCAATGGGAACATCTTAGCCATCCGATGGAAATCGAGCGCTGTAGAATACATTTACCAGAAGACGCATTGGTACTATCTGTTCTAGTCTGTTTAATATACTGTCAAGTTTGTTTTGCTAATAAACCGGACGTACGCCAGCAAAATTATGTGAACTCATTGAGAGAGCATCTTAACCATCCGATCGAAATCCAACGCTGTACACGTACAAGACGCATTGCTACTAATATACTGCAGGCCCGATGAATTTATGTTTCAATTTTGATTAATAAACTGAAAATGGTATAATGCCTAGTTCACTTAGTATTTTCGTCAAGGTTTTTTTCTTAATAACTAAATGATTTTATGGTAACTATACAAACAAATTAATTAATTATTATAAAGTTAAAAATAGACATAAAAAATAATTTTCCAAGAAATTCATATATACAAAGTTTTTATAAAGATTGCACCATTCATAAGCTCAAAAAACATGCCGCTAAATAAATAATTCCATTCATTAGAGAAGACATAACTGGGAAGTTAATTTGTACTTAGTACCGCCTTGCAGGAAATAACGAGGGAAGTTCATTTGTGTACTAGTATCGCCTTGCAAGAAATGACCATGCATGTGTGCTTGCCCACGACACGCATGAACGTTCAATGGTGTAGGTGAAACAAATCTTGACTGCTATTTTTTAGTATTTAATTTTCTAAATGCAGTTAATGATGAGATTTGGCGTCCTTAATTTCTTGCACACTTTCAGAACTCGTGAAAACAATTCTCCTATACAGGACAAGAGAGGTGAGGCAGGTATCAGGCAATTTGTCGAGACAGCTCCATTTCTTGTAGTACTAGTATATATTTGCCTCTTGGACTCTTGTTGCTTGGAGTTAACGGTGAACTAGACATTAGGTGAAGGCTTTATCGGAAAGAGTCAAAACAACCGGCTATATTCAAACCAGCTGTGCGTGAACAGTTGGGTTTGCCCTTGCCTCGAAGCAATTGAAACGAAATCACGATGAAGATCATGTTGTCAAAGCTATAGAATAATGAAATTGTACTGTAAGCACATGCTAGGATGCAGGAGTCCACATGTGTTCCACGAAAATAACCGTATACAACTTCTATGCATATACATATATTGTGTGTATAAGTATATTTAAATTTTATGTACAACTCTTAGCTTATAGATATATAAATATAATAGTTTTTTATATAACTATATTAATCAATATAACTTAAATCCATAGTAATATAATGATTGTGTTTTTTTAATTAATATAATAATATTTAGTCTCTGGAGCAAAACCTAAGAGAGAGAGTAGTAAAATGGCGTGGATCAAGGGATGCTGTTGCAGAGTCGCAGCCGAGATTGCAGGGCAAGCGATGCTCCATGCTACTGTACTTGTTCCTCTCGGTCGGGGGCTCCGGGGCCCGTGCCAATGTGCGGGCATGAGCCCGTGAATCTTGCCCGTTCTCTCGGATCGAGGCGGCATGAGATGGCATTGTTAACCGAGTAGTACGCTTTGCCGCCGCCGGAGACGGTGACAGAAAATTGCGACATGACCAAGCTTCCCGGAGGCTTCGCCGCCGTCGCTGACCCAAAAGGTGATGCCACACCGCGCGCTGCCTCTAGCTAATCGACTTACATGTCACTATCATTACCAATTAAACGGGAGCTTAATGTTGCCGTAAATTGCATACTCGAGCATGCTGATTATTTTCTGCCTTGTCTTTTTTAATGTGGTAGTAATAGTTTGATGGGGGAGATGGTAACGTGAGTACCTCGATCTCGAAGTTGAGCGCGGAGAGGGACGTGACGCTGGCGATGAGGAAGCGGTACGTCTTGCCGGGCACCACGGCGAACAGCGCCGGCGCGCAGTCCGGGTGCGTCAAGTTGCAGGACGCCGCCGTCGCCGGCGACGACGAGCAGTTGACGAACCTGCCACGCCCGTTGATAAGCAGCGACTGCGGCTCGCCGACCCAGACCATGGGCACGGAGGCGAGGCCGGCGGCCTGCTCGTAGGTGCTCTTGTGCCACCACTCGTTGAGCAGAACGGTGTGGTCCCTCTCGTAGGCGAACGGCTCGGGCTGGCCGGGGGGCACCTCGACGACGATCATGCCGTTGAGCCCCGCCGACCGCTGCATGCCGTAGTGGGCGTGGTACATGTAGGTGCCAGGGCGGTCGACGACGAAGGTGTAGGTGAAGGTGTCGCCGGGGAGGATGGGGCACTGGGTGACGCCCTCCGTGCCGTCCGCCCACGGCGTGCCGATCTGCCGGATGCCGTGCCAGTGGATGGCGACGTTCTCCGTCAGCAGCGAGTTCTTGACGGCGACCAAGATGGTGTCCCCCTGGACGGCTCGGATGGTCGGGCCGGGGGTTTGGCCGTTGATGGTGACGGCCAGCTTGCGGACGCAGTCGGGCGAGGTGAACTGGTAGCTGACGTCCCAGTCATGGCGCCGCGTCGCCGCGGACGCGGCGCCGAACAGCCCGGCGGCTAGGAAGAGGCTGCAGAGGAGACGCCGCTCCGCAGCGAGCGGCGCCGCCGCCACGCTCCGACCAAGCCCTCCGATCATTTCTGGTGGCGCGGGAGAAATGGTGTATTGGTGCTTGATTTGGCGTGGCGTTCGTACGGTCGTTTTGTGCGGCGCGGGGGAGTCGCTGTCCGTCGCCGCGGGATTGTTTGCTGGGTGTGGGGAATGGTGTCCGTCGGAGCTTGTTATGCCCGCAGCATATATAGTCGCGCTCGCCCATGTAAGAAGTAAGATGGAGGCAACGTCGTGGACAGAGTTTATCTACGAAACCCACCTACCAATCTAAAGATTGTACCAACAACGTGCGTTTGAATATGAGAGAGAGAGAGAGAGAGAGAAAATAACAACTTAAGGAAGCTAATGTTTCCAAGTTCCAACGGCTACTTCTACATTGCTAATCTCCATATACATGGTTCGCCGCGTCGTTGCTTTTGTAATCGTTTTTTTTCCAGCATTCATGCAACCTCTGAACAGAAGTGATCTTTTCTCGCTATATTGTTTCAGGTAGAAGTAAAACTAGCACGTGGACATCGTGTGGTACTTGTTACAATTTGGGGATAGTTCGAGTTGCGGGCATGGGGGATTGGGATGATTAAGTCGCCACAAATTAATGCGAGCGAGCCTGATCCGCGTATTTTGACAGTCCATACAAATCAGTCAAAAATATTACTCCCTCTATTTAAAAATAATATAGTTTTATTTTATGATAAGGGTATAATCAATTATTACTTTATTAGAATATTATTTTTATGGTTGTTAGATTCTTATTCAAAATTACTTTATTATATTATACGTTTATATTACATAATTGATATATTAGTAGAATAATAGTTGGTCAAAATATTATCTTAATAAAAATATCTTATATTTTAAAATGAAGTGCGTAGCCTCTACGTATCGTTATCACAATGAATATGAAGGTATTTTGATCAATTGTGAAACCGTGACATATTGATGGTAGTATGAGATTGAATGAATCTCTCTGTAAGAATCTATTTCCTGTTCTCACCTAATTAAAATCTGAAAAGGGCTTTAAAAAAAGATACCTTAGCCAGGTTGTGTTTGTTTCACTAATTTTTCACACAGCTAAAACAGAATGCATGAGCGTATGATTAATTAAATATTAACTTAAAAAATTTAAAAATTAATTAATATAATTTTTAAAACAATTTTTCTATATATTTTTAAAAAATACGTAGTTTAAAAAGCGTAAAGAAAAAAAAAAGAAGTAACGGTTAAGAAGAGGAGGAAACTAATGCACCTAAAGAAACTTTCCAGCTTTTCTTCTATTTTCTTTCCTCTTTCCAGCTTTGCGCGTCCATTATATGGATTCGCTGTCAATGCGTTGTCAGACGCGGTTTTTGGTTAGAATAGAATAGGTATTCCTTTTTCTTTTCTTCTTTTGAAAGACAGTAAAATATTGATTCTTCTCCAGATTTCATGAATTGTTTCTGTTCAGCGCATCAACCAGCCCTGTTAATTTCCAGAAAGGAAAGCATGATGTCAAATCGAATCGAGAACAGCACCGCTCACTGGCAGATGGATGAGACATTTCAAGAAACAGGACAATGCTTCACGCGACAGAGTAGGTGAAAGAAAAACAAGTACTGGAGTTTACGTACGGTGAAAAATCAGTTTGCTCTGCACGTCTCACGTACTGACGCGAGTTAGTTACGCTCTGGAAATTTCGCATACTAATAGTATTTCGGACATGCTACATCAGTACTACTACACAAAATCATTTTTATTGCTTAAGCATTTTCCCGTACGCTGTTCCAGAATAACGTAAGGAATTTCCAAGTGGAAAAAAGGGTACGGGATGAACTGGGACTGATGTAACATTAATTCGTGCGTAATTGCAGTTGCTTTGGCTAGTAATCTCTTCGCGTGTACGAACGGTCAAAAAGTACATTTTTTTTGAAACTGATATTGTGCCCGGCAAAGGCAGATTTGAAGCTTCGCAAATTTGAAGAGTTACAAGGGCAATTTTTGGAACGTTCAACAGAGGTTTAGCCTTAAAATAGGGAGATTTGGTTTGAACAATCAACGTGGATCGCTGAAATATCAACAGCGCTTGGCATGCTCAATTTCCAGGTAGTAGCTGGGAACCTGGCACCTCCCAACCTACGCCCATCAGCGGGCGGAGCGATTGCTGACGAGTTTGGGCTGTCTAGCGGCGGTGCAGACACTAATATAACCTAGCACAATTACAATATACTCCCTCCATGTAAGACCAAGCAGTGTGTTATAAGTCAACCATAACAACATCTAAAGTAAATAAAAAATAATAAAAAGAAGTGTTGACTTTCATACAAAATAGCTCTACGTGTACTCCTAAATAGATACATATTATATATATATATATATATATGACATAAAGAGATAGGAGAAAAATAGTGAATTCAACCTTATAACTTATTTATTATATATATTAGTTTTAGTATGAACTTATCGTAGTTGACTTTACTTAAAAGATAGTATGAGCTCAAAACTCCTCCGGTACATTTCATCCACGCATACATGCAAACGATTGCTGCTCCGATACATACATTTAATCCGGTACATTTAAACCATGCATGTCACAGAACAATTGCTCCTCCGATACATAAATTTAATCTTTGCATCCATCCACAACGTACGACTGCAATGGCAACAGCTGGATTGCATGCATGAAAACAATGGCTGCTCGGGTCGCGAGATCAATTTAGTCCATCCATGCTAAATGAACAGTCACGCAGCCGATTCAAGGGTTGCATTCATGGAGACTGCAAATGCACATAACTCATCTGGAAAATGAAGAAAACGTAATATGTTTAAGGCTTTTGGATGGAGTGAGTATAGACAAGCTAGCTATTTGTTACTCCCTCTATGGAAAAAAATATAATCATTTGTAGAACAGTGCTAAGTTAAATATTTTTAATTTTTACTATCAATAAAAAAATTATAAAGATTGATTGTATATGAGCGATGCTACTATATTTATCATTAAATAAACTATCATAATATACAATTATTTTTATTTAAAATTATATATATAATATTGGTAAAGTAGCACATTAAAAATTGTGTCGAGATCCAAAAGTGATTATATTTATGTATGGATGGAGTAGATTTTATGGCCCTGAAAGTTTGTCAATTTTCAACTATGAAAATTGCATAATGCTTCAATGCAGTAATCAATTTTATTTCATTTTAATTGCAATTGTGTTGTTATATATGGTATTAATTTTACTTATCTATGTCTGAATATTTTATATGTAATTTTTTATTTTTTATGAATTATATGTTTATTTCATATTTAAGTTAGTGTAATTTATTGTTCATCATTTCACCTAAAATAAAATATACTTTATTCAAATGGTATCAGAGGAGGAATAACAAACATTGGATTGCTATCGGATGGATAGGAAAAGTGACTGTAATTTTGAGAAATTCACACCTGAAATCTGGATCTCTGGACACTCCCAGAATTTTATCCCAGCTAGAGTGTTGCAATAACCAAAAAGTAAAAGAATATATTACTTTGCAAGCAGTGATCTTCTTTTTATATCCCCTGTAGTATCAAACAAAAATGGATGCTGATTCTCTGTAGAAGTAATACAGAGGCGCACTAGAAAAACAATTTTTGGGTGTCACATCTGCAATTGTACTACGAGATTGTAGCATTTTTTTTCCTGCAGAAGCAGTAATACAACGTACTGCATGGATTGCTTTGGACCGCATTAAATTTACCGTAGCACATGATCTAAGCCACTGAATTTCGATCTATCGAGTTGCTCCTAATATAAAGGTTTGTTACATGTAATACTGCAGAGGATCCCATTTAAACAAAGGTGAATCACACGATCGTCTGCAGAAGGAACTACTCCTACCTACTACAGACAGCTACAATAGCTGTCTATAGTCAATCACTCTATCTCAGCAAGTCAGTCATGTCGTTGATTGAACGACCTTTACCAGCATTTCCTTTTCGACATTTTGCAACCAGCGAAACAAGCTGATGAGTCGTAGGGTCTGGAAGAGGATGAGGCAGAAGCTGTTGACTTTTGCCGGATATCAGGGTTAGTTGATGCCTGCACGTGTACTAACTGTTTCAAAAAAGTACAGTAACTTGAAGTACGAGTAATCCTAGGATAATTAAAACACATTATCTACTCCGCACTCTAAAAAAATATGCTTTCTAAATATAAACTTTCTTCTAATGCCATTCGTTTTGAGCTATTTACTAAGTTTAATTATTAAATATTTAATTTATCCCTGTAATAAAAGAGTAATCAGTGGTAATAATCTAAATCAAACAGTGCCAATATTTTAGTACCACATGTGGTTTAAGTAATTCTGTAAATAAAATAACAAAGTAGATTATTATACGGTATAATATGTCTTCTACAAACATCCTATGTTATTGTATTTTTTGTGATATGGTTTGCTATTTTTTCTCTATTTTAGGTTGACTTTCTTGTTTGATACTTGTGAAGGGATATGTTACACAAAAATGAAAAGTTGCTTTAGAAATGAGCTTTAAGAAAATTTTATATAGAAAATTTATCTATGAAAAGTACTGTTTAGGAGCTTGGATGTGTAAAGGAAAATCCATAATTAGAAAAGAACAGGCCAAAAATCTACACCCTTTGATTTTTTGTGATCTTCATTAACTATATCGACAACATATAGTATTTCCTTCAGTAAGTATTTGAAATTCAATCAAACTTTAAGATTTTTAAGATGTTATATTTTATGTAGCGTGGGAGTTAGAGCGGCCTATTACTTTAGCTAGGTATAGATAGATTGCATATATTCATTAGAGATTGGAGTATTGGATGCCGCGAAAAGGGATTGGCGTTGTTGAGCCGCCACAAATCTCCATATATACGGACAAATCAAATTCTCCCATCTTATTCTGTTTTTGTCACCGGTACGATGCTGATGTATACGTAGAAAAACGTCACGTACGATTAATCATAGAATGATGGCTAGTGGTGAATGCAACGGAGACGATCATAGCATGATAGCTAGTGGTGAATGCAACGGACAGGCTCCTGCGTATTGGGATTATGGGTGCACGACGAGCGTCCCACGTCAGCTGCCTCGTTCACCGGCGTCAGCACTCTGGCCGGTGCAGCAGCAACAGCCGTGTCATGGCCACCGCCGCCTCCCAACGACTGCGCCGCTGTCGCAGACGCAGAGTTGGCAAATGCAGCAGCTACCAGGAGCATCATCGTCAATGCCGCCGTCGTGTCGGCCGGCGAAGGGCCTCTCCCACCTCCGCTCTTCTTCTTCTTCCTCTGGTCGACGGCCAGCACGGTGATCACGGTCACCAGAGCGACAAGACAATCGGCGGCGCTTGATTGGATTTGGACGGTCAGATCGAAGCACAGGTCGGAGGTGAGCTCTGATAAGGCGGCGGCGACGGCGGCAATGTGGAGCGACTTGCCGGCCGCCGGGGAGCCGTCCGGACGTGTCGCATCGACAACTCCGGATGCTGAAAGCAGTGTGCAGTTGAAACGTGCTTGCCCACTTTTCGGATCAGGCCGCAGAAGTGCAAAAATTAAATTAAGCTTAAGTGAGTCAAGGTCACACATGTTTCCATCCATAAATAGTTGCGGAAATTCGAATGCACAACTGACGTTAGGAAAATCATTTTTCGAACTGCGAATCGGAGTTTGGTGCAATATAAACTATTAATTATGTTGTGTCCGATATAGAATATTGCTGTAAATTAATTAACTAGTGACCAGGAGAGAGACACGTCGCTCGCTTTGACACGCACGCAACACCGACTCAAAGCAAAGTGCGTCAATCTTTCGGGCACGAGACAAGACCTCGATCGCGCATCACGCATCGGTAATTAGTGCACAGTAATACTACTTTGCCTTTTTTAGACATACTGAGCGCTTGCCAACCTTTGCCAATTAAGAATCAATAAAATAGTTATAACTTCTTTAAAAAAATTATATATCATCACTATATAATTTCAAATTCAACGTCTACAACATATAAAACAAACAAATCAAAATCTAATTAGTATACATATGTCTACGGTTATTTTATTACCAGTATCACCACCAGATTTTGATTCTTGAGACAGGATGAGATGAGGATTAGGGCAAAAACATGCATGGATATAGGCAGAGGCATCAAGTTGACCAATTATTTATCATCATAGCTTCACACTGCACTAGGACTATTTATCTCCATACAATAATTGAGATTGGTCAGTTGCTGACACTGTACTAGTACTATTTTTTAAAATAACTAGCTATACAATAGAAAATCACTTAAAAAACTTTCAAATATAATATAATATAATTATAGTGTAATTATATTTTAACCATATTATAATTATAATGTAACTTACATATAACTTATTTGTATTATATAAAATTACGTGATGACACATTGGTGGGGTTGTTCGGTCGTAAGGAGTAGGGCACAAGTTCAATTCTCACTCATGTGCTTGTGTAAAAAAAAATAATTCCCCATGCCAACACAAATCTCAAAAGCTGACAGGTGAAAAAAAAAATCAAAATTCCTCCATATTTTCTGTCGCATGAAATCTTTGGCTCAATCATTTTGCTTATGCTGCTACGTTTCAAAAAGCACAAGCAATTCCATCATTTTGCTTACAAAAAATAATAGATGATTAGTGGATCTTCTTGGCATGGTGGATCATATGAAGGGAGTAAATTATTTGAGAGATTATACATGTTTTGGTGCTTCACTGTATGGGTAAAATTTTTTGTTGAAAAATGAGAACTAAATTCCCACAGTTACGAACAAAATGCTAGTGAAAGACAGGCATGTGAAGCTTGCTCGGTCCGTTGCACGTGCCACCGACGGCTACACAACGAATTCCCACCGCCTGCTTTCAAATAGATCGAACAACTTGTGGCCACCGCGACACCTTCCTACCTCCAAGTAGTTGTCGAGTGCGGCGCCGACAGCCACAGGTGCCTCCCACCACCGTTGGCTACACAAAGATCTCCCTAAGTCACCTCCTACTGTCTACTTCTACCTCCACAAGCACATTGTCAAGCTATCATTGTCTCCAGCCATTGAGGGGTAGGGTTTGAGAAAAGGGATCAAAGTGGAGTGGTGATTCGGATTAGTCTCCCGGGTGCGTGGCCCGACTTGGGTAGGGCCCACTACCGATGACTGATCCGCATTCAATCCACTAAACAACCAATGAACTTATGCTGAAAATCCACCACCTCTGCGATAGCAGACTGTTGGAGGTCCTAAAAAATCCATTGTTTTAATACAACTTCTAGAAGTTGAGATTGAAATTGTATGTTTATGAGATGATGTATTATATATTAATAACTTATTGATTTTTAAAAATCCTTTTGTAATTGTTTAGATGTCATGTAATAGATAACTTGCCTATTCAAGTGATCAAAAGAGTTTTCCCACACTCCTAATCTATATCGACGTACTTGATGGTGGATGGCATCACGGTCGGCGTGGTCGATCGGCACGAACGGCGGCCGTGATCATCTGATCGGCACGATCAGGCGCACGCTCTAACGCTGACCAAGTCGGAGGCGCCATGGAAGTGCGACGCGTGCAAGCAGCCGGGCTTCGGCGAGCTCTACGCCTGCGACGACTGCGACTCCCACCTCCACTACCTCTGCATCCGCGCCGAGGAGACACTCACGCACCCGCTGCACCGTGACGGGTGCTGCGTGTTCACGCTCCACGACCGGGCGCCGGGACGAAGACGGCGGTTCTGCGACGCGTGCGGCGAGACCGCGGCGGGGCTCATCTACCACTGCGCCTGCGGCAGCCGCGACCTCCACCCGTGCTGCGACGGGCTGGACCGGAGCCTGCCGACCGACGACGACGGCGACGTGCTACTCCTCTCCAAGTCGACGTCTCTGTCGTCGTCGTCGGCGCGCTGCTGCTGCTGCTGCGTCGACCGGAGCGACTACTGGGTCTACCGCTCCGAGTCCAAGAACTTCACCCTGAACGTGTCGTGCGCGAAGAGGATGGTCGCGAGGGGATCCGTACTCGCGTCCCTCCGGCGGCAAGGCGTCGCCGACGAGGAGGTGGCCGGGCAGACGTCGGCGGCGACGGCGAGCCAGCAGGCGTAGCAGCCAGCAGCGGTGGTGGTTCGCCACCGCCAGGGGACGTGACGAGCATTGGCTCCAGCGCCTGCGCAGGATTTCTGGGACGGCAATACGTGTCATCACTGGCACCATTTTGGGAGATCCGACGGCTCTGATTGCGGCGGCGGTTGCTGGCTTCTTGCAGTAAAACTGTAGGTGATGAATTGTATATCCTACCTAGGTAGATTGCGGCAGAGGTAACTTAATTTAAATTTAATGTTGATTGTGTGGTTTTTCATTGTAATTTATTTTCAATATTGATTTTTAAATTGCTAAGAATATAGATATAGATTTTTTACTTAGTTTTAGTTGCTTGTATATTTTTTATGACCTATCAACCGTAGAGTAAACAGTGAGGTGATGCACTACAACTTTTTAATGAGAATTTGGTGAAACTAAAAAATTACTATTGAATCTTGTTTCTTTGAGCATTTATATAGCAAGCGAGGTTATCGAGCGTTTGTGTTCAATGTAATCAAGAAAAAACTTGAAACCGACGTCTCTTTTTTGTTGTGTTGGTCATCACGAAGATGGGTCTTTGGTGCCACTGTTGAGAAAGCTAATGCATGAGAAAAATGGCATGTTAATCCTTACCAATCAGTACAACGACGCTTTACTTTAAAAAAAAAACATATACAAATATATTATGAGCATCGAACTGGTCGAGGACTGAACCTTCCTACTGTGTACGTACTTTCTTCCCAAGTCTCTTGTAATACACTCAGATCATGCTTCTTTGGCTACGTCTGTATATAGTTAGTTATTGCCTTATTGGAGAATACGTACGTATGCATGTCAGATATTTGATGAAACGACACGTACGGGGAGATGACTTAAACGTGTGTACGTCAGCAGTTTGTCGTCAACGTACGTAGAAATGTCTAAACTAAACCATTAATGACAGCTTGATAAGTTACGTATATGTATATATGTTTGACCAAGAACATTTCTGGAAGTGGTATATGTAAGTGATTGGATAGGTATCGCATGACAACATATATAGCTAATTAAATCTTTTTTCATCTAGAAGAATTGGAAGGTGATTTTTTTGTTTGATTTGTATGACACACTCTCTAAGTTGCTCTTTAGACAGCCTTGGCCCGCCCCGGCGTCAAAAAAACCTTTGTACATGTGATTCATTCTACAAAAGCAGGGCCATCTTGCTTCCCACAAAATAAAACAATTAGCACAAGAGATATACTCCTTCCGTTCCATTAAGATATTTTAATTTTTTAAGTTAAATTTTCTTATATTTAATTAAGTTTATAATAAAATATAGTAACACCAAGTTTATATTAAAAATGCTGATATACTTTTCTATGAAATTGGTAACATAACATATGGAAGTTTGACTAAAAAAATCAAAATGTTTTACAATGTAAAACGAATAGAGCAGATAACCGTGTCTCTTGATTGTTCTGGAAGATCATATCATCAAGATGGCCAAAGACATTTGCCTGTCTAGATTTGAAGATGTCGCACAGTCGAACAAGTATTTGAGCAGATGATCAGCTTTGGGCTGAGAAAATCTTTAGCCCAATTAATGCGCAGAAACATGGACCAAGTCGACGCCCATAATGAGCTGGTCTACATGTAAATTACTTTAAGTTTCTCCACTATTTAAAAACGCGGGTCGTCTTTGTTTCTCCTCTTTGCACCGCACACGCGCAACATGATAGAATAAAACAAAAGACTCAACCGATAAAAAGAAACTCCCATCTCACCCTTAATAATATGGGTCCGTAGGAATGCATGACCTGTTACTACTTCGGAAGAGAAACAGATATAATTGTCGGTCTCTATTTTCAGAAAGGATTACAACCAACGTAAGGGCCCATATTGGCACGGTCAAAAAGTGTCAGCCCGATTCGCAGACATGTGCATATTGGGCCATTCGTTCGGATCGAAAGATGGAAGGGAACTGAGCGATCGGCCGCTGCGGGCCTGTGCATGCTGCCGTCTCGATCGGGGACTCGCGTGCATCAACGAGCTCGTTCTGCCTTCGCTTGCGTGCATATATCGGTGCGAAATCTGCACGCGGCGCCGTCCAATGTGGCGATCAAGCCGCCGATCCGCCGTTCTTGAGGCCGGCAATGCTAGCTAGCTGCTGTTCTCCCAGGGCGCCGGTCTCCTGAAAAACAAAGCAATAGCTACTGTTATTTCATCCAAACCGCTTGGTCTGGTCTTAATCTTGAATCAAGTATACAGATACTTTAGAAAACTGTAAGGCATCACCTCCGTCTGGCGAAGAACTTTTGTACATAAATTTATACAAATACATGTTGAGATTCGTGTAAAAAAGTAAACTATACGATAATATAAAAAGAGGTATTGTTGGCTATCATACAATAGCAGATGCTAAGTTGACCTCCCTTTATGTTCAATCTAGGGATGATCTGAGTATTCCATGAGCTTTATGAGATCGTTATAAAAAATTTTAGACAGATTTGAACTATGAAAAAGCATAATATTGTATTCCGATGTTCTTTTTGTTCTTATATGGTATGGTAATTTTTTTAATTTGCCTCCTCTCCCCCTTCTCTGAAGAAGAATCCTCTCCTTCTATATATTTTTAGGGTACTACATTATTGAAGTAGAAGAAAAATACACAGAGACTTGTGGGCTCTAACATGCAAGATAAAATATGGCTAATCTAATTATCTTTTCTAATATGCCGCATCACTACAGCCCCTAGCTTCCACTGCTATCTACCATAGGAGGTATAAGTGAATTAAAAGTATAGATTATATAAGTAGGTTTACTTTAGTCTAATCGACTAATAGTAATAGAGAGTAGTACATATCTTATTCTATATTATCCATCTATTAGGATAGCTATGCTCGTCCATCACGATACATATTTATTTTTTCGTTCTAACTAAAACATGTACGTAAGTACTAAATTAGATATTATGTTCTGTCTCATTGCGTTAAAGACGGTGGCTACAATATTTAGGTCTCCTGTAATCCAAATACCTCTAATTTTAGTTATTATAGGGCAAATGAGATTAGAGTCGTCTCCTCCAGATCATCTACCCAAAACAAATAGGCTTAAAATGTCTCAAAATAACTAGCTCAGAGCCTATCATCTTAGATTACCTTAGTCTAGACTAGGGGTACGAACACACATAGGGCAGCTAGCCTGCCTATCTAGAAGTCTCCAAAGTTTATGATGCCTGATAGCTACTTAAACACCTCCTGACCACCAGGTGAAACATCTGATTACCACTTCGTCGACATGTGCACTCGATTATCAGTAGTACAGAGCTAAGCTAATTAAACAATCCGGTAGTAGCTAGACGTCAACGTTACGTGCGATGACCGTAGAATTCCTGGCGATCTCAGCTCATCTTGAAGTTAGTTGGTGATGGCGTGATGCTGCACGTGTACGTCGAATGAGTTGTCTTTTCTGGTCGTGACTGCAGGATGCAACGTGCGGGTATATTCAACGCCTGGATGTGACATTTGGATGTATACTTTTGCTGCTTTTAACCCCCACAGGGCTAGGTTTGAAGTCTTGCCAGCTTCGCCGTTTGCTTTTGACCGATCATTTAGATGTATATTTGGTTGCGTCTTTTTCCCTCGTTAAACGTGCGCCATTTTTTTAAAAAATTATATAGTAAAATTATTTTAAAAATCATATTAATTTATCTTTTAAGTTTAATATAATGAATAATTAATTAATTATATGTTAATAGCTCATCTGCATATTTTTTCTCTCTTATTCTTTGATAATTTTTATTATTTTGTACAATAATAATATGGTGATTATAATTTTCTATTATAACATATATATAATAAATAAATGTTAATTTTTTTATTAAAATACCTTTTTAAGACTCATCTATGCGTATTATCATAGTGTTCGAACTAAATATTTTAAAAGTTATTAATGATTAAAGTTTAAAATTTTGATTTCAATCTTATCTAAAATAAGAGGAATTATGAACTGAAAGAAACATTACTGTAACATAGTATTTTTGTTTTGGAATGTCCTAATCACAAAATCAACTAGGCCAATTCCTATATATGGTAATATTTCTAACAAGATCATGCGGCCAATGCATGTAAAAACAATAACTCATCAGTATGTGTTCTTAACATATGCTTTGCTAGCCATGCCTTGTGGTGCACGCAGGGACCATCATCCATCGTGTTGGGGTCGTTGGTACATGCCGACCGGCCTGCAGATGCCAAGCTCTTCGGCGTCGCTACTCCTGGTGCAGCAGCAGAATGAACATGCCCGCCGCCGCCGCTAACGGCCAACCGTTGGGAAGCGCAGCAACCGAGCACCAGAAGCGCCGCCGTCGTTACCGCGGCCGCGGTGGCGCCTTTTCCACGTGGGCTCTTCTTTTTCTTGTCGAGACGACCAGCAGCTTGCATGGACGACGAGACCATCAGGGCGATGAACAGACTACAGCTGGGTGCTGCGCGGTGTGCTGTGGCTTGCCGACGGCCGCGAGGGGCGAACACTCCGGAGGCAGACTGGGACAGCAGGTGATGGCAGTTTCTTTCGTTGGTCGGAAAATTCTGCAACGATGCCAGCCAACGTCAACTCACATATCTATATATGATATATCCATTTCCTCGGAAAAAAAAAGAACACATATTATACCCACAAATAAATAGCCACCATGCATATAAAAAGACAACCGTACTTAGTCAAAAGATGAGCACATATACTCCGTTTCATTGAATATTGGCTTTGACCTCGGCAAATCTGTGATTTGCGTGGCATTACTTGCTATCAAAGTAAATCGCCTTTTTCACGTGTGACATGGCATCTCTGTTGGGTCCTTCGGGCATTGGATAATCTTGATGTGTGCATGATTAGCTAATCTTGTGAAAGTTCTCTAAACTGCTTGCGACTGGCTAGAGCTAAAAGAACGGTATAGTACTCTATGTAATAATGTTACTGCTCTTCTGTAGCCAAGTGAGTATACATGATTTTTGTGGCTAGGCTATATATGTATCGAGGGTTTAATTAATAACGTCAGGAGGATTGTTTGCATTAAATGATCGGACAACTCTTTTATTCTTGGTTGAAAGATGATACGTAATGTCTTCCATCAAACCAATGTTGATTTTTCTAAGAAACGACAGTCCACGCAGTCCACACCAACCCTGACTGATCGCTGTTTATGACGTAATAATTAAGTCAGACAATAGTCAATTGCGGGTGAAAAGAAGAATACGTGTTTCAAGCTTATGCCTAGGCCCAATATCCGTTGATTTATTCCCTCTCAAATTGTGTATACCACAGTAATAAATCACCATGGATATTGCTGCAAATATTAACCTATATAACCTTGCAGGAGAGACACGGGAAGAGAACTCAATTAGTTACACCGGCAATTAGGCATTATATATATGTACAAATCTACGAGATCAATCTTACTGGAACAATCAAGGGCAAGTTTCTGATCTATTAAAAAGGTAAAAGATAGTTAGATTGAGGACGTTACTTCACAAATCTAAGGTCTAACTGTCTTGATCAAGGTTGCAGACTTGCAGTTAAGACTGGCATGCCAATTAGAATGAATAGAAGAAGTTCAATTCTATATTGAAATTCATTCGAGGTACGAGAAAAGTACGGTACGTAATTAATGCATGCCTTGACAAAGAAGGGAGCAAGTCAATTTTGGTGTTAAATTAACTAGAGGCTTATCGAATAATCTTCCATTACATCTAGGAAACTACTCCGCGTTAACTTTGATTTATAGGGCATATTTTGATTTTAAATGGCCTGACTTTGAGGATTTTGATTAACAATTCATAAAACTACAATTATATTTAGTGTATAAAATTTATACCAATAGATTCAAATTTTAATGCACTTTCACAGAAATTATGGTTTTATAATTATTTAGAGTATATTTCACAAGAAACGGCTGGACGCTGTTGGTGGAAAGTACAGCTGCTTCAACATGGCCGCTCCACTGTCGTCGCACTGCGGCAAGGAGCATCGATCTTTCGTAACTGCCGTTGTGTTTGCTGGACGGTTGGTTGAAGTGAATTAAGGTCGGGGAACGCTGATGAGTTGTGTTTGGCTGGCAGGGCCGTGTCACAATGTGGTGCGACTACCTTACCGGCCCTTAATTTGGACAAACGAACAAGTCAACAGGTTAAAGTCAAAAGTTAAGAAGATTAATTAATTAATCAGCTGAAATGGCCCTTAATTTGGACTTTGGCAAAACGTGCGTTTAATTTCAACGTATAATCATTATTTGAAGTCAATTCTGCTTCGTTTATTAGCACAAAGAGGTTGACATATTTTTAGGGTGAGTTCATTCAGTTCTTTTACAATCTGATTCAAGAGTGCAGAGCGTTTAATAATAACAATAACAATATTATTATTATTATTATTATTGTTATTGTTGTTGTAGTAGTTGTTGTTGTTGATGATGATGATGAACTATGGGTTTAATTACATATGTTCTTGTCTATATTGAAGGTTAGGGCTATTAATATATTCCCAATACTAGCTAATCAGAATTGTCAGCTACCAAATGCCACGCTCTCTCCCACAGAAATCTGCTGCCAATTGCAAACAGTTATTAAAGTAACGCATTGCCCATGAGAGTTGCTTGCTTTGACGTAAGTAGAGTAGTACTATAAGTAATGTAAACATCTAACAACTCAGATTTTCTTGCTTAGGATGAAATAATATTCCAACTTAAAATATATGAATTGACTACACATTGGTAATTACCCACCTATATGGAAAAAATATTTATGATCCAGAAAACCATATATCAAAGACGTATACGCGCCACTAGAAATAAAAAAAGCATAAACAACAAATTATAAAACATAAAGCCGCAGTTTTATTTATTGTATAAGCTTAAGCAATGCAGTAAGCAACGACAAATAGCAAAGGACAAAACCAAGCCGATCGCGATGTAAATCGCTTACCTATTAAGCAAACTTGATTTTCAGTACATGCATGGATACATGAATATGTAGTCCTAACCCTGATCAATCTGTGCCCTTTCCAGATTATACTCCTCCACACAAAAAAAAGTAGTGTATCTCACCTAATCAGTTGGACTAGAATGCACGCCTTTGGGCATTTTTATCAAAAAGAAGAAGAAGAAGAAGAAGAAGCTGGCAATCAATCCATAGCGCGTACGTGCGATGCGAAGATACGAACATGACAGGTCAGGAGATCTGGTATGTATGTCGTCATCGAAAGGCGACCGGCCGGCCGAGATGACGACAGGAGTATAAACAAAAACTCAGCTCAGCTCATCAAGTGGATGGAATATAATATACTACGTGCTAGAAATCAGTTACCAAAAGAGAAATATGAACAAGAGAGAGACATGTTTACTTTATTGCTGAGTCTAAATAGTAGTCTACTCGCTGATCAGCTCACGTGGACGGTCGCCGTCAATGTACGTGCGCGCAGGACGGACGCGGACGACGAAGTTAACCGGCCGGGTCGTGTATGCCACAAATTAAATCTCTCCACACATATGGACAAATCAATTATTTGACCCCATTTAATTATTCTGGTTTTATTACCAGTACGATCGATGGAAATGTTCACAAAAAACCTCACGATCGAACGATCATATACCGTCCGTAAAACTTTCGTAATAACATGGTCTATATACTCCTCCGATGTACTCCGTAGCTAGTGGTGAATGCAAGGCACAGGTTCCTGCGTGTTGGGATCGGTGGTGCACGATGAGCTTCCTGCGGCTGCGTTGTTCAGCGGCTTCCCCGGCACAGCAGCGGCAACCTCGTCACGGCCGCTGCCGGACAACGGCCGCGCCGCCGTCGCGGAGTTGGCAAGTGCAGCAGTAACCAAGAGCATCATCGTAAGAACCGCCGCCGTGGAGCATGTACCCCGTCCGCTCCTCTTCCTGTCGTCGTATGCACGATAAGCTTTCATGATCATGATCATCAGGGAGAACAGTATGTCGTCGGAGTTGAGCTCCGGCAGGGCGCCGGCGATGTGGTGGGACTTGCCGGCAGCCGCCGCCACCGGCTCCGGACGTGTGCCACCTACAACTCCTGACGCTGACAGCAGGGAGCAAGTAAAACGTGCGCCCCCACTCTTCTGAAACTGCTGCAAAAATCATGAGTCAAGGGTCAAACGTGTATCCATCAATTTTCCCGATCGGGGAAAAATCGGGAGTGAGCTCTGACAGGGTCGGCGAAAACGAAAACAAATTAGTTCATCCACTCGAACTTGGCCAAACTTGCTAGCAGATGATGATCTAATTAAACCGACGCTAAGAGATCGAAACCCTGAGGTAAAAAAATCGTAAACAAAAGTGTGGTCCGTCTATCCCACTACTTTGTATTTTATCAAATGGATTTGCTAACGATACAACACCACAGTTTTCGTTTGATTTCAATCACTTTTTCCTTATGTGATCCTATATATATAAGGATAATTCTCTCTCCTATTCTAAGTAGATAATGCATTATTTTAAATCATAATTCTCTTATACATTATATAATATAAAATTATAAAACTTACAATATAATAATAATATAAGTTTTAAAATTTATAATGTAATTACAGTATAAGTGTAGATAATTTACAACATAAAAAAATTTGACTATTTTTTTTAAAAAATATGGCGTCATAGACGCAGCTACTCCTTTCTCAAAGGTCTAAAAAAAACAGAAAAAAGTGGTACCTTATGTATCTGTTCGTCGGGATACGAAAAGGACGTCTCCTGGATGAGGGTGGTGATGGTGAGCGCCGGCGTCGAGCGGTCCGCACCAAGTCCGGCGTCAGTGACGAAGACAAACGGCACACAGGCGGGCAGATGGTCACGTTGGCGCGCAGGTTCGTCGGCCTCGATGCGCTCTACCAACAGCGACGCCATCAAACCGTCCTCACTGCCACCGGCCGGTCGCCGCATGCCGTCGCGCGTGTGGTGGAGTAGTTCAGTGTTCTTGCGGTCGGCGGCCGACGAGTACTCGGCGGTCATGCAGTCGACCAGCACGGACGGTAAAGGGAGGTGATCCATGCCGTGGCTTGCACGATACCGCACCACGCCCTCCGCCCCGTTCCCCGACGGTGAACTCGCTTGGAGGACGGCGCCGTTCCGGTGGGCAGCGAGCTGGAGGACACGCTCCTGCCGGCAGTGCGGCCCCTGTGGTATGTCAGGCACGACGACCTTGCCGTTCTGCCCGGCTAACAGCTCCACGCCACGCCATGATGGCGTGTGGTTCGAAGGCTCGCCGTAGAAGCCGCTCTCGACGGTGCAGCCCTTCTCGGTGGTGGTGTGGTTCGAAGGCATACCGTGGGAGGCGCTCTCGACGGTGCCGTGGTTCGAAGGCTCGCCGTAGGAGCCGCTCTCGACGGCGTCGACTGTGCAGCCCTTCTCGGTGGCGGTGTGGTTCGAAGGCTCGCCGTAGGAGCCGCTCTCGACGGCGTCGACGGTGCAGCCCTTCTCGGTGGCGGTGTGGTTCAAAGGCTTGCCGTGGGAGTCGTTCTCGACGGTGGCGATGGTGCTGTCCTTATCGGTGGTGGCGTGCTCCCAAGGCTTGCAGTGGGAGCCGCTCTCCACGGTGTACGGAAAGCAGCCGGGACACTTGATGAACCGGCCATCGCCGGCGATGCAGTGGTCCATCTCCCCGTCCGCTGCGGAGAGGGAGACGTAGAGGAGGAGAAGGCCGAGGCGGAGGCATTCGCACTGCATAAGCATATCGGACCGTGCCATGGCTAGCTCGCATGCGTTGCGAGGATGTGGCTCTTCTTCTTCGAGAAGCTTCTTTCGTATAGGATATAAAACATTAATTTTTTATTTTACTTATCAGAAAAATAAGTGAAAAGGAAAGGAGATACAAAAAATTTTGGATTACGCGCGGTTAAAGAATACTCAGAGTGTTTTAGGAACTTCGTGACCAAGAGTTGGCTAGTAAACTATTCAGAAGAAACACTACTCATTTTTGACAGAAGAAGTCAAAGGCGCTAATGCACCATAATCACCAAACAGATAAGTACATTTAGTGAATCTTCACCGTGATTATATCATTACTCGATCGATAAACAATGGGGAGAACAATACAGTTTGCAATTGTCTCTTGCAACGATGCAAAGAGTTCAAAATTTTGACCCCCGCGCTCGTAGAAATATCCTCACGTGACAGGTTGGCGAGCACCGAACGTGACAGCTTGGCGAGCACCGAACGTGCCAGCTGTTCCTCCATGCCTGCCGTGTGCTCCGTGCGTGATGACGCCGTGCACATTACAGTCGTATCAGGCCGTGCCAATTACAGGCCAGAAGTAGTTGTCGTCTCAATATGCTACGTGGGATGAAATACATATCATTCATAGTGAATGCTACCCTTAAGTATTTTTTTTCATTATATCCTTTATCAGCTTCTATCATATTTTTTATTATTAAAATAATTCCATAGAAAAAAAAACACATATAGCCCTCTCTCATGTTTTCTTTTTCTACCCTATCTCTCCCCACCCTCACACAAATCGTTTTTTTTCTCCAATCTCACTTTCCCTAATCCACCGATGTGCTTGATAATGGCCGACACTCTCTCTTCTTTAGCCATTGATCCCTTCCCTAGCCATCATCATTGTCGCTTCCCTCTCCGACCGACCTCGTCACGGTTTGTGCCAATGAGCTTGAGCTCTCTCCTATCTCCATCGATAAGCTCAAACTTTCTCCCCTCTCCATTGATGAGCTCAAGTTACCCTCGTCACGACGGTTGAAGGACCACCATGATAAAGAGGATGGCCTCAAGCTCTCCTTTATTGTCCTCACCTATAATTTTTATCTAGTCTAAATCCATAATGAATAAGGGTTTACTAAATATAATGATTTTTTTAATACAGCTCATCAGATGTGTGGCTTGCTATGTGATGTGTGTCCACCATTACAGCCCGTTATAGGTGTCTTGACCACAGCTCTTATGGTTAGTGTACTAGTAACTGACATATGTTGGCTATGCTCAATATATATCTTCACAGATGTATTTATTGGCCAATTCACCATATACATTATTTATATTTTAGGTAAGAGTGTAAGTAGGGCAAATCTTTGAATTGATATTGAGAGGTTAAATAAAAAAATAAGCTAAATTTGGCCTTAGTATTATTATAATTTGTTCATCTAAACTAATTTTATTATATATGTACAGATGGATCATAGTTAGATGTATAATACTAATCGCTTGAGCCAAGAGTTTAGAAATGGAGTAGTTAAATTCCTAAATGCTATGGAGGATGATAAGAGAAGGAGGAGTAAGGAATATATGGTTTGTTCATGCATAGACTAAAAAATAAGAAGATATTTGTAGATAGAGCGCAGTTATAATCTCATCTTATATGTAGAAGTTTTATAAAAGGTTATAATTGTTGGAGAAAACACTAGGAGCAAGAAGCGCCGAATATTCTTATTGAAGAAGTGGACAATGAACACCAGAAGTAACAAGAAGATTGAGATGACATATATGTCCCTTCTTTGTTTGGCGATGATATCATTGATGTCGATCACAATCTTTCTCAGATGCTTTATGATGTTGAGGAGCTAGAATACAATGAGAAGGATTATAAGAAGTTCTCAGCTTTAGTGATGGATTTGGAGCCACCTATATATCCTAGATGTAAGCCGAATCACATGAAACTATATGTTGTCCTTGATTTAATGAAGCTTAAGACAAGTAAGGGTTCAGCACACGAGAGCTTTACAGATCTACTTGATTTTTTAAAGAACTTACTGCCTGATAGGAAGACCGAAGACAACATATGAAGCAAAGCAAGTGTCATGTCCCTTAGAGTTGGAAATTAGAAGAATTCACGTATGTCTGAACGACTGCATCTTATACAACAAAGAATATACCAACTTATGTGCCTTACATGCAAAGCTTTTCAATACAAGTGAAACAATAGCGGTATGGAGAGTAAGAGGTCAAAAAGGGGTGGTCTAGCAAAGGTTATGTGGTATCTCCCTATTACCAACCGCATAAAGCAAACGGTTGCCAATCCTAAGGAAGGTAAGTTAGTTCATTGGCATTCAATAGATAGAAAGAAGGAATATCGATAAGAAGCACCCCAAATTTATAGAATATCCGAGAAACATTAGGTTAGGTCTAAGTATGGACGACATGAATCCCTTCGGTGACCTCAGTAGTTGTCACAACACTTCCAATGCTTTTCATGAACTTCAAACTACTGCCTTTGTTGTGCTTTAAGAGAAAGTGTGTTATGCTTTCCATGCTAGTGTAAGGGCCGAGATAAACTAGCAATGATATTGAAGTGTTCTTAGAACCTATGGTCGATAACTTGAAAATGCTATGGCATCTGGGATCGGAGACATGGGATGCTTATGGACGAAAGAACTTCAATCTTCATGTGTTGTTGTTCTACACCATTAATGAATACCTTGTATTTGGTAACCTTTTAGGCTAGACTGTAAAAGGAAAAAAAAACCTATTTGGACTGTATGGAGGAAACATGTAGCAAGTGGATGAAGAATTCAAGCAAGATGGTCTACATGGGGCATAAAAGATTCCTTCCCTTATGTCACCCATATAGAAGAATGACAATAAACTTTAATGGTAAGAAGAAAAAGTGCATGGCACTATCGGAATTATTAGGAAGGCAACATCATGACTTAGTAAGAAACATCCGTAATTATTTCAGAAAGAAGAAGAAAGCTACCAATCCAAAGGAGAAGAGTATGTGGCTACCGTACTAGGAATATCTAGAGGTATGTCAATGCATCGATTTGATGCACGTAGAGAAAAATGTCTATGAAAGCCTTGTCAGGTTACTGCTCTATGTCCCAAGCAAAATGAAGAATGGCCTAAATGCACAACGAGATTTGAAAAATATGAACATTCATAATAAACTATAACCAAGAATCTTGGAGTTAGAAAGACTGTATCTCTCACCAGCTTGCTACACTCTATTGAAGGTGGAGAAAAAAGTTATGCTATCATGTTTCAAGAGTATTAAAGTTCTATTCAGGTACTCATGATGGCCACTTTAAGTGGGTTTTGATGAACAACCTCAAAATGAGATAAAGTCACACGATTGTTATATCCTAATTATATATTTTTTCCAGTTGCCATTAGGAATATTCTACCGCTGAAAGTTAGGTAGACAATAATGCAGTTATGCTCCTTTTTTAACACAATTAGACATAATATCATTGACTCAGAGAAATTGGATGACCTATAAGCAGATGTAGTGAGAACACTATATTATCTCAAAATGTACCTCCCACATACGTTGGTATATCTCATTATCCACCTAAAGTGTCTAGGCCCCTCTATTGCTTTTGGTAATTAATAATGAACACAAATTGTGTACTAATGATTGCATTTGAGGATTGTGATTAAGTTAGGTACATGCTTAGAATCACTAAAGGAATTTGACCACCGATTAAAATTGATAAGCAAGAAGGTGGCAAAGCAAAGAAAACATTTCTTGCTTTTGTATACCAATCAAGATGTTGGACGGTCATGTTAGGTTTATTTTTCTAAGTTTGTCATACTATCAAGAGGGGTGGTAATGGTTGCAAAGAGTTAATCAAAATACCACATTAGAGAAATTGTACAAAGCTTTTAAGTTGGGAAAGTGTTGTACGTAAAGTCGGTCAGGCTGGGCTTTAGGGCCGGTCTGATCAGAAGTTTCCAGAAAGCATTCTGAGCGCTACTTTATCAGTTGGTCGAATCGAGCCCTTAGATCTGGTCAGACCATGATCTTCCAAAAAGCATTCTGAGCGTTGCTTTGTTAGCCAGTTGGCCCGGGTCCTTGGATATGGTCAGCCATGTTCTTCCAAAGAGCATTCTAAGCACTGCTCCATCAGCCGGTTGGACCAGGAGTTTACAAAAATGTTTTGGATGGTTGGTCAGTCTAAGGCTCAGGGTAGTCGGTTCGGGTGTAGGAATGGTTAGATCGGAGGTTTGCCCTCGGTCAGACTAGGACATGCGTATTTAATGCACACCAACGACTCTTTTTCTAACCGTTGAGAAGGAGTCCAGTCGAACCAGGCCTCACATAGTGGTTGGACCGAACATGTGCGGAGTTGAGGATTTCACCCCCAATGGCTAGTTTTTGTTGGTAGGGGTATAAATACTCATCCACCAGTAGCAAGGGACTCTTCTTGGCCTTGCATTCATTTTATATGAACCATTGCTTTCCCTCTTATACCATTTGAGCTTACTCACTAATTATGAGGATCATTGAGGGTTGTTTTAGTCAAGTTATGTGCATTGTGTCATTGCTTAACTAGTATGACACTTGATCATCTCCAAGCATTGGTTGTCACTTGTTACTCTTGGAGATTGCCGTCTCCTAGATAGCTTAGAGGAGGTGATTCATGGGAATTTCTCCAAGAAGGTTGTGGAGAAGACTCGGCGTGTTTGTGAGTGGTTTAGAGCTCACCATCTTCAGAGTGAAGGATGAACTATCCTAGTGATGAAGGCTTGGGTAGATCTCTTAAAGGCTGACTCTAATCTTGCTCATTTCTTGATGAAAGGATTTAGAGGTTTGATAGTTTGAGTAGTGAAGTTGGGCTCGCCTCAACGGGGAGTAGGAAACCATCAAATTTCTAAATCTTGGGTTAAAATCATTGTCTCTTTGTCTCATTTATATAATACTTTTATCTTTTTGCAATTTACATTAATAGTTTAAGCCCTAATCACCCTAGGCTTGAAAAACTTAATATAGTTGTTTAGATAGACTCACTTTCATTTCACCAAGCCATAGCAACCTAGATTAGCCTTGCCTATTAGAGAAATTGTAATATCACCTATTCACCCCCTATAGTCTATATCTTGATCCTACACCACCTAAGCAAATAAAAGTGTATGATCATGTGTTCATGAGGTAGATGTACCCATTTGAAATATACATAAAAATTATGAAGGGTTACGTACGTAACATGTCCCATCTTGAAGAAAGCATAATTGTAGGGTACACGACTGAGAAGGTCATAAAATTCTATGTAGACTACATGTCGGAGACTGGGACAATTGGAGTTCCGGTGTCTAGACATGAAGGCAGGCTTGAAGGGGTTGGCACTGTGGGAAGAAAAAACTATCATACTAGACCGCACCAAATATAATAAAGTCCATATCACCATCCTTCGACATATGAGTGAGGTTGTGCTGTACTTGGAGGAATACGAAGCAAAGAACTGAAAAGACAATATTAAACGATCAGCCAGTTGGATTCGAAGAAAGCAAATTACGGGTTTCAACAAAGGGTTCAAGTATTGTGTGTATAACTTGAGCAACGTCACAAGTGAAACTCTTAAGTGGGCCACAAATGGCCATGGATGAGATGTTGAAATGTGAAAAGGATACGATATCAATGGATATACTTTCTACACAACCAACTAGGATGAAGAAAGAACATTATAGAATAGTGGAATAGATATAGAGGCAGTTAATAACCAACTAGTCCGTCGTGATCAGTACTATGGTCGCATAGAGGATAAATGGGAGTTGAGTTATGCAAAATTCAAAATGGCGTTGTTTCGATGTAGATGGTCGATCTAAAGCACGTCAAGGTTAACAAAGACAGTTTTACACTTGTAAAACTACAGTCTAACGGATAAAGGGATGGACATTTTGTTCTTGCAAAACATGTTGTTCAAATGTTCTACGTTGCCGATCCAGCTAATAAGAAGCTTCATGTTATTCGTGAAAGAAAACAAGGAATTGTTAAGATTGATAACATTATCGATGAGGACGATTACAACAACCACATTCATATTATTGGCTAAGAAGCTCTTTTTGAAGAAGTTCAATGAGATGATGAGACCATATACGCATATGTAGACCATAACTAATGAGTTTTTATGTAACAATATATGTATGTAATGTACAAGTTGGGTCAAAAGTCATTTTAATATGTTAAATATATGGCTTTTTGTGTGATTTAAAATGAATTTAAATTCCAATGAGATTATCAAAATTACAAATACACTATGGTCAATATCTAGTCAAAATTAGTAACATTCATAAGAAATAAGTTTGGTAAACTTTTGGTCAAAGTTACGTGTGATGGTTTTTTAAATAACCCATTAGAGGTAACTTATATGTGATGGGTTTTATTATATGGCTGTCACAGATAAGTTGGTTGTGACGTATTATAGTGCATGGCCCATCATAGGTAAATTAGCTATGACGGGTTTTATTGCATGGCCCGTCACGGATAAGTTAGCTATAATGGATTTTATTGCATGGCTTGTCATCGATAAGTTAACTGTGATAGGTTATATTATACGACTGTAATAGGTCAAAATCCTGTGACAGGTTTTATTGCATGGTATAATCCAAAAAACTTTTTTTAGAAGTACTAGATTCAAGTAAAGTCACTCACATGTAGATCTAAGACATCGATGTTCTCGTCTTAGAGCTCAATCCACACCCACGACACCGTCATTGCCACCCTCATGCCCTCTCGTCGTTCCAGAGTTCCCCAAGCTTGCCACTATGCCGCCGTCATCGCTAACCCCAAGCACTCTCATCATTTGAAAGCCTGTGGAGCTCACTACTACGCGGCCGTCGTCGTTGACTCTGAGCACCGACATAGTATCTCTGAGCTCCCTAAGCTTGTCATTGTGTCGTAGCCACCGCCGTTATACCTGAGCGTCGTCTATGACCTCTCTAAGTCCATCACTATGTCCTCGCTGTGCCCAAGCGTTATCCCCGAACATTACTACAACTATTTGAGTCAGCACGGGTAAGAAAAATACTGGTGTACAGTTGCAGCTGGAGAAGGAAGTGCATTGGAGCCAACCACGGCCTGAAATCAGAATGCAGCAGACGTTTTTTTTCAGGTTGGAAGCCTCGTCTTGCCGAATGCCATTTGCGACGAATCCCAACAATTAAGCTGTACTGCACACCTCACTCGGCATTTTTGTAATTTCTTTTGAAAAGCACGTTCATATTTTATACTTGACAACCTGTTGTCTATCAAACTATCTTGCACCCAAATATTGAAATGTGGCTGAATCCTGATCCGATCCATTCTAGACTAGCTTATATGTGTTCTACCAAGAAGGCAAAGGTTGATTCCTTGTGCTCCCTTTTAATTTTCACACATTTTGAAAAACAAAGTTAGCTGAAGCCATCAATCGCTTTATATAGTGAGAACACATAAGTTCAGCCAAGAAGGATAAATGCAAAGGCACCCGTCAATAGCCAATTCATGCATAGAAGGTGTGAAACTGCCGATACTTGGCGTGTACAATTTTGTCGCTAAAACTAGCTTATCTCGCTATTCATATGTAACCAGTGGGATGCAAATCGTCTTCCAATATAGTTGTAAAGACACAACCTTGCCGTTGCAAATCTGAGACATGCTTCAGACATGCATCGCTTTGTACGGTTTGGATTTTCAAGCGAGGATATATAGATCAGTGGGTGGGTCCTGTTAGAATTAACAAAGAATCTTCCCCCTCAACCCCCAAAAAACAGGGGTTGACGTACGCAATTGATAGAATCGACATATACGATTAATAGAAACTTTGACATCCGCACTAACTGGCAATCAATTGAAACGAAAGCAAACCTATATTTCAGAACGGAGAGTCGACACTGACAGATACTCTCTTTCAAAAGGAAATAACCATGCGATGCGAAGTTCAGTGGTGGTGCACGCTTTAATAGGCAGCAAGCAGATGCCCTGCCCTGCGGCGTCCGCGTCTCCGCCCGTGCACTACGAAGCTGCTTGGCCCCTGCACCGTCGTCACACCATTGAGAAGCTCATGCAGCTCCGGCGAGAGATGGATGGCTAGATGAGCTCTGCTGGTAGGGCGGTGGCAACGATTTGCAGGCTGCGCGCGGCAAGGCACAGGCACCGGCCCGCTGCGCCCTCGCCGTCGTCGTCGTGATCCTGGAACAACGAATTGAGGCCTTACAGAACCAAGTCCCTAATGCGTGAACGCGTGTGTGCTTCCTCCTTTCGGGTTGAGCTGCCCCATTTCCTTTCTTAAGCAGGCCGAATCCGAGTGATGGAGCACCCCAGCTAGATGGCCCTCACGTCCCACATGGACGCTTGCTTTTTTTTTCTTTGAAAGTATTTTTTGAATCCATTTCAAATTTACAAGCCACTTAAGTCACGCTTTGCGCAACCCTGAAATGCAAACTATAAATCTATTTTCCTAATATAAGAGAGTAGGGATTATGTACTTTATATATACCGGATAACGTTTTTAAAATGATTTTAAGGTAACGATTTTCATAAACAGATGTGTACTTTTAAATTTGAATGAGAAAGTTCATTTACGTGGCAGTATTACAAAATTATTTTTAAATAGAAGATTATTTCATTATAATGAAATTCATTTTAGGTAAAAAGGATATTATCTGTGTCTATTAAATTTTGCTATAGTTAAGGTATAATAAATTTTATTTTATTTTAATAGTTTTACAATGTATTCTTAGCTACGTTGTATGATAAGGGAATACTAATTTGTTAATTAATTACTTGATGAAATGGTTTTTTAGGTTATTAATTTTGTGCATTATGATATTAAATCATTTTTAAATAATCTTACTACTTCCCCTAGCAACTAAAAGTACCTATTAAAAGCACATTTATTCTACTACTATGTTACCGTAAGTGAGTTTTCCATTTGTGAATCCCAAGTAGTCAGTCTTCTACGCACTATCTAACCCCATGTGAATATAATACTACTCATTTACGGAAAGAAGTACCAGCAAACAAATGGCCCTTTTCTTGGATGGAATCATCTGGAGCCATCCAGAGCCTTTGGCTCATCATTGGATAGACTCATTCATTGCACTCTTTCAAGATCTAACGGTAGATTCCATCTTGGTTGCATCCAACAGTCCTTAATTACCAGATGACGTGGTGTTTTATTTTTTTGTGAAAGTGATTTCACTACTTTAGATATGTACATAGTTTATATGCATAAAGTTCTCATATGTACAAAGGTACCCGCATATAATATTTCTATATATAAACTTTTTATATATAAGAAAGATTCTATATAAACTCATGAGCAGGATTGGTAATAGACTATAGTGGATGGGCCAGATCTCAAGCTGTCTACAGAGGACAAAGTCCACTAAGTCCCTCCATTATGCATCGAGTTTCATTCCCGTCCTAAACTGAAAAAACAGATATAGAGTATTCTCCAAGCTTGATTTTTTGTCCAACTGTCAAAACTGTTTATTTTCGTCCCTAAGTTTGATTTTGTTGGTTTCTAGTTGACGTGATGATGATAAAGATGGTATTGGATGACATGAAAATATTTTGTTCATATGGGTCCCACATGTCATATTCCCCTTCTCTATCCTTTCCAATCCACTTACTAACACCGTTGATGTGTAGCGTAGGATGGGTGAAGACGGTGGCTGAGTGTTGAGGATGCCGTCAATGCGTAGCACAACGGCAAAGTGTGGGAGGCAGTGGCATGGGTGTCGAGGGATCAAGGAGGCACTTTGCAATGTTGTCCTCAACTTGGTTCCCATTGCACCTCTCTTCTCCACGCACTCGTGGGCACCGTCGGTGGACCCTATTAGCCTTGTGGGCGTTGCGGGTTATGGGTTTGGCTAGGTGAGACGGATTGGGGTCTACGAGGTCAGGGACGGTGGATCGACAATAAAGCTCATGAAGGAGAACTAAGGCGATGGCTATGGACGATCAAGCTGTGGTTAATCTCTAGCTTGGGTTGGAATGGCTTGCTATGACTTGAGTTTGAGCACAATTGTCGCCCATATCAACAGATTTAGGGGTGTCGGCCAATAGAGAGGGTGATTGGCGGCAACGGCGACATCCTCTCTGAGTAGCAGATATGGACTTCGCTCTTTCTCTAGTGTTTGGCGGGCGTGTTGGCCCTGCTCCACTCACATGTTGGTTGTCTGAGAGCTTATCATCATCCAGTCACCTTCTGGTCCTCCCCACCTCCCTACCTCGATCATCCCTTCCCCTCCTTCCTCTGTGGTGGTGGTGGAGGCGAGCTCTATGTGGCGCTTCTTGCTAGTAGTGGTAGTGGCGAAAGAGCGATGGTGACTGTTGCCTCAACTATAGGTTAGGTTTCATTCACATCCCCATAAAACTATGTATAGAGCATCCCCTAACTTCTAAAATTAGTGCAAACTGAGTCGCTTAGCAATATTGAGAGCGGCTTTGGTTGACGTGATACCTATGTGACATGTTTACCTAGTCTTTTATTTGATGTGACACGTGGCATTATAGTATGAAAGAATTAGAAAAAAATTAAAAATAAGTGGGACTAAGTCTATAAGAAGTAAAATAAAAAAAAGTAGAACCCACAAGTCATCATCCATCTATTTCCCTATTTTCTCCCTGCTCTCTCTTTCTTCCCCTCCTCTTCTAGTGAGGGCACTAGTGGCACCAGCAAGGAGTAGTGTGGCAAGGAGCATGGTTAGAGCCGGTGAAGACGGAGATGGGCAACAGAGGCTTGAATGGATAGATGACAACTCGTCTACATAAGGAACTGTGGCTCATCGATGTGGTTTCCACCGGGCATGAAGGACGGCTCGTCACGAGGAGACTAGTTTGTTAGCACTAGGGCACACCTCTCCCTCCTCTTTAGCTGTCTCCTCACCGACCACCCATAGACGTCTCTTGGATAGGATGGCAAGATCGAGCTCACTAACTTCCTCCCCTCCTCCTTCACTATCGTGGCCCTCTACATGTTCAACCAGCCTACTATCGTTGCTGCCATTCTATTGAGCTCATGCTTCCAACCCCACATTGCCTAGGGGCCTAAGTCGCAGCCCTCTCCATCAAGTCCTCACCACCACAGCCGGATCTGGTGCCTTAGGTCATCTGTAGCTTCTCCGTCCTCTTGCTCCTCACTTCGCTCAAAACACTGCCATTGCTACATTGGCGAAGGAGACATCTCCGCCATCCCCTACTGTTGTTGCCAGGACTAGCCTCATCAATTCTAAACCGATGGCCTCCTCTACCACTAGGAGAGTTGAGGAAATGGGGAGAGAAATGAGGAAGGAAAAGAGAAGAGAGGAGAGAAGATGGCATGTGTGCTCGCTATTTTTCCTTAACAGACTTACACATGGCTCTTGTCCATTTTTATTTTTTTATTTTTTTATTGAAAATGGCATATAAGTACAACATAGGCAGCACATCATCAAATGTATTAGGTTAACATCCACGCTAGTCAAAACCGCTATCTGTTAAAAAACTCAATTTACACTAAGGATGCTATGTACCTAGTTTTGTGTTTGATGATACGAATGGAACTCTACCAAAGTTGAGGAACCTAGATTGGACTTTTTCCGCATGTAATACGCTAGGCCTCTCTTGATATCTAGAAGGACGTTCAAGCTTTCACGAGAGTAAGATCGTTTGTATGTGGCTCTATCTGGTCCGTTCAAATTCCATCCAACGGATCCAGCCAGTTTGTGAACTATCAAGATGCGATAAGCGGTCCGTGTATGGATCTATGTGGACCGGGCTAGATCAACCCGAGGTCTCACACTCTCAACAATTGTACCCAAGGCTGACCCGCGGACCCACCATGAGCCAGCCCATCTCCTAGATCATCACGACCACTCGCCCAGCAACAGATTATACTGAGGACCAAGCGTTAGCTCGGTTGGTTCGTTCAAGGCTGTTCAAACGGCCGGACGCACACGTTCGATCCCAGCGATCGACGCCGAGCCTCACCATGAGGGATTTTTTCTTCTTTCTCAAGATTAATTTCCGTTAATCTCGATTAGGCAGAGGATATACTACTTGCGTGTTCAGTAGAGCTATGTGTTATCCATACACCGAAGGCTTAAAGTCTTCTAAGTCAAGCCTTTAGCGTGTGTTAGACGTGCACTTGCGTGTGTGCGTACGGAGTGGTGTGAGTGTGGTATGTATCTGTGTGTGTGTGTTGTAGATGTACCCCTCGAAAAACAAGATTATATGAACCAACAGACAATTCAGTTTCAAGCAAAACCAATCCATGCGGCGACGACAACAATACCCCTATATTCTTCTGAATTCTAAACAGACGAACCCAATCTGAGGAAACCAATTCATTCATGCTCAAGCGGAGGTCAAAAAAAAAAAATCATGATCAAGCATAACGGCAGGCCTGAACATGGATAGCAATAAAATAGTTATGAAACTTTTCACTTTCAAGAGTGCAACTGAATTCAGTCCGATCAGTGGAGATCCCTTTGTTAATTTTGAACAGAAGGAGAAGTAGAAGCTTGCATCCTTATTGGCAGCGCACAATGGTGGTTTCGCTGCGATCATCGTAAGAGTGGTGGCAGGCCGTAGCATTGCAAGATGGTGGATCAAATCATCCCCTTCTTCCATAGCAGCTGTGCTAGCCGAGAAAGATGGTACGTGGTCAAAAATGGTGGTGGTGCAGCTGTGCAAGAGTGAATTAGAATGCAGAAGCGGAGTGACACAGGAATTTGGTAGAGGTGGTGCAGCGATAAAGATAGCAGACAACGATAAGGGGTAGGATGTTAGGGGCGATGGAGCGGATGGTGGTGGCTAAATGGAGCGTCTACATTAGTCATGTGTTCAGTGGTGAAGGTAGGATGCATTTATTTCCTCCACTTTCTTTTTCGCATACATATTTACTGAAATGCTAACGTTTTTTATAAAAATTTTCTATAGGAAAGTTGTTTTAAAAAAATATATTAATTCATATTTTAAAATTTTAAGTTAATAATTAATCACGCGCTAATCAATCACCTTGTTTTACGTGCACGCTGCTTCAAAACACCAAACGCAGCCCTAGTGAGCCTCTGTGATTTGGTTGGGCCATGGTGGGTCAGTCCCGATAAAGTTGGGTAGGTAAATCCATATGATTTCAGCCTAATTTTTTATGGGTTGGGTCGACGGGTGAGTCAATGGGCCCACTTACATCTCTTAAGCCCATCATCTTGTCTTTGCAGACTAGACACTCAGAAAAATGCAACTTAGCGCATTTCGTCCTCCGATTTGATTAAGAATCCCTACCATCCGAATTTAAAATAATACTAATGAAACATCCCCAACATTTAATTTGCAATTATCTTTCTTATCAATTGAACCAATTAACCCATCCCAATTCGGTACCATCCGTCTGAAGACCACCCACTGATGCTATTCAATCATATGCAGTGTGACACGCCTGCTTTTACACCGCGTCCGTCACTCCTTATGCCGCACATTTGTTAATTCACTTTATTTTTAAAAGGATTATAAAAATGTGTTATAGATAGTGAATGCCTTTAAAAACTAGTAAAAAAATTATAGTATAATAATTACTACGGTGTCAGATTACTAGTTTTTGGAGTTATTATCTAGCCATGAAATATTTTTATAATGTCCACCAGCAAATTACATAAGTATCTTGTAGGAAGTAGTTTTGTCTTATTTTTTTTACTCACTCCGTTTTAAAATATACGATATATTTTATTTTATTACAATAATGTTTTAATCAATAATTAATGTAATTTTTTTTAACATAATGTCGTTATATTCATGTTGAATAGTAATTTTTTTATGATTATACTTTTATATCATATAAATAATATATTAAAAACTAATTATTAGTTAAAATATTATCCTAATAATATAAAAATATGCTTCACATTGTAAAATGGAGGAAATATTACTACCATAAATATGCGTTCCCATGAGCAGTGTGGAGATGAGCTAGTAGGTGGCCTGGATTAAAGATAGATCTTACGGTGGTTGTTCACGCAATGTGACCAATGTGCTGCGCACGCGGTGGTAATGGAGGGTGGAAGGAGGATGATTCCTCTTTTTTAGTGGTAGAGAGATAGCCACGTGGATTCAGCCTGCATACCGACTACTCCTATAAACATATACTGAGTTTTGACATCACTTAAACTAAATAAGCAGCCATCATGGATTTGAGTTAATTGGAGGTGCAAAAGAAATTAATGGGAGCCGCGTGAAGTGCCGCGATAGTGCCACAGTGGCCAATTAATTAAGACGGTACGCGGGCGACGAGCCGCCCCATAGAAGACGTACGATCCTATATGCTGCCAAGAACTGTAAGATTTTCTATAAAGACGTACTTAGCTTATACAAACCCCTCTATTTTATCAGTACAAAGATGATTAACCAATTGAATAGTACGAGTTAACATTACGTGTGATGGCCGTGGAATTGCGGCCGAGTGACCTCAGCTCAACCTCAACAAGTCATAAGTTGGTGATGTTAACACGACAAGGATTGTGAATGCAAAAGCGTAATTGCCTGGAATTTACATTTACATGCACACTGCTAATTTGACCCCCATAGATTTGAAGCATTGGCATCGCTGTTGGACTGTACACTCCAGATTTGCGTAATTTAGCGGTGAACGATGTAAAAACATGCTATAGGTAAAGAACATCTTAATTTATGGTTGAACGTCATAATTATTATTTTTAGTTGAATTAGAGAGATAAATCGTGTTGAAATGCAAAACCCTTTGGCCAACACATGTTAATCAGTTTGGTTTAATCGAATCAGACCATCTCTTCTCCGAGTCTTTCCATAAGTATATTTTATAACTTTTCCAATTTTTATTTTTTCTTTCTAATTATCAAAAAATTCAAATTTTCTCTAGACTTTTAAAACATTTTGCAACTCAATATGACAATGCCCAGAGGACATTGCTTCATGTATCATATCACTTCTTCACTTCAGGACGAGATTAGAAGCATATGACCTCATGGGCATTTTTATCTTTTTAAAAAAAATTCCTATTTAGTTAGGTTAAAAATAATAAATTAATAGTTATGATATCTTGTATAGAAGTGTCCTTCAGCCGTGATAGTTTTTTACGATATTAATTAGCAAATTATATAAAATTTGAGTGTTCTACAGTAAAATTTACGGACATATATCTATACATATACGTGCGTGTATATTTATATATATAAAGCCTACGTTCATGCATGCCAAAATGCTACACTGAATGTGATAGGTGTGGAGATAAAAAAAGCAAGGAACCTTTTAATATAATTTGGAAAAATGCCAAGCTGCAGTGTTAGCGTACGTCATCTTTCTGTACGTGGAGAGCGGGAGGAGTAACTTTGATAATCCTGAGATCTTTGTCTGAATCTTTTATTAAAACAAAAGGAGAAAAGATCTTTGTCTGAATCTCCATCGTCTGCTCGGAATCTTGTTCTGTCGTCCTAGCCAACAAAGTCTTTTAGAGCATTTACAATTCGTGTCCGTAAGGCCGTGCCTCTGGCTGCTGGCTGCCGGTATTTGGTTAATTTTTTTAATGGAATGTTCAAAACAAACAGGAATAATGTAATGGTGCCGGGCTGTCGGCGTGCAATGAGGCAGAATATCTTTTACCTTCGCACGCGTGAAAACTTGGTATGAAGAGATTTTATGGATAGAATCATGCTTTTGCTTTTTTTAATAGATGATACTGTTAATTTTTGGCATTAAGTTTTTATTATTTGTCTTATTTAAAAATTATATCTATATGATTTATTTTTGTTTTGATTTTTGCTATCATTAAAGAAGCTTTAACCATAATTTATATTTTTATATGTAAACTAAATTTTTTAATAAAATGAATGATTAAATATCATTCTAATTACGTCGTCGAGAGAGCGGCTCCTATTGTACACGCTTCTAATCCTGAGTGGACTTAAAAGTCTGGGACTAAATGACTTCATACCGTTACAGTGTATAGTATATCAATCGTAGGTTGGGGTCGTTACAGAATTTTTGGTTTTCTCTGGACGTCCGTTCTTGGCAATTCTGGTGTCGTCTCAAGTTGACGTGAAAATGCATGCGTGATGTAAACTGGGCCCCCAAGTTTTATCTTTCTGTTAACTCGTTGAACCCTGTTTGGCTTTCGTATTAAAGCTGGATCGACATATACTGACCTTTGGTCCAAAATAATTTTAACAAATATAGCATAGGTAAATCTAAACAAGTTTAGTAGGATTATTAAAAACCATAACTTTTTTTGAAATTAAAAGTTATTTCTTATTGATGAAATCAATTTTACTGTAGTGAAAATGTCATATTTTTTCTAGATGTCACCGGTCAACCGTCCACTTGTTACCGATTCGACCGACACACATCTATCGGTATGATTGAAGTCTTGTTGTCGGTCCGATCGCCGTGCTCCACCTAGTTTAACCGGCATTAAGATTCTAGTCTGACCACTAGAGAAAAACGATCTCGACGGAAATTTTAAAAGTTAATAAAACTGTTAAAAATATATCAACTTTATTATATTAAGATATGTCTATAAATTGTATGCAAAACACTCATCTCTCAATTTTCAATTAACCTTACAAATCAAGTCTAAACCCTAATATTTATCTTTTTCAAAAGCAATACTTTGAGGCTTATATCGGCTCTCTATTTATACCCATAAGTAGCTACACAAAAGGCTTGACTTTTAAAGATAAAAGCACTTCTAATCTCTTAGGAAAAACTCTTGTACACATATACAACATATCCCTTAATAAATTCGATGCCCATATTTCCAAATTCGACTCTTTTTGAATTTGACTTCAATTCCCAAACGCATACAATCCCTCTTGTATGCTAGATAGTATGCTCGTCCTATGTATATTGATCTCTAGCCTTTAGTATTTCATGTAATCTCTTGATTGTCCGGATATTAGCTTCTCCAAAGTTTTCTCCTGATCCATCATCGGTAATATTACTGAGGCCTCAAGACTCACGTACATATAAAAAAAATCCAACAAGTTATTCTTAACTTGACTCACATTAGCACACAAACATTATATTGTACGCATATAAAACATATAGAAGCCTTATCCATTAAATAATAACCGAGAAATATAAAAACAATCTAAAACCGATTCCTCGCCGAAGTCTACTGGTTAGACTGTTGGGCTGGCTAGTCTGACTATACCCATAACTGTAGTTCGACCGGTCTCCATGGTCCAATCCGACGGCGTTTATATATAATCATTTTAGACTATACACTCACCTACTATCCTACTATACTTCAGGCCCAATCTGACTAAACACTTTATTTAAAATTAATTTAATTAAATTTTAAACTAATTATTTATTATAAATTTTTAAATATTTTAAAGCATGCATGTGGATCATATCGTCCATAGATATCACACACGAACAAATTAATGTAACAAGTTAGGCAAATTAATCGGTTGAAGTGACCCTTAATTTTGACTTGCCAAAACATGCGCTTAATTTCAACGTGAGCACGTGACCCATATATACTATTTGAAGCAAAATCTGCTTTACGAGCTGATGCCACTTTGCCTACGTAGTATTGTATATCTTTTGCGCGTGCAACCCAGCGGATGGGATAACTATAGTGTTCTTGTCTTCTTGACGCGGTATGGCTTTAATTGTGATCTTGTTTAGGTACAAGATACTGTAATTGAAGAAAGTTAATTTAATAAGGCATACTCAATTTACAGAAACATGGGATTTTTTTTCTTTTTCGACTGAGAAGTTTCTAACACTGGGCTATACCGGCCTAGCTACCACACGTGCTCAGGCGCACCCTTTTCCATTAATCTTACTATGCTGAACGGGCAATATATATTATACAGTTGATGTCTCGTGCGTTGCTACTATAATTTATATGATGCAATATAAGCAATTTGAGCAACGCGTACAGCTCACTAATTTTAAATTTGGACATGGACAATTCGATAGTTATCAATGCCAATAGAATTATTAAACCATGAAAAACTATAATTGAGACTCCAAACTAAGCGCAACTCAATATTTATTAATTACAATTTAAGAATTATTAAATCATGAAAGGGCTATAATTACACTTACTACTTTGAAATTTCTAAATTTATTTATGGCAAATACTAAATTGAGATTCCAACTTGAGTTCAAAGTGGTACTAACTAATTCTGAAATTTCAAACTATTAATATAATAAACTAGAAAGTAATTGAAGAAATATTAGGATGAATTATATAAATCAGTTACTAATTTCAATTTTTTGAACTATAAATAAGATAAAATTGCGTTGTTATTAGACCTTTAAAAAGTTTATGTATAACTTCCAACAAAATTTATCATACATGGTTCGGTTATTCCTATTTGTCTATATCTATTGGTGGGGAGGTATATGAAAGAAGCGAATGAATAAGTGGATTGAGGAATAAAAGCTTGAAGATAAAGACAAACAAACCCTAGCGTCGAAAACATCTTCATAAGCTCCTAGTGCTAGAGAATAACTGTATAAAAATAAGATTGGACTACGGTTCCTAATCGTAAGCTTCCTGTTGGCTATGGGTTAGGTTCCCTGCTAAAGGTTATAGAAACCCTCCTCTAAATCGGAAAAAACAATGACTTGACTTAGCTTTTGGTTCTTTTAGGGCACAAATCTGCTGATGTGCCTTAATGAAATCATAATCTCATCTTCAGATAAGAGTGTAGAAGTGGGGGAAAGGCCAACATATTTAATAGATAGTTAAAATTTTTATATATATAACACTAATAATAATAACCAATGCAACACACAGATTAGGAGGATAGGGCATCTAATATATAGGCAAGAATGAATAGAAACCGTGCAAATCAAATCTAGTGGTTCTGATTCTTGATGACATGGCCTATACGCATGGACTGCTTTATATAAGTAATTTTACTTAGTGGATTTTGTGTGTGTGTGTGTGTATAGGTTTTGGCCCTTTGTATGAGTATAATCAAGATAGCTTGTTGTGTCTCTAGTGTTGCCACTTGCGGTTCAGACTTTCAGTCTTTCTCGTCGACCATGTAATATTAGCTGCCTAGTAATGTTTCAGTTGGTTCGGCACTAAAAAGTTGTTCCAATGATTATCGCTCTGGCCCTATTTAGATAGATTATTGAGTAGATTATTACTACGGATTATCAATTTGATTGTAGGGATAAATTAAATATTTTAAAAAATAAACATAATAAATAATTTAAAACAAAAGTGGCATCAGTTAACAAGCTGGAAAAAAAATCTCAACACATTTGAAACCTTTAATATTGGTGTTTGTGTCCTATATATGTGACTCAAGTGTGGTTATAGTGGGTGGTCCAATGCCACCTTAAAAATTTAGGTGGGTGAAGACTGGTTTATGAGGCTCCAACTATGGTACTCAAGTTAACCATATCGCATGAAGTGAAGATGAAAGTCGGTGATATACATATGTGGCTGGGTCTACTCAGCATTATAAGCCTAAGCAATTTAACTGTGGCACCGCTCGTGAGTTAGTCTTTTTTACATGAAATAAGGACTAAAGTAAAACGAAATTTAACATGTAGAATAGACCATGTGAATTTAACGTGTAGAGTGTAGTAATTTGAATTTTAGAGGCATGGTATTATAGGTCTCTATTTGGCTGCATACGAAAATTGAGATAGAACTAAAGACCATCTCGAGTTCGATGTGTGGAGCACACTAATGTTTGGACGCTTTAGAGGCATGGTGTTACAGGTCTCTAATTTAGCTGCATATAGAAGTTGAGCTAGAGTCTTCACTATCTCGAGCTTAACGTGTACTGCAGACTAATACGAAATATAGAAATAACGTATTACATGTCTCTAATTCGATGTAGAGCACGAAGACCATCTTGAATTCTCGACTACTAGGAGTTCAGAATTTAGGTGACAATGCACACACAATGCAGATATGCATATCCACGTTGAGAATGAGCTTGGCTAAATACATCCTACATGCAGAGGCGGGATTAGTTTCCATTATAGAAAAAAATGTTGAGAGAACTGCAAATACTATATTTATTTAAATGTGACAATGATTCCACTGATGGTACGGTAGCAGCATTATAATGTGGTTTTAGCCTACGCCAGTAATTCATACTACGATCGATGGTATATATATATCTGTACTTTTAGAGTATACGTGACTTTAACTTTACTACAGATATTTTTATAGTTCTTAAGAAGTACCAAGAGCTACCAAATTTAATACTAGATGATGTGGTATTACATGTGGTTTTCTCAAGAACCGTAATATCACTTTATTTATTTATTTATTTATTGATAAAGCCTCATTGTACAAATACTAGCTGCGAGGCTTAATTAGGGGGGCCGCAGTGGACATTCCTCGGTATGTTGGGATCGTTGCTGCATCGTGAGCCTCTTGCCTTTGCCACTTTTGCTGCAGCTACAGACCCTGCAGCAACCGCTAGCAGCAGCATGAGATAAAGGACCATCGCCACTGTGAAGAGCTTCGCCCTTTCACTCTTCTTCTTCCTCCTCTGGTCCATCACACGATCAGCTAGCACGATGATCATGATCACTAGGGCCATATCGCAATTGAGCTCTGGTAGGACAGTGACGATGCGGTACGAATTGCCGGCCACCGCGAGGAACGCCGGCGGGTGGGAGCAATAAAGACTTTTCCGGGGGAGGGTTCTTCCTCCGAATGCAGACACCACGGAACAGTTGAAATTAACAGGCTGCAAAAATCGACGGCACACATGTATAAAAAAAACGGCATATAAAGCCATCCATAAATAAGCCACAACATTGGTACAGGTCTACTATATATAAATGTGGCAACACATTTTTCCTCCGTTTTTCGTCGATTTCCAGACCATTCGATTAGCATTAGCGTTCAGAGATTGCACACAGCTTTTCTCGGTGGGCTTACCCACAGATGCATCCAATACTATACGTAGTAACACAGGAGCATTGATTGTTCGGGCTGCAGTTTGTCCTGCACGGCGGTCTTCCAAGTTTGCATCGGCACTAACCGTGTTGATTAGCGTCACGCAATTAAACATTTGGTGTTCTATTCAAGTTATTATTTAGGATATATGATACAAATTTTATATATGCATTAATTTTCACTAGTAATTTTTTTAAAATAATCAAGTAGTGACTTAATCAGTTTGTCATAGTCCTTTTATATGGTGAGTATTAGAAAATTTACAACATACGATTTAAAATTTACAATATAATTTACAGTGTAAAATATATGCCAAAATATTTGCTGGTTTTTTTATGAAAAAAATACAGATAGCTCCTATTGGTATATGAAAGAAGCGCGTCTAGATTTCAGCTGACTTTGAGTTGCTTTTTCATCCCTGCTGATAATCTAATGCCTCTCAACACTCCCCTCATTCCTTTTTTTTAAAAAATGAATGCTTTGTTAATTAAACAATGAATTATTTTAACATAAACATGACATACTTTACAATTGATAATAATTTATAAAATATTAAATGTAAAATATTCGAACATAGATAAAAAGTAAATAAAACCATGTACCATAACAAAATATTAGTATATGCAAAGCAATGTAATTTTATGTGACTGAAAAATGACAAATTTTTAAGCACATGAAATCTAGCCAATACAAAAAAAATCCAGAAAGGGTAAAAATATGAGCATTGTATTGACTTTTGGTAATCCCTGTGCTTGATTAATTTGGATGTGATCATTACTATAATTGATAGCACAGTTAGTCGATCTCTCCTTTCTGGACATCTGCCGGATCTAGTGGATGCATGCATTCTTTGGGCTATCTACGTGCATTATATTCCATGTTGCTAACATGTCAGTTATTAGTGTTTTTCTAAATTCGTCTACATCTTAGTTCGTGGTTAGTGCCTGTTTTCCCCCAGATATTGGTTAACTATAAATAAATAAATAAATATAATTACTCATAAAAATGTGAGCTTTAGAATTCATTGAAAATATAATATTATTATTACTCTTAAAAAATCAAATTTCAAAATTTGAAATCGTCTTCGACTTTTAAGAAAAATAGTAGTACTCCATGTCAACAGATCCATCAGCATGTGGAGTTTGTTGGGTCTTCCTCTCTGTCGTTCTAGGCTTAGCCCCTGTTGCAATTTGAACTATAGACTTCTACAGTGATCGCTAGTCTTAAAAAAAGAGAAAAAAACAGGGTAGATGTGGATAGGCTCTACAATTACTCTAAGCCAACACTACCTTGATTAAAATGCGGCGCCCTTGCACGAACATGAATGGTCACTAGGACTCGATCGATACGCACGTACGTGTGCTAGCTACGTAGTCCTCAGGATCACTTTTAAATGTAAGTAGCATTTTTCCTTGTTTCCCGGTACCTTTTGCTCTTAACTCTTGGCTTATTTAATTTGTTTGCTATATATTAGACCTGTTGAAGGGACAGCATCAAAAGGTGGATCATGCGACACTTGTACCTATCCTTTTCAAGCCTATCGTTTGCTGAAGTCCATCCCTTGTGATGGATCCTAAATTTAGTTTAATTTTGGACTATTTTTTTCCTTGTCAAAACAAGGCCTAGGAGGTCATTGGAATGTAAAGTTTCACTCTCGTAGAGTAAAAAGTTTCACCTGCCAAGAAGAAAGCTCTTTTTTTTTAGTTATATGGAATCCCGATAAATCTAAATCATCATCATAATTTTATAAATCATACTCGTTGCTAATTTGTTATGAGTTCTAACATGAGTTATATATTAAACATATCCTCGTAGCCCTTTTGTTGTTTCTGATTAGTTTGGCAATTAAGTGTGAGATATTCTTTTAGAGTCAGACTGGCAGAATTTAAAAAGAGTTAATTTCTTGGTTTATGATATTTACTTCATATTTATGTTTTTAGATGGTTTTTATATATGAAATATTCTATTAGTTAGGTTAGATGAAAAGATATACTTGGATATGATTTATTTAGTTGTTCATATACACGTATTACTTGAGGCCTTGAAAGTATTATCGGTGATGGATCGAGACTAGGCTTAAAAGAAGTTAAAGTCTAGACGGATAAAGAGATTATATGAAATACTAAAATTAGAGAACAATATATGTGTGAATGTGAAGTTTTCATATACCATACAAGTGGATTTGTGTGCATATGGAAAACAGAGTCAAATTTAGAAAAAGTCTAAATTTGAGAAGATAAAAGTTCATATTTGGTATTAATGAGTTAGACACCTATATAAGAAAAGGTTTTCTAAGAGATTAGAAGTATTTTTTTCTTAAGAATTCGCATCTTTTGTGCAACCACATGTGGGTATAAATATAGAGACATCTAGTCTCGATGTATCGCTTTTCGAATAGAGAAAAAATACTTGATTTGTCAGTTTAATCGAAAGTTGAGATATGAGTATTTTATGTGTATATTATAAACATATCTTAATGAATAAAGTTGATATAATTTCGATAGTTTCATTGGCTTCATTGAGATCGTTTTTTTCTCTATTCATAGGTGGTTAGACTAACTAGGTCAAGGCGGTCAAACTGATGATTGTGCCGTGGTCAGATCGACAGGTACACTACAGTCAGACTGAAGGCAAGAAGATAGTTGGACCGATAACATAACCCAGTTGGATCGATAACATAACCTAGTCAGACCGACCATAGTCAGGGAGGTCTAAAATCTTGATTAAAATAAGATTAACTTCATTAAATAGATGTAGCTTTTAATTTTGTAAAAAAAATTAGTTTTTGTTAATCTTATCATTCATCGTAATTGAATCCTAGCCAAGAGAATAACTAGCCAGCAAGGTGCAAGTTTTTGCTAGTGATAAAATGATCTTATTTCTGAAGGATTTTTTCTATGCAAGAAAATAATCCCGGGCTCACACGGTCATTGATAACAACAGAACAAAGCATACAAACATTTATAACACAAGACTAATCATCGGCCTAAACGGGACCAGTTGCCCAAGAAAACAATACTTTTTAAAGAAAATTATCCAGTAATATCAACAAAACCTTGCCTAACGCGGAGAACAGAACAAAGAAGTAGAACATGACAAAAGAAGGCTTTAAAGATAGGCTTCAGGCGATGGAACCAAACAATAATATTAGATTCTTCAAGCTAGAAATTAAACTTAAGTGGGCTTGTCGGTCCAAGTCTGGCTAAGCCTCTTATGGTCTCTTGTTGGTTTATAAGTCACAACCAAAATTTAAATATTAAAACTTAAATAGCAAAAAAACTGAAATATAATTTTAGGGTTTATTTTAAGATTTTTTATTGTAGTTTATTTTTTAACATTGTAGCTAATTAAATATCAAAAAGATGAAAATTGATTTTCAAAAGGTATAATTTCTATATAGAATTTTTTTTAAATCGTACACTCTAGTACTCACTCCGTTTCAAAATACAAAAAGTATTATTTCTATATAGAAAGTTTTTTTAAAAAAATCATACAATTTAATACTTGTTTCGTTTTAAAATATAAGGTGTATTTTGTTTCCTTGAGATAAAACTTCAACTAACAATTACTCTATTAAAATATAATTTTTGTTTCACAAAATTGATATAATTGGATTCGTGTTTAGAAGTTATTTTTTTATGATTATACGTAAAGTAGTTTTTGTTAAAGTTTTATTTTAAAAAAATAAAATATACTCTATATTTTAAAACAGATGAAGTATGTTGTAGTGAAAAGAAGAATAGGGGCCTAAGCTAAAATACAGTTGGGATCCAAACGTGTCCTAAAAACCCTAGCCCCTAAACTGCTACTTCCACCTCAAACACACAACCTCTCTCCAACCAAACAACACACGGCGAGGCATGAGGCTTTACTACCTGATTGGATCGTGCCGTGCCAGTTGAGGCAAAGGTCGGAACGGCGGCAACGCCGGTCGACAGGTACTGCACATGACAACAATCACCGAGGGTGATGACGTGCTTGCGCACGAGAGTATCAGCATCGTCGGTGCGCACTAGCGACGCCGCCCACACCGTCAAGCCGACATCGTCGTCGCCATGATCCAATGGGCACACATGTGGTGCGAAGCACACAATTAAAGCGAGAGATAAGAGTGTAATGAAGCAGCAAATGGTGATCAGTGGGTTTGATCGACGAGCCATGGTGGCTAACTGAGACCAGCTCGATCTATGGCAGTACGGTACGGGCTATGTCCTGTCTGCACCCTGGAGAACGAGGAGCCGAGGAGGACGTTTTGCCCCTTTTAATAGGCCTGGTGTGGGGCTTCATGTATGACGTATCCTCAGAAAAAAAATGGGTAGTTGGATATAGAATAATCATGACTTCGTTTTGTTGCAGGTGAATAAGACAAGGTGATTGATTTGTCGGTAGTGATTAGTGGATAAACACAAGGGTTATGCACGGCTTGCCATAGTGAATTGATGGAGCAAACAAAAAGGAACATTAGTTTCAGCAAACGACAGGACGTTTTCCAATGCGCAGGTCCCTTTCCAATCGTCACTCCAAGAAAATAGTATCTCAAGAAATAGAATCACCAACACGTCAGGACAATATGTAATCCAACACGTCAGGACAATATGTAATGGAGGAAGATTACATTTCATATTGTTTTTTTGTCAGCATTCAGATATAATAAGATTTAACTTACATTAAATTTGAATATAAATTAGTAGTGTTTGTATTTAAATAATAATGTTTGGTATATAGAGGATATAAAAATTATGGCTAATGTCTTGGTATTTTGATCGCCCTAATTAAGTTGAGTAAGTTGTGCCGTGTGCGGCAGTGCTTAATATCTGTGCCATCATAAATATGCGAGAGAAACATACAAATGAAAAGGATAGAATCAGTATTCACGTGATTTCGTCCAGTACAATATATTTGTGCCATCACCTAATCCTTTGGCCTTACAATCAACATTCTACACCAACCCAGTGCGTATATACATGATAAGGTAAATCAAAGTTGAGTCATTGTCAGTCTAATCGGGCCACTAATCCAGCAACACAGCAGGCTAGTTACAGGCTGTTTGATTTGGGTGATCGACGGGGCAGTCGGAGACGATATATATCCGGACCCGGTAGACGGTAGTTTTTGGTATTTTCACGGGATCAAGTCGTTGTTCCACGACTTCACGTACGCTAAAAATCGACGGACCAAGCCGTGTGTTCCTCAAAAAAGACAGGATGCTGCCATCCTTGTAGATGATGGACAAGCCTACAAACTAAGGATGACAACGATCCTCGAACTATACAGCTTGTTAGTTGTCGCAAATAGCTAGTGGCTCCGTGCAGCCGTGATGACACCTTCAGGCTCAGGCCGTGACGTAGAAGTCCCTACCCCTCAACGGCTCAACCTCACCTTGCTTTGCCGTGTCTGCATGCATGTGCACTTCAATATGCAGGCATTTATTTTGGTTCAACATCCTTTATTTAAATTCGATTAGTAGAAACATTATCAGGGATAGATGCTAATTCGACGGCATGTTATTTTGTTATCATAGTTTTTGGTGGTTGCAAGCTAGTCAAAATAATGCATGTCAGGTATTGTTCACTCGTAAAGCATAGTAGCTGTGCACACGTACATGCATGTACTGTGGATCGACATTGGGAAAAGGATACGTACATCAAACACTCATTTTTCATAAGGAAAAAGTCTACCTTACCTCCCTTAAATATGATTAGTATAACATCTCTCTATTCGTAACGGGCGAACGACGAACTGGTGATGCGTGGCAGTAGGTGGGGTTAGGGAGGGTGGCATCAACCTAAAGATTAGGGAGGACCGTGGTCACGTCCCTTCTTGTTTTTGCCTACCTACGTGCTCTCGCAGGCGTGGTCATGTTTGTGCCTCCCTATCTCTGTTCCATTATCTCTCGATTTGATTCGAGTTGTGGGTTTTATTTACTCGTCGACTAAATTTGGATCATCGTCATCTTCTTCTCCTTCTATGTCCGCAGATCTCTGACCAGATGAGCCTGTCTTAACACGATGTTTGGAGCTTCATCTGTATTTTGGGTCGATTTGATTATTGCGACGTGTTTGATTTTTTCCTAGTTACTCAATTCTATCTGATACGACGCTGGTTTTGATATCTTTGCTTTTTCCGTGTTCGATTGCAGTAGCAGATTTGATCCGAGATTGGCGGTTCCTGTTGTGTTTGATGACCTAGGCTAGAGTCCGCTTTCCCCTCGACATTCATTGCTCACAGTGTGCGTCGCTGACTAGACCAAGTAGGAGAGAGTAGGGGAGAAGACAGAGGATAACAGGTGGGTCCATTACTTACATGGATGATATGCTAGTATGGTTTGACTAGGTCACCGTACTATATAGGACAAAACCGTCGTGCAAACCACTAAAGGGGGTAAATTGAACCAATATTGATAGTTGAGTTGGGATATCAATGGGCTGGGTCAAGACAAGTAGAGCAAATCCATGCTCGACCTAATGCCCGCCTTCGTTCATTCGAGCCATGTCTAATAGGTTAACACAAAGAACTTAGTGTCCACACCAATGCCTGATGGCACGGGTTTGCCTAGGTGCCCAATAGGTCTATATGAATAATATATAATTTTTTTAAAAAAACAATAGAATTAATAAATTATAAATTATCACCAATAATTTTAAAAAGTAACATAAATAATTATCAAGCTAGTAAATTTAATTATAGTTCAAGACTTTAATGGGCCAAAGAGAAAGGGTACGAGAGATAGGCCAAAATCAACTACTACAATATTGAGTTAAGCATGGATTATCCATGGATAAAATATAAAACTTGGCTACCATCTACTAGATTCTTGTGTCTCGAGCATTGTGCCCATGTGCAAAAAAAAACCCACACATATGCCCATTGAGCGCATTACCCATGGATACTCGGACTCGTGGTCAAAATTGGTATTCCTATAGTTAAGAGATGTGCTATACCTGGTTTTGTGCGATTGAGGGAGATGAATCAAATTGATGCCATAGTTGAGGGAGGAAATATGTAGAGGATAAGGTCCTTATCACCTCTCTCAGCTATTGTTTGAGTCTGATTTATCTCCCTTAGCCACAAAACTGGGTATAATACCTACCCCAACTATCAAAATCATATCAATCTACCTCCTTGGCTAGTTTGTACCTTGGTTTTGTCCTACATGGCATGTTGACCGGTTAGCATGTGCTAACGTGGCATCCACATAAGCATCAACGTGGACATAGTTAAAAGAGAAAAATAATGGGTCAACTTGTCATCCCGTCTTTCTCCCCTCTCCTCCCTCTTATCTCTAGCTCTTGTTCTCTCTCCTGATGGTCGATGGGTTGGCTGGCAAGGGTGCAATGGGGTTGAGCTCTAGCTCTCTCTGACCACCACCTTCTCCTCGACCTCTTTTTCACCATACCACCCTCTCCCTAGATCTCTTCGTGCCACCGCTCAAGCTTGAAGATAAAGGGACGCCGCTTGATCTCGGTGATGAGAGGCACATGTCGAGTTTGATGAAGAGGTGGTGACACTTGAGCTTGAGGATGAGGTCACATCTAGGGATGGTGGTGTCCCTCAGGAGAATTCTGGCCATGACAAACGTTGGGAAGGAGCCTGGCAACATCATGGGGAAAGGGTGGCAAGGGTCGACTCCTCTTGTCCTGCTCCCATCGTCTTTGTGATGTGCCTCGGAGGCATGTCAGCCAGTGAGGTTCGACCTCCTTGATGAGCTTGCGATAATAGTGATCTCCTCAATCTGCACAGAAGAGATGATAGCGATGGTGGCAGGGAAGGAGTTAGGGAAGGAAGCAGTGATGGGGGGAGTATAGGGAGGGCTCAGTCTATTAGTGGCTGCCCTCCTGCTCCCTCTTCCCATGGCCATTCCTCCGTGTCGCTGTCGATAGTTGTATGGTTCAGTGACCTTGAGGCTCGTTCCGATGTTGCCCACGACCTCGATGCCCATCAACCATGGCTACCGAGCTAGGCGCTGCATCAATCAAACTCGGGCAAGACTTGAGAGAGGTAATATGGACTTTTTCTATTTGCAGATACGAGCGAGGATGCTGGATGCGCCTAGTGGCTTCTCGTAATGGGCCGGATCACATGTAATTTATGCCAATTGTCCGGAGATAAATGTAGAGAGAATTAAGGGCCAATATTTAGGAGCAGGATTATGACGATAGTGAGGCCCAGATAGCCACTTACGATTCAGAATTCGAGGCCCGTCCTAGTTGATCATGAAAATATGAGCTGCCAATGTTATTTTTTCAGTAGGTTTTAGTAAGCAGGTTAATTACTCTGATTCGGCTGGCTTCATCTGATGATCGAGCTGGAGCCTAAGTACCTCGTGAAGATCATCTCGGCCACTAGGAATATAGGAGTACAGTGTAGGTAAAACGACGCATAGATGTGTGATGTACACATCCACTTTGAGAATGAACTGATGAAATGCAAAAAATTACCATCCAAGTGCTATATCGTGTTTAAACTGACAAAGATATATCCATTGATGGGTAGTAGCACTAACAAAACATTAATGTATCTTAGCATCCACTAATCCTCATATGTTTCAGTGTTGCTATTCTGTATCGTATAACCACCATCCCACTGTGAACATCTGTATTTTTTTTTTAAAAAAAAAACCTCCACTGTGCAGTACGAGGCTTAATAACGATGCGGGTTGCAACGGAGACGCATCGGTATGTTTGGATCGTTGGTGCAGTTTGAGCGTACTGCGTTTGCCGCTGGTGCTGCAGCTACAGAGCCTGCAGCAACCGCAAGCAGCAGCAGGAGGAGGGCCATCGCCGCCACGGGGAGCCTCACTCTTCCGTTCTTCTTCTTTGCACGATCAGCTAGCACGATGATCATGATCAGTAGGGCCAGCTCGGAGTTGAGCTCCGGTAGGGTGGCGGTGACTGTGCGTCGGGACTTTCCGGCCACCGCGGCGAACGCCGGCGGCGGGTAGCATTCAGTGCGTGTCCCGTGTCCGTATGCGAGCAGCACGGAGCAGTTGAAACTAACCGGCTGCAAAGATACCAATCTATCAGCATCACACATGTATACAGTGAAGAAAATTACATGTCACTCCATCAATAAAAAAAACGTTTATTTTACTCCCACCAACTATTTGATTGATTTACTTAACCTTTTAAAATATTTTTTTGGCTCATTTGACTACTAGATTATTAAAAAATGGTTACACTTCACTTCTTATTTTTTTCTCTTTGTAAAAGTCATAATTTAAGGTGGAATTCTATATAGCCATAGAAGACACCATGCATTATCAAATTTCAAAAACTCTTTTAAATTTGCTTGAACTTTTCAATCTTGATGTTAGATCAAAAGTGCTTCTAACCTATTTAAACAATGATTAAAAAAATTGTAAAAAATATTGAGATGTAAGTGGTAATTGCAAAACACGACTTATATAGAAAGTAAATTGAACCTTTTTTAATATTTAGGGTGTAAACTAAATTAAAAAATAGTTTATGTAGATTAAGTACTCCAGTGAAATAGTTCAACAGAGCAATATAGTTTATATTTTTCATCAATAACTAAGCCACAATACTTAGTGTAAATAGTAATATCTAAACAAGGTAAAAAGATGACTATAGGGTTTGACTTCCAAATCTTAATGCACCATAGAGGCGGCATAACCTATGCTGGGATGAACATATCATCATTTGGGTAACCCACGTGCATTTATACCCACAAAAGTCAATTTACTGATTATTTTTCTATACTCGTCTACTTGTGAGCAAGATATGTAGTATAAGCGAAAATGTAAAACTATTCTTACAATCAAATTTCAAAATTAAAATCAGCTTCAACCATTTAAGTTGTACTTGCCCCAAGTCGGCAGATCCAGTTGATCTTCACGAGGAGTTCTTTTTTTTTTCAGCCCAGCCCCAGTTGCAATTTGATATGTACAGCTCTACACTTCTACAGTGCCACTGCTAGTGTTCTACTGTTCCGTTAATATAAAGCCAGATTTTTTGGTGGACCGTGTAAAAAAACTGGGTAATCGTGGCAAAGCCTGTATGTGGTTGGCTATAGCCTATACTAGGCTAAAATTGCGGCGCTCTCGCACGAACGCATGATCATGTCTTTATCGATACACGCACGCATAAGTGCTACGGACTCCCCAGGAGTCGTGATGACTTGGCTGGTAGCCTATTCCGGTGCATCTTGTTGTTAGACTAATTTTGCTTGTTTGGGATGGCAGAAAATTTTATAATATTAATATAATAATAATATATTAATTTTTTTGCGACAAAAATATATTAAATTTTGGTATGTGGAAATAACATTATAGATTCATCATAAAAATATTTTCATGTAATTATTTTTTATAAATATATAAAAAATAGTGATGGAACTTAACAGTTAGACTAGCAGCGGCCTCATGCGTAGTGTGAAGATTACTTCCTCTCGAAATTTCCTAATAATGAGATTGATTTCATTATAGTTTTTATTGTTTTAACTTTTATCACTAAAAATTTTAAAGTTATTAGACTATGAATCTATGATAATGAAGTTTCATGCTTATATTAAGAATGCAATGCAACACAGTTCAAGTGCTTAGACTATGCTAAATAAAGCTTGACATATTTTGGGAAAAGTCATTTCACATGATATCCCTCGCTTTTGCATTGCATCCAAAATAGTTATATTTTTTTAACAAGATAAATTATGTGATATACTCCCATAAAAGTTTAAATTGACCTATGCAAATTGAAAAAAAAACAATATGGCCGTGAATAGTCCATGTATTGAAATGTATATTTGTTCTTTTTTTCAACTTCACATACTGTAACGAGCAAAACTATATGAATAAAAACCTTATTCAAAGTTTGGATTTTTTTATTTCTTAAAGAGCATGCCAAATTATGGAACTCAAATTCTCTCTCAACCCACCATAGAATACTCTCCAATAATTTCTCTAATTTTTCTAAGTTCAAATCCAAATTCAAGCATTCAAAATTTCAATTCCAAATTATTCACGGCAATCCGAAAAGGCTACTATTCACCTGGGCCGTACTCTCCTCCTTTGGCCTGCACAACCTGCTTTCCTCTCCATATGGACTAACTTTGTGTGACCCACAACTTATTTTCTCGCTCGCAAACACCGTTGGTTCACTAGCTATCGCCGCATGCGCCCACGCCTTAGCGCGCTAGTCGATAGGTCAGGCCCACGCACCAACCGACAACAGACAGCCGTCCAACACGTGTTGTCACAGCTATCTCCTACCTCTAGTATTGTTCCATGTGTGCCGAGCACTCGGTTAAATACGCTGGCCTCTGCAGTGCATGACCCTACCTTCCTGCCACATCGACAACGTCCGCCAACATGTTGCTCTTACCCGCGCTATGCATGTAGACAATGCACCGCTGTTGAATCGGCACGTCGCGCTCCTCACCACCAAACCTTGGTGTGTCACCATCGTATTCTGTCCGGGCCCTAGCGAGCGTGAGAGCTCCCTCTGTTTTGTCCCGTCCCATCCCATCCACCATGTCGTCCTGTTAACATCGAAATTTGGTAAGCTCTATAGATAGGATTGGAGAGCCGATTGGCTTATGGATGGAAGCCGATTTATACAGGCAAAAACCTAATCAGACGGATGAGGATGGATTAATTCAGTTAAAAACGGAAGATTATTCAAATGTGACTGGGTCTAAGGAGGAGCCGTAGAAACCATATAGGGTAATTATATCTTTATATAATATATCTTGCAAGATAGACAAGTTTAGTTAGTTTTGTTAATTTCTTAGAGAAATTTATCTTTTTTATTAGGAAAGGATGTTCGGACGTTGTTTATAATCATATCGGACTCTTGTAACCCAAGGGTATAAATATAGACCCCTAGAACCTTACAAGATATCCACATAGATAAATTCAATCTCGACACATCGTCAGCTTAGTTTATTTAGGTTTTTACTAGCAGGTTTTGGCTCTCGACTCAGGGTTGCATCGGTTAAGTATGATCTCTGGCGAAGAGGTAAGTCTTACCACTATCTTGGTGTATCTATTCTGTTTAAGGCTTTATCGGTTAGGTCTGATCTCTTAGTCCGATCGGATATTTTACATCACGTCATCTATCGGCTTATCGATCTCTTTTTGCCATCATCAGTCATGTGCTACATCAATTATGTCCGACCTACTAGACTGCTAATAGTAGATTAAGCCTTAGGTCGATAGGTCTTTACGCGATGTTTCATCGGGGTAGCCAACCGATGAGTTATCTATACACTAAGCTTCACGCCTAACGTATCAGCTTTTTAACCGATATATATATATATCTTGCCCAGTGATTAATCCGCTAATGATCAATTTGGTTCTGTTAGATCTAGCATCGAGACTTAGCGGGTTTTATTCTCCCTATGGGCTCAACTAACCAATGAGTTTACTTATACGCCAGCATCGGACTGGCAGCCGATAGCAGCCGATGGGTTCATCTAGTATCTTCGTCGTTACGTTCAATCTAGCAACCACCGTTTTGGTGCTGTTAGCCTCAGCCTTATACTATCTCAGTTTGGTTCGATCTATCAAGGTTGGCTCTAACGGTATCGTCATCGGTGGTCGTTTGGTCTCATTTTGTTAGGAGATCGAACCTCGCTCTGTAGCGCTTATCGCGTATTCTATTCAGAACATCATTGGCTCTGTAGTCGATGAGTCTTTTATTTTATTCCTTAATAATCACCTATGCCATCACCATCTTTCTAGCCGATGTATGAGCGCTATAATTGCTATCAGCAATCAGTTGATAGGAGAGGTATATCAGACTCACAGTTGATGGCTACCCTAACCCTATCAGTAACCAGCCAATAGTAGGAGTTCGTATCGACCTATCGGCTCTATGATCTAACTCTATATCTTTCTTGTCAATTAGAGGTCAAATTGATTGGCACGCTTGCAACACCAACAACCTGACGAAGACACATCGAAGCCGAAGGACCTTCACTGGAGTGAAGCAAACCTCATAGGCCTCGGTGTGTTTAGGCATGATCACATCGGACATCTATTGGACCTCCATCGGCGAACACGGTGGACCAATTCGGGTTGAACATATTTTTTGGCACGCTGGTGGAACAATCGAGAGTGCACTCCAACAAGCTAAAGGACCTGTACAAGAGCTAAGTAGATCTCCCAAGCCTTCATGTATCCACTCATGTCCGCATCGGACCTTTATCAGTTAACGAGCGCATTCCTTCTCAGCACGCCTCTCCGCCTGGTCTGATCAACTCTATGCGTGTGAACATATTTTTTGGCATGCCTTTCGATTGGAACTTCATTGGCTCATACTCACTGGTCCCTCGGCGCGCACTTCCACCTGGTTTGATCGGCTCCCACGCGCACCAATACGCTTTTTGGCACGCCTGGTGGGACAAATAGAGAGTGCACTCCAACGAACCAACGAGCCAAAGGACCTGCATTGGAGCTAAGCAGAAGCGCCATCGCATCGGATATCCATCGGCTCACTCTCGCTCGCTCTCTCAACGCACACCTCTGACCGGTCCGATCTTCCCCGCGCACGTGAACACACCCACGTTGTCTCTTTCCCTTTATTCCACCTCATGCGGTGTCGCACGGTCACTCGTCATCTATGCACAACATTGTGCCGCACCGTCTATCTCCGTTGTCGTCATGCGCAACCCCACTCTTATAAAAGGCCATGGTGCCCTTTATCTCTCCTCACACTATCTGGACTCCGTTCGAGCTTTCCCACCACCATTACCTCCCCTTTCTTCTTCCCTCTCTCTACCGAGTGCCATTGACGTTGCCCCCTTCCTCGCTCTCCAAGGTAACATATCTAGTTTTCTTTCCTACTCTCTTCTGGTCTTCACCCCACCTCCAACAGAGCCCTAGCTAGCCACCTACGACAGCAATTTGCCCGTCGACGGGTCGCCCTTGCCCTCGATGTGCATACGGACAATGCATTGCTATCACCTTGGGAATCGACACACCATGCTCCTCGTTGCCAAATCATGACACGACGCCACCGTATTCGGTCTAGGCCTCGATGAGCGCGCGTACTTCCTTCGTTCTCTCCCATCCCGTCTAGGCCACCATGTCACTCGTGTTCTCTCCTTCCCCTCGTTTTGGCCAGCACCATCATGGTGTCGCGCTGTGTTCTGTTGCCTCGCTCCTCTCTACATGGTCACTCGTTGCCCATGCACAACACTGTGCCGTACCACCTGACTCTATTGTCGCCTTGCACAACCCCATGGCTATAAAAGGCCATAGAACCCTCTACATCATCTCGTACCATTCGAACTCCATCTGAGCTCCCCCTACTGCCACCACCTTTCCTTCCTTCTTCCCTCTCTACTATGAGCCGTTGTCGTTGCCCTTCCATGTTCCCTAAGGTAGCATCTTTGGGTTCTCTCCCCCTCTCTTCCTATCTCCACACCGTTTCAAACTAAGCACAAAACCTAGCCACTCCACTGCCTATTTGGTCACTAGCAACAACCAAATGACACGCCCTCCCTAGAGTCCACCGCAGCTCATCACCAGCCACCTCCTATCCCTATAGACCAAATTCGAGTTGTCCACATTCCTCCCCATCCTCCACTCGTACACTAGTAACTGCGGCTCATTGGGAATCGCTATCATTAAGCCAGATGCCGTTGAGCTCCATAAGACACCGATTTCCCCTCCATTCTCATCTCCCTACTCGTCTTCCCAGTTAGCAGCCACGTGGCCGCCATGTGGTAGCCATATCGAACGAACCTAGGTCCACCATGCCAATGTGGCACGCCCACCTTGGGCCAAGCCAAGCTTTGGGTTAGCCTACATAGCCGAAAGGCTTCGGCCTCCTTTTTCCTTTTACCCTAATCCCCATTGGCCTCATTTTATCAACCGAACAACACTTGCTTGAGCCCGTTAACCTACCTACCAGAGAAATAAAAGTCTACTTTACCTCTCTCACCCTAGCCCTACCTGCCAGCCTCTAATTTAAATCTTTTTTTAGAAATTATTTAATTTCTTTTCTATAATATAGAAAATAATTTAATCATCCAAAATTTATATCTTTTTAACTAAATATCTGTTTGAGCCCATTCCACTATTAATTATATATATTAGTTTTAATTTTTTTTGGGTGTTGTTGTTTTGCACCATGTAGTAGCCAACATCAAGGAGGCGCTAGTTGAGGAGTTTATCGAAGAAGACTAAGACCAAGACCAGACCAAGACAAGTCTCCCCTTGATCATGGTGATCCCATATTTTTTAAATTAAAAATTATTTTGTTTATAAACGGTACACGATACCAGCCGTGAATCGCTAGTCAATCCAATAGGCCTTGAATCCACTTCTTGTATATACCCTCCTTATTTATTGATGACACTATACCCTTATTGCCCTTTTTTTATCGTAGTGCTCGTGCTCAGGAAAGCATGAGTATTAATGACACCCCTATCATTTAAAACTTATTGATGAGATAAAAATGGGTTTTAAAAATGGTTTGAAATAACGACACTCTTGGTTGGGAGTTTTATGAAATAAAATGACTTTATAAAACTTGGTCAAGGGTAGTCACCGCCTATGTGGCCTAACTTTCGCATGACATATAAGAATCGATCTCTTGAGGAGTTTCACTAATTATATTATAGTGTGAGCACAGGATGGAATATGACACTCCTAACTAAGTAATTAGTGCACCTTAGATGTGTACGGAAGTCAATGGATGTAGAGTCACCGAGATGACATCTAGGATGCGTTTATGGGACCTTGAGTATGGGAAGTTTGGGACTTGCTTACTAATTGGTTCGGGACCCGTTCAGTTGATAACTAGGTATCTTAGGAATGCTTCAAAAAGGCCTTATTACAAACCTCCTCTGACCATGCATATCTAATCAATATGTACTGGGTGATTGGAGTAAACTCATATCATGTCGGTAAACTATGCACCTTTGCAAATGTTATAATATATTTGAACAGCTGTGCCCACGGTCATAGGTGGATTAGAAGTGATATCTCTAGCGTAGTCTTGTATTTATAAAAGTCTTGTAGAAAAAAATTGTTGTGTTATAGGAATCATTACTAGAACCAGCCTGTGTAGCCGGTGGAAGACTTGAGTGGATTGTAATGGGACTGTGTGATCTGGAGTGTTGCTTGGCACTAAAAATGGAGTTGAATAAGATGAAGTTGAGTTGTAATTGAGAAAGAAAAAGAAATTGAAAGCACAGAAATGTAGGTACCATCTAACACCGTTGTTCGTATGCTTGGAGATCGGACCGGGCAGAGGGGCGCGTTGAGAGGGCAAGCGAGATAGCCAATGGAAGTCCGATGCGATCACGCCTGAACAAGCGAAGCCCTAGGAGATCTGCTTAGCTTCAGTGTAGGTCTTTTAGCTCTTTAGAGTTTTTGGGTTGTTGGAGTTGCTGGCGTGCTAGTCAATTTGAGCTCTAATTGACAAGGACGACAGATAGAGTTAAATCATCAAGTCAATCGGCCGATAGGCGGATATGGACTCCTGCTATTGGCTAGATGTGCCGATAGGGTTAAGATAACCATCGGCTGTGAGTCAGATGCACTCTTGCTATTGGTTGGTTGTCGATAGAGGCTGTAGTGCTCATACATCGGTTAGAAAACTGATGATGGCATAGGTAAATAGCGAGAAATAAAATAAAAGACTCATCGGCTGTAGAGCTAATAACACTCTGAATAGAATATGCAATAAATGGTAGAGAGCAATGTCCGATCTCCTGAAGGGATGAGACATAGCGACCACCGATAACGGTACCATTAGAGCATGTTTTGATATATCAGACCGAATCGAGACAATATAAGGCTGAGGCTAACGGCATCAAAATGGTTGGAGCTAGATCAGATGTACCAATGGAAGGAACAGGTGAACCCATCAGCTGCTATCGGCTACGGGTTTGATACAGGTATATAAGTAAACTTATCGATTAGCTGAGCTGATGGAAGGAACGAAACCTCTTAGATCTCGATATTAGCCCTATTAGACATAGTTTTGATAGATAGGACTTAACTGAGACAGTATAAGGCCGGATCTAACATAACCAAATCGATCGCTAGTCGATTAATCGCTAGGTAAGATATATGTGTATCGGTTGAAAAGCTGATATGCTAGGCATAAAGCTCCGTATAGAGGTAACTCATCGGATGGCTACTCTGATAAAACACCGAGTAAAGACCTATGAGCTTAAGGCTAGATCTACTACTAGTAGTCAAGTAGGTTAGAGCTAACCGATATAGTATGAGACTGATAATGGTAGAAGGAGCTTAATACGCCGATAGATCCCACGCGAACGTGTTGTGATATATCTGATCGGACTAAGAGGTTAGACCTAACCGATGCAGCCTTAGGCAGAGCAGATACATTAGGATAATGGCGGGACCTATCCCTTCGTTGGAGTTCAGACTTAATCGATGTAGCCCTACATCAAGAGCCAGGACCCACCGGTTAAAATCTAGATAAACTAGGATGGTGATGCACCAAGATTGTTTTGATCTGTGTTGATGATTTATAAGCATCCACGGGGTCTATATTTATACCCTGGAGTTACACGAGTTCAATGTGGTTACAAATAACCCCTGGACGTTACTTCCAAAATAGAAAAAGGAAACTCTTTCTAAGAAGTTAACAAACTAACTAAACTTGCCTATGTTATAAGATATATTTTACAAAGATACAACTATTCTACATGGCTTCCATGACTCCTCAGATCCGGTCTCATCTAGATAAACTTGTATCTTTTACTGAACCGAATCCATCTTCATCTATCCGATCGGCTCTTTTCCGGTATCAATCGGCCTCTTTCTATAAACTGATCGACTCTTCGATTCTATCAGTGGGGCTTACCAAATTTTGGTGTTAACAACCATACACATCAAATCAAAATCAAGGCAGGTCATTGCAAAACGATTTGTGGGATTTGTTGAGATACGAGTCTCTTCCCTGTAAATGTGGTTAGTTGTTGTTAAGTAACTCATGGAATGGATTGAGGTGTGAGCCTCCATTAAATAACTTGAAGAACACACTTAGAATTTGCAAAGATGATTTAAAAACACACTAGATCGCCAAACAAAACCAAACCCCTGTTGCTAATCTTTGTATGTCACCTTAACTCCCGTGACTTGCTAAGTACCTCGTATACACACCCTTGCTATTATTATCCCCTACCAAAAATGTAGTACAACAAATACCTAACAATGGAGGAGTTCCTTTAGTAACAAGCGATGTACAAAGACTTTTAAGGTTTCGATCTAGTACTCAAATCATGCTTGTGGGTTTAGGTCTATCTTTGCTTTTACTGTCATCTTTTGCTTGGTGCAGCATTGTAAGCCCGAGGTTTATTCATGGCTATAACCTATGTATTAGACTTTATCAATATATAAAATAAGGTTTGGTGATGATTCACCTATGTCCTATTGGTATCAACCAAATTCCTATAACTGGTGCCAGTATACAGGTATAAACATCACACTTTTATTGACCTACTTATTGGTTAATAGGAGAGGCGCCACAGCTGCCATAGGCTTCCATGTGACGGCTAAGATGGCAGTGCCAGGGCCCTCTTTTCTTCTCTTGAGCCATAGATCTAGTGTAGCAAATGGTGAGGCTAGCACTACGAATCTGATGGGATTTCAAGGAATAGGAGGACAACAGGCAACATAGTGGATCCGATGGGTACTCCAACTCGTGGTAGGGTCAACATGGGGGCTGACGGGTTTGGGGATGGCCCATGATTTGGCCTCCCCTAAATGGATCTGGTGACAACAACAGAAGTTGTGGCACTAGAGGAGGCAGCAAAGATGGCGGCGAGGTGGCCGGTGTTTGTTTGGTGGCACCCAAGGTGGCTAGCGGTGCCTAGTAGAGGTGACGTGTTGGGTGTTGGTAGTTGGCGGGATCTGGGTGCACTCGAGGTGGCCGAGTGTGGTGCGGGTGTTGGGCATAGGTCGGCGGAGTCTAGTGGTGATGAGGTTGCCAAGAGAGGTGACTTGTTGTCAGCTGGTGGAACCAAGGTGAATCCTAGGTGACTGACAATGGATGGCAGCTTTGGCTTATTGGCTGGTGGTAGTCGACGGGCCGCAAGGTGGTTGACGGTGGCTGCCATGGTCCTAGGATCACAAAGTTGCAAGGAAAAGCCACATAATGATTTGGTTTTGTCCCATAGATCTAGAGATGGTGCTGGTGTTGCTTGCCGATTGGACCACCTCTCGATCCTTAAGCTCCTACTATATTTTGACCGAGTTTGTCACACCTTGCCCTAGAACTGCCATACAAACAACGCTAAGGAGGGTGTGTCATAGGGAAACAGCAAATCGTCTCCTGCAAAATTGCAATGCTAGTACCAATCATAGGATATAGATGCAGGTACCTACAGTAACAAAAATGAATAATTACAATCCTAATAATAAAGTATGCCTTTGTGTTGCATCTTGGGTAATCCCTGAAACACAACCTTCAATCAAAAGTAGAAGTAGTAGAACCTTAACATAGCTAGACACCAATCCACGGTTAGCGGCTTGGGTCTAAAGATGAAACATTACCTTCTCTATCTTTAACCTAGACTCAAAAAAGGGAAAAACAACAAGAAAAGTGTAAAATAAAAGCTTGAAAGAAGGCTGGATTTATTTTGTAAACCATTTATTGAAAAAAACACGTTTCAAAACTCTAATTGTGGATTTTCTTATAAAACATTTAGAAGGAGACTTCAGTCTCAATCCGACCAAGAGTTGCTTTGCAATTGCTCAAGTGGGAGAGTGAAATTTTAGTTTTCATTCATTTTCTTTTCTTTTTCTCATTTAGTTTCATTTCACTTTCTCAAATATCACTTCCAATTATCTCCACTTCACATCATATGAGGAATTCTTGTCCAAAACCTTATTTCTTGACTCCTTTGGGCTGCCTATATCCTATAGAACTCTCTTTCCACTTAAGAAGGCTAATCTATGATGCCATTTTGACATCCTAGGTCACACATGCCCGTTTTAAATCACTCAGGTCATCCGTCAGTCACACAAACTAACTCTGGCAACAATTCCCATCCCACAAATCAATTTGACAAAGCACATGCAAACATCTACTCTAAGAGAATCACCTCACATTCTCCCATTACCATGGGTACGGTTGTTCGAATAGTTTAGTTAAACTCTATAGAGGTTGCACGCTTTACTCATACAACAAAGAACTTACACCGAGTACTGCCCGATATTGAAAGTTCATGATAAGGCCTTTTCAAGCTAGTCCATGAAAATCCTAGGCCACATAGTTGGTCAAGTCAACGACAAGCATTAAGCAAGGTCATCCATTGTCTACTTAGGGTATACCAGGGATGCTCCTATACTTATCAATATTGTAACGCCACAATAGAGACGAGTGCCATGAGGGGCTAATATCAGAACACAAAGCTTCGTCTCCTCATCCCTAGTGTCCCACAACCATCTATGTATAAGATAATCATGAACCAACATTTTACTTTTTTAGGGGTATCCCATAATACCCATATAGTTGCACTATAAAATACTTGAATGGAATTCCCTAAGAAACCGGTTTTTATATGTGAATATGAAACCAAGCCACACAAGCGAGATTCTGCATCATGAATTTTCGCAAAACATCCTTTTCTTTTCAACTCTCCGACACCAAGTGTTGGGTTTTTCCAAAATAGTTCATAAACCCAATTTTCCACAAGTTGAAATTCAATTGTATAGTTTTAGGGTTTGACTAGTATCCATGCCTAGGGGCATGGATACCAATCTACCTCTTTGGTGGAGCGACAAGGATTATGGTTTTTCAACAACCTATAAAAAGTAATATAATTACTGGATAGGTCCGTCGGTCATGTAAATCGAGGCCAATCAAATTAATGAGTACACCGAACATGCAATTTTGTAATTAACACATTTTATAATCTAGGAGTAATATGATCAAAGAGAGGCTTGTCTTGCTATTGGTCTTCAAATCTTAGAGAAATCTGCATTTGCTAAATCTCCGGAACATCCGCTACGCACTCAAAAAGAGAAAACCAACCAAAACCCTATAAAATAAATAATAACTATTATAAACTAACAATATCATTAGATAGATCCCAATTTTAGAAAACTTATCAGAGTTGAATGGGTCAATCAAACTTATGGTTGATGAGGTATGAAATTTTGAAGTTTAGTTAAATTTTTTTCAAAGGGAAATGATTTATTAACAATGGAAAATAATATTCTAGAGGAACATTCCTCTATGGGCCTGTGATTATAGAGACAAAAGAGGATGGCTCATGGTAGACCAAGTCTATTGATTTGGTGGTGGGATGATTGAGTGGACTAGGCTCACAGTCCACGAATTGATGCATTGGGCTTGACAGTCGGTGACATGGCCTATATAGACCGAGTGCAAGCGCGTGTTGATGGAGTAGCTGGTGGAATGGGCTCATGGGTGTGGACCTTAGAGTGGATTGGTCGACAAGGCCCACTTGCCAGTGTTTCATAGAATGTGGACCGGGTGCATGGTTGACCGGACTTGTTGGTCCCACTGGTGGGTTCTACCTTCTTTCATTTTTATTTTCATTTTATTTTTATTCTTCATCTTTTCTTTCTCTCGCTTCATTCTTCTATGCTTCTCTTTCTCACATGCACAGGCAGTGGCTAGAGTGAGTGTGTGCGGTGGACAACATGGCAAAAGCCCAAGGTGGCCAATGAGGGGTGGCCCATAGTGGTCTCGCCCACCCATGGACGGTGGGGGAGTGGTTGTGGTGGCTTGGAATGGTCGCGTGGTTTGGTGCGACAGCTTGGTGGTTCAGGCCGAGAGGGGCACCAACAAAGTGTTGGCCAAATGATGGAGTAGAGGTCGGTGGCGGGCCTCTAAGGTTCCTAGGAGCATGACAGAGGGGTGCATTTTGGCCGGTGGTGAAAGGGGTGGACATGGAAGTAGGGTTCCAAGCGGACATGATGGTTGTAGGGCGGAGCTTCACTTTTCAGTGAACTTTGCCATCACGGATATGAAGTCAACTGGCATGAAGCTTCGAAGGGGTTCTCCATGGTGAGGGAAAGGTTTCCCCTTGCTTTTGCTATTCGAGGTAGGGCCGAGGCTATTCGGCCTTGGCGGTCCGTGATAAGGCGAGGTGGCGAGGCTACTATGATAGTGTTTTCTAATGGGTCAAGGCCAAATTAGGCTAAGCGCTTGGTTTTAGGGGGAAGAGAAAGGCACAAGCATGGTGGCTTATCACATAACGACCTAGTCACAAAGAATGGTTGGTTGAGGTCATGATTGTGCAAAGGCAGGTATGCCTTATGCCAGCACATTGATTGCGGCGGCTAGGCGGCTATCCTATGGCATTCCTAGCTATGACGTGGTAACTAGAGCACGAAGAGGAGAGGGATGGTGAAGAAGCTCACCTTTGTGGCAGCCAGTTATTGGTGCAACAGAGCGGCAAGGTAGAAAAACGATAGGTGATGAGGTTCAGGTTGGGGATAGTCGAGCTCGCGGTTCATACTTGGTTCCGAGCCAACGTGAAGTTAGGACAACTATTTCCTCACTCCGGCATTTGTGTCTTGGACCTTGGTTAGTGCGATCTAGAGTGGAAGAAGGAGCGATAATGGACCAAGGTAGGTGCAAGCATGGCATGGAGAGGTGTGCGCTTAGAGCGGTGAGATGAAAAGTGGTCGTGGTGGCTCAGGCGTTGCGTTTTTATAGGCACATGCTCGCTCTGCTTGCATGGGAAGGTGGTGAGGCGAGGCCAACATGGGTTGGGTAAGGTAGTCATCGCTGTCATTTCTGGTGTGTAAGAAGCACGGCAAAAGGCATAAGAAAAGTTAGAGAACATGTGTGGAAGTCGTCGACCCTATTGGTGGCATGAGCTTTATCGTTGCTTGCCTGTGGCTTGTGCGAGCTAGGCGATCCTAGCATGAAGTGGCCAGTGTGAGCCTGGTGAAGACAAGTGGCATGGATGAAAGGCTCAAGATGACATCGGGCACTTACCTCAGGTGCACTAGACTTGGAGCTCGGTTAGGAGAGGAGGCCATCAAGCTTTTGAAGAAAGCATGAGGGACATCCTTCGACACTGTGGCTGCAAGACAAAGCAATGCGGCAGGGACGAGGTGGCATGAGAGGAATGGTGGGTTGACATCATCGTGGGTCCGGGTGACATCTTTGCAAGGACATATGATTCACGGTGGCGCTGACACTATCTATTTGCGCAGCTTGGTGAGGTTTACTAGGTGGCACAGAAGTTGTCACCGAAGGCCCACGGAGTGCGGGATTTGTAGGGAGAAATGGTATGGATGCCGATGTGGCACATGATGTTGCACCAAGGCAACAACTTAATGTTGGTGTGTGTCGTGTGTGATGCGCGAGAGGGCACTGCTTGGTTGCGCGCTTAGTTGGAGTGATGCAAGTGGTGCGGTGCATGAGAAGGGCTAGCACGGTGCGGTGTATCGGTGCGGCATTGCATCGAGCAATTGGTGGGAAAGAGGAGGAAGGCAATCGATTAGAAGGTTGGCAATTGTGTGACCCAAGTAGGAGGGAAATGGGTAGAGAGGTTGCTAGGCCATGAGGTCGATTGGGGCAACTAGGAGGAGAAAGGATGGGGCGGCCTATCTAGAACTGAGAATGAAGAAGCCGACATGGGCTGCGAAAGTAAATGGACCAAGGAGGCCATGGCCCAAGAGGGGAAGAAAAGGAGAAAATGGATGGAAAGGTGGCTTGGGCCGTATTGGATGGGAATGTGGTCGTAACAATGATTGGGCTGGTAGACCACATGGGAAAAGATAGAGCGGGGCTACTATGGTAGCTAGGCCATCAAGGCCAAAGCCTAAGTGGAGGGAGAAAAGGGTAAAGAATTAGAGGGAAGTTGGGCCGTATGGGAAAGAAGGGAAAGGGTGGCCCAATTGGCATAGTGCTCTTTTGGATTTTTTCTTGGATTTTGGAATTAAAAAGATGGAAGGGATTCATAGAGGAGTTTTGAATTTCAATCTTCATATTTGAAAATTTTAGGGAATTCAAGTAAATGTAATAAAGCAAGAGTTCGAGTGTTTTTTAATTAGATTTGATATTTTAGAGGATTTATGTGGGAAGAGATGGAAAAGGGGATTTTGAATAAAATTTTGGAACGGTTTAATTTAGAAGGAGACTAGAACTATCAAAATTCAAATATTGGGAATTTAAATTAGAAGAAAAATAGTTAGGGCAAGATTTAGAGTTTACCAGGACTAATTCAATTAAGATCTTGGCACTAGATCCTTAATACACAAGCAAAGAACCAAAGTTTTTGGAAATTAGAATTTTATTAAAATAGTTTTAAATGGTTATGCCGATTGAGGTGTTACGGAGCTATTCTAGCTTCGTTCATGGAGCCCTATGGTTATGGGGAGGTGTTGGTTGGACCATAGGACTAAAGCTTGTTTGGGGGACGGATAACCGTTGACATCATTGGTGCTTCATTGAGCTTGTGGCCATAATTAGTTTGGCTTTGGTGGCTTGGCAATGTGTTTGGTGCATTGGGGTAGAGTCAGAGCTGCTCGCTAGGGCTTGCAAGCTCGATAATGATAACCCTCAATCCTTTTCATGCTAGCTTTATCGTGGTTATTGGGTGGTCGTGGTTGGCAGGAGTTAGGAGCATTGGGTGAAAACTTTAGCTGGGTCTTTGACTAGTGCTGGTGACTTTTGATGCCTATGGGTGCTATTATTCTTATTAAAAAAGTCATCATTTTGCTCCATTCTGCTCTTCAGGTGAAAACCTAGTTTCCATTCATTAGACAAACAATGAATTGCATCTTTTGTCCAAAAGGTCCTGTCTCACGTCTTGGTAGTTGTTTTTGCCACAAGCTTTTTATTTGCTTTGCTGCGTGGGTTTCTGCCAATTTCCCTAATTAACTGCACATTTGTGAGGTTTTTGGGCCAGATTTTTTCACATAAACTAGATCAACTCTCTTCTTAATGAAATCAGGAGCTCCCTTTGAGGTTTACCTCATAAATGGAGTATATATGGGCCTTTAGAAGCACCGTAACAGATCCATTTTGTTTGGCTTGGCATCTTTTTTTTTCTTTCTATTAATTGACAATGTACGTATTATATTGTATCTGGATGCAAACTAATAAGCCTTTTGTACTGTAGTTTATGCTAGATATATTGTAGACAACATATGGGTTTATATCAAGGAATTTATATCAACAACCAATGATCAAATAAAGTCAAACAATGTGAACTGGAGGTTAAAAAATGGGTTAAGGTGGTTCTGGATAAGTATAGCATCATAAAAGGTGGTGTATACATGAGCAAAAGAGGCATAAGGCGTATGCACTGGATGGTACTAGTGATAACCGGAGGTGATTTGGGTTTGCAATGGCTGAATGGAAGTCGGATGATTTTGGTTCATCTTAGGATTAGTGTTTTGTGGTTATACAAAAGCGGATGAGGTGTAGGGTTAGTGTACTATGTAATAGGTGAAAACCGAAGGAAAATATATTGGGAAGTGGCTGAACCGGAAGTGAACTAACACATGAATTGATTTGAGAAGCTATAGATTGATTTCGGGGGGTGCTCAATAGCATATGAATGGATCATTGTGCTATAGGGTTCAGGTATTATAAAATGCAGCAGAAAACCAGAACAAACTTGATTGAAAAGTGGCTGAGCTGATAGAAAACCCTAATGTAAAGAATTGGGTTGGTTTAATATAGGCTTGGCACTGTTGTAGTGCTTGGTTGAGATGGTTTGTTTCCACCGAGAGGGAACAGGGCCAAGTGCACTGTTCTTCCTCGCTCGAGACTGAGACACAGAGCAGCAAGCATTGGGGTTCCATGCTCCGGTAGCCGTACGGCGTCGGAGATATATGTCCTAGGACACAGCGCACCCCTAGAGACGATAAGGACGGCTAGAACGTGAGCGGTTATGGTTTGGCCCGGCAGAGAGAAAGACAGCTGGCGAGTCTAGGTGGTGAACACAAACAAGTGAGCGCGTCAAAACGTGTTCTTGAGAACTCATATTTTTAGTTTTTCTAGTGAATAGTAGCCAGTCAGAATTTAGGAAATTTTAAAACAATGAGTGATAGACTTTGGAATTTAGATTGTGCTTCAAGGGAAGTGATGACGATTGGAAAAAGGAAAAAGGGATTCGGGAGGGCTTCAAATCCGTATTATTTGAGTACGTTACACCGGTGGCACGGCCTTTCTGTTGTCCTTTATCAGTTCGTGTGGTTTATGGCGAGGAAATGGCCGAAAATAATAGTGCCAATACGAAAGAGAACGTAGCACTGATTCTATTCGTGGATGAGTAACCAACATATCGCTTCTTCCTTCTCGAGGAGAGAGAAAAAAATGACTAACACTCAACATACACTGTCTGTCTAAAAAACTAATTCCTCCAAATTAGTAGTCAAGAATTCGTTTTTTTAAATGAGGAGTGTATATCCATAATCCTGGCGTTCGGTCGGTGTCTCGACATTCGGTACATGGCAGGAGCTCTGCCGCATAGGAGCCATCGACGTCGACGAGGTCAGTATGCGACCAGCGGCTGCGTCTGCCCTAGTGCCTGATCAGCACTGGCCGACCACCATCTCAACGTCGTTGTCTTCCACAATCCACGCAAGTACGCAACGCAACGCAGCAGACGTAGCAATGCCACCAGCCTGAACATGTTCCGTCATTTCGGAACTGGAATGTGACGCACGTGCCACCCATGAGGCATGAATCAACGATCAGGTTGACGAGGCCCAAATTATAGGTCCAATTCCAAGAGCCATTGGATTAGTTGGCCGTGTCTTATAGGCTTTATATATATAGAGAGAGAGAGAGTTGTGACTATGAAGCCATGTCATCAGCATTTTTAAACCATTTGATCATAAGTGCAAAATCCTCAATCATTGGATCAAGTTTTTGCTTATCCACATTCATTAGATGTCTCTTCACCTTCTCTCTATCTTTAATTAGATAATTATTTACATATATACAGTTAACATCTCATGAGCAATAGAAACTAAATGGGAGATAGACACTCAATCTAATTGCAGTATCAATGTTAAACAAGTAATGTTTAAGTTTCGTAATAAAACAACCCGTGAAGCAACAGTACCAATTTGATATGTCCATTTTCACCTAATAATTTTAAACTTCAATTATTACAATAATAAATTTAAGAAATCCTCCAAGGCCTGGTGTATTTTCTAGCATAGATAATGCCAGCAGCCACTGACACTTGCATATAAGCTCTGGTATAGCTAGATCGCTCAAGCTCTCTAGCTATCATAAGTAATATATTATTTTCTGTTTTCATTTGTGATTTTATCCATTTTGTTAGTATTAGTATACATATCAATAATAATTGATGCACCAATATTGCTTATTTGGTTTTCAAAAATTGAGAGATATAACTTTTGTTTTAAAATGTTATAAGATGCTTTAAGTTAATATTGTATGTGAAAGCACCGATATGGTTTTGATGATTAATGGTAATATAATGATCACTAATTTTTTTAAGAGTTTGAAAAGAAAAGAATTAAGGTTCTATTGATCCTAATGACCACATGTGTTCGATGATCTCTCGAAATATGGTACAATCAAGAATCAGTTGCATTACGGCTTCAAATCAAAAGTCACCTGAAATCTGTAATTTTTTAGTCGAATTTTGTGGCCGTCGGTTTGTCTTTAAGATTTGTGCATGGGCTTTGGGCATTGTTTCTTTTGCTGGGCTCACAATCTCGCTGACTGCGTGGGCAGCTGTCTTCCCGTACCTCCCATTTCCAGGGAGAGAGAAGGACAGAGGCGGAGCAGTCCACGGCGAGGCGATAGGCGATGGGCTCGGAGATCAACCTATGCGAGGGTCGTCGCTGGCTGATCTGCCCATTGGATGACGCCTCATTCATCCACTCTGCTCCCCGTCGTTGGTCGTCGAGCTAAGCGCCACTGGTCTACATCATGGCATTGGACTCAGACCTCTGTCTCTGTGAGTAGACTTTTGGTTAGAGTACCACTGTTGTCTTGAATTTGTTGCACTTAGACATTCTATTTGTTCGATTTGTGTGGGATTGTTTCGACAGTGGATGCTGGATTTTGTTTGAGTAGTACTTTGATTTTGACTGTAGGTTTTTGCTACGGTGAAGATTTCTTTTTTCTTTACGGAGAGGAGGAGATCTCAGACTTGACTAAAAATCTGTTGCGATGGGTTGGGTTTTTCACCCTAGGTGACCTGGGTCACTAGATGCAGCCGATCCTAAGCGAGCCTCCACGGGAAAGTGGTGCGCCGAGGTGACAAAGGTAAATAGGCCGTCATGACGCAAGGAGTTGGGCGGATCAATAGTTCTAGGTATTTTACTTTCAAAACGACCGTACTATAGAAAGCAAAGTTAGTTTAGTAGATTGAGATTGTAAGTGCTAGAGTTATATACGATGCATATTAGATTTCTAGTCTCTTTAAAATAAGTGCTAATCACTAAAAATGTTTTATGCAAAAAAACATTGTTTCAAATCTTGCTCTGAAACATGTCTAGGACAGACAATTCAACATAGCATTGGTCTAGCAAGCTGTAACAGCTTGATCAGATAGTTTGAGATTGATGTTGGATTGTACAGCTAAACCACCAACATGTGTTGATCGTATGTGGGTCAAGGGTTAGCCGCACAATCAAAAAGTGATCGAACTATTCAGCTAGTTTAGTGTCTGATATGGTCTTGTGTTGATTGGATAAATAAATTAAATTAGGCAAACAATACGGATGATCCGATATCAGTCGGATTGTTTGGCTCTTTATAGGCCAATAGTTATCTGGTCCGTGACCATTGTAAAGTTATAAAGAGCCAAACAGTCTAACGCAGTATTGGGTTGTTAGTCTTCTACAATTTTGGGCAGTTCTGCATAACAGTCATAAATGGTGGTTTAGTTGAGACTATAAATACCTAAGCTCTTTGATCCCTATTATCTTTTCGAACACTTTCTGATAAGTACAACCTTATATAAGTCGAAGTGCTTAATTTGATTTATCTTTTCTCAAACTTAGTGCTTATTCTTGAGTATCTAATAACCAGGTGTGCATCTACCAAAAGTGTTTTAAGTAAGGATCATCTCTTATTACTCTTAGCATCTTGGTGTGCCTAAACGGCTTTGAAAGTGTTTCTAATAATCTCTTAGGAGTTTGTGGGAAACTTGAAGGTGTTTGTAAAACTTTTGGAATTCATCTTCTCGAGTGGAAAAGAATCATCCATATGAGCATGCTTTTTAGACTTCGTGGATGAAGAAATTAGCAATACGAGTGCTCCAATGAGAATTAGTACAGATTGTCGTGCTCTAACAAGAATTAATAGAGATTGTCTATCTCTGTTATATTGGGAAAAATCTGTTTGTCTTCACCTTTTGCATTACTTTCCTTGCAGCAATTTACTTTCTGTTTGTTGCTTTATAGATAGAGTATAATTGTTAGGAACGGTTATATGTTACAAAACTGTTCAGACAAAACCTAGGCGCCTAGGATTTAAATTTTAAAAGCTTCAATTTGACTGTGTTTATCCTATTTATTTCTTTTAGACACCTTTGATCCTATAATATGTAAATTTTATTTAATGATATAGATAGTTTTATGAATATCCATGTTTTTTTAAAAAAAATCAAAAGGTGTCATTTATTATCAATCGGATGATAGTAACATATTATAAAAACTAAAGTGACTTTCACTGTAAATGTATATTTGTTTCGCAGCTTAAAATTAGTGAAAGTTATAAGGAGTTAATTAAAAGGAATATCAAATAAATTTTATTGTATTTCATTATTATCAAATATTTCACTATTTTGTAAACAATTATTTTATCTAACCATATTTATAAAATCCTAGATCCACCATTAACAGGAGTATATCTCTGTTCTACACATAGTCATGATAAATGACTAAAATTTAGTACAAATAAATATTAAAATCATTTGGATAAATGCAACTTAACTCCAAATTCACAAAAATAATCATAAAGGGATATGCAGTTTCAATGTGCTCGCTCGAGTTGTTGCTTCCTGCAGCAACATCCCTCTGCTACTGCATATTTTCCTTAAAAATAAAGTTATGACTTATATGAATTTTGCCACGGTGTGAATTGAGCAGACTATGTGCTTTCATTCTCCATACAAAACATTAATCAGTAACTAATATAGTAGAAAGGGTTAATTTTGATTTACCCCATCAAGTATTTACCCCCTTAAATTACAATATCGTACATTCAATACATTTGAACTCTTAAATTTACACGAATTACCCCCTAATGGGGAACAAAGTAGACACGTGGCATTTGTTTTGATGACATGACAATCCAATAATCCAAAGTAGCAAGATTAACAAACAAAATTAAAAAAGAGATTTGAATGTCCCATATGTCAGCCTCTTCTTTTTTTCTTCTTCTATACAGCTCTCGCTCCTTTTGGATTAGATGACAGGAAGGAAAATAAAATGGCAGACAACAAGACTAGACGCACACAAGTTGGTGCCACCCTTGTTGGCTCCTCATGGCACCGCCGTCTTTGTCAAGCTCTCTCCACTGCCAATTAGGGATGAAAGGAGAGCAAGCATCCAACTTGGTGTCATTAAGGGTGGCGTGGCCGTTGATAGCCTTGTGTAGGAATTTGCCATAGTGCTTGGTACAACAGCAGTCAAGCAAATAGGAAGGGTGCCAAGGTCAGAGAGGCTTGCCAACCAATAGCAACGATAGATCTCTAGATCTACTTAGCTGATAAAGCCATGGTGACAAGCAACAGTGTCCGTGGAAGGCGTCAGTGGGGCTAGTGGAGGAAGCCCGATGGAGCCTAAGAATTCCATAAGATATGCTATGGCCGCTCCCTAGCAAGCATGGAGCTAACAAAGCTAGGTGGATGGCATCACCTTGGCAAAAGTGACAAAGGCTAAGTGGTTTCCCTAAGTGTCATGGAGGAGGTTAGGGAGGTTGGCAGGATAGCAAGAGGGCATACCATCACCTTCGTGGAATTTATTGTCTCTCCATTCTCACCGTCCCCCTAAAGCGACTCTCCTCTGACGGCATTAAACTTGAGCTCACAAACATTACTAGCGGCTAACCTCACCATTGGCAACGTAGCTCCATCTAGAACTTGCCCGCACTGAGCTCAAGAACGAGATAGTAGAGCTTGTGGAGACGAGGTTCTAGCAGATGGTGAGCAGTGGTGAGAAAGAATGGGAGAGAGAGAAAGGAGATAAGAGAGGATGACTCCAAGATTTGTTTATTTTCTTTACTTCTACGTAGATGTGCTACATCAGATGGCTCAGTTCAAAACTATCTGACAAATGGCTCAAGGGTTGTGTCCAGATTTAATAATTGAGGAGTACGATATGTTTGGTATTATAGTTGAGGGATAAATTAGTTGAGGGATAAATTAGTTGAGGGATTAATCAGAATTAACCCTAATAAATAAAAAAGACTTATCACTCCATTGATTGGCAAAGGAGATTAGTAGAGCTTTATTTGACTGGATTTTTTTTAGCTGTAGTAGATCCAATTTCTTCGGATCTAAACCTCTGACCATGATTAACAAACTTTCAGTAATCCGGAACAGAAAACGGAAAAGGTTAATAGAACTGTCTCGTTGTCTGAATCGTCTAATATCTAACTTTGAACAATTCTAAAAAACATGATCTACTTAATCTAATGAATATAAAAAAATTAACCATTTAAAGCTGAATGAGGATTGGCTTTCATTTATATATTTGAGTAACTAAAGCAATATGTATTGCATGGTATACTTATAGTTGAGCTAAGGGTAATAATAAGAACAAAATTTAATGTTTTTTAAAGATGCGACAGACCGTTAACAGCGACGAGCTTATTACTTTTTCTGACATCCATGCAAGTTATTTCTTTTATTAAGCATAACTCTTATCTTGTTCTATCTGTTCGTACTAAATTAGTCTAGATTTGTTTGAGTTTTTTTCGAGGTGGCGGGAATTAATACCTGAAGTACGTGAAATTTCTTTCGGGTACTTGGTTTATATTTTTGCGGACGAGTTTGACGAATATTAGGTACATGTTCTATATGATTTCAGTGATCACAACAATAGTCTATTGTCCTTGTGTCGCCCTGTCGTCACTAGGGCTTGTCCCTTTTGAAAAGACTCTGACCTTGGTTCTTTTCAATTACTTCTTTATTGCATTTTACTAGATTCAAAACAAGTGAAGTAAATGACAAAGCATGATAGTGGTCCAAAGTGTATTATTTCTAGATGATATAGCTTAATGTATATTTAGCTTTTGGTTTCAACGGATGTATAGATACGTCACACGAGAGGACGAAATGTTTCTTTTTTCTGAGATTTGATTCTGTTCCATTCAAATTCGATCAGCCGGATCTAGGGATTAGGGAAGCTACGTACGAGCAGTGCAGCGTTTCAGTAGGTTTAATACGCAGGCTAATTATTAGTGTAACAAAATTGTTCCAATAATCACTCTGTTGCTGCAGCCGCATATGAAGAAGAGCTGGGGCCTGAATGGCTGAAGACCATCTCGACCATTATTAGGTAGGATGCAATAAGAAGTTCATGCACAACTTACGTCCAAACACGCTGAAACTAACCCGGCATTGACAGTCAACTCAATGTATTTAGTTTTCTGATTTCAGCCGATGCATATTGATTAACGATCCATACAAACTTTCAACAAATGCCAAGATCAAAACAAATACAGATATGCTTTAGCTCACGCCAAACAAAAAAACAAACTTTTATTTCTGAAGCCAACGAAGCCAACTCACAGATAGTACCTGCAAATCACGAGTGGCTTTTATTATGAATGACCTTATCGTGTACTGTTCCTTCTTTCGGCTAAAGCATGTACACTACTAAATTGGATCACGAGTTGGCACTACTGTATGTATTGTGTTTTTACCCCAATTTTTCAACTCTAATGATCATTTAATCCCTACTTTTCTAATTTTATGATTTTGTCCCCTTTTTTTTACTATAGCTTCTCCTTGTCCTATTTAAGACAATTTAACAGTGTAATAGTTTATTTGAAAGTAGGACAAAATTCATGTCAAGTTTATGCTTGCACTTATTTTCTTAACCGAATATGTAAAAAATTATGCCATTACATGGTGCGAGAACACTGGTTGTTCCCGGGTGCATTCGTTCCCTTGTTTGCTGGTGGGGTGCATCTCTTTCGTCAAGGGCCCACCGCCCACGAATGTGCTTGGCTTGCCCGTTCGTCAAAGTGGAACAAGTAAGCGAATCATTCCATCCTTGGATCACCTGCATGGGGCAAGGAAAAAGCAGAAAACAAAGCAACTTACGGTGTGACGAAACAGTTGGCATCTTGGGATTTCTGCATGTCATCTAAGTCATAAATAAACGTTTTAAAAAATTTAACAACATAAATTAATTCCCTCTTATATAAATACTAATATGCTCATGTATTACAACGAATCTATATTTAATAATATTATTAAGAATAAGCTATGAGTTTATTTACCTGGGATCTTTTGTTTTATTCTCTCGTATAAGAGTTCATTTACCAGTTTAGCCTTTGTTTTATTCTCTCCCGCTAGTGCCAAGAGACGAAGGAGGAGGATGACTCGGCTTGATAAGACATGTATATTCTGACTATTTATTACTTTCATAATGTATTATTAATAACTGCAAAATTAATATAATATAATATATATTTTTAAATACGAATCTAATCATGGCTTATGTGTGAAACTAAAGATAACGATATACATTGTGAGTTTAACAATTAGTTAAATATTACAAATATTGACTATGTGAAAAAACACAGGACACCTTGTATTTTTACATAGAAGGAGTACTGTATGATAGATTCAATTTTTTCTATAATATAAGTATTTATACTATTATGTATTAATTATCATATTAGTCATTTCTCAATTTAATTTCTTCACATCTTATCCCCACCTACCATCGTATACTCATTTATTTCTTATCTAGCGACGAAAAAAGTATTATCTTCTTAATCTTAACATAGACGGGGAGTATGTCACTCCATAATTGTATTAGTTTAAATTTGACATTTACAAATTGAAACAAAATGAACAAATGTACCTATAAATACACATATTATTATAGTCATATTTATTTCTTATATGTGTGTCTTTTGTTTCCACTTATTGCTAAAATATTTTCAGGACTATTTGAATAGCATAAAAAATGAGGGACATAGTCTTTGAAGAATGGAATGACTTTCTTCCCAGTATCTTGCATTTTTTGCTTGGACTTCAAGCAAAGTACTGTATTAAAGGGCTAAAACAACAGGCATCATTCTTGTTTACCATTTTTAAACTAAGAATTAAGCGCACTTATTAACAGTACATGCATAGATATGTCTGTAATAGCGACACATCTGATCTGTGTGCATTTTTCTGTAACATCCAACAGGCAACCAACCAGACCACACATGCGAGAATTGCCATAGCAATACATCATTCGGTTGAGGAAGAAATGCGCTGCAGTGACATCTACTCGAGCAAATCAACAACGTACCAGTTCTGCCATGGCCAGTCTTCCCGGCCATGGTTCGTGTACGCCCTGGAGGCATCCAATGGCCACAAGGCCGAGGCCGCCATCTTCCTCGCGTCGGCCGTCATGTTCGTGCTCGGCATCCTCCTCTTCGGCCTCAGCCTCCTCGGCCGCCTCTCCGGCCGCGCCGCCCTCAATCCCACCGTCCGCATCTTCCTCTACGCGTCCTTCGCCCTCTTCCTCCCGCTCATGTCCTACATGTTCTCCCAGGCCAAGGACGAGGCCACCAAGCAGCAGCAGGTCGTCGGCAGTGGCAGCCCACAGCTGCCGTTCCGCGCCCAGGTCATCCTCATATGGATGCTCCTCGTCGAGCTGCTGCGCAAGAAGTTGGACGCCATTCTCGCCGCCATGAGCTCGTCGCCGCTGCGCGCCGTCCACCAGCAGCAGACGCTCTGGGACGCAATCGACCAGATCGTCCGCATCGGGTGGATCGGCTACCTCATTTACTCGTACGTGCACGGGTTTCGGAAGCCGGGCTTCATCATCCTCTGGGTGCTCACCCTCATTAAGGCCGCACAGAGGGTCGCCGCCGTCGAGGTCGCCAAGGGTTCCTTCTCCGTCGGCAGGAATGCGCAGCTCGTCGTGGGTTACACCGCCCAGATGATGGAGGAAGAGGGTATCAGAGACGAGCAGGAGAGCGGCGCCGCGCTTCTGAGGAAGTGCTGGTACGCGGTCATGGGGGAGGAGAGGCTCAAGAGGGAAGTTGGCCCCGACGGCTACCGGGTGGAGCTACCGGAGTCTGACGAGAAGAAGGATCTCATCACCGTGGGAGACATATGGGAGATGGTGGAAGGAAGCGACGACGACAAGCCGGCGGACCGGTTGCTGACGGACCATCCCAAGCTGAAGGATCTCTGCCTCGCCTTTGCTCTGTTCAAGCTGCTGCGCGCGAGGCTCGAGAACATCCACGTCGACGAGGACGTGGTGGTAAAGAACCGCGACCTCATCTTCCGAGGGCTCTGCGGCGGCGACGACGGCGACCACGAAGTGGACAACAGCAACGACGACGACGATGACAGAAGAGAAGAAGATGACCATGCTGAGAGGGCGTTCCACGTGATCGAGCTCGAGCTCAACTTCGTCATGGACTACTACCACTCGGTGGTTCCCGTGGTGCTGTGTAGCCCGTGGTTCTTGGTAGGTAACTACATTTTTGTGTTCCTCATCGTGGTGAACCAGGCTATCATGGCGCTCTTCATCACCGGCAACGGCCGCCTGCTTCCCATCATCGGCTGCCTCGCCCGCGACGTCATCACTCTGTCACGCCGGGCGATCGAGCTCTTCCGGTGCCTCGGCCACAAGCTGCTCAAGACCATCATCATCGTCTTCTCGTCCTTCAACATCCTCGTCAGCCTCATGCTTGTGCTCACCTTCGTCCTCATGGAGGCGTGGGAGTTCGTGGTGTACCTGCTCTCCGACTGGTTCTTGGTGTCCATGCTGTGCGAGTACGCACGCAGGCCCAAGTGGCAGTCGTCGCGGCTCGTGCGGAAGGCCTTCCGCGCGCTGCTGTGGGCGAAGCGAGTGGGCAGGCGGCCGCGCGCCGCAATGCGGTTCAATCAGGTGTGCGTCCTCGACCTTCGCCAGCACACGCCATGGGTGATGGTATCCAAGCTGCTACAGCACCGGTTCCTCGGCATGCCGTCGGTTCCGGTGCCGAGGGAAGTGAAGCAGGCGGTGTTCCGCTCTCTCGCGGCAAAGACGGCCGGTGAGCCGCTCAGCAATGGGGTGGCCGTGCTTCACCGCCGTGGCCGCCAGGACCTCCTGTGGGCGTGCGAGAAAAGGAGCGTCACCCATGTCATCCTCGTGTGGCACATCGCGACCAGCCTCTTCGAGATGAAGAATGCCGCCGCAGAAACCAGGAGCGCGGAGGAGACGGTCGCCACGACGCTGTCCAAGTACTGCGCGTACCTGGTGGCGTGCGCGCCGGAGCTCCTCCCCGAGAACCAGGAGGGGTCGCACCGCGTGTACAAGTCCGCGAAACGCGCCCTCCGCCGCGCGCTGAGCAGGAAACGGCGGCGGAGCAGGTCGGAGAGCTGGCTTGATCGCGTGATGAGGATCGAGGGTCCCGACCCCGACGAGGCGGCGAACATGGGCGCCGAGCTGGGGAAGAAGCTGCTGGAGGACTCCTGCGGTTTCGATGGCGGCGGCAACGTGTCGCGCTGGTGGGCGCTGCTCGCGGAGCTGTGGACCGAGCTGGTCGTGTACATCGCGCCGTCGGAGAAGATCGAGGGCCACGGGGAGGCGTTAGCGCAGGGCGGCGAGTTCGTCACGCTGCTCTGGGCGCTGGCGACCCACGCCGGCATCACCCGCTAGCACTTTTGGTCGACAATGCTGTCTTTCTGTATGTAGTCTCTAGATGTGTGACGGAGAGTGTGCGTGAGTTGTTCGACAGGTGTGTTCATGGATATTGTTACACGGAGGGAAAGTCAATTTTTACAATTTGAGTATGCGTACATTCATCTCTTCTGCTCCCTCCCTCCGTTCCAAAATACTATAAATATTTCAGAATTTAAATTTTGTTTTATAATATAAATATTTCGAACACAACTACTTATTCCATTAATTCTTCATATTTATATTTCTTTCTATCTAAACTCAACCATCTATCTTTAAATGGGCGCTGTAATATTTTCTCCTTAACTTTAATCTCTGCCGAATAATTTAGAAATATTTATATTTTCGAATGGAAAGAGTACACGACCGCTGAAAATTTTTGCAAAATTTTAATAGCATAGATTACAACATTGCATGCTTCTCCACAAACATGCAAAACTAAATTCAATCTACATATACCAAAATACACAAATTTTCTTATGAATAGTGAAAGTAGTATTTATAACCAAATTTGTTTATTTGTTTCTCATCATGTAGATTTTTTTGCAAGATGATAGATGCTTACTATGTAATATTGCATTTTTTAATTTTTTCATAATTATTTAATTGATATTTAAAAAGTGAAAAGCAAGCACTCCAGCTGTAAAAATTCATTTCCTATATTGAGTGTCAGTTAGTTTACTCTTCTGCGCTTGGAGAGACGCTATCGCACAAATTGCCAAGAATTTTTTTTACAGTAAAGAGAGCTTTATTAATGGTTGAAGAGGGGATTAAACTCTTGGTTCAATAAGCCCAGAACTCTTGCAGGAGCACACAATCTCCACCCCTCACTAGTTCTTGAGCTCATGACCATTTGAGTAAGATTATGAGCTACCCTATTAGCCTCTCTCTTTATCTTGTGCACTAGCACCTTTTGGAAACACTGCATCGTGCCTCTCGCTTCCTTAATCATCGTTTCACAGGATGATCACGATGATCAATTATTTACCACATACTGTACAACTTCAGAATTGTCAGTTTCCAAGATTAGTGGCATATGAATCCATTGCATCGACACCCGTAGACCTTCAAGGCAAGCTAGAGCCTCAGCCTGAGTCGGAGAGCTGCACAAATGCAGGGTTTTATGTGCTGCTAGCAACACAAGGCCTCTGCAATCTCTAACAATAATTCCTTGCACATGCTTCTCCAGATTTTTCCTTGAATGCAGCATCCACATTTACTTTAGCATGTCCTTCAGGTGGGCATTGCCACTTCTCTTCAGTCACCACAGCTACGATATGATCTTGTTTCTCCCTTTGTTCCACATACAATTGCCCTTTCCCTTTGACATCATCGGCTTGTTGTCGGATCGGCAGCACTGTATTTTCATAATTGACCAGAATACATGCTGAATCAATGATTTTCACCATACCTTTGCCATGGATCTGGTCATTTCAAAGGAACCAAGCCCTCCACAATAGATACATCACATGTGCCCTGACAGTGCTATTTACGGGATCCAACAACATAAGTAGCCAATCCGGACCTGTCATTGCAAACTGTGATTCGTCAGGCAACATCCAAAATTCTCTCAAGGCTTCTCTTAGTGCTTTGGATTTGGTGAATTCCACCGTTGCATGATATGCACTTTCCTCCTTTGAGCCACATATTTCAATCTTCCGTTTCCTTCATCCTTCCAAGTTGGTAATCTATCATGTGCATGCTTCGACACAAACACCTTCACCTTTGGTTGTACATCAACATTCCATATAGTCCACCGCAATTTTCTCTCCCTGTCAGTAGCTGTGCTCGAGGAAACCTGAACCTGCGCTCTATGTAAGCTCCAGGCCAGCCTATAAGTGCTCCTAACAGTGAACAGTCCTGAGTTCTCCAAATGACATGCAGGATAATCAGCCATGTCATTCACAGGCACTCTGATCTTTAAGATCTCTACTGCATCTTCCTCCTTAGTTACATGTCTGACCAATGAGTCATTCCATTCTTTTGTTCCTGGCTCCAGAAGCTCGCAAACATAAGTAAGCCTGTTCTAGTTTTTCTTCTGCAATACCTCCAGTCTGTTACCATGTGCAATCCATTGATAGCGCCATATCTTAGTTGATCGCCCTTCTCCTATCCTCCCAAGTCAAACCCTTTTTAAGTAATTCCAGTCCATACACAATACCTTTCCATGACAGGGAAGACACCTAAAGGAAAGTTGTATCAGTAAGGGATCCATTTGGATAATATTTTGCCTTTAAGATTCTCGCACTGAAACTTTTAGGTTCTGTAAATAGCCTCTAAGCTTGACAAGCAACTAAAGCTTGGTTAAAACATTTCATGTCCCGGAACCCAAGTCCTTCATGAGATTTCGGGCTGGTTAGTTCATCCCATTCAATCCAATGAACCTTTCTTTCCTCTTTTGAGTGCCTCCACCTAAAGTTCCGAACCATTTGAGAGTAATCATCACAGAATCGATTAGGCATTTTAAACACTCATATTGTATAAGTGGGTAAAGCCTGTGCAACATTCTTCACCGATACTTAGCCACTGCAGATAAGTACTTTTCACACCAGTGATCAGTCTGACATTCTCTTCGCCAACCTATCCTTAATCGGACGGAAACTCTCCACCATCGTACGTCCATCTGGAGTTGGAAGTCCTAGTTATTTTTTCTTCAAAAGTTGTGTTCATGATCTGTAACTCGCTTTTAATCTGCTCATGTCTTTCACTTGGGCAAAACTCACTGAATAAAAGTGAGCACTTTGCCGGGTAAATCAGTTGACCAATGCAACTTTCATATAGATTCAATGCCTTCCTAATCCTTTTCGCATGTTCGACATCAGCTTTGAAGAATAAGAGACTATCATCCGTGAACAGGAGATGTGAAACTCCCGGTGCTCCACGGCACACCTTGATTGGCTGAATCAACTCACCCTTCTTATATCTCTCTAGGACATTTGACAAAACATCAACAGTAAGTAGAAAAAGATTAGGATTGAGTGGATCACCTTGCCTTAGTCCTTTAGTTGGTTTAAAAGGATCCAGCAAGCTACTATTGAATCAAATACTATACCACACCGAAGTCACACAAGCCATTATCCATTGTCTCCATATAACTAAAACCCAATCGCATCAGCATCACATTCAAAAAATCCCAATCAACGCGGTCATAGCCCTTCGATAATTGAACTTTAGGGCACAAATTCTAACTCTCCTTGTTGCATGTGTGTGTATAATGAAAGCATTCAAAAGCAATGAGCGCGTTTCTGTAATCATATGCCCTAGAACAAAGGCACTTTGAACTTCTAAAAATTCACAACGTTGCACAAGCTAATGGGTCTAAAGTCCTTTATTTCCTCCAGTGAAATCTTCTTAGGTATCATAACAATGATAGTATCATATACTCCCTCTTGAATTACCCCTTCCTCAAAGAAACATCTAACTGCCTTCACTACATCCCCTTTTGGCACAGCCCAATTTCTCTGAAGAAAGAGTGCAGGAAAACCATCCGGCCCTGGAGCCTTGAGAGGACCAATTTGGAATAAGGCATCACTAATCTACTCATCCGAAAATGGCTTTATCAACCTTTTATTCATCTCGTCAGTTATCTTTGACTCATACATGTTGCCAAGAAATTTGGGATTATGCCATCCTAAAAAATGGGCTTTGTCCAAAGCCACTATCGATAGATGAATGCTAATAGCAAGGATCCGATGGTCTCCCCTTCGTGAGTTTGATCAGAGGGTTAGAGGAGTTGGAGTTAGGCTAAGATTGGAGGAGGAGAAAATAGATGCTAGCAATTATACATGTTTGGGCTGTGCGGGGGCGTAATACCCTACTTCTATATTCTTGATTTCTTCTTTAGTCAAAAAAGTGTTTTTACAAGCCCTAGCATTTTTAGTGTAAAATGTTTTGATCCTCTCTCTGTCTTTGTCCTAGTCCTCCTTTATATACTATCAGGAGGATCATAACGTTCGGACCCAAGGAGTAGGCCCTAGCAGGCCTCTATGCACAAAACGGTTGGTACGTACTCTCTAATCGGTGACTTCCTCATTGTTGCCTCCATCCACCAGCTAAAGCCAGATTCATCTCATGTGCATCGCAGTTGGGCCCACCAATCAATGTCTTGACAAAGTAGGTAAAAAGCAGTAGGCCCTAGGGGAGGGGGTGGTGTAGTCACCAAATGCATCACCTGCCAACCCATGTAGCCTGACGGAATGCATGAGACACATAGCGTTGTGAAAGGATGGGCGGTAGGTATGCTGGTCACCATTTTTTCCACCACATCTCAGGCCTCAATAGGTAGATATCCGTCATAGCCCTTAATGGAAAGGGCATATGAAGATCGAGGTAGGTCGGCACTCATCGTCTTGTCACATTAAAAGTGAGGGCAATCACAGTAGATGTGGCTGCCCCTTATTGCCCTCCTCAAGCACTCCCTTGCAGTGCCTGATGGGCCACAAGCGCTTAGGGGTGGCATGCCTAGGACCCCTTCCTTAGGGTAGAGATTTAAGCTCGCTCCAAGGGGCAGCCAACTAGGAACTACTCGAGCTCGCACTTAGGGGCAACAAGATCACAACCAGATTGGGGTTGCCCAAGCTCGTGCTTAAGGGAAACAAGGCCAAGGCTCCTCGCATCCGACTATAGGTTTGATGCCTTTCTGAGTTCATGGCACCCCTAGAGCTTAGGGAACCGATGATGTGGTGCTAGACAGTTCCACACCCTTGGTGGTGGGGACCCTAGTTTCCCATCAGCAACAACCATTTTGTAAGTGGGATTCACCAAACTGCCACTCTCAACCAATATCTATATGCTAGAAAGTCAATCCAAACGGAAATGCCCTCAGATTTGTCCTTCCACAACCTTTTCCTCTCTAGTCCCCACTCCCATAACATTGGCAAAGCAGTGATAGCCAACATAGTGACTATGGCATCCGTGCTAAGCCAGAACTACCCATTGTATCGCCACCATTCACCTCGACAATCAAGTCCCTCATATGACAATGGCGGTAGTGACTAAAGTGATGGCTCCATGGAACTCTGCACCCTGATGCTCTATTCCATCGATGAAGACCCTATTTCACCATATATTACCACTAGTGTCCTCCTCACTGACATCATCTCCATCTTTTTTAGTTCATCTGGGGGATCTTCGATGTCAATGGATGTGGACGCCATGCTTTCCATCTTGCACCATGCACCCTACCTAGAGTGCATGTAGGTTGTTGACTTCAGCAATGGTATGGGTCATGGGAGACAATGACAAGTGCACAAGCTTACCGGTCGACGACAATGAGCATACGGGGATGTTAGCCAAGTGGTAGAACCATCTATGGACTTGTCGACAACCTCTCTCCTAGCCTCTAGAAGGAAATTGCTGGGCTACACCGTCATGTAGGTAGTGATCGAAGGTGAAAGAAAAAGAGGGGTGGTGATGAATATGGGATGGAAGAAGAGGTTCAAGGACATTTTTTTCTAGAATGGTATTCTAGTATGTATATCAATTAAGAGTGGTTATTTAACGAATCCCACTTATAGGGGCATTTAGGGCGAAACCCACTTTTGGCAATGGCATAATCCTAAATTTCTCCAATTTGCCTACCTCTTTCTCTTACTTATCACAAGGTGGGCCCCACAACAACATTTCTTCGCCTAATTCCCTGCAACGTTGTCAGAATCCATTCAAGTCTAACACATGTTCGCAGTTTAGCTTTTTTGCCTAATGTGTCCCAAATTGAAATCCCTTGATAAGCAACTGATTCAAAATTCTATAAAATTTACTATTTGGCCAACAAGGTTCATCCCACCGATAAACCAAGCATATAATGCCAGCATAGACCACATATAAGGCCAAGTATGAGACACCATACATGTAGTCGTTGGAGTTGAGAGTGATGTTGTCCTTACAGCATTAGGAGTTAGGTACTACTGCCTTCGCTTTTAAGCCATTCATAGCGTCGTGTGTGTGGTCTCGATGAGCTACACTGGAGATGGTGCCAGTTGTGCCCCTACAAAAGCACCTCATTCCCCTGTGAGGGAATGGGTGGCTTCATCAAGGCAAGGAATCTCGAGTGCAAAAGCACGGCTCAAGCTCACATTGGGGAGCTCTGTCACAACCTGCTCCTATGCCATTGTACCAATAGCGTTGAAGGGGCATACCGTAGGAAAATGGCAAGTCGTTCCCCTATAGAACCACGAAACAAATACTAGTCCTATGATCATAATGCCGGTACCAATGGTAACATGATGAATCAATATAAGATTTTCTATATTATAAATATAATATATCTTCTTGTTGTAGCTTTAGGTAATCCCTGAGTTGCAACATTTAATCAGAGATAGCAGTAGCGGAACTCAGTGGAGCTAGGGCACCACTTCACAAATAGTAGTTTAGCTCTAGGGACAAAACTCCAACCATCATCTTCTACCTAAACTTAAGCCAAGGGGAAAAACAATAGTAATAGGGGGTAAGTACTTTTGTACTCCACATGCCATGGGAAATATGTAAGTGCAAGCTATAGAGGAAGGCTCAGGTTTATTTGGTAAATTAGTTATTTAAAATATTTTTCAAAACTCTAAGTGTGAGTTTTAAAAAAAATTCATTTGGAGGGAGGCATCTCATCTCAATCTGTCCACGAGTAGCTTTACAACAACTCGAGCAGAAAAATCCAAATTTTACTAATTAAAACTTCTTTTCCTTCACCAATTTCTTTTCTCCTTCAAAAACATAAACCAATATTTTTCTAAAACCAACTGTTAACCAAGTCTCACGGTTAACCATCCTTCTCGGCTATAGGTCCGGTCTTCTTGACCTACTAATCCAAACTCAGCCTTCTTGGCACACATCTTGACTTAGCCATCTCAGCTCTAAGATTGGCCATCCGTCACAAAGAAAGATTTTGATAACGACTCCTATCCTAGAAATCAATTTATCAAACATGTTTTCAAAACAAATCTACACTATGAGAAACACCACATAATCATCCATGATCGTGGGTATGATTGTTTAAACAATTTAAGTAAACTCTGTAGAGGTTGCACACTTTATCTACACATCATGAGTATCCTACTTTATCTAGCACATGAGGGCCAACACATGGCCGATAAAGGAGAGTTCACTACAAGGCTTTTTCATAATCAACTCATAGACATCCCATGTCACACGGTTGGGCTATTCTTTGAAACCAAGTATCAGGTTAGTCTCAGGCCCTCGTCTACTTAGGACATGCCATATAACACCAACCATATTTCATGGTTAAGATAAACCCCCATCCCAAAAGAATGCTTTGGTCTTCCTATCCCAGCGTTCCTCAATTGTTAACATGCAGGATATCTATGTTTTAGCTACTTACTCTATCAGGGGCATCCCATACTGCCCATGTGATCATAAGGTTTTATGCTCATATGAACTTCTCAAAGAAATTGGTTCTTGTGCGTAACTATGAAACCAAATCACATAGGAGAGGATGCGCACCGCAAGTTTTCCATAAAACCTTTTTATTTGCCAAAACCGTCGACTCCCAGAGTTGAGTTTTGATAAACCTTTCACAACGCACGTTTTCCATAACGACAATCCAGCATATATATTTATAAAATAAGGTATGGTGCGGATGTACACTTGCGTTCAAAGGACATAAGTATCATGGCATCACTATGGTGGGATAACAAAGATTTGATTTATTAGGGTACTATGAAAAATAGTGCAACTAGTAGGTATGTCCGTCAATCATATGCTTGTAGACCAATGAATGGACAAATTAACATAGTATACGTATTTCTACAACACTTAGCTATTGAACATGACGTCTTTTTATGGACTAATATTCTGCTCCTATAGCATAGCAGGTCTTATTGCCATTCTATAAAACTTGACTTTTAACTTCTGAGATACCCTCTCATCGCAAAGGTGCCAGATGCTTGGCTCCACTTTAACCAGCCCGGTTTGATTCTATGGCTAATGTTCGCATCAATATCCCCATCCATCTGTAGCATGGATCCCAGATATCGAAAAATATTTTTTTTAGTCACTACTTAGCCTCCTAAACTCATATCTCCCTCCCTATATGTGATAGTGCCAAAGTCACATCTTAAGTATCCAGTCTTAGTTTTACTTACACTAAAACCTTTGGATTCAAGAGTCTGCTACCACTAACTCTAGTTTCTTATTTACTCCTGTGCGACTCTCGTCAATTAATACTAAATCATCTATAAAGAACATACACCAAGAAATATCTCCTTGTATGTTTCTCGTAACCTCATCTATTACCAATACAAAAAGGTAAGAGTTTAATGCTGATCTCTAATGTAGTCCTATTTTAATCGAGAAGTAATATGTATTAACATCATTTGTTCAAACACTAGTCATAACATTTTGTACACATCCTTAATGAGAGACATATTTTGTTGAGATTTTATGTTTGCCTAAATCCCATCATATGATATTTCTTGGTATCTTATTATAAGCATTTTTCAAGTCAATAAAAACCATACGTATGTCCTTTTTCTGCTCTCTAAACCGCTCTATAACTTGTCTTATTAAGAAAATTACTTCTATAGTTGATCTTTCGGACATGAAACCAAATTGGTTCATAGAGATTCGTATCATTCCTCTCAAATGGTGTTCAATAACTCTCTCCCATAACTTCATAGTGCGGCTCATCAACTTAATTCCTCGATAAATAGTACAACTTTAGATATCTCCCTTATTCCTATAGATCGGTACCAATATACTTCTTCTTTACTCCTTAGGCATCGTGTTCAATTGAAAAAAATTGTTGAATAACTTGGTTAGCCATACTATAGCTATATCCTCGAGACATCTTCACACCTTGATTGGAATAACATTAAGGCCTATCGCTTTACCCCCTCTCATCCTTTTCAAAACTTCTCTAACCTCGGATTCTTGGATCCTCCGCACAAAACTCATATTAGTGTTATCCTAAGAGTCGTCTAACTGAACGGTGATGTCCTCTTTTCCTCCATCGAACAAATTGTAAAAATACTCTTGTCATTTATGTCTAATCTCATCCTCCTTCACCAAGAGCTGCTCTCTCTCATCCTTAATACATCTAACTTGGCTGAAGTTCATCATCTTCCTATCATGAGCCCTATCTATTCTATAGATGTCCTTCTCTCCTTCTTTCGTACTCAGCCGTTGGTACAGATCCTCGAAAGCCTACCTCTTTGCCTCACTCACAGTTCGTTTTGCAGTTTTGTTTGCCACCTTATACCCCTCAATATTATCCTCACTCCTATCATGATACAAGCATTTATAACATTTTTTTTCACCTTAATAGCTCCTTGCATGTCTTCGTTTCACCACCAAGAATCTTTAGTTTCACATCCATTCTTTTTGGCCACTCCAAACACCTCTGAAGTAATCTTCTATATGCATGTTGCCATTTTCTTCCACATGTTATTTGCATCGTCTTCTTCCTTCTAAGAGCCCTCTTTGATAACATTTTTCTTAAAGACATTTGATGTCTCTCTTTCTAACTTCCACCGATTGGTTCTTACAATTTTGACTTGTTTATCTCTACGAGCATGCCCTAAAAAGCGAAAGTCGGCCACAATTAACTTATGTTGAGAAATCACACATTCTCCACGTATCATCTTACAATTCACACAAGTTCGTTTATCTCATCTTCTTATGAGGACAAAGTTAATCTGACTAGAGTATTGACCATGACTAAAAGTCACTAAATGGGATTGTCTCTTCCTAAACGAAGTGTTGGCTATCATCAAATCAAAAGCTATAGCAAAGTCCAAGATTTCCTCTCCCTCCTGATTCCTATCACCATATCCAAAACCTCCATGTGTAGCTTCGAAATATGTACTTATTGCAGCTACATAACCATTAAGATCTTTTATAAAAAAAACTTCTCGCTACTAAGTACAGCTCTAACCAAACTATTTCAGTCTTCCTAGAAATATTTCTTAGCACTCTCATTCAGGCCTACTTGGAAACATACGCACTATTTACGTTTAAGATTGTATCACTAATGACAAGTTTAACTAGGATAATCCTATCTCCTTGCCTTCTTACCTCCATCACACTATATTTGAGGCTCTTATCAATTAGAATTCCTACTCTATTTTTGTTTGAAGTTATCCCTATATACCATAGCTTAAAACCAATACCGTCCACCTCATTCGACTTCTAATCTTTCCAAGTCTCTTGAACGCACAAGATATTTACACATCTTTTAATCGTTGTCTCTACTAGCTCTTTTAACTTATTTGTAAGGGACCCTACATTTCAGCTAGCTAAACGAACCCTAATTAGCTCGACTTGCTTCCTTACCCTTCATACCCGCCAAGTCAGATGTGAAGATCCTTACTTATTTTTTATAACACCTGGGTACCGATGTGGCGCACAACTAAGAATATGACGGTCTGATCCTTACTCACTTGACACCATGCCTATGTCGCGACATGGCATGTCACAGGGATGACAACTTGGTCCTTGCCCATTTTACACCATATCTGACTTTCGATATGGCGTGTCGTTAAAAGGGTTACGCCACAACGGGATTTTCTTGAGTTTAATTTCAATAAGAGTAGTTAAGTTTTTATGTTAGCTCATCAAGCCTAACACAACCCTCCTCATTTATCAGGACTTAGAACCTACTATATTTACACCCTAACACCGATAGAGTTATGCATAGGATCATAAAGTGGTCTGAATTCTATATTTTACAATCTCATCTGCTCCTTTCCCATATCGTCTGCTTCATCAATGGCTGCTATGGAGACCTCAGGCCATTCCCTCACTTGAGAAATGAGGATTATGCCTCCCAATTCCGGGAAGACACCCGCCTGGGCTCCCGGTGCCTGGCGCAAGTATCCTTTCCTACAAAAATGAACTTGCAGAACAGATCATGTTATCTCAAAGAATTTAGAAACTTACAGAAGTCATGGATATATGTATTAACTAGTAATAAGGAACAGTAACCTCAAATCTGGGACAAGTTCATTCGTTTCGTACGATTGTTATCACCTACGTTCAGGTTCCATGGACGGATGGATCAAAGGTAACATGTTAGATATATAGAAATATAAGAGCTTGAGAAAAAGTTAGCGATCACGGAAGCATTGCTGGGTTGTTGTCAGAAGTCAGAACCATTCTTGGTTGTTTTCTCTCTGATAGAATAACATGCAAAGATTTCACATCTGCTCGAAAAAGAGGCACAGCTGTGAGGTCTTGACCAAGATGCCGCACCAGTCCATTGGCAAACTCAGCTGAAGCCCTCAACCCACCAATGATCCTAGTGTGAGGCTTCAACGAAACTGAAATTTGATTTGCGTTGTCGTCGCCAATGAGGCTTTTATGTTTTCTACGCATAACAAGAGCAAGGTTCAAATCCTTCCTCCGATAAAGCTTCTGCAGGTTTTCCAGCATCACAATGCTTGCTTTGTCTGAACCTGAAAACAGCAGAACACGGGCAATGCTAAATGAATCTCCTTTCTCCGATGCAAACGGCCACTCGCTGGGTGTGATGTGGAACCAGTCCTTTTGCAAAGATACAGTTGTCTTCACCTCCATGTATGCAGTCACATCATCCTTGGGAGTGATGAGGAGATCATAAGGTAGTCCTGATTACTATATCCTAGCTACCCAACAAGATATTGGTGAACTGCAGCTTCACGATTCTGCCGATTCTTAACTTCTCATCTGGCTTCTAAACTATGGCTTCATCAGGTTTGCCAATTCTTGACTGGCTTCCATTTGGAGACCCTGTATCAAGATTATCCTTCTCTTCTACAACATCAGCTAGTTCCACACCAGTGTCGATTAGCTCAATTTCATAAATTTGAATTGGCAAGTTTCCAGTCCCCAAGACCAAATTAGCAGGCCCATCGCCATTTACAAAGTCCAAATTATCAGGCTCATCAATTGCCCTTGTAGTTTCTTCGACTAATATACTTTCTGCCACTAAATCCTCTTTTACAACCAAAGCCTTGGCACGCTTAACAGAAACTGGAGTATTTTCTGTGTGTTCACATCAACTAGCCTGCTGAACACTGACAAAGATCTAACATCATTCACATCTTTTTCTTTCTGGGTTCTGTCAGAGGTGCTAAGATCACAGGTTGATCTTATGCTTAGGGATAAGATTGGATTCAGACAGAGGCTGAGATTGATCTGTTTGGGAAGTAAAGACTTCTTCAGCGGCAAATAAGAAAGGAGAGGACTAAACAGATTCATGCTGAGGCAACTCAAGCACCTTCTGGCTATTAACAATAAAACTCTATTTGTTCCACTGTGAAGCCAGGGTCTGCCATAGCTTTGACCATGTGAAGAAAATTCGCAAAATGCAAATCAACAGATCCATCGAAGAAAAGTCTAGAAAGTTCCAGAAATACTGAATGTGAATCAGCTTCTCGTGTAGCATACAAAACGTTTACCTGGAGAAGCAGGAACAGATCAAATAAAAATTGAAGCTAACGACAAATGAGGTAGCGAAATCTAAGACTCATGGTTTGTGGAGCAATGTACAGATAATAATAATGCGAATAGATGCAAAACCAACGAATTCTAACAGGCGCAAACAAACGACTAACAATTTGTCTTTTGGTACCAATAATACAACAACAACAAAGACTTTTACTGTGAAGTAGGATAGGTAGAGTTAAAATCTAATAAGAGCTTTAAATAACGATTCAGTAACGTTAATAGCTACTTTTTAAATACTCCTATTTAACTACAAATCTTTAGATGTATCTTAATCTTTTAAATATCTTTTTACTATCTTATGTTAATTTTAATTTTTTTCTATTTCTTATTATATTATTATCTTGATTTAGAATTATACAATATACTGGTAACTAAGTATCTGTAAAGTTTTTTCTAAATATGACCAAACCACCTAGCTGATATTGGATAAGTTTTTTTCAATTGTTGTTATCTCTAGCCGATAATGTATATTATTGTTCTATACTCGAATAATTCTTATATGATCATAAATCTAACGTAACATACATATTTATATAATACTCAGTTGTTAAATATGTCATCTTTTTTAATCAATATTTTATCCCATACAGCATAGCAGATCTAATCGTTATTCTATAAAACTTGTCTTTAGTTTTTACGGTACCCTCTTATCACAGAGAATATCAGATACTTGATGTCACTTTATTCAACCCGTTTTGATTATATGGCTAACATCTATATCAATATATTTATCCATTTGTATTAAAATATTAAAAGATGTCCTTATACACTACTTGATATTAAACTCACATCTTATTTTTTATATGTAATGGTGCCAAAGTCACATCTTAAATATTTAATTTTATTTTTTTTACTCTAAAATCTTTAGACTATAAGAGTCTGCCACTACAACTATAATTTCTTTTTACTCTGGCTCAGCCCTCATCAACTAACACTATATCATCTATAAATAATATACACTAAGGAATATATTCTTGTATGTTACTTGTAATATCATTTATTATGAGATACTAGCTTTAAAACTAATCCCTGATTCGTCTTATACAATTCATCTCTTTGCCTTGATTTAACCAAGAAATATTTTTTCTGAAAGTTATCTGTATTAGAATAATATAAAACATGATTATTAATAATCCCACCTATTTAAATCTCTTCCCAACCTTTTTATTCTCAACTCACACTGCAAGTCTCCAAGCAATCTAATAGAGGTATTACAAGACAGTGAAGACACTATGTCACTATCAGTTATCAGTTACTATGTTTTCAGCAAGTACTTTTTTCCGTTATTATTCAAAAATAGATTGAGTAATTCCATACCTTGCATTAAAAGGAGTCTGCGATGCTATCAAGTAGTTCAGAATTATCAAAGCATCACTGTGGGATAACTTCATCTTGAACCCAATGATATAGTTAACATAATGATGTGTAGCTCTACTGCGTGTTAAATTTTAGAACCCCGTACCTCAGCATTCCATTACCAAGGAAAAAGGTACAGTACCAAGAATAAATTAAACTATATAATTTCTATTGTTATCCACAACATCCTTAATATAATTTATCCCATATAAGAAATGCTGAGAAGATAGGATAGAAAAGACCTCCAGCTAGCATGTATTAACTATATAATGCATAAAAGCTACTAACCTGCAAAGGGCATTTAAATATTCTCTTAGAAGAACTGACACTCCACACTCAACATAGTAAGTCTTAAGCTCCTTTGATAAAGGAGGATCTCGTTCCTAAAAAATTAACGAGCCAATATAAAAAAATGTTAATTACTCGAAGTGAAATCCAAGAGGATGTACAGTGAAATCATAAAATATAATAAAAATACAAAAAGATTAAAAAATGTCAAAATTGATATGAGATGAGGCAATAAAAAGAAAATTAAAATATTGAAATATTTTTAAAGTTGTCTTAAAATATAAATGCATAGAAAATAACATTTTTCGTGGTTGAACCTTAATATGTCACTTCTATTAGGTTTTTTCATTTCTAGCCTACCTATTCACGCGTGAATAGATCGGACCAGGCAGAGAGGCACGTTGAGAGAACGAGTGAGGTAGCCGATAGAGGTCTAATGCAATCGCACCCGAACACACAAAAGTCTAGGAGATTTGCTTAGCTTTAATATAGATCATTCGGCTCTTTAGGGTCTTTGGGTCATTGTAGTTGCGGGTGTGCTAATCAATTTAAACTCTAATTAGTAAGAAAGGTATAGAGTTAGATCATCGAGCTAATTGACCGATACGTACTCCTACTATCGGTTGGATATACCAATACAGTTAAGATAACTATGGGCTATAAGTCCAATGTACTCCTACTATCGGCTAGTTATCAATAAAGGCTGTAATGCTTATACATCAATTAGAAAGCTGATGACAGCATAGTCAAATCGCGAGAAATAAAATAAAAGATTCATCAGCTGTAGAGCTAATGACGCTCTAAATAGACTATACGATAAGCGTTAGAGAGCAAGGTTTGATCTCCTGAAGGGACGAGACCTAGCGGCCACCAATGACGATACTGTTAGAGCCAACCTTGATAGATCAGACTGAACCGAGACAATATAAGGCTAAGGCTAATGGCACCGAAACGGTGGAAGCTAGATCGGACATAATAATAGAAGGAATAGGTGAACCCATCGGCTGATATCGATTACGGGTCTAATGCAAGCATATAAGTAAACTGATCGGCTAGCTGAGTCGATAGGGGAAACAAAACCCACTAGATCTCGATACCAGATCTAACAGAACTGAATAGATTGCTAGTGGATTAATTGCTGGACAAGATATATGTATATCAGCTGAAAAGCTGATACGCTAGGTGTGAAGCTTAATATAGGGATAACTCATCGGTTGGCTACTCCGATAAAACGTCGCGTAAAGATCTTCTGACTTAGCTCAATCTGCTATCAACGGTCTAATATGTCAAATTTAACTGATACAGCATGAGACCAATAATGATAGAAGGAGCTTAATAAGTCGATAGAATCCATACGAACATGATATGATATATCCAATTAGACTAAGAGATCAGACCCAATCGATGCAACCATAGACAGAGCAGGTATACCAGAATAGTGGTGGGACTTATCTTTTCGTCGGAGATTAGACTTAACCTATGCAATCCTATGTTGAGAGCCAGAACTCACTAGTGAAAACTTAGATAAACTAAGGTGACGATACGCCGAAATTATATTGATTAATGTAGATTCTTTATAAGGCTTCAAGGGTCTATATTTAGATCCTAGGGTTACACGAGTCTGATATAGTTATAAACAATCTTCGAATATTACTTTCTAAACAGAGAAGTTAGCAAAACTAACTAAACTTATAGATATATTTTACAAAAAATACAACTAGCCTACCATAGCTTTCAGGACTCATCCTCAGATCCGGTTTCATCTAGATAATTTTTTATTTTTGACTGAACCAAATTAAATCTATCTTTGTATATCCAATTGGTTCTTTCCCTGAATCAATTGATCCACTTTTCGATTCTGTCTGCGAGGTTTACTAAATTTTGATGTTAAATGTTGTTGTTCCCTAAGCTTGATGGCCTCATTTTACTTAAATTTGTTGTAAGTTTCTCTATGCACCTTATAGATGTAACGTTGCATATATGGTAAAAACTGACTGATTGAGCTATAACTATTTCTCTGTTGTCTCCTTTACCGTATAATATTGCTTCACAATAGTGTGAAGACAGAAATTGTGGATAAGAACACGAAAAAGATGATAATTAGTAAGCATATTGCAGCATCGCTGAATTTTTGCAGCTGCATAATTGTTGAAGTATAACAAGCATAACAATGTAGTATAATTGTTCTATATTTTACAAAAAAAATTATATGCTTGAGAAATGAGATTGAGTGTATTGCAGCATTCTGACAAAACTCAAAGTCGTTATGTTAACCAGTCACCTATATATCTGCTTATGTTGTTTGTAGTCAATCTAGACAACTAAAAACGAGTAATGGTGTAAAAATACAGAGGAGAAAGACAGAAAATCCTATTTAATATTGAACTCTCCATCGCACACACCTGATAAGAAGGTATAGAATTTTCACATCAGTTGAATGCTGAAGAAAAAGACAGGTAAAGACTAGCTCAGTTGTATGAAGAAATGACAAAAGCAAAAGAAACTACTAGTGTGCAGTGCAGTCGTATATCCAGTGTCTAATAAACTAATCCTTATACAGTTAGCACTCATTCTAAAATTGCATAGAAATTTTTTTAGAACACGCAGGAGAGCTGCACATCATTATGTTAAGAAAAAGAAACGGAATTTAAGAAGACAATTTCGGTCCATACTGGGTCATGAATTTTACAAAAGAGCTTACCAAATCGCTAAACTACGACCCTCAACAAAAATGAAACAATCACGACCATATGCTACTAAGTTCTTTAGGCCCCCGCCATACACCACAGCTTGGCCTCACCTCTAATATCTTCCATGATGGTACTAAAATTGCAGATAAAATTATAATCATGTTTTATATGATTATAACACAGATTGAAAACTCAGAGATGATTCGATCACATAACTTCAGAAAAATATTTCTTGGTTAAAATCCCATACTCATAACTTGAGGATCACATAATAATTCCACCTATGTAAATCTCATCCCAACTTTTTTATTCTCAGCTCACACTGCAAGTCTCCAAGCAATCTAATAGAGGTATTACAAGACAGTGAAGACACTAGGTCACTATCAGTTATCAGTTAGTATGTTTTCAGCAAGTACTTTTTTCCGTTATTATTCAAAAATAGATTGAGTAATTCCATACCTTGCATTAAAAGGAGTCTGCAATGCTATCCAGTAGTTCAGAATTATCAAAGCATCACTGTGGGATAACTTCGTCTTGAACCCAATGTCCTTCCTAAGTGATCTACTTGATACCTGCTCCATAGATTTGCAGTGAGGCGTCCAGGGTAAAGCACAGTATAGTTTGCCAAGGGGAAATTACTAACCTGTGGTACAGCATATGGGGCCACACGACCAAGAAGAGAGCGCAAGTCTCCGAAGTCACAGAATAAATCTGTTGCATAATGAAGGTCCTCATCCATACTTGATGCTATCCACTTGAAGTCATGCGGACACTTCATAAAGGAAGATTCGATTGTTCGGTTTTCACCACAATGTGATGCATTTGTAAGAATCCTAGATTCTAGAACCCTCAGAAGATGTTTCTTGGCATTTCACTGATGAAAATGTTGATAGCATACTAGTCAACTCTGGTTACTCCCAATCATGCACAATACTGGGTGTTACAGTCATACTACTTGGAAAGGAGTAGCCACTAGAACATTAACATCCACAGAAACATTTTTCTCAACTTTCACCACCCGCACAAAATCAGTCACACCCATCTTCTCAAAAAATTGCCTCCACCTTTTCATGTCAGATAGCAAATCAGAACTATGATATGTCAAATAATTATCTACATTGTGAAATAGCTTGCCTATCTCCACAGAATTTCCATAATATTTGCTAAAATGAATTGGTACATCATCTAGGGACCTGTATCCATGGTTCATAAGTAAAACAGGCCTCTTTCGCAGTTCTGACATGATCTCTTCTTTCTCAGAGTTATAGCTTGTACAAGACGACTGAAGGTGTAGCATAATAAAACTAACATATTCTGTCATCATTCTTTTGTCCGCATTAGCATGTGCAACTTTAGAGGACACCATGATGTGATTTTTTATTATGTCATGTCCAGACAACTTTAGCACCCCAATTTTCAGCAGAATGTCTATAATGTAGCATGTTCTCACTTCTTCCATGATGTAGCTGTTTTTTTTTTTGAGACATGGAGAGAAAGCGAGGACTCACAGTTCAAAGGTTACTATATAGAACTGGGAATCCCTGCAAGCCAATTTTACAGTCAGGTGCAGAACTAAGAATATCATAAGGTAAACATATAGGGCCATCTGCTAGAGCTAAATGATCCATCTGAAAGTGGGATGCACAGCATTTCCCTGGGTAAACATAAATTATCACTTTCAGGGCTTGTTGAAAGAAGATTCCGAGAAGACTATGATAACATAGTCAAATGGAATGTGATAAACCAAGCAAATAGTCATTCCAATCCCAATGACTTGATACAACCATTAGTCCAGCAAACAGATGATATAACTTCAGTCAAAAGTTTTGGCCCATACTCATTAATACATAGGGCCCTTGATAAGGTATCAGAGATAATAATGTCTTTCGATAGATATCCAAGACCAACATGTTCATGAAGTAAGTCATCAGATAATAGCATTCTAGCTTGTTCATCCCAACCCCTAAGTGTGTTCATGGGAGGATCCATTGCAAACTAGAGTTGTCTAAAACCATGCAATGGGTCAGGCACAACATGGAAAGGATCAAATGAGGGAGTTGAGAAAAGAACCCATGAACTTCTCCCGCTAGAGGAACAAAACTCATTAAGATTGTCACTGCTTTTCCAGGGCACTTCAGGAAGCAAGGTAGAGCACAGAAGGATTCTAGCGTGCTGACAAATAAAGAAGGGAACTCAGAAAGCAACCATTAATTCCATTCACTATCTGCATCCACTTCCTCTCTGGAAGAAGGTAAGACAAAATCTCCTTGAAAAATGAATTTAAGACCATAGTTCCTTAGAGGAAGGAAAGCAAACACAGGCTGTTGCTTCAAATAAGGCTCATAATCTCCTTCATCAGTCTCTTGCAAACAAAACACCATAGCTATCTCTGTGCTACGGACATCATGACGCGCAATTGAACCTTTTAATTTCTGAGTAACTACCAGCCAATTCATTGTCTCATTCCCATATGAGATCCTCACAATGCCATCATGAAGAGACTTTCTTCTCATAACCAGAAGTGATTTGATTAGCACATTTTTGAATTTATGCATTTTAGTCTGTGAAAGAACAGGAGCAGAGATGGGTTAAGATCAGAAAACATGGATAGGGTGCAGCACATACCGGTGCCCTCCTTGAATTCTGACCTATAGGGGAGTAAAACGCAAGTGTTCCAGGATGAACTTGCATCGTTGCCATTCTCTGCAGATAGCATTTTACTCAAAGAGGAGGTATCAAAGGGTGGGATAGGAGTTGGCAAGACAAAACCAATCTGACCTTGTGTAGTGTCAAATTTCACATGAAACGCATTTGAATGAATCTCTGGAGCATCTGTTACCTGCAAAAGAAAATATTTATTTGGCAAAATTAGGATACTATTACACAGAGAATTCAAAGTCTTAAAGATGAAAAAGGAGACACAAATATACAGAATAATTTGGCTGATGCAACAAGATGTTCATAAAATTAAGATGAGAAACCAAGATGATAGCTGAAAAGCAATTCACCATAGGCCTACCCAAAATTGAATCCAATGCCTTTATTTCCAATATAACTCCTGTTTGATCCTTTCTTTGTTGAATTACCAATGTCACACAATGCTCTAATATTCTCACCAGAAAAGCCAGACTAGTTATTGAGAATAGCAATATTGTCCTCCTGAAGAACAAACATTAATGTTGGTTCAACATTCTCAGGATAGATATTATCGTCAGCATTCTGTATCTGAAATGGAGTAGAGCAATGTCAGCAAACAAATAAATAAATGTGTCCGCACAACTTCCCTCCCCATGCATACGAAGAAAAAAAATTCAAAGTGGAATGCATGGGGTCGAAGTTTACCAGCTCAAGAATTATGTGAGAATCCTGGGAATACGGCTCTTTAGAAAGACAAAGCAGTGTTCTGTCAAGTCGAGCATGCTGCTTATTCAACAAATCATTATCAGCATAACTTATTTTCTGATCCAAACCAAACTCTTCACGACGAATAGTTTCAATAAAAAGAGCTGCTTCCTCAACATTCATTTCTCCCATGACATCCTTTGTTCCAATATGATCTTACACTTTTTGATATTCATTATCTGTAGTACCAACTTTGTTTTCTAGGCCATGAAATAAATTAGTTCTCTCATTCATCATGCCCTCAGCTGCAGTGTTAAACATGTTAGGCTTTTCAAGTGGATGTCCTTCAGGTACAGATGATGTATGGCAACAATAGGAATAAATTTCTCTGTTTACATGGACATATTCAGTCAGACAGGTTTCATGGCAACCCTCAACCCATTCAGCAACTCCTAGTGACACTCCAATATTATGAAGCATGCAAAGCTGCCAAGTTTCAGTGCATGCATGCAAGATTGCAGAATAGCAGTTCTTAGTAACAGCCCGAAATCCTGACAACAGTATATCTGCTGCAATACTCCAGAATTCACAAGGTAGATTAACAAGACAATCTAGTATAAATTTTGCAATCAAATGAACAGTGTTATCAATGTTCATTAAGCTTTTAGACCCAATTCTTTTTGCATAAGGGATCTCAGAACTTCTTGGAAAATGGCCAATATAGGGAGTAGAAAAATTGCGCTGTTCATCTCTTTGGCTATGCAGTTCCTCATGCATAAACATTTTATCTTCAGAATCTGTGTCTATCAAATTATCATCGCTGTTCACTATACTATCTATTGCTTTTTGAGCATAACACTTCAGCAGCAAAATTGGAGCATTACTAGAACCACTGTAAATGTGTAGCAAAGAAAGCAGCTTCACTGCCACTTGAAATGGTGATTGCTGAATGACAGCTTCCAAAAACTGATCAATGCTAACTGATGGATCTATTCTAAGGAACCTACCATCTCTGGTCACAATGCATGATAACCCTTCAACTGGACCTGTATTAAGCAGCCAATGTAGAAACAAGCCAAGAGACGGAGCAAACAGCAGATCCCAATTTGACCAATGATCAAGATCGGACAACAATGGAGCTTTGATTAGGCATTTAATTGCTTCTTGTGAAGAAACAGAAGCAAGATAAGATTGTTGAACAGTATGATTCCTCGACACATCAGCATTGTCAGAATAAGTTGGAAACATCCCAGACCATCTTTTCTCCAAGAGTGCAATAGAAAATTTGACAGTATTAGCGTGCAAGCTCATTCTTTGAGCCTGACTAGTACTTACAAGTCTTCCCAATTTATTTATCATTGTATCAACAATAATTGTTGGGAACTGCCTTTTGAGAAGCATAGCTAAATTATCCACTGAAAAGTTGTCGTTTTGCAGCTAGTTACTCTCAGCCTGGGAGAGTAAAACTACAATTTGATGCAGCATTAAAGAATGTTCTAGAGATGAAGAAATAGAAAGCTCCCCTTTTAATAAACTACTCAAGTTAGAGGGGAAATTATGACCATGCGTTTCCAAAAACCCAAGGAAAGTTCCATGACCAAGGGAACTAAATTGCTCTGATGAAAACTGACTAATTACCCATGTTTCAGAATCATGAAAACCCTTCAAAGAAATAGATTTTTCCACTTGCAAAGCCCCTGGTCCAGTCACTCCAATATTGGATTCAAAATATTCAACAGTTCTCCTGATGACATCATCAACAGTGACACCTGCACAAACCAATGTCAAATGTGAAATATATTTTTTAGATGTCTCAGGCACCCTAGAAAGACAAGCAATGCAAAGGGAATAATGAGAACAATTGAGACAGGCATAGGAGAGAGAGAGAGAGAGAGAGAGAGAGAGCTGTCTCAAGACCCATCGCTGTCATGATTACTTCTCCCTGGTTTCATGCTTTCAGGAATAGAAAGTTTTAATAAAGAGCATAAAACAAAAGCTCCCATTGATCTTACCCGCATATCCAAGCAAACAGTAAATATACCAAAACAGTAACATGTAAATAAAGGGAAATGTTGCAAGGGAGAAAATGAACATCAGTATTGGCCAAACAATAAAATTTAGATAGCCATGGATGCAACAACAAGAACAATATCAAAGCCTTTCAATCCCAAGTAAATTGGGGAAGGCTACAAATAAAACCCAATAGAAATCACAAATCAATGTTTAGATAGCCATGGATGCGTAACAAATAAATAGAATATGCTCCAGAGATTTTGGCTTCAATGCCTGCATATCAGTGGATACTAGAAAGTCAGGTAAATATATGGGGACATGTCAAACAAAACAGCTAAAGGCATGTCATGCATAACATTTTTCCTAGTTCCAGCAAAAGTTACAATTTTCTCTACTTACAGAATCATATTCAAATTAACTGCAAATAAGTGAATGCTGATAACTATAACCAGGCCTAAGTTGTGTGTAGGGATATCAAGCAATGCTTTTGAACCACACAAGCCCATTCAGTCAAGTAGAGAAATGTGCAACTACATGAGGAAGTGTTCGCGCCAGATCTTGCACGCCCGGCGCGAACACGCCGACGCCTAGGAGGTCTGCTTAGCTCCAGTGCAGGTCGGTCGGCTTCCCTCCGTGGCTTGAGGTACGCGCGCTGGCTCGTGGGGTTCACTGGGCTCCGACGTGACGGTGCGGGTGTGGGCGTGCTAGTCAATTTGACCCTGCAATTGATAAGGAGGTGAGGCGAACGGGTTAATTGGACAATAGGTCGATATGAGCTCTCGCTATTGGTTGGCTGCCGATAGGATCAAGTTGGTCATCGGTCACATCCGGAAGGTCCCTGCTATCGGCTGGTCGCCAATAGAAATCAGGACACTCTTCCATCGGCTAGGGAGTTGATGAAGGCATAGGCAGATATCGACGAAAGATATGATAGCTCCGAGTGTAGTGAAAGCAAGATCCTAATCCATCGGTCGCACAGCCAATGGAGGTACCAAAGGGTATTAAAATCAATGCACGCAGGACCCCTCCTAGTAGTCGACGGAAACTGTAGCGGTTGTTCATCGGCTGGAAAGCCGATGAAGGCATATGCTAATTGGCAATGAATCGTATAAAAGGCACCGGCTGTAAAACCGATGCCGCTCTGGATATGGTAGCACGAGACCTGTCGCCCGCCGTGACGACGCCACTAACACTGAATCTCGAAAATCGGACCTAATCGAGACAGTACGAGACCGAGGTCAACGGCAACGGGATGGTGGACACCGGATCGATTTTGCAGAAGTAAGGGCGAAGTGAACCCATCGGCTAGCTGAGCCGATGAGAGGACATCTCTCTGAAGACAGGTGCGCATCGGCCTTCCAGCCGACTGATGCGTATCGGCCGAGGAGCCGATATACTGGACGTGTTGCTCAATGTATAGATAACTCATCGGCTAACACTCCGATGAAACACCGTACAGAGACTTATAGGCCTAAAGCTCAATCTATCGTCGACAGCCTCGTAGGTCGAACTTAACCGATGCAGCACGAGACCGACGACGGCGAAGAGAGCTTGATAGATCGATAGATCCTATACGGATGTGATGCAATACATCCGATCGGCCTAAGAGGTCGAACCTAACTGATGCAGCCTTAGACAGAGCGAGACATATCGGGATAGTGGCGGAACTTACCCCTTCGCCGGAGATCGAAGTTAACCGATGCAGCCCCGCGTTGAGAGCCAGATCCCACCGGTAAAATCCTAGATAGACTAGGGTGACGATACGCCGAAGTTGTATTGATTGAACGATGTCTTTACATGTTTTCAGGGGATCTATATTTATACTCTGGGTTTACAAAGTCCAACGCGTTTACAACAACCATCAGACGTTATTTCCTAACAAAGATAAAGGAAAATATCTTTAAGCAAGTTATCTAAAGTAACTAGACCTTTTTATTCATATAAGATACGATTTACATAGATAGAATACATTGCCGTGAGTTCCACGGCTTCTCCTCAAACTCGATCTCATTTGGATAATCTTTTATTCTTGCACCAAATCTTTTCCTGCTTCGTTCGATCGGCTTCCTCCCTGTAGCAACCGAACTCTTCTTTACTTAAGCCGATCTTTTTTTCAATCTTTTCCTAGGTTTTCCAAATTTTGGCATTAACAGGAAACCAATAAACGAATACTAATTTAGGGTGCAGAGGTCAGAAATTACTTCCATTATCTAAAAAAACTAATTTAGGTTTAGCAGATTTTACCCTAGTGATGACAGATGGCCAATGACACCTAACATGTAGTTCACTAACTCAACTAATGATAAGAGCTAAATTCATGAAGCGAGAATCGTATGCTTTTTTTTGCGAGGGAATGAAGCGTATGATCATCATGTGCAGTTTACGCACATTTTGAAAAGATAACTAAAATTTATAAATCACACATAGAGAGGACAAATGAATAGTCAACTCACAGAATAATTGAGCAAGCCAGCAGCAGGGTATTGTGTGAATGATTTTTTTATTTGCCCCTTTTGTTTGGGAGTTGCTTCTGGTTGATAGTAATTTATCATGAAGTCCAAGACCTGCATTGATAAACAAATGCAAAATTTTGTTGTTTTAGGGGGAAAGAGTGGTGGCCGCTGCTGCAGCTGCTGGTCGAGGCGGTTGGCGGCGGCTGGAGCAACGAGGTCCTGGTGACTGCGGGCGTTAGAGCCTGTACCCTCCTGCGCGCCAGCCGCGGAGGAAGGGGAAGCGGAGGCGCTTCTTCTCCAGACCATGGATTGCCTCACTCCATCCCGCTCGGTCCACTGCCGCTCCACCTCCGCCTCTTCTTCGAGTCGGCGGCGGCTCCGTGAGGGCGGCCGAGCGGAGCGGGAGGAGACGCCGTTCGACGGTGGCGGGGGCGTCGCGTCGCGTCGGCGTGGCGGCGGTGGGTGGGTGGGTCGGTGGTGGAACGAACCGTGTCAATTCCTATTGTGCTTTTGGGTGTTGCGTCCCAATAACCAGGGCAACACAGCAAAAGTGCGGACTGGGCTAGGCCTACTCAACTGGACCACTAAGCGTGTTAGACCCATGTTACAAACACCGTAGTATTTCAAGGGATGATAACTCCGTCTATAAATTTAGGATAGGAGGATTTTTATATGTGGGTGAGCGGGGTCGGAGATAATAAGTTTTTTCTGAAACCCTATAGATGTAATTACCCTTAAAATAGCCCATTTCAAGATATAAACCCACTTTACCATATATTAACTAAACCCTAAACTCACCATTGTATTCCTAATTCCCTCACCCAACTGGCCAGGCTAGCCCTCACCTTTGTAGCACCCCAACTAGCCTGCACAGTGCATGCAATTGTGATAAGAAGACCATCAGTTACTGCTCCTTCACATTAGCTCATCTCCGTCGTGCAACGTTTTGTATTTCCCTTATCGTTTACATCCAAGCTAGCATTGGTTGCTGCTCTGCCTCCACGTCGGCTACCTATTGCTCCTTCGCCTCCATGTGGTTGCCTGCAGCTGCTCTACCTTGATGCTATCTACCTGTTGCTCCTCTACCTCCAAGCTGATGTGGTCTACTGCTCCTCTGCCTCGACAACAGTGGCCTGCTACTCCTCTACCTCCAAGCTAGTGATATCTATTGCTTCTATGCCTCATCGCCAGTGCTCTGCTGCTCCTCTACTTCCAAGATGTCATTGTCTGTTGCTCCCTCGCCTCTATACCGGTTGCCTTCTGCTCCTCCACTTCCATGCTAGTCGCATGCTACTCCTTTGCCTCCAAGTCGGCAACATCTGCTAGTCCTTCACGTTCACACCGGATGCTTGTTACTGCTTCACCTCCACGCCAGGGTGCCTTGGCCCTTGTTACTGCTCAGCCTCCACATCGGCTTGTAGGCCCGCCTTAGCCCATTGCCACCTCTAAGCATTTCCGTTCACAAATTATGAGAATTTTTTCTCACCATTTTTCCAGAATATATTATTTCCAAAAGAATAAAAAATATACACATGTTGCCACTGACTATAGGATACCCTTCGTCACGTGACAAGATTGTGAGGCGGCTTTTTGCATCACATGTGGCGTGGCATGTGATAGTGTCACCACTAGTTATGCATATGTGGCCTATCACCATATAGTGGTGACATAAATATATTTTTGAACTTTTTAAAAATAATATATTCTTGAAAAAACATGAGAAAAAAAATACACTGTATACCTTAGAATTTAATTCCAAATATGAATGATATGTTACAAATCTTTATCGCTGGAAGAGAAAACTTTCTTTCCTGTGAGTCAATCCAAATCGGTTTTAGATAAATATGTTCTTATCTCTAACCTCCCTCTCTCTACATCTTGTGTTGATTGTCTTATCTATAATACGATTGTTTGGAAAGAGATACAAGCATATATATTTTCTCAATGCCTCATATTATGTGGGAGGGAAGAGAGCGGATTTGGGCAATCCATCAATGTAATCATTCTACAATACATTATCAGTAGCTCTACCGCTAGGCTGACGTCGTTGGGTTGCTACGACTACATCTACTTCATCATCACAGCGATTGACTCATCACTACATCGAGTCTTCTAGCATCGACAAATCTACCATAAAATTGTTGGTTGTAATTAGTAGATTGATTATGTTTTTTTTCATTATATTTTACATGATTAATTTCCTGCTCAGATCTAGCAGTAGATTAGCTTCCTGCTTTTTTATCTATATGCATCAATTATTGCTTTTGATGAAAAATTTGAGAAAACGTATATACAAAATATTTAAATTGATGGGATGCCTTTACGGGATCATTTGGAAGAACCGAACCCCTATCCTCGTGACCTCTGTCTCGCTCGCATCTCTCTCTAAGCCAATGCCATACTGAGATCATCATTGTCGATGTCTCAGTCCGCTTGCTAGACTTGAAGAATGCCAGCCATTGATCATTGTTGCTATCATTGTTGTTGTTAGGAACGTCATCAACTTTGTGCTAGTGCCGTCACGGGAAACCGCCACCATCCTAGAGCCCTAAAACCCAATGCGCCACTACCATTGATGCTAGATGCTGTTAGCGAGGTCACCATCACCATTGAACCCTATCTACATCGTCATAAGGCCATGGTAGGGGATGATGGGTTGTCAACACCTACGGATTAGATCGGCAACCGTCAAGACGCCTTGGCCGGATGCAAACTAGACGCCATTGTTGAGGCCAAGCATCTACTAGGGTAGTTGCCATCACCACCATCCTTTGAGGACGCGTGGATCGCCGCATAGCCCATGTTGAGCATAGCTAGGCCACTGTCGTGCCATGGTAGCCACTTGACATTGAGCTTCACCACCATTGACCCCCGCTTGGAGACACCGATGGAACGCCACAGCTCCTTAGTCTGGTGCTGCCTACCTCTCCCCTATTATCAATAGACGATAGTCGTCGCACGTCATTGAGCCTGCAAGGCCAACACGCTAGGTGTTAGGCACCGCAGGGAGTGAGAGGAGGAAACCTTAATTCCCTATCATCCCTCTCTTTCGGTCTCTCAAGCTGGCCAGCTAAGCCAGTTTGCCTACGTTTTTTTACCTAATTGCATGATCTAGTCCACACAATTAATAAAAGTAGTAAAACAAAAAACCTTCCAGTGGGCCTTGAGTTTATAGATTTAGCCCATTCAGGATGAATGTGCCGTGGATGGCGATCTAGTCAAATTAAATCGTCGTTGAACGGGGTTTCAGCCCGATAACTCTTTACTGATAATTTATGTTTAAGTCCCTCGAGTGGTTAATTTTTATACCAAAAGTTCTCTATTTTTTTAGTTTGAACCTAATAATTAACTATAATTACATCAATTTGTATAAAAGGCTTTGTATAAAAAGCTTGTAATCTTTCTGTTACTGTTAGATGCTGTTGTTGCATAAGAGTCCCTATACTAGATAATAACCATGGTGTATGCTTTAAGCTTTTATTGCTTTTAACTTTGATGCAACTCCAGCTAAATAATCTAGATTATTTCTAGGTTATAGTGCTTCCATAAAATTTATGCTAGTATAGTTTAGTGACTCCTTTATTGGAAGCATTATTTAGGTTTACTTTCTAGCATGAGCAATGTTTTTCTGTGGGCATAAAAACCATATTTTATTCCATAAGGCAAATAATAATCACATAAAATCAATAAATGCAAGAAAAGTTTTAGAAAAATACTAGTAATTACATATGACTATGTTACATTATTCTTTTCATGCAAGTTAACCTATCGTTGGTTTTTTTAATGTTAATAGGCCATGTCTAACGACGATCTCACCAAGAAAGAGTTTCTCATCCTTCCTATTAACGGGGAGAAATTCTAGAACTAGTCCATGGACTGTGAAATCTACCTTCCCTCGATGGAGCTATCTAACACCATCTGTCGGTAAGGGTCGGTGTAGCTTAGCTTATTGTGCTGAAGTGGGCAAAAGCTCTTACATTCATTAGGAAGCACATCCATAAGGATCTCAAGGCTGAGTACCTCAAGCTTTGTAAGCCTCTTTACTTATGGGTGGCCCTAAGGGAATAGTACACCATAGAGAAGACTACCATTCTCCCAAAAGCTAGAGTACACTAGGCTTAGCTTTGATTCTGTGATTTCAATACCGTGGAGGGATATAATAGCGTCGTGCACCACATCATAAGCAAGCTTCATTTCTGTAACCAGGTGGTAACAGACGAGGATATGATTGAGAAAACTTTTAATACTTTCCACCCCAAGAACTCTATGATGCAAGAGCAATATCATGAGGCTAAGTACACTAGATACTCAAAACTTATTCTGTCATTGTTGAATGCTGAAGTCTACTACAAACTACTGATGGTCAACTACAATACTCATCCTATTGGTTCACAACCATTTCTAGAGGATTATGTTGTCCATCAGAAGGGGAGTTCTGGACAAAGATCCTCCAAGGGAAAGCGACTCAAGAGTTTTACATTGTCAAATGGGAAGAAGTTCAAGAGGATCGTAAACCAGGGCAAAAAAAACCCCATAGCCACAAGGGGTGCAAGGCAAAGGCCAACACTAGTGCTACATCCCAGCAATCTATAGGAGGATCTCAATAGGATGGTGAGGGTTGCTTCCACGATGGCTTAAAGAAGCATTGAGCATGCAATTGCAACACAAAACCTCACCTCATTAAGATGTACCAGGTCTAGAAGAAGAAGCATGGGTCAGAATCTCAATTTATTTAGGGGCCTATGACACCTGAGATTGATGTGCCCACAACTCCCAAAGAGCCCTTTGCTATTGCTAACAGTGCTACCATGGACATCGATCCTTAGACTGCTACAGATGCTGATGCCGGTCTTAGGGATGATGGCATTGACCTCAGGGAAGTCGATGTGGATGGCGACGCCAAAGACCTCATGAATGAGGACATACATGGAGACACAGTGTAGTTCCCAAGTTATCTATCATGTGTCCTAAGTCTAGGTTATCATTATGGGTTAATGCAATCTATTTTTTAGCAGAACTATAAGTTGTTTATGTAATAATGATGCTTTAGCATAGCATCATGGTCAAGTGTGTTTAAGATGGTTCTACACATTAATACAATTTTCTTGTTTAGTTATATTGGCCTTGTCTTGTTTTAAGTCATTGATTTTCACTTCATTCAATAATGAATTGAATTAATGCAATCTCTCATATAGAACAAGCGTAGTACGATCCAATACAACCTAAGACATTCTTGGTTGATAGCGCAGCAACCCACTCGATACTACAGTAGACTAAATACTTCAAGACATTACATAAGTAGGATGAGAACATCCTCACCATTGCTGGGAGTAAAGGTTGCATCATTGGCTCAGGGCAAGCCAATGTCGTCCTCCCTTGGGTATAAAGATCTTCATTAAAGAAACATTCCTATACCCAAGTGTTGAATGCATGCTCCTTTTAAGGATATTCATCACTGTGGCTACCATCTCACCACGACCCGTGAAGGAGAAGAATTGCTTTTCATGACATTGTCTAAGGACAATGAGACCACGGTGGTTGAAAAGATGATAAGGAGCTCTGATGGACTGTATAACACTAAAATAAAACAAATATATTGCGATGTAGACCATCTTTAGAAATCTAGAGTCTTCTAAGATATGGTATAAGAGATTAGGTCATCTTGGATTGACTATGAAGCAGAAAATAGTCACTAGCTCATTAGGTCATGGCATAAACACTAAAAACTTCTCTAAGAAGTTTATGTGTCCCGCTTGTGCAAGGGGAAAGCTAATCATTCACCATCCTATGACAAGTTGAGGGTTGAACCCCTAAGATTCTTCGATAGAATCCAAGGGGATATCTGTAGGCCCATTAACCTATGGTCTAGGCCATTCCAATATTTCATGGTGTTGATCAGTGCCTCTACAAGGTGGAGCCACATATGCTTGTTGTCTATGAGGAACTATGATTTTGCCAAGTTCATTGTGTAGATCATCTATTTGCGTGAGGAGTTCTCCAAGAACCACAACAAAATTATTCAAATGGATAACGCAAGTGAATTCACATCAAAGGCATTCAACGACTATTGTATGACCTTAGGCATTAATATAGAACATTTTGTTCCACATGTTCACACTTAGAATGGATTAGCCGAGTTGTTGATAAAAAGGATTAAGTTAATTGCCAGACTATTACTACAGGGTAGCAATTGCCCACTACGTGTTGGGGCCATGCAGTATTGCACGCTACAAAGCTAATCCAGTATAGACCATGTGCATATCACTCTACTTCACCCCATCAACTGACACGTGGCCAAGAGCCGGTGGTTTCCCATATGTGAAAGTTTAGTTGTGCTATGTATGTGCATATCTTACCATCCTAGTGTACAACAATGGGACCACACTAAAATGTGGGAGTTTATGTGGGTTATGAATTTCCGTCCATAATTTACTATTTGGAGCATAAAACTAGAGATCTATTTATAGCTCGGTACAAATACCTTAACTCAAGGAATACCGCAAAATAGAATGGAACTGGAGTAGTATCCAAACTCTTGACTTGCATTCGCCAGACATTGAACAAAAAGTTCAACGTATCATACACCTTCAAATTTTAGTTAATTATTTGCCAAACGCCTTCACTGATCTAAGAGTAGTGTTGAAATTGCATATTCCTATAGTAAATGCATCAGAGAGAGTGGAGATACCCATGAAGGGAAACTTTGCTCTAGCCCCTAAGCCTAAGAAGAGGGGGAGAGACCCGGATGATCCAAGTCATGCTAAGTAGAGACATTCACAACAACTGAACACGGAACCACATGCATCACACTCCTATTTAGCAATCTCAAAGGAGACCCATCTAGGGGACAATCAACAAAATAATGAAAGGCCTAGTGAAATAGCGCGCGCACCTAGTTTGATCGGCGGCGCATCATAACCCTCTTCTATTTTGGAAAACCAGGATGAGAAAATGAATGAAGAAATTGCCACAAACTATGTCTTCTTAGGAGAATTGTATAATAGAAAGACTGCACATGTCGACATAAATTTTGTCTCTAAGATCGCTGATATAATGGACCATGATCATGAACCTATGTCTATGGCTAAGTGTCATAAGCACTCAGATTGGGTCAAATGGAAAGAAGCGATTGAGACAGAATTACGCTTGCTTACTAAGAGGTGTGTATTTGGGCCGATAAGCTCGATGGCCCCCACGATGTGCCTAGTTTGGTACAAGTGGGTTTTCATTCAGAAACAGAATAAAATAATGAGGTGGTGAGATACAAAGTGAAGCCATTAGCACAAGGGTTCACAGAGAGATTCAGCATCAATTATGATGAAACATACTCTCCTGTGATGAGTCACATAAAGTTCCGACACTTAATGTCCACGGCAGTTGGCATGCAATTAAAAATATAGTTGATAAATGTGGCGAACACATTTTGTCACACCCTATCCCTATGCCACTATACCAATGGTGCAAAGGGGGCGTACCGTAGGAAAACAATAAGACGTTCCCCTATGGAACCACGAAACATGTAGTTTTGGTCTATTGTTAACGCCAAAATTTGAAAAGCCCAGCGATAGATTGGAAAGACGATCGGCTTGAGACCAGAAGTGTCCGATTGCTACAGGGAAGAAGCCGATCGGATTAAAGCAAGGAAAGACTTGGTCCCAGAATAGAAGATTATCCGGATAAGACCGAGTTTGAGGAGGAGCCGTGGTTCACAGCAGGGTAGTCTATCCTATCTTATATGGATCGAAAGATTTAGTTAGTTGGTTAACTTTCTTAGAGATATTTTCCTTTATCTTTGTTAGAAAATAACGTCCGATGGTTGTTGTAAACGCGTCGGACTCTGTAAACCCAGGGTATAAATATAGATCCCCTAGAAATATGTAATCATCAATCCTTCAATCAATACAACCTCGACGCATCGCCACCCTAGTTCATCTAGATTTCTACCGGCGAGGTCTGGCTCTCGACGTGGGGCTACATCAGTTAGGTTTGATCTTCGGCGAAGGGGTAAGTCCTGCCACTATCTTGAAATGTCTCCTTCTATCTAAGGCTGCATCGGTTAGGTTCGACCTCTTAGGCCGATAGGATGTATCGCAACACATCCGTGCAGGGTCTATCGGTCTATCAAGCTCTCTCTGTCATCAGTCTCGTGCTGTTTTAGTTAGGTTCGACCTACGAGGCTGTCGATGATAGAATGAGCTTTAGGCCTATAGGTCTCAGTACGGCGTTTCATCGGAGTGTTAGCTGATGAGTTATCTATACGTTGATGCGTCACGCCCAGTGTATTGGCTCCTCAGCCAATACGCACCAGGTCTGTAGAGACTTTCCTTTGAGCACCACGCCAAGCGTATCGGCTTTCCAGCTGATGTGCGCCTGTCTTCAGAGAGACATCCTCTCATCGGCTTAGCTAGTCGATCGGTTCGCTTCGCCCTCACTTCAGCACGTTCGATCCGACGTCCACCATCCTATTGTCGTTGGCCTCGTTCTCGTACTATCTCGGTTAGGTTCGATCTTCGAGACTCGGTTGGCCCCGACACGCGTACCTCGAGCCACAGAGAGAAGCCGACCGGCCTGCACTGGAGCTAAGCAGACCTCCTAGGTGTCGGTGTGCTCGCGCCGGGTTTCGGCGCAACCATCTAGGGGTGAAACCCCAATCTTCATCTTCTATCTAAACTTAATGCAAGGAGAGAAAAACAATAATAAGGGGGTGGATACTTTTGTACTCCACATGCCATAGAAAATATGCAAGTGTAAACTATAGAAGAAGGCACAAGTTTATTTGGCAAACCATCGATTTTAAATTTTTTTTAAAACTCTAAGTGTGGGTTTCAAAAATTCTTTCAAAGGGAGGCATCTCACCTCGATCTGTCTGCGAGTAGCCAAATTTTAATAATTAAATCATCTTTTCCTTCATCAATTGCTTTTCTCCTTCAAATGCATAAACCAATATTTTCTCAAAACCAACCATTAACCAAGTCTAATGGTTAACCAGCCTTCTCAATTCTGGGTTGTTAACATCGAAATTTGGTAAGCCCCGCATAAGGATCGGAGAGCTAATCGACTTATGGAAGGAAGCCAATTGATACAAAGAAAGAGACAATTGAACTGATATGGATGGATTCGGTTAAATCAAAGATGAAAGATCATATTGATCAGACTGTATCTAGATTTTTACTAGCGGGTTCTGGCTCTCGACACTGGGTTACATCCGTTAAGTCCGATCTCCGGCGAAAGGCTAAGTCTTATCACTATCCTGGTGTATCCACTCTATCTAAGGCTACATCGGTTAGGTCCGATCTTTTAATCTGATCAGATATATCATATCATGTTCACGTGGGTTCTATCAGCTTATCATGCTCTTCTACCATCATCAGTCTCGTGCTGCATCGGTTAGGTCCAACCTACTAGACTGCTGATAGCAGATTGAGCCTTAGGCCGAAAGGTCTTTACGCAACGTTTCATCAGAGTGACCAATCGATGAGTTTTCCATACACTGAGCCTTACGCCTAGTGTATCAACTTCTCAACCGATATACATATATCTTGTCTAGCGATTGATTTGGTTCTGTTAGATCTAGCATCGAGACTTAGCGGGTTTCATTTTCCCCATCGACTTAGCTAGCCAATAAGTTTGCTTATATGCCTGCATCGGACCCACAGCCGATGGGTTCACCCGATCCCTCCGTCATTATGTCTGATCTAGCTCTCGTCGTTGTGGTGTCATTAGCCTCAGCCTTATACCGTCTCTGTTCGGTCTGATCTATTAAGACTAGCTCTAACGGTATCATCATCGATGGTCATTGGGTCTTGTACCTTCTAGAGATTAAGTATCGCTTCTTACTATTCATCACGTGCTCTGTTCGGAGTGTTATCAGCTCTATAACCGATGAGTCCTTTATTTTATTCCTCGCCATTCGCCTATGTCATCATCAGCTTTCTAGCCAACGTATAAGTGCTATAGTTACTATCAGCCAATAGCCAATAGCAAGGGTGTATTAGACTCACAGCTAATGGCTACCCTAACCCTATCGACAACCAGTCGATAGCAGTGGTTCGTATCAGTCGATCGGTCGATTTCTCAATGATCTAACTCTATTTGTCTTTCTTGTCAATTAGAGGTCAAATTGACTTGTACTTCCACAACTCCAGCAACCCAACGAAGACACCTCAAAGCCGAAGGACCTACACTAGAGTGAAGCAGACCTCTCAGACCTCGGGTGTTAGGGAGCGATTGCATCGGACCTCTATCAGACCTCCATCGACCAACACAGAGGACTGATTCGACTCGAATATTTTCTTTGGCATGCCCGGTGGGATAATCGGGAGTGCACTCCAATGAGCCGGAGGACCTACACTAGAACCAAACATATCTCCTAGGCCTCAGCATGTTCACACACCATCGCATCGGACTTCCATCAACTCACGCTTGCACTCCCTCTCGGTGCACCCAACCGCCTGATTTGATCTTCCCCGTGCACGCATGAACATATTCTTTGTCACACCCAATGGGACAATCGGGAGTGCACTCCAACAAGCCCAAAGATTTGCACTAGAGCCAAGCAGATCTCTCAGACCTTAGCGTCTTCGTGCGCCATCGCATTGGACCTCCGTCAACTCATGCTCGTGCTCCCTCTTGGTGCGCCCTCCGCCTTGTTCGGTCTTCCCCGCGCACGCATGAACACGAATCCGGTCTTCTCGACCTGCCAACCCAAACTCAGCCTTCTTGGCCTCACAATCGGCCTTCTCGGTCTCACAACCAACCTTCTCAGCCCACATCTTAACTTGGTCATCTCAGTCCTATGGTACCATCCGACACCCCAGGTCATACAGATATGTTCCCAATCATGAAGGCTGGGCATCCATAACAGAGAAGGATTCTGGTAACAACACCCATCCTAGGATTCAATTTATAAAGCATATTTTTAAAACAAATCTATGCTATGAGAAACACCTCACATCTGCTCATGATCGTGGGCTTGATTGTTTAAACAGTTTAACTAAACTCTACAAAAGTTGCATGCTTTACCCACACGTCGTGAGCATCCTATTTTTTCTAGCACATGTGGGCCAATACATGGCCAACAAAGTAGAGTTCATTTCCGTAATCAACCATAGACATCCTATATCATATAGTTAGGCCACTCTTTGAAACTATGTATCATGCCAGTCTTAGACCCTCATATACTCAGGACACACTGTATAGCACCAACCGCATCTTACAGTTAACACAAACCCCCATCCTAGGAGAATTCTTTAATCTCTCTATCCCAGCATTCCTCAACTGTTAATATGCAAGACACCCATGTTTTAGCTACTTACTCTGCTAGAGACATCCCATGTTGCCCATATGGTCATACGGTTTTATACTTGGATGAGCTTCCCAAAGGAATCGATCCTTGTGCGCGACTATGAAACCAAACCACATAGGAGGGGATTCACACCGCAAGTATTCCCATAAAACCTTTTTTGTTTTCCAAAACTGCCAAGTCCTAGAGTCATATTTTATAAACCCTTCACAACTCATGTTTTCCATAACGGCAATCAAGTACATATATTTATAATATAAATATGCTAGAGATGTACACCTACATCCGAAAGACGCAAGTATCATAGCACCACTATGGTGGGCCAACAAGGTTTTGGTTTATCTGGGTCCTATCGAAAATAGTAGGTAGGTTCATCGATCCTATGCTTATAGACCGATGGCCAAACAAATTAATGTGTAGGTTAAATATGCATGTTTGTAATAAAAATATTTATAATATAGGAGTAATTGATCAAAGGGTGCTTAGCTTGGTCTTGGTTGACAAGGAATTCTTCAAAATCAGCGTCCGATAATTCTCTGACAACGAACTACACACGATACAACAGAAAAAACAAATCAAGCCCTAAAAAGAGAAAATAACACTAAGTAAATAATAGTGCCACACGATAGATCATAATTTTAGAAAAATTTTATAAGTTGAATAGAGTCAATTGAGATATGAATTTTTGAAATTTAAAAGATTTTTGGAAAGGACTTAAAGAAAACCAAAAATTATATTCTAGAGAATATTCCTTGGCAGACAGATGGGTCCACCTCTCTGTGAATGGATGAGTGCAATCCATGGTGAACCAGGTCCATGGTGGGCCGAGAGAGAGAGAGTGGGTCCATGTGGATTCCACTTCTTTTCTCTTCTTCTTTCTTTTTTTCCTTCTTTCTTTCTTTTTCTTCTTTCTTTCTTTTCCTTTTCTATTTCCTCCCTCCTATTGTTTCCTTCGTTTCCTCGCATTGCTCTTCTCTTATGCTCCTCTCCTCGCACGCGTGGCCAGGCATAGATGGTGACGTCGACAACAGCTGGAGAGGGTGGCGCCAGCGTGGGTGAAGGCGGCGGCGTGAAAGGAGGTTGAGGGTACGGCGTCAGTGTTGCACAGGAGGCAGCGTTCGCGCAATCGCAGGAAGCAATGCTAGCGTGGGAGGAGACAGGGAAGGCAGCGCAATAGGAGGTGCTGGGGATGGCGCTGGAGGAAAGGGGACGTGGCGTTGGCACGAGATGTGGCACAGCGTGGCAAGGGCGGCGTTCGTGCGATCACAGCTAGAGGGCATGCAAGCGACTGGCGTAGCTAACGGCTGGGGCACGCAGGGGCTTGGGGTGGTGCAGCGAGGAAAGTGGCCCAACGGGATTTTATAGGCAGCCTGATGTGGAACGTGGCGGCTTCGTCGGGTTCTGGCAACAACGGGGAAGAAGAGGTAGACCTAGCGTGCACACGCGGGGAACCAGTGTTGGGGTCTCGTCAGCGTGGGCAAGGCGCCGTTTGTGGTAGGGGCGCTTGGCATGGAGTGGCAGCGGTGGGGCCTAATTGGCACAAGCGGTGTGCTAGCCGTGGCAGGTGACGCTTGACACGAAGCTGTAGTGGTAGGGTATAATGTGGCATGGACACACGTACAGTGCGATCCACGGCAATTGTGGCCTTGGTGTGACATGGGCACCACGCAGCATGGCATGGCTACATGGGTGTGGCGCACGAGCTCATCCGTGGCGCGGGTGGCTAGGCGGTGAGGGACGAAGCTAACACATAGGCCCCATGTGTCGGCGAGAGAAGGAAGACAGTGGTGATTAGTAGGTGAGGTCGGGCTCATGGACGACTATTAACGCCAAAATTTGAAAAGCCTAGCGATAGATTGGAAAGACGATCGGCTTGATCGCAGAAGTGTCCAATTACTACAGGGAAGAAGCCGATCGGATTGAAGCAAGGAAAGACTCAGTCCCATAATAGAAGATTATCCGGATAAGACCGAGTTTGAAGAGGAGCCGTGGTTCACGGTAGGGTAGTCTATTCTATCTTATATGGATAGGAAGATACGTACCAGGTTTGCAGAGACTTTCCTTTGAGCACAACGTCAAGCGTGTCAGCATTCCAGCCAATTCGCGCCTGTCTTTAGAAAGACGTCCTCCATCGGCTCAACTAGCCGATGTGATTGCTTCGTCCTTGCTTCAGCATTTCCGATCCAGCGTTTACTGTCCCGTTGTCATTAGCCTCATTCTCGTACTATCTCGGTTAGGTCTGATTTTCGAGATTCGGTGCCAGCGGCGTAGTCACGGTGAGCGACAGGTTTCGTGCTGCCATCTCTATCCTATGCCTCCATTGGCTCTGCGGCCGATGGATCAGGGCCTCATGTCCGCTACACCTGGAGGCGTCGTATCCTTCGTCGACAACCGCCTACGTCTTTATCGGCTCCCTATCCGATGGAAGCGCATCCTGATTGCTATCGACGATTAGCCGATAGCATGAGCCATCCGAACGCGGCCGATAACTGACTCGATCCTATCGGCAACCAACCGATAGCAAGGGCTCGTATCGGCCCGTCATCTGACTGACCCGTTCGGCTCACCTCCTTGTCAATTGCAGGATCAAATTGACTGGCACACTCGCACCCTTACCGTCACACTGGAGCCGACGTGAATCCACGGGCCCCGGCGTGCGTACCTCGAGCCACGGAGAGAAGCCAACCAGCCTACACTGGAGCTTAGTAGACCTTCTAGGCGTCGACGTGCTCACGCCGGGTTCCGGTGGGAATAACGACCTGGCAAGCGAGCCTAGTTCATCAACCAACGAGGCACACGTGTGCGCTAGCATGGCATAGTTGGGCCGTGGGCCGTGGTGGCCGCACATGGGAAAAGGAGGGGAGGCCGGCTAGAGGCTGGGCCGGGGAAGGAAAGGAGGAGAGATGGCGCAAATGCACAGTGACATTTTGGATTTTTTTTCGAGAGATTGTTTAAAAATGATTTTAAGATTTGGACTTCCGATTTGAATTCAAATTAAAGATTTGAACTCATGAAAGTTCAAGGAAATTTTTGGAGAGGATATGTTAGGGTATTTCTAGGAGACATTCCTTGGAGAGATTTAAGTTAGATCTTTGGCACTTAGGTCCTTAATCACACGTAAAGAAGCAAAATTTTTGTAAATAGGTTTTTATTAAAAGTAGTTTTTAACGCCGGCAGTACACATATCTATACGGATGGTTGGATTTAGAGAGTTACATGCATGTCCCTGATAGCTTCAAGGTCTCGGACAAAACAAATCATAACATGTAGAAAGTGAAATTGAAAATATCATTAAAACAGACTAGTCGTACAACCAGCAAAGTAACTTCCTTCTAGGAAAATGATATGTCAACAGTAGAAAGTCATAGAGTGATTTATGTATCATCTCAGTCTATGTCAATAATTTGAATATCATTGGGCACATAGAGGACATTAAGGACATTAAGGAGGCGACCGCCTATCTCAAGATGGAGTTTAAGATAAAAGACTTGGGTCAGACCGAGTTTTGCTTAGGCCTACAAATTGAGCATCTCTCTAACAGGATTTTCGTGCACTAGTCAACATATATCCTTGAGAAATTTAATATGTCATAGGCTCATCTTTAGAAAACTCCCATGGTAGTGTGATCTCTTGATAGGGACAAAGACTCATTCCATCCTAGGAGTGAGATTAAAGAAATATTAGGACTAGAAATTCCATACTTAAGCGCTATTAAAGTACTGATGTACCTTGCGAACTACACCAGGCCTGATATTACGTTCACGATAAATCTGCTAGCAAGATACATTGCGTCTCCTACAATTAAGACATTGGGTTGGCATTAAGATAGTACTCAATACGTCCAAGGTACACAAGATCTCGTTCTCTTCTTTATAAGGCAATGAGACTTAACCATGATGGGCTATGCAGATGTAGGATATCTGTCTAATCCTCATAATATCCGATCACAAATTAGTTTTGTGTTTCTCTGTGGTGAACAACCATTTCATGGCGGTCTAGCAAAGACTCTGGTAGCGATGTCTACAAACCACTTTGAGATCATTGCACTATATGAAGCTGCATGAGAGTGTGTGTGTCTTCAAAGGATGACTCACTATATTGAACAAACTTGTGGTTTAAGAATCTCTGATGCCCTCACATTATCTATGAGGATAATGCAACATGTATCGCATAGATGCAGCTAAGCTATATTAAGAACAATATGACGAAGCATATTGCTTTAAAATTCTTCTATTCTCATGAGCTTCAGAAGTAAGGGAAGGTGAATATCCTACGGTCCAAATCATGTGACAACTTAGCAGATTTGTTCACTAAGTCTTTTCTAGCATGTACATTCTAGAAGTTTGTTCCAAAAATTAGGATGAGAAAGCTTAGAGATTTGTAGGGTTTAGAGGAGAGAAACCCTTGGATTTAGCCTAGATAGTGGATCGGCAAGACCACAACGTTGTACTCCTTTTCTCTTAGTTGAATGGAACATGTGATCTTACAAAGGATTTTTAATAAGATAACAGTGTGACACATGACGGCAACTATGTAATCTTTCTCCTAGCCTTTTTTTCCACCGGGCTTTGGTAGGAGTTTTGATGAGGCATGAGTTGATTGCGGATAGGTCTAAGGAAGATTGTTATGAATCTTTATCTCTTAAGAAAATAAGTTTCTTTCTTGTGAAGTAATCTAAATCGGTTTTAGAGATAAATCTGTTCTTATCTCTAGCCTCCCTCCACTGTAAAATAGAGCGGTAGGGATGCCTATCATTTTATACACAAATTATTGATGAGCTCCACCCCTATATATTGTATTTATTATCTCATATGTGATGTAATTATTTAGGAATGGATATGTACATTTATATCTTTTCGACATCTCATTTGGAATAAAAGGAGGTGGATCTAAACGACTGTGAGCGTAGCCATTCTACAACAGGATCCACGTATACTAGCCGCCGCATCATCCCCCCAGCGGATCCAACAAAAGAGCCAGATGCTGTGGGTCCATAAGAATCTAGCCTATAACTACCTGCCACGTGTGGATTCCTCGACGGCAAGTGGCCCCATCCTAGGCCGTTCCTTCTTTGCCTTCCCAAAGCCGATGGCGCTACAATAGCCGAGTTGACCACCATACGTGCGATACTACCGGCCACCCACTCACGGCCCACCTCCACCCACGCGTGTAGGAAAGCGGCGGCGGCAAGCGATTTTGTGGGTGTTGGCAGTGGAGACTGGAGAGAGGCGGACCTTCCCCCATGTGGCCCACGACATTCCACCAGTCCAAGTCATCCAGCTCAGGTCGGCCCACACTCCCGATTCCTCTTGGGCCGCTTTATTATGCCCCGGGGGCATGATTGCACAAGTGATTTTCATTTGCACTAAACTGCAGCTTTGATTGATTGATTCATGTTGCTAGTAAGCTAATAACTTCGTAATCATGAACTGTGATTATTGACTATATTTTTGTGTGAATAGATGCTGTTAATTGTTTTACTACACCCTTAAAAATCTCAATGAGGTCTGTCTACACATAGAGATTTCCTTTTTTTTTTTTTTTGAGAAGTCCAAACTTCATGGTTGACTGGTTGGAGCATTCACAATAAAGTTATGTCACTAATAATGAAGCGACAACTATTGCTAACAAAATAATCTACACATGTAAACACCATCTCAGTACACAAACCTAAACTACCAAACGTAACCTTGTTATCATTATTCAACTTAAACATCAGTATGAGGATATGCTTAAAGTTAAGAATTGCCACTAAATATTTGAAAAAAAACAGGTATTTCATATCAAAAGGACTACATAAATCGTAAATATTTTCAGTTGGTTAGCTTCCTCTTAAAGTTGCAGTGAAACATGTCCATCCAAGTTCAAGTATCTGACTTATCATGTATACTCATATTTATAGCTAATATTTTATTTGTGGTTGACAACGTACTATCAGTGGCGAGACGCACTACATGCTTGTATTAATCTTAAGATACATTGATTTAGTCTTTCAAATACACTCATAAATATAGAATATGTGTATATGTGTTCATAGTTGTAAGTATGTACTTGTGTGTGTATGAGCATCTTTATTTGTGTTATGTTTGAAAAGAAAAGTATTTTTCACATCATTTTGGTTGTTTGGTCCTATTGAAACAAAAATTAAATTTGGTTGCACATATATGACTACTACTCTAGGTACCACGTAGAACCCACTTCAGACTCAGCTTTCATGCATTGAGCTGCTCAATCACACAAATTTTCTCCCCATTTATGAGATATCCCCATCACACTAGTAAATGTTGGTAGTGCAATTACCAAGCAACCAATAAATAAATTTTGGAATAATACTGTTGATGTGTAAAGGTCCAATCCCTGCGTGCCATATGCGAAGGCATAGAAATTTTTGCTTAGCACGAGTTTTAATATGTGCCAGTTTGTTAAGATAAAAAAAATTAAATCATTGAGCCCATCGATAGGTTGATGTAGTTTTCTGCCAGTGGCAATCTACCTATCAGATTTAGGATGTGTTCATAGATCCAATGCGGTATAAGAATAAAACATTTAAAGTATAGAAAATAAATAGATCCATTTGTTTCAGCACGCTGGCAGTACGCTGGCTATGTGTTGGATGGTTGTACAAGCAATAAAGATGTAAAATATGGTATAAAATTTATCAACTTAGTAGAGTAGCATGTTAAAAGCGAGCTAAAGACCGAACTTAATCAATACAGAGAATCTATTTAGCGATAGGTCCATACAATGAGATAAATATACCAGATCTAATATTAAAATAATATGAAACCAATATATAAAATAACTAGCAGTGGTATAAACTTACTTAGAACAAACAAAAAAATCTTAACCAAGCCAATAGATTTATACCTGCAACCACAAATTGGCCATAAAAAGAAAAAGAAAAAATAATTATTCTTACAGGAGATATTTATAAATACATAATTGATTTGTAACAATTTCTAAGTTCCCATAGAAACTATTTTAAATTTGGTTTTTACTTAGATAATCGCATTGACTTTTCTATCAGCCAATACAAATTTCAACGTTAACAAATACGAGAAGAAAAATATAATAAAAATAAAAATAATAAATTTAGCAACGACAGCTCCCCGACCGAGCCAAAAAGAAGCGAACACAAACGCAATCATCAGGCGCGAATAAAAGAAACACAAGCTGAATAGTAACAATCAGTGCGGATCGAGAGAGCTCGCTGACGTGGATCCGATGGATCGTAGGATCCCATCCGACGGCCCAGATTCCCTCTCCCCCTTCTTTTATTTCCACCCCGTCCTCTCCCTCCCTCCAGATCCTCCCCTCCACACGCTCGCGGCGCGCGCGCCTGCACCGCACTCCCGCCGCCGCCTCGACTCTCTTCGTCTTGTGGGACTAGAGGTGTAGGTGTTGCGGGAGGTGGCCTAGATCATGATGGTGGGGAAGAGGGGGAAGGGCGGGAGCAAGAACCCGATGAGGAGGACGACGAGCATGACGGAGTTCTCGCCGCCGGACGTGCTGGCGGTGGTGGTGGAGGAGGACGATGATTTCGAGGCCATGATGATGGTGGGTCAGCCCGGAGGAGGCGGCGGCCAGGACTGGCTGGCGTCGTTCGGGGGCGGCGTCGGGGGTGGAACGGGAGGCGCGCCGGGGCAGGACTGGATAGCGGCGTACCGCGCGCGCGCGGCGCCGGCGAGGGCGGGGCTGAGGCGGAACTCCGCCGACTACTGCGCCATCGAGACCGCCGCGTTCCTCCAAGCCTGCGGCCTCTGCCGCCGCCGCCTCGGCCCTGGCCGTGACACGTTCATGTACAAGTACTTACACCTACCCGAACCTCCTCTTCTTCCTCCAGGCACCACGCATCCATGGCGGCCGGCATGGCTAGGTCGCTGATTCAACTACTAACATATACGTTGCTCACTGTTCGCAGGGGCGAGGCGGCGTTCTGCAGCCAGGAGTGCAGACAGCAGCACATGACGCAGGAGGAGTGGAAGGACAAGTGCGTGGTGACGTCCATGAAGGAGGCGCAGGCGCCGGCGACCGGCCGCGGCCGCTCCAGCAAGACTACCACAGGCGGCACGGTGGCGGCGGCATGACGAGCTAGCAGATAGCCACAGCCTACCTACCTCAACTAGCTAGCTAGCTAGCTAGCAAGCGAAGGAGCTCATCAGCACCACATACCTAAGTACAACTACCATCGGCTAAATCATCGATTATTAATCCGATTATTGTATGCTTTGATCCATCGATCTAGCCGTAGAGATACCATTATTAGTTTTGATCAATGCATGTATCACCACTTGGATTGATCTATGTTAATTAATTAGTTGCAGCTTATGCTGATCAGTGATGGATTGATAATTGATTGATCATTTAAAATGATGTCGTTGCATCTAAAAAAAGATCTTGGAGGCAGCAGGTGATGCGTAGATTGTTCATCTACAGTTTAAGCACGAATCGATTGGGAATAAAAAATAATAACACCTCTCGAATCTGCTTGTGATTCTTCCTTGGATAAACCCTACGTGTCCATGATATGGCCACCAGCTTGAGCCACCGAACATGTCATTAAAGTTAATTAAACTGATCCCGTGAGCTTCTTAAGAATTTCCTCCGTGTGAAAATATTAGTCTTTCTAGATTATTTAATATATATTAAAGTTTTAAAAAATACTATAATACCTCTTATTAAATGTTGTATGGTTAGAAGTGAGTAGGTGGTTAGGTATAATAGGAAGAAATTTAAATATAAGATAATTGATAGGATAAATAGTAATATAATATGATAATTATTTAAATATAAATTTTAAATTAAAAATACGGGAGGTAGTATAAAGGTTGGCAACTAAGTTGTATGTGGAAGCTGGTCACATGGATACCGATGTGGCCATTACTGCTAAGTAACCACTTGCCTGCAGCTGCAGGTGACAACTGATAATGCAGAAATGCTAACAACTCTCGTTATTTAATTGTGCAAGTACATGTTGGTACATCACCAGAATAAGGTTTCAGTGAAAGAAAGTACTGTACTACTACTACTTGTTGCATCTCGCTTCTTAATCAGAAGTCTGAACTTGTGATCAGTCTGAACTATACTGATATCGTACGAAGCAGTTAGTGTGTTAGTTTATTTATGACTCGATTACCAAGTGCATGAGTGCAAAAAAAGTACATACGCATACGTTCACACCTTTGCGTCTATTTGAAGGATTTTTTTACTGCTAGGAGAGGCAAGGAAGCCTTGGCTCTATATGGTGGTACGGTCGTCGTTTCCGGAGCAAAGATGTATACTAGACACCACGTTGACAGACACCTTGTAAAAATACCAAGTTCAGGTTAACGCTTTTGGCTTATTTGGGGCTCCTGCCGGCTGCCGTACGCCGATCGACCTGCTACCCAACCCAATAAGTGATGTCATGTTGTTGCTGAAACAAGTTCAGAAGCATTTATTATGTGTGATTCGAGTTGACGGCAAATCGCGCTAACACAGGAGCATCTTATATGTAACCCCGCAACGGCACGGAAGATATGGTAGATGTCACTGAACACCTAGCTTGCGCAGCTTTGTTTTAGACTTTGTATTATATAGGATATGCCTAAACGTTGTAGAGATGAGAGGTGAGAAAAAACAAGGTGTAAAGGTAGAGGGCAAAGGATAATTATATTTGATCGTCATTGTTTTAATTGTTTTTGTCTCCATTAAGCTTAGAAAGTATTAGGACTTAGGAAATCTCAGCCATCAAACAAGAAAACACGAGAAGAACTAAATTTAGACCGTTAATTGTCTAGCTTGACCGCACAAACACTTGTGGCCACCGGCTTTTATCTAAAGGTTCGTATCTTTCTCCTAATTTAGCATAAATTTGACCTAATGTCAAATTGGTTGTCAATAATTTAGATGGATGTGTTTTTGTCTCTAAGATCTTATTCGAAATTTAATGTGTTTGACTTTCTGGTTCTAAGTGCATGCATTTCCAAATTTTCCAAATGTAAATCACTATAAAAATTTGTTGGAAGATGTAAGCCGAGAGTAGGGGTCCAAACTAGCCCTCTTTGTGTGTTAGGCTCAAGGGGTGATCACGTGTGCAAATCAACAACGAAGAGTAGGCACGAAAGAGATTAGACATGTTTGAGCCACTAGAAAGCGTAGTACCCTATTACTAGGTTCTTGCTTGCTTTCGATATGATATAGTGGTTTCTCTTTCACTCACCTCTTCCCTCTTAGCCACAATCTTTCCCTTATATATTTTCTAGAGGTACCATATTGACCGAGAGAGCAAGAAGATATATAATGAGAGGACCCGTGGGTCCTGGTAAATAGGTGTTAGGTATGTTTAGTCTAATCGTTATCAGAATCCTAGCACATGTAGCCCAAGTGGCACATTCCTCTATCTTGGCCGACGACAAGGGGCCTACTAGTTAGCCCCTTAGTGGAAATAGGTGAAAAGCTATGCTACATAGTAGACAAACTATAGCCCGAGCACCTAGCAGTCATAAGGAGCAATATGTGTCTTATCCCATGTCTCCCATCACTAGGGTAGATATACATCTTGTCGCTCTGACTAGAGTTGACACATTAGCGTCGAACCTGACAAAGCGTCCCTACCTACTGTATTGAATGTGGTAGTTGAAAGCGTTATGCTCTCGAGCTCCCTTGCATTCACTTATCGAGAGAGTGCACAAGCTCGGGATTAATGTCTCGAGGTGGGCAATTATGGCCAGCTAGCCTAGGACAACCAACCTAGGGCTAGCTAGCGCAGGTTACCTAGTTCGGGCCAGCAAGCTTGCATTGGCCAACTCGGGATGTGTCATGCTCTAAATATCGTTTAATTTAATAATACACTTAAGAAACCATTTATAGAAATTAAAAGTGCATTTAGGCTCTTTAGTGGTTTTTGAGTAATAGATAATAAGAAATTATGAAGCTAATGTGTTGTGATTAAAAATCTAGTAGCAATTCGCCAAAGGGAGAGTGTTTTTATTAAAACAAGGCCCCATAAAGAAAAGAATAGAAAAATAAAAGAGACTTGAAATGAAGAAAATATATTTTTATTTTTTATTTAGTCCTTAGAACAAGTCGTACTATTAAGAGGAACTTAAGTTTAGCCAAGTCAAAAAGCAAGTGCTTAATAAAATGTCTAAGTTTAGATGAGCGAATAATCGCACCACGTATACCTTGAGGTTTTGTTTTTTCTCTCCTGGTGTCTTACATGTTTATGTATAGACTTTGTAGAAACTTATGGATAAGTCTCTTTGTCAAATAGAGAAATCTATTTAGAGTCTCCGGAGTGTTTGGTTGAAATCTCCAGACTAATTTCTCTATCTGGTAGATAGGCCTATCTAAAGTCTCCAAAAGTTTAGATCGGACACTCTGAACCCCTTTCTCTTCTCGAGTCTAAGTGTTGTCTGGATTCTCCAAACCGCTAGCCAAAGTCTCTAGACTAAGATCTTTGTTTATGCCGAAAGTCCTATCTGGAATCTCTAGATTGTTTGGCTGGAGTCTCTAGACTGACTCCCTCATCGGGCCAAAAGGACCATCCAAAGTCTTCAAACGTTCTGTCCAGATACTCTAAAGTTTAAATTATATGATTAATGGCTAGCATCAAGTCAGGTAGGTATTTAATCCCACCAATCCCCATTTTTAGGCAATGTTTGCTCATTCATTGCTACCTCTCTCCCAAAAACTTGCTAGAAATTGTCCACTCTACTCTCTTGGATCTTGAGTTTAATCCAAAATTTAAGAGTGCCTTTTGGTTGATTTGGCAGAAATTAGATCTTGTGATTCATGTGAGTACTTGTGGATCAACATCGGTGAAGACTCAAGTTTGTTACTCTTAGAGAATCATCTCCTAGACGACTAGGTATTGCCCACGAGAATTCAACATGTAAATCACTCGAAAAGTTTGTGAAAGTTCCCTTATCTTCATAAGAAAAGAGGTATTATAGTGATTCCTTGAGTTTTACCTTAGAGATTGATTTGGTAGAGTAAGTTTTATAGTAAGTGAGAGCATGTGTCCTAGTGGAGATCTTGGTGGTCGCTTTGAATTAAGTGCTAAGCTTTGATGAGAGTTTGAATGCCAAATTAATTTATAAGGTTAAACTTTGTGAGGCGAGAGATCCGGCTCCTTAGAACTCCTCAATGGACACGTAGAATCAGTTGATTCAAACTTTAGTAAAAAAATTACATTTTCTACTAGCTTACTTTTTTATTTTATATTTACTATAACCTAACTTACTTTTGAATTTTATATTTACTATAATTTTGTTACATTGCTTCCTTCCTAACCCGTAGGGTTCAGCTAATTTAAGTGTCCCTTGAATATTTTAAAGAAGGTTCAGAATCTCTAAATTATACTATCGAAGACTTTAGACTAGCTTCTTTGTCTGATAGAAAAACTGGTCTAAATACTCCGAACTTTAGGACTAGAGACTCCAGAGGAAAGACTAATTTTCATTGTTTTAAAAGTTTGCACATTTACCCTCCTCTATGTGACTCATGATCTGTTTAGAAATCATCTAAAAGCCTAAAGAGAAACCCTAATAAAATCCTTAATAAATTTCAATAAAAAATGGGTTAGATAAAATTTTATTAAATACTTTAATTGTTTCAAATTAATTGAGCAAGGGAAGTATTTTTAATAAACGAAATAGCGTTTCACAAATTAAATTAATTGACAATCCTTTTAAATTTTCCCCTAGGCCACTAGGCAAAATTCGGCCCAACGCCTTTCCCACGTTGCCTCCATTTTGCATCAGCCCAAGATGGCCTAGCCAGCCCACTAGCGCCCTCCTTTTCCCTTCCACCGATAGGTGGGGCCTACCTATTGGATTCATCTCCTAACACAAGTCGGAGCTAGTCCGACGCTATCGCCTCTTCCACGTGAAATCTAGCTACTTTGTTGGCTCTTACATCAAATTAGTTGAAGGAAAATATTTCTCTTATCCTCGTATTTCTTTTCCCCCTATAAAATGGAGAAAATCTCGAAGGAATTACTTTGTATCGAGCTTGGACACGAGCTAATCCAACCGGTGAAAACCCTAGGTTTTTCTGCCACCCTAGCTATTGTTTCCATCCTAGACTTGTCCATATCTTGCTATAAATAGGATCCCTATCCCCTTTTCTTTCCACTACCACCCTCGCTTTAGCCCAACATGCTGCATAGCCCTAGCCATGCCACGAACTTGAGCGCTGCCATCGCCCATTGCCTCCAACCAAGAAGTGTCAACCATTTTATCCACCGTTGGAGCATACCACTGCCATCGTAACGAGGAGGAGCACCCTGCCCACCACCTTGCCTTCCGCTAATCATTGTCGAAACGCTGTCCTTGTCATCAATCTAAAGTTGCTATCGCTTCCACCTCGTCACCGACCATCGTCTATCATCCTTCTTCACCAAGTAGTAGCTCGGTGAGTTCGTCTCATCATCCCGGTGCCCTTAGATCATGCCACCAAGTCGTGGAAAATCGGTGACCATAGGTACTCGTGCCTTTCGCCGCTTGTTGGTCCACATTAGCGCCAAATCATCCTTCCCATTCGACATGGCCACCAGATGTACACCATGTGGTAGCCATCCTAGAGCTAAGATCGAGATTGATCTCGATCGTTCGATCCTAATCAACCCTTGGTCAAATCAATCTTGGCTGTTGATTCCCATAGATCGTAGATCGGTGAACCCGATCTACGATGGACCGAATCCAAGTGACGCTATAAATCATTTTTCTTATTTAAAATTAATTCTTTATTGCGTCATATTTCTTTAATAAATTTATGTATATACTTTAAATTGGTTTAATCTTAGAAAATTCATAACTAATTCACCTAACTCTAAATAAGTCGGTTCAAGATGCTAAATTATCTAAAAATCAAGATCTATCCATTAAAAATATATGGATGTGTTGTTTCTCTATTCTTATGTATTGTTTTTTATTTTGTTATTTGACTTTATTTTCTGATGTTTCGGAAGAACCAGTATTTGTCGAAGAAGATCTAAAAGTCTTTGCAAAGTAACAAGGCAAGTCACATAGATCTGAGCATGTTGATCTCAGATTTAAATTCTCACATTTCTTTTTGAATGTCATTTGGTGGTGTGAATATATATTTCTTTATTATGATCATTTTCATTTTTTTACCATATTTCTTGATACCTTGGGATCTAATTTGACTAATTTGAACTTTTTATATAATGGTTCAACTACATAATTAGTATAATTTATTTGCCATGCTTATAAGCATTAGTATCATTTTACGTGGGATAATTTATGTTTCACTCATGATTGATGACGGTTAAATAATGGTAGCTCACGATGGTTAGTCGTGGTTGGTTAATTAATGTTCAAACTAAAATTTGACTAAAGGTGGGTTGTGAGCATATAGTTATGATGGTCGTGCTTATGACAATTAAGGACAATCTAATATTATGAAGCATTAATCATACTAACCCCAAGTCAAAATAAATAATGGCTAGTTTTATAGGATAGCATGTCCCAATAGAAGGCACCATGGTGTATTTAATTTATAGGTGGTAGTGCTAATAAATCTACAATAATATTACCTATAAGTCCATATTTTGGAGCTAAGAATTTCTCTAACCTAGATATTAGGCCACTTCTAGTGGAGACTTGACTCGTGACCATTCTGTTAGAAGTATTACATGAAAGGTCTTATCACAATTACCTTTTATGGTACCATGATGGTATTGAGACGCATGGCAATATGTTGTAGAATTGTGTCTTATGGGTAAATATATACACATCTAATTAAAATAAAATTATTCGAATAGACATATGGATGAGTCTAATAATATTTTTCATGATTAATTGCACTTATCATTTAACAATTAATAATATGTTAATTGATGGTGATTTGATGACTCCGAGTGTAGAGTGGTTTAGGCTTGTGCAACTGGGATTAGTTGTACGATGATGATTTAATATGGTTTAATTACTCAACTATTTTATTATTCTTAAATATTTATTAAATAATATTTATGCAAATTAGTCCTATTATACCCACCATTCTTATATCATGTGCACTTGTATATTTGTTGTGTGTCTTATTGAGTATTTTATATAATCAGCTTCCAATAATCAATTATCACATGAGGAGTTCTATGGTAAAGAAGATGATTTGGAGGATTAGGCTGAATTCTAGTCAAACTATTTGTGGAGTTGGAGTCATCACCATTGCTAGATTTTTTTTTGTTGCTTAGATTCTTAATTGTTTAAGAGGTGATATTTGCCTTATAATAATTATACACTCATTTCATTATTAATTAAAAACTTGTGTTTTGTTATCAATATTGTTATTGTGTGTCTTGGTTGATTATTAGATGAGGGTTAAATATATATGTAAATGTTTGGAACTTTGGGTGAAAATTATAGACATGACAGGGTGTCATCTTGGGGGTACCAGCCCTGGGTGACTCTGATCATTTGTGTCCCAGGATGTTGCGATGCTCTAATTGCCACCTGCCCATCTCCTAGCCACGATGGTGGGACCTTAATTTCCACTTTAGCAATGTGCATGTCTCCTTTATATATGTTGACATTTCCTTTTTTTTACATTATTATACCTTTGTCAATTGAATATTGCCGCTATCATAGGGATATAAATCATTTTCAGTATGCAAGTGTATCAAATAATCGCCTAAGATCTCCAATTTGGCGAGGGCTGGCACCACCAGTGATCACTCTAAAGTTTTCCTTCCTTATTATCCGTAGAGCCAATTGTGGTCTAGGTTTTCTGGCCTGTTGTTTCTCTTTCTGTAACATGTTAGGGACTCGTCGCCTGAAGGAGGCCCTGTGTTGTACTCACTATTTCTACTTTCTAAATTGACTAGCAATGCTCCTGCCTTAATTTTCAAAAAATAAAAAAGAGAGTAGTATAGTAGCGCTGCAATAATTTACGTAAAAACAATCATAGCAGTTAGGTTTTCTATGGTAAATAAATGTTTCTATTACCGTGTAGCCAATAGCATATATTTGGCAACAAGTGTGAGGACTAGGAGTTTACTATTTCTCTTCTTTGTGATGTAGTAGTATAAAACACACACATATAGGGGATCGATAATGGTTTATTGTTTTCCTTCTTTGCGAACTCTTAATTACGGAATATCTTGCACAACAACTAGTGAATAGTGATGGTACCACGAGCTCCGTGCATAAAGGCTAGACAACGGGATATCACCTAATTTCTACAGTAATTTCCGGCAGATAACCATACAGCATGTGGCCTTGGACAATAACCACAACTAATTATTTCTTTCATGCTTATATGCTTATAAGATACTTACGCTCACCTCTATCATACACATATCATTAGTTTAATATATCTACGAAGTCATCTTAAACATCTTATATCGTCTATCATTAAAAAATTAAGATATATCTACAAGTCACCTTAACACCTCACTATCTACCGATACTCTATCAATTAAAAAAATAATTAGTAGACGTGTTAAGTTTGGGACTTAAACGACAAGTTTTAAAAAATCTAACTAACTGAGCGCTCGGTTCATGGTAAATCATGAATTTTCTTCTACTGACTAAACATTTTAACTTAACCCTATTTAAGCCTCATGACTCATGAGTGCCCCTCTAAAAAGTCACAAAAGATTACCACAACCCGTTTGTAACTTACCGTGACAAACAAAATGGCAACATCAAACCAATATGTTCCATTGATTTGTCTCCAATTAAACAACAAACATGCTGAACCCGGGAGAATGTGCACAAAGTGCATCACAACTGGAGAGAGAGGGCTAGCTCTCACTAGTAGCCACAAACCCCATACATGTCAGTGCTCACGAGTGGTCCGTCGCTTTGGAGGGATGCACTTGCAGCCGACCACGAGGCCCAGGCCACCACCAGCAGCAGCACCCGTCCAGTTGTACCGCGTTTACATGCACGCAGGCGGAAAATTCGTCACTCCCGACGCCTACCATTCGCCCTCTCTCTCTTTACATTTTTTTTTCTTTTTCTTGTCTCCATCTCCCCCTTTCCTTGGGCTAAAGAGAAGAAAAGAAATGGTATCCTACAGCTCTTGTATGATCCAAGCTGTATGGGTCACTCGGAGATCACACATGAGCCAAAGGAAAAGGAAAGGTCATGGCTTTGGAAAGTAGACGAGGGCGATAGCTAGAATTGCCATTCCTCATAGTCGTATGACATAAATACAACTAATCCATGGTTATTGGATCTCGTGAAGAAAGATGATTCCTAGGGTTTGCTAGATTAGGGGTAGCTAACTAGTATTGCGAGTCCTCTCACTCGTGTAACACAAAACGCTACTGATAAACAATGCACACAAGTTTATAATACATGTTTCAAATCAAAATGTATAATGTTGAATGGTCTAAAATTTAGTATTAAATGAAAAGTATATTATAAAAACTTGTGTGTTTTATAGTTCTTTCTCAAAACGTTTCTAATAATATTAGCTGGTTCACAGGGGTTAGACCGGATTTATTGTTATCCTAGATAATCATTTGTTAAGTGCAAGTTTGAAATGGGAAAAAATACATTTTGCTTAGAATACTATAGCTATATACCCATGCACCCCTGCAGGAAAAAAAAACTCTTGCACGGTAGGGGTGGCTATTTTTACCAAAACCAAAGTGTGAATGCTGTTTGGCTTTGGGTTTCCAATATGGTTTTTCATTTTGGCGCTATTTGGTTTCTGGTTTGGTACTACGGTGTTATCAAGTAACCGAATAACAAACCATGCAAACATGAAACACATGTGCTATCAACACTATGCAGGCAAGAGGTCGGTGATTGAAATTTGAATGCAACTGACAAGCAAAGCAATGGGTCGCAGTAGTCCAGGGACCCATATGTAAGTCAAAGGAGAGCACAAGTGAGAGCACATGAGCGGATCACACCACTGCAATTGACATGTGTTTTTTCTGAATCCAACAATGCCTATAGTCCTTCATGCATGTATTTCCCAAATTCAAGAAAATAGACCCACCACTGCAGCCAATAATGCATCCCTAATGATAGAAAAATGACAATTTACCCTGATAAAAATATACAATATATTCTAGTCCCAACCACTTAGACACGTAGGATGGACATTTAGGATGTAGATCCTCTACAGTATTGCCTTTGTAGTGGCATTCACTAACATGTGGGACTGTCATATGTCAATGGCTGCCTCTGCGGATATAGTATTATAGACAATTCTTATTGGCACGTTAAGGTTGAGTGATGGATAGAAGAGGAAGTAGATGAGGAAATATACAGCTTTTTGGATGGAGAGAAAAGTTGTATTAACTCATCTTGAAAACTTGCATACATGGCTGAAAAAATAAGCCAAACTATTTTTTTGAAACCGAGCCAGCCACAGCCGGTGTTTATATTAAGCAAAAATAGAAATTATGTACATGATCCACCAAATGGTGAACTCTAAAAAATAAGCCCAACTCATTCAACTAGTCTTAAAAGGGGCTGTCTGTGAACACTTTTAAATAGAAAACCTAAGCATAATCTAATTGAGAATAAAACCAACATGCTAAAATACCAAGGAAAATAAACATAGGTGGTAGTACTACAATATGACACTGAGCGTGGCAGTTGATAGCTTTAATCAGTTCAGGTATTTTGAATTCATTAAAGAGGGAGAAGGTCAATATATATAAGAAGCTAAAAGAGTGTGGACAGTGGACTATTTCATTTCTGAGACTACTTACATTGAACAGTTCAACCGGCATTAGTTAACAGTTATTGTCATTAGACTATTTACATGGCAAGGGTTCCTTTCAGCTTTAGTACTTAACTTTATCTCCCTGGTAATCCTAAGTCATTGCTGAGAAGCTAAGTTAGGGAATTACTCTATTCAATTATATGGGGAGTTGATTGGGTCATCATGTTTTGAACATAGGTAGGGGAAAAGGATAAGCTGGTAAATTTATAAAATCAATAAACAGCACACGTTTAGAATGGTTTGATTCCAAGTGTATTTGCACGCATGCCGCATGCATGTGACATTGTACTCTCTAAAAACCCTGAATTTTAGCTGTGACTTCTTGTCAGCTAATCCTAATTACTTCCGAATTTTGGGAAATCCGTGTAATAGGCCAAAATCCATCCAAAATTTGATTGGAATCACACAACTATGTTCAGAAAACCAAAGGAATTTATCACAACAACTAGATATCCAGTGGGCAAATACACATACACACACAGATATATATATATATATATATATATACGCAATTGCACAATGTAAAGTGACCGAGCCACAAGTTTCAGATCAGCTGAGGCACTGAACCAGCAACATGCTCTGAATTCTGATTAGTCCCCCTTCTAGCGCAGTTGCAATCACTTGCCAAAAGATCTTAAAAACTATTATGAGATTGGCATCATAGCTTAAACTCGGAACTATTTGGTGATCTCAGTGCCGTCCCTACAAGAAAAAGGTACTTTGAGTAGTGAAGGGGCCTTGATCCATGTTGGAGAAAGAAATCTCACTTGATATGTTCCTTTTCGATGGCATAGTTATCAGGGTATTGAGAGAGAAGTATATATACTAGTATATAGCCCAGATAAACTTCAGTTGTTATTGAACTGAAAGATACTCTGGCCGAAGTCACTAACTTGAGATGGCTCTATGAGAAAAGTGAATACATATCTTAATTGCTAATTTTTAATTACTTATATTTGTGTAATTTCAAAAGAGAAGGAAAATTTCCTTATATGCCATGGAACAAGTCTGAAACCTTTATCTACTTCATATAATTTCAGATAATGTGTTCTCTAATTCATGTACCTATTGCTTGATTTGCATCTCAACATAGGAGTATTAAGGAACCTGGAATTTTGGCAGCATCTACCAAGTGTGGGCCTGTCCGAATCAGCACCAATCAGGTAGCTAGGTTGTTGTTTTCCAGCTCAAAATTAAAATCATTTTGCCATCTTTTCGGGCCAGGTTACTGGTAGCCAGTAGGCTTGCGCTCTAAAATGACACTTGCAAGTTGCACATACCTTGACATTTTTTGGTTCAAGTGAAGTGAACGATTGGTTTTTGGGACCATATACAAGTGGCAAGCACTGCACTTTGGAATGAACTTTTCAGTACAATATGCATTCTGTGTGTAGACAGTGATGCAAGTTTGATGAGCTGCTAGTGATCAAAATTTTACAGAACAATTTTCTAAAGGGATGATCTAGGTGCAATGCTCAGCAGCAGATGATGCATTGATCCATGGATGTCAGGGAGCAAAGGTACCTGGTTAACTACTACTGATGATTCTGATATGTGTCGCCAGATCAGCGAAAGCAACTTATGGCTCTGTATAATGAAAGAAGCAGCTTTCAAAGCTTGGCGTTTGCTTCAGAATAAAAAAATGACTGATGTCATATGCTGCGTACGATATGATAGTGTTACGACATATTTAGCATCAGTTAATCAATCAGACCAGGAGATCATCATTGCGGGCAGCAGTCGAGCGTCTCTGTTGATGTATCAAAAACAAATAATCACTTCAACTACTGTGTGTATTTATTACGTAACTATATTCAATCATGTCTCCCATTCCTCATGATCATTTGCAGTACCATATATAATTGCTAACAAATCATTTCCCACAATCAAATTGCAAGGCCAAATTTAATAACAATGTTGAGTTTTTTTGCCGGGACACAAAAAAAAATTCAACCTATGAGGAAACTTTATATCAAGAAAAAAAACAAGCACCCAAAATTCATCTGGACGAGGACATAAATTTGAGTGGTCAATTGTTAGATTATCAAAATTAATTTTTTTATGGAATTAAAAGTTACCTAAGTTAATCCTCCTGTAATCGAAATGCTAGAAAGATATCTCTTATACGACTGTCCATATGATCGTCCTCTTGTTGTCGGTCCAATCTACTGGTCCGACCGTTGTGTTACCGTTGATCTAGTGCTTCACTCGGTCCAATCTCTAAGTAAGATGCTAGTTTGACCATCTATAAATGATTTTAACGAAAATCTTAAAAGTTTACGAAAGTATTAAAAGTATATATCAACTTTATTATAATATTAAGATATGCTATAAAGTACATATAAAGTACTCTCATAACTTTCAACTAAATTTGTAACTCAAATCTAAACTCTAATTTTTTTCACTTCTAAAAGCGATACATTAAGGTCTACACCGCCTATCTATTTATATGTATAGGTGGTTATATAAAAGACATAAATTTTAAAGGAAAAAACACTCTTAGAAACCTTATTTCTTTATAAATTCAAACTCCATTATTTCAAACTTAGACTCCTTGTATATTTGACTACAGTTTTCATAAACACACAATTACTCTCGTATGAAATATGGCATTTCATCTCCACATATATTGATATATAGACTTTAGCATTCCACGTGATCTCTCGATCTTACAGACATCAACTTTTACTAAGCCGACTCCTAATATATCACCGACAACACTCATAAAGCCTCAAAAGTCATCTACACATGCAAAATAATTAAAAAATTCACATTTGAGCATAAGTTCTTCCTAACTTCACTTATATTAACACATAAACAGTATATCATATGTATATAAAACACACAAAAGTTTTATCCATCAATTAATCATCAACAAACATAGGAACAACCTAAACCAACTCCTTGCTAGACTCTGCTAATTAAAACATCAAACTGGCCGGTCCAATTGCACCCATGCATACGGTTCGATTGGTCTTTCTAACTCGCTTTGACCGCATTCATATATAATCATTTTAGACTCACGCACACATCCTTGATTTGATCTGCTTTCAAGTCCGGTCTAATTGCATGTAAATAAAAATACTTTGTTTAAAATCAATTTAATTAAATTTTAAATCAATTATTTATAATAATTTTTTACATAAGAAAATGATTTACATCCACAACATTGATCAACTGAGCTAGGCTCAGCTCCTCAACAATGTTGAGTTAGATATATCACAACAATTTGATACTACCCGATTTATCTTCGGTAAGGACGCTTGGCTAGCTTGCTCATGTATGACCAAAACCTGACCTATCTGCATTTTTTTTTAGCGGCAAGAACGTAAAAAAAAAAAATCACCGTACGTCGTCACCCGTGGATGTCTGAACCGCCATGAACACGACCGTGCAGCTTCCTGCGTGCTGACCCGTCAAGCGGAGGACATGACAACAGCTTGCAGCTACAGTACTCTTCATGTTTCAGGTCTCTGGAATTGTACCCGCCGCCTGCCTGCCTGCCTGCCGCTTGTGCGTTTCCAAGATGTGGCTGCGTGATCAGCCAATCGATCGATCTAATCTACCGACCGGCAACAGCAATTAACTGTGGAAAGCTCTGCCTGCGAAAGGGCGAAGACGGCGGCTAGTGGCAGGGTCGCCGCGTAAGTACGGTCAGGCCGAGCAGATCTCGAGTTGTTTCTGCCGTTTTCTTCCGCAGACACGTTCTTCTGTACTCTTGTTGCTTTTGCTGTAAGCTGGGGAAATGGTAGCCTGTCCGGTTTCTTACAATTATATGCATTTCCTTCTGCCGTATTTCATCCTCACGAATATTGGGCATTTAAAATGAGTTTTAGTGAAAATTTTAAAACTTTGACTATATATAAATATATGGTCTATCGGTCGCTTCGCTTCTTTGTATTCTGGTGAAAAACATGTGGACCTGAAACTAGAGAAAAATTGTTGAAAAAAATCCGACCTGCCGGATTCGAACCAGCGACCTAAGGATTTCTCTGCATAAGACTACAGTCCTCCGCTCTACCAACTGAGCTAAGGTCGGTTTGGTGTTAATTGAAAATATATTGTATTACTAATAGCTATCTTGTATTATGCAAATACTTTAACTACAAACCCATCTAGCACCCTAAAGTTTGAAATCAGGCATTCAATCCTTCAAATTTTACAATACCATTCATATAAAACCCCTTATTTTTATCTAATTTATATATACTTTATTTGAATTTGATTACATAACATACACATTAGACATATATGTTTAAATTTCCACTTAAATATTTGTTTTGTTCGCTTTCACTTATAAACAAATATGACATAGCCATAGAGTATAAATTGAGTGCTGTGGATTGACGACTAAAAAACACTCGTGTAAGCTTTGAAATATGTAAAACCATAGTCCAAAACCATCTTAGGGGTAATATAAATGATATTAAAGATTTGATGTCTAATTTTAATGTTTAGAGTGCTAAGCAGACTTTTAGTTAAAGTTTAGAGGGTATTTAGACTTTTTGTTTTCTTCTGCCTAAGTATAGAAAGCTATGCTTAACGCTGCCAGGCATGCGAGTAATTCCAAAACCTGAGTTTAATATAATGATGCTTTAAAGCTCCGGAATCCAGAGTGGAGCTCATGCTAGTACTAGTATTACTATGAAACTTATTTGTGTCCATGCGTTACCGTAGAAAATAAACTAGTCCGTGTAGATACGTTACAATGGAAAATAAATCTACACAAACTGCGATCATACCATACCAATGATGCCAAATACAAAGTAGCATAAACCATGATTTTAAAAAAAAAACCATTTACACCCTAGTATGAATGTATGATTATAACTCTGTTGCATAAATGGGATTCTCAACTGCTACATAATACTCTCTCTGCTTTTTTTAATTGGAAGTTGAATAGTTCAAACAAATGAAAATGGAGGGAGTACGTAATGTTGAGGCATGCAAATTTCCGTTTAGCCCTTGTTAGGACAAATGTCGATTATAATGCAGGGGAAAGTAAACTAAACTTCATGCACAACCTAATTACCCCCCTTGAGGTTCCAAGAGATTGATAAGTCCTTGTTAGGTGCCTGCAATTTCATTTTCTTTACACGCTATAGCTTGCATCTGAAATAACATTGTGCCTGCCTTCTTAGTTCTTACGGCCGGCCTGAACGCCATCCAGCCCAGACCATAAGATCTTAATGGCCCCCAGTCTGGCCGATAAAAGGCCAACCAAAAGTTTGTAGCAAGAGGGCTACCAAAACTTAAGCAGGCCTACTTGGGCTATTCTATCTGTCGGAAACCTGACAATAGTTGGGCCAAACTTTGCGAATTTTTTTTTACTTTCTTGCTACATTTTGACGCCAAATAATATGGCCCAACAATAGAGGCCATACAAGTCTGCGCCACTGTCCTTCTACTCCGGTCATGAGTTTTTTATTTATATTTTTTAATTAAAATATTTAAATATATATTTAAAAATTATTTTTTTAAAAAAACATCCAACCAGATAACAACAAATTTAATATGGTCGCTAATGGCAAAGCGGCGAGAGCTACCTATAAAATTACGAGACCCACCTATGAGAGGAGAAAGGGCCTAATAAATTTACAGGTAGCCCTTTGACGTACTCTGTTATTGTTTTTTGAAAAATTACGTATAAAATCTCTTTGAGTCATTCAAAAATCTATTTTATTAAAAAATAGAAAAAAAGAGAAGAGAGAGTTGAGAGGTGACGAAGGGAAACGGTGGATTCCTATTAGCCTATGGATTTAGATGTATGTAAAAGATTTATACACCTTATAATATTTATTATTAATGATCAAATGAAATGAAATAGTATATTTAGTATTATTCTAAATCCATAAATAGTTTCGTTTCGGTTTGATAGTTAAATTCATAAATTAGTAGATAGTTTCGTTCGTAATGTTTAAAGACATATCAGTGTTGAAATATCGAATGCACGGTGCTAGATGTGATAATTAATTTTTTAATTAGATTAACTCTATTTTTTATGAATAGATATATCAAATAAAGTGGTATTTTGATTATATCACGATCAAGAAAATATTATGTATGGTATATGGTATAGTTTTATCAAAGCTCGACTCAAACCTTAGAAGTATTGAAAGGCTAGTTAAGAGAAATTTTCCAGCAGAATACAACTAGTTAATACGAGACTTCTGAATCAATCCTCAGGTCAGCGCAATAACCCTGTATCTTATTATGAGCCAAAGGTTTTTCTAAGAATTGATGTCGGTGGATTTCACTACCACTTAAAGATGTTACGTGGAGAATGCATTGGAACGAAGATAGCCACTTAGCATTCTTGTGTCAATGTATAAGAAAGATAGCATAGTTTTAATGGCCTTGCAAGACAAAGAAGGTCCTAGTATGATGGGATGTGATGCTCAACAATAAAGAGAAATGAGTTAGAGTACAAAGAAGAAGAAGGAGGATGAAGAGAATATAGAGAGCCAAGAGAATTGGCAGACAAGGGAAAGAGAAATAGCATCATTGTTGAGATAATAGATAGAGAAAATTCTGACAACGAGCATGCAGAGGATAATCAAATGTCGGACGAGGAAGGGGTAATGTAAATCCATCATAATGGTCCAACGAGAACTTCTCTAGGCTTGTTATCTCTGAGAGGCATCACATGTCATAGGAGTATAAGAAGAAGGAGAACGAGGTCATTCAAGTGGCTAAATATGCATATAATGATGAATTGATGAAGACAGTCAAGCACTAGGTGGTATCACTTCGATGGGAGTTCTGGGTTGCAAAGTCAAGCAAGTCGAAGTATGAAGTAAGGTACGTGAACTCAATTTATGGTTGTCCATGGAGGAAACATGCATTCAAGGGTAAATGAAAAGATTACTGAAAGATGTAACGTTATCGAGCATAATTGTCATTTATAAGGGTCAAGAAATATACATCTGTATTGTTGTGATAGAGATACTCTCCGATGTTGTACACAACCTGAGGTATGAACCAAGGTCAATTATAAGGGATATTGAGGATAAATTTAAGTACACAATCAACTATGTGAAGGATAGAGGACGAAATAGAAGATTATGGAGATGAGGTTTAGCTCATTTAAAGCTCCATACGATAATTTGTCTTGTCTTTTTGCTTGCATTCTTCAGAGAAATCTAGGGAGCTACCACAACCTCAAATCACTCTCATCATTTGACCATCCTCAACAGAGCATACTTTAATGGGCTTTCTTCGCATTAAGTGTGTGCATTAACACATTTATGGATTATCATTCTATACTCTACATTGACGGGCATTCCTAACTGAAAAGTACAGATGGCAGATATTGATAGCAATTAGAGTTGATGAGAACAACAAGTGTTACACGTGGTTTTTCGCTTTCATTGAGAGCAAGAACACTAAAAGTTGATATTGATTTCTGAAGCAAGTGAATAACATAGTTGTGCGTATCAGGCCAGGTGTATGCCTTATATACGACCATCATGCCGACTTTCTACGGGCTATTGAGTATTTGAGAGAAGGTAACGTGAAGAAGAGGTATGCATATGAGTGAAAAAATATTTGCATTAGATGGTGCATGCATCACATAGGTGCTAATTTCTATAAGCAATTTAAGAACAAACACCTTATGAATCTTTTTTAAGAAACACTATGCCTAGAATCAACGAAAAAAATTCAATGAGTTTTGAAGGAGATTGGACAAGCTAACAATAAAATAAATAGATGAGTAGTTAAAAAGGCCAACACCTATAAGTGATAAGGCTCCCGAACCTCTAAGACCACTCCCAATGATAATCATACTGTGAGAAGGAGATTGGTATCATAGGTTAAAAATGTGACTTATTGTATGACGATAGTGATGCTAAGTTTAGCATAATGACCACCAATTTGACTGAAGTTTACAACTAGATAATATGTGGTGTAAGAGGACTACCGCTTATTACCATTATTAAGTTTGTCATAAATGACACGTGCAAATATTTTAAAGATTGGTATAAAGCAGTTAGCCTTCTATGTCAGATAATGGTATTTTCTTTGGCATAGTGATGATGGAGTACTTGGATAAAAAAAACGTAAAAAGGTACAACAACATCAAGTTATAGCTCAAGTCACGTAGCAGCACAAATTTGAAATCATGTGTATTGATAAGGCCAAGCGTAGAATTTACGATAAGAGAGTTGTTCATAAATGTGTCTTGAAGGACAACGAGACCTGCTCGTTCTTATGCCAAAAGCCAAGGTTGTACCACAAGTTATGTTCTTATGTTATTGCCATGAGCTCAGAGTGTGGAATTCTAGAGCATTATTTTGTGTCGCCTTATTTTAGAAAAGAAACTATATTGCATACATGCAGTGGTGAGATATATGGCTTCGTTATTGTGGGGTCTTTCACAGCTCAACAACCTCATGTTTTCTATATTTCGGACCTAATGAAAATGAGTGACAAGGAAGATTACCATAAGACTAGACGGATTCGTAACGATATGGATGATTCTAAAGCAGGTGGAAGGTTAAAATTTTATAGCAAGTGCGATAAGGAAGAACATACTTATAAAAAATGTCCAAAAGATATAGAGGTTTCAAGTAAAATGGAAGCTCCTCTATTAGGAATAGGGTCTGATAGAAGATGCCCCACAGGGGAGACACTACTTTAAGACCAACTCAACCTAGTTGTTCTTGTACACCTGGTGGTTCTATCATTTAGTGCAAGTCTATATGTTATTTTAAGAACGGATGTATAACTTAAGTTGTCGTATCTTAGAAAGTTGTAAACCTTTTCTTCTATATGAAATATATATATATCATAATATTATTTACTTTCAGCCTTATAGTAATAGTAACTGTTGTTTATTTTTTCTAAATAAAATTTGTTTTCGGTCGTATGAACTTTAAATTATGTTTTTATTTGAGATAATCATCTAAATTTTTTTAAATCTAGGTATAGCGTACTAGACACCGGAGTTGCTAGACCGTGACCTCGTTCGGTCACACCACACATACCTCTTAGCGGTCAAGAATGCCGTGCTGACCATCCTTCGTCCACGCCCTTCGTGACACCTACTGCTTGTTGCCAGGTAAGAGATATCATTATTATTTATTATAACTTTAAATATGAATCCTGGCCAATAATACATATGTTGCCTTTTTTAGGTTACGTGAGGCTAGCCCCCTTCTGTTGTGCAGGCTAGTCGAGGCCTTAGCACACGAGAAGGATCCGACAAAGCAATGGTTTATAGACTAGTCTTTTCTTGTAGCACTTCTGGACCACTAGAGACCAGAGATGTATACTTTCCACCTGCTATGTAGGAAGATGGCCCTTACGCTTTAGGACATCTCATACCTTCTAGGTCTTCCTCTTGTGAGAGATGTAGTATGTCTGATTAATGAACTTCAGGGATGGCGGGATGACATCCAGGAGCATTTCGTTCATGTTCAGCGCTTGCCGGGTCTTGCAGCTCTAGGTGCACTTCCTCACTATAGCACGGGTAGCCCCATTTATGCGTGGCTACTTAAGTTCACTATAAGTAAAGTAGTTTCTATATTATTATATGTGTACTTAGGTGTAATTAATTACTTATGGAAATAGCATTCTCCTTGTATAGCCCGATCAACTCTATTCTAAGGCTGAAGACTACTCAATGCAACGGAACTTTGAGGCATATCTATTGTGGCTCTTTGGTTAGTTGATGTTCACTAACATAACCAGCCATGCTGTGTACAAGGGGCTTATCCACTATGCTCGGGTGATCATCGATGCTAAGAACGGGAGCATACCTCAATGGAGTTGGGAATCCACTGTTCTCACAGTGATGTACCGAGGTCTTTATGACACGTGCACAAAGACCGACCTAGATTCGTTGATCATCAGCTACCCACTATTTCTGCAGCTCTGGGCAGCTGAGTGGTTCACTATCGGCCGACCAGTGGTAGACCACAACGCCTATGAAACAACATGTACACATAGAGGCCCTCTCAAAGACTTCCCCACAATAGAGATAGTGTGGTGTCATTGTCAGGTGCATAATGTGTTTGTTCAATGTTCGTACATTAAAAAATGACTAGCTAACACTTTCTATCGTGCTCTACAGTGACGATGGGCCCACTTGTAGGTCACAAGGTGCTACTTGGACTTCGTGCTATAGATCGATTGACTGTAGCCGAACAACGTCATCCGGGAGCTGCAAAGGCTAGCAGGCTCATGCTTTACTTGGACTTTTGACTCTGTGCACATGTGACCAGGCCTACTAGTTGGCAACTCAATCGATGGTGTTTCACATCTTTGTCGAGCCGCACTATCCGCAACGCATATTGTGATAGTTCGGTCTACATCAGTTGTACCCTCTACTAGTCATGTCGATTGTGGTAGCCGACATTCATCAATAAGTATTGATACAAAATCGAGCATATGATTCTACGTACATTTTGTAACACTATTGTTATAACTAGGTATAATTGATAGGGACAAATAGCTGGCACTTTGTGGGTTCCACCTCTCCAGAAATACGTTGATGACTAGTTGTTGGTGATCAAAGAAGTCATTGAGGAGCAACACCCAAACACATAGGTGTTGTACGTAACATACCTCAGTTGGTACCGGCCTCGTACGTGCACTCACGTGATATTCACTCCTAATGCTCCGCAACCACATATAGCCGGTATGCGAGATGCGTACCTAGATATCATGTCCAGGACTTCTTTCGCACTGTAAGTTAATCAATCTTCCATATCTTAGGTAAATATGCTACGCCTTTTACATATGACATACCATATCAAATAGGCCGACATTGCATGACAAGTTAACGGCGAGCTTGAGGCTGTGTGCTAGGAGGTCGAGGTTGTGCTGATAGAGAATGAGCAGAGGATTACCTTCAATAAGATGCACAATATGATGTGCACTATCCTCCGTGCTCTCACATATCATGCTGTTGATGTGGTTCCTCACATAATGATGGCAATAGCAAGAGTTCACCATATAAGAATACAGCTCAGAGGTAAATTTTCCTATACACCTCTCAAATATATTATTTTCTTCTTGGTGTGCGATGCTACTGTTAATAAATTATAATTTTTACAGCTTTCGATACACCATACTTTGCTTCCTCTGTAACGAGGACGTCGACACAACGAGCAGGAACATCCATACAAGGGTTTTTAGATTTGCCACATGTTACATATTTCTATTTGATCCACGATATTCTAGTTTACATTACTAAACTATTTTTCTCACGGGGTTCTAGGCTACACTGTCATGGATCTCCATAATCGCAAGTAGATCTAGGCAGGGCACCATTAGATGGGTGTATGACTCTTTCGACCACGATGACCTCACGGCAGATCAAGACATGCTTGCCTCCTTCTAGTTTGTAGGAGCTTCGCCAGCTCATATACAAGAGTCGTATACTGACTCCTATGTAGAAGGTTCACACTAGCTGCGCCGTTCTAGCCAACCGCCTCAACTATTCTTAGGGTCATGTGCGAGTGTGGGACAGAAGGGCAAAGAGGGGTAGAGGACAAGCCCTAGGCCAGTAGTAGGTTGTGTCATTTGTATTTACTGTTTATATTACTTTATATTCACTATTTTGGCTCTAGGTACCTACATCACTTACTATGCGTCAAAACCACATCGCTTTTACTCTTTATTATACGCATATGACTACAGCTAGTATATAAAAACTAACTTTCAGTGTATTCACTCCTTACTGAGTGCGTGACTGGCGAGTCACAATTGACGCTCAGTGATGCTAGCCAACTTTTGGCGCATGACCGTTCTATTGCTCTCAACTCAACCCGACAACAAACTTTCAACGTGTTACCATCATGTCACTTTCATCACAACCCGACGGCCAACTTTTGGCGCTTTAATGCATGTCACGTTCAATTGCTGCCTATGTGCGTTCGATTGCTACAGAAGATGATGTAACTACAAGCATCCCCACCGCTGTCTCGTTGCCATCTCCGCCTCCTCTATCGCCTTGAATCTGTCATCTCTCTCATCCTTCATGCAAGGAGGTCACCCCTTGCAATGGCGGCATGAGGCAGGCATGGAGCTCCAAGAGGAGAGGAGCAACACAGCCGTCGTCCTCTAGCAACTTCCCAGTTGCCACTTTTTGCTACCCATAACCTATCGCACTCCATCTCCATGGACATGCTCGTAGAGAGAATGGAGAGAGAGAAAGAGAGGAGAGAGAGGTGAAGATGCTAGGAGATTGACTCATGGGTTAGCTAGATTTTTTTTAAAAAAAATAAACCTACTAAGTTGATAGTTACCACATAAGATTAAAATCACCCCATATCCAGCTAAGGGTATTTCGTTTCGATTGAATAGTTGAGGAGTGTGATTAATCTGGTTTTGTAGTTGAGGGGATAAACTGTACTTTTATGCTAGTTGAGAGGGGTAAATCAGACATAACCCAATTTTAAAAGACATCGTAACCTTGCTGATACCAGAAATAGAAATAAAAATTTTGTCAAAATGCCACAAGAAATAAGAGCAGAAAAGCGCAGCATAACGTTGTTGAACTACTTGGCACACATAAAAACATATGAATTAGTATCGGATATCATTTTTGTTTTTTTTACATAATAGCAAACCAGTATTATTGGATAAGTCGATGACCTAGATCTCAAAACTGACACTTCCAATTTGACTATCGACAATGCCAATTTGACTATTGACGACCTCGAAGACAAAACTTCCTTAAGTCTGTTGAGAATCTCACTAACGAACAACCAAGAACAAAAACATAGAGAAATCAAAAGACTCTAAATAGGCTTAACTCCTTTTATCAACAATGGACGATAAACCCTAGATTACCTAAAAATATTTGGTTCTTCAAAAACTTTATTACAAAAGACTAAAAATTTACTAAGACGGACAAAAGATGGTCCCCTTTCCTCTCACCTACAATGAGAATGCTGGAGACCGAGTAGAGGGACCAGATGGAGCGGCGGCAGAACGAGTCTTCGTGAGCGCTGAGTTGCAAACACTCGAATATCTTTACTTGACTGTAATTCATTTTTTGGGCAAGGTCCTCACGTATGATCTCTCTTTAATAGCACAGGCTGCACAGCATGTTCGTCTATGGCTCTGTGAGTGTCAAATTATATTCGTTCAGTCCTCGCAAAACTCAAAACGAAACTGTACTTCTGGTCAGCAATTCGCTGCCTAAAGTTTGATTATATTGCCGAACGATGAAGGACCATCAGCGCAACAGAAATGCTAAAATACAGATAGAGATAGTTGATTGGATATAATACATATCTCAATGTCGTGCTTTATCTTGATCTATTGTAAACATTGTCCGATATATTGGACACATTGATCCCGTCCAATCTAAGGATTAATCTGAGGATTCGATCGTATATATATTTCACTATGTAACGCATGATTGAAGGCGATGCGTAAATTTAATCGAGAGACTAGATACCAACGCGTGATTTTTTTGAGATTATTAAAACCGGCCTTTCACTATCGATCTCAATAAGGACATAGAATCTTATAAATGATATGAACGATTAATCATCCTTTTTAAGAGAAAAAACGATTAATCGTCCTGTACTCCTGGCTACATCTAAATTGATTTTTTTCTAGTGCTGTTTGCACAAGCTGGATTTAATAATTCTAGATTTCTGGTAATGCTAGTACGTACCTGATCATATAACCCATACACCAGGAAAAATTAAATAGTTGCACATGACTTGGGTTATGGGTTGCCTTGCATCTTATCGTGTACCTTGTCTTACATGTTGGGCTCATGCATGCATCCATATTGTCCAAGAATTTTTTTTTTCTATTAAGAGTATCAACTAGCCTAACCCGTGACTAACGAAGATCGCCGGCCTTGATATCTCAATGCAACTCTTTATGGAATTTTGTAAAGTACTGTATGCTGTAATTCAAAATCAATCATAGCCTGCAAAAAAAAACCAACCATAGCCTATCATATTTCAAATATGAAGCTCACGACGTGTTTTCTTGCAGTGGAACCTATTTATCCGGTTTTAAGTCTATAATTTAGTATGAATAATTATATTTATAGTTAATTATTTTTTAAGTAATAGTGATGGTTTTACCAATTATAAACCGACCCAGTCTCTTAAACATATGTGATATATATATATATATATTCATTTGTGATTACCTCCATCGTTCTACTGCGCTCCATAGTCCATACACATAACGTTCATTGGGGTGAATCCCTCGATGCGCTGCATACATACATGAGTTCGCATGATTAGCGAACTGTACTATAAGCATTAATGTGTCGGTGAATATTTTGAAGTAATGAATTCTTTTGGGGAATTATCAGAGTATTTATCCCATGTTATCGTAAATCAATTAATAATATTTTTAATATTAGTTTGATCAAACCAATATGTCTAATTGAGATGAGGTAAATTCGACCATGTTTGTGTTAGAGAATGCATGCCTGAATTCCACAAGGTCGGATATGACATGAGAATCCCAACAAAACGAAGTGGGGATATATTAGACATTCATTTTTTTAAAAAAAAAGTAGTGCAAACTATTGCGTTGGTCCTTAGAGAAGATATATATCATAAGAGAGAAGGAATCAATAAAGATATATAAGACGGAATCTTGATTAGCTCGATGAAATCTTCTAATACCAATGGACAGCACACGACAAAAATCACCTTTTGAGAGGCTCTGATGAAATAGTTGTCGTGTTTTTAGGCTATATGTATGACCATGCATGCCACTTGATTAATTATATTTAAAATATATAAATCATATATATTCAACTGTAAAGCATCTATATTATCTATAAACACTCTCCATATCATGTAGCACGGTGGATTACACCGCTAGCATTATTATAAAATTTTTACATAATAGCATATACGTCTTCAAATTTTATTGTAAAAAGATATTTAAAATAGTGATATAATTGTAAACACTAGCATAACTTGACCATGGATATATCTATAAAACAAACAGGATAAATCATTTAATATTATAACTTTATAGTATGTGTTTTTATCGTCTTTCCTCCGTTTTATCTTTAGTGTATTAGTAGCATCTTCTTAACATTTATTTATTACTGGATTTTAATATTTTATTTTATTGTTGTTGCTCATAGTTTGGGCTTTGAATCGCTGTTGTAATGAGTATCAAGATATTTTCTTTTTCTATGATTAATATGTGCATTCTAAGAATTTTGAATTAACATGATAATTTCTAGCTACTTTTACATTGTAGGATTAATGTGGGACTCTTGATAATTAATCTGAGTAAAGATATAGAATGTTCTCTAAATATATATATATATATAATTTAGATTAAAATATTTCAAAATCGTATCACCACCTAAATTGTTTTCTCAATAATATTTATTTTTAACTTAAATATAAGATATTTCTAAATTATACAAGGATTGTTCTCTTAATATTATTTATTTCTCAATCCAATTTTTTTCTTAAAATGCACTCCTACCAGAACTCTCTTTTAACTAATATTTCTTTTTTAATCCAAATTTTCTATATTTATAAATTTTATTTCTGGACACTTCTATTAATATTAATTATTTTTAATTTTTAATCTGAATACATAATTTTTCCTAAATTGTACATCTACATGGGCTCTTATGTCAATACTATTTTTTATTTTGAATCCAAACTTTAGATTTTTTTTCTAAATTGTATACTAACATGGTCTCATTTTTATTTTTTATTTTTTATTCTAAATTTTAGACATTCTAAATTGTCCTTAATACTATTTATCTTTACTCTGAATTTAAAATATCTATAAATTGTACTGCTAGATAAACTCTTTTTTCTATAATTTTATGTTTTTTAGTTTGAATTTTAGATATTTCTAAATTTTATTTCTACATGTACTCTTTCTATTAATATTATTTGTTTTTTCCTAATTTTAGATGTTTCTAAATTCTACATGGACTATTGTCTCAATATTAATTATTTTTATATTTTTAATCCATTTTTTATATTTTCGTAAATTACATTTCTATATGGACTCTTATCTGACTATTAATTATTTTTAATATGTATTTTAATTTTTCTAAATTATGTTTTTACATGGAATCTTCTTTAATTTTATTTATTTTAAAATTTTAATCCAAAATTTATGATTTTTTAAAATTGTATTTCTACTTAATTTTTTTTTTGTTTTTTAATTAATATGGGAATGTGAGAGTGAACGTGATGATTGCCTTTTCTATTACTTTATTAATATAATATATTTATGTATAGTTTCCCATAAACTTTACTTTACCTAGCTTGTTTACTTAGGTTCAAGTGGAATTTTATTTTATTTTATTTATTTTCTGATTATGGTGCATTTTTTTTAATGTAAGAATAACTAGTTGCATAGCCGTGTGTTGCACATTTATTAATATTGAGATTATAAATATAAGAATTTTAATCATATGCTAAATACATTGATCATTTATTAATTTTAAATTACAGAATTAACTAATAAAAAAGTAAACGAATAGTTTAAAATTGATGGATGTGTCTTCATATTTATTAATTATTAAATTTGAATTACTAAATTAAAACTAAAAAGTCAATGTATTCCAATATAGGATGGTTTATTTGACACGAACTATCGATACAATCTACGTGAAGATAATATGGCCTAATTAATTTGTAAGTTCCTAAAGTGTCCATTAATTTAGTATCGGTATAGCTAGATTCTCACACACGTACTTCCAGCCTCAACTATTGCCCAAGAAAACAATTCAAACCTTCAATTACGAAATTGGATATACATTTTACACCCCATTAACCAAGAAATTAAACAGGATAAAATACCATTCATGGACAATCCAACTCACTCGAAAAAAAAAAGGAACCCAGTTTTAACAGTGCTTTTTGCAAAGTCAGCATCCAAAACATCTATTTTCGCTAACATGGTACCCAATTAGCTAGCTAGTGATCACTTGCTTAGTGAGGGCTATAAAATGTCAGATTTCATTGTTAAGGTTTGATATTTTTTAAATAAACTCAAGCTATACTTGAAGTTGTTTACTGCACTCTTTCTCAATGTCACAGGGTGAACTTTCACACGGTCAACCGGTTATAGCTTGCAAAGCTGCCTCCCGCAAACCGTCCCAACTTCACGGATCCAAAATCGCCACCTTCCGCGCGTCCTCTGTTTGCAGCTCCATTTGTACACACAATTTGGCGCTCTTTCCCATAGATTAATTCTATGTAATCATAATAATAATGATTTAGATTTGTGATGAATAATTAGCTTAAAATTTAATTAAATTAGCCGGTTAGCTTGGATGTGATCGGACTAGCTAGTCTAACGTCTAATTGGTAGACTAAAAAAAAGTCGGTTTTGATGGTTTCTACACGTAAGCTATACCTTTAGATGAGAACTTGTATTTATATATATATTTTTTTTATATGTAGGTGTTGTTTCATATCTAGTAAATATTGCCAACGATGCATCAAGACTAAACTTACGAAAATTTAAGTAAAAGTAAAGTTTCAATATGAAAAGATTGTATACGTATGAAATGCGAAATCAAATTTAGGAGTTTAAATTTAGTAAGATTAAATTTTGTATTTAGTATGAATGAGTTGAATAATTGTACAGAAGAGTAACTAAGAGTAAGTCAAAAGGCCAAAAAAGTTACGATTAAGAATTTTAAGAATTAAAAAATTATTAGAATTTTATGATAAACTTATAAGGGGTGATGTGACCATCAATACTTATAAAAAAGATCGTGCTCAATTATCAAGATGTCGATAATTTCTTTCGGTTTTATTAGTTTTATATTTTTATATAGTTTTATCATTAATTTTGTGATTCTTTATTTGATTGTGATTTTGTTTAATTTAATTCATCTAAAATCTTTATAATACTTTATATAGATCAAATCTAAAAATTAATTTTGTTGATTGTTTGTTCTACTTAGAGTTAAAATTGATTAAGTATTAAGTGTTATTCAGAGACAGCTACGCTTCCCTTAAACCATTGATTAATTTATAAATTCCTCTGGTGAAGTTATTACTTACTTTATATATTTTCTTCTAATTAAATTTGATCTTAATCCAATGGTTAATTTGTGAAAAATCATGTTTTTACTGTAGCTATGGTAAGTTATATTTAGTTAGTCCGGTCAGACCACCAGACCGACCTTAGTAGATCGGATAGACGGCTAGATGTGTGTTTAACTTAAAAGATTAGGATGTGTTTTGATCTTCTAAAATTTAATTATTTAACACTACCTATCATTCATTGCTTCTGGTTGTTGTACTACAAATTTTACCTCAGTGAAGCAGCGATCAGATTAACGCCCGCGACGACGGCGATGTAAACAACCACGCATGCCGCGTGACACCGCCGGCCGGCTATATATAGACCGTTCGCCGCCACCACGACCCTTCGTCCTCTACCTCACCTGATCTAGTGACCAGTGACCTGCCAACAGCCGTGAAGACTTCGTCAGTTCAGTTCAGCCGCTTCAGCCATGAACGCCACCGTCGAGGTTAGGTGCGCAGGCGGGATGAATAATGCCGCTGCTGCCGTGTTTGGCCGGAGGAGGCCGGGCGGACACTGCAGGGTGATCAATGAGGCGGCGACCGTGGCGAGCGATGACGTGTGGTCGGAGAGCAGGAGGGACTACTACAAGGTGTTGTCGCTGGAGCGACCGGAGGAGGTGGGCGCGGAGGATATCCGGCGGGCGTACCGGCGGCTGGCGCTGCGGTACCACCCGGACACGTGCCCGCCGTCGCGCCGGGCAGGGTGCACGAAGCTCTTCCTCGAGCTCCGCCGCGACTACGAGACGCTGATGTGTGGGAGGCGCAGCTGCGCACGCTTCGCGCGCGTTCCGACGAGAAGCGGCAGAGCGCGGGGACGACTAAACGCGGCCGTTGGTTCGAGGTGTGACGAGATCTATCGATCGTCTGCTGGTGGCTGCCTTCCCGTTTGAGATTTCTATGTGTTAACGATTGATTCTTTGGCTGTCATTGTGAGGTATTATTCAATCCGGCATCTGTTTTTACAATTTTACTGTGGCGTGTGTACGTGTTGTGTACTGTAAACTGTAAACTTCTAATTGGTTGATTAATATGGAGAAAACTGTGTGCAAAAGTTGCGTGTAATCCCCTTGGATTAACAAATATGAGGGTTCCTTTGGAAAAAAAAGGTTTTTCGTTGAATTTCTAAGTGGTCTTCAGATCATAGAAATAACTATCTAAAAATCCTTTTGTATTGACTCAAAAATCAAAATATAGGTATTTTAGAGAAATTTTAATATGAGGTCCAACCTACCTTTGGGGAAAATTCTTTTATGCCTATCTCTCTTCATTTCTCTTTTTTTTTATGTGCTTCATCTAAACGGTCATATTTATATATGTAGTTTTCTTTTATTTTTTTAATTCATGGGATTTGAGGAGCTGGTCAATCCAATCCTATATATTTTTATATTTTTGTATTTTGATAGAAAGTAGCCTTGAACTTTTTTTTTAAAAGGGAAGTGGCAACACAACGTTCTGCCAAAAAAAAAGATTACCCAATTGAATGCCATTTTACTATTATAGAAAGCAACACAATATTTTGAGATATTATGGATGTATATAGTATCTGTAACACCATTATAGTTGGTTCAATTGTATCGTTTCGTGATAGACAATGTGTGGAAAGATTGATGCAATAAACACTAGACGCATCACGACACCCAAGCAATAGAAATTTGAGAAGATAGAAGAAGGGGAGGTAGCTCAGATCAAGCGAGCAAGCTCCCTCCTGCCATCAATCAGCGACTACGTGCAGCCAGGCACAACCTTAGGTAGGCCAAATATGGCGCCCAGCTAGGCCAGCTGGCACCATGCCCTCACATGGGAGGGGAGTGCGTCAGGATGTATATGTGGTTTCGTGGGAAATGGTATAACTATTTCCTAGCTTTTTAAAAAGATAAGAAAGGAAAAAATGAACTTGTAGAAACATGTTGATTGCAAAGTGTCGACCTCGATTTTGGAAACAGAAACCTCATGTGTTTTTTTATGTATGAATCGCAAAGCCACAGTATGCAACATATATCAAATTGAATTTAGATTAGAAGAGTTTAATATCTTTACAGAAAACTAATAATGTCATATCTTATGAGCGAAAATCTAAATTAGTGGTAGGCCATGTAATATGTCCATAAGCAGTGATTATGGCCGTGACCTAGTACGAACTGGCCCTCCAACCATCCTAATAAGAATGCAAATACCCTATCAAAATATTCTATTCCAATCCACTCCTCTACTAAAAGAGTAAAATAAGTTTAGTAAAATAAGTAAAAGTAAGTATCAACCATACTCAGCAAACTAACACTACAAAATGTATTAGTGGACATAGGGATTCATGAACAACTTAGTTTATTTGCATAAAGCTAATTTTTACAATTCAGTTCTCAAACCTAAAACTTACTAGTTTTAACTAAAAAGTTAAATTGACCATCAACAAGAGTTACATCCACCTTTTCAAGCTTTCTCTTGGTTTGGTTTACCCTCTTGTCTAGTGTATCATATTCTTACCAATTCCAACCTTCCCTCATATTCTTTCCTGTATATTCTTTCCCAAACTATTCTAAGCAAGCTTAAAACTTTTGAGACTAGTTAAAAGTAATACAAATCCTAACGCTCCTTTAACCGCAAAGCAAACATAGTTATTTGAATGTATTGTTTTATTCATATTGTAGTAGATGTATACTTTACACGTACTCTATGATGCACCCAACATATAAGACTTATCACGTCCCAATTTTTCAGTTCCTTAGCATTATGGCACTCGCTCCAAGGACTTGAGCCTTCATGCACCCTAGTCACCCTGCCTATCTTGAGCCTCATTGGTGAGAGGAGTCTTGGAAACCTTTATAGTGTAGGGGTTATATTTTATATACTTATGTACATTTTAAGTTTTACTATGCCTTTCCATCATTCATCACCGCCACACTGTATTCACAACAACATTCATTCATTCCATGTGCTAAATCAACCATGACTAGGTTATCATCCTACTCAGGTTACCTAATCTATTGGGTCTATACCCATTCGAAAAGATACAATCATACATGCTTAGTTCGTTTCCTGCATAACTTCTTGACTTGATCCTTAACTGACTAGGGTCAGTGGCTAACCATTCCTAAAACCATCCATATTCACACCATGCCGTCCCAACCGAAATCAGTTTGTTTGACTAAGTTTTTTTTTGTTTTCACAAAGGTTTTGTGTGTAGTGCGGAGTGGTGCTCATGTCTCACACCAGCTTTTTGACGACCACCCAACACCGAGTAATCATCTCAACCATATCCATAATCATATTAGGAGTATGAATATATGATTTTCTATTAAGCATGACTAATCTGTGTCAATCATCAATAAACATACAACTAGAGCAACAAGGTACAGGAAGTTATAAGGTAACAATTTCAAGGGGTGGTTTTCAATCAAGTTTTAGGTTCGCATTTTATAATAAGCATGTAATTTTAGTTACAAACAAATTATTTTTTAAAATAGGATGAATATGCTCAAGAAGGGTTCATGATGACTTGCCTCGCTTCTGGGTCATATTGATTAACTTGCTCGGGCGTTTTGTCGATCAATCTTCTTACTTGTTCTCATTTAAGCCTTCTTCTCCTTGGTAGCTCCTTCACGATTTTCACAAGAGTGGCACGATCTAATCTACGTGATAACAAGCAAATATCATGATCAATCACACAAAACAAAATCTACTTCTAGAGCGGGTCTTCTCCCTATCGAAAGCTAGCAGGCTTCTGTCTGAGACTATAAGGCTTCTAGAAGACTCAAGCCGATCTAAACTAAGGCTGGGCTAAGGCCTTAGCTTACTATAAGGTTTCTAACACAACAAAGCAATGTATTTGACGATTAATCCGTTTAAATTATTTAGCAGTTTATTATAATTGATCCATTCTATAAGCTGAGTTATTGTTTTATCCCATTTTATTAAGTTGTGCATTGGTTTTATCGTTGTATACAATTTTACTTAATATGTAAGGTGAGGAGATATTTGTATTTTATTTTATTTTTTTAGATTAAATTTATTGATTTTGATTGTATTCTTTCATGATATTTTACAAGTTTTCTAGTTTTAATTCTTTTATTAACCGACTCATGATTTATCTCATTTTTATTGGTTTGTGTATTTTTATCTTAGTATTAGTCTTGATATAATATGTGTATGGGTTCATAAGTGTTTCTAGGTTTTATTGAGGTTATACAATTTAGATCAACTGATTAACAATTGCATTTATATATAAGTTATTTACTTGATTAAGGTTGATATTTAGAATATTGTCATGTCCAATTTGCCTATAACATGAGGTACATGGTTGCATAAGAATCCATAATTATTGATTATATGCATTTTATTTGGTCTTAAAGACGTGAAATTTTATTTGGAATAATTTTTCATGGATTTTAAGGTCATAAGCATATCCAATTTGAACATTTGGTTAGGTTTCTTTTTGTAATTCACTTGGGTTTTCATCATAATTTGGATTTTTTAAGATTTAACCATGTTCTATGATTTAGGTCAAATTTTGGTTTACCAAATTTTGAAGTTAGTATGACAATTATTTTTGTTACAACTTAGACAAGAGGGCTCTATTAGATCAAATTATTAGCTAAATGGGTTTTCATACAAGAGTGTATAAAACATATTTGTGATAGTTTTTTTATTCCTGGTCTAGATTGTAGAGTTTGATTTTACAAAATTTTAGAAACAGACATCATTCAATTTGGAGTTGATTTAAATTAGTTATGAATTTTCAAATATTAATTCAATTTCTCCTCATTGAAGTAATTAACTGATGTATAAAGATGTTCCTTCTTCCTTTTCTGAAATATTTCGTTCAAGGAAAAGGTTTGAATCACTGATAGGTGGGTCCTATGGCAATTTATTTAGCAAAACATTATTTTTCAAAGGAAAACCCTCTGAGTTAGTGACATGTGGGACCGGGTCCACATGTTCACCGACCCAAACCGGTTATTAGGTTGCGTGGGAACCACATGTCATTCACACAGATGGTAAACAAGGTTTTAAATGCATTTTATCAGTTGTTGTGGCCCGCACGTCAGTGTAACATTTTAATCAAATGATTAACTTAACTACATCATTAGTTTTCAATCAAACTCCTCCCGTGAGGCCCAGTCGTCAGTCATGCGTCCTCTCCCTCTCTTCTCTCTCTTCCTTTTCCCGTTTTCTCTTTCTCCCTTCTCTTTCTCTACTTGCTCTGTTCTTGCACGGTACGACAGGGACGCCGGCGAGCTATGGTTGGCCTCGCAATGCTTGCCCGAGATAGAGCCCAGGGTGGCTACTGAGCGGAGGGTGGCCGGGGTCCAGGCCTCTCACAGGAGGTAGCGGAGTGGCTGAAGTGGTGCGGGGTGGCCTGGCAGTTGGTTGAGACGGCGCTCTGGTTCAGGACAAGGGGGCGCCGGTGAGGCGATGGTCGAGCTGGGGAATAAGAGGCCAACGGCAAGGTTCAGGAACTCCTAGGGCTCTACGGAGATTGGCACGACGGAGGTCAGTGAAAGTGTGAGAATTATTAATTGTATTCCCTATTAATGTATCAGTATATATAGGCAGCCGGGGTGGCTTACACACGCAACCACATAGCTACACACGTGGGTTAACCTACTATAATTACAGTAGACTAATATTCCCCCACAGTCTAATCGGGAGCATCGCTAACATTCAGGCTGGATCGAAACTCCTGAAATAGTAAGGTAGAAAGGCCCTTGGTGAAAACGTCGACGTACTACGATGTCATAGGAACATGTAGAACCCAAACGTGACTAAGGGCGACCTTCTCTCAAACGAAATAGAGATCAATCTCAACATGCTTCGTCCGCTGATGCTGCACTGGGTTGCTAGAGAGATATACAGCACTGATATTATCACAATAGACCAAGGTGGCATGTCGAGAGGGGTGGCGAAGCTCAAGGAGCAGCTGGCGTAGCCACGTAGCTTCAGCAACACCATTTGCCACAGCACGATATTCAGCTTCAGCACTCGATCTAGAGATCGTATGCTGACGTTTGGAAGACCAGGACACCAAGTTATCTCTGATAAATACTGCATAGCCAGAGGTTGATCGGCGAGTGTCAGGACAACCAGCCTAGTCAGCATCTGTGTAAACAACAAGATCTGCAGGCGAAGATCGGCGCATGGTTAGCCCAAGTGACAGGTTGCCCTGTAGGTAGCACAGGATCCGCTTGAGAGTGGCGAGGTGCGACTCTTGAGGATCATGCATATAGAGGCAGATCTGCTGAACTACAAAGGTAATGTCTGGTCGAGTGAAAGTCAGATACTGTAGAGCGTCGGCAAGACTGTGGTACTGTGTAGCATCAGTGATAGGTGGTCCGTCAGCACATAATTTGGAGTAGAGATCAACAGGCGTGCTGCACGGCTTGCACGCACTCATCCCGGCACGCTTCAAAATATCCTGACTATACTGCCGCTAAGAAAGGAACAAACCATCGGTGGAGCAGGTCATAGAAATACCCAGAAAATGATGTAGTTGACCCATATCCGTCATAGCAAACTCATGCCAGAGAGCCTCAATGATATTCTTGAGTAATCCAGTAGAGGAGGCAGTAAGGACAATATCATCAACATAGAGCAGTAAGTAGGCTGTGTCTAGACCACGGCGATATATGAAGAGAGAAGTATTTGACTTTGTTTCAACAAATCCATGTGACACAAGGTGAGAGGCGAACCTGTGATGCCAAGCACGAGGAGCCTGCTTCAAACCATATAAGGACTTGTTGAGCCGACAGACAAAATCTGAGCGAGAATAATCCACAAATCCAGAAGGCTGCACGCAGTACACTGTCTCAGTGAGAGTGCCATGGAGAAATGCATTTTTCACATCCAGCTGATGAATGGGCCAGTTCTGAGATAATGCCAGAGAGAGAACCACGCGAACTGCCGCAGGCTTGACAACTGGACTGAAAGTCTCATCATAATTAACACCGGGCCGTTGTGTGAAACCCCGCAGAACCCAGCGAGCCTTGTAACGATCTAGAGACCCATCGGCGAGCAACTTGTGACAATAAATCCACTTCCTAGTCACAACATTGACGCCAGGAGGGCGAAGCACAAGACTCCATGTGTCATTGGCAATCAAAACGTCATACTCAGCCTGCATAGCAGATCGCTAATTAGGGTCTGACAAGGCATCACGAACGGAGCGAGAAAGAGACGACATGGATACAGCGTGGAGATTGAGGCGATCCACGGGCTGCGCGATGCCATCTTTGCCATGTGTGCGCATAGAGTGCGCATTAGTCACCGGAGGGATGACAGTCGGTCGAGTGGCAGCTGTGCGGCCGGTATCGCTGGCAACAACTTGCGCGTGAGCAGCAGAGGCAGCAAGGCCGGTAACACTCGTGGTCGGTGGGGCACCACTGGCAGCGACCTGTGCGGGGTGCACAGGGGCAGCGACACTAGATGACACGGACTCGGGCGACCATGGCCCTGCACCAAGACTCGACGGCGCAAGTGGGGCCTCGGGCACAAGGTGTGCCGCTGAGGAAGCTGCTGTACCTGCATGCAAAAAAGAGGCTCCAGGAACTGAAGCGGTGAGATCATGATCATCGACAAGAAAGTCTAGGGGGGAGGGTGCCATGGGTGTGGTAGACATGTCAGAGAAAAGGAAGAAGGATTCATCAAAAACAACATGTCTAGAAATGAGAATGCGGTTCGACTAAAGCTCGACGCATCGATAGCCTTTGTGCTCCGAGAAATAGCCGAGAAACACGCATAGAGAAGAACGAGGAGCAAGTTTGTGGGGCGCTGTAGAAGACATATTAGGGTAACAGGCGCAACCAAAAACTTTGAGATGATCATAGGAGGGCGGGACAGAGAAGAGAACGGAGTATGGTGTGGAGGAGGCGAGTGTTGTGATGGGGAGGCGGTTCACAAGATATGTGGCAGTGTAAAGGGCCTCAACCCAGTAAGCTGAAGGGAGACTCGCCTGAAACAAAAGGGAACGTAGAGAGTTATTGATGGTACGAATAGAACGCTCTGCTTTACTATTTTATTGAGAAGTGTATTGGCACGACATGTGGAGGGCAACACCGTGGGAGAGAAAAAATGTGTGGACCTAGGAATTATCGAATTCACTGCCATTGTCACACTGGATGCTCTTGATGGTGGTGTCAAACTATGTGCGAACATACGCAAAAAAGGTAGAATTAGTGAAAAATGTCTCGGATTTGAGACGAAGGGGAAAAGTCCAAATGTAGTGAGAGCAGTCATCAAGAATAACAAGATAATATTTGTATCCTGACACACTAACAATTGGAGAGGTCCATAGATCACAATGGATTAAATCAAAGTTGTGAGTAGCACGAGAGGTAGATGAACCAAAAGGTAGACGTACATGACGACCGAGTTGGCACGCATGACATAAATGATCGATATCATCTTTATTGCAGGAAATGGCATTGGACCTAAGAAGTTTGAACAGAACGTCGCACCCAAGATGACCGAGACGACGATACCAAAGGGAGGTAGGTGCGGCGACGAACGCGGAGGTGCTGGTAGATGGTGCAAAAAATGGGTAGAGGTCACCGGAACTATTGCACCTGGCGATCACGTTTCTGGTTTGCAGATCCTTCATAGAAAGACTAAATGGATCAAACTCAATGAAATAATTATTATCGGTGGTAAACCGACGAATAGAAAATAAATTCTTAATAATGTTAGGGGATACCAGAACATTATTAAGAGTAAGATCACGATGTGGTAAGAGAAAATGATGGGATCCAGTGGCGGTGATAGGAAGTAAAGCACCATTGCCCACAACAATAGATAAAGGAGTAGATGAAGAGGGTGGGGAAATGGTGGAGAGTATACCAGCGTCCGAGGTCATGTGGAAACCAGTACCCATATCAGCATACCACTCAGAGGCCGGTTGGTTGAGCATCATGGTGTTGAAAGAGTGCGCTAGGAAGTCCTGGTGCCAACCTCCATGACTAGGCGGCCAAGGTGCCGCCTAGTACGTCGGTGAGGACGCCTGGAAGCCCGCCGGTGAGGGCGCTTGGAAGCCCAGCGGTGTAGCTCCTCTATAGTACGTGCCATACGGGGACAATGGGGCACCGTATATGCCGCCATAGGTGCTAGGAAGAGCACCAAAACCGCCATGGTGCGAGGCTGCGTGGAACACAACTGTGGCGGCGGAGGACGGTCGGACTGGTCGTATGGCCACATGCGCACGTGCCAGCCCAAGGGTGGGCAAACGACGGGTACACAGTGGTACCAGGAGGGACACCGCCCTGTCCACCTAGGGCCGCTCCAACAGAGGGTGCTGGAGAGCTGCCACTAGTAGAATTGCCGCGTCCACCGCGGCCGCGGCGGCGGCCGTTGCGCTGGCCTCCGGTTGGTGCAGCTGGGCGTAGAGGAGGAGGCGCCCCAGATGAGGAGCAGCTATGGCACCTGGGGCTGCTAGACGCGGCGTCGCAGCGACGAGAGCGGCCGGCGGGGACAGAGGACGAGCGTCGATCTCTAGCTCCTCCAACAACAGATGAGTGCGTGCTTCCGTAAATGTTGGAAACGGTCGAAGCATCTTGAGAATGGACACCATATGGCGAAACTTGCCACTAAGGCCACAGAGAAGCGTGAGAACCATCTGTCGGTCGCCGATAGGGCCACCGAATTCGTTAAGGGAGGCAGCCATGGATTCAAGATGACGACAGTAGTTGGTGACGCTCAGGGAGTCCTAGCGAAATGTGCGGAACTGCGTCTCAAGAAAAAGGGCACGAGACTCCTTCTGGCCAAGGAATTCGTCCTCAAGATAGTACCACGCATTATAGGCGCGTCCAGGCCGCATCATCGACGAGTCGCTGGAGACGGTGTCGTACACCCACGTAAGGACGCAACAATCCGCCTAGAGCCACGCCAGGCGCACGGGGAACGCGTCATCCTCGAGGACGTGGTGGGTGAGGGCATATTTCCCAAGGACAGTGAAAAACATGCAGCGCCACTTAGTGTAGGAGTCCGTGGCCTCATCGAGGATAATGGAGATGAGCGCCTTGATGTTGATGACGATGGTGGCTTGCGTCCAGAGAGCCACGTGAGCACTCTCATATCCGTCCAGAGCTTCGTCAGTGCGAGAAGGATCAGCCGCGAGAAAGCGGTCTTCGGAAGTAGCGGCGCCAGTGTTGTCGCTAGCCATGAGAGGCACGACAGCCGATCGGTAGCCGATCAGGCCGGATCAAAGATCTCGAAGGGACAGCCGATCGGCCGATCGGATCGAAGATCTTGGAGAGATAGCCGATCGGCCGATCGGATCGGAGATCGGATCGACAGCCAATCGGCAGATTGAATCGGAGATCGGATGGCTGATGAGCAGCCAATCAGATCGGAGGCCGATCGGATCGGCAATGGGCAGATCGGCTGGACAATGGGCAGCTGATCAGATCGGAGGCCGATCGGATCGGCAATGGGCAGATCGGTTGGCCGATGAGCAGCCCATTAGATCGGATGGATCAAATCGGCAGTAGAGATCGAGCAGCCGATCAGTTCGGAAGTTGATGAGCAGCTAATCAGTTTGGAGGCCGATGAGCAGCCGATTAGATCGGATGGATCAGATCGGCAGTAAAGATCGGATGGCCGATAAGCAGCCGATCAGTTCGGACGTCGATCGGATCGGCAATAGGTAGGATCCGATCGAACCGATCGACGGATCCGATCAGATCGAATCGACGAGCGATCTAGTCGGCAACGGAGAGCCGATCGGATCGGCAATAAGCAGGATCCGATTGGACCAATTGACGGATCCGATCAGATCGGATCGGCGGGCGATCTGATTGGTGGCAGCGTGGGCGATAAGACCGGCGACACCTAGTGGTGGCGATCGAATCGGCGACGGGCGCTGGTGCGGAAGCGCAGGTAGGATCGGATCGGCGGCCACACCCGGTGACGAGGGCAGCTACGGGGTGGGCGATCAGATCGGCAGCGCTGGCGATAAGACCAGCGACACTCTCGGTGACGTGCAGTCGACACCGATGGTGGCGGTCGGATCGGCGATGGGCGCTGGTTCAAAAACGACGGCGTTGAGGGCGTCGGATCTCGGTAGTCTCTCGCACAGTAGTGGCGGAGAACGAGATTAGCGACAGCAGCAACAGCGGCGGGGTTTTTTGTTACGGAAAGATAGCGAATTAAAACCGCTTTGATACCATGAAAGTGTGGGAATTGTTAATTATATTCCCTGTTAATGTATCAGTATATATAGGTAGCCGAGGTGGTTTACACACGCAATCACATAGCTACACACGTGGATTAATCAACTATAATCAGTAGACTAATAGTCAGTGGCTAGAAGCGGCCGAGATGGTGAGGCACCATGGCGGCCATGGCAGAAGTGTAGCTGAGCTCCAATACCGGCAAAATTGGCCAGTGGTGAGGCACAATCTGCCGGCTAAATGCTCGCTACGGCTTTCTGTTGTAAAGGCGAAGGTTTCGCCCCAAATGACTTGGCGTGGACGGGGCTCGTACGGGCGTGGCCACCATGAGGTCTGCTTCGGCACGGCAGCGCGTGCGTGGCGCCAGCGGTGGGATGTAATCGATGGTGTGTTGTGTGGGAATGTTAAAATTTGGTTCGCAAATCGAAAAGCCAATCACACCAATTGATAATGATTATCTAAATAAGATAGAATTTAGTAGAGTTATAGAAATAATGTAAAAAGTAGTTAATTTTATTATCTTTTTATAAATGATTTTTTTCTATTTAAGAAATAATATTTATACGTTGTTTGTACCATCTTTAATTCAATATAATTATGTGGAATAAATACAAACACTCCGGGACCTTTAGATCAATGTATCGCCACCCTACTTTATCTTTTTTTTTCTAGCGGGTTCTAACTCTTGACACGGGACTACATTAGTAAGATCTAATCTTCTGTGAAGACGTAAGTACTGCCATTATTCTAATATATGTACTCTGTATTGATTGAGTATTAAGTTGTTTGATTTTTACGCGACGTTTTATCAGAGTAGTCAGCTGATGAGTTACTTCTCCACGTCTAACGTATCAATTTATTAACCGGTATTCAAGGATTGCCCATAATTAATCTACTAGCGATCAATCTTGTTTTATTATATCTAATATTATATTGTCTCGGTTTGGTTTGATCTATTAAGATTATGTTTAATAAGACTAGCATCCTAATTCAGCAAGTTTCGTTTCTCTCATCGGCTCAACTAGCCGATGAGTTTACCTCTTTATATCATAGTTAGCCGATAAGTTTACATGTTGCTTTCGTCAGTGCAATTGATCTAACTTCTGTTGTTTTAGTATCATTAGCTTTAGCCATATACTATTTCAGTTCAGTCCAATCTATTAAGACTAATTCTAATAGCACGATCAATGTCTATTTTATTCATAGCATCATCGACTCTATATTTACCTATCTGTAATTTTATTTCTTATTATTATCGGCTTTCTATCTGATATATAAGTTCTACAAATCTTATTGTTAACTAATATTGTTAACTAATAGTAGAAGTCTATATTGGTATATTGATCAATTGGCTTGTTGATTTAATTTTTTTTCTATCTCCATATCTGTACTAGGCTAACAAAACCTCCAAGACTTCACATGTTTAACCGCATTATATTAGATCTGAACATAGTGTACCGATTCGGCTGTTTATGGTTATGGGAGTGCAGCCGTTCCGGCGGCATCATGGTGCGGTGGTCGACGCGAAGCATCGTGCTAGCTCGAGTGCCTCTAGGGACAGCCTCCGGCGAGGTGGTTGGTCCTGGGGTGCTACGGTGGCTAGCTGTCCATCGAGGTGTCGACGGCTACGGCTCACAGGTGAACTGCAATGAGTGGGCGCGGCGACACGCCTATTTCGGCGGCGCCGGCAGCGTGGTGATCGTGACATCACAGGAAAACGGCGGGAAGGGAGAGGAGATGGGTTGGCGGCTGGATTCTCACCGAGCGGCAGCCGGGAGGCGGCACGCCAAGGATTGACGGCGAGGGACGACGACGGGCGACGAGGTTCGGGCTGGGGACGTCGGGCTCGCGGTTCTCCCTCCGTTCACAGCTGCATCGTTGTCGTACGGGTGCGCGGCTCGACCGGGGTTCTTGGCGGCTACATAGCGCCGCCGCGGTTCATCTTGGGCGTCGCCCTCCTCACTTCTGGCTCCAGGTGCGGCAACGGTGTCACAGTGATCGAGGCCACCGGTCCTCCTCGCTCTAGGTCAGCAGGGCGAGGCGGCTGGCAGCGGATGGAGTGCGGGCGAGGGCGGCGAGTGAACCGTGGAGCAGCGAGTAGGGCAGTGGTGGCCGACGAGTTTGCGATGAGGCGCGTGCTCAAAGTGTTCGATGAGTGGGGAGGAGGTGAGCCCGGGGTGGACAGTGAGGCGTGCCGGGTCGAGGCGGTGGCCCGACCTTGCTAGGCAGTGGCGAGCTTGGGATGGCTCGCGGCGAGGTGACTAGGAAGGGGCTAGACGGCAATCGAGGTGAAGGCGGAAGATGATGGAGAGCGAGCGAGCAGAAAGGGGGTGAGCGGCTTGAAGTGGTGTGCTATATAGGCGCGACCGGCGGTCGTTTTCTTGCCGAGGAGTCCAGGGCGGCACGGAAGTCTTGGCGCCAACAGGGGCGATGTCCTTGCCTCCCATATGCGGCTCCGGTGGCCGAGACGTGCGGCGGGCGAGGGTTAGCCTAGGGACGCTCGAGACGCGGTGATCGGTGGTCACGATATGGGCAAAAGGAGGCGGCCAGAGGTCGCTGCTGGTCGGCGTGAGCCTGGCACATAAGGGCGGCGTGGACGACGGGTTGTCGGAGCGGCGAGGGAGCGCACGGTGCACTGGAACGGGCGTAGGCAGGACGGCGAGGGCGAGCTCCAGGCGCATGGCGGCGGTTGATTTGATGGACGGCGGGCCGCGGCGTTGTAGAGCAACAGCGTCTCCCTGTGCATCAGTACGGCGTGGACGCCGAGGTCGTCGAGTGGGCCCCAGGCGGCCTAGTGGCTTCGCGAAAAGGAACGGAGCGCGGCGCACGGGCATGTGGCACAGAACGGCTCGGCGCACTGGCGGAGTAGGCGCGATTGCGGGGGTTGCGCGTGGACGTGCGTGGCTGCGGCACACGGGACGGGCGCGACACGGCCGTGCGAGCGTGGGCGCGGTGGCGAGCCAATGCGGCATGGCGCGACTACGGGCAGCGGGGATGGGCGGCAAGGGAGGCGAATCAACGCGGCGGAGAGGCTCGGGCGGCACGGTGTGCACGGCCGGCATGGCGAGGCTGCTCGGCCGCGGCTGCCAGGCAGCACGGGCGGCTCAGCTGGCCTAAAGGGAGACAAGCTGAGCTGGGGGCCGCCTTGGTAGGCCGGCCTTGGAGGGAGATGGGCTTGATGGATGGCCTGGTTGGGTAAAAGGGCTGGGCTGGACTGGACAGGCGCACTAAGGGTTTTAATAGGTTTTGGGGTTTTGAAATAGATATGTTGGTTTGAAAAGTAGGCTTTAGAATTTTGGGAAATGTGTTTTCTTAGGAAGGGTGATTCATTTAATTAGTTAATCTGGTTTAGCGGTTTGGGTTAAATGTGATTGTTGGGTTTGGAATTAATTTAATTCCTTTCCCCAAAGAGGTCTGGGCTCTTGTTTTAACTATATTATATTAGTTGGGTTTATTTAATTGTAATTGGGTAATTGGGAATTGAATAAGGTTTTTAATTTCCCCACTTCTTTTTATTAAAGAAGTCTCTTGGTTAAACATTTACATATTGATGGTTTATAATCTAGGTTGGTTATTATCTTTAATTTATTTAAAAATTATTAATTAGGATTATAGGTTATCTCGGTATACTATGAGATTTAATAGTTTCTTGGTTGGTTTTAATGTGGATTAGCAAACAATCATAAGCAATGATGCAGCATGATTAAAAAGTTTAAATTTTTATGTATTTTTCTTGTCACAATTTTTAGGGTGCTACACAAAGCTAACTAGTCTACATGAATAATCATAGGGCAGAATGTTGACTAAAAGTCTGGAAACAAGCTAGGTGCTCGTACTGTTGTACATCCAGTCATAGTCCAAAGCTGGAACAGATTGCCGATTTAAAGTAAAGACTAAGGTCTGACCAAATACAAAAAATATGTATTAGCAGAAAAAAATTAGTTTGTCATTAAAACTTTTATATTGCTGTTCTTAGCAAATTAAACGCTAATACTGAAAAAAAACTACCATAAAATTATTAAAAATAATTCCAAAATTAAAATTTATAATTTAGCAACGATATATGTATTTTAGACCAGCTGATGGGCCCTAAACCAGAGGTTTTTCATGGTCTAGTTGCATGCATTACCGCTTTGGAGCAGTTGAACAGGATGGTTTGAATAGCTACCACTTGGCTGGTTAGTGTTTGTAATGGGCCACCCGAAGGCCCAGTTTTTCCATTATGGCTACCTCGTGTTTTTCACGAAATCTCGAGGAACGCTAGTGGTGTACATAGGGAAAGGTACAGTATACATATTTCGCAAATCAGGTTCATCAGTTAGGTCATTGAGCAAGTGAACCGAGAGTTCAGTCAAACACCGACGGTTTGACTTTTCATGCTATGCATCCAGTCCACCAATGTTGATGCTAATGTTTACTTTTTTTTTGCGACACTCACCCCCCCTAATACATTCCATCACACATGCTCAAAAAGAAAAAAGCCAACAATTAATCTCTAACCTTACTAAAGCCTTTTTAAAAACGTACCGTGTACATAATATTTATGGGTATCACTGTACCAGGACTCGAACCTGGTGTATTCGTATATACATCCATATGTCCATGGCCAGATCATGGATGTTTTCTTCCCTCTATGTTCTTTGAAATCGAGGGTGTGTTTGGACAGATCACAATGAGAATGCACAAAGATGTTTCACCCTACTTATTCAATCACTGGCCGATTTCACACCACTAAACACTAATAAAAGAAGAACAGGATGATCCTAAATCTGATAACCGTGCGTGACTGATCCTTAGACACAGCTTGCACTCATCTTATATGCTTATTAATATTTCACACAAAGTGCATAATTAGCTACATCTGAACCGTGGGTTCAGACAACACTGTTCTGAACTTTGTGATGATAACTAGTAGCAACCAACCCTCTTCCATCAGATAAGTCTAGCAAAAGACGATCATATCTTTCTTCAGAAGTGTAATGGAAGACATGGATGCATGGTATAAACACAGCTTTCCTTCTGTGAAAGCCAAATACTGGCACATATCGAAAAGGTGAACATGTTTCCTTCTCTAATTCACATTCACACTCGTTTTCACGAATTTGGTGACGCTGCCATCCAGACAAACGGCCATCGTCTGCTAGACAAGATGAACACTAACGTCGCTATCTTCAATACCACTAGCTAACTTCTCTCAGTCTGAGATTCCTGCAGGTGCGTGAATGCACCATTGCCGTACAGCTAGCTCCATTTCTGCATCTTCTCCTACCTCGCTAGCCGCTACGAACCGTCGGGCAGTCAGCCTCGACATCGAAATCATGGTGACAGAATGGAGTCTGAAACAGGAGTACGCAGAAGAGGTGAGATTAAATAATTTGTTTAAGAGTGACAGTCTGAAGGAAAACGAAGTCGCAGGAACTCGCGGTGGCTGAGCTTGCAAGGGAGGATATATTCTCCCTTTTGCTTTTGTCATAGCTTTTAGAAAGCGAAATTCCAAAGCGTATAGCCATGAAATGTATAAATCCTACTCGCATCGCGCTTGCGATTAATTTACCATTTGCTTTGAGCTCAGTGGTGGTGACAGTAGCTGATTAGTTCTTCTCTGCTCAGATCGCTTCGACTAGAGATTTTGCCAAGAGATATGAAGCTGACTGCAGGCACCTCAACCATTTTTTCTCTGGTACATTACATATCAACTGATGATCATTGATCAACACTGCACGCGTGTCTCATGCTTGCAGCGACAACAATTCTCATCAGTTTCCCTCAAATTTGAACAGTTAATCAGAACAATATGTTTACATTTTACTCTATGTTAATTACTGTTTTTTTCTAACATGACTCCAACATTGTTTCGCTGATAACTCTCAATCTGTAATTAACCTTTGTTAACCGCAGTCCTTATCAGAGATTAACCATGTGTGAGTATCACAAAATCTGCAGGAAATGCTTCCCCGAACAATGCGAGACCGGTTCTGGAGATCTTCACTGAAAGGAGCAGCCAGGAGATGAAGCAAATCTTCAGGGATTACAGCAGCATGTACCACCAAGACCTCCTCCAGCTACTGTCGCAACAGAAAACCACCTTCACTGTAAGCCCATCTTCTCCTCTTGTCCAATCAAACTGAAATCTTGTCTGATTCCATCATTATTCTGATGCACACATTATGCAGAGAGTGGCATGTCTTCGAACTAGTGAGCCGTGTGTCCGGGACGCTGACATCGCCAGGGACGCGCTGTTCAGGCGGCGGCTCAACGGCGACGTGCTCATCGAGGTCGTGTGCACGCGGCCCTCCGGCGAGGTCGCGCAGATCAAGCAGGCGTACCAGGCCCGGTACAGTGCGAGCCTCGAACGCGACGTCTCGTCGAGGACAAGCGGCAGTCTGAACGAGGTGAGCACTTGATCAGTTTCTGATTCTTCTGCAAAGATTCTTCCTTCATCTCGTGTTCGATCGGTTGCTAGGTTCTGCTCGCGTTCTTGAGATCGAGTGGCTACCATGGCGGCCGGGTGGACGCGACGATGGCGATGTGTGATGTCAAGACGCTGTACGAGGCGGTGGAGAGCGACCGGCGGGTGGACCAGAGGAGCATCCTGCAGCTGCTGTGCCACCGGAGCGGCGACCAGCTCAGGGCGGTGCTCGCGTCGTACAGGCGGCTGTACAGGCAGGAGCTCGCGCGGGCGCTGAAGAGGAAGGCCGACGACGGCGGCCGGAGCGGCGACTCGTCCCCGGGCCTGCTCCGCGAGGCGTTGCGGTGCGCGCAGCTCCCCGAGAGGTACATCGCGAGGGCGGTGCGCGCGGCGCTGGAGCGCGGCGGCGGCGCGGCAAGGGAGGCGCTGGTGCGTACCGTGGTGACGCGCGCGGGGGTCGACGTGCGCCGCGTCAACCAGGCGTTCGTGGCCAAGACCGGGTGGACGTTGGAGAGCGTTGTCAGGAACGAGTTCGGCGGCAGCGGCGGCGCCGCCCCCGGGAAGGCGGACGACGGCTTGACCGGCGACCTGCTCGTGGAGCTCCACAAGTTGGCATGAGGACAAGTTCGCCTTTGACTAACACTTACCCGGTTTAACCTCTTGTTCTCTCGAGCCGTCAGATGAGATGATCATCTTCTATGAACGGTGAGGATCCATCGCAATCTTGTTGCATGTAGTAGAGATGGAAGTGGATCCACGTGTCATTTGTCAAAGAGTTAAGGTTAATTACAGTATATTTTGGTAACGAATAAAATGGAATAAGAGATAAACACGACACCAACACTTACATGTGCCTCTTAAAACAACTGAATAGTACTACATCTAATTTTTATGTTTAATGATTCATCTTATTTAATTTTTTTCATATATGACAAAATATATGTCGTGTTTAAATTTTATTTAATGATAAAATAAATCATAACAAAATAAATAATAATTGTATAGTTTTTTTAATATGACAAATGTTCAAATATAGATCTAAAATCAACAGCATAAAAAAACCAGAGGAAGTAGTTTTTTTCTTTATTAGCTCTTAATTAATCAGTTGATGTTAAAAAAAGAAAGATAATATCTCTCCAAATGACAATGACTAGTTGTGCAAAAGAATATTGCCAGATATTAGTGATACTACACACGTCTTTTCTTAAGAATAATTTTTGTTATAGATTGATCACTATGTAGTTTTGTGGGATGTCTTTAGTGGGTCATGAAGTTATGGCCTTGTTGGTACTACGAGATTTTTTTTAATGTTGTTTTTTAGTGAAAATTTGCAGAAATATTGGCTGGTTGCACAAAATTGCAACATTAGCGTACAGTCGTCTCGATAGGTACCTTTTTTAAAAAAACCCGACAACTATATCATATCCCTGGGTAGATATACACAATCACAATTATACGAGTGTGTATATAGTCTAAGTCTTATAACTAGACAGAAGATCAACAACCAAAATTAAAAGAAAAGAATATTAAGCTTTAAACTTTTCCTCCTTAAATGTACGAGATACAGAGCTAACCCACCCTTCAGTCGCTACACCCTCTTATTGTCGCTACAGCCACTAGAAAAAGCTCCTTAGAGCCGTAGTGAGTGAAGTAAGGAGACATAACTAGTTTGCTTAGCCACCTTATCGTCGTGGTCTATAATGCCCAAACTCTAACAGAACGGTGTAAGTTATTTTGTAAAACACTAATCGGTCAAAATTATAATTATTGAAAGAGCCTGTCACCGTGTTTATATATGATAGTAAAATTCTCAATATTTTCTCATCTTCTCCTTTATATTCTCTTCACTTTCTCAATACTTAACAATTAAATTAAATATTATTTTAAAATTATTTCTCATAATTAACAGGCTTTTACAACATAAAGTTATGTCTTCTTGTCACTATGATACTATAGTGTCACAAGACATTATAGGTCACACTGACCTAGTCCCGATCACAAAGGTCGATAGTCTGCCACACAGGTGGATTCTTGAAAAGATCCACATCTTAACAATCATGTTTATAAACCTTTGATAAAAATAAAATTGTGCTATGAGAAATATCTTATATCCATCTATAATCGCATGCACAACTGTTTAAATAGTTTAGCTAAACTCTATAGAAGTTACACGCTTTACCCACATATTATGAACTTCTCTCTTTACACAATACATACCGATGAAACACGGTGGACAAAGGAGGGTTCACTAGAAGACTTTTTCAAAAATAACCCACGAATATCTTATGTTATATAGTTGAGTCGAATCTCTCAGATCGAGTATTAGACAAGTCTCATGCTCTCGTCTATTCAGGACATATTAGAGATGTCTTCTATACCTAACTAATCATCTCACGTGAAGCTAAGATAACACCTATCTCGGATAGTATGATCCACAACATCATCTTCTCATTATAGTGTTTTACAACTATTAGCATATAAGATTCTTATGTGATGGTTACTTACTTGGTCAGTGGCATCCCATAAACCCTAAACCCTAAACCCTAAACCCTTAATATCCCATAATATCTATGTGGTTGCACTGTAATATATCTAAATGGATTTTTCAAAGGAATCGATCCTTAATGACCATACGTAGCCAAGCCATAAAGGCACTGACTCCGCACTATCTAGGTAATATAAATCATTTTTATTTTACAAACACCCAGACATCACATTATCTTTTTAAGTAAAATTTGAAAGTCCCAAGTTTTCCTACACGACATCACAATTGTAAGCAGGCTAAGCAATCACCTCGGTAATTGCATCTAAGGAATGACGATACTAATGAATATTTAGTTGAGTTAATAAAGACGAAGAGTTATCAATATCTTACATAATATAAGTGTAACTACTAAGTAGATTCATCGATTTCACGCCAATCGATGCCAAATATGATTAAAGTATGATCTAACAATACATCTTTATAAACAAAGTCATTCACAAATATATGTTCAAAATGTTTAAGATTGTCTTGGTGCACGGTGGTTTCTAGTATGACAATCCGACACGAACACTCCTTCCATCACGACCTATATGTGAGAAACATAAACATTAAATATTATACGCATAAAAGTAATAAAACATAGAAAATAATAGTGCTATTGTGTAAGGAGGATTTTAGAAAAAAATTTAGGACCAAAATATGGTCAAATGGAGTTACGGATAAAAAGATATGTATTTTTAAAATTTAAAGGATTTTTTAGAAAAATAAAAAAATTTGAAAAGAATATTCTCTAGAATATTCTTTGACTGACATGTGGGGCCAGATGTCAGTGGAAGATAGGGGATGATCTATGATAGACCGGGTTCACGGGGATGGCTAGAAAGGGTAGGGCCCATGTAGGTCCCATCTCTATTTTTTCTTTTTCCTTCTCTTTTCTTTCTCTTTCACTATCTCTCTTCACTGTGTAGGGGAGCCTAGGAAGAGGGTGGCGATATGGGCATAGGGGCCGTGACAGTGATGGGTCCCAATGACAATGCTGATGGTAGGGGAGGCAGTACCCGATGGTAAGACAGAGGCAGGCGACGGTGCGGCGACGAGGCCAAGAGGAGCGACGACGGGGCCAAGAGGCTCGAGCGACAACGGCGCGGAGGTGGCAGGTGCAGTAAGCGATGGAGAAGGCGCAATGAGACGACGTGGCCCTAGAGGGGTGATAAGGCCAGCATAGCACCTCGGTAGTCAGCCAGCTGTGCAATGGTGTGGCAGTGCCGTCGCGCGACAGTGAAAGTGGTGTGCCCAGGCTGAAGCGGCAGCGGTGACGCTAGGCACGATGGGTCTATCGAAGATAACTACAGTGTTTGAGGAGGAAAAAGGATGGAGTGGCGGCGGCTACCTTCTCGACGTCGAAAGCTCAAAGTGACGGCAATGGTGAACAGCCACCCCGGTGGCTAGCCGAGCTCGATGACAAAAAAATAGAACCAAGAGGACATAGTGATGTCTTTGGTGGTCTTCATTGGGGCTTTGGAGCAGAGGGTGAGGGAGAAGGGAACTGAGGGAGCTTAGGGTAACAATGGTGATTGTTTGTTCTTTCGTAGCCATTCTTGTGGTTCCATGACAAGCACAACGACGACAAGTTTCGATATGGCTCCGTGGATCGCACAAAGCTTCATCAATGCCTCTCCATGTTCGTCATGATGGGATGAGGCGCTAACCTACTGCTTGTAATCTTCATGGGTTTGATGGTAGAGGGAACTTCATGTGTGAGCTCAGTTGAAAAGATGGTTAATGCAAGCAAATGTTGTCTGCATGGGTGCATGCATGCGTTTATGAGGTAGTTGAGAGGAGCTTCACGTGTATAGGATTCGCATGGATGAAATAACAAACACATGCATGCTTTGCAGGCTATCTGAAAAAGGAAGATGGAGAGGACAACGGTGATGTTATCTAGCTTACACTGCTCAGAGGGATGAAAGACGGCATGCTAAGAGGGAATCTTGGCTTTGCTAGTTTCGTTCGCGTGTAATTTATTTCGATGAGAATATAATAGATCTGATCCGTATGTGTATAGATGAGAAAAAGAATTGAAGGAGGATATTAAAATAGGGAATAAAATATTTATTGGCAGTCGAGTTCTAAAAATAAAATTATCAGATAAGAAATAAATTATTTATTGGTATGGTCAAAATTTTTTGGAATAAAAAATAATATTAACCTCTAGAATTTTTGGGTGATTTAAGGTTTTAAAGGTGGAAATGGGATTTAATAGCACTACTGAACAAAATTTTTGAGAATAGAATTAAAAAAAAGAGAGAGTTACACGGTCTCACGCCGCCTAGATGCCCCCACATGAACGAGTCCATCACCACCATAATGTCATCGCCGTAGAGCATCACCTCTACCGAGCTATCCTAGCTTATCTCATCATCAAAAGTCTTTGTTGCTATGTTATCATTACCACAGGCCACGATCTCTATTGTGCTACTGTTACAGCTTATCTCACTGGGAACCAATGCCGCCATGCCGTCTTCACCACTTCTCCTTGAACCCATCACCACTCTAGCACATTGCCGAGCCAACTAGCCACCACCGCCACTGCCGAGCCCACCAGGCACCACCATCGTCAATTGCCATCTCCACCTAGGCCTCTGGCGTCGCCACTGTGCATTACAGGTACCATAGGATGCATGTCATACTTGATATGATCAACATAGTTACCTGTGGCATATTGGTCCAGCTAGAGCAAAATTTTTAAGTCGGTTAGTCAAATCTTGTTCTAACCAAACCAAATATATCCTATATTTCTATACGAATGAAATACAAAATATTGGTGGAAACAAATAAACACATGCATATGCATATACTAGGAAACTTCATTAACTCCATGCCAACCCAGTGTTTATAGAGAAAACATTTAATTCGATGCAACTATGGAAGTGTCATAAAGTACTGCACACAACTGTAATGGAACATAAGGAAAAAATACAAAAATATTGGTGGTAGCAAATAAATACATGCATAGTAGGACTTTTTTTTTGCAAAATTAGATTTGATCATCACACAAAACTATTTACAACTGAGCTATTCCCCCTGTTTCCAAAATATAATTATTTTTATGATTCAAATTTTACACTGTAATATAAATATAAGTATCCATGCACTAATTCCCATATTTCTCGTCATAACGACGATTCCAAAACCAAATAATTACTTAAAATAGAACCTAAGTGATTTAAAATTCAAAAAATATGACTAAAAGATAATCGTTTAACCTAAGTATTTGCTAATCTAACTAGAAATATTTATACTATTTTGGAATGGAGGTAATAGTAGATTTGTGGAGTACGTATAAAAATAGTTTTTTTGCCATGAAAAAAAAACGCGAAAAGAAGTTGTGATAAAAAAAAACTCCTCCCAAACGGATTTTCCAACAATGCATACACATGTTGGAGACTTTAATCCCCGCATCTTAAATTTTCCCAATAAGCACAAAGTATCTTTGGGATGTTTGGATAGTTACCTCGCTTTGCATATATACATCTTAATTATATCACAATTTATTAGTATTGAGTTTATTTGATTGCCATAAGTAACATGCCACGCTTTTCCTAACAACTGGGTTCACGCATTATAAACTTATTTTCTTATCTAACCTTATTATACACTTATGACCAATAAATAAATTAACAGACACACTTTTATATAACATGTAATATATTTAGCAAAGTTTAGACAGCGACCAAGCATCCTTCATCGTTCAGTTGCAATCTCAGATTTCCCAAAGGATAGAGCTCCGACATTGAACAGTCAATCACACACCATTTCTCCCACTGACGCGTGGGCCCGTAGTACACCCTTTATGACGCACGCTCACCGTCCTTTCCCCACCTGGAATTCTGTCAGGCTGCTCCTGTGGGCCCCACCCAAACCCCCCTGCATGCTTCCCGATTCCCGCTTCATTAAATGCCCGCCTCCTTTTCTCTCTCTCTCTCTCTCTCTCTCCTCACGCGGCCAGAGCAACGGAAGGAGTCGCCGGCGTCGCGGAGCCGAGGGCGAGGGCGACCGTTGCGTCACATGCCGCGCATGCGCCGCGGGAGGAGGGACGAACCGCCCGCCGTCACCTCGCGGATTGCTGCTACGCCAGCATTGCCGCGTCAGTGCTGGCTGTGCGCTGCCAGTGCCAGGTCGCATGAAGGAAGGGGACAAGCTAGAGAGAGAAACAGCTTTCAGATGAATGATGCACTGGTGAGTAGTAACGCTTCCCCCCTTTGTTCTCTCTCTAGATTTGTCCTGTTGCTAGCTTTAGTGGAAAGGAAGAGGAGGACTGGAGGAGGAACCGAGGAGGAAGGGGAGGGCTCTGGGTTGCCGTGGAGTTTCTTTCTCTCGTGACGGGATTGCTTCTCCGTGTCGCCACTCTGATTTTTGCTGCGCCCGGGAAGGTGCGATCGATCTCGTGCGGCCTTGGTTCTTTGCTCCGCCGCGCCACCATGGTCCACTGGGGATTGGGGGGGGGGGGGTTAATTTCTTCCACCATTCTGTTTCTTGGATTGGAATTCTGAGTCTTGTTCATGTGTCCGTGCTTCCCAGGTTGCTGCAGAGATGGTAGGATGTTGAGTTCACCGCTCTGTCTGCGTGGTGGTGCTTGGCTGATCAACCTTGTTCAGGTGAGTGTTTTTGTTCATCCATGGCGCTCGGTTTCGTAGATTGATAGATTCTTCCTGCTTTGTGGAGTTTTTATTTTTCTCTTCTGTTTTTTGTGGCCTTTTGATTTCGTTATGCTTCTTGATTGATGGACTAATCGTTGGGTGGTCTCCAAGCGCATAGGTATCCTGAATCAATGGATTGCAATGAGGATAATATGATATTGCTGTGGCAAAATAGGGTATTGTTTATTATTATTATTATTATTATTTCTTCAGAAAGCGCAGGTGTGCAGTGGTCTTAAAAAAGTGTTCTTTTCACTGAGTTGAATTTATCATGTTAGTTCCTTAGTTGTTTAATGTCATGAGTCATTAGCTGGTGGGCATAATCCTTGATTTGGTTTCATTTGAATACCCTGAAAGTGGGAGTTCAATGGACAGTTTTCCTGCTGCATCTTGAGTTTTCTTAATAAATAAGTTTCAATACTTAATGCTAAATCATTTGGTCTCAACTCGATCATTAGATTTTTGTTTTTTTGAAGCGGAAGGCAGGAGTTCTGCCTTTTATATTGGTAGAAGGGGAGAAAAAAGAAGTTTACAGTTTTACATAGCTGTTACATGCAGCGCAAAGGAACAACTAAGCATCTTTGGTCAAAGCCATAAACAAAAGGTTTGTTTAAACTAGTCATTTCTATGTGCTAGTCATTTCCGATGGGGGTCCGATGGGTATCGGCCGATATGTGATGGGTAGATCCTCAGCAGCGGCCGATGAGGGGGCCGATGGAGAGGGCAGTGGGAGAGACCTGGTCGGCACGGTGTTGGTGAGGAGAAAGTCGAGATCACTAGAGGAGGATCTCGGATGAAGGAGACCGAAGGAAAAATATGTCTCGTCAAAAATGACATGACGAGAGATGAGGACCCGTCGGGTGGAAAGGTCGAGACATCGGTATCCCTTGTGAGAGGTGGAATAGCCGAGGAGAATACAGGCTGTGGAGCGGGGTCTGTCGATTCGAAAGCTTCATTGCAAAGGCAGCAGATCCATTTGCAAGGCCAGTGCCTTCATAATAAGTTATCAGCCGTGAGTGCTCTTCGGTGTATTATGAGCCCTCCAAAGAACTTGTGCTTGGGTTGAGCTTGTGCCTCCCAAAGGGCATTGAAATTGTTGAGTAATCAAACCTTGGAATTGCATTTTGTAAGCACACTTTGCTGAATATTCTCCATTGGCCGTCCCTTTCCACATTATGCCATCTTGAGCATTTGAGTCCAGGGTAACTTGTTCTATGAGGCTTCCTAGAGTCTCAAGTTCGTTGATCTCCTCAATGCTGGATATAGCTGAGTGTGGAGAGCCAGGCATTGTTTGCCATCTTGATTTGTAGTGTCCTTTTTTTTTCTTTTTAAGATATTGAAAATAGATGGAGCTATCTCTTTTGGGCTTTTGTTCTGCAGCCAGCAGTCATTCCAGAATTTGTTCTCTCCATCTCCTGTGGTGATCAAGGAGCAGGCATTAAAAAGGTTTTGTCTATTTTGTCACAGGGGATGTTCATACCAGCCCATGGTTTTTCGAGATCTTTCCACTGGAACCTTAGTCACCTTAATATTAGGGCTCTCACAAATTTTTGCGGGTCAAGGATTCCTAGGTCACCTAGAGATCGTGGCCGGCAGACAGTTTGCCAATTAACTAGGTAGTAACCTCCACTGACATTTTGTGGGTTGTCACCTTTCCAAAGAAATGATCGTCTAATCTGGTCTATTCTCTTGCTCGCCCACTTTGGCATTGGCAAAACCGTGAGATGGTAGATTGGGAGAGAAGAGAGGACTGATTTTACTAGCGTCTGTCTGCCAGAAGATGTGAAGAACCTTTTCCATCGAGGCAAAATTTAAAATTGTGGTTTATTGGTAATAAAGTGAAACGGGCTGTTGTTATGTGAGCTTGATGAGCATTGCTGCTGTCATTAATAAATGCTAAATTCTCACATGAAAACATCGTTTTATATTTGCTCTTTTCTGTCCGCTTAGTCGCTTAGATAACCAATTCAACTTACTGATAAAATTGATAAACACATCATTATGGCCATCTTCAGGTGCATATCGTATATTTGTCATGATTGAGACTTACCCTGAAATCTAGGCATGGATGCAAACGATGAGTTCCTTGTCGAAAACGATGAATTTCCTGGACATGATGACTTGTTTTATATGTGCTGATGGTAAAAATAACTTTTATTCTCAGGAAGTGAACCATGGGTTCATCTGTCTCAAAGCAAGATGACAACACCGCGTTACTGCTCTGCAAGGATCGGTTGAGACACATCAAACAAGCAATTGATGCAAGGTATGCCCTTTCGGCTGCTCAACTCGCGTATGAGCAATCTCTGCGCAATGTTGGCATTGCTTTGAGGCAATTTGTGGAGGCACACCAGGATGAGTCTCCTCATTCTTCTTATGATATAGTATCATCGTTGCCACCTCACCATTCTGATATTAACCATATGAAGTCAGAGACAATCACTTCCGTGACAGTGACAATCAACGCAAGTCAGACTAGGTCTGTTCAGAAAGAGCAATCCATTACTGCTTTCCTTCCACCACTGCTGCAGCCAGAGTTTTGCTCCTCATGGGATTTCTTTGATCCAAATGTTGTTAATGAAAATGCTGCATCAGATACCTCAGTGAACTGCAAAACATTTAGATTGAGAACATCGAAAGATTTGAGCAATCCAAATGAAAGGGATTTGGCTTCTTCAATTGGAAAAACAAGTGAAATTGTTGAGGTGCAAGAAGTGTTTGGTGCCCCTGGATGGAAACAAGTTCAAGCAAATGGTAATCTTCCTGAATTGCACCACACTGATTCTAATGAAATTCAGATGTCTGGTATGCATTTACCCAATGACTCAAGCATGGAGGAAGAGCCCGATCAAGTGCGGGCACAAGCTGTAGGGGGGCAGAATTCCAATGTTGTAGGGGACAAAGACAGAAGTGAGGCCAACCGTGTTGACAAGTTTAATGTTCCTGAACAGTCATATAGTGAGAAGGAAGATGACAAGGCGACTTTCATCACTGACTCAGCCAAGGATTTTCTGTCCTGTGTAAAAGATCTTGAACATCAGTTTGCTAGGACAGCTGTGTCCTGCCATGAAGTCTCGAGGATGCTTGAGACAAAGAAGATCCGACTTAGCATTTCTTACCAGACAAAAGGTTAGAACAGCATTTTCATGATGATAGTGTTCTCATGATTTTTTTTTTCTACTTAATGTTGGTGCTAATTTCTCGGTGAAACTTTGAATAGCAGGAAAATCATCAGATGTGCTTTTTCGACCCACTTTTCACATCTGTTTCAAAGCTAGAAATGCAGCATCTGATGGTATATTTATCTTCTGCAGACAAATACTTTAGTTTGCAAACTTTGGCTTAGTTTGTATTTTAACAATATCAGCCTCATTTTGATGTTTGATGCAATAATCACATTGGATTCTTTTACTGCAGGATCAGAGAAGCATGTCACAAAAGTAATCACTTGGAATCACTCACTTTCATCACGATCATCAGCATCTAAGAACCCACTTACCCCAGCCCAAATGGATGATGAATTTTCAGAGATCTGTAGTGACTTTGTTGAAGAATTTTGTATGATTTCAGGAAGCCATGCGTCCTCTTTAGATAGACTCTATGCTTGGGAAAGAAAGCTTCATATTGAGTTAAAGGTGAGCTCATATGCGCTCTTCAATCAATGCTTATAAGAGAACTACATTGGCAATTGAACTTTTACAACATCTGTGTAGAGCCATGAGACGCTGCTTGTCTTGTGTTTTATTAGAAATATATCAAAACAGATTGTAGTTGTTACCACTATTGTCAACAATTCCTAATGCAAATATACATTAACTCAAACTCGTACAGAAAAAGTTAATGAATGAAAATCTTTGATGCATAAATATCTGCCTTATTAGGAAACATACAGTATGTGTCAGAAAATTAGCTTGGAGTACAGTGCAATTTGGTAGTATAGTGTGCATAACTACTTTTGAGGATTAAATAATTACAATCATTCTATGTATTTACTAATGTAAATGTTAAATGTAATAGTATATATTATTTCCCACTTCTTTAGGTATCAGCTTGTTTTATAGGATGCACTTCTGCATCAATTTGTGGTGTTATGATGCAAACTTCAAATGCATTTATGGTACAGTAGCTTTTCTATATTATCATTTGATTCATTTGCATTGGCAAATCTTATTGCCTCGATGGTTTTGAAAAGAAGAGCCTAGATTCCCGTAACAAGATTTGACAGTAATAAGACATGGAGGGAGGAGTTCCACATAGTCTTTCCTCCACTTTCATATTTCTGGGTTATAGTTTCGCATATGCCGTTGCTGCAGTGTTGAGAAAAAACTTATGTTGCCAAGGTTTCTGCATTTTTCTCTTGTTCATGATTGGTTTCTTTTGTGTTAGCCTATTAATTTTTAAATAGACTACATGACAAAAAAATATCCGTACATTTGCATGTAGAAATGGGTGAACGCTATCGAACCGGGCAATATTAAGCATTCAACCGTGCAATATATAGTTATTAAGGCATTCAGGATTTGACTCCACAGGTATCTCCTTGCCTTTTGAGTGAGAGAAGATACATCTGTTGTTAAGGACACATGTTAAAGCCAGATAGAAGGTGGAAAATGACAGTGGCGTGTTGGACCTAGGTTGAGGAAGGAACATCTGATGTTAAAGCCACCTATTGGGTGTTGCCAAAGTCTTGTTGTCGGTTTGTCACAGTTGGGTTTAGGTGCAGACCACCATTACGGTTGCTTCCCTTGTTCACCTTCTCCAATTTTGGCGGAAGTGAGCAGTGAGATGGAGCTTTAGATGCAGTGATTTTTAGTATTGGGCTTTGTAGTCTACATGGCTTGTCAAGATCTTCTTCTCATTTTCCTTGCCAACTTCTATTTATTTTCCATATCTTCCTTATAATTGCTTCTGTTTGTGGCATCACCCTAGGATACTCCATAAATGACAAGGCGTTCAATTTTTATCCTCGGGCACATTTCGCCTTACCTCTGTGGGAACCATGACGTGTTCTACCGTTTCTAGATCATAGCCATCGGATGGTGACCTATCACATACCAAAGTGTATTATATTTTAAAAGAGATGTTTATCGGTGCTTGAGAGGTATTACAGGTACCATAGCTTTAAAGGAAATTTCAATCATCGATCACTTTTAAATGAAGGTACAGCTATCTTCCAAGCACCATATAACACCCCGAGCATTGATATTTCTTTAAAGTGAGGGTACTTATATACTTTTCTGGTGTCTAAACAAAAATGCCTAAATTTATGGGCATACTATAAAAATGGAGTTGAGTGATGCATAGGGGACAGAGGAGTTGGCTGTACATTACCGAGGTACAGAGGAAGGTTGAGTACATTACCGAGGTACAGAGGAAGGTTATGTTGGAGGGTAGATTTGGGAAGCATGGGGAGGAGTATGAGTTAGTGAGTGGCGATGGAGGCGGTGGAGAAGTAAGGGAAATAGGGAGTATTCCGATTTGTTTGCTTTGACTTCTTTTAGATAATGACACTAGTGTAGGAATGTGGTGTACAGTAAGACTAAGACCCCAACTCTATACAGGGAGGTCGAGTCTGTATATATACAGTCTAGTGGTTCAGTGGTCTAACACCCTCCGCAGTCGCAGCGAGAGGGGAACGGACATAGAGACTGGAGCAAAAATTGGTGAACAAAAGCGTGGGGAGGCCTTTGGTTATAATATTAGCGAACTGGTGCGCCGATGGTACATGAAGCATCCAAACCTGTCCTAGTGCGACCTTGTCACGTACGAAATGAATATCGATCTCTATATGCTTCGTGCGTCGATGATGGACCGGGTTGGTAGTCATGTAGACGGCACTGACGTTGTCGTAGTAGACGATGGTCACAGAGGAGATAGGTGCACGGAGCTCCTGGAGAAGCTGGCGAAGCCAGCAACACTCGGCGACAGCGTGGGCAACGACACGATACTCGGCTTCGGCGCTGGACCGAGACACTGTAGTCTGGCGTTTTGAGGACCAGGAGACTAGAGTGTCGCCGAGGAAGACGCAGTAGCCGGACGTGGAGCGTCGAGAGTTAGGGTAGCCCGTCCAGTCCGCGTCGGAGTACACGGTGAGAGAGTCGATAGGGTTGGAGCTGAGATGTAAGCCGCTGAAGAGTGTGCCCTTCACGTAGCAAAGGATACGCTTGAGCAGCGTGAGGTGAGGTTCGCGCGGAGCATTTATGAAGAGGCACACTTGCTGGACGGCGTAGGTGAGGTCGGACCGTGTTACGGTAAGGTATTAGAGAGCACCAACAAGACTCCGGTACTGGAAGGGATTGGCTACAAGAGAGCCATCGGTAGCGGAGAGCTTAGCATGAGTGGAGAAGTTTCGTGTCCGGAAGCAGGTGAGCGTGTCGGAAAAGCGGGAACCAAAAGAGAGTTCCAGCCGATGGGGGACGGACGAGTCCAGCCGATGGAGGGCGGACGGGTCCATCCGATGGAGACGATGAACACAGAGTTGCGCCGGCATCGGAGGAGGAAGGTGTGCCGAGGCAAGAAAAGAGCGAAGTTAAGTGTGAAATGAGATGAGGTGGCGGATGGAGACCGTCGCCTTATCACGTGGTGGAAAAGGGAGGGAAGAGGGCGGTGGAGGAGAAGAAGGCTGTCTGCGGAGGAGACGGGTAGAAGAGAGCCGAGATGAGATAGCAGAGAAGGAATACCGGGAAGAAGGTCTGCGACGGAAAGTAAGCGTCGGCTCACCGGCGAGAGGATGCTAGCACGTCGGGGATGTCTAGACCTGCTCTGATACCATGTAGGAATGTGATGTATAGTAAGACTAAAATCCTAACTCTATACAGGGGGATCGGGTCCATATATATATACAGTCCAGTGGTCCAGTGGTCTAACAACTAGCTTTGAGCCTCTGCATCAAGCTATGATGCTCACAGCCACATATGTTTGTTTCACTATCTTAAATCTTAATCACTCACTTGTAATATATACTAGTAGTGTTATAAATATTTGAGTTAAATCTGTTATTTGTACTTTTTATGGTTTGATGTACTCTAACCTAGCTGCTTTAACAATTTTTGTGAACTGCAGGGTACAGAATTACTAAAGAAGATATATGATAAGAAATGTGTTCAGTTAGGACACCAATTTGAAAGGGATGCAAGTGCCAGACAAGTTGACAAGACTCGAGTTACTGTTAAAGATTTGTATTCACGGCTCACGGTAGGAACTGAAGTACTATATTCAATTTCTAAAACAATTGAGAAGTTAAGGGATGAAGAACTCCAACCCCAACTTCTTGAACTGCTAAAAGGGTAAGTTTATTGTCAGAACTGTATTTTCATTTTTGCAGTTAAATTTTGTATGTTTTTTCAACAAATATTCATGGTTTCATCAATTGTGAATTGGTAAAACAAGATCAAGCTTGTCATTATTGGTATTTTTTGGCATTGATTTGGATACCACAATTTTTTTATCATGTTTGATAGGTTGATGCGCATGTGGACAATGATGCGTGAAATTCACCAAATGCAGCAGACCATTGTCTCGTCATCAGATATCATTTATGTTCTGAAATCTCCTCGAAGCGAGCCATACAAACAGCCGCTGGTGAACCTTATCAGCGAGATGGGTTTCTTCTACTCCAGTTTGACAAACTGGATTGATGCTTACAAATGCTATGTAGATGGCCTCCACTCCTGGCTGCAGAAATGTGTGGTGCAACCATATGATCACTCGCGGGGAAGGAAGCTGACACTCTCACCTCGTCGACACCTTGCTCCTCCCATGTTTGTCCTCCTGGACGACTGGTCTTCAGGAATCGCGTCACTTCCAGCTGAAGAAGCCCACGACTCTATCAAGAACCTCGTGGCAGAACTCAAGAAAATGTGCAAGCATCAAGCAGAAGGTAACAAACGAGAGACTGGATCGAAGCTGGCAATCCTGCAGGCCGGTCTAGCAACAATGTTTGATCAACTCTCAAAGTTCTCATCTGCCATGTCCAGCTTGCCTGAAAGTGTGAAGAACGCAACTGAGGCTGCTCGCGAGGCGTATGCCGTTGGTCGGTCAGGGTAAGTTAAAGGATCGTACTCATACCTTGGTCAGTTTATTGGATTCAGTTTATAGGACAGAGAAAGAAGTTTTGTCAGAAAGATGGTGGTATACCCATCAACTGTAAATTCCTTTTACCTGGTTGTGTTCCGGATGTTGGTGGCTGCTGGCCAGTGGCGCAGCAAAGGGGGGTGCCGGGGTCCGTCCCTGACGGTGCCACCCCCCCTCCTTCTGCTTAACACTAATAAACTCAGCAATCAGCACGTAAGTATGGAGCTTCCAATGGTCAGTTGGTTGTTGTGTGGTGATAGCATAGTAGAGTTGTTAGGATCGATTCCTTACAAACTTCATTTTTGGTCTTCCTTTTTTCTTTTAATTCATTGGAATTTAATAACATTTTTTTCTTTTCTTTTAACTCCATTTGACCATCTTTATTTTTTCTTTTAATTCATTGGATTATCAATTTAATGACATATTTCATTGGAATATAATGACATATTTGTTCTTTTCTTTTAACTCCATTTGACCAACTTTTTTTTTCTTTTAATTCATTGGATTATCAATTTAATGACATTTTTTGAGTAAATTTTATAGAACTACAAATATTTTAATCAAACTATCATCAAACTACATGTAACTACATATTACATATGTATTATAAAATTATAAATTTAACATCAATTTTATCACAAAACCATATCGGAAAACCATATTACATCAATCTGTAGTATTGTGATAACTTAATTTTTAAATATGTAGATTTAATGTTAAATTTATAGTTTTGTGATATAACACCATAAATTTGTATTTTTATAAAATTTAATCATTTTCTTTTAAGGATCATCTTTATTTTTCCTTTCAATTCATTTAAAAACATCAATTTAATGGCATATTAGTTGTCATTTTACTCCATTGGATCTTCAATATCTTTTTCCTTTTAACTCCATTGAATCATCTTTCTTTTTTTTCTTTTAACTCATTGGATCATCAATTTAATGGTATATTAGATGTCTTGTCCATTGAGTCTTCAATTTAATGACGTATCAGAGGTCACATGCAATTTTTTTTTGATAAAATAGCTCTTAAACTGAGCCTCTCTATTGGATTTTCAATCTAATGGCAAATTAGATGCCATTGACTCTATTGGATCTCCAGTTTAATATCATATTAAATGCCACTTGTAATAATTATTTTGTCACAATATTTTTGTTGTCATGTCACGCAACGAATGTTTAGAGAAATCTCGGCACCCCCAGTCTCGTAATCCTGGCTTCGCCCCTGCCGCTGGTAGTCACAGCGTTTTTGTTGCAAAGACGGTGGTTTGTTGGGAAGTTTACCATCGATGGTTGTACCGTTTTGCTGCTATGTTTCTGTGTTGCTTACCTGCTGCTTGTCATGTTGGAGGATGGGTAATCTTTCAGATGCAGCAGCGATGTTGGCAGTGACCTGCCCGGCTTTGCTTTGCTTGGTCAATCTCATCGATCTTCGTGGCTACTGGCAAGCAAAGTTTTGTTTAGAATGGCGAGCAGTTTGTTTGTTGGGCCAGACTGCTGTTTGGGCCCCATATGACGGGCCGTGATAAGTGGCTTTAACCGTTCCTGCCTAAATCCCTGGCTAGCGAGGTTGGTGGTTTCGGCTTTTCCTTTGCCACAGCCCAACCCAGCCCAGATGTGCCGGTCCAACATCGCCATCGCCAAATCTGACATGGTATTGTACTCACGTGGCATGAAGCAGGAAAAACTTTCGATCATCAGATCGTAGGGGAAGGTCTCGAATAGTACTAATACCTTACCTTTGTCACGAACAAATCAACCAAAGATTGAAAATAGCATGAATTAATTGACCGCTTTTGGTGCAAGATTGAGATGTTGACACATTTTTGGAACCGAGAAAGTGGTCCAGTTTAGATTGCAGTCGGTTCCACCAATCCTTTGACAGCTTGGTAAGTATTTTGACTGAAGCCAATATTTCACGCCAAAGTAAATGCAACTCTACCATCCCATGGCACTACATTTTTGCACTACCAAGTGCTCATGCGAAATCAAAATCGTCTCGTATGAAACTCTCTCCAAATAACACTCCCATGTTCCAAACATTCCATCCCCAGATCCGGTCGAACCACTCCGTTGGCTTTCTTCCGCTTGAGCACTTGACGGCTTCTTGAGGAAAACGTGAGCGCAGCAAAAGCAGCCCAGACGTGAAGGAACAAAAAGGGAGAGGCGGACACCGGCGCCGCCGCGGCCGCATGCCATTGTCGCATCCGCGCCGCACTGATCGTGAGGCGTCTCGTCCCGGAAACAAGAGGCCCCCGTCTCCACACGAAACGATAAACCACCTCACCTTTGCCTCTAACTCATTGCTGAGTTGACATCGGTGGATTCCTAGCTAATCAGACAGACAACTGGGATACAAACGAACAGTCAGCACGGGGACAAAAGGTGATTAGATGAACAATCAGCGCACGACTCGGTTATATTATCAAAACAGCATTAACTTGTTTGCGGTAACGGAGGGTTCATTTGGTTTACGGCCTGAATTAGTCTTATCAATATTTATTAATTTTGATAGTGTTAAGTGTCTGTATTGAAGCTAAATTTTAGCATGACTAGAAACAAAAATAACCATTTCAATAGTAAGTTAGCCTATCTTGGCTTCAATCAAATACAACTTTGCATTTACCAAAATTGACAATGCCAAAACTTACGAAAATTTGACATTAGCAAAAAAAAAGGTATGACTAATTTTGGTCCCAAACCAAATCAGGCCGAATTGCCCATGCCGACATAGTACTAACGTCTACTCTACTTTGGAGTATAAATCCTAAGTGCGGTTTTGTCGCCCCTAGCGTTTGCACTTCGCCTATAACCACTTCACTAATGGACTAGTCGACAAACTTAATGACCTAGGAAACCAAAGTTAAGTTAATCAAACCAACGCTCCAGTCCAAGCCGAAGGCCAGCATACGAATGCAGGATGTACTAGCTCGCTCCATCAACGTAAAGAAAAGCAAAGCCCACATGCTAGCTTTACGCCACCCACCGAAACAAAACCCCGTAACACGCACCAAAAGGTTATTAGCCGCAAATCCGACGAGCAATCAATCAATCACAAGATTACCGCGCGCGCCGAGGTGCACTGCACCGTGCTGCGGCATGCACGGACCCGGGGAAGAGGAAGAAAGCGTGCGGAATAACCGAGGCGCGCACCGTGCACGCACGCAGACTGCAGCAGCGTCACATCGGTGGCGCGCCTGCATTTTTTATATGTCAGTTATTTTTAAAACTTATTTTATAAATAATTTTTTAAAAAAAAACTTATTATAGTAATAGATATTTTGTGCAACGTCAACATGGCCTAAGAAATAAGGAAGAAGAAAAAAAAATCTGTGAAATAACCGAGGCGTGTACTATGCAAGTAGCAGCGTCCCACAGTAGTGCATCTAGATTTTTTATATTTAGTGTTTTTTTTAAAAAATATTTTATAAATATACCTCTCAAAAATTTATGGTAGGAATAGATTTTTTGGCACCAACATGATCAAGTGGAAGAAAACACATAGAATAATTGAGGCATGGACGGTATAGGCACGAAGATTGTAGTAGTCTCACATAGGTCTTAAAAACCTTATTTTATAAATAGATCTCGCAAAAATCTTGTTGTAGGACTAGGTCTATTTTTCAACGTCAATGATGTTGACACCATGATCCAAAGAGACGGCATCAAAGATGTTGGCGTTGGCACCCTACCACCTTGGCCAACCAGTCTAGCTAGCGTGCCAATGTAGTATCTAGGGTTGGCGTTATTGTCATTAGCGCTAACCCCCTAGGTACAGCTCTAGTGTTATTGGTGCCGACTTCTAGAAGTACTTAGTCATATGGGGCCTCTCTCCTACTTTCCTTCGCTCCTTTGGCCCTAAGGCCGACAAACAGCAAGGAGGTCTCCTTCCTCCCCGTCTCTCCTCTCTCACCTCTCATCCTCAAATACAGTCCATTTGGAGACGTTTTCCGCAAGATTTCTTGAGGAAATTGAAGGGTAATGTATACTACTCCATTCCCTTTTGTTTTAATTGGTTAAAATTGAAGATCTGAGGGTAACCCTAGAAATTATTTTTTTCCTCCAAATTTGTGATTTTAAACCTTGCAATAGGCTTATGTTATTGCATGTGTGCAATGTACTCATAAGGTATTAGTTTTTTTAATATATATATAAGGTATTAGAATTTTGTAGTGACTATGGCGTTGGCATTGGAATTTCTAGATTCCCTTGTGTGTGGATGATACATTTGAGCCATGCATTTGATATTCGTAAGTATTTCTTGTAGGGATGGTAAACTAATTTTGTTAAGTTCACTTAATATATTGTCAATGTAGATATAGTAATTGTATGGTTAGGATATTATTAATATTTATAGGTATTTATTGCTTGTCAATTAAAGATTTGTTATAGGCTAGTAGTTGATAAACAATATTCATAGTAAGTTGCTGGTTCATTGTAATTTATGTATTGATAGACTTTTGAGTTTGTAGGATGTTTAGGAAGGATATATCGGGTTATTGCCCTAGTCAGCTATCGTCACTGGATGCTCCTGTTCTAGGTGTTTGTGTGAGGATGATTGAAGTTTTACAATTAGCCATGACCACAAGACATACAAACCAAAGATATTGGTTGTGTTAGAATTATGCATATTGTCTAGAGGAGCCTAAGCCAAAGAGAAAGAAAGGAAAGACAACGAAGTCGTTGGAGGAAAATTAACTTATTTTTGATGTTGTGATATTGAATCCATGGAAATTTGTCATGAATCTATAATGTGAAGTTACTAAAGACATCACCTTCTCTATGTGACATAGTAGAGTAGACTGACACGGAGATTGATCCCCACGTTGCGGAGAGGCTTCGTAGGTGATGCCAATGGGAGGAAGAAGGCTTTAAGCGCTGGTGTAGACTTGCGGCAATAGAGAACATGGATAGGAAGAGGAGAGGAGAGAGGGCTAAGGGAGAATGCTAGGGAGTTTATGGCGAAGGAAGAGCATGCAGAGGAATGGGCTATAAAGGTGGCTAGGGCACAATGTGCCAAGGAGGCCGATCAGAGGCCACTAAGAATGGAAGTAGCCTTAGTGCACCCATTAGATTAATGGAAGATGAAATCAATTTTTAAATTCCCTAAAGTATGTAATAGTGACACACTGAAATGTTTTGCGTTGAACTATACACGCGCATCCCACGAACCTTGAGAACACATTTCAAACTTTTGGGTTGTCATATCGATTATGCTTGTTGTTGGTATTGTCAAGAAATTGTGTGTTTGTTTGCGTTTGGATTTAGATATGAGTTTGTGTTTGCTTTGTATAGATGAAATATGATATGTACATATGTTATGTAATATTGAAGGTGCTCCTTGCCATGGTATAGAAGTTATGAAATATGATATGCGTTGACTAGGACATAATTATCATTTTTTGCCATCCCAAACCTTGGCACCATCATCGGCACCACGATGTGAGAACATGGCGACAACATCACTGACGCTGCCCCCTAGCCTCCACCGGCCTCCTGGATGTCATCACCCCCTCTCTGCCTTTATCAACCTACTAGTGCCATGGTGTAAGACCATGGCGCTAGCATCACTAGTGACATATCCCCCTTCCTCGGTCGGCCTCCTAGCGCCGTACTGGGCGACCACAATGCTAGTGATGCTATGGTCATCCGCTCCTCTTGCCTCAACTAGCATCCTGGTGCCACGGTAACATATATCGATGCCAATGACGTTGACACAGTGCCTAGAAATAGTAAAAAAATATCAATTTTCCATCCAAATTTAGTCTCATACAATTCTAAAGAATTGATAGCAATATAAAACAATATCTCATAGCTAGGAAATAATAATTCTTATCGCTCAAGTCAACACATCACATAACGGTACTCCATCACGAAAGTTCATACATTAGTCCATCAATCATTTAAGTACATACATCCCAAAATTCAATGCATTAGTCCATCCATCACTTAAGTCCATCGATGACAATAAAACATCACATAGTCTCAACAAAACATAGTCTCATAAGCAAAGCATAACATATAGTAATATTAAACATTCTAGACTTGTCCTTGACCTAAACTCATTTCTTACGTTTACGTCGAAGAGTATTTGACCTTGGAGTATAACTACATATGAAGAGATAATATCAGCCAAATGTTGAAATACAAGAGTTATAGTATGAGACATTTTTAGTGAAGTGCACCTCTTTTTTCCTTGACGGTTCATGTGGGTGTTGTATTGCATGGGTTGGGATGACTGAGGTGCATCTTGGAGCTAAGACATACTGATCTCCTCAACATCCTGTGCACTATAGTCCTCGTCATCATCTTTATTGTCACCATCGGACACATCTTCTTCTTCATCATCACTTGGAGGAGCAACAGCCTTTCCCTTGGGATTGTGTGAGGAAGATGAACTTCCAATTTCTTGCCATGGTTCTAACTTGATAGAAGTCTAGGCAGTACTAGGACACACAAATTGAGGGAGTGGTGGTGAATGTGCCAAGAGACATAAATGTCCATTCCCGGTGATTTGCAACCAAGTCGAGCGGCCATCTTCTGACATCTATGACGCACTCGCTAACATCATAGAAACGAAAGTCTTTGTTAATCCTATGCAACAAAGTGCTTTGGAGCCATATGTCATACTAAAATATGTCAAGTACATTGCGAAGTGTGTTCTTAGTCTCCGCACCTCCCCTCTTAGCTCCAAGGGTATGACCCATTTCAATTACATTTCTTATGAGCTCTGTAGACTACAAGCACAAGGATAGTCTGTTTAAGTACATGGAAAAGAAATTTGTATGGACAATTGCAAAAGGACTTACAATTTTGTCTCTGAGTGGCACTTGTTCCATTTGATTCTCAACCCTACATAATTTGTCATAGATGTTGTCGTCCTTGTCAGATGAGCACTCTTGTGTTATGTCCGACTCTATCCATGTTGGCCTTAGGAATACCTAATATGTCCTTTGTAAACAACAAAGATACTCATCGAACTACTTGACTTGATGAATCGGATTGATGAACTTGTCCACCATTCTCGCATTTCACCAAATGTCGACATGTCTAGGGTGTTCTGAGCCCAGTTAGTCACCTTCTTGTTTTTTAACCCTATTGCACCTACGAAAAGAAAATTCTATGGAACCAAAATCAGGGTTTCAAATGTCAAGCTTGGAGATGAAAACAAAGATAGAATATCGTACTTATGGATATTAATATCGGTGGAAATGTCCTCAATAGGGTATTCTTGAACCTTCTCAAATTGGCGCATCACATGGTATGGTAGGTGATACTCAACCACCCAAAAGAAAATGAGTGGACATTGGTACATGAACATTTGTTCATCATAAGCTCATATAGAGTTGAAATTAATATTCCTTACCTTTGTCGTGTGGTACGGTAACCATATGACCTACAAAACCCAAATCCATGTAGATAATTTGTATTGAAGTACTAACACACACGGTATTATAGAAACAAAAAAGTGCTTACATGCCAAGATCGGAGTCTGTCTATTTCATTGGTGTCCTACTTGTATGCCACCTCAGCGCAAGCATGAGCAAGTGGCACATTATCAAACATGTAAGATGCCAATGGTAGCATATCTGAATCGTTATGTAGCCAACCCCTACCTTCTCTTTACTTAGGCCTACCAACTGATAATCGCAACCACATCCACATTTGAATGAGAAACACATAGCCGCTAAGGTTGGATGTTACTACCTTGCAACAACAAGCCTCACACATATGTCGATAAGTCCATGCCAAGACTGTAGAGCCCCAACTATAGTACCTTAGGTTCTTCAAATTGGCTATAAAAGGAATCCAAATAGGTAAAGCAACATCTCCACCTGCATTGGGAAAGAGTACCACCCCCAAAAATTACAAGATGTATACACGTGCATGGCACTTTACTTGCCATGGCTCCATGTCCTCTTCTAGTTCGGAGAAGTTTTGATACAGCCAAGAAAGCAGGATATTTAAAGTCTTTTGCTTCTTGCCCTCCACTACCTCAATGTTGAGTGGCTTGCCTTGTAATTGCTTTACTTTCTCATGCCATCCCGAAGTCTCTGTCTTGCCCGTCATAGCATGTCCTTGTATTAATAAGGCCAAGATCATAGCCACATCCAGAAGGGTGATTGTCATCTTGCCACAAGGTACGTGGAAGTTGTGTGTCTCAGGCTTTCACTTGCCTTTGTTCATCAATAGGTCTTTAAGTCATTTACGAGGTCTATCTGCTAGCAAGACTCTAAGTTTCTTGATATCCCTATAAAAAAATCACTTCTCATCTATCTGGCATATCCTTAATAGTTCTTGCATCTAATCTTTGTTAACGCCGACCTTACAAAAATTAGCATTGAAGTGTCTCATACACCATAGGTGGTGAACGGGTGGCAATCCTAGAATCAGTCTCCTCATGGCATTAAATATACTAGAGTGACGATCGGAAATAATACAGACTTCCCTGTTACGTCCATTCACAACCCACTTGACAAGCTCAATAAACCAACACTAGTTTTGTGAATTCTCCTTCTCCACCAAGGCAAAAGCTAAGGGTACTAGTTGGTCCTCCGCATCAGTAGACAGTGTAGTCATCAAGGCGTCCCTATATCTCAGTTAAGAAGGTTTCATCAATAGTAAGGACTAGCTTGCAATGCTTCAATGCCTTCACACAAGAGCCAAATTACAAAAATGCACGCATAAATATTTTCTTTGTCACCCTATCAACATTATTGACTTTATCGAGATGGGTGTTGATGTGATAAACCATACTCAGATTTATCCACTTAATGGCTTGTAGAAAAGTCGAACCATAGATCATCTTCATGTCCTCCTATCTTGTCCTCTAAGCTTTACCATACTTGACCATATATTGAAAAACCTCGAAGATATACTAAGCCAAAGTTGAAGCAAAGAGAGTTGGTTGCACAACACGTTTTCTCTGATAGCATTGTATAACCTATTTTCTATTAACTTAGATATCAACTGGCATTTGCTCCCTAAACCTTCTGCGCTTGCTCAAGTATGTGCTTCACCAACACGTGATATCCTCCACATGCCCCTCTTTCTCTTTCTAGCATAGGCCTTCCATTTATAACGACGATGCTCACATTCAACATTGTACCTCCTACTCGCTGTGGATTGCACAACACGATAAGAACAATGGTGTACAATGGTGTACTCCTGAAGCTATATCTTCATTGCTACCATGGATAGGAACTATAGACCCTTCTTGAGGCTATCCTTCTTAAATGGTCCAGGCAAAGAATCGATGTTTATTCCACCATCAAATATTGTACCATACACATGTGTTAGCTCCCTAAACTCTGAAATGTTCAGCTTCTTGCCAAACACCTTGTAAAATGCACATCATTCCTCTAATGCTAACTTGTCATCAGTTAATGGCTTTAACGGACGATCATCATTGGAGTTAGTAGCAAATTCATTATAATACAACTCAACACCAAATTCTTTGCCTCCTTCCTTTGGGTTTGCTTCTTCCGGACCCAAGTCCTTCTAAGAGCTCAACTATACCTCCACCCACTTGTTTGAAACTATATCATTGCCGCCATGTTGCACTGAATCTACCTGATTGCCTGTACCTACTGACCAATCTATATTAGTACCTATATCTTTCGATCAATCTTCCACCTCCCAAAGTCCTCTCGCACTAGCTCTCTTTTCATTTTACTTATTATGTCCACATCATTCCAGCCACAATGTCTTTTCAATGGCCCCACCTTGTCTAATTCATTTCCATGCAAATATCTTTTCATATCTCCTTCACCATGGATGTCTTCCTATGTGAACTCACTCTTAGAGATTGCTCTATTAGTTCCTCCATTATTACAACGAGTCCCTATGACAAGATGACGTCACAAAATTCTCCTCGACATAACCATATCAAGAAGACTCATTTAAGTCCAACTTATCAAGGATACGTACCATCTTGGAAGCAAACACTTCTAGAGATCTAAACTATCAAATCAACATAAATTTCCCAATCCAACTAACCTACCACCTTCAAAATATACTTATGTAATTGCCCAATATTGTATCTCCCATAAATACCAATTTCCATATTCTCCTCAGTCCATTCAAGAATAGTTTTCACTCATGACCTAAATTCATCTAAAGTAGGTTGGGTGGAAAACAAAATGGTCTTTAACATCATATCCTCAAACTCTATATGTGCACCAAAATAAGGTTCAACAACACTATAGTAAACACAAACAACTCTATCCATCTACATCGAAAATATATCAAAATGAGGTAAACAAAATTGGTGTAGCATCTATGCGATAAATACCTACAAAAATAAAATGCATGGCTCACATATACAAAGAAGTCTTCTACCAAAAATAAATAACACATGGCTCAAATTATGCCCTCAAATAAATATCTAAATTTACTTTTCAATACACTCCATAGTAACTACAAAATTCTAATACCATACATATATTTGGAAAAAAACAATAACCTACAAGTACATTGCACACATGTAACAATACAAGCATCAAATCCCCCATTGCAAGGGTTAAAATCATGAATGTTGACAAAAATTAATTTCTAGGGTTATCTTTTAATCTCTAATTTTAAACGATTAAAATGAAACAAAACGAGGGGATGGAGGAGTATATGTTGCCCTTCAATTTCTCCAAAAAATCTTTAAAAAAAACACCTTAAAATCAACTAGATTTAACGAGAGGAGAGAAAGGAGATATACTTGCTCTTTGTTGGCCTAACTGCAAAAGGAGTGATGGGAAGGGGGAGTGAGGTCCACGTTGCCTGGTCGGTTAAGGTGGCACAATGTCGGTGCCAACATTGTTGACGGTGTCTCTTTATACCACAGTGCCAACATCGTTGGTTAAAAAAAAGTCTATTCCTGTTTTTTTTTAATATTTGTTTATTAAAATAAATTTTTAAAAAGGACTAAAATATAAAAAAATCTAGGACGGCGCACGCAGTGGCGCCCCCGGCGGCGAGGCGACGAGAGACAGCGCGCATGTGTCCTCGGCAGCGGGCGCGCGCGGTGGCCCGTGCCCGGCGCCTGATCGTCGATCACGGTACGTCGCGTGCACACGCTACTCCTACGTGCGTTCGTTGGGGGGAGCGGTTCGCTTGATGCGTGGATCCATCGGTGGATCGTCCGGAAAATTGCGATCCTGTTTCAGCCCGACTGGTCCGACGAGATGGGCAGGAGCAACTGATCGATGCAGAGGCTCACTAATGTTTTGGCCACTGTGCTGCCGCTCTCTCCAACTAACTTGTAACTGCCGCTTGCGACGTGGGGGCCATCAGGCCTTGTGTGTGCGTCCCCTTTCCCTTTCTTTCTCCATGCTATTTTCCCTATGGAGCGAAATTGTGAAAACTCATTTGATTTTCAAATGAGCGAACATTTGCTAACAATTATAGATAAACACGGAAAGGATCACAGAATGCTGAACTGCCTCCTGCTCTAGCTGAGACGAAGCTCCAGTAGCCCACTGAGGCTAGGTTTTACTACCATTTTTTAGTGAACGTTTGTCTTAGCGATCGTTTGCTCCATTTAAACCGCGTTCATTCCACGAACAAGCCTTTCACGCCACACATATACGCAATGCAATCAGTGAGACGGACGAGGAGAAAGCATAAGTTGGGAACCGGTGAGGGTGACAACCAAGTCAACTAATAACTGGTGATCTGGATTACTAATTTGATATTGCTAGTTCAGGCTTACAGATAAGTAAGTTGAGTTCCATCTGCCCAGCTGTTTTTTGGGGATCAATTAAGCTGTTCGTTTGAACATCCAGAGGTCAGGTCAACTTTCATTTGCATTATGGGGAGAGCCAACAGTTACACATGACCAACATCCTTTTGTCTCTAACTTATGGCAGCATTTATATATTGATCATTTCTTTCTTTCCCTGCAGTTCTAACATTCACGCAATTGAAAACTTAATTAATCCACTAGCTTGTGCTACTCAACTAAGATTGCACCTTTACTTTTACTCTCTCCGTTCTGAAATACAAGTGCTTGTAGTTTATTTAGCAAATGGTAAAGTTTATCAAAAGAATAACGTTTATTAACTTCAGTGCTTAAAATTTAAATTTTAAATTACTTAAATTACCTTTCTAAACATTTAACTGGCTATGGCAATGATAATAATAGAAATAATGCTTATATTACGCTACTCTTTCTATTTTAAAATATAAGCCGTATTTTATGTATGTTAGGATTTTGATCAATGATTACTCTATTAATATATTATCTATTAATATATTATCTATTAATGTAAAAGTATAGTAATAGTTTCGAATAAGAATTTAAAAACATCAATTTTATGTCACAAAATTATATTTTAATAAAGTAATTATTGGCTACCCCTCTGTTATAATAAAATAAAATACGTTGTATATTTTAAAATAAAGTGAGTATAATATTTAGTATTTTTTTACCATTAGTAGCGAGATTGTCAAACCAGAATCCCATCATCAGAGATTTGTCATCAGGCATACTACTTGTGTATCATGTATCGCTATTAATATCTGTAATTAGTTATATTACAGAGATGGAAAGTTATTGATGACACCACTAATTCTTCCCTGTGACAAATGGCACAATGCTGGCCACTGCTAATTACACAAACCATTTGGTTAGCACGTAGTTTTCCAAAGATCAGCAAAGCCAAACGGAACATCAACGATCGATCGATGCGTGGGTGCGTCTCTGAACACGACATGTCGTTACCCCCTCGCAGGATGGTGAGATATACAGTAGTAGCAGCAGTGTCGGAATTAACGAGGTGGTTGTTATGGCGTCGTGTAACGGTGGAGACGTGTGGTGAGGCGAGAGCAACACCAACAAAGCTAGCGCAGGCATGGCCGTCTGGCCACCCACGACGACCCCATGCGTGGTAGCGAGAGATCGATGGTTGCATCTGTACTTGAGAGGAACAATCGATGAATCAAAACTGATGCAAACAAAATTCAGAATTGTGAACAGGTGAAGAGGATACGGCGTTACTTGGCTTATGATAGGTCACTGATTAAAATATAAATAGATATAGAATTTAAATTTTACATCGTAATAGTAGTTCTTATGCGTTCATTTTTATGAATTTTAAGCTGATCTGATGCTACGGAAAAAAAATCTAAATAGTTTAAAATTTTAAAAGGAACAACTAAAATGAAAAAAACTTAACATTTATATTTGCTTAACAATCTAAAGTGTTTATATTTTAAAACAAATAGAGTTGATTATTTAACGATATAGTGTAGAGTTATGGGTATATATTTTTATTTATTTTTAAATTCTGATGCTTACGAATATTTAGTGAGCATTTAGTGAGATAAGAAAGTGCATTTGTGGATCTAACTATTACATATATGAATATATAACGATGTGTACACATCTACGTGTCACGAAAAAAAAAACAAAACAATATTGGAGATAAAATACTCCTATACTGTACCAAAAGTCACCGGTTGTGTTAACAAGAAATCTGGGCAACCTGCTGACCAGGGAGTTCACATCAAACACACGACTTGCTCTCTTAAATTAAAAAAAATGCACAACTTGCCATTGCTGATGCCCGTAGAATATTCGCGCCAGCGCCATCGCCGCTGCCGCGCATCGAACACCACACACCACCACCGGTAGCCCATTCGCACAGCGCAGCGTTCTGGCCCTTGCCACATCACCCGCAAGCCGGAAGCACCGGTGGGCACTGCCTACACGTGGCGCGCATTCAATGGAGCCGCACGGCACCCGGCCGCACGCGATCCGTGGCGCAGTCACGCCCACCCGCTGCGTAACCACAATTATGCATTTCCGAGTGGGACCCTACGGTGGGACCCGCACGGCGGTGAGACTGGCTCTGGTTCTGCTGCTGTCATCGCTAAAAGCGAATTAGCGGGAGGAGTAACAGCGAAGCAACCACTAATCAGTAATCACTGCCCTAATCCAAGCGATAATACGGATGAAAATTACTAATTAAGGTACTTCCTCCGTTACTTATATATTTTGACTTCTTTAAGGTCAAATTTTTTATATTTATAGAAAAATATTATAATATTTTTAACGCAAACCAAATACAATATTAAAAATATAAATATTAAGAATAAAACTAATTTGATGTTATAAATATTAATTATATAATTTTACAAATTTGGATAAATATAAGAATATTTAATTAAAAAATGTCGAAATGGAGAAATTAGAAATTATAGTCATGGTCTTCGTCTTGGAGAGCTCGAGGGAGGCCGTGCTATAAAAGAGCTCCAATGGCGACCCTGCCCCCTCCCCCGCCCACCATTCCAACTTTCGACCACACTAGCACCCAAAATACACAGCCATCCACCGCCGCCGCCGCCGCCACCACCAAGACCAAAAACACCTCAGCCACCGTGAGCTCGAGCGAGTTAAGCTTTAGATCTGAGAGACTTATAGCTTCTTCAAGGTAAAATTTTCTCGAAACACTCTTCTTCCTCCTCTCTCCCACCTGTTCTTCCACAGTTTCTTGGTTAGGTTGCAGAGAGCGAGAGACCCAGGACGTTTTAGATCCCGGGCTCCCAGATCTGCTGGCTTCTTTTTTCACTTGTGTTCTAGTGTTAGGTTGGTAGTCAAGAGGGGGTTTTTTTTTCCACACCTCACTTTGTAGATCTACCACCAAAGCCATCTGTTTTTCCTGTGGCTGTTGATTTCTCCCTGCCTGTTCTTGATTTTGGATTCGGAGCCAGGCAATCTTTGTTCTTGATTAGTAGAAAAAATCCCAAAAAAAAGTTTCTTGACTTGTTGTGATTAGACTAGATGGCTGCAGCTATAGATCTGTCAGGGGAGGAGCTGATGAGAGCACTCGAGCCTTTTATCCAAGATGCCTCTGGTTCGCCTCCGGCTCGCTCCCAGTTTAGTCCCACCTCGGCGTTCTCCTTCCCGCACGCGGCGGCGTTCGCGTACGGGGGCGGACCGCCCCCCCAGCCGGAGCTCACCCCTGCGCAGATGCACTACATCCAGGCGCGCCTCCACCTGCAGCGGCAGGCGGCGCAGGCCAGCGCGCTCGGCCCGCGGGCGCAGCCGATGAAGGCGGCGTCTGCGGCGGCGTCGGCGGCCATCCCGCCGCGGCCGCAGAAGCTGTACCGCGGCGTGCGCCAGCGGCACTGGGGCAAGTGGGTGGCGGAGATCCGCCTCCCGCGGAACCGCACCCGCCTTTGGCTCGGCACCTTCGACACCGCCGAGGAGGCGGCGCTCGCCTACGACCAGGCCGCGTACCGCCTCCGTGGCGACGCGGCCAGGCTCAACTTCCCCGACAACGCCGCTTCCCGCGGCCCGCTCCACGCCTCCGTCGACGCCAAGCTCCAGACGCTCTGTCGGAACATCGCCGCCGCCAAGAACGCCAAGAAGTCATCCGCCTCCGCCGCCTCCACCTCCTCCCCGCCCACCAGTAACTGCTCGTCGCCGTCCTCCGACGACGCGTCGTCCTGCCTGGAGTCCGCCGACTCGTCACCGTCCCCCCCGCCGTCCTACGCCGCCAGAACGGCTGAGACGTCAGCGACCGTGCCAGAGATGCAGCAGCTCGACTTCAGCGAGGCGCCGTGGGACGAGGCCGCCGCCTTCGCCCTCACCAAGTACCCGTCGTACGAGATCGACTGGGACTCTCTCCTCGCCGCCAATTAACGCCACCGCCACCACCACCACCACCACTTCTTGGCTAGGTACTCACGCCGTCGTTTAGCCTAATCGTCGTCGCCGCCGCCGCCGCCGCCGCCGCCGTTCAGATGGGTTTTAGACGTTCTGCACGCACGGACGGGCACTAGTGGATTAGCAGTTTTAAGTTCCTAATCCTTTTGGTTCGTTGTGTACATCTCTCCCGACCTGGTTCTTACCTGTAGATGCTAGGGTTGGTTGGTGTTCTTTACCGGAGAGGCCGATGCTCGCAGCAGCCGGCGTTTTTGTGTCCGGCGTGCGTCTCCGGTGGTCGGCCGGTCGGTCACTGGTCAGTGACTCCGGCAAGTTCGCGTCCATTGCTCTTCGTCTGTTACCTCTACTGCTGATCTTACAGGTTGTAAACAGTAGTAGCATCATGTCTTGTAATATTAGCGTGTTAACTTGTAATGTGAATTACTACTATTATTAGTGTCGTTGTTTAAGTCTGATATTTCTGATGATTCGATTGCGCAACTTGCAAAATCTGTTTGTTGCGTTGCTTCTTTAGGCCGAACACTTAGCTTTCTAGAAAGGAAACGACGAAGCTTCGCGCGAAGAAATCCTAATATTTTGCACTTAATTTTGTTTGCGAATCTGAAAGCGACGCTAGCCGTGGTAGACCGGTCAAAGAGACGGCTCGGCTGGCGTCGTTAGCGGCGGCCAACGGCGACCTCGCGTTCAACGACGACGACGCCCGTCGCCGACCACCCTCCGCGCGTTTTTTTTTCCCGCCGGATTTCACATCCCTAACCTCAGTTTCGATGACGTGACAATATTTCATCGATCTCACGCGACACTGCCGCTGCGTTTTAGTACCACAAACTTGTACTGTTGGAGAGGGGAGGAATCGAATCTTGCAAGATAGGATTATGATTTCCGTGACGGGGCAACGACGACAACGTGACAGGAATACACGATGCGGTGCATCTATTTGAATGGGGAGGGCGGAGTTGGAAACGAAGCACGGATGGCGCGAGTGGGGGAGGATTCCCCGCCAAAAAAATCGTGAGATTCGAAGTCCCCTTCACTCGAGAGGCGCGAACGAAGCCGCGTAGCCTCCGCGTCCGCGCCAACGACGAGTCTCATACTCTCCTCTCGCGTCGGCACAAAAAGGATAGAGCCTCACGACGTGACATGACACCGGATGGCCCACCACGTCGTCGTCCGGATGGGGGTGGCATTCAATAGGGGGTGGCGCCGGAGCACTCCCGACTGACTGTGGGGGCCACCTCTGCGTGGCTCGACCACAAGAGTTGGGCCCATCTGCCAGTGTCACAGTCCCACAGGCCACAAGATTGTGGGCCCACCTGCCAGTGTAACAGCCTCACAGAGGCTCAGGGGCCGTGAGGTGGTCAGAGAAGTGGTGTGGAAAGGAGAGCCGCCAACAGGTGAAGGCTGAAGACGACCAACGCGTTTTCTGACTGCTGATACTACTATGGTGTGGTGTCTGCTTTGCTTTGCTTTGCCTGCCTGCTTGCTTTGGCATGTGGTAACTGGCAGCGTGGCACGCGCGCTGTCCGTCCCTTGCAATTCCTGCGTTTATCCTCCCCCATCGCATTCATCTCACAGCCTCGTCTCACCTGATCTGATCTCACCCATGGCCATCAGCCATCAATCCAGTATTCTGTACAGTAGAATATGCCAAACAGCTTATTAGAAAAAACATATAATTAAAACTTTTATAGTTGTGTTTTAACGACTTAAACATCAATATAAAAAAAAGAAGCTACAAATAAAAAACCAAAAAATAATTTTAAAATTTAATTTTTGATATCGGCACATCTCTCGGAATAGAAAACGAGACGAAAGATTAGCATATAATTAGTTAAAAATTAGCTTAAAAACTTTAAAATATATTAATATAATTTTTAAAAGTATTTTTCTATATTTTTTTAAAAAACACACGGTTTAATACTTGGAAAGTGTGTGGGGGAAAATAGAAGAGTAAAGTTAGGGAGAAGAGGAAAAGAATACACCCAAAGTGGTCCCTACCAGTTTTTTACTTTACCATTACCGCTTCAACCAGTCTTATCATGCTATACCGTCTGCTTCCTCCGTCCCAAAATATAATAATAATTAGATATATTTAATATGTCTAACCCAACACTCTGCTATATTTTAAATTGAGAAAGTAATAATACTGGTAGGAGCTAATTTGCTTGGTATTATTTAAAAAACGGAGTCAGAAAATAACATTGAAAGTGTCATTGACACAAATTTAGGCCGCACATATTATTCTCATATCTGATAGTATTTTACAACTTTGCCGCATAATATAAGAACTTTTGGGATTTAAATTTTATTATTTCTATCACTATTTATAGTCTATTTAACTCATCGATCACTTTTCTTTTAAATTTATTTTCATTTTACTCACACTTACCATACCATCACATCACATGCTTATTATCACATCCTTATTTATTTCTCATTTAATATAGCTGCTAAATAATATAGACATGCTTATATTATAAGATAGATGGTGTATCTTTGTGATAGTATTTCTGCTGACCTAGTTTAAGAAAAAAATAAACAAGAACTAAAAGTTTTGGTAAAAAATTAAAAATTATCTTTCCGTTGGTTTTGCTCAATAACCAAAAGTTAACTTACCATGGGGAAGGTTAAACCCCTTACTGAGGAAGAGAAACCTAATTGCTACCGTGGTCTACACAACAATTTGCGAAAGCTGAAGATTTTAGGTGGCTTGAGATCATAATCTGCTTGGTAAACCATAAACCGGTTAAGTTTTAAAAAACAAATCCAATTTTAAATTTTTTCACAAAATTTAATTAAACTTTACCGGTATTCAATGACGGTTTGGCTTTATGAACCTGTTTATCACCCCTTTGAAACATAGCATTCTTAAAACAGAAAAAATGTAGGATTGGAATATCATGGTGTAATGAATCTTTAGGATTGGTAAAATACAAGAATCATTCAAATATGTTGTTTGGTTGCCTCAAAGGAAAATAGCAATGGAATTTGGAGAGAGGTAGACGCAAAGCATGATTCCCAGGAGGTGGTTGGATGTAATGTTAGAAATACTCCAAAATTCCTATGAATGCAGATAATTCATAGGAATTTCAAAACATTTTTCGGTGGCTCAATCCTTTATTCTAAACAGGTGTATAGGAAAAGTTTTCCTAGAATTAAAATTCTTTAAAATTCCTCTAAATATCCTTTGTTTTAAAGGAGCCCTAAGTTCTAGCCAGAACCCAGATTTTAGCTTCAGAATCTTTGGCTCTCTACCCATGCCCAAAGTGCCATACTGTAAGGTGATGTTTGTCATTTTAAGACTGACGTTGCCAATTAATAGAGAGAATTTAAATTGTGGCCCATAGAATGTCAGGAATGCTTATGACCGGGCGCCCCATTTAGTCCCAAAAATCAGACACCCACCTCAGCCACTCTCATCTCTCTCTCTCTCTCTTCTCATTCATGTCTCTCCCACTGAGTATCACCGCGGCGATGACAGCGCACCCCATCGTGGCAACAGCGCGACATAAAGGACGAATGCAACTGCTAGGGAGTTCCTATTGTGGTAAAGCGGCGGACGGAGTAAGAAGTGGTCACCGTCATTGTCACCCAACGAGGAGAATGACGAGGCCGTCGATGCGAAGGGGCACTCTGGGTCATTGCGTCACAGCTCATGAGGACAGGAAGTCCGATCCAACCACGGGAGAGAAGAATAAACCAGATCTTAAATTTTTAATGTTTTTATCCATGTATCGCGATGTTTCTTTATATTGAATCAAAATGTTACAGCATGAATTTAATATTGCTTTATTTTTTTTGTTCTCATTGGATTTGTTGATATTTCAATCGTTGAAGTTAGATGTTTTGTGTGTCGGAGCAAAATATTTCAACTGTGTTTTAACCGTGCTTCGCTACTTAATAGTTCAAAACATTTTTTGACGTGACGTTACAAGCGATGAAACATCATCCATGTGAAAAATCGGAAGTGTGATCCGTGGTCTCGTCGGTAGAATTTCCGTGAATCGTGACCAATTAAACACAGAGAGGAGGAAATAATGGAAGAGGGGTGGCTGCAGAACGTCAGAAAGACGGCAGCGGTGCCGCCCCACTACGCTGCGCTAGTGCTGCGGCTGCCCCTTCTGGTTTTTTGTGGACAGGCAGCAACGGGTATGCGTTGCAAATCTGAATTCCGATTTACATTTCGGCGAGTCATGTTGAATAAGTTCAATCCAGAGTTTTTTTCTAAGCCGAAAAATAGGCCTACCAAGGCCACGGATTCAGGATGTTTAGAAGATAATTCAGCGTCCTAACTTTCAGACTTTTTTCTTTGTGAGGCTACGAAGCCACGGTTTCTTGCAAAATGGCAAAGACTACTGCTGCTCATCACTATCCACTAATAAGTGCAAGTATTATTAGCGGTTGGAAGCAGTGAAGTTATGTTAAAACATGATGTTGGATTTTTCCCGGGGGATTTGGCGCGGGTAGGATTCAAGGTGTTCGGCTTACCGGGCTCAGAATGAATGATGCAGCAACAAAAGGCAGCCTCTGGACCAAGTTGAGTCTACCCGTGCTGAACGGGTTGCTGTTTCAGACTTCAAGCCTTTCAGGAGATGGAGTGGTTTTTCAGCTTTACCTTGTCGAATGGTACAGCTTTGCACAACTATGGATTGGTTTCTTTATTACTCTTACTGATCCATTCATAATTGCTACTGGCACTATTCAATTGAAACTTTGAACACTTTTTTTAAAAAAAATTACACTTGAAATTATGTTAATTATATTATGAAAGTGTAATTAGCGTGACAAATATAGCCCTACAACTTTCATTCATTATCATCTAATTATGATCAGGTATCATAGTCAAAAGTATCAGTTACGATACAATTATTCGAGAACGGAGCAGGGTTGTCTCTAGAAATTTCAGCTCTATGCGAAATGGAAAATGAGACCCTAATTTTTTAAAAAAATACATACCAAAGCATTCTTTCAAATAATTATACAACTTTTAGTACTGATTTACAACTCTTTTAGTGGTTGTGTAATCGGTACATATAATCCGAGACTAAATGAGTAATTTTAGTCCGATTCAACTGACCGGTAAATCTATCTTTACTAACTATTGATTATACAAAACTGATACAAAAGATAATCGTCCGGTCGAACTCATAAACCAGTATTAATTTTTTTCTATACTGTTTTATATATACATATTATATATATATATGATTAACGATCTAGTACATAATAAATTTAATAAGTTATTTTTAATAGTAATTATATAATCCGATAATTTTTTGCTTTAGAGACAGCGGTAGCGGTGGCGGCGACGACATCGATAAGCTGGAGTGTGGTGGCGTTGATGGTGGAGATGGGATGACGACAGCATCGAGGACAGCTTTGTTGGTAGGAAGACGGACATGTAGCATGGAGGGTGTCGTTGTTAGTAGAAAGACGGACACGCGACGGCGTCGGTGCGGATGTCATCAGCGTAGAGGATGATGGTATGAAGAGGACCATGGTGTGAAGAGGATAATAAAAACACAATATGTGGACTTAGATTAGATTATAGAAGATGAGTGATGTTATATATATAGCATTTAGTACAGATCGTATATAACAACGTATAGTTTTTCAGATCGTTCAAAAAAATTTTAGTAGTCTCAGATGGTGTTATCAATCGGAATAAAGATGCATTTTTTTAATTAATGGTTGTTGTTAACGACCGGTACTAAAATCTTTTTTCTGTTCAGTCAAGTGGTTGTTTTACATAACGATTACAAAAGATTTTTAAGTATTTAAAATATGTTATAAAATTTAGAAACAAAAAAGTGTAAAAAATAATTTGAAAAACCAGAAAATTTGTAGGATAAATAAATTTAAGTAAAAAGAAAACTAGGATAATTAATTTTAACACTTTGAGGTTAAAAAACTTCTGTCTAATTTTTTATTCTTTTTCCTCCATTTTTATAATTTTCCTTTGTTTACTTTTTTTAACCTTTTTTCGTATATTTTCCCTATTATGAAATAATCTTATTATTAAGACATATTCTTATCTTCTCAAAATTTTTATTCTTTCTAATATATTTTTATATATTTTTGAGAGTATGAGGTATAATATATATAGTTAGAACTATAATATTTTAACCATACGAGAATAGATAATGAATTTGCTAACCTTTTGGATAATTAAAATCACCAAATAATACTTCCATAAAATTTTTTGCAACACATTCCTTGTGTTTCCTCCTCCTAATAATCTTCATTATCGGTTTAAAACAACAACTAGTACTAATAACTATGTAATAGTACTAGTTGTTGTCTCTAAGGAGTGCTAATATGTTCGTCAACATTAATAACACTAATTGATATCAATGTATAAATCTTTAGTAACGGTTGGTGTTACTAACTGGTATTAAAGATTATGTATGAACCATTATAGTGGTTTTGAGGCCCTAATACTAAAGACGGGTCTTATACCAGCCCGTATATTTATGTATTGGGTCGTTAGAATAAAAACCATTTTACATATTATTTCTTATTGTGCTTGACAATATATCAAATATTTATCTATTTATAATAATAAAGATAGCTTGAAAAGAAGTCAACATATATATATATATATATGCTCTCTAAGTCTAAATTACCGCTATATCATATTGGGATGTATATTGATTGATATAGCTGTATATAAAAATATAAATTATAAATTATAACAGTATTTATACATAAAAGCTTATAGTTTTATATGGATTCTAATTCCATTGCATGCATAGAAACAAAAAGTAAGAGATGCATATAAAATCTAATTCTATTTTAGTTACATATAGAAATTATAATTATGTTTATAGAAATATTATATATGAGTTGTATATCAAATCCAGCTATATTTTTTCTATTTAGCTCCGTATAAAATTATATGGAAAAAATTTGGGAAAATTTCTTATATACCCATAAAAACACCCAATCTCTTCCATATCGCTAATTTTACGTGATCGCTATTGTAGCCCACAGTGTTAATGTTGATCTCTTCCATACCCCTAATGTTAGGTTTTCTTCAGTTTACACGTTAGTTTGCTTACAAATGTCTATGTTGCCCTTGAGAATGGATGGAGCAGCATTATGTGTGGTTTAGATTATGCACAGTATGTATGTTTTATGAGACTAACTAGAGTAATAAATAATTAGTGCATAAAAATTTTAACATAAAATTTAAAAACAAATACAATACATTCATCTTTTGTTATAGCATTCAATAGATTTTAAAAATAATAATAAGAGATATGAGAAATACATGCAAGACAGTAGGAGCATTTATTAAAAAATAGCATCCATACTGAGAAATATTAGAAACACCAATAACACAAATTGGCAGGAAGAAAAGGAAAGCCTTGAGGAGCATCTATAAAAAACATTGCAGTACACAATTAATGATCTAGTTCATACCAAACACACACCATAATTATATTTTCACACCTAAAAGTGCAATTGACAAGCCAAATTTGATAGGTTGTACTTTATACACCATGAGCATATTGTGTAGCCAACCGTAACGGTTTCATTTGGATCCCATAGATATGACCTCTCAATATCAACAAAGTCTTTGTAGCACATTGCATTAAAGTCTACCGCCATACTCCACACTAACATTTTTTTATACAATTCGAAGACATATGTAGTTAAGAGGTTTATCATGTGGATGCACATAATAGTTGGCTATCAATCTATCTACCAACCGAATTAATTTCCATGCATATAACCATAACAAACTTTATTAACAAGTGCAATTTAAGTCACTTATCCTATGGGGACTCACAAAGGAACTATGCTAAGTCTTGAATCTACCATTTCATGTCGTGCAGTGAAGGGGATCATGGCCCCTACTACACTTTTACTCTTCTATCCTAAATGTTTACACTTATCAACACCAACAAAGATATAACTCCTATAGATAAGACAAGAAATCAATTGCCCACTACTACTTAACTTAAGCAAGAAGAAAAAATTTCTCAAAAATTAATCTAAGGAAGAAGAGGAAGAGTTGCAAACAACCTATTAGTAGAGATTGGGAGCCAGCAGCCTTGGTTGACAGCTCGGGGCCTCCGGGAGCTCTGAGCCAAAAGGACTGCCAAGATCTCGAGCCAAGCGGGCCGCCAAAAACTCGGGATTGATAGGAGTCACGGCCGTCGAAAACTTGGAATCAACGGAAGCCATCACCATTGAGACCTTAGGCACTAGGAAAGTTCATGCAACAATGGAGACCTACTTGTCCGGGTCTGACGGGAGCCGTCGCCACTACCGAAAGCTTGGCGCCAGGATAGGACCTCAAGAACAGATGAGAGACACCACTAGAGATGGAAGATCGGTGGCCGACGGGAGTCTCAACCACCGTCCCCTAATGGTGGCTCTTGGTTAACAAGATTGCAAGCGTCACTAGGTTGATGGGACTATGGGCACCACAATAGAGAGATTGGACAGTGGCGTGCTAATAAAAGGATGCTATCTGGTGACGATAGGTGTATTGTGCTTGTCGGAGTGGGGAGAGCAGTGGTCAGCGGCGACACGTAGGCGCTGCATGCATGGAGAGGATAGGAGAGGCTAAAAGAATGAAAGGGTATAGTTTTAGCGGCTGGTTGCCTAGAATTTCTAGGGGCATTTTGGTACTTTTTTTAAAAAAATACTGACAACCTAACACACATGCACTCACAAATCTGACGAAAATATAAATGTAGGGGTATGGTAGTGATTAAAGTGAAAATTTGGGGTACACAAGGGATTAAGAAATTTTTGGAGGTATGAAAGGGATAGGATGAGTTTTGATAGGTACACGGAAAATTTACTCAAAAATCTTCTAAGTTAATACTACCAGAGTAAATGTAGTACTTAATGAGACCGGAGGAAATAAATGATTAAATGTTTTTTACGCAAGAATGACTAAATGTCAGTGATTAATAACTATGCACTATACTTAGTGAGTCTAATGGGCTTTTCCTAATTAAGTATGTAATTTAGGGGCCCTATTCTGTCGGCCACCTCGGCCCCCCTCATCGATGGGCTTGGAATGGAGGGAGCATTAGCATTGCCAATTTCTGATAAAGTATAGATGGTTATTATGCGTTAAGCTGAGCATGATGAAAATAATGTGGTATCGTGGGATATATAAGTGTGAGATCAAAATTTGGTAAGGTAATATTTTTGATGAGTTGTTTGGGTTGGCAAATTACTCCCTCGATAGTAAATATTTTTGACGTTTACAAAAAGATTTGATTAAAGTTTTAAAATTTAAACCATGAATAAATGCTTAAATACTTAGTTTTAAAAAATGGTATACATAGATCTACCTTAAAAAACACTATTGTACTAATACTGTAAACTTATTAGATTATACGTTAAAAAACCTATTAGATTATATAAATTTATTTTAATATAAAATTAATGGACATAGTTTTAAAAATCTAACTGAATTTTAACTTAAATGTCAAATATTGGATCGGGTAAAGTGGCCCATGGTTTTCATGAAATCTAGTGTAAAGTGTAAACAACCGGCTGGTCTCATTGCAGCGAGCTGGCTGTCAGGGATCAGTAGCAGTACTCTGTGCAGTGAACAGGGTGAGCATCATCACTGATGGTTCTTTTTCAGTGGCTAAGCATGTCTGGGCTGGGATGGCCAATGATCACTCCAGGTGCATGCATGGCTAGCTTCAAAATGAATAAAAGTGATACAGAAACATCTGTTTCTTCAGAGCCAGAGACCACTCTCTATACTTTCTTGGTCACAATTCACAAACATGCGTATGTAATGTTCAAGTAAACATGGTCCTAAGATATGCTTTGCTGGGTCCAGAGACAAGTGTCTAAATCGTGGAGAGGAAAATTCCAGTAATGTATGGGTCCGATTCCATTGTAAGGATTGCCCCCAACACCGTTCCGTCACGATCTAGTGAATCTTGGTATTTGATCTATGGAGCTGCCTCTTCTCGGATGTAGTCCAACAATTTGATTCTGATAAGAGATTTGATCTGTAGAGTGGTCTATACTTGGGCATAGTCCCGCCATTTGATTCTGATTAGATAGCTTATTCTTTTAACAGAACAGAGGAGGGGACATATTCTACGCGTATCACATTCACACCACCGCATGAGGTTAGAAATTACTAGAATACCCGATTGCCCTTAGAGCATGCTACAGCTCGCCAATTGAGCACTTGCATCATTTAAATTGGTGGGCTGCAGAGTTAATTGTACATTTCGACTACATCGAATGGTAAACCTTTGATCAAGCATATTACGGGTGTTATCCTAGAGCGCGTGTATTGAAGATGTTGCGTCTTCGTCTTGGACTAAGAAGAGCAATTCCATTTATTTGAACGTATTTTAGGAGGTGTATTTGTAGTTATGTAAACGGTGGTGTGTGAGAACATATATGCGTCTTCCATGTATTTGGAAAAAAAACTTGCTCCTGTCTCATTTTGGTTATGTGCATTATTAGTTAGTTTAGAGGTTATGTATTTCATTTATAATGGAATACACAGCCGATTTATTCATTATCGGAAAAATTACATAATGACATGTGCATTATCTTTTAAAAAATTGGAACCGCAAGTGCAAAACGGTTCTATTATTCATCTAATCAATTGCTATTTTCTAACGAGAAGCCTTTCTTCAATCCTTGAGAGAGGAGAGCGAGGGGGAAGGAGATGCATACATGCAAGCGGTAGGACGCGATGAGTTGTAAAGTGTTGAAGCGTGCGCATAATAATTCGCCAAATATATGAATGCACACACACGCACGATAGATCGAAAATTGGATAGATCCAAGAAAGTTTAATTAGGTTGGTAAGTCCATTGTCGTCGTCGTCCCAGAGCTTAGCTCCTGTCCCTTTAACAAACATTAATCCCCTTGGCTTTAGCATCCACCTGCATACGCTGTGTGGTAGAGCATTCTATAAAGGAAGATAAAAAGGGATTGGTGGTTGGATTAAGGTAGCAGATAGATCGATTTGGTAGTCCTAGCTTTGCTTGATCTACTGCTTTCTAGGCCATGGATGCATATAACGGCAGGTATAAGCCCAGATAAGCACCACATGGAAATGAAAGGCGTGTGCTCACCAACCATGTAACCACTAAAAAATCTCACCTCTTTTTCGTCCACAAAATAGTCATAATTAATTCAACTGGAGGCATCTTGTTAATTACCAGCTGAAAGATACATGATCAGGAGGCACGTATAGCTAGCTAGCTATCTGATTTGGACAGTATAAAGTCCCTGATCATCCATTAACACCACTAGTATCCGTGTTATCAATGGCATCGTGGCCCAATTAGGCACCATGCATGCATGCTTTGCAAATCATTTTGTGCGCTCAATCTTTATAAGTAGTTTGAGCCTTTAAGGCTTTAATGTGACATGCTAGAGGGAGTGTACGGGGGAGTACATTAATCATACTGTGCGACTCATTATCTCTTCCATTGCTTAAGGCTGCGTTCCCAGCACCGTTGGATAATCTGTTCCTTCTCTTTTTCGCGCGTATGTTTTTTAAATTGTTAAATAAAAAATTATTTTAATCTATTTTTAAATTTTTTTAGTTAGTGTTTAATTAATCAAACGTTAAACGGGTTTCTCAAAGGAGGTTCATAATCCCTCCTCCGGAATATACCCTATGATTGTATACTAGAATGATCTAGTTTGGCCTGGATTGATAGATGAAGTGCATTTGCCATGGCAGCCATGCATATCCATATTTTTAGTTTGTATTATCACTTACTTGATCCTAAACAAAATGGTCTTTACTCTGCACCTTTTGTTGTTCTTTGGCCCCATTCATCCCAGGATACTATAATGTTTGGGATTTAAACTCATTTCCACTAGCAAATTACTACATATTACATCACATCCATCGTTAGCAGGGTAGAGTGGGAATCACGCGCACATGGATTGATTCAGAATTTCAGATCCGATCCACCTACTGTCTTGCAATTTTTCTTCGTGCAAAAGATATGGTTTCAACATAGGTACTGTGACTGGTTGCAACCATATTTATTCTGGAATCGATTGGGAACAAGAGGATAACTTATTCTTCAACACATCCATGTGACATTTTACTGCACTACTCCCAGTTAAACAGATCATGCATGAGCATATATACATAGATCTTGTTAGAAGATACATCTAGCTTTGATTGTCAGTCAAAGATATGGCTCTCTTTTTATCACCATCACAGTCAGGGACACATGGCTAGAGGTCACTTCACTATCAACGGTTACGGATCGAGTACACTGATCCACTTTAGAACCGTATCCTTACACATGTAAGTATATGCAACGAGAACAAGGCATGCATGCAGGTCATCATTGGTTAAGTAGACAATTGCAAGTTGGTACAGCTAGCGACCCGATCACTGGTACGTCGAAGCAAGTACAAGTTGCATACAAGCTTTATTTTCTCCGTCTTTTTTTAAGAAAAGAAGGGAGTCTGCTATTTAATTAGTATTTAAGATTGGAAAGAACAAAATTGTTGACGGATGATACTGACAAAAATGTGCAAAATATAGACCAGCGGCTTTGGAACATGTTCACAAAACCGACAAAAACTGCTTTCGGTCAAAATTGTTCAATTTTCAATTTTTTTGTTCTGGAATTTCTGAAATTTCATTCTACTCAGTAGATTTATGTACACCGAAATTGTACACTCTATGGTGAATAGGTCAAATTCCCCCAAAAAAATAAAACTAAATTTCAATGTTTTGATAAAAATGATTCGAATTTCACCGGTTTTCAAACAATTTCTGAACAGTTTTCGTGAAAACCAAGAAAGCTTCCAAGGAGCGGTTACTTATGTGCTAACGAACGGTAAGCATATCCTGAGGCTTTTCTTCTTCCTTTCGTTAAAAGCCTAGAATCTAGAGATTTCAGCGTCAAGGAGAAAGCATTTGTGTTGATCAATCCATGGCTAAATTCATGAACTAGCTACCAATCATTTGGGCTAAGATCAAGCGATGCTGTTACGATGCAGTTGCATTTACCTTTTGACTAATCTGCGGGCTAGCGGGCCAAATGCTGAAATGCGTGGACCAATATGGGGTCAGCCCCAATGATTAACGCTCACAGATTGGAATTAATACACAAATTAATCTCTGCAGGCAATAAAGATGTAACCTTTCTGAAATCCGAAGCCGATGCATGCAATGGCACAAAAGTGTAAACTGCAGATCAGTGGCTTGCAAAGAAGATGAATCTGGGCAAGGAGTTGGGTGCTTGTTGAGTTGTTGGCAGTAGGTGTGCCGGGGGTGAAATCGACTGATATGAAATGACGGTGACTGTGACTGCCAACAGTTGGCGGCGGCGGCGGCGACGGCAACGGCAGCAGCTCCTGTAAGGCAGGCGGCTGGACGAGGGCTCTCCGGCCGACTGGTCGCCCATTGCCGGCAAAAGAATTGCTGTTTTGTCACTTTTTAAATTAGAGAACTTTTACGGTAAATATATTAGGCAAGATATGATTAAAATTTGTCACAAAATTAAAAAATGTTTTAGTAATTTTATAATCTGGCTTTAATCTAATCATAAAATCAATTTGACTCTAAGACGCCTAACAGGAAATGGATTCACAGTAAGAGACGATAACATGTGTGGCGGCAGCAGACATAGTATTGCTGATGTGAATTTATGAAAATACACCAGGAAATAACATAAGAAAGATAAATTTACTCTTTCAAATTTTATACTATAATTTAATTAAGTAGAAAATCAAACCAATTTATACTGGTAGTATATTATACTATAAAAGTTGAATATGTTGAACTATATACAGTGTATCATGCAGCTTCCAATCATTTACCTTATATAAGCCGTAACTAAAATTTAAATTTTAAAACTTAAATTTAGAGTGATTTTAATTTTAAATTTGATTTTAGGATTGCTTTAATCAGAGTTTATTTTTTATCGTTTAATTTTAAATTACTAAAAATAAATATATAAAAAATTCATCGTTAATAAGCCGGTATGACTTACACTTATCGACTATGATACCTAATAAACGAAATCTCCCGTGGCCAGCGACTCGTACGGGAGAGGACACGGAGGGTGAGCGAGTCGATGATCGGAAGGAAACACGATCTCCCGTCGCTCGTGGGCGCGCGGACTCACGGGCCATGTGACTTTTGTTAGTCCGGGGCATCTTGACGACTGCTCGTACGTACGTCCGCCTGAATGCATGCATGCACCCGTTGACGATGCCTCGGGGTGGGCAAAAGTAAACCGTAAACCAAACACGGAACCAACACCGAAGCAGCGGTTTTCCCGGTCTTCGGTTGATGCTTCGGTTTTTACTTTGATACTGTTCGGTGTTCGGCTCGGTGGCAGGTTTTTTGTCAGTTGTGAACCGGAGTCACCGAGCAACCGAAGTTGTCGCGCACAGCCGCACAGGAGTGGGGAGAGGGCGCTCATCACGCACGAGCAACGCGTGGGTGGTGGGGCCCAACGGCCTTTGTGGGCTGTGCATGCATGGGCAAGAGGAATCACACCATGGGTGCCTGGGCAATGGCTTCTTCGGTACAACTGAACCCCGATAAAACCGAGCCGATTTTTTCGGTGTTTTTACTTCCGCTCTCTTTTTTTCTAGCACACATTCCGGTTTGTATTTTAGGAAAACCGGGATTATCAGAAACCGAGAAAACCGCAATGATTAGACAAAAAAACCGAACGCCACCTCTAAAGTTGCCAGTAGGAATAGCTAGTGTAGTGCAAGTACTGCGTGGTAGTACTACGCTGCTCACTGCAACTAACCGGTTCTCCATCCGTTCAATAACATAATCATCTCCGTATCTCATTTCGAAAATAAATTTTAAACACTTCAAGAATGCTAATTTACTTATAAAAAAATTAAATATGTGTATAATATTATGAGTTTCATTTATTGTTTTTATTACAACATGTAAAATTTAAATTTAAACATGTATATTTCTAGAGTGATATATCATATATTAATTTATCTTGTTAATTTTTTTTAAAAAATATAACTATTTAAATGACATGTAAACATCAATAGAACATCCCCTTAAAATTTTAATTTTTTTCCATTCCTATATTACTAATTGTTTTATCAATTATTTTTTATTTAAATTTCTTTTTATTTTACCTATAACCACTCTTCTATCCACATCTTTCATTAAATCTTTTATTAAATGAGGGACACCAAATTCATTTCATGTCAACCTTAGTTTTGCTAAATAACATAAAATTATTTATATTGTTGGACGTTGGGAATACATATTAGTATTTCATCTGGATCAATTTCTATCACTCCCCTGCCAAAAAAATATGACTCCAGATTTACTATAAAATCCACACTATATTTTCTTTTCTTGCAATCACCCTCCGATTAAGGTTTGCTGGGATGTGTTGGACTAGGAGAAAGTTGAGTCAGGGAAAGATGGTGGGAATTGGATCATTGGGATAGCAAAGGGTAGTTAGGAAGGCGATCAACCAGCACTGATAATGTTGGAGCCGCCATATGGGGTAAGTATTTGCAACTAAGTCGAACGAGCTGTGATCGGACGCAATTATGGATCCAGCAATGGCATACGCTATCACTAGACCATATTCCAAAATAATAATCAACTAAAAACTTGTCAACAAAGACCATCATCATCAAACAATGAGTTGAGAAATCTCAGAGAAATCCTCTGTTTGATAGTGTAAACTATCTAAAAAGAACCAATAACAGAAAACCCGAGGCCTTTCTAACCCTAAACCAAAACTCAAAGTGAAAGTGGTACAAGTGGTGCAATTTTCTCTCTTAAAAAGGAATAATCAAATGAGCATTTTATCAAACTTGACATTTCTAGGATTTAAGAAAAATAAATAATAGGGTAACTCACTAAAATTTTTGTTTGTGAGAGGGTTTCTTTTAATTGATATAAATTCATAGAGACTAGATCTTGCACTTCAAACTAATTCGAAGCATTAGTCCTCTAAATATCTTATCATATATCAACTAAAATCTAAGAGAGAATATAGATGCACATTTTAAAACTTTAGTATTAAAAGTTGGTCCAAACTATAATTCACTCTTTTTTTTCCACCTATGATTAGGATGCTGCTGCTTACTACAAAGACAGGTAAGACAACAGCACATGAAACCTCACCGAAGAAGTTACCCATCAACAAGGGTCGGTCAAGGGCCACACCACACATGGGAGGGTAGAGCGACGCACCCTACGTACCACATGTCGTTAGCAGTGAAGAGTGAACCACGACAAGTCGACTGCCCAATAATAGATGGAGTGGTCGAGCTAGCACTGCAGGCTAAAGAAAACCTGCCATGGCCAACTCTACAGCTAGCTAAGCGGCCGCGTGTCAGCCATGTGCGCTCGAGGATCACGTCTACCTTGTGCCGTTGCCGGAGGATCCATATGAAGTCGCATTCATGCATGCAGATGCAGATGCAGATGCAGGAGCATGCAACGGCCGGTCTTAATAAATTCGCTTGAGGTAGCCCTGCATGAGCGCGTGAAGGCAGGCAGGCCTGCACCGGCGAGCGGCGGTTGGTCGCACCGGAGAGGCACACGGTGATCTGCTTCCTGCGTCGATCGGCTGGTCTGTCTCTGTCGCCCCACGTCGGAGCCTAGAGATCTGTCGGCCTTTAGGCAGCCATCCAACAGTCGAGCGTCGTGCATGGATGGACCATTTTTCTCTCGTGCCAACTACCAAGTCCATCGATCATTAACTAGTTTTCTTTACGGTACCACGATAGACCGGGGTCAAAGAAAGTTCAATAACAGCCGGAATTGACAAAAGAACATCCTTTCCTCAAGTGCGCACCTGAAAGAAACAGTAGCATATTCTTGTATATTGTCATAGTTATAGTGAATGGGGATTAGGGTTGCATGCAGCCGTGGCAAAGGTATTTCCGAAGGATGGTATAGGAGGTGAAATGGGCAGTGTGTTTTGTTATCGTCACTACCAAAAAATCAAGAGTAAAAGGAGAGATGGACGACATGGACATGATGAAGAAGGAAAAGGAGGGCTCATCGAAGACAACATACCGAGAGATGACGATTCTGTTGGAATGAAGGTCGAGTCAGCGATACCCCTTGTGGTCGAGGGAGTAGCTGAGGAAGACGCACAAGGTGGAACACAGAGACAACTTATGAGGAGTGGTGGATGAGATGTTGGGATATCAGACACAACCGAAAACACGGAGATGAGTGTAAGAAGGGTGAGTATGATGAAGAGCTAAGAAGGGTGTGCGGCCATTGAGGGTTATGGTGGGATAGAGGTTAAAAAGATAGGTGGCTGTGTGTAGGGAGTCAGCCCAGTACGCTGGTGGAAGGCTGGTCTGGAAGAGAAAAGAACGCATGATGTTGTTGATAGTGCAAAGGGTGCGTTCAGCTCGACCATTTTGTTAGAAGGTGTAGGGACAAGACATACAGAAGATGACTCTGTTGTTGAGGAAGAAAGTGTGTGCGGAGGAATGGTCGAATTCGGACCATTGTCGCACTAAATTTGCTTAATGGACACTCCAAACTAGGTGCGTACATAAGCAAAAAAGTTAGATAAGGTGCCAAATGTGTCGGATTTGGCACGAAGGGGAAAAGTCCAGGCGTAATGAGTGTAGTCATCGAGTATGACGAGGTAGTATTTATACCCGACGTGCTAAGCATAGGTGAGGACCAAAGATCGCAGTGTATAAGGTTGAAGGGATGAAGTGCGCGAGAAGTGGATCGACCGAAAGGAAAATGTATGTGACGCCCTAATTGATAAGCATGACAAATACGATTAGAAGTATGTTTATTACATGAGATAGCTCTAGTGTTTATAAGCTGAGCTAAGGCATTGGAGCCAAGATGACCAAGACGATGATGCCAGGTGGTGGAGTATGTGGTGGTGGTGAGCGCCGGTGAGATAAAAGTAGACGGAAGGAATGGGTAAAAGTCCCCCATACTATTGCACCTAGACGAAAGGAATGGGTAGAGGTCCCCCATACTATTGCACCTAGCGATCATGCACCGAGTTTGTAAATACTTCACAGAGAGGTCAAAAGGATCAAATTCAATGAAACAAGTATTATCGATAGTGAAACGACGAACAAATATTAGGTTTTTGATGATACTAGGACCTACGAGAATATTGGAGAGGACTAGAGCTCGTTATGGTGTAGGGATGGTGGATGAGCCGACGACGGTGACAGGGAGAAGCGATCTGTTTCCTATGATGATGGATGAAGGTTGTGAAGGAAAAGGGTGATGAGAGGAAGTGAGTATACCGACAGAGTTGTCCATGTGGGAGCCGGTGCCGGAGTCAACAAACCACTCGTTGGAGTTCGACGAAGCTGGCGAAGTCAGCGAGAGTGTGTTGAAGTTGTTGATAAATGAGATTTGATCCCACGAGGGACCAACCATCGGGTTCCAGGAGCCCGGCGGCGTTGTCGACGCCACGGGTGAGGCGGCCCCAAAGGCTGAGAGTGGACCGAACGCCGACGGAGGGGCAATCGGTGCACCACAGATGAAACTGGGCGGTGAGGAGGGCGGACCCCCGCACATGGAGCCTAGCGGCGATGACGACACACTGCTTGGAAGGAACCTAGTGGTGGGCTGGAGCTTGGTCCACCGGGAACGATGTAGTAAAGTGGATAGGGTGAGGCGGTGAGGACGGCTGGATGCTTGAACAACGAGGTAGGCATGCACGGAGGTGCCCCTAGAGTGTGGCCAGGACCGTAGGGGTGCAGCCACAGCTGCACAGTGCCGCCCTAGGGATTAAGGAAGGAAACTCGAGGAGTACAACCGCTAGGACGAGACCCGAGGGTGAAGGGGTTGGCATCATGATGGGGGTGGGTTTGCCCCCACGACAACGTCGTCGATTTGGAGGATGGGAGCTCCCTTGGTTGCCTCGTCCGGAGACCGCCACGGTTGCCCCGCCGGGAAGGCGTTGTTGAGAGGCAACAAAGGCAGAAGGCGTGGCGTCCGCGACGATGTCATCAATGTCGATCTCCTCGAGGAGCAATAGGGTTCGTGCTTCATCGAATGTGGGGAAATGCTGCTGCATCTTCACATTGTAGAGCATATGGCAAAACTTGCCATTGAGTCCCTAGAGGAGGGTCAGCACTAGGGTTTGGTCACCGACAAGGTCATCGAACTCTAAGAGTGCACTGGTCATCATCTCAAAGTGGTAACAGAAGTCCGTGATGGAGGTAGCGCCTTACTTGACAGTGTGAAACTCGGCGGAGAGTAGGAGTGCGTGTGACTCGCGCTGGGCGAGAAACTCAAACTCGAGGATGGACCAGGCTTTTTGAGCAGTGGGGGTGCGGAGCATTACTGTCTACTGGAGGTCGGCGGTGATGGTGCTGTAGATCCAGGTCAGGACTGTGCAGTCCATCTGTACCCACGTCGAGCGATCGGAGTTGTTGATGTTGGGGAGGACGTGGTCAGTAAGGGCATATTTGCCCAAGACAATGAGGAAGAGAGCGCGTCACCGACTGTAGTTGTTGGTGGTTCGATCCAAAAGCTCAGGGACGAGAATCTTGATGTTGAGGATGGCGAGAGTTTGCTCATGCACAGCCGCATGCTTGGCCTCATAGGCTGTGAGGACAAATTTGCGATCCTTGGTCGCCTTCTGGCGAACGGAGTTGACTTCAAGCTCAACAGTAATGATGGCATCCTCGCGTTGCAGGCTGATTTGCTCTACTTGGGTAACAGAATCCATGAATTTGGCCACGCTCTTTAACGACAGCAACGGTGGGTAGCGTCAATGGTGAGAGGGTGGGGGTAGGCTTGGCGAGATCTTAGCAGTGACCACACTATCAATGAAGTGGTGTGTGTGTGGCTGGATCAAGTAGCGGCAAGCTTACGGACGCGGAAGCAGTGAGGGATCGAGGAAGACGATGAACGCGGAAGCAGTAAGGGATCGAGGAAGACGATGAACGCGGAAGCAGTGAGGGATCGAGGAAGACGGTGAGAAATCGAGCGACGGCGATACCAAATCGCTTTCTCCTCTATAGCGCTTTGATACCAAGTTACAGGATTATGGTTGCACACAGCCATGGCGAAGCGGTGCATTGAGTATATATGTGCGTGTACAGTAAAAGACTGGGCCGATTGGCCGTATTGTGCTAGAAACACAAATCTACACTGGACAGTCACAATTTCCATTGGAAAACAAGTTTTGTAAGATGTACACAACAACTAGTTTAATTCTCGTGAAATCTTCCCAAATTTCTACATTGTAAAGGAGTTATTTATGTGCAATGCATCTGCATGATACAAATTAATTTGTTAATTGTTACACCTTTAAGCTATGTATAAAGCCACTACTATCCATGCTAACATGCCATCCCTCTCGTATATGAATAAGAATAGAACTTTATTCCGAGCAAAATATTAATTTCAATTTGCATTTGGTTTAACAAATACTTTCATTCTGTACCAAGTGGAACAAAATAGTTGTCACATAAACAACCCGAAGCAGTTTTACATCGTAACCGGGTGGTTCATCTACAGGCCGGTTCAAAGAAACCAATTCTAAATCGGATTGTGCAAAACTAGCCGGCGAATAGCGTTACCACCAGTGTGGAAAATATGATAGCAGGTTTTACACGGTTTCACCAGAACCATTGATAAGCATTAGTTAACCCTAATCCTAACGACTATATGTAGCTCACCAAAGCCAACGTAGTCGTAGCATGGGCAACCCCGTCACATATAGGTAGGCTATACGTGTCTGGAGTTACAATGGCTAAACCCAAAGCTACAATAGGCCGGTGCAAAGTAAAACTTATTGTTGCTCTACCATATCACAAAGGGAAAAATATTTGTAGAACATGCTACAAAATGAAACTACGAACTGCTTTACCCGGTAATATTATTTGGTAAAGCGGCTGCCCATCACACTGTTACACTGGTAACAGTTACTCTGGCTGAACCACCATAGGCCTTACTGTATTATGCTTAAACCATTCAACACGTATACTGCCAGCCACCAAAGGCACACACGCTGTCGTGGAGCGAGCTAGCCAATGTGCGGCAGTGTGTGCTACCAGGACTGACTGTCACTGCAGCGCTAATAATCACTTAGCACGTGCTGCACGTACGTACGCATTATTGTCAGTCCATGTCATGTCATTTCTTCACGGACGACAATGATCAATTATGTGGGTAATCAAGAATCACCTCAGCAACTAATTGTTGATTGCTTTGATCGATCTCCTCTTTTCTTGGCTGTATTCTTCTCTTGTTTTCTTTAGCTTAGCTAGACCAGCAGCAGCAGTAGTAATGCACCCACTTGGCTTGATTTGCATCCAGTAGATCCGAATCAATCTCTGCAGAGTACTACTACTTACCTGAGCAACTTGTGTGGGCGGCGATCGATCGCCTTTCCTCTCGCCGACCGCTGCTGCTTCCCGTGTTTCATCAGTGCGAGGAAATGCCATGTATACAAAACCAGCTGCACACCAACCGAGTGATCAATTAATAATTAGTTAATTACCTGGTCCATCATCGATAGGTTCCGACGATTAGTCAAAAAATAAAGGAACAAACAGGAGGAGGCCAATGAACAGCGCGATTTGTGTTCATTCAGATCGCCAATCGATCGGGCACCATGATTGCGATTCCTTCCAATGGCTCAATTTGTTCTCTTCCTAGACCCAGGGTCCTAGAGGCAATTGATTACTCCCTACATCGCACGAAAACTGCATTTTTACTATTTATATTTCTCATGAAAACTTCAGTTATAGAGCTTGAGAAGACGAGTTCGAGAAGATATAGGATAAATATATTAGAGTTTGAAAAAATTAAAAATATTATAGTCTTTTAATTTTTATATTGATATTTATAAGATGAAAAAAAAGTTATTTTACGACGAAAAGCCTATTTGTTGCCATTGGACACACTGCACCGTACCATGCCAGGTTCACTAACAATTCTGTCAAGTTGACAGCATTGTTAGGTGTGATGTGATGCTGCCTGCCTCGGGCAAACCAATAAAAACCCGAGGAGTTTGCACGGCGCGGCGCGGCCACTTTGCCGGGCCGTTCCAAGCAAAAAAAAAAAACGCGATCCCATGCTGCCCGCGCGTGCGGATGCCACGCGCACAAACCGGCAGCGGGTTTCGCGCCCCTGTTTCGCTCCGCCCGGGCGAGTGGCGCAAGAAAAAGAAAAAAAAGACGGAGAATCCTGTAGCGACGCTAGCTTTTGGCGCCTACCAACCCACGAGCGCGTGCGTGGTGGCGTGGCTGGGAGATCGAGGGAGCGCGCGGCTCCCCTCGCCTCGCGCGGGGCGATGCGTTGCCGCTCGGGTTGTCCCCTCCCTCGCGGCGTCCGTCGCAGATGATTCCCTCGCCTCCACCACCGTCTGTCTGTTTTCTGTCACCACCAACAAGACTAGCCTACGGATACAGAGCATATATGCTGCATTTTGGTGATTCTCATGGCCTTAACGACTACTTGTAACGATGATGATAGTACGACGACGTCGATGAGGCAGGTTGCGATCGACCGGAGAGGAGGAGGGTACGAGGGTGATGTTGCATGTTGACTCTTGTTGGAGGGTGGGTCCCATGAGCCAACAATGATGTACTCCTCAGTGCCAGGCTCGACGAGTGCTCTCATGGAAGACACGACTGGGTGTGGGTCGGCCGTAGTTTATGCATGATCGGCTTTAATTCAACTTAAACTAAGTTTTATTTTTCATGTCGCCCTTGATATGGAGCATCGCTGGTTGTTCCATGAAAAAAAAAGAAAAGCAAAAACATAACAAAATATGAATATTTTGGAAAAGCAAAACCATAACCATATACATCCTCCATAAAAAATTATTGGCTACGTCCAAATATATAGTCAAAAATTAGTTTTTTAACCAGTACATAACAGAAAAACTAAGGACATATACATGGTCAACTATGCTTTGACGTTGAGATTTTTTTGATTACCTGGTTGTGAATGTAAAGGGAGGAGGAAAACAGTCTAATCAAGAAACAAATCGTTTTATAAACATAGTGTGATATCGAAAGCCAATAAATACGTAGATTAGTTATATATATATATATATATAATAGTATCAAGATATTCCATAAATGTGGAGGGAGAGATAAAGATGTTATGGGTAAAGAGATGGTTTAAAAAAGTGGATAAGCAGAGCTAATAATAATATTTGCATGGATGTGCTTATAATAGTATCATATATATTTATTTTTTTAATATAAATAGTTATAAAAATAACATTAGTAAATCAAATGATTTTTATCATGATAGAATAAAAACAACTGTATTTATTATTCTTATTAATTAAAGTTTTAGTTCTAATTTTTTCCGTAATTACAGAATTCTTTTACTATTTCACGTCTGTACGCACCCAAAAATACACACGGGTTAAAGGAAAACCGCACGGGTTATCCTCGCTGGATCAGTAGAAGAAACAGCCTTTCGACAGAAAGAGAAGCCAAAGCCTTTCAGTCTTTCACCACGCGACAAAAAGGCCAACGTGTCACGCGGCGCGGCCCCACACGTCCGCGCGTGGGCCCGGCACGTGCCAGCGCGCGGGGCCACCTGGCGCCGAGCTGGGCTCGACGTCGGACGCGAACAAGAGATCGGCGGGGCCGCCGCCTCCATCCATCCACCGGCGGGCCCCGCAGCCGCCACCGTCTCCCCTCCCCGCGCCAGATTAATTCGTGCCATCCCGTCGCCCCCCTCACCCTCCCAACTATAAATACCCCCGCCTCCCTCCTCCCCTTGCCTCCACACAAGCAAACCAATAATCATCATCACCCGATCGAACGCTCGATTGACTGATCTCCTCTTCTTGGTTCTTGACTGGTGATTTGGAAGGTTCTTGGTGCTCGTGCTCTGATGACGAAGGCGAGCGTGGTAGTGCCTGAGCAGGTGGTGGGCGTGGCGGCGGCGGGGTGCCCTTGCCCCGGGGCGACGCTGTTCCCGTACCCGCCGCCGCGCGCCGGAATCGCCGTGCGGCGCAAGTGCCTGCGGGCGGTGCAGCAGCTGGAGCTCGGAGCAGGGCTGCGCGGCGGGTGGGTGGAGTCGATGAGGGCGTCGTCGCCCACGCACGCCAAGGCCACCGCCGGCGTCGACGACGATCACGCCGCCTGGATGGTCCGTTCCTGTCACCAATTGAGACTAGGCTTTCTTTGTCGATGTCGTCGTGTTCTTGGCGCGCTCGCTGAGTCACTGACATGAACTATGCATTCCGTTCGTGTTGCGCAGGCGAAGCACCCGTCGGCGCTGGGCGAGTTCGAGAAGGTCGTGGCGGCGTCCAAGGGGAAGCAGATCGTCATGTTCCTCGACTACGACGGCACCCTCTCCCCCATCGTCGACGACCCCGACGCCGCCTTCATGAGCGACACGGTGAGCTACCTCTCTCCCCTGTCCGCCTACTCTGCTCCGCTTATCAACCATGCCACTCACCGCTGCTCCTGCACCTCTGTTGAGTAGATGCGGATGGCCGTGCGCAGCGTCGCCAAGCACTTCCCGACGGCGATCGTCAGCGGCCGGTGCCTCGACAAGGTAAGCGACAGCTTCCCATTTCCATCAAAATTCAGAGCCTATGAATCACCGACGAACTGAAAGCTAACCAACAGCGCACGCACATTCTTGGCTCCATTATTCCTGCAGGTGTTCGAGTTCGTGAAGCTGGCGGAGCTGTACTACGCCGGCAGCCATGGCATGGACATCAAGGGCCCGGCGAAGCCATCCTCCCGGCACACCAAGGCCAAAGGAGTCCTCTTCCAGCCGGCGAGCGAGTTCCTCCCCATGATCGAGCAGGTGCACCAACGCCTGGAGGAGGAGACGAAATCCATACCTGGAGCCAAGGTGGAGAACAACAAGTTCTGCGTCTCCGTCCACTTCCGATGCGTCGACGAAAAGGTAACCCATCCATGGTGCCACATCCATATCCTCCATGGATTGGTTAACTTTTACTTGCTGCTGCACTAATCCTCTCTCTCGATTGATTGCTTAGTTGCTAATGATGATCGAATTGGGTGCAGAGTTGGGGCGCGCTGGCGGAGACGGTGAGGCGGGTGGTGAGAGAGTTCCCGCGGCTGCGGCTGAGCCAGGGGCGGATGGTGTTCGAGGTGCGGCCGACCATCAAGTGGGACAAGGGCAAGGCCCTCGAGTTCCTCCTCGACTCTCTCGGTACGTATCACCTTCGTCTTGTCCTCGTCGTCGACGGCGACGGAGACGGCGACGATATATCCGTGTGCTAGATAGCTGCTGATCAAACCCATTCCGCTCTGCTCCGCCGCAGGTTTCGCCGACTGCAGCGACGTGCTGCCGGTCTACATCGGCGACGACCGCACGGACGAGGACGCGTTCAAGGTAAATGCCATGCTGCATGCCGCCACGCTACGTGTAGCAGCAGCAGCAGTAACACGAGACGTGACTACTACTTGCAAGTGCATGCATGCGTTCGCCTCTGACGTCGCCGGCAACGGCCACGCTTGTCGCGCGCGGCGAGCGACAACGCACGTACGTCTACGTACGTGTAAGCTTAGCACACCGGGCTGATCGACGAGCATGATCAGTGCAGGTTTTGCGGCGGCGAGGGCAGGGCGTGGGGATCCTGGTGTCGAAGCACCCCAAGGAGACGAGTGCCTCCTTCTCTCTCCAGGAGCCCGCCGAGGTACGTAAGCCAGCACTCCGGTATGTATACGCACGCACGAACGCGAAAAACGATCGCACGAAAGGGACCGGGTCTAACCTGATCCTGACTCGACTCTGATTCAACAGGTGATGGAGTTCTTGCTGCGGATGGTGGAGTGGAAGCGCCTGTCCAGGCCCCGGTTGAGGCTGTAATTGATCAATCAAACCAGTTAACCGACGAGTGTATAGGATCAACCGGCGAGGCTACAGCAGCGCGTGATCTGGCCCGTCCGATCGACGCATCGGCAGAGTGAACCCGTGACGCTGAATCGATCGTGAATTCTACACTGATACTTTGGTTGCCTCACTGCAGCAGAGGCAAAGAGAGCTAATCAACGACGAGCCTGCTGGCTGCCTAGCCATTGTTGTACCATATCCTACTTTAGTTCTTCTCCTCTTCCTTCTTTTTTTTTTCCATTTGGGGGCCCTTTTGATAGGAGATGTATATAAGCGTGAAATCGGGTCAAGTCGGATCACACGGCATCCCCATATTATAACCCATATTTTTCTTTAAATTTAAAACCACGTACCGATAGTGTTGGATAACATATCACTCATCTCTCGTATCCTATACTATATTATCTTTCTCGGAATTGGATATCTGTTTATATATTTAATTAATGGAAATTAAATCTAGGGAGGTAATTAGTGTATTAAAAAAGACATCAAGAAAAAATATGTAATATTACTTGTGAGCTCGTAAAATAGTTATTAACTAATCTTTTATTATGTTTATAGGTGGATTAATAATAGATTTTTTTTATAATATGGGACATAAACTCTTCCCGTATACTAACCTTTTTTTTTACAGATTCAAATTTAAACTCAGATATTACCAAATATTATATTTTCTGGCAGGCGGGCGAAAAATACACGTCCTGCTTTCACCCCTAGATGTATACCAACCATGTAAATTGTGCGCTACTATCACCTCATGCACAAGAGCAAGGTCAATGCAAATAATGAAGAGCAATGCAAGTATATACTCATCAACAGATTAGTTTTTTGTTCATGCGAATTGCAGACGATGCACACATGATGCATATGAATTATATTGCTTTAGCTGAAGATTGAAAAGCTTTTTTTGGTTGCAGTAGCACTAGCGCAGTACCCACTGCCGGCACAACGATAGCAACAGGCTGAACCACATATGAATTGGGGTGAGTAGTAAAGCTTGATCTGCATGTTGATGGATGTTGTTAGGACGACCAGTAGTAACCTGGGGCCTCACTCACATGATAGCATACGGAGTGGTACCACGTACGGCTTCTACTGTTGTGTGTCAATGGATCCAACAACATTGCCTTGTCTTCTTCCTTCCCTTGTGAATCATGTCCCTGATCTATCTGAAGAAGGGCCTGCCACACCAACCTCATTCAGTGTGTTTTTGGGTGGGTGAAGCTTTCACTGATCACAAAAGGAACAGCAATCTTGATGAGCTTCTGTACTCGTTGATCACTAATTTGTTTGGATATAGCGAAAGCTCAGAAATGTCAGTAACTATCACCACCTCATCGTGCTCTCGCACACAGACACAGTGACTGAGACAGCCTCACCCAAATTAAGTAGCACACAGTAATAACTGAAACGAGCATTTGATAATTAACCAACTTGGATCATTTGCAAACAAGGCAGGTAGGTAGGTTGCAGATTGATCTGGTCATCAGAGGTTCACATAAAAATGCACATGAATCACATTCATTTTGGATGGGACTGATCTTGATTGTACACATTGATCTGCCTTGGAGAGTTACAAGAAAAACAAGGGCAAATAATCCTTGGAAAATAATGCAGAAAAGACTAGTAGTCTCCAAGAACCTCGTACTGAGCAAGCTGGCTGTTGGATCCATGGTGCATGCATGTTCTGCAATCTTCATCCACAGTGGAGTGAAGGACTGAAGGACAAAGTGAGCAATTTAATTTATAATTAGATCCCATTGCTATGATCTAGTTAAATCATTTCTTCTTCCTAACAACACAAGCATGCACCAATAATAGTCAACAAGAGAGAAGTGCTAGTGCTAGCTCTACATGCCTACAATCCACGCATCATATCAATCATTAAGGTTGATATTTCCCTCCAATGGCGCACTAAGAGAAAGCCAAAAAGTAAGAAAATGAGGGGTTAACTGATCTTACTACTCACACAAAAGGATTGTCTGCACAAACCATGTAGATGCCACTGTCAAGTGGATCCTATGAGCCGGTTAGATTGAGAGGACCCTTCTGTCAGTGGCAGCTACAAAATCGCAATAGACATGCATAGATGAATTTTACTTTTTTGTAAACTTAAAATAGGCAGATATTTAAACTGTTGTCGATTTGCACTCTCCAAAAGTTTAATCTGATGGTGAAGTGATCAAATGCCACCATCCCTATTGGCCAGTCCCCACATCAGTCAGAAAGGAGCAATCGATTGGTGGGATCTTGGATAATGTATGTTGATATACACCAGACAATTTTTACCATTTGGGGATATCATCTGTGCATGCACTTGTGTGCTTTGGAGCCAAGCCATGAAAGGGACGGGGTGCATGGCCCCCACTAGCTAGAGGAAGAAAATGGAAGGAATCTATGAACGACGACGATGACGGTGTGCCTCCATGAAGAGTTGGATTTCACATCGGAGATGGAGACATTAGTAAGATTGCAATTATTTTGTCCCATCTCGAAAGACGAGGGGTCGGGGGCTAGAATTTGATGAGTAGATTAAACTCATCGAAAAAAGACAGGAGATTTTTTTCTTTGAACTATAGAATTTGACGGGTAGAATAACCTTTTCTTACTTTTCCAGGTGACGGATTTGAATCAAAATTGGACGCACAAATTAAAAGATGAAAGGATGGTTAGTTGTCCTATACTGAAATGTTACTGTCAGAGGTTATGTATTGCTTTGGGAACAATTTGGGATTTTCCTTAATCCCTTATCTATACAAAACTTCGGTAATAGAAACAACCGACCGGATAGGGATCTAATTAAGTCAGGTTAACGTTAAACGCCGTAACCAATGCCGCTTTTACATAAAGGATTAATTATCAGTCTAGGCAAATGAATTATCATCTCTCTCCTTGCTAATGGACGTACTGTTAATTGGTGGGGAAGCAGCGCATATGAGTCAAATCCATCCTTCTCTTCACCGAATAATTTTATCCAGCTAATCGTAAAAAGGATTGTGGCCTAGTATACTAGATGTGCTTATCACGATAGACTTTCTTTTCAAGCAATTACCATGATAAACATGCCATGATCACCAATAGTTAGCTGGCCTAAAAGTGCGAGAGAGCACATGATTGAATGGACTTGTTGATCTGAGCCCCTGAGGTGCCTCCATGAAGCAACCATTTCATTTCAAATTACTTGTTATTTTAATTAGTTTTATCCTAAATCAACTATTTATATCTTTAATCATCAATTTATAAAAAATCTTATATTTAGAAATACTTTCAAGATAGTATATAATTTGCATGTTGGTAAACTATACGAATGGTAGAAATTAATGGTAAAAGCTACAACGATAAGTAATTTAAAATGGAAGATATATATATATATACACATATTGAAATGGTGGCTGATTTTGTTATTATCAAGCATGCAAGGGGTTGCATAGGAAGAATTAACAAAAAGAGCGAATTTCAATTTGATATTAAAGCTTCACCTTGACCCTTTTAACACATATGTCGAACTTGAACAATATTTTGTTTTTACCTTTTGTGTAACTTTAGACCCCCTTTCCGCTAGATGAGAAAGCATAGGTACGGTGATGGAGACAAGAGTAGCATGGCCAAGGACGAGATCACGGTAGCGCTGGCACACCAACTAAAGCTCGAGGGCAATTTTGCTAGAGTATATCATGGAAATTCTGAAGGAGCATATTTTGCTAGAGGGCAATTTTGCTAGAGTATGTTCAGAGAATTTAATGCTACAATATGTTCAGAATATACTAGAATATGTGAAGCTCTTTTTACCAAAAATTTTCAGTTTGGGTAGAATTTTCAGAATATGTTTTTAGCTAAAGAAGAAAAACTACTAATTAATGTTGAAATACAGGTGGAGATGACCGTGACAACTCTGTTCTGTGTTAAGCACATAACGAAATGTTGAGGGAAATATTGTGGATGGCAAATCCTGCCAAGCATCAACCAGCCATCACTTTCAGTTTTCGATGGATAACACGTCGTATCCTTGAAAGTTTTTTTTGTCTGAAACAAGCAAAGCAACCGAGCAGTGTTCTATAGGGGTGCAGAACCGGTGTCCTTCTGGCAGGGGAAAAATGTTCATGCCGTTATGCATTTAAGCAGAGAATGAATGCGTTTTTTTTTTTTTTTTGTCATTCCAAATTTGCACCTTATTTCGCTTTTGCCACTAGGATCGGCCAATGGCAGCCAAAACTAAGTGACATGTTATAAGTAAGACCATCCTAACCCCATATTCCTTGGGTTAAATATTCTCCATTTTTCTCTTCTATGATCCAAATACTAGCGCATACGAAAGTTAGCTAACTCTACACTGTTAGTCCGTCCAATCATCAACCATGAACGGATAGCAGAAGCCCTCTGAATCTCTTTGGGGTGAGTTTGTTCTTGTCAATCCTTACCAATGCGCAGTTATCTTATCTAGGAACGGGTAGTAACCAGTGACAGAGCATGGGCGGAGTAGAAACAGAGAAAAGACATGAGAGCGTTTAGGAATTAAGAGATGCACTTTTATTGAAAGTTTGGCGTCATTCAACTGGAAATTTGGTGGCACATACCCATTATCCTTAGTCCAACAGACAGCGACTAAGGTTAGTTGCAAAAATCAAAATACACTATCTTAGAACATAGACAAAACATAACTTTTCTCTCCCGAGTATATACTTCTCATGAAACCCAAGTTTGTACTTCTCATGAAACCCTAGTATATACTTCTGATGCATAAGAGGTAGAGAGATAGGATTAAAACTTCACCTTTACGTTTGCACACCGGTGTTCTCTCATCCTTGTACCTGTCAACGACAGGATAAAAACTCGGTATCAACTCTCGGCTTTCTTCGAAGGAATTAGCTATAAATATAGCGTCACATTAAAAAACTCAAAATTTTACACTATAAATTACGTGTATTTACTGTAAATTTAAATATACACTGTAATTTACACACTATATTAAAGAACTAGGATAAAAGAAGTTAATCCCTTAGATGGAAGAGGAGAGAGACATATTAATGTTTAAGTGAGAGGTGGTAATCACATAGAGAAAAAACTGACCAAAATCAACTTAAAAAATGTGCGCCATATATTATTTTTAGCAAAATTGTTCTAATTAGTTTACCGATTAGAATATTTTGTCCCCTAACTGGTGAATAGTAGTGTTCCCTTTCTTCTAATCAGCTCAACAATTTACTATCTCCATTTTTAAATAAATGTTGTAATAGAATGCAGTCAAAGCGAAACATTAAATAATTAACTAATACAAAACAATTAGAATTTGATATAAGAAAATGATATAGATAGATCTGTCATGAAAACCATATTTTTAGTAGCATGTAGTTAGAAAAAGTAGCGAGACCTAAAACCATATTTTTTAGCTGCTTTTATAAACATGTAGTTAGAAAAATGATAAGTAAAATAGAATGTAAATAGTAGCTAACTCTTTTAATCTTTTGCTTCTTGGTAGTGAAATTTCCTTCGGTTCATAGTATTTGTCGTTTTGGACTATGCTAAGGTTAAACTTTTACAACAACTTTTGTTATAAATAACTTTTAAATTATTTATTTTAGAAATATAGAGTGTATTTTATTTTGTTAGGATAAGATTTGACCATTGATTATTCTATTAGAATATATTTTTTTACACAACATATGATTTATATTTTTAAACATAAATACTTTAATAAAATTATATATTTGTTGATATTTCTATAGTGGTCAAAATTGTTTTTTAAGGACCGTATTTAAAATGATAAGTATTATATAGCCAAAGAAAATAGCACGGATGTAATCAAACATCAACAAACTGTCCGCAATAAAGTTTTTCAAAACACTAATCACTTTGTCAATCAGCCATCCTTTGAAGGCACTACAGGCAATGCTCCAAACATTAAGCACTTGTCAAATTAGTTATCCTTTAGAGCTCTTCCAAGCTAAGCCATCGGTATGCCCCAAATATTAATGGTATGCTAAGTAAACAATATGGATTTTTTTAGGTACTCCTAAGTTTGTTTGGACCGTTCATTAGGTATGAATCCAACGGTTGATATTTGTCTTAATCCATAGGATGTAAGACCTCATAATTAGGAAAATTAATAATAATTTTGCACCTACCATCAAAAACGTTGTTGGCAACCAGTAGCATAATATTGCATACCATGTTTTGCAATTATTTGAACCGTGACTTGAAAAAATCATATATAGTAATACAAAATCTTCTCTACTGTTTTATAAATCATATTTAAATATATACATAAAATCTAACGAGTAAAAATTAAAATACCAAAACACCAATTTGCAAATGCTACCTTGTTTTATAATTTAAATGCACATTTAAAATGTTGAACGAATCTAGATATTTGAATTATATTTATTCTAGTATCACTTATTGCAATTTTTTTAGGGAAGCTCACGTATTGAAAATTTGAGAATTTAAGTTGACAAACAAAGACATCTTAAACATGCATACACAGTCATCTCAATAAGCTAGACGTGGAATAATTGGTTTCCCTTAATTGCCGCCATGCATGATTATTTTGGAAGTGCGTTACGTTATTTCTCCTTTCCTTTTAAGCTTTTCATTTATTAATTGAGACATAAAAAATATATTTTAAATAAAGAAATGGATTAACTATCAACGGTTGGCATTGATTTGAAGCTCTTACCTCCATAGAGGAAAGTTGGAGCATCTTAAAAGGGGCTCAAACAATTTTCTTACCGTTTGGCATGTTAATGTACATAAGCGAATCAGTTGTCCTTCTCTATGTTAAAAGAATGATTTTACAGTAGTTAATAAGATATATATTGGTAGGAAAAATTAGCCGACCTTTACCATAAGCTAATTTCATCCATTTTCAGCCGCTTATTCTTGTCAGTAGTATGAGTGGATTAGCCGGCCTAATTTAATTCACTTTTCAATCTTGTGAGTAGACGGGTTGGTGCTCAATTCAAACACTAACTCCTTGCCTGCGTAATTTGGTAACAAATACAAAACCAGATCGAGCCGCATTTTTAGTCACAAATCTATTATATTATATTATAAAGACGGTCTTAAAAGGAATTATTAAGTTTGCTTCGGAGGCTAAAAATTAACTCAATAATCTGAGAAAAACATCTCAACTGTTAGATGATGTGGTCCTGATTATATAAAATATAATTGTATTTATAGAAAGAAACTAAGACTTCAAACCTATAAAAATAGAATTAAAAGTTCAGAGATGTATATAAAATCCAAAATTTATATAGAAATAGAAGTTTAGAGTAGTAGCACCTATAGAAATAAAATTTCAAATATGTATATTAAATCTAACTCTACATACGTTAATTATCTATTGTGCAAAACTGTCTGGAGCAATCCCTAATTAATGTAAAAGCAATAATTTAATTAAACACTGGTTCATGAATATTATTAGAAGCGGAACAAAAACATTATGATCAAGCATTAATAGCTGATCATGCATCTAACAGTACAGATCAACATGTTAACCCTTACCATTAATCTAAACATCCACTTAATTACCTACTAATAATCTCTCTGGTTCCCTTTTGGGAACATTAACACATCGGTATCTCAGGAGCTTCCACACGCACCCACCGTGTTGCCCATCTTCTTGGGCCTCCCGCCGCACCACCGCCTCGCCGGCCCGCCACCCATGATGCCGCCTCTGCCGGCGTCGCTCGCGTCGCGCGGCCTCTTCGTGCCCAGGTCCGGTGCCGGAAACTTGCGTCCCGTGACCGCCTGGATTTCTTCTCCGGCGGTGGAACCTTACTCCGGCGAAAGCCGAACTCACTTAGGAGGAACTCTGAAATTTGATGCTGACTACAAACCGTCTCAACGTTTTTCAGTGAGTTCGCGTTTCTTTTATACACAAACAAATCGGAAAAAAAAGAGAGGGTTGGCCGAGCTAATTTCGACCCTCCACCGTGCACGCGTTTAGGATCGTAGAGTAGCGTGGCAGATAGCAGACGCCACACCGTCACTTCCTACGCACGTTCAGGACATGGCGCGATATGGCTAACGGTAGTCACTATACCTTGACATCCCCGCACGTTTCTACGGCATGGCATGGCGTGTTCGATAGGGTTCGCCATAACGCGATTCACTCGCCGTAACCGTGATACAAAATGTGCCTGGGAGGATGATGATCTAGGCTGGGCTAAGGGGAAAACGAGCGGAGAACACAAGATTACACAGAAATTGATCAGATTTCACCCCCTAAGCCTGATCTTCTTGGCTGATCTTGACTATGCCGATCCGAAAACAAAGTTCACAGAACCTGTCTCGCGCCAGCGGCTTCGTCAGGATGTCAGCCAATTGCTCCTCAGTGCGGATGTGCTCAATGTCCATCCTCCCATCACAGATGCACTCTCGGATGAAGTGGAATCGAACATCTATGTGCTTGCTTCGATCGTGAAAGATAGATTCTTACTGAGGGCGATTGCCGATTGGTTGTCCATCTTTAGCAGAAAAGCATTGCGCTGCTTGCTCGTAAGTTCGGACAAGAGCTACGCCAACCAGATGCCTTGGGTCACCGCCGCAGTCCCCGCAATGTAGTTTGCTTCGCACGAGGAGAGAGCAACGACCTTCTGCTTCTACGACTGCCAGGACATGGGACAGGAGCCGAGAAAGAACAGAACGTCGGTGGTGCTCTTTCTTGTATCAATGTCACCTCCTATGTCGGCGTCGTTGTATCCCAACAGCCTCAACTTCCCTTTCCCTCGCTTGTAGTGGCAGCCATAGTTGATGGTGCCTGTGATATAGCGGAGGATCCGTTTGACGGCGTTGAGGTGTTCGGTGGTGGGGTGCTCCATGAAGCAACTGATGTAGCCGACGGCGTAGGTGATGTCGGACCTAGTGTGAACCAGGTACTGCAGGCACCCGATAATGCCCTGGTATTCGGTTGCGTTCACCAGTGTCGCCGTGCTTTCCTTTGTCAGCTTTAGACGTGGCTCTATCGGTGTGTGACATGGGTTGTAGCCGCCTATGCCCGCGCGCTCTAGGATCTTGCATGCATACACCGCCTAGGAGAGCTTGATGCTGTCGCACCTCTGCTGCACCTCAATGCCCAAGTAGAAGCACAGAAGCCCGAGATCACTCATTTTGAACCTAGAGCACATCTCGTGCTTAAACTTAGTGATCTCGGCGTCGTCGTTCCTGGTGATGATGAGGTAGTCGACATATAACCCTACCAGTAGCCACAACGCGTCCTCGCCGCGAGCATAGACTGCATGCTCCAAGGCGCTGTGGTTGAAGCCGAGTGCTGCCAGTGTCTCGTCGAGCTTCTCGTTCTAGACGCGCAGTGCCTGGCAAAGACCGTAGAGCATCTTGTCCAGCCACAGCACCATGTCTTCATGCCCCTCGATGGCAAACTCGCGAGGCTGTCGCACGTACATCTCCTCGCGTAGCTCCCCGTTCAAGAACACGGACTTGACATCCATGTGGTGTACCGGCCACCCCTCCTGGGCAGGGAGTGCAAGCAGCAACCGTACGGACTCGATGCGTGCGACGGAGGTGAACACTTCGTCGAAGTCGATGCCTAGCTGCTGGACGTAACCCTTCGCCACAAGACGCGCCTTGTACTTGACCACCGCACCGGCATCGTCCTTCTTCGTCTTATAAACCCACTTCAAGCCGATCGGGCGGTGATCGAGCGAAAGTGAGACCAGACGCCATGTCTGGTTTGTCTCAATGGAGTCTATCTCCTCCATCATGACGTGGCGCCAGGGTTGGTGCTTCTTGGCCTTAGCGAACGTGGCCGGCTCCTCCTCGATCTGGAGGAGGAGCTGTGCAGCAACCTGGCGCGTAACAAAGCCTGATGAAGTCGCCGCGCCAAGCACATTGTCAACGGTGCGATACTGCGGCTCCATGTCATTGTTGTCCGCGTCCTAGTACTCCTCCATATTTGGTGGTGGAGACACGAACTCAGGCTGGGGCAGTGTGGACGCCGTCAGGACTGGTGTTGTTGGTTTCACGGGGGAGTGTGTGATAGGCCCGCTGGGAGCAGGTGTGGACGCCGGTGTTGTCGTGGGCTCTAGTGTGCCCATGGGAACAACGTTGACTTGCCCAACGTCTAGCTCCGAGGTGTTGTACTTCACGACGAGCTCTGCCTCCAAGTTTAGCTTCTCGTCTTTCTAGTTCCACAACGCCGTCTCGTTGAAGACAATGTCCCTGGACACGACGGCGCATCGCGACGTCGGATCGTAAAAGCGCCACGCCTTGGCACCGGGCTTGTAGCCGATGAAGACAACCGGCGTTCCGCGATCATCCAACTTCTTCAAGTATGGCTTCGTCGACTTGACATAGACGACGCAGCCGAAGGTGCGGAAGTAGTGGACGTCGAGCTTCCTACCATGCCAGGCCTCGTATGGGGTGACGCCGTCGACGGCCTTCGTGGGCGCCCGATTGAGCAGATACACGGCGATGGCAACCGCCTCTCCCCAGAACAACGATGACATGTTCCGACTCTTCAACAGACTACGTGCCATCGCCACGACCATCTGGTTCCATCTTTCCATGACACCGTTCTGCTAGTGCGTGTACGGCGCCGTGTGCTGCTGCTCGACGCAGTACAGCTCGAAGTCCACGGAGGTGAATTCACCCCGTTGTTAGTGCGCAGAATGCGTAGTCACTGACCCGTCTCCACCTCCATGTGAGCCTAGAACTTCTTCACTGCCGCAAGCGTGTCGCTTTTGGCCGCGAGCGACACCACCCACATGTACCTACTTCGGTCATCCACGAGCAGGAGAAAGTACTGCTTACCGTCGGGAGTAGCCAGCGAGATTGGGCTGCAGAGGTCGGCGTGGACCAGATCGATCAGCCCCTCAGTGCACCACTTCACCTGCATCGAGAACAAACTCCGCTTGAGCTTGGTGGTGACGCAATCCGTGCAGAGCTGGTGGACGTAGTCGACGTAGGGCAGCCCGTGCACCATTCCCCGCTGCTCCAGCTTGCGCAGGGCATCGAAGTGCAGATGCCCATAGCGCTCATGCCATAGCCACGCGCTACTGGTGGCGCACGTGGCTAGGCAGAGCGGCCGGGCGATCTTGACGTGCAACAGGTAGAGATGATTCACCGAACGTCTTATGCGCACGATCAGGCGGTCCTTCTCGTCGCGGATCCGAAGGACGCCGTGCTTGGTGTGGACATCGCAACCGCCTTCGTCCAACTGCCCAAGGCTGACAATGTTGGTGGTGAGCCATGGGATGTAGTATACCCCTATGAGCAGGAGGTGCTCACCAGTCTTCCCCTCGAATAGCACGGTGCCAAAGCCCTCAATCGTGACCTCCGAGCTGTCGCAAAACTTGACGGTGCCGTCCACCGCCGTGTCAATGTTGATGAAGGCGTTGCGGGAGCCAGTCATATGGTTCGTCGCCCCGCTGTTGAGGTACCAGAGTGTCGTTGTGCTTGGAGTCTCCATCGAGCTGCGCGAACACGTTGCCCTCAACAACGCGCAGCGAGTGGTGCTCCGGCGAACTCTAAGTCGCCACGGTGTGCGACAGCGGCGGTGGAGTGGGAAAAAGTTTGGTCTGGGCCATCAACAGCGTGGGCTCCTTCTCCTCATCCGCCTGAGCCACATGGGCCACAGCTTTGGGCTTACTACGGCAATCCCTAGGCCAGTGGTTGTATTTGCCGCAACGCTTGCACTGGTCTTTGCTGAGGGTTGTCTTCCAAAGTCGGCCTAGCCTTCATCACGTGATACAGAGCTGGCACTGTCCCCTCTGCCACACCCACGTCCGTGCCCATGGCTGCCGTGCTTCTTCCCGCCGGCGCCGCTGGAGCTGCTCCCGCCGCCCTTTCCCTCGGACTCGCGGAGCTTGAGCCTAGCGAGCCAATCTTCTTCGCAGAGCAGCAGCCTGCCCTGGTTGTCGTGGATGGGTGCTTGCTTGCGCCACTGCTCAACGACGCGGAGACGGCCGGCGACCTCTTCCACAGAGAGGTGGTTTATGTCGAGGAGCGTCTCCATGGAGATGTCCACTTGAGCCAGATGCTCGGGGACGGTTTGCAACATCTTACGCACGATTTCAACATCGCGAATGTTGTCGCCAAGCAGCCGCAGGTCAGCGGCTATCCTGGTGATGCGTTTCACGAAATCCTCCGCGGTCTCCGCCTCCTTCCACACCAGGTTGCCAAAATCCCGCTGCAGCTGCTACGCGTTCGCCTCGCGCACCCGCTCGACACCTATCTGGATGCATTTGATCGCCACCCATGCCTCAGCCGTGGACCGTTTCTGTCGCAGACCAGATAACATGTCCGCAGGCACCGAGCGCAGGATCGTGGCGAGCGCCAGGCGATCGTGCCGGTAGAGAACCTCATTGTCCTCGTACGGCTCGACGGCGTACCACCACCCCGCCACCTCTAGGTTCACCTGCATCAATATCGCCCACTCCTGATAGTTGGTGCTTGTGAGCATGGGGAACTGAATGCTGGTGGCGGTGTTCTTTGGGCGCTGGACGATGACCTCGTGGCGGCCACGGCAAGGCGGCGGCGATGGCGAGAGACGGTGATACCTCCGACGCCCGTCTCGATCACCATCCCATCTCTCTGGTGGCGCCGACGCATGCTTCATTAAAGATGAACGGCTCTGATACCAGATGTTAGTCCGAACTTCTTCTGTGGTGGTGAGACCTTACTCCGACGAGCGCCAAACTCACTCAGGAACTTGAGAATAAGATGGAACACTAGAATTTGGTGCTAAATACAAAACGTCTCAACGTTTTCAGTGATTTGGCGTTCCTTTTATACACAAACAAATCAGAAAAAAAGTCAGGGGATGGTCGAGCTAATCTCAGCCCTTCGCCGTACGCGCCACGCCACGACATCCCGAGCACGTTCAGGGTATGGCGTGACATGGTAGTCACCATGCCGTGGTATCCCCGCACGTTTCTACGACATGGCGTGGCATGTTCGATGGGGTTCGTCATGGAGCGATTCACTCGCTGTGGCCGTGATACAAAATGTGCTCGGGAGGATGACGATATAGGCTAGGCTGAGGGAAAACGAGCGGAGAACACACCATTACACAGGAATTGATCACATGGATGACTCTGAGCAGCAGCATTACGCTCTCCACGTTGAGGCACCACCACCCGGGGCCGCCGCCGTTGCCCGCCCTTCGTGCCTCCCGGCGCAGCGACGTCCGGCTCGTCTCGATGGCTTCCAGAAGATCGGACACGACCGACTTGGTAGGCAGTGGCGCCGGCGCTGGTCCCGGCATCATTATTGTTATCGCCGGCGCCGGCGAGTGTGATCGTCAGGTGCCGCGCGGGCTGGAGCGCGCCGGCGAGGAGGGAGCAGCTGAGCAGCTTGACTACCGCCGAAGTGCGGACGGCGCGCTCCAACTGGCTGGCGAGCCCGACGGCGCTGGCGCGTTCGGCCGGCCCGTCGGCGGTGGCATGGCCGGCGGGCGGCGAGGTGGTCCTCTTCAGGCGCTGTATCCTGGCGTGGGCACGCACCCACGGGTTGGAGTGTTGGTTCAGGTGGCCGGCTTCGTCTTCACCTGAACGAAACATCGAGAAGGAAACGAAGAAATTAATCAGGAGTTCAGGACTCGACACGTCTCACTGCAACAGTGTCAACTGTTTCAGCTGCCCTAATTACTTAATGTTTATGATCTACATGTTGCTTAATGGTAACCATAAACATATCTAAATAGTAGGTGTACAATAAGGAACCTTGTACGCGTGCATGAAGAGAATCTGATACGCAATATCGCATAATTAGCACGATTAATTGGATCGTGCGTGTGGTGTGCACACGTGCATGATGATTAATTACATTGTGCAGTGGAGAGATCGTGGTAGGAGCAGAACCGGTAGAAGATCTCGGCGAGGGTGGCGCACTTCCTCTCGGCGGCGCCGCTGCCGTCGGGCGGGACGACGAGGGCGTAGAAGAAGCCGGGCATCTCGAAGACAAAGTCACGGGCGTCGAGGCGCGCCACGAGGGCGTCCCTGGCGAGCATCCACTGGTGGTCGCCGACGGCGCAGGAGGCCATGGAGACCGGGTGGCCCTCGACACGGGGCATGTGCACCGACAGGCCGCCGGAGCGGTACAGCCTCGCGCCCTCGAAGCCGTCGCCGCACAGAACGAAGAGGCTGACCAGCGAGCCATTGGCAGCGAGCAGCTGCGTCTCGCTCCCCATCCGGTACTCCTGCGTCCGCCCAACCTTCAGTGGCGGCCGCCCTGCTGCTGCTCCTCCCTCCCGAGACGCCATCGGATTAGCAATGCTGCTCGAACGAGAAGAGATCAGTACAGCTGATCACTGAAATCATCGTCGTCTACGCCCTATGCGCCAAGAACCATATGCGTGCAGAAGAAGAAGAAGCTGCAGGCACGCAGAGAGCATTTCCGTACGGCACATACCGGTCCTTTTTATCACTTCAGACAGTGATAGATCGTGACTAAGATATTGTCCCGGATATTTTGCATGCAGCTATGTGAGGGGCCAGCATTTTGCATGGTTAAGAACGGCACGTGTTAAGCTAAATGACCATTTATGCACCACTCACTCCAGACTAGTTAATACGTACGTAGTGCTTACCATGACGACCACGACCAAGTACTACTGTTCTGTGAGCTAGCCCGACCAAACCCTCTCCCTCTCTAGAGCACAGGGAGAGGGTCGTCGCAGAGGAGAGAGCTAGAGAGGGATCGTGTTGGAGTATATGCGATGGGACGAGGGAGAAGCCATGGCGGCGGCCACTCTTAAATAGGTAGCCATGGTCGGAGACAGTGAGAGCGACCGAGCAAGGATGCGTCGCGAAACGGCGGGCGGGAGAGGAGAACGCGCCGCGGGCGTGTACGTGGGAGGGCGGGGCCACGCACGCGGCCGGCCCCCGCGCCACATCGACCGAGCGGGTCCCAGCGGCTACACGCGGCCCCCACCGGCGCGCGACGTGGCCGGAGGACGGCCACGCGTCCGCAGCGCTGGACCCCTTGCATGCCGCCGGCCACCTGCGCGCGGTGCAACTGATTAACTTCCTTCTGAGAGGCGATGAGCGAGATGTTCAGTTATTAAGGTACGGCTTTACAGCCTAATTCATAATGGATTTAAAGTTTATATGTTAAATCATAGTTATTTAAATTGTATATTTCATCTAAAATAAGACATAAAATGATATATTCAAATGTTATTAATGTCCCTATTGATCTATATCTATGGATTTATAGGGCTAGAAATATTCGAGTTTTAAAAAAACTATATAAATCACCCTAAGAACTAATATTATATTATATTATTATTGGACTCATATTTATATAGTCTCGCTGATGCCACATTACATGAGAATTAATATAAAAATGATAATAGGACCGAGACTATTGACAACTGAAAGTCAGGCTAATAATTAATGTACTTTACAATTAGGCTCAACCCAAAAAAAACTCAAACCATTTTTATATAAATGACATTGACCTTTGGAGATTAATCATTCATCTTACTTAAAAATATATAAAATATGCTTAATGTATTTTCAATCATAAAAATAAGTCACAACAAAATGACACTTGCATGGTTTTTTTAAAAATATGGCAAATGGTTAAATGCCATGTTGTAAAGCAATTACAGATCGATTAAGTTTTCCCCTCGAGACCAAAAATCAAAAATCTATAGGAGATACCAGTTTACTTATAAGTCAACAGCATCAACAAATTAATCTAATGTGGCTACCATTTATTTGTGATTTATCCCATTAAGGACGGACGAAAAGTTATATGTATGCTCGCTCCAATTGAAGTCTTCGAACTTACTTCAAAGAAATAGATAAATAAATGCATAGTTTGATATGATTGATCTAAAGTATAATTGTGTAGCTTGATGAATATGTAGCAGTATATAAGTCTTTGGGATGTTTTACTCGTAACCCCACGATAATATGTTCCTAGAAATAGGAGAGCTTGGATATTAAATTCAATCCTACTATCTCTGCATAAAAAGTGTGCTCGAAATTCCACTAGATTTCGGTCTTAAATTAACACAAGACACAATAAGAATGAGATTCCAAATGAATTTTGAGCGAGTTCCTGTGGCAGGGGTGCAAGAGGAAACGGCTAGAACTTAGGCACGAAATTAGCTTTTGCTTCCTCCCACAATGCATGGTTATCCAACGCATCCCCTCTGCCAAAGCGAATATCGCGGTAAAGAGAGGATTGTAGTAATCTATGCATGGCATTGTTATCCAACACATTCCCTCTGCCAAAGGTGGCTGATTGCGACATGAACCGATTTAGTTTTGAAGTATTAGACATACACGCTTAGAATGAAGTAGTTTCTAGTTTATGCATATGAAACTAGCCACTTCTTTGTTATGCACTTCATCACCATTTATATGATGGCGCTCTTTTAGTTTGTATTAATTCAAGCTGTGTGACCTAGAACACCCTTGCTATGTTTGAGAAGCAGGAGATTCTAAGAAACTAGCGTATAGATAAGCGCTCTTTATCGAGAAAGAAGTTTTAGAGACTAATTAACCCTCTGTCGATGTCATACCGCAAACTTCCACTGTGATCATCATTAATACCATGCATGCCGGAGCAGGCAAAGCTGACCGTTGATCGGTGAGCATGCAGTACACTCCATACAAAGAAAAGTCTTTTCTTACGTTAGTATCTGTGTCTGGCCTGAATCCAGGCCAGTACGTGCGTGCACAGTGGTAGTACCACAGTCGATCCTTCCAGGTTCGAACCCCGAAGCGCGCGTGGTGAGCTCCTTCCAAGACCGTATATTCCTCGTTCGAGACGTCCCGGAAGCGATCCCATGCATGGCGTCGCTGATCACTCGAAGCTACTATCCCAGAGCAGCAGTCGCAGCGGCAGCAGGTAGGCGCACGTTTTCAAGTTGCTTGTTAGTGGCCGCTAGCTAGCCGGGGCCAAGCCCTGTGTCGTACTAGTCGCAGTAGCGCCCACAACGCACACGGTGGTGTCGGGCATGATCTCGCTCTCGCGGCCATCGGCGCACCGGAAGGCCACGCCATGGAGCCCGCCCTCTCGTGGGGGGAGGCGCCAGCGCTCGACACGCCGGTACGGGCTAAAGCGAGCGGTCCTTGCCCCCACCCTGCAGCCGTAATTTGGGTCCAACCAGGCTCGTGGGTGTCGAGAGTGGTGGGATTTTTTATTTCATTTTTTAAAACCTTTTGATTCTTACTTTTAAAATTAAACCGCCCAACTATTATTTTTTTTACGCTTAACTTGCATATTACATCCACTTTTTTTATAACGTGATAGAATTATTTGGCTACGTCAGACGGTGTGACATGACTAAATATGTTTAGAAATAAGTTTTAGCACGTTTAGTTTTAAAAGTAAAAAAAACAAAAAGGTTTAAAAAATAAAAAAAAATCGAGTGGCGGTGGTGGCTGGTGCGGTCTGCCGCGCGCGCGTTCGGCTGCGACTGCGACCCTGCTGGTGGAACTGTGCACGGGCAAAAAGGCCAAAGCCGCAGCTGCTACACGGCTCTCACCACTTCTTTATTAGCACTTCCACTGCGCAACTGTGTCTAGCTTCCTAGTTGTTCTTTACACTTGGTTTCAACACGTTTCGAGCTGAAACTTCTCGCCAGGTCTCGGACGAGTTTCGGCCGGCCATGTACCCCACACACACACACACACACGTTCAGAGACTACGATCTATATATTTCAGGATTTCTTTTAGTAGGGCTCAGCAAAGTTCCATGCGTAACAGAGTTGAAAGATGCGTAGCAAAGTTCTAGCGCAACGGCTTTGCTGAGCAAGGAGCACTAACGGCGCCGCACGACGTAGAGACCGACACACCCCGGCCAGACACAATTCCTCGAGTCCTGCCGCCTTAGGCCGGCTCGGTAAGCCTTTTTATGCTGGGCTTTAGCCCAATAGACGATACACAGACTTTGGTGAGGCCTTGTTTTTCAGCTTACTATTAGCTTCAGAATTGTAGTATCTTCTGAAATCAGTGCAGTCGACAGGAACAGGAACCTCAAAGATATCTGGTGCCCTACTGCTGCCTTGACTGGCCTGATACTATAGTTGAAGCTGCCAGCATCCAGTTAGTCATGCTGATTTGGTTCCTTTGTTTCAAGACTCCTACCCCTCAAATCTTCATAAATGTTCAGATCAACTGCCGGTTGAAATGAAATTGCCACTCAGCTTCTTTATTTGGATGTGTGGTTCAGAGTTACATGAACAATATGTTGTGGTGTATAATTGGTGCCACTGTCAGCAATATGTAATTCTTTTTCACAGATGTTAACTATTTCCAGTTATAAATTGACTGTTCTACTTAGTATTCCATGACTTCCCATTCAATGATTTTTGCAACAATTTGGTGATCAGCAGCTTGGACACAATCTGGTACACCAGGAACTCAATGTATCATATGTCGTAATTAGCATGTGTTGTAGCTTAGAGAGGCTCCTGTGAATTCTTATTTTATTGAAGTCTTCAACCAACCAATCAAGTTATTCGTGTTAATCACTTCGCGATAGTATTTTCTATCTCCAATAAACTGGCAGCAGGTAATGTAGCATCCTAATAAAGTACTACAGTGCACAATCATTATCAACTGTCACAACAAAACTTCAGGCTAGGGTGTCACAAAAAATTGTACTTAAACATTATAATAGCATGATAAATAACAGGATCCGTGGAGACAAAGGGACAGAAAAATCGGATGGCCTTCTAAATGGAACCAAATCATTGTGTCATTGTTAAATGCACATAAATAACTGGAGAAATAATTCTCACTAAACATAAATATAAATGGACTAATACCCATGTCACAATTTCTGACGACTGAAGATGTCACTACAAAATAATCAAGCCCTATGGCCGGACTAAGGGGTTCAAACGGAGTCCCAGTGTGATTTATTTGATGAAGTACAGTAAAATTTTGAAATTATCTTCTTGAGCAATGAAACCTAATGACATGCATTAGCGAATCATAATATCAGTTTGGGTCAATCAAGTTGCTGATTTATCGGTCTGTGTCGAGTATAATGCAGTGGTTGGATACTTGGATTGAACTTCATTACAATAGTGTTATCATGCATGGTACAAAGTTAGCGGTGAGTTAATTGATTCCTATACAATTATCCACGAACCAACTAGTTACTAGATTAGTGCACACTTTATGTTGCCATTATGCAACCACAGTACTACATGATGTTAACAATTGTGCAGTAGCAACAAAAAGGTTTTGCCTAACTGCCTGACCACTGACGGGCCATCAGTTGCATCAGCAAACCTCACTGCCGTTGCACGTTTGCGATAATTTATCAGTTCGCCTACCAATTAACATAAACAAAAATACCACTAAGATCCATAATGGTGATCGCAGCCAGTACAATGCTGCAAATTTTAAGCGTTATAACTATGATGATTTCGTTGATACTTGCTTTTGTGAGAAAACGTGTGATTTGTTTCGTGTATGCATCCACCTTAAATATCCAATAATTGGGTTATTACGAACAAATACCTCAAAATTTTCAATTAAACTCACCAAACGTTAAATTCACGAATTAATTAATAACCAGATGAAATAATACTTCCTTCCGTATAAATATAAGACGTGCATATTATATTGACACGGTTTTCAGTAGCATATTTCGATAATTAATTATTTCATAATATATTATCCAAATTAACATCATAGCAGTATTTTTAAATATAAATTTAATGATATATACTCCTACTATTTTATATTATAAGGCATTTTGACTTTTTTCAAAGTTGAATTTATTTAAGTTTGATTATATTTATAAAAGTGTAGCAATATTTTCAACACAAAATAAATATACCATCAAAATATATTAAATGTTAGATTTAATTAAACTAATTTAGCGTTATAGATGTTATTATATATTTCTATTTTTAAAAAAATTAACTTTAGAATATGAAACAGAGAGAGTACCACATGTATAAAATATTGTTAGATTAATAACTAGTCAAATAGTTAATGTGGAATAAATACGTCTTATATTTTTAATGTGGAATGAATAGAAACATTTTTTACTGCCTACCTTCCTGCCTATGTGTCGGTAATTAAAGGTTGATTCGTAAAGTTGGACAGATCAATTAAGCTTAAAAAGGCGACCCAAAAGCTGGGTATAGCTTGCTTCTTTAGTCCTGATCTAACAATGCTTAGCTGCAATCCACCACATAGACAGTACTTAAAAGCATATGATAACTTATATAAACTAAGGAATAGCAAGTTTCCTATTCACCAAGTTCTTCATTCTACTTAAATAATGGAGAAGAGGAAAATGATTCAGTGTGAACAATTGGGCGTGATGGTGTATCATTACAGAGATCGACGATGCATCCAGTAAAGCAAGATACAAACGCATGAGCAATGAACATGGGTAGAAACTAGAAAGACAAACAATCAATATACCCAAAGTTTAGGTAATAATAACACCATGAAGTGAAACACATGTAGGTACATCCTTCTAATCATCTTATAATGCTATTAGGTATTTAAATGGGCAGTGCCACCCATGGCATATTGATAATTAATTTGAAAGCCATGATGCTCCAAGTTTAGGGGATGAACAACTTTTGCATCAAGGTTAGGGGATGAACAACTTAACTATGTAAATGGCATTTAATCTAATCAGCGAATTAGGTGACGCATGCATGCACAAGCTAACCAAATTGCAATTTGTAGTGGTACAAGTACAATATTACATTCCTAGATGGTCGGCAAAAGAAATTCTTAAGAGGACAAGTCACCAGCCACGGCCAGACTAGTAAATGTTAGTTCGACTTGTTGTGCAATGTGAGAATTTCAAAAACTGACAACAAATACATAAGCTGCTTAAAGAACTCAACTTAGTTTTTTCTATGTTTTTGAACTAATAGAGATGATATATCAGAATGCAAGTTGTATTTTGTGAGATAAACTGGCTCATTTTTCAACTGTGCTCCAAAAGATTCAAACTCAGCTCATATATTTCCTAGTACAGCAAGAATATGAGTCGACTTTCCGCGGGCCAAAAATACAGACCGCACTATTGTGTTATTTATGCTAACAACAAATTGAATCCATTCATTTATTAACATTTTAAAACAAAAATCTATTTGTTGTGTTAAAAATTTTGATTTATTTGAGTTTAATGGTGCATTTTCTCTTTGGTATCCAAGTCCTATTTCTTGACTTGAAAGTTTTGATTACTTTAGCTGAAATTTCCTAGGCATCTTTTGGGGGTAATGCCGTAGCTAGCATTTTTGTTGAAGGAGCAGAGTAGACTATAGCTTTGTAACATGGTCCATTGAAATTTCAAAGCAGTAATAATGCCAATAGAAAGTTAAACACAATGAGAAGCCCTACATAAAGACATCAAACCTCTTACTCCGTAAAATCAAGCATACATCCATACGAATCTATTTTGTCCCACCAAAATCCCCTTAAATACTATTGTCCCATGTTCACATCTCATCTTTTCGAAAGGGGAAGATCTTGTCAACATGGAAGGAACATTGTCTACCAAAATTGACCCATAAATACAACACCAATCAACATACTCCCTCCGTTACTTATTCACTGCATAATTAAAAATGCTTATATTTTGGTTTAGTACATGATATAAACTTCCGTTGTATTGTGCAGTATCAGAAGTTACTTCCATTATCTTAAAAAAATACACGCATAAACTTGAAGAATAATTGTGGATATCTGATGATGATATATACACTTACAAAAGAAATTCATGACTTCCCATCCCAGCTGATGAGAGACAAAGCTGCAGGCTTCAGTATATTCTCTGCTTCACCTGTCTCTTGCCTGCCAACCATCAAAATGCAGCCCCAATTCCCAAACGAAGGTACCACGAAAAATGGACACATCAAGGCAGGAGGCAAGAAAAAGGAGAAAACCAAAGTGGCAAAACGAAAACGAGAGATCAGTGCGAATTTGCAAACGGTGACCAGCGAGAGCAGAACAGCTGACACTGACCGAGTGGCACTCCTGCTGAAAGACAACGTATATAGAGCGATTTATTTTATCTCTATAACATCTATATAAATATAACTTATTAAAATTTTAATTATTAAAAAGCTCGATCAAAATAATCAACAATAGCTTAATAGTTTTTAAATCATACTTATATATGTATATCACAAGAACAAAGACTGCAAATAAAAAGACTATTCTTTTATGGAATACAATCTCTTAGATTTTTATCACTACAAGCTTGTAGATGAAAAAGAGAGCAATACATAGAATTTAAATTACGATACATAAATTTAAATTATGAAATTTAAATACAGAATTTCAATTGTAAAAATTTAAATACGGAAATTAAATTAAATTAATAAAATTAATTTCCAAATAAACACTATTTTATTAATTAAAATATATTTACAAAGTTTATCAATTTCTCTTAAAAATTCTAAAAAGAGCTCTCCAAAATTCTTCTAACCTTCTCTCATTTTCCTCACACAACTCTCACTAATTCTCTCTCCAATTCTCTTCCAAGTGCAAACCTTTCCTTACCTATGTACAAATCTCAAAATATCCCTATAACAAAATGAGAAAACAATAAACTTCAAAATATCCCTATCCTGATATCCTATCTTAGATATAAACTCAGCCCTTGATTTAATCATTAAATATGAAGTAAACGGTTTAGATATTGCAATGCAGCCACACAAATGAAGGACCACTTAAATTGATCGGTATTCATAGAAAATTCACCACCCCTAGCCACTTCCCTCCCCCGTGCTAATCCTACATTGTTGCGTGTTGCAAAAGATCTCGTGCGACATAGCGTGCCACCGTGCTGCTCACTTGCGCATGTGCGCGCACACCCACGTGCGTCGTGGCTGCCCCACATGCCTATGCTTAGGCAACGCCAAGTTACCACATGCGCTCCTCACCTAGAACATGTACTGTATCACTGGGTTGTAACTCACAACCATGTTATCCATGTGCGTGACCACACACTAATCCACCGCTACTATTAGGCTGACACTATCATCGTGTCGCCTCGCACGTGTCTGCCTCCACCTAGGCCATCGCTGCTCATGAGCCTCTACCCTATGGCCACGCACCTGTGCTAGGTCTTTGAGTCGTCTTTATCTCTCTTACTTTATTTTTTCTATGATTTTCTTTGTAATTTTTTTATCATTATACAATCCTTATAAAGTGTGTCATATTGTATTTAATTTTATCATTCTATAGTATTTTTATTTCTTAACATTAACTTTAGTTTCGATCTGATTAAGATAATTTTGTAGATATAAACTAAACAAAATATAAAAAACATATGTCACAATCCCACTCCTATTAATCTATATTCATACACTTAGTTTTTTATTGTACATATATAAACGAGCACATGACTTTACACCTTCTCCTACCCCTACTCTACTCCCGCATGCAGTTGCAGGTGCTACCAGCAGAGAGCATGAACAGCAATCAAAAGCGCGCGAAAAAAGCTGCGCTGCTGGCCCCCGCGCGTTATCTTTTCTTTTAAAGCGAAGCCGCCTCCTACTCCTGCACTCCTCTTTCCCCCCAAAGGCAAACCGCGCGCGATGAGGAAGAAGGCGGCCGCCGGCGGTGGAGGTGGAGGTGGAGGGAAGGGTGTGGTGGCGACGACGACGGCGCCGACCGACCTGCTGGTGTGCTTCCCGGCGCGGCAGCACCTGGCGCTGATGCCCAAGCCGATCTGCAGCCCGTCTAGGACCACCGTGGACAAGGCGGTGGCCGCGAGGCGGCGGCAGCTCCCGCCGGCGAGGTCTGGTGGTGTTGGTGGTGGTGGAGGTGGTGGGGGAGGGCGTGGGCAGGGTGGTAGCCCGCTGTTCCGGGGCTCCAAGGCGAAGCAGGCCGTCGAGGTTGACGACGAGCCGCAGTCGCCCAAGGTGACGTGCGTTGGGCAGATCAAGGTTGCACGGCCAAAGAAGCAGAGAAAGGTGGCGGGGAAGGCAGGTAAGGGCGGTGATGTCGGCGGCGACGGCAGTGGAGGAGGAGGAAGGAGGAGCTGGATCACCGTGGTGGAGGAGATCGAGCGGCTGCACGACCAGAGGAAGAAGGTGAGCTGGTTGGAGGCGGTCGGGATCAGGAGGGACGCGCTGCCATTCCTCGGCGGCGCGCTCCGGAGCCTCCGGCTCAAGGTGCGCTGCTTCGGGTCCCTCCACGGCGCTGTGGAGTCCTCCACCGACGACGAAGACGACGACGACGGCAAGGAGGAGCACGAAGCCGAGTCGGCCGGATGCGGCGGCAGCGCCGCCGCGAGCGTGTTCTCCAAGTGGCTCATGGTGCTGGAAGGAAGCGAAGAGACACCGGAGCAAGACTCCGGCTACGAGGACGAGCCCGAGCAAGAAGACGGCCAGCAGTGCAAAGGGTCGGACGACGAAGAGTGCTCGAAGGCGCCGTCCGCCCCGCCGCCGAACGCGCTGCTGCTCATGCGGTGCCGGTCGGTGCCGGTGAAAGGACTAACAAGGAGACGAACAGAGGAGCTACCACCGACCGGCGAGGCGGCGCATGACGAGGGAAGCGCGGCCGCCGCAGAGGATGGAGCAGAGGACAGAGACGAGCTGGTGTTCATGCGGACGGCGCCGGATTTCCTGAAGCTGTCCATAGACATCGCCAAGGAGACGTGGATCGTCAGCGGCGTGGACCCCCTCGCGCGGAGCCGGAGCTGGAAGAGGTGACCGGCTGACCGGCCGGCCGCCCGGCGAGCGGCGGCGAGGAGTCTGCGTCAGCTAGATTCGTTGTACAGTTTGTATTTGCCCTTGAGTTTTCGGTATAATCTTATGACCCCAGCTGTTGTTACGTTTCCTCTAACTTGGTAAATGGTGATTACAAATCCAAGCTATAGAAACGAGCTGAATTTATCATGGAATGATCTTCCACGATTCAATATTTCGATTGTGCAAATAATCAAGATTTGAAAACAGCATCCCGTAAAAAAGCTTAGATGATCTCAACCAAAACGCCTAGCATTCAGCTCTTTGTGATGGAATCTGCTCAGCTGGGTTTGAGACCTACATTTGATATATGTGCTTGTATTTTCATGGAAAAAAAAGCCCTACATTCAAATTTCTTATAGATTTTGCACTATGCTCCGTGTCCAACGCCGTCACAGGCGTGGAAAGCATTGTCCACCATAATGAAGCATGAAATGATCCCGATTTATATGGTGCTACCCTTCCACTACAATGTAGCATGGCATGATCCTGGTTTATATGGTCCACCCTTGTCAAATACGCACCTCCATTGAAGGCGACAATTTTTTCCTCAAAATGTTTTCCCCTCTAATTCCTCAAAAAAAGTTTTCCCCCTCATTGTTCGTTGGACTTGATTCATGACCATGACACTCTTTTTTAGAGGGTACAAACAAAAACCACTCACACCACACCGCACGCACACACGTATACATGTCCCTTATACATGCTAGAGAAGAGATCACAGACTCAAGACCTTAGTGCACGGAAAACGTACAATCTCACTAAACGCGTACGTATGTGTGTACCATTTACCCAACTATGACCAACCGAAGTTAGTCCCAGAAAAACGGGGGAAAATCCCTTAGAGAGACACGTGAGTTCAATCCTGGGCTGCTCGCTCACTGGCGCAGCCAGCCACCCTAGCACAGCTCGGTTCTCTGGCCATGACACTCATTCACGGTTGGTTTCTTTGGGGTCTCCCATTGAAAGTTTTGAAGTACAATTAAAACGGCCTATGAGCTATATATATATATGAATATGAATATGCAATGTAGTCTTCACAAGGAAAAAAAAGAACATGGAACGCTTGCCCGACATATACACTAATTCGATTCTGGCAGCACAACAGAATCTGCAGAGAGGCACTCGCAAGATCACTAAATAATGAACAAAAGCATCACTACCACGAGATCGGATTCTAAACAACTCACTTGGCACCAAACGCACGAGCACGGAGGACTAAAAGCACCATTGCTAATATACTTTTTGGTACTGACATAATGCTATTTCTGCTCAGTTGAGTAGTTAGAGTGAAAAACAAGAGGTGGTTGCAATATTGTCAACACCTAGCATAGCGAATATAGAGAAATGAGTGTGCCAAGTAACACCTCGGCAAGCATAATGGCAGCAGGTGGCTTGTGTCCAGCTGGTGCATGACAGACCATAATATAAGCTCATTCTCTATGGAGTGCCTGCACTGCAGCTGCAAAAGGGCAAAGGGAAAGATAGAGGAAAGACAAGTTCCATTGCACACCAGCTGCTCAGTGAAAGATACACCATTGCGGAAAAGCTAACAGTTTGTTCCTCACAAAACCAAAAGCATGCGTTAAACAGTCGGTCACTGAGATCTACCACGTGACACAACATGTGGCGTTGCTGTAAAGTTTCTCCCATTTTTTTACCTGTTCATCCGAAAGGAGGAAACTGGTTTCTGAATCTACGCTGGTATCCCCTATCCAATGCTAGAGCTTACAGGACCTGTTCTACGAGGTAGTTTTGGTACATCAACTAGACATCGCCACAGAATTCTGTGATTGTAAAATTGCAAGTGAATCATAACCGATGTGATTTTCATCGTAGGAAACGCTGTACAGTTTTGCTTGATTCTCACACAGCAAGCAGGGGGGCACAAGGGCTGGAATCAGTTGGTGGCAGAGGTAACGAAAGGTTCAAAGTGTCACCCTTTTGTACCGAAGTAGGTCCTGGGGAGAGGAAGAAGTGCTTTGCAGCAAACATTGGATTTGTACCGAATTAGGTCCTGGGAAAACAAAGCCATGTTAGCAACATAACTGAAATAATGGAGTAAACTTTGACATGAAAATGTTCTCTTGTGACAAAGAGGCTATGCATGAGGTGTCTACATCACAGTATCTTTAAGATGTAAATGACAAAATAGCATGTGCAGGTCTCTCCTGTGTATAATCCAAAGTAAATCTCTGATAGATCCTTCAAGAGATTGTTTGGATCAAGTACCAAGAAAGTAAATATAGAACAACTTACTAGCATATAGGACCAATGTTAACAACACAGCTAAAAGGTACTGATAGATTGAACTTTTTTAGCTGTTGTTTCAGGTCTATATAGTAGCGCATTAGACAAGTAATCTGCGACCAAATACAATAACAAGCATGTTATTAAGTATTACCAATTCACCGTCAGATTAAGACACATGATTTAACCATCATATAGAAAGCGACCTAAGTAAACAAAGTTTAAAACAAAAACTATTAACCATGCACCCAATCATTTACTTTCAGAAGGGCAAAGGTTAGCAAATACAAAAACTAACAGTTTTGTTTTAATATCTCAACTGCAAATAACAGAAACAAATATCAAGAGTCAAAAAGTATACCTCCAAGACAATGGGCAGCTAAACTAGTTCGTTGATGATTTAAAAGCTTTCTGGATCTCCATAGTTATTGCTTCAGCAAGGTCCAACGACTCATACTCTGGTCCAAAGCATCGTGCTGTCTCCAAGCATGGATCTAGCAAGTACCTGTAACTTATGCAGTCAAGTGCCTGAACATTACAACAAGGCAAGCTATATACAGATTATTTCCATGCATACGTACATGTTATGAGAGCTTTCTACAAGATAGTCCTGACCAATGTCATCAACCTTTTTAAAGAAAACACGGTATTCCTGTGCGATCTGTCTTACTGCATTGATGGAGCCTGATAGTCCTATTATTCTTGGGTCAAACTCTGCAGCTCAAAGAAACAAACTAATCATTTCCAAAATACAGTGAATTCGAATGTTCCAATAGCACATAGCAAATAGAAGATAACTTACCACTAAGGTATGCCTTAAGTTGAGCAGGTGAATCACGTTGAGGATCAATTGTGATAAAGAATGGTGTAATCTTGGTGCCATATTTCGACTCTATGAAACAACAAATTAAAAACCATAAAAAAGGAAGATCACAGATGTAGTAACAACAGAGTTCAAATTAAAAAGCCCATTACAGCATACAGAAAAATTAATACTAACACAAATTTAAGAACCCCAGCTGACAGAATAACCAAGGAAGTTGAGCGTTGACATAAGACAGATCTTGTTAACATAGTGTTGATAATATAATTATAAAATGGGACTAACCACTTCGTTTTTTTAGACAGAGAGCCATTAATCATTGCGTAACTACTATATGATATCTACTGTAGTGGAAAACAAATATTATCACAAACAATATAAACAAAAAAAATGCATGCATGCACTGGCAGACAGCAGAAGAATATGCATTATGCTTTATGCATATAAGGCTGCTGACCACTTTATGTGTGAAAGATTAAATAACATGATATTAAAGAAAGAACAATGAAACGCCTGAAATAATGTACTTCCAACAAAGCAGGGTGGGGTATATAACAACACACCTAACAATTTGACAACATCAGCCATCTTCTGAACTTCTGCCGGCCCCACATCTGGGCATGATGTATAGCCAAAGTACATCAGTGTCCAATTTCCTCGAAGCTTCGATTCAGTCACCTCATTGCTTTCTGTATCATATAGCTTAAATGGCCCTCCAATTGCAGGTCTATTGGTAGTACACCTTTTGGGAACGCTGGTCTGTTGCGTTTCTTTAGATGGAAACACCACGATACAAAATACAAATAGCAATGAAGAATGCAGTTTAGACAATATAAAGCACACAACTTGATGAGAATTGCTTGTTTACAAGATACACAACTACATACAAAAGGTAGGTAAGTAATTAAACATAATTTCATCAGTTTCATTCATTTTGTATTCTTTTTTCACCTCCAAGTAAACCAAATTTGGGCTGCCGGTATTATAGCAGCAAGAGTAATTTCAATCAGTTGTACAAAATAAAAATATAAAGCACCCAGGTACACAAAACAATTAGAATACACTAATCTGCAAAATAATAAAAAAGGTATTGGAGCATGTAGAAATTTAGTTTTCCTTTACGTCATAAGGTTTGAAGACTTGCAATTATTTCTGATTACTAGATGGGCCACAAGGGATTGCAAGCATCATTGCCTAAAGAACTATTACCATCATAGGATCAGTTAATTCAATAACCAACAGAGTTGAGCTCAAAAGAAAATGACTACATCAAAGTGTTTTAACCACAAAAACAAATAAAGCTGCACAACTGGGAAATTTCCGCACATACCTTGGGTAACTGCACGTTTCTCATCATTATAGTGAACATAAGTGGCTAGTCCAGCAAAGACTAGTAGAGCAGATGGCTGCAAAATAAGAATACAAGTTTACAAAAAGAACAATAGCTATGCCTAATGCTGATAAAAGTTCTGTAAGGCAAATGACATTGCACATTAAAAAAAATAGAGCTGAAAATTTGCCAATAACCCCTTAATAACAATTTGGCATTAACAAATCTGTGGAAACTATCATGAAACATAGAAATATAGAAAGAAAAAGATGAGGCAACCCAGACAAATAACATACAACGATGTAATATATCAGCGGCTGAGGATTCGCCTCGTTCTCTTTAGTAAATTGTCTCATTGGCCTATCATACTTGGAGCTTCCTTCACTGGAATAACCTTGAGAATGATTACTCCTCGCAGGAAAGACTCTGCACAAGCAAATTCCCAGAATTACCGAACCAACTCAATTAAACAAACAACAAATGCACATGAAGGACAAGGCACATGGCAGTAGGATTAACCCCAGAATTGCTTAAAGATATCATTCAATTGATTCAAGTATCAATTCAATGCTATGTGGTCAACAATAATAGCTAACAAGCTGTAAGGGGCACAGAAACAATTATGAAATCAATCCATTGGTGAGGTAGGGATGTTCATTCTGATTCATGGTATAACTTCACGGTCATATAATGAAATAGACAATAATTCTAGCCTAGAGCCCTGCACAAAAAATAAATATGCACTACCTGCAGGAGGAAATGTAAAGCAGCATGCATAACAAACCGTGGATGGCCCAATTGCCAGCGTATTCAACACTAGAACACGATTGAAACTGACCAAGTTGCTAAACGCTATTCAAAGCAATTATGTAACCACATCTCAACAGAAATAGCAGCATCTGGATGTTGAACACAGTACACGGAGATAATGTCTGCGACCAGCGCGCAGGGCATACACGCAGCGACAACTCACTACTTGTTTCCTGCAACAGAATACCGAGATTAACCACAACTTCACATCCATTTCCCGACCAAACGCCCTAAGCACTCCCAAATTTCAACATCAATAGCGCCCCTTGCCTAAATCTTACCCGCTGCACAACACACACGAGACGACTCGGGCCTCTCCTTCCCCCAACGCAGAATGCCAAAATAAAACACACCAAATCCAGCGAGAGAGAAACCAGAGACTCGCACTCGCTGCGGCATTAGCACAAACAGATGGCGCGCACGACGACGACCTCACGCGCGAAACGAGCGAGACGGCAGGATCTCTCTCACCTGGGACGGCACCGCGGAGGCCGCCGCTCGGCCGCGCGGGCTGCGGCGGCGCCGAGGCGGCGGATCAGCGAGAGCTTGAGGGCGCGCGGGGTCGGCATGGCCGGGGGCTCCGCAGCGAGGCGGAAGGCGGTGGGGTTGAGGGGAGAGGCAAGAGGGGAAGCGAAGGGGGAACAAGGGAGCCGCCTTGGAGAGGAGGAAATGCGACATGGAAGGAAATCTTGGGCGGTTTAGGGGGGTCTCTGGTTCCGGGTTTGGTCCGGTCAGGTCACTCGGGTGTGTGCAACTTCTGGTCCAAGAAAGCAGCTCTGATCTCCTTGCGGCCCAAGAAAGTAATATTTCCCCGTGGACTGGTGACAAATTTTTTAGCCCAAATTTTTCTCAGATTGCGTGTTCCAAATTCAGTAAGAACTGTGCTAAAAAAATAGCAAGAACTCATTTGTAAGTTGGAACGCAGAAATTCTACGGAGTTTTGTACATCCTCTATCAAAACAACAAGCAGTGTTAGACTCAGATGCGAGATTTTTAAACTTGGTTAGTGTCTACAATGATTTTATTTACATAAATTTCTTTGATGATTGATAATTTTTACGCTACAAGAAAATTGTATCTCAAGATAAAAATTGTTATATGTAGTATGTGAATTATAGCATGTAATAGATTAGTTTTTTAAAACAACTTGTAACCTTTATCTATTAAAACTCTTGCTATTTTTCCTTTATAAATCTCTTGTTGTAAGGTACACGAAAAAGATATGATAGTTGTTATGCTCCATTATTCATAGGTATTCTCATGATGGTTATAATATTGTCGACTAGTACATTAAACATAAAATTAATTAATGTGTGCGTCTATTTTTTAACCTAGCTATGTCAAAATTGGGTTTTCGTAAATTTTACATGATAAATTAAACAGTTATACGAAGTTTCACTAAAATTCCTCAAAATCCAAGGAAATGTCAGTAAATTCTTCAAATGCGAAGGAGATCCGAGTAAATTCGATGGATTCGTGTTATGTCCGCAAATCTTTATTTTCCCAAGAGGTTAATTGACATGAACGCACGCGACACGTTCTGACGTTGTCGTTACACGGGGCGTGCGCGGGCACGGCTTGCGGAGAGGGCGCAGGGTCTTCATGGCGGAGATGGCGGCGGCGGGGTCGAGGCTCTTGGGGCAGGTGGCGGTGCAGCTCTTGATCATCCGGCAACGGTGGAGCTTGTCCCACCCCTCCGCCAGCGCCTGCACATGCTCCTCCCCAGTACTCGTCGCGGCTGCCCGACACCCACCGGTACGCGTGCGGCAGCGCCGCCGGCCCCAGGAACGCCTCCGAGTTCCACCAGTAGGACGAGCACGCCGTGCCGCAGCACGCGCACAGGATGCACTCGTACAGCCCGTCCAGCTTCCTCCTCTCCTCCGGCGACTGCGCACGCTCCGGGCGCATCCGCCCCTCCTTCTTCGTCTTTCGTCTTCCTCTTCAGCCATGGCTCCACCGACTTGTACTGCTGGCAGAAGTTGGTGAGGTCGACGACGAGGTCCTTGACGACGTAAATGTGAGGGAGCGGCGTCACCGTCGTGGCCGCCGACGTGTCCGTGTCCACGGGCTTGAGGCACGCGACGGTGTTCACCCCGTCCATGCACATGGAGCACGACCCGCAGATGCCCTCCCGGCACGACCGCCGGAACACCAGCGTCGTGTCGTGATCCGCCTTGATCTTCTGCAGGACGTCCAGCACCATGGACCCGCAGGTGGCGAGGTCGACGTGGTATGACTTCAGGTACGGCCGCCGTTCCGGGGCGTCAGGGCTCCACCGGTACACCTGGAACTCCTTCACTGTCGCCGCCGCCTTAGCGCCGCCGCGCCTCTCCCCCTCCCCCTCCTTCACCGATAGGCCTCCTTGACGCGCGCGGCCGGGTGTCCACGGAGGGAGGGGAAGTGGCCGTCGATGCCGCCGCCGTCCTTCGCCGATGCCAGCCTCGGCAGCGTCCTCCGCAGCATCATCGCCGGTAGATCGATCGCTCGAGCGGAGCGCGGTGGCACGTGCCGGCGTCGGGGACACGTGTCGCGAGGCGGGAGAGAGGTGAAGCAGAAGCTACGTGAGATGGGCTGTATCGACTCTTCCCGTTGGGTTGGGCCGTATTTGTGGTTTGTAGCTAACGCCCATTTCTAGCATTAGGATGGGACTTGATGTGATGGCCTTTGTTCATTCGACGTTGGGCATTTTCGCGGGCTCCCATTTTAGCATTTCCTGGTTGAAACTTTGGACGGGACTCGGGAGGCCGAGATTGCTAGCTGCGACTTTATATGGTGTTGAGTGCTTCTTTCACCTTCTAAATAGAGTGGCAAGGGTGAAAAACATCTGAAGGAAATGAATAGTCATACGTTATCAATTCATTTAGTGTGGATCTTGTTCAAATTTATCAAATATATCGTTGCTAGATTGACAATGAGGTCCCTCTTATTTCCTCCGATACACCAGAGGTGTCTGGTGTGTGTGGCCAGTTTGATCAGGGTTTAGGGGTTGGAAATAACGATGAAGGTATAGGGTTTTTCACTCCCCCCCTGCATATGGAATGATAGGATAGATGACCAGTTTTGTCCTTAGGGAATGAAGGCAATTTGGTCATTTCAAAGGTTTTAGGTTGGGCTAACGCACAATCGTATTTCCTATAATTAACATTCGTTGATAGCAAAACATATAATCAACTGCATGTCAATGGCAAAACTTAAATTTTATCTTATAGAAATCAATGTCTTGTAAACTATCCTTGAGTGTGTGTGAATGAGGTGTTGATGGTGTATAGTGCCGAAGATGAGAATAGCAGTGTGGTAGCAATGTTAATGGAGCCATGTGGTTGAGGTAGCGATGATTACATAATAAGCATTGAGAAATTGAAGGCTACATGTTTTGTTAGCAAAAGGCAGATGAAGTAGTAAAACCGTCAAAGAATGAGGAGCAAAGAGTAGGGATGGGAAAAGAGATAACGGGACTGAAAGGAATTTGCCTAATAACTAGGCAGAGCTGTTAGAACACAAAGGCACGCAGTGACGCGTATTAACAAACTCTTGGAACCATACTCATTTTAATGCAAATGATTGACACTTCATAAATCCAAATTCTTAGACTCACAAAATAGTTTGACTTTATTGGAAGTACTGTAGTTCAAGTCTCTCAACCATAAATAGTACTACCATAGTTCTACTCCTATCTTAAAAATACACTCCCTCCATTCCACAGTATAAGCTTTTTTGAGAGTTTTTACTACGGATATGCGTAGATCAGTCCATGGGTAATCATCACTGGTTCTAGTTTAATTAAATGGACTAAGTTTTATTTCTAATATGTCAAAAATAAAACGCAGTTAGTTGAACTTGAGTCGGTCACAGATTATCCATGGGGCTAATCCACTTCTATCTTAGTTTTCATGGAGATTAATAATAGATGTAAAATTAAATAAATGATAGTTATGACTGGTTGAGATGAGTAAACTCATAAAGAAATTAAATAATAGACTTAGAATGAGAGAATAGGTTAAAAGGTAGCTATATTTTATAATAAAATATGAATGCTAGAAACTATATTTTGAAACGGTAGAGAAACTTGTTTCAATTCAAAGCGTCCACTTAAAAAGATGTGGTTTTCCCAGTTAATCGGTTAGTATTATAACTCAGGTCTCATAGTCATCAATATTACTTTCCAAAAATAACTACAACCAGCCATTTTAATTTGTACTTACATCTCGGTCTTTGCAATGATCCATCCTACCATGATTTACCCTCCACACATGCAGCGATAAGAGTCCCATGTATCCAAATGGGTGAAAACACAACAGCCAGATCAAATCAAAGCAAAAACCTTCTAGACAGGAACAGATGGCACGCACGGCTGATGACGACTGACGGCTACCCCACGAAGGGCGGAGGAAACAGGGGCGTCGCATCGGCGTCGCAACCTATGACCGGCGACCTCGCGTCTGCACCATGTTTAACCCAAGAAGGTCAAGGCTTTCTAGAAGGATTTCTCGCGTCCACAACGGGTTTGGGCCTTTGGGGTAGACTTGATCCGTGAGTGGCCGTACCTTCTTTGCTGCTGAGGACAGTAATTATTCGGTTTGACGAGTCTCGACGATGGACGGTAACGAGGGCTCAGATTAACAGCGACGTCGTCTGGTTAATCTCTCTCTCGGAATGGTTTATGCCGATGTTGGTTAGCTTAGCTAGTTCATGCCTACTATGTCAGTGCTTAGCAACGACAAAGCCTGGGTTAATTAGGAGTAGTACTTCGCAGCGACGTACGCACATGCACTTTCCCGGCAGCACCGAGCAGCGACAGGGGTGTGGATTGACTTGGACGTGATGAAACGTAGCTAAGTGGAGTAGGATCCTACGAGTATTAAAGAAAAAAGGGAAGACGGTGTGTACCGTGTGAGGATTTGAGGATTAGGATCATATACTATTTCGTGCTTGAAAAGCGCAGGGGATTTTCGTCCCAACATCTATGGTTGGATAATAGGATAGAAATGGACTATAATTTTCTGTATTGAATTACGCTAACTGATTGGAGACTTCCGGTTTAGTTAAGTAGTTTCTTTAGGCCAAACTTCCTTTTGTCTACATTTCTATCACTCTCTATTTCGTATTTTGGTAACTCCGAAATTTACAATTAATAAATACAAAACTACATACTCCATGAGTCTTAAATTTACTTTTCTTGGTAAAATATTTATAAATCCAAAATTAATAAATTCAAAGTTTTACTCGGTTTGAACAAGTTTAGTTTTTAAAAACAAATAATAGCAAAATTAAGACTTAATAAATACAGAGCTAAATGCACCCAACTTGAACTCTTAAAATAGCTTCACGCTGAATTAATTTGAAAACTTAAGTAATAATAGCGAGTGGTATAACTAATGTTGTCTTTTCCCTTAATCTAAGCCATTATAATCCAATCCATCAGCTCGATGGATGGTCAAAGTTATCCACTGGTTATTTTATTAAGCTGAAAAAACTTTTAAGAATGTCCAAAGCCTCATTGATTTAGATTATTAAACAAATTATCGACAAAGATAAATATTTTTAAAATAAACTTAACAAATAATTTAATGTACTTAAAAAAGTTTTTTTTAAAAAAACGTGTTTTGAAACATATAATTTATTTTAATAATCCGGTGAATAAGAACATGGCCTAATTGGTGCTAGATAGATAGATCAATTGATCCCTGATGAGAAATCAACGGCTTAAGTGCATTCATTACAAGTGGAGGGCACACCGGATCCTACGGCTGGCTACTCCGTTCTTTCGTACGTACGTGGACGCTCCAGATCAATTTGGATCGCGGTGACCAATCGATCTCGGCACGCGCGTCGAGGGGACCGGTCGTACGTGCGTGCGGCGAGCGACGACACACGTGCACTGCCACTACTAGCTAAACCGCCCACGTTTTCGCATCGGACGGCACGCGCGCCCCGCCCAACGATTCCAGTGGCATACACACCAGCGTGGATGCGTGCGTGCGCGCGCGCGTGCGTCGGCGACTATATATGTACTCGGTGCACCACCATGCATGAGCTGATACTGCATTTTGTTGCTGATCGAGCACGTGTGTGCTTTATATAATTCAAGTATATATGATGAGCATGCAGATTGCACAGCCGACGTGTCTCGTGATCAGCGCGAGAGGCGACCATCATGCACGTGCCATCCACGATCATGGTCGTATAATATATATGGGCCCTTCTCCTTCACGTAAGACTCGTGTCCGTCAGCCTTCGTCCCTTGACCAGAAGCATAGGAATATCCAGCATATAGGCCGTGGGGTCTCTAACCCTTACCCACTGAATGCCTGGATCCTCATGAAGAGTAAAGAGATGAAGAAGAAGAAGGAGAGGGCAGAAGGGGCTGAATCCTCATCGACATCGACAGTAAAGAGATGAGGGAGACGAATGAGAGAGGGGAGGGAGAGGAGAAGACAATAAGCCCCCTTCTAATCCGTGGCTAAATTTGCCCCTCATCAGATATTTATGTTCGTAGTTTAATTGATTTAAGGTCTCTGTGATAAACCTGAGGATATGTGTAAGTCCTAACTTAATATAAGTATACACTCTTTTATCTTAAAAAAATATTTTCTAATTTATGAAACTAGATAAATAATTAGTTTTTTTACGGAGGGTGTACGTGTTTTCCTAAGGAATAGCGTGCCCGTTGTCAAGATTAATGGGATTGGGGAATTAAACAACTGAATAATAGATGTATAAAAACCACATTTCTTTTGATGAAATGTATTTTCTGAGGTTGCTGTATGACAAGGTAGTAATTAATAAGAGTAAGGTGGAAGAAAATGTTTTGACAGTATTACACATTTCTATTGTTTTCCTCTGACATACAGTGATAGCGTTTAATATGTAATTAAATTGCATCATGCATGTTAACTTAACTTGAAAGCTAAAGAACAAAATGGTGGCATATCGTTTGATCAGGAAGAGTCAAAAAAAATCCAAACCGTACAATGATCATGCATTTTTGAACCATGTATGCATGATTCATCTAAGCTTTGCCCCACGAAAATCATTAAATTATCCACCCCTGTTTAGCTGTCTCTACCAACGACCATACATATGCATGCATGTAAGTACTCTGTACTCCAAATCTACAATATGTCATTGCTGCTTGCATGGATCCAAGCAGGCATGCATGATCGTCGTGGTTCTATCGATCTAGAATGCCGACTACTTATGCCATCATCATATCTTCTCGCTGCATGTACGTACGTAGCTCTTGCCAAGTACGTATGCGGCATCTGCCAACTGCCATGTCGCTAACATATAGCTCCATGCTCCTAGAAAAGTACAATGCTTAATTGATGTACGCACGTATTGGTATCCCTTTATAATTGTAGTGTCCGCTGCCCCTTGCTAGATCCACCCAGTGATCTATACGGTTCTTATTATCTGTAGGAATGAAAATGGATCGAAAAGAGATAGAAACTAGCTCCACTATATTCGTTTTCATTTTTTTTTTGAAACCGGATTTAAAATCAGAAACCCCGGATACGAAAACTGAATCAAATATTACTGAAAACAGATACTGAGCAAATATAAATTGGAACAAATACAATAACAAATATTTATCAGAATATAAAAATCTCTTACAAAGAACTCCTAAATCAATGAAAATATATAAAGCTCTTGTATATATAAAAAATAATAAATTGTTTAAATTTTAGCAATCGTATGTACATATGGCATTATCGTATAATGCACGTACAAACTGATAGTATTACTTAGACTTCAGATTGATCCTTTCTAAACCACAATAAGAAATATCTAGTCATTATAAATGTATTGTATTATTATGATAGTAGATCATATTTAATAATTTATATTGGTTTTTAGTTTTAGTTTTTTTCCAAACATGAACAATTTTAAATTTGGAATTAACAAATATGAAGTTGTTTCTATCTTAAAATCATAAAATAGTATTTTATAATTTAATTACAAAATAAAATAAGAAGAAAACTCTAGTGCATTACATGTAGTTTTGTAGTTAAATACCATGTTTTTAAAATAAAAAAATATCTGATAATGAGTTGTGATATAGACATGGCCTAAAGTATACGGTATTATGGATTAGGACTTTTTTTCTGGAACTATCAAAAAAGCTATCTGAACAAATATCTGGAAAGTATTCGACCAAATCCAATTTCTGCCGGATACTATTCTTACTATATGCCGGATACTAGTCTTACTATATCCGTTTCTATTTCCAAGAAAAAAAATCATTTCCATTTCCAAAACTATCAAAAAAATATCCTTCCGATATTATCTGTTTTTGAAAAATCGTCCAGACCCCAAGATCTATTTGAATCAGTTTGATCCCTAATTATTTAGCCCGCAAAGATAACCAATAAATATTTACTAACTCCGTAGTCTAGATATAGCTAAAAGTTATTATATTTTGGAATAGATGTGGTATATTATAGTTGTTGAGCTTAATTTAACAATTCCTAGTGGCATATCAAATATATTTGAAAATCAATTTTTAGTTAAATTAAAAGGTCAAACATTATAAGGGTTGTTGTACCATCTTGATCAGTTTGTATATGTAAAAAAATATCTATTTTGTAAAATCAAAAACTAATTCTCCCATGTAGGTTATCTTCATACATGTGGACCAATAATTGGTATGATCTTGATCCTTCAGCAGGAGCACTGCGAATTGTTGCCGGTAGTTGTTAGGGAGTTCTTCACCAAGTATGGGATTTTTAGTACGGGTGCGTTTGCTGCTATTCTTTTTTTCAATCTTGTTATGTCCATTGATCTGTTTTAATCATTCTAGCTTTGTTTTTGCATCATATACATGGTTGTATGCATTTTTTATGTAAAAGCTGAAAGGTATCTTTCGTTTTGTCAATGAAAAATAACCACTGAGCTTGTAATATCTTCCATGCATACACAGACAAAACTTTGTATCTGGTATGATCTGTTTTATCTTGTAGTGTATTAAAATAAAGAAATCCTCATGTGTGACTGAGTTTTCGTTCAAGATAACCCTTTCACATACCTTTTCCTTTGAGTTTTTTTTTCTTTCTTACATAGCGCTGATTGTTTTTATTTCCCACACACCCATTCCGTTAGGTTACTGTTAAAGTTTATCTAAATTACCGTACTATCCATTATTCATGACACTAAGCGAAAAAACTAATGGGTCAAAATAAAAACTGATGGACAAGTAACGTAAGAAATACTCCGTAATGCAAAACTCAGTAATGTAAGATGGATTAAGTGAAAACTCGATAACAACTAAGATTAATTTCTCTAGTTGAAAACATATATAACCAGAGTCCTGTCAACAAACCCTTTTTTTCTCAAAATATAAATGATTGTATATTTTTTTAATAATAAAGCAATAGAAGAACAAATAGTAAAAAAAATGGTGATTGAGAAAATAAACCAGTGAAAAATTAATAGGCAGAGAAAAACTAGTAAAAAATTTAGCACGTGGAGAATAAACTAATAAAAAACTACAACTTAGAATCTTAAAATTACTTATATACGAGGACAAATAAAAAAAGTATAATACTATATATTTTTAGACGAAATTAGTATTTTAGAGGTGGACACAGATGAGCCCACGAGTAATGTCTAGTCAGCTCTAATTCAATTAAATTAACTAAGCCAACTGTGCCCATCCCTAAACTAGTGAATACACAGCCACCTCCGGATCGCTGCCGCGGGGCCCGGCGTCAGTGGCACCTTGTCGCCCCCACCCCGCAGCTTTTCCTTTTCACCCCCGAGAGAGCCTAATTATAGACGCGCGGGGGGATCAGGCGATGTGGTTCACCGAAGCAGCCAGCCCGCACCACATGTAAACACGGACACGCACACACGCGCCAGCCATGTCGCACTCCTCCCTCCGTCCCCTCTCCCCCTCCCCTTTGGCCCCCGGGAGAACGTGCCCCGAAGCAGCAGGCCGCCCCTTGTCTTCTCTTCTCCATTCTTATACTACCTAGCGAGTCTTTGCCTTCTTCTTCTTCCTCTCCTCGGCCTCTTGAGTCCTGATTCCTCTCTGGGATGGAGGATCGGATGATCTTTTTGGGTTGGGGTGGTGGTCGGTGAGTGATCGAGTGGTTGGCTACTACTTGGCTTGGGGAGTTGCACTTGCGCCGGTGGCGGGGAGAGGGGGAGAGAGGTGGAGCTGTGTGATGGATTCTGGTAATAGTGGAGGGAGTCTCCAGTCTTCGAGCGGCGGCGACGACGAGTTCGACTCGCGGGGCGGTGGTGGGGTGGACTCCTCCTCGCCGCTGTCAGCGCTGCTCCGCCCGTCGTCGGCGGCGGCGGGGGCGGGGTTCGCGCTCCATGGATCGATGTATGGTTTCCAGGAGCTCGGTTCGGTGGGAACGTTGTTGCACCATCAGCAGCAGCAGCAGGGGGTGCCCTGGTCGGCGGCGCAGTTCGCGGCGGGGGCACTTTCCTCGTCGTCGCCGCGTGTCTCGCAGGCCGGCGACGCGGGCATGGCCGCGAGAGCGCACCAGCAGCAGCAGGGTGATCCGTCCTCCGCGGTGACGGAGGGGGCGGGGGCTGCGCCGCCGCGGGGGTCGAGGAAGCGGACGCGGGCGTCCCGGCGGGCGCCCACGACGGTGCTGACCACCGACACCTCCAACTTCCGCGCCATGGTGCAGGAGTTCACCGGCATCCCCTCCCCGACATTCGTCGCGGGCGTCGGGGCTCCCGCCGCCTCGCTCCGCACCCGCTTCGACCACCTCTTCCCCTCGCCCGCCTCCGGCCCCCGCTCCGCCGCCACCGATCCGGCCTCCTCGCTGCCGCCGTACCTCCTCCGCCCTTTCGCGCACAAGCTCCCGACAGCGGCTTCCCCTTTCCCGCCCTTCACGTCGTCGTCGTTGTCCACGTCAACGCCGTCCTCCTCCAACATCGGTGTCCCCAATGCCAATGCCACCACCACGACGGCCACGGCCGCCGCCGCCACTACCGCCACATCCGTCAACCCGACGGCAGCCGGAGCAACCGGCGACACCTTCCAGCTGACTCCCACCGCCCTCCTCCGGATGCATCAGGACGCAACGAACAACAGCAGCTACCTCTCCTTCCCCAACGTCCTCGGCTCGTCGCAGCCCATGTTCGGCGGCTTCGCGCAGGGGGGCGCGCGGCTGCACGACACCTCGCCATCCCCGTCGTTCTCGGAGTTCCTAGGCGGTGGCAGCATCAGCCTCACAGACGGCGGCGGCGGGCTCATGTCCTCCGACACCCTACACCATCTCCCCCCAAGAACCGACGCCCACCACGGCGGCGACGAGCTGTCTGGCGTCGTCGCGTCCGGCAGCGTCGGCGGGTACGGCAGCTGCAAGCTCAACTACACCCCCCACACCGGCACATCGTCGTCGTCACAAGCCGCCGCAGCCACCGCCGACAAGCCGCCGGACTCCGCCGCCGCGAGGCCCACCCGAGGAGAGGGCCTCGACCCATGGATCTGTACATCTGAGTAGGCAGAAAGAATCAGAGGTGCATGCTGTTCTCTTGTGCTTCTTGTCAACTAGTGGCAAAACCAAGCACAAGAACGAACACGCCGCGCGCCATGGTCGCCATGCATCACAAACAACAAAGGTCTGATCGATTTATTAGCCTTTTAGCTGTATACCCACTTTTGTGTTACTGAATTAATCATCACTTCTCCTCCTCCTTTCTTCCCGTTGATCTCACATGCAGTCGCCGCCATTCCCGTCGTCCTTTTGTTCTCTACTGCATTAAAAACCTCATCTTTGTTCCGATTCTCTCCTAGATACTCTCAGATTCTCGCAATCACACACGATCTAGACGTCCTAGTGCAACTCCAAACTAATCAAACTCTAGCTGGCTGATCACCGGAGATACGAGTTAATGGCGACGTAGACGCCGGCGGCGAGATTTCCAGCCGGCGAGGTATGATTTCTTTCTGAAGCAAGCTAGATAGTAGCTGAATTTGTTGCTGCACCGGCCACAACGGCAACTCACCAAACAAACTGCTTGCCAAAGGATCCATCCTTTTCCTCGTATGAAAACCACCATAAAAGCCTCCAAAAAAGACAGACAAGAGGAGAAAGAAAACTCTTTTTAGCTCTCACTGGCAGTTAGCATTACACCATTAGTAGTAGTAGTAGTAGTTAATTAAATACTCATAGCATTGGATTTCTAGGCTCCTATATGCTAACCACTCCCCATGATGGAGGCGAGAGAGAAGGGAATGGATAATAATGGCAGCAACAGATATTCAAATAATAATAGCCACAAGATTGATCTCATTTGATGGATGGGTTGATAGATGGAGGAGACCAACAACCGTACCATCCCCGAGCTGACCGTCGTTAGGGCCACAGTAGCCATTAAAGAAAGATCACGGCATGTGTTGCTCCACATCCACACACCGCCATGGCTGGTCTCCTTCTAATCCGCCGTGATCTTCGTCACTACTTTCGTCTAAAATGACTTAGTTTTTAGCTACAAACTGAATATACTTTTATCTATACTCATAATGAAAAAAAAAGAAAGAGTTGCGATGAGACAAGATCTTAATAATTTCTTAAATTTCTTTCTAATTGCTACTAGCTCGCCTAGGTTAATGTAGAGGGAGAGAGACAGAAAGAGAAAGAGAGCGAGAGCCAGAGGAAGACAGAATGGGAGAGGTTGGGGGTGACAAGTTGTTGCATGTGCCCCCCCTTGCCTGCACTTGATTGCACCCTTAGATGGACAACCAGTACTTTTTCCATGTATCTGTCCCTGCATTTTGTATTAAATTTGGCTCAAGTGGGGGCTCGATTTGATATTTTTGCACTTGATTGAGGCCATTTTGGAATTTGTTTAGTGTTGACATGCACTTGATGGAGGGCATTTTGGATTTTTGTTTGAGGATAAACAGGATATTTCGGTTTGGAATTTTGGTTTCTCATGGGTAGTGTCACTACCAGCTGGGCTCCATGCACACTAGCTAAAGCTTTGCTTGATTCGTTGAGGCCCTTTTGTGTGTTTTGTAGTAGTACTTGAGCTAATGATCTCATCTCCAAGAGGTAATCTATCTCTAGGAAATGTATACTACCAATCAATTGGTTATAATTGATTACACTCTTCATCACACTCCGTGGCTTTGTGATGTGATCATCATAAACATATCACACCGCACCAGGCAGGTGAAGATCTTACAGTTACATATGACATGCCACGACAAGTGGAGAAAAATAAAACGGAGGATCTATCTTTTACTACTCCTATATCGTAAGGGTTTTGCACCTTTTGAGAAGAGTAATAATTGATCCATGTGGTGGTGATCAAGCATGACAGTGATCGATTGTCAAGGGGTGAACACGCACGTACAATGCCTAACAAGAGCCAGGTGTAAATCGCAGGTACATTAGTAAAGTAATTAACCCTACGATACGATACGATCCTTTTTTTTATTTTGCATTGACGTCAGGGTAGTCGATGATGATTCGGTCTTGGAGATCTCTATTTACTCCTACATCTATCATCCGTCTTATCCTGCTTCGACTGGGCGCTGTAGATGGTAGTAGTACTGGTGTGGTGCTAGGAGTAGCAGCGGGTGAGCTGCTAGTAGTACTGGCTGGTGGAATCATGGTTATCGCCACGGCAGGGAATAACTCTGTTCTGCTGCCTGCAATTATAGTCCTGTTCTTTTTTAATGGTAGATTTTTTATTTTTTCCCACGCTTTTCAAGCTTTTTTTAAAAAATATATATTTTTTTATCTAACTTTTTAAAGTAAAAAAATTAGTTTTAAAGTGGTTAATTCAGTTATTTGCAACGTTAAATAGCTTTAAAAAAATCAAATAATCTGATAATTAAAAAATGTTATGAGAATAGAACGCAGATCGAGGCCAGTACTAGTACTCTCTCTCTCTTTCTATCCATGGTCAGTGTGACAGTGTGCCAGTTGCCGTTGCTGGCTGGGGCTGTGTAAAATGGGTTGGAATGATGATGGCGATTATCTCTGAGCAATGGAGGGGCCTGCGTCTGGCTGTGCCTGTGCCTGATCACGGCCGCATGCATATAATTTCGAGCCAAACCCAAAAGTTTAGGGGCTTTTCAGAGCCCAAAAGTCACTGGTCGTGTAGCACAGGAGGAGGCACGTACGAGTACCACGCACCTAGCTAAGCTTGCGTGCTTCCGATCAGTGGTAGAGTAGGCTGAAGAGGTGGTCGCCGGCCGGGCGTCCGCCCTGGTTTCCGTGCCGAGTAAATGGCGGATTGGCAGCGAGCGAATAGGAAGGGGGCTCAGTAATCAGCATACTGTTCAGGCGGGTTCTCTCTGTTTGTGCGCCGGGTGAAATGGTGGTGAATCCTGGCTGGCACTGGAGATCTGGCATGTCGCAGGGTTAATTCCTCTTGTAGCCCTGTCCTTCCGTAGCAAAGTGATTACGCTTCTACAGGAGGAGCACTTAACTATACCAGCCCATGACGTGGAATAATGCTGGAGACTGTGATTGGAAGAAGCCCAGTGATGCACGGGTGCTCGGCCATACACGGCGCCGGTGATGCACGAGCTGCGTTCAATCCAAGCCGTCCGTCCTGCGCGAATCGCCGGAATCACCGGATCGCGTCGTGGCTGACTAGCGGCGGTGCCGCCTGTGCGCGTACGTACGCACGTACGGCTCTCGGCTAGGTGGGCGAAGGGGGGACAAGTCGCCGCCGTGCTGCGTCGATCCATCCATCGATCGGTCGCCGTCGCTGCCGGCTTGAGGGGTGCGACGCCGAACTGCTGCTGTCTTGGGCGTACGTACACGTTTCAAATCTACCTCTACCTGGGCGACCCGATGCAGAGTAAGTCAAGGCCGGCAAAGATGGCCCGGTCGGCCGCGCCCCAGCTGGGGGCGCCTAGCTACGGCTGGAGTACTCGCTGCATGCCTGGCTGGCACAACGGCGGTGGACCGGTGGTCGCCGTCGTCGATCCTGTCCGTCTTGGCTCGTCGCACAGGCCGGTCCACTCCAAACCCGGCCACCAATTCGCGGATCGTCATCACGTCCGTGCGATTGACGCGCCACACAATCCGCCTCTTGTTCTGGAAACGTCCTGCCTGTCTGTCATCTTCGTCAGCCACGCACCGGGCACGGGACCCCGCCCCCGACGGTCATGCCTCGGAGACCGTGACCTATCATCTCCTCCCTGCGTCACCCTGCCTAACAACTTGTCGAATCTAGTTATCTGAAAATATTTTCATAAAATTTACCGCTCCATCTCTAAATAAATAATTTTTTAACATTTAGAGGACAAATTACTGTAGATATGAAATTAGTTAGATGTCCCCAATAAATAAGGTGTAGTTTTAGTGAGTGGATGGTTAGAGCTAAGATAATTCTGGTCGTATTAAGTTTGTTTGATATAATATTAATTCATATTTAAAATTGAGTGACTACTTTCTTAATCTCTATGTAAAACTCTAAAATCCATCTCTATATAAAACTCCACAAATTTTTATATTTTGGGATGAAGGAAATCTAACTATTTTGCGTGTAACGGTAGGTTCAAAATTTTGAGATATATCCTGTTTATTTTTAAGATTTAAATGTATGTCATGGACTCGCCCCGTCATGGTGAGCACATAGAGCCACACGTGTTCCTGTCAACAAATTTACCTCCAGCCAATCCCACAACTCGGCACACCCAAACTGCTTTAATCTCATTGACAAATCGAAGAACATTTTCGGAAAAACCGTTGAAAATCCGATCGTTCCAACGCCGACAACAGTTACAAAAATTCCAATTACCGGCAGGCGCGCACCATTCGAATTGAAGTGCCAGATCAATTATCGATAGAGCAAAGTGAGGTGCAGACCTAGCTAGAGATGCTAATAAAGCACTGTACAATCTCACGGATAGTGGCAGCAAGTGATTGGTTCGTATAGACACATGAACGCGTAGAGGAAGGATTGGAACCACGCGTTGGTGCTGCCGTCGAGAGCGGATATACATCGATCCGTAGCTAGCTAGGCAGGTCGGTGAGGCGCTCACCGGCTGAAATGGCTCCGTGGCGCGTTCGTGTCAGCACACGTCCTTTTCGCGCGGTAACTATCAGCTGAATTAGCAATAGGTAATTAAACTGATGGCTCACGGAGATGTTGGATTGTTTTTAGTAGGAAAAGTAGTAGGAAGAATGATCTTCCGTCCAAAGGAGATGTTCCCGTGTCATTGACAGGTGGGTCCTAGCTACCTATACGTGTGGTTCGTGCCGAGTTTGCACGTAATCGACGTCTTTGTGACAATTGGTCTTGCTATTTGGGGTTGTTTGATGTTCTGTTTAGACTTACTGAGCTAGGGAATAAATAGAAATTATTGTTGTATCCGGTGAATCGCACATATGTAATATTTAGCCAAACGCGGGAAACAATCTCAGTCTGGAGACACAGGTCCTTTGGAGGAATTTCACTCGAAATAGTGTGGTTTCTACGGGGAAATGGGAGAGAATTCTGTCATTTTTTGAGGTCAGTGAAGGGGACCGGTGAGAAGATTAGGCGATCTATGACGTGCTTGATTGGAACAGGATAAAAGCTCCACTGACACTGGGGAACATTTTGGCATCTGCTCCAGTATAGGCTGTGGCCCACAAAGAAAAAAAAACTGGAAATGAGAAGGAACTTTTTTGCCTATGCTTAGTGCAACTACTAATGCTATTCTGTTCGCTGGTGCAATCTCACGGACATGTGGCTACGATGAGTCGCTGGCACGAAGCTAGTGAATATGCGCGACAAAACGAGGTATCACAGTGTGATCGTACCAGTGGTTGATGGTCTAAAACATTTGCCTACTGCTCTGCCACAAATGTTTGTTGGGACGCATTGGTTGACAGGAAAAACTCAGTCATCTGCAGGGGCGGACGCAGCACGAAAATTGAGTGGGGGCACCAACCAATTAGAGGACTACCGTTCCATTAAAATTTTAAATGCAAAATCACTAACGTGATTTGTTTAGTTGTGCACTTTTAATTACGACTATAGTTACCTAACAACAATTAAAGGGCTTAAGCCTTTAGACCTTCAACCGATAGATTCTGCTGCGAATGCCCACCTAATCAGCTATTGAGTACCTGTGACTATGTCTGCCATAGAAAATACTTGCATGACGTGATGAAATAGTAGGGTGATGCTAGCAGTGCAACATCGGGTGGCCATGCAGGACTCTTTATTCAAATAGAGCTGTGGAGTGCTTTGAAGCAGGCGAAGGGTGGAGACGCTCTTGACAGGAGGTTATGCCAACTGCGATTGCATAACATCACACCATTGGCAGTGCTAATACCAGCGGCACTTATAGGACTTACAAGCTCGTGCCTTCTGTGAAGATCAGAGTCGAAGAGAGGACCAATCAAACCATAATCCTAGGCTTTTAGCTCAGTTAAAGAGGATTTAGTTATTGCGATGAAATAGTGTTATGTGAAGTTTGGTTAATGCGATTCAATTTCTTACTTTTCCCTTCTAATCATGGTCAACTAGTGAGAGAAGTAAACACAAGACGCATTGGGAGCAGAACAGAAGAGATACGTGTGATGGAAGGGCGAAACAAGATAGTGGGGGCATAATGCTCATTAGACTAGGGGCCCACCTAACATAGGCATAGGGTATAAGTGAGAGAGAGATTTGACGGAGGGCCAAGGCCTCCATTTATAATACCGTGGATTTATCCTAGGTCATCCCTAGTTGGGTGGAGTAACCACCTCCATCATTTTTCATTGAGTGTTGCTGCCATGGCATGATGAGAAAAATTTACTAGAAAGTTAGAAAAAAAACAATTATCACACACTCACATATATTCCTGTTTATAAGGTAGAAAAAGATTGTATGATGAGATCCTCAAAGGTGCCCCTCTAATTAATAAGTGATTTTACGATCGTTGAGAATGTAGTGAGTTATTATAGAATAAATTTTTGTAACTTGTGTTACCTGAGATAAGATATCAAATTTTATATTAGAAAATATGGTACCTTTCAATATCAATTTTATATTAGAAAATATGGTACCTTTCAATATCTCTATAAGAACTGTAAAATTTCACTTAATTTATGCCAAATGTAGAAAACTTGTAGTGTTTACTATTCGAAGACCCATCAAGAACAATAATATGCCTGCTAACATCTTGTTTTTTTTCCAATCTCTAGGACTTTGGTCACTAAAAGCTCACTGCAATGGAAGGTATGTTGTCCTAAAATATATAAGATAAGTGTTAGATCACGTGTGATATGTGTGATGAATAATTGGCTAAAGTTATTGTTGTTTATGCTAATGTGGATTATGTTGGTAAGAACTTGTTTTTGAAAGATGTTTTTTTGTCTTTGATACGGAGTAGAAGTGGGGAGAAGGTCATGGTGAGTGATGAAGAACCAAGACTAGGATAGGGTTTCCAAAGTCAGAGTCAGTCAGAATATTTCACTTGATGGTCGTGCACAAGCTTTGGCATATGAGGATGATGGATAACATGGAACGAGAAAGTTTGCTTCAATTGGATTTGTGGTATTTGAATATGATGGAGTTGGACTAGCTTGTAGGCCAGTGGCTTAGTTCATAATAGATTATGAGTTTGAGAGTCCATCTGGATCAATTGTGACATGTTGAGCCAAGTCATATAGTTATTGGGCTTTCTATATTTTATATATAAAATGTAGAGGGATAGAGACAGAGATATGATGAGAAATATAAAAGAAGGATACTTCATTTTAAGGGTTTATAAGAATGAGAGTTGAAAGAGATGGAGTACTTTTATTATCACTTTTTAACATGAATTGATCAATAAATTTCATCAAATTCATCATCAATTCGGTTTTCGTGTAGAATGAATTTAGTAGGCTTTTTATAAATCTTAGATTTTATTCAGATTTTGATCAATTTGAGTGCGGTATTTTTATTAGATTTATATAAAAGTCTAGTTTACGCCTACCAATTTATCGGTTAGTTCTTAGTTAACATATGTTAGGTTTTGGTCTAAAAGACCAGGATGTGTTATAGATGGGGTGAATATATAGCGAATCTCTTTGTTTCTAAAATAACTGTAACATATTGATCTTATTAAGTTAGCTATTAAAAAGCTAAATCAAGATTAATAATATTCGATCTTAAAGCTATAGCCATAAGAATGATAGATCTTTAGAGATGGATTCCTATGAATAATGAATACCACTTGGTTGAGGTTTTTTAGCCTATCACAAGTCATGGATAACTATCATAAGAACTAAAACCATTTGCCCATAAGATTCAAGCAATTGGTGCAAAACGACCTTGCTATTTTAGATATTTCATCTTCTTGAGTTTTGCTGTAAGGTAATATAGAGATTGACTCACTTTTTATCATAAGGTAAATCAAGATTTAAAATAGTCAGAGAAAGAAAATAAACTCACACTATAATCGTGTAAAAGGAGGAAAGTAATATCTAAAATTTAAATTGTGGTATAGAAATTTAAATTATAGAAATTAAATAAAGAATTTAAATTATGGAATTTAAATTAGAATGAAAAAATTAATTCCATTTCAAAAACTATTTTATGATTGAAATATGTTCACAAATCTTATAAAATTCTTTGAGAAATTCTAAAAGAGCTATCAAAAACTCTCCTAACTCGCTCTCAATTTTCTCACATAACTCTCTCTAAATCTCTCATCAAATCTCTTCAAATGTGTTCAAAGGTGCACATCTTCCCTTTACCTATGTCTCTCCTTTTATAGCCTAAGTGTAGTTGGTTACCTTCTAAGACAATGTACTTAGGGCAAAACCCTAACATTTTAAAAATTTCAGTAATCAAATTTAAAATGAACGGCTCTGATTGCATCACCTCAATTGCCACATACTAGGCTACACGATCCAGTGTACAACCACAAAAAATCACATCGCCACCGCCTCCACATCACCTGTGCCAATCAGCTATCGCGACATTCTCTGGGAATGGATCCCGTGCGGCTCTCTTGTGCTTCCGTGCATGTATTTTGGCATGCTTGCACGCATGGCTAGGCCACTAGCCTGACCTTGTCGCTCCTATGTGTGCCCGCCAGCCTGCTTGTCCTCACGTGCGTGTTGTGTCTACTAGGCCGTGATTCGTAGCTATGCTGTCCATGTATGTGCTCATGCGCCATTGCTAGGTCACCTTGCTCACACGAGCTTAGCTCACAGGTCATTGTTGTGCGTCTTGGGTCGCCATTACTAGTCGTTGCATGTGTGTGGGCTTCTTTGCGCCCTTTGTGTATCGGACCATCTCCACTCTCTTTTCTTTTTTTTTCTCTTTGATTTTTTTTGTGAATTTTCGGCGCTTATACACTTGATCTTGTAAAGCTGGTTGTAAAAACATTTCCACACGATATTCATCCACCATGTGCCGTTTTGCATTCAACATTATCACCTGGTATTCTTGATCATTTCAAATCTTAACTTCTTATTAAGTCTAGTCCTAATTCATTAGTTTAAACCTACACACATACTGACCAATCAAACCTTAGGTAGCTAATATTACAACCTAACCCATATTAGTAGTTTATACTCTCAAACGCTAAGTCTCTAAACTAAAGTTTTAATTAGGTTCACAATTCGATTATTAAATTATCATAAATAGATAAAACAATACATGCCTTTTACACAGTCAGATTCAAGTTTGCACAGATCTAGCTAATTTTATCCGTTGCTTTTCTTACCAAAAATCAAATCTAGACTGTCTGTAACATAAATCTAGAATATGTCTGTAACTTATGTTTCAAGTTTTGCATTAAATAAATTTGAATGTGTGAAGTTCTAACTATTTTCATTAGACATGTAGCAGCCACGAGACTCCTGTAGCTGTACCGTAGCTTTGACTTATAGTACAGTTTGGGAGTTTTGAGTATTGGAGTGACAAATCTATTGTTATAGTAATAATAGAATAAGTTATTTGTTATTATTTTACTGTATATTTGTTTCTAGTGTTTTCTTTTAAAAAAACTAATGATCATTTATCTCTCTAATCCATGCCATCTAAAATTCATGTGTATGATTTTTAAATAGTTAAACGGTGTGTTTTTAAAGAATTTATGAAAATATTACTTTAAAAATTATATTAATATATTTTTAATTTTTTATTTATACGTAATTAATCAACTATTGCTCTATTTTCATGCTGAGGAAGAAGACCCCAGCCTAAGACAAACGAACATGTTGGAGATGACCTCCGTAATACTAGTAGTATGTACACATCTTAGTAACGTGAACCCATGAATGCAAAGTTGGTCAGCAATGCAGGAAACAGACAGATTATTGTGGAGTCCTGGTAGGACATTGGGAGACAAACCGTACGGCCACACATGTGCGTGGATCGTTACAGCATTCTTTGCTATATTTGATCAAAAGATAAAGCGGCTGAACTATTTGTTCGGAACGAAACTTTACTTCCGAAATCAAATGTTCCATGGAGGTGGGAAATAGAATTTACAGTACTTGAAACAGATTATTCGTTATATTATTATCATGGATTATCTACTTAATTATAATAATAAATTAAATATTTTTTAAAAATATATATAACAAATAGCTGAAAACAATTTATATAAACAATAGAGTAAAGAAAATTTTTGACATATATTTTTAGAAGCGTTGAGCAAATAGTCCTTCACAATAATATGGTAAATTAGCTAAAAAGAACATGGACAATTGGTATATGAACATCTTGTACAGGACAAGTGGTTTTAACATGACAGGTGGTTTTAACGGTTGAGGTGCTAATTACTTGTTGATTCTCCATATTACACTCAAACAAGGATTCAGGAAAGAAAAATGAAATATATAAAACCGATGAGAATTAGGAGAACTTTTTTTGAAAGGTAATAAAACTTAGAAGGTACTAGGTATCATTTTTTAAAGAAAACGTCTGATTTAATATCTACTCCCAAGTTTGATTTTTTTTAATTCAAACTTACTTATATTTAATTAAGTTTATAAAAACATATATAACAACATTACAATACCAAATTAGTCATCAAATCTAACATTGAATATATTTTGATACTATATTTATTTTATGTTTAAAAAACATTTAACTTTAAAAAAGCTAAAGGATATAAATGTTGCACGTCCACACCTTTGGCGAAACAAATTTCCATTGTTAAAAAAACTAACCAAGAAATATAATAGCTATAAAAAGCAAATAGAAGCGAAATGTGCGTTGTGCAGTGAGCACTACCAGTTGAACCATATATCAACCCATCCTTGAGAGACCAGAAAGCTGCACAAGGACATGGAATGGACATGTCGCCAATTCCCTTTGCTCACGGAGAGGCCAGCAGGCAGGCGCATTTGCCCCTTTGGATGATGCCCAATTACAAGTGCCAATATTGCGGCCATTGTGCTTCTTTTGCCCAGCAAAAACTATCATGGGATAGTGAAAAGAAATATAAAAGGAGAGCGTGTGATGTGCTCGTGAAAGACAATTTGTCCATGAAAGGAACTAGCTAGCTAGATAGCTAGAGAGAGGTGGAACACACACACGAGTTGCCATCATAAGAGGGGAAAGAAAAAGAAAAAAGAGAAAAAAAAAAGGCAATACAGCTTTGCATCTATACTTTCTAAAAGGCTCTACAGGAACAAGGCAAGATCAACCTAGGTAACATAAACGTTCTTCCGTTCGTATGGGTATGGAATTCTTGTTCTACTTGTAAGGGTAAGTGTCGGCCCTACCGCCATATACTCGAATCATTGTAACGTAGGGCTAAGTGTCGGTTTAACATGGTATCCAACTAAATTACACATTATAATCTTTTTTCCAATTACATTAAAAACACATATGTTTATATACATACAAGCACACTTATTTTATAAACGTACACACATACAGCTTATCTTCCTAAACACCTCAAAAAAACTGAACTGCCATATAAATATTGACGGAAGTCTCTACATGCGCGTAGCTATAGATTGCGATAGGTAGGAATATTTAACTATAATATGCAATGCAATTTGATGCTACTAAATTTTTTTGTCAAAACAAATCTTATCAAAATTTTAGCGTTAATAATTTTTTTTATGGTGTAACGAACCAAAATAGCCGTAAAAACTAACATGAGTTTGGAACCAAACAGCCTTAAAATCGCCTTATATTGCGATTCAATTTCAAAAATGTAAGATGAAAAAAATACCAGATCTCTTGCTTAGCAGGGTAAGTTGATTGAAAACAATAGTTCAAAACGTAATTGCCAGAGAAAGCACTGACGGTGTGGTGATGAAGTGGTAAGCACATAAACACTTGGGTTCAGATTATGGTTCCGTGAATATTGCATGCGTGCTCAATACAATTTTAATGATGTTAGAAATCTATCGTTGATATTCATCTCTTTAAACCCGTGTTATAATATTATACCGGTTATAGAAGTATGGAGTGCATGCGTGTAGTGTATGCTTCTTCTACTTAATCGAAAAAAAAGGTAATGGAGTTGTTTTAAGTAAATGATAACCTCTGCGTCTTGCTGTTGAGCGTATAAGAGGCGTCCATGTGTCAAACGGCCTGGCGTCAGCGTAGTGTGAGCGTGACGAAGCGAGGGGAAGATCAAGGTAAACTACACAAGGGCAACGGTAAGACAGTTGAACAGCTGAACAACTAGAGAACAAGAGAGTGCAGAGGCACGGCGGATTGGTGGACTCGATCTGTGTTCCGCGTTCTCGGGCCCCGCCGGACAACCGCGGCAATCACGGCGGAAAGCGGCACGCAACGCAACGTTCGGTGGCGACCACCTCCGGAGAAACCAACCAATACCGCCCTCCTCCTCTTCCAACCTTTTCCATGTTGGACTGTAGCTCTCTCTTTGCTATCTACAATGCCATCTTGATCAGTAGAGCAAGATACAAACCAGCATTGGCCGGCTGCACGTCACGTTCTCCTCCATCCCCACAGGTCAGTCAAACGGATGCATGGACGCCACTTGGAACAGAACAAGTTATATTTGGATTAAATATATTTTGATATTACATTTATTTTATATTTAAAAACATTGTTATATTTTTCTATAAACTTAATTAAATATAAAAAATTAAGTTTTTTTAAAATAAAAATGTCTTATGATTATAATATAAAATGGAGAGAGTAGTAAAAGTTAAAAAAAAGGATGGCCTTGTTTGTTTAGTCTGACACACAGCAGAGAAGAGTGGAATAAAGGGAGCTCGGTGAAAAGGTAAAACTAATGAGGTCAACATGAGGAGGGGCAGTGCGACGTAGGGCGGTGCACGGGCACGACACGACGCACTCACGCACGGCGAAGATCCTGCCGCGACGATCTCCATGGACCCCTTGCCGACAACGACGACCTACCGTCCATCTGCAGGTTTCAACACAGACAGCTTCTTCAAGATGATATATGAATAATCCATACTGTGGTTCCTGCGTGTTCCAAAGCCGAAAAGAGATTTGCAGCATGAGTTTAGTTGGCTACTTGAGCACTGCAACAAGGTTTTAAAAATCAATGGCAACTACTCGGTTATTGCGGTGATCGGCCTTCTTGAGATGATTCGCATTGAGAAAACGCTCGGTAAAATCAGCCAAATTATTAAAATCAAACTGAAATCCTATTACTTTAGCAAAATTCATCTGAACTTCACCGATATTCGTGGCTTGTCGAGCTCTAGGGATCAGTATCGTTCATAGAGCCATTTTTTGAAACCTTGATCACGGGAACAAAGCAAAAAAAAAAAAGTGATGTTCACGGTTCAGTGATCTGTAGCTGAACATGCAGAACAAGTCAACCAAACAAAAACAAACAGCAGTATAGTATTATTTGGCACTACAGCTTTAGCGACTGGTGGCATGTTCGGATGTTCCTGTGCCTTTTTTGCTTTATCTACCGAGCACGCTCGCACGCACGTATCTCCTGTGGTGCTGCTGCTTGAAAAGGGCCATTTTTTTTTTCGGCGATGCAGCCAGCCGCAAAGGATGATTCGAACCTCACCTCAAGCCGGAAAACGCATGCCCGCTTTCAATGAAACGCAGCTTGGCATCTCGTATTCTCGTGCCGTCCTTTTCATGGCCATTTTTTTTCCTTCCCCCAGTTTATTCAAGCACTTTTGTATATTTAGGTTCTCTGATCATTCCGGCTTAGTGTCAGACGTGGAACTTGTGTCTTCTTTTAGGCCGTGTCGAATGTAGCACGTGAATAACTAAGCCGTACGTTCTTAATTAGAGCTTTATCGCCGAAGAGTAAGCATACTCCATCTGCTGATCCTGTAGACCCATGGTTAATGTCAAGCTGACAGTGCTAAAGGATAAGTGGATAAAATTTTATGAAGGATTGAAATCTATTTTAAAAAAATCCTATATGGTCCACGAAGAGACACTTCTAAAATCCTTTAAAATTCCTATGGAATAGCTCGTTGCATAGCAATTGTAGGGAGAAATTAACATGGTCTTAGCCTCATGTCTCTCTTCCCTGTGACTCAATTCTATAGTGATACCAAACAACACATTCCATAAAATTCTGCAGACTCATTTCTTGTAGAATTCATACGTTTTTTTTTCAAGTGTTTTTGGATTCCTATGTCCCAATGAGCCTAGTTGGCGACGGATTTTTCATGACAAGTTTTAAGTGTTTATGCCGCTAAGCTAATGCCGAGACCTCTGACTGACCGACCGACTTGTCCGCGAGTTGGCTCTGCCGCTAATCACTGGCTCACTTGCAAAGTTCAAAAGGCTGGATCTAACACTGCAATGAACGTCCAAAATGTCCAATCACCGGAGCGCACAATCATTGCATCTCCCCCAGCTTTACGTACAAACACCTAACAGCGTTAGTAAGTGGCCTGCACCTAAAGTTACTTTCCAAGCAACACTTGCTCGCAAAAATAAAAATAAAAAAGAAGAAAAAAGGGTTGGAGTCCACGATCCAAAAACGATTCTCGGTGGGCCCCATATTGGGCCGGTCCCACTTTATGGCCCGAAAGCGCACGCTGCTCGTCTCGTTCCTGGCCTACGGGCCGATGGGGCCAACTAACATTGGGCAGGCGGGCCCACCGTGCGGAGAGTATTTCCCTGGGCCGCACAAGGAAAACCCAAGTAGAAAAGGAGGAGGCCCATGGTTTGTACTCGGCCGAAAACTTCGCGTGTTGTTGGGCGTTAGCCCACGAGTTCCACGTGTCGGATATTCTTCGACGTTATTCCGGCCCATGCCTGCGGGCCATGTTGGAGGTGTCAGAGGCGATGTCCGGCGCGCTGACTCGGCTCGGAGTCAAAGGTGTGCTGCTATGATCAACGTGTCAGAATCCCAGCCGCTGATTCTGAAATGAACGGTAGATCTCGTCGGCGATGCTTCCTAGTACCCTGCGCTTCGCGCGGGCACGTCTCCCTCTCTGCTCTCCACTTCGGAGACTATTTTCGAGAAAAAAAAATCTCACGGCCGCGCCGGGGAAGAGGGGGATTGTTATGGATGGTCGCTCAATAACTCTATTAGATAGAATTGCTTAATAAAACGAAATATGATATGGTAGAAATAGCATGTTAAAAATAATATTAAAAATCAACTATAAGTCGAATTAAAATAGAAACTATTGAATGGTTAAATGGAGAGATTATTCGGTCGATAGCAAACGAAAAAAAAGTCATATTTGATAAGGAATATACTTTCAAAATATGGGGTAGTAATTAAATACGGATGCTAGTTTAAGAAGTTGATAAGTTTAAATAGGGGTAGTAATTAAATACGGGGTGCTAGACTAACTAACATAATGATTTGCCATTTTAGATAGCATTATGTAATTTCTATATGTAATCGCCATAAACATTATACAAAACCTACTGTAATATATTATTTTTATGCAAATCGTACTAACTTAAATACATTAAAAATAGAGGGAAAAATACCACCTATCCTATTGTTGTTATGACCTAAGTTCTATCACCGGTGATTGGGCGGCGGGGTGCGGCGGCGGCGGATGCGGATGGGAGATATGGCGGCGGGGAGGTGGAAGTTGGCGCTGGTGAAACTGGCGGCGATCATGGAGCGGGCGGACGAGGTGCTGCTGCCGGCGGTGTACAGGGAGGTGGGCGCGGCAATGCACGCCACGCCCATGGGGTTAGGGGCATTCACGCTGTGCCGCTCCTTTGTGCAGGCGGCGTGCTACCCGCTCGTCGCCTACGCCGCCGTGCGATACAACCGCGCGCACGTCGTCGCCGCGGGGGCCTTCCTCTAGGCCGCCGCCACCTTCCTCGTCGCCGTCTCCGACACCTTCGCCCAGTTCCGAAAGAAAAAAACATCTCTACTACTTCTAAGATCGTGCCTGTGCTGCTGTGTGTGTTACCGGTCTTGCCGTCGCTTTGAATGCTTGCAAAGTTGCAATCCTTTCGTTCTCTTGGTGTTCTTCGGTGACATTTTTTTTCTCAAATTTTGATCAAACTTTGGGATTAGGCAATGGATCATCGCGGGTATATGCTTTGATTGGTCAGTTTGGTTTGTGCGCACAAAATTCAGTGCCTTCGCTTTCGTTGTCCTTTATTGCTGAAAGCTAATTGCCGATGAATGTTCAGTTTTAACTTCCTGTGCGCATTGCTTTTTTGACATGCGCGTATTTTTGTATGAGATTTGACATGGCTTCATCCAAGTTCGTATCAACGTAGTAGATGAAATCTTTTTTTTTTAAAAAAAAATTCCCTCTAAATTTTAGTAAACTTAGGGCAGTGTTCTGCGCAGGCCGGCAGAAAAGTTGTTTTTTTTTTCTTTGGTAGTTGCATATTCTCATATAAAAAAGATTATCCGTCTATCCGAATGGTAACTTTGGCCATTAATGTAGCATGGCCAAATAAATAAGTGAAAGGTATGCTAGCTTATCTGTGAAATCCATTTCTTTAAAACGAGTATCGTCATATCCATGGTAGTAATAATAGTTTGATATGTGAACCTTTCATTTAATTTTTTTTCTGGCCCTGATTACTGGAGCTAGGGCTTTTTTTTTCAGATAATGGAAATGTAGGCATCCATACTGAGAAGGGCTGTGGTCGCACGAAATTTCAGCAACCAAGTGGTTTAGTTCAAGCTGTACCTTAAAGTAACGAAGTTTCTATATTCCAATCAAGTAGTTCTTTTTCCGATATGAAGTAAAACGTCGGTTTGAATATAAACGGCTGGATTATCGTTGCTTTGTCTGTTCAGCTACAGTAGTTTTTTATGTGCTCACGTTTTGTTTGACTCACTTCTTAATATTTGTATGATTCCTCAATAAATATTTTCTCTTAACCAAAGAATACTTGAAAACATGTTTACATGAGAAATTCTTGATTTAAGCAGGTAGCAGTAGCAAGGGGATTGAATGGTGTTGGGCTAGCACTTGTCACCCCAGCCATCCAATCTCTAGAGGCAGACTGCAGTGACAACAACACCCGTGGCTCTGCTTTCGGATGGCTTCAACTCACAGGAAACCTTGGTTCAGTGATTGGGGGGTTGTTCTCCCTCATGCTAGCATTCAGAACGATCGTATGTGTCGCAGGTTGGCGTGTCGCATTTCACATCGTTGCTCTCATCAGTGTGATTGTTAGTGTGTTGGTTCGGCTCTTCGCAGTTGACCCTCATTTTTGTGACATCCAAGATGGCGATCAGCTGCTGCGCAAGTCGCCATGGGAGGAGACGAAGGATCTGTTTGTAGAAGCCAGAGCTGTTGTGAAAATACCGTCGTTTCAGATCATTGTGGCTCAGGGAGTCACAGGATCATTTCCATGGTCTGCGCTGTCGTCTGCTCCGATGTGGTTGGAGCTGATGGGTTTCACGCATAGCATGGCTGGATTTCTCACAACGTCATTTTGCGTTGGCAAGCTCACCTGGTGGGCTTTTGGGTGGAAAGATGGGGGGTTATCTGGCTGTTCGGTATCCGAATTCTGGTCAGATTGTCCTGTCTCAGATAAGCTCAGCTTCGGCGATTCCGCTTGCATTTGTACTGCTGCTAGCGCTGCCTGATAACTCCTCTTCTGGTTTCCTTCATGGATTTGTCATGTTTATCATGGGGCTAAGTATATCCTGGAATGGTCCTGCTACTAACAAGTAGCTGCTCATGGTTTGTCTGTTCTGTTATATTCTCAGAATGAAGACTAAAACATACTAATACATAGAGCCAAAAGGTGTACAAAAAACATTAAATATATGTTCCTTCCGACCAGAAGAACATTTCATCCCTTTCATGATTTCAACACTGGTACTTTTGCCGGTTTAATTTGCAACAATTAAGCTAGCACACATCACAAAGACAGCTAACCGTCTATTAATTTTTTTTCACCTTGACCATAACAACATCCTTTTCATGTGCAGCCCTATATTTGCGGAGATTGTTCCTGAGAGATCAAGAACAAACATATACGCATTGGACCGTTCTTTCAAGTCGGTCCTAGCTCCATTGGCTCCACCGATCGTCGGATTCTTGGCTGAGCATGCCTACGGTTACAACCCGATCTCGAATGTAGCTGGAGTGAGCAATGTTGGGAGGGACAAGGCCAACGCCGCTGCCCTAGCCAAGGCTACTGTGCTGCTTCATCTACTCCCTGTTGTACGGCACATACCCGCTCGACAGGGAGAGGGCGAGAATGGACACTCTGATCGCGTCAGAGCTGCAGCAGATTGAGCTGGAGCGGTGCCATCGAGCAGGGGGCTTTGCAGGAAGGAAGGACACCACCGTGATCGACATCGAGTACGGTGAGGAAGAGTCTGGTGATGATGAGGATGATGAGAAAGCTTTGATGCGTTACCAGGTTGAACAGAGTGGCAGTGTCAGGTGACCAAGGAGTGATCAGGTCAGAAAAACTCACGAACCTCATGATACAATCTTCTAAAATTTTCCACGAATTTTGTACAGATACTGGTTCAGTAACTCCAGGTCCTAGTTTGCACAGTTGTGGCCAGCTCTTGGGTGAAGCCTGCTTAAGGTTTTCGTTCAGTATTTATTCAAAGCATAAAAACTTTCAGAACAGTGATTGTTCTTCTTCTTGGGGCTGGGAAGAGGGATTGAGCTAGCTGAGTAAAATGTAAGTTTTCTTGTATAGTGCCTCATTTTGTTTGGACAAATTGTGATTATGCCACTGAACTAGAATGCTTTTGTTCTTTTATCACGAAATACAATTATTTTTTTAGGGGTGGAAATTACAGAAGTGTAGTATACAATGAGACTGAGACCCCGTTTTCTATAAGAAATGTCGGATCTATATATATATAAGTCTAGTGGTCTAACACCTTCCACAGTCATAGTGGGAGGAGAATGGACACAGAGGCTAGAGTGAAAACTAGTGAATAAAGGTACAAAAAGGTATTTGGTCATGATATCGGCGAATTGGTGCGTCGACGGTACATAGAGCACCCGAACGTATCTTAGAGCAATCTTGTCACGTATGAAGTGAATGTCAATCTCAATATGCTTCGTGCGTCGATGATGAACCGAATTGACGGTCATGTAGACGGTACTGATGTTGTCGCAATAGACAACGGTCATGGATGTGATGGGCGTACGTAGCTCTAGAGAAGCTGACGAATCCAGCAGCACTCGACAACGTGAACTGAGACATTGTAGTCTGGCGCTTAGAGGATCAAGAGACTAGAGTGTCACCGAGAAAAACGCAGTAGCCGGAAGGTAGAGCGTTGAGAGTTGAGGCAACCCGCCCAATTCGCGTCAGAATACGCGGTGAGAGAGTCGATGAGGTCGGAGCTGAGATGTAGGCCGATGGATAGGGTGCCCTTTACGTAGCGAAGGATACGTTTGAGCAGCGTGAGGTGATATTCGCGCGGGGCATGCATAAAGAGGCACACTTGTTGTACGGCATAGTTGAGATCAGGCCGTGTAAGTGTGAGGTACTGGAGAGCACTAGCAAGACTTCGGTACTGGGCGGCGTCAACGAGGAAAGAGTCATCGGTGGCGGAGAGCTTGGCACGAGTGTCGACCGGAGTGGCGGTGGGGTGACATTTGACCATGCCCGCATGCTGAAGAAGATCCATGGTATACTGGCGCTGGCAGAGGAATAGCCCGTGAGAGGAGCGCGTAACAGAGATGCCAAGAAAGTGATGAAGAGGACCTAGATCGGTCATGGCAAACTTCGAGTAGAGTCGGGTCATGATGTGCTATAGGATGGTTGTCGAGGATACTGTAAGAATGATGTCGTCGACATAGAGAAGGAGATAGGCAGTGGTGACTCTGGTGTGAAGGACGAAGAGGGACGTATCAGAGATGGAGGCCATAAAGCCAAGGTGCCAGAGATAGGCAGCAAAGTGCTAGTATCAGGCCCAAGAAGCCTGTTTGAGGCCGTAGAGAGAACACTGAAGGAGGCAGACGTCGTCGGGACGAGATGGGTCAACGAAGCCTGGTGGCTACTGGCAGTAGACTGTTTCCGTCAGATGGTCATGAAAAAAGACATTTTTCACATCGAGCTGATGGATCGGCTAGGAACGCGAGGTAGCGAGAGTGAGCACAACCCGAATGGTAGCGGGCTTGACGACGGGGCTGAAAGTTTCGTCGTAGTCAACGTCGGGACGTTGAGAGAAGCCACGGACTACCCAGCGTGTCTTGTGACGAGCAAGTGAACCATCGGAGTAGAATTTGTGTTTAAAGATCTACTTGCCGATCATAACGTTGACACCAGGATGACGAGGGACGAGGCGACAGGTCTCGTTATCCATGAGGGCCTGGTACTCATCGGCCATGGCCGTGCGCCACTGAGGATCAGCCAAGGCAGAATGATGGGTAGCCGGGATGGGTAAGATGACACAATGTACCGCGGAGAACCCGTATCGCTGGGTAGGGCGGAGGGACCCGATTTAGGATCGGGTGACCATATGAGAGGAGGTGGAGGCAGCAGGGGCCACGTGGTCCAATGGTAGTGTTGGTGGTGGGGCAGGGTCGAAAGGGGGAGGGTGGCATCGGCTTGGGATCGGCGACTCTAGGTTCGGAGAAAGGGCTAGATGAGGCCAGCCTGAGCCGATGGAGGGCGGCAGGTGTTCGATGGAGAATGTGTAGCCGATGATAGTAGGTGGCCGATGAGAGTAGGTGGCTGAGAAGTGGGTGACAGAGTAGGTGGAGTGGATAGAGTAGATAGATCACGAGTGTGAGAGAGTAGGTGGGTCACAGGCACAAGGGGGTTCGCGTTCGTGAAGTGAGGTTTCGCGTCCGTGGACACGTGGTCGCAACTGAGTAGGGCGGAACTGAAAAGCCGAGGAAGTCACGGGCACGAAGAAAGAAGGTTCGTGTCTGTGGACATGTGGACGCATCGGAGTGGCTTAGATGTGAGTGGAGAAGTTTCGTGTCTGGGAGCAGGTGAGTGTGTTAGAAAAGCGGGAACCAAGAGAGTGTTCCAGCCGATGGAGACAGCGAGCACTAGGGTGCGTCGGCGTTGGAAGAAGAGAAGGTGCGCCAAAGCAAGAGAAAAGATAAGACGGGTCTTAACGAGATGAGGAGGTGGATGGAGACCATCTCCTTGTCATGTGGTGGAAAGAGGCGAGTAAGCGGTAAAGGAGGAGAAAAACCGTCTGTGGAGGAGACAGAGAGGATGAGAACTGAGATGAAAAAGGCAGAGGAGGAATATTGGAGAAGGTCTACGACGAGAAGAAAGCGTCGGCTCACCGATGAGAGGATTGTTAGCATGCTATGGATGTCTAAATCCGCTCTGATACCACGTCGAAGTGTAATAGGATGTTTTTTATAAGGGGGTCAGTATATATATATAAAAGTGTTCTAACAGAAATGGAGTTTAATTTTCGGCCTCGGTCACCGCCAGGTGGAGAGGAGTGAGCAGGAGGACTAATGCCGGAGAGGAGAAAGGAGAGATCCTTGACCGAAGATTCGGCTCGGCGAGCTCGGATGTGACGGATGATGTGGCAGCAGAAGCCGCCGGAGGTGGAGAGGGAGCGGCGGCGGCGGACGCTAGTGCTGGTGAACCTGGCGTCCATCATGGAGCGCGCCGACGAGGCGCTGCTGCCGGCGGTATACCGGGAGGTGGGGGCCGCGCTGCACGCCACGCCGACGGGGCTCGGGGCCCTCACGCTGTGCCGCTCCGTCGTGGAGGCCACCTGCTACCTGCTCGCCGCCTACGCCGCCGCGCGCCACAACCGCGCGCACGTCATCGCCGTCGGGGCCTTCCTCTGGGCCGCCGCCACCTTGCTCGTCGCCGTCTCCGAAACCATCCTCCAGGTGATCACCAGCTCCATGGTTGCAGTAGTTCGTTAATTGGCTCCGTTTCTGCTTGCTTTTCTGCTCGAATCGTTCGCTGCTTCCGCAGTTGGATGAGTTCAGCTCTCTGCTCAAAATGTCAAAATCGATGGTGTCTATGAGTGCAATTAATTACGTCAGTTTGAGCAAATCACAATTTCAAACAAGCAGTAACTTTATGCGAGAAATGGAATCATCGATTCAAAATTGGTGGCCACAAATTTTCGAGATGTTTTTGTCAAGCTGAACTGAGGATTGAATTTATAATTCAAAATCCGGCCCGATTTCAGCAGAACGTAAGCCCAGCCCATGGGCTCTTGTCACACACCCCGCCTCACCATCCCCACATGCCCATGCCGCTGTTGTGCTCGCCGGCGGGGGCAGAGGGAGGGGTGGAGGCGTGGAGCACGGAGTGTGACCGCCGGGCGAGGCGGATCTGTCGATGAGCGGAGCATCATCGCCCCCACGTACGCCGCAGCTAGCGGCACATGGATTCGGCGGTGGTGGGGGTGGCGCGGCGATCTTGCCCAGCCCCAGGGCACGGCGCAGTCTCTGTCGCATGGCCGGCTTATCCGGGGACGGCGCGGCCGCCAGCTTCCGCGCCTCTGCGTTGTTGGTGAAGACGAGGTCGCGGCGCGAAGATACAGGTTACAGCAAAACCTAGCGTGTAGTCGTGTAGTACTGTTTTTTCCTTTTGCAGGAACTTGATTGATTTTTATGGATATGGACTAAAGAATCTTAATATTCGACCAAAAGATTGAAATGCATATAGATTTGGTTGAAATTACACGAATTCGAATTGTCGAAATGCTCAATTTAGGATCTCCCACTACACAACAACTTAGGAACTAAATTTTAATTCTAAGAAGGACAGGGAGGCAGCTATCTACAATTGGCGAACTTTCTAATGATTTGTCAGAATGGACAACTAGCACACTCTAGTCATCAAGACTACTATAATTGTCAATGCTGTACTTTTCTCATAACTGTTAGAGATTGTAAACGTGTTACACTAGAATTGTAACCGAGTATATCTCAAGGATAGATGGACTCCTGTAATTTACTATAGATAGAATAGAATTTAAGTTAGGAGTCCTAGTTTAAAACTATCTATATGTTCTATATATAAACATGCAACCTATGGTGAGCCAAGGTGAGACAACCATAGTTACTCTATATTTTTTCTTGGTATCAGAGCCGCCTCTTTCTAGAATAGATCTACAAAAATCTCGTTAAATTCTCGCGACAAGGGGGCTACGACCTGCTCGTGACGCTCCTCCCTGCGATCTAAACATCCCGCGACAAGAGGGCCGCGACCCCTGCTCGTGACGCTCCTCCCACGACAAGATGTCTTCGTCCTCCGCTCATGGCGAAGGATACCCGTCCTCTCCTTTTGGACATCCGGTGTCTGACAAGCTGACACGGGATAACTTCGTCCTATGGAAGACGCAGTTCCTGCCCGCTGTCCGTGACGCCAAGGCGCTTGGTTTTCTGGATGGAACCATCCCCGAGCCGCGACAAGTCCTTGAAGCTGAAGTCGACGGCAAGAAGAAGGAGATTCCCAACCCAGAGCATGACTCATGGGTAAAAAAAGATCAGCAGCTACTCAGCTACCTGGTGAATTCGGTCTCCAAGGAGGTCCTCGCCGGGATCACGACTGCAACAACCTCTGCGCAGGCATGGAAGGCGCTAGGGGCTATGTTTGCAGCACAATCAAGAGCGCGGGTTACAAATCTGCGCATGCAATTGGCCACCACCAAGAAGGACAGCCTCACTACGACAGCCTATTTTAACAAGATGCAGAACATCAAGGATGAGCTCGCGTCAACCGGCGTCACCGTCGGGGATGATGAGGTGGTTGCTCATCTACTTAATGGTTTAGACTTTGATTATCACCCCTTTGTTTCTTCTATGATGGGCCGATCAGGAGATCTTTCACTCTCTGAATTATATTCTCTACTCATGGAGTACGATCTTCGGCTCGAGATGTATCAAGGGACCGATCAGTTCCAGTCTTTAGCTAACATGGCATCTCGCGGTCATGGAAACCGCGGTTGTTCTGGTGGTCGACGTGGTGGAGGCCGGTTCAATTCATCGCGCAATGGACAGAACAGCAACAACAATCAGAGTTACACCAACAATAATCAAGGCAATAGCTCGCAAGTCACAAAAAAGGCGCCCTGTCAAATCTGCAAGAAGACAAATCATGAAGCCAATCAATGCTATTTTCGCTATGAGAAAGACAATCAGTACCGTGGGCGACCAGCAGGAGCTTATGGTGTTGATACAAATTGGTATGCGGACAGCGGGGCCACTAACCATATCACCAGCGAACTTGACAAGATGACCGTCCATGATAAATATAGTGGCAATGAACAAGTTCATAACGCCAGCGGCAAAGATATGAGTATTAGTAATATTGGGCATACAGTTTTTCATACTCCTTTCAGTAAACTTCATTTGAACAATATTCTTCATGTGCCCTCTTCTGCCAAAAGCCTTATTTCAGTTCATAAACTTGCCAAAGATAACAATGCTTTCCTTGAATTTCACCCTGATTCCTTTCTCGTTAAGGATCAGGAAACAAAGAGGATGTTACATCACGGTAGATGCAAAGGTGGCCTGTATCCTCTCATTCCATCGGAAGAGAAAATAGAGTCAAAGCATGAAGTTTTTAGAGTCCATGTCCCTTCTACATCGTTATGGCATAGTCGTCTAGGTCATCCTGCTACTCCCATAGTTCAGAAGATCCTTAGCTCAAATAAGTTACCGTGTGCTAGTTCCAAAAATGTTGAGTCAATTTGTGATTCATGTCAAAGGGTCAAGAGCCATCAACTGCCTTATTCTGTTTCTAATAAAATCTCTAGTGCTCCTTTTGATCTGATTTATTCTGATGTGTGGGGGCCTGCACCCATCTCTGTTGGGAGTTATAGCTATTATGTTAGCTTCATTGACGACTATAGCAAATACACCTGGATATATTTGTTGAAGCATAAATCTGATGTCTTTTGAGTTTTCCAAGATTTTCAAAACTTAGTAGAAAGACAGTTCTCTAAGAAGATCCTTTGTGTTCAATCGGATTGGGGAGGCGAGTATAAAAAATTAAATTCTTTCTTCAAGCAAATTGGGATCACACACCGTGTGTCCTGTTCTTATACTCATCAACAAAATGGTGCTGCTGAACGCAAATATAGACATATTGTTGAAGTTGGTTTAGCTCTTCTTGCTCATGCTTCCATGCCTTTAAAATTTTGGGATCAAGCTTTCCTTACAGCTACCTATCTCATTAATATTCTTCCCAGCAAGGTTATTGATTTTGAAATTCCTAGTACTCGCCTTTTTCATGATGCACCCGATTATAGCAATCTTCGTGTTTTTGGTTATGCTTGTTGGCCCAATTTGAGGCCATATAATTCCAGGAAGTTATCTTTTCGATCCACCCAATGTGCTTTCCTTGGCTATAGTTCCATGCACAAAGGTTTCAAGTGCCTTGACATCTCCACCGGACGCATTTACATCTCCTGTGATGTCGTTTTTGATGAAGCCGTGTTTCCCTTTTCAAAGCTCCATCCTAACGCCGGTGCCTCTCTTAGAAAAGAAATTGTCCTACTACCTTCTTCCCTTCGAAATCCAGGGGATGATGACTATACTGCATCTGATATTATTAATACTACTGACGTACCTGCTGTTTCTAGTGAATCATCTGAGAAAATTGCAGGTCTCATGCCTATGCTCCCAGCGCTATCGGCACAACGTTGCGCACATAGCCCAGGCTGCAGCTCCCAGGTGGAAACGCTGTCTCCTTCCAGCTCGTCGAACGGTGCTGTTTTGCCTGCTACACCGCCTGGGGGAACATCAGTACCGCTGCCGACCGCTGTTGCTGTGCCAGAGGACAACAGTGCGGCGACAGGTGGGGGTAATGCGGTGGTGCCTGAGTCTCCACCTAGGACGTTGCATGCGTCTGAGGAGTCTCCACCACCGCTGCATGCTACAGCATCAGGTGCACATGAATTTGTGCCACCCGGATCTTCTATAACATCTGGTTCTCCAGCAGCCACACCTGATCCCCCGCGTCACCAAACACGGTTGCAAAGCGGTATTATCAAACCAAAGAAACTATATGATGGTATGATTCGATATGGCATGTTTAGTGCTACTGGTGAACCTAATTCCGTTGATGAAGCTATTTCAGATCCAAAGTGGTGTGATGCAATGGAAGTGGAATTTCAAGCTCTAGCTAAGAATAAAACTTGGCATCTCGTTCCAAGAAAAACTGGACAGAATATTATTGATTGCAAATGTGTTTTCAAAATCAAACGAAAAGCCGATGGGAGTATTGATAGATACAAAGCTCAATTAGTTGCCAAGGGATTCAAGCAACGCTATGGCATCGACTATGAAGACACTTTCAGCCCAGTTGTCAAGATAGCTACAATTAGATTGGTACTCTCTATTGCAGTGTCAAGGGGATGGTGCCTCAGACAACTTGATGTGCAGAATGCGTTCTTGCATGGTGTTCTGGAAGAGGAAGTTTATATGAAGCAGCCTCCGGGTTTTGAGGACACTAAAACACCGGGATATATATGTAAGTTGGACAAGGCTATCTATGGGCTGAAGCAGGCGCCTAGGGCGTGGTACTCTAGGTTAAGTTCCAAATTAATCACTCTAGGTTTTGTGCCGTCAAAATCAGACATGTCTCTTTTTATATATCATAGGGGTGGTACAACTATTTATATGCTTATCTATGTTGATGATATTATCGTTTAAAGCTCATCACCTGAATCGGTGACAACTCTTCTTGCTAATTTAAAAGAAGACTTTACACTAAAGGATCTTGGCAAGTTACATTACTTCTTGGGTATAGAAGTTAAAGAAGAGTTAGATGGCATAACTCTATCTCAAGCTAAGTATGCACAAGACTTGTTGAAGCGTGTTGGAATGCTCGGCTGCAAACCCTGCACGTTCCTTTATCTGCATCTGAGAAGCTGACGAGCTATGATGGTGTTCCTCTCAGTCCAGAAGATGCTACTCGCTACAGAAGCATAGTTGGTGCTCTTCAGTATTTAATAAATACACGACCAGATTTATCCTTTGCTGTCAACAGAGTTTGCCAATTTCTTCATGCACCGACCTCAGTTCATTGGACTGCAGTTAAAAGAATACTTAGATATGTACAACACACCATTGGACTCAGGATGCATATTCAAAAGGTATTGTCGTCATTCATCAGTGCCTTCTCTGATGCAGATTGGGTATGTGATACAGATGATAGGCGTTCTACTGGAGGCTTCGCAATATTTTATGGAAGTAATCTTATATCATGGAGTGCTAGAAAACAGCCAACTGTTTCAAGATCTAGTACAGAAGCAGAATATAAAGCGATGGCTAATGCTACTGTAAAAATAATATAGCTTGAGCAACTGTTGACCGAACTTGGGGTTAAAGTGCATCGCACCTCAGTTCTTTGGTGTGATAATCTTGGTGCAACATACTTATCAGCTAATCCCGTGTTTCATGCTAGAGCAAAGCATATTGAAATTGATTTTCACTTTGTGCGTGAAAGAGTTATGAGAAAATAGCTACACGTTCGGTTCATCGCTTCTGGAGATCAGTTGGCGGATGGATTTACAAAAGCCTTACCGGTTGCAAAGATGAATACATTTATTCGCAATCTCAAACTTCAAGGTGGTTAGGAAAGTTTAGATTGAGCGGGGGTGTTAGAGATTGTAAACGTGTTACACTAGGATTGTAACCGAGCATGTCTCAAGGATAGATGGACTCCTGTAATTTACTATAGATAGAATAGAACTTAAGTTAGGAGTCCTAGTTTAAAACTATCTATATTTGTAATTCTTGTTCTACATATAAACATGTAACCTATGATAAGCCAAGGTGAGGTAATCATAGTTATCCCATATTTTTTTAATAACTTTATATAAATATGGTTGAAAAGACCTTCAGGCATATTCGATTTCCATAAAGAAACGAGGCAGTAAGTTCACATTTATATTGCCTATAGTGATTCATGACATGCTCAGCAAGTAATCATGATATTTGTCAAGTACTCCCTCTCTCTATTGTGTTGTGTGATACCAGTAAAACTGTGTTCCTTGGATCATTATCGATTGGAAGCATACAGCGGCAATTATCATTCCAGGTAGCAATTGCAAGGGGTCTGAATGGCATCAGCCTTGCTCTGGTGGTACTGTCAATCCAGTCATTGGTTGCCGATTCCACTGACGATGGAACTCGTGGATCAGCTTTCTGATGGTTGCAACTTGCCAGCAGCCTAGGCCTCATCTCTGGGGGTTTCGTTGGTTTGCTTCTAGCACAAACCACGGTTTTCGGTATCGAAGGATGGCGCATTGCCTTCCATCTCGTGGCAATCATTAGTGTTTTTGTAGGGATCCTGAACTGGTTCTTCGCTGTGGATCCTCACTTTCCAATGAGCAATGCTGGAACATGTGATAGGCAAGTCAGTAAACAGTCTGCTTGGCAAGTCATTGAGGAAATGATCAAGGAGGCCAAGTTTGTGGTTCAGATTCCAACATTCCAAATTTTTGTGGCTCAGGGAGTCAGTGGTACCTTCCCTGGGTCAGCACTTTCTTTCGCATCCATGTGGCTTGAGCTGGTGGGATTCAGCCACAAAGACACTGCTTTTTCTAATGAGGATATTCTGGGTTGCAAGCTCATTTGGGGGTAAGATGGGTGATTTCCTTGCTGTGTGATATCCGAATGCTGGGAGGATTGTTTTGTCGCAGATCAGTGCTGGTTCAGCTGTGCCTCTAGCTGCAGTGCTACCACTGGGGCTCCCTGATGATCCATCTAAGGGAATTTCCTATGGCATTGTGTTGTTCATCATGGGCGTATTCATCTCTTGGAATGGTCCTGCTACAAACTTGTATGTCAGTTCTTCCCACACATATTTGTTCTATATGATGATGATAAAAATCATAATCTTTGCCACATCGTTTTGTTTAAATTTACATTTTACTAAGTGTTGTACTCTAATGTTTGCACCTCTTGCTTGCCTTTCAGCCCAATTTTTTGCGGAGATCGTTCCAGAGAAACCAAGAACAGGCATCTATGCTCTTGACAGATCTTTTGAATCTGTATTGTCATCCTTCGCTCCCCCTATTGTTGGCATCTTAGCTCAGCGCGTGTATGGGTACAGGCCAGAAGACAAAGGAAAGAGTGTTGTGTTAGACAGGGAGAATGCTGCATCTTTAGCCAAGGCATTGTACACATCAATTGTGATACCATTTACGATTTGCATCTCCATATACTCGTTCTTGTACTGCAGTTATCCCCGGGATAGAGAGCGTGCACGTATGCAATCTCTGATAGAATCTGAATTGCAACAGATGGAACAGGTTGAAGAAGGCGATTGCCGTTTTCAGGTTTTCGACTCAGCTAATGATGATGGAAGAGCTACAATTGAAGTGACCAACGATGTCAATGATTTAGCCAAGACTGAAAAGGATACTGCAAAACTATTGGCAAACAGGGAACCGTAACTACAAGAGTACTTCATGTTTAGCTATTTATCAGACAAATAAATTCTACAGTACTCATTTTCTGACAACTGATGTTCTCATTTAGTCATTTAGGAATTGTAGAATGGAGATCTTTCTGACAACTGATGTTCTCATTTAGCCATTTAGGAATTGTAGAATGGAGATCTTTCCGTTAGTGTTGGGATGAATCTTGTTATTTTTTCCATTTGGTGTTGAGAAGTCCTTATGTAACACGGCGATTTTTTTTGAAACAGGTATAAATCTTACACTAAAGCTAATGCTATTAAATGTCAGGTGGATGAAGCAAATTGCTTGTATTGTATTTTACTCCCTGTGTGTTTTAGAATGTCAGGTGTTTTAATTTTATATTAAGTAAAAATTCTCTAATTTTGATCAAACTTATAAAAATAATTAATATCTATAATACCAAATAAATATACTGTTAAGATATAATTGTGAATTTTAATGTTATAAATGTTGATATGTTTTTTTAATAAAATTAGTCAATATTAGATTAATTTGACTTAGGAAAAAACTAAAACGGCTTTTTGACAGTATAGTAACAACTGTTGCACTGTTTTCGTAATAGAAATTGCTATGCTTCCCAAAACGACCAAGCAGACTTTGAATGCTAAGCAAAGGATTTTTCTCCCCTAAAACACTAAAACACTGGAGAAGAAAAGGGTTGTGTTCAGTTTGGAGTAGAGTTGAATGGAGCCTAATCTCAGCAACCAGGAAAACTATGCATGCCATGATCACAACCCTGGTACTAAATTTCAGTATGTGTCATGCTCATCTTCAGAAATGTTTAATAGTTGAAAGTAAATTCTACAAAAGGCGTACACCGACAATTGCTCATAATTACACAAATTGTCTGCTAGAAATCGAGAATGTGAAGAAAATCGTCATGTGAATCATGATGAGATCAGGTTAGCAACGAGCAGATTAATCTGATGCTGTGCGGCCTCGTTGCACGTGCAAAGTGAACAATAAGTTTTTTTAGTGGAAGTGAACAATAAGTTAGCATTAAACAACGTGACAGAAATTAATTTTTTAGTCGTTTGAACACAAAACTTTACTACTAGTAGTACTAGTATATTTGGTTTGGGAAAAAATATAAAAAAAGGAAGACAGCTATCGCAAGCAGTACAACTCATGTAGTCAGCTGCCTCACTGACATATATGGCCCACAAAAAACCAGCCAATCAGAAGCTGCCCAACTTGCCAATTCCTGGTAATGACCTGCAGTCAAAAAGAACTAGTCCCTTTGTACCTTTCAGTGACATATGGGTCCCCCTTGAATTCTATCTCCACATGTCAGTGTGTGAGTAGAGAACTGTGCGCGAGCCCAGGACAAAGTCGTTACATAGATTATAAAATTCCCGCGAAGAGGAGGAAGACTCCAGATCGCCGGTGGTGGCCTGTGCGCGAGCTGCCAGTTCGCTGCCAATGGCGAACATCCCGAGCTCGAGTTGACCCACTAGCCAAGAAGAGCGAGGTGAGAGGGTAGAGAGGCTCCGGTGGCCGGCGGGATGGGCGGCCCGGCGACGGCGGCGGGGGCGACGTGGGAGGAGCGGCGGACGTTGGTGTTGGTGAACCTGGCGTCCATCATGGAGCGCGCCGACGAGGCGCTGCTGCCGGCGGTGTACCGGGAGGTGGGCTCCGCGCTGGGATCCACGCCGACGGGGCTCGGTGCGCTCACGCTGTACCGCTCCGTCGTCCAGGCCGCCTGCTACCCCATCGCCGCCTACGCCGCCTCGCGCCACAACCGCGCCCTCGTCATTGCCGTCGGTGCCTTCCTCTGGGCCGCCTCCACCTTCCTCGTCGCCGTCTCCGGCACCTTCCTCCAGGTAATTAATCACTTAGCTGCTCGAACACGCGCACCATTGTTGATTGGTTCATCGATCTTAATCAATTTAGTTAGTAAAAGGCAGCTGCTAATTGATGGCTCAGCTCTCTCTGCCATCTTCATGTGTTCAAAGTGATTAATTTGCTTAAGAACTACTCCAAATGTCAAATGCTACCAAGAAATTAGCTACAATGATTTGGGCATTACTGGATTAGCGAAAATTAGCTAATTGCAATGAACTTTCTGCTGAAGCTGCGACTTGGTCGATGTAATTTGCAAAGTCAGCTTTCTAATTTTTTTCCCACGATTGAAATAATGAATATTGGTTAAGGGTTGCGCAAGTCACACTTGACTCTTGACTAAGCATCCACTGCACCTTGATGCCATCCTTCTTATTAACTCTTGTAAGCGACGCATGATGATGGTGAAATTGCCGAATTTTGGCCAATTAATGCGCCAGGTCAAAATTTCCAAGACTCGCCTAGCTCCTTATTCTCGATTCTTAATACAAGTCTGATTTAAAAAAAAACAAATGAGAATTGATGCTGTTATGAAGTGGAAGATTCCTGTTTCAATCACGTCATTTGCCTGCACTAATCTGAAATTCTTGATCAACTGCAAGAATTGTCATTAGACCCAACTGGGAACTGATGGTGTCACACTGGTTAATTTGTCTTGCCAGGTAGCAATTTCAAGAGGGCTCAATGGCATCGGCCTCGCGCTGGTCATCCCGGCCGTCCAGTCTCTGGTCGCCGACTCCACCGACGACGACAACCGCGGCTCGGCGTTTGGGTGGCTGCAGCTGACCAGCAGCATCGGCTCCATCATCGGCGGCTTCTCCGCCCTGCTGCTGGCCTCCACCACCGTCCTCGGGATCGAAGGCTGGCGCGTCGCGTTCCACCTCGTGGCAGCCATTAGCGTCGTCGTCGGCGTCCTTGTCTGGCTCTTCGCCGTCGACCCCCATTTCTCCGGCGGAGGAGATGGCGGCTCGCCGGGCGCCGGTAAGCGGCGGTCGGCGCAGGAGGAGGCGAGGGAGCTGATCGGGGAGGCGAAGGCCGTGTGCCGGATCCCGACGTTCCAGATCTTCGTGGCGCAGGGGGTGAGCGGCTCGTTCTCGTGGTCGGCGCTGTCATTCCTGTCGATGTGGCTGGAACTCATCGGGTTCAGCCACGAGGACACCGCCGTGTTCACTACCGTCTTCGCCGTGGCCACGTCGCTCGGCGGGCTCCTCGGCGGCAAGATGGGGGACGCCCTCGCCGGCCGGTACCCCAACTCCGGGAGGATCGTGCTGTCTCAGATCAGCGCCGGCTCGGCCGTGCCTCTGGCCGCCGTCCTGCTGCTGGCGCTCCCCGACGACCCGTCCACCGGCGTCGCACACTGCCTCGTGCTGTTCGTCATGGGGCTCATCATCTCATGGAATGCAGCCGCCACTAACAAGTATTTCACAGATGTTTTGCTGTTTGCGGATTCGATCGTAGTTTGATCTGATCACTGATGTTGAGATCTGTGCAGCCCAATTTTTGCGGAGATCGTGCCGGAGAAATCAAGAACGAGCATCTACGCTCTGGACAGGTCCTTCGAGTCGATCCTGGCGTCGTTCGCGCCGCCGGCCGTCGGCTTCATGTCTCAGCACGTGTACGGCTTCAAGCCAGCCAGCGCCGGCGTTAGCGGCAGAGGCACCGCCGCCACCGTCGAGAGGGACAGGGAGAACGCTGCGTCGCTGGCGAAGGCGCTGTACACGGCGATCGCGATCCCGATGACGGTGTGCAGCGCGATATACTCGTTCCTGTACCGCACGTACCCGCGGGACAGGGACCGCGCGCGCGCGATGCAGTCGCTGGCCGCCGCCGCCGGCGACCTGCAGACGGAGCTGCGGCACGTGGAGCTGGAGGAGGGCTCGTGCTCCCGGCTCACCGGCGCAGGCGACACGCGGCGGTTCGAGCTCGTTGGATCGGAAGAGGATGGTGAGAGAGGCGGTGGCGACGCCGGCGGCTACCGTTCTGGCGAGGCTGAGGCTGATGTTGATACAGAGAGATTACTCGGAAGTCGGCAGTTGTGACAGGCAAAAGGAAAGGAAGGCAGCGCTTTTCTCTCTGCACTCTGCTGCCCTTGATCAAATCTGTCTGTGACACTAACTTTAGAGAATCAAAGCAAATGTACCAGATCAAATCTCTTCTGAAGCTGAAGTAATTCATGCAGAATATGTCACATTTCGTTAAAATTCATTGTTCGAAATGAGGTTTTATGATTTATGGAAGAAATTTCTTGGGAAACGGCTAAACAAGCCCAACCATTCGTATCCATAGTCCCGCTTTGATTTGTTGGGAAAAACATAAGAAACTAAGTACGTTATGCTTTCCTCTCTTATGTGTATTAAATAAAAGATAGTTTTGAAACTTTCCCGCGTTTTTAATTCCTATAAGATTTTAATGGATGTGATATTCTATTTCTACATGTCCCGTGTTTTCACAATCCCACGTTTCAAGAGGACTTGCTTTTGCATTCAAGATTGGTAAAGTAGTATTACTCAAAATCTAAAACATGAGCACCTAGTAGAGAAAATATTCCTTTCTAATTTTTTTAACGAACCAGTATCTAAAGTGTGCTAATTTTATTGAATATAGCAGAAGTAAAAGGAGTTGTACAAGTATAAATAACTGTAGAAAGAAAAAAATAAAACTAATAGCTCTTAGAGTCATTTTGCTCTGGTCAGAGCTCAAGTGTTGGCCTCCTTTTTAATTTTCGCCACTAGAGCTATCGCCAAGTGTTCCTTGTGTTGGAACACCCTTTTTGTTTCATTCCTTCTAAAGTCCTATTAGTAGGATAAGAGTGCATGTCCTTTTTTGGTAGCTCCTCCTTACTGGTGGCCGGCATCGTCCATCACTCATGGACCATCATAGTTGTGTTCCACTTTGTCGATTTGATCTACTTCAGCGAGGCCTATAATGATAGCATGTTCTATATTTTCTTCATGTATATGCATTTCACTAGGAGGTGAAAGGACGTCTCTAAGGTGTGCCGACAAAGTGAGCAATAGGTATTGTTTAGCTAGCTGCAGGTTGCTAACCTGTCAGTCGTCCACACTCTATTTTGTATGATTAGCTAAATGAAGATTTTGCATTTCTTCGACGCTTAGGGCTTCCAAATGATCATCTTATAGTTCATGTTAATGGAGCCAAAGAACTGCACTTTATAAGTGGATCCTGCTATTTACTCTTTATGGATTGTGAGCTTTTAAGTGATTCTATACTGTTTGTCGATGATGAAGTATACTCCTTGTATTGTGTGTTCTATAAAGTAACCAATTGGTCAAAGAGCTAGACGGTCATCCCCCTGTTAGGTAATAGGTTGATGTCTTGTATGCATATGTCCTGTTCAATGGCCTACTTTAATATTCTATTTTTCCGTGTGGAGATCACATAGACTTTGGGTGTGACATTCTTTGAGCACCTACCATACATTTATGCTAAGTCCTAGAAGCTGACAGTGGCCATATCGCCTATTGCTATTTGTGGTGGCTGTTGTGAAAAGGAGCCTATCGTAATCTTCACATGGGATGTTCAACCTCATTCGTACCTTCTTAGGTGCTTTTCATTCGTGCGCTATCTCTAATCCACAATATATAGTTGATAGGCATGTTCTCGTCCAGTTGAATTCTGAATTGTAACTAGCTTAATCAGATGACCTTTGTTGCTTAAGATTCTCACTCGCTACATCACCTGTTAACCGCGGGACAAGAAACCAAGCATGTGGTGTTCTAGAACTGATCCATGCACGTGATGCCGGAGCAGCAGACCAAGAAGCATCAGAGGCGGCTCCACCGCATGAGGGTGGCGATGCTGCTCCTGGCTTACGCGGCGCTGCTCCCGGCAGTGTACAGGGAGATCAGCGCCGCGCTGCATGCCTCGCCCACCGTGCTCGGCTCCATCGCGCTCTCCCACTCCGTCGTGCAGGCCGCGTGCTACCCGCTCGCCATGTACTTGGCCACGCGCCACGACCGCCTCACCATCGTTGCCCTCGGCGCCTTCCTCTGGGCCACCGCCTTGCTCATCGCTGTCTCCACCACTTTCTCGAAGATGGCGGTGACGGCGGCATTGAATGGCGTCGGGTTGGCTCTGCAGATCCCGGCGATATGCGCCTTCGCGGACGACTCCGTTGAAAATAAGCACATCATGCTCTATTTTTCTTCGCTGTGTCGTGCGTCATCACTTTCGCTCGACACAGTGCACGTCCATGGCGAGGTGTGGCCCGATGTACGCATCCATATCATGGAGTAGGTGGTAATGATATAGCTAAGCAGTCACGCTGGGAAGAAGGTTGTAGCATGATGTAATAGGATCAAGACATAGGCAAACACACCCTTCGTCATACTAATCTTATAATCGTTTATTGATAAATTGAGAAATCTGGGAGAGCGTTGTTCGGGCGTTGCTCAACCAAAACTCTTGCGTCTCGCCACGATCACCAGGTGTTCCCACTGATCGATATCAGAGTGAGCGTAGCGTTCCAGCGATGATCGAGTCTGATCCGAGTGATTCTCCATCAATTGGATTTTATCTTCCATCAATTGATATCAGAGCCTGGGCTCCGTCGCTAAGATCGTCAACAAGCCACACCCACAACACTCATACCGCGCAACAATGCAAGATCGCCGCGGCACCAGCGGTCTTGGTCTCTATCCGACAACCGCGCAGGAGGCAGCGACGGGAATGACCATGGGCTGGTGATTCACCGCACGATTAAGGAGGTTGGCAACGCTGGCTGACCCATACTGACGAGGACAAACTACACCAACTGGGCAGCACTGATGTGCGTCATGCTACAAGGACGACACCTTTGGGACGCCGTCAATGTCGTCACCACCGACTTCACCGACGATCGCAATGCTCTCGAGGCATTGTGCAAATCGGTGCTACCGGAGCTCCAAGGAAGCATGGCCAACAAATTCACATCCAAGGAGGTGTGGGAAGCATTAAAGACGTGCCACATCAGTGTTGATCGAGTGCGCAAGCCCAAGGCCAACACACGATGCGCTAGGAGTTTGCCACGTTCACCTTCAAGGATAGGGAGTCCGTCGATGATTTCTCGTACCGAATCACGAGAATCTTCGACCAACTTGCTGTTCTAGGAGATGTCTATGAAGTGAAAACCATCGTTCGTAAGTTCCTGCAAGCCCAACCTAACTGATTTCACCAAATTGCGGTGGCAATCAAGACCTTGCTTGACCTCAAGGTGGTGTCCTTGGACAAACTGGTCGAGCGGCTCAAGGTGATGGAGGAGTGGTACGATCGTGTAAGAGGCCGAGGTACGGGAGGCAGCAGCACCGACAAGGAGATCAATAGCAAGCTGTACTTTACCGAAGAGCAAGTAATTGCCCCCTCGCGTCTCGCCTCAACATCAATGCTGAAGGCCCGGCAGCATGGAGCAATGCGCCGGGTGGCCCTGGCAAACGTTGCGGCGAGCGTGACCATGGCAAGGAGCGCAGCAAGGAAGCGTGCTCAGCATACTCCAAAAGCAACAACGGTGGAGAGATCGATGACGATGCTTGTCGCTATTGTGGGAAGTTCGGGCATTGGTCCTGCGGGTGCCACAAGAAGAAACACGATGAGGCATGGTGTAGGCCAATCTCGCCTTGGCAAAGGAAGAGCCGCCATCGCTCTTCATGGCGGTGACAACGCCGGAGAAAGAAGGTGCCCATGGTACGCACCATGTTGAACACATCTTCCTTAACGAGCAGAAGATCATGGCGGACATCGGTGATGTCGACGGTCATGGGGAAATGAAGTGGTACCTCAACACCAGAGCATCAAACCACATGACCGGTGACGCGAGCATCTTCTTCGAGCTCAACAACGAAGTTATCGGCTTGGTGCGCTTCAGTGATGGATCTTTGGTGGAAATCTCCGGATGGGGCACCATCCTGTTCTAATAGAAGGATGGCGGCCACAGGGCATTCCACAATGTGTACCACATCCCTCGACTCCGCAGCAACATCCTGAGCGTCGGCCAGCTCGATGAGAATTGCTACAAGATTGACATCGACAATGGCATCCTCCGGATTTAGGATCGCCATAGTCAGGAACAACTCGCCAAGGTATAGCGCTCGTCAAATCTCCTTTATGTCCTGCAACTAAAGCCGACAAAGCATGTGTGCCTAGTGGCCAGCTACGATGACGATGAGTGGAGGTGGCATGCTCAATTCAGTCACCTCGGCTTCCAACTTTTGCAAAAGATGACCCATGGTGGTATGGTGCGAGGCCTGCCACCGATCGAGCATGTTGAGCACATCTACGACGCATGCCTAGACAGGAAGCAACGGCGAGTTCCATTTCCTCAAATCTCCAAATACTGAACCACCAAAATGCTCAAGCTCCTTCACGGTGATCTGTGCGGCGCAATCACTCCGGCGACTCCCGATGGAAAACACTACATTATGCTTGTCGTTGACGACATGACTAGGTACATGTGGGCGATTCTTCTCGCCAACAAGTCCGATGCCAAGGACGTGTTCAAGAAGCTACGCGTGCTGTCGAGAATGAAGTCGGGCGGAGGATCAAGGTGTTTCGCACTAATCACGGAGGGGAGTTCACGTCGGCAAGCTTCCTCAAGTGATGGCAGCTGTCTTCTTCCTAAATCGCACCCTGATAAGGAGTTTGGTGGGGCAAACACCCTACGAAGCCTGGCACAACGACAAGCCAGCCATCCACTTCCTGCGCGTCTTCGGTTGCATGGCCCATGTCAAGATCACTAAGCCAAACATCAGGAAGCTGGATGATCGCAGCAAGAAGATGGTGATGATCGGATACAAGCCCGGATCGAAGGCTTACCAGGTATTTGATCCCATCGTGAATAGAGTGCACATCACCTGTGACGCTATCTTTGAAGAAGACATAGCCTGGGACTGGAGCTCATTCGACAACGGCGACGAGGAGGGGATCAATCATAGTGGCGACCAGGGATCATTTGAGGTAGAAGATTCCTGGGTTGATCTAGGCGCGGAGAATTTCATCGCTACATCACCAGCGGGACACAATCCTGTGATATTGGAACCAGAGGGGAGATCTGGTCCCCCTTCAGCTCTAGTGTTGCCACCATTGCCATGGTCGCAGCCAACATTAGCAAATGCCTCAACAGCGCCCGTGGCGTCCATGGCAGCCTCATCACCACGAATTCCCTGTGTTCAAGGGGACCCATTCCATGGCAAGGCGAGTTGCCACCGAATGCCGCGGTCCCCGTCGAGTTTGTGTCTCCCACATCGAGTGCGTTGGAGGGACTAGACACCGACGACGACAGTGGGATTGCGCACCGGTTTAGGGCAGTCGACAACCTGTTGTATGACGATGAGCTCGTGGCGGACGCTGACCTACTTCTCACCGCCAACAACGAACCCTCTACATACGAAGAAGCTGCAGGGTGCAAGGAGTGGGAGGAGGCGATGTTGAAGGAGCTCAAGTCCATCATTGACAATAAGACATGGACACTCACCGACGCGCCGCCTGGCAAGAAACCCATTGGACTCAAATAGGTGTTAAGATCAAGCGCGACGCCAATGGCAACATCACCAAGCACAAGGCCCGGCTAGTTGCAAAAAGATATGTGCAGCGCACTGGTATCGACTTTGATGAGGTCTTTGCATTGGTGGCGCACCTGGAGTCGATCCGATTCCTCCTCGCCATCGCTGCGCACCATGGGTGGATAGTGTACCATCTCAATGTCAAGTCTATATTCCTCAACGGCGATCTGGCTGAGAAAGTCTATGTCGAGCGGCTGCCGGGTTTTGCAATCTAGGGCAAGGAGCGTAAGGTATTCTGCCTCCACAAGGCGTTGTAAGGGCTCCAACAGACACCTAGAGCCTAGAATGCTAAATTGGATAGATCACTTCTATCATTTGGTTTCAGACGCAGCGCGGTGGAGCACACCATGTATTTGCAAAGCGCCAAGGATAATCTACTGCTCATCGATGTCTACGTTGATGATATCATCGTGGTTGGTGCGAACGAGTGGGAAGTTACTAGGTTCAAGGCCGAGATGGCCAAGCTCTTCAACATGAGTGATCTTGGATCACTCCACTACTACCTAGGCATCAAAGTCCACCAGAGCGTGAACGACATCACGCTGTGTCAGAGCGCCTACGCAGACAAGATCATCGAGAAGGCGGGACTCTCGGGATGCAAATCCATGCAGCACTCCAATGGAGCCATGACTCAAATTGAGCAAGACGAGCTCAAATTCCCCTATGAACACGACTCTGTACCGCAGCGTCATCGGAAGCCTGAGGTATCTGGTACATACGTGCTCGAACATCGCTTTTGCTATGGGGTATGTGAGCCGATTCATGGAGGCGCCTACAACTGAGCACTAGAGCGCTGTCAAGAACTTGCTCAAGTACATCTCAGGGACAAGGTCTCATGGCTGTATTTACAGGTGCGGTGAAGGAGCGTTAGAATTGATCAGCTATAGCAACTTCGATCTGGCCAGAGATGTAGATGATCGGAAAAGCACCTCTAGTGCCCTCTTCTTCCTCGGCCAAAGCCTAGTGAGCTAGCAATTGCAAAAATAGCGGGCGGTGGCTCTATCATCGTGCGAGGCGGAGTACATTGCCGCCGCTACCGCCGCTTGCCAGGGGATTTGGCTCTCACGTCTGTTTGCTGATATGATGAACACAAATATCGTTGCACCACTGCTTTACATCCACAAAAAATCCACGCTTGCACTCCCGAAGAACATGGTGTTTCACGATCGGAGCAAGCACATTGATATCTATTTTCATTTCATCCACGACTGCATCAACTCTATAACAATAAAGACGAATTACACCAAGACCAGTGATCAATTGGTAGATTTGCTCACCAAACTGCTCACACACTAATGTCTCCAGGAGCTTCGTGTCTGGAGTAGCATCCTTAACATCTCATCGAGCACGACATGATTAGGGGAGAGTTTGTTGTAAATAAGCAGATCGTGCTCTGTCTCATCCCCGCATCATGCGTGTGCTCTGTTTTTCTTCGTTGTGTCGTGCGCCGTCACTTCCGCTCAACATAGTGCATGCCCATGGCAAGGTATGGCTCGACGTACGTACCCATGTCGTGGAGTAGATAGTGATGACATAGCTGAGCAGCCATGCTGGAAAAAAGGTCGTAGCATGACGCAATAGGATCTAAGTCGAACACACCCTTTGTCATATCAATCTTGTAATCGTTTATTGATAAATTGATAAATAGAGCGTTAGTTCAGGCTCTACTCAACCAAAACTCCTCTGTCTTGCCACTATCACCAGGTGTTTCTGCTGATCGAGATCGGAGTGAGCTTAGCATTCTAGCGATGATCGAGTCTGATTCCAGTAATTCTCTATCAATTGGAGTTTATCTTCCATCAGACTCCGTCGACGGCACGAGCAGGGGCGTGGCCTTCGGGTCGCTCATGGTGGCGGGCAAGGTCGGCACGGTGAGTGGCACTTCCCTTGGCCTCCTCATGGCGCCCACCTCGTTCTTGGGGAATACCGGGCTGGCGGCTCGCCTTCCTTCTGCTCACTGCCGGCGGCGCCGCGGTCGGTGTGTCCATCAGCTGGTTCGCCGCTGGCAACGCCGCGGCGGCGTCGACGACGACCCCGGGCAGCCACCACCAAGCCGGTGCGGCAACAGCTGCAGGAGTTCGCGAGGGAGGAGAAGGCCGTGCTGCGGGTCCCGTTGTTCCAGGTCATCGTCGCGCAGGGGCTCACCGGCTCGTTCCCCTGGTCGGCGCTCTCCTTCACGGCGATGTGGCTGGAGCTCGTCGGGTTCTCCCACGGCGAGACGGCGGCACTCATGGACCTGTTCAAGGTCGCCACCTCGCTGGGCGCCCTCCTCGGCGGCAAGATGGGGGAAGCACTCGCGCGGCGGTTCAAGAAATCCGGCAGCATCGTGCTCGCCCAGATCAGCTCCGACTCGGCGGTGCCCCTCTCCGCCGTCCTGCTTCTCGCTCTCCCAAACGATCCACCCACCGCCGCCAAGCACGGCACCGCGCTGTTCGCCCTGGGGCTCATGGCCTCCTGGAACCCCTCGTCGACGAACGGCCCGATCCTGTCGGAGATCGTCCCTCCGCGGTCGAGGACGAGCGTGTACGCGCTGGACCGGACGTGCGAAACCGTGCTCGCGTCGTTCGCGCCGCCTGTGGTCGAAGTCCTCTCCGAGCGCCTGTACGGCTACGAGCTATCGCGCCCCGCCGCTGCAGGGGGTGCCGCCGCCGCCGAGACGGAGCGGCGCAACGCGGCCTCCCTCTCCAGGGCGCTGTACACCGCGATCGCCGTCCCCATGGTGCTGTGCTGCCCCGTCTACTCGTTTCTGTACTGCACCTACCCCAGAGACAGGGAGGTGGCGCGGGCGGAGGCGGCGGCGAGGGGTCTGACACCGATGACGTAGGGATATATGTATCACTTGTTACCCCAGTGCAAAACAAGCCATGTGAATTAGTCCATGCACGTGATGCCGCAGCAGTGGACCTGAAGAAGCAGCGGCTCATCGGCGGGGTGGTGCACTGGAGCGACTGGCTATGGAGCGCCCCGGTGCATATCGGTGAAAAGTTGTGTTAACCTCCGTTCTCGAATAACTGTTATTGTTAACTATTACCGTATCATAAATTACTTTTAAATTAATATAACATTATGAATGAAAGTTATATGGCTATATTTATAAGGGTATAACATCACATTCTTCCATAATGTAACATGTTTTTAAGTATTTATATTTTTTATAAATAAGACAAGCGGTCAAAATTTAATGTTGAATAGTGACAATGTTAATTATTTGAGAACGGAGTGAATAAAGAGAAAAAAAAGAAAACCAAACTTGAGTAAATCATGTAGGCCAACAGCCCATCTGCTCAAGAGTGAAGCCCAATTCCGGCCCAAGTCCAACAATTGGTCCATCAAGAATTTCTGATGACCTCGCCCGACGGCAAAATCGCCGCCAGGCTGCCGCCGCCGCCGCACAGCGGAGAGAGCCCAGCAACCGCTCGGCGAACGGGCGGAGAGAGTCACCTACGGCTTGCCTGTCTCGGCCTAGACCGAGTTGACCCTAATAGAATCTTCTTGTGTCGATCTGTTATAGCATTTGATTTGATTCACGGTATCGCATTCGTTGTCAGAAGTTGTCCTGTGTCTTGTTCATACATCTTGGGGCGATTGATTGTTCTGTGTCGATACATACGCCTAAAAGGCAGCAATTAAGATTGATGTCTCCGTTTAGAACATGGCGTTTGTTTCCTAGTAATAGAATTAAGCTGGAACAACGGAAATATAAACTGATTTTGGAGGCTTTAAATCCTACGGAGTCCTTTGGAAATAAGGATCTCTTTAATTCCCAAGCAGATGGCACAGCCACATGGCGACGCCGGATTCTAGTGTTTGTCCCCATCCCATAGCTATCGAATAACGGATCAACGGTTGGAGATCGTTGCTCTGGACCATGTTGTAATATACTAAGTTTGAGTGTTTACCATACCACAGACATCGGATCGTGGATCGATAGTGAGAGATCACTACAGTGGATCTAGTTGTAATATATGAAGTTTGAGGGTTTTTTTTCAAAAGCACTCAATCCCCACCCATCCTCCTTACTCGCGTCGCTACCTACCTCACCTTGTTGCTACCTTCTCCTCCTCGTCCTCCTCCACCTTTGCCTCTAGTCTCCCTCATAAGCCCTAGCCACCTTTGCCTTCGCTGAGCCCATGCCATCGCAACTATGCAACGTCCACCACCTCATGCTTGCCTGTACTGCCGATGGCCATGACCCGGAGCTGCCACCTCTACCTGAGGTGGCCGAGAGGAGGTTGTGGAGGCTTCTATGAGTGCTTCGGCTTCGGCCTTTTCTTCCGACGGTATCGACTCCACCAACTTCCCCACAAATGCACATGAGCTTAGAGACCAATGGATTTAGGCCCCTCCTTCCTAGTGGCAACGCCTACCTCTACCATCCTGATGATAACATGGCGGAGCTAGGAAACACTAGATCTAGCCACCACAAGCTTGACGGTGCTTGATTCGTGGCAGACCGGCGATGAGAAAGAGGACAACAAGCCACCTTTGCCACCCCACAAGTCCAAATGCCTCCACCTCCAGATGACCCTAAGGTGCTTCCACCATCGGTGTCCTTGTGGAGATGGATGGAGAGGTGTGGCAAAGGAAGAGGAAGGAGGAGAGAGAGACACAGAGGGGGTAGGTGAAGACGGCGACAAGGGGAGAGAGAAGCTTGATGTAGCAAAGGTTAGAGTGAATAGCTTTATCACCTTCAAATGGCTATTCTATAACTGCCCCGGTGGTGACTCCCGACGAGGAGGCTAAGTGGGAGTGACGGCGATGGAGTACAAGTAGGAGGTATCAGCAGCGGTGATAGGGTTGCAGGCCATGGCAGTCACACTAGTGCAAGACATTGAGGCGAGCGCCCTGGATGCTAGCACTAACGGCGCTGTGGGCGAGAAGCCTTCATGATTCACCCCTAAAGAGGTGGGTGCATAGTTCGATTGGGTGGTGCAGCATCGTTGATTTGTGAGTTATGTGGGTTTGAGTTGTTTGGTTGCTTAGGATTTTGCACAATTCATGGACTATTTAATCCAAATTTGGGTGATTTGATTGCTTCACCTAAGGAATTTGGAGAGCTCGATTGCTCAAATCTGCTACGCTGGGTAGATAATTGAGGGATATTGAGTAGCTGATAGGCATTTGTATGAATTGGTGTGTTTGGCGATGTCAATTTTAAAGAAGTGGCAGAAGCATTGAACCCTTCTCAAGGCCACACCTTTGATAATATATGCTGATAAACGTCATCACGTGGCTTACAAATTAAATCGGTGTGACTGGATAAGGTTGTTGAGATATAGAACTGCTATAAGATTACATTTGCTATCTAGATCAACACACACACATGTTACATAGAATAATGTTTAATAGCCCCCTCAATAATAACAACTTCCCAAGTTGAAATTGCACATAAATTTTTTGATAGAGAGGGACTTTATAAAGCCAACTATTTGATTACTAGAAGTAACAAAACCAACCTCCAATAATTTTTTGTGTCACCCTTTCAAGTATAAAATGATAGTCAACCTCAATGTACAATGATGAAACACAAGAAGATCAAACTATATGTATCATTCTTTCTCTCTACATATTGACATATATGTGATTTCCATGTTATTGATATATTTTTATGAGACTAATATTTTATTTAAGCCACATTCTTTTAGTCTAAATTACTTTGAGAATATGGAGATTACGAAGCTATATGTCTATGCTTATTTATATCAATACCACATGCCTTCTATATATGTATAGGATAAAACCCTATTGGTTCATCTTTAGTTATGTATGCACTTGCTTCTCATATATAATTTTTGTATGCATGTGTTTAGGAGGAGCAAATCCTATATACTTGTTATGCATATTCTAGATCTATGTTGTTTATCTTCTCTTTAATATTGGATCTTTGAAATTGAGCATATATGTGAGTACATGATATTTGATGTTAATGGATAATCAACGAATTAATTTATATCCTTCATATGCAACTGGTTGGTCATCAAGTGGAAGATAACAACCGATTTGTTAGGACTAATATTTTTCTTTAAGTTGTACAAAGGAATAGGTCCTACCATGATGAGACTAATGGATGATACTATGGTTTGATAGTTATCAAATTAAGAACTCATCATATTAATAATGATAAAGTTAAGCTTATAATAAGAAGTAACTCCAGACAAATATTGATCAAGACTCAGCATAAAGATGGTTCAACCGGATTGTCACAAGTGTTAATCTTAGCTCAAGCATCGATCCTGATGTGGATGGAGTAAGACAAAGGTATAATATAACTAAGAATATTTTTGCTAGTCTTTTATTGATCTTGGTGTTTAGTGAAAAGACCGAATTGCTAGATATGTACTGTACTATCAAGAGGGGTCTATGAAGTAAGCATATGGATGATCTTATGCCATGTTAGTTTATTTGCACATAATGAGAGTGTCTAGCTAAATGTGGTGAGCTTTTTTCTCAAGTCCCATGCAAAGAGAGATGTGGTCATATCTAATAGGAATGAGTAGCCTCTTATGGCTATATCCACTCAAGTGTCTTATAGAGTTTGAGTTATTTCTCCTTAAGAAAAATTATGATTCTTGAATAGACTGTTTATGGGTTGTATTGCCCTTTGAATAAGCTTTTTATAAAGTCCAAAAACGTCAAATTCTGACATCCGAATCATGAGATATCGTCGTTTTTGTGTCGATCTGTCGTGCTGGTCGGATCATCAGGGGAACTGCGGTCGGACTAGAGGGCAATCCAACCAAGGTCTTCCAAAGACGTTTTGACCTCACCAAGGGGGTGTCGATTGAACTAGGACTAAAGGCTAGTCGGACCGGGAGCTTATAGAAAGGTTTTTGAAGGTGCCGATCAGACGAGGCTAAAGGCCAGTCGTACCGAGAGTTTACAGAAAGGTTTTGGTTTTTGAAGGTGCCGGTCAGACCAAGACCTCAACATCAGTCAAACCGAGATGCTCATTAAATACATTGCAATGGCTCTTTTTTTAACCGTTGCACGGGCTAGTCGGTCGGACTGACTCTCTAATAGCGGTTGGACCGGCAATGTCTAGAAGTAGGAGGATATCGCCTCCAACGGCTAGTTTAGCTTTGTGGGTGTATAAATACACCCTTTCCAGCAGCAAGGGCAAGACTTTGGCAATTCATTGCATTATTTTGAGCTATTATAAAAACTCTCACACCCTTAAGTACTTAGATCATCTAGTGAGGTATTGGAGAGTGAATTGAGCCAAGCCAAGTGCATTGTTACATTGTTAGAGCTAGTGTGGTACTTGATCATCCTCAGTAAGTATTCTAGACTTGTTACTCTTGGAGTTTATCACCTCTTAGATGGCTTGGAGGAATTACTTGGTGACCTCTCCAAAGGAGTTTGTGGAGGAGGTTCGGTGGTTGATTGCGAGTGACTCAATGTTCACTATCTTCGGAGTGGGGGAAGAACAACCCCTAGTGATCAAGGCTTGTATAGACCACTTCAAGACCGGCTCCTATCTTACCATCTCTTGATGAGAAAATTTAGAGACATGGTGGTTTGAACGGTGAAGTTGGGCTTGCCTCAATGGGGATTAGGAAACGACAAGCTTTTAAACCTCAGATGAAAAATCATTTATCATTTGTCTTATTTACTTTATTGTATTTACTTTAAGCAAGTTTACATATTAAAGATCATTTATGCTAATATCACTCTAGGCTTAAAAACTCAACATAGATTAAGTTTTTTTCCACATAGTTGGGACTAGTTGATTTAGATATTGAATTGTGCAAAAAAATCATTTTCATTCTCTTCTACATATTAAACCCGATTTTAACCAAAAATTTTTTAATCATCTATTTACCCCTTTTAATCGGTCTTCTTGATTCTACCATTAAGTAGTTTTGTGCTTTACCCTTCCTAGGAATTTTGTTAGAGCCATTCCCTTTGTTGATTTCTTACATTAGAACTTCTGAAACTTTCTCTCTATACTGATTTCCTATGATCATTTCCTCTAAAGTATTATTAAGTCTATACGTATCATTGTTTGCTGTTCCTTACTATCATTTTGAAATTATTTGGTTCATGTTTCATCTTTCGAACAAACATTCCGAAAAGTTATACCCCTTTTGTACCATAATTTTCAAATGGTGGCGTCCCACATTGTGCGTTCATGTTCCTCGACCTATTAATTATGACTTAGAGGATTACATTTGCTATCTAAGATCAACACACCTAATTCAGCTAACACACGTTACATTGAATAGAACCATGATATTTAACAAATTCGCGGTGTGAATGTAATAGGAGCAGGCCAGCGGCGACTGCCTTTTAATTGCTTGATTAGTAAATAATCACGGATGCCTATTGGTTGTTCCATTCGTGACCTGAGAACGTGCGCAACCTCTTCACCCGCTACTGCAGCGAATAGGACAGTGGGGAAGCTAGAAGGTCCTACAAGGTAAATTGTTTAACCGTGAATGGATCATGCCTTTGACCTGAGTAGTGATTTAGCCTCTGCTTTGTTATGAGCACATAAACTTTCTAGAATAGTTGAAGGGTGATTCACTGATTAAAGAATGATTCTGATTTTTGAGGATTAATCAAGCAAAAAATATAGTAATCAAACACGTGTGTTAGGAATGTTGCCCCTGTATACCGCAGTACATGAAAAAAACTGTGCTATTTGATGAAAGACACTTTGCCGCTGCTAATAAGCAAAGGATAGTACACTCTTCATCATTACACATATGAACCAAACCAATTTCATATGTTGTTCTTATGGTGCAGTCGAACATCAGTCAGAATCAGCTATTTCCTGATGTTATGTTTAAAATAGGAATCTAAATGACTGCAATATTCATTTGCATTGTTGATCTTTACCTGAAGTGACATTTATAAAATAAATAAACATTAAAAATATGTAAAAAGTTTCATGGTTTCCTTTTCAAATCACAACTCTATATAATTTTGAGGAACTGTTTAGACATCTACTCTCACCCTCTAATTGACGTACTGCCATGCATCTTACCTCTTTTTATAAATCATGAACATGAGCACTTGAATGGTAAAAATCAGATAGGAGTTAAAATTTTTATTTGCAAATTTTGTTGGAAATGATATTTGTAAATTTAGTATCAGTCTTGAGTTCGTATCTCTTCGTCTTAATAATGAATAATATTATAAGAAACATACAAGAGAATATATCTTAATATATGCCCTTCACGGATGATATAATGTTAGTTGATAAGTCAGACGGGAGTAAATAAAAAATTAGAGTTATGATAGCAGACTCTTATATTCAAAGGTTATAGAGTAAGCATAACTAGAACTAAATAATTAGCTGTGACTTTGATACCATTGCACGTAAGGAGAGAGATATAAGTTTAAAAGGTAAGTAGTGCCCAAGAAAAATACATTCAATATCTAAGATCGATGCTATAGATGGATGGGAATATTAGTATAGATGTTAGTCTAAATTAAAATAGGGTAGATGACGTAGCGCTACGTATCTGACATTTTTTTGTGATAAGAGGGTACCGCAGAAGCTAAAATATAAGTTTTATAGAACAATGATTATACCTGATATACTGTATGCGGTAGAATATTAGCCTAAAAAAATGATATGTTCAATAGCTGAGTGTTATGGAAATGTGTATGTTACACTAAATTTGTGATCATATAAGAATAGATTTAGTCCGAAACGATGATATACGTGATGGGTTAGGGATATCACTAATTGAAGAAAAAATTATCTAACATCTATAGATATAGTTTGGCCATATCTAAAAGAAATCCACATAGTCACCAATACATCATAGAATTCAATAATAATGTAAGAAAAGATAGAAAAATACCAAAATTAACATGAATGAGACAATAAAAAAAATTTAAAATATTGAGATATATGTAAATATCTATATTTAAATATAAATATTTGTAAAACAGTTATTGTACTTTGGGACCGAAAATTGTTGTTGTTGTTGAGTGTGTCATTGAATCAAGTCCTTTTTAGTTTTTCTGATTGATGTTTTCTATTCAACATAATTGAAGCATCTATTGTTTTTCACCACTTATGTGATAATTAATCAATATCAGCATCAAAGACTTTCAATCATAAGTAAATTAGGATATATGAAATAAAGCCCAATAAAAACTATACACGAAATAGTTATTTTACCTACACTCTACTTAAGAACAAACCTTTAAAAATATTCTAGTATTTTAATTTCTTTTTATTACTTTATCCCACGTAAATTACAACCTTCTCCTGCGTCTCCTCATAAATCTTATTAATTAGGTGGTAAGTAATAAGATATAATATTGAACAAACTGAGATCCCAACAAAAATGTTTTTTATGATAATTTGGTAAACTGGGCTAACAACGAACTTTAATGAGCACATACATTACTTGTCAAATGAAAAGCTTCATTGTGTTTTTAATTTCTGTAGCTCTCAGTTTTAGTTTGTCGTTAGACCAGCTTCAGTTCTTCTTTCTTGCTGGAAATGCTAATTGTACATTACTGTACAGAAAAAAAAATCCAGGTAGCATTCATGAACACATAAATTTTGATTTTGTGCGATGCTGTGATACGCCCATTTAGTTTATCTTTGTTTCTTACATATCAGGTTGACCGAAAGATCAGATAGCACTATTGTCAGCACAAGAACTTTTTTGATTAATTTCTTATGGTGACTGCGAAAATGGGGCAGCAAGAAAAATAAATAGATGTTTATTATTCTTGGAAAACAATAGGCGGTAAGGGTTTACAATGGTTAAATAGAAGTTTTATTACAAGGTGGTGAATGTAGGTTGACTTATATTAATATTGATGATGGTTTGATTTTTTTAATACAATCATCATGATATGGTGCCATATTACTCCCTCCATTCCAGATTGATCAGCGCATTACGTCCGGGCGCCGAGACGAAGGAGAACTTAATCACCCCTGTAATTCTGCATGCATTCTGATTTCATTGATGGGGATTTAATCACCCCCCCCCCCCCCTCCCCCCGGCATCCAAGATTGTGCATGCAGACACGTGCATCAAATCCGCATGGCTACGAACAGTAATTGTTCATGCCTGCTGATTTTATTGGTCAGGACTTAATCACCCCTGGTATCCAAGATTGTGCATGCAGATACGAACGAATGCGGGTGCTATAAACAATGACGCATTGAATCCTACACGCGGAAAAAACAAAGGCCTCCCAACGTTATATGCTGATCAATTTCGAATGTTTGCGTTTTGCTTATATTTCGATTAATCTGGAACGCAGGGAGTTTTTTTTAGCTACTAGATTTATCGTAATAAGTTCACTCATGCTATTAGTTTCAGATTTATTACTACTTTGTACTTGATACAGATTCTTAGTGATAAGTTATTCCTGGACGATTACGGGCTACTTACCTGATTCAATATTTAATTAACAGTGAAACAATGATATAATGTTCATAATTCTTGACCTCACTGATTAACAGTGAAACAACTGGAACGATGTTGGCAGAACTTGCTGAGGATAACTCTTCTATGATGAGTTAATTACTGAGATAGGGTGAGGGATATCAAGTAGAGTTAACCTGAGAAAGAATCCTGAAGCCGATTTAGAAATAATCCAGTTTCAGTGAGAGGTTCAAGATAATTTGAAACTTATTATGGAATGCCTTCTTTATTCCTGATATAGTAAGATCTCCAACCAATTTCAGTTTCTATTTGTGTAGTGACAGGCTTTGACCTTTGTGGTTCCACTTTAATTTGCTCCTTGCAATTTAGCATAAGTTCCTGAAAAGTATTTATAACTATTATCTATATTTTTTGACTAATTGCTTATCGAATCATATGATTTTTCACCCATAAATATTGGCTTTTATATGGACATCTAACACGTGACTAAGTGGGTACTGTACATTGAATGTGTGATTCTCCTGTAAAAATATTATCATAGAAAATTAGCTAGAAAGGGAATCCAACTCAAACCACAAACAACGTGTATTTCGAAACTGAGCTGAGCCCATTCAAAACTGAACAATGAGCTACGACCGTGTTACTAAAATGAGTCACAAGTTCGAAGCTAAATATACAAAAAAAGTTTGTGCAAAAAGGAGTAGGTTTAGTTTAGTTGTAGTACAGTATGTCTATTGAATTACTATATTAAATTTGGATCAAATCTAGCCTTGGACGGAATGATAACAACGTTACTGAGTTTCACTGTTTTTCTTTCCAAACCTAAAATCTGTTTTATTCATGTATTATTTTCAGGATTAGCATCAATTTTAATACTCCCTTCATTTTAAAATATGCAAAATTTTTAACTTTCATAATACTGGGCCATTTGTTTTATTAAAAAAATTAGGACAAACATGCAAAAGTATGAGTTGTACTTAAAATAACTTTAAAGATAAACAAAATACTTACACATATTGAAAGATAATTTTGAATGGACATTCTAAAAAATTTAAAAAATATTTTTTTATAAAAAAACTGGTGTTATGAACAGAATACACTAGCTATATAAGTAAGCGCGCCAACGGTGCATGCTGATTTTCTAGTTGTCGCCTAATATCTCCCCTGATATGCTATTACTCTTTTATAGGAATTTTTGGAGGAAAATAAATATATGGTTTGTATTATATCATATTTTTATCTTACCTGTGTGTGTTGTAAATTCCTCTTTTTCTTCTGGAGTGGAGTCTAGAGGGAAGCTATAATTTATTTTTTAGATCACTCTAACTCTCTCCACTTAAGACTAAAACCGTTCGGTTGGGCTCAGCTCTAGAAAAGATGAACCTAGAGCTACATCCTTATCAAACATGCCCTCTATATACTATTGTTTTCGGAACTTTTAAGGCCTCTTTGGACGTAAGAATTTTATAGATTTTTAACATGAAACAATTCAATTTCTTAAATTTTCGTTTAAAATCCTCTAGACCGAATAGGCCCTAAACATGTTTTCATTTTTGATAGAAATACAATACACAAGACATTTCTTTTTAATTCTGTATTTTTTTAATTTAAAACTATTCCTATATTTTTGTAATCCTAAGCAACCGCAACCAGCGTGTCTCACCCAAGGATCCGGTTTGGATTGGATGTAGAGGTCGGGTCTATCCCATTTATATAAAAAAACATAGAATCTGTTAAAATAACAAAAACAAATCATGCGTTTCCAGGAAAGTCACGATGCTATGTATTCCGAAGGAAACGTTAACATAAAACAAGGCATGCCCTAGTCTCCTAGACGTTTAAAAGGACAAGTTGCACATAGCAAATTTAGCGACGTCCAGATTACGCCAGAATTGATGGTCCTAGATCGCTCCAATAATATGTGCATCTGTCCACACGAAGAGGCGAGGCTTGTAGATAAGAGGTCTTTTGCACATTTAATATACTACATTGTACACGCAGATAAGTTGTCGTCAACCATGAAAAGCGTTAATTATTACATTAACTGTGCATGTGACTTAACGAACGCAACAAAACTCACAACATTCTGAATAAATGCATGCGTGCAGCTGATCAGGATGAGAATGATCACAAATTGGTTGCTTCCTCTCCGATGTGGCTACTGACAAGATCACATTTAGCAGTGCACCATTATTTGTTCTAATGGTAATTTCCACATCAGTGGCTCAATGGATTTGGGACAATCTACCGTGGCTAGAGTCTTGGAGATAAACGAGTTGAATCCAGTGTTTACAAAATTGTCTAGTTTGAAGTAGGCAATGGCTATGTTTTTTTTTTCTCATTATCGATTACGAATTATAGTGGCCTTATGGGCATGTTTTCTAATTTTTTTATATAAAAGTTCTCTATATGATCTTTCTAAAAATTTATTTTAGGTTTGTAATATTTAATTTAATTATTTATACTTTTATATAGCTATCATAAAATAAAATAATAATAATAATGTAAAAATCACATGAGGAAAGAACAATACCAATTATGTCACTTTTGAAGCGTAGAGATTTCATAAGAAACATTTCAATACACATCGCCTTCAAAATTCCTTCAGCATAATTGTCGCCAGAGAGATGTGCACGCGTAGCGCCCACTAGCCAGTAGGTTTAAGCTGGACAACAGCGACATACTGACTGACAAATATGGAGTTCAACCGAGGTTACGGCGAGCTCCGGTAGATCGATCCATGGATGATCGATCCTGCAGCTGTTGCTTTATTCCTGGCGCAGCTTGTCGGTTGTCAGTTGTCACCACGCGGCCGCCACCATGTGACGCCCTACTGTGCCGGCGTACGCTGGCATTCTCTCCTCTTCTCTTCTTCTTCTCTTCTCTTTCTCCTCACAGGTCACAGCTAGCTGTGGTGGGTGGCGACTGTGTGATGTGGTGCGGCTCACTCCACTGTCCACTCCTCTATCGCTCTTCAGCTAGCTGCTCTTCGATCGTCGTCTCTGCCACTGCCGGGCGGCGGCCGCGGCCATGGCGTCTGGGGTTGCGCCGACGTGCTGGAGGCGGAGGGTGGCGGTAATGCTCGTGCTGCTTCTTGTGCTCTGCTTCCACGTTGCCGTCTGTGTGGCTGCTTCGCCGGGGATGGTGTCGGGTAAGGCGAATCTGTCTGAACGGAAGGGTGGTTTGGCGGTGGCGGAGAAGATGAAGCCGGGAAAAGTCGGTGGCGTGGATGCGGCGACTGTCGTGAGAAGCCTGAAGAAGAAGACGGCGGTGGCAGCAGTGGACACACACGGTAAAAAACTCACCTCCGGTGCTGTCACCGCCGCCACGATTGCCACGACCAAGACTCTGGCGGCCGCGGGAGCCGTCAAAACCAAGCTTATGAAGGACAACAAGGCGGCGAAGCTCACGAAGCTCGCCAGGATTGGCAACAAGAAGTCGCCGGAGCACATGATGAAGATCAAGAAACCATCCGACTCCAATGCTGTCGATGTAATGAGGACTGAGGAATACGGCAAGGAGGCGCAGGCAACGGCCGCAATGAAGACGAGGAAGTCGGCGGAGGCGGTGGCGGCGACATTGGCGGAAGAGGACGGGGCGGAGGACCTGATCTCGGAGTTCCGGGAGTTGCCGGCGCGGCTGCAGGAGACGCTCGTGCCGGACCTGGCGCTGCTGTCGTCGACGTCCAGGGCGTACCTGTCGGCGGCGAACGCCGGCATCGCTGACGGGGTGCGGCCGCTGCTGGGGGGGCAGTGGGCGCCCGTGGCGGCGACCGTTGCGTCGGCGGCGGTCCTGCTGCTGCCGCTGTGCCTGCTCGCCGCGCTGGTGCGGAGCGTGGGCGCGTACCTGCCGCTCCTCCGCCGCGCGCTGCTGCTGGCGCAGGCGTACCTTGCCATCTACTTCGCGACGCTCGCGGTGGCCGCGGCTGCCACGGGGCTGGAGCCTCTCCGATTCTTCCACGCGGCGTCGCCGGCCGCGTACGCGTGGACGCAAGCAGCGCAGACGCTCGGGTACGTGGCCTACCTCGTGCTCCAGATGGTGGACCTGGTGGCCGCCTTCTCCTCCCCCGAGGGCGCCGGCGGCGCCGGCACAGGGGAGGAGGCATCGTCCAGGGCGCTGTCGCTGGCGCAAGTGCTGGTGGGGCTCGCCGTCGGGCTGCACTATTACGCCGCGGTGTTCCACCGCGCCGCCGACGGCGAGGCCCCGCGCGCCACCTGGCGCGTCCACGCGGTGTACGCGACGTGCTTCGTGGTGGTGTGCGCGTGCGCGCGCGCCGAGAGGAGGAAGAAAGCCTACCTCTCCGGCGCCACCGAGGCGTGGAAGAAGAGCTGACGAGGAGTACCGTTTCTTGCACAATGCAAACTCATCGATTGAAAAAAACATTTTGCAGTGCAAATTTCACTCTTTCTTAACTTCTTTTGTAACTCATTGGTGTTTTTTCTGGTACAGAGAGGGAAAATGGAGCATAAATAAGAGTACAATTGGTGTAAACTGGTCACCAACATGTAAATGTTATAATTGATATATTAATTAAAACTATAATTGTATTATAATTATAATGTCTTATATTAGAAAATAGTTAAATTACAAATAGGTAATTTTGTATTTTAAATTATGAAATTAAATTAATAAGATAGTAAATAAGAGTTTAAGATAGATTGAACTATAAATTTATTAATTTTAATATTGTTAAAATTTATGTTGGCTATTTCTAAGTTATAGTGTTCAAGATTAAATAAAGGTCCATATCAATTACTACTGCTGATTATTAATTTTAAATTTTAGAATTAGATTAATATGATACTCCAATTAAGAGTCGAAGATGATACAACTCAATATTTATTAATTCTAAATTTTATTAAATTTTAAAATAAACTAACAAAAAGTCCAATTGAGAGTTTAATATAGACAACACACCATATTTATTAATTTCAAATTTTATCAAATTTTAAAGTAAACTAACCAAATAGTCCATAGTATCTCCACTTACACATTTTATTCAATATAATTTTTTAATACTATAATAATCTAATTTACTTAATTAATAGTTATATCTTTCTAGTTAACGTGAGAGCTGTTAGTAAATGCCAATTAGTATATGTATAGATTATAAATAGCAAAGTTGATTACTAGGAGTGAGATTAGCAGAGGTAATTTTGCCTGTAATTTGGTACTGAAATGTACTCTCCAAAGTCAAAACTTGTAATCTCCAAACAGAAACTTGAAATGTACACTGTTTGTTTTCACCTGCTTGTCTGATTATGTGATGTATAGTAGACTAGTAGTTACTGAAAAGCAAAATATCATTATGCTGATTACAGTTTACATGATAATTAAGAAAAGCATGCAGATTTCTATCGTTTGCAAATCACCATGTCTAGCTCTCTTCTTCCCCTGCATCTTCGGAAGAGAGATTCAGAGAGAAGATCAGATGAATGATTGGTGCAATAGATTGCGGTAGGAGCGAGGCTCCCTTCAGAATTCAGAGCGTAACAGCGACCATTGCTGATCACAGTTTGGATCATACACCGACACTCAACAAGCAGCCAAGGTTTGGATACATTCAAGCCAGCAACGAGTTGTTCGGCATATCAGAAATGCTACTGCCTACCTTTAATTGAGCTGTTTCAGAGAACATTTGATAAAATTTATCTATAATTTTGTTGGATCTTGGATGCCGAGGATGTTGGTCGAGTAGTACAGCTGTGGATGTGTAGCTCCAAACGTTGTAACATGCGATTGTGGAGGCAAATTCGAAAAATTCCTGCTCCCTGTGCCTTTTTTTATGTCTGATTCTTTTTCTAAAAATCAGGTATTGTTTCACTACTTCTAGAAAAATATTTCACCGCTAAATAAAAATGTTTCAAACAATGAAACATAATCAAATTATGATTGAAACATTTATGAAACATCAAGTTAAATTGTTGAAATATCAACTGATCTAGAAGAATGAAAGACAAGAAAAAAAATAAAACACAATCAAACTACTAAAGTTATATTAGTTGAAACATAAAAAAAATATAAAACGTATTGGTTTACATATGAGCTTCTCCTTCCCCACTCTGCCATCCGACGATGGCATCAAGTCGACTTCCTTTCTTACTCATTGGAGCAAAGCGTCACATCACAGGAGATCTAGTGAGTGGTACCTCATCTAGAACTTATACCATTGTCCTCGTGGTTTACTTTTTATGTATCGTTGCTTCTTCTTATTTTTACTTCTTATGGATAAGACTAAGGATATTGTTCTCAATATAAATGGCTTCGGAGCAACAAGAAAAGGTGACTTCCATGACCATGAGAGGCGAGAGAGAGAAAAAGATGAAGTAGCACCATGCCAACATCTTATCTTGCCACGTGGAATTTGAGAGGAGAGATAAGAGTGTGATGAGTGGATGAGTATAAAGATAAGATTGTGGGCCTAAGAGCATAGTACGAGAAAAACAGCACGAGAAAAGCGGTTAAATTGGGAAAAACTGAAATTGGCACCCAACAGTTTGGTTTAATTGAAAGACCGCATGACCAATACGGTTTTTGATAAAAATCAACGAACCGAACATAGTTGACCGACAGTTTGTGTGCAGGACATGGGCCTTTCTTAGGCCCAAATATTTACAAACTAAGGCCTATATATATATTCTGCAAAAGAGGTTTGGATGAGGACTCAAACCCCGATGGTTGGGTTGGAAACCCAATGTCATAGCTATTTAGCCAGCCTAGACATTGTGACTAGAAAGAATATGCATGCATATATACGTTTTTGTTTTACAGCTAATCCGGATGACCTGACGGTCGAACGGTTCGACTGGTAAACTAAGTAACTTAAACGGTTTGATGGTCAGTTTTTTTACTATGCCTAAGAGTCAGTCGAGACGGAGGGCATAAACTTTTTCCATGTGTCGGGTGGGTGAGCCTGAGCATTTTCTAGAATTTTTGTTTATTTTAGTTTTAGAGAGATTAATGGAAGGGCCAGGCTTGGAATCGGACTGATCCAAGCAAGTCATCACTAACGCCCCAGTTATTGGTCGGGCTGGGTCCGGTCAGTTCTGCTGTTCGTGCTCCCTGACAGACCGACAGATGGGTCCCACATCCAGCCATACATTCTCTTGCCCTGAAGCCCAAAGCCCACCAGCCCACAATCCGGCCCAATAAGGCCCACAGTTAATCTCTTCTTCCTCTCCCCCTTCCCTTCCGTTACAGTCCCCACCCCCATTCGAGGTGGAACCCCTCGCCGCCGCCTCCGGTCTCCACCGGCCACCGCTTCCGCCCTTCCGCGCCCCGCCGCTGTGTTCCCTCCCCATGGCGGGGCAACCCCGCGACCGCGCGTCCCGCGCGGGCCGCAAGAACCGCGCCGTCCGTGCGCCTGCCTCCTCCGCCGTCATCGCGGCAGCGGGTACCTCCCCGCCCGCCTCCGATCCCAATCCGTCCGAAGTTGCGGCGGGGGAGGACTCAGCGCCGTGGGGGCTCGCCACGGCGGACGAGCTGGAGGATCGGTTGCTCAGGAGGCTGGAGGAGGCCTACGCGGCGGCGCTGGCAGGCCTCGCCGACCTCGGGTACTGCGAGGAGGCGGCGCTCCACGCCGTGCTCCGCGCGGGGCACTGCTACGGGAAGTTGGGCGACCCCGTGGCCAACATCGTCGCGAACGCGGGCGTCTTCCTCTCCAACCCCGATCACGCCGGAGGGGCCGGGGGCTTCGCCAACCTCCGCCGCCTCGAGGAGTATTCCCTCGCCGGACTCGTCTGTCTCCTCCAGAGCAGCTGCCCCACCCTCTCCCGCGCCGAGGCCATGTGGTGCCTCCTCTCCTGTGATCTCCGCCTCGATCAGGCCATTTCCATGGGCGCCAATCTCAACGAGAAGCCCACCCCTGCAATCGCCTCTGCCGAGATTGACGAGCTTCCCCCCACCGCCGCGGCCCCTGGGCAGCGCGGCTACTGTCACTACCATACCACCACAGCCTCCGCTAATCCTGACACCACCCTGTTTGATCCTGATAACTTCATGCAGCTTGCAATGCGCCATGGCCCTGGCAGTGTTTCTGGTGTGATCTCCTGGTCACAGTCCAATGGTACTGCACCAGATGTGCAAGCACAAACCGACCAGTCTATTACAATGAAGCTCTCCACAGAGGAGATCATCGACTTTATTGTGAAGGAGCTTAAGTTTCTTGACATTGACAAGAAAGACATGCCTGATGTGAAGCCTGACCAAAAGAATGAGATGGTGCGTGATCTCATCAAGCAGACGCGGGAAATGGAGGCGCAACTCAAGGAGCGTAAAGAGTGGGCGCAGCAGAAGGCAATACAGGCTGCTCGCAAGCTTGGCACTGATCTCACTGAGCTGCGTGTGCTACGCATGCAGCATGATGAGAACCAGCGGTGCAAGAAGGATAAGCAGGAAATGGAAGATGAAACAATGAAGCGGCTCACTCAGCTGGAGAATGAACTGAAGAAGAAGAGTGGGCAGCTTGACCGGAGTAATGCTACTGTGCAGAAATTGGAAATGGAGAATGCAGAGATACGTGCAGAGATGGAAGCTGCAAAGCTGAGTGCATCAGAGTCTGAACGGCAATGCCAGAAGCTGGTAAAGAAAGAGAAGAAGGACAGCAAAAGGCTTGAGATGTGGGACCGCCAGAAGGCAAAGCTGCAGGAGGACATTGCTGAGTGCAAGACAAAGATTACACAGGTGGACACGGAGCTTACTGAGGTCAACAAGGCAATAAGAAATATGGAGGTGAGGATGATCTTGCATAACTTGTTGCACCCTCCGTCCTGATCGTAGCTAGGAATTGGTTCTTTTTGGGATGGAGGGTGTATGTTTTTTTGCTTTATCACCTCAAGTTTATATCCTTATTTCTTGTTTTTGTTGGCAAGTACTTGTATACCATAACCTTCCTACTAGGAGAGGTTGCATTGTTTCGATCATGTATGGTTGTAGACTTAAAAGTAGAGAATTAACCATTGGAGATGGTGGTTATCATGGTAATAATGCAATGCCAATAATATTGTTACAGTTCTGAATGACTTATAGAGCTGTCTTGTAGGTGCTTGATGGTATAATTGGTAAGGCCATAATGAGTCATGAAAGTATTAGGTGCCTTCTCATGGTTTCACACAATAGAATATACCTTATACCTTATTTTGGTCATATTTAGCCCTAAATCCTAATATAACCAAACTTAGGATTAAATAATTAGTGATTATCTACTGAACTTCTGATGCCAACTGGTAGTTACTGTGTCTTTTCCCTCATTGATATGCATGCCAACATTTCTCTGCTCAACTATAGGTTGTGTTAGATGTGTGGTAACAACTAATAACAAGGGACAAATGTGGTATCAGTGTTCATTCATCACTATGATTTACTTTTTTTTCCTGGTGAAGTGGAATATGCTGCACCAGCAATTGCTCATAATAACTTTTAGCTGAGCTATTGCTTAGTAAGTGTTACTTTGTACTTTGCTGTGAGCCTGTGAGGGTCAGAGCATTCATATATACCAATGGCTGGCCGCTGTGAGCTTGTGAGGGCCAGAGCATTCATATATCTACCAATGACTTGCCTTTGAAGTCAAAATGATATAGAATGTTTGACAGTATTCATCCTGAAAATAGTGTGCTGATGATGGAAGATACTTAAAGAGCACATGTAATTAGCCTATATACCGTGGCATTATTTTCTTGATCAGTGCCCTTCTGGTGTACTTGTTTTCTTGATCAGTGCCCTTCTGGTGCACCATGTGTTGTGATCTTGTGCTTTAACCCGATTTTATCACGTCCCAGGTAACCTTATGATTCATGTTGGACTGCCATGCTCGATTTCTCTGAATGTGCTGGTTTCAATTGGCAAATTAGTATAGAGCTATCTGATAGCTGAAAATGATAGAATCACTGTGTAGCTTTTCATCAGATCTATTCCATGTGCAAGAGTAGTGTACTTTGTGCTGTGTTTTCTTTTTGGTTGAGTTTTGCCTATGATTTGTTGAACTTTGAAACATTGTTTCTGTTAGGACTGAAACTCCTGTTCAGTCAGTATCAGTCCTACATAAGTTTGGTTCCCATGAAATTTTTGGATTTTGACTTTACCCAATCGTTAAAGTTCTTTCCATTTGCATGTTTTGCTGGCGGTGCTATTTGAATGGACTAAATTCTAACTAAAGCTATTGCAATATTTGTTTTTATTAATAGTTAGACATTAAAATGAAAAAAGAACTTCTAGTATCTTGTCAAAGTTGACAAAATCGGTGTTGTCAGTTGTAGTGCTGTAAGCAACGGTTATTTTGGAATAATGTGTGCTCAAATTCTTTTAAAGAAGATGCCCTGTATAAACTTTTTGATACAGTGACCTCTTCTCTTTGGAATAATTTTGTATCCAGTATGTTCAGGTTTGCCTTGCTGGCTAGCATTGCAGTAAAATAGGGTTTATCTACCTCTATTTCTATTTTCTTGTTCTCAATTGATGGTAATTTGATCTATTATAGTAATCATTTGCCTCCTACGCTTTATTATTAATGTTCATTATAGGTTTTTTCATATTATATTATTAGTTTGCTTCAGTATATTGAGTTGGCATGACTATGAGATGCCTATTGAGCATGGCAAACATGCTGATCTTGTTTTCTATATTTTTACTATAACTGTTTGATTCATTTTCTACATAACTACTTTCTAGTTTGTTCTATTGTCAAATTTTCTTAGAATTAAACCCTATTACATGAGCTAATATAAATCAGTATGTTGGCTGGATTGCAGCATTTACACAAAAATATTTTTCTTTGTTCATCAGTATCTTTTAAAAGCCTGTGATCAGCTTCTTGACTGATTATGTTCTGTGTTGTGCAAAGCCTATGTATTGATTATTTTGGGGGTGCTTTGTGTGAAACCGTATACATCAAAATTGCAAGCTGGATTTGTATGTTCGATGTCTAAAAGCATGACAATGTCCTCATTTTCTTATTTCCATGAAACATCGCATCAATTATTTATTTGAAAAACTGGTTGTGTACTTATATAGCACCCAAGATCAGCAATTTATGTATGTACCATTGAAAGATCTCGGTGCACTTCAATACCACCAAAAACCACAGCTGTTACTGTATTTTCCATTTGTGTGCACTAAACAAATATTTTGTTGGATTGCCTTTTTTTAACCAAATGGATTGGCTTGTTCTGCCCTTGGTTTCTTTCCGCACTGCTCCCCTCTGTTTTCCGCTGCCTCTCTCACTCTCTAACTTGCAGTCATGATCCATAATGCAAACAGGTGGCGATGTCAAAATCAAAACAGCATGCACATCAACAACAAGAAATTGTCTGTATTTGCAATTATTACTTTAAAGAATGGAACGTGCAACGTAGATGCAAATTTGCATAAATGAGCCAAGTAATTAAACAAGAATATACCGAATTGAATGAAAAAGAGATCTCCATATCGTGAGTAGTGTTGCCTCTGCTGCATGCTCATTCTGTGTATGCTGACCACCTCAACTTCCAGTTGCTGCTACTGCTCATTGCCATCTCCTTGTCCACTTTGATGCTGCCATCCATTACTCCATTGTCCTCACCCTAGGTCTCTGCTCTATCACCATTGCCATTGACTTGGGTGGCAGTGGTGTGGGATGAATGGATGGATATGGCGGTGGTGGGGATGGTCTGCCAACCTCCTCAAAACATTGCTTGAGGAAGCTGATGCATGCATCCAGTTCGTTGCGTATGTAGAGAACGCCTCCGAGCAGTTATGATGTTTGAGCCAGTACATGATGCATTGGTTGTTTGCCTGTTTCCACAGCACTTTTTGTTTCATGTGCACCTGTACTAGAAAATGTTGAAAATAAGGAAACACTAGCAAAGTCAACAGAAATGGTAATAAGGTGTCATTTTTAAAGTGCACACAGAATCTTTTATGGTATAAAGTGAAAGTGGTGATTATTTGGTGTTATGCATATAAATCTCTTAGTTTTATACCTTGTGATTTGGTTGTTTCTGCTTTTATGCTATAATTTTATATGATAGTTTAGAAACCTGGACTACTGTTGGTTGACCAGAAAACCTTGACCGCCGGTTGGTCCAGTCTGTACGCTGTAAGTAGAAAATAGAAGGGGATAGAACAAGGCCCACAAATAAAACCTTTTATTGAGCTCCAAGTGCTATAGATTGAACCCCCAACCTAGGCTTCACCATACAAAGCCCTTACCAGCTGTGCTGTGCTTATCATTTGTCCTAGATATAGCCTGTTGCAATGGAAATATTTCCACAAAAGCAAATCCTGAGGAGAGTCAAACGTGGGAAGTGGGCGTTGGGGGCTTCAAGTTTGGCTGTAATGACCTTCCTTTGAACTAATTGGATCGCTGGTCAGACAGACCAGCTGGCCAGTGAGCGTAAACACTCTTGATCTAATGGATGGTGGCTTTTGAAACTACAATTTTTATGCATGCTTGAATGTTAGTCTATACTGCTGTAATATCTACATTTGTACTGTGAGGCTAAGAAGCTATATTTAGAATTAGACATGCTCATTGCTGAGTTAAAATTGATTTGTTCTCTGATTTGATATGGTCATCTTGTTTTAATATTATGCTAGCTCAATTTTTGACTGGTTGTGATACTATGAACGACACTCATATGCACATTACTCATTTCAGCATTTTAGCTAAGCGAGCTATCATTGTTGCCTAACAAATACATCTCTAATATTTGATTTGCAGATGAAAATAAGAGAGGATGCAAAAGCCAAAGAAGAAAACCTGGCACTTGCAGAACAGGAGCTCATGAAGCGGGAATCTGCCAAAGTGAATGCTGAATGCCGATTTGAAGAAATACGCCAGAAGACAGAAGTGGAGTCTCGGTGCTTCAAAGATGACATTCAGAGGCTTGAAGATGAATTAGCGTGTCTGCAGAAGTCGATTGGTGTTAATCAGCCAACTGTTCCCTCAAGCTCTCCTGGTGTGACTGATCGAAATACAACACGGGCGCCAAAGCAGCCCAACCAGAGGCCATCACCTGCCTCTAAGTCACAAGCACCTACCCAGAAGACAAGCGGTCGCCGAGACTGTGTGATCTGCAAGAAGGAGGAGGTGTGCGTGATCTTGCTCCAGTGCGCCCATCAGGTCCTTTGCATCGGCTGCAACAAGCGGCATGAGGAGAAGGGCATGGTCCGCTGCCCCTGCTGCAATGCCAAGGTCGAGGAGAGGATCAGGGTTTTTGGTGCCAGCTCCAACTGAGGCACCTGACGGTGTGCTGCCGCCGCTCTGCATATGCTTCCCAGGGGTGAGGAGAAGTTTGTGGTTTGCTTCCTTTACCTCCTTTACTGTGAAGAAAGCCTGAGATGTTTTACCTTTTACCTTGTTGCTTCAGCTGTTCATGGATGCTATGCTGAATGGCGACTCTCTTGGGGTACGTGGGTATAATTGAACTTTTTTTGGTATAGGAAAAAAACAAAACGAATACCAACCATGTTGGGATACATGCAACAATGTTACATTTTCTGAACTCCTATACATCTGTCTCGTGGTGGTTATTTTCATTGCTTTTCGGTTGGGAGGTGTTGGAGATTTCAGTTGGAAGTGAAGACGGGTAGTTAGGAAGTTAGGATGATGGAGATGGCGAAGATTTTCTGTTAGATCCTGATCTGGCTAATCTTTCCTTGAGAAAATGGTGAATTGTGAGTCAGGACAATGGGGGCTGTGCTTTCTGCGATGCGTTCCCTGATATGCGTAACTTTGGTCTTTGTTGATCTGCCTCTGTGCAGCTATCGGACGGGACCTGATTGGCAGTTGACGCACAGCGAGTACAAAATCTGAGACCCAACACGTGCATCAATGATCGACATTCTACGAGATAACATTCTACCAGATACAAGCAGCACAAAGCGAAAACAACGAAAACCACTGAAATTCTTATGCTTCAAGGAGTGTCTTACATTTAAGCATGTATTTGTTTTTTTATGTAATTCACCAAACTCGTATTCTACGATAAGATAAAACTATGCATACTATCATAAAATTACAGCTATAACCCAACTTTTTTTAAAAAAAATACACTGAAGATGGATACATTATTATGCACTCACAAACGCTTAAAGAGACAAATGACCGTAGGGAAAAAAAATCTGGACCTCACTAAATTCTTATTAATAATTGTGTATGTGATATTTATAGATATCAAAATTTAAAACCTGGCAGTTTATAGCTAAAGGAGAGACTAATACATTTTGCTCAACATGGCAGTTTATAAATTAGACACACCTAATATAGAAAAAAAATCCAGAGAGTAACATATCTTAATAAATGCCCCATGTAAGAGATTATATATGGTTATCTTTTTCCTATAAACAATCTATATAAACATAAACTTCAGTTCTATAAAAATATTTTAAAAAAGTTCTAGTAAACTTTAACACAACCAGCCTCATTGTTTCACTTATATGAAAGGATTATTAGGATTAAAAGTAGTTTATAAGGAAAACATATATATATATATATTCTTAGCGATTTAAAATTAAATGCTAGAAAATAAATTACAATAAAGTTTTAAAATTTTAAAATTTTCTTATGCCTATGAGCCGAAGGCAAAACGATGGCCCTGCACATCACACAGACATTCCGGTTTTCCAGTCCAAAAGCCCCACAAGTAAAAATCCCAACAACATCGCGGTTCGCTCGCTTCTCTAGCGGTCGCGCGCAACAAACCAAAAACCCTCGAAATTAGGAGCAAATCCAAACAAACCCCCCTCTCCAGCCCGCGGTTCTCTCTCTTCTCCCCGCCTGTCCCATCCTATATCTCCAACAATTTAATTCGCATAAGGATTAAAAGGAAAGACTCAGCAATAGGAAAATCGCGATCCCCAAATCTCCGCGTTGCTGAAGTTTCCAGTCTCGTCTCGTCCGCAAAGTCTCGAGCTTTTCTTTTCTGGCCTTGTTGGTGTAGAGTAGTGGATGATGGCGGCGCAGGCGACGGGGAAGGGGAAGGAGGTGGTGGTTGCGGAGGAGGAGGGGAGTCGTTCCGAGGTGGAGGATGTGCTGTTTGATGAGATGGTAGAGGAGTTGGAGGCGTTGCGGCTGCTCGACATGCGGGAGGAGCAGCAGCAGGAGGCGTGGCGCCGCCAGCGCCAGGAGGACGTGGCCACGACGTCGGAGGCGGCGAACCGCCGCATCGTCCCGGCGTTCGGCGGGGTGATGATGCATGGGGGGATTTGGGCCGACAGCGAGGCCGGACCAGAGGCGCTGGTGCCACCGTCGCCGCTGCCGTGGATGCATATGGCGCCCCACCTCCGCCACGGCGGCGACGTGCTTCGCGATCACCATAGCAGCGGCAGCCACGTTCTTGTCCCCCACGGCCACGACTTGCAGGTTCCAGGCTCCTCATCCATCTCCCGACGCGCCGCCACAGCGTCCTGGCCTTTTCCCGCCGGTGCTAGCGGCGCAGACATGCCGCGGGCGGCGCGGCGGCCACCCCGTCGTGATCACCATCACCAGGTGGTCGGCGAGAAGCTTGTCGTCTACCTCGCCAACAACGAGGAGATGGTGCTCCACACCCTGTTCCATGCGCCTCTAAACGAAGCCCACTTCGTCGCCGAAGCCATCGTCGACCACGCCGTCGACATCATGTACAGCTTCCACGGGCAGCGCCTGCTCGGCCGCGTCCTCGACAACTGCTGCAGCGAGCTTCACGAAGCCATCGTCTGCAAGATCACGCAACACAGAGACAGCTTCTACAGGATCTGTGTCGAGAGGCATGTGCATATACACCATTGATGACACAGTTATTGCTTCTCTTCTCCTGAAAAAAAAATAGAACTGTTGCAGATAACGATCTAATGGAGCTTGCTCGATGTGTGGTTGCATGCAGGTCAGATGGTGTGGTGAGGATGATCAGGTCTTGCAGAAGCTGGAAATCGTGTCTGCTTGTGAGGGATGCCATCGCGCCGTGGGTGGGGCGGCCGAAGATGCAGAGCCTCGTGATGGATTCAGATAGGCTCAGGGTGGTGCAGGCATGCGTACAGTGTTTTCCTTCTGACATTACTAAGGTACTTCATCTTCTCTTCTTGCATCCAGATTATTCTACCAGCTGGTGCCATTGTGAGATTCTGGTTAGTGACATTACTTTGTAGAATGTTTCAGTTTTTACTGATAGCTGTAGGTGTGTAGCTAGTGAAGGTCATATACCATATTGCTAAATAAGCCAATTGTTTTTTTAATTGTTTCATGTTTACCATCAATGTATGACTCACAAAAAGCAGCATTATCAATTATTGTTGTATTTCTTAAGGTGTTGTAGTGGATGTGTTAGCCCTATTAGAAATTGGAATATCACAATACACTAAATTTTATTGATTTTCTTAAAATCAGTTGAATTTTTGTCTACCACTTATAATAAACCAATTCTTTATATACCTAAATCTTTAATATTTTTAAAATATCAATTTAAACCTTTTTATTAACTAAGTGTCCATAATGTGTTCTCGTTTATCTGTGTCTTAGCAGTAAATCGGTAATAATCAACAATAAATTAATCAAAATACAAATGGTTTTACTTCATGAAGTTATAGTATTTTATATGTTTACGCTCCCATTATATTTAGTGGCAATTTATATTTATTGTATTCATTTTTTCCTATTATTTTAATAGTTTATCTTTTATATTGGTAGGTTCTCGTTGATACTATTGTTGATAACTGTATAGAGATGGTTTGTCATCCAAATGGATTATTATGTTTACAAAATTGTTTAGAGCATATGACATTGGAACAAAAGTACAACATATTTACTCAAGTTTGTATTGGCAGTATCTATCTTGCTAAACATCGTAGTGGGTAAGTATTTGGAAGCCAAGATCCTATTTAATTCATTGGCAAATATTAAATTTCATATGATATGACATATGACAACATGATATTATAAAATCTTATATGTTGGCTTTTGTGAAGTTTCACATGTTAGCAGGCTAAATCTTCATTCTTTTTATATTTAAATAATTTACATTTATCTATCAACTAAGCGTTATTATATTTCTTATTTGTTATGCTAAGTACAAATTGAACTAAGTGATATTAAGTATAGGATTTCACACTGATTGTACACAAAAGTTTAGTCTATATTTTATTGTATAAGGATATCAGTTTTATCTTAATGTTTCTAACGGTAAAAAAAATTAAATTAAAACAAAATATGTTAACTTTTGCATTAAATTGGTATCCTTACTCTTTTATGATTTTTATCTTTTATAATTGTCATGTGCATTATGTTATTTCAAGTTGTTTCAATTGTTTTTAATAACTACCATCTTAATATATAAATTTTAATACTTTTACGTTTCTTATATATCAACAATACTTACTCTACTTTTATTTTTCTTTTGCAGAAACTACATAGTTCAAGATGTTTTGGAATTAGGAGACTCGTTTCACCTAGAAATCATAGCATCATGCTTTAAAACACATTATGTGGCTCTTGCAAGACACAAATATAGTAGTCGTGTCGTGGAGAAGTGTTTGAAAAAATTTGATAACCTTAAGCAATATTTGATTATTTATGAATTAGTTTTAGATATTGATCAGCTAAGAGATTTGGTGACAGATGAGGTTGCTAACTATGTAATCTCAACCGCCCTTCTTACATGCACGGTATTTGTATTTACTGTTTCCATAGTATATGTTGTAATTATAATGTTTGTATATATTGCAATTTGAAGTTAAATTTTAACAATTGTCCTTTTTTTCAGGTTTCTATTAGAGATATTTTGGCAAATGCCATCCTATCTCTTGAAAATGTCAATCGGCGTCATTCTCATTGTTTGAAAATATTTGATATACTCTCCCAACTTGGTTACATGTAATGAAAACTTGAAAAAGGTAACTAAGCAACTTAAAAATATTTATACACAATTTAAATTGATAAATGTTATATTGATTCAATCATCATTTGGACAGGATTTAGAAGGAGTTGGCCCTATTTATTTGGACAAGTACTTATTGATGGCTTTTCTTTTCCATCTGGTTGGCACCATTCTGCAATTATCAGTTGTATTTAGTTTGATATTTATGAGTTAGCAACAAATGTGTGCCTTTTGAAATTAGAGATGTTTATGAGTTGGGATTAATGTGTCTTTTGAAATTAGAAAAAAACGTAGTTAATATGAACCATTGTTGTGGTTTCATTCTTCATTAGATGTCTTGTTGTTTCATTCTTCATTAGATATGTCTTGTTTTTGTTGGTTTTCTTTTTATATTTTGTTGCATGTTATTAGTTGTTAGCAATTGAACAACGCTATTTCTATTTGATAGACAATTTATTTCATGAATTATTGGCTACTCACAAAGTTGTTTTATTCTTTTTTAAAGGCTCCCAAATTGTCTTCTTTGTATTTCAAAGAGTGATATTATTCTCTACATGTTGTTTGTCTATCAATGAATTCGTAATATGTATTCTTTTAGCAAACTTTATATTATATTGTTGTAGAATGCATGTACTCTTAGTGGAGCTATTTAATTTAAAATAAACATTTAAAACACAATCCAATTAAAAATTAGATGTTGCAAAGGAATAATATTCTTATATATTTGATTTTCCACCACCAAATTCCATCATTCAGTGCATAAAAAAAGACAAAGATAATACTAGTAGTTTGTAGAACATTTCTCGAGCTTGAGTGATGTTATGACTTATTCAAAGGTCATCTCAATTTTAGCTCAACTTTGTACAAGCCTAGATATTTGAGGTTCACCCAAGTTTCCTTGATGATCAATGATGATTACCACACCCTCAAGCAATTATCTAAATTTCATATCTAAGTGAAAGTATGTCTCTTTGTTGGAGACTAGTTGTGTATTCTCTGGACACCAGTTAACCAATAGCCCATCCAAGCTACCAATAATCACCTTATTTTTCTTATTGAGATAGGAAAAACTCTTTAGCATATATACTGTAAAATCGTAAATTACCTTCGAATGAGCGGTTTGTGTGATGCATGAGATTTGTCCTTTCTAAAATGCTAACTAACCATGTTCAATATTTTGACATCTTAATGTTACAGAGTTGCAGTGAGTACAAACCATGTATGAATGAACGATAGAGTTACATAATGCTATATAATTATGCATGGTATAGCATAGAACGTTATACTCAGATGTAATGCATCACTAGTCGATGTTACTCATGTGTCATAAACTCCTCATTTGAGGATCGCCGCCTACCGAATCGCCGGCTAGCAATAAAAAGGTTCACGAATAAAAACTTTTGCCCACCGAACGCAGTTCGTCGAAGTCATCCAAACGGACCCGAAAGGAGAAAAAAGAAGAAGAAGAGAATAGAGCCCACGCACGGCCCACAATCTGACAAACGACAAGCACCCACCGATCCGCTCCGCCTCCCTCGTCGGCTCGCCGCTCTCCCATCCGCTGACGTCACTGACGACGCGCCACCTCCGCTCGCCGCCGACCCATGGAGCCGCCGCGGGGCACCAAGCGCCCGCTCCCCGCGGACGCCAGCGCCGGCGGAGACGACGACGACGACGGCGCGCTTCCCGGGTGAGCCCCAGCCCAGTCCCTTTCCTGTCTCCCCTCCGGCTAGGGTTTCGCCTCCCCTGCGGGTGGTCTTATGCCGTTCCCCCTTCCTCGCAGGGAGCGCAAGCCGCGGTTCCCCAAGGGGAAGAAGGCCAAGTACCGCGACCCTGCAGCAGCCGCCGCCGCAGAGGGCATCGACGGTTTGATGAACCCCGAGCTCGCGGCGGAGCGGCGCGCGCGGCGACGCCACCGCAAGGACGAGGATGACCAGCATGGAGCCGCCTCTGACGTCATGGGCTTTGAAGTGCGTTACGAGGTAGGCCGTGCTCTCTCGAGGACTGAAGTCGCTGTTAGTTTGTTCTGCTTGGTGGATTAGATATAATTAGCTGCTTATTCAGGTGATTTTAGTGTTTGATTTGCACGTATTTTTGGCGTGAAATTCTGTAACCTGGCATTTTGGCGGACCAATCCAGTAGACTGAACGTTTTAGTTATCCTAAGAGCCTACAGGATTACTGCAGTCAAAATGCACTAAGATTAAAATAGGAACATTTCTTACGGATGTGAGAATCCTGGTGCATGTTACTGCCCTTGTTTTAGCCTATTTGAATGAGAACTGTGAACTAAGTAACCATTTTAGTGCATATATTTTCCCCTTGTTCATATTTTGAGTTAGAAAACTTTCTTCTCTGTTTCATTGTTTTTCTTGCTTATGATTGGTATCATGTCAATGTTGAGCATGACTTTGAAGCTACTCACCTGGCTATCATTATTAGATAACACGGAGTTTGATATTCAACAGGATGGTGCTAATTTGGTTGATGATGGCATTCGACTAGAGCCTTTTAACTTGGAGCAAGAGAGGGAAGAAGGATATTTTGATGAAAATGGGAACTTTGTGGAGTACGCAAGGGGCAATGACATCGAGGTGTTACCTATTTTATGTTTACAAATTGTAATCATGGAGTTTTAATTACAGCTGTGTGACACAATCACTTGTTTTCTGTAGGATGCCTGGTTGGATAGCGTCGAAGTTGACACAAAGTATGCTGAGAAGGTTCAAAAGAAGAAAGGGAAAGAGAAAGAGAAAGAAGAGGAGTTCCAGGATCTTTCATCTGATGATATTGGAAAGATAAAAAGAAGAATAGCAAACATACTTGAGCCAGGCGAAACGGTAAGTTTGTCTATTGTTTTTTTATATATGTGAAGTTATCACCTAACAAATATAATCTTTGCTTTTTTTGTAACTGAATAAATACATTTACCAAGCTCTAAGAAGAAATATTAAAGCTACATGCTTAGGCATCGAATGATATTGTATTGTGATAACACAAAAGTGCCTAATACTTCTGCTTGAGTTTTACATTGACCTTAAACCCCTAATGCATTATACCATTGTTATTGTATCACATTCCTCTTTTATTTGATGTTCGCTTGGATCAATCTGTGCTGCCTGTATAACTGTGGAAGTTGGGTTGTTATTTTATGCCATTGAATCTATTATTCATGGGAGTCTTACTAATTCTAATAAGACTTCTCTTTTAAGTCTCCAAAAAGGGTGCTTTGAATCAATTGTTCTACCAGTTATGGGGAAAATGATAGTGCTCTTAAAAAGACAACATTTCCAAATGGAGCCTTATTTGACTGTCCAAACTTTATTGGATATAGCTGTAGCTATCCATTAAACCTGACAGCTTGATGTAGTGGTTGCTTATAAATCTTTGCTGCTGATGTTATGCTAGAACTATTCAACCCAACTTGCACTATGGACAATGTTGTTTGTTAGTATCATGCTATCATGTCAGCTTGAGCGTAATTACATGCACATCCTTGCTTTCTGCATATCTGTTCTCTCTGTTGTGTAAAAAAGAGTATATTTATGCCAAATGAATTCCCTGTAATTGTGGTTTTCATTTCTTAGAAACCTCTAGGAGCATATATTTTTGCTATTCTGATTCTGGACTTGCTACTCTTCTTGAAAAACTTGAGAAAGTGTCAGTTAATGTATAACAACGGATTGCTGCTTCTCCACCTGATATTACTTAGCTTTGTGCTACCTATTATTAATGGGACATTCTTTTGCTGGTCGCAACATTCTGTATATATGTGCCCATCACATCATTGTTGGATCTTGACTTCCAAAGGTCTAAAGCAATACTGAATGAACCAAAAATTTGTTGTGAGAGAAAAGAAACACGTTCTTTTTACTGGGAACATTAGGGGATACCCTGTGGTCTGTGGTTAGATTTTTATGTAAAACAATAATTTTATATAAATAATCACATAACAGTCTTTCGTATCAGTAACTTCTGTGCATGTTAATTCCTTCAACAATTCCCTGCCAGATAATACAAGCTTTGAAAAGATTAAAGAATACATCCAGTGATAAGCGTGGCAAGATGACTGAGGGGACCAAGCGTATCTTTGATGAACTTACAGAAGCTGCCATGAAGCTAATGGAGAACGGGGAGTATAGTATGTATTCGTTTTATGCTTAAATTTTCATTCTGTTTAGCTTTTGGCCTTCTGCTAATCATTTCAGTTTGCCATTACAATGTAGCCTTACAGTGATTTGCATCCTCATTTCATTTTTATATGTTTCAATGTAGATGTTTATTCAGATGATAGGGAGACTTTTGAACGTGAGGCTGGTGAGTGTCCTCCTATCACTAGCTTATTTGAATTTCCGCTTTGCGATTGTTTCGTTTCCTTTCTGATGCTACTTTTATTATTTTCCTTTTCTTGAATTGTAGTCTTGAATTTTTGTACTTTTCTCCATGTGTATGAAAACTGTGTTGCTCTCATCATGTTTGTAAAAAAGAGAGGATATTTTTGCCTATTTGATTACTGTGATATCCGAATTTCCTGAGAATATTGAGCTTGTTTTCATATAAAATGCACATGCAAAATGCGTATGCTTGATACCAGCTTTCAGTTCTTTGGCATTATTATACAAAAGCATATAGCTCATAGGTGCTTGATTGCTGCATCGATGAGATCCTCTGATTCTCTGGCCTCTGGTGGAAGCAGATCCTCTTCATTGCTACAGTTAATGCATCCATACATTGTCTTAGTTGAAAAGGAACATGAAATATTCAGCAGACCCTGGGTTGTTTACACATGTCCCTTTAGGCCATGACATAATATGATAGGAAATGCAAAATAAAATACAGCATCTAGAGATTGTGGGTGTCATGGTCGGGCGCACTTACAGGCGCCGCCGGGCCAGGGACATCCGCCGCGACGCGGAACGCGCTGGGAACACGTGTGGACGCGCAGAGCGCGGCCACACCGAGTGGCTGAGATGGAAAGTAGAGGTAGGCTTCTATTTTCAGTTCCTAGATTAAATGAGCTCGCGTTAGTTGGGGCCAAAGGTCATATATATTTTGTACCGGACTATTGAGGGGGATTAAGAAAGAATTATCAATCTAATCTTCCTCCTACCTCCCAACTAAGCCTGCGGCTAGGGCAACCTCGCCGGAGAAGACGACGGACCGAGGCTACGAGTTGCGTAGCCGAGGGCCAGCTACCCGGGGGCTCGACTCCCTTGACAACCTGGTATCACGTTCCAGGCGATCCTCGCCTTCCCGATCTACCTCACCACTAGCCGCCGCCACTCCACCACCACCTTCAGCCGCCGCCACAGGCTCACCACCCCTAGCCGCCACAACTATGGGTGACGCTGCCGACATCAGGTCCCTCACCGAGGCCCTCAAGTCGCTGCAGGCCACAGTCGAGGCAAACGCCAAGGCCATCGCCTCCGTCACCGCGGACCGTACGTCCTCTCGAGCACCAAGCTGGGCTCCGGCGAGCACCATAATGATCAGCCGCCGAAGTTCCAAAAAATGGATTTCCCGAAATTCGACGGCACGAAGGATCCCCTCCTCTTCATCAACCGTTGCGAGTCCTATTTCCACCAACAGCGGATCATGGAGGAAGAGAAGGTATGGATGGCCTCCTATAACCTCGACGACGAGGCGCAACTCTGGTACATGTAGGTGCAGACGAACGAGAGCACACCGTCGTGGCGCCGTTTCACCGAACTCCTCAATCTGCTCCGCTCCACTCTTCGAGCTCGTTGACTGCCGCTGTACTGGCACCGTTGCCGAGAACCAGGCGCGATTTCAGGCGCTTCTGCCCCGCGCCGGCCATCTGGACGAAGCCCAGAGGGTCCAGTTGTTCACTGGCGGCCTTCTTCCTCTCCTCAGCCTCGACGTCTAGGTCCACAACCCGCAGTCCCTCGCGGCGGCCATGAGCCTGGCGCGGCAGCTGGAACTACGGGAGCAGTACATGGTCGCACCAGCCAAGGCCCCAGGACGCGGCCTCCTACCGGCGCCGCCGCCGCGCACCTCTTGCATCGCCGATCGCCAAGGCGGACGCACCCAAGGCTGCGATCACCGACCGGCCGGCGGTCAAGCGCTTGTCCCTGTTGGAGCAAGAAGAGCGTCGTCGCCTCGGCCTTTGCTTCAACTGCAACGAGTGGTACACGCGAGGGCACAACCGCATCTGCAAGCGGATTTTCTTCATCCATGGCGTCGACCTCGACAACGCCGACGAGGCCGCGACCGAGGACGCGTCAGCAGCGGAAGCCCCGGTTTTCTCCTTGCACACAGTGGCCGGGGTGTCCGTCGGCCCCACCATCCAGCTCAAGGTGCTGCTGGCCACCGCCTCCTTCATCGCCCTCATCGACACCGGCTCCACCCACAGCTTCATCGGGGAGGCAGCTGCACGGCGCACAGGGTTGACCATCGAACCGCGACCGCGGCTTACAGCGACAGTGGCCAATGGGGAGCACGTTCCCTGTCCCAGCGTCATCCTCCAGGCCCCGATCCTTGTCGACGGCCTGGAGTTCTGCGTTGATCTCTTCGTGATGCCCTTGGCCAGGTATGACGTGGTTCTTGGCACCCATTGGATGGCCACGTTGGGGCCCATTGTTTGGGACCTTGCGGCTCGGACCATGACGTTCCAGAGGGAGGGGCGCACGGTTTGTTGGCGCGGCATGGCACCACCGTCCGCGCCGAGCCTCCAGACCGCCACGGTCGACGACTCGCTCCTCGACGGGTTGCTGGGCTCCTTCGACAATGTCTTCGCCGAACCGAAGGGTTTGCCTTAGGTGCGCGGTCGCGACCACCACATCGTCCTCAAGCCCGACGCCGCGCCGGTGGCAGTGTGGCCGTATCGGTACCCGACGGCCCAAAAAGATGAGCTGGAGCGTCAATGCGCCGCGATGATCGAACAGGGCATCGTCCGCCACAGCGACTCGGCATTCTCCTCCCCCGTCCTCGTCAAGAAACCGGATGGGTCATGGAGGTTCTGCGTCGACTACCGTGCATTGAACACGCTCACGGTGAAGGACGTGTTCCCGATCCCGGTCGTTGACAAGCTGCTGGACGAGCTACATGGCGCACGGTTCTTCTCTAAGCTGGACTTGCGTTCCGGGTACCACTAGGTGCGCATGAGGCCGGGAGATGTCCGCAAGACGGCGTTCCCCACCCACGACGGCCTCTATGAGTTCCTGGTCATGCCATTCGGGTTGTGCAACGCCCTGGCAATGTTCCAGGCGCTAATGAATGATGTACTCCGCCCCTTTCTACGTCGCTTTGTGCTCGTTTTCTTTGATGACATCTTGATCTACATCAAGTCTTGGGCGGATCATCTTCATCATCTCCGTGCCGTCTTCACCGAGCTACGTCGCCACCAGCTCTTCGTCAAACGCTCCAAGTGCGCGTTCGGCGTCACCTCCGTCTCCTACCTCGGCCACATCATCTCGGAGGCAGGAGTCGCAATGGACCCGGCTAAGGTCTAGGCCATTCATGACTGGCCGGTTCCTCGTTCGGCGCGTGCGGTGCGGGGGTTCCTCGGCTTGGTAGGATACTACCGCAAGTTCGTCCACAACTACGGCGCGGTCGCGGCACCACTGACCGCCCTCCTCAAGAAGGACGGCTTCTCTTGGAGCGTGGAGGCGGTCGCGGCTTTTGACGCACTCAAGGTCGCGGTCACGTCGGCCCCCATCTTCGCCATGCTGGACTTCACCAAGCTCTTCGTCGTCGAGCACGATGCCTCGTCCCATGGTTTTGGGGCCGTGCTCATTCAAGACGGCCACCCGGTCGCCTTCTTCAGTAGGCCCGTCACGCCCCGTCATCGTGCCCTCGCCGCCTACGAGCGGGAGCTCATAGGTTTGGTCCATGCCGTGCGTCACTGGAGGCCTTACCTGTGGGGTCGTCGCTTCGTCGTTAAGACGGACCACTATAGCTTGAAGTACCTACTGGACCAGCGCTTGGCCACCATTCTGCAACATCATTGGGTGGGCAAGCTGCTGGGCTTCGACTTCGCCGTGGAGTACAAGCCGGGAGCAACAAATGCCGTGGCTGACGCGCTGTCTAGGCGTGACACAGAGGAGGGGGCGCTCCTTGTGCTTTCCGCTCCACACTTCGACTTCGTCGACCGTCTTCGGCAAGCACAGCACACCGATCCTGCCCTCGTCGCCCTTCGTGATGACATCAGCAGCGGCTCTCGTGGGGCACCCTAGTCGGTCGTCGATGGCCTTGTCCAGTTTGATGGGCGGCTTTATATCTCGCCAGCCTCGCCCTTGCTCCAGGAGATCATGACGGCGGTCCACGAGGACGGCCATGAAGGGGTTCAGCGCACGCTGCACCGTCTGCGGCGTGACTTCCATTTCTCTAACATGAAGCAGCTCGTGCAGGCCTTGGTGCGCGCGTGTGCCGTCTGCCAGTGGTACAAGTCCGAGCACTTGCACCCGGCTGGCCTCCTGCTGCCCCTGCCCGTTCCCTAGGGCGTTTGGACCGACATCGCCCTCGATTTCGTTGAAGCACTGCCCAAGGTTCACGGCAAATCTGTTATATTAACCGTGGTGGACAGGTTCAGCAAGTACTGCCATTTCATCCCCCTGGCACACCCGTACTCTGCCGAGTCCGTCGCGCAGGCCTTCTTCACCGACATTGTACGACTACACGGCGTGCCCCAGTCCATGGTGTCGGACAGGGACCCGGTCTTCACATCGACGTTCTGGCGTGAGCTGCTGTGCCTGATGGGCACCAAGCTGCACATGACCACGGCGTTCCACCCGCAGTCCGATGGGCAGTCGAAGGCTGCCAACCGCGTCATCATCATGTACTTGCGGTGCATCACAGGAGATCGGCCACGCCAGTGGCTGCGCTGGCTTCCTTGGGCGGAGTTCGTCTTCAACACTGCCTACCAGACTTCGCTGCAGGACACGCCCTTCCGCGTCGTGTACGGCCGTGATCCACCGTCTATCTGGTCCTATGAACCGGGGGAGACGCGAGTGGCTGCTGTCGCCAAGAGCATGGAGGAGCGTGAAGAGTTCTTGGCCGACGTTCGTCATCGGCTGGAGCACGCTCAGGCTATCCAGAAGCTACACTATGACAAGGTGCACCGCCACGTCGCGTACCGGGTGGGCGATTGGGCGCTTCTCCGCCTCCGACAACGGGCCGCGTCCTCACTGCCACAGGCGGTCTTCGGCAAGCTCAAGCCTCGCTTTGTCGGGCCATACCACGTCACCGAGCTAATCAACGACGTTGCTGTCCACCTCGCATTGCCGCCCCGAGCCCGTATCCATGACGTGTTCCATGTGGGGCTGCTCAAGAAATTTCAGGGACCGTCGCCGGACGCCCCTCCGCCTCTACCGCCAATGCATCATGGTGCCATTGCTCCTGTGCCGGAACGCGTGGTGTATTTCCGTTTGGCGCGTCATGTGCAGCAGGTCCTTGTCTAGTGGCAAGACGAGTCAGCCGCGTCTGCTACTTGGGAAGATGTCAAGCCGTTCCGCGCCAAGTATCAAGAGTTCCAGCTTGGGGACAGATGTCATGGTCAGGCGCACTTACAGGCGCCGCTGGGCCAGGGACATCCGCCGCGACGCGGAACGCGCTGAGAGCGCGCTGGGCGCGCGCGTGGACGCGCAGGACGTGCAGAGCGTGGCCACACCGAGTGGCTGAGACGGAAAGTAGAGGTAGGCTTCTATTTTCAGTTCCTAGATTAAAGGAGCTCGCGTTAGTTGGGGCCAAAGGCCATATATATTCTGTACCGGACTATTGAGGGGGATTAAGAAAGAATTATCAATCTAATCTCCCTCCTACCTCCCAACTAAGCCTGCTGCTAGGGCAACCACGCCGGAGAAGACGACGGACCGAGGCTACGAGTTGCGTAGCTGAGGGCCAGCTACCCGGGGGCTCGACGCCCTTGACAGTGGGACTGAAAACAATGCAACTAGTTGTGTACCAGTTGATCAGTTCTATCAATAGTGTCTTTTAGTTATATGTGCACTGTGCTTTAAGTGCTTAAGCAAATTATTCTAGAAAGGTATCTTAACAGGGATTTCACCTGGTTATGTGCTTCAATTTTCTTGCTTTTGCAGCGGGGTATGAACGTCTGGCACGTGCTCGTCTTGGTCTACCAAATGCTGAAGAAGATATCTTTGCAGACAGTCCAAAAGATAAAACCACTGTGTCGTTACTGGATATGGAGCCTGGTCCTTCAGCTGCCAATACCTCTACTACTACCACTGCATCTAAGGAAGATGACAGTGACTTTGACATGTTTGGTGACAATGATGACAAGACTGATGCCAATCGTGATTCTGATGCAAATGCTGTAGGTTCAGGTTCCAATCCTGGACAAGTACCTTATGATTCTAATGAAACCTCAGGTGCAGAGAGTAAGTTCTGATGTGTACCTGATTTCTATTTGTGCTAACTGCTAAGCAAAAATACACATGAGACATCTCCTTTGTAACTTTTAACTACTGTTGTTTTGTGTTGATAATTCTTTTTTGTTCCTTCCTTGCAGAAGGTGATAATGGAAGTGTGAGCTCAGATTATATTTATGATCCAACTTCAGGGTAGGTTACAGGTTTTAGTTTATGCTACCATACTCAATTGTTACAGTTGCTTTGAGTATATCAGCTCTGGTTTTCTTTACTATCAGTGTTATGAAAAAATTATGCAGCTAATGCTGTCATTTTTGAATAGTTAGGTTATGTTGATTACATTTTGCTTTCCCATTTTTATGCAGTTATTACTATAGCAGTAGCACGGGCTATTACTATGATTCTACATCTGGATGTTATTGCTCTGCATCTACAGGAATCTGGTATTATTCTTCATTCATTTTTCATTTACATGCAATGCCATTGATTACTTTTTGCATGGGCTGTTTACTTCTGGATGCAATAACACTATCTGTACGCTGAACAGTTCCCTTTTTAAGTACTTAAGTGGAAGCCTCATTTTATATGACAATTGTGTATCTGGGTGCCATGAACCCAGTTCATGACGAGGGTTAACATATGTAAAAGGAAGGATTGTTGGTGATGACTTGAAGTAGAATGTTGGTAGCCGAAAGAGGTCACTGATTGCTGTGAAGAATTGATCTAGTGTAGCCAGGCAGCAAAGCAGGAATTTTTAGGGATTAGGAGGATCTAATTCATTGGTATTAGTTCCCACGAGGTATACAAGACATGACACCATTCCACTTCAACTATCACACTCCTCTAGACATGGCTGAGAGGTAGCACAAGCCATACATATAGGTTGGGCCTATGGCTGTGCAAGGCTTATTTAAAAATGGGCTTCAACCAGGAGTGGCTATAATTCTTTTTATTTATGTTATCTCAGCCCTTCTACGTATAAGTAAAAGCACATACTAAGCTTCACTATATCTGTTTTCATGTGGAATGATTGCAAGTTAACATTTAAGCTATTCAGCTTACCGCTTAGTTGAGAGTACGTTTAACAATAATTATTTCACTCAACTTCTAAATTCTTGTGAATTTCTGGAGACATGATGCCCATGCTATTTAGAGTGTAGCCATATCTGTGTTCTGCATGTGTCCATGATTTTAGACACTGACCGTTGCCTGTGAAGCATCTACACTTGATTACCTATGTAACAATGTCCACCAACATCCCAATATCCATGTGCAACTCGGTTATTACATATTTTAGCTGCATTCTTGAGACGTGTGTGCGCCACATGGCCATACAAATAATATTCCCTCAAACAAACTTTGACTGCGAGACTGTAGTGTTTTGAATTCAGAGAAGGGCAAAATAGCTTACTAGTTAAGTGTGTGGGCACGTGCAGAGCAAAAACACAGTTTCTCCATGCACTTGGTATACAACAAAGCTGCATATTATTACATAACTTCAGTTGTAGCAATATGCCTGCCTAATGACCAAATCCTTACTACAGTTTTCTACAAGTAATACCAACACCACCAACTTTATGGAAGTGCATGTGCTTATTTTATCTACCATGTGTTTCAGGTACTCGTATGACGAACAAACTGGCGAGTACAAAGAGATAGAGTCTGAACAAGCCAGCACGGTCCAAGAAACACCGGGAGACGGTGTCAAGGAGTAGCCCAAGTACTCAAAACAGTTGGTTATCTCAAGTTTGGTTGTTTACACAGTGAGATGCAGCTTCAGTTTTTGGGTAGAAGGGGCATTTGAATCCACTTTTGTTTGTACAAGTACGGGGAGAATGAAAGGGCTACCTTACTACCATAGGATTTTAGATAGAGCAGAATGATCCGCTGAGTGCTTTACCCTTTACGTCCACCTCTTTAGTTTGCATTGCCCCATATGGTCCATGGATATGTACAAAACCTATGACATGTAATTTTTCCCTGACTTGTTCAGCTTCACTGTGAAAAAGTCTCAACTGGCGTTACAAGTTTGAGAACATGAGATCAGAATGAGGTATCTGTTGGTTCTAAGTTAAAAGCCAACTTCTCCTGGTTCTTGCTTTTTACTGAATTCTAGAATTAATCAACTGATGATGGATTGTTTAAGGGAAGAGTCTGGCCTCCAAAACTGCAAAACGCGGTTCAAATCTAGAAGGAAAAAAAAAGCAAAACGTGATTCGAATCTAAAATGAAAAAAAAAAGATAAAATTGAAGCTCCTACGGAACCACACGATTTTGCGGGCTGGAAACCAGCCGGCGTCGCAGGGTTCTCCCACAAGGGCGGAACGGTTTTTGGTGTGGTCTACGGGATCAGCGAGCCCGTGGCACCGGGATCGAGCAGAGATCCGGCACCGACCGCACGGAGACGGAGGCGGCAGACCGAGAAGAGTCAGAGGCTCAGAGCTCGCAGCAGCTTTCGGGTTGGCGAGGTGCCTGCTGCCTTAGCCTGCGTATGTGATCACTAGTTCATCACTGAACACTGCAACTTGCCCATTTTGCAGGTTTTGCCATCATGGTGGCACATGACATTGCTGTGCGGCTATGATGGCGGTAGAATGATAGACTATTTTTTTTTTGTAAAACTGCAATCATTTGATAAAAAAAACTATTATTTTGCTACAATTTTAATTAAGTTTTTTTATAAAACTACTACTACAACAAAACTATAATTTTATCTCAAATGACATGACTTAATTTGTGTTTCAGATGTATAGACAAGTTGGTCTAAATTTGTTAGTGATATAAAGTTGTTGTTTTTTTAATAAAATCATATGTTATTATTCTAGTTATATAAAATACTTAGTTAAAGTTACACCATACAAATATTTTTTATAAAATAATTATAGCTTCCTAAAATTTACTCATGATAACAAGGCAATATCCTTCAAACTCCCTACGGTGTGATTAGTCAAAGTTACATATACTGATTATATGTTTACTAACAAGATAGTTATTAGATTCTGGTTATCCTATAAAAATAGTTCTACATGATTGTAGCCCACTAACTATAATTTCTCCTATACAGTAGTCCATTCGTAAGTCCATATTATCCAGAAGCAAAACCAATAGATCTGATCTGTATGATTTCTGTTGTATTTGCTATCACACAGGATGTATTTGCTATTTCACGGGAGCATGTTCTCTAGTTGTGGAAGCGTACATTCGTCTTTTTTGGACTGAAAATGGTTGTATCGCACATACCAGATGCCTCCTCCCTCCCAATCCTCCATCACCTCCTATTGATGTCTCAAATAATGCAATTAAATAATTGTCACTGGTTACTATTTATTTTTCACCTTTGGCCGTTTGTCTTTTTTTTAAAAAAAGTTTGTATGTACCTAAAAATATGATATATTTATACTATGTATCATGACATAAATACAATCATACAAGTTTTATCAACATGAATTATTTAAAAGTTATTGATGGTAAATATTGAAATATTAGTTATCAAGAGTAACAAGTAAACGAGGACGGATAACGGATGGAGTATAATGATACTTATTGCATTTGTCACTTCTCCTAGCCTTTTGTCTTATGAAGAGATGATATACTGGCCACTACCTTTATAATCAGCTTGTACCTTATTGTAACTCCATAGTTTACTTTAGTCCTACTGTCATGTCTTGAGGGCTCAGTTCGTCATTTGCTGTTAGAATTCAATTAGCCTAAGAGAAATGTTTTTTTATTTTCTTCATGGGATGAAAATATAGTTGAGTTGAACATGCAACATGGTATGGGATAAAAGTGTCTTTTTTTAAAACTTAATTATAGTCAAAATAACATGTTTTAGTAAATTATCACATCAAGATAGAGTGTCATGTAGCAAAACCACGTTTCTATAGTCTTCGGATAAATGCTAGTAGCTACGTATAGGTTACGTTTTCTGTCCTATTTTATGGGAGAAAAAAACAACCAGGTTATTTCCAGGGTCCAGTGAGACGATCTTTCCATCAGATCAGAACTCACGATTGACAAATCCTCCAGTACTCTGACGACCGTTTTGAAGCCTCGAGAGTCAAGAGACAAGAGTCAATCCCAGCTTGCATTCGCGCGACCAGTTGACCAGGCAACATCGTCCTTTTTCTTTTTCTTCTTTTTTTTTAAAAAATTCATTGGCCATGCATGCATATATCTTCCCAAAAAGCGTACGTATACGTCGTGTCTCCCTTTCCACCATGCCTCCGTCCATCGCCAGATCGATTAATCAATCGATCTCGATACGTGCGCTAAGTATTCTTAAGCACACGTGCGCAAGTGTTCTTCAGCCTATGCTAAGCTAGCTCCATCTCTCCCACGTACGTATACAACAGAGGGCGTAGCATACGTACGTATAGATGTAGGCGTGACGTTATTCGTACATCTCTACAAGTTGAGACCCAAATAAGACTGTAGACCACACGTACATACATACACATACGTCGTCGTCTCCATGACGGCGTACGTACGGTGATCATGACCACTTGGTCAGAGCTAAGCTTGGTTATAATTATACTCCAACTAGCTAGCAATAGCTAGGGATATCTCAGATCTAGCTCACATGAACCACGGCCAAATACGGAAACAACTAGGCTACCCGACCAGCTTAATTGCCTGCAGGTTAATTAAGCTACTCTACAACTTTTACCAATGAAGTATATTAGCCTCGGAGTCGGATTAAGACAGGAAAGTTCCAATCCGACCCGTGACAATCCCCCGATCGTCTCGATCGATCGAGTCGGAATTAATCTCACGAAACACCACATGTTCTTGTTGTACAATTCAAGTCATGTAATTATATGAGTTCGCCTTTGACCAGCATATGATTAATTAGTACTATAAATACCAGCTGAGCTTTGCATGCAACACCTATACTAATTTCAAACTGATTATACGAATGATCATCGTCAAGCTAGGTACGTAGTACGTGTTCACCGTATGCAGCGATTGGGCGGCGTTACGGCGGCGGCGCGTGACATCGTGTCGGAGTCGAGGAAGACGTGCGTATCGGCGCCGGCGGCGAGGAGAGGAGGAGCGTGGGTAGGCCGTCGGTGGAGGCACTGTCCATGCCCGGGTACGAGTACGAGCGCTGGCATCAGAGCGTCGACGAGGAGGAGGAGACGACTACGCCGGAACACCTTCTCGCCGTCGACGCGTTCCTGGAGGAGGCGGTGCCGCTGGACATGGTGGTGGCGTCGCGGCGGGAGGAGGCGCGTCTCCGGCGCGGCGTGCGGCCGCGGAGCCGCGACGACGGCGTGAAGGAGATGCTCAGGCTGTGGGCCAAGAAGGGGATACGCACAACGTTGTTAAAGCTAACCAATAATAACTCTATAAACGCAGTGCAGAGATGCCAGTTAGGATGGCTAATTATTTTTCTCCCTTGTTGATTGATTTGTTCCTAGAAGAGCTAACTAGATGCTAGATAGACTAAACATTGATTATTTTTTTATTCAGTCTATTAACTGATGAAGATTTGGTCTTGTATTTGTTTGCACATGATCGATTTTGTAATAACTATTTTGTTTTTAAGTTGTGTCATGTTCTACCAGAGGTTTTTTTAATAATAGAAAGAAATCCTATCTTCACTTCATCACTTGTCTAGTTAGAAACTTTAATGCTATAATTATTTTTATAAAAAACACATCACGAAGCTCCCCTCCGAACATGGCTAAGCACGAGAGGGAGTGAAGGAGAGGATCTAGCCTATTCTGCTACACCGCACCATCTTGCTTGTTGATGCTAGGATTTGCACTAAACACATGGAAGGAAGGGCCAGGTCTAACCTGTCCTACTTATCCTACTGCTATGTTGCCATCAAGTGCCACCGCTGTCCTAACTTCTTCTAGTTTACACGTTGTCACCTCTTAGCTTATCGTTGCTAGTGGGCAGCACCATCCTCATGCCACTAGGGCATCGAATAGAGGGAGGCCGCAAGATTTGGCCTTTTCAATGCCACCATTCGCAATAGCAAGCCAATACCCATTGGACCATTGTTGCTAGGAGCATCACTTCTATCATCATCTTCACCACCATGCTAGGAAGGTCAGGAAGGTCAGGTGTGCATGCCATCCATGCCACTTTCGAAATGCCTTAGCCACCACCTTACCGTCACGTTGCTAGATTTGGGTATAGAGGCCTCAACTAGTAGCTTAAATCTCAGTTGATTTTTGGCTATTGTATTAAAAACTTGAAATCCAATCGATTCATCTCCTTTAGCAAGCAACCAATCGACGCATATCTGCACATGTTTTGACTTCTCTTTAGTTCGATCGAACTCGTTTTTCTTCTAGTCTTCTTTTCCAATCTCCCGCCACCTCACGTCCTACTCATCTCTAGCTCATAAACATAGAGGCTCTAGTGGCACCATTGCCATATGTCTAGTAATCGCTACTAGTGAACTACATCCATACTTGTATAGTATTTAGCAATGATAGAGCTAGAAATTTTATAAAGCCTGGACAAGCCAACTGAAAACAATATAGCTTTGATATAAAAGCACAATTTAATATGCATATATATTTTCAAAAGTTGAAAACAAGATGGTTTTATTATAAAAACAAACTTTTATATATACTATGAGTGGGTCACGTACTCATGCCATCCATTGTGAAGCAGCCAAGTTGGTAAATGAGGGCTATGGCCCAATTGCATGCTAGAAGGCTAACTATAAGGTTTGTTGCTTATGAAAGCTTATAATTGAAAGTCTAACCTGATAAGTGTTAACTTTGCTATTCTACTATAGAGGAATCACTCGACCTTGATAGTTCATGCACTTGGAGCATAGTCAATTGCCTATCCTAGTAGAGCAATGAATTCATCGTTGATATCTAGTAAAAAATCTTAGTCGCTCATCTAAAATTGGATGGTCTAAATATTGCTATTAGATAATTTATAGGCATTTGGTATGGCTTTACGTAATAATTATAATAATCGTTATATCATATAGGAGTACGTGTAATGTTCTCCACTATAGTATTATAAACAAATCGTATGATTTTTTTTTGCACATAGTTGTCACAGATTCTCAAATTTTGCCAAAATGCACCTATATTACGGCATGCAATACGGAGTTATGGTGTAGTGGAGTGTAAAACCAAACAGAGGAGAGGCTATATTAGTATTCTTGAGTTCAATTGGTCAATCCTACTGGTACACATTGAACCAACCAATGGATTAAAAAAATGTCTCCCAGTTTTGCTTCCCTTTGGTATTAACAAATTATTTTTTGATTGTTTTGGTCCATATCAAGAATATGCCTACTTGGTAATCACTAATTGAAGTCTACAGGGATTGCCTAACAAGCTGGTTACTCCTTTAACACATAAATTGTCACTGACTGAACCAGTAGCCCATCAAACCCAGTTAGCAACGAACCAGTAGTTTTTCGTTATGGTTTTTATCAATTAACAATGATGCATTTTAGTGATAAGCCTAACTACTACAGATCAGTCTAGGAGTTTGCTCCATCGTTGTAAATTGGGCTACATAATTTTCATCAATTTTGCCCATATTTAAGGCATTCCGTACATACGTCAATTTGCGCATAATGGCCACGCAAACTTTAAGACATTTCGTTCATACATCAATTTGCTCGAGTACAGTGATCGCCGCCCGGATCTTATCTTGAGAGAGTTGAGAACAGGCTGCTCTCTCTTCTCTCTAGTCCAGCAGATTCTCCTCTCCTCCCACGGAAAAGGACGCCAGTTCATCCCCTCCCACATTCCTAGCCATCACGTCCACCGCTGGCAAGAAAGAGAACAACAGCAAAAAAAAGGGTCTTTTTCTCCCTTACTCCGATCCCAAATCTCTCCCTGTTCTTGCTGCTCTCGAGCTGAGTTAACCCCTCATCCTCAGCCGCTCCCGAATCTCGCGCTCGTTTCGCGTTCTTGGATTGGAGGAGTTTGTTTGGATCCGAAGAGGAGTGGACTCTGTCGGTGGTTCTTGGATCTCGTCGTCCTCTTGCTGCAATGGCGGCGCTGGTGGAGCATTTGCTGGGAGTGTCGTCGGCGCCGGTGGACTGGGAGGCGGAGGCCTACCCGGGGTACGGCGACTTCGCCGTGCTTCCCTTCCTCGTCGCCTTCTTCCCCGCCGTCCGGTTCCTCCTCGACCGCTTCGTCTTCGAGGTAATAATTTTTTGGCTACTTCTCTGCGGCGGATTGTCTCATTGTATCCGAGATGGTTGCTCATTCTCAGCCATTTGGATTTGCATCGGGATTGCAGTTAGCTGTTGGATAAACTTTTGCATTGGATGTACTGGTTCAACGTTGAACTGTTGGTAGCCATCGAGTTGTTAATGGATCAGTTTGATTAAGACTGTTGATAAAAGAATCTGCTTTTGGATGACTGTTCCCTCTAATTATGCAAGTTCTGTCATGCAAATTTCATGCTAGCCCGTTTGTGTTATGTCGAACTATGAGCATGGTGACAATGTACTATCTTTTGATTCAGACACCACTGAATTGGATTTGATAAAGATGAGTTGATAGTCTGCTTAATTTTGTTTTCATGTGAAACTGGCTTCTTTTAGTAGTAAGTTCATCTTGTGGCTGATCCGTCCTGTTTAGAAAGGCATAAAGTGTAGACTCTGATTTAGTTGGTTCCTTTTACTTAGAGTACAGAGTGAGGCGATTATGAATGCTCTTTGCTTCCTCTTTAGCTTGAGGACGACAGTTTTCTAAATTCTACTTGTCTTCGTGATTTATAGTGTGCACATATATTTACTATGATACTCTGAGAAAAAAATGGCTACAATGGCTCTGTTGTGCAATATCAGTACTCCCTTGCATGCATACATTATAGGCTTGTCATTTCATTCAATTCGCAGGCATTAGCAAGAAGACTTGTACTTGGGAAGGGATATGACAAGCTTGCTGAAACAGATGAAAGTAGAAAGAAAATCAACAAGTTTAAGGAGTCAGCGTGGAAATTCCTTTATTTTCTTTCTGCTGAACTGCTTTCATTGTCTGTAACGTACAATGAACCATGGTTCAAGAACACCAGATATTTCTGGGTTGGGCCCGGCGAACAGATCTGGCCTGATCAAAAGACAAAGTAAGTGTTAAAAAAATTACTTTTCCTTGTGAGAAGGTTTCCGTGACACTGAACTTTTTTTAATCTTATTGCAGACTCAAGCTTAAGGCTGTCTACATGTTTGCTGCTGGATTTTACACATATTCCATCTTTGCTCTTCTGTTCTGGGAAACAAGGCGGTCGGACTTTGGAGTCTCAATGTCTCACCATTTGGCAACTGTTGTTTTGATTGTTCTATCCTATATTTTCAGGTATGTTCTGAACAATTATTCAGAAGGTAATTGCTTCTATGTATGCCATTCCAGCTGCACAACCATATTTAAATGCTATTGTGTTTTTTGAACAGATTTGCTCGTGTTGGTTCAATCGTTTTAGCCCTTCATGATGCTAGTGATATATTCCTAGAGATTGGGAAGATGTCAAAGTACAGTAGCTGTGAGGGACTAGCTATTGTATCATTTCTTCTTTTTGTGGCTTCATGGATTATTCTCCGTCTAATAATTTTCCCATTCTGGATTCTAAGGAGCACAAGGTAAATACATATGTACTAATATGTTGCTCTGGCATGTGGTGTTATCTAATCATCTCTAGCCATTTAGCACCGTAGTTGAGAGGAACATTACTCCACTAGAAAGACTTCAGCAAACTTTGTTGATCAGTGATCTGGTACCTTTTTCAGCTATGAAGTACTGCTGACCCTGGACAAGGAGAAGCATACATTTTACGGCCCCATATACTACTATGTTTTCAACAGTCTGTTGTTCTCACTCCTTGTGCTTCACATATATTGGTGGGTACTAATATACAGGATGCTTGTCAAACAAATTCAATCTAGAGGCCGTGTCGGTGATGATGTTCGATCCGGTAACTGATTATTTCATTCTACTGTTTTAAATAAATTTTCTTTCTAGGAACTATATATGTTGGTTTCTTATAGAGCTGCTTGCTATCAAACAGATTCTGAAGATGAAGAAGAGCATGAAGACTAATCTGTGGGAAGAATGCTTAGCAGAAGAACTATATACAGTGATCCCTACAGGAAGATACATCATATCGAATACTTGATTCCCAGACCAGATCATTTTTCAGTATCAAACATGGCAGATCATATCAACTTTTCAGTATAAATGTATGATCAAAAGTTGATCCATGCTTGTTCCCATTATATCCTCATTTATAAGAGAGAAAATATGCAGGATAAGTTCGTTAATTCATTTGTTCGTTCTTGTAACTGTGCAGACGATTAATTGATTTACGGTGCAATCATGTAATGTTCTGTGGAACTCGAATTGTAACTTGGTATATCTTCCATTCTAATGGAAATTCTGGACAAAAAAGCTCTGCTACATTCTTTTCATAAGAATCTTTCCCATTTTCCCACGAAATACAGGTGTGCAAGTCCTGGTTTTCCTTTTCTTCTGTAGAGTTCTACTTTGGCACAAATTTGTCCAGACGATTAAACATTTACTTTTATACCAAATTCTGCAAAAGAATTGAAAGAAGAGCCTGGGGAAGAAAAATAAACACGAAGATACCAACGGAGGTTATAACTTATAAGAACATGTGGTATTCACTGAATATATTGTACAAGTAAACTGAGTACCAGAATCAACAAAAGTTAGGAGCATGTCAATTACAGTCTGAAAGATTCATAAAGAATAAAACTGTGCCTACCCTCTCTCAATTCTCAGTAAGGAAAGACCTCAAGCATGACAAATGTTCGCAATTCCCAATATATTTATCTGAGTAACACTCTAAACAAGTCAGAATAGAATGTGCAGCTAGCTTAAGACGAATATTTTTCCATAAGTTTTTCAACATGAAGAATTATGTCATCGATGTGAGGGCGCATTGCAGGTTGCGGCTGAAGCATCCAAGTAACAAACTGATGAAGTGCATCTGGGTAAGGAGGGCTGGGTACTGTCGGCCACTTCAACGTGCAGTTGACAATGGCTAGTTGCAAGCTTCCTCCAGACTCACCGAGGGCATATTCAAATGGTGAAACACCGTACCTAAGAAGAAACAAAATGTAAACACCAGAGATTTATTAAGTAATTACAGGCTACAGCTCTGATTGATCTGCAAATTACATTCATGATTTCTCTAAGGTTTTGACAGAATCAAAAGGAGATTTATGAAATAAAATAGTTGTGCATTACTTTAACTTCTAAGTTTAATCTAGAAACAGCACAATACTTTGCAGGATGATGATTGGCAATTACTTTCACCAAGTATCTAATATTTTCTTTAAAAAAAACTGATGGAGTGATCATTTATGACATTGAACTGGGCAAGTTGCCAATGCTGCTAAAAACATTGCATTAACTGAGTTGAACGAATTTCTAAAATCATATAAGTAAATAATGTGCCCAAGCAATTCTAGCAATAGCAGACCCACAAACATGTAGAATGAAACTAACACATTATCAAAACATGAACAGAATCAAGATTATTATATTTTACTCATTGAAAAGACAAAGGGAACTTACATGATCGCATAAAGGGTGCATCCTAGAGACCAGATGTCTGTCCTCTCATTAATATCGGCATGACTTGGGCAGTCCCACAATTCAGGTGCACGGTAAGGCGCAGAGCAATGTTCAGCAGCCCATTCCTACAGAGAAGCAAGATATGCACCATAATGTCTAGACAGCAACAGATCAATGGTTCTCCAAGTACTGATATTCAACTTCTTCTAAGTAGCTGTTGCGTATTAAAGTAAATGTTAAGTTTTTACATGATTATTTGGCCTGGTATATCCATTAGTTTACAGGAAGATAAAAATAGCAGTTATAATTTCTTAGTTTGAGCAGAATCACTCACAGCTGTGGAAAAATAAAAATTTCACCAGAAAGAAAACACTCACAAGTCCTAAAGCATCTAAAAAAGTGAATTGGAATATCTTTCTAGGATAATGGCCAAATATCCCAAAGACTGAAAACTGAAAACCAATACTACCAAGAAGAGCTCTCTCAAAAGGCCAAGGAGTTAAACCAAACCTGTAACCGTAATGCTTCAGAACGAGAACGGATTTCTTTTCTTGCAGGCCTTGCACTTCCAAAATCCATTAAAGTTGCAAAAGGTGCTTGTCCCTTTTGGTGAGTTATAAGAACATTGGCAAGCTTGACGTCATTATGGGCATATGGTGGATCAAAACTGTGCATGTGCTTCAGTCCTTCACAGAGCTGTGATGTTCCTTTGTTAGTATACGGAGGGAGGTGCAAGATGGTAAAAAAAATACTGACTATCATTCAAGCAATGGTAAGGAGATGATAGATCAGAATAGTATTCGTACTTCAGCATCTCATCATTTAGTGTGCGTTAGCATATGAAACAGCAGAAAATAAACTGGTGAGACAATCATATCTCAATAGATGAGTGTAGGAAGAAAATTAATGTGCTGTGAATTTTACTCTGACATGAAAGTTTAGAAGGGACCACTAAGGGGAATAATGACTTCTTAAAATTCTTATGACACCATGATATTTCCAAAGTTAACATGAGGTAAGCTGTAGACACATTTTAATAGTAGTAGGAAACAGAAAGTGTGTTGTCACCTGTGATTATATTCTAGTACTAGAGGAATGTGCAATATAATTATCTAACTATTTCAAAGGAGTTGGTGGCACATTAGTCTGCCTCTCCCAATCACACTCCTAAACTCTCCTACATTATAAAACTAATGCAGTAAAATAGATAAAAATGTTAACAAACTCAATTAGCTATACACTTCAATGAACTCTGAGCAGCAGAGCAGGGCACATTAAGCATGGTAACAAAAATGCGGTTCAGGCTGTAGCACATGACAGCACAATGGGATCTAATGGCTGCTGAGAGTGGTTGGGACTGCTAAATAGGGTTGTCCTTGCAATTATTTTCTATGTTTTCTGTGTTTCTAGAGCAGAAGTTTGACTAGTATATGATTGGTTGGAATGTCTGGAATGAAACATATATAAAAGCATGCACAACAAAAAAATTTCAGGATTGCACAGGAAAAGTCAAATCAGAATGGTACAATTGGACTTTTGTGCTAATATTTTGTTCTTCAGAAAGGTAATGGAACACTAAAATGATAAATAATTTCGTCCTGAGCATCTTAACAAACAGGGCCAGTCACATACAAGTAACCAATTCACCATGACATCAAAGTTCTCAGTGACATCAATAGCATAATGATATTATTGTCTAGTAAAAAGACTGACCTGTTGGAATATTTGCAAAACATCAATTGTTGAATAGAACTCCTTCCTGGACTGCATGACTTTGGCATTGTCAAACAGAGTACCATCGATATGGATGGGGAAGAGCAAGTAGGCTTCATGATTCCAATCTCCCTGTTGACTCTAAATGTATCATATCCATAAAAGTTCTCTTAGAATGAAATAGACTGTCATAATATACACTGAGTAACAAGTTTCCTAACCATATGCAACCATACTTCTTGATAATTAACATTATGGGCTTATGGCAGGCCATTTTGTTGCTGTATCTCTAGGATTTACTACCATGAAACAAGAATACTTCAGATATATCTAGCACAATCCTACAATATTTATCAAGAACAAATGCACAACCAACTTGCCTAAATTGCCACGCTTTTCTTAAATCTTTCACATTTCCAGAGACTTGGCATCCTAAGGCACGAAATAAAGGCACACAGTGAATTACCTTTACTGCTATTATGGCATGATCAAGAAGCGGCAGCAGGTTTGGATGGTTGAACAATGACGACACACGAATCTCCTCCTTTACCAGATCTAGCTGTTCCTTGCTCTGTATCAGCACCTTCTTCATAGCATATGTCCCATCATCTGTACCAATATTAACAATCACGCATCAGAACTCCACCAGGACATTCTAATACTTCACAGTAGTATCTCCTAATAATCCCAGCTTAATCATATATATTCCAATGAAAGAAAAATTAACTGGGTATAATAATCCATGAAATAAAATTTCCACGCAGTTCATCACAGCACTCTACTTGATTACTCGTAGTGGACATGAAACAAAAATATTCACGGTTTCGAACAGAAAAAACCCCCAAATAAATTTGGTAGAACGCGAAATGAAAAACCCTCGCAAAGTCTTGTCCACCAAGCGCAAATCCTATGGATCCCTCCAGCGAACCAAGAACAACACACACACGAATCAAGAACTTGATAGGAGAGGCGCGGGGAGTGCGGCAGGATCAAAGCGGCACCTGAGGCGTGGGAGGGATGCCGAGCGCCGCGCGCGGCGTCGGCGGAGGAGGAGGGCTGGTGCTCCCTGACGAGGTAGACGAAGGCGAAGCCGCCCTCCCCAATCTGGCGCAGGACGCGGAAGCGGCGCTCGTTGATCCACACGTCGCCGCCGCCCGTCGCCGCGTCGTAGAGGGCGTTGAGCCCCGAGATGGAGCAGCCCATACCCCCTCGGCACGCGCCCTCCCCCGTGGCCGCCCGGCGAACTCCGGTGGGCTCGGCCTCTACTGGTCTCCGGCGACGCGCCTCAGCCGGTGTGCTTAGTTCAGTCGGTTCGATGCTGCTGTCACAGGTCCACCAGTGGAATGACTTTGCGTCTTCTTCACTTGTGTTGTTTCGTGTTCCTCAATTCATTTATTTAGCTATTGTTCATTATTGTTGATTTAAGTTTACCTATTTTAATTACCTCTTGTTATTTGTTTAGAATTTTTAAAAGGATACTAAACATATGTTGCCATTTTGGTTCGAATTTAGCGGTTTAAATAATTGTCACCGTTGACCAATACAATTTTAATTTTAACCAGCAATAAATTTTAAATGGTTATATTATAATCTATAAATTTTTCATAACTATATTTAGGTTAGAATACACTTTATCAATATGAAATATTTTAATGTATTTATGTATTTTCTTAAATAGACAGTTAGGTAAATAGTATCCGGTGACAAAGTACATCTATGCTGCAATTTGTTCCTGTCTTTTTGCACTTTCATTTTGTAACGAGCAGGATGGTGCTCGCTTCAAAAAAAAAACATCTTAATTCGTCAACGGTTGGCACGTTAGCACCGAGGCCTGATCATCCTCTCAAGGTCAAATACCAACGTGAAACCGTTGATTTTTGGAATGGAGGGATTTCAAATGAATTTTAGAGGAATCGAACTAAATCCTAGGCAAATACAGTAAAATTCATGCGTTCCAAAAAAGCAATCCCATCTTGATCTTGGGAGAGTTTTTGTGCACCGGATCTTGTGAAACAGCTCCAATCAAGGACTGGTGTAGACTGTAGAGATATCAAAGTCAAGCATTGGATTGCTCATGCTAATTGGCGTAATTGCCATGTAGATTTATTCTTTTATATTTCTGCATACTGATCGTAGTTCATGGGAGTATTCTAATCATACAGATGGGACGTCATGTAAGGGTAATACTATCTCTACCTTGAACATGTAGCTAAATCAAAATCAATATCCTGATGATACAAGAAGACGTTATATTTGATCACATCCTATTTACTGACAAAAGAGGGTGCTATCATTTTTCAGTTTGGTCATATCTCGAGATAATTTTCAACGCTACTGCAGTAGGATATCAAGAATGAACGATCACAAAAACACCGCTACTTCTGGATTCAATACAACTAATCACATCATTTTTTGGGAGTCGTAAAAGATAGACACAGATACATTTGGAACGATATGAATCATAATTGAAATACAAAGAACAGTAGCAGCATTTAGCCATTTACTCGAGATGAAATGAAGCAAAAAGGATGGATACTGAATGGATGATCATACTCCTACAAGTCAACAATAAGTTTAGGTGGATTGGATCAACATAAATCGTGTACAGATGGAGTAGTCATTGAGCACCAGAATGTTCAGCTTTTTTGCTGAACAAATGTGGGCAAACGAAGAATACCAGAGATAACCTGACACCCAGCTCCGTCAGAAAGCAAAATGATGGATACAGAAACTGTGATGTGGATGAAGCAAAACCACATCCAGATTTTCACTCGAAGAGAGAAGAAGCAGGTGAATGTTTTGAAGCCAACTCTGATACCATGAATTGAGCATTATCTCAATGAGACTACTGTACCTATTTCAGTTCCCTTCTTGAAGGACAAAATCCTACGGGGTGCCAATTGGATGCATGGTAAGGATGGGTTGAAGATGAACTAGTTGATATTAGCAGCAGGACGGATTAGCAGTCGAAGATGTTCAATAGCTCCTCCTAGTCCTGGATACAAACGCGAGGAACACCTTTGCAGGAAGTACATACAGTTTGCAATGAGACATCTGGACCTCAGGCCTACCAGGCTCACCTTACAGCATGACAACTGCTACTGATCTGTGGAGAAGAGAAAACGCTTGATCAAATTCTTGAGGATGAACTTGAGGTTCATATTACGAATTGCAAAGACTTGCAAACTGATCGGAGCTTCACAAAGAGTATGTGAGCAGCCTTCTTAAGATCTCAACAAGACCATCACTGCAATGGAAGCCATTGGTTTCAGATGTCTGTCTTGCCGTGAACCAATGTGTTGCACAGTATTGCCATAACAACCAAAATAAATGTGGCAAAATGAAGCAGCAGATGATATTCTGGCTGACTGAGAATTGGTACAAGAAAATATTCAGAAAGAAGGGTGTCTAGTGTATACCTTGTTGTGTTCCCTCCGAAGGATTATTTAGCACAGCTATCCTCCATTCATATGATCTATATTTTAGAAGGCACAAATAATATTCTTCTTCAACAAGAGTGTAATAACAGATCAAATGACACTGAACCATCGTCAATAGTCATTTGAAATAAAAGCTGGCAATATTTAGGGCGTGAGATTTCTGAAAAGGCAAACAAGGAAGCAGGCAAAGAAATAACAAGATTCAAAAAAAAAAAGATGGATAACTGACAATACAATCAGAAAGTATTCTTTAACAAAATTCTGAGAATATTCTTCATAAATATGATGCATAACGCCAGCAATTCTGCGAATAAAAAGCACCACCATTCGTATCAGAATCAAATTTTATCTAGGTATAAATGACTGTCTACATTTAATCTTCTTCCTTAAAAAGGCAGAACTCTGCACCTATTATAACTGCAGTCCAATGCATACAGTTAAATTGGCATATCCGTATCATTCTTGTTTTAAAACTTTTAAATGGTAGCAGACACATATATAAATGGTATGGACCTTCTACTTAGAGCCAAATTTTATTAGAAACACTTGCTTCAGTGTTATGTAAAAAAACACCTAAAATGGGAGCAATAACATAAAGAGAAATAAAAGCTGAGGAAACACTCTTTCTCAACTTACCACAACAATAGGAGGTTAGAAACAAAAACACATCAATTAGAAGTCAAGATAAGCATGAGCTGTTAGGAGATTTCAATAATGCATTTATTATAACTAATTACAATTCACAGTAAAATAGGCCACTCTAAGTCATTGAACAGCTAAAATTCATCAACAGAAAAGGAAAAAAGGGGTACAATTTTGTAATTCTGTGAAATATCTTGAAAACAAGCAGTGAACACCATTATCACTGTATCTTCTTGATAAAATAGTCCTGGCGTAGAGGGACTATGCTTTCAATGAAAGTATGTGTGCTAAAAGGGAACTCAGATTCTGGACATGCCATCTTCAGTTCGTCTGAGCTTGAACTTGGATCATAACAGTAGAGGTTCCGAGCCAACAACTGAACCCAAATTTTTCCTTCATGGAACAGAGTGTGTTTTGGAGTAAAATAACATGAAGGCATCAGCCATGGCAGGGAGATGTGGCATCTATGTGTCCAGCTCGTCTTATCGCCACTGTCAAGCATCAATATGTCCAGTGTACGAGGTGGATTTTCATGTCCACCCTCCACAACTAACAAGCATAGCTTTCCCTCAAGCTCTGCCAAAGAGCAATGCCCTCCATAGGACTTGCGTGGAGGAAGCATCATCACATCAAAATTTTCACTCTCAAGATTCAAACAATTGATACGTGATGAAGCAATGTAACGAAACTTTGTAAGATAGTACACTGCTCCTTTCACATGCACCCCTCTATCTGTCGGTGCTCCATGGAAACTCCCAATCTGTCTCCAGGATTTATCTCCAATAGTGAATATCTCACAGCACACCTTGAAAGAATCAATATGATCTCCCTGGTAGAAATGTACAACTTTGTGTTCCTTTGTAGATGGGCAAAACCCCAAGCAATGCCAATTACACGATGAGAACTGACTGCTTCCTGCGGTATACATTGGTATTGGCAAAGTAACAGATTCACCAGTCGTCGGGTTGAGCAGCTGCACAGCTCCTGTACTGTCCCCCAGGCAGAGCAGGCCGTTGCATGAATTGTGCACAAAGAGGCTCCTCGAAGCCATGAGCCTACTCAGCTGGTATGTGGACCCTGTGTCATCTGCGAGCACCATGGCAAGAGACCTATCGTTTGCCTTGTCATTCGCAAAGAGCAGAAGCTTCTGTTGGCTTCTCTTCAGGTGCTTGTGTACGAAGTGCGGATCAGTTAGCTCCAACATCCAGGACTTACACACCAGCCTGCACGAGGCAAGGGTGCGTGCCGGCAGCCTGTGGAAGACCTCCGTGAGCACATCGCTGCAGAGCAGCCGGTGGTCATTCTTCTCCACCGCCTTCGCCTTCTTCCCTCCCATCGAGTTTCCCTGTTCTTGTATCCAAAAAATACACACCACACAAACATTTCAGCACAACAAACACCTACAAATCCGCAAGAACCCTAACCCTATTCGCCCTCCACACCTATCATCCACACCGGAGAGCCCCACAGAGGCGGCGCACGGATCAACCTAGGTCTTGAATCCAGGAAACAGAAGCAGAAATTTATCACAAAACGAAATAAGAAACCTAACAAATCCGAACACCGCCCCCCCCCCCACACACACACAACAACAACTCACCACAAGAAGACGCAGACCCACATGCCAACTCCAAGAATCCGCCTCCGGGGACCTCCCTCTCCCTCTCGTGCCTGCCAAGAACCAAACCCCAGACCAAATCATCAATACCTCCCCCAAGCAACCCAAACGAACCCCCCACGCGGCGGTAGGTGGTATCGAGTTGCCGGCAAAAGGAAAAGAACCAGCCAGCCCGCCCGCCCCAACGAACGAACCAGCCAACCTACCGGCCGGCCAGACCGAAGGAAGAGGCAAATAATCAATCACGCCCGCCCCCCTCACCACCACCGCCACCGCCGCCGCCGCGTTCCAATCAGGCTTAGAAAACAAGAAGACGATAGAAAAAAAAAAAGACACTCCCTCCGCCGCCGGAACAACAAGACAGCGCATCGTGCTCACCGATCAGGAGAGACGGGCGGCGAAGAAGACCTCGGGTAAGCCGGCGGCGGCGGCGACTTCTCCTCTCTCCGCCTCCGCGGTGGCTTTCGTCGTTTGCGTCTTGTTTTGGAAGGGGGAAAGGGAGGAGAGGAAGTGTGTGGAGAAAACGAATAATATGCCACTCAGTTGGATTGGTTTTGATAAAATGCCATAAAATATCATTCAGTATGTTGTTATTTGATTATTTAGTCATTCTAAAAAGTTTATACCAATTTATTTTTGATTTTCTTGTTTTTTTTCCTTTTCACGTGAGATGATCAAAATGTGCTAGATGCAGAATTAAACATATCGATCCTTTCACTTCTCTAAGCGTATATCGCATCTGAGTGATATGTCAATGTCTGCTTTCTCCTTTTTACTTGTTTCTCTGCGTGCGACGCCACTTGCTGTCTCCAACGCCGGCTGATGATGGGGAACACACCTAAGAGGGATGGCCATTGTTCGGCTAGGCCCTCCTCGTGCTTCCCTCTCTTTATCTCCATTAGCTGAACGGGAACAAGTCACTGGTGAACAGGAAGGTGTTGTCAGGTCCAACGTATTGCTTGGCTAGTAGTTTTCGATCTAACGGCCTATAGAAGGTGAGAAATCACAACCTAAATATGTTGAGATTGTATTTTTATTTGTACCAGTTAATTATATAACACCCTAATTTGGAAGATTTGGGGTTTATTGGCATATGTTGACTTGCATTCAACAAATGGATAGCATGAGCTCAAAATGCAAAGATGTGTCCTAATGGTAAAATACTTTACTATTGTTATCACTTTGTATTTTCATCGAGTTAGATGGAGATAAGTTAGTTTTTTTTTCAATTCATGTAGGTTGGATTCAAAACAACGGTCTAGAGTGGACGTTCAACTAGTTGAGCATGGATCGAGTTTAGTTTTAATAGTTTTAGCTATAGCTACAGAACTTCTAAATAGTTGTGCAAGTGTGCCTTTATTTGTTGAGTATAGGTCCATTCTAGAACAACAACCAATTCAATTTGTTGATTGGGATAACTTGGAGATTAAGGAAAGAAAGATAACAAGGGAAGGATTCAGGTCATGAGTAATGACCAATTGTTTGTACTTCTAGGCTTGAGGGGTGAAGAGAAAATGGCAAAGAAGTCTGCACAAGTTGATGAATTAAATAATACTGTTAAAACAAGTGGTCATGCAGTCATTAAGGGCACTGAGTGTGTAGCCATTTCTGTTGATGATGTAATCCCAAGTGAACTTATGATATTTATGATATTTTATGACAAGAATAACCCTTGTATGGATAAGGCACTAAGTATCCCTTGATAAAGGAGGTTGGCTATGAAGTGGTTTGCAATCAAAAAGGAATTTGAACTTCATATAATGAAATTTGACCCAAAGAAATTTAGGGTAAAATGTGAAGTTAAGAGATGTTTGTGGAGACTTGTTGGGAGTAGATAGAGTGATCATAAAACTACAATGATACCAACTTCAACTACACCTATTATTATTTACATAGTTCTAATTAATTATATATTGGTATTATATGTCATAGTTCATAATGAAGACCATGAATGCATGTCTACCATGAAGATAAAGACAATTACTTCATTGCATGCCTATTGTTGACAAGGCTATTGATATCCTCAAGACCTCTCCTAACATGGGTCTCAAAGATTGCAAACATAGTTGTAGGATGATCACAAGGTACCTTGCCTTTAGGGCTTACATAGGAATGTGGTGTTCCAGAAGCACATGACCCCTATTATTAGTGGAGCTCTTGATGTTTGGAAATTTTTAACAACATATCATAATCTGAAGTGGATGAGGTGTAACTTCAACAAAGCAATCAAGTGTGACTATATCACAAACAATATTGATGAGGTTTTTAATAATTGAATTAGGGACATCAAGGACTTGCTAGTTGTTGATCTAGCTGACTAGATAAGGGAGATGATAATAATTCTATTGAATAAGAGGAGGATTGAAGAAAGGCTTCGTGGTAGGATTCTACTAGTTTTAATGCACTAGTTGAAGGCAAGGAAGGATTAGAACAATTGAAGGTTAGCTTACATATTGCTAAGGTGTTAGACAATAGCAATGACTTTGGAAGGCATGTTGTTGTAGCCACGGCGCAAAGATGCACATGTGAAGAGTGGCAGCACATGAGGTAATATTGCAGGCATGCATTAGCATATTTAACATCTCAGATAAATGTGAACTTGGAAGAATATGTTGATGTGTGTTACTCTATAGAGAAATTCAAGGATGAATATAAGAGAGATACCAACAATGCCAGACAGGTGGACTTGCTTTTTGACTTAGGTGTACAACTAGGTAAGAGAGGTGTAGGAAGACAGAGAAAATTGATGATTAAATGTTGGCTCAAGATTGGTGGCAAGACTAGTGAAAAGAGTAATGATAAGAAAAAGAAAATGGTCAGAGGCCCAGTTACAAGAAAAAGAGGTGGTGAGAAGGGTCATAGGGGAGCTAGCTATAAGTGACCAATGAATGGAATAGACAAAAAAAAGTATGAATTTTTCTACATCTATATTCTTTTAATTTTATCCTTGATTATTCATTTTGCATATGCATATTTGTAGAAAAAGAAAGCCTAGGAAAAAAACACAAAGTATCCACCTAAACCTTCTACACCAACAATGACAACAAACAGGGATATATTGATGCAAGAAAACGTAGGAATGTTGACAAGAAGGTAAATGAAGCATTTGTATGTGCATGTATCTAATCAACATTATTGCATATGATAACTTAGATTCGAAGTATATCTGTGTAGCGTCTTGCAATACTAGTAAGAGACAGATCAGGCACCACTAGAAAATCAGGAGGCATTTTAGGAGCTAGCACTTTTGAAGGAGCACTAGGCAATTTTAGAGTAAGTAGTTCTGCTGTCCCTAAGAGAAAAACACTTCTAAAAAAATAAAAAAGACATAGTTTGACTCTTCAATTTATCCATAAAAATCATATTCCATGACTTGTTATTATTACTGAGATGTGAACTCGATTGAACAATTTACAGCTTATTTTTTGTGTACACTGAATTATGCGTTGAATGGTTTGTTAACTTTGGGTTTACTGCTATCAATATGAAAATTTAAGGTTGATGCTCTTATTTCTGGTCTGCTATGAATCCAAACTTATAGTGATTGCAATCCAAACTTCTGCTATAAAAACTTATGTTTGATGCTCTTATTTATTTTTTATGCACTCACTGGCAAGAGAGGTCGCTGCTGGAACTAGCAGAAATGATCAGGACTATTGATCGATCCATTTGTTTAGTCCTGTATCGAGGGACTTTTTGGTCATCTTACATGCAAAGGAGAAAAAAACATAAAATAAATTTGTTTAAACGTATTTTATCAAAACCACACTAATTTAGTGGAGTATTGTCTGTTTTATTAAGAGGGTGAGCTGGTGGATGGTATTATATATATTTTCTACTACTTTGTGATATAATCATTCCTAAGGATAAGAAAGGCTAGATTGCATAAATCTCAAGGCGTTGCCACGTGAGCAGAGCCATCGAGATGGTGTTGGCCATGGTCTGGCCCTACCCTATCGCAATAAGGCCGAAAGTGATTGTTGTGGTCTTGTGGGCAGTATTTACATTTTTTAAATATATAAACAAGTATTTGTTTTTTCAATTATTTAGAAGACATATGTGTGCATATTATACATTCATAAGTGTGGCTACATGCTAAAAGCGACAAAAGGCGTGAAGAATCTCTAGTATTAGTTTATTACTAAATTTTCATTTAAAGTATTATATGCACAATATGACTAGAATACTGTGGTGGTGGTTACTTAACGTATGGAGTGATCTGGACTGTTGGGATGCCTCTCTAGAGTTTTTTCTATGGGTTGAATTTTCTAGATATGAAGGTGATCAGCTACAAGTTGTCTACTGGCCTCCTATTGTCACCGATTTAAGAAAACCTAGAATTTCCCACGCAATTTGTATGGCACCATTCAAATAACGTAGGACAAACTAAAAATGAGGGCGTGACTGAGTTCCAACTATTCCCATTTGGTTCAGTGTATTGTCACGGTCCACACTAGTGACCTAACATTGTAGCCCCTGGAGAGAAAAAAAGAGCTCCAAATTTTGACTAAATACTAATCAAACAATGATTACATGAAAATTTTGTCATAAATAAACAAAGTAAAACCCATATTGCTAAAATTTATGACCAATTTATAAGGAAACTATCTCTAAACCCTAAACATGGTATTGCGCTATATCCCTAACTGTAGTTGGAGTGAAAATGATGAAAAAAAATAGGTAGGGATGACATGAGTACCTATGTATAGGTTGAGTATGTTGAAATTATATTCTTTTTATATTAAAAAACGTATTAATTAGAGATAAAATCTCTGACTATAAACTTGGTCCTGATATATATATATATCAACGCCTATAGCACGAATGAAGTCTTTTTGATGAAGACAGTTAGATATACTCGTTGCAAAACACTATTGCAGATATTTTTGGAAATACCAACAACTTTTAACAACCACCGGAAGGAAGTCATGCCTGGGCCATCCAGTCAACTCTCAACTCCACATTGACTGACGATTAGATCCTCGTCCACGTGGGGAGCTGCACATGAACAAAAAGTAAAAGCTTCCTAGCCATCATGTCAAACGCGGACACCGACGCAACACGATAGAGCCACTTATGCCCCCATGTTTATCCGTTTACATCCTTCACTGGATACAAAGTACATCTAGCTATATCACCATGTGAATGTCTATTCAGAACATAAGAATTTCACTAGAATTTCGCCAAAAAAAGAGAGTAAGAATTTCACTGAAATTAGTTCATTTCATTTTGAGAATGGCTCGGGCTCATACATATCACATCTGAATATATATTCAGAAAGCAAGAATTTCACCGGAAAGCGTGACAGTGATAGAAAAGCCGCTAGTACTGCCTATGTTCCACTGCTGCTCATCTTTCTTCCTTAAAATATTAAAGTTCCTCCTTTAATATATAGTGTTTTTTCCTTTTTATTTTATTTCATATAAATTATGGAAACTTCTACTATTTCTAGCATTCCAAACATGACCATGACTATTTGACGATATTTTTTAATAATAATAATATTTTAATAAAAAATTAGTCTCGAGAGAAGAAAATTATAAAATTAGAGCCTATCAAAATATGGGTGCTCAACAGAGCAGCCCAAACTTTGATTGTACTGCATACTACCACATTAGTAGGGCTGTCAAACTCTGGCCAATCGATGAGCTCACATCCACAGGAGTGTCAAACTCTGACCAATTGACAAGCTCATGTTGAATGGGAAGTGTTTGACAAGGTCTATAGCTACCACGGCCAGGGCCATGTCGAATTTGGGAGGTTCAACATATATGCTCTACCGGCCCTAACGATTAGTGATGATTCAATATGCCTCCTTAAATAGAAGGTTTTTAGCCTGTTGTGAAGGATAGCTCGGCATAGGGAGGTATCGAGTGACAGTAGCGTCAACCGGTGTTAACGGTGGTGACAGGGAAAGGTTTTGGTGTCAGCGGCAGTGACTGGTGAAGGCAGGATGAACTCAACTAGAAGGTAAAAATTTTCTAACCCCTACATGTTTTGTTACTTGAACAATATGAAAAAATAAATAGCAAAGTTATTAAAGAAAAACAATATGCAAAAGAAACAAATTGTTTTCGGAGTCCTAATATTCGATAAATTGGTCAATAAAAAATAATTGACATAGGCTATCAAACATTGGCTAGTTGACGGTGTCTGGCGAAGGGCCACACACATGGCCCTAGGAAGAAAGGAGGGCTAATCGATAGGACTGAGCCGGACATCTCCTGTTTAATAGGCCCACACACATGGACGGAGGGGGAAGAGAGGCAGACGAACAGCAAATGTTTGATAGGTAGTTGTTAAACGTCTAAGTTTCAAAGGTGCCTTAATTTTATAATTTTATTGACCTATGCCTATTTATGTAATTTTCTATTAAAATATTGTTGTTTAAAAAAATCGTTATTCGGCAGCACAGCTGCACAGGGTAAGGATAAAGCAGCCGGTTATTCTGTCCATTTCATGCATTGCTTTCATGAAAAACCATATCCATATCCATGATGAAACCAAAGATGCCAAGGGCACATGAGTGCTAGCACAAGCTGAAAATGACAGGATGCCCAATCGAGAACTACAGCCTTGCACTGCATACATAAGAAAACCTATCATTATCTCTCTCTCTCTTCAGCTTGGTTCCATTTCGACCAACCAAATTAGGGCAGAGTGGAGGGGTGCCAATTACTAGGTACCTTTTTTCTTCTCCGAAGGAAGGTATGATTGTATGACTAGATGTCATCTACAGGCTAGACAAGTTGACAATCAGTCATACTTGGTACCGATTTGAGCATTTGGTCCTTTCATCAGTTCTATTGTTCTACAATGCAGTCTTTGAACAGAGCAAGGAACACACCACATGCATCTGGGCTGAGATGGAGATTGGTTGCCAAACAGCAGGCACTAAATTTGGAACCAATCATTTTCAACACAACGTGATGAGTTTACAACAACCAGGAAATCATATAATTTTTTGGTAAACAACCCGAAATTATGTGCGATTCTGATTTTCTGAAATAGTTTTGGCATCAAATAACATTAAGAACAAGCACTTGTAGTGCTACAGCACGCAGGGAAGAAACTATCTGAGATTATATTGTGTTACAGACTCAGCATTGCTGGACATGACACAAGCTCTTTTTGAGAAGCTAAATGCAGGGTGTTGCACCTTTTTTACTGCTGAGCCTCTGGCTCCTTTTTCTCCAAGTACCTGTAAAACAGTGTCATGTTTTCATTAACTTCAGCACTGTATTTTTCATTGCACAAAAGGGACTTTGCCATATGTCCAAACAGACATACGAGTACATGTTTTATCAACTACAAACTGAATTTGCTGCAGAAATCTTACCCCTGGGCCCTAGCCCACCGAGACATCTGATAGAGCTGGACTGATTCATTGGAAGCATGGCATGCCAAAAGCAAGTAGTTCCGTGGTTGCACCATCCAGGCAAATCTCATAAAGAGTCCTGAATACACGCACATGGCTGCATCGAATAGAGATATTTCAAGTACTAAACAGACATGGGCATAGTGTAAGAATATGTACAAGACCCTAACTCTATACAGAGAGGTCGGATTTATATATATATAGCCTAGTGGTCCAGTGGTCTAATACCCCCGCAGTCACAGCGGGAGGGGAACGGACGTAGAGACTGGACCGAAAACTGGTGAACAAAGGCGTAGGCAGGTCTTTGGTCATTATATCGGCGAACTGGTGTGTCGATGGTACATAGAGCACCCGAACCTGTCCTAATGTAAACTTGTCACGGACAAAATGGATATCGATCTCTATGTGCTTAGTGTGTCGATAATGAACTAGGTTGACAGTCATGTAGACAGCACTGACGTTGTCGCAGAGGAGAGGGGTGCACAGAGCTCCTAGAGAAGCTAGAGAAGCCAGCAACACTCGGTGACGGCGTGGACGATGGCACGGTACTCGGCTTTGGCACTGGACCATGACACTGTAGTCTGGCGTTTTGAGGACCAGGAAACTAGAGTGTCGCCGAGGAAGACACCATAGCCAGACGTAGAGCGTCGAGAGTCGGGGCAGCCTGCCCAGTCCACGTCGGTGTACGCGGTGAGGAAGTCGATGGGGCTGGAGCTGAGGTGCAGCCCGCTGAAGAGCATGCCCTTCACGTAGCGCAGGATGCGCTTGAGCAGCGTGAGGCGAGGTTCGCGCGGAGCGTGCATGAAGAGGCACTTACTGGACGGCGTAGGTGAGGTCGGACCGTGTGAGGGTGAGGTATTGGAGAGCACCGGCAAGACTCCGATACTGAGAGGGATCGGCGACGAGTGTGCCATCGGCAGTGGAGAATTTAGCTCGAGTGTCGACCGGGGTGGCCGTGGGGTGACAATCGGCCATGCCCGCACGCTGGAGAAGATCGATGGCATATTGGCGTTGGGAAAGAAAGAGCCCATGAGAAGAACGGGTGGCGGAGATGCTAAGAAAGTGGTGAAGGGGACCAAGATCGGTCATGGCGAACTCAAAGTGGAATCGGGTCATGATCTGGTGTAGGAGGGATGTTAAAGACGCTGTAAGTACAATCTTGTCGACGTATAGAAGGAGATAGGCGGTAGCGTTGCCGATGTAAAGAGTGAATAGGGAGCTATCGGATGCAGAGGCCATAAAGCCGATGTGCCGAAGGTTGGTAGCAAAGCGCTGGTACCAAACGCGAGGGGCTTGTTTGAGGCTGTAGAGAAAGCGTTGAAAAATGCAGACATCATCGGGACGAGAGGGGTCGACGAAGCCTGGAGGCTGCTGGCAGTAGACCGTTTCCGTCAGATGACCGTGAAGAAAGGCGTTCTTTACGTCAAGCTGATGAATCGGCCAGGAGTGCGAGGCAGCCAAGGTGAGAACGACCCAGATGGTGGCGGGTTTGACGACGGGACTGAAGGTCTCGTCGTAATCGACACCGGGGCGTTGGGAGAAATCCCGAACTATCCAGCGTGCCTTGTGACGGGCAAGGGAGCCATTGGCGTGAAACTTGTGCTTAAAGATCCACTTGCCAATCACAATGTTGGCGCTGGGAGGACGGGAGACAAGGCGCCAGGTCTCGTTATCCATGAGGGCATTGTACTCGTCGACCATGGCCGTGCGCCACTGAGGGTCGGCTAGGGTGGAACGTGAAGTCGCCGAGATGTGCGAGATAAAGCTGTGGACGGCGGAGAGCCCGTAGCGCTTGGTGGGACGGAGAGACCTGGTCTATAAGCGAGTGACCATATAAGAGGTGGAGGGGACGGGAGCCGATGGGAGTGTGGTAGAGGTGGGGAGAACTAGTTGGGTGGAGGCGTCATCGGCTCTGGATCGGCGGCTGTATGTGAGAGAAAAGGGGGAACTAGATTGGCCTGAGCCGATGGAGTTGGATGAGTCGATCAGTTCGGTCGGTCCAATGGAGATGGAGCAGCCGATAGGGAGGGAGGAGCCGATGGAGGTTGAGAAGCCGATGGAGGCGGATGAGCCGATGGGGGTAAGGTGTTCGATAAAAAGGGAACAGGATCGGCCGATCAGAGAAATAAGAAACCGATAGAGAGTGGGCCAGCCAGCCGATGGGGAGTGATTGGCCGATGTGGAGTAGGCAGCGGAGTAGGTGAGGAAAAAGATGGTGGCAGAGTAGATAGGTCAGAGAGTGGTTGGGTCACGGACATGCGAAGATTCACGTCTGTGAAGAGAAGATTCACGTCCGTGGACTCGTGGAGGCCAAGGAGTGGAGCGGACGCGAAAAAAGGTGGAGAGGGGCTGGACGCGAAGAGAAGAGGTTCGCGTCCAAGAGGCAGGGATTCGTGTCCGTGGACACGTGGACACGTCAGATTGGCTCGGACGTGAGGGGAGAAGGTTTGTGTCCGAGAGCCGTTGAGCATGTCGGAAAAAACGGAACCGAGAGAGGGTTCCAGTCGATGGAGGGTGGACAGGTCCAGCCGATGGGAGGGCGGACGAGTTCAGCCGATGGAGACGACGAGCGCAGAGGTGCGCTAGCGTCAGAGGAGAAAGGGTGCACGGAGCAAGAAGAAGAGTAAAGGCAGGTGCAAAGCGAGACGAGGAAACGGATGGAGACCGTCGCCTTGTCGCATGGAGGTGGAAAGAAGAAAAGAAAAGCGTCTGTGGAGAAGACGGGAAGAAGAAAGGAACTGAGACGAGAGAGCAAGGAGAGAGTACTGGGAAGAAGGTCGGCGACGGGGAGAAATGTCGACGACGGGGAGAAAAAGGTCGGCTCGCCGGTGAAAGAAAGCTAACGCGCCGGGGATGTCTAGATTTGTTCTGATACCATGTAAGAATGTGTATAGTGAGACTAAGACCCTAACTCTATACAGGAGGGGTTGAGTCTATATATATACAGCCCAGTGATCTAGTGGTCTAACACATAGGCGCTGAATAACTCAATAGGTATAGATATTAGGTTGTATATCAAGAAGATCAAGTAATTTACCAACCTGCTGTCATGTTGCCAGATATCATTTCAGGAGGTTTGTTCATGTCAACCAAACCCTGCAAGCATGGCAACATAAATTATCAGAGGGGTCAATGGATAACATATGTACATACAAGAAAAGAATGGAAAGACAAAATTAAAGCACAACTGTTTGTGTATATGCCAGTAGCCCAATAAAAACAGAGCGTATGGATGTGTAAGGGTGTTGCAAAACATTATGGCATGCAAGTCATTACTAACCAAATCTTGTTTGCCCATCATGCATTATGATTGCACAATTATTATTTATGCCTAAAAATATAGATATTACTATCAAGCTACCAAGACGAGTGTTTTTTTTATTGAGTAACAAAAACTGTCAACAGCATTCAGCTAACTGGTGAATCCAAGTTCCAACTTGGGTGTACTTGATACATGCCAGAGTGCCAGACCATGTGAATGAGTACAATTTCACTTGAATGCTAACACCATATGTACTGCTTACTGGTTAGACTGATATTTGACAACTATCCTAAGACTTAACAAACTAACTTCATATCCATCAACCCATACTGACAAATAGTTGAAATTAGAACCTAGAGTAGCCCACTAATGGATACATCAAGAAGATTATCTCTCTTACAGATCAGATTATTTAGTGCATTTCAATATGTAAGATACTACTACCTCTGTCCAACAATATAAGGACATGGGGGGTATAAATCTGGACAAGTGCATTTCTAGATTCATACCCTGTGTCCTTATATTTTTGGAAGGAGGGAGTATCAAATATACTCTCCACTAGAACAAACCAGATGTCTTGACGGTGAAAAACATTATCTTGTGACTAACAAGTTTCCAGATGCAACGGAAATGTACCTGCGCCAATGCTCTATTGCAAGCAAAATAAGCATGGTCCAAACCAGAACCATTTCTTAAGAATTCAGTAGTCTAACAGAATGTTACGATGGTAAAAAAACAGACATATTGCCTTATTACCTCAAAATACAAGTCTTGCAGTGACCTAACATACCTCTAGCCTGTTTCAGTAACTGCACATAGAATTGATACATATAAAAGACTAAATCACATAATTGTTTAATGGATGGCAGCAATCATACGCAACTGCCAGAAAATGCCTTATTGCCAAATCCTCTAGTTTTTAGTTTTAACAATCATAGCAGCATGGTCTTAAATGTGGATAATGTGATTCGACAATCAGCAGTTTTTATGTGTTGTAAGGAATAGACCAAAATGAAAAATCAATGAGCTTCTAGTCGATTTCATTCAGCGCTTTTGGGCAATTCATTCAAGAGCATTCTCTCACAAACCCAAAATGTTTTACGAAGGCGCCATCGCACAAACAAACATTGCATCCTCGTGATACCAATACTGATAGAACATAAGTGGGGCAAATCAAGAGATGATTGTGGGCGTACCGCGAGGACAAAGCCCCAGTTAGCAACGGGACCCCAGAAATGGGTGGTCTTGGGTCCGACGGGGCTGTTCAAGAAGGCCTTCACCGCCGTCGACATGGCCAATCCTCCAGCAATTCACCGCACCTGCGCCACAGCAACACCACCCAGCGAACCCTCATCAATAACAAAATCGCAGAAACCAAAGCGCGCATCCATCCGTCCTCACCTAAGAAGAACCTAACTTTCCCAAATCATACCCCAACGATACCTCAATCCCTAACTACCCAAAGAATCATCCCCTCAGTTCGCCGCACCACAATTTCTAAGGAATTTTGGTCATACAGAGGTTCTTGGTCCTGGATAGATCGACACAGAAGCAAAATCTTTCCAAGGAGGTTGGAGGATAGGCTTGTGAGAGGGAGAGGGATACCTCGTCGCTGGTCGTCGTCGAGGTCGGAAGGCGGCGAGGGGTTGACGAAGAAGAAAGCGAGAGAAGATGGGGACCACCAACCAGCCAGCCAGCACACGGGAGCGATATGTGTGGGGAGATTGGATTTGGGCTGGGCTTCTCAGTTGCTATTGGCCCAACAAGGTGTACAAAAATAGGCCCATATATATTGATTTACCCGGCCTGTTTGATGGCTTCGTTTCCATCCAGTCCCTATTTAGGATCGTAACAATGGGTTAGTAGAATCCTAAATTCTTCGCTCCAGTCCCTGGTTAGGTGATGTATTTACAACAAGGTTCTTGCTGTGTAGGGGTGCAAAACGGTGGCGGAATTGCCGACCATATCTATACCTTTTTCGACTGTTTTTTTAGCTATATAAAATTTATTTATTTTTCTAAATTATGTGGCGTTGTCAATGAATATATGTCAAGAGCGGCGACCTAGCCCTAATTGTATTCATCATAGGAGGTGATCTAATATGTGATGAATTCAATGAAGTGGACTCCAAGAATTTTAAACAAGTTCGAATCGTTTAGAATCGTAATATTCTACTCCTGTGTTATAGCGATTCTTTTCCAACTTACCTCCCTCCTCACTCTATGGCCTGATTCTCTCTTTATATATTTTCTAAGGGGCACCATATGAACGATTAACAGAATAGGGGACGATGGGTCTTGACTTATAGGTGGTTGATATACAACGTTTTAAGTCGGTTGATGTGCGCCTCGCTCGTTCCATCTACTAACTCTTACTTTACTAGACTCACTTGCTAGTGTTTTGACGAAAAAAGGTAGATGGTAATAAGCCTAGACAGACGACATAGCCATCGAGTGCACCACCTACACACCCATGCTGCTTGACGGGGTGCCGAGTAGAAGGCCCAAACCAACCTAAGGACATAGAAATCCTATCCTAGTTGGCGTGGGTGTTCTCGGCCATTACCTGTTGGTGAGCCATGCCCACCAAGCTAGCTACTTGCAGCCATCAGCCCTTCGGGGTATTCTGGCAGCCTAGCAGGGAGGATGTCTAAGGGGCACCTGTACCACAATTAGGGCGCTCCACGGACTAGCAGTTGAGATTGGCATTGCGTCAAAATGTGATGTGCATCGGTAGAGGCCCTGGCAACATTCTCTACCGATTATTGCTAGCTTTCCTACTGGATTGCCACGATGGCAGCCACGCTGCTAGAACTAGCACCCCTTGCACGTGCAAGATAGGCAAGGGGATGAACATGTTGCCCTAACTGGTGATGTCACAGAGGAGGCATGTGCTGCCACTCAATGACCTCATCTTCTAGCTCCTCGAAGTCAGAGCACTGACGACAATGTCCTTCGGCCATCAAAAACATCTTGAGGCAAGAAAACCCACAAGCTCAAATGCACGAAAAACCCTCTACCTAGTGTGCTAACTGTCGGCAAATATACTCTGAGAGTGAGGGCCCAGCCTGGCCCCCTTTATGTTTGGCCTAGGAGGTGACCTAGCACGCGATAAATTCAATGAAGTGGACTCAAAGGATTTTAGACAAGTTTAGACTACTCATGAATGTAGTACCCTACTTTTGTGTTGTTTTCTATTCTTAGTGTGCTACAGTGGTTCTTTTCCAACTTGTCTCCCTCCTCCACTCCATAGCCTTAGTCCTCCCCTTATATATTTTATAGGAGCACCACATGGCCAATTAACAAGGAATGGGTGCCCGATGGGCCCTCACTTATAGGTAATTGGTATGCAATGTCTAAGTCGGTTGACATGCGCCTTGTCTGCTCCATCTGCTAACTCTTTTTTTACTAGGCCCACCTCCCAATATCTTGGAGGACAAGACAGATGGTAGTGGGCTTAGGCAAGTGGCACAACCATCAAGTGTGCCGCTTGTGCACCCACACCACCTGATGAGGTACACGGGCCACACAGTGCTTCAATGGGACGACGGTAGATAGGTTGATCAGCATCTTGTTCCCTCCCTATAGATTTTAACAAGTAGGTAAACGTCCCATTCCCTTTAAATAAAAAAAGCATGGGAGGAACCGAGGTGATGCAACTTGCCTCGTACCTTTATATTAAATATAAAGGTAACTACAACATCCGCTCCTTGACCCTCGAGCTTGGGCACGGTTGCACAAGCTTGGGGACAGCCTACCTAGGACTCTCCACGTTAAGGCCATGTGGTAGGGCCTAAGTAGATATCAATAGTGATTGCCTGAGCTCATGCTTAGGGGTAATGAGCTCGGGGTTGCCCAAGCTCACACCTAGGGGCATGAGTCCAAGCTCATACCTAGGGGCATAAGTCCAGTGTTGTTCGCTTCTGGTTGTTGATCTATAGTTTCCCCAAACCCAAGGGTCATGTGGTGCCAAGTTGCTCTGTGCCCATAGTGCAATGAACTCTGGTTCCCACATCACTAACAACCATCATATTGAATCGTTACCAAATAGTTAAATTCATAAATATGGAAAAATCTCAACCATACCAAGACAATTTTAGTGAAAATGATAGTGATTCTGATCATTTTCATCCTGATTGTTGTGTGTGGTACTTAGTAATCCATCAATTTTTTTCCTTTAAGGTCCCTAATTCTTTTCATATTACACAAATAAACCTCTTTTTTGCCTGTCCAACCATATAAGCATTTGAATTTTGTGCAAAAATATATAGAAATACTACTGAACTGAATCATGTCCCGTTAACAGGATCGTTAATACAAATGGGCTCCTTATGTCTTGTTCTTCCTCCTACGCGTAGCGGCACAGATGTAGCGCCTTCCTCTCTCTCCTCTCATTTTCGCACCTCCTCTCCATGATAGTACAAAAACTTAGACCAAGGGTCGATCCAGTGTAGCCCTTGGTTCATCGGTCCATCAGTTGGACCGTCTGGTCCGCTAGTTAGAATGTTTGAACTGCCACTCAAAAATACATATCTAAAATGTATGTTCCTAGTACACAAGTGAAAGGCTAGTGCATTGATGGAGGCATTGTTCTATGAAGTCCGCCACCTGGTAGAGTTGCTCGGTTCATGGTTCTCTAGTTTACTGTTTCACATGAAAATCATCTGTTCGGTTCTCTTCGATTCAATAGCATGTTCAGTCCTTGATACAAACTGGACCGTGAGAGACGATGGTTCTGGTCTTTCCCAGTTTAACCGCTGAACCATTCTAGTTTTTGTAATATGCTCTCCACGCTCTCTCTCCAGATCAAGTTAGAGAGTGACTGGCAGGACAACCGGTGCTACAAATCTCAAAGCGCAGCGGTGTGACCAACGACAAAGCTTGGGCTTAGCGGTCAGTGCTACGGGGGCTCAAGCATGGTAACATAGCTCTGGCATGGTGATGGATTGGCACAAGTGAGGAGGAGGAGCAACAGATCTGGTAGGGTCATAGCTTGGGTGGATTTTTTCGGTTTTTCTTAAGTTTTCAATTGATACACATATGATTTTGTAGATATTCAGTGATACTCCCATGGCTCCCCATCTATGGTACCTAGATATCGTGGCTAATTACTATAGGTATTAAGTCTAATATCTAGATATCAGCCGATACCCATGGATACAAGTATCCAGTACCAATGATCTACTGCCTATGTCACTTTGGCTAGCTAGCAAGCTGTTTGGTGCTAGCACCTCTTCTTTTCTCTTCCCCTTCTCTCCTTGGCTCCACTCTCTCTCCTTGTTGCCGCTATGGGCATCGCCTTGCTATTGTTGTGGGCTCGTAAGAAGCAGGAGGCATAGGATGAAGTCAGCCTAATAAAGTATTCCGTCCCTATCATGGGATGCTGTTTTTAGGCATCCTCAAAATATAAATAATTTTACCCTACTACTTATCATATCAATCATCTCTCGTTTAAATTTCTTTTCTCTCAACTACTCTTCCACTTTCAACCTTCACTCGTTTAATAAGGAGCACGAAAGTCTATTTATCTCAACCTTAATCTCTGCTAAATAACATAAAAATAAATAGAGGGGATTTCACTCCAGTCCCTGTGCAAGTTAAGCATTTACAAGATGGTCCTTTTGTCGACCCATAAATTTGCTGGAAAGTCCATACTCTTTTTTATCTTATCGATAAACCTCATGTAGGTGGATGACCAGTATATGGCTCGTGGTATCTCCAGGATTATATAATACAAGATGCAAGATTGACAGGGAAGATTGATTAAAGCTATCTGTGCAGAGAATATAAGATTTCAGGGATCTAATAAAAGTGCACCTGCTACAAAACTGAAAATCATCAAAAATTTAGAATACAATACTGCTGAGCACATCTACTCGTCCCAGCTGAAACTCGTAGCGTCGTAAATATTTAGCACTGTAATGTTATCATGTTGTATTACTAGCTGCTAATCCGCGCCGGAGACGTGGATGAGTTACAAACTAAAGTAACTAAGCAGGTTGAGAACCTGAAGAAGTATGCACATCACTAAATGCGTCCGAATTAATGTTCTGGCATGGAGAGAAAGGGCTAGTATATGTTATGTACAGTGCAATGACTCGAGACTTTGTTCACTCCTTCCTTTCCCTTCTTTCAGAACGAACAGATAGATGACATCCCTTCAGAAGCTATATAAAGTTATTATATAAACTGAGCCTCACGTTTCATCTCCCATCTCAAGAATCTATAAAAGTATATGACCCCGTTTGCAACAACGTATTTTCAGACCAAAACTAAGTTACTACCTGAAATTAGATATTAAATCCAATGGTAGCCGCAACTCGAGAGGCACACCGCCGGCGACCATAGTGACTGGGGAGGGGAGAGGAGTAAGGTGCCGATCAGGCGATCACCTGTTACGGCGCCATGGTGATAGGGCAGGAGAGGAGGATGCGTTAAACTGATGCAGCTACCTGGCTTCTGCCAGTTGCCTTGTTTCAGTGCCTTCAAATTTGATTCAAGTGTTTTTTTTTTAAAAAAAAATATGGAAATATGACTTTTGGTCTCTACACTAACTAAAAATGCACACATTCGTATTTGTGGACCTACGATTTATAGATTGGTGGCTGGAGTCATACACAAACATTTTACCACTACACTAATGGTGCTTTCCCAATTCGAGCGATGAAGTGCAACTGCGTGGACCTCTTGGTTTGTTTAGGAATATTCGTGCATGCATGATGCATCTTTCAAGTGATCAGCTGGAAAGAATGAAGCAGATGAATTGCTTACTTTCCATCTTGGATGACCTCCGGCTTCTTGGCCTTATCTTCATAAGAAAATTTGCAATTCGAACAGATTTTCTAATTTGAATAAATTTTCACTAAATTCGGGCAAATTTACTTTTTGATAAATTTACCAACCGACTCACCGGTAAATCCAAAATTTCGGCGATTCACATATTCATCATATGTGACATGATATAATGGTTAAGCAGCATATTCATCAATAGATGACTTAACCTAACGCGTTCAGTATTAATGTAAAAGTTGATAGCCTATGTAAACCCCATGTTCTTTTCCTGAAAACGAAACTTGAAGAGATCACACCCCTGTGCGAAAACAGGAGCTCAGATCAGTCGACGAGCAGACATGTAAGGGACCGGGCAGTCAAAGCACGGCGACTCATCTCATCTGAGGATTCGCCAGGTTGGGGAGCAGCTTGCATTGATGAATGCCACCCATAGGGAGAATGGTGGTTTGGAGGAAGAATTGAAGATGACAGTGAAAGATGATACATCAAACCATTGGTGGGTGGTAGTTGCTCTATAATCTAAGTACTTCCTTAATTTGTTGAGAAATAAGACGTGCTTGTATTTGGTAATGCCAAACATTCGGTTGTTTAAATTGACAAAATATATGTTTAGTGTTGTATACCGTCGGATTTCTATTCAAAACCGATAATATATATGTTTACTGTTTAATGATATATTATGAGATAAATTCATGGTTGAAAGTCCCATGTTAGAGACCGTCTCAAGATCTCATGAAGCGATCGAACATGTGAATATACTTTTACGGCAAGTGTCATTTAAAATAGTCCAACGTTAATTAGCAGGGGTCCCCCTGGTTCAGTTGCTACTCATTCAAGGGCAGACAGAGCCTTAATTAACTGATGAGATTAGTTGAGCATGTCGTCTAATTAATTGATTCATGAAAACATCTGCAGGTGGTTGAGCAATATTCATTGGTGTGAGATCGATCGACTGATAATTGGCGGGAACCGTTACACACCAAGTAATGGCCTGTGCGTCGTCTCGCCTATTTTTGTTGACAGTTGACAATCGTTTTAGATCGAAACTTTATGTAGAGACATGGCTGCTGCATGCCTATTAACTAATTTGTCAGAGATGCTTGATGAAATATTATGCTAAACTTTGATTGTTTATTTCGTTTCCAATATCGATGCATGTGTCGGTTCCGGAGTTCACACGTTATAAACCTATCTCTTTTATCACATTCTTAGACTAATGATTTGTCTCTCACCTTAGGCAAGGTCTGGTATAAACATGAAGATCTCATATAGAAGTGTAGTAATCTTTGAGAGAAAGTGGACCAATATTATTCCATTTAATTAATAATATTTAAGCATGTAAATAAAGGTTCTTCATTTGGTCATAAATATTTGACACTTAAAATAATTTTTTTATCAAAATTTTATAATTTTGACTATCGGAATTTTCTCAAATGCTGAACTTTAAAACAAAACAAATGGTATATGTTGATTTTTATAGAAAAGTACTATTACACAACCGTAAACCTATATTTTATAAACTTATTATAATAGAAAATTGGTGGTTAGAATTTTAAAATTTTAACAAATCTTATTCTAAATATTAAATATTTAGAGGTAGCACATAATTAAAACATGGATAACCAATAGTTTTAATAAATAAGGGCAACTTGGTAAACTTTGTCTATGGTATGATAAGTGTTTGTAAATTGAAATGTGGAGTAATTGTAAACAGAGGGAATATATTATATTTAAGATATCGCCTCGACTAGTTTGTCATATTTGCAATGTTACACAGGTGTGATTTTTTTTTTTTTTTGGAAGCACCATAGTAACTTCCTTTAAAACTGCGTGTTCTCAAACTTCTGAATCTTGGGCTGATCGATATCTCGATGGGCACTTGTATAATTAGATTTGTGAATGTGATGATGTTGATGCGTAGGTTAAATTTGACGGAGAAAATGACTTTGCTATTATAACTTTAACTAGGTTTTGATGGTAAAATAGAGTAGAACTTATCTGGCGATCAAAGCTAGACTATTCAAATGCCAACGCCTAACTTATTTGGAGGTTTTCTTTATTAGATGTATACCTTGTCATAATATATGTGAAGGTTTTTTCATAACGCTCATACATTTACCCCTATAAATACACCTACACAATATAAACACTAAACATTTATATTTTAAGATTAACGAGATCACGTTAGATTTTCGTTGATGCCTATCATTAACCATAAATACAAGCATAAGTATATTTAAGTGGTTATGACTAATAAGCTATGGAAAATTAATAAAAAAATATTTATGAGCAAATCTTTATATTAGTATTATTAGCGGCATAAAATTTAATGTAAAAAATAGAATATAATAACAAATCCTATAAATAACTATAAAATTAGGTATAAACATTCAAATATAAGCTGTGACTGATAAATTAACAAACGGTCAATGTGTGGCTTTCTAATTAGATCTCCTAGAAATGGTACAGGTAACGCGAGGAAGCTGCCGAATTTTATCAGGTGCAAAGTCTGCTTCCAGGTGATTTTGGACTCAACTTCTATCTGTAGTTGACACACCGGAGAAGTTTCCGATGCTAACATACTGCTACTCCCTTTTTGTTGGCATCCAAAAACATTGGTAAAAAAACTCAAAATCTGGTGGAGGAAAGGGTAGATTAAGTTATTAATTACTAGCATGTGGTTTAACATTCGGTCAAAATCACCAACAATCTTCGAGAAAGAAGCTTTAGATCATGGAATTCCATGATATACGTTGCATTAATTATTGGCAGCTATAGCCTCGCCTTTTGCAAGTTGGCTATAATTGAAAGAAGGGAATGAGATCGGATAATATATTCCCACTAGACAAATTTCGGGATATGCAATTTTGTGTTGTTATATTCATGGACATGGTATATCGCAATAACACTAATTATTATTAAATTAAGAGTGAAAAAAACACAGAATATTAAATATCATTAAAAATGTGTAGATTAAAAATATCCATGAAATGTTGAGAACACGATAAATATTGATTATTATCATATTCCAGCAAACTAATGTCTCTATGTTTATGTGCATTTTCCGTTTTCCTTTGTAGTATGTTATCTGCTAGGCCCTGTTAATACGAGAAAATATTTACTGGAGTTAAACTATTTTCTCTAAAATTCATGTGTTCGAAATTAGGCCATAATTTCGTATTGCCAGAATATAATGCCGCCTTAACTACCCGTCTATATCAGCCATAATACTGAGTATAGGGACGACGCCCAACCCCTCTCTTATCCCTAAAATTTGTTGGATCCTTCTAAACCTCCAAAATTTTAATTTAATCCCCTTTATACCACTGTTAGGTTTTCTAGTTGCAAATGACCTTGATTCTCTTAAGCATGGAGTGGCAACAAGCTTGAAAAATGTTTGAAATTTTTATTTGAGTGCACAGTATATGTATTTTTTGAGACTAATAAGGCTAATTAATTGGTGCATAAAAAAATTAACATAAATTTTGAAAAACAAACAAATGGAATACATTGAACTTTTTTTTTGAAAATTTAACAGTGCAATGGATTTTTTTGGTGTTCTGAGGAATAGCACGGCAAGACATCAAAAATATAAGGAGGATTAGTAACACCAATTGACAATGGGCAGGAATCCGTACAGAACATGAAAAAAAATCATCAGAGCATCCATACTGGGGCAAATGGAGCTTTCATACAAAACAGTGCAAAGAAGAAGTAATCAATCCATTTCGTACCCACCACAGTTTCATTTTTCATAGCAACAGTGAAGGAATCAAAAAAACTTCAATTTCTATATCTAACAGTGCAATTGACAACTAACAGTATATCATGAGCCCACAACACTACATTAACACAGTAGACATACCAATTGATTCTCAGGCATACAAAACAAACCACGAATACTATAAAAATAAAATAATTTTTGCAGGTGAGGAAAAAATATTTTTACAAGCAGCTGAATCACACGCCGTATGTAAAGACGATTGCGGAACACGGGTCATGTAAAAAACAGTTAATTTTTTATAGGCGGTATATGTTATCGTTCACAGGTGACCCATCTTATAAGCTACCAGCAAAAATACTCTTTCTTCCTCCATGAGCTTAGCCCATTTTAGGCCTCCTCTACTTTAGGAAGAAAATAGTAGGAAAAGTTTTAAACTCTAACTTTTTAATAGATTTTACTCTCTAATGTTGATGCATTATCTTCCTGTTATATTTGGTGAGTTTTTTTTCTAATTTTAAGCATTTGTTAGAAATAAAAATAAAATAGTGTTTTTTATAGTTTCATGAATTTACGTTGCAATTCAAGGTTAATTTAGGACAATTTTTTTACAAATGCTTATTTAATGGTGTTTTCTCACCCAATAATTATGAATTTTATTATAATTAGTGACTCAAATGTATATCAAATTGGGTGGGTCTTTGAAGAGACAAACCCTAATTTCACCTCTCTAGTTTTTTTAAATAATATTACTCTTATTTTTTCCTCTATATTCTTTTGTAATATCCTTCTTTTATAATCTTAGTGTGGGAACAAAATAAAAAAGTTGACTATTTAGAAAATATTATATTTACAAATTTTAAAAAGTAATACCTAATTAAAATAAAGGGAAATTGTTATTTAAATTATTTTCAAAATACATATTATTTTGTGGTTTGTATTTACATATGGACAAACAGAAATGGATGTATGAGATTTTAACGAGTTATCCAAATTTATCGAAACTACGAGTAAGCATGTTATGAATAAGACAACAAATGAAATATGTTATCCATTCTTAAACTATGAAAACAAGAAAGCATTGACAAAAATTATAAAGTTATCAAGTCTCACTTGGTTCGATGTGGATTTGATGTGTACTATACAGTTTGGTCTAAACATAACGAAATAGTCGTAAACAAAAGTAGCATTGTGGAAAAACCTAATATCTGTCTGTAGGATGTTATTTATGGTTTCATTCATGATAGTTCTGCTATTGTGATGGATAACGATAACCATATAATAATAGATGATACTTATATTGAACTAGAAGAGATGTTGCGGTACACTAAAGTAGAAGGCATAATGTGGTCGACAAGAGGCCTAGATAATTTTAAGACATTGCAGAAAGTAGCGAAGTAATTGTTGTATGATGAATCAAAGAGATGTGATAAGGACTTCTCTATACTTTGTTCTGTGATAAAACTTTTTAGGTTGAAACCTAGCAACGGTTGGTCTGAAAGCAACTTCAATGATTTGTTATTTCTCTTAAAAAAATATTGTTGAATCAAAACTCATTGGCAACAAATACATACAAAGCGAAAAAAACTCATCTTTGTCATTAGTTGTGTAGAAGATTCACACCCGTATCAATCACTACATCCTGTAGCTCAAAGAGAACGAACCATATTAGGTGTGCGGCACAAGTCAATACAAGATGGGTACTAAGTCTTTAAATAAGCAACTTGGTTTGTCCGATTCCAAGAGAATAATACTGTCATGGTGATATGGTATCTTCTAGTAAAAGATCAGCAAAAATGTTTGTTCTCAAATCCTAAAGTAGCCGAACTAATCCGATGGCATAAAGAAAAACACAAGAAGGATGGAAAGCTTAGACATCCCATGGATGCACACCAGTAAAAAAAATTTGATGAGAAGTACAAAGAATTTATTAAGGACATGAGAAATATGAGGTTCGTATTGAGTACCGATGGAATGAATTCCTTTGGTGACCTAAGCAACACACACATCACTTGACCAATACTTATGACCATATACAACCTACCTATATATCTCTATCAGAAAGCGAAAGTACATGTTATTATCCATACTTATACAAGATTTGAGACAACTAGGTAATAACATAGATATCCTTGTTATATCTTTAATGAAAGATATGACGGATCTATGTAACAATAGTTTATAAATATGGGATGAATATATACATGAGTACTTCATGCTAAGAGCCATTATTTTTATTACTATTAATGACCTTCCTATGATGTTTTCTCTGTCAGGATAGATAATAGGGAAGACCAGATGTTCGATCTGTATCAATGAAACTATATGCAAGTACCTCACATCATACAAAAAGTTAGTGTATATGCATCACCGATGATTCTTAACCAGAGATCATAGATAACACTTCATGGCGAGTCATTTTGACAATACAATGGAGAGAGGGTGTACAAACAAAAACCGAGATAGGGAAATTTATGTTTAAATTGATGAAGAAAGTGAAGGTTGTATTTGGAAAGACCAAGAAGACAATTAAGCGTAAAAAGAGAACAAAATGTACAAAGAACATAGAGGAAAAAGAAGAGCCAAAAGTACCATTCAAGAAACATTTGGTCTTCTTTAGGTACTTATTGTGCTAGCAAGATTGAGATGTTCACCATACCATCGATGTCATACACCTTACAAAGAATGTGTTTGATGCTACCATTGGTCTCTTACTAGACATACCGAGTAAGACAAAGAATGGACTAAAGTCACGTTACGACCTCATAGAAATGGGATAAGGGAAGAGCTTCACCATGTGGATGGAAAGAACAAAAAAGTATACCTTCCTCCAGCCAACTTTACCTTGACAATAAGTAAGTGCCTTCACGGGGTGAGAGTGCCCACTGGTTTCTTATAAATTATCAAGAGACTAGTCTCTATGAAAGATTTGATGTTGTCAGGCTATAATTCCCATGACTACCCTGTGATGCTAACTGTATTCCTCCCCATTGCACTTAGGAAAATCAAGCCAAAGACGGTAATCAAAAGAATGTGTTACTTCTTTAATATCATTTCATAAAAGATTATTGACCCTAAAGAACTAGGTCCTCTTAAATTATTCATTGCAGAGACACTATGCCAATTTGAGATGAGTTTGCCTCCCTCTTTTTTGACATCATAGTGCACCTTATAGTTCATATTATTTCTTAGATAATTACACTTGGTCATTTGTACTTGCATTAAATGTGGGCTTATGAGCGGTACATATCCATTCTGAAGGATTATTTATGGAATCATGCTCACCCAAAGGGCTCGATGATAGAGGGATACACCACTAAAAAAGTCGTTGAGTGTTGTATTGTAAAAGACGCACATGCAATTGGTGTACTAGTATCTAGACGTGAGGATATATTGCATGGAAAGGGGATTGTAGGCAAGAATAGATTCGATGATGAGGATTACAAAATAGTCCGAGAAGCGCATTTTAGCGTCTTACAGCACCTCACGATAGTGGAGCCGTATATCGAACAACACTTGAACCAAATTAGATCATAATATGCCAGACACTCAAATGATTGGATAATGAATATGCACAAGCATCTCTTCGTTGAGTGGTTAAGAGACCAACACCTACCCGATGGAGAAACCACAGAGAAAATCACTATAAAAAGGTTGACGTGTGGCCCATCAAGTGTGGGCAACTCCTGTCAAGCTTACAACATTAACATTACACATTTTATATCAAAACAAAGGATAAGAAGAGCGTAGCCCAATACAGTGTCGTTCGGGTAGAGGTAATTGACGCAAATAGATAGAAGAACACTTATCATAGGTTCATAGAAGAAATCTGGGAGTTGAACTATGGATTAGTATGTAGATCCTATTGTTTCGATGCCAATGGGTGAAACACCCAAAGGACATGTCTGTGGATAATTTTGATCTAACAATTATTGACCTCGATAATGTGGGTCACAAAAATGACCTAAGGGTACTTGCTGATCTGGTTGCATAGGTTTTCTATGTAACTAATCCCACTGATAAGATAAAGGACATTGTGATCTCCAAAAAATAAAGGATCATGGGAGTTACAAAAATGTCCTCCCTATAATACATGTGGGAGCAAAAAATTTTACAAGTCCCACGCGCCAAACCCTAGTATTACATTGCTAGGTAGCTAAAATTCAACCACGCACCAATGCACCATCACGCCGCCGCTCGACCTCCTCTCTTGCCTCCAACCTCAGCTTCTGCCGCCGCCCCGTACTATGGACTTCGCTCTTTAGCCGTTTTGTTGCCACCGCTCCATCCCACGCCGTCTCGATCGACGTCACCAAGGCTCCTCGCCCAAACACGAGCCATCACCATCACCCTCGTCCTTCCCTTTACTGTGGCTTAGCCTCCTATCCCTCACTATCATCGCCCTCCTTTGCCCTGTCACAGCAGGACTTCCCTATCTTGCGCGCGTCGTCCTTGGCCATCATGCACCGGCCTACGATGCTACCTCCTTCTCTCCTCACGGACAAGTGCTCACAGCCTGGCTGCCATGCCTTATCATCATTGGGCCTCGCTGACATCCTCACTCGCTATCTCGGCCTTGCCGTAGAGGCCTCATCACCATTCCCTGACTACCGGCCAACCGGCCATATTTGCTATGACTTCTTGAGATAATATTTATTTTTGGAGAAATTTCTATTGTGTGAAATTTATAAGAACTTTATATAGAAATATTAAATATATTTTGATGTGATTTAGAATTAATTCTGATGCAAATTTATAATGAATTTGATTTGATATGTAATTTATGATGAATTTTTTATGTGAATTTTAGTTCATAAATTAATCTAAATTTGGGATTAATTTTTTATGTGAATTTATAAGTATTTTAGATGTACAAATTTGGATGGATGCATTAATGTTATATATTATGTGAATTTCATAGGTAAATTTTATATGTGAATGTTGGTTGATTTTTAGAATTGTATTTTAGGTAAATGTTATATGTCAATTGTACTTGTGAATTTTGGTTCAATTTAATATATGAAATTTAATGGATGTATTATTGTTAATTATTACGTACAAATTGTGGGATCTAGTTAAACATTTACGTATTTTGATAATTAACTTAGACATGATGGACACCAGTGATAGACTCGAATAGACCACAGAAGCATCGCAACAGGAGGAGACATTACCTACCTAACCCATGTCATCCGACGAAACCCCCAAAGTGAAAGGTCGTATCACTCCCCTAGTGATCCACATCCTAGCCCGTAGTGTGGAAAGAAAGACATGGGCAACGTTGAGTACGTCCCGTAGGTGGTAAGTTCTTTTTACACTCGACTTCATCAAGTTCATTGTATATATATTTTATATATAGCACCGATTATTCTATTTCATGCATAGACAAGAATTGCTACACAAAGGTCCACGCATCGTAGAGTTCCATCAAAGCGACATCAACAAGTCGAGAAAGTATTGAAAACTTCCTCTGTCCTAGAGTAAGAAACAATTACTGCTCAAATAAAGCTTAATGGCAAAAGGGGAGAACGAGGCAGGATCAAAGTAATCGATCCTAAAGAGGCACACCTCCTGACCCACATCAATGCTAAGCGATGTAGTTATTAAGTTGCAAAACCAATGCAGGGCCATTGTCAAGTATCTGGTCCTAATATTAATTGACGATTGGGAGCTAGTTGTAGTGTGGACTAAATATTATCTATGGTACTAGGTGAAGAAAAGAATCGAAAAAGGAAAAGGTAGCTAGCCTCTAGAATATGACCAAGTCATGGCGTAATTGTAAGTCAAACCTCAATATAAAGTACATGTAGAAGAGATTGACTCTAAAGTTTGAAAAGATCATCACGTCCTCCCAGTGGGACCAGTTTGTAGTGAAGATTAATACACAAAAAAGATGGCGCTGAGCAAAATTTAATGCAAAAGATAAGAATAAGGAGTGTTGGATGGTAAAAGCATTTTTAAAAAGAGAGAATTTAAGCATGGAGCCCAATGTATATATGGAGCAGAAAGCCCAAGCTCTATTAGGATCAATAAGTACAAATCTAGAGTTCATTGCAACCAACGAAGATGTGCTAGACCAATTTGTGAACAACAAACCATTCCTCCCATCTTAAATGCTCAAGCATAGTCCATTTCAAATAAGGAGATAGCATCAATGGTATATGAGAGCTAGTAGACTTATGTCTCCACCAAGAAACTCTTTATGGATGGTGGAATTATAGTTTTAATTGATTTTAGAGACATACATATAATGTAACATCAAGAAAAACTTGATGTCAATCTTGTTGCCATGTGGTGTATATATGTTAACATATATTGATCTTACTGCTATTAAATCATTCTCTAATCAATACTAATTAGAGCCACTCTAAATTTTTTATAATACAACATAGCATGCCAATGACAATAGAAGTTGAATAAACCAATCGCATATCTTAATCCGCTACGAATCTCAAGGCTAGCCCACACCGTCAATATAAAAAAATTCTAATGTATTGAAGGAAGTCTCAAAAGAAGATATTGAAATACATTTGAAAACTATAAACCGAAAAGAAGATAGATGTAGATGTCTACATAGGGCGTGCGATGGTAATCATGATGGATAGAACATGCATAATGACATTATACAATAGTAGATAAGTTTGATATATAACATAGGCGTTGTACGTAAACAATAATTACTAACATTAATGTTTGTGCAGAGACCATTATATGATTTTAGATTAGCCAGTCATTAATTAATTCCTTCAACATTAATCAGTCCCGATCCTTATAGCATATATATATATTATTGACTAACTTTGATTTTTCTCTCTATAAGTGTTTTCCTGTACTACCGTGTGAACAATAGAATAATTCACACAGAGACAAAAGTTTCTGGTGATAAATAAGTTGCTAGTACAATACGATACATATTTTTCATAACTATAAGTATATTTACACATATAACAAACTAACTTATATTATTTTATTTTTATGTCATTTATAAAGTATCATAAGTAACCACCATAAAGCATATTATGCGGTTATTATGGCTAGTACTATCTTAAGTCCAATGAGCGGTATTACAATAACCCTAAAGATATAAACTAATATACATATTTAAAGACTCTACATCTATATATATATTAAATACTTAACTATATTTTTTTATTTTTTTTATATGACATATATTAAATACTTAACTATAGTTTTTTATATAGTTTTTTTATGACATTTCTAAGCAGATGTCTAAAATTAATGATAGAGATAAGATACACAATAATAAATAAATTGAGAATATGATACGAGACCTCTGTTATTTTATTTATCATCTAGAAGACTTTTTGATAAGAAAGGGCACCTTATGTAACGGAAGAGTTACAGAGGCCTTTAGGACGTTCTGTCATTCCAATAATTTGTAATTTTACTTTTGTAAAAACTTTGTGAATTTGAGTGTTGGCAGTGCTTGTATATATATTTGTGTAAAATAATTTACATATATATATATATTAATTAAATTAAGTGTTTCAATATTATATATATATATATATAATTGGCCCATGTACAATAATTTATATAAAATTTAGGATGAATTTTAGATATAAATTTTAGTTGACAAACATATTTTTTCAAGCGGCTAACGCTATGCGTCATCTATAGGCTAATCCTATGTGACATCTGCAAAAATGCATTTTGCCGGTGGGCTAAGAGCCACCTCCAAAAATGTCTATTTTGCCTTCAATAATTAGTTTGACTCGTCTACAAAAATATTTTTTGAGTAGTGGAAGGAATTTTGTTAGCTTTGAATCTGCCATTCCACGTGGATGTGGTGCACTCCATGAGTTTATCTTGTAGAGAAAGGGGGTAATGGCATCGAATGTGGAAAGGGGATATGGACATCCAATGATTTGCTTTCACTCTTCCCTCCCAACCGATTGCACATAACCACACCAATCCAACAACCAAAAAATAAATAATAAATGAAAAAATCAATCTAATGAAAAATCCGTGGAACAACAATGTGAACTAATTAATTGTAACTTGATAACACTTGATAACAAGCATATACCCACATCTTTATTTTATTGTTGTCAAAGGGAGCTGCCACTCAGGTGATGGGGATGGGACCTCAGGCGTCGTCGACGGCAACAACCACTGGTGACAGGAGCTCTAAGGGTTGTGGCCAATGGAATTTGGAGCAACCAATGATGACAGGAGCTAGTACAGTCGACAACAGGTGCTGGAGAAGCAGCTAATGACGGGAGCCCAAACCATTCCACCGCCAAAGGGAGATGGCCATGTCATCACTGACGGGAGCTGGAGAGAGAAGGGCGTTGCGATGAGCTAGATCCGCCGCTGCTAAAAGGAGCTCATCACCAATGGGAGTAGAAGCGGGTGTCGCTGTTAGAGCCGGATCTGCCACTACCGAAGGGCATGGCTGAGGGAGCGTCGCCAATGAGAGCTCATAATAGAGAGTGCCGTCGATAGGAGCTCATGAACGAGAGGCTAGCAGCAACGTGCAGCCACGCCCATGCATGTGGACGGAATAGGCATGAGATGGGGATTGGATCTATTTCTTTGGGTTTGCTAGAGGTATTTTGGTATTTTTTGAAAATCCTGACAAGCTAATACACACTCAAACTTACATAGCTGACGGAAATATAACGGTATGAACATAGAAGGATCAAATTAAAATTCTGAGAGTATAGAAGAAATCTAGCAAATTTTATAAATATGAGAGGGATTGGGTCAGTTTTTACGAGTATACATGGAAATTTCTCTAGCGATGATGAGGGATACTACATACATATATAACCAGCCAAATCTATATATATTGTGACACTGTGAACAGAATATATATGCACATATGTACTGGGCGGTAGCTAGCTCCATCAGCTTTCAATTCGTCTTGGTGGAAGAAAAAGAAGTGTATTCAATTTAATTATAAAACTGCATATAAACTCCTGTTATATATAATTTTCTTGTTAGGTAATTTTATAAAATATAATAAGTTTATGATAAAAAAATACCTTTTAATACAAATCTACATCCATTATTTAATGTTATAGATGATCAAAGTTTTTAAATGTTTAATCTTCTACATAAAGTTGCTATCTTCATTTCATACTATAAGACTTTTTAATTTATAAAAAAAAGGTATCAACATCTAATTAATATTATTAAATATATATTTTGATAGTATATTTATTATGTTAAAAATATTGTTATATTTTTATATGAACTTGATTAAACTTTGACTTAAAAAATCAACATCTGCGATATGAAATGGAGTAATATCTACTACCGGAGGGAGTGCGTTTACTAAACTCTATAAATATGACGCAACCTTGTCGTTCAAACCGCGAGATTATGTACGACCGGAGGGAGTGCGTTTACTAGCTAGCCAGCCTCGCACACCTTGTTGCCACGCTGCATAGAGGCGGCGACGACATGAGGAAAGCCGCCGAGGTGACGGTCTCTTGCTCGGTGGCGGCGGCAGCCACCGCTCTAGTGAAGCTTCTTGTTCTTGTGGCGGTGATCACTACGACGGAGGCTGCGACGCCGTCTGCCGGTGCTCCCGCCGGCGTCGACGAGCCCACGTACGAGACCAAGTCCATAGACTCCAGCCTCGCCATCATGACGCTGCCGGCGCCGGTGACGGGCCCGGAGAGCCTCGCCTTCGACAACCGCGGCGACGGGCCGTACACCGGCGGCTCAGACGGGCGCATCCACCGGTGGCGTGGCGGCCGCCTCGGCTGGACCGAGTTCGCCTACAACTCCAGGCACAAGTGAGCTTTCTAGCTGCGCCCGCCTCTTGATTTCTGTACGTTGTCGCCATGCACTGACCTGTGATATCTACGTACGCGCGCGTGCCAGGAGAGTCGGGGTTTGCGCGCCGGAGAAGAAACTGGTGGTGCCGGAGAGCGTGTGCGGGCGGCCGCTGGGGCTGCAGTTCCACCACGCGTCCGGAGACCTGTACGTGGCCGACGCGTACCTGGGCCTGATGAAGGTGCCGGCGCGCGGCGGGCTGGCGGAGGTGGTGGCGACGGAGGCCGCCGGCGTGCCGTTCAACTTCCTCAACGGCCTCGACGTCGACCAGAGGACCGGCGACGTCTACTTCACCGACAGCAGCAGCTCGTACCGGAGGAGGTATTCAAAAACTTGAAAAATTAATCGATCAATCATACTCCACTGCGCAGTGTATGCTAGTCCCATGCTAACTTGCCTGCCCTCTGCTTTTGTCTCCGAAAATCTTCGGGAAAAAAGTTTCATTTTCAATTACATAAAAAGAAAGTGCTCATGCATATCCACGATCATGCACTTTATTTAACACAAGATACGTTGGGTTGATAGCCAAAAGTCACTCTGTCCGATCTTAAACGTGTCATATTTTGTTAGCCTAGCGTTTGATTTGCTATAAATATATCACACTTTTAGCCTATCGGCTTAACTTTGCTACAACTCAATTTGTCAAATATATGGCACATTACATTTTGTGTAGCTAAAAGTGTGACAAACTTTTGCTTACAAATTTATGTATGACACATAAGCTAATATGCTAATAAAGTACAACTTGTCTTGATTATAGAATTTAACGTGACTAACAAATTGTGGTCATAAAAAAACTATAGTGCCAACTAAACTTGCATTTTCTTAGTCATCAGGCCCATACACCATAAACTTAGTTTCTTGTCAAACCTTACTACATTTGAGTCAACAAGCTATTCTCCATACTTTGTGTAATATGTCACACCTTTAATAAGGTAAGGTGTGACAATGTTAAGCAAACAAAAGGACGATGAGGCATCATTTGGTATTATGGTGGAATGTGATAATGTTGTGCCCAGCAACTTTTATATATTTTGGTATTTGGTAAATTTTGTTCTTTTAATCCATGTTGCAAATAAAATAATATTGTATTCTGAAAATTTGAAACAATAGGAGGTATAAAGTAATCTATCCGTCCTAAAAATAACTGTAATTATAAATTCTATAAGTGTCATTGTAGAATACTATTTTTTCCCCAACAAACACATTTAAATTTCTTCATATACTATCTTCAACTCATCTAGAATATTTTCTCTCTACTAATTTGCCTCTTTGAAGGTTAGAGCTATAATTATTTTGGACAGAGGAATAGATAGTAATATATTTTGTCTGACCATAATTTAATCAATAAACAAGCTATAGTTCCCACCACAAATTTAGAAGTAAGCATAACGCAACAGGAGATACAGTAACCACAACCCACGGCTAAATTTATTTTAACAAACATATCGATGCATTTCAAGTAGGTTTATTTATTTATTTTGGTTTGTTGAAGTATGAGTGGATAGGTTGTTTTTCGTCGTACGCAGCTCGATACCATTAATTAAGCACCTGTTGTCCTACAACTATATCAAGCAGGCCGCGATGCAGTTTCATCCTGCGAATTAATTAAGTAGGCAGTAATAAATATCTTTGTCACTATTGTTTGATAATAAGTGACCGCTTTAAATTTAAATTTTATCTTAAAATAAATAACTAGTATTACTTTTTTTTCCATGTGCCAAATCTTTTTTAAATTTCTCCTCATCCTAGCACAAACCACCCTCTCACTTATAAACATCTATTATTTAATAATAGATATCTTGATTATTTTTCTTTTTTATAATTTCTTCTCTATTCTTACTTCTTTTGGGACGAAGAGAGTGTCTTTTTTTTTCTGCAATTAATCACTGGAAATCAGAGATAATGACCTCTACTAACGTATGACCATCAGCTGGGTACGGCATGACCTTTACCAACATTTGCCTAATAACGCCCAAAAAGCACTAACGAATTCCTCAGCCGTTTGCCATCACATCACACACATAATCAGACAGATCCCTTCGCTATGTATGAATTGATGAGCTTGATTGATCCAACTAGCAACCGATCGAATTGAAGTGTAAAATTTCCAAATGATTAAAAAAACCGACGATGTGTAAGGTTTGTGTACTAGGAGGGAGGTATATTATACTGACTTCAACTTGTGTATGTCTTTTGTATTTAAACATTTAAGCTTCTAAACAGTGTACCAAGATTAGCACAAAGTTAACGGAAACTTGAAAAAAAAACTTCCCTCTGTAGATAAAAAAAAAGATATTGAGAACCTTGAGATTGCACTCTATCCTTTCCATAACCCTAAGGTCTCTTTTGTAACTCTGAGATTGGGTTAATCTCTCATATGCCCCTAAGGTTAGTTAACCAAGAGTTGATAGTTTGTTCTTTTTGAAATGACCATATTGACTTTGGCATATAACACAAAGTGGAAAATGTCCAATGAAGAGTTTTTTGGATTACAAAATAAACAAAAAGTGATAATTTACTGAATCGCCAAAATTTCAAATATTTGAAAATTTGAAAGGTAATTTTTAATGGATTTTGAATAAACTTGAAAACTGCAATTTTTCAAGAACCATTTATTCATCTTTGTTGGCCATTATTTCCACCACTTTTGTTGAATTTGTTTGCCTTTTCAAATTCAGTGCAAAATTCAAAATTTTAGTGATTTGTACATTTTAGCGCTTTATAAAAATTGAGTCATAAATAAAATTATTCTTTAGGGAGGAGGCTTAGCACTCTAGGTTTATGAACAAGCTAAGAGCAATATGACCATTCTAAGAAAGTTAAACGGTACTCAAACTGTCAACTGAAAATCAACTAATAATAGACATGTAGGGATTAATATAGAAATACAGGGGCATGTAAACAGTTCGACAAAGCTTAGGGATATAGAAGCGATTAAATGAATACTCAAAGTTCTTTTTAAAAAAGGAAAGATGCTCTAGACACCTTAAAGTCAACAAGACAAGGACATGGGAGTGTACTCCCTGCCAGTTCACATAGGGTGATCGATCTATAAAGCTTTTCTTTCATAGTCAATGTCCGTCTGCAGGAAACTACAGGAAAATTATCACACCTTACGACTGAACACATCATCTTTCAGACACACACAACATGATGCATGCACGTACTGACCAGAGCACAGGCTAGTTATAATCAATTGCCAGCTCGTTTACAACATGGAACACTGCATCTAGCCGCATCTCGTATATGCGTAATTAATCACCAAGCGCCATAGCAGTACTAACTAATGGTGCCATCAGATAACTAACAACTAATTAATTAATGGATTGATCATTTGCAGCCAGTACCTGCTGGTGGTTGCCATGGGCGACGAGACGGGCAGGCTGCTCCGGTACGACGCGCGGCGGCGGCGCGTGACCGTGCTCCACTCCGGCCTCCCCTACCCGAACGGCGTCGCCGTGAGCGACGACGGCACGCACGTGGTGGTGGCGCACACGGGCCTGTGCGAGCTCCGCCGGTACTGGGTTCGCGGGCCTAAGGCCGGCAAGTCGGAGACGTTCGCCGAGGTGCCGGGCTACCCGGACAACGTCCGCCGCGACGGGCGCGGCGGGTACTGGGTGGCGCTCAGCCGCGAGGCCAACGACGGCGACATGGCGCCGACGGTGGCGGTGAGGGTGGCGGCGGGGAAGAAGGGTGGCGCGGCGGTCGCGGAGGCCTTAGCCGGGTTCAGCTTCGTGACGGTGAGCGAGGTGGCGGTGCGGAACGGCACGCTCTGGGTCGGCTCCGTCGACACGCCGTACGCTGGCGCCGCGCTCCGTCGGTGACGTACGTGCTCGATCGGTCGGTTCACGTACGTGCTGGTGTGCCGGTGTGCGTTGCTCGGTGCAACTACCCTTATTAAATTCCATTACATTTATATGTGTGGTTTATTAGCTTGATGATTGGTATTGGTATATGTAGGTAAATATATTTGTGTGGATGTGAGTGTGGTGTGTGATAGATTTGTATTAGAAAGAAAAGTAAATTTTGTTATCTGTGAAATATTCTAGAAACGTGTCTTTGCCACAATACACTCCGGTTTGATAGTAATTTTCTATTTATTTTAACCTTTTTCATTCAATTAGGGAGATAAAATTTTGTACATAACACTTCTACCCTGCGTCAAGTTGCACACCCAACCCTATTAGATTGACAATCCAATTTGACTAGTAAATTGCACGACATACATCCTAATATTGCAAATATATATATATATATAATGGTCATAGTGTCTTTTAGCAAAGAGTAAAATGCATTAATGTCTTTAACTTAGAGAAGTTTTATGATCCAATATATTGGCAATATATACTATTAGTATAAATAAGAGTATATTTAAAATTTATCACAAAATTAAAGAGTATTTTAGTAATTTTATGATTCAGCTTTAATCAATCGTAAAATCAATCTAACTCCACGATGCTGACATAAAAGTCAATCCACTATGACACACATGGTGGCAGCATGCCCATACTCTCTTTAATATGAATTTATGAAAATACCCTAGGGAATAATATAAAAAGACAAGTTTACGCTTTTAAATTTTATACTATAATTTAATTAAGTGAAAAATCAAACCAATATATACCCTTGAATCATTTATAGTAGTAGTATATAATATTGTACTATAAATTTGTCTAAATTTATGCGTGGATGTTATGTAGATCCATAAACTTAAAAATTCATCTTTTTACCATCTAAACTTGATAAATGTGTGTTGATCCAAAATTGTGCCACAGGGGTTGATGTGGCATCGCCACTCATCTTTCGCCTTTCCTTTTTCTCATTTTCTTGTTTTCTCGTCTCCTCTTTTGTTTTTTCTTTTTCTCTTCTTCATATGGGAGTAGTGAGACAGTCCCTTGAGTGAGATCATTGGAGCTAGTGGGGTGGAGGAGACCTAGGGCTATAAAGCTTGATGGGAGTGGCACGGTGTGGGTAGAAGATCCCCTAGTGTTAGCCGGAGTGGCCTAGTGCAATGCAAGCAATGTGGACCAACTACGTCACTATTGCTGTGGCACCCTTGGGCCAATTGAGCTCCTATACCCAAGCTCTGCTACCGCTACCACCGTTCTCCTCCTCTACCCCTATGTCTACTATTCTCTTGCTACCACCACATAAAGGAGCACCCCCCTCCTCCACCTTCCTCTTCAACCTCCCTTGAGCTGCCTCATCATTCACCGTGATGCTGGATAGCTAGAACCCACCGCTTTTGCTCCACCTCTCCAGAAAAGTGTCGTTGGAATCCCCACATCCGATGCATCGTTTTTCCTCAACCTCCCTACTTAATCGGTTGCTAGAGCTCATTGAAGCCAATCTTGACCACCGAGCCTCTACTTCTTATTTACTTTGACTGGCTGTACACCACACCATCTCTCCCAGTTACCCTTGTCCAAGCAAGACCACACAACAACTCTGCTTCATTGTCTTAGTGTTGTCACCACCCTGTACTCGGTTAGGAATCTATTGGACAACCGTCACCATGGCCATCTTCCCTAAGCTTCATGTAAGATTGGAGGAAAGAGAAAAAAGGGCGTGAGAAGGAAAAATAAAAGGAAAAAAATTAGAGGTTGGCCCAACTTTGATGAAGACACCATGCTGGCATTCTTATACCACACCATATCAATTTTTTGACAGATGTTGATACATGTAGTAAATTTACAAGTGTAAGGATGTATTTTTCAAATTTATGGATGTAAATGGCTCCATAGATAAGTTTAAGGATGGTCATATTTTACTTTGAGCAAATTATCATAAATGTCTTGTAGCAAAGACATATGTATAGATAGTCTAGGATAAATATGGCACAATGTCATGAAGCAAATTCCATAAAAAAAAAGGTGTGTGCATTGTAATTGAATGTGTGTTAGGGAGATGATGGAGTGGTTGTTTGGGTGCAGGTGTGTGTCAACTGACAATGTAGAAATGTGTCGTTGAATAGTATTGGTCGGATCAGTACATTTGTAAGAGTTTGGTCATATTGGGTGGGTGGCAGTACAGCGGTGGCCCAAGTCAATTCCTAGGTCAAACTGTCCTATGTGACGGTAGATCACTCATGGAGGGCGATGGCAGATTATCAGATTGACAATGGCGCATTGTCGCTAGCAACACACCAGAGTTGATGGCCTCTATTTTATAATTGTATACACACAAGTTATGGTGATAAGATGATGCAGGTAAGGATGAACATTTATAAACATGGTGTTACAGGTACTAACAAGTGTGAACCCCTTACCCCTAGCGGGGGTAAAGTGGCTTTCTCATGTGTCGGAGATGGGTGTATGTGCATTTAGCTAGTACCACATTATCCTTGTGAGCGGTGTGTAGGCTATAGAGTCTGTGTATTATATTAATTGTAGATTCTCTTAAGTTGTATTTTAACATTAATGCTAAGAGATACAGTATAGCTAAGACCTAGGCTTTGGTCTTTTGGACCCATAAGAGAGATAAAGAGATCGTAGGTGGACCCAATGCAAACCCCAAGAAATGTCTATATTGTTATGGTAGACTCTGGGAGAAGCTTAAAAAGCTAGCTTAGACTCATAACTATAAATAGCGTTTCTTATGTCTTGTTGGAGAGAGAGTCGGTAGCAGTTGGGTTTTTATAGCAGACCTTGATTTCTCACGTCCGTTGGTGCTCGAACGCCGATAAATACATTCTAGTAAAACACTTATGGTGTGGTATTATATCAGTAGAATAAATCCTGATATCCATGCGGGTGCACGTACGTGGCTATACTCTTGGTAAGAATTTAGTGATAACGTTATATCTTGAACTTAATATTAGCATCCGTTGAACATACTCATTAGTGTATGCACACTATCTTCTATGTAATCGAGAAAAAATAGAGCTACATAGCACACCGGCCAAAGCCACCTTGCCTCGTCAATTCTTCTTCCAGGCTTTACATTTCAGTGCTAATTTATTTACCCGCTTTCTTTTTTTGTGTGTGCATATGCAGTGCAAATCTCTTCCACATTAGAGTGTAAATCTTTTCTACATTATATATAGTACTTCATGCAAGGAAAATTTGGGTTGGTTCCACTCGTAGCTAGCCACGTATTACAATTAAAAATGATTATTTCGCCACCCTCAAGCCTCATGGCCAAGTATTGTTCGTTGCTCAACCAATTAAAGAGGAAAACTAATTTAAGTACATGTCCTCGCATGTGGTAGAAATAGTTGTAAAAATGCATGTCCCAACAAATGCCTTAAGAGGCTTAGACGATAGATCACTAGGGCCCCTTTATCCTTAGCTGTTCATTTAAACCAACATTAAAACAAAGTTTCTTTTTACGGATCGGCGGTTATTTCACGCGAAGTTTAAACAGCAGCAAATGAAACCAAATCTAGCACACAACAAAAAATGCGGAGAGTTCAAATTAATCTAGATCCATAATCTCTCCACTCCTGTTTCAATTCGCTCAGTCCGGTTTGCCGTTTAGTTTTGCCAACCCCTATTCACCGGACAGGACATGCAAATCAGTGGCTTCAGGTTCAGGAACAAAACACGAACTCAAAAATCTAATCAAATGAAACGTAATATGTTTTGTCTAGCATTGTAAATAATGCACTGATATCACCACAACAAGCAGTATTAACTATTAGAGCTTTACTACTTGGAGAGGAAGAGTTGTCACAAAAGTCACGATTAACACAGCGAACCTCAACAGTATCTTTTACGCACTAGGATAAACCCAGTCAACTCGCAGACTATGTCCGTCAACATCATAGCAGTTAAGCTCATCGACAGCCTTGTCTGCATCCTGACGGCGCTCGAACACCACGCGACCAAATCCGTCGTCGTCGCCACGCATCGCAGCATGGTACATGCGCAGCGGCCCGAACTGCGCGAACAGCCCCGGTGAGCCGCCCCGCGCAGCGGCCGCACGACGCCGGCAGGTTGGCGACGCGGACGAAGCGGCGCAGGAACTCGCGGCGATCTTGTCCTGCCTGGTGGGCCTTTTGAATCCACCGTACATTTGGCAGGGTTTGGATACCTCGTCGTTCCAGATAGTCGGCCGTGCTCTGCAGGAGGCCGGGGACAGGTAGCTGTAATGGCACTTCAGCTCCGAATGCTGTTCGTCCTCCTCGTCTCCACAGACGCAGCAGAATCCAGCATCTGGATCCCTCCAAAAGATTGTAGTGGCACCTGTTTCATGCAAGTTTCATCCATGCGACCATGTCCCATGAACCAGCACAGACCAAGAAAACGCAGTTGGTTAGCAATTCAACTCTCGTGGTTGCAAGATATGCAAGCATATATATTACTATGCAAACAAAAGTATATTGCACGGACTGTAGATGCTGTCATCTATTATATTTTATCAAATAAGACAGCGGTAGTTAGCAGTAAGTCAGTACATACTTTCCCATGGATCTTGATATGTGATGTCCTCTTCCTTCTCTGTATGACTGATTCTCAAGTAATCTGTTTCATCTGAAAGATGCAAAGGACGGATATCAAAGGTTAGAAACTAGCCAGCCTGAATTTAGTCAACCAAACTGAAATATGTTGCTTGCAGAGACTGCAGAGACCATGCTGCCATGCACCCAATCAGTCATATATAATGCATCCAATCAGTCAGACAGATAGCTCAAGAATATACCGATTAAACTCCAAGCAAACCAAAATCGGAATTATCTCTATAATACACAAGAGAGAGAACAAAAAAACAACAGCCAACCCATTATGTATCATAGTTTTTTTTAATCTAGCTTGTCACTATATTTGTTAGACATTAAACCATGATATTAGGGAAACACACAGAATTATTTATAAGAATTATTGTGATTCTTCCAGTTCTCTGAAGAAAACTACATATTTAGCTGTGCTCGTTAATAGTAATGGAAGTTATTATACATGAAAATTGTATCTATGCCACCAAAATTTACTAGGTACCAAATAATAACACTATCTTAGATTTTCTTTTGCATGCTTCCCAAGTTCATAAACTATGTTTCGTAAAAAAAATTCTATATAAGATTTTCTTAAAATACTTTTCTAGAATAAATTTTCAACTTTAATACAATTGATTCATTCCTCTACACTTATTAAAAAATTAGATAATCTATCAATCCATCAATTTCAGATAGGCCTAAGATTTTCCATCTCCACTCTCTACCACAGCACAGACACAAATATCCTACAAATACCCCTACCTCTAAGTATGAGGGTAACATTTTTTTATATAAGAAAAACATGAATGCCCTTCTGCCGCCTTTCAACACTCCCTCCATAGTGGTATTCGTATAAAATCTGTGGCCGCCCGACTTGTGGTATGGAGCAGAGGTGAGAAATTTTAGCAGTATTATTGTGGGAATTGAGATGAAATGAATGCAATTTATCTGGGCACTGCAGTCTGACTGGCAGAGATATTCAGTTTAAAATTATACAAGGGGCATGAGATGAATTTTCTAGGATTTTTTTTTGCCTGCGCTCTAAAGATCCTAGTTTTATATGTCATAGAAACAAGAGTGAAAAATTCTAGATTTCAACTAGGAGGGGAGAAGCAAATACTCAAATAATCCCCTTCACTAAAATGAAACAACAATAAATAGATGTATGTGCGTCCCCGCCGGCTACTAAAACAACCAACCATGCATGCCGTCGTCGTGTGCAGCCGTTGTAAAGGACGGCGCAACCTAATGTGGAAGGAGACATGAATTAGGGAAAAAAAAATCAAGAACACCTTGCGGCGCAGGCCGCTACTTACTAGAGATGTTCGTGTTCACACCTCAACCGTGGCGGGCTTGCTCTTCTTCTTCCTCTTCCTCCTCCTCCTCTTCATCTCGTGCTTCTCGCCCCGCCTACCCACAGAGGCCATTTCCTCTCTGTACTCGATCGCTTCCTCGTCAAGCTGGACTAAGCTTCACGCTGGCCCCTTTTTCTTCTTCCCCTCTCCCTTCTATAGAGAATTGATCGGGTTAACTACTTAAACTTTAGGGCCCAGGCCCACAAAGAAGAAATCATTAAAACCTGTACTTTTAAAAAAAATCTTCTGTATAATTTAGTAGCCTCATCCTCATCCCTCTAAAACTCCCATATCCCTCAACCAAACAAAAGAGTTAATAGCCACATCCTCTTAACTCCCATTCCCTTCTAAAAATCCCCCCTCTCTCCCACCAAACACATCCTTAGAGCTTGTTTGGTTTGATATACTACCAAATTTTTTTTGGTAGTGTTAAATTTTAGATAAGTTTTGGCATTATCAGTTTTAGTTTATGGTGGAATAACTCTATGTTTATTGATTTGGCAGGTTTTAGCTCCAATTCAAACATGAATAAGATAATATTGAGCTTACTTGATAGAGAAAATTTGTCTTCAAATCAAATAAACCATTACTAAAAAGATAAGTTCCATGGTGTATTTGTGCGTCGTGTTGTAGAGGATCTTACCGACACCACCAGTAAGACTTTCATAACAGAAGGTACATCCATAGGTGTACAGGCTGACCTGTTCTTTCTCGATTATAGAAATGATGGATTAACGTGCATGCTTTTCCAACTAATAGAAAAATATATACATATACGAATTTCTCATAATACTTCCAACTTTATAATAATTAATTTGTTCATAATATTGTAGGCGGTATGTTTTATTTTTTTCTTTTAAACGTTTTACCAATTTTTGTCATGATTCAGTGCTACACCTTTTCAACTGCCTTTAAATAGAGAATTGCTAATATGCCATATAGTTGGGTGGGCTTCTCAACTTTGCCAGAGTTAAGTGGCTTTACAAATTTGCCACATAGTTGATGTGAATATTCTCATATTTGTCACATTGGACAATTTTACCTCCTTGCTCCAATTCAACCTTTTCCCATGTTCTAGAACTCCAGCCACCATCGATAGCTACTCCTGTTGTTACCCCTGTCATACTCTCATAGATCTCCATCGCCAAAAGATTAATGATTGAGCTTTCTTACGCGCGTCGCCATAGTTTTATTCTTGTGCACATTGCCATCATTTTCTTCTCGTGCGTATCGCGATGCTAGATTCTCTCTCGCGTCGCATTGTTTTCTTCTCATTTCTCTCATGTCGCCATCGTTTTCTTCTCGTGCGCGTCAAGATGGCGGATTCTCTCTCATGCGTCGTTATGGTGAGAATGCACGTTGCGATGGTGGGTTCTCTCTCCCGCGTCATGATGAAGAGCGTTCTCACATGCGTCGCTATTGTTTTCTTCTCGCGTCTCGTGATGGTGGATTCTCTCTTGTCCGATCACGGATTGAAAACCAGTACGTTTTCTCCGTAAGTAAAGAGCGAGAAAAACATGAAAGATGATTATAATCTTTTGATGATTATTTAGGATAACTATTGAAGCTAACTTTTCGTGTAAAATTCCAAAATTTTGAGATTGAAAATCATATTGGACATCTATTGGTGATGCTCTAACGAGTGTCTTCCTAAAACAAAAGCTCAACCGAATGACACATTCTCATCACACAAGAGTAATATGACAGTGTTTCATGTGTAAATAAATTAGATACAAGGATAAGCCCAGTCGAGGCGCAGCTTGCGTCCATCAAGGATCCTGCCATTGAGACCCTCGATGGCTCTCTGCATGCTGTCGACTCCAGAAGATGGGATAGCCAAACCCCCTGCAAAGTCTATGGTTATGCATGACCAAATGGTACATCCTCAGTGGGCCGAAAGCCTTGCAGAGCGAGCCGAGGTGCCATAGCCGAAGCTTGGGCGGCAGGTTGTTGACGCGGATGACGCGGCGCAATTCTTCATGGCCGCCGTCGTCTCCACAGATGTAGCACAGCTTTGCCAGCCGCTGCTGGTTCCCTCCTGAAGGGCACCATGAGCATGACGCCCATGTCACATCTCAACCCCGGCACCACTTGATCAGTGAAAAAAAGCAGCAGATTTTATATGCTGGTCAGCTAGCTATAGCCATGGTTAATTCATTTGTATTTATCCACGATAAAATACACAATGAAGAATAGGATACTCCTCCATTCCTTTATAGATGGCATCATCAACCATCATTTTTTAAACTTTGACTCCTAATAATTTTTAAATTGTTAGCTTATGATGAACAAAAGCTTGATGTTTATATTTAGAATATAACACACTTTAATACTATGGCATTATTTCAAGTGTCTATGATAATACTTAAAAAAGACGAACAATCAAAGTATCATACTCCGCACAAACTTTTATCAATTAGCAAATATAGTGTATAACATCAACATATCAACATAAAAGTATGAACATACCAGGTGCTCGCTGCATAGGCTGCTCTGTTACTTCTTGAAAGTTTTTGGGCGCCAGTGATAATTCTGAAACAAGAGCAGAGAATACATCACATGTCCATGCTTACTGTTAGACCGGTCCGATCCTTTTGTACAGTAATCACTCTACACTTACCCATTCATCTTCAGAGAATACATTACAACCTTTCATTGAAGAGGCTCTATCTTTTTCTTTCTCCTTCAGCCCCTCCTCTCCTCACTCTTCTTCCCCCTCTTCTCTCCTTTTCTAGAGGGGTTAGACCTCTGATATAGCTCATGTTGTATATAGCCATGCGGAGCAAATTCCTTGTCTGTTTGGTCAAAGTACCAACCACATTATCCAATGAGTCAAGACAGCGGATAGTGCTATGACTTTCACTATAACATTATACCATACATAATTCAAAGAGAGTTCAGTATTTAATGAAATAGCAATAGACGGCCAATAAAATGATCACAAATTAGATTACTGATTAACAAGTTTAGGCATTATTTGTCAACGCCCATATCTTGGCCCATCCCCATGGATGGACTGAAAATTTAGTTCAATTTCCTAGCCCATCCTGGAGGATGGCCCAGGATTTTGGGCTTGCCAAATAAGGTGAAGCAAAAAAGTTCATCAAACAGCAAATTAGCTATGCTTTTCAATACTGAAAATAGGGTACTAGTCTCACTCAAACACACACATCTACAGTAAGGTTCTTAACAAATGTATAAATGAACAAGATACAACCTACTATGCAATTGCAGTTATGGGATCCTAAGCAAACATTCTAGGCAAAATGCAGCTGACCAAGTGAGCAAACAAGTATTAGGAAAGACAAACAAAAATTATCTGATTGGATACAAACCAAGTGATTTTTGAAAGTAGAAGAGGTACCAAATTTTGGTTATCAGCCAGTAATCCTACATCTCATGTGGCAAAGCCACTGTCCAGTTACTGACATAACAGATACTAAAATAGGGAGCTAGTCTCAAAATCATGACAGGAGAGGTTTAATAAGCTGGAATATAATTCGTGAAGGCAGAACATAAGTTCCAAACTCATAGAATAGCATGACAAAATAACCGATTGTAAACTGCAATGGAGCTTTTCTTAAACTAATGCAGAAATAAGCAGCGTTTGTTCAAACCAACAGTAGTCCACCGGAAACATTTAAAAAACAGAAACATCTGGCTCATAGAACAATCAGAACTGGAAAATTTGGAAATAACCAAACCAATACGCGTGGCGTCTCAATTCAACGTTCAAGCAGCCAGTTCGAAAGAAAAACTGAAATTACTCACGGAATCTGCAGCTGCCAAAAACTTCTGAAGAGATACCAAAAGCATGCACAGCGAAGATTCAACTAACTGAACAATTTATAGATGCTTCTAGCAAAACGATTCGAAACGACTGAAGTAGAAATTCTTCGCAAGGCTATGGGAAGCGAGGAGAAAGCTTTTAGCCCTGCCAATTTGATCGATCAAATAGACCGTGGGGAGTATGTACCCACTGTTCCAGCACGTCATCTACGCAGAAATCATCAGCAACCGTTTGGGGAGTATCAGCACCAAAGTAGGCAACGTTGGTTCAAAACCCAAACTAGGATACCGAAACATTTTAAAAAGGGTAACATTTAATAGAAAAACACCTCCCAGTCGATTTTTAACGCCCAAATCGCTCCAAGATTTAGCTACAGTATCTCCACTTTATCCTCTCCTCTCCGTCTCTTTCTCGCATGCACACAGAGCTCCTTCCCACCGTCACCGCACGCTGCCCTCCAACCTGGCCAGCTGGTTGGAAGGAGCGAACGACGTCGATAAGGCCCTTCTAGCCAACCTTCTCCCCCTCTCTCCTCCACCCATCTACTCTACCTTAAGCGAACGGTGGCGAGGTGCCCCCACCCTGCCATATTCCATGTCTCCAATGGCTCCCGCTGTCGGATTCACCACCACTGACCACTGCCATCTAATCCCATAGTCCCCCTCGCCCCCACCGTCAATCCTATCCACCACTAGCCTTCATCTCTGTGGCTCCAATAGCACTCCCACCATCTCGTCACCTGCTTATTGCCACAGCCCACTGCCAGTCTAACCACCGTCCAAGGTCATCCTCTAAGTTTAAAAAAAAACCTCTTTCCCCTCCCCTAGCCTCCTACCCATCCAATCCTAACCTCCAACCTTAACTAATCGAGGCCACCACTAACTCGCCAGAGCGAGAGGAGAAGAACGCTAGCACAAATCATAGTGTGGATCTAGTGATCTAAAATTCGACTAAAATCTTCCTAAATTTCTATCGATATAAGGTAATCAACTCCCTTAAAAAAATAGAAAAAATGGACACATAGAACTATCGGAAAAGGAAATTTTCCGAAGACACAATGAAGTTACTCACGGAATCTGCTGCTCCCAAAAAACTTCAGAAGAGATACCAAACGCGAGTACATGAGAATTCAACAAACTGAACTAACTTCTAGATTCTTCTAGCTAAACAGTTCAAAACAGCACTACTGGAACTCGAAATTCTTCGCGAGGATATGGAAGCCAGGAAAAAACTTTTAACCATGCGAGTTTGATCGACTAAGCAGTTCGCAGTTACGCACCCACTTTTCCAGCACGATCCTCTGCGCACAAATTATCAGACCAATGCTTCGTGGGTTTCACAACGAAACCAAATTAATACGCGATTACCAAACCAGCGAACGCCGCCTAAAAATCCCAACCAAATCACCACGCAAGTAACAAAATAAAGCAATGTGATCGGTTCAACAAAATTCCAATGCTGTGAGAACCACACAAATCAAACCACAAACCAGGAGAAATTCCGCTCCCGATTTCCGTGAAATCGAGCAAACTGACCAGAGATTTTTCACGAGAACAGAAGTAACAGATTCGGTGCCTGAAATCAGCGAAGCAAAAACTCGATCGATCAATCAGCGCAGAGAAAACCACCGAATTATCATCAAGTGCGATACCGTAACAGTCCATCAACTACGCAATACGCATTCGGGAGACTAGCACGGAGAAACTATTGATGATTCGAACCGGCTCAACTAGCACCATTGGTAATGAGCGAGCGGAGAATACCAGAGAAAGTGAGAACCCAAAAACCCCACCAAACTGATGCTCCAAACACTCACAAATCCGCACGAGAAATCGGTTGAAATCAGCCACGCACCAACGAAATCCACCCAAAAAAAATACTCGCAATGAGAAACAAATCCGACACGCGCGACCACCAATATTCGAATCAAACCCAAATAGAACGCCAGCTACATCAAATACTCGCACGGGATCAAATCCCCAGCCAAAGCACTTCTCAAAAACCGCACAAAAACCTCGATCGGGTGAACTGATCCGATGACCGGCACGAACCCATTGAAGTCACTCAAGCCGCACGGGAAATTCAAACAGGGGATGGGCGAGGGAAATAACTCACCAGAAGCAGCGAATCCTGCTCCGTTACCTCCCCCTCCTCCACCTCCGCCTCCTCAGCCGTCACCTGCACCGCAATCGCCCAGTCCGATCAGCACGCACGCACGCACCCACCCACGCCAGCGAGCGAGCGAGCAAGCGCAACGCGAAATGGAGGCGAGAACCCACCATTTCTTCGTCTCTACGGCGGCCGGCGAGCGTGTATGCGGCTATGCGCCCGCGCGCGAGTGAGGGGAGGGGAGAGATGGGCAAGGGGAGAGGAGCCTGTAGTAATGTGCCCGATTCGCGAGGCCCTAAAGATCTCGTGTTTTCTTTTAACTAGTTTTGAGTGAGTTAGCCGAGTGCTTTTATTTACCGCCTTACCCCCACTTTTCTTTTGAGAAAATTACCACCTTACCCGGTTAGCAAAATTGTGGTAAAAAAGAGTGGAAAACTTGCGAAACAAGTTAGTAGTTCTTAAAAATGCGTCTCTCTATATCGACGGCCTCATGGGCCCAAGATGTTTTCGAATCCTCCAGCTAAAAAGGCCATGAGCAATGGGCTGCTAACATAGATGCTTAGAGGCCCATTAACCCGTTTCTCGATCTCGCGTGAAAAAAAAAATCGCTCACACGGTAAGTCGTCCAAAGCAACGTAATTATTATTAGCTGATAATTAACTAACACGACCGATTTTTGCTAGAGCCTCACGTTGGAGAATAGTACTCCTAAACTAAGATCGATTTTATATCTGTAAATGTTATACGTTCTGAACTAATCCTCGATGTTGCGTCGTTGCTTGTCAAGAAAAATGCGTGATGTTGCTTTACAGTTAGCTTTTTCATGACAAACTGCATTCGCCAATGACAATGATGCTTTATAATTGTAGGATACAATCTGCATTGTCGAATCATCAGATCAAAGTGATGCGGAGTACTTCCCAATTGTGCCTTTTCATAACAGCCAAGTAAAGGAAATCAAAATATATTGTAGGGACCAGACTATTCCACATAGACTGGAACTGGAGAGAAAAATGCCATGTTACAAACAGCCGGTTCAAACAGACCGGTTAACTCAACATTAGTAATAAAGTTTCGACAGCATGATCTCAACTTCTCTCACGCATAAACGTTACTAATCAGGTTGAAGAATGAAGATACAGGTACTATTCTAGCAGTAGCAGCCTCTTTGATGCCTTGTTTTCCCAACAGCACAAGCTACAGATTCATATACAGCCATGCATCTAAACCAATATTGCAAAAATGGGATGCCTCCAAGTAAAAGACCTTATTTACTCAACAGTACACAATTGACGCCTTCCGAATGTATAGTATGTATATTTCTTAGGAGACCTGAATGCTTCCCCAGCATGCCACAAATTGCCTAGCTCCTCTTCAATCTGTAGGAGCTGTAGGGAAAGAAAACATAATACGGGTAAAATGGGGCAAACAGTCTGGGACAAGCTTGAATTAAAATCAGGAAATGACACGTGGAACCATAATTTCTATGTAGGTTGGTACAGATAGCAATGTAGCAGAATAAGCATCTTTACCTGATTGCATTTTGCCAATCCATCACTGAGAAATGGAGCTCCAGTCTTGATCTGCAACACATAAATGAGCGGATAATCTGATCGATGCCACATGCCACTAAGATGGAAGAAGAAACAGTACAACAGGCAAAAGTTAAAACATCATAGCATACCCCTATCTTTCTGAACTCAGAGCAAAGGTATTGGATTCCGCATAAAAAAGACAATTGAATACTGAACCGAACCACTAATAGGCAAACATATTGTCTTATCTTTTGTTTCACCACTCCTGTCTTGTGGTTGACTATCACACCCCAACCAGCAGCTTCTGAGAGCGTGAACCGTGAAAAACATTCAGCAACATTGCCAGTCTGATTAAAACAAAAAACAAATTTGAGTCACTTTCTGTCATTTTGTAGCCCATGCTTATATTGGGATTAGAACTGTTCAGTATCAGAAGGGCAAAAGGAATCTGGTGGTATACAGTACTTCACAACATCATATGCCCCTAGCCATTATTGTCTACAGCAACAAAAAGACTGTTAATTAGCTATTTAGTGACATGCCAACATCACTTTAATGCAGATGTATTGTATAAATCATATTCATCAAATACAATGTAAGAACGATTACATGTCTGAATTATATGAGCATAAAATAGCATGATTGATATACATACTATGATAGTAATACCCACCTTCAGCAAAAGAGCAATGGAAGCCTTCTTGTCAATAGCCTCTACAATACGTTTTGGGTTTGTGACAGGTAAATCATCCCCCCACAAGTTGCATGTTAACTGAGAACTGCAATAGCTCCCATGAGCTCCAGCTATCTTGATTGGAAGGATTCTCAATTGATACAACAGGGAAATCGTTGACAAATTATTTGTACAGATCACAATAGACTCAGGGGCTGAAAGAACATGAGCTCCATCATTAGGCTAATTCTTAAAGTTTAGGAGGTAGCTTCCATCCTCTGTAAGAAATGCTGATACTGCAAAATCCATTCCATTTTCAATGCACAAGGATGGGGCCTTTTTAACAGTATTAAAGAAATAAAGGATGATCAACATTGAATAGGTGAAAAATGAAACGAAATGGATTCACACCTTTCCAGTGCAGCCTGTTGTCCCAATAGCATCCATAAACAAGACAAGGCATTCTCTGTTGTCTTGAATATTAGGAGCAAAGTCACCTTCATCTCCAACACTGCATGCATCTTGACCATACTTCGCCTTAATCATGTCCTTTAGGACATGGCAAGCAGTAACGTGGACAGCACAGGAGACAATTATTTTTAGTGAGTTAAAAGATGAGGGCAAACTATACAAAACAAAGATGCTGGATGTGGCTCTGCCAAATGTGTCATTTACTGAATAATCATGATTTGGCAAAGCATCAAATGATATCACGTACATTATCTAATTAAAAGGTAAAACATGAATAAGGTCACACATTGGATACATAAAGAATTCCTAAAGTACTACCTCAGAAAGATCAATCAACGTAGTTCAGGACCAACAAAATATTATTAGCACAAATGCAAGCCCAATAACAAGAACAAATGATGATTACGGTTATGAAAAAATTATGTTCTATAAACAGGTTCAGCTGCATACTAATTAACAACTCTTTTAATTATTGATACTTCCTCAGCACAAAACACTGGAGACAAAACCTCAATAAACCTCATCCTACCAGAGTTACTGCACCCATTTGTCAAACAGAATTGACACCAGGATGCTAGATACCCTTTTTCTCTTGTTACATGTTTTTTAAAGGTTCAGTAGAATGCTTATGAAGCCTAAAAGTAACAAACTACTACTCAATTGAATTATGCTAGTTGATTCCACCGTAAATAGTAGGCACTACCGACAAGGGTATTCCAGCTCCCAGAAGTCCCGACTAAACTCAACAAAATGATCCATCAGGTCAATTTTAACCGTATTTTATTTCTGTCTCATATCATTTAACAATGATCATGATATCACTATCAGACAGCACTCAAACTTGACACCACTAAAGTACTAAACCCACATGACCAGCTAATGAAAGAGTGAATAAATGGTGTATGCTTTTTGTACAGATACTTGGCGGTTGGCATGTTTATGTTTAACATCAAATAGTCAAAAAACATTACAAGTTTCCATCTACAACTCCAGACTAAAACACGTGGCATGACAGAGCAGTCAATTAATATTGATATCATCAACATCTGAAATGCATAACGGCATCATAAATCACAATTCGTAACGGCACTACACCAGATATGAGAATGCAACAATATACCTAAGTTAACAATGCATTGACACAAGGTTAATGGATCAATGTGACGATTCTAGCTAGTGCTCCACTTTCAGACTTCATTTCAGAAGATTCCAAGAGAAGAACAGAATGAACATTATGACATTTGTTCCTTGACACGATGATGGGGAACATAGACTACAACCATGCTTGCTGAAATTCAACGTTATTCTCGTGAATGCAGAACGGTTGTAAGTCCTCACCTCCGCAGCTCCGCCCGTGTCTGCTCTGCTGTGCCCGGACCTCCGCCCGTGCTCTGCTGTGCCCGGACCTCCGCCCGTGCCCAGCATCCGGGGAGAGGCGCGGAAAAGACGGCCGAGGGGTGGGCTCGGCCGGCGGGAGGGAATCCACGGATCGCATTGCACGAGGCGGCGGCTCGATGGGCGCGAGAGATTGCAGTAACAGTGATCCGCGGGTAACGCGAGGATGCACGCGATCGAGAGAGCAGGAAATGGATAGTACAGGAGAGGCAGGATGAGAGGGCTTCCCGTGGATCGAAGCTCGCGTCACCGAAACGGAGTTGGAGGCGCCGGAGGAGGAGGAGGAAGAGCTCGCCGCCGGCGATCCGGTGGGGATTCTCGATCTGGGTGAGCCATAGTTAGGTGATAGGTAGATTCCACCCACGAATTTTTATTTTAAATATTCTTTTTTTATTATATTATCAAAACAAAACTGTACTTCCGTTCGATATTTTTAGAAAAATATAGGCATGTTGGTCATGTACTCCTGTCATCAATTCAAATAACAATAGATCTATTCTTTTTTAAATGATAATAGAATCTCTATAACCATTTAAAAGAGCCACAAAAGCTTTTAGCCGTTTAACATTGCTAGTATAATGTATGATGATGTCATGTAGTGATACAGTAATGTCGTCATTTAAACATGTGTTATATATCTCTTTCATTAAACTATCAACAATATAATAAAATATAGTTTGTATTATTATATGCTATAAAATATTGTTTACTATTAAGTATCATATTCCATCTCCTCAGAAATTTTATCATCCAATAGGAATTAAAAATATTTTAAAATGGTTTATCATACTTTGTAGTCCAAATGATTGTATGATTTGGTTGTTTAAAATGGAGATAGGAGCCAATCATCTTTTCGAAATGGCATCAAGCTCTTTATCCATTTGAAGCGGTGTCTGAAGACTTTGTCCACATATCACCGTGCCATGTAATATTTTTTTCGTTTCAAATGGTATAATTAATGTACTCTCTGTCATCATTTAGGCAAATAACCGATTCAAATGCTATAGATGTACTATACTTTTATAAAAATGTCAAATGAAACTCCACCTTTTTAATAATAAAAAATAGAATATTTATATAAAAAATCACATACACATTAATAGGCTGCAGTTGGGCCTGTTTAAACCCTGGCCACTATGTCTCTTAATTGGATTGTACAGTTTGGCTAAAACTCCCTCTGTTCAAAAATTTTGTCCAGATTATTTGTTCTCAAAGACTAGAATTTGTCAACGCCATCTTTTTCAATGTATAATTTGATTTCTTGTCACTATAAAATGATATAAGCAGGCTATAGCAATTAACACATCAAATTTATGATAAATTAGAGAAAAGAGAAGAGGAGAGAGAAGTAAAATAAATTATAGACTAGACTTTGGACTTTTAAGAGCTAGACCAAAATATTAATATTAATAGTGTAGTATACTAACGATTATTAAATTAATAATAAATAGCATATTACTTTCTATAGCTAATAGTTGACTATATTATCGACATATTACTTTCTATAGCTAATAGTTGACTATATTATCCACGCTGCTCTAAGCCTACTAGCGTGGCCCAACTCAACTTCATCCTTGTGAGCAAATTCACAGATACCTCTAGAGACTCCTAAACCAATGGCAATTTGTCTTCTTGTGTGCATTAGGATCAAATGTCAATCAAACAAAAATAAAAATAAAGGGAGTATTTTTCTTAAGAATCTATGATAAGTGATACTCCCTCTGTATAAAAATAATTGATTTCTGGTGTTTAAATATTATCTAAAAAGAGTTTATTTTTAGTCTCTTGCATACCCTTCGTTCAAAAATGGAGAAGTATTAAATTAGTCATATCTTTTTAATATCTCTTATCTATACCCTAACAATACAACTTCTTAATTAATGAGATATATATGTTAGTGTTTTTATTTTGCTATTATATTATTAGAATGGCTAGAAGCCTTTTTTTAGACAAGAATAGTAGCATCCAGCTAGCTAACCTGCTGAGCCCAACATGCATGGTTACTTGGCACATGGTTGAGGTGATCAGCTAGTAAGCTACTCTAATGTAGAACTGTACTAGCATCGACGAGGACTATTGACATCTACAGCCAATCAAGTTCAAGATCCAAATTAAATGCACATATAACCTACACCATTGATCACTGACCAACCTACTACTGTGGTTGTGTTTGACTCCGTTGGAAGATAAATGATTTTTTACTTGTTTTTATGCATATATTTTTTAAATTATTAAATGGTATATTTTTATACGAACTTTTTAAAAAAATGTTTATACAAACTTTTTTAAAATAAATTTTATTAAATAGTTATAAAAATTAGATAATCTTTTCTCCTCTACAACTTTTTAACATAATCTATATCTCGTTGCAAACCCACTTGATCTCTATAGACAGCTTCACTGTTAGATGTGTCTAGAAAGCATTTATAGGATAAGAAAAATAACTGACTACTTTATAGTAGTAATATGACTAACTTGGTTAACCTTATCCAACATGAGAAGTTAACCTTATCCAACATGAGTGTGTCAAGGTGAGGCAAATTATGGACATCATCCAAACAGCACCGACTCTTTTAGCTACCCACTACTCATAAACATCTTTCATTTAATTAGGGGCATCTTAATTATTTTTCTTTTCTCATAATTAATCCACTCAGATCATATACCCATAATTCTATAGAATTGGGACATTTCTTCTTGAGTTTATCCTTTGTTTCTCATCTGTCACTATTCATCAGCTCTCTCTTCCTCCTATTACGGCTCACTAGCTTAGCAACCACAATGATAAGAACACCCCGTGCATCACCTTGTCTACATGGTCTATGCATGGTTTTGAGAGCGACACAGGCAACTCCGTTGTTTCTTCTTCCAAGTTTTTCATTGTAAAATCATGAGATGATTTAGGTTTTGTGAAGAACAATCGACAAAGATAACCAAAGCTAATGAATAAGTGATTAAGTTAATATTTGTGAAGTAGTGTTAGTATTAATAAAGTATCATAGCACGAGTGGTTTAATCACCATGGAGTAAGCGGTTAGATTGGTGGTACATAGGCAGTCATGACCACCATGAGATGAGCAGTCAAATTGACAATTGACAGTCAGAGAGAGAGAGAGTCAGTTTTGGAGTAAAGTTAAGTTTTATGTTTGTTGTTTAATGTTTATGACTTCTAAATGTTTTATACGTGTATTATGAAATGTGTTTATGGTAATGTGGGTTAGGTTATGTAAGAACTTATACTCATATATGGTTTCTTAGTTGTTCATATGCACATGTTGCTTGAGGTCTCAGGAGTACTACTAGTGATGGATAGGAACTAGATTTAGAGAAAGTTCAGATTCAAAAGGTCAAAGAGATCATACATGATATTAAGGCTAGATAAGGCTAAAGAATAATGTACATGAAGATGAAGTTTTCATATTATATATATAGAGATACGTGTGCATATGAAAAATAGAGTTAATTTTTGAATGGAGTCTAATACTGAGAATATTAGAGTTTGCATTTGGTATGGATGAGTTATATGAGAGAATTTTCTAAGAGATTAGAAATATTAATCCTAGTTGGATTTTTTAGTTTTGTACAACCATCATAGATATAAAATAGATGGTAGATCTAGGCTCAAAGTAAAGCAACTTTTAGAGAGAAAAGTTAGAGTTTGTTTTAAGTTTTCAATTCTAGTTTATCAGTTGAGAAATAAGTGCTTTAAATATATTTTATATATACATCTTGATACAATAAAGTTGATATACTTCTAAGAGTTTTATCAAGATGTGTTTTTCTAGGTCCTAACAGTCTAACCAATAGAAGTGGCGGCACAACCAGCTGGATAGCTATGGTCTAACCGGCGACATGGAGGTGGTATGACTAGCAGCGCTAGGGCAGTTTGACCTATGGCAGAAAGGTGATTAGACCAGTGCACTCCATCCAGATTTGAGGGTACTTTTATTTCGTAAAAAGTTTTGGTTTTAGTGATCCTACCATTCATCTCTTTCTATTAGGGTTGGTTCTTATATTCAATCCTGTATTAGAGTCACCTTTACTCTTTTCGATCTTTATCGATCTTTGAGTTTTTACCATGGCTAATAGATTTTCCACCAAGCCTCATTTTTGTTGTTGTAGTTGATTTTTAATTTTGAAAACAATAGATGAAATCTTATATTATTATGGCTAAAGGTTATGATATTTAGAAAAAAGATTTGAATATACTATTTCAATCTATTGTTGTCGTAACAAACTTAAATTTAAAAATAATTGCAAAGCTCACAATATGATTTTGAGTGGAGTTTCTTGCTCTGATTTTAATAGTATATCTCATCTTGAAACCGTGTATAAGATGTGGAAGATTCTGTGGAAGGTTCTAAGTGATTTTCACCTAGTATATTTTAATATCAAGGAAATATGTAAAGATATTTTGAAAAAAGATTATATGAAATTTGAGATAAAATAAGAGAAGATTTTAACGAGTATTTTGCTCGCTTTAATAAAGTTTTGAGCAATCTTCATTCCGTTGATGATTCTTTTTATGTTAATTATTCTCAATCTAAAATTACTTAGCATCTTTTGAATGGTGTTAACATATTGATTTGAAAGATGTAAGTGGATCAATTTAAGAATAAGTTAACATGATAACATTAATTTTGGATTCTCTTTATTTTAAATTAAAAATTTATGAGATGAATGTTCTTTTTCAAAGGTTATTAAAAACAACTCCTTTGTTTCTTCTTGGAGTTCTTGTGTTGATGCTTCTTCTTCATTGGGCTTATTTGTTTTAAGCACCATGTCCAAGAAGTTTTCTAGAGTTTTGAACAATGTAAATAACAGGAAGTGAGGTGGCCTCGTTCAGTGTTTTGGGTGCGGTAAATTAAAACTTCAATTGTTCTAACTTTAAAAGGTTAATAGGTCAATAGAAGAAAAATAAGAAAATGAGAAATAAGACAAGAATAACACAAGTAGAACTTATACGAGAACTGTTAGAAGTGCTCCATGAGTTAAGATTGAAGAAGATAAATTCATTGGAAAACATAGGCTTAGATCTCATAATTTATGGTAGATTCAGATGAATTCCACAGTGAGGATACATCTACTTTTGAATTTATTGAGAATTAATATATGTATAAAAAGCTTTAAAATGTGATCACACTGTTAAGATTCGTGAGTTGAGAGATAAGTAATTTAGACGTAGTTTATAGACTGTATTAAAATCGATGAAGTTTTGTTAAGACGTGTTTTCGTGTGACTCAACGATCTAACCGACGGAGAAGCGGCAGTACAGGCAGCAGGATAGCTATGGTCTGACAGGCAGCACTACGGTGGTCTAACTGACGTAACAAGACGGTAAGACTGGTGCACTCCATCTAGATTTAATGCACCTTTTATTTTATAAAAATTATGATTTTAATGATCCAACCATTCACCCTCTCGTTATGGTTGCTTGGTGTGCGTTTGTTCAAAGGTGGCAGGTGCCTTTAAACGCTGGCGTCTTGCAATAGTATTCGACATTTGCAGCAGCTCAATTGGTGTGTGTCCTGATGAGTTTTTCAAAGGTAGCAGGTGCCTTTAAACGCTGGCGTCTTGTTCATCTGACAAGTGTACTATTAATGCTGCGAGCTGCTCTACTGTACGGCTGACTAGACGGGATTTATGACGTGGCCAGAGCACACAGGACTCTGCAGGCGACACGTCAACTCACGAGGACCCCCGCCAGGTCCTGCATGCTCTTTCTTTCAGCAAATGATTATCCACGAGAGCGGTAGATCAGAGTACAAGCCGTCGCATCGTCCTCTGATTATCCACGAGTGTGGGGTAAATAATTAGAGGTAATAATCAGTAGAGATCTATCTTTTCTTCCTTTTACAACTAGTTTGAGCATTTCTTAATGAAAATTAAGAAGCAATATTTGTATAATGAGTTTGCATCAAATAAGCAACGATAGGCCTAGAAAGTTATAGAATTTAGGTCGAAACACAACACTTTGTCAAATATAACATAGATAGATGCTCTAGAAAAACTCAAGATGGATGCTCTAGAAAAACTAAGTCTGCCAACTAGCTCAAGCTCAGCACCGTCAAAAAAAAAACTCAAGACTCGCAAGCAGCTCGAGCTTAGCTCATTCTAGGCTTAATTCAAGCTCGGCTCGAGCTCCTAACAAGTCGAGCGCGAGATTGTTCCAAAGGCCACAAGCTTTGTCAAACTAAGCTCTGAGCTACTAATGAGTCTAACAATATATGAATTTTATTATTTACTTAAAAACCTAGTAGACCAAATGTGTCGTTCCATAGGATGAATTAGCATAGGTTAGGTATCATATATTTGTCTTATTTCTTATTTCCTACTTCATTAACATGATTAACTAAAAATTAATTACTTCTATCATGATATTATTCTTAAAATATATATTATATTACATAAGTTGTCAAGCTTAAGATTGATGGAGCTCGAACCAAAGCTATTTAAAATCTGAGAGGTTAGATAGGCTTAACTAGAGCTCGGCTCAAGCTTGTGCAGAGCTCGAGCCTAGACAAATAAGCTCACTTGAGCTCAGCTTATTGACAATCATAACTAGACTTTAGTCCCTAGGTACCTTAGGCTATGGCCTAAGGGCTTAGGTTGAATGTCCATAGGTCAAGATAGGGAGGAGGAGGAAGTTCATGACAAAATAAAACAATACAAAATGAGCCTAGGCATGGGCTCTAGGCTTGGTGTGTCCCGGATACACTATATTATGAGAGTCAAACCCTTTAGGTGCTCTTATACATCTTAACATTAGAGTTTTGACATGCATTTGACTATTTTTATCAATTGGCCTCTAAGGGAAAATTCTCCAAAAAGATATTTTGTGATAAACTCTCTAATAGATTCGCTAACTATTATTTAGCTAGTAACTTAGGAGGAGATATTACCCAATTTTTTGAAATCTAACTAGTTTCCCTTAGCTTCGTACTCCGGTGATCTCTTTGAACTACGTTGTTAATAGCTAGATCAATACAGTTTTATTTTAGAGTTGGTCTGTGTGGGAAGGGATTGGTTGGTCAGTGTGGGGGAGGGATTGGATGAGGTACCAATGAGATGGGGGCGTAGAGAAGAAAGTGGTTAGAGCCAAAGGAGGAAAACTGCAAAAGACCATGAAAAGCAAGGAAAATGGTGGTGGTGACAAGGATGATAGAAAATTTGGATAGATGGATTGGGCGGAAGGGGTGTGGTTCTAATGACCCACTTATAGTCATTGGATCGTGAGTAGTTGTTGTGTTCGAAGTAATGGGACAGAAGAAGAAGTCCGTGATAAATAAGGATGGGCATATCTGGACAATTGTATTTCAATTTTTAAACAATTAAATATTTGTATGGAGTAGCTAGGGTTAAAATTTCAGACATTTTGTGGAGACGGTTCTATCCCATTTTCCAGTGACAACTGGACCAAACAAAATGGTGAACACACATGTGCATGCATGGTCCTGTATTGGGAATAAGGAAACCACTCCAACTTTACACGAAACATGCATGTAGATAGAACATATATACTAGCTAGTTATACGGTTATACCATGGCTTATCACCAGCTAGCTGCACCTAGCTACATCATCTGCCTGGCCTTCTTTAGAGTGTCCTGACAACTACTATAAGTAGCACATGCTCTCGCACTGCCCGACCACACGCATGCACAGATCCAGGCCAGCTTCTACCTTTCTCCTGCCGAGCTAGCGAGAGAGAGGGAGAATTAATGGCTTCTCCTACCATTGTCATGGAGGTCAAGTGCCCATCATCTGCCATGTGGCCGTTGCTTCTTGCTGTGCTCCTCTTGCCGGCCATGGAGGCTGCAGCAGCTGCAGGCGGCGGCCACGGCGAGGAGATGAAGTCCATCTACGTGGGCCCAAAGGTCGTGCCGGTGCGGCTGGGACGGCCGGCATTCGGCCCGGAGAGCCTCGCCTTCGACCACCGCGGCGGAGGGCCCTACACCGGCGTCTCCAACGGCCGCGTCCTCCGGTGGCGCGCCGACCGCCGCCGCCCCGGCTGGACCGAGTTCGCCCACAACTACAAGCACGCGTAAGCTGTATAGTTATTTTCTTGGCACGTTCATGCATGGCGAATGCGTGTGCATGCAGCGAGCAGCTACTCACCGTAGACAGACGTGCACACGGTGCAGGACGGTGGCGGAGTGCGCGGCGAAGAAGAAGGTGGTGGAGCCGGAGAGCGTGTGCGGGCGGCCGCTGGGGCTGCAGTTCCACCGGAAGACAGGCGACATGTACATCGCGGACGCGTACCTGGGGCTGATGAGGGTGGGGCGGCGCGGCGGGCTGGCGGAGGTGGTGGCGACGGAGGCCGGCGGCGTACCGTTCAACTTCGTGAACGGGGTGGACGTCGACCAGGAGACCGGCGACGTCTACTTCACCGATAGCAGCACCACGTACCAGCGAAGGTATGGCTCAAGTAACGGTGTATCAGAAATTATTCCCTTTACTCTTTTCTTTTATAGTGCATGCCAAATTTATAACACATAAGTTTGACTAGTGAATGGGGTGTTTAAAACGGAGCAGTGTTGTTACCACATCGCATCACTATTTTATTTTCTTGAACTGCTCAGTTTTGTTTTCAGGTGAATAGACGATGGATTATTTGATTATATCGTAATATTTAAAGATATAAAGAATAAATTAAGTATTACAAATGTAAAAAAGTAATTTGAAAAAAGTATTATAAGAAACTTGTAATATTTAAAAGCTTAGAAAGCATGTGTCACATAGCATCTAATCTGCATCCAATAAATGAGATAGTTTATGTCAATATATGTTCCTATTAAGATTATGTCAGGAAATATCGGTAAAAGGAAATGGACTCTCCTCTCAAGTTATAGTTTTCATTGTTTCCATATGCAACTTAATTTAGCATCAAATTATATTGTAATAAATTTTATTTGTAATATATTATGCAATTACTACAATTATAATACATCGATCATTTTTCACATATCAAATCGATCTACGGGCTCAAAAAAATGTCTGACAACAGGATCCCATATCAATTAATTTCATTGTTTTTTCCCTGGGGCAGGTTACGTATAGTACAGTACTGCAGGGACAACGGACATACCAACATTATTGCGGTGAATGTCAATGGAGTTATGAACATTAGCTGGATCGAGAAACAAATGATCATTTGCCTAGTAGTTGTACTAGCTCAGGTTTTGGATCTTAATTAAAACAGGGGGAATTCTTGTGATAAGTACGTACTAGATCGAGCTGGGTATTACAAGGAGGTTTAATTAAATGATTAGGGTGTGCCTGGTTGAGTAAAGTGTACCAGTGATTTTTAAAAATATTATTTAGGTCTCTATGCTTTGAAAATACAAATTTAGAAAGTATGTCATCTCGGTCTAAAATTACCATAACCTCTCTAAAATTCTATACAAGAATAAAGTGGCTGTCTCTTTTTTTCTTCTCTTTTTTTCTTTGTGTTCCTTCCCTTTTTCTCTTTTCTTACTTCTTTGTTATCAAGGACGTTCTTTGTCAAGGATGTGTCATGGCACACTCATCACCCAAAGTCTCTGCCAGATCCCAACCACATCCTTGTTGTCATCCTCCCTAGCCTCCTTCGTCGATAGGTAGCGCTCTATACCGATCAAGGTTCTCTACCAAGATGAGATCCAATTAGTGTGGCTCCCATTATCCCTCACGTCCCTTATGTTACCGTTGAGAACCCACTACAAGAGCGTGAGACGGTGAGGGTATCTAGATCAGAGCACCGTCCTTCTCCACCCTAGATCCAACGATCCAACCATCGTTGCCCTCTTCTGTGCTAGAGCTACAATGAAGAGGCGGTGGTGGGTGGTGGATGACGGGCTCTAATGTGGTGGAGGATCCTAGAGCTCTAGCGGAGGTGGGAAGGTGGTCGGTGAAGGCTACACGTTTTTTTGCTAAGCCAACGCTAGACTTTCGAAGTCTTAGCCCCATCCCCATGAATCCCTAACCCTATCTCTTATGTGGATGGGAGAAGGGGCTTATTTGGTCAGGTAGGGTTGCTAAGATGAGGGGTCCACAAGGAGGAAGGTGAGTAGAGAGAGGAAAGAGGAGAGAAGAGAAGAGAGGAGGTGGTAGCTACATCAACATATGTAATATCGGAGAGTCATGATAATTTTAGACTGAAAAGATATATTGTGACAATTTTAGACTGAAAAGATACGGTTTTGTTACAAGAGCATAAAAAAAAAATCTAAGATAATATAGGGAAAAAAAAGTAAGTTTATGTACCGGCTGTACACTATAGTCGTTATGGCACAATATTTTTCATAAAAATAATAAATTTTTAACACTATAAATTACATACATTTGTGCTGTAAAATGTAAAACTTATACTAAAAATTCAACAAAATACGATATGAGAGACATACATTAAAAAAAAATCGACTGAAATCTAGCCAAAAAAACGTGGCACCAAAACTGAAGGAGTAACAGCAAATATTCTGTTTTTTAGATAATCAGCAGTAATTATTTTGTTAATGGAGTCTGTAAAACTAATTAATCCGTGCATGCAGCGACTACCTGATGGTGGTGCTCTCCGGCGACGCGACGGGGCGGCTGCTGAGGTACGAGGCGCGGACGGGCAACGTCACCGTGCTCAAGTCTGGCCTCGCCTTCCCCAACGGCGTGGCCGTAAGCCCCGACGGCACGCACCTCGTCGTCGCCGAGACGGCGTCGTGCAGGCTGCTCCGGCACTGGCTGCGCGGGAGCAACGCCGGCGGGACGGAGGTGCTCTTCGAGCTTCCCGGATACCCGGACAACGTGCGCCCTGCGGCAGCCGACGGCGGCGGCGGTTACTGGGTCGCGCTGAACCGTGACAAGGAGTGGGCCGTGAACGGCACGACGCCGGCGTCCGTGTCCGCCGTCAGGGTCGTCGTCGACGATACCGCCGGCGGCAAGGTGGCCGTGGCGCTGCGCGGGTTCGGCGCCGCCACGTTGAGCGAGGTGGTGGAGCGGAACGGGTCGCTCTGGTTCGGCTCCGTCGACACGCCGTACGTTGGCTTGCTCAAGTTCACCTCACTCTAGCTAGCAGCTTGCCGCACACGTGCCAAATTCGAGCAGTATTATTATTTTGGAAAAATTGCAAAACCAAAACTAAATGTCACGCTGAGTTTAAGATTTGTTGTAAATATCTTCCTTCTAATTTATATTAGTAAATTATTGCCGCTGCTTAGTCATTCTCATGGCAATAGAAAAGAATTTCTAATGGTAATAGGGAAGAATATCAAGTCAATATGAATTAGGAGAGAGGTATTTATAACAAATCATCCTATTGGAAAATCTTAAACTCAGATGATATTTTGAGGGTTTTTGCAATTTTCCCTGTTATTTATATTAAACACGTGCCAACTAATCCTGTGCTGTAGGGCTATTACTTTTATTAGAAACACGTGTCAATTAATAATGTGTTGTAGGGCCATGTGTCAGCGCGTCGTGTCCAATTACTATGCTGCATAGATGCAGCATTAACAAGAGGTAGCCTGATTATGCCGATGATTTTCGTCAGTGAAAATGTGTGATGTGTAGTAGTAGTATTTGTCAGGGAAAACAGTATTGTTTGGCACTTCGTCAACCTTAACAACTTTCTTTGTGGGTTTTGCTTTGGAATCATAAGAGTAGTTTATATCATATTCTCAACAAGGAGCATTTAGATTGAAGTAAATAGAGGTCACAATCTGCATTGCAAATTTGCAATATCGTATGAACAAATCGCATCATGCTTCAATACGATGCTTTCCAACTGTTCATAAATCATAACATCCAAATAAAGAATTCGGGATGAACTTCCTGTAAATGGGGAAGAAATTCCCATGTTTCAAACAGTCCATTAGTTTGATAAATAATGCATGACAGGAGAACGGTATGATCCTAAGAAAAAAATGTTACTTATCATATCGAGTTACAACTTGTTTCCTAGCAGTTGCAGCCTCTGATGACTTCTCCAATAGCTCAAGCTACAGAAGTACAGATGCAGATGCATATATAACCACGCATCTAACAAATAAAGTTGCAAAAACTAGGATGCCTCATAGAACAAGACCTTATTTCTGCTCAACAACAGTACACAATCGCCGCTTTTCCAATGCTGTAATATGCATATTTCTTAGGGAGACCTGAATGCCTCCCCCGCGTAACGCACATTGCCTAGCTCCTCTTCGATCCGCAGAAGCTGTACAGCAACAAAACATAGTATGGGTAATGGGGAAAACAGTCAGGGAAAAGCTTGAGGTACAATCAGGAAATGACGTGCGAAAGTGTAATTTCTATGTAGATCCAGTAAAAATGGATGTGGAACAGGATAAGAATCTTTACCTGATTGTACTTTGCCAGTCTCTCACTACGACATGGAGCTCCAGTTTTGATCTGCAACACATAAATGAGGATGTTAGTATCATTTGATGAGCGTTCTAGAATTCCAGTACCAAAATTAAGATTTCTGATAGTGATAGTCCATACCTGACCACTTGCTAAACCAACAGCCAGATCTGCGATGAAATTATCTTCTGTTTCACCACTCCTGTGGCTGACCATCACGCCCCAACCAGCAGCATTCGAATCAAGAGCAGCTTGAATAGATTCAGTGACGGTACCAATCTGATTAACCTGAATAAACAACAAATTTGAATAACTTTTGTCATTTTGCAGTCCATATTTATTGGCTTATAACAGTTCAGTATCACGGAAAAAGGAATTTGATGGTATACATAAGTTTTACACCATCCAGTCCTGTTGTTCTATTGCAACAAAGAGACTAGTAAGCTATTTGGCAACATTCCAACATCACTTTAGTGCAGCCATGTTCTACATTAAATTATACTTGTATTCACCAAATGCAATGTAAGAACAAATATATAGTTGCATATTATGCGAGTAAAATACCATGATGGATATACATAGTAATACTCGCCTTCAGCAAAAGAGCATTGCAAGCCTTCTTGCCAATAGCCTCTGCAATACGTTTTGGGTTTGTGACAAGTAAATCATCCCCCACAAGTTGGATATTAACTGAGGACTGCAATGATGCCCATGAGCTCCAGTCATCTTGATCGAAAGGATCCTCAATTGACACAATGGGGAAGTCCTTGACAAATTCATTGTACAGATCACAGAGACGCTGGGCTGAAAGAACATGAGCTCCATCATTAGGTTGATTCTTAAAGTTTAGGTCATAGCTTCCATCCTTTGTAAGAAACTCTGATGCTGCAACATCCATTCCAATTTTAATCTGCACTAGGATGGATATACAGTATGAGAAGTTAAAAGCAAAAGGTGATGAACATTGAATAGGTGGGAAATGAAACAAGATGGCTGCAGACCTTTCCAGTGTAGCCTGCCTTCTCAATGGCATCCATAAGCAAGACAAGGCCTTCTCTGTTGTCTTGAACATTAGGAGCAAAGCCACCTTCATCTCCAACGTTGCATGCATCTTGACCATATTTCGCCTTAATGATGCCCTTTAGAGCATGATAAACTGTAAGGTGGACAGGTACATCGCAGAAGACATATTTTTATTGAGGATTAAAAGATGAGAGAAAACTACAAACAAGTAAAATGTGTGGATGTGATTGTGCCTAGTACGTCATTTACTGAATAATCATGGCATTGGCCAAGTATCAAACAATATCTAATACACTATCAAATCAGAAGGTAAAATGTGCATAAGGGCATGCATTGAGCATTTACAACATTTCTAAAGTATTACCACCCTATCAATTAAAATATACATTTAGTTACCTTCACTGCCCATACAAAGAGCCTCAGCAAATGAAGCTGCTCCCACAGGTAAAAGCATGAACTCCTGCATGGCCAGATTGTTGCCAGCATGGCTACCTCCATTTATCACATTGAAAGCTGGAACAGGCATGACAAGCTCCTTGGTTCCAGCCAACTCCTGAATATGTTTATATAAAGGAACTTCCTTTGCACCAGCACCAGCTCTGCATACACTTAAGGAGACTCCAAGAATAGCATTGGCACCCAATTTTGATTTATTCGGAGTTCCATCAATGTCAAGCATGATTGCATCAACATCACTCTGGTTCCTGACAAAACGGTAGTTGAAAATTGCATTACAAATTAAAGATGGACCTTGAAAAATCAACTTCACGTTTAGGAAAAAGCATTAGAAACATCAATAATCATATTCATAACTGAATCAATACAAATCAACATATTTCAGTAAATTTACTGTTGTAAGTAAAACAACAGCAATTTGGTAGGATTATCACCAGTAAACAAGCATAACCAAAAACATATGAACAAATGATGATTACTGTCACAAATATCTTTTAATTGTTCACTAAATAAGTTCAGCTGTGTACTAGTAACAAGTCTTTTAGTTTTTAAAAAGTCATCAGCACAAAACAATGGAGACAAAACGCTACTTCATTTATTATGGAAATTGTCAGCTGTCTGCACCTTGACTCTTACTTTACTCAATAAACCTGATATTGCAAAAGTTACTGCCCATTGGTAAAACAGAATTGACACCAGAGCATAGGATTCTCCATTCTCCTTTTATGTTTTATTTAAAGATTCAATAGAATGCTTATGAATCCTAAAAGTAACTTACTAATACCAAATCAAATTATGTTAGTTGATTTCACCGTAAATAAACTGAGAAGAGCATTCCAGCTCACAAAAGTCCCAATTAAACTCAACAAAATGTTCCCTTGGGTCAAACGTAACCGTATTTTAATTGTCACATATAATTATCCAATGATTGCGAGAAGATTCAAGCTTCACTGGGAGTCAAACTGGTCAACAAACTAAACCCTCATGACCCAGCAGTTCGATCATGAGTGGCACGTTTCCCACCAACCCACTGCCAGTCACTGGCGATTGGATAGAAATCCGACATTACGTGAAATCCACCTGGGCTTTGTAACTCCGGCTCACCTGACGTCGACGCCGACGAGCTTGGGCGCGATGACCTCGTTGATGTTGCGGACGGCGCTGAGCACGCCCTTCCCGCCGTACACCGCCTTGTCGCCATCCCGGAGCTCGAGCGCCTCGTAGATCCCCGTGGAGGCGCCACTGGGCACCGCGGAGCGGTGGAGCCGCCCGTCGCCGGCGACGAGGTCGACCTCCACGGTGGGGTTCCCGCGGCTGTCCACGATCTGCCGCGCGCGGATCGACCGCACCGCCTCTGCCCCTGCCGCCCCCTTCGCCGGCGCCGCCGATGCGGAGAGCGCCGCGCGGACGGCGACTACAGGGCGGCCACCACCGCGCCGCCGCGGGGTGGCCGCGGCGTTGCCAGGGGCAGGCAGGAGGGGGTTGGAGGGGAGGAGGCGGTGGGTCATCGGTGTTGGCGGGAGGGAGAGGAGTTCGGTCGGCGTCGGCTTATATGTCGCGGCCGATGCGGCGGCGGTGGCAGAGATGGGGGAGGAGGAGGGTCGTCCGGCGGAGGCCGCGAGGTGGGAGGAAGAAGGGAATAAAAATTTTGGGGGAGGCGGGTTGGTAGGGGCGACCACGCGGAGGTGCCCATGGGACCCACATGTCAGTGAGAAGTTGCGCCGTGGAAACGTTGGAATGGCAATGGCCGCTTGTGTTGGTGGAAGGTGGGGGAGACCGAGCGGGCGAACGCCGAAAGAATTGGATCCCCTTTGATGTTGGAAACACAGGAATTTTGCAAGGGCGATGAATCAGTTCAGAGCTCACATTATTTCGCTTATTAACATACATCTTTTTTAAAAAATAATGTTAATATAGATAATATTTTATATAGATGTCATTAGCGATTCAAAAGCAAAAAGATAAAAAAAATAAACTATAAAGAAAAACCACAAAATCAACTTCAAAATTAAATTTTAAAATTTAAATTTTGACTTATTAGCAAAAGCAGAAGCAAAACAATAGAAGCCCAAATCACCAGCAAAAAAAAGTTGATCATCACGCCAAAATGATATTGCCTGTGTGGTCGATGCCACATAATACTGAGATGGAAGCAGTAACAGTATAGGCAAAATTCAGAATACCAATGTACCATACGCCTACTTTTCTGAACTGAAATCACATGTGCCAGATTCGTACAAAAAAAAGGCGTAATTGATGAATATTTAACTGAAACACGAAAAGGAGAGCAGCTTGTTATCAGCAAGCAACGCCTGTGGCAAACTGGCAACTCTCACAGGCATTCTGCTAAATCGATCTGCGGACACATCGCCTTAGCAGCAAATGATTCATAACCCAACGCCAACGTTACGAGAACGCCCATAGCAAAAATACCTAGCAGCTCACGCAACTTCAGATGTCTAGATAGTACAATAGTAGTTAAGTCATTCAAGAGCAAAGGTCCACGAAACGATAACAGGTACAAAAACGCCGAAATCCATCACAAATACCAAATCATTTTACGGGCCAGTCTCTGGCTCTGCAGCCAAGTTATGTGGAGCCAACAGGCTTCGCCTCGTCGGGCTTCTTGGTAGAGACATCACTACCCATCTCAGCTTTCAGGTCGTTGACGCTCTGCTCCAGCTCATCGATCTTGCTTCCCATTTCGTCTAGTGCAATGCAGTTAAAGAAAACAGAGACAACAGTCCAAATGTATGAATGCAGCAATCAACTTATGTTTGTATTTGATAGCTTCAAAACGAAGATGCATTTTGTCTGTTTACAAGATAGAAAATTGTGTCACGGGATTACTTTTGTGCAAGTAGAGCAAATATGGTTGTGCACATTCTTAGTAAGTGGAGAGGCCGGAAGTAATATTTCCATTGTCAAAAAAAAATCTGAACTTGTGTCTTCAGAGCAGCAGTTACATAAAGAATGACAACATAATAATATTGGTAATTTTCAATATCTGGCTCAGACAAGATATCATAAAGAACTTGTAAATTTGTAAACGTAAAAATTACTCCTGCAACAAAGACTATGGAATCTGTCAAAATGTTGCTTTGTTCAACGATTTACATTATATTACAATAAATATTTTACCCTCAGAAATGTGGATTGGATTAACCAAAGAAATGAAACTACATAACTGAATAAAGTATTAAGTAGCTCCATGATTGTTAGAACTAATAGACATAAAACTAGAATATAAAAGAGAATAGAGGAGAAAGAACAGCAAAAAACCCCAGTACTAGTTAGTTACTTAGCCCAGATCAATGGAGCATGCTGTTTGTACGGATACTTGGGTGTTGACATATTTATGTTTAATAACATCAAATAGTAAAAGAATACTACAGGTTTCTATCTACAAATCCAAACAGAAACACATTGCATGATAGAATAATAAATAAATTTTGACATGATCAGTATCTGAAATGCATGTTGGCATCATAAATCATAATTCTTAACAGCATAACACCAGATATTAGAATGCAACAATAAACACAAGTTAACTATGCGTTGGCATAAGGTTTATTTGTTCAATGTGACGATGCTAGTGATCCACTTTCAGATTTGTTTCATAAGATTCCAAGAGAAGAATAGAATGAACATAACAACATTGAAGCAGATAAGGATATTCTTTGACACAATGTTCTGGGACATAGACTCGAACCTTGATTGCTGAAAATCATCATTATTTTCGTGAGTGAAAAATGGTTTAAATTCTTTGGTACGGATGTTTATGAAAACATATCCAAAGGAACTCACCATCTGGGTTAGGAGGTTTTGTACCTGAAAGAGAGAATATAATCAGTTAAAAATACTTTTTTTCCTGGATAAAGGGATGTAAATATGCTTCCTCCAAAGCAAAACATGACTATCAGCAGTAGAAAACCACTACATGGTTTGCTATTAAATTTCATCTACTAAGTCAATGTTAAGTTTTCCATCATATTAATTCAAACTGCAACTAGATGATACCAAAACCATCAATATTAAAAACAGTGGAGCCATTCACTAGACAGTGACAGGACAAGTAAAGAAAATGTAATGCATAAAGCATGTTCAATCTCCCTGTTTCATGTTCAATCTTCCTGTTTTGGGCCTTTACCCTCATGTGTTAGACTGGTTGTCATATTTGAAAATGGGAGAAAAGATCATTGATGTGAATGATGCAGGTAACATTAAAACTTACAAATGCTGTCATATCAGCAGGGTTCTGTGATGAGGGCTCTGAGTCCATATTGGCCTGCAACAACAGATTTATTGAATGACTTAAAATGTTGAAGTGCCAAAATAATTACATACAAGTGAAAAATAAATGAACAATACATTAACACCTAAGGTGTAAAATGTAGCGTAACATTATATTGTAGATCATTAGCCCAGCCAATTACATTTCATACAATTAAATGCCAATTCTCTAAAGTATGTATAACTGAAACATCCTGGCACATACATATGATTGTAATAAAAAGGCAAAAGGTGTAAATACATAAGAAAATAGCCAAGCACCCTAGCGTAGAATGATAGTTCATATCAGTAAATGTGAAACAGTGGTGAATCGTGATGATGGAATTTATTTAAAGCATCCTCATATCCTTATATGAAGAGAGACAATAAAAAGTAGAGAAAGACCAAAATTAACATAAGAGACAATAAGAAGAGACTTAAAAGGATATAGCTAAAAATTTGTTCTTAAATAGGAATGTTTAAAAAACAGTTATTGACGTACCTAAACCGTGATTTAGAGATTTATGTTAGGTTTCAACTCTAGTCTATCTCAACTTATCTAGGACTAAAAGACTGTGTTAAGTTGAGTTGAGTATCCTCAGATCCTCACATATTGACACATAAAGAGCCAAAAAGGTAAAAAGAAACATAAATGTAGTTTGGAAAACTCTCGATCAGCAATTTCTGTGCCAGGGATTGAGCATCCTTTTATTAATTGGGTCATTTAAGTCTATGATACTCATAAAACTTCCTAATGAGGTGCAATGTTTACATTTGTAGACTAGGGAGACAAACCAAAACAAAATAAAATATGGTCAACAACTTGTAAGACAACTCTCTAATGTTACTGTCAATCTCCTGGTTTCCATTTCCCCTTCCATTGGTTTTCATCAAGATCACGCCCAGAGAATTCATGACCACTGCCTAGACTTTTAGTTTCCTCTTTCCTCTTACTGTGGCGCATGATAATTGACATTTCTTGTATTGTACATGAAGTGCTCCGTCGCATCCTATCAGTGACTACTCCAAGTTGGTCTCGGAGGCCAAGCCTCAGCAATCTATCCCTCAACACCTCACAAGTGGTCTGATAAGGTGGGATACCCTCATCCACCATTCTCACAAAGTAACTGCAGGCATCCTCTGCTCTTCCCTTCTTGGAAACTAGCCCATGGATCATCACAGCATAAGTCGCTGCCCCTGGGTGGAAACCACGTTTTTCCATCCCATCCCAAACCTCCATAGCTGTATCAATCCTTCCTACACCAATCAACATTTTCAGAAGCATGTTATAAGAGTGCCGATCTGGCGGACATAATTCTTTATCCATTCTTGAAAGGAGCCGCAGCGCCTTGTTCACCTCTTTCAGTTTGCAGTGCGCATTAAGAAGTGTGTTATAGCTCCAAACATCAGGCTTTTCCCCTTGGGTGGTGATCTCATCCAGGATATTGTAAGCTTCATCAACCTCTCCCAAATCACACAATAACCGAATAACAGCATTGTATGTGAATACATTTGGTGTGAGGGCATGCGCGCGCATCCTATCTAGCACACGAATAGCAGCACGAACATCCTTTGATGCACATGCAGCATGAAGGAAAGGACCATAAGTGGCTGCATTCAGAACAAGCCCACGACTCTGTTGCATATTGCTCAGAAGCTCCTGCGCAGATGTAATATCCCCTCCCCGACATAAGGCATCAATCAAAGCGTTGTATACAGGCACATCAGACTCCACACCTCTTTCAACCATTTCATCAAATAGAATCCGCGCATTTTCCAGCTTTTTAACAACAGCCCAACCAGAGATCAAAATTGTGTAGGTCTTCGCTGAAAGATCAAATTGGGCTGATGACTCCCTAAAAAATTTCTCGGCATGCTCTACCAGTCCATTATGCGACAAAGCAAAGAGCAACGAGTGGAAATCAGCAATCGTCGGGGGGAACCCAAACCCCGCCATGGAGGCGAAGACCCTGATGGCATCATCCGGGAGGCGAGCACGGGAGTACGCGCGGAACAGAAGAGGGTACAACGCCCGAGAGAGCACGGACGGCGGGAGATCGGACAGCAGCGAGCGCAGCAGCGGGAAAAGCCGCGCGCCGGCGAGGGAGTTGGCGAGGATGAGGAGCGAGTCCGGGTGATGGGCGAACCCGGGCAGCTCCCCGGCGAAGAGGAAGAACCGGAGCGAGGGCAGGGGCAGGTGTCGGCACCGGCGCAGCACCGCGGCGGCGGCGCCCGGCGTGAGGCGCGGCGCGAAGCCTCGCAGAGCTGCGGGCAGGTCGTGCCGCAGGCCGCGGAAGTCGCTGAGCACCCGGCAGAGCGATCCGACGAGCCGCGGGTCCACGTCCGCGTCTGCTGGGTCTGGATCTCCGCCGCCGCCGCCGACTGGCTGCGGCGAGGCGCAGAAGAGACGGCTGAGGAAGAGTAGCGGACGCGGCGGGACGCCGCGAAGCGAGGCGAGCGGCCGTGCCGCGGATCGCATCGCGACGGTCAGCGTCTCGACGAGCGCGAGAGACAGGGAGACTGCGGTAACAGCAGATCCGCGGGTAACGCGAGGACGCACCGGAGCGAGAGAGCGCAGGAAATGGGGTTGTAAAGAAGAGGGAGGGCGGGCGCGAGGGCTTACCGAGGAGATTCGGGTCGCCGGAGCGGAGACGGAGGCGCCGGAGGTGGTGGAGGAGGAAGAGGAGCTCGCCGCCGGCGATCCGGCGGGGGATTCGCGGTTAGGGTGTGGTGGGTCGAGACGAGGTGTGAGGCTCGCAGCCGTGCGTGAGAAATGAATCGGGCTGGAGGTGTAAAACAACTGGGTCGGCGACTAGTGGGCCCAGATGTCAGAGGCCGTGGGCTTTTGCGCTAGAGCGTTTCGAATTTTAAATTTTGCAAAGGGAATAAAAGGCAGTTGTAAGTTGTTGTCTTTTAAAAGTACCTTTTGGTCGATAAAGTATTTTATTTTCTAAAGTATGAAAACCGCTGAGAATTTACCCCCAATCCTTAGGTGGTTTTGCTATACAGCCAATGACATGGTATATGATGTTTATATAATTCATATTATTATGGATAAGTTTATGATTAAACTTTTAAAATTTTAACTATTAATAATTTTTAAAATATTTAGTTTGAAGAAAAGGGCAACATGTACTTTAATAAAAATAAATAATTGTTTATTTTTTATATATTATAATAAAAAATTATAGGTAAAGATATGTTTGGAAGACATTGCCGTTATAAGAAAAATATGAATTATCAAACTAAAGAAGAAAGTATTGGTGGTATACACATGAAGCGCTCGTGAGATGTGAACCACTAACCAGCACTACTTCACTAGTGTACTTCTGAGGATGTATACAATTGTAAGTCTTTCTTAAGTGTTTTTTTTTTTTAACAATGGTATTTCGGAGGAATTGTAAGGATTAGATTCCTACATGGTAGTTTGGTCAAAGGATTTCTTTGTATTTTTAGATTGGTTTATCATAGGAATTTTGAAGGATTTTCAGTATGTGCTTCAACCTATTAAAAATATTTCTTTGTGCCTATCTCCATCTTCTAATTTACGTGCTTTTCCTGCGCTCGTTCAAACGGTCATTCCGAGTATGTTCCTATGTTTTCCTATTAATAGGATTTAAGGTAGCAAGACACTTAAATCAAATTCCAAATGAGCCCTTAGAATGGAATAATTCTAGAGGATTTTCACATGAATTAGATTATTTCAATTATCAAGCCAAATCAGTCAATTACGAGATTTTTTTCACGATGCTATTATAGTCATTTTTTTAAAACGCGGCGTCGATTACACCTGTAGAAAGTGAGCTAAATACTCTTTGGTGTCCCTGCTATGTTGCAGATGCTGAGCATAAGGGCATACACAATGCAAGCGGTCTGGGGTGCTACTTGGCTGTCCCATATACCGAGATCGCATGTTTAAAATAGAATCTATCACAATGTAGAGTGCCCTCATGGAGTATCCCCTAATTTTTTTTATGCTAGCCATTCACTACATGAAGTCCAAAATTTTACAGTTAAAACCCTACCAATCACAAAGTAATACAAAAGCAGTACATATCCCCGTCCAATACTCGCCAACCGTCGAAGTCTCCTCCCGACGCTTCCCCCTTCTCCACCATCTGCGGCCGGCGGGCGTGGATCGGTGTGCAGGTTTGCCGTTCTCTTCCAGGTCGCCATGGCCTAGATCCAATCCCTCCCCTGCCTCTTTTTTTTTTCTCTCTGAGATAACCATATCTTCTGTAGGGTCTCTGCGTTGTGCATGGCCTGTAGCCCTATGGCAGGATCCAACATCGGCCTCCATAATCTATAGCTTCGATTAGAGAATGGATGCTGCTTCTTGCATGGGAGAACGTGCGCGCGAAACGTCACGATCGCATGGGAGCGCGGGCCATGATGCTCCTGGCCGGCCGGCCGGCCGGCCATCCACTATGAACACCGTACGGCTTGCCGCGTCTTCTTACATACTCTGTTTTTCAAAATAAATCGAGCTCAAAATTTATATTAAAATAAATCAATTTCTATCTTATCCTTCAATAGCATTGGCCCTTAAATTAAGAGATTTCATCCCTACATATTATCTACTCATCCATCAATACTAGTATATTAGTATTAATGAGTGACTATTTTTTCTTCTATCCTTCTCTTTAACTCTTCCTTAATTACTTTTTTAAAGATAGAAAAAGTAGCACCTACCCTTCTGCAATGTATTACACCATCAGGTTCGCCACACTGTAGGGAAGAGCTACAACGGTAACCGGCTGGTTACCGAGCAAAATCAATGTAAGGACAAATTTTTATCAAAAAGTTAAAATTCTATTAATTTTTTTTGAACTCATTTGATGTAACCATAGCTTTTGTTACTGCACCGGGCCTGGTGAGTCTACAATCGTGGTTACTATATGGTAATTGATAATAACGTAAAGCCTGCTCTACACTAAAGCCTACCATATATGTTTATGTACGCGTCTTATACATGTTTTACGGACGTTGAGTCTCGTCTGCACCAACACAGAGTCACGTGAAACGAATATTACACTATAACTTTAACATGTCGAAAATATGATGCGAAAATAACCAGTGAGATGCACAAAGGACACTTCTTAGAACATATACCTCGGTGGGTAGCTTGGATTACTCATGTACGATGCTCGGTTCTTACGCTCATTTTATATTATATTAGGTGGTTCATTTTGCCTAAGGAAAGCTTAAATATTTTTACAATACTAAAATTCTGTTGAAAGCTCGTTTACAAGAACATAATATTTATAGCAATTATAATTTACAACCTAGTAAATGGATCATGACGCTACCATATATTACATATGTTTCCTATAGTTCCTTTGATTTTTAGTTGGAAACATAGATAAAATGTAAATGACCTGTGAACCACAATGTTCTAAATTATTCCATTGTAATGTTGTTGTGGTTTTATGTATGCTCATCTCCGTCATTCTATTAGTATCAAAGGCTACAATATACAAAGAGTCAATAGACACCATAACCGTCAATCGAGCATTGACAGAGAAGACATACTTTTAAAAACATTTATCATGAAGCAATAGAATTAATATAATAATAATTTAAGTAATATTAGTCAACAAAAAATTATAATAAATATATCAAACTTTACTTTAATGATGTATAAATGTATAGTGTAAGGGTGCATGTGTAGTAGATAAGAGTTAACTCCTCTCGTTTTTTATAAATACATTTTTCAAATGGTTAAATGATATGTATTTTTAAAAAATTATCTATAACTTTTTTAAAAATTCTTAAATTTGTAACAGCTAAAAATTAATTAATCATTTACTAATAAATCTTCTTGTTTAATATAATCATCTTCTTCATCCTTTACACTCACCTTCAAACAGAATCTTAAGAAAAATATATCCCACGTTTCATCCCCCTCTTAACCCACGCCCACTAACCCCTTTCATAACCTCTCTCAAGTCTCACTCCCATCAAAGCAGCATCAGCCTAAAGATAGCCAAGCTCTCAGCTCGCTCGCCATGGGCGCCTCCACGGCGCGCCACCATCTCACCTCGCAGCCGCTCCCCCTCCTCATCAAGCGGATCTTCACCTACGGCCTCTACTCCCTCCTCCCCCTCGCCGTCCTACACTACCTCCTCTTCTGCCCTCCCCCTCCCGTTCCTCCTCCCCTCGCCGCCGCCTCATCCTCCCTGTCGTCGCCGCCGACCCACGGTAACTCGACTCTCCGTGATTCTTGGCACCGTCGGTTCGCCGGCTCGCCGCCGCCGCCGTTGAGGTTAGTGATGCTGTTCCTGGTTCTTGGTTGCAGGTGCGGCGCAGAGGGGAGAGGGGGCGATGAAGGCGGCGCCGGCGCCGCGGTGTGATTACTCGGAGGGGGAATGGGTGCGGAGCACGGCGGGGCCGCGGTACAACGGGACAAGCTGCGGCGGGACGATCAAGGCCGGGCAGAACTGTATGGCGCACGGGCGGCCGGACACGGGGTACCTGTACTGGCGGTGGCGGCCGCGCGGGTGCGCGCTGCCGCCGTTCACGCCGGGGGAGTTCCTGGAGCTGGTGCGCGGCCGGCACGTGGCGTTCGTCGGCGACTCGCTGGCGCGGAACCAGTGCGAGTCGCTGGTCTGTCTCCTGACATCGGAGTTCCCCGCCGAGCTGGTCCTTGGCGGCGGGGGAGGGGACGAGGAGCGCAAGTTCCGGCGGTGGGTGTTCCCGTCGCATAACTCGACGGTGTCGGTGTTCTGGTCGCCGTTCCTGGTGAACGGCACAGAGAAGTCGTCGGCGCCGGCGGGGCTCGACCACAACCGGCTCTACTTCGACCAGCCCGACGAGCGGTGGGTGGGGGAGCTCCACGGCATCGACGTCGTGGTCCTCTCCGTCGGCCACTGGTTCCTCCACCCGGCAATGTACTACGAGCACGGCGAGGTGATCGGCTGCCACCACTGCCCGGAACCGAACCGGACGGAGACCGGCTTCTTCGGCGTGTTCCGCCTCGCCGTCAAGAACGCCCTCCGCGAAGTCATCACCCGCACCGCCCGCTTATCATCGTCCACGAAGGAGAAGCTCGCCGTGGTGACGACATTCTCGCCGGCGCACTTCGAGGGCGAGTGGGACGGCCGCGACGCGTGCGCGCGGTCGGAGCCGTACGCGCTGGGGGAGAAGGAGCTGGCCTACATGGACAGGGAGATGTGGCGCGCCGAGGCGGAGGAGGTGGGCGCGGCGGCGGCGGACGCGCGGGTGCGAGGGGCGCGCGTGGACGTGGAGGCGCTGCAGGTGACGGCGATGGCGTCGCTGCGCGCCGACGCGCACCCGGGACCGTACATGAACGCGTTCCCGTTCGCCGGCGGCGAGAGGGAGCGGGTGCCCAACGACTGCGTGCACTGGTGCCTCCCGGGACCCATCGACACGTGGAACGAGATCCTGCTGCAGCTGGTCAAACGATGGAGGGGCGCCTCCTCCTCCTCAAAATGATAAAATTCTGTCCAAAAGTTAAAAAAATAGTGATCTTTTGCAGAGGATTTTCAAATTTTCAACTGTTTTTCTCCGGTTATTATCAATCTATCTATTATATACTAAAATCCATTAAACTACCTTAAAATACTCTCAAGCTGTCACGTGGTTTTCATCAAAACGCTCTCTAGCTGCCACACGGCGCAACGAGAGAAGATAGAAGGCAACGACCTGCACGGCGTGCAGCCCATGCCTCGCGCGATGAGGCCACAGTTTTTCCTTAAAATTAGTTACGTGAAAGATTTTAAATCTATCTCAAAGCAAATTTTAAACCATAGGAAGCATCCAAGTTAGTTACATCAAGCAAGATTAGTTTGGTACAATATAATCTGAAGCATACGTATATATACACCTCGTACGTATATACATCTCGGCCAGCGGCACCTTGGCGACATTAGTCGATTCCGGCGGCTCATCTTTGGCAAGCAGATAACCTTGCAACTACATGATCTTGCACCTATGAAATTACACAAATCTCATTTTTGGCACAAGCAGGTAATCTTGAACCTACGAAAAAACATAATTATGCTATCCTGTATTAATTAGGCTACATGATCTTGCACCTATGAAATAACACAAATCTCATTTTTGGCACAAGCAGGTAATCTTGAACCTACGAAAAAACATAATCATGCTATCCTGTATTAATTAGGCTACATGATCTTGCACCTATGAAATAACATAAACATGTTTAGAAGAAGGCAGTCTTACACCTACGAAATATCACAATTGTGCTATACCCTGTGAGTTTGACCAGATGCAGACGCAATCCCATCCGCTGAGCAGGGAGATAACGGAGGCCAGGAGGGTGTTGAGGTGAGGATGGAGTGTGGTGAGGGGACATGGACATGACTGCTGCTACAGCCGCTAGGAGGAGGGAGACGGGGGTTCTCTAGTCCAGTGTGTGATGTAGATTAACCGGTTTTTTTTTGTTTATGATAGAGTAAGTGTTCTCATGGACCAAGTTAATTTGATGTATATAAGACAGGTAGTCGATATTCCGATGATTGTACGGATATTAGCCGTGAATGTTAAGGGTTAATGCTTAATTAATCAGTTATGAAAAAAAGGAAACTATAAAACTGACCGGTTACTCCTATCTAACTGTTAGCTAGCACAAATATTGAAATCCAAAAAATAATTTAAATTCATCCTAAAAAAATCTGAATTCAGCTCAAAGCTATATTTTCGATTTACAATTAAAATTCATATTCTTTCACGGAGAGACAAGATAATAACATTTAAAATCCTAACGGCAAAAAAATTACAACAGTTTAAATAAGATACCAGCGTAACTGTGCGGGTAAGCTTGCTAGTTGATGTAACTTTAATTAGTTAGAGGTTGTGTTACGGCGATAAAAAGCTCCCAAATTTTTAACTCGGATTTTCCCCGAACCGGCGCCATCGAATGCGGATCTCGCTGAGCTAAACGCTGACCATGATCATCAATAGTGGCAGGGAGAAATAAGCAGCGACTAGTGAATTAATTAACGGATTTAACCAAGCAATTAATGCTCTTACTACCGTTTCGTGGCGAGTGAGCTGCAGCCTGCAGCAGCAGCAACAGTCATCACGGCATCGCAGCGTCTCCGAGGCGCACTCACGACCTGGTTGAAAATGATTTTTTTCAGGCTTATAAATCGGCTTACAAAGTAGTACAAATTAAACATACATAATAAATGTATCAAATATAATTTAGAATAAATTTTTATACTATTCCGTTCTTTTCTACTTAACGTACAAACGAATGAATATGCACGTTTCTCGATTTCTAAACAGTATGAGTTTTTTTTTAAAACTTTCTATATAATATAAATTTCTTATATACTGTTTTAAATATATTTTTTTAACTTTAATAACCCTTAAATAATTATCATAAGTCATTCAGTTATTCAGCATATATTTAACCATTCAGCATAAAAGAACACGCCAGCTAAACCATAGTGACAAAAAGGATAAAAAAGAATCCTTACTCAATTCTAAAATTCAAAATTACCTCAGTTCAAACAAGCATGCCCAAATAGGTTGCTGCTGAATAATCAAACAGAGAAGCAATTGAAGAACGGGAGATAAGAATATGGCAACAAATTACAGAAAATGCAGCGCCGTTTCACTCTAAGATGTGTACACAATTGCGTTTCCTACACCGAGGATCGCTCCATTATCAGCATTGCATGCAGTTTACGGCTAAACCGGCACACCATGATACCACGGTTTTTCTTGCTCAACAGTCATGTCGACAATGCTAACTAATCTGGAGACTGCACGACTAGTATTTTTCAAGGCACACAACAATCGATAATGCATTACAACAAACCTGAATTGGTAATGATTTGTCAGGTCTCTACAATTGTGGGGGAACATTATCAACCAAAAGATTAAATAAATAATTAGAAAAATACTGTATGTGTTAGGATACAGTATGATCTAGCCTTCTTTGAAGTTTAGTTCCCCGAACCAGGCAAAATGGACAACGAAAATCATTATCATGTCCTTGTCAAATATGACTGTCCACCACGGATGTTCTTCAAATTGTACAGATTAATAACACCTGCAAATAACCATACATTAGATTCACCCACAAGAACGCAGCAATTGCTCAATGGAATACACTTTCCAAGTAGCATGGTATGACCAATATATCACTGAGATGTAGCTCTTTTTTTTTTGCACTCATGGAAATTTTGAATAATGTGTTATTTGTATTCTTGGGACATATCCGGTGAAATTGGACAGAGTGTTGAAAATGTGCAAATTTTGTCCCAAGAGTTGTTTTGATTTCTTACAAGCAATATTACAAAATGTTGCACAACTTTTTTTTAAATAGATGTAGCACAAAGTGAAATGCTGCTGTGCAACATTTTTATTTCTCTTTGCAATAAATGTGCAACTGTTCCTTGCAACATTTCCAAAGTCCAAATACTGTTGGCAACAAAATCAACAGCTGCAACACTAGCTAAAGTATATATGCAAGCACATATGGCATGTTCCAGTTTTCACCCCCAACATGGTTCCAAACCATACAGAATAACAGGATAAAACAAATGAAAGCAGGGCATTGCGGTAAAGAATTCTACAACATTTTCGTTAGTGAAATGTTCATAAGAACAGGAAAAATTAGCTAGTAATCTCATTACTACTAAAAACTATTGACAACAGAAATGGCCTAAATGGTCCTGTTAGCACTTGCTACCTTGCAAGTCAGTAATGCATCCAGCGCCCCTTTCCTCCACATTAGCTATAAGTACTGTCCTTATGCCAAAGTAATTATCTAACATCAAACTGATGGTGCTAGGCCGCAAGACAATAATACCATAATTCCCTAGTCCATCATAGCTTCAGATGGTCAAAAGCTACAATCCAATTCCAGAGAGTCAGTTCTTAAATCACAAACTTTTGTGGTGTCATGAAACCAACACTACATAAAATACGGAAAGGAAATTTTGAACAAAATATTATCAAAACATATCACTTGTGGCAGTATCCTAGCAATCCGAAGATATTTTACAACAAAAGCAAAGCAATTCATTTAATTAGTCTTCAATTTACCAGCAAGGCAGCAACTGAATAACAAAGACATTTCCAGCACAAATTTATTATTTAGGGTACAATTACAAACAAAAAATAAGCATGATAAAACCTACTTTCAGAATAACAGTGGTATAGTTACATGCATTGTTAATGTCTGAAATCCCTGTGATATAAGTCTAATGGCCATGACATACTATTTGCCTTTTTAAGCAGTGGAGGGCTACAATTATGTATATACAGATTACAGCAATGTGTTTTGAAGGAATAATGTGATCATTTGGTGTTACACACATTTAGTTTGACTCGTTTCAAGGGAATCAACTGATTACTTGGTGATTAGGTATTTTGGTTCATAGTCTCAATCAACGCTTCGATTCCTTGCCAGGAAGAGGTCAGCTAGGTCAAAGATACTATGAATAATAGTAAGATCCAGATTGATATTCCCTCTGTCCTTTTATATAAAGGATTCTAGGTTGTTTTGGAGAAATTAAGGATAGATAAAAAAGACTATAGTATCCCTCATTAGTATAGGAAGTGGAGGGTTGTTAGAGGCAAAATGAAAAGAAATTTGAATGGGAGTTGATTGATGGGACAAGTAGTAGTGTAGAATCTCTTATATTGTTAGACAAAATTCAAACTCTAGAATCCCTTACATATGAGGACGGAAATAGTAGCACACAAATATTGAGAAACAAAGGAGGTTCACAGAAATATTAACCTGCAGCTTTTTATCTACATTTTTGTTTGCAAAAATTTCTGTTGATTTGGATATGTAGCAACTACCATGATAATATAGATTCTAGTGACACCTTAATGGTCTCAAGCAGTTCACATTTTTTAATAAGATAAATGTATGTTGAGTTTGATCAACCAACTTTGACCAGTCATAATACCATACAGCTTACCTCAGTGTACAAACTAATGTCAAAAATTTCCTAACAGGTTGCTTGGATGAAATAATTTAGAACACTGCAAGTGTGCAGCTGGACAATGCTCTACTCTAGAGTGATATCCACACCATTGGCATGCACAGTCAATGTTGATTCTGAGATATAGTACATAAAATTTAGGCCACAAGAATACGGCTATTTTTACCTTTTCTTACAAGAAACTACTAGTAGCACCCTAGCAGTACAAGAGTACATCCTTAATATCAGTATATCATAGAGCATATGCAGTTATGCACGGAGCATGGTATTCACTAGAGCCAATAGGCAGATTTAACATGAATGAGAAATGCCTCCAGTTTAGCAGTGCACAATTATGCAGTTGGGTGCTTAGCTTACCTTTGTTACTCAACCTTTTTGCAAATTACAAAGATCGGTGAGGATTATCCAACTTAATTGAAATTAAAAACCCTGTATGCAGGTCAACATCTTCGAGAAAGTTATGTTTTTTTGTAATGTGTTTTTGCAAGTGGCTAATTTATAGTTATATCCACAACGATAAAATCTAGTATCTAAGTTAGAAATTGTGGTAATTCCATCCGAAAAGGATTGATCTATGATTATTAGTCCCTCTAGTACAACACTCTTCAATCATATCAACCTCTGAGTTAATAGTATCTTACTGTTAAGCTGCTAACGAGTCAGATTCACCAATAAAACTTGGAAGGATGGAAAACACAACAGGGAGCAAGGTAGATCGCCGAAGCAATCATCCAAATCTCAGCATCGAGATCCAGTTTTCGCACCTCAAAACCATGTTAGAGATACGGACGAACAGATGCTCACCTATCAGTCGGCTCCAGCGCCGCCGCTGCCACCGAGAGGGTAGGACACGAGCTCCCTCACCACGGGGCCGACCTCAACCAACGCGATATCCATCCCGTACCCGGAGACGGGCAGCAGCTTGAGCTCGCGGAGGACGCAGAAGGCATCGGCCATGCGGCCGCGGGGCACGTCGACGGCGACGGCGCACCGGGGGACCCAGTGATCTGGGCGGAACCCGTCGGGCACCTCGACCCCGGCGTCCTTGCGGAGGAGCTCGCAGAGCTGCGCGTGGATGCCGAGCAGCGCCGCGGACGGGGTGGGCGCGAGGAAGAGCACCCCGGCGTCGAGCGAGGACGGCGGGGAGGCGAGCGAGGAGAGCGCGAGCGGGAGCGGGTCGAGGCGGGCCGCGAGCGCGCGGAGCGAGGGGGCGAGGCGGGTCGGGTCGGGGAGGGAGGCCGCGGGGAGGTGGAGCAGCGGGAGGTGCGGCCGTGAGGCGGCGTCGATGAGGCGACTGCTCAGCTGCCGCCGCGCCAGCGCGTTCCACGCCTTGAGCACTTGGTTCTCCAGCGCCGGGTCGAAGTAGAGCTCCACAGCGTAGTACCCAGCGGGGGAGGTTGTGGCGCGGGGGGTGCCGGGGGGCGTGGTGGTGGAGACGGCCGCGGCGGAGCCGGGTGTAGGGACGGCGGCGCCTCCGCCGGCGGAGGGGGCGGTGCCTTGCGCCATGGTGGGGCGGCGATCTCGACAGGGAGGCGGGGGGTGGAGTCGCTTGAGGTTTTTTTTTTTCCGTCGGAAGCGAGAAATCGGAAGTGGGGGGGGGGGGGGGGGGGGCGGTGTGGGCCTGAGGGGCACGCTTGGACTAGCTACAAGGGCTGGTCAGATGGTGGGGCCACTGGGTCAGAGGGGTGACACTGGAGAGTGGGGCCGTGCTGACTGACTGCTGGATGAGCGTGCAGGGTGGAGGCCATGCTTATCAAAAGTGAAAACCTTAGGAAAGAATGGAGTCATTAGTTTTGTTACAAGATCATTTAAAATAGTTGTCTATAGATTTAATACATATGTTTATATTTATGATTAATTATTTTTTATGGTAAAAGTATTTGTCACCAATGCTCGTGGTGTTTTTCAGTCTCAAAAAACTCAGTCTTTAAAAATAATTATAAAAATAGAATATGTGTGTAGATTTATAGTGATAAGTTTATATGTTATAAGCGCATATGTTTATATGTATAAAAAATTATTATCTTTGATTTGGTATAGCAAGTTAATTTATAATCTTTAATACAAATTTGAAATCTAATATATATAGGGTTTAGTTGGTTAATGTTGCCGGGAGGTTAAAACTTTTAAGACTATAGCATACAATCAGGGAAAAGTTATCCTTCCATATAGGCTGGTAATAGCAGCGTACATGCAGACTATTTTCTTTTCTTATTATCGATTATAAATTATTATGAACATATTTTTAAACTGATAAATGATATGTAAAAAAATTATATATAAAAATTTCTTTCTAACTTTTTAAAATAATTTTTTAACTTTATAGTATTTATTTCTATTATTTATACTCTTAAATATTTATGATAAAATCAGATAATAAAAAAATCTTATAAGAAAAAAACATCACCTTATACTCTTACCATCCACAACTATATAAACCTGCATAACTGCAACCGGATCGTTTTTTAAGGTGATTTTGATGGTGTCGATCATAATAACCAGGGTGTTTCTGCTACATTGATATAAACAATGATGGTGTCGATCATAATAACCACGATCATGAGGGTTTTTGCTAATGGAGGTGTTAACCGAATCAGTTTGATATCCTCATCCAGTCTTCCTTCTTCCCGTCACCTTCAATTGTTGAACCAGCAGCTTTCTGTTAGTCTCCAATGTTATCTTGGTCAAGAAAACGAGAGATGATGCCTATACCGAAATGTGAATGGTCATTATCTCGAGGAATTGACCACCGAGGACGCAACAACACAAACTCAATAAAAACATTGTTCTAGCTGTATAATCGTCTAGTTCTTGTTCTTATCCTGAATAATTCAGAGAGTTTTGCTGCAATGCACGAATGATTCACCGATCAACGATGTATCATCTTCCTCTTCCATATATATGATTTCTAGAAAATAATCTTCCTTTTCCCATGTTAAGAATGAACAAAGAAGTTGAGAAATCTCACAATTTGATGGACACAATTACTTATAGAAGACAATAATTCAGTTTAACACAGCGATTTGATGAACTAAAAAAACATAACAAGAATCTCAAAATTGTCCAAGAATCGAACCCTCTCTTCCATGTCCCAAAAATATAGTAAGGATAAAGCCATAACAATTAAGAACACCTACAAGAAGTTGGTTAGATGTTGACCTCTCTCCATTGATAAGGTAGCGGCGGCGATCGTGCCCATGGCCATTGCAGAACCTCCTCCAGGCGGCGGGGTGGCGTCAATGGTGTTGCCGCATGCGCACTGAAAAAATATGGAGTAACTATAGTTGCCTCACCTTGGCTCACCATAGGTTGCATGTTTATATATAGAACAAGAATTACAGATATAGATAGTTTTAAACTAGGACTCTATCTATAGCAAATTACAGGAGCCCATCTATGCTCGGTTACAATCCTAGTGTAACACGTTTACAATCTCTAACACCCCCGTTCAATCTAAACTTTCCTAACCACCTTGAAGTTTGAGATTGCGAATAAATGTATTCATCTTTGCAACCGGTAAGGCTTTTGTAAATCCATCCGCCAACTGATCTCTAGAAGCGATGAACCGAACGTGTAGCTGTTTTCTCATAACTCTTTCATGCACAAAGTGAAAATCAATTTCAATATGCTTTGCTTTAGCATGAAACACGGGATTAGCTGATAAGTATGTTGCACCAAGATTATCACACCAAAGAACTGAGGTGCGATGCACTTTAACCTCAAGTTCGGTCAACAGTTGCTCAAGCCATATTATTTCTGCAGTAGCATTAGCCATCGCTTTATATTCTGTTTCTGTACTAGATCTTGAAATAGTTGGCTGTTTTCTAGCACTCCATGATATAAGATTACTTCCATAAAATATTGCGAAGCCTCCAGTAGAACGCCTATCATCTGTATCACCTGCCCAATCTGCATTAGAGAAGGCACTGATGAATGACGACAATACCTTTTGAATATGCATCCTGAGTCCAATGGTGTGTTGTACATATCTAAGTATTCTTTTAACTGCAGTCCAATGAACTGAGGTCGGTGCATAAAGAAATTGGCAAACTCTGTTGACAGCAAAGGATAAATCTGGTCGTGTATTTGTTAAATACTGAAGAGCACCAACTATGCTTCTGTAGCGAGTAGCATCTTCTGGACTGAGAGGAACACCATCATAGCTCGATAGCTTCTCAGATGCAGATAAAGGAGTCGTGCAGGGTTTGCAGCCGAGCATTCCAACACACTTCAACAAGTCTTGTGCATACTTAGCTTGAGATAGAGTTATGCCATCTAACTCTTCTTTAACTTCTATACCCAAGAAGTAATGTAACTTGCCAAGATCCTTTAGTGCAAAGTCTTCTTTTAAATCAGCAAGAAGAGTTGTCACCGCTTCAGGTGATAAGCTTATAACGATAATATCATCAACATAGATAAGCATATAAATAGTTATACCACCCCTATGATATATAAAAAGAGCCATGTCTGATTTTGACGGCACAAAACCTAGAGTGATTAATTTGGAGCTTAACCTGGAGTACCACGCCCTGGCGCCTGCTTCAGCCCATAAATAGCCTTGTCTAACTTACATATATATCTCGGTGTTTTAGTGTCCTCAAAACCCGGAGGCTGCTTCATATAAACTTCCTCTTTCAGAACACCATGCAAGAACGCATTCTGCACATCAAGTTGTCTGAGGCACCATCCCCTTGACACTGCAATAGAGAGTACCAATCTAATTGTAGCTATCTTGACAACTGGGCTGAAAGTGTCTTCATAGTCGATACCATAGCGTTGCTTGAATCCCTTGGCAACTAATCGAGCTTTGTATCTATCAATACTCCTATCGGCTTTTCGTTTGATTTTGAAAACCCATTTGCAATCAATAATATTCTGTCCAGTTTTTCTTGGAACGAGATGCCAAGTTTTATTCTTAGCTAGAGCTTGAAATTCCACTTCCATTGCATCACGCCACTTTGGATCTGAAATAGCTTCATCAACGGAATTAGATTCACCAGTAGCACTAAACATGCCATATCGAATCATACCATCATATAGCTTCTTTGGTTTGATAATACCGCTTTGCAACCGTGTTTGGTGACGCGGGGGATCAGGTGTGGCTGCTGGAGAACCAGATGTTGTAGAAGATCCAGGTGGTACAAATTCATGTGCACCTAATGCTATAGCATGCAGCGGTGGTGGAGACTCCTCAGACGCATGCAACGTCCCAGGTGGAGACTCAGGCACCACCGCATTACCCCCACCTGTCGCCGCACTGTTGTCCTCTGGCACAGCAACAGCGGTCGGCAGCGGTACTGATGTTCCCCCAGGCGGTGTAGCAGGCAAAACAGCACCATTCGACGAGCTAGAAGGAGACAGCGTTTCCACCTGGGAGCTGCAGCCTGGGCTATGTGCGCAACGTTGTGCCGGTAGCGCTGGGAGCATAGGCATGAGACCTGCAATTTTCTCAGATGATTCACTAGAAACAGCAGGTACGTTAGTAGTATTAGTAATATCAGATGCAGTACAGTCATCATCCCCTGGATTTCGAAGGGAAGAAGGCAGTAGGACAATTTCTTTTCTAAGAGAGGCACCGACGTTAGGATGGAGCTTTGAAAAGGGAAACACGGCTTCATCAAAAGTGACATCACGGGAGATGTAAATGCGTCCGGTGGAGATGTCAAGGCACTTGAAACCTTTGTGCATGGAACTATAGCCAAGGAAAACACATTGGGTGGATCGAAAAGATAACTTCCTGGAATTATATGGCCTCAGATTGGGCCAACAAGCACAACCAAAAACACGAAGATTGTTATAATCGGGTGCATCATGAAAATGAAAAAGACGAGTACTAGGAATTTTAAAATCAATAACCTTGCTGGGAAGAATATTAATGAGATAAGTAGCTGTAAGGAAAGCTTGATCCCAAAATTTTAAAGGCATGGAAGCATGAGTAAGAAGAGCTAAACCAACTTTAACAATATATCTATGTTTGCGTTCAGCAGCACTATTTTGTTGATGAGCATGAGGACAGGACACACGGTGTGTGATCCCAATTTGCTTGAAGAAAGAATTTAATTTTTCATACTCGCCTCCCCAATCCGATTGAACACAAAGGATCTTCTTAGAGAACTGTCTTTCTACTAAGTTTTGAAAATCTTGGAAAACTCGAAAGACATCAGATTTATGCTTCAACAAATATATTCAGGTGTATTTGCTATAGTCGTCAATGAAGCTAACATAATAGCTATAACTCCAACAGAGATGGGTGCAGGCCCCCACACATCAGAATAAATCAGATCAAGAGGAGCACTAGAGATTTTATTAGAAACAATAAGGCAGTTGATGGCTCTTGGCCCTTTAACACGAATCACAAATTGACTCAACATTCTTGGAACTAGCACACGGCAACTTATTTGAGCTAAGGATCTTCTGAACTATGGGAGTAGTAGGATGACCTAGACGACTATGCCATAACGATGTAGAAGGGACATGGACTCCAAAAGCTTCATGCTTTGACTCTATTTTCTCTTCCGATGGAATGAGAGGATACAGGCCACCTTTGCATCTACCGTGATGTAAAATCCTCTTCGTTTCCTGATCCTTAACGAGAAAGGAATCAGGGTGAAATTCAAGGAAAGCATTGTTATCTTTGGCAAGTTTATGAACTGAAATAAGGCTTTTGGCAGAAGAGGGCACATGAAGAATATTGTTCAAATGAAGTTTACTGAAAGGGGTATGAAAAACTGTATGCCCAATATTACTAATACTCATACCTTTGTCGCTGGCGTTATGAACTTGTTCATTGCCACTATATTTATCACGGACGGTCATCTTGTCAAGTTCGCTGGTGATATGGTTAGTGGCCCCGCTATCCGCATACCAATTTGTATCAACACCATAAGCTCCTGTTGGTCGCCCACGGTACTGATTTTCTTCCTCATAGCAAAAATAGCATTGATTGGCTTCATAATTTGTCTTCTTGCAGATTTGACAGGGCGCCTTTTTTGTGACTTACGAGCTATTGCCTTGATTATTGTTGGTGTAACTCTGATTGTTGTTGCTGTTCTGTCCATTGCGCGATGAATTGAACCGGCCTCCACCACGTCGACCACCAGAACGACCACGGTCCCTTGATACATCTCGAGCCGAAGATCGTACTCCATGAGTAGAGAATATAATTCAGAGAGTGAAAGATCTCCTGATCGGCCCATCATAGAAGAAACAAACGGGTGATAATCAAAGTTTAAACCATTAAGTAGATGAGCAACTACCTCATCATCCGCGGCGGTGACGCCGGCTGACGCGAGCTCATCCTTGATGTTCTGCATCTTGTTGAAATAGGCTGTCGTAGTGAAGCTGCCCTTCTTGGTGGTGGCCAATTGCATGCGCAGATTTGTAACCCGCGCTCTTGATTGTGCTGCAAACATAGCCCCTAGCGCCTTCCATGCCTGTGCAGAGGTTGTTGCAGTCGTGATCCCGGCGAGGACCTCCTTGGAGACCGAATTCACCAGGTAGCTGAGTAGCTGCTGATCTTTTTTTACCCATAAGTCATGCTCTGGGTTGAGAATCTCCTTCTTCTTGCCGTCGACTTCAGCTTCAAGGACTTGTCGCGGCTCGGGGATGGTTCCATCCAGAAAACCAAGCGCCTTGGCGCCACGGACAGCAGGCAGGAACTGCGTCTTCCATAGGACGAAGTTATCCCGTGTCAGCTTGTCAGACACCGGATGTCCAAAAGGAGAGGACGGGTATCCTTCGCCATAAGCGGAGGACGAAGACATCTTGTCGCGGGAGGAGCGTCACGAGCAGGGGTCGCGGCCCTCTTGTCGCAGGATGTTCAGATCGCGGGGAGGAGCGTCACAAGCAGGTCGCAGCCCCCTTGTCGCAAGAATTTGACGAGATTTTTGTAGATCTATTCTAGAAAGAGGCGGCTCTGATACCATAAAAAAATATGGAGTAATTATGGTTGCCTCACCTTGACTCACCATAGGTTGCATGTTTATATATAGAACAAGAATTACAGATATAGATAGTTTTAAACTAGGACTTCTAACTTAAGTTCTATTCTATCTATAGCAAATTACAGGAGTCCATCTATCCTTGAGACATGCTCGGTTATAATCCTAGTGTAACACGTTTATAATCTCTAACACCCACTTCTTCTCTATCGACGCAGGGACGGCGTCGTGTGCTGAGGAGGTGGAGGTGACAAGGGCATCACCGCCGCAAGCTTCGTTCTTGATGATGACGATCTCCTTGAGCCGTATGCGTAGGTATGCCTTCTCTCTTCCCCTCCTCCTCCTCGGCGGTTGCACTAGCATGGCGCCCGGCGATCAAGACGGTGAACTTCTCCGTGCCAAGAAGGCAAACAAGAAAGCCCCACACCTCGGCCTCTCCCCCTCTCTCGGTCTAATGTCTCGGCGACTCTTCTTGGAACGCCGCAAAGTGTAGCTCAGAGATCTTGTTGTTGCTACAATACTTCGGCGGCGAGGTTGCTGTTCTTGCTCTCCGCCGGCATATAGCCTGCGGCTGCATATATAGTGGTGGAGAGGTACGAGGCGAACATCCGAACGTGCCTCCGATTTGGTTGGGCCTTGTACCTGGGTAAATCTGAGCCTGTTCGGACATAATTCTTTTTACTGTAGAGCCAATGCTCAATAACTTTTTGAAGCTTCTGACAGCTACACATTCTTTTAGAATTTACAATTATTCGAAGTTTTCTTAAATTGTGAATTATATAATTTGTTAGACCACTGAACAACTGGGCGACCCGACCCCCTTATATATACTCGGGGTCTTAGTCTCACTATACACCTTTCTTCACGGTCATCTGATGAAAACGGTCTACTGGCAATAGTCTCTAGGCTTCGTCGACCCCTCTCGTCCCGACGATGTCTATTTTCTTTAACATTCTCTCTATGGTCTCAAACAAGCCCCTGTGTCTGATACCAGCGCTTTACTGCCTATCTTTGATACATCGGTTTCGTGGCCTCTGCGTCCAATAGCTCCTTTTTACTCTTCATATCAACAACGCTACCACCTATCTCCTTCTATATGTCGATGATATTGTACTTATAACATCTTCGACATCTCTCCTAGACTAGATCATGGCCCGACTCCACTCCGAGTTTGCCATGATCGATCTTGGTCCTCTCCACTACTTCCTTAGCATCTTCGTCACTCGTTCCTCTCACGGGCTCTTTCTTTCCCAGCGTCAGTACAACATCAATCTTCTCCAGCGTGCGGGCATAACCGATTGTCACCCCACGACCACTCCGATCGACACTTGAGTCAAACTCTCCGCTGCCGATGGCGCATTCGTTGCCGATCCCTCTCAGTATCGGAGTCTTGTCGAGGCTCTCCAATACCTTACCCTCATACGGCCCGACCTTACGTACGTTGTCCAGCAAGTGTGCCTCTTCATGCACGTTCCGCGCGAACCTTATCTCGCGCTGCACCTCAGCTCCAGCCCCATCGACTCCCTCACCGTGTACTTCGACGCAGACTAGGCAGGTTGTCCCGACTCTCGACGCTCTACGTCCAGCTACTGCGTCTTCCTCGGCGACACTCTAGTCTTCTGGTCCTCAAAATGCCAGACTACAGTGTCACAGTCTAGCGCTGAAGCCGAGTACCGCGTTGTCGCTCACGCCGTCGTTGAGTGTTGCTGGCTTCGCCAGCTTTTCTAGGAGCTCCGTGCACTCCTCTCCTCTGCGACCGTCGTCTACTGCGACAATGTCAGTGTTGTCTACATGGCCGCCAACCCGGTTCATTATCGACGCACCAAGTATATCGAGATCGATATCTATTTTGTCCATGACAAGATCGTATTAGGACAGGTTCGGATGCTCCATGTACCATCGGCGCACCAGTTCGTTGATATAATGACCAAAGGTCTGCCCACGCCTTTGTTCACCAGTTTTCGGTCCACGTCCATTCCCCTCTCGCTACGACTGAGGGGGTGTTAGACTATTGGACCACTGGTCAGATCCAATCCCACTTGTATACACTCGGGATCTTAGTCTCACTGTCTACAGAATTAAAACATAAGTTAAAGTCAAAAAAGCTAGAAAAGCCTATCATTTTAGATTCTCATCACTTGCTTCCTAAAAGCTTAACCTTTTCCAAAACAAGGCCTGTCATTCTCAAGAAATTGAAGTGAAAATCCCATTTGTAAACAAGTAAGTGCGAAGAAATGAAGGTAATATTCCGTTCAAATTTGGTTGCTTTATACTTTTTCCTAATCAATCAGTCAAATTTTGGAAAAATACAGTATTGATTTTGCTCTAGCTATCTCGGTTTGTCTCTCATTTCTAAGGTTGATACTATTATCAAACGATAGAAATTTCTGGAGTTTTTATACCACAAAGCCCCACTCTTTTTTGGACTTTGAGCAGAAAATTCTGCAAAAAAAACCACTAAAAATTTTCTGTAAAAACATCAAGATCATCATCTTCTTCTCCATCGCCGTCGCCGTCAAGAGTAAAACCACCACCACCACCATGATTGATTCATTCAGATCTTCATGTTGGCGTACATGATGAACTGGAGCTCCTTGACGCAGTCGGCCATGGACGGCCGGCCGGCGCTCTCGAAGCAGACGCAGCGCGCGGCGAGGCCGGCGAACATGGACAACGACTCCACCGTGTAGGAACTCTTGGCGATCTCCCTGTCCACCACCTTCCTCAGCCTCTTCCTGTCCCCGGCCACCTGCTGTATCCTCACGATGAGGTTCTGCTCCTGCGGGCCCTGGCTCAGGTCGATGGCGCGGCGGCCGGTGAGCAGCTCCAGCAGCACGACTCCGAACGCGTACACGTCGCTCTGCAGCGTCAGCTTCCCCGTCTGCAGTAAGAAAGACACAGCAAGCAAGTAGCCATGAATGAACACATCAATATCATCCTGTTCAACATCTCCGAAGTCAGAATCATTTGCCATGACCATGGCGATCTTTGGATTGCTCACCAGCGCGTACTCCGGATCGAAGTAGCCGAAGGTGCCGAGCACCCTGGTGGTGGCGTACAGGTCCAGGTCCTGCGGCATCAACTTGGCCAGCCCGAAGTCTGAAATCTGTCACCACCACCAACATCACGATCAATGCAAATTTGCAGTGCAAGTGTACAATTTGGATCATTGGTCGAAGAGAAGTTTTGTACCTTTGCCTCGAAGTGCTCGGTGAGGAGGATGTTGCTGGACTTGAAGTCGCGGTGGACGACGGGGACGCCGACGGCGGTGGTGGAGTGCAGGTAGGCGAGCCCCCTCGCCACGCCCAGCGCGAGCCGCAGCCGCACCGGCCAGTCCATCCTCACCTCCCCTATACCTGCAACAAAAATGTCCATAATATCTTAAGACAATTTTTATGAGAATTGTTTTACAACGGTTTCCACTGTCTTAAAATGCAGGGATTTCTTTTTGATTCATACATAACTAAACTGTTTCAGAGAAGGACATGTAAAACTCTTGTTTTTTTTGTATTATCGATAATAGAATAACTATTTTTGGAAGCTAAAATTACCATTGAGGATGTCTTGCAGGTTGCCTTTGGGCATGAACTCGTAGACGACGAATCGGTGCTTGCCGTCGGCGCAGTAGCCGATCAGCGTGACCAGATTGGGGTGGTCTAGCCTGCTCAGGATGTCGATCTCGACTCGGAATTCGCGCTCGCCGTCGGCTTGTTTCGCAGTAGGCAGGTCCATCTTCTTGATGGCAACAATCTTCAGAATTATGAAAACAACATTTTAGGTTAAAATCAAGTTCTGGAACAATGTAACTGATGTTCTGAAATTCTTGACACACGGTTAGTTAACACAAATTGCTGTAGCTCGAATAATGAAGAACATATGTGAGAATGTGAGTACTACTAATTCAGCAAAGTTCAGAGCTTATGTTTCAAGATTGTTTTTGGGGATTGATTGGTGGTTTCATCATATTTGAATGGTGGTTGGCACTTTCTTTTCCTGAGTTTGATGTCAAGGCCAAATGTCACACCGTATTGATCCTGGCTGTCTGCAGGACTAATAAAACTCCAGCTCAGGAATGTGTCACCTACAGAATTCAATATTGTGCCAAATACATGCAACCAAAACAAGAAATTCCCTTCCAATTCGAACCATTGATGAGGCATGTAGTGCTAATGATTGTCTGAAAATTACGGACACAAATGCTAGTACTACATGACAAAACCAGCAGTGCTGTCTCATGTGCTCAATCGAAGATATACTTATCATGAATTTGGAACTATGAATCTGAAAGACTGAAATTCTGAACCGAGTTGCTGAAAATGAACTTACCTGTCCGTCTTTCAGAACTCCTCTGTAGACGCGGCCAAAGCCGCCCTTGCCGATGAGATTCTTCTCATTGAACATGATGGTCGCCTCCTCCATCTCCTTTAGAGTGAACACCATGGAGCAACTGCTGCGCTTCTTCGACGGCGGCTCCTTCATTTGCCACAGCTCGGCCGGCTTGTACACCCCTGCAAAGAAGAAGAAGAAGAAGAAGAGTTACAGATACAATACAATTATTGACTGAAAGAACACAATTCTTGCACTCACATGGGTTCAGCTGATCGAGTGATTTGCTTCTCCTCCTGTTGTTCCATGACGAGACGATGGTGTTGAACATCCTGGCTGTTTGGATACCCTTCTGAAGATATCTATCTTCCACTACGCCTTCGTCGTCGTCGCCGCAGCCGCCGTTGTCTGAAGAACTTTGCTTGGAGATTTTTTTTCTCTGAAAGAATCTAATTCCGATATACCTTGCCGGTGATCAAAAACTGAGAGATATTCCTTGCTCCAGCCCAAGGCACACTGCACTCTCCTCTCCTGCACTTCACATGAAAAGCCACATGTGCTGCAACAAGAATGGCTGCCACTGCAAGCAAGCACACAAACACTGAAACTCACCATGCAACATATCAGAACATGTCAATTGCTCTCAAATCAGAGCACACAAGATGAGCAAGAACACTGACAAGGCTGGCCTGACGAAACTGATCAAGAAGGAGCTGGAGTATGAACACACAAGGACATGAGGAGAGTGAGAGGACAAGATCGACAATGGAGTCTAGTACGGGGCTCTGAATGAAGCTGAAGATCAAAGCTAGATAGAGACCTAAGACGACACGGTCTCTTGGCAGCCAAGTACAAGCGAGACGCACCACCTAAAGGCGTTTGGCAAGGAAGTAAAGGAATGGGCAGCAGCTACTACTCACTTCCCTCCCTAGCTACTTATGGATCAAGAAACCAACCACAATTGCGAAATTGCTCGATGAGGAAGACGACGATGACGATGATGATCCGCAATTGCACATTCGATCGATGATAGTCGGCGCAACCTTTGTGAGGAAATTAATGGAGTTGGAAGGGAGCAAGAGCCGGGTCAATTGAGCTCTGCCTTGTTTTGAAGAAGAGGAGCGTGTGGTTGGTGCAATGAGGAAAAAAAAGGAAACATTTGAGCTGAAAATATGGGAGGTGAGTGTGTGAAAGTGACATTTGGGAGAGGTGAGGAGGAAGAAGAGGTGATACATGGACGTGGTGATGACGACTAAGGACTGAAGAGAAGCGGTGGTCGCTGGAGGAGGGAGGTGGTGGTGGTTGCAACGTAGCCGTTATCAAGAACCTTTTCAGGGCTTCAGTGATTCGTGCTGATCTTTCTTCTGCCACTCTCAACTACTAAATTATAATCTTCACATGAATATATAACAGTTCAGTCAGATTTTTTTTCATTGTTTCGAATTTTGAATTCAATCTATCTATTGCTTTGCATCACAAGTATCCTACATTAACCAATCAAACCATAGGTTACTTGTTGATTATTCTGTAATATATCATATCTATTATATTATTTTATCCTTTTAATATACCGATAACATAACCATACACTGCAACATGTATGTATCACTGGGAATGGGCTGCATGGCTTTACAGCTAAGGATAAATCATACGTTTTTTTTACCCATTCTGACTTGTCGGTATTTTTTCTGCCATGCCTAACTTTCGTTTTTTTTTTCTTTTGCGCTGTGCACGGGTGATAAGGCTAGTAATCGACGTGTTTGTTCTAGAAATAATCATATTAATTAGAGAAAAAAAATATTTGAACCATATTTTATCGTGGTGGATCTAGATTATAACAAAGTAGATTAATCACTACTGTTGTATATCAAATAAAACAAACTTTAATCTAGGTTTCACTGGAAAGAAACTTTAATCTAGCTTCACCTAATTGTGTCATGGTGTAATGCTACCATTGCAACTACCTAGTCAAAATGCAACGAGATTAGCGACGGATGTAACTTGAATTGGGTTTCTTGGCAAGGTGAAAGTTGGTTAACGCAATTTGGGATGATCTTGACGCCCGGTGAAACGACGGTTGGGAGGAAGATAGAGATGTAACGCAAGCGTGTGCTTGATTCTTAAGCATTTTTATTGCTGCTCAATTTGCTGATGGCAACGTGTTGCCGTTGTGGGGTGTGTGGCGAGTTATAGGTGAGGTTGGTGGCTGCAGAGGTTACAGGAATAAATAAACGACCAAACTTGTCACTAGTTAAGATAAGTAACTAGGGATTTCACAGTTAAATTGCAGTCAGAAGGATATCAGGTTTGGTCAATGTTGGGTTCAGTCTGTGACGTAATTAAGTGGTACTAGGACAGGAAACCAGATGATTTGTGTTTGGGTGTAGGCTAGGTGATGGTAGTTAATCTGGTTTGATAGTGATTATCATAAGTTCGACCTAATGGCTGATGGATATATAACCTGACGTATATATAACTGGAAATCTTGGATCAGTGGTATTAGTTATGGCTGGAGAGCAAATGAGATAATTTTGTTAAATGCAAATTCAAGGCTGAACACAGGATTGTGAAAACTATGGGCTTGTTTGGTTCTTTGCCAATCCTAACCATACAAAATAATTGGCAATGGTGAGAACTGATCGTTGCCAGTTTTTTTAAGTAAAGATTGGCTAACCTTTTGTTTGGTTTGCATGCCAATTTTGTTAGGCTATACCCTAAATGGACGGTTAATATTTTGGCATTACCGAATTTTTGTCTTGGTTGAGATTGGATGTAAACCAAACAAACCCTTTACAACTAAAGGTGTAACACAAATGATTGAAAAATACAAAAAAAATAGAAATAACTATTTGGATATATCACAAGAAAAACACGTGAATTATTTAAGAAGAGATGACTCAGACTCAATGAAAAATTTATATTAGATTGCACCTCACGTTAAATTTCATCTAAAACTCTAATAGACTGAGGCATTTCATAAAATTTCATAGGATTCAGTAATGCTAATATTTTGTTCTAAATGGCCATTAAGGAAAAAAAATCCTATATGATTCAAGTCTTCAAAAATTTCTCATCTTACAATTCATTTCAAAGGAGGTCAAGTAAGATTCATATAGGGTTTGTGAAAGGGACGAGTATTTTAGAGGCAACAACTCATTTTGCATGAGGTTGGACAAACATAAGTTGAAAAGGCAACACTTGTCTAGCATAGTTATGAAAATTGACTATGAAAAAGGTTTACCATAGAATACAATAGGGATATTTTTAGGGAAGTGACAAAGAAAGAAGATACTGCATATCTGATATATATAGTTGGATCAACTGGATCCTTCAAGCAAGCAGTAGAGACGAAATACCAACATCGATGATATCCTCACTTACCTTGTACAGTGCACTGCTGTAGTTGCTTGGAGGGCCTTCTTATAAACAAACATCAATGGTCTCCTCACCTGCCTTTGTGGGGGAGGCAAAGTTGCCATGTCGCTTGAACTCTCATTCACACCTTTCGTGTAAGTGTATATACACGCATTGAATGATACGTTAAATTGCTACAGTACCAAAAGACCCCTACGATCCTTTTAGCTACGGTGATTTCTGTTGAGAAATTTAGGCTGGCCCGTCCCAATACACCAATTGAACTCTCATTCACACCTTTTGTGTGTCTATGCATACATGAGAACAGACTATATATAAAGAGAGAAAAGAAGATGTTTTGTGTAAAGTGAAAAGGCTATGGAATGAGAATATCCTGTCTCTTCTTATATCTTATGTCTCTGTTGTTTCTTTTGGACTACTTTATGTAGCAGAAGTATCATGTAAATATTATCAGCATGATGTTCGGTTAGTAAGACTAAGGTAGAAGAAGGTAAATGAACTCTTGATCCCTTTTAAATCTCTTTGAATAAATTGTAAAAATAAAATCCTTACATCTTCCTTGTTCTCTGTTTTTTTTTTACTCCTGATGAACACCACCACCACCGTTGACTTGGGGTCACCGGCACAAGCCGATTGGAGTGTTTCGAGCACATCACCTTCCACGACGAGCCACGCTATGCCACGGATGATGGGCGTGGCGCCACGCTGGGTGCAGGCCACGCCCGTGTTGGTCGCGAGCACCGTGCTGGCCATGGTGTCGTACCGTGTCTAGCATAGGCCTCCGCCGCTCAGACCCGCCGCGCCGCCTTGCCGACCATCCACACGCAAGGAAAGAAAGAAAATAGGAAGGGGATTTGGCGATTTTTCAAGTAGGCCCCTGAATTTTTTTTTTGAAAAGCACGCAAATTTCTCCCTTCATGGCAAATCTTGCGCGTAAGACCCCAGAATTTTGGAAAACCCTCCAACGCATGGAATCTAATGTAATGGCCCCTATACTTTATACTTTATAGATGTAACATACCGGAATTCCTCAATTTAGGAGAAAGGTTGATTTTTTTTATTTTGAAAAATCCCGTTAAAAGACTTAGAAGCATGTTTTAGAGTTTTCCCTCGGAACAATGCAAGCAAAACATAGTCTCTTCAGGACATAGTTGTGAGGATCCGGTAAGCAAACAAAATGACCATCGGAAAGTTTTCCTTTAGAATATCGTTAGCAAGGTCAACTTAAATAATGCTGTAGCTCTAAATTTTAAATTTTTAACTAAGTAATACCTCAAGGTCAAACCATCTAGATTAATACCTCTGTAAATGCATGGCATTTACAAATTCTTTGTTGTAGTTGCTCCAAGTGTTGTTCTTTCGGTGTTGGGGCATCCTTCTGGCCAACGGATTCTCCCTTTGGTTGTACTGTATTTCTCTTCTTAAAATGAATGATGGCTCTTGTTCTAGCTTTAAAAACATCATTGCCAATCATATTTTAGGAGAATATCTGTGGACAGGCAATGAACCAGGTCTCTTGTCTCCTTTTTCTTATTCAATTAGCTGCTGAAATTCTTTTACCCCAATAATTGCTGGGTAGGAGACTCAGTCAACTCATGTGCACTCCATCCCGAGGACTCCATTCGCACCACCCTATCGCTGGTGAATTCAGGATGTAAATCGAGAGGGGGGCTAGTGTAAAAACACAGTAGGACCAGAGCAAACTAGATATATATAAACTGAGTATTTCTTGATGAAACCCACATGTTTTCTCCATTTCAATTTGTAGCTATATTAACATATAAAAAAAATCTATGAATAAATTGTAGTCAACTCAGTCCATATATATATATATATGCAACTTCAGGCATTGAACACAAGCAGTGAGGCAGCTAGCATCCTGGGATTCCTGCGTGCGACCAATTTTATACTAATAGCTAATTAGGCTCATTAATGACTAATTAGAGGCAGGCTTAGAGGTGGGGCTGGCGCCCCAACCAGCCTCAACAGTGGATCCTCTATCGCACCCCATCCTATCCCTTCTCTCTCTTCGGCGATAATACCGAAGAAGAGGGAGGAGACCTATTTCAGTTAGCTTTTAGTGTTTTTCTAATAAAATTTTTGAAGATTAGATCTATTTACTCAGTTTAGGATTTGTGCTTCCATGATGGTCATGGAGATGGAGTTGGAGTTAGGTTTGTTTAGATTCTTCTCTTTTTTTTCTCTTTATTGATGGTTACTTTATGTATGAGGTTCTTGATGAAAACATAAGAAGGTTTGTCTAAGGAGTTGTTGATGAAAACATCAGTAGTAGCATAAGCTTTGTGTAGAAGTCATTAACTTTTTCAGTGGCGCCAATTCACTATTTTATAGAAGAAATGAAGATGATAGCCAATTTTTTTCACGTGTGTGTGGTTACATTTATCTCCTCGAATTTCTTGTGGTATTTAAAAATTTGGAACCTCTTTATTCTGTTTTGATTTTTTTTATGTCTCATAGACAATAGGGTTTTCATCTCTCCCTTTCTTAAAATAATCTATCATATTTAATAGAGTGATCTTTTGCCTCAGTTACTCCATGGGTTTACTCATCAATACTATTTTGACAATGAGACAGCTGTCCTTCGTGTTGTTTTTAATGACTCTTAGGTCTTAAATACACTCATAGGCATAATTATTATTCTCATTATAAAATATTTGTTATATTGCAATAAACAAAAATAGTAATATTGGCTATGTTATAGCTCTCTTAAAATTAAATACTATGTATACTCTAATTGGAGTATAAAACACCAAGCCAAGAAAAAGAAAAAAAACACATGGAGTTCATATTGACACCCAAATTTGATAATAAGTCAGAATATATGCAAAGATTTGTTCAAATTTAAAATACTCAAACCTTTCATAAAAGGCTGGTCAGATCACCCATGGGAGCCTAGTCAGATCGAAATCGGTAGTGAAGGAGCGATCTGATTGGGATATCTAATGGTAGGATCAGCTAGACTCGAGTCTAATTTGGCATATTTTGTATTTCCTTGCTTAGGGATTGCGATTTTTTAGTTTTAATGCTTTCCTAAGCTAATAGTATGTGAAGAAAACCTTGTAAATGCAAGACCACCTCTCCTATAAATATAGGGGACCAAAACAGATTAAAACAACCACCTATCAATCGATAAAATCAATCTTTTATCTCAATCTTCTATATTCTACATCGTACTTGTATCCCACATCTATTCACCTATTAATTTCCTATTTGATCATTGTCTCTTATCTCTATGTCCTAGATGGCATGTTGAGCCTAGAACAAACTGACACACGTTCACCCCGACGAGATCCCTTCTGGGTGATCGTTCAGCAATATCTACCCCACCGCAGCGGTGCGTCTCCGAGTGCTACTGTAGGTTGCACACAACATGCTCAAGTATGCCTTAGTGCGTTTCGTCGCCAATAGGTCCATCATAGGAATCAGGATACACCATAGTAAGAACTAGCTATGACAACTGATATTATACAATCTTTGCCATTTGGTTAGTGACAAACAATCTAGATTGAACTATTCAGTAATTGCTACACGATTGAAAAAAGGTCGATATCATTCTTCTAGGTATTGTAACTATCGGTAATTGCTACGCCATAAAAAAAGATCGATATCATTCTTTAGGTCTTGTAACTATGGTATATTACAATATAGCAAAAGACATTTGTACTGTGCTTAGAGTGGTTGTATATCTTCAATTCTTACAACTTCAAAGAGTAGATATGTAGCAACAAAAATAGTATTCTCTCAAACTAAAAAATAAGAACTAGAGGACGGAATCCCATCCAAACAACGGTATAGTTTACATTATAAACCCTATGGTCCATGTGATTTCTCTCTAATATATGTTTTCCCACATGCCTTTTCTCTTACATGCATCACACGTTCTTTCACACGCTTTTCTCCTACACGCAACACGTCCAGCAAGAAAATTCTCCATGCTTTCTCACATAAGTTTGCGTACATCAATGTCACTTGTCTTTACATGAATGAACTTTGTCCCTACCACAAATTACTAGTAAAAGAGAGAGAAGTTTCATGTAGTTGAGCCACGTGCCCTTACATGTCTAGGCCTTATCCTATCATAGGCTATCAATAAAGGAAGAGGAAAGCTCTATGTGTATTAGGTAACATGATACTTATATTTTATTGGTGATACCGTCAAAGGTATAATAGAATATATATTGTCGATAAAACTTTACATGAATATATGTGATATGATATTAAAAATAGATACCAAATAATATATATTTTTAGGTACTAGATATGATTCTATGTACCAGACATGATACACATATATCATATATGGTGCATCTAGTTACCAGGTCTGATATTTATCCACTTTGATCCTATAGTTACTAGATCTAATACTTATGATATCAGAGATGACATACCAAATCTAATACATATAATAATAAAGATGATACCAAATGATATCTTCAGGTATCAAATGATACTTTCAGATATCAAATGATATCTTAAGAATATTGGATAGTATCTTGAGATACCAGATATATGATGATACTTAATGGTATCAGATGGTACCTAGAAGGTATGGGATGATACCAACAAAAAAAAACATGGTAGTGGCTAGGTCCATATATGGGTATTTATATTTGATATAGGTGCTTATATCAGTGTACTAAATTCATGATGAATAATAGACTGGTTACACCTAACCTAAGCCAACAAATACAATCTAGCTTGGCAGATAATGCTATGATTGAGCCACAAGGGTATATGCATGTATTTCTATTGAGTACGAGACCATCTAGTCTATGCATGCATAATCTACTAGCAACAAATGTATAGAAGACTATTCAAGTCTCCAAGCCATGCAGTTGTATCCAAGTTTACAAGCCAAGCTACCGTAACGTTCATCAAATGAGTTCTTTTACACAGTTTTTGAGGTGGCACATGCACGTATAACAAATAACCTTCTTAACACAGCTTTCGAGATGACACTTAAAAAATACAGTATTATAGGAAGTTCACATTTAAAGTCAAAATAAGCTGTGTGTTGCATGGAGATGTTAACCCGTGTGAAAAGTTTACATAACTGTTTTGTAGCCTTTTTTAAAAAAAGCGATCGAAGCACAAATATTATGCATAAATTAAAAAATCCTAATATTATAAATTTAATCGTAGCGCCTGTCTTTGATGAATATTAAAACAAAAAAGTAATCTCAACTCACTAATCACCTTCATCGAAGACATAATAAAATAAACAAGTCGCATTCCAGAAGATTCTAGACCTATGCGACATCGACATCAAGAAGATCACTCTGTGTTCAAAGGTCCGGTTGGCAAGTTTGACACCACATCCATCAACATGTGTCTTCCCCATCAACCACAAAAAAACACCACCGTCGGATCTCAATCCAACGGCCCATACACTGATATACCTCGCCTCCAGCCAGTTCGACACCTCTCTCTTCCTTCCTCCAAGAAAAAAAAAACGATTTATTTTTTTCAGAGCGAATGGAGAAGGGCAGCGGCGGCGCCGCGAGAGGGAGGAGCAGCATGCCGCCGCCGCCGCCGATGCATATGGACGATTTCGCGCTCGAGGGGAAGAAGCCCGTCAAGAACCCCTTCGTCCCCATCGGTACGCCGCCCTCTCGATCTCTGCCCGCCTGCGCACGCCGCACCCGCGATGGTTTGTTGTGTTCTTCTTTTGTGGGGAAGGTTGGATCGGTGGCGATGTGCTGTGTTTTGGTTGGGTCCTTGATGGTGGTGTTGGGAATGGTCGGGTTGAATACGTCGAGGAGTGGGGATCCTGTTGTTTTGGGATGGCTGGATGGCAGCTCTTGGGGGTTGGGAAATCTAGGGCAATCGTTTTGCAGGATTAAGGAAAAGCTTTCAGCTTTCTGGACGGATTAGAATCTGTAGAGTGTTCGATGGTATCGAATTCGTGTGAATTGAATGATTGCTGACTCGGTATGTTTCTGTGCTTCAGGAAATCATGGCCTTTTAGTGTTCCCTTTTTATTCACTGACATGTTAGGAGGAACATTAGTAGCTGTGGCCTTGTAAATTATCGTGTATGTTCGTATTATGAATTGGTGAAAGTGGAAACTTCCTTTTGAGTTAAGGTGATAAGACGAGGGCCATTTTGTGCCTTCACACATGCAGATTGTGCTTGATTTTTTTTTTTGAGAGAGAGGTTGAGTCTTTTGCTTCATCAGCTAGCAACCAGGACCATTTTTCTTCATTCCCCTCTTTTAGATTTTGTTAGCATGTATTGTCTTGGGTGAACCGTATAGTGGACTTAAGAGTTTGCTTTTGATTGAAGCTTGGTGGGCAACATTCTGGTAATATCCCGAATTTATCTCCCAAATTTTACACACTCTAAAGCACTTATGGATAAGTGGATTTGGGTATAAAGTGTTACATTTGTGTTTCAATGTGGAGAGAGCTAAAGAGTAACAATTAGTTTGCAGTTGTCCTCTATGAATCTTGATGTACTTTGCTTTCATAAACTTCTGTTTTACTGGATATGAGTTAACTAGCTTGAAGGCACATTTCCATGCTGCACGCAATCTACCTTTTTCTGCTATAGAGACATTCTCTCACTTACGCGGTAGTCAACAGGATGAAACAAGCTGAGCCTAGAGGGTGACTGTAGGCTCCAATTGGCTTGTTTGCGTCATTCAGCTAAGCTGAGCCAGTTCACTTTGACGTGTGTTTGCCACTCATGTCCAAGTAGCTAATAAGCTTGATTCATAGAGTTTCATATATTACTAACATTGTCGCTATGCATGGAGTTGTAGTTCCTAATCCGAAATCATTTGAACTCACAATGCCGTCTTCTTAAGTGACTTACTCTTATTTACTGGACGATAAATGTATATTGCCACTAGCTAGGGTGAATTATCGAGTAGAGAGGACACAGTGTGGCCATTGGACTCTTTGGTAAAAATGATATAAGTGTAGTAGAGATCAAGAGGAAATAGGGTTAGAGGTGCCTAAGGATGTCTGTGGGGATTTTTCAAGATCTACTACAGCTTCAACTTATGAATAGTCATCTTGGCCTATTAGTTTTGGCATACATGATCAGTAGCAAGTCCTACAAATTTTCAAGATACTTCCCGTTTCAGTCATTTCTTGCTTTGCTCAATTCTCATTTAAGGAATTTATAAATTTCAACTCATTCTGTATTGCGTTTGTGGATCCTGCAATCATTTTGGTGTGTGCAAGTTTTTGATTGAGCTAGAACCAGAGAATTGGTTCTTGCTTGCCCTTAGCTTTGCTGTTAACTTATAAACTTTATCTGTGATGTAGGTGTAGCAAATCAATACTTAACATGGATAATATCATGGTGTTAATATATCTGGGAAAATTTTACTTCTTTCCTCACAAACATTTCTCTGTTGCCCAATTTTAAATGTAATTTCAGGTGCATTGGTCACTGCTGGTGTTCTGACGGTTGGCCTGATCAGCTTCCGATATGGCAACTCTCAACTAGGTCAGAAATTGATGAGGGCCCGTGTGGTTGCGCAAGGTGCGACGGTTGCCCTGATGATCAGCAGTGCGTACTACTACGGTGATCAAATCAAGCTGTTCAAGAAAGGGTCAAGCCCTTGAAGACAGTAAAGGAATCTCCATATGTGTACTTAGTTTTGGACGAAATTATGCTGTTCATTGTTCTCCAGCCATTGGGGCTTAACCAAGTCGTTTTCGCCTGGCATGTGGTAGCTAACAAAAACAAGATCAGATTTGGCGCAATCACTAGTTTTGAATAAATGACATTCTTTTGTCGACTTGATCCAGCTATGCAGTGTAATACAACATTATTAATCGCGCAAATGGGTAAAATACATACACGGTGCAGCGCAGTGGCTTGGAAGCTTCAGTATGTCACCTATCGGCTATCGCCATTCATCAATAACGAAAAATTCACGAAGGAATGAAAATGGGAAGGAAATCAAGGAATGCTAGTTCTTAGAAAATATACAAAGGTAATTTCCATTAAATGAGAATTTTAAAAAAATACAAAGGTGAAGAGGAATTAGAAGGTGCTTGTTCTTGGAAAGTTTACAGAGGTAATTTCCATTAAATGAGAATTTTTATTAAAAAATTACGAAGGTGAAGAGTTATAAAAAAATTACAAAGGTGAAGAGTTATATGGTTCTTGCCATGGTTGTAAAAAGCTTGATCCAGCTCTCTAAGAGCATCGCCAACAGAAGCACTTTCAATCCTTAAATTTGGGGTTTCTGGGAGATTGGGACAAGCGGACGAGCCATTTATATTTCTATTCATTAGTTGAGGTGAACTTACTTTTATTATTAATTACTATTATTATGAGTTAATTTTTAATTATCCATTAGAAAGAGGAACATATCCCACACCTAAGAATTGATTGAAAATCCAAAAAAGAGAATTTTAGTGATATATGATAATACTCTAAGTCCAACAATAGGTGGAGTTAATTTTTAATTATCCGATAGAAAATGAAACCTATCATACACTAAAAGATCTGATTGAAAATCAAAAAAGAGAATTTCAATGATCGATTTTTAAGCAACTGCTGCTGATGTTCTAAGTCTAACCACATGTAGACTTTGCTCCTCTTTGAAGAGGTGCCTTCGAAAGTTGGACCCAAGAGGGATTTAGAAGTCATAGCCCTACACAACAGACCATTTGTTTATTCCTTCGCTTCCACTATGAAAAAAATTTCATAAAGCTAGTTCATCCTCGAGAAAATAAGATATTCCCCTACTCGCTCTTGAAGTCGAAGTTAACGAGTTCATCCGCCAGAAAAGCAGAAGTGGTCTTACCCTTTCAAGAACGCATTCAGCAGACTTGGACCATTACCCAGCTTCCCATAATCAATTAGGGAAGTTTGATTTTGACATTGTACAGACCATGTCCTGCCCCTGACGCCTAATTTCATTTCATGAAGACTACGAGGAAACATGATTACAACATTGCAGACGCAAACCGTAACTGTTGTGTGCATAAATAAATGGGCTAGATCACTGCACAACAAGAGCCTTTTCTCTAAAGGCATAATAATTCGTTGATTTCTGCATTGACTATACAAACCTATGTACTGCCAACAAAAAAATTCAGCATGGGCTCGCGTGCCATATTGTTTTCAGTCCATCGCACATGCCTGAGAAACAAAATCAGTTTAGCATCACACATCCATTTCATGACTTATGTTACAACCAAAGTGTTTAACATCCCTACAGCATGGGAATGATTGGGATAAATTACTATTAATTATGCTCAGCCCTGCATATTTATCGCTTACTCGCTCAGCAGTGCATCTGGAAAGCAAGTTCCGTTCAGTACCAACAGATCTTAGATATGCTGACCACAGGTCTCAAAAAGGATAAGTTGGCCAGACCGCTAGAGGTAACTTGGCAGGAAAATCTAGGTGGCCAACCGGAAGAGCACTCAGACCGTCTGAGTACGCCCTGACCCGGTCCGTGTGCTGCTCCTGCATACTTCACACCAAATAATAAGGAATCTGATGCATTCACTGGTCCAAATAACATTAGCTGTTTTCCAAACTGCCAAGCATTCTTCGGGCCTCTTCCAAAGGATCTATGTGAAAAGCATGATTAACCCAAAAGTTTGGCATGTTCCGTACTGGATATAAATCAGGAAGTGCTAAATTAAACCCATTTAGGGCATTTGGATTTAAAACTGACGCGATAACATTCTGCAAAGGTGTAAAACTTATCAAACAGTAATCCTTCCGAAATTACGTAACTTCATACGACACACAAAAAAATGTCAGGTATGATTGATATAAATAGATCAATTACAAATTCAAAGTCACCTAACAGATTATGCAACCAACACCACTTTTTGAGGGCATATAGGTACGCTACTATTCACATGCTAGTTAAAACAATGTTACCAAGTTTCATTCCATATAATATTAAGTATATTTAGGGTCATATATAATTTCATATGCAAACAATATCCTTCAAAATACACTACAAACCAAACATACATTGTAATCGACTATCGCATAAAATTGACTCACCAAAGTTCCCTTCCAACAAGCATTTAGTATGATAAATTTCATAAGTTTCTCTTCCAAGCAACTTAAGACTTTATTCAGGACAGAAGACAGCTCCAAGTCATGACATGAGATGTCAGGAGGAATCCCACAATTTCTTACGATGATTCTTTTGTGCTTCTTCACCATTCTTTCTAGGAAAGAACCAACAGTCTGTTGGATGTTTACATCACTTTCATCTTTTGATATCTTGAAATTGACAGAAGCACCCAGACCTGCAACCTCTTGCAGCCTAAGCAACAACTCAGCCCTTGCATCATCAGCCCAACAACAGCACAAAGAGGATCCATCATCTGTTAAAAGCATTAAGTTGGATGACAAAATAAATAATCAGTGATCCATGTAGACCCAAAAAAGGCAAAACATCCCTTTGAAGAAATGGAATTTATTTGATCTGGGATTGTATGTGGTGGATAGAGCCAAAAATAATTGTCAGACTGATATCTTACCAACAATAAACCCAGCTAGTCGGACTTTTACATTTGTTGTTTCACATTGATTAATTGATTCTGAGGGTTGAAGGTCATTTAAACTATTGTCCAAAACCAAAAAGTGGGTGGTTGCAACCTGTATTGATAAAGAGATGCGAAACGGTTGAGCTTAGAATCACAATTCACAGCCACATCTTAACTATACGATTTTAGCAGGTGTACATGCAATAAACAAGTATTAAAAGGCAATGCAATTGAAATCCATGGATTAAATACAAGCACAAAACGGCCTACCCGGCATTGGAACTGGATGACTCTATGTTCTGTTAAATGCTTCTCACTTAAGAAGAGCAAACACGACGAAACTCTGGTAAGTGAACCATCCTTAAAGCAATCAGATATGGGTGGTGTAACAACACATTCTTTGTTCGGACAAGCAAGACTGATGGAGCTCACTTCAATGTATGTTAGTGGGGTGAAGGATAGTTCACGCCAGCTGCCAGAAAAGAGAAATTTAGATATGGCAGAAAATATGTCAGCAAATTTGCAGAGCATGAAACATGTTTTAAGGCTGATTTGAGTTTTGATTTAGCATTATGTGGCAAATATCAATTCCAACAAGAATTAACAACATTTAAACCTACCAATATGTTTGCACTAAAAATACTCCATTTTCATTTGTTTGCCGTACTAACCAATGTCAAATAAAAAAACAGAGTATATAAGTTTATTTTAGTGTTTGAGTAAATATCTTTTAACACCGAATACAAGTCGGACTAAACATAAGGTTCATAAAAATGAGTCTGCATAGAATACTATCCATTCAACAGAGATTTATGTATTTCCTATGTGGTATTAAAATCAAGCAAGAAAACAGATGCGCTAACATGCAACAGCTTCATGCTAGGTGATCGATCTGTTGTTTGTTCTCTTGTGTCCTGAAAAAGTAAGGATTTTCTATCTCATCCTAGGGAAGGAAGAAAGGTGCAAAGTGTTACTATGTCAAATCAACATTCTACGAATAAAGCAAAGTGTAATTACTGTTTAACTAACTATTCTCAGGGAGTGCTGTCTAATCTAAATGGACAATACATGTTTTTCTTTTGGTACCAGAGTTTAACCCACTGTATTCAGCACATTCCACCTAACATCTAGCATGAAGCATTTAGGTGTACAGAACAGTTTAGCAAGAGCTAAAAGGAATGCAACATACTGTGTCAAAAGGACACGGTGGAATGTAGCAGATGCCCCTGGTCCTAATCCAACAGGACAACTATGTTTGCTTAGGTATCCACAGAGCCGCACCTGCAAATAATGCCATGAAATAGAATGCCAAACAAAGAAATACCTGTAAAATTGAAAATAATAAGATTGTCATTTACCATATGAATATCATCAGTAACATGGATACATATACTGGACTTCTCATCACCAACCATGACTTTTCCCTTGTTACAGCCATATGAATGGATATTTTCTACTTTTCCTTGTAATGATATCAAATCTCCTTGAATCAGTTTATCACTTTGCAATTGAGAAGAACCAGAAGACCTTTTAAGCACCCTAGTCTTAATAAATGATGAGACACTTAGAACTTCATTTGAGTAAGAGCACAATTCATTCAATACATGGCAAACATAGTTGTATTCGTCCATCTTTTCACTCATTGCCTCACAGTAAAAGTTCAAATGGAAGTCACAATATCGATGGAAGTCATTCCAAGTATGCACTAGTTTTATCTCATTATGGACAGCTTTTCTGGAAAACGGCTCATCCATCTTCACTGAAGAAACTCCAATAGATTGATCTCCAATGGCCTGCTTTATATTTATATTATCATTAAAGGTAATGGCAAGGCTCCCAAACCTACTCTGAGGACCTAGCGAAACTTTACTGCCTTGTAAACATCCACAGCTTTTCATGGAATAATTCAGACATTCAGTGGGACATTCAAGAAGATAGTAGCCACCAATCCACAGTGACTGTTATTTGATCAGATATGTTAGTGATAATATCTTAATATCAAGGCTAATGCAAATATGAAGTGATGCAGGATAAGAAAATAAGCTTCAACAATTCATCCTAAAAAACATACCTGATAATTAAACCTTCTATCCTTCAATTCCAATAAAATCCTAGGAATGCGATCTCGTTCGCCACAAACAGTATCATTTACAGTAGTACTGACTGATCCACAAGAGTAGATAGACATTAGAGAACCACAAATACTGGTGGTTCCGAAACTCAGGGTGCATATAATATGACACAGTTTTGACATAGACACTTTGGAGTTACTAGGTGAAGGAGCGCATAAAATTCTAAAGCTCTCGGCATGCTCAGAGCATTCACCTCGCTCAGTAAACTTCAAATCATATGGCAGTATCACGGCCTCAGCATACAGACTGGGCCCTGACATGTTTTGATGTTGAAACTGCAATAGCAAAATGACTAAATAAGAACATAGTCAAAAACTAACTGGCATGATAGTTCCAAAAACCTTAAGATAGTCTAAGAGAAAAGGTACTCACCCTATTATTTGCTGGAAATATGTGTGTTAGTTTGAGCAGGTGAAACAGCTTGGCACAAGTATTGATTTGCAAAGGAATTGAGGAAGGACCAATTTGGTTCAATTCACTCAAGTTGGTTATAAGATAGATCTTGAGATGACTTAGTCTTTTCCGGAAAGAGAGATGTTGAAAAGTAGCCTTGCAGGACAACGGATCAGTAATATCATAAGGATCAAGGTAAGCCATCGGACCTTCAAGAGCAACTTTATAGTCAATTATCTGAATAGCAAAACGAATAATCAGAAAGTAATGATGAATAGCTGCTGAAAAACAATAGGGTCAATCATCAGAATTACTTCTGAAATCTGTTTAGAACATTGTAAAATTCTATAAACTCAAAAGGAGCTTGTTGAGGACGACGCATAGGATGCACGGTTTTAATACATGAATACACATTTTCGTTTGAGTGATAGAGACTGCAAATAAATGGGGAAGAAATAGTATGGACCCAGAGTAGTAGAATAGAAAGAGTTGAAATGCCCACAGGCATCAGGTACATCTTACTGGTGCAAACAGTCATTGCAGTAAACACCAATGCATAGAATATACATGTTCTTGCTGAGAAACTTAGTACAAGAGTATGAATTAGTCTGTCTTCCAAATTTCCAACATAAAACATCTGACTTCTATAGTTCTATAATTGTATAATTTTAGAAAATTGGGCATTCCAATCAAAGTGATGGCTGATAGATGTCTCTCCTTATCTCACAGGAACTACTTCAAAAGGCATATGAACCATACCAACACATTGCAGTACTATTGGCAGGATTAGTTTTGGTAATATCACTAGAAAAAAATTGTGTTCCTGATTTAAAATATAAAGATTCATCATATGTCATAATTCATAACAAATGAATGATAAGGTTTTAGTCCTATCAGTCGAGTAAATCATGAAGGATACTTTACTACCAACACAAGATCTATAAGAGGAATCACATGTAAGTTTTACGCGCTAAACTGTGAGCATGAGCACAACCTCATAGATGCCATCCATACAAACATTTGGTGGAAGATCTGGTATTACAGCATCTATACACCCTGTTGCATCAACCAACTGCAGTGTTCCTGGCAGTGAAGATCTCTGTATGAAATAAAATCACAGAAATTCATAAATTGCATTATTGACCTAACTATAAACACTAAAGGGCATGAAAACTGAATCATTTATGCAGCTAGGTTGTTCTGGAGTTTATATAATTAATTGGTACACCAAAAATATAAATTATTTCAAGATGAACACAAAAAAACTATATGATAATTACAATCTCTCAGACTACCTTCAAAACTCAAAAAGTCTTAATAATATGAAACACCCATCAATACGTGTTTCTCAAGTCAGTTGACCTAATCTATTTATTCATCTACCTGAAAATTGTATAGAACAATTAGCATGTAAAATCAAATCATGAGCAAATTATAATAGATGGCCTATATATGTCAAGTTTCTAACATGCTACAGAATTTGTATAGAAAAAATCAAATCATAAGCAAATTATAATAGATGACCTATATATGTCAAGTTTCTAAAATGCTACAGAATAAGTATAAATCAAACATAAAAAAACAAAATTCACTTCACTAATAAGTAGCATCCAGGTTTTGAAAAAATGCAACACACATATGCTTACCCTAATCCAATAAACTACTTAGTGGTTATTGTTTTCATCTCAAATTGAAAGTCTGAAGAATCTTACCATTTAACACCCCAAGCATCATATTTGTATATTACAGGGATTGAACAGGGAGAAAGAAAAACAATATCATAAAATTTCAAGCAGGTCACAAAAATTTAATGTAACCTTGATTTTTCCCACTAAAACAGCACCCAGATCACTGCTTGAAATTATCCTTTTTGTGGTACCAGGATAGGAAATTCCATCACACAGAAATGGGTGGTCCATCTGGTTCTTGTTCATTTCTTGAGTGTCATTCCAAATTTTGAGCATCGTTAATATCCAGAATGATTCACACTTGCAGATAAAATTAGCAAATGGAATGACCTAATCAAAGTCAATTGTTAAGGACAAGCAGAACAAACAAAAAGACAAATTTAGCTACAATCAAACAAGAAAAGGATAGTACCATTTTAAAAGTTTCCAAGTGTAACTCAGTGCATGGGCTGCCACAGTTATGATTGCAGAATTTCATAAAGAAATCACGCTGTGCAACAAAATTTAATTGATTAATATAATGAGCACTGTCGATTAAGCATCATGTAAAGTATCACATTAGTAGAAAACAATATAAAGACATTATGAGTGCCTACATAAAATTCTATTACCATAAGAAAAAAAGGTTTCATCCACATCCGATGGTAGAAATAACTTCATCCAAAATTTATCTACCAAAGAAATATTTATGATTATTACTATCTTGTGAAATTAATCACCAAACAATTATACTATGCAATCCCTCTAATGTGCGTGTTGCAAGATGGTCAAAATTTAGGGCAAAAAAACTATCACGGAACTGAAAAGCTAGTAGAACAAACATATGTTGTGCTAGTTTTGAAAAGTAGTATGGAAGCTAAGCTATTTTCTAACTCTGTTAGCCAAATAACCTGTTAATTACTTTCAGATCTGAACAACACTAAATTCAATCCATTAAGTATGTACAGAGACAATATAGAATGTACTAGGGAATCATATTCTTACATTCATGGAAACACATATACTACTCAACAAACTTGCCTGAGGTTTGGAACCCATTGAAGAGAGAACTTTAGAAGCATAAGTGTGGACCAATCCATGTGTCTGTTGATACCTTGCAGTTCAAGAGTCCCAGTCAAGTAAATTAGTAGACAATCAAATGGTAAGAATATTAATTACTCAAGTCTATTAAGTGTTGTGACAATGTAATACAAATTAGCAACTTACATTTTTTGAGCCCAAGATCTCTTTCTCAGAGAATAACTTGATAAATTTCTGTTTAAAGCATGATATCAGAATTAACATCCTGGAAATTGAAAGAAAAACAAATGAGTATACAACAATAACAAAAAAAGTTTGTTTTGTTATTCATGGTAGCTACATAACATAGAAGTAGAACTATGGTAAATACACACCAAAATCTAGCAGGCAGCTCAAAAGACCCAACAAACCTTCCCAACAGGCCCTTATTCTCTGCCTTTATATAACATCTGCATCAACAGTAGAAACAATTCAGTGATATCTGCAATTCAACATACTGGAATGCTAACAATAGTTCCTTCATACTTGGAATCCACCAGGGAGAAAGAATTTATAGTAATGCTAGTTTTAATGCATGTTCCAAGCAGAACAATCCTTGTCCAAGCAAATTTTAGACAAATTGCTCGACCATTCTTAACAGAAATCTACAAAAAGGAAAAATGGAACAGTTATACTATCATCGAGACATGATATTAAACAAAAGAACAATTTGCAACTCAAAATGCAATTCTATACATACAACAGCACCAACGCGAAGAGAATGTGATGGAGCAAGATTCTGATCATCAATCAGCAGCCATACTGTATCATCCAGCTCAACCAACATGCCTTGCATGTAAATTCCAGTGACGACCCCAGTGTACGCACCACCGCAATTGCCTGGTGACCCATCCAATTTGAGAATAGCAGGATAGGACGGGCACCATCTGAGCACTGTTTGCTTCGTTGACACCAACATGGTGTATGAGCCTTTTGTGCCAATGGAAACCATCCTTTTCTTCAACCCCGAGACAGACACAGGCCTCCCGACCATCCGTGCCAGCACTGGCCGCCACCGGCTTGCAGAATCCACAAAGTAAACAAACTTCTCCACCTCAAACTTGTGGTGCTCATCTGCTTCTGGAGGTGCTGCCCTGCACTTCCGGCACGCGCAGCACATCATCTCTGCTATAAACCCGACCGAGTTGTCACCTCCATCCACGTTACTCTTCCGCTCAGCCCGCGGCATGCTGAACACCACGCTCACCGACCTCACCACCCCAAACACGTGCCCGTGGGTGCCCGAATCAGGCTCCACATCGGCGCAATCGAGCGGAATTGTCCTCAGGAAGCCAGAGCCAGGTGCCGAACCAGGTGCGGGCGTGCCCTCCTCCGCCAGGCGCCAGCGGACCACCTCGAGCACGCCGGCGCCGTCGTGGTGGACGGACGGGAGGTAGTTCCAGGCGAGGACGTGGATCGCCCGGCCGACGGCGGCGGGGTCGAAGTCGAGGAGGTAGCAGCAGACGGAGGCGGCTGCTGCTGCTGCAGAAGGGGAATCAGAGAGCGAGAGGCAGTGGCTGCGGCAAGCGACGGGGGAACCGGCTGCGGGAAGCCAAAGCGTGCCGGCAAGGAGGACGCGGTGGGAGATGGGCGCGAAGGGGGCCGTGCTACGGGGGGTCGGGGCGGCGGGGAGCTTGGGCTTCTTGCGGGGCGGCGGGGCGGTCGAGGCGGAGGTGGACAAGGAGGAGGAGGAGAGGAGGGAGGAGGCGCCGGTGGTGGGGCAGCGTATGCGGAGGAGGTCGGCCACGGTGAGGCGGCGCTCCGGCGGCGGCTCCTCCATCGCTAGGGATTTGGAGGAATGTGGGAGAAGGCGATGTGAAATTGTGGATGGGTGGGCTTCGGGGAGTGGGCGGGAAACGAGGAGCGGCGCGGAATGTGGGGCCCACTTGGAGGTGGGTGGGTTGCCTGGTCACTTGGTTAGGGGAAATTTTTATGATTTCAATTGAATTAAAAATAATAAAATAATGGTTGCTATATTATCAGTTTTGGAACAATCATAACATATTTTTCGATGTCTAGCACTAAATTACATAAGGAGCTTAAGATTTTGAAAAGGGCTAGTAAGAAGCTAGCTGGTGAGAATTTAGACAAGTTAGGTTCTCCAACTTCTATCTTCTACTTTATTTTTTTATTCTACAACTGCATATTCTTAGAATCTAAATGATCTTTGAAAAATCTTCTGATGACTTAGAGAATCTGAAGTTACGGTTTCCAGAAACTCTCTAAACAGGACCAGGATTTACAGTACATGATCTCTAATTGAACCAGTGGATGTTCTAGTGGAATATCTCGTCATCGTAAAATAGTAAAAATATATTATTTTTAAAGACAAGACGCTTCGATATATATGTACACACTTATCCCTATAAAATACATATACGCAAATCCTATATATATAAATAACTATGAAGAATAAACTAGGATATCTCGCTATTCACATACATATTAGACGTAAATATAAGTAATCCAAGTGAACAGATTCCACGGTAAGTAATCAGCTATCTTCCATTCGTTGTATAAATACAATTTATCTTGTATTACCGTACATATCCATTTACATCGTCGAAATCTGAATCCATCGTGATTAAATAGCTCCTTTCTTTCTTTGCTTATCGTGGTGATTTGGCCTACTGCTGAGCAACACAACAGCGTCCGTACCTAATACATACTTCCCTTCCTGCAATTAGCGCCTGTTTAATTTGACATAGATAAAATATTTGTACTGCAACTGAACTCTCTGAAACATGGCCAGATGGCCCCCTCCCCTCTCCCTCGCGTGTTCGGTAAATCTAGCTAGCCAAGTGTCCACGCCTTCCGTGCCCATCTGCTTCTTCTTCCGACCACACACAAGTGTCACAACGCAAGGCACCGACACCGCACAGTGCAATCAGCTACACCTCACGTACTAATCCAACTCCACTCATCGATGAAAACCCAATTACGACGGTAAAACAATCTCCTACTACATACAAATACTAATTGGGTACCCGTGCGTTAGGATAAATATGCATCAATTTGATTACAACAGACGATGTGAATCCTAATCATCTAGAGCACATAGCTTGCAAAGGAAAACCTTATTTTGACACAAACAATAATTCTGTCCCACCTTCATAGTTTTCACATATTAGTTGAAGGAACAGTAAATTCTTAGTACATATGGCCAGAAACATCAGTGATCAGCAATGAGCAAGTTCAGCATACCCGTAAACATGTATAAACTTGCATGAGCTCACTTTACATAGACAAGAGAAAGACAAAAAAAAAAGAATCGTATTCAACATTCTGGTTCAAACCCACCGGGTTATGAAATAATGCCAACAAATAACAGCCTAGCTCGGACTTTGGAAATTAAAATGTCATTAAAAACTACTTGTTGCCATGCACCATCAGTAATGCCACTCGCATTCAATATTTATTTTATTTGCTTTTGCAGCAAATGGAAATACAGATATAAAAATGAGTAAACCAGACTATATGGAAATTTATCTGAACAATAAAGAATACTAACAAATCTCATTGTCTTCATTGGAGCAGAAATTTTCCAACTCGCCCTTGCCTCAAATCATTTGCATTGTTTTAGATGCATTGCATGATTCCATCATAATCCTGCAACCACAAGGCAATCAGTTGAGCTGACATTGGTGAAGAAACATTTGAGTAAAATGAACAAAGAGATGGCATGCAAATGTCTAATTCCTGGTGTTGCAAATAACAGATGAATATCGACTTTTGCTAAATAGGGTGCTCATTCTGTACAAAATACATGTATAATGTTAAGAGGACTTTTAAGTTTGAAGGAGACTGTCAAGATTAAGATTCTTATTTGAGTAAAAAGGTCCAAGACGCATGCAAAAGTCCATAGTTTATTTACAGTGAAGTAATTATGTTGAATGCTCTTTTTATCCCGTTAAAGAGAAGTCACAGCTAATTAACACCTCGCCACCACCGTCCTTGCATGCAATTGAATGTACAAAATGTTCAGTAATGATTTCTGAGTTTGGTCAGAATTGGGATGAAATTAGCAATTCAGACCTGATGTTTTGTTCATTGAGATGAAATTAGAATTTTAGTTCACAGTTTTTTGTCTGAATTGGGATGTAATTAGCAGTTCATATCAGAGTATGTCAGAATTGGGATAAAATGAAATCAGTGTCAACCTTAGCTTGAGGTTGTTACTGTATGCTTGCATCAGCTCATTGCCGAAGTGTGCTTTTCTGATGTCCTCAAAAGTGCAGAGCAGCTGAAGAAACAAATTAATCCCAGTGCACCATGATCATGCCAATGCAATTCTGAATGCTTAGCTACAGAGCAATAGGAGCGTGCCACATACTTCCATGAGGTCATCCTCTTTGACGACTCCAAAGGGTGCAATTGTGGTGTTGAACTGTGCTTCCATCCTCACAAATCCAGTCTGGTATGGCTAGAATAGTTTGTGTTCTTCACCCTAGAAAATCTGGACCACCATGTTAAACAAACAACTGCATCCTGAACTGATGAATTATTGATCAAACGAAAACCAACAAGTTGATTGATTTAACTAAAAAGTAATTTACTCTAGACCAAGATTGTACAATTCATGCATATACTTTCAAAAGAGTACAACAAATACCCATATGAAAATTGCATACCAGCCTAAGGTAAGTTGATATAGTAAGAAAAAAATAATTTTTACCCTGCAATGGAGTGAGGCACTCAACTTTCAAGTTCCGATAGTAAATGTTCAGAAATCTAGAATAATGGTAAAAACTCAGAAATTCAGCACTGAACTTACAAGTCTCTACAGGGCATGCCAGAATTTCATAGTGATGGTACAAATTCATATTTATTTTTACTGAAAAAAATCAGTGCTGAACTTTCAAATCTCAACTTTGATTCAGAAAGTCCGCACTGAACTTTGAATTGTTGGTGATCATCTGGGTTACCTGCTGCTGGCTTTGCCTACTTCCTTGAGCTCAGTGACTTTCAAGTCCCAATAGTACATGTTCAGAAATTCAGAATAATGGTAAAAATTCAGAAGTTTAGCACTGAACTTTCAAGTCTCTGTTACATGTTCAGAAATCCATAGTGATGGTAAACATTCAGAATTTTTAAAAGAAAATAAATCAGTACTGAACGTCAGAAATTCAGTACTGAACTTTCAAATCTCAGCTTTGATTCAGAAAATTGAGCATTGAACCTTGAATGGTTGGGTCGTTTTCTGGGTTACCTGCTGCCTTCCTTGAGCTCAGTGGCTTATGGTGGGATGCAGCCAAAACCCAGCGGTACTACCTTGAGTGGCGGTAGATGATCCATGAGACATGAACACCATACTCCTGTAATTTTTGAAAAATATACATTAGTTTGATCAAGGCACAGCAAAATTGTATAGCTAATTAATTCTTACCCAAATACGATATATGGTGTGGCTAAACTACTTCATTACCGACTAAAATGCCATACTTGAACTATGATGTCAAAATGCTGATAAAAATTCAGCAAAGAAGGCCAATACTTTATTCCTACCATCGTGATGATATCTGACAGGAAAAATTTGAAACATGCATTTATAGCTTTAACCTGGCATCAAATCCTGCATCAGAGAGCTTCTCCCAGAACATGTGGACTTGATCTTTGGTAAGCACATGAGTGGTGATCCCCCTTCGCCACTGCAAAAAAAAAATCTGTGTCCCTAACTCCTTGGATCCAACTATACCTGAAACATTAGATTTATGAACACATTTCAGAACCACATTACAACAAAATTTTGATCCAGTTCGGTCATTGCCTGATATCCAAACAGTGTTAATTTTTACCAACCTCAACTTCCAAATGAAATCAAGTTGCACCAGCCTCTGCAACAGCCGCTAAGTTGAAATGGCCTGCATATAATATGGCATTTCAGTACCCAATTTGGCATTCCCATATGAGTTTTACCATAAACCAAAGAAGCAGACATGTGAAGAAATAACCTGGTATGCATACCTTATAATCAAGATAGTCAATTTATGTTTCAAAACTGGTTATTGTTATTGAGACTGGGAATGATGGAGGCATCCATCATGAAAATTAATAGGGCAAGTTGGATAGATGTGTCTAGCAGCAACAAACATAATTCAGTGCTGCAATGTGACTACTGGAAACATGCAGCTTTCCTGAGCACATGTAATGATCAAATCAAATTATTATTGTTTTTTACCTTCCTAGCGGCAAGCTTGGGATGTTCTTGGCTGTTTACTCCAGTGCAAGCATGTCCGCTGCCATCACACAGAACCCTGATGGCATCACCCAACTGCCACGGCGTGCTCTGCAAAACCAAAGGACAGTGATCAGTAACATTTTGATCAGCAAATATTTTTTCCCCCTTCAAGTTTATAACGGTTGCTGCTTGTCATGGACTCAAATGTTTTTGTGTACATGTAACTTCTATATAACCACACTATCATTCTATGATTTTGCTTAAATGGGACTTCTGCATAACCACACTATCATTCTCTCTTTCATATTACCAGTCAGATTGGAAAACTGGATGATAACAAGGAAACAACCAACAGGTCATCACAGTAAGTACAAAAGTATCGGTAGCTGCGCATGAAAGAGGTTCAGAACTGACGGATCATGGGTAGAGTTACCTTAGCAGTTTCTCTCCCTAGTTTTCAGAAAATTGTACAAACATCAATAAACTTCTTTTTGAAGTTTGCCCATTGTTACAAACATCACTTGACACTGAAAACTCTAGTGTTCCTGTTGCTTATCAAAATAATCTTCAATCATCAATTAGCACCAATTTCCAGAAACACCACTGAACTCAATGATGTGACCAATGTAAAGGTTAGTCCTTGAACAATCAGACACCTCTAAACTCAATGATGTGGCCAATGTAAAGGTTAGTCCTTGATTAATCAGAACTTGATCGATATATTTTATGACACATTAGCGAATCATGAATTAGGTTGCAAGGTTTTAAAACCGACACTTGTTGAGTTCCAGCTTTGATTGGGGAATGTTACTGTAAAGATGTGATTAACCATGAACACAAGCGGATCTACCAATACAAAAACTAATCTACCTAGTTGTTCTGAAATCTGATTATTTAAAGAACAAAAACAAAATCTTTTTCTTGCATCGGATTCCACATCCGTCAGACCACAATCACACCAAACAACATTGGTTAAACAACATGCATCTATTAAACATATACGGATGTCACACAAACACGAAATAGGAGGGGGAAAAGAGGAAAATTGTGATCGCCTTGTTCCCTTCAATCCCAAATTAGAATAGGCGGTAGGAAGCGCCTGCGGGAGGAGGCGGCAGTGGTGACTGATGGAGGCGGTGTCGACGAGGCTGGGAGGACCGGCGGTAGGAGGATCTGCGTTTCCCGACGACAGCGATCAGTATGGGGGAGCGGGATCGGCGGCGGCGACGGCAATACAGGGACGCGGGATCGGCGGCGGCGTTCCCTTCAATCCTAAATTGGAATAGGCGGTATGAGGCGCATGCGGTACGAGGCGGCGGTGGCGACTGATGGAGGCGGTGTCGACGAGGATGGGAGGACCGGCGGTAGGAGGATCTGCGTTCCTTGACGATGGCGATCAGCGGCGACGACGGCAATATGGGGGGAGCGGGATCGGCGGCGGCGACGGCAATACAGGGACGCGGGATCGTCGGCGTCGACTGTGACGCCAATCGGGGAAGCGGGATCGTCGTCGGGGTCTGCAACGCCGACCTGGGGACGTGGCGTGCCACGGCGACCTGGCGGCGGGATGGACTTGCGCGGCACAAGGGGGCGGAGACGCGCGATGCAGGCAGGCGGAGGGTTGGGGGGAGGCGGCATGATTCATGCGAATGGTGTGGTTGCTGTTTGGAATGGAATTTAAGGTCGGTAAAGAAAAAATACTTTATTTTGAAGGTATAAGTGGCTACTTGGTACCAGCGGTGTGGTTGCTGTAGTACCATCCTGCGCTTGCAGATAGCGCACGGTGGCAAACACTCTGCTTACATAAGTGGGTCTGGGTCTCTTTGAATATTTTCAATTATAGGATATATTGTATCAGACAACCATTTCTCAAGATGACGACGTCCATGTTTGGAGTCTGAAAAGGATAAAACCAGTTTACCTCAAAATCTATATAGAACATTCTTCATTGGCTCAGAGAATTGGCGACGTCTATGAAAATAGACAGCAAAGTGTAAATTATTTTTATGGTTAGTAATCCAAAACATGTGCTGGACAACGGACTGACTGGCCAAGAGAGAATTGCCTTACATGTGCGATCAGGAAGATGAGACGATCCAACATTTGCTTACTATGTGTGTCCTCGCTCGAGAATTATGGTCACAGATCTCACTCCTTTGGACTATAAAACCGGATTCCCACGAGGCGAGAGAAATCTTTGGCTGATTGGAGATGAAAAACAACCAAGAGAATTCCGAAGGAGAAGAAGAAGTGATTGAACACAATTATCATTCTAGACTCTTGGATCATTTGAAGCACCAAAATGCTTGCGTTTTCGAAGGGTCTCGCCCCTATATCACCAGGGTGCTCGAAGAGTTTAGAGATAAGCATTATCTTTGGTGCATGACAGAAATGCGTGGCAAATCTAAGTTATGGTGTTGGACCAAGTTAGTTTATCTTAGTTTTTTGTTAAGCCTCACCTCTTTCTCAATTCTTTTTAGTTTAAGTTTTTCGATGTAAAGAAATAATCCAGCTTGGCCTAGAGTGAGATATGGTGGTGTTTGTAAGGACCGATCCTTTTCTCTCTACAATACAATAATACGCATATCTCCTGCACGTTTGAGAAAAAAAAAGAAAAAAAACTGTAATATCTCTTTTGGGTGTGATTGAGGTGAGACGAAATATATGCCTTCCGAATTGATAATTATTGTGATCAGCTCGGTATAATTACTTACCTCCGGGGCACTCTAAGAATCGTTTCTTTTTAGGTAATGGAATAATAGAACTATCCTATCCTAGCCTCCCCATTGATTGTTCAATTTTTGACCTTGAGAGTCCATAATTGTGATGCTTGGAAAAAAAGAACATCTTTGGTTGGGAAATACTGTATAATTATGGGCATCGGTGTAGTTAATTAATTGCCCCTCTCCAGAGCCCATGGTCTCTGTTTTTCAGACTACGTAACCGCAGCAGCAGCAGCAGCTTCGAGAATCATCTCCTTAAGTAAGACCGTAAGAGTGTAGATTCTTTACTCCATTTATGTTATAGTACTAAGCATAGCTTTGCATTTATGATAAATGATTTATCAACCAGTGTTTATCCCTTGCAAAACCACAGCAGAGCACGGATTAATGAAGTTCGCAATCACTCATGCCATTGCTGCTTACAGCAGCATTTTCTTTCATTCAGACATTGTCTAGGGGGTACTAAGTATACTAATTACTAATTAAGTAGTACTTAGTATTAATTAATGTCCAATTGGGAATAATCATCAAGTTGATCCTTCTGAGAGACATGTAATATTCCATCTGCACCAAGCTGATACCTTTTGCTTTCCTTCATGATCATCCTGAATATTCCTGACAAAAGACGGCTCTGTCCGCTACCAAAACCATGGGCTTCTCTGCTCCTTGTCTGGGACTCTGGGATGCAAAATATCAGCTTCTAATCAACTCCTAACACAGGTGACAGCGGCAACAAATTACTACAAACAGGTTGAATAACAAGATATCATATCATAATTAAACTACAGAAATAATCTGTCTGTATGTCTATCTCATCAGCCTTCAGATAGACATTCAGAAGACTCCAGAATCATATATATTCAGAGATAAACACACTGAAAAAAGGCACATCAATCCCATCGTTAACTCTCACCAAGCTAGAAGTAATTAAGAAGGTAATTGCTACAAGTAACTGAAGTGGCAACCTAAGCGAAGCTAATGTTGATCTTCTTATCATCTCCAATTATGAGCCAGCCAGTTTACCCTGCATGACACGTAAAGAACTGCTCCATGTAATAAGCGGATAGGAATCGCTGAGCTAGTGGCCATCGCACAAACAGCAACAATAATAACAATAATCATATTGTTTTTTTATGGCTGGTGAGGGGTTTAATCATTCATGGACAAAACTAATCAAGGTGGGGCGGGGCGGGGGTGGGGGTGGGGGGGGGGGCGCATCAATCAGACACAAGACAAAAAGAAAGGCAGAGCTCGCAACTTGTTGGAATTCCCCTCTCTCTCACACACACACTGTCTGCACTCTCATATGGCTGCTGTTGACGAGCATGAAGAGCCAGGCCCTAGAAAAATATGGAAGAATAATTAAGCTAGTGGCTGGTGCGTGATTCTGCTGCGAATCTGAGTGCTTTTTTTTCCTGTGAAAGAGAGAGTCATTGAAAGTAGCAGTTTGATGGAAAAACAATCAATGGAGATAGGTCAGGAGAGCCAGGACCATGTGTTGGGTCGAGGGAAAATGTGCGGCGTGCTGTGATGCTCATCATCGAGCATTTGGCATAGGTTTATTGTATCGAAATACAAGAAATAGACCTATAAAAATAATAAACAGTAAGATTACTAAAAAAATTTTAATTAAAAGTTAATTGATAAAATTAATATTACTGTGTTCAAAATTCTAAACCTTTCTAAATGTTGTTGGCCTAATCGTTCTTCTATTATCAATTTGACCCATACATCCAATATCTGTTTAGTCTGACCACCGTTCTGATCGTCGCTTACATATCGATCTAACCACTTATAACTATAGAAAAACAATTTCAACAAGACGAACTCTTAAAAATATATTAACATATCTTTATAAAGTATTATTCATATATTAACTCTAGATTAAGTCTAAACTCTATTTTTTCTCTATTTTTTCTCTAAGTAATATTTAGATGATTAAAATGTCTTTATATTTATAGTTATTGGTGGCTGTAAAAAAACCTAAATTCTAAAAGGAAAAATACTTTTAATCTCATCCTCTTGTACATATATACAATATATCTTTTTATAAATTTGAACTTCATCTTTCCAAACTTACTCTTTTTAAATTTAACTTTAATTTCGATACTCATACAATCCCTTTTATATAAAATATGATATCTTCATCCCCACATACATGGATCTATAGCCTTAAGTATCCCATATGATATCTCGATTGTTTGGATATCAACTTCTTCAAAGTCAACTCCCGATCTATTATCGACAACAAGGCCTCAAGACTCTAAGTTCTTTTTGATTGACTTATTGCTCGCCACCAAAAAATCCCGCGACCGGGGAGGGACGACGGCTCGGTCACGCGAAGGCCAGGGAGGTCTGTTTGTCTCCAATGTAGGTCCTTAGGTCTCGAGGTTCACAGGCGTGCCAATCAATTTGACCATGCAATTGACAAGGAGGTGAGACGAGCGGATCCGATACAGACGCTTGCTATCGGCTAGCTGTCAATAGGTTCGGGATGCTGTTTGATCGGCTAGAAAGCCGATGTGGACAGGTGTCGACGAGCGGTCGACCGTAGAGCCGATGGAGGAACCAGGGTGTGCTTAGAGGATATCGAGGCGCACGGGATCCCTCCGGGCAGCCGAACAGTGATCCATCGGCTGAAAAAAACCGATGAAAGCGGATGTGGCCTAGGCGATGATTAGTGCAAGAAGGCACGGGCTGCAAAGCCGATGCCGCTCCGGATATGACAGCAAGAGACCCGTCGCCCGTCGTGGCAGTGCCATCAACACCGAACCTCGAAGATCAGATCTAACCGAGATAGTACGAGGCCAGGGCCAGCGGCGATGATACGGAGGACACCGGATCGGCTATGTCGTAGCAAGGATAGGAACGAACCCATCGGCTAGCTGAGCCGATGAGAGGACGCCTCTCTGAAGGCGGGTGTGTATCGGCTGGAGGTCCAATACGTTTGGCGTTACGCGTCGTGGGACGCCTCTAAAGGCTGATGTGTATCGACCGATGGGCCGATGCGCTGGGCGTGAAGCATAGAGCATGGATAACTCATCAGTTAGCACTCCGATGATACGCTGTGCAGGAGACTATAGGCCTGAAGCTCGATTTACCGTCGGCAGCCCCGTAGGTCGGACCTAACCGATGCAGCACGAGATCGACGACGGTAGAAGGAGCTTAACATGCCGATAGGTCCAGCACGGACGTGATGCGATACATCCGATCGGTCTAAGAGGTCGGACCTAACCGATGCAGTCTTAGATAGAATAGGACATATCGAGATGGTGACGGAACTTACCTCTTCGCCGGAGATCGAACTTAACCGATGTAGCCCCGCATCGAGAGCTAGAACCCGCCGGTAGAACCTAGATAAACTAAGGTGGCGATGCGCCGAGTTTGAATATGATCGAGACATATGTTACATGTCTCCAGGGGGTCTATATTTATACCCTGGATTTACAGACAGAGTCCGACGCGTCTATGACCATCGGACATTATTTCCTAGTAAGAACAAAGGAAAATATTTATAAAGCAGTTAACTAACCAGCTAAACCTCCCTAATTGAGTAAGGTTGCAATTTACAAAAATAAACACCCTGTCGTGGAGTCCACGGCTTTTCCGCAAACCCGGTTTCATCTGAATAAACTTCCAATTTGTAACCGAGCCTTTCTTTGTTGCAACCTGATCGGCTTCTCCACTGTAGCTATCGGACCTTCTTTAAGTCAAGCCGATCCTTCTCCTTCCTTCCCTCGGGCTTCTCGGACCTGATTCCGAATGGATAATCCCCTGTCTTTAAGTCGATCCAATCTTCTACTAATATGATCGACTTTTCTACAGTTCTCCATCGGCTTTGTCTCAGTATCTCCATCGGCCGATGGCTGCATCAAACTCTTCAATGGACCTCTCAGCCGATCGGCTTTAGCACCATCGGATCCGCTAGATTTTGGCGTTAACACTTATATATACATATGAAATACAATAGAATTCTTATACATTAAGTAATCACTCAGAAACATGAAAACAAACTAAAACCGACTCCTTGTTAGAGTCTACCGATTGTACCATCAGGCTGCCTGGTCCGACCATGTTTATATAGAATCATCTTGATCTAATCCTGTGTAAAAAACACTTCGTTTAAAATCATTTAAATCAAATTTTAAACTAATTATAGGTAGTTCTTAAGTTGATAGGATAGGAATCACATAATTTAAATTTTAAATTAAGACAACAATTTCATAGGTAGTCCTTAAGTTGATAGGATAGGGATCACGTAATTTAAATTTTAAATTAAGACAATAATTTCATAGGTAGTCCTTAAGTTGATGGGATAGGGCCGGGTGTCCCTCCTGAGTATAGTGATTGTCGTGATGTGGTTGCCACTTTTGTTTAAAGCCCTATTCTAAGTTGTAGTAGTACTTGTATTGATTGCAAGCATTTCTGACTATGTTGTGGATGAAATTTATTTAAGGAATTAAATGACGTACATCAAAACCGTAGTTACATCTCGAAAATCAAAAAGTATCGGCGCAATATTTTAATGTTGTAAAGTTGTGAGTATAATTTATAGATATAATTAGTGATGAGAAATTATTGGTCGAAGTTTTATTTAAAGACATAAGTAAAACCATTAGTATGTTTTTTTTACGGAAGGAGCAATATGTATTTGCTAGATGAATAATTTATAAAAAAAACTGCCTTTGTTTTTCCTTCTTGAATGAATGAAAGAGTTTCTATGAAAAAAAAAATCTAGTGGGTGTCCAAGATTCCCACAGCCAATGTACACATGCACACAAGATATGGGAAGGCTAGTGGTAAGGAACGATTTAATTTTGTTGAGAAAATGACCCAAAACTATGTCGATCGTTCATGCCATGTGTGGATGGTCGGGAACTTGGAATCTTGGATTATTTTTTTCATGGGTGATCTTCCATTTTATGTATTTTGAATTGCAAACCATTTCCTAAATGAAATTTGGCTGTGCGTGCGGGAGAACATGCATGTTTAATTATTAAATTAGATGTTTCTCTTGTTACTCTATGTTCCACAGACTAAACTCTTCACAATTCTTGTGCCACTATTCATCTAACCCTTCTCAGTATCTTTTCTATTGTATCTCTCTGCTACTAACCAAACAACATCGTAGTTACATTCAGGCTTTTCTTCGTTCATCAGGTAAGGTTTTTCTCATAGGTAACAACCAAACATGCCACTCTTCTCTCTTCACATATACCTTCTTTCATCATACATACGTACGTACGTACGTACTCTCTCCATCTTATAATATAATTATAAGATATTTTGTTATTCTAATTTGTTCTAAGATATAAGTGATTTTATGATTTTAGATAATATTTTATTTTTCATCTAATACTTTATTCTTCTCAAATATCACCTTTTATACCGTAATTTGTCATTTTACTGCTTTTTTTAAGTGACATAATAATTTTAACAGATGGAGTATATATATGATTTTGGCAAGAACACTACTGATGTAAACATAGACGCGATTCATGGCAACAAGACACCTGGCGATAAAGGACATTTTGCTGGCTAAGACCGACAATGTTTACTTACTATCGTACCAACTGCCACCATAGAAGTGGATGCAAGCCACGCGGCATTTGTATGTTTGTGATTGAATGACTTGAGTACCTATGAACTTAAATTAACACGACAAGCATGCAGCGTTCATTACTTTCTCTTTCTTTCATCCTCCAGTTTAATTGGTCTCTTAGCCTGTGTTTATTTTTTACATTAAGAAAAGATTCTTATGGTATATAAAATAGAACAACGAGTTAGCACATAATTAATTAAATATTAATTAAAAATCCTAAAAAATATTAATATTATTTTTAAAATAACTTTCCTATAGAAATAAAAAAAAGTACATGTATGCATTTTGAGTAGATGTTGAGAAGAGGAGAACGAAGCCAGCCTTAGTCATATCCATATCATGACAAATAACATTGCAATAAATATGCATGTATAGAGGTCAAAAAAAACTATGGAGAGTTTTTTTAAAAAAAACATACTAAACACCAAATTCACCACGTAGATAGTATTTTTTCACTAGAAGAAAAAAGTGATCAGATGTCTGTAATGAGCATGCAGGGGTCAGGATTTATCTGGTCTAGCAAGCTTTTGACAGTTGACACATGCAGGGATGCTTGAGACATATCCAACTCCACTTCATGTTTATTAGCACACCACGTTACAATCAGAGTATATAGTTTATTCTTGACGTATAAGTGCAAAAATACCCTTTTCCGATCTTCTTCGAAATTCTATAAAATTTAGTTTGTGGTGGATAACGTGTGTGCTATATATAGTTTGATCTTCGTTGGGCCAATTAATTAATTATCCCTGAATGGGCAAGGGTGTGACAACTGGAATTGGATGACGTGTCATGTGGAGGCCTAATTCTGCATAACTCTAGCGATTGGGCATGTAAGGTGGTTGATATATGATAGGGATGCTTCTTGATTACTGTTGCAATATACAATTGGAGATACCCGGAGCGTGACACGTGTACCTGCCAAGTAGATATCGGCCATCACACTGATGTTGATGCTTTTTTTAACCTCCTCTGTTGCTGAAATTTCAAGTGTAGTTGAACACCTTGGTATTTGTAGTCAACACATCTCTTACATTTCCTTTTAAACAAAATAATACACAGCCTGTTCAGATTTAATTAATTCCTTTCATTCCCTCTATATATCTCACAGACTTGAGTCACAAGGATCAAAATCTGTAAAATTCAACACAAAACCTTGTGCCGAGTATAATTAATCAGACAATCCATTTGAAAAATTTGTACAAATTAGTTTACAGAGAAAGCAACATCAATCCTAATATATATACTCTCCTACGTATGCATGCATGTATCAACATATCCAAAATATGATGCTCACTTCTCTACGCAATTGAATTTATCTGACCTGTTCTTACAAAATCCCAAACTTTGACAGGCGAATTAAGAAGCACTAACCAAGTTTACCTCCTCCGTATTATCATCCTAAAAAAATTACTACCACCTCCGTATTCACGAAACGTGATTCACGCATGAAATCAAATCAAATCAAATCTAATTCAAACCAATCATTTTTCACCACGACGTTGTAACTGGCCATGTAACAATTCCTAGTACGCACATACATTCACCGCGAACTTTCCCCGACGGCGACGTGAAACCCATCCAGATTCATTGGCCCCGATTGGACTCACGTAGACGCGAATCGAAACCACACCCAAAAAAAAAATCAAAATCCAATAATCATGCATATAAAAAACAAAAATTAAAATGTAGATTAGTCGCTTAGCCAGCGACAAGTGTCCCGGGGCCTCACGAAAGCGAGCGGCAGCTGCAGCCTTGCGTCGCACGCACCGAGGGCCAAGTCGTCTGCCACCGCGGGGCCCACGCGAACGGACGGACTGGATCTGACCGTGACGTCACGCACGCGGGATCTGGGCCGTCGGATGGGGCGGCGAGAGGATTATATACGAGGGGGTGGACTTGGCCTAGAGTCAGTTCGATTCGATTTGGGAGGAGTTGGGGAGCCATTCGGTTGGCCGCCGATCGATTAGAGCATGAGGGAGTGAGCGGGAGATCGATCCGGGATTCGATCTTGTGTGGATTTTCCTGGCCTCGATTTTGAGCAGGCAAGAATTGTAGTTGGGAGGAGTTTGGGATTGTTGCCAAGAATGTCTTGTTCAGCCACTGAAATGTTATCTTGATATCTTGTTTATATGGAATTTAGTGGTGAAGCTTGCCGGTCGAACCGAATTTAGGTGATTTTTGCGGTTGAAGTTTTTGGGTTTCCTGTTTGATACCTGACGGTTCGGCTGTTCGATTGGCTGGTTTCGTGTCGAATTTTGAAAATTTTGTAAGAAAGGGGTGGGGTTCTCTTCGGTTGAGTGAACTGGGAGAGGAAAAACACTCTCCTAATTGGAGCCGAATCTTGTGGCCGTAGAGCTGCCTTTAAAAAGGCGGCGCCTTTATTTGCTCCGCTATTTTGACTCTGGCGATTAAAAGTTGTTCATTTTGATCTGTTTCGTGAAAAGATTTTGAGGATTTTTTTCTGAGGTCGTTTTGTTTGCCTCTGGTGTTTTTGTTTTGTTCACTTGGCAGATCCGGGAAAGAACGAATTTTGCTTGATTTTGCCCCTGCGATTTTTTTGATCTGATCCAAAAGAATCGAAAGAATTTTTGATCCAAGAAAAAAGAGGGGATTCTTGTCGGCGGCGGCGCCATGGCTATGGCGCTGAACCGATTCACCCAATGGCTGTGGCCGGGGAGCAGCGCGGCGCGGGTGACGACGACGCACGAGCTCCCGACCGCCGGCTTGATCACCGCCTCCTTCCCGGACTTCCCCTCCGGGTTCCGGGAGCCGGACGCCGTCCCGTTCGCGGCACCCCGCCGCCACCGCCGCGGCGCGCGGCCGAGGAGCGGCGGGAACGGCGCCCGGCGCCGCCACCGAAGCAGCCGCGAGGAGCCCAGGGTGGACAGGGAGTTCGACATGGTCATCGTGCCGTCCGACGGCGGCGGGTGCCTGTCCGGGTCGGAGTCGGACGACTCCGACTGGGCCATCGGCTGGCAGGAGAAGCTCTCGCCGGAGCTGCAGACGGACGGGGACCCCGAGAGCTGCTTCGCCGTCCTCGTGCGGTGCTACCGGCACGGCCAGGCCGAGCACTCGGACGGGAGGCCCGATGACCAGTTCCTTCACGCCGGCAACCTCGCCAACTACGGCCTCTCCGGTGAGCACGATCTACTCTCCGGTGACCATGTCGTGTTCAGTTCATTTATGAAACAATTTAGTTGTGCAGCTAATCATTGATACTGTAGCTTGATACCAATATGCTACTAATAGTTTGGTTTATATAATCTAAAATTAGGAAGGAATCATATGTGGTAAATGATGCTTGAAATTGCTTTAGTAGCAATAAAGTCCCATAGAAACGTCGGTTTCAGAAAATTATGTCAGTTTCAGAAGCTGACATAATTCACAAATCTGACCCGTCCAGCTATCCACTACTGTCCTGGCAATAATTTTAGCTTGTTAAGCTTGTACAATATTATCTACAGTAGTATAAGAATTAATGTATCAAATGCATGCATGGGCTTCTTTTCCTTTTTTGGTATAAAATTATGATAATCAACTTGAAAATATCTGATTTGTTTGTCCTCTGCTGTGGCAGGCAACTGCTCTATACATTTGGTTGTTTTTTATGATCAGTGGTTTATTTTGTTTACTTTATACTATGGATTTGAAATTTTGGTTTAGCTTATCAAATTTCTCATACTATTGTACTCACTACTCAGTAGTAGTCTAGTAGGATATTCTATAGCAAAATGGTTTGGTTACAGTGAACTTGAATCCATCATAGTATTTGTTTTCCGAGGCATTGATCTGCAAACCATAGACTTCTTTCTTTCTTTCTTGGAATTATAGTTTGTGTGTCAGAGTTCTTAATGTACTTCACTTGTTTTGGAATGCAAGTACTTGGCTTCTTCTGCCATAGTGCTTCCTGATGGAGTTTCGTTATTAGTTACTTGTAATTTATCCCTAGCGTGGGGTGGACTATCTTGTCCTAATTATTAATTAGTATACCTGAACATTAAGTTCCATGTTTAAACTTTAAAGTGCAAGAGAAGAGGTATCAATGGATCAGAGCATTTCATTGTGTGGAGGTCTTGTTTTGCATGGTGTTTGAGTGCATCTCCATAATCATGGTTTCTGCTTGTATGTCTAATACTCTTTTCTCCCTTTTCTGTTTTGCAGATGGGAGGAATTTTGTGTAACAGTGGCTTTCTTATCTTCAGAACTGATATCTTGAAGTCAGATCTCTCCTAGCCAATGTATATAGTAGTATTGCCTTGTTTCATCTACTATGTTTTTTGAAGACGCAGAATATATCGATGAAGACATCGAAACCCAAAAAAAGATGTATAAGAAGAAAACACCAAAAAAAAAAGAGAGTAGAAGTGGGATTTTGAAGCAGCACTGAATGGGTATGCCCTTCTTGAGGTTTCAAGGCTATTGTACCTTTGCAAAGCAAGGCAAAATGCTGATCCACACGAGTTGCGTGTCATAGAGAAAACCATTCCTTCTTCTTATAATGTGCTAACCTGTGATAACATTGTAGAGATGAATTGCTATTCCATTGTTATTTTGTCCCACTTGCTTTTAGATTGGACCTCGGCTCCTGCTACTACTACTTGCCATTGCAGTCTGTATATATTCTCTGCAAAAACTGCAAATGCACAATTCTTTAGCGTGTGTACATTAACGTGTGTGTATTGCTGTACATTGGAACAGAATCGATCCTTGTAAATTTTTGCTGTATATAAACTTTTTTTGTTCAAGTGGTACTGGTTTTGGCTGAACATTTCAGATGATCTGCTACATATTTCTGTCAGTTTTGGTGACTGTATATTACTATTCTGGAACTGAAGAATGCCATGTCAATGATTTATCTGTCACTCTCTGCATGCTTGATCACTGGAGCTACGGATCAACTCTGTGGCCTGTGCGAAGTATGAAGGCGCGCCTTGTTTTTCTGGATGAAACAAAAAAGAGTCAGTTGTGCCAGCTTCGGGTAGCATATTTGTGTGGATTTTCTATGATTTTTCTTAAAGGAATTTGAATGTCTTATAACTGTGAGACTTGAAGATGACTAAACTAAAGATTACTACTACCTAGCAGAATATTCACATGCAATTCATCCTTCAAGAAATTAGAGGTTTTTTTTTGGTAGTGACTAAGCTGTTTATTTTAGCGTGTGTGATAAAATCATAAAACAGATGTATGGGCCGAGAACCTGAAACTGTTGGAGTGGTTTTTTCATGGGCCAATAATAGGCCTTTTAGCCGCTGAATGGACTAGCTTTCAAATGGCTCAAAGACAGTTTTATTGGACCACGACGATATCTCTCTTTGACAATGTATCATAATCTTCTTCCCTTTTTGAAGCTGCATGAAGATTTGTATAACGGTGAGAAAATGTGTTGGTTGGTTTCATTTTGTTTTTAAATTTTGCATCGATCTTGGCCCATGATGATGGTGATGATAGTGTATGTACCACATACTTTATTTGTATTTCTTAGTAGTATAAGAAAAATAGCATGCTACATTTATGACTATAATTTTCTTTCCAAACATCAGGGGGTGGATCCAACGTGGGGGCTCCAGCCCCCCTACTTGCTGAATTGCTATGGAGCAAAGAGAGAGGGGAGGAAGAAAGTGAGGAGCTGAAGGAAGATAAGCCTCCCTCCAACCCATGGGTGGATCTGCCCCTGCAAACATCATCTGTGTATCATGCATGCATCTCAAAAGACCATAAAACTACCGTGCAAAATTCTAAACTTGTTTTATCATGAAATTCCCAGGTATTAGTTCCACCATAATTTCAAGTCTATATTAAGCTTTGACTATATAGATTCTGAGAAAATAAATCTACTTAAAGTAAGAAATATATAAGGGATATTGTGTCTTCTGTGTAGCATTGCCACTTCTATATATACTTCTCGTTTTCAGCATTTTTCTCCATATGTAAATTATTTATAAACATGCTTATTTTATATTGTAGAGTTAACTTGACGGATTATCACAGAGACCATTAGACATTGTACTCAACTATATATATTCATATCATTTTTACAAATTCCCAATTATATATAAAATGACAATATATCTCAAGACACTCAATTACTATATTTATATGTAGTAATTATCATGTGAAGAACCGTAATCACTAACAATTACTCTCTCCACGTTTTAAAATATAGTTATTTCTGAAAGTGAGTACCCTCAAGTAATTAATACAAGTTTGTGTTGCACAAATCTTATTACTATATCCACTAGTCTCATTGCCACTTTTAATTTAGTTAATTTATTTATTCAAAAAACATGATAATTATATAGTTGGAGCAAACCTTCGTTACATAGTTTAGTTAATCATTAGAGTTATGCATGTGGGCAGTGGGCAGGGTTTACTTTACCAACGAAAACTGATCAGCTTTCGTCGTTTTAATTTTGACGTTTTTATGCTCAAAATGAACTTCTGGAAGGGATTTTGATTTTTTAAATTCAAATTTTAAACAGTAAATTTGGTCGAAATATGGTCAAAATTTTTCAAAAACCATGATACTGCCGAGGCTCAGGATCCAACAGCCAATCGGCAACGTAAACCTTGTATGCGGCTGACCACCGAACATATATATTACTGTTCAATTCTAATGCACGCAGTTAATTAACAATATATATACAATCCATAAATTCAAAGCACTAAGCACTGTGCAAAATTTAATATATAATCAGTTATGCCTAAAATTTTAATTAATACCACGTTAGCAAATTAATTAATTAATTAGTCATTGTGTGGGCACATCTATCCCAGCCAACTTCCAGCTCATACCCAGCATGCTCATATATATTGCACCAATCGACTTTAGAAGCAGAAAGCCACAAACAGTCAAAAGGAGGGCCAGCAAGATTGATTAATTAGCATGCATGCACTATGATCATAAACCTTTATTTGAAATTTAAACAGTTGTGTTGGTAGGAAAAGACAAAATTGCGGCAATTTTTGGGAAATGGCGAATCCTCTCTCTCTCTCTATAGATATGACCTCAGTCTCTAGATAGAGCAGCCTATCTTACAATTCGTAGATTGAGCTAGCCTATATATTTAAATAAAGGAGAAACACGTCCGCATGCATGCATGCATCAATCATTAATCAGCTGCTTCCCACGTAGTATATAAAAGCCAAAACATCGGTAGAAATTACACTATTATACAAGCGTAATCGTCCTTCTCTCCCGTTATGTTACCGGTCTGCACAACCATACCACCCTCGAAAAAACGGATTAGTTAAAAAAATAGCTGGTTGGGTCCCGTTATATCCACAGTCCACATCTCAACACATTCTAGTCCATGGAGTCATTTGAAGTTCATCCCTGTATGTCGCAATATACGGGTATATTATCAATTCAGTTAATTTGAATATAGTAGGGGATCATAAAACTTCTAGAACACGAACAAATTTAACTACATTGAGTATTTGCTAGGAAAAAATATTTTCACTTGTACATTATCGTCAAAATATTTCACATTTACCATGAGCCCTGACGGCCCAGGGCCACCGAGCGGTGGTTCTGTCATTGTTTGAAACCAATATTTGACGCCAGTGTCCATTAATTTTAGGAGTTTTACATGCATGTACCAATTAATGCTCCAGCTGGACAAAAAAGATCATAATATGTAGTACACAAACATTACAAAGAATACGAATCAGCCGCAAAATGAAATTGTAATTAATTAAGGAGTATTTGAGACAAAACCCCCCAAAATACCTCAGTCTATGCATGACATGTACGTGTGTGTCTATATAGACACACACGCTTTCAGAGTTCAGACATATGGTATACATTTCTCTGAACATTTACACCGTTATACACCGTATCTGTACGTATAACGGGCACTACGTTCGTGGATCGGAGTCGTTGATGCTTCGCTATCGTCGCCGGCCATTGCGCCTGCCGCCCCACCGCCATCACGTAAACGTACCGTCGTCGTCGCCGTGCGCGTCGCAGAGCAAGGCGGCAAGCGCCCTGAGGAGCTCCACCCTGGCACGGAGCTCCGCGACGTATCCGGCGGCGTGGAGCAGCAGCCGGTCGGCCGGCACCGCCTCCGCGCCGGGCACCAGCCGCCGCAGCTCCCGCACCCTCCGCGCCACCGCCGCCGACCGCAGCCGCCTCGTCGTCGTCGTCGTCCTCCTCCTCCTCCTTATTTTTTTCGCCTCCATAGCTGAAGTGAAGCTACGGTAGCTCGCTAGCGATCGAGAGGAGGAAGACGACGAGGTGAGGGTGAGCTACAGCTAGCTGAGTGGTGTGGGAGTGGCAATAAATAGCGGGAGTGAGAGGAGGGTGGTTTTGAGAAGAGAAGTTTATTTGAGGCGGCTAGGTGGAAAAGCGCGGGGGTGAGCTGGAGCTGCGTCGTCGCGTAGCAGTGGGGCCCGCGCTTGCGTGGACGGCGCGTCGTGTCGTGCACACGTGCCTGACATGTCAGCTCCAGGAAGCTCTGTTCCGCGGACACGGATCGCATGGTGATCTGATTATCTACCGTCCATTTCTTTCTTCCCATTGGCTATTGTTTAGTTTACGTGATCTCACCCTCTGTAATTTCCTTTATAGACTTATTAATAATTTAAAAGTAATTTATTAGTGAATCTTAGCGATTTAAAAACAAATAATATAAAATAAACCACAAAATTAATTTTAAAATTAGATTTTAAAACTCGAATTTAGCTTATAAGCATAAGTTTATCTCTCCCCTCTACTTATTTTAGTCTGATTAAGAACTTAGGAATTTCATAGGACTTTTATATGAAACGGTTTAATTTTTCTATTTTTTAAAAAATCCTCTAAATCACAAATCGAATAGGTTCTTAATCTCCAACACATTTGATCATTATTTTAACAATTTAATACTAGAATGAAAGTGCTTATTATGGCAAATATTTCCCTCCATCCACAAATATAAATGATTTTAACACTTTTAGAAAAAAAAGATAGCAACAAAAAAAATACAACTGAGTTGATGTCTATCGTACTTTTGGTATATTTAATAGGAATAAAATATAAAACATGACATGTAGATGGATTGAATGACAACACACGTAATATTTGTTGTACTTTTTTTTATGAAAATCCCTTTTATATTTGCAGACAAACAAAAGAATCATAATATTTTATATTTATGGATGAAAGAAATACATTAATGATAGTTTCTTCCTAGAACAGAATTAATGTTATCAAATTAGTAGTATCATGCAAAAATAGTCCAGTTTGTTAAAGGTAAGACCTCCAATTTCATTTAGATTATCCTATGACATGATACAATTATTTGTGAATGTAAGCATGATGTGTGTGTGAACATAAGTGTGTGATGCATGTGTTGGTGCGTGTATGTCTTACATATACTTCAAAAATGTTAATAGGGTCATTTACTCATCTTTCCTAGGAGAGAACCCACGTTATTTTGGAAGTACTGGAGTACTACAGGTTAAACTCCAGTACTTCTACTAGCTGCAATATGCTAGCGTAGCGAGAAAAGCAACAAATGGGCCACATAGCTCTATGTTCACAACGAATCGCTAGAGCCTCACATGCGCGGCGAATGTGACGCCAATCGAAACGCACGTCGTCTGTTCCAACGACTTGCAGACGGTACGTAGGGAATTATGCTGTGGCCACCCTTTCTGTTGCTCCCTCTGTCTTATAATAGAGGGGACTTATACCATTTTTTAGAGAAGTTATAGAAAAAAAATAAAAATAGTTGTGATTGGTTGAGAAGAAAATAGTTAAAGAAATTAAATAGAGGAAGTTTGTGATTGCTTGAGATGAGGAGTTAGATGGAGAAGAATTATATTTTAAGATAAGTTTGAATTTTAAAAATAGCTATATTTTAAGATGGAGCGAGTAGTTTTCAACTTAGTATATACGTCTATTTGCTCTCTATGGTGATCCTATATTAGGTCTGGATGAGGCGTTGATAAGTCGTGAATAGTTATAGCATTGTGTTGGCAAGGAGCTAGCCACAGGGATCAATTGCCCTTATTGTTATGATTGAATTAGGGGGACGTCTGTGACTGACTTTATGGCTTTTATGGCAAGAACGTCGTAGCCAACGTTTCCATGCCAATGTCAAGCATTTGTAGGAATTATCTTGCAATCAATATGACGCAAAGAGACAAATGCTGGAGCCCATACTTGAGCAAGGCAAAACCTCCTAGAAGCTGACATCACACCATCTAAACTAAATTGGATGACCTAAACTGTTTTATTTTAAATCAGGACGCTATATTCCATTTTCTATATGGCAGTCTACAAATTCAAGCTGCGTATCGATCACTCATAGCCCATGAGTGTAATCTTGGGCTGTGTGCATCGTATATGATGCGGAGGCTGGGACTTTTTACCCTATCATCTTAAAAAAAAAAGAGCTGTCCTTACGGCAGGCGGGGAAAAGGTGCCGTAGTACGTATGTGGGGCCCACTCGTGGTGTGGCGGCCGTTGCGGTTGGTGACGTACGGGACGGTGCAGCACATGGACGCACATGACGCGAGCTACCTATAGCCGTAGCTCACTAGCTAGACACTAGCTGCAATCCATTATTATCCGTCTAATAATAGGCTTGTTAAAGCTAATTACCCGACAGAGCGATTAATTATGTAATCCTACACGCTCGTACGTGGAATAGTTAACCGGCGTGCATGCAAAACCGTCGATATAATATGCATGAGCGATGATGATTCAGTGTTGAATCGATCGACGAAGTGCTGTCAGTCGATTCTCTCTTTGGATCATCTTATATGGATAACTCCCTCCAGTCACGTATTTTCTGTCATTGAAGTATTTTATGGCTTCGATGTAAATTTCTGCCGCTAAAGAGAACACTTTAGACGAGTTTACCTATTTTGTTAATGCTAATTGTGGTTTTAACGTCGAGTTCAAAGATATTTACGTGGACAGAATAGGAAATAGACGTCCTAATTAATTACTTCTTGGTAAACTAGGAAATATAAAACTGGAGGGAGTGGTTTCAGACTGACCTGGCTAATATAGGTAGTAGCTACCAAGCAAATACTTCCTCCGATAACAATATAGGGATGTTTGGGGTTTTTAAAGAGATTAAGGTTAAGAAAAGAGATGGTTATGATTGATTGAAATAAGAAGGTGGGTGAAAAAAAATTAAACACAGGATGATGGTAATTGGTTTAGATGAGGAGAAAGATAGAATTGAATAAATTTTAAACTCTATATATTTTTAGATAAAGGAATACTTTTTTCTATCAAACATCTATTCGATTGGTTATGATCTATGTATATATATATATGTGTGTGTGTACACATCGATCACAGCTCAGAGCTAGCTAGGACCTTGTCGTGCCCTTTACGTCCTGTAACGAGCCAATGGCACGGCGGCCGTGCGAGCTATACCTTGCTAGCTAGGCTAAGCTAACAACACCTGACTCTTTGGCTGTCACGTACTATCTTGCTGGCCTCCATGCATCTGTCATTACCAGTGTTCTTATAGCTAGCTTAGACGCCAGCTTTACATCAGTTCAGGCACACACTGTCATGAAGATCATAACAAGGGCCGATTGATCGATGAATCTAATATTTAAATTTTGTTTTATCATATACTAAAACATATTTCATCCATCATCTTCTATTTAAATTTCTCTTAATTTTACTAATAATCACCCTCTATTCTAATGAGAGATACTATAATATTTCTCTATACTTAATTTTACTAAAATAAACTAGAATCCATTATGTTGGAGGACGGAGGAAGTGGCTGACATGCTGGCTGGCTTGCCTACTCCAACACATGCATGTAATTAACTAGCTAGCTTTCTTAGATAACCATCCATGCAGTCATTGTGTGTAATTAACCTCTCTCTGATCTTGATTAGTGTCCACGTGATCTCATATATATAGGTGGTCAATTCTCATGTAGGCCCATATGGTAGAATGTATTCAGTCGGTCTAAATTATGTATTTATATTTATGGCTAATTATTTTTTATTAGTAAATAACGTATATAGGTGTGCGTTTATAGTTGTGTGTGCGCGCATATTTTGATCATCTTCGTTTGTGCTGTGTCTTGTAAAAAAATATTATTTGTGAGGTTTTAGATTTACAATATGTTTAGTTGAGATCAATAACATACAGTGTGTACATGCAAATGAAAAAAAAAGGAACTGTCGCTGATGTTGGCCGCCATGTGACAATATATTTAGACCATAAAAGTCGTTGTTTGTTTCGATTTAAATATAATTAGTTAGGAAGAAAGGATCGTTAACAGTAGAAAAATCTCACAGAAATAAAATAATATATATAGAACGAAAATTTATTTTCATCTCAACGTGTGCGTACCTTTGTGTGCATGGTCCATCTCCAGCTCGATCACAGTACGTGTGGACAAATTGTTAAGCTAAATTATATAATCAAGACAAACTAGCTTTATTAAAGTGGAGAATGTACGTGTATGTATATACATGCTTGTGTATCTATTGTACAACGTTTGGTTAACTAGTACTAGCCGGTGCATAGATTTTTTTAGAGCTTTAAAATACACCATCCTGTTATACATATTTGGTGTTTAGATATGTTTATAAAATCTGACAAGATTATGATTAGTATTTTTCAATGTAAATTTACGCTTTTAAATAAACTCCCTCTCTATCCAGATTTATAACTAAAGATAGCTATATTTTAATATATAGTGAGTAGGTATTTAAAAAATTATTAACAGTACTCAAAGTTAAAAAATATTTTTATAAATGCTAGAATTTATGACTTGATAGAGTATCATGTTTAAATAGGAGTTGTGGTTGGTATTCCCTTATCATCACTCGCCCACGACAACAACAGTAACTCCTCAGCTACGATAACAGCGGATAAGTTACCAATCAAAACAGGAAAAATCTAGACAAATTTTAAGAACAATTTAAAGTTTTCTTTATTTTTGTGAACTTTGTTGATATACTGAGTTGTTTTCGTTACCATGCTCTATCGATAAACTCATGGTAACCGGCGGTAAGGAAAATTGGCCAGGCAGCCAGCAAGCCTAGGGCTCTGTTCGGCTCAGCTGAACTAGCTGAGAGGTGATCTTGGCACAGGAAAAAGGTAAGTTATTAGTGTATGATTGATTAAGTATTACTTATTTAAAAATAAAAATAAAAGAAATTTTTTTATTAAAATCTTTTGTATGAAACGTTCGGGGCTGGTCTTGTATCCATCCATGTGATTTTTTTTTGCATGAGACAGGGGATTAGCCCAGCTAAACTCCACTTCCGAACGGAGCCTAAGTTTTGCATCCGCCCACGTGGTTAGCCACGCCCTCAGATCACACGTCGGCGGGAATCTAAGCGACGGCGATCGACTTGCCTGCCCGTGCATGTACAATTTACGCATGTAATGCATGCACACATGTGTTAATTAGTTCTTGTACATACGTACGTAATTTCAAACTACTATCTCTGATAAAACTCTTCAAGGTAAAATGCTCGCATTTTGTAGTGTTGTAGTGTAGTGATCGATGCATGCATGCATGCATGAAGTTGAAGGTCGCTACACACGTCCAATTATACAGAGTCACATCACGTCCTTCCTGCAGCGGCCGTGGTGAGTCACTAGTACAAACCCTTAAATGTAAAGGCTTAAAACTATCATCTATAAGAATCTATAAGAGTTGAACTAGCTGTTATAGCCTTTTGGTTACCGATATGAAAACTCATCGCTCTTCACCCATTATATATGTCTCACATATCTAACGGCTTAAGACGACAAGCCGACACTGATAGGAAAAATATGAATAAAAAAGCCATAAATGTCTGCTAAAACGACAAATCGTTATTGATAAGAAAAATATAAAAAACAGCAACAAAAATGTTGCTGACATAGTGGCCGCTAGTACTGCTGCCGCCTAGGATAGGCATCGGCACAACATAAAAGTCTCATTCCCCCACCTCAACATCCTTAGCTCGCCTAGCAAGCACCGTACCGCCTCTAGGTTCCACCACACCCCGTTGTTGCAAGGCCATGTTGTAATCATCGTCATAGATGGAGGAGGCCGTCAATGGCCATCAGTGTCAGTGGTAGTGCTGGAAAGGGATGGGTAAGCATTGACACCCAACATTGAGGGAGGATCTAGAAGGGATGGTGCAAAAATAAGAAAACAGGGAAGGAGGTTGTATATGGGGATTGGAGAGGTGGTACGTGAGGTTGTTGTGCCACCAGTGCTTGGTCGTCACCATCCACCATGGGGTCTTCGTGGCAGAACCCAAATCCACTATCATCGGGGTTAGGACGATAGAAACTTCTACATGATCGAGCCTCCTCCCATGGCATAGAGACTAGATCCATAGCCAGTAGGGCTGGAGCAACCAGATCTATGCTCTAGGCACCATCGTCATTGTGCAGATGAAGAATAGAGAAGGAGCCAAACGTGGGGGGAGGAAGCTGATGGTGAAAAAGGAGAGAGCAATGAGGAGGAGGCGGTGAGCCAACACAGGAAGCAATGGGAGAGGATAGAGCTCTAGCTTCAGATGGTGAGGATAGAACGGCGATGGTATGCATAGGATGGGGACGGATGAGGAGACCAACGTTAGGATAGAGAGAGAAAGAGAAGTGTGGTGGTACAAGACTTTTGTGGATGGTGGATGGTGGTGAGATGTAGGCTATATCCGTGATCCATTGATCTATTATGACTTTTAATAGGAAGCCATTGTAGATAGTGAACATTTATAATGGCTCTTCGAGAAGAGCTATTATAGATAAGAGGGTAACATCTGTAATGACTCATCCTTTTAACCCATTACAGATAGGTGCATATCAATGCGGTTGTAGAACGCTTTGGATATTTCTAATGGCTATCACGTCCACATGTTACAGCTATAGTCATATGTAATAGCTCTCTTTGACTCATTACAGATGACTTGTTACAGATGAAAGGATCTGTGCCAGTGAGTAGAGTGCAGCTAGATGAGTTTGTTTGTGTGCATCACTATGTGTATAGTTGCATCCACATACGACATAGCTATATATGTAGTGGCTAGGTGTGCATTGCATCAATTATTATATACTCCTATATAGGAGTATGTGCAACGGTGGAAGAGATTAGTGTATATATACATCATGCGTGACTACGTGTGTGCTCTGTACAAATGCAAGCTAGTAACTAGGACAAACAATAGATGGCCAAATGAATCGGTCGGGCCAGCACGGGTCACGGTTTAGCTAGACGCGATCCATTAAGACATGATTACTATAACAGATTATAACGTGTTGGTCGACATGCCAATATTATAGCTAAGATATGAGTTATTGAAGAGCTGGCCTGGCCCAAGTACGATAGAGATCCATAGACCAATTATGATCATGTGATAGAAAAAATAAATACAAATAAAAAATAAAAAATAAAAGAAAAAAAAATTGGTGGGCTAGCTGGACCGTGCTTGTGCTTGGGCCAAGGCCATAGCACGATGGGCCGATGTTTGGCCCAAGCATAGCATGGTCCGCTACCAAACACATCATGCACATTACGCTTGTGTCTAGACTGACTCGCACTAGCACTGGCTATTTGGCCATCTTAGGACAAACAACGCTAGCTGTGCACCTATGTTAGATTAATTGGTTATGTCAAAATAATTTATTGCTTTCTCCTTTTTCTCATTCATACTTCGGCTGGTCCTAGGGTGGCGACAATGAGCTAGAGCTCAGCTTACTAAGGTTCATCTCGTTACTGTAAAGCGTAGCTCAACTCGGCCTCGAGTTTATTTGTTAAACTCATAAATTAAAAGTCTAGCTTGGATCAACTTGTTATAACTATGTGTTAAGTCAACCTGATACGAGTAGTCATAAGCTTTGAGATTTTTATCCACTAAGGTTTTTCTTACTGTTTTATGGGGGTTACCGTCCTATAAGGCAGTTACCATATTACTTGCTAAAACTATTTAAATTTATCTCTAAACATTTGAATTTAAAATTTTCAAAAATTTCATGGTAAGGTCGTGGTTACCGCGGCCGCACAATAAGACGTGGTAACCGTATTCTCTGACTTAAAAAATCATAAAAAAAAACCATAACATATTTGATAATAACATAAATTACATAATATAATGCATATCACTGACATTCACAATAGTATAGTGTCTAGGGATATCACTGCCTTATATTAAAATATGAAGTTAACTTAGAATTTTTTATAAAATTTTATTACCATATATCATTATAAATCATTCATATACTTACTTATGATTTTTTTGAGATTTTTCTTTTTTTTTTCAAAATTTAAATTGTAACAAATTTTATTAAACCCTATCGCTAGTAACGGTGGTAGCCGCATGGTTACCTGCGTTAGGCAAAACCCTGCTGCTCACTCCTATATGACCCTAAATATTTGATATTTAAGAATTAAGATAAGATATAGATTGGTTGGAAAAGTTATCGGTACGACTTCCTGTTGATCTTGGTTCTTGGAAAAAGAGAAAAAAAAACTGGAATGTACTGTCTGTCCTACGGATGGTGATAATCACAGACTCACAGTTGGGGATATAGTGATTGCCAACCTGTAACTGGAAGCATAATAATAGCCCACTGCCTTTCGTGTTAAGCCCTAACGAGAGCCGAACGGAAGATGGTTGTATCTGATCGACAGGCCGAGCCTTAGCCAAAATTCACGGCTTTTCTGGTGAACTTTTGGCCCAGCTTGCCTCAAAGGTGGCCCTCATCTTAGCCCGCAATGAAACCTATGGCCGTGAGACGATCTGTTAGTGGTCGTCGGCCTTTGGGCGTCCATTACTTTCAGCCCATAGGGAATTTCTGCCACGCTATTTTCGATTTTGCTAAACAATCTCCGGTATGATTTTTTCTTACAGATTTGATTTTTTTGGCCGTCCGATGTGTGCCAAGATTTGTAATAGCCGTTGGATAAACACCGAGATTCATGTTAGGTGGGAGAAAGCTGAAAACCACGGCCCTTGTATCGCACACACAATCTACAAGGTGTATTTATATATGACTTACATTATATGATAGGTATAATGTAATTACACTATATTTGATATGGTATAGTTATATGTGTGTTATTTTCGTAAAAGAATCTGTCAATTTTCTAACAGAAACTCTTGACCAAGTCATGCTTGATCGTCAGCTACCTGAACACACAACATCAGCCACGTCCCCTGACGTCGACTTCCAGTGAACAATCGATGTGGCCATGGAGACGAGTTCAGAGTGACCCTGTCGTGCCCTGCGACGTCTTCCCCCCGGGCGGTTGGCCGGCCGGCCGGCGCACACGCACTGACGAACACGCTCGGATGGCAGGATTGGATCTCCCCGGCATCCGGTGCGCGCCGTCTGGCGCCATCACCTCGCTTGTCCCCTGCGATGGCTTGCCGTCGCACACGCACAAGGCTGACTCGGCCGCTCTGCCTTGCAACCTTCGCCTTCTTCTCCATTTCCATGAGTTCCCTCCATTTTCAACTCCTACATATGCTCGACATTGCTAACCTTCACCCCCGAACGATCGATCGATCGATCGATCGAGGTGCAGCACATAAAAGAGCTGATCGATCATCATTATCGAGTGTTCCATGGGGTGGTGGAAGGTTCTCACCACGGCCGTGCTCGTGGCCGCATCTCTGGTGGCGTGTTGCTCCCACGACGTGCGCGGCGAGGAGGCCCCCGGCGTGAGGGAGTCCGTCGTCGACTTCTTTCGCGCGCTCGCCGGAGAAGAGCACGAGCTCGGGTGGAACGCGTCCGTCGCGCCGTGTGACCCTACGCCGCTGTGGCTCCACGTCAACTGCACCGGCAAGGGCCGGATCAAGAGGATAGTGCTCGAAGGGCGCCGGGACTTGAACGGCACCATCAACGCGAAGCTGCTCTGTGCGGCGGGGGCGCTTTAACAGAGGCTCGCTGTACATATTTCTACATGATATCAGAATAAGTCTAGATATTTTCGACGCGCTAGCTTTCTCCTACTGGCGAGCCGACCTTTTTCTTCTTATCATCGGCGTTTCTCCCCATCGCCGACCTTCTTTCTAGTACTCTCTCCTTGCTCTCTCGTCTCTGTTCCTTTCTTCTCTCCGTCTTTCCCGCAGACACTTCCTTTTCTCCATTTCACCTCTGCGCGACAAGGCGACTGTCTCCATCCGTCTCATCGTCTTGCCTCGCACCCATCTTCGTCCTTCTTCTTGCTTAGTGCATCTTTTCTCCTCTGATGCCGGCGCACCTCTGCGCTCATCGTCTCCATAGGTTGAACTCGTTCGTCCTCCTATCGGCTGGACTTGTCCACCCTCCATCGGCTAGAACCCTCCCTCGGTTCCTACTTTTTCGACATGCTCAACGGCTCTCAGATGCGAACCTTCTTCCCTCACGTCCGAGCCAATCTGACGTGTCCATGGACACGAATCCCTGTCTCCCGGACGTGAACATCTTCTCTTCGCGTCCGGCCCTCTCCTCCTTTTTCACGTCCGCTCCACTCCTTGGCCTCCACGAGTCCACGGACGTAAATCTTCCCTTCATAGACGTGAATCCTCACACGTCCGTGACCCAACCACTCTCTGACCTACCTACTCTGCCACCACCTTTTTCTCACCTACTCCGCTGCCTACTCCACATCGGCCAACCACTCCCCATCGGCTGGCCGACCCACTCTCTATCGGATTCTCTTCTCTCTGATTGGCCGATCTTTCTTCTCATCGGCTTCCTTCCATCGACCTCTTCCTCCCATCGGCTACTTGTCCCTGTTCTTCTCTCGTCATAGCCACCGAGTCCGTCCTCAACTCCGGCACTTTCCCAGTCGTCGAATCTGCTTCGGCTCTAGGTGCCTCAGACCACACCTCGCCGATCTTCTTACCCCCTACGCTGCTGTGAACCTGAAATCTCACGTTTCTATCTCTCTTGACCTTAGCGATAACTATTCCAAGTGGGTTTTCTTTTTCAAATCCCTCTATGAAAAGTTTGGCCTACGGTCATAAACTCACTCTCCGCTCCACCGTCTACATTCTCCTCGGCTATCCCTCATCTCACAAAGGATACCGATGTCTCGACCTTTCCACTTGACGGGTCATCGTCTCTCGTCATGTCATCTTTGACGAGACATGCTTTCCCTTCGGTTTGCTTGATCTGAGATCCTCCTCTAGCGATCTCGACTTCCTCCTCACCAACACCGTACCGTCCTGATTTCCTCCACCGTTCTCCCTATCGGCCCTCCTCATCGGCCGCTGCTGAGGATTTACCTTTCAGCTATCCCACTACTATTCGGTCCGATGTCCCTCCCATCGGACCCCCATCGGCCCCACCACTCTCATCGGCTTCGACCGATCCTGTTCCTTTTACATCGGGCACTTTACTTCCATCGGCTTCTCAGCCGCCATCGGCTCCCCCCTCCCTATCGGCTGCTCCATCTCCATCGGACCGACCAGACCGATCGGTCCATCCGACTCCATCGGCTCATGCCGATCTAGTTTTCCCCTTTCCTCTCACATACAGCCGCCGATCCAGAGCCGATGACGCCCCCACCCAACTAGTTCTCCCCACCTCTACCACACTCCCATCGGCTCCCGTTTCCTCCACCTCTCATATGGTCACTCGCTCACAGACCGGGTCTCTCCGCCCCACCAAGCGCTACGGGCTCTCCGTCGTCCACAACTCTATCTCGCCCATCCTGGCGATTTCTCACTCCACCTTGGTCGATCCTTAGTGGCGCGCGGCTATGGTCGACGAGTACAAGGCCTCATGGACAACGAGACCTAGCGCCTCGTCCCCCGTCCTCCCAGCGCCAACATTGTGACCAGCAAGTAGATTTTTAAATACAAGTTCCACGCCGATGACTCCCTTGCCCGTCACAAGGCACACTGGATAGTTTGGGGTTTCTCCCAATGCTCTGATGTTGATTACGATGAGACTTTCAGTCCTATCATCAAACCCGTCACCATCCTGGTCATCCTCACTTTGGCTGCCTCGCACTCCTGACCGATCCATCAGCTTGACGTGAAGAACGCCTTTCTTCACAGTCATTTGACGGAAACGGTCTATTGCCAGCAGCCTCCAGGCTTCGTTGACCCTTCTCATCTCGATGATGTCTGCCTTCTTCAACGTTCTCTTTACGGCCTCAAACAAGCCTCTCGTGCCTGATACCAGCGCTTTGCTGCCTATCTTCGGTACATCGGCTTCGTGCCCTCTGTGTCCGATAGCTCCCTTTTCACTCTTCATATCGGCAACGCTACCTTCTATCTCCTTCTATATGTCGACGATATTGTACTTACAACATCTTCAACATCTCTCCTAGACTAGATCATGGCCCGACTCCACTCCGAGTTCGCTATAACCGATCTTGGTCCTCTCCATCACTTTCTTGGTATCTCCGTCACCCGTTCCTCTCACGGGCTATTTCTTTCTCAGCGCTAGTACGCCATCGATCTTCTCTAGCGTGCAAGCATGGCTGATTGTCACCCCACGGCCACCCCGGTCGACACTCGAGTCAAACTCTCTGCCGCCGATGGCGCACTCGTTGCTGATCCCTCTCAGTATCAGAGTCTTGCCGGGGCTCTCCAATACCTCACCCTCACATGGCCCGACCTCACGTACGTCGTCCAGCAAGTGTGCCTCTTCATGCACGCTTCGCGCGAACCTCACCTCACGCTGCTTAAGCGCATCCTGCGGTACGTGAAGGGCACACTCTCCAGCGGGCTTCACCTCAGCTCTAGCCCCATCGACTCTCTCACCACGTACTCCGACGCGGACTGGGCAGGCTGTCCCGACTGTCGACGCTCTACGTCCAGCTACTGCATCTTTCTCGGCGACACTCTAGTCTCCTGGTCCTTAAAACACCAGACTACAGTGTCATGGTCCAGCGTCGAAGTCGAGTACCGCGCCATCGCCCACGCTGTCGTCGAGTGTTGCTGGCTTCACCAGCTTCTTCAGGAGCTCCATGCACTCCTCTCCTCTGCGACCATCGTCTACTGTGACAATGTTAGTGCTGTCTACATGATCGCCAATCCGGTTCATCATCAACGCACCAAGCACATCGAGATCGATATCCATTTTGTCCGTGATAAGGTTGCATTAAGATAGGTTCGGGTGCTCTATATACCATCGGTGTACCAGTTCACCGATATAATGACCAAAGGTCTGATCACGCCTTTGTTCACCAATTTTTGATCTAGTCTCTACGTCCGTTTCGCTCCCGCTGTGACTGTAAAGAGTGTTAGACCACTGGACCACTGGGCTGTATATATATAGAACCGATCCTCCTTTATACACTCGAAGTTTTAGTCTCTGTACATATTTCTACTATATATATATATATAACCTCAGGCCTAGATGGAGTTAGCCTCTCTTACAATTCGTATGCAAAGACATTAATATAAGATTTAACTATAGACATTTATCACACAGCGACCAAATCCTCAAATATATATTTTACAATAAAGGAGAAACACGTCCGCATGCATGCATCAATCATTGATCAGGTGCTTCCCACGTACTACTCCTATATATAACCCAAAACACCAGTAGAAATTACACTCTTGATCAAAAGCTAGCTGGCGGCCACGTAGATAGGTGGTGCAGTTATATACTCAAGTTAATTTGAATCTAGAAAATTTTTAGCATCTACGTAAATCTAACTATATTAAGTATTTACTTAGAATATTATTTTTACTTCTACATTAACATCAAAATTCTATTGTGTGTTTATCATGGGCCCAGACAGCCCTGGGTCACCGGACGGTGCCTCTGCCTCTGTTGAAAGCCAAGATTTGACGCTAGTGTCCATTAATTTTAGGAGTTTCACATGTGTCCATCACATTAACGCTCCTGATCGACTAAAAAACAATCATCACATACCTGTACATAAAAATTAGAAGGAATACGAATCAGCCGCAAAATAAAACTGAAATTAAGGAGCATTTGAGACAAGAAAAACCCCAAAATGCCTCAGTCTATGCACGAGATGAACGTACATATATACTTCAGCGTTCAGACATGGTATATATTTCTCTGAACATTTATACCGCCATACTCTGTATCTGTACGTATAACGGGCAGTACGTAGATCAGAGCCGATGGTTCGTCGTCGTCATCGCCGGTCATGCCGCCGGCCATCCGCGCGTACCGTCGTCGTCGTGCGAGGCGCAGAGCAATGCGGCGAGCGCCCTGAGGAGCTCCACCCTGGTCCGGAGCTCCGCGACGTATCCGACGGCGTGGAGCAGCAGCCGGTCGGCCGGCACCGCCTCAGCGCCGGGCACCAGCCGCCGCAGCTCCCGCACCCTCCGCGCCACCGCCGGCGCCCGCAAACACCTCATCCTCGTCCTCCTCCTCATCGTCTTCGCCTCCATAGCCGAAGAGATCGAGGCGAGGAGAGGGCGGGTGGCCGGCAGGTGAAGCTACGGTAGCTCGCTAGAGATCGAGAGGAGGAAGAGGAGGACGAGGTGAGGGTGAACTATAGCTAGTAGCTGAGTGGCGTAGGAATAAATAGCGAGAGGTGGCGGGAGGGGGATGGTTTTGCGAAGGGAAGTTTATTTGAGGGGGCTAGGTGGAAAAGCGCGGGGGTGAGCTGGAGCTGCGTCATCGCTTAGCAGTGGGGCCCGCGCTTGCGTGGACGGCTCGCCATGTCGTGCACACGTGCCTGACATGTCAGCTCCATGAAGCTCTGTTCCGGGAACACGCATCGCATGGCGAACTGCCGACCATTTCTTTCTTCCACTCGCCTCTTCTTGTTTTGTCCATGTGATCTTATCCCTCTTTTATCTCCCCACTCTACTTCTTTTATTAAAATCTCTTTTTGCAAGAACAATGTTTCAGTGAACACCTTTTAGTCGTCATTTTTAACAAATTTAATGAAAGTATCTATTATGGCAAATACTCTCCTCCTCCAATATAAAGAGTTTTATCACTTTTAACAAAAAAATAGTAATAAAAAATAAAACTGACATGATGTCTCTTATAATTTTTAACATATTTATCATGAATAAAGTAAAAAAAAGACAGGTAGATAGACTGAATGATTATGAGATGATATTAGTCGTAACTTTTTTCTTTATGATTTTAAAATACCTTATATTTATTATATTAGTCTTAATTTTCTCTTTATGATTTTAAAATACCTATGGACAAGTCAAATTGGTCAAAATCATTTATATTTTTTTATGGAGAGACTACATTACTGATAATTTGTTATTGGAACATAATTCATGTTGTCAAACTAGCAGTGTCGTGCAAACATAGTAGGGTAAGACCTCTAAATTTATCTAGACATAAGATAGGATAAATTTTGTATAAATGTAAGTGTGATATGTATGTACACGTATGAATGATACATGTACACATACTGATACATGTGTGAGTGCGTGTATGTCTTACATACACTTCAAAAATGTTAATATGGTCATTTACTCATCTTTCCTATCTTCCTAAAAACTTAGTATATCTGTCTATTTGTTCTATACCGTGATACGGTCTGTGAAACATTGATAAGTCCTGAATACCATCGCATTGTGTTGGCAAGGAGCCCTAGGGGATCAATTACCCTCATTGTTAAGACTGAATCAGAGACCACGGTGACTTTATGGCAAGAACATCATAGCCAACGTTCTCTGCCAGCATAGAGACGTCAGGCACAACTATGTTTTTCATGTTACTTGATAGGATTCATCGTGCAATCAACATGACACAAATAGACACATGCTGGAGCCTATATTTGAGCAAGGAAAAATTTCATGCCCCTATGTGACGTGACAACTCCAACTTCAGTTTTCTTATGTGGCGTATCTATAACTCAAAAACTCATAGAAACTGATATTACACTATTTAAACTAAATTAGATGACCTAAATTGTTTTATTTTAAATTAGCATACTATATTTCGTTTCTATGGCAATCTAGAAATTCAAGCTGTGTATCAATCACTTAGAGTTTGTTTGTGGACCATGTGTGTAATCTTTCGGTTGTGTGAATCATATGATATAGAGGCTAAGATTTTTATTCCATTATCTTAAAAAAAAAGAGCTATGCTTGTTGTAGACAGGAAAAAGAGGCTGTAATACATACTTGGGGATCTAGATCAGCAGCAGTCGCTATTGTGACTGCAGCTTAGGCAGTAGCAGACGTAAACCGGACGGTCCAGATCGAATGCACTGCAGTACAAAAGGACTGTTCACTGTGGTACTGTAGCGATGGATCTAAGCCATTGATCACAAAAATGAACGACCAAACTTGCATGCAGTCCTTAATGCTGCACCTGATCTGAATCCATACGTTGGGGCACTCGTGGTGTGGACGTAACATAGCTAGCTAGCAATCTGTAGCTACGTGCAAACCCTCGCGTCATGGCGGCCGTTACGGTTGGTGACGTACGGGACGGCGCAGCACATGGACGCACATGACGCTAGCTACCTAGCTGTAGCTCACTAGCTAGCCACTAACTGCAATCCATTAATTATTATGCATAATAAGATTGGTAACCCGATAATTAATCCTATATAAGTTTATCCCAACACATATAGTTAATATTAATTCTTTTTTCTCTTACGAAGCCACGTCATCCTAATATTTTTAACCTCTGAATTATTCATGTATAGTAATATGTTTCTAACATTTTAACACATCATCTCAGTTATCTGTATTTTGATCTCTTATAAAAATATGTATCTTATTATTTTTAGCATTGGATGATATACGGATAATTTAAATTGTCAAATCGTTTTAAAAAAATCAATTTACACTTTATATTTACTTATGTCATACAAAATTAACTATATAATCTCACACGCACGTACGTGGAATAATTTATCGGCATGTATGCATGCAACCGTAGATATAATATGCATGACTGATGACGATTCAGTGTAGAATTGATCAACGAAGGGATATCAATCGATTTGATGGCCGTACGTGGGTCGTATCGTTGTTGCAACATTTAATTTGTTCTCTTCTCTCTTTGGATCATGTTAGATAACTCTAGTTATATATTTTGTCATTGAAGTGTTTTATGGCTTCGATGAAAATTTCTGTCGCTGGAGAGATTAGTGAACATTTTGAACGAAGTTTAGCCCTGTTGTTAATGCTAATTGTGGTTTCCAACGTGAGAGAAACGCTGAGTTCAAATATATTTATATGGGCAGAACATGAAATGGACGTCTAATTAATTACTCCTTGATAAATGAGATCATGTCCAAAAAGATAGGAAATATGAAACGGGAGGGAGTAATTACTAACTAGGGCTAATTAGCACACATATATTATATATGAGTGGTTTTAGATGGGCCTAGCTATAGCTAGCTACTACCCCTTTTTAGACTGTATTTTTTGGTTTGTTGAAAAAAATAAAGTCTTTTTTTCTTTTCTAACAGACATCTAATTTGATCTAGGTTATGATCTATATATGTGTGTATCGATCACAGCTCAGAGGTAGGGCCTAGTCGTGCCCTTTACGTCCTGTAACGAGCCAATGGCACGGCGGCCGTGCGAGCTATACCTTGCTCGGTTAAGCTATCAACACCTTACTCTGTGGCTGTCACGTACTGTCTGGCTGGCCTCCATGCACGCATCTGCCACTAATAGGGTAGATAGCCAGCTTCACATCAGGTCAGGCACACCGTCATAAACAGAACAGGGCCGATCGATTGATCGATGAATCAGTGTGCTAGCTGGCTGACATACGATGCAGGCTGGCTTGCCTACTCCAAAACATGCATGTAGCTAGCTAGCTTTCTTAGATAACCGAAATGGTCTAGACCCCAAAACATACATGTAATTAGTACTCCCTATGTCTCAAAATACAAAATGTAGTTATCATTAGCATTTAAATTTTGTGTCACTTCTCCATCAATTCTCTCGTATATCAACAAATCACAACTATTCCCTATTCAATTTCTTCACCTACTTACTCATTTTAATTAATCACAATAACCCCATTCAATTCCACCTACTTCCTTGTATTTCCATACCAAAATTCAGAGGCAGTTATATTTTGTAATGGAGGAAGTAGCCACAGTCATTGTGTGTAATTATCCTTTGATCTTGATTAGTTTCCAAGTGATTGAGGAGGTGTAGCTAGTAGGATTCTCATATATAGGTACTCAATTCTCATGCATCAAACATATGTAAGTTTTATATAGAACAAATAATTATTTGTGAGATTTTAGATTTACAATAATATATTTAGTTGAGTTCAACATATATACAACGTGTACATGCAAAATGGAAAGTTTTACGTGAGCTTGGCAACAGTGCAGTCATGGAGAGCGAAGAAAGGGACAAGGAACCGTCGCTGATGTTGGCCGCCATGTGACAATATATTTAAGGCCATAAAAGTCGTCGTTTGTTGATATTTAAATCTAATTAGTTAGGAAGAAAGGATCATTAACAGGAGAAAAATCTCACACAAATTAATAAAATAATAATGTAGAAGGATAATTTGTTTTCATCTCAACATGTGCATAGCTTTGTGTGCAAGCGCGCGTGCATCGTCCATCTCCAGCTTCATCTCAAAGTCGTTCTTTGTTGCAATTTAAATCTAATAAATTAGGAAAAACAAACCATTAAGTGGAGAGAAAAATCTCACACAAATAAAATAGATGACGTCATTAACTTTTTCTGTAAATATATAAAATATAAGTTTTACTTAAATAACTTCAATAATAAACCAAATTATAACAAAATAAATATATTATTATTATTTATTTTTTTAAAAAATAAGATGAATAATTAAATATAAATTAAAAGCTAATGACACTGTCGGTTAAAAACCGGAGGGAGTAGTACATAGAGCACGACGATTTGTTTTCTTTCTCAACGTGTGCATAGTGCGTGTGCATGTGCGCATGCATGGTCCATCTCCAGCTCGATCACAGTACGTGTCGACAAATTGTTAAGCTAAATTATATAATCAAGACACTAGCTTTATACAAAGCGGAGGACGTACGTGTGTCCTGTACAAGTGATCCCCACTAACAACTGCAGTTATTGCTATTTTCCTGTGCTGTGGTCGACACCATCTAAAATATTTTGCACCGTTTGATCGGAGTTGTACCGTAAGAGTAGATTAGATCAATTCGCTTGTCCCAGGCTAGAGCCCAGCTCCAATGCTGAGCGTGGGCCTGCTGCAATCAACCAAGGCAACTCAGCTCCACCATCGCTCATCTCTCCACGCCCCGAGGGAGCCGGCAGCTCTCCCCGACTGTTGGCCTACTTCTCGCCTCCACACGAGTTGTCGTGCCGCAAATCAATGAAACAGAAGCAGGCAACCGAAGCAGAGGTGATCTAGGACGAGTTCTTCGGCACCGGTTTGAGAATTGTCCTTTCTTAAATTATGGTGGTTTGAGAACATGTGAAGGATCCACTCTATTTCCATATTTTTAGCACAGTATCGCTTCTTTGCATTCTAATGATGTATTTGCACCAAGTGATTTGATCGAGCACAAAGGAAGTGTGCAACTTATAACCATCTGAAACGGCACTACACAGGTATTTCATCAGTTCAGATTTTCTATTAACCAGCTTTTATATTCTTAGGATTTTTCTTACCATCTGTTCACTAGGTACTGTTACTGTCCTTGAGTATCTTACAAAATATTCGCATATGAACCTTCTATGCTTTTTGGATAAGCATTTTCCTTAGTTACTGATTCCTTTTTTTTGCAGGGCTTTAGTTACTGATTCCATGCATCAAAGGTTACATGTTTCTTTAGTTTCATAAAAAAGGTATAAACTATGCGACACTGGGAGGATAATTTCTTCTGTTCACCTGAAAAATGGAAAAAGTGTGCAGCGCTGCAGTATGAGGTAAAATTGATGTTTCGAATGGTTTCAATCATCGAATGTCACTTCTTTTGCTAAAAAGATAATTAAACAGATATGATTTGCTCTATGTTGAAATAAAATAATTAACCTGTTATATATAAAAGTTTTGTTCACTCAATTTTCAGTTTGCCAGCTTGCTGCAGCCTACATTATTGCTTCACTGACTAAGTTATCACTGGCTGCTGTCCTGGATTTTAATAGGTTAGTGCACTTGAGACTTAGGTTAACAAATTTTATGAACAGATCAGTGATCAGCATGTTTAGGGAAATAAAACCTGATATGCACTTCCATTCTTGGTGAACATATTTATATTCCTTTTCCAAGTATTTTTCAGTTTATTGTTGTCGTAGCTACCTATTGTGTATATATTTATAGACTAAATCCCGCAGCAACGCGTAGGGCGTAGGGGTATCATCTAGTGTATATACATGCTTATGTATTGTACAACGTTTGGTTAACTGCTAGTACTGGCCGATGCATAGAATTTTTTAAGAGACTTAAAATCCCCATCTGGTTATACATGTTGTTTAGATATGTTTATAAAAACTAATAAGATTATGATTAGTATTTTTCATGGTAAATCTACACTTTTAAATAAACAACTACCTCTTATCTAGATTTATAGCTATGTATCACTAACAGAAAAATATTTTTTGATCTAACGGAGGAAAACAAAAATATAGCGACTGCTAGAAGAACTGATACGTTTAGTACAGATCTAAAGGCTTGAATCATTATAGCATTATTACTACCCGTGGTAACATCAGCATGTACTAATATTATTTTTTTAAGTATCAGTTATAACGATCAGACGTTAATGTTAATAGTAGTTGTGCATGATCTTTAATATCAATTAATTGATAATACCAAACAATACTAAGAATTTACATTAGTACCGTTTGATGTTACCAACCGATGCTAATGTTACCAAACACATTAGCAAGTTATTAGTATCGGTTAGTATTTTTAAAGGATACTTAGGAGGAGAGAGTATAAGTGATATGATGCTAAAAGTTTTTGTAAAAGTTTTATTTAGTGATTTTCACTCATCCAAGGACTCTAAAAGGTTAGCTATATATGTATCTCTCATTCTCTTAAAAAATATATAAAAATGAATGAGAAAGAATAAAATTTTTAACAAAATAAGAGTATGTCTTAATTGTAAAAATAGAGTATTTCATAATAGCAAAAATATAACAAATATAGCACAAAAATATTGAAAAGAGAGGAAACAAGGAAAATTATAGAAAAATGGAGGAAAAAATAGAAAATAGAACTGAAAGGTTTTTACCCTCAAAGTTTTTAAAATTAATTATTCTAGTATTTTGGTTTTTAAATTATTTTTCACACTTTTTCTATTTTCTAAATTTTGGTTGAGCAGAAAAATTTTTTAGTACCAGTCTAAGAAATATATCTTTAGTCTGGTTATTAATACCAACTTGAAAAAACATTTTGTCTGAGTAGAAAAACTCTTTAGTACCAATTGTATATAACAACCGGTACTAAAGAGGGAATGGTTATATACCATCCCCTCTTTTTCTTCTATCCAAGTCATCAGATTACGTTCTTGTTGCTTATTCATGTTGTCATTCTCTACGTCGATGCCATCTGCACCGATGCCATCGAGTGTTCACCTTCGCATCAATGACAACGTCCTCCACATCGTGCACCCACCTTCTCACCGACGACGCCACCCTCGATGCCGCCACCATCCCTATCTCCACTATTGATGCCGCCACGCACCCGCCCATCGAGGACGCCGTCGCTATCCACAAAGTAAGAACTCCTCTCAATGAATTACATAAAGAATATTAAAGAACAATTCATTAGATTATTATATATGGATGAGGTCGTTAATCATATATATATATACATACATATGTATGTGTATATATGTATATATATATGTATATATGTATATATAAAGTAGTAGTGATGAGGGCATCAGTACTATTGACACATCCACTCATGGTCCAATTATCCGTGCTTGTGCACGTCAACTCAACTATCAGGTGAGTTTATTCTTGAGTTTATGTTCCTCTTCTTTATACCCTAGAGACGCGTGCACTCTTGTTTTACTCAGGAACAATGAAGAGGATCCAACAGGGAGAGGATTAATGCAGGGTGGTTCGGACTGCAGGATAGTGCCAAATTCTGACAGCCGCCACGATTTCATGCGAACTTTGATTTGGGATTGCAAGTACTTAATGAAAAGGTTATCAAGTCTACTTTCAAATGGATCTAGTCATATGCCAATATCTATTCTGGAGTGGCCGCAATTGTCATTTTTCTACCGAGTGTTTTTCTGTCCACGATGCTGCGTCACCTCTTTTAGGCTCAATGGGACGTGTATGAAGTTGGGCCTATTAGGGGCACGTTCTAGGGTTGAGTACGACCCCAACACCCCTGTGGTTATCTCCCCATCTTTTTAAACCTTCAGCCACCGCCAAGAAGAGCGGGTTTTATTGATTAGAGTTAGCGTCTTGCTACTTGCACACAGCGCGCAAGTCGGCTAGATCGCCCGTCTGTTTGTCTCCGGAACCCCGTCGTATTGTGAATTCAGAGTGAATATTTCATCTCAATATCTAGCAAATTCAGTGCTTGTTTTACTTGTTCTTTGATTGCTTCCAGGACGAGTACCCTAGTGGCTAGTTTGTCGTGCACCGCAAGTTCACGTCGACCATCAGAGACGGTGTATCAGTTGCTAAGGCGCATCGTCCTTGAACGGTTGTAGTCGAGCCGTGAACGTCGCCTCCATCCTCTAATCGAGTTATCCTCCACCTCTCATCGAAAGATCGAGACTAAACCCTAGCGGGTTCTCATCAAGTAGAGCAATAAAAAACAACAAACAAGCACTATAGCAAAGTAAACAGCAAAAAATAGTACAATAAAAAAACACTTTACTACCAGACTTTGAGGGTGAAAACCTTTCGGTTCTAATTTTCTATATTTTCTCTATTTTTCTATAATTTTTGCTTTGTTTCCTCTTTTTTTTAACATTTTTGTTGTATGTTTGCTATTATGAAATACTCTATTTTACAATTAAGATATACTCTTATTTTATCAAAAAAATTATTGTTTCTCATCTATTTTTATATATTTTTGAGAGAATAAGATATATATAGTTAATCTTTTAGAGCTCTTGGATGAGTAAAAATCATAGGTTTTTACTACCGGTCAATTGAACTGGACTAAAATACCTATCTTTATTCTTGAATTGCTCGTATCGGTTATACAACCGTGCCTAAAAGGGTTGCGGACTGATATTAAGGACTATTTCACTAGTAGTGTATTAAGAAGTTATTGATAATTAACAAAGTTAAAAACCTTATTATATATAAGTGTTAGAATTTATAACTAGATAGAATCATGTTTATATAGTGTTGTGGTTGGCATTCTCGTATTGTCACTTGCCCAACATAACAACAATAACTCGCCTGCAATAACAACAGACAAGTTACCGAGCAAAACAGAGAAAAACTAGACACATTTTAACTACAATTTAAAATTTTCTCTTTTTTTCTAAACTTTATTGATATACTGAGCTATTTTTGTTACCACTCCCTATCGATAGTTTGCAGTAACTGATGGTAAGGAAAACTGGCCGGTCAGCCAGCAAGCCTAGGGCCCTGTTTGGCTCAACTAAATGAGCTGAGCTGGGAAACGAGACAAATGAGACTTACCAGATAATTAATTAAGTAATAACTATTATATAAACTTGAAAAATTAACTTATTTGATTTTTAAAGAAACTTCTACATTGAAGTTTTTTTTTACAAAACACACTTTTAGCGGTTTGGGACCTGGGTTCTGCATCTACCCATATATATATATATTTGCATGAGACAAAGGATTCGCCCAGCCAAAACCCACTTTCCAACGGGGCCTAGGTTTTGCATCCACCCACGTGGTTAGCCATGCCCTCAAATCACACGTCGGCGCACTATCAGAAAACAGACTTTTTAAACCGTTAGGAGTAAGAGTTTTCATAAGGAGATATCTCCCTGACGGCCACCGTCACATAAGCGCTGACATGGCCAGACTGTCAAGAAAAATGATGTTGTTTTCACAACAGGAGGTCGTGAGGAGAGTAATCCTAACAGTATGTGGCCCTGAGAAATCAATCCTGACGGTAATTCCTGTTAGATGAGGTGTCGAGTCAGGTGGTAGTGACCTTGTGGTGAGCCAACAGGAGTGACTGTCAAGTCAGTCCTGACAGCCATGATTGTCACAACCAACATCATAGGCTATTATAGCAACGACATCGTGATTGCTTAATCATTACACAAAAATTATAACCTTCCTGATTCATTTAACAAATGGTATTAATATGTTACATAAACATCATCTATAACATGAACAAGCAATATTACACTACATTTATCCATAAATTAATCGTAACAAAAATATTCCACAAACATCAGGTGGCATAACAATATTTCTTCATAAATTTTAGAAGAGCACAGCTACATATAACACACTTCTTAGCTTTGTTGCTTGTGCTTGGACTGCTATTTCCATTGCTACCCACGGTTTTTTTACCCTGGCTTCATTCAACAATAGGTATTCAAGTTGGTTACTGCTTCAGGACCAACATCATTTCCTTAATTAGATTTGTACCATCAGTGAAAAAAACAAGGACATTAGAGAAAGATGCAAACATTTTAGACTAATATGAAGTAAAATAAGAAATGGCCAAAGTATAAAGAAATGTCTGTTGAGAAATAATTTGAGTTAGCCATATATTTGATGGCTTCTGGATATGATTTCTAAGTATTGCAACTGACCATTGTATGCTACTCATATCTCTCTAGTTAGCCCTTTTCTTTTAGGAAAAATTACAGCCATGCACTCTAGTTACTTTACTGCTGATCCACAGTTGCCATACAACCACAGGTTTTCTCATCTAGCTAGTGGGTAGCTACATTTTTTGAGAACTTGCGCACATAAATCTGAAGCAAATTTCCTAGCTAGTGCAGTTTCTTTGAGATGATGTCAACAATCTAAACGAGATATAAGTACAGCTGGCCAAATAAATAGAGCAAAGTCAACTCACCATGGTAGCTAGCTAGATTAAAGTTCAGCAAGTCATGTAAAACCCTATGTAGGTCCCTGGTTTAGGTCAGACTACCAAATTGCTGCCTGCAAACCACAGAAAACAAATATCAGCACTAAAGAACAATAACGTTTTTATGATATTTCCAACAAAATTATATCGTAGTAGAATGAAATAGGCAAAGAGCATGCTTCCCCCCAAATCCTATAATACAATAAAGGACTAGATGAGATAGTGGATCTTTGTAACATATTGCATAAGATAGTTAATAATCAATCTTTCAAGTTTCAAGTCATCTATGGATGCAAATTATATGTGATGACAAGCTCTGCACAACAACTAACCACTGCATTCTATTCATATCTTCTACTAGCTAGCTATTTTCTTTTACACTCATGTACTCTAATTACTGTACTACTGACCTAGACCTACAGTTGCCATACATCCTCATATCTCTAGCTATAAATCTGAAGCAAAAACAAAATTCTGGTCTGCTAGGTAGTGTAGTTTCTTTTAGATGCCGTCAACACTCCAAATGAGTGATAAGATTGCATAGAAGGTTAGTGCATTAGCTAAGAAAGCATTCAACAAAGATATTGGCAAAATATACATGTATTTTATAATCTAGGACAGGACAAATACTATCTGCGAGTGGTTTGTGAGTATTGCAACTCACCAAATATTATTTTGGCATCAGTTAAGGCAACAGTTGTGATAAGTCCAGTTGATCAAATAAATACATCGATAGTCTTTGTGCTCCGAGGAGTAGCCGAGGAACACACATAGAGAAGAACGAGGAGCAAGTTTGTGGGACGCTGTAGAGGACATATTGGGGTAACAGACGTAACCAAAAAACTTTGAGATGATCATAGGAGGACGGGACAGAGAAGAGAACGGAGTATGATGTGGAGAAGGCGAGTGTTATGGTGGGGAGACGGTTCACAAGATATGTGGCAGTGTGAAGGGCCTCAACCTAGTAAGCTGGAGGAAGACTCGCCTGAAACAAAAGGAAACACAGAGAGTTATTGATGGTACGAATAGAACGTTCTGCTTTATCATTTTATTGATAAGTGTATGGGCACGACATGCGGAGGGCAACACCATGTGAGAGAAAAAACGTGCGGGTCTGGGAATTATCGAATTCACGGCCATTGTCGCACTGGATGCTCTTGATGGTGGTGCCAAACTGTGTGTGAACATACGCAAAAAAGGTAGAAATAATGAAAAATGTCTCAGATTTGAGACGAAGGAAAAAAGTCCAAATGTAGTGAGAGCAGTCATCAAGAATAACAAGATAATATTTATATCCTGACATACTGACAATTGGAGAGGTTTATAGATCACAATGGATTAAATCAAAGTTATGAATAGCACGAGAGGTAGATGAACCCAAAGGTAGACGTACATGACGACCGAGTTGGCACGCATGACATAAATGATCAATGTCATCTTTATTGCAAGAAATGACATTAGACCTAAGAAGTTTGAACAGAACGTCGCGCCCAAGATGACCGAGACGGCGATGCCAAAGGGAGGTGGGTGCAGCGACGAACGCGGAGGTGCTGGTAGATGGTGCAAAAAATGGGTAGAGGTCACCGGAACTATTGCACCTGGCGATCACGTTCCTGGTTTGCAGATCCTTCACAGAAAGACCAAATGAATCAAACTCAATGGAACAATTATTGTCGGTGGTAAACCGACGAATAGAAATTAAATTCTTAATAATGTTAGGGGATACGAGAACATTATTAAGAGTGAGATCACAGTGCGGTAAGGAAAAATGATGGGATCCAGTGGCGGTGACAGGAAGTAAAGTACCATTGCCCACAACGATAGATGAAGGAGTAGATGAAGAGGGTGGGGAAATGGTGAAGAGTATATCAGCGTCTGAGGTCATGTGGAAACCGACACCCGTATCAGCATACCATTCAGAGGCCGGTTGGTTGAGCATCATGGTGTTGAAAGAGTGCGCCAGAGAGTCATGGTGCCAACCTCCATGACTAGACGACCAAGGTGTTGCCTGGTACATCGGTGAGGGTGCCTGGAAGCTCCCCGGTGAGGACGCTTGGAAGCCTGACGGTGAGCTCCCCCGTAGTATGTGCCATACGGGGATGAGGGGGCACCGTATGTGCCGCCATAGGTGCTGGAAAGAGCACCAAAACCTCCATAGTGCGGGGCTACGTAAAACGCAGGCTGTGGCGGCGGAGGACGGCCGGACTGATTGTACGGCCACATGCGTACGGTGCCAGCCCAAGAGTAGGCAAATGACGGGTACACAGTCGTTCCGGGATGGACGCCGCCCTGTCCACCTAGGGCCGCTCTAGCAGAGGTCGCTGGAGAACTGCCACTAGTAGAATTACCGTGTCCACTACGACCGCGGCGGCGGCCATTGCGTTGGCCTTTGGTTGGTGCAGCTAGGCGCGGAGGAGGAGGCGCCCCCGGACGAGGGGCAGCTATGGCACCTGGGGCCGCAGGACGCGACGTTGCAGCGACGAGAGCGACCGGCGAGGATGGAGGACGAGCGTCGATCTCTAGCTCCTCCAACAATAGATGAGTGTGTGCTTCCGTAAATGTTGGAAATGGCCGATGCATTTTGAGAATGGACACCATATGGTGAAACTTGCCACTGAGGCCACGGAGAAGTGTGAGGACCATCTGCCGGTCGCCTATAGGGTCACTGAATTCGGCGAGGGAGGCAGCCATAGATTCAAGACGACAGCAGTAGTCGGTGATGCTCAGGGAGTCCTGGCGAAATGTGCGAAACTGCGTCTCTTGGAGAACGACACGAGACTCCTTCTGGCCGAGGAATTCATCCTCGAGATAGCACCACGCATTACGGGCGCGTTCGGGCCGCATCATCAGCGACTGCTGCAGGTCACTGGAGACGGTGCCGTACACCCATGTGAGGACGCAGCAGTCCGCCTGGAGCCACGCCGGGCGCGTGGGGAACGCATCATCCTTGAGGACGTGGCGGGTGAGGGCATATTTCCCAAGGACAGTGAGAAACATGCAGCGCCACTTAGTGTAGGAGTCCGTGGCCTTGTCGAGGACGATGGGGATAAGCGCCTTGATATTGACGACGGCGGTGGCTTGCGCCTAAAGAGCCGCGTGAGCGCTCTCGTACGCATCCAGAGCGTCGTCAGCGCGAGAAGGATCGACTGTGAGACAACGTTTTTCGGAAGTGGCGTCGCTAGTGTTGCTGCCAGCCATGGGGTGCATGACAGCCGATCAGAGGGATCAACCGATGAGAGTCGGATCGGCAGCCGATCGACCGATCAGAGTCGAATTGGCAGCCGATCGGCCGATCGGATTGAAGGCCGATCCGATCGGTAATGGACAGATCGGCTGGACGATGAGCAGCCGATCAGATCGGGTGGTTGATGAGCAGCCGATCAGATCGGCAGTAGAGATCGACTGCCGATGAGCAGCCGATCCGATCAGATGGATCAGATCGGCATGGGTGGCCGATGAGCAGCCGATTGGATCGGATGGATCAGATTGACAGTAGAGAGCAACCAATCAGTTCGGAGGCTGATCGGATAGGCAATAGGCAGGATCCGATCGGGCCGATCGATGGATCCGATCAGATCGGATTGGCGGGCGATCTGGTTGGCAACGAAGAGCCGATCGGATCGGTAATAAGCAGGATCCGATCGGACCGATCGACAGATTTGATCGGACCGATCGACGGATCCGATAAGGCCGATCGACGGGCGATCTGGTTGGCAACGGAGAGCCGATCAGCCGATCGGCTTGGCAATAAATAGGATCCGATCGGACCGATCGACGGATTCGGTCAGATCGGATCGGCGGGCGTTTTGATCGGTGGCAGCGCGGGCGATAAGACCGGCGACACCTAGTGATGGCGATCGAATCGGCAACGGGCGCTGGTGTGGAAGCGCAGGTAGGATCGGATCGGTGACCACACTCGGTGACGAGGGCAGCTACGGGGTGGGCGATCAGATCGGCAGCGCTGGCGATGAGACCAGCGACACTCCCGGTGACGTGCAGTCGGCACCGGTGGTGGCGGTTGGATTGGCGACGAGCGCTGGTTCAGAAACGTCGGCGTTGAGGGCGTCGGACCTCGGCAATCTCTCGCACAGTAGTGGTGGAGAAGGAGACCAGCGACGGCAGCAACGACGGCATCATTTTTGGTTGCGGAAAGATAGCCGATTGAAATCGCTCTGATACCATAAAAGTATACGAATTGTTGATTGTATTCCCTGTTAATGTATCAGTATATATAGGTAGCCGGGGTGGCTTACACACGCAACCGCACAGCTACACACGCGAGTTAACATTCAGCATGTAATTAGACAAGTCCCTGGTTCAGCTTAGACAACCAAATTACAGCCTGCAAACAAAAAAAAAGAAACAAATATCGGCACTTCAGAACATTAAGATGTTTATGATTTTTTCAATAACTTTATATCATATTAGAAGAATAAACTAGGTAAAGTACATATTTTCCACCCCAAAATCCTATGATGTCAATGTAGTGCTGTCATAAGTCAAATAATTATACGTCTGCACTCTGCAGTGTTAAGATTCATAAGCAACTGAAGAAAATGAAGTAATAACCGGAGCAAATAAAAATATAAAATAGTTTATGACCAGCAAGCTGTAGCTCACTACCAAGACATCACAGACACCTGCGGTAGAAACTAATAAGACCAAAATATCATACATGGACTTCGATTGATGGTGTAGCTTGAATTCTTGTTGAAGCTGGAAATTGAAATCTTGAATAGCTTCTACCGTGCAACATATAATGCATCGCTGCTAGCTATAAATACAGATTAGAAGATAAAGAGGGCGGTAATTCTCACCAAAAGTAAACATTTGTGCAGCTAGCTCGTGATAGAGAGGGAGACTGTCCTCTCTTGTCTTTGCTATATCGATCCTTTTTGTGCCATGCCAATGTACCTGGCTTCAAAGACAATACCCATCTGCACCTAATAGTTCATGGCCTGACAATCGCCAACAAACAGGGAAGAACTATAAACCTTTGTCTACTTAAATCATAAATAATTATGTGCAAAGTATCTGATGAAGCAAGTTGGCTTCTAAAATTAAAACAGAGTGCATATTATATGTAAGATACGCACACAAATACACAGCTTTAGGAAAAGCGAGCACTTGGCCACTATATGGATTAAAGATCATATGGCTGAGGTTCTAGCCTTAAGACATTAAGTTAGTAGAGGAACACAGTAAATGTTATAGCAAATAAATAGCATACTGTATGTAAAAATAAAGTTAAACTCAGTACATTTTATAGTAAATAAAAAATAGCCTTCGATATTCCAATCATGCTAGCTCTCAAAATTTCTTAACATCTGATTGAACTGATTGTAGAGCACTATAGAGGCATCTCATGCCAAGCCATAGTTTCTCTTCATTCTCTTATTTATTTTTCTAGATTGGTTTTGTTGATTGGATCCTAGGTATTACATCAGGACGTCAAGGATAACCCATATTAGTCACGACATTATTAATAGAAACTCCTAGATATTCTTTCCTATATGTCAACAACTGTAGGTGAGTACAATGCATACAGAAACTTTTAGATATTCTTTCACCGGTAAAGAAACTTGTAGAAGCCACATTACCACAGTATAAAGGGGGATTGAACATCTCAAGCTTTCAATAACTGCACATAAGGAATAGAGAAGGGGATTTGTGGATGTCATTTACTCACTCAGTTCAGACTTAACCAATTCGGGAGGGAGGGATGATAGGAGTGGCATCAGAGGATGAGAGCCGGTGGCAACAACAGATTAGGGAGCATATAAAGAGAGTGGAGGCGATGGATGGGAGCCAACCAATGGAGGCGACGGTGGGGATAGAGGAGCCAACGGATATACAGACTAGCAGAGGGGAGGAGATGCCTGTGGTGGATATAGGAATCCAGACAAAGTAGAGGAGAAGTGGCCGGCAGCACGAATAAAGTAGTGAGCAATCACAGTGCGAGTTTAAGGATAGATATCGGATAAGGTGTGTGGCAGAGAGAATATGGAGATTTTACATTTTTAGTTTTTAGATTCCTGACGGGTTCAAAATCCACGTCACGGACCGGATACACAATGCGGGAAAACTCCCGCGCAGGTAAATTTTTGCCCTGTGGTCGCGGAATTTTGTTCCGGATTCGTGGCATAAAGTGTTTTTTGTTCGTGACGGCTATGACCACGTCAGGATTACCTTTTTTCCTATCGGTAAATCCTAACCGCCAGGACTCGGATCTTTCGCGTCGAAATTACTCTCCTGTCAGGGCAGATGCGGCACTCCTCATGGACTATGCGGGGCCAACAGGATAAGTTTTTTTTCCGTAAGGAAAAGTAGGTTTCTAGCAGTGGCGGGAAGCTAAGCTACGGCGATCGACTTGCCTGCCCGTGTACAATGTATATATGAGCCGCAGCCGTCGTTTGGCATCTAGTAGCACTGATGGTGTACGCATGCACACGCGTTCTTGTATACGTATACGTAATATCAAATTCTCTCTGTTCTTGCGAGAAAAATATCAAACTATCTCTGTTATAACTCTTCAAGGTAAATGCTCGCATTGGTGTAGTGTAGTAGTGATCGATGCATGCATGTGTTGAGATTGACATCCTTATCCGATATGCAATCATATATACGAGGAGACACGTATTATCACGCACGCATATCGATCATGATGATCGTTCGTGCATCCATCCGTGCATCAAGGTCGTTACACGTCCAATTATATAGGAGAGTCACATCTCGTTCTTCCTGCAGCGGGCCGTGGCGAGTGGAGTGCAGCTGGATGAGTTTGCCTGTGTGCATCACTACGTGCATGGCTGTATCGACGTACGTAGCTATATATGCGGCGGCCAGGTGTGCATTGCATCAATTATTATATAATTCTATACATGAGTATGTGGAAGAGGTTACTGTATATATACGTCATGCGTGACTGCCTGTGTTTTGTACAAATGAAAGCTAGTAGCTGAGACAAACAAAGCTGTGCTAGATTGCTTATGTCAAAATAATTTATTATTTTTCCTCCTTTTCTTCCACTCCGTACTTCATCTGGTCCATGCATAACGAGTCATCGGCTGGTTAATGTTCAGCTCGTTTACCTTAGTTAGGCTCGTTAATGAGCTTTATCTCATCTATATATCAACCTACATAATTTTTAAATTTTCCATTAACCATATATTAACATAATAATAAACACTAATTAATAAACAACTCACAAATAGAAATTGTTTGGATGTAAATTAAAGACTAAACACTAGTTAACAACCACGAAGTATACCAAGATATAGTGATTTTTTTATACTAGCTAGCTAAACTAGTAGCCACGAGATGGCTTGTTAAGCTCAAGTGAGTAAAAAAAAACTAGCTCGGCTTTACTTGCTATGACCACAAGTTTGAATCGATCTGTGCCGATCCAAGTCACGAGTTTTGAGCTTTCTATCCATCTCTATTTGATTCTAAATATTTGATATTTAAGATAAGATATTAACTGTCAGTATTGTAAATACGATATACCTTTTATACCTTGACTAAACATCTTCGAGAATACTATATATTTATCTATATATAGATAGGTGTCTCTAATGATGGAAATGTATATGATTGAAGAAGTAAACCGATCCCGAATAAGACAAGATTGTAGAGTCTGATCCAGGAACAAATTAAACTACTCGACTATATTATATAAGGAGTTCTTTGTGTTCTACTTGGAGAATGGGTCATTTACCGGTATAAATACAATGACCTCTCAAGAGGGTAGAACATCTAATCTCGAGCCAAATACAAACCATATTGAGCCAAGATCTGTGAAGTTGTCTTATTGCTAGCCGTTGATTATAACTCACCATATAAGTTGCTGTATACTAGTTGGATAGATTAGATATGGTAGATTGCTTCCACCTTATACTCTATGTAGTTCGATTCGTCGAATACATATAAACAGGAGTAGGGCTATTACTTATATCGAGGGTTCGAATCTATATAAAAATCCCTTTGTTATTTTCTTGTTATTGCCTCATGGATATCTTGGCATCAGCTAAACCCTATATCTATAAATACCATAGTCAGGGATCACCCATCGACAGTTGGTGCACCAAGAAGAGGATTGGTGTTACGAAGGTTTCCATCGAAGAATACTTCAAGAAGCGACATGTCCAATGAAGGTCTTGGCGAAAGCTTGGGCTCAAAAGATTCAACCCGATCAGTAGTTGCCTACCTTTAAATTGGAACCATCACCATCTCGGTGACAACTACACTACTAGAGTTGCTGATCTACATACCAAAGTCGTTTGTAAGAAGAGTCAACCCTTATCCGAATAAGAAGGTTTCGATAAAGTGCTCGTGGTGCTCAATCCATAAAACGAGTTCCCACTCATTGTCCAAGTGTAAGGTGTTCGAGATGAAGGTTGCTTGATAAGCTGCTTTCGACAACAAGCCTGATCTGCTCCACTCTCGTCAAATTAAATCTGATGATACATAGTAGGATCAACAAATTATCGATGTCGACTCTAATCATCTAGTGTGGTTCGTTAGATTAGATCTAAATGAGATCTTTGTATTTCACAGGCTTGTAGAATATGGATCTGAGGACTCTTCGTCATATTCAATACTCGACCGTGATGTGAGGCGATTGAGAAGACTTCACTAGTAGGTAGAAAACCGATACAAGGCCTTGGAGCAAAGGATATACTCATATCGGCATCGCTATCTACATCTACTCCCTCTAAGGATGAAAATGTTACTCCTATACAACACCTGGTGGCTATGCATTCTCTATTGGACCAATCTCTAGCAGATCTCTCTGTCAACCCACAGTTCACATAATGGTTTAAAAGGATAAAGTCTTCTATTACTAATCTCGACGCCACTTTTACTGGAGCTGTGGGAGAAGAGAAAAAAAACCTCCATCCGCTGGTGGAAAATCGCCACATGCATATGACCTAGAGGACGGAGACATAACCATTGATCCCTATGGTGATGAAAACAATCATCGTACTTAGAAAAATAAGTAGGGTTTCCCTCGACGACGAGACATTTCGCTAAGGCATCGTTCTCACCAAGATCATGACTTGCATAATGACTTGGAAAGATGCAAAAAGGACCTTGAATAAAGGCATGACCATGAAAATTGTCGAGAATATCGCGAAGACCATGGCTACTCCCCACATTGACGCCAATGAGAAGAGGATCGACAAAGTGGTAGACACAATCAACAGGGTTCACGATCACCACACCGGCGACGAGATCATGACGATCGATGATTGCCTTCTCTAGAACTAGACCATGATAACTCGCCTAACAGGTCATCATCATCTTCATTAGACCTGAATTCTCAGAGACACCCTCGATATGACAACTGTCGATCTTGTTTTCATCTAGATAAAGGTTGTGCATCGTTCACCTATACTCTTAGAGAACTAAGGTGGCCATTCAAGTTCCGACCTAGCCCAGTGGAGAAGTACGATGAAAGCACAGATTCTTATAAATTTATTTAGATCTACTCTACAGTCATAAACGTGACTGGAGTAGATGAAAACACAATAGCAAATTATCTATCCACTGCGCTCAATGGATCCGCAAGGTCATGGCTCATCCACCTACCTAGGTCCTCAATTGCCTCTTGGGATGATCTTTGCAAATAATTCATTACAAATTTTTAAGGCACATATAAGAGGCATATTATCGAGAATAATTTACATGCTATGAGACAGAAGGATGGTGAACCTCTACGGGACTTTATACAACGCTTCAATGAGTGTCGTAACTAAATCTCACAAATCATCAAAGTATCTGATATCAAAGCGTTCAAGTCTGTTGTTCGAGATCAGTGGACAATATAGGAGTTGGCAACAAGACAGCTACGGCAACAAAATTATTTAAGATCACCAAAAAAGGTGCTTTCACAGATGTAGCACTTTGGCGAAGCAAGGAAAAAGGAAATGTGCTAGACAACAAGACATCTACATAGAAAAAGGATGCAAGCACCACCAAAGACCTGAACTAGTCTAAGAAGAAAATACAAAACAAAAAGCGAAAGGCTGAAGAAGAGGTGCTCGTTGTAGAACGAGCACCCTAACAACCATGGTGTTATGAATCTTATGGTGAAGGAATAGGTCAAAGGTGATACCCGATCTATAAAACAAGCTCTCATTCTTTGGTCAGTTGCCAAGTTTTTTTTAGAAGGAGATGACCCGCTAAATGGCTCTACCACCTGATCAGAGAGTTCGTGTGGTCGAGAAAGAGGATTTTGTCGCCAAGTCATCTAATAAGGACGATGACTACCCTATTTTCGATCTTACGGTAGGTCATATCTTTAGCAATTTGACTTTATATTCTTCTAAAAGAGAGTATAAGAAGGTTGAACGCAAATTATATTCTACGTCCCATAGACAGGAGATAACCATTTACACTGTCGTGGTTAGACCAAGCTGCATCGTTCTCGACAGATGACCACCCCACCATTTACGCTACCCTTGGCTGATATTCTATAGTGGTTGAGCCTACTATCAGGAATATTAGGGTTTTCTGCGTCATGATAAATAGAAAAAGCTCTATCAATTTACTCTTCGTCAGAGCACTTGAAGCCATTGGAATTACTCGAAGTGAGCTTAAACCTTCATATTAGTCCTTCTACGGGATCACATCCGAGTTATCTTCGAAGCCACTGGAGAAGATCACGCTGCTAGTTATATTTGGCACCCCTAATAACTTCTAGGCCAAGCGGATTACATTCAATGTTGCCAACTTCAACACAACATACAACACAATCCTTGGATGACAAAATTTATGGTAGTGGTCTTATTACACATGTCAGCTTATAGATTCTAAGATCTAAGTGAGTCATTATTATTATTGAGAATGCTAAAATTGCTATATAGTGTGATAAAAAGAGTCTAATATGATCGTAGGTTCGACCCCTACCTAAGGAGAAAATGGAAGATGGTTGCTCTCGACCCAAGAATTCTCGACATGACGGAGACGACGATGGCTATTCGAATTCGTGGCCCTTGAAGTTGGGCCGTCCATTGCCGCGCGCCATGCGAGACACTCTGTTAGCGGCCGTCAGCCTTTGGGCCCGTTCCTTTTGTTCTGTAGGGAATACTAGCCCATTTTCCAACGGAATGCCCTGACCAAGTCACGCTCAAATCATCAGCTAATTCTAATCCCTCGAGGATTGTCTCCTTATATACTCTTTTTCTCCTAAATTTAATAAAAATAGTTATGAATAATTCTCAAAAGAAATTGAAATTGTAGAGTATAATGATATCTAACACTTTATCAAAAATCAAATTAAAATTCGAAAAAAAGACAAATTTGAGAGTAAATAGTACCGTTACTATTTTTGAATTTGTCTTTTTTATATTTTAATGTATAAGTTAAGTATAGATCTAACCTTTTGTAGAGTGGTATACTGATATTATATATATGTGTGTTGTTAAATATTTTAAGAATTTTTCATAACTATTTCCCTCAAAGGATAAAATAGTTTCCCGTAGAGAACATCAGCAACGCTCCTGACGTCGACTTTGAGCGATCGAGCAGTCGATGGAGACGAGTTCAGCTTGACCCTGTCGTTGCCCGCGTCGTCTTCCCATGGCCTGCCGACCGGCCGGCCGGCCGGTGCACGCGCACGGGTGGCAGGATCTCCCCTGCATCCAGGCGCGTCGTCTGGCAGCACCTCGCTTGTCCCCTGCGATGATGCTGGCCACCGCGCACGCACAAAGCCGACTTAGCTCGAACCCGGCCTAAAAATATGAAAAATGGCTCACAAGACATCACACAACGATACTACTAATCAAAGTTAACCTATTATAATTATACTTTCTATAATTACAATAGACTAATACTTCCGCGTAGTCTAATTAAGAGCATCGCTAACATTCAAGCTGGTACAGTGAGGGAGTGGTGAAGCTCAAGAAGCAGCTGTCATAGCCAGGTAGCTTCAGCAACACCATTTGCCATATCACGATATTCAGCTTCGGCACTCGATGCTTGGAAGACCGGGACACCAAGTTGTCCTCGAGAAATACTACATAGCTAGAGGTCAACTGGCGAGTGTCGGGACAGCCATCCCAATCGGCATCCGTGTAAACAACAAGATCTACAGGTGAAGATCGGCGTATGGTCAACCCAAGTGATAGGGTACCCTACAAGTAGCGCAGGATCCGCTTAAGAGAATCGAGGTGCGGCTCCTGAGGATCATGCATATAGATACATATCTACTGAACTGCAAAGTTAATGTCTGGTTGGATAAAAGTTAGATACTGCAAAGTGCCAGCTAGGCTGCGGTACTGTGTAGCGTTAGCAACGGGCGGTCTATCAGCAGATAATTTAGAGTGTAGATCAATAGGCGTGCTGCACGGCTTGCACGCACTCATCCTGGTGCGCTCCAAAATATCCTGATTGTACTGCCGCTGAGAAAGGAACAGACCATCTGCAGAGCGTGTCACAAAAATACCCAGAAAGTGATGCAGCTAACCTATATCTATCATAGCAAACTCACGCTGGAGAGCCTTAATGATGTGCTTGAGTAATTCGACAGAGGAGGCGGTGAGGACAATGTCATCAACATATAGCAGTAAGTAGGTCATGTCTGGATCGCGGCGATATATAAAGAGCGAAGTATCTAACTTTATTTCAACAAATCCAAGTGACACGAGGTGAGAGGCGAACCTATGATGGCAAGCACAAGGAGCCTGCTTCAAAACCATATAAGAAATTGTTGAGTCGACAGACAAAATCTAAGCGAGAAGAATCCACAAAGCCAGAGGGCTGCACGTAGTACACTGTCTCAGTGAGAGTGCCATGGAGAAATGCATTCTTCACATCTAGTTGATGAATGGGCCAGTTCTGAGATAATGCCAGGGAGAGAACAACTCGAACTATCACAGGTTTAACAACGGGACTGAAAGTTTCATCATAATCAATACCGGGCCGTTGTATGAAACCCCGAAGTAACTAGCAAGCCTTGTAGCGATCAAGAGACCCATTAGCGAGCAATTTGTGTCGATAAATTTACTTGCCAGTCACAACATTGACGCTAGGGAGTCCTGATGCCAAGACCCTCCGTGAGTGGGCGGCCAGGGCGCTGCCTGGTACGCTAGCGAGGGTGCCTAGAAGCCTGGCGATGCAGCTCCCTCGTAGTACGTGCCATATGAGGGCGGTGGGGCACTGTATGCGCCTCCATAGACGTCGGGAAGAGCACCAAAATCGCCATAGTGCAGGCCTACATGGAAGACAGGCTGTGGCGGTAGAGGTCGTCCTGACTGGTCGTACAGCCACATGTGCACGGTGCTAGCCCAAGGGTAGGCAAACGACGGGTACACGGCCGTACCGGGAGGGGCGCTGCCCTGTCCACCTGGGGCCGCACTAGCAGAGAGCGCTGGAGGGCTGCCACCAGCAGGTCAGCCGTGTCCACCGCAGCCACGATGGCAGTCATTGCGCTAGCCCCCGGTTGGTGCAGCGGGGTACAGAGGAGGAGGCGCTCTCGAACGTGAAGCAGCGGTCGCACCAGGAGCTGCTGGACGCGGCGTCGCAGAGACAAGGACAGCCGGTGGGGACGGAGGACGAGCGTCGATCTCCATCTCCTCCAATAGGAGGTATGTGCGGGCTTCAGTGAACGTCGGAAATAGCATGTGCATCTTGAGGATGAACACCATGTGGCGAAACTTGCCACTGAGGCCACGGAGGAACATGAGTACCATCTGCCGGTTGCCAATGGGGTCGCTAAATTCGACGAGGGAGATAGCCATGGACTCAAGGCAGTGGCAGTAGTCGGTGACGCTCAGGGACTCATGGCGGAAGGTGCGGAACTGCGTCTCCAGGAGAAGGGCACGGGACTCCTTCTAGCCGAGGAATTCGTCCTCAAGGTAGCACCACATGTTGCAGGTGTGACCTTGCCACGATATCAGCGATTGCTGTAGGTCACTAGAGATGGTGCCGTAGACCCATGTGAGGATGCAGCAGTTCACCTGGATCCACGCTAGGCGAGCGGGGAATGTCTCATCCTCGAGGACGTGGCGTGTGAGGGCATATTTGCCGAGGACGGTGAGGAACATGCCGTGCCACTTGGTGTAGGTGTCCGTGACCTTGTCGAGGTCGATAGGGATGAGTGCCTTGACGTTGACAACGGCGGTGGCTTGCGCCCAGAGAGCTTCGTGAGCGCTCTCGTACGTATCCAGGGCGTTGTTGCGAAGGCTGGCCTCCTCAGCCCGACGCGCTTCTTTAGCGCGAGCAGCTTCGGCTGCCTTGGCGGCTGCTATGGCACCGGCGTCATCATCTTCACCGGACATGAGGGGCAGGACTGGCGACCACACCTAGTGACATAGCAGAGCGAGTGATTAGGATCGGATTGGTAGCCGATAGGATCGGATCGACGGGCGATCAGACGGACAATAGGCAGGAGCCGATTGGATCAGATCGGCGGGCGATCCGATCGGCAGCAGGCAGTATCCGATCGGATCGGATCGGCGAGCGATCGGTCGGCCGCAAGCAGGATCAAATCGATCGGACCGGCAACGCGAGCGATGAGACCGGCGACACACCCGGTGACATGTAGTCAGCAACGGTGGTGGCGATCGGATCGACGGCGAGCGCTAGTTCGGAAGCGGAGGCAGGGTCAGATCGACGGTCACACCCGGTGACGAGGGCAGCTACGAGGCGGGCGATCGGATCGGTAGCGCGGGCGATGAGACTGGCGACGTGGTGGTGATCGGATCAACGACAGGCGCTGGTTCGGGAGCGGCGGCGACGGCAGGCGCTTGTGTTGGTTGTGAAAAGATAGCAAATTGAAACCGCTCTGAATATAGGAATGATTGATTCTATTTCCTATCAATACATCAGTACATATAGACCGGTTGAAATAACTCATAAGACAACCATAAAGTCATACCACTAATCAAGATTAAACTATTATACACTTTTTATAATTACAATAGACTAACACGGCCGCTCTGCTGACCTCTGTTCTGCTTCGAAACCCTCGCCTTCTTCTCCCCATCTACCCGTCGATAACTGTGGCGTCCATCCGAGACTGCGACACATTTCGGAATTCGAACTCCTTTGAGAGGCGCAGCTCGGCCGTCATGGGGAAGAAGAAGGTCTCTGCCGGTCGGGTGCTTGCGATAATGGCACTGCTAGCGTGTTGCTGCTGCTAGGTGCGGTGTGAGGAGACGCCTAATGTGCGGGAGCCCCTCGTCGGCTTCCTGACGGAGCTGACCGGAGGCGACGCGCAGAAGGCGCGGGACCTCGGGTGGGACAAGTCGGTCGACCCGTGCTCCGGCGGCACCTCGCGGTGGGGCGAAACCGTCGTCTGCTTCGATGCTGACAACACCAGCGCCGGCATGATCAAGGCGATCGATCTCAAGAACAAGAGCCTGAACGGCACCATCAACGGCGACGTCCCCGCGGACATCTCGGGCTGCTCCAGGCTGACGCATATCTACGTCGGCGCCAACCGGCTCTCCGGCAGCCTGCCGCCGTCGCTCGTCCAGCTCACCAACCTCCATGTGCTCAACGTCTCCAAGAACAACTTCTCCGGCGAGATCCCCACCGGCCTCAGCAAGCTCGGCCTCGTAAGCTTCTGCGGCAACGATAACCATGTCAACGGCACCATCCCGGACTTCGAGCTATCCAGCTTCGACAACTTCAGCATCGCGAACAACAACCTCACCGGGACAATCCCCAAGGACGTCGGTCGCTTCGGCAATGACAGCTTCTCTGGCAACTCCGATGGCATGTGCGGCCAGCCGAGCTTCGCGCCGTGCCCAACGAGCACCTATGGGAACGATGGGAAGAGAAGACTGCAGACGACCGTCATGTGCCTCTGCTACGTCCTCTTCGGCGCCGGCATAGTGGCCTTCGTCTTGTACACGCTCTGCTCCAAGAAGAAGAGCCACAAGCTGGGGTGGAAGCCGAAGGGCGGCGCCAGAGTCAAGAGCGCGTACGAGAGCAGCAAGCCGACGACGACGTCGGCGAACCCCAGCAAGTCGGTCTTCTCTCTACCGATGGCAGAGGAGCGGAGCGCCACCACGGCGCCAGCGGTGGCGCGCCCACCTTTCGGCGTGGCTGGTGGTGCTGCGGCAGTCGGGAACGTCCACAACCACGCCGAAGTCCGCGGCGGCCATGGCGGCGAAGGAGCTGGGCCTGCTCAAGTTGCCGGCGGAGCTGCTGGGGTGCGGCCGGTTCGGGAGCGCGTACAAGGTGGTGGTGCCCGGCGGGGCGGCGCTGGCGGTGAAGCGGGTGAAGGACGCGGCGGTGTTGGAGGACGAGGAGGAGTTCCGGCGGCGGATGGAGCGCGTCGGGAAGCCGAGGCACCCGGCCGTGCTGCCGCCGCTGGCGTTCTACTGCGCCATGCAGGAGAAGCTGGTGGTGTACGAGTTCCAGAGCAATGGCAGCCTCGCTAAGCTTCTCCATGGTAAGCTAAGCTGCTTTTGTTCGATGGATGGCCCTAAATTCCCGCCCATTCATGTTGATTGGGCTGAATTTTAAACCAAATCCTGGCCTACTTATTTTGATGGTCAGGAATTGAGGCCCATACGAATAGAGCCATGTTGGGCCCCATTTTGTCCTATCCCTAAATGGGCCCACTTCCTTCCTAATTTAGGCCATTGCAGATAATAAAACGATAATTAATTAATAAATAAAAACATCTTTGAGCAGTAGAGAACACATTAGAAGAACATTGGGACGAAAAAAATCTTTGTTTTTGTCATGATGTAACTTTTATGAAAGCATTTTTTTCGGAAGTTGTTAACGTTAAAATTTAAAAAGCCCAGTAATAAATTGGAAAGATGATTGGCTGAGAGCTGAGATGTCTGATTATTATAGGAAAGAAGTCGATCGAATTGAGGTAAGGAAAGATTTGATTTCAGAATAGAAGATTATGTAAATAAGATCGAGTTTGAAGAGAAGCCGTGGTTCACGGTAGATTAGTCTATCCTATCTTATATGGATAAGAGGATTTAGTTAGTTATTAGATATTTTCCTTTATTTTTATTAGAAAATAACGACTGATGGTTGTTGTAAACGTGTCGGACTCTAAAAACCCAAGGCATAAATATAGATCCTTAAAAATATGTAATCATCAATCCTTCGATCAATACAATCTCGACGTATCGTCATCCTAGTTCATCTAGATTTCTACCGGCGGGGTCTGGCTCTCGACGTGGGGCTGCATCGGTTAGGTTCGATCTCCGATGAAGGGGTAAGTCCCGTCACTATCTCGATATGTCTCATTTTGTCTAAGGCTGCATCGGTTAGGTTCGACCTCTTAGACCGATAGGATGTATCGCATCACGTCTGTGTAGTATCTATCGGTCTATCAAGCTCTTTTCACCGTCGTCGGTCTCGTGCTGTATCGGTTTGACCTATGAGGCCGCCGACGGTAGAATAAGCTTTAAGCCTATATGTCTTTGTATGGCGTTTCATCGGAGTGCTAGCCGATAAGTTATCTATACGTTAAGCGTCATGCCCAGCATATCGGCTCCTCGGTCAATACGCACCAGATCTGCAGAGAGTTTCTTTTGAGCGCAACGCCAAGCGCGTCGGCTTTCCAGCAGATACGCGCCTGTCTTCAGAAAGACGTCCACTCATCGGCTCACCTAGCCGATGGGTTCACTTCATCATTGCTTCAGCACGTCTAATCCGACATCCACCGTCCCATTGTCGTTGGCCTCGTTCTTGTACTGTCTCGATTAGGTTCAATCTTCGAGATTCGGTGTCAGCGGTGTCATCACGGCGGGCGACGGGTATCGTGCTGCCATCTCCATCCTATGCCTCTATCGGCTCTGCGACTGATGGATTAGGGCCTCGCGTCCGCTACACCCGGAGGCATCGCATCCTTCGTCGACATCCACCTATGCTTGCATCGGCTCTCCAGGCAATGAAAGGACGCCCTGATTCCTATCAGCGACCAGCCGATAGCAGGAGTCATCCGGACGTGGCCGATGACGGACTCTATCCTATCGGGCAGCTAGCCGATAGCGAGAGCTCGTATTGGTCTGTCGTTCGACTAACATGTTCGTTTTACCTCCTTGTCAATTACATGATTAAATTGACTGGTACGCCTACACCCGTACTGTCGCGCTAGAGCCGATAGAAATCCACGGGCCTTAGCGCGCGTACCTCGAGTCATGGAGAAAAACCGACTGACCTGTACTGGAGGTAAGCAGACCTCCTAGACATCGGTGTGCTCACGCTGGATCTGACGCGAAGTTTGATTTAGGAATGGGCATATAATGTTTTTTTCCAGCACAATGGGCAATCAGCTCTCTGATATCATAATGATATTAACATGGATCTTTGGTACAAATTATTGTCAACAATCATTTTCGATATTTGCAGGCTCTGTAGAGAGCAGCCAGATTGCACTGGACTGACCGGCACGCCTCCTCATCGCCGCCAAGGTCGCCGACGGCATGGCGTTCATGTACGACGCGCTGCGCGGCGGCGGCGACGGCGCGAACGCGAACTTGTCCTTCTCATCCTCCTCCGAGGAGGACGAGGCTTCCGCGGTCGGCCACGGCGCCGTCGCCCACGGCAACCTCAAGGCCTCCAACATCCTCTTTACGGCCAGCATGGAGCCCTGCATTAGCGAGTACGGCGTCACCGCGCCGCCGCCGCCCTCCGAGCGGACGTGCGCGCGTACGGCGTGCTGCGGCTGGAGCTGCTCACGGGGAAGGCAACGGCGGACGGCGCGGAGCTGGCGCGGTGGGTGACGTCCGTCATCCGGGAGGAGTGGACGGCAGAGATGTTCGACCGCGCGATGCTCTCCACCGTCGCCAGCGAGCAGCGGATGGTGCGCCTCCTGCAGGTCGCCATGAGATGCATCGACGCCTCCTCGCCACCGCCGACCATGGCAGAGATCGCCGGCATGATGAACGCCATCCGCGTGGAAGACGACAGGTCGCTCTCGGAGGCATGAGTGACGACACGAACACCAAGCACTCGAACAGTATTTGCCGTGCAAAATTCCCCTCGAAACTCTTTAAACTTGTCGAGAACTCTCGTTTCTACTATATAATTAATCATGTTTAATTAAAAAAATCTTGTTTGATTACTGTAACTTCATATTAATTTGCTATAATGTTTGATAATTGTATTCTGCTTAACTCAAATGATTGTAAATTTCTAATCCACTTTTGTTCTGTTCTTTCTTTGCTTGCTAACTATACCTACTCTGTTCTGTAAAAGACCCCTCGACATTTTTTCTCTAAGAATGAGAATATCATATATTATTTCCTTAAAAAAGAACAAACAAGCGTCCATTAAGTAAAAAAAACAGTGATAGCAATTAATTACTATTAGGACTAGGGTTTAATATGTCAGAATATATAATTATACCAGGGGTGACCAACATTTCGGAGATTTTGAATGAAAATTCTCAAAATCCAGTGAAATTTTGCTAAATTTGAACTTTTTTATTAAACTAAAAAAACGGAAGGTAAAACATCCTACAGTGACCGTTGGTAAACACGAAATTTCAGGAATTTTGTTCCAAAATTGTTAGCCCTGATTAGGACAACTTCAAATATATATTGGGACACAAGATTAAAAGACTGATGAGATTTTCATGTCATATTGGCAAATTGTCCTTATGTGTTTTCTGGTCATGATCGTGCAAAATGTACGGATGAAGCAAAAAAAATCGGCAACAATCAGCAACTTGTTGACAAGAAATCAAGACCGAAAACAGGAAGGTCCATTTCATTCACACGAAGCTACGTTGTCATATAAAGCGAACTCTTTTATACTAATTGACAAAACAAAATCAATAATGCTTATAATGGACAAAAAAGCATATCATATCATATATTGAGCCCACCCTACCTAAATTTTGGAAATTCTTAAATGCATGTTTTCTAGTGTAAGCTATGTGTTGCTTTCAAAACTTAATGCTACATTACACAGGCTCCAACCGTGATCAGATTCCAGTTAATTAATAGCCATCCCATTGTTGGTGGCCTGATGTGCCCTATAATTCATTAGGTAAATAATATAGTATTTTCTACAGTCACGGAGACATGTTGTGTTGGGATCACCGAAAGTCTTCAAAAACTAGCTTTAGCGCCGCCGCCGGGGGCGCCAATGTCGCCGCGGCGCGCACTGCAGATAAGCATGCCGCCGGCAAGGTCTTCGCCCGAGGCGACAGCTTCTCGATGTCCAAGATCTGGCAGTGGCACGGCGGCGACAGGTGGCTCCCCGTCCTCCACTCCGACGCCTCGCCGCCGGCGAACGACGGCTTGCCGTGGGCGACGGCGGCGAGCACACGCACCACGAGGCAAGAGAGCGACACCTGACAGATAACTCCTACCAACACACACATACACACAAAGATGTATGCTTTCTTGTGCCTTTTGTTAGTGGTTAGCAATAAGCATTTCTTGAATAGAGGTTTTGCTGATAATTAATCATCACCTATGTAATCAAAACCATGTTTTTGTTCATGTTTTCTTCTGATTTCTTGCTCCTTTTTCTTCATCTTTTTCACCGTACAATACCATCACAACTGATATCCAGGTTGTTGCTACAGATATTCCATACAAATATGGCATATATAGCCTCTAATTATTGTACTTTAACCTGAACATTCTTGTGCTTAATCTCGCCATAAACTTGGCTTGATGATTGTTGTTGTACCACAAGTCTACTAGGCCGTAGTCCGTAAGGCAGGCTACCGTGTGGCACTAACACTAATGTCTCATTCTCATGTACCAGCAATGCAGTGGCACGATGACAGATGTCTATTGTTGCCTGTGTCCTCTCACTTGTGCGATTGCGATGTCTCTGTTCACTCTTAACTCTAGGATGGTTCTTGTAACTTTCATCATTTTAATTAGACAGTTGAAACTTATGTGTGATACGAGCCTTCTGATGTAATACTATATTTTGTGGTTGTTGTTATGGTTGAACGTAAATTGTCCGTCTTTTTTTTTCACTAGTTTAAGCTTTTGCAGTGACGGAGCCAACTCTCTCGAGTTGGTCAGGAAAGTTGTTCGGGCTCCTTCGTTAGCGTGCTTCACTGTCGATTACAAGAAACCTGATAAAATAGTTCTCGGTAATGAAGAAAAGCTCATTATTGTCTAGGTCCGATGGCATCGCTAGCTTCGCCACTGAGTTTGTTTTTTTTTGGGGGTTAAACTAGCTAGTGTATGTTACTCGATATATATGATATCTTACGCTCGAATCTTAATAGAGATAATTAAATTTAAAAATTACAAACTATTTCTGTTCCACGTCCGGAGCCAGAGAAAGGGTCTGATTGTCCGAGGCCTGTGATGAAGGGTAAATGGCAGGCTGAAATGGGGATTTGGGTTTAGTTGATAGTTGTTGAGAGGTTGCTAATTGCTAGATCATTTATAGTACTTGTGATAATAATAAACCTTTTATATTATCCACTCTGCTCTCATTTGTTAGATGTACAGTGTGCAGTGACTGTCACTGGATCACACCTAGGACATGGTGAGCAACTCTTCCTGCATTATTGTAATTTTGTATTCTGTTTAGTTAGCTACTACTGGGAGACCGAGTTTACTTTCTGGCAACTTAATATGGCCATTGATGATCACTGGTTGTTCCTAGGCATATGCTTGTTTGACTAAGAGCAAATTGCATCTTTTATTAGTTAGGTCAAGGACTCAGGGAGACATGGACTGTGCAACACATTTATACGATTTGCATATAAGCTATAATAATCCTCCCCGATGTCAGCAAAATGATCGGATCGTCCTACCACCCCAAGATGTCCACTCCAACAAAATGGCATCACAGAGACGTTCCTCCCAACACGGCGGCTGGATGCGGCGGCGGCGCGGGTTCTATATGGCGGCGGCGGCGAAGCAGGCTTGGATGCGGTGGCAGTTGAGGCGCCGGCTGCTGCCCTGCGTAATCGTTACGTCCTCGACTAAGCAGGTATGTTACTTGATCCCCAATCTAGAAATTGCAATATTACTCGGTTTCCAATTCAGAAAAAAAAAGGTAACAGAGTTGCTCGATTTGCACATGGTTTGTTTGTCCCCGTCATCCAATAGATGAGTCTTAATATAACATTTGATTCTTAACTGCTGCTTTTTTTTGTTTAGAAAAAAAAAGAGACTGCTGTTGCTGTGTTATATTCGTTCTTAGTTCAGAAAAAAAGAAAATACGGTAATGGAATTACTTCTTGTAGAAAGTTTGTTGATATTTTTATATTTTTTAGAGTGAAGCTAGGAAAAGAACCACAAGCGTGTCTAATCTCTGTATTTTTGTTGCAGCAGTACCTGTATGAACAAGGGTGCATATGACCGTATGAGTATATAGCAGCATGTGGCAGTTTTGAGATGAGGGCAAAACTATTAAATGCCTCAAGACTTCAAATTGTACTTCCCATACCCTACTTGTTATTAAAGGATGTTGGTGCTTGCTTCTTTCGATTAATTGTTTTGGAAATATTCTGGCTGGTAATTTGAATTCATTGTTTTGGCTAGCTGAGTGATACTAGTATGACAGAACATTTTACCAGCATGTACATGTTTAATTGTTAATAACTAGATTTGGGAATGATGGGAACACCTATATGTGAATTGCATTTTTTGGGACATCTTTTTACAAAGCTATTTTTGGACTCCTATAAAATTCCTGCAGGACGATGGAACATTGTAAAGAAAATCTACATCTTGCTGTGAAGATGGGGAAGTTGATGGTTGATGCACCGATTAATAGAGGAGTATCTGAGTATACTTTGTGGATTGTTGCCAATAGAAACTTTACAGGACCGAAATAGCTAAATAAACTTCTGGAGAAGCTTAGTGTTTTTCAGTGTATTTGTATTTTTAATATTGATGTACAGCCTGTTGTAAACTATTGATCATGAATAATAAAATTGCCTTTTTCTTCAGTGTACTATATATTGCTAACATTTTTCCTGACATGAGACTAAATATGATCCTAGAAAAATAAATTATTTATACATTGATCTAAAATATTGCATTAAAATGGTGCAGACGCATTTATCATGCCTCTCAAAGAACATAGAGACACTATTCATCATGTCTCCAGGAATGTAGAGACGTAATTTATCATATTTCAATAAAGCACATTACATTTAGTATAGATTTTTGAAGCGTCTCTATAAATTTAAGATGGTAGGCGTTCCTATGATGCTAGAACCCTTCAAAGATAACTGAAAGCGTCTCTATCACACATATAAACCATCTCTCCAAGGTATTTTTGTTGTAGTGGTCAGTAAGAATAGAAGCACGTGACCAACGGACCATCCTCACAAGGGTAAATAATCTTAACCGTCGAGCTCTCGTATAGTGTCCGCTAAACCGTATAACACACGGACATATATAATCTAATGTATAATCTAAATGTAGATATGTAGTACTATCATCCAAACTTAACATGAATATCAAAGATATAGTCATGTCTAATCCGTAGACGGAAAAATCATGTGCCATTATTCGATGAAGATAAATCACATGATTAGACCAAACTTGTCAGAATTAACCTCACCGACATATCAATTGCACCGAATCTCTCTCCAAGACGGTGACTAGATCATTATGCCTTTTATCTTTCTTGGGTAGATTCTACATCGTCTTTCATTCATGCGGCAAAAAAAATATCATGGCTGATGAAACGACTCATGAACTTCCTGATCAAGCCAAGCTTGGTAGGTAGTAGCAAGGACTGCATGAGTAAGCAGAGAGTTGCGTGGAGACGGGTAGCAGGGCAGGAAGGAGGCAGTGGTTTGTCGCCTCTGCAAAGTGCAGAGGTATATAGACACCGATCGTTTGGAAGTTTAGCTAGTGCCATCTGCAAGAAAGCGTCTACTGCCTTTTCGTAGCTACTAGTATCTATCTATGTATCTATGTATCTATTTTCTGCGATCGTTGTTGCTTAACGGTAGCCTGCTGCAACTCACGGTGGTTAGACTCGCTTTGCTCTTCAGTACTGCGTGTGCTTTACCAGATGAGATCCGAGAACCCGGGCCCTTTTTTTTTGTTTTTATGTCTTATAATTATTTTTATTTTTGTCCGAAAACCGGCCGGGTTCAAGTTTTATTTTCTTTTTATGTCTTGAATATTTTTTTATTAATGTCGAATTTTAATGGGTTTCGGTTCAAAGAAAGCTACATACATCTTGATGAAGAACCTAGATTGATTTTTGTTATTAGAAAAAGAATTTCACCCACATAGTAACATAAATACATATAAGAGCCAGTATTAGAGAAAAGAAAAGCAAAAGATGGCTTGCAATGAGTTAATTATATGCATTAATTTTGGATGGTGAAAATTTAGTCAATATGAAATGTCCAATTTCATCATCCAAAATTTAATTTTAAGAAACAAAATGTTTAGTCCTACCGTGAAGGTTTTTTTTGTCAGAACGATACGCAGTTCCAATTTTTCCAAACAGTATTGCAAAAAACATAGTTCTACCATCAAGAGCCAAAGAAAATTTGTAAAACCAAAGGAGGAGCTCATACTAGTCTGAACAAAATGTTTCTACATCTGAAGAACAGAGTACAATAGCATGGCCATCTCAGTCGAGAACAAGGACATACAGGAACACAAGCCAGCCGGTTTCTGCGAAAGCCTGAACCCTGGAGGTTAGCCTGTGGCTATCCTGATGATTCCTTTTCCGAGAAAAATCAGTATTATGACCCCATCAGTACTAACATGCACTTTATACAGCTTGTGGATCAAAAGCTAACAATTCAGTGACCTTGACTTCGTCACCGATGCAAGAAAACATCCTTTTCTCGCCAATGAATCATGGCAAAAGAAGAAAGTTCTCTAACAGGCATATACATGATGCAATGTAAACTACTCTTAAGAGAGAATAGATTCAAGCCAAGAGCTGTACATTCATGTCCGTCCTGCTACAGCCTGCAAGACTGCAAGGCTCTCAAGGGAGCCTCTTTTTACCCCCAACCAGAGTTGCCCGCAGGTTCATTGAAATCACTAGTTTCAACTTCAAATGAGCAACCTGCGCCTCATAATATTTGTTTCGTACTTCCATTTCATTGATGGCGATGCTTCATGGTGGTTGATGATTGAGAGATGTGGGCAGTTTTCAAGTTTTCGTGATGACAAGTTGTAGTCCTTGGAGATCTGAACGCATTTTTGCTGCTAATAGATCCGATGTTACAGATCATGGATCAGCTGACAACCTCAAGTATATCCCTGAATGTTACTTGATTTTGGCTGATAACCTCCCTTCGAGATGAAATGGCAGTTACACCCTTGAGTAATCTGATCACTTCACTGCACCCATCCACGTAGTACTTTGCTTTGCTAGCCTTCTGGCCAACAGAGCAGGCAAATACATCGGGAGCAGTGGGAAACACAGAACGGGAAGTGGCTTCGTTGATGCTCTCAAACATGTCCTCGTCTGATCGATCGTTACCAATGCACATCAGAAATTCCGGGGCAAATCCATTGTCGATTAGCGTCCGAATGATTGCGTCCACAACAATCCCCTTGCTAACTCCCTATATGAATCAATGATGCAATTGATCATGTATTGCAAGTGTCATGTAGAAGATATAATGTCAAATGGTTGTGGGAAAAAATCTGAATGGTACAAACCTGGGGTTTAACTTCTACAATTTGATGACCACGCTTAACTACAACAGGTTCATTTGCCAGCACCCTCTCAAGATGGTTCACTAGTTCCTTTGCCTGGCATGAGCCGAAGTCATGATCTGCATCCTGATAGTGCCATACTAGCGCACTCTCCTTTTTCTCTATGGAAGATCCATCAGTTGTCTCCTTATATATTTCCATGATAGGCTCAGTAATGTTCTTCCATTCACAATCTTGAGCTGATGAGGTTGTTTCCCATTCAGTTTCTTTGTTCCACCTGTAAGAACAAACACGGTTTATAAGTCATATTGTATTCTGGCTTCTGAATACTGAGAAAATTACATAATAGTGTGTATGAAAAAAATGCTATTATCCTAATACCTGATAAAATAACCATGTTCAGCAGCAATACCAAGCTTCTCACATGGAGCAAACCACTCACTTAGGGTAGTGCGGTCTCTTCCACTGACTATGAAAACATAGTTCTTTGGATAATTGCACAAGCTTGTAAGGATAGAAATGAGTTCTGCACTTGGAGCTTTGTTGACTGATGACTGCGGCACAAGGGTGCCATCATAATCCATAAATATCAGCCTTCTATTAGTCTTCTTATAAGAAGAAGCAAAGTGTTGCAAAGACAGTCTTCTAAATCCAGGAGAAAGAGCAATAACTCTAAAATTCAAACCAAACCCAGTGGTCCAACACCTTCGGCTATAGTGATCCTTGCACGCTCTATCTAGATCTTGGGCAAAACTGCGTGCCCAGTAAGCAACGTCATGAGTACTGACATAGTGATAATGCTTGTCATGACGCAACTTCCTCTCCGACCGAGTCAGATCTGTTGCATTATATAATGCGTCAGCTACATCTTCAGTACTCCAAGGATTTACCCTGAAAGCACCACTAAGAGATGGGGAACAACCAAGAAACTCAGACACAATTAGTGTGCTTGTGTGAAGTGAGCTCTTATCAGCACCCCTGAGATTATCAATCTCCTCATTTCCCTGTCTGCAGACAGTATATTCATATGGTATCAAATTCATACCATCCCTCACTGCATTTACAATACAGCAATCAGATGCAGCATAGTATGCAATCTTTTCATAAGAAGGTATGGGGTAGTTGATAAGGATGACAGGCTTGTAATCAGCAGAACCATACTTGACGTTTATCCTTTCAGCTACAGAGGCGGCTTCATTTATTGCTTCATCCACATCTTTTCCAGTGCTTCTTGCAGGATTTACAATCTGCACAAGGACAACCTTCCCTCTTAACTTTGGAGTTCTCTCCAAAAGAAGTTCCAAGCCAAGCAATTTTAGACTGATCCCTTTGAAGATATCCATATCGTCTACACCCAACATCACCATCTTACCTCTATATCTATGCTCGATTTCTTGAACCTTGCTAATTGTGGCAGGCAGCCTCAACACAGATTCAAGGCGGCCGACATGTACACCCACAGCAAGGATCTTGAGGCTTACTGTACGACCAAAGTACTCTATACCGATGTGGCCACGTTTTGACTCATAATTAAGGCCTAACAATCTGCTGCAACATGAAAGGAAGTGGCGGGCATAGTCGAATGTTTGAAAGCCAATGAGATCAGCATTCAGAAGAGACTTTAAAATTTCCTCTCTTACTGGCAGTGTCCTATAGATTTCAGAGGAGGGAAATGGACTGTGAAGGAAGAAACCAACTTTGATCCGGTGAAGTTTTTTTCTTAAAAAGGTAGGGACAAGCATGAGGTGATAATCATGAACCCACACACAGTCATCATCTGAATTGATGGCCTCCATAACCTTGTCAGAAAATATTTTGTTTGCCCTAACATAGGCTTGAAAAAGAGAGCGGTCAAAGAGCTCGCCTTTGTCAAGGCAAATAGGAAGCATATAGTGGAAAAGTGGCCATAATTGCTGTTTACAGAATCCATGATAGAACTGCTGCTGTAGATCAGCTGGGAGAAAAGTAGGTATGTATTTGTGTTCTCTGAAAAGCTTCTGAGAAAGTTGATCTTGCTCACCAGGATCAACTTCAACCTTCAAGCTACCCACATAAACAACTTCACTCTCTATTGGAAATCCATCTTTAAGTTGGACAAGAAGTTGATTGTCATCCATTGAGAATGACCACTGTCCAGTGGCTTCATCTTTGGTACAGTTCAGTGGAAGAAAGTTGGAGACAATTATTTTCCTCACACAACAAGAAGATGCAGGACCAACTGAATCATAATCATTACTTGTTTCCCAATCAGTATTAGATGTAACGCTTGGAGAGGTCACAAAACGAGGGAGCGATCTGAATGGTTGCTGAAAGTCAAATACATCTTCACCATTCATATCCAGAAGATTTGAATATGACTTTGAAACCATGATTCCACAACCTTTTGCAAAAAAGCAAACATCAAAGAATACCAATCTTTTAGTCCCTTGAAACAAAGGGCAGTACATTCATATATACAAGCTCTATCAACAGCATTAAATTACAAAAAGAATATGATAAAGCCCGAGTGCAGATCATTTGTTTAATCGAACATCGGAAATACTAGTAAGCTAATTTTTATATAATATCTGGTTCAATACAATATTTATTATATATTACAGACCAATGAAACGTGATCCGGATTATCTTAATAAAGACAAAAAAATGACTTTTTAAAAAAGAAAGCTTCAATATGGTGGATCCTAATTACAACAAAGCTATAGCCATTGAGTGTTATGAGGCAAACATAACCATAAAAAGATTCTTAAGATGTATTTTTAAGTCAAATTTTGGGTTGAGAAGGATTAAAAAGCTATGTAGTATGCCAAAACAAGCTGCTAGTTGTGCAGGTCAATCGATCTAAGTTGAAAAATCACCTTGACACTTTGCATGTAAATACTATTAGCTATTGTGATTAAGGGTCAAGTAGGTTCACAATATCCACTCTCAATAGTTGAATGGAAGTCATTAAACTATTTTGACAGCAGAAGCCCACAAAACTGGCTAAATAGTCAATTTGAGGGAATTTATGTTTGAACACCAAAATAAAATTAATTCTGAGTTACCGACAAAAAACAGCACATAGAACAAAATTCACCACTGGATGTGTAGGTGATACAGACTGCTAATCATAAATTACTTATTGTGCCAAATGGCATATTCTGCTCCAGAGGACAAGATGCAACACGTGAAAATAGAAATTATAAGATTGTACTATGTAAATTATGTGTTTCAGTGTAACTTGAAACCATTTCTTTTTTTTTCCATGACAATGAGCTCTCCAAAGATCCAAAATGAAGCACATCTACCATCTTGTTTAGGACCACAATATCCACTCCAAACATCATTTAAGAGAATGTACCACACTCTCCTACCAAAATAACACAAAAGTACGAATTCAAGGATCACCGTTTTCCACCAGCATAACACAAACAACACGCAATCTAATCATTTCTCCTTCTAACCAATCATAAATATCAGCATATACCTGTAGAGCCATGCTACCTTTGCTACCAAAATGTATCTACCAGTGTTTTCTGGCATACATGACTGGCAATTAAGTCAATGGAACAAGCTTACACAAATTTCAATACCCACCCAGTTATATATGTCCTAAAACATACTAGTATAGACCACAGATGATGAAAGGTGACCAAAGGAAACATGATCTATCCTAATTCCTACCATACCTACAGCAGATATAGTGTCTCAACTCTTGAATGCAACTAGCATTACCTATTAGCTCAAGCAACGTTCATCCAAAAGTCCATTCTATTTGCAGGCTCCACTACAGTCTCCTAAAGCATAACAACTACTGCCTGATACACCTACCATTCGGTGTGGCTGTAAGCTGTAACCTCAGAGCACACCTAACTGGACCAAAGTCATACCGTAAGAAGGTGCTAATTGAATTATTGAATTCAATGTGCCATGCATTATATCCTGGAAATTAAGTTGTCCAGGAGGCAACATCACCTGCCTACGTCCCTAGCATTGCCCATAATTGTGAGACCACGAGTAAAATTCAGTGGTCACCATATCACACAGCAGTCAGATCAGAAGAACTGCGCCTATAACTTCATGCTCTTGACAAATCCATCTTCAGGCTAACCAGAGATGTTGACCCAGAAGGCCAGAGCTAAATATATCATTTCGCCTTTGATAATTTCTATTGGAATGAGTCTACCATCCAGACCATTTCTTGGGTTAAATTACAAAGGTGATATCAGTCACAAACAGTTCATACCACTACATGGCAATAGCATGAAGAGCTAAAAGATTGTATGCACCCTGGAGCTACATTTTTCCCCCTCTTGCAGTTAAGATAACTGCCAATTGCTAAACGAAAATGCAAATGAGATAAGATAAGCACTAACTGCCCTCAAGAAAAAAAAAGGAAGCCTAAAAAAGAAGCCCCTTTTCAGTGCACACCAACATTTCCTCCCCAAACTCAACGCCTAAACCACATCAATTTTATGTAGGCAAAACTAATGGCATAAAGGAACAGAAGAATTCGTGAAGAAGCATAAAATCGATCAAAACAGCGCCCCCCCCCCCAAAAAAAAAAAAAAAGCACCAAGATTGCTTCTTTCCTCCACAAATCCCCACTCGAAAAAAAATCACTCCTTTTGCAAACCAGGAAGGCAAGAACCAAGTCAAGAGCAGAGCTAGATGGACCAAGAAACAGAGGGGATCAAGAAGGAGAGCGACTGCTTCTCACCGCCGAGACAGATTCAGCACATCCAGATGGCGGAGTTTCTTGGGAGCTTCTCTTCCTCTCCTCCCCTTCCTTCCTCAAGATTTTCTTGGGCTTCTTCAGCTCCCACCCACCACAGCCAAACCTCGAGTAGAGGTAGAAGAGAGCCGAACACGGACGGAGACACAAGCAGCAAGAACACAGACAACGTGCTGCTGCTGGAGTTGAGAGAAAGAGAGAGAGAGAGAGAGAGAGAGTGGGGAGAGGAAATGTTTGTGACTTGGATTCGGAGGTTTTCTTTTGATAGATTGCAACGGGCTAGACAGACGATTTTGCCCTTATGATAGTGCTAATCCACGTGCCTGCCACTTCGGATAAGGTTGTTCTTTCTCTCTCCTTTCCGTCTCCCGATAATTATGTGCACAATTAATCAGTGTATTAGTGTCCTATTGTTTTATTAAGTAGTACACCTTTTTTTTTGGGTTGTTTATGGTACAAGTTATAGGTTTTTGGTTTCGTTTTGGTATACCACGTTTTCGTACATCTGACACATTATTTTGCTCATGTGGTTTGTATATCAACACCTTAGGCTTATTATTATATTATTATTTATTATTGATAATTTTTTTATTATAATCTTATTTATTATATATTTAGTCACATTAATATATACTACAATATTATAACTGGTTGTGAATTTTTATATATCTGTAGAAACTTATATGCCAACTTTTTAGGATTTTTTTTAAGAATGACCTTGTATCTACTAATGTTAATATTTTATATAATGTGTAACGTGAGGAAAACTTTGTTTGAATCTTATTTTAGGGTTCCGGAAGGAAAAAATATATGTAAGTTTATTTGTTTTAAATAAAATAATTTTCTTTAAATATCTTATTGTTATGCCTATCCTAAGCATTCTATGGGAGCTTGTACATAGCCTGTATGTTTCATAGGCATTAAGGAGAAGTGTTCTCTTCGAATGTAACTGTATAGGAAGACGATAAACACTTTACTTTATTATTAGAATAAATTTCAACTAAAGTTTTCTTCTCAACCACATAAGTGAGAAATATGGTGAGTATCGAATAGAACGTTTAATCCTCTAGGCAATCAAAATATATATATATATATATATATATATACACGTGTATATATAGACACATGTAATTGTAATTTGGATTTTTTTTATTTCTTTATGGACTTATCTTTATTCCCTACAAAGCTCCTCCCTCCTTATTTAAATATATAACAACTATCGATAAAAACACATTATAATATTGTATAAATTAAATAAACATATAGTTTTTAAAATGTGTTACACATTTTTATAGAGAATATTCATTTTATGTGTGGCTGATTTTTTTTCTTAATATTAAAAAGTTTAAAGAGGTAATTTATAAAATTTAGAATGAAAGCAGGTGAAGTGACAGCTTCATTATCACCATCACGATCTTCCTTTAAATAAATATAGAAAGTTTTAGTTTAAAGACATATATTTAGATTTTTCTTTATAAGTATTTTTACAATATTATAGCTTTTTTTATATTGCCATTGTATTTTAATAGAAAAATGGTTGTCCAAGTTGCACAGTAAAAATCGAATAAAGTAAACGTCATGTATTTAACGTAGAGTATCACATTTATCCATTTCTGTATACTTACTTTTCAGAATATTAATTAATCTTTTGGTTATATCTTCATTCGTTTAACCAACCCTCCATTATTAAAAAAATAATCTTATGATTTTCGTACATATGGGATAAGAAGCAACGACCTAAAAAGGCGATGATCATTTTCAGGTCAAGGCTAATGTTGTTTACTGTGCTCGTCTGAGGTCTAAAGTTCGGGGGGGGGGGGGGGGGTAGTTGTCTTATCTTATCCTTAGTTAGCAAAGATGGTTATCTCTTTGGACACTACAACTGGGCAATTAGATCAATTCAGCACGTAACAGGGACACCTATGATCTTTTCTAGTCTTTCTTTATTACAGAATGTTCAGACCAATTACGGCACTGTGCCCTGTTTTTGTAATTACTACTTCTGTGATTATATATACACATATGACAAGTACGTAGATACATGCTTGTGTTTAATTATTCTAATGGTTAGGAGAATATGGTAACTGGAGAAACCCTGAATACATGGACTCTGAAGATCACACAGCTTCTGTCTTCTGAAATCTGAACCAGGAGACGTCATTTTCCAATGATTTTATAGTGAATTGAAATCACAAGGTCAAGAGCACAATTTCTTGTGTGCTTCTTGTTATCCTTATTGAAATGCACGAGATAAGAAAGTTCCCTTTTTGTTTATTAATTGTGATGTAGTAGTTTTAATTAACATTGATGGATGAGAAGTTTAGTTTAGATCATAACTTCTTCTTGTGATTTCAGGAACTGAACTGTAGAATATTCACGGTATATACGACCCTAGCTTGGTAGGCCATGACCGTTTAAAAGATAATTTTTGTTCTCTTTCCGACCAAGAGGTTGAAAATAAATACAGTGGAGTGGTATTTGTTAATGTAATTGACGCTAGATAATCTCTATGGGTTATGATTATTTATATATATATATATAAGGTTATAAGCGTGATTAACGATAATCAGAAAACATAGCTGATGATCACTTACTAAATATAGATTACACAATTCTTGTTCGCATCGAGATCCCTAGTACGCCCTGGCACGAACACGCTGATCGTCTAGGAGGTCTGCTTAGCTCTAATACAGATCGATTGGCTTTTCTCTGTGGCTTGAGGTATACGCGCCAGGGGCCGTGGGGTTCGACCGGCTCCGGCACGTCGATACGGGTGCGAGCGTACCAATCAATTTGGCCCTACAATTGATAAGAAAGTGAGACGAGCAGGTCCATTGGACGGTGGACCGATACAGGCGGCTGCCGATAGAATCGGGATGGCCATCGGCCGCGCCCTGAAGGCCGTTCACTATTGGTTGGCTGCCGATAGGAATCGGAAAGCTCTTCGATCGGCTAAGGAGCCGATGTAGATAGGTGTCAACGAGGGATCAGCCGTAGAGCCGATTGAGGAATCAGGGTGTACTCAGAAGATAGCAAAGCGTACAGAATCCCTCCGGATAGCCAATGGAAGCTGTAATAGTAATTCATCGGTTAGAAAAACTGATGAATACACATGCGGACTAGGCAAGGAATAATATTAAAAGGCACAGGCTGCAAAGCCGATGCCGCTCTGGATATGACAGCACGAGATCCGTTGCCTATCGTGACAGCGTCATTAACACCGAACCTCAAAGAACGGACCTAACCGAGACAGTACGAGGCCGAGACTAATAGCGATGATACGGAGGACGTCGGATCGGCTATGCTGAAGCAAAGATAGGAACGTACCCATCGGCTAGCTGAGCCGATGAGATGACGCCTCTCTGAAGGAGTGTGCGTATCGGCTAGGAGACCGATACGCTCCGCGTTATGTGTCAAGGGACACCTTTAAAGGCTGATGCGTATCGGCTAAGTGGCCGATGCACTGGGCGTGAAGTTCAGAGCATGGATAACTCATTGGCTAACACTTCGATGATACGCCGTGCAGAAAACTATAAGCCTGAAACTCGATCTACCGTCGGCAGCCTCGTAAGTCAAACCTAACCGATGCAGCACGAAATTGACAATGGCAGAGAGAGCTTAACAGGCCGATAAGTCCTGCACACACGTAATGCGATACGTCTGATTGGCCTAAGAAGTCAAACCTAACCGATGCAGCCTTAGACAAAGTATAACATATTAAGATAGTGGCAGGACTTACTCCTTCGTCGGAGATCGGACTTAACCGATGCAGCCCCGCGTCGAGAGCCAGAACCCGCCGATAAAACCTAGATAAACTAGAGTGGCGATGCGCCGAGATTGTATTTGATCGAAATATAGATTACAGAGTCCAACGCGTTTACAACCGTCGGACGTTATTTCCTAACATAAACAAAGGAAAATATCTCTAAAGAAGATAAGTAACTAACTAAACATTCCTAATTAGATAAGGTTACAATTTACAAAGATAAAATACCCTGCCGTGGATTCCACAGCTCCTTCACAAACTTGGTCTTATCTAGATAGTATTCTAATATAGAACCGAGTATTCTTTCGCTACCATCCGATCGGCTTCCTCACTGTAATCATCGGACACCTATCAGCCGATCGACTTTAGCACCATCGGGCTGTCTAGATTTTGGCGTTAACACTTCTATGTTTAACATCACTCTCAATCTAGACAGAGATAGACTAGGTTTAGATTATGCTGTAAATTGCAGTAGGGAGTAACCGGGAGCGGTTTAGTCATAATGTCGGTCACCTGATCCTTGGATGAGATAAAGCGAACGTTGAGTTGGCAAGAGGCAACACATTCATGAATAAAACGGTAATCAATCTTGACATGCTTTGTGCGACGATGAAATATAGGATTGGCAGAGAGATAAGTGACACCAATATTGTCACACCACAGGGGCGGTGGCCGAAGTTAAAAGATCCTAAGTTCCCTTAACAACACTTGTATCCATATTACTTTAGCGGTAGTATTGGCGATAGTCTTGTATTCAGTCTCTGTACTCGAGTGAAAAATAGTTGGTTGTTTGTGAGAACTCCAAGAAACAAGATTGCCACCAAAAAAATGGCATAGCAACCTGTACTACGCCGATCATCTGGGTTTCCGACCCAATCGGCATCAAAGAACGCACTTAGCAATGAAGACTCAAATTTAGTGATGTATAGCCCCATATTAGACGTGGAATGAAGATAACGCAGTATACGTTTTACTGCCACCCAATGAGCCGTCGTTGGTGCTAACAGAAATTGGCATACCCGGTTGACAGAGAAAGAGATATCAAGGCGAGTAAAAGACATATTGGAGAGCCCCAACAACACTGCGATATCGTGTAGTATCTTTAGCTGAAAGAGGGTTGTTACTCTTTAAGAGTAACTTGTTATTAGAAAGCATAGGTGTCGGAACACTATTAGAGGAGGCTATATCTGTGCGCTGCAGCAGGTATGGATGTATTTATATTGTGTTAAGATGAGACCAATAGAAGTATGATGTAATTCAATGCCAAGAAAATATCCAAGAGTGCTAAGATCTTTCACAGCAAACTTAGCTTCAAGTTGAATGAGTAGATGATCCGTAGCTGATGATGAAGAGCTCATAATAATAATATCATCCACATAAATGAGAATATACATCTAAATTCCACCTCTATTGAACATGAAAAGAGAAACACCAGCTTTAGAAGCCCGAAACCCCAGTTATGATAGTTTATTACTAAGACGAGAAAACCAGGCACGTAGGACCTATTTGAGGCTATATAATGACTTGTCCAACTTGCAAAGATAAGTAGGATGAGCCGAGTCAACAAAACCAGGTGGATGTTTCATATAGACGTCCTCTTGAAGATGGCCATATAAGAATGCATTTTAAATATCAATCTGTCAAAGAAACCAGCTACGAGAGACTACAAGAGACAATAAGACTCGAATAGTGGTAGGTTTCACTACCAAAATGAATGTATCATTATAATCAACTCCATACTGCAGCTTAAACCCCTTGGCAATCAATCGTGCTTTATAGCGATCAACGGAGCCATCAGCTTTGTACTTCAGTTTGAAAATTCACTTGCAATCAATGACATTAAGGCTGGCACGTGGAGGACCCAGATACCAAGTCTTGTTCTTGACAAGGGTTTGAAATTTATCATTCATTGCTAACCTCCAAAAGGGGTGTGCCATAACAGTAACATGCGATGTAGGCTTTGCATCTGATGTACGTATGGCAGAATAAGTAATCGTGTCATCGGTACGAATCTTGGGCTTCTTGATGTTGTGGCTTAAGCGCGTCCCGTACTTGTGGGCAAGAGGATCTGGTGCAGGAACCTTTGAGTGGTGCACGGCCTCAGGCTGGATGCTCGGTGGTGAAGTTTACCGCAATGCTGTTGATGATGGGCCAGCAGATGACAGCCTAGCCATAGCCTCTGTGCTTGTCGTAGGGGACACGAAAGAGGTAAGTGGAGACTCCGATGCAGGCAGGTCAACATTAGGCGCTGCATGCGGAGCGCCTGCCTCAGGTGAAGAAGTGGGCGCGAGGAATGTCAGCACCAATCCTGATGAGATTTTAGGTATCCCGTGATCTGCTGCATGCTGAGGGGTTGCATTCACAGGGTTAGCAGGAAACATATGCATATTATAATTGTTCAAATTAAAACTGCCACTATTCTGATAATTACAACTTTGGATGAAGGATAAGTGGAGAAAGAAAAAATTGTTTCATCAAATATAACATCACGGGACACATACGCGCATCTGGAATCCATATCGAGACATTTGTATCCCTTATGAAGACCACTATATCCCAAAAATACGCAGGCTTTGGATCGAAAGGAAAGTTTGTGTTAGTTATAGGGTCGCAAATTGGGTCAACATGCGCAACCACATATATGGTGCATGGAATAATTCGATGGAGTTTTGAGGAAGCGTTCTAAAGGGCACAGATTATAAAGGACTCGAGTGGGCAATCTATTGATGAGATAAGTGGCTATGAGGAAGATCTCGTCCTAAAATTTAATTGGTATGGAGGCATGAGATAGTAGAGCAAGACCAGTTTCAACTATATGACAATACTTACGTTCATCCGATCCATTTTATTAGTGAGTATGTGGGCAAGAAATACGATGGGCTATGCCAAGGAATTGAAAAAATTGAGTATGAAGTTTTTGGTACTCCTCGCCACAATCAAATTGGACGCATTTAATTTTAGTATCAAGGAGATGTTCTACATATGCTTGAAATTGCAAGAAAATACGTTTAGCCTTAGTGCGGTCATGCATCAAATATATCCATGTAAATTTACTAAAATCATTGATAAAGATTATATAGTATTTGTATCCACTAATAGACTTGGGGGTAGGGCCTACACATCTGAAAAAACAAGTTCAAGAGGCGATATAGAACGATAAATGGCATGAGTATAGGGGAGTTGGTGACTCTTGCTTAATTGACATGAATAACAAACTGAGCGACTCGACTACTTGATATGAGAGATTATTCAAACTCAAAATAGATCGTACGACTAAGGTAGAGGGGTGGCCAAGACAAGCATGCCACTGATCTGGGGATGCCTTAACACTGACAAGTGCTTATTTGAAGAATTCAACATCGGATGGCTTTATGGGATAGAGGCCGAATTCACACTTTCCTTCTAGGAGCACTTGTTTCGTTACTTGGTCCTTTACAAGAAAATGATAGGGATGAAATTCAAACAATACATTATTATCACATGATAGTTTATGAACTGAAAGGAGGTGTTTAGAGATATCAGGTACGTGGAAAACATTATGTAAGTCAAGAGGACGTGTAGCAGTATTAAGAGAACAAGAACCAATATGTATAATTTGCAAACCTACCCTGTTGCCAACTTGAACCGTTTCTCCACCATGGTATTATTCACGCAAGGCTAGGCGATCCAGATCACTGGTTATATGATCAGTAGCCCCTGTGTCGGTGTACCAGTTGGTATCGACCTTGTAGGATGAAGTAGCAGCCACCGCAACATAGAGTTATTTTTCCTGGTAAGACTCATCCATATGATGTCAACATTTGATAGAAGTGTGACCTGTATGACCGCAGATCTGACAGAGAGGAGCATCGCGTCCACGTCCTAGGATGGAGGACCGCCACGGCCATGGCCTCGAGCACGGCCAAGGGGACTGTCACGGCCACCTCGACCGGTGAAGTTGGGCGACGCACCGATGTTGAGACGAATCTCTGCCTAGTATTGCAGTTGGCGCACCTCAAATTCTAGTAGATATGAGTAGACGTCGTCGAGCGTGAGAGGCTCACTCTTTGTCGTTATAGATGTGATTAACGGATCATAATCTGGAGAAAGACCCGCTAGGAGATAGGCAATAATCTCGTCATCACAAAGAGGAGCATCAGCTGCAGCCAACTCGAAGGCTAGACTCTTGATCTTACGGAAGTAATCAGTAGCAAAGAGGTCGCGCTTCTTAATTGTAGCAAGATCGACACGCACTTGGACAGTGTGCGCACACGTGGCGGAGGAGAACATGTGCCGAAAAGTGTCCCAGGCTTCTTTGGATGTGGTGGCAGACACCACATGCTGAAGGATGTCTTCAGTCATCGATGAGAGAAGACCACTTAGTAGTTATTGATCTTTATCATACCACAGGCAATATTCTAGGTTAGACACGAGCTTGGCACCATCAGCATTTGATGAAGGAATCTGCTAGGGAGGCGCAGTCGTAGATCCATCGATGAAGTCTATAAGCTTTACACTCCGTAGATATGGGAGAAGTTGGACGCGCCATAATGTATAGTTTGTTTTGTTGAGTTAAATGGTGACAACATGATGAATAGGTATAGAGGCAAAGGTAGTAGCAAAGGCGAGGCTAGAAGTGGAGGCAGAGGTGGTGGAGGAGAAGATAGAAGATGATGTCGACATTGATTTAGAGAAAAAATGCTGGCTCTGATACCATATTAATGTAATTGGTGCTATATAATCTCTATGGGTCATGACCACTTATATATATATATGATCGTATATATGAAAGGTTACGCATATATGTAAGGTTACAAGCATAACCAACGATAATCAGAAAACACAACTTCAAATATAGATAATCTCTTACTAGATTACACACTTCTATATTTAATAGTATTTTCGTTAGCTAGAAGTTCTTGTGAATTTTGTAGATATCGATTGATGTGATTTATTCATAACATATTAAAAAAATGTCATTTTACATGATTCGTTTAACCGTTTCTTTCTGAAAATAAGACAGATTTAGTAATTTTTTGAAGTCATGGTCGTCAAAATTATACATTAACATCCATAAACTTAAAAATTACTTTTTTTATCTCTAAACTTATTAAATATATTATTCCCATTTAAAATCGGATGTGAGAGACATTGATGTGGCATCATCATTAATTCTACACCAACTAAAAAATAGGGGCCACCAATTTTTTTTCCCTTTTTTTCTTTCTTTCTCCTTTGTTTTCTTTTATCTTCTCCCTCCAATGCTCCCAATGGCCACGGCAATGGTGGTCTAGGGGCTTTTTGGGCGAGCATGGGGTTGGACTTGCTAGCCAGGAGTGGCAACATGGCCAAGAAAAGTATTGCAGCTTGTGTCCACAAAAAAGCAAGGCAGAGGCAGAGGTAGAGGCTTAGCAGCATGGGGTTGGCTCCAGTAAGCTCTAGCTTGCGAGTCACCTCCACCTCATCCATCTCCTCCAACCTACCCTAGACTCCGCTGTCTCGCTCATCACCATTGGAGGAAGGCAGAAGAGTAAAACCCCATTTTCCTTTCCAGCGCCAATCTTCAAAATTTGTCGCCACCATTACTCATCTTTTAAAACTGAGGTGTCCATCATATTCCTCATACTAAAATCCACAAAAGCCATCTCTCTTCTCTGGTATTCCTGCTACTTCTTATATGCACCATCTCATCAGTACCCTTGGCTCTCCTGCTGGCCAAAGCCATGGTTACCGCTGCCTAGCTTGGCTCATACACCGTGCTGCTATTTCTAACCGTCTTTCACTTGTTGGTTGGATCTATCGAGCTCTACAGCCCTAGGCCCCTCCACCCTATCAATTTCAATGACTTCGCTTAGAGGGTGGTCTGCTACACCAATTGGAAGAGAAGAAGGAAAAGAGGAGGGAAAGAAAAGGAAAAGGAAATTTTGTGGGTCTGTCCACTTGCTAGCTTACCAGCTATGTTAGTGTATGTGTGACAGGATATTTACGTAATTGTAGATCGGAGATGATATATTTAGTAAGTTTAGATGTATAAATATATAGTTTTTAAGTTTATGAATGTAGATAAAAATTAGTAGCATTGTTCAAAGAGGATTTTGCACTAAAAACCGGAGCTAGTCGTTGACACCTAGAAGCAGTGGCGCGCATCAGAAATCATTAAAAAAGAGCTGCAGGTTTCGGGCTTTCTGATGAGATGATTAGAAATTAATTAATACCTGGTCATTTCATCGCAACATAAATATCTGAAAACACACCGGCCGAACAGAGAAAAGGTTAACTTTTTTTTGTGCTGAACAATGGCAACTTGTGTTTTAGCCAGCTTTCAATATATAATATAAGCAGCAGGCCATATAGTTATCTCTTTATCCAAACGATTTTTTTAAAAAAAAACAATGACAGCTTGTCATTAGTTTAATCCATTTTGTGATCAACGCAACCGAGCAAAAAGGCATCATAGATACAGCCTATCTGCATAAATTCAGATTTTGATTTGTTATGTCCGATGTTGACATTCTCTCTTGGTTTTAGCAGGGCGTCTTTGACTTCCCCGTTTGGTAATTAATCAGATGCACACGCATCCAATTCTGGTTTTACTCTTGATTACAGCTAACCAAATGCATATAGGTGGAATTATAAGTGTACTAATTTCTCCATATATAACTATAATTTAATTAGCTATCGTAGAACTAATTTAATTTTCTAAATCTCAAATAATAGCCGCACATTTATAAAAAAAAGCTGCATCATTCTTTGTTTATTTTAACAAACTAGGGTCCTTTTTTATAAATAGTTAAATAATTTTTAATATACGAATGAATTAGTTGTTATAAAATAGATTTTAAATAATTTTTTAAAATAAATTCATATATGAAAAGTTCCGTTTAGGAAACCATTATTCCAGTTCTTAAAAAAAACATGTAAGATAAGAAAAGCTGGCCCATAAATATTACTACCGCCATCAAAAAAAACTTTAATTTGAGATGAATTTGGATTAAAAAATAAAGTCTTTTTTTAGTGAGAGAATAAACGAAAAAAAACCAAATTAATTAATACTGATGACGAAAGCGTCAGGAAAATAGGGAATGGATAGACTCTGGGTTGATGCGTGGGGCCCACGCCACAGCGAGGGGAGATCCACCAGCTCAGCCGACGGCCCATGCATCCCGTCCCCAGATTGTCACACAGATTGATGCTGACACGTGGCGTGTGTTGGGTGGGAGCCACATGTCAGTGATCGTGAGCTGGCACGGGGATTCATATGCCGGGCTCACTAATTACAGCTGGAGCGCAGTTTTGGCCGACAATGGAACTTTCACCCTTTTCCAGTTTTGCAGTTCATTACACACCCACAGTGTGCATATTCACGTAACATTAAATATCTGCTCTGTCAGTTATAAAATATAACAATCTATTTTATCCATTATAAAATCTAACAATCTAATATTAAATTAAACATAACTAATATTATAAATCTGAACAAAATTTATATTAATAGATTATGTATAACCCTTTAATAGGTTACTATAGGAGTATACCTAAGTAAACATGTCTGACTAATCCTAACATATTCTTCCTCTATTTTAAAAATGTAATTATTTCTAAATATAAATTAGAACGCTCGTCTATATTGATAAAACAGCTATATTCTATAACAAAATAATTACTTCAAAAGACATAAGCTACTTAACTTCTCTAAGTTCTCGTTAGCTTTTTTTTTCAGACTATCCAACCCCAAGCACTTGTAAGTGTGCACTCTAATACATGTATTGATTTCATTTAGAAGGGTTTAAATTCTGTTAACTATAAATACTCTACTTTATTTTTGCTCTTTTTATTTGTCCTATAAAAATTTTATCTTTATGCTTTCAATAAATTAAAATTTAGTGATGTTAGAGATTTGCTGCTAGCCCATCTTTTCGAGGGTGTGTTAAGAGGCGTGTGAATGTAACATGCGGGTATAACATTCTTGTGCCGTGTAATGAAAAACACAAAATACAAAGTGATTAATGCTTGGTAGCATGATAAATCTGCAATGGTCACACCACGTAGCTCTAAACTACTCATACAACTGTTTTTTTTTCAAAACTACTCCTACACGACTTTTTTTAAAGGAAGTCAAACTACTCTCTTCATTTTCAAATAACTAATATTTAACTTATTTATTTTTAAACTTTGACAACTTATTTTTTAAAAAAATACATATACTAAGAAAGTACCATATTGTCAAAGTTTATGACATACTAAATACAAACATGAATCTCATCGTAGTCTAATTATTGATGAGTAGTTAAGGTTAAAGTCGAAATAATAATAGTCAATGCTGACAAATATTAAAAACAGAACACAACTAGGTTAATTAACTCTAAGGTTGTCAGTATTGAGATTGTAGAACAGTAGGATAATACTCAGACAAAAGATACTTATGGCTCTTGGATTTTTTTTTTTTTTTGGTTGTATCGTGTGGTATCAGGATAGATACAGATAGTAGGATTATTAGTATCGTTATGGTGGTATCGGGATATATTAGTAGTTTATTTTTAAAGCCTACATTAAATAAAATTATTGGCTCCAGTGTGTAGGTTTCTCTCAACAAATATCTTCATATATTATTATTACTTTATTTTTTACAAAATTGTCATGTATAATTGATAAAATATTAAATTAAGCTTAAAAAAGAAAATCTCGTAATATCTTGATACAATATGATTCTGCGATCGGATACTATTAATAACCTTGATTAGCTCCCAATAATTAAGAAATAAGTAATCCCTTTGTCTCATAATATAAATATTTTTTGGGTGTTTAATGGAGATTAAGGTTAAGAAAAAAATTTAATACTCCTTAATAAATAAGGGATGGATGGTGACAAAAGTGTAGCTAGAGGTAATAAATATAATATGATTGATGTAATAAGTAGTATTGTAAATATCTTTAAAAATCCTTTTATTTTGAAAAGATTTAAACGCTAGAGATTTATATTTTTGTATTGAGAGAATAGTACTTTAGATCTATTTAATTTTCTAAGGCCTTTTGGGAGAGACTTTTTCCAACTTATGTTTACTCGTTTTTGTGCCTACACTTTCCTAGCTAAATAGTATTATTTTTTAAGAATTTTTTACATGAAAGTTTTTTAAAAAATATATTAATTTATTTTTAAGTTTTTTTAAGTTAATATTTAATTAATTATGTGCTAATCTGTTACTCATTTTACATGCCTTGGGCTGGGTTCGGAAACTGCTGAATAGAACGCAGCTTAAGTAGCTGTAGAACAAATATTCTTAGAGAAGGCCAGAGGTTTGATGCACTGTTCACTACAGTGATTCCCGAGAGGAGATTTGGCGTTGGCGCCGTGAGAGCGACTGCGTGCAGCTGCCCGACTACGCACGCCACGGCGTCGATTGCATCCAACCAGATAAGTCCAGATCACCCAGGGTTAAAAAATAAAAACTGCAATTCTCAACTTCAACTTCAAAAAAAGATTTGTTTATAGTCTCTGTCACCGACTAAAAAGAAGATAAGCACATGTGATCTCATCGTAATTATTAATTAATAACTTAGGTCAAGCAAGTGCCCCACTTTGAATATAGTACTTTTTATGAGTTTCAAACATGACAAATTCTACAACTCCTTGGTTCTAAAAAAAAGAAATGATACACGTCATTGGAAAAACTACAGCTTCTTAATTACATTTCACATCCGTACAGGGACTGTCACAGAAAGGCTGAATGCTGGTATCTATTTGTTGTACAAATGTATGAGAAAAGTTGTTGAATGTGGATTATTGTCCTTCATGTTATTAGTGATAGGTAGTCTCATTTCTTAATCTTACCTTCTGAGTATCATCACCTAGGAGAACCAAAGGTCCATGCCTTGTCCAGTGAAGCTAGGGTTCTAAATCATCAAAGGTCAATAACTCTTAAAACAGGTGCTTATGCTAGGACATGGTACTAATTAAACTATCTTATCCTATGTTTAATTACTTTCTCTTAGGCTCTTCTTTTGCATTGCAAACCACATTATGATAGTGCTCCTCAGAGGCAGATAGCACAGGATGTCAGTAAGGTGTTGTCTGTTACTCTGTACTTTTGGAACAGAGTTGACTTCATGGACAAACTGAACAAAGAGCAGATGCAGTTGGAGGCACATGAAAGTGTTTGTTGAGTAGTAGTAGGCCACAAGAGAGATAGTGCCACTGGCATGCAATCAATCATGCGCAATTCTTTTGATGTCTATAGTGTTGTTTAGTGCTTCTAGGATAATCTGGGGATAATGTTTTGACAGAGAGAGGCAGTAGTAGTAGCCTCTTCTCAGTGCTTGATTGATCAAGGCCTGAGTAGGAAATACTAGGAAATAATGCAGTGGGACACAGCTGCCAAACATTTGGTCATGGCCTTCATGTCTTAATAGATATTTTTGGTTAGTATATATCATTTTTATATGTTCACTACCACCTATCATGTTGCAAAGGAGGAAGAAAAATGTTCTGAAGTCAGTATGATGCCCAGTAAAATGAGGAAGCTCAAACCCTTACTGCTGCAACATGTTATGCATGTAGGTGACACCACATGGATGAGTGGATCTGTGATGGAGTGCTGGGGATGGTTGTCACTCAAGGGAGAAAAGAAAAGAAATTGTCATCATGCAGCTTTTGAGGGTTCATTGACAACACAGGTTCCAAATTGAGAGGTTTGACACACATGTCAGGTTTCATGTTCAGTACGTCCAAGCATCAGAATTCTTCATCTAGTTTCCTTCCTACAAATCATATCAGAATTCTTCATAGGCGCCATTTCCAGATACAAATGCTCTTTTGCCAATAGATCACTAATTTAGATTCAGGGCTACTGTTTTAAAGCTATCAGGGTTGCAGAGATCAACAAAGCCAAAGTGTCAGACTGGGCAAAGGAACAAGGTAACAACTGAAGAAGATAACATTGCTCTAGCTACAAAGACAATATCCATTAATACCACATAAATAACTTGTCACATGTTCACTGAAACACTGAGAACACATAAGGCCAATTCTGCAGACTAAAATGCTGAGCAGTTGGCCAGAAGCAGTAGTGATTTTGTTCATTACTGCAGTACACAGCCCCTAAACTACCAGCTGTTGTACAATTCCATTCAGGACATGGAAAAAGGGGGAGAAAAAGAGCAACAATCAGACCATGTATGTCATCCCGACGCGCATAATGTTGGAGTGAGGGACCTTCAAGGTTGCAGTACCAGCCCTGCAATTCCTCCTGAGGAACGCGTAGAAGTAATTGATGATAAACTTCTTTGTGAAGAACGACTCCTTCCTTGCCCTCACATCACCATGTGCTAAGAGGTATGTGAATCCAGAAGCTATGGCTTCGCTTAGCGACTCCAGCTCATACTCCAAGCTGGGGTCTTCTTCGGCGATGGAACTTGCGGGAAGCAAAGGAGTATTGCCTTCGGTTATGAATGTCTGGGTGCCATCATCCTGTCTCTGATCAGAAAGCAGTGGAGCATGCAGATCACCAGCCTCAGCAGGAGATGAAGGTATGTCAGATACAACAGACACATCATCACGCTCTACCGCCATTGCACTTGCTTCGAGCGCCGTTTCCATGGCTTCCTTCCTCAAAAATTTCTCCAGGCTTTCAACCAAAAGTTGCTCAAAGAAGCCATGATCCTCTTTCCTGACATCCTTGTAACCATACCGTGCAACGCAACGGAACATGTGGTAGTCCTTTCGGCCAAGCCTCCGAAACAAGAACCTTTCTTCAAGTGGGACATATGGGACAGGAACATACTTTATGCAAACGAAGACTATCGTAGAGTGCATCGCTGGGAGTGTGACCAAAAGATGGCCAAAGATTGATGGGATTCCCTGGACCAGTTCATTGTACACAAGACCAATCCCTGGAACTCTTACAGTGCCAAGCGTGGATCCTAGGTCAAGGATAAAGTCCAGGGAAATCTTCCCGCGCATCTCACTCTGGTACTTCAACACACTTCCGTAGTTCCATGTGTACATTATGCAAAGAAACAATGATGAGAAAGCTAGAGGTAACCATCCTCCTTCTTGTATCTTTGACAGAACGGCTGTTAAGTAAACGAATTCCACAACACCAAAAATAATAGGGAAGCACAGAACGAGGAACAAGTTGGTTTGCCATATAAGAAGCATCACCAATGTAACTAGTGCAGTGCTAACCATCATGACTCCAACTTCAGCAATGCCTGAAAAATAATTTGAAAATCAGTATCAGCAATAATGAGACAGTTGCTAAGGGAAATAATAGATGCTGGCTGCAACACATTATATCAATTTGCCATTGCACAATGGAATGTTAGTTGACCATCAAATGGAAGTTACTCAACAGTGCATTATGGTCATTTCCTAAGGTTGATCGTGATTGCAGCAGTAGTTTTTCATAAATCGATTATGGATGATATAGCATAGCAAGTTTTATGGTGGAGAATTTGGGAGGGATGGTCAGTGGAGAGGATTGCTTATGCTAAACTGAATTCAATTAGTCAAAGAAAAGATGTTACTGAATATTCCCCTCAGACCAAATTACTGACCGTAAGCATTGGCAATGTCATTGGTACTCCTGAAAGTGGCCACAATGATGATGCACATGACCATGAGAAACCAATTCATCACAGGAATGTAAATCTGGCCCATTACTTTCTTGGAAGTATGAATTACTTTAATTCTAGGAAAGCAACCAAGAGCCATGGCCTGCTTTATGCAAGAGAAGGTTGCCGATATCATAGCTTGGCTGGCAATCATAGCAGCGAGTGTAGCAATCACAAATACTGGCCAGAAAAGAATTTCTGCATTGCATACAGAAAACTTGACTTACACATTGGAACAGGAAAAGACAATTGTTAAGAGAGATAATAACATTGATCAGCTTGATACAACTATGCCAGCTGAAAATTTTACCTGGTACAGAATCATAAAATATTCTTTCTACAGCAAATGGATATTTCATCAAATATGCAGCTTGGCCCATGTAAGCAATAAGCAAACAAGGGAACACCACAGCTGTGAATGCTACCTGGAACAAACAAAAGCTAACAAAGTTTAGAGTAATTAAAAAAAGATTGGCAAGTATCACGCAAAACAAACAGCACATCAGAAGTTCAGAACAGGTGACTCAATTGGCTAGTTAATGTGTTGACCTGTATTGATTTCACAGAGAAATGACCCAGATCTGCAAACATTGCTTCAGCTCCTACAATTCAAAAAGGCAAATGAGTACTTTAAATATTCTTGGTTTGAAGGCAAAATCACTTTTACTGAAACGAGTGACAAAAACTATGATTCAGACAGTGCCATCCAAATTCAAATCATAAATTATCCTGATCAGAGGACAAAGATAGTTTCATGGGAAGGCATGAGGGATATTTTCGTCCTTCATGATACTCCTTTGTCAATTTGTAATATTCTCGGTACCACCTAAATGTATGAGTTGTAAACTACCAACTCTTGAGTAGAGGACATCAATTAGTGTGAATGTAAAATTTTGTCAGCTGTCACCATTTTCACTAAAGATGAAAACAACATCTGAACTGATGATGTGGCTGCTGGAGCAAGGATTTACCTGTGATGCATAAGACACAACCACCAAGAGCTGACCATGCCTTTATACCATTCGTCTTGAAAAATAAGTAGATATAAACTGGATTGAATGCTCTCACAACAGATATGTCATATTTAGTCAAGTTGTAAATTCCAACAAGGCCCAAATTAAGAAACCACAATGCCAAAATAGGAGCAAACATGAAGCCAACTTTCCCAGTTCCAAACCTCTGTACGCTGAACAATAGCACAAGAACCAGTATTGAAACAATTACAACAGCATCTGCATAGAAAAAACACATATTTTGTAACCTTGAAAAGTATATGAAAGTTTCATGCTTCAGTAATGGGTTAGTGATGCATCGAATCAACAAATTTCAACTAATGATCTTTAATAAGGCATAAAGAACATCAAACCAGTGCCAAATCCAGGAACTCGACCTTGCAGACCACTGACAGCAGACATAACTGACCAATGAAAGAAAAGGGGAGGATCAGCAATAAATAAAAAAATATATATGGATGGGATAACAGAATCATTGTTACTAGAGGCTAGGAAACATTGTGTTTGTGAAACACCTGACATAGATGGAGTAAGGATGCCATCCCCAATTACCATAGAAGTTCCCATCAGAACCAAGAATAGAAGAATGTTCTTAAAGAGTGGATTCTTTTCGAGGGATTCTTTGACAGATAGAGCCCGCTCAAGCTCAGGGCTGGGCAACTTAAGCCTAAAGCTAGAAATATCCTCATCCACACGCTGCTGATTTGGAAGCATACTAACTTTTGCATACCTGCAAATCAGCGAGTACAGTGCAAAAGTGCCCCCTGCAAATCATGTAACAACACAGTCAGTAAACCAACCAATCCAGATAACATCGAACCGACAGGCAGTTCACATGATGGCTATATATCTAAAAATCAAAATGACATATTTTCTATACCTTCGCCATTGTCATTAGCTTTCAGAACGATAAACACATACTTTGCGAAAGGGATCAACGCGATCGTGTACATGACCAGAGAAAGCGCTCCAAGAATCTCGACCTCGGACTTTATGGGCACTTTGCTGAACACATCACTGAAGACATACAGAGGGCTTGTGCCCATGTCACCATAGACAACACCGAGGGTCTGAAACGCCATCGACACGGTGCTGAGCAGTGATATATCCTGGTTCAGGTTGCATTGATTCTTTCAGTAGTACTATTGAGATGAAACATGTTCCCAGATTCCAAACAAAAACGAACATTCAGTCATAGGTGAGGATAGACGCATAAAAGGGCCGGATCCTATTGTCTAACCATCAGTGATAAATCCATCAGGTGTATGATCCTTTCATCTAATCAAGAAATGGTCAAAGGTGGAATCTTTTACTAAAGTATTATTCATTAACACTGAAATGATCCTCAGGTTCCATGGATTATCCCCCAAATGCGCACACCGAGAGAGAAAGCACCCACCTTGCTGCTGTGGCCGTGCGCGCCGCGCACGGACATGGCCTCGACGTCGAGGGAGTCCACCCGCTTGGGACGCTTCCCGAGCCGCCGCCGGAACGCGCCAGAGGACACCCGCGACAGCGGCCCACCTCCGCCGGCGGATGCGGCGGCGGAGGCGGCCTCCTCGTAGTCGACGGAGAAGCGGAGGGAGCGGTCCTCCTCGAGCGACCACGGCGCGGACTCGGACGAGTCGACCTCGCCGCCGTCCACCCACCGCGAGCCCCCCGACCGCGTCGCCTTCAGGAGCCGCGCCGTCTGCGGCGGCGTCTCCTCCTCCTCCTCCTCATGGATCCCTCCGTCGTCCATCCCGACCCCCTCCTCCCTACAGCTCCGGCGCCGGCGGCGGATCAGAGGAAGAGGGGCGTCGCGTCTCCCTCTCTCTGTCCGTGTGTGTGGCGGATTTCTATATTTATTTTATTCGGCGTCGCATCAATCGTGGCGCTTGGGTCGCGTGGGTGTTTCTCCGATTTCTTTATGTCATCCGATGATGACGTTTGGCTTTTACGAGTAAGTAGCTCTCATTGTTGATGAATTGTGATGTTGGACAAGAGGACAAGTACAGTACTAGTAGCCATGTTCAGGATAAATATCGTGCTCACAGTCAGTCCATGCTTCACGCTGTGTATCGTCGCCGAAAACGTATATATCGTCACTAAAATTTAAATTTTAAAATTATTTTAAAGTTTTTTTCTTCTGATATAATGGTGTTTAAGTCGTGAAGAATATAAATATAAAAGTTTTAATCGTTTTCATTAATACATCGTATTTTTTTAATTTAGTACGTTCTCTGAATTGCCACAGGGTATTCTAATTCAGTAAAAAAATTCGCGGGAGAATCTCATATATCCAATTCTGGACTGAACTCTGGCTCTTGATTGGGCCACTTGGCACCGCACGCACCTGCATATGCAGATCAGGCTCATTGGGCTTATTTATTAGCCAGTGATGCTTGCAATTCTATTGTACGATAAAGGTGCTGATTCAGTATACTATTAGTTCAGCATTTAGTTCTCTCGGAGAGTAAAGCTTAAACACAGTTTAATCAAAGGTTATATGCAATGCAGGCTCAATATCGTTATACTGCTTTAGGAGTTGGGTAAATAGAACCAGATCACTTGATATCCCCTTCTTTGAAGAGGATATAATGTGCAATGAATTGAATAACAAAAGAGATGCATATTAGTTCCACTTTAACATACTCAATTTTCTATTTTTTTACTCATGTTGTTTAGAATATATATTTATAGTTTTAGAAAATTTAAAGTGTTCTTCTCTGACAACCAGAGCACTTTTGTAGTCTTTACATATCTTTTATTATAATTAAATTTTCAACTAATGATAAAACATATATTTGTAGTTTTAGAAAATTCAAAGTGTTCCAGATTTTTTTGTTTTGTGAAGAGATACATTTTTTCTTGTTGTAGTAATCATTACTTATGTAATTCTTTTTTTCACAGCCAAAACACTTTCCCTTCATCCTTGATCTGTAAGCGGAAAAAATCTAGAATTTTTGTAATATTCTTTTTCGTACATAAGATGTAAAAGATGAAAGGGTGTGTTTGAAATATTAACGAAAGTTTTGAAGGATAAAGGTTGCTTGATGATATATAGTTAAAGTTTGGAAGAGATGGAAGGATGTATTTTAGAACCTGCAAAGGGTAGAGGGTATATATAATTTGATAAAAATATAGGGCCTTATTTGCAAAAATTTTGAAACGTGGGATCAAGCCTGTTTTCCCTTTTTTTTTTTGCCATTTACACTTGCGGGGGACTATGTGGACGACCCATTTAAACAGTGAATAAAAGGTCAGCCTATACCAGTGCACATCATTCATTCGACAGTTGCAATCAGATCCTTATAAGAACAACACCCTCGATTGCCGGTAACCCTAACCCCAATTCTCATTTCTCCAATCCCCTTTCTCGTCTCCTCTCTAGTCTGAATCGGTGATGGGAGCGGGCCTCCACCGCATAATCGCACAATGATGACGAGCTCCGTCCCACCAATGGAAGAGCAATATGAGGTGTCGGTGATAGGGTGGCGAATAGATTTAGGCACGGTGCCTACTGCTAGATTTGGGTGGGCAAGAAAGGCAAACAACCACGTGGATTAGGCTTAATAAGATGCAGTTGTATACGATGCTGATAGTCAGATCTGACCAAGTAGAACAACAAGCGGTAGGAGTAACAACGATAGGCCATCATCGACAAGATCTTCACTAGGCTCCGAGGAGCAAGGGCAGGGCTAGGCTGCATCCGATAGCTAGCTTGGTTGACAACAATCAGATCGAGGCAGTTGGCTCAAGCACATCAAGAAGGCGCAAGAGGGCATCCATCTTCCTCCATCAGTGCCATTTCTCGCCTCCCCTTATCTAGCCCATGTCCAACCTACATAGATCAAGCCACCAACACCCTCTTTTTCTTATCGCTTGAAGCAGGTACTGACAGTACAGATCGAGATAGGACGGGGCCAAGGAGCTCCCATGGTACATTGAGCTCAAGGTCATTATCACCATCATTGTTAGCTCCGCGGCGACATTAAGAGAGGGAATCCAATGTTTTTGTTGGATTTTTTTGCTTGGATTTTTTCCTCGGTGGTGGCATAGTGATTAGGAAAGGGGAACCCAATGTTCTTGCTGGACTTTTTTGCTAGGATTTTTTTCCTTTGCTACTAATTGTTCTAGACGAGATCGTGTATTTTGTAAAAAAAAAAACTATCTCAAAACTTGCATTTTACATTTAGGTCCACTGGATGTTTTTTCATCGCTGATATATCATTGGATGGCTATAGGAGAGGTGTGAATATGTGGCACGCTTCTCTAGTCGAGAATTCGGCTTGCTCTTATTTTTTAATTCGTAACCTTATAAATAAGACATTTTTTTGGTTTGTTTCGCCATCCTATCAATGAAGAATTGTGATTCTTTTCAAAAAAAAAAACTAGGTAGGTATAGGTTCTGGCATTCCCATTTCTTCTTTAGGTAATTGATCTTTCAAAAAAAGTTCTTTCCAACTTAATTTCTTAGTTTTATTAATCTATGGTGCTTTTTATTATTAATTGAAATTTGTATTTTTTGTTTTAATCAAACCACAATTTTAAATTCTCTTTTATTTTTATTGGATGCAAATAAACGTGGTCCTATTTACATGGGAAAAAAAGCTTGGTGGGTACTATCTAAGGATATATATGGTGCAGGGGCTTTCTATTCATTCAACTGTTACAAAGTGGTAGTCTTTTTTAACTTTTCAAATTGTGCAGAGCATCAATTGAGCATGTCCTCTTGTCACCTCCCTCTCATCTCTAGCCCATAGATCCTCCGCACGCGCCATAGTCGTCATCTCAAAGTCCAATGCCTTTCTCTCACCCCATCTTTCCTCCCCTCTATCCACAGGAGCGAATGCCTCTACCTCATAACCTCTTCATCGCCATCTTCACCTTAGGTACATTATCCTATTCTGTCTTCTAACCACATGGCTTCTTTTGTCCCCCTCTCCACCGCCGCTCTGGCGCTTGCTATTCTCATTGTCCATCGCCTACTCATCTTATTGCCTATGTATTGTTGATCTTCCACCACCCCGTCCACATATTTAAAGCCATCCTCACACCCTTCTTCCATCAAAAAAAGACGATCAAAGTTTTGGTGTCATTAGCGTTGAGGCTCACCCAGGATGTTATCGTCACCTCACTGTTAAGTTTGCCATCTCCATCTTCTGTCCTCTCTTTCTACCCTCCTCAATACTAAAAATTATCTCAATTTCAGTCATTTCCAGTTGCTCGATGAAAGTTGTACAAGTAACGTTAAGAATTTTAATGGAAACAATTAGAATGTTTTTGCCACATATATCAAAGAAAATGCACGGTGAGTTTTGAAGAAACCTCTGGCAGAAATTTTTTTTGAAAAAACTCTAACACCTGGTATACAGATATCTATATATCCTTAATGCGTCCCTAACGAAAAACACACGCATGGCTCAGAAACCCCTATGGGCCAATCTTACCAACAGTCAGTGAAAGCGATACATTAAAAAAAAAGCTGCAAGTAAACTGTTAACATCGATACATTAAAAAAAAGTTATATGCACTGGCTGCGTTCAGAGCCAGTGAAAACTACACTAGTTTCATCGAACACGTTTCTAGTACCATATATATATATATATATATATACAAGTTATTAATCTAATTTTTAAGTTTATAATAGCTAAGACTTAATTAATCATTCATTAATTAATAAGAATTATTTTACGTGATCATTTTAATCTTTTTTACTCATATTAAAATACACCCGTTATTTTAGCTATATGTAAGAGGAGAGGAAAATAAAGTTTTTTTAGCAAGGGAATATTTGAGAGAATAATAAAGAAAAGAAACAAAAGGACGACGCGTGCAAGAAATGATTGGGGGCCCACCTATCCGATCATAGCACGACGTCGACGTGCCCCGGCCTGTTCTGCCATCATCATCGGTTTGGTTTTGGGTTTTGGCTGATCGATGTGGAGACACGCATCGAGCCAGTTGGGAACCGAGGACGGCGTGTTCCGAGCCACTACAGTTTGGTCTCGTCCTTTTCCCATGGCCGCGTACGTGTTTGCCCGGTGCACCACTCTGAGACCATGCTATCTCGTCGCCGAGAATGGCCGCTGGCGAAGTCACGTTGATGAGCCCAGCTAACTAAGCACACACGTGAGGTGGTCGATTGGTCGACACGTCCCCGTCATACATAATGTCGCATCGATAACCGCAGTTAAGCCACGGCTTAGCGATTTTTTTTTATTTTTAAAAACATATCACCCTAAAATTTATTTTCAAATATTTATTTGTCACGCCATTTTAGTTGGCGTGGAAAAAAATTACCGCTATTTACCCATGGTGTTGGTGTTGTTTGTCAGGCAAAAGTTTAAATATGCAAATAAATTTTAGGAGAGTTTAGTTTTAAAATTAAAAAAGGAGTTTAAATAATAATAAAAATTTATTGCTTAATTCAACTTTATGTGCGTGGTGGACCGATTTTAGCCTCCAAGTTGCCAATAGATGATGGATGAACATGAGTTTTTAACGAATTATTATTCAGGAATACAAATGGATGAGGTTATAACGATTATTATTTTGGAATACAAACAAATGAATCAAGCTGAAAAGTTGGTTTATAAAAGTTTTTTTTAATGCCGACGTATATTTTTTTTAAAAAAATAAAACGCGTCCGCAATAATTCGTCTTCTATTGGCTCAAAAGAACGGACCTTTTGTTGTGCACAGGAGAGGATGCCAAGTCCTCGAGTGAATGAATCTTCAAGAGTGGTTTAAACGTATTTTGAGATATACTACCATATATTTATTCTGATACCTGCGAGTAGCTAGAAAGAAAATATAATATCTCTTAGTACCTTTTTACGGACCACACAGTTTCTCGTATGTTTAGAGAGATTGGAGGAGAGGAACAAATATCAGGCAGCTGGGGAAAGAAGTGGAGCATGAAGAAGCAGAAGTGCACAGCTCAGTTTTAGAGAGATCGAGAGGTGAAACAAGAGTCTTTTGTTTACTTTTTTCTAGTGGAAACAAACAACCTTTTTTCTACACGGCAAGGTTGAAGGAGCCCATCATGGATGCCCACAGCCCATGCCACAGCGAAGAAGAGATGGCACGCCATGCATAGCCCAAAGCTAGCAAGCGCAAGCCGTTCGAGGTGCAGGCAAAGGCCCAGAGGGAACACATCGCCCTCACACTACTCGGGCAAAAATCGCAGACGGCTGCTGTTCACAGCTCACGTACACAGCGGTTGGTGGCCGACGAGTGTAGGGCAGAACTTAACACCTGACCTGGCTGAGGTCGATCGGTTGCCGCAGCCGACGACGCGCAGGAAGCAGTGTGCGGCGGGCGTCGCAATATATATGAGCTGAGGAGCAGTTGCTGTTCCAGGAATCTTTTGTCGGGTGTGCCTACTTCACGCTTAGGGAGGAAAGCACGCAGACCACGGCAGCCATCTTACGAGCAGCAGGAGCAGAGATGGCCATGGCCGGCAACAATACCTGGGCTTGTGGAACTAGACCCGACGGATCGATGCGAAATGTGAAAGAAGTCTCACGCTATGTTGTAGACAGGGTGTGTTGTGCAGATTGCCGCCGTCTAACTTGAACCAAGATGACCTAGATGGCTGTAGTGCAACATCCCAGTACAGGCCCACAGATATCCATGACAGCCGATGGGTTGTATCAGTAGAATAAAGCACAACTGAATCTTCCTCTAGTTCTGAAGAAGAGATTCCACATTTATATGTTATACAACCTTCTTCTCCATCAACCATGTTATACCCAAAAAAATAATTTCAAGGTCTTTTTCATCCAACATCAGGACATGGTATCTATGATCTCTATCCTTATAGAATGGTGCGTGTTGTAAGTTCAAAACCCTTTTTCTTTTGAAATCATCATGGCATTGATGCAGAGTTTTATCCTTGAATACAGTTCATTTTGTTTTGACCAATGACTTATGGTTTACTTTCTTGTTAGCCAGAAGAATTGATGGATCGTTTTCTAAATTTTGCTGCGGCAAATACTGCAAAAAGTTTAGAAACGTGGGGTTATTGCTGGTACCTTGCAAGTGGACATGGTATGTGATTTTTCCTGTAGGAATGTGAACAGTGAGATTTGGCTAAACCATTAACATTACATTTTCCCCAATTAGGATATTGAATACTTTAATGTGATGGCCTTGATAATTCCAAAGCAGGAATCAACAAGTTATACGGTAAGTCGTTTCTATGCTTACAATTTTGTTTTGGAATGTGTCCGTTTTACAGCTCAAACTTTTATATAAATCTAAAGAACAACCCTGAACATAGAAACATGATACTATTCAACAATAAACTATTAAAATTGTGCATTTTCAACCCTAGTCCAAACCTAGAGTTTGTTTTCTTGCATTTTTATGTTCATGTAAGTAATACATGCTATTGCAATGCAATGCCGAAAATGCAGCACTTCAAGATCTTTATGAGCTATATGTGACTCTACTTTTGATTTTGCGGTGTGAGGCTACAAATGAAGAAATACTTGACATTTTCCAACAAATGGATTCACCATCTTATCTGGGTTGGATTCATGTAAGCTCAGTTTTAACTATAAACTTTGACAGCATTTAGGTTTTCTCATTATTTTGTTGTTGATGAGGTCTATAGGGTATTATGTAATTGTCTGCTATGTCTAATAATGAACGCGTTACAATGTTGACTTCTATGCTACACCTTTGTAACTCTTATCAATAAGAAATGGTTATGGATGACCCGCCCCTCCGGCATGGTTAACTAGTTTGACTGCACATACTCTGCTTAGATACTGGGTGTTTAATTTCTATAGAATAATCCTAACAAGCACAGAGGATTCCAACTTATGAAGTATGCTACCATGTCAAGTGGGACGATACCATATCGCTTCAGGTTGTTGTTGACCTCCGAGAATAATTTTTCCACTTCAACAACGGACTCGATATAATAGCATCGTCCTTTGAATTGTCAAGACCGGTAAGTCCATTAGTCCAAACAGTTATCCATATACCAGTAGAAAATTCACAGTTTCAGCTTGCTTTCAGGCTTGGAGAGCTTTTTACCTTGGGTTGTAAGCTATGGAGTACATCTAGGGGAATTTTTAGCTTGGCCAAATGCCCACTCGGTTGACATGATGTATGCTAGTGTGGCTTGTAGTACTCCATCCGTTTTCATATTAACCCCTATAATCCCTTGTATTAAAGGCGGGGGGGGGTGTACATAGGTTTGTCATCAAGAATTATTTTGCACTTACAGTCATGAGTTACAATTTATGAGGCATTCTTTCAAAGAAAGGAATTTTATGGAAACTTAACTAATTCACGTCAAAATTGATATTAAATTAATATACTTGGAAATCCTATAAAATTCCTACCATGCAAATGGGTCAATGAATAAATGGCAGCAGCCGGTAACAACAATTAGAAAATAAAAAACAGGGCAAAACGATGGTGTGTCCGTATGGAGGTAAGGTTTGGAGGGTGGCGGATTAAGTGAGAGCTCGAGGAAAATGATCACCTGTAAGAAAATGTAGCATCGGAGAATGGAGAGACCATGAGATGAATACCACCAGCCCACATGACAAAACCTCCAGCATCCTCTATCATCTGACGGATCAGGCTTGTGGCCTCTTGACACAGCTGTAGCTGAATCAGAATATGATCAGTGCAGAGTCAGTACTGATCCAGAGTTGGATTAGAAAACTGAGGTTGCAATCATTTCAGAAGTACATTGCACCAATTTAGCATTGCTTGGTTAGCACTACAAACTCTGATGATAGAGAACCAGGAGACAATACACCGCACTTAAAATGAAGCACATGAAGCTGAACAACTGGACAATTAGTGAGTAAAAACTTGATCAGAAATGTTCTGAGCTTACCATCTCCTCCACATAGAATCTCAAACATTTGCAACGAGCAGACGATCGCCTGCAAGAATAGCTGTGGATGCAGTCTACCCTGCATCTCGATTGTGGCTGGTTTCAGTTTTCAGAAGTTCTCAGTCCGTATTGGTGTATGTTTTAGCTGCAGGAGAATGTTCAGAGGATTAAAAATCTTAAGTGTAAACATTATGTTAGGTGAAGCAGTTTGCTTAAGAGAAATAGCTAACTCTGAGGCAGATAGTAGTATAACACCAATTGCAGACTTGGTATCAGTGAAACTTGGGGTGTTTGATTGAACTGGGGAATAGGTTCTGCTTAACAAATTCTGCTGCTCGAGCTCCACCATGACCTGCAGAAAACAAAACCACTTGTTATGATCAGTAATCACTGCAAATATTTTGCAAACCCAAAACACTAATTGCACCATGAAACCTTTCAAACAGAGGAATCTTATAGAAATTAATTAATTCATGTGGAAATGGATATTTAAATAATATTCATAAAAATCCTATAAAATTCAGAGGTGCTTTAGCATCGTGACATGGATCTCTCTGCCAACTGCCAAGTAGCCCTACAGCCAGGAAGTTGGTACGTATGGACTTACAAAAATCCTAACCACCTGGCTTCTTCCAGCTACTAATTTTTGCAGCAACCAGATAAAAAAAATTCTGAAACATGCAGGAGAGCTGCATATCATTCCGTAAGAGAAGAACGAAAGTGGCAAAGAAAGCCATACAACACACACCTACACACCAGCATATCATTTCATAACCAGATAAAATCTTTAACAATGCAATGATTTATTGAGGTGGACCCCTGATAATAAGCAATAATTCACATATAAACATTTAAGTCTTCAGAATGTTTACAATTAAGAGGCTGAAATTTGTGACTCAAAAATTCAATGCAGTGCAAATAAGTTACAAGCTATTAATTAAAAACGAGTGCACAGCAAATAAGTAGCTTAAACATTCTATAAAATGGGGTATTGCAAGATCATCACTCTTTTACAGGGAAGAACAAAATTGTTCATATTCTGCAAATACTGGAGTAATTGTAGAAGCTGAAAGCTAATATAACTTTTAATATGTCCACGAAATTGACAAAATATCTCGATGAGTTCCTGTTAACAATTCATTCTGCAACTTAAGCTCAATGCTGGGCTTCAAACTCCTGCTTGCTGATGAAGATTGCTACTGGCTCACCAGGAGAAGGTGGGGTCTTGTCCAGCATAGAAACATGCGCACCAGCCTTAGCACGAGCAGCTTCATCAGAAGCTGACAAGACCTCTACATGGTCAAGGCCCACCTGCCTCTTGATCAACTCCATGTTCTCCTCAAGAACATTCATTTCACCAAAAGGAAGCTTCAAATTTAAAGCATGGGGTCCAACGCTCCTTGCCTCGTCTTTTTTCGACTTGATGAAAGGCATGCAGAGCTTCTGGACTTGTTTAAAGTTAGTTTCCTGCCCAATGGAGCAATTCTTCAATGCTTCATTAATCTCCTCATCAGGGGCAAAGGACCGTGCTTGGCTATCAAATTTAGACTGGAGCACCCTCAGACATTGCTCTTTCCATCCATAATAGTGTTCATTAACATAGATCAGACCAATAGTCAGCTTGTTTTCCTCAGATGGAGGAGCAGCAACTCCCTTCTTGGGCTTCTTGGAACCAGATTCTTGCTTCTGGAGCAGCTTCCTGAATTTAACAATAGAGTCCTGTAAATATTTGTTTGCAATTCTTAGAGTAGGATCTGGGCTTCCTGCAACTGGCCAGCCTGCTTTTATTGCAAACCCTTCCTTCCTCAGGATCTTTTGCCACACATGCTCAGCATAGTGTGGGCAAATGGGGGTGATAAGCCCAGTCTGGACTTCCATAAATCGCCACAACAAATCACGGTTCATGCCTGCTGCGCCACAAGAGAGTCTGTACTCATCTCTAGCCAATTGTAAGTCATAGAACCCCAACTTAAGGGCATCTCTGAACATGAAGGCATTGTAGCTTTTCTCAGTTTCAATCACTGCAATGTTAATCTCATTGGCAAAAACATGGTCAGCATAAGTAGAGGGAGGCCCAGTTCTCAGAGAAGATTCAGCAGCTATAACCTCTTCCATCCATGCAATTTCTTTGGTAAGCCTCAAAATAGCAGCATTTGCTGTTTCAAAGACAAAGTTGGCATCATCCATACCATCACCAGCATCGGCAAGGGCAAACCTAGTGGCATCAGAAGAGAATTCTTCAATGGCCTGCCGAAGAGTCCGGAAATTCCCTGTGGACTTGGACATCTTCTCAGAATTAAGCATAAGATGCCCATTGCAACGGAAACCACATGGCCAATGATACTCTGCAAGAAGTGCTGTATGGTTGTAAATGCTGAATGTCAGATGGTTTTGGATAAGATCCTTACCAGACACCCGAATATCAAAAGGATACCAATAATCAAATTCTTGCTTCATTTTGCTCAAGAGGGAAGGAGGTATGTCAGTAGTAGGTGCTGGACCATCACAGAATACATAATCCCATACTTCATCTGTCATTTGTTCTGATCTAATTGAAAATATTTCCTTACCATACATGTTTCCATTTTGCAAAAGATGAGCAACTGTGTAATATGCCATATAAAGAGTGGAATCAGAAAGAGATTCTACAAGGAATTGCTCATCCCATGGAATGCGAGTCCCTAGGCCAAAAGATCGAGAGCAGGCCCATTGATTAAGCCAGCCTAATGTGTGTTCAAAACCATTACGGGTTTCAGCTGAGAATGTATTCATCTTCTCCAAACATTTGACTGCCTTCTGCTTCCATTCGGTCTCACCATAAGTAATGTACCACTGATCTGTGAGAGCAACAACACACTCATCACCAGATCTTGACATAATCTTCTTCTCAGGCTCACTATACAGCACTGCTGTGCCTTCATCCAAAAGCTGCATCTTTATCAGTGGCTTTGCTTCTTGAACCTTTCTGCCATTGAACTCACCTACAATCATTGTTCCATCAGTAAAACCTTTCAGATATGTCAGCCTTTTTGCTTCCGCAAGTTTCTCCTTGTCATTCTGGCTCTTAATCTTAAGATCAATGCACACCTTCTCAGCTGACTTATCTCCAAATTCAGGAATGTTGATTATTGGTATAACCTTAAAGGGAAGAACCCACTCATCTTTGACTCCAAACTTCTGTCTCAAAGCTGGCTTTGAGACTAAATCTTGTAGTGCCATGAAATCATCCGGAGAATCACTTGGCACACTAGTCACAATGCCAGTTCCTTTATCTGTTAAGATAGTGAGCATGGGAAGTGCATATATGATCTCATTGAAAGAAAGAGGAGACTTTAATGGCAAACCAATCATATCATTGCCAGATAGCTCAGCTAAGCAAGTTGGCTTCTCTGGGACCTTAGATAGACCCTGATATGCAAGATTAAGGGCAGCCCTTGATGTCAGAACAAAGACATCAGTGTCATTGATCTCAAAAGCCCCATATTTTCCATCAGGCAATACCCAACAGTTTGTCTGCCCATACATCGTCTCAGGTCTTAAGGTAGCTGCTGCCAAATAAACTTTCCTTCCTTCCAAGGCCTTCAACTGGGGAGGGAAAGGTGGAACCACCTCCATTTTAATTAACACATACTCCTGAGGCTGTACACCTTCACCTGAAGCACGATCATGGTCAGCACAAGGTTGACCATCCAATGGAGAGTAGATCGTGTACCTCATATCTTTGACAACCTTGCCCATTTTCTTCAGCTTTCTCATCTGCCACCGGACAAAAGCATCATAGAATGGGTTCATGTCAGTAGTAATGAACGACCTCCTCCAATCACAACCCAGGCCAAAGGCCTTGAGGTCCTCCTTCGCCAATGGAGGGAAGTAAGTTAACCAGTGGTAAGGATCCCGAAATTTAGCAATTTCTTCATCTGACAATCCAAAGCCCCTCATGATCTCCCACTGAAACTTTTGTAAGCCAACCTTTGAAGCAGCCTTAGATTTCTTGCTCTTAAATTTATCTGGGGCAGCAGAAGCTCCCTGCTCAGCCTGGCTATCATCAGCAACTTCAGCACTTGAGTCATCCTCTAATTCAGGAAACACGGGAGGATATCCATATTGTTGAGCCTCCCTTGCCAGTTTATCTGCTGAAGCCTTGATAGGCATTCCCGTACAATGGAAAGCAAACGGCAAAAGGACATTTGAGCCACGGAGTCTATGGTATGCAGCACCAAACTCAAGCTTTGACAATGAGAAGGCATGGCCCAAATGTAGCAAGCCATTCATGTAAGGATATGGAAAATTGCCAAAGAATTTTTCCCCAGGGCCTGGTGGCTTACTCCCAGGTTCAGCCTCAAAAACCTTGCCCTCCTCCCAGCACTTTTGAACATCTGATTGGATCTTGAGTAAAAGATCTCTCCGGGCAAAACTTCTGCCTCCATCAGGATTTGACGACATTTTCCTGAAAAATCAACAAAAAAAGGTTGATTTCAATCATTTGGATTTAATAAGTGCTTCAATGTGAACAATAAGAATTAAGGACCTACAGTTATCCCTTATTTTGAAGAACAATAATGGTGCAATCAGCTCTGAAGTTTGTGGCAAGAATACCTAACAAACCCATGAGAAAGCAAGACAACAGGACGAAGCTAGTATGTGACAGAACTAGGATAGGATAACAACATCAAAACCAAAACATCTTAAGAGGCGAGAAGATGGGGAGAAGGGGAGGGGGCAGAGGTTCAGACAAATTATTTCATTTAAGAAAAACTCCCCTCTAAATCTCTAAATCAGATATTTCATAATTACTGAAAGAAAAATGATTAACCATACATCTTATGCGTACTAAATATCAACATAATACTACGCCAGACAAATAATGGAGAAAAGAAATCCATCTCTCAGAAATAAAAAAAGCAGACATGAGGTTCCTCAAACTTCATTACCATACCCACTAACTAGTACATCAATGAAGATAGTAACAAAGGTAGCTTAATGAAGCAATGTACAAGTTACCAAAATAAACCTTTAAAACATATGCAAAAGGCCTCATGTGAACAAATTCATAATAGCCACATCCATATGTAATTATGCACTATATATTATCTACAAACTTCCTTGGCAGAAAATTGGACATATTTCAGAAATGGCAGCTCGCCTAAACTAGATAAGCAAGTGGATCCAGAATGACATACAACAACCCAGTGGCATAAGCTGAGACTAAGCACACACTCAAATACTACTCAAGGATCAGCTACAAATCACTAAGAATCAGACAACGAACCACGCCCGAAACTACACCGATGCACCAACCCATCAAGATCCCCTGTTCCATCCGAGCACTAACACTTACAACACGTCGCAAAGCATGTCAAAACTGGGTGATATGTTCCAGAACCCCGAAACACCGACGAGAAGACGAAAATCCGCTAAACCAACCCAGCGGCGCCTAGAAGACCACGAATCTGCCGCGAATTCGGGCCACGACCACGAGCAAACCCTCCCTCCCGGCGAGAACCGCGCGACACCGGTTACAAAACTGGAGTAGCTGAGGAAGCGGGGGGAGGGGCTCGGTACGGTACCTGACGGTGGTGCGCAGGCAGGGGAGCCGCAGCCGCAGGCCGGAGAGCAGACTGGAAGCCACAGCAGAGGGGGCGACGCGGCGACGGCGACGGCGGAGGCGGCTGATGAGGGAGAGGTGGGGAGGAAGGACGGGATTAGGGTTTATCCTGGCGCGTGGACTTGGGCCTTCGCTTGGAGGCGTCTTCCATGAGACGGCGAGACGTGACGTGACCCCCACGTGCCGTTTTCGCCGGGCTAGCCGCAACCCGTTCGGCCCAATTAGTTGCGGACATCCCATTCCGGCCCAGTTAACCACACACGTACGCGGGAATCCTCATGTAGGCCCAACTTTAGGCCCACGTAAGTGGGATGACCGTTTCGGCCCAACTAGCAGCGCAGGTACGTGGGATTCCCTTTTCAGGCTCACGTAGAAGGGAGCACAGTTCCGGCCCAATCGCTCTGCACGGCACGGCGACCTGACTGACTGACGAGCACCAATCGCTCTGCACTCTGCAGGCTGCAGCCGCGGCAGGCCTCCGGCATGGACGACTGGCCGACGGCCACGACGTCCACGTCGAGACGTACATACGCGTGACAGTGACATATATAGTTCGATCAAATCGAGTAAGTGACACTAAGTTAATGAAATTTATCTCATAGAACTGTAGCGTTAGTCCATTTACATGGGAATTTTATTTCGCGGTTTTTAATATTCATCTAAAGAGGTTTGGGCAGAAGAATAAAACAGAGGTCTCTAATACACTAAAACTTATGGTTATATATGCTAGTCATGGTATTTAATTATTGAATTATGGTATAGCATGGTTTTGTTACAATATGGTTTCATTTAGTTTTTTAAGGCATAAAATGAAACAATTTAGTCTCAGTTTTACTCTATTTTCAATTTGTAGGTCTAAATTTTATCCATATGAAACTTATTCCTTCTCTCACTTCATTTTTTTTCTATATATCATAGCCTATGTGATATATCATTAATAAGATTGAAACTATAACAAAACTAGCATCTTGTTTACCACGGGGCGAGGCAACGCGCGTCATTTTGGTATAGAGGTAAAGACAATTTAAGGACGAACTCACTAGTATTAGGTATAGAGTTTTTTGAATTCTATATAGTAGTCTAGGGCAACTAATTAAATCTTAAGCTATACATAGACCACATTAAGTCATGATCTAAAGAGTTACTAGCCACCGATTATATCTCGCTACATATTAGTTAGTTGATAGGCTAGATTAATCATTCCTTGTGCTCTATATGTTTCTAACTGTTAAATACATATATAAACTATAGGAGGACTATTAATCATATTGAGGGCCTAAATCTGTATTAAAATCTCTTTACATTCTTTTCACTACTATCTCACAGATACTTTAGCATTAGTCGAACCCTATATCTTTAAATACCATAGTCGAATATCATCTATCACAAAGTTAATTTTAATTTTACATTTATGCTAAAAATTATAGTAGGTAGGGCGATTGCCATCTATCCTCTTATTGAGTGTTTTAACGGATAAATATATATCACATCGCCCTTATGGAAAGAGCACAACATGAAAAAGGTAGGAGAACTTATCTGGTCCTATCACATAAAATGTGCGCGTGATGTGGTAGTCATGCTTTGCCTCTAATAAATCTGTTTAACTCGGTTTGGCTCTGCTTGAGGGTCTTGACGTCGGCCACATGTTGATCTCTTGAGCTTAGACAAGATCCATCCAGGACATCCATACCAGTGTGCCACGTAGTAGAGACCCAAGCTTGTGTTAGTGCGGCCATGAGCTTGCGTCAAGGGAGCAACAAACTCAAGGCCCCTACTCACACCATGGGCCCACCGTCCTCACGGACCAAAGAACGACACATCTCACTTAACGCTAACTTGCGATAGCCTCTAAGGTTTTGGATGTGGTGATATGGTGCCATGCTATCCCACCCACCCTGGGCGGAAGAGGGCCATGGTTCTGGATTCAGCGACAAATTCAGGTATATAAAGTTTTTTATGAAAATTACAATCAACGTCACCTTGGTTCGCCTTTGCGTTTTTGCAATGGGACGTGACTCTTCCAGGCGCCGTTTTTACCGGACTAGCCATAACCCGTTTCAACCCAATTAGTCACGCACATCCCATTCCGGCCCGGTCAATGGCAGGTACGCTGGAATCCCACTCCAGCCCAATTAATAGGGATGGCCGTTTCGGACTTTTGGCCTATCTAGATCGGACAGACTGTTACGCGCCCGTTCGCGTGTGGCCCAGTGAACGGGCTTCTTTCTATTTTTCGGCCTCTCTTTCAGATTTAGCCCATACATTCTGTCTTTCCATTTTCAGCCCAAACACGTGGCCTTTTGTGGCACATGTTTTTGCTAGGCTGGGCGTCTATTCCAAAGTGGGCCACAAAGGACTGAATTCGAGTGGTGGCCTGCTAAGAGCAGCTAGGCCACATGGGCCTTTACGGTCGAAGTAGACGTTTTTTTCCTTTTTAACTTGTTTTTTAATTCATTTGTAGATATTTTAGTACAGAAATATTTATATGAAAAAATTATGTGTAAAGTTTATATGTATAAATTTTATATGTATAAAGTTTGTATATATAAAGTTGCTATGTACAAACTTTTTTTTGGACAAAATACGACTTCATTGAGCCAAACTCATGGGCTTAACATCAGCCTGGGAATTGAAAGTGGATTAGTTGCAGATGGTCTTCGAAACAAGAAGGCCCAGCAAGGCAAGTCATGGTTTTCCGAATCAGATTTGCAAGGCCGTGCACGTAGACTAGGCCGTTCTGGCCTAAGCCTTCGGTTTGTGGAGTGGCTGGAGACCACGCGCCCGCACGGCGCCCTGGCTGATGAGCACCAAATACCAATCGCTATGTATAGGCTGCACCGGAGGCAGGCAGGGCTCGCCGCCTCCGGCATGGACGCTCAGCCGCCGGCCATGACGTCTAAACGTACGTGAGCGTAGTGGAAGTCACAGCTGATCCACCTCGGGAGGAAGGCTTGATCGATCAGCGGCGCAGACGGTCGTCGTCGGCGCCGGTGGCCTGGACATCTTGGCGAGAGGCAGGTAGAGGACGGGGGGAGTTCTCCTCGTCTTCCTCGCTGTCGTTGACCTCGTCCAGGACACTCTTCCTCTTCCCTGACCTCCCCGTCATCTCCGCGTCCATCGCCGTCGGCGCCAAGCAGCCCATGCTAGTCTCCATCCTCCTCCCCTGCACCGTCTCCCCAACCTCCCTCCGCATCTCCGCCTCGACGTCCTCCCACCACGTATCCGTCGTCTCCTCCACACATCCTCCTCTACCTCGATCCCCATCACTCCATCAGCGCCATGACCTCAGTTCTCTCCGCTGACAACATTCCGTCTTCCTCCATCTCCATCATCCCCGTCTCCGTCTCCATGGGCGATCGAGCAGGCGACGACCGCCGCCGCACGGCGGACGGATCATGACGGTTCTGTTGCGACGACGGGCGGCGAAATGCAACGCTAGCTGGCACGCGCTGATGATGGGATCGATGCTCTTGCCACCGTACTATATAGTGTACGGCCACAGTCACACAGACGCGTATATGTCACGTATTCCGATTCACACGCGAACTCTGATACCACTCACGCCTACTCGCCGACATATACCCGCGCCATTTCCATCCCGTTAATTTTCAGTCGGTTCTTTTTTTCATGCATTAAATCGCTATCCAATGTCTTTCCACACGCTAGTTCGTAGTAATTTTCTTGGCAACGGGATACTATCTCAGTATTCGATTCTTTAGGGTGGATAGCTATATCTAAGCTGCGAGGTGTACATATATCTGTTGTCGACAATCGTACGATTTCTTTCTCCCTCGTCACGTGGATCCGTCTCACCACCGTCCACCATACCAATGTCCCCACACCGAGGTCCTTCTTCGTCTTCCACCTTTTGACTACTCTAACAATGAGTTTTCCTCGCCGCAGCCCACCACGCTCCTCTCCTGTGGCCAAGGCGACGCCACCGTTGCCATAAACTGCCCCGTCATGGCCACTGGCCCACTAGTCATCCCTTCTAGGCTGGAGACAACACCCCCTCCTTTCCCTTCCAGACAACCCGTCCTTTTCCGACATCAACTGGAATCTAACCACTCTCGCATACGTTTGGAATTCGTCGAAAATGAAGCAGGTGCACAAATCTCGGAGCAAATTGTAAGGCCTGAAAATCACGTGATTTTGCCCTTAAACTGTGTGATGTATAGCAAAAACCGATCTGTTGTATGCAAGTGCATGCATCGTCATGTTTACACGCGGACGAATGACCGGGTCAGTTACGTGTCTATGGACAGAATCAACACCACTATAACTGCTTCGACCGCTACGGGTCTGACTGTGATCTGGTGCTGACTATACATGCTAATTGCTTTCTGCCATACTAATGGGCTTCGTGGCGATGTCAGCCTTGCTATTCCTACAGACGCGTTACGTTAACTGAAACGACCGATGAATGCTCGTGTGTCCGCTAATTAAACAATCCTACCACCGTGTGGTTGCTCAATTAACTGCTTCATCGAGACGACGTCGATCGATCGAGCTCGCTCAAACCACAAGGAGCAAAGTGAAATAAGGTTAATTTGGAGAGGGATCGAGACAGCCATCGATCGATTTTGGTCGATCGATAGATCGGCCTCGCGATCGCCATGTCTTGTCACTAGGGCCTCAGGTCACACGCGTCCCGTTTCAGCTAAGGTAGGCAGCTTAGCTGGACGGTCACTCGCTTTCGGCCCCTGGACACGACGACGTACGGCGACACGGCATCGATCGCCGCCCGGCTGCCAGGCTAGCTGGCCGCTGGCTGCCGAGCTCCACGTCGAAGATGCGACTCGACTGAAAGCAACGAGAGCTATGATAGTACTAACACAGTATTCTAGCTTCGTATGATGACCCAGGTGACTATTAGGTGAGCGTGAGATGATAGCTATCTAGCTTTCTTGCCGGCGTGATTAGCTCGACGTAAATTAATAGCAACACTTGATAACCAGGTGCTGCAAAGCATTCACAAACGAGATCTGTTACATTCAGGTTGCTGACATGGAGGCTGATGCCGAAAATATATCCAGTTCGACTGTTCTCCACTGTAGTGGGTGTCACTGAATTCCATGCCTCGCTTGGTTATCTCTAGCTAGTGTTCTCTACCAATGCCAAGCATGGAGCCACGGAGTCAAAGATCGCCGCTTTACCAGCCCATGTAAAACGCCAACTCGGTTAGGTTTACCCAACGAGAAAACTAGCTGAAATCTCTATCAAATTGGTTTGGTCAAAGTCATACCTTGGCTGGTAAGAGAGCGACTGCCACACAGTGCCCGATCCAGCATGCCTTGCCCGCGCACCCCGCTGTTCCAAACCATATGATCAGCACAGACAGCTCCCGACGCGTTGGATCCAGAGCACGCTCTCCATCGCAAATAGGAGCTCTCCACAACGTAACGTACCAAGCATGACCCCACGCGCTAACAGCATAGCTCTTCTCCTGCTGCTGCTAGGCCCATTTAAAACCTGTAGATTTTAGATTTTAGATTTTAAGATTATCTTATTTTTATAGTAGCTTTTTAAGAATACAAATGAATGAATTATTTACTGTAAAGTTAAAATTTGCAAAGAAAATTAGATGAGTTACACGAAACAAACCGTTTAGGCGCTGCGTCCACGAAAAATCCAAAATGGAAGATCTCCGTATGCCTAATTCCGTCGCGTCCATCCATGGACCGGGTACAAAATTTGCCACTGTTGCTTGTGTTGGCACGGTGTACGCGTGCGTGCGTACGTACAGGCGCCGTGCCCGTCCGTCCCTGTCCCGTTCGCCACGTCTGACAGGGACGCCTTCCTCCTCGTCCGCGCGCAAGCGGCGCTCGCTTGACCGGTTCCACGACGCGACGATCTTTGACGGGACCAATCAGTCCCACCCGCTCGGCCGCCGTGTGGGGTCCACTTCCCCCGCTTGCTCGTTTTGCCTTGCTGGCGCCCGGGACCACGCAATCGCGCCGCGCCGCGTGGCCCCGCCCACTTGCACACGTAGGCTGCGGGGGCAGCGACTTATTTTAACCCCCCCTTTTTTTTAATCGACTCGTGTCAACGTCGGTCGCGAGCAGCTGGTAAGCAGCGTGCTAATCGTCTGTGATTAGCAGGTGACAGCCGGGCTAACCCAGTTTTACAGCCCACGCGCTGTAGCGCAGGAGCGAAGGACAGAGCCCCGTGGCGTGGAGGACGAGGCACGAACAGAAATTGAAGCCCACGTGGCGGCCTGTGGTTGGACGAGAGCCGCGGTGTTTGGTGTTCGCTGACCGGCAGCACGGGCGTCGGTGTGGCTCCCTCTGGGATCTGGATCGTCACGGTCCGATGGATCGCGACGGCGAGCCCTGGATCTCCACGATTTTGATACGGCCTGTTTGACCTGATGCTGGGGTGTACTCGTGCTGGATGAGTCGTCGCTGTGCGTCGAGACCCATACGGCAATGGCGGCAAGCCGGCAACGCGCATAGTTGTGCGACTTCTCTGCGAACTCCTCTCTTTAGATAGAGAGAGATGAAGTCAGAAGGTTGCTTTGCTCGTGACTAACATTAAGGAATCTGGACTGTAAAAGTGTAAATCTTTTCTTTTAACGAAAAAGGTTACGGTGCATTTCACTTATACGCAGCGGTGATTAGTTAACCATTGTTTCGTTTCTTTTTAGTGGGATACGGTGCATGCATGTACACCGTATGTATGCGATAGTGGTACTGACGCACTGAATCGCCAGATCGAGATCGGAAGCGTATAGCAACGAAGCATGCATGCGCGTGCATAATTCGATCCAAATGATGTACTTGGTATGCAATTAATCTTTTAGGGTTCGTGAAATTGATTGCACTTACTCCTTTTGTCCACAAATACAACGTACTTTAGCTATTCCAACTTATTTACAAATATAAAGGATTTTGATATATTAGTTGTTTTATCGGTAATCTTTTATTCAAACTTCTTATTTTATCTCTAGCCATTCATCCACCCTAATTACTCCTTATTTAATAAAGTCATCCTACAGTCCTCACTTCATCTTTAATTATTAATTTTCTGATGGGTTGTAGATATTAGTATACATTTATAAAAAATATATATATATGCAAAGATATTGACGTGTCTAGCTAGGCCAAGGAGGCTGCCAATACAGCAATTACTCTCTCGGCTTCATTCCCAGTTTTATCGAATAATCAATCGAGCAGCAAAGGACGCAAGCTTCCAGCCATTATCCGGGAAGCCGTCCTCTCATCGTCCTCCACGTGCCCTTTCATACACGTGTTGCCATCCCAGCCCTCTGCTCCTTTCCGGCAACACGTGTACTGCTTCACTTATATATACCCTCACTCGCTGCGCTTTACAGCCACCTCGAAATTTCTCTTTACCATTTTATGCTCCCACTCTCTTTCCCCCTCTCCGCCCATGTCCTCGCCGCCGCTGCCGCCGCAGCCGAACAAGCCGAAGCGCCGGCGGTTACTAGCTCTTCCGGCGGTCTACCCGTGCGAGGACATCACGCTGTCGCCGCTGCTCGCCTCGCTGCTCTCCCTCGCGGCGGATGTGGCGGGGTACCTTGCCTGCGACGTCGACGCTTTCCCCGTGCTCCGCCGCGGCGTGCGCAAGGTTGTGCGGCTCGCCGGCATTCTTCTTGCGTTCCTCGAGGAGCTCCATGAGGCCGTGGCGGAGACGGCCGCGGCTTTGCCGTCGTCTGCGGTGCTTGGGCTGACGGAGCTACACGTGGCCATGCAGAAGCTGCGGTTCCTGCTCACGGACTGCGCGCGGCGGGGCGCACGGTTGTGGGTGCTCGTGAATGCCGGGCTAGTGGCTTCAGAGCTGAGAGTATTTCTTTGGTCAGTCGCGGCTGCCATGGACGCGCTGCCGAGGAGCGTAGTGGATGCGTCGGTGGAAACCGGGGAGCTCGCGCGGCTGGTTTCAGAACAGGCGTGGCGTGCAGCGGTGCGGCCGGACTCCGCCGACGAACGTGCGGCGCGGAGCGTGCGGTCTATCCTCGAACAGTTCAGGGACGGCGTGGCGCCGGATGCCGAGGACGTGAGGCGGGTGCTCCTCCGTGTCAGGGTCGGGAACTGGTCGGAGTGCTCCGAGGAGATTGCCTTCTTGGAGAGCGAGATGTCCGCGCGGTTGGACGCCGGTGACGAGAACAGCAATGACGTTCTCGTCATGAACAGCTTAATGGCGTTCCTGGTGTACTGCCGCGTCATTCTGTTCGATCACATTGACGCGAACAAGTCGCAAGCGGCGGCGACAGCGCCGGCGAGGTGCCCGGAGTGGATCAAACCGGATGCCCTGCAGTGCCCGATCACTATGGACCTCATGACCGATCCGGTGACCGTGTCCACCGGCCAGACGTACGACCGGGCATCGATCACCCGGTGGATGAAGGTCGGGTGCCGCATGTGCCCGGTCACCGGCGAGAGGCTTCGCACCGCCGACGTCGTCCCCAACGCCGCGCTCCGTGGCATCGTCGAGCGGATGCTTCTCAGCAACGGCGTCACCCTTCCCGAGCCGAGCTTTACCGCCGCCGGCCACCGCCACGGTGCCGTCGCGAACAAGGCCGTGCCGTTCGGGCCTGCCGCTGCGGGAGCCGCGCGTCTCGCCGTCGAGTACATCGTTGCGCAGCTCTCGAGGGGTTCAACGGAGGAGCGGAGGAAGGCGACGTCCGAGGCACGCAAGCTGTCGAAGCACTGCGTGTTCTACCGGGCGTTCCTCGTGGACGCCAACGCCGTTCCGTGGCTGCTATGCCTCCTCTCCTCCACCGACGCGGCCGTGCAGGACAATGCCGTGGCCTCGCTGCTGAACCTCTCGAAGCACCCCGCCGGCAGGACGGCCATCGTCGAGGTCGGTGGCGTCGGCCTCGTCGTCGACGTCATCAACGTCGGCGCCAAGGCCGAGGCGCAGCAGAACGCGGCGGCCGTGCTGTTCTATCTCTCGTCAAGCCCCGACTCCGCCGAGGAGATCGGCCGCATCCCGGAAGCGATCCCGACGCTGGTCCAGCTCATCCGGGACGGCGCGTACCGTGGCCGGAAGAACGCCATGGTCAGCCTGTACGGTCTTCTCCAGTGCGCGGCCAACCACGGCAGGGCCATCGCCGCCGGCGCCGTATCATCCCTCGCCGCGCTGCTGTCCAGCGACCGTGACGACTTCGCCGGGGACAGCATCGCGCTGCTGGCGAGGCTCGCTGAGCAGCCATCGGGCGCCCTGGCCATTCTCTCGCAGCCGGGGCTCGTCGGCCGCCTCGCCGAGGCCCTCGCCGCCTCCTCATCCCGATCCACGAAAGACCACAGCGTGGCGCTGCTCGTCTCGCTCTGCCGGCACGGCGGCGCCAAGGTGGTCGCCCTGCTGGGGCGGATGCCGGGGCTGATGGCGTCGCTCTACTCGCTCGTCGCCGACGGCAGCCCGCAGAGGAGCAAGAAGGCGCGGGCGCTCCTCAACGAGATCCATCGGCATTACGAGATGACGCCCCCGCCGCCGGCGTCGTCGGACGCCGGCGACCGTGTCGTTCGCGTGCTATAGCATCGACGAATTAACCATACAAACACACGTACGTGCCGCAAGTACAGCATACTGTAAGCCATTTTTTAGTCACGATCTCAGCTCGCGTTTTAGAAAGAGTTTGAGATCGAATTTTGCGTCCTGTTTCTTTCTCGTTTTCTCCTTGTTACGCTTCACTTGACGTACACAATCACAATTACTCATACACACACACACCTATGATACTAGTGTGACAATGTTGTTTTGTTGGGGTTGCCGTTTGTAACGCTGTTGTGTTGTAAATAATCGGTGGCAAATTGGTTTTGTGTTCACTGTGGTGACTTCAATGTGATGGATCAAAGAATCGAAGATGTGTGGCATCTTTCACACTTTGCAAGTGGTCTGTAAGGACTCACGTTTATGTTACAGCACAGCGAAATTTCGATGGATATTTTGATCATGCGATGATAGACGTGCAACGGCTCAATGAATGTTCACTCATATGAGAACGCCCTATCCATCGCTGTGAGGTTGTGATTAGAACAGGTCGTGTATGTAACAATTTTGTCTCCATGCCCAGGTGGCGACACATCTTTGGTTTGTGGCGATAATGTTTGGCCCTTGGTCATAGTTTCATAGTGGAGTGTATTAACTATCTTCACAGTAAAAAGTAAAAAGAAACTTTGCATAGAAAAATTTCATCGGAAAATTGTCAAGGCCCGTCTAGCTCAGTCGGTAGAGCGCAAGGCTCTTAACCTTGTGGTCGTGGGTTCTCGAGCCCCACGGTGGGCGCTGTGAATCTGTTTTTACTCCTCTAATCTTACTCACCATTACGGTTAATAAATGTTTTTTTAATCTTTTTTTCCTTCTCTAATTTCTAATCTTACTCACCATCACTGTTAATGAACGTTTTTAATCTTTTTTAATTCTCTAATTTCTAATCGTACTCACCATCACGGTTAATGAATGATATTTTTTTATCACGGTTAATGAATGATTTTTGTTCATTAGCCCGTCAGATCTCTCTCTTTGGTGGGCGCTGTGAATCTTTTTTACTCCTCTAATCTTACTCACCATTACGGTTAATCAATGTTTTTTTATCTTTTTTACTTGTCTAATTTCTAATCTTACTCACCATCACTGTTAATGAACGTTTTTTTAAATCTTTTTTAATTCTCTAATTTCTAATCGTTCTCACCATCACGGTTAATGAATGTGCTTTTTTGGTATCTTTCTTTTACATTTAATTTCTAATCTTACTCACCATCACGGTTAATGAATGATTTTTTTTATCACGGTTAATGAATGATTTTTGTTCATTAGCCCGTCAGATCTCTCTCTTTGCAAGTTGTAACAGAAGAATGCTCAATGGAATCAAGCCCCTGTACACACACAACCAATACTGCTAATGTGCTGACGTGTGACGTGTCAGTATTACAGCGTCACACTACATTTTTCTTTTTTTGAAAGATCAGCAGCACACACTGCACATGCACAATATAGCATGGTTTGATGTCGGCAACGGATTATATATCTAACACCTAGATCCGATCAAAGCGGTCTCCTTTGTCGCTCCTAGCCATTATCTTCTAACCCACATGGCCATTGCGTGCAAGGAATTTTTTTTATTTTTTTAAACTTTTTAATTTTAAAAATAAATGTCTTAAAGACTTATTTCTAAATCTAAACTTTAATTATAACATTATTAGGTTGGTGTGGCTTACGTGATAAGATAAGTATTATCTTTGTCTTATCATACTGGACGAAGTCAAAAGTTTAAAATTTGAAAATAAGTTTTGACAGGTTTTATTTTTAAAACTAAGAAATACAAAATTTGCAAGGAACACTAATATAATAATTAGCCAATTGATTATAACACTAATCACCAAGGACTAATTAACTATATTTTTTCCTGACAATTCCAAGCTCGCCCTCGCGCGCGGTAGTGGATCAGCTAATCAGCCGCCACACACCTGCGACTGCGTGCGTGCGGAGCCGCCTTGTCCGGATCGAATGGCTCAGCTCGCCTGCACCGAGGTTAATGTCGTTAACCGACCCAACACGACTTAATTAGTGTGTAATTAAAGTAAGTATAATAAGATGATATAAAGTGCTATCACATCATAAGTTGGAGTAGAGAAAAGAACCAGCTATAATATAATATAGGCTTAAAATTTTTTATAAGAGAGTAAGATAATCTAATTAAGTATTATGTTGTAAGTATATCTCTATAGCTATCCATTATATAGCCACGCTCTTACTACTAGTCAGGGTGTTAATTAATTAGAGATCGATCTCGCGTCTAGTTGGTGATAGATGAGTCTGTGCCTTTTTATGCAGTTGGTGATCGGTCACGGGAGGAAGGAACGGCAGGAGTAGTTAAGAAATGGAGTGGACGGTGCCTGAGCAATGGGCAACCTAGCTTCTCGTGTTTTAAAACAATCTGGGCTACATAGTTCGTTGATTGATTGATACGAGGAGACTGTTTTGAGTTTAAGTGTGATTAAGCTCGCTAACCTGATGGATCCTCCGCTGGCGTCAGGCCTCAGAGGAGGAGAAAAATAAAAACAAGACGTCATCCTGGACCGGTTAATGAACATATATCCTTTCTAGATGTAGAGTACCATCTGAGAATGGGATGGGAGACTAGTGCTATTGAGTAGACGTGCGTTGGCAGAGTTATACAGAGCATTTGCCTATCCTTTTTGCTGAGGCAAAAACAGAATTCTGGATGACGATGCAGGACGGTCGGCATACTGAATACTGTGTGATACAAAGTAGTACTTCTAAGTTACGACCGCTGTACCTTGGCGAGATCGTCAGTGGTGGCAGACGCTACTTTAAAAATAGATAGGACGGTCTCGAGCTAGTTTTAGCTAGCTGGGTAGGGCACCGGCATCCAACAGCTTATAGCACCGGCACAACGGCGTACCTCATAAGCATCTAGCGAGTCAATAACAAAAAAAAAAGTTAAAAAAACTATAAGAGTCAGATGATCTGAGGAGATAAGCATAATCAAGGACGATGGATGGATGAAAATGGCCGAAAATATGTCGAAACGCTTTATGGTTAATCAGGAATTTTCTTATTTACCTAGTGTGGACTACAGTATAGCGCTAAATAAAAATAGAAAAAAAATCAAAATTTATATATGGCTAAATCAGAATACCATACTCGGTCAGACGGTCACTGTTTTCATCATACTTAAAATATAGTTGATTGAACTACAAAGTTGATGGTGGGCTAATGGCTAATAGCCTAGACCTAGGACTAAGAGGTAGGTCACGGAGTGTGGGATGACATAGATTGTGGCTGGACTGATGGATCCACCCTACCTAATAGGTAGGTCTGCCTATTCATCATGAGGGTTCTTAAGATATCCTCCCAGTGCTCACTCCTCAGCAATGTTGGTGGCACTAAGCTTAGAACCCGCTTTGTCCTCACAACACCTAACATCTTTGCTATGCACCACAACAAGACACCCAATCTGACCATCATCGTCAAGACGCTCGCTAATAGGATGAACATTCGAGGCACCTCACTGGAGACAAGGAGGATTGTCATCGAGATCTATGACATCGTTGCCACTAGATCCGCACGGCTGGCCGTTGCCAGGATCGTGGGGATCCTCATGAAGATCGGGAGAGGAGGCCCCGGCGGTGAGCAAAGGTCGGTCCTAGCCATCGACGATGGCATGTTTGAACACTACGACAAGTTTCGATGAAGCATGGAGATCACATTGAAGGAGGTGCTCGATGAGGTGGCAGCAACAAGGGTGTTCATCAAGCTCTCCAATGATCACTGCTATAGATATTGCCAATGTTGATGGCCCATTTGTAATGGGACTTAGCAACTTGTCATGGAGCTCAAGACCTCTAACAGGTAGCAAATTTGCCCGTCATAGGTTGTGTTAAACAACACGGCTCGTCACAAGTGAAGATCATCTGTGATGGGCCACATACCCCAAACTAACACTAATAATCGGTGTTGGTTTAGTGTACAGGGCCCATCATAGATGACCACCCATTTGTGATGAGCTATTGATGACACCCGTCAGAGGTACCTTGGGATACTTATGACAAGTGATTTTTTCTAATCTATTGGAGGCATGTTTACTCCTATATATATCAAGCTCATTTGCTGTTTTAGCTATCCCATCTAGTGCACTGTTCACTACTAGGGTGGGAGTAGTAGGCAGGCAATTTTTTGATCTAAATTCAAGGGTAAAAAATTAAGGAAAATCATTGCTTGGATATAGGTTGCATTTATTTTTTGTGCCATGTATTATTCTAATTATTGTTTATTATAATATTACATATGGATAGAAAATGAGTGTATACTAACAATCGCTTGAGCCAAGAGCATAGAGATAGAGTTGCTCGGTTTTTCAATGCTACAGAGGATGACAAGTCTAGAAGGAACACAAAATTTATGGTATGTCATGTGTAGACTATAAAAATAAGAAGATATTTGCTAAAATAGTTCATCTATAGTCTAACTTAATACGTTGAGGATTTATAAAAGGTTACACTTGCAGGACCAAACATGGTGAGGAAGAACATGCAAGTACTACATCGGTGGAAGGACCGAACAAGAAGTAAGATGAGGATAATATGTTTGTTCCTTCTCCATTGGTTGGCGAAATGTTTGGCGTTAACAATGATACTCTTAGTCAGATAATGCGGGATGTTGAGATTCTAGCATATAATAAAAGGGACTATGAGAAGTTCACACGCTTAGTAATAGATTCCAAGACTCCTATTTTTTCTAGTAGTACTTGAACTTATGAGGCTAAATACAAGTAATGGATGGTTGGATAATAGTTTTGTAGAGCTCTTTGCTTTGCTAAAAGACTTGCTCCTTGAGCAAAAAACTTTGCCAAGGATGACATATGAAGTAAAAAGGTGTTGTGTACTTTGGGTTTAGAGGTCAGAAGGATTTATGCATGTCTAAATGACAACATATTGTACTACAAAGAGTATGTCGACTTGAATTCATGCCCTAAATGCCAAACTTCTCGGTACAAGAGGAAGAACAGTTCTATAGAGGTTAAGAAATCAAAGAAGGGTGGCTCTATAAAGGTTGTGTGATATCTACCAAATGCAAACCATTTCATGCGACTGTTTATGAATGAGAAGGAGACTGAGTTAGTTCCTTGGTATGACATGGGTAAAAAAAAGGATGGTTTGCTTAGACACTCGGCATATTCAATTGAATGAAGGAATATCAATAGAATATACCTAGAATTCATAGAAGACTCGAGAAACATTTGACTTACTTTGAGTACAAACAGAATGAATCTTTTTAGGGATATAAGTAGTCATTATAGCATGTAGCCAGTGCTACTTGTGAACTAAAATCTACCCTCTTGATTGTGTTTTAAAAGAAAATATATCATGTTGTGCACGCTAGTATAAGGATCGAGATAACCTAGCAATGACATAGAAGTATTCTTAGAACCATTGTACGACGATCTTCTAAAAATCTTTGAAGAAGGTGTAGAGACCTGTGATGCATTTGGGCGGAAGAACTTTAACCTTAATGTGTTATTGTTTTGTACAATTAACGACTATCCTGCATTCGGTAACTTATTGGGTCAAACTGTAAAAGAAAATAAGGCATGCTCGGACTATATGGAAGAAACACACATTAAGTGGCTAAAAAACTCCCACAAGATGGTTTATATGGGTCATAAGAGATTTCTTAAGTGTGGACAACCCTATAGAAGAATAAAGAAAAATTTTAATGGTAAGAGCGAGTAGGGTTTAGCTTCAAAGGATAAGTTTGGAATGGAGGTATTTAACAAGATGAAGAACATCAATGATGTTTTTGGCAAAAAAAAAAAAGAAAAGTGCCTATGACAAAAGAGAAGTCAGTATGGAAAAAGAAATTGATTTTCTATGGGCTTCCATACTAGAAACATCTTGAGGTTCGGCATTGCATTAAGTTGATATATGTAGAGAAGAATGTTTGTGAGAGTCTTATTGAACAACTGCTTAATATTCCTGGTAAGACAAAGAATGGTCTTAATGCTTGACAAGATTTAGAAGATATGAATATTAGGAGTGAACTTGTATTGTTAGTAAACAAAGAAACATGGAGAGTATACCTCCCTCTAGCTTTCCACACTTTATCCAAGGAGGAAAAAATGATATGTTATAATGCATGTAAGGTATTAAAGTTCTAACTAGATACTCATCAAGGATTAACAAGTTCGTTTCAATGGACAACCTCAAAACAGTTGGCATGAAGTCTCACGACTGTCATGTCCTCTTTACAGAGCTTCTGCTGGTTACTATTAGGAATATTTTGCCTAAAAAAGTTCATCATACGATAAGGTGGCTTTGCTTCTTCTTCAAGGCCAACGGTTAGAAGATGATTGATCCTATTGACCTAGACTACCTACAAGAAGAAGTTGTGAAAGTACTATGCCATCTAGAGATGTACTTTCCCCCTTCATTCTTCAATATTATGGTCCATCTCATCGTGCATCTTGTGAAGCACATGAAACTATGTGGCCCTGCCTTCGCCCAATAGATGTACTCGTTTGAAAGGTACATGTGAATTTCGAAGTCGTAGGTATGGAATAGGTCAAAATCGGAGGGGTGCATTGTGAAAGTATACACAACAGAAGAAGTCATTGATTTTTGTGTTGAATACATGACTGAGACATCTTCTATTGGACTTCTTAAGTCATTCCATGAAGGTAAACTAGCAGGTGTTGGCACTATAGGTAGACAAACAATCAAGTTAGATCGATCTAGATATGACTAAGCCCATTTCACCACGTCGCAACATATGGCAGAGGTGATGTAGTACTTTGAAGAGCATATAGCTAAGATCAAAGAGGACGACATTGGTCAGCAAGACAGCTGGATCATAAGAGAGCATAAGAGGTGTTTTATTGAATGGTTCAAAAATCAGATTGAAAAATAGCACCAAAGAGACATGTGTTACACTTCAGTGGTTAGCACATGATCCTTCATGGGATGTTTAAACTTGGCAAGGGTATGATATCAATGGCTACATATTCTACACTAATAAGCAAGACGACAAAAACATCATGCAAAACAATGGTATATATAGAGAGGCTTAGTAGGATTAACTTGGACGGAGGTTGTTCTACGGGTGCATAGAGGGGATATGAAACATGAATTATGTGAAGTTTAAAGTACCATTGTTTCGATGCAAATGGGTTAGCCTTCATGGGGTTAAGGTCAATAAGGAGAATTTCACACTTATTGACTTCAGCAAGATCGGATACCATGATGAACCATTTGTCCTTACAAAGCAAGTCCTCCAAGTATTCTACATAACTGATCAAGCGAATGAGAAGCTTCATGTCGTATAAGAAGGCAAAAGAAGAATTATAGGGGTTGAAAATATTGGCAATAAGGACAATTATAATTAATATGCATCTGTAGGCCAACAAATACCACTAGAAGAGGAGCAATCCAAAAACAATAATGTGTATGCATGATAAGACCACGTTGAAGGATTATATATGTAACCTTAGTATTGTAAAACCCTAAATTTCTAACTATGTAATGTTTGGCGTGTCATTTAATTTAGATCAATTTAAATTACCTGTAACAGGCACCAAGTTAAAGTCCGTCACAAGTAAGTTACCTATGACGGGTATCGTCTTATGATCCATCACAAGTAAGTTGACCTGCCTTATGACCACACCTGGTCAACCACAGGTTAACACTAGATCTCAATATCCAGCATTACTCATGCCTCGTCCCCACCGCCATCGTCCCTACTGAGATTGGCACCGCCCCACTGACACCAATGCTGCTCCCACCATGACCCTACCATTGTCGTCCTCATCGAGACTAGCACCGCCCACCAAGCCTGACCCTGCCGCCGTCATCCTCACAGTGCTCGACATCGCTCCACCATACCCAACATCATCCCACCAAGTCAAGTGCCGCTACATTGAGCTTGATGCCACCCCTACCCTAGCCACACCAAGCCCGGTGTCGCTACACCAAGCCCGAACCCACCACCGTCATCCCTACAGTGCCTAGCTCTGTCCCATTGTGCCTGGTGCCCCACGTCCCGGCCACATCGAGCCTGGCATCGCTCTATCTTTCTTGGTGCGTTTAATTTTTTCTATGATATTAGAAACATAATTGGAAAAGAAATTTAGAAAAGAGTAATATTACAATTTTAATTGAAATAATTGTGGCTTAACATGCATTTCTTTCCTGCTAAATAATTTTGTACATGAAGAGAACCTAGTTATTACTACCTTAGTGATTGCTGCTTTTTTTTTCATTTTGATGCTTTATGAAGATAATGGGTCATGTGGATATTAAATTGTAAAAAAGAATATGCGAACTTGGTCTCCGATTCACATACAACTTAAACGCGTGACAACCTAAACTATTTTGCCATTTTGCAGACGCACTGGCAATAGAAGAACCTTGAGTCTACTCGACAGTCAAGGTCCTTGTTGTCGATGCCTCTACTCGACCAACGTATTCTTATGCTTCTCATGGGTAGAAGTTAATGCTTAATGGTGTAGAGGCCAAATTTGTATAATCTTTATAAAATTAAAATATCAATTATGTCAGACTTGGTGTGGTGGATGTAAGAGATAACATCTCCCTCAACCCCACATCTTGTGGCGTGGAGGTAGGAGGCTAAAACTTCTTCAGCCCGACACCTAAGAGCAAAACACTATACATGCCATATGACTAACTATGTTATATAGCATGTAATGTTGGATAATCTTGTACCGTCAGTTGGTACGAACACAACCACATCAAGTTGGCCCCGTAAGACATGTAATGGGCTATTGGACAACAAGCTAACCATCATCGAGATCAATAATCTCGAAAGACCAATAGCACCAAAAAGTGTAGTGCTGAAGTTCAGCAACTCTTGTGGGGTCGTCACAAGGGAACACATAGGAATACTACACAAGGATTTCGATAAGGTTCCTAACACGGAGAAAGAACATGCTTAGCATAAGTTAAAAGAGAAGTATGGCTACCCACTTGCCGTGAAGGAGGCACTTAAGCACGTGGTATTCAGAAGATGTGTATGTCATGGAAGAACTTCAAGTCCAAGCTTGTGAAAGAGTACGTCTTCAACCCACGAAGGCCCACTCTAATGGCTGAATTCCCATAGATAACCGAGATGATATAGACAGACTTTCTAGCCATGAGGAACACGCTTGAGTTCCAAGCCATTAGTGAGGCACATCAGAACCTCTAAGTGAGGAACCAACACCCACACCGGCTCGGCATAGGTGGTTACCTCGGGAAGGAGATAGCATGGGCAAAGAGGGATGAAGCTACATGACAAGCTAATATCCTTGCTCCATTTGAAGATATCCTAGAAGTATGAGCTAGTAATTGGACTAGAGCATGAGGGAAGGTGCTACCTGATGGGACCATCATCTTCCAAAATAGCGCCGAAGCCAAAGTTCACTGCCAACTCATGAGATTTTCCATATGAAGCATTTTGAAAACAATTACTCTCACACACTATGGTTTTTTGTCTAACAATTTAACTACATCATTGTAGCTTGCTTTGGCTGAGGAACAAATGTCGCAAAGCGAGGCCAAATTAGTTAGGCGTGAGGATGACATCTTGACCTGAGCACTTGGAAACCCCGAACATTCAGGATGTACTTGGGGAATTGGCTCAACCATACCTTAGAAGGTGGGTTTAGCCAAGTATAACTCCTAGCACAGGAAGTGCAAAATCCTAAAGACGGAGAGAGAGACCCTACCTAAAGGAACATATCAAAGAGGAGGTTAGTCAGAGCTAACCCAAGAGTTCAATGAAAGGTTTGAATGTGAGGTGCAGAGGCTAAGGCTTGAATGGGTGCAACAACAAGATGTCCCACAACCTATCCTTCAAGTGGGCGCTCACATAGAAGTAAGCCTAACGGGTCGACCAAGTAGTTATGCATCAATAGGGGCTGATTACTATACCAACCCTATACCTACTACAGTCGACCATATTACTAAGGTAAGAATTACATATGTACAATATTACTATAACCTGTAGCGAAACATTAATATTGTATATACCTAAAACCCTTAAATTGTGCTACAGGAGACCACTGAGTGTGTCCTCATGGTGAGGGTTTTGGTTAGCTTCAGTTCCAAAATCGTGGAGGGCCTAACCTTTAAAACAACTCCCACAACCAAGGTGCATGGTGTTGACTTGAGGATCGGTTGAGCGAGGGTCCAAATAGATGTAGTGAGGGACAAGTGGGTACACTATCCCCTTGAGATCCTGCCAAACGACGAGATTATGACATTGGGGGTTACATGTGGGACATATATTTAATGGCCCAAGTTAGATATAATCTTGAAGGTGAAAGGTCAGTCAAATTGTCTATCCTTAAAATCGTTAGTGCTACTTATATGGATCTCGAACAACAAACCAAAGATATTTATGGTTTCCATATGTGCCATTACATGAAAAAGTTGAAAAGACATGTGACCTAGTTTGGCCCGGAGGTTAGAACTCAACAAAAGTTGGTGCCTTAAATAACCGGTTCCATTATTTCAATTATTATACTAAATATATTAATATGTTACACAAAAATGATTGGAAGCCTAGCGAGATCGACCCAACCACCATTAGAGGGGAAGTTGTTGCCTTTCTGTTAGCCAAAGTTATAAATTTGAAAGCACGTTTTCATCTTAAGACGGACCCTAATACCAATTGAAATAAGACTTCTATAATTTTAGTTAGTTCCTTGGCTTATTTTCTAACGATATTTAGTTCATATACATATGTGACTCTTTATAACTATGATATTCCAATTATAATGTGACTTTCTTTGATTTATCCCATACATACCTCTTTTCTTATCATTGTTTGTACTAATAATTTGCTATTCCAAATTTTAAGAAGCTTCATAAGTGTATTATACTTCTTTATTGAAGTTTAAATGTCAATGTATATATTGATGATGTGAATATAAAAATATTATCCATATATGTGAGTGCATGTGGATGTATAAATGTTGTGAAGCCTTCTATATATACATATGTGAATTTTAAGACATGACGAGCAAATTCTTAACGTTAGTTAATAAAATATATTTATTTTTTTATATAAAAAAAGATCATCATTGACCCATCGATGACGAATAGTAATAGGTTGCTTTAGTACCTGTTATTAAGGATAATGTCATCTTTTGATATGTCATATTTACAACTCATCACAAGTAAATTTAGCAATGAGATGAAAAATGACCAACTATAAAGAATCCACCTATATGACATCTGTTGCTGTATCGCTACCGGTGACAAGTATTTATGATTTTCTTATTATTGACTTGATAAATGACTTTTCTAGCAGAAGTGAGGATTAGGATCAGCTACCAGCGAGGTGTTCCTTGTACTAATTGGTCAGGTCTCGGAGCCGTGCTTGTTGCAGCTGCTCACTCTCAGAGCTGAGCTGATCAGTTTGGTCATAACACGAACTCCACCTCGTGGCAGTGACTTGTGCTGCTGTAATTAATGTAGTGAAATTTCTGTATATTTCAAACAAATCTGGCGCGATTCACCAAACACATTTAAAATACTTCATGTTTTGATTTTTTTTTTCAAAATCAAACTTCTTTTATGCTATAGCAATTTCTATAATATTAAATTAGTTTTATCAAATCTAATATAAAATATATTACGATAATATATTTATTTTGTGTTAATAATAATATTATATTTTTTCTATAAATATAATTAAAATTAATGAAGCTTCATATCTTATTATAATATAAAATGGAATGAGCAGTCGAGATTTTGCAGTGCGTTGCATCGAAAATTAGAGAACGCTATTTATTAATGAAACTGAACTCCCAATCTGCGGAGAAAATACTGCATGCATTTACTTGCTCGGATCGGCCGGGAGGCAGACGACGGCAACCATCTCCTCCAGCGTCTTCCACGACGACCCGCCCTCGGCCACCGCCTCCCGCGCCTTCGCTGCCAGCGCGGCCACGTTCCTCGGCGCCTCGGCGCCCGCGCCCTTCTCCTCCCCGTCCATCATCATCAGGTCCCTCGCCACGCGCGAGATCTCCTCGCTCCCGACCAGCCCGTGATCTGTCGCCGCCACCCTCACCCCGATTCTCAGTTCGTCGACGATCAGCATCGCGTTGAGCGGCTGCTCGGCGCCCATCGGCCACGCCGCCAGGGGCACGCCGGCGCTGATACTCTCCACCGCCGAGTTCCACCCGCAGTGGCTGAGGAAGCCCTTCACGCAGTCGTGCTGCAGAATCTGCCATTGGTCCACCCACTCCCGCACCACCATGCCTCTGCCCTCCACGCGCTCCTCGAAGCCGGCGCCGAGGTCGGCGTCGCTGGGCCGCACGGCCCAGAGGAAGTCAACGCCCGCCGCTTCCAGCCCGCCGGCGATCACCCTGAGCTGCGCGTTCGGGACGGCCATCATCGTGCCGAGAGCGACGTACATCACGGCGCTGCCGGCCGCCGCTTTCTCGTCCAGCCAATGCATCCACGAGGGCTTGAAGGCGCCGGCGCCGTGGCGCGGCGAGCGCGGCGGCCGCGCCAGGCAGAGCGGACCGATGGGCCACGCCCTGTGGCCAAAGTGGTGACGGTCCCAGTGTTCGATGTAGTGCTCTTCCATGGCGTCGAAGCTGTTGACGATGAGGCCACGGCTACCGGCGATGGCCTTCCCTAGCCTGGCGTCCATCTCGACGATTAGCCTCGGTGGCGATGGGTCGTTGAAGGGGACCGGGATGTCTGGGAGCGTGAGGTGGACGTGCGGGAACTCCGGCACGGGGAAAGTCGCTGCGGCGCCGCCGCCGTCAGCCAGCAGCATGGCGGCTGGGTTGTCGCGCAGTATCACTTCCCGCATGACCTGCGCGAACATGTTCGCACCAAAGAACGACACCGTCGGGAGGCCCAGTGCGGCAGCGGAGGCGTGCGCCCAGTACAGGAACAAGTCGGCGACGAGGAGGCTGGCGCGTGGCCGCATGCCGGCTAGGCACACCTCGAGCTGCGGCCGGAGCAGCGACACCGCCTCTACGAACTCTGGTAACGAGGACAAGGATTCGAGGGCCTCGACGCACTCCACGCCCGGCGGTACGCCTGGGACATGGTCCGGGAAGGGAATCTCCACGACAGCCACGCCATCGTCATCCAGCTCTCTCCGGACGAACGGCGCGTTGCCCGGGGTGGTGATGAAGGTGACGGTGGCGAGGCCGCGGCGGCGGAGGAGGTGAGCGAGGTGGGTTAGCGGGATGGTGTGTCCCCTGGCCATGAACGGGAAGATGGCGACGTGGAGGAGCTGCACGTCATGGCAAGCTAGAGTACAAGGCTGCGCCGCCACCATTACCGGCCGGAGTTTGGCGCTGAGAGTGTTCTTGTCAAGTCCGTGAGAGAAATTAAGCTCATAAAGTAGGCAACAGTGCTTTTGTACTCCATCGAATCCTTGATAGGGTTGAAAATGCAAATCAAATTGTCAGCTCCTTTTGAGCCCTTGATAAGGTTGTTAATGCAAATCAAATTTCTAGTATTTAAAATTTATCTCATAAAAAATACATTTCTACGTATTACTTTTCATCTAACTACTTTATGTTTAAATTTCTTCTCAGCTTACTCTAACACTATCCTCCCAATTCCAAGCACTTAATATTTAATAAGAGACATATAAGCAGTTTATATTTTATACGTCGAGGCATATAAGCAGTTTATATTTTGTACGTCTGAGTGCTAGAAATGCACTTAAGGGTGGGATGGAGGTGTCTTTCAGATCTCTTGAGAAGATCAGAAAGAGATTGAGTATTCTTTTAAGTCTGTGAGAGAAATTATTTTTAATCGGTATAAGATAGTACCAATTTATCGAATAGAGTAAGAGTAAAAGGTATTTAAAAAGACTGGAAAGAAAAGGACATACATTGTTTCAAAAAAGACTAGGGTACCATTTCCGCCGGCCTGTTTGCTCCTGCCTATGCCTAAGTTCTCTTTTACTCTATTTTAGCTAAAGGGAAGTTGTTAGGAGTTCTTTGTGATGGAAAACTTGGTTATTTTATTTCTAGATCTCATAGGATGTTAGCAGTAGAAGAGACCGCGTCCCTTGCCTTTGCATTTGGCCGGTGTCTCCCATCACTCGTGGATTGTGGTTGGGCTTGAGTAGTTCGCATGTGGTCCAAGTTGCCAGCATGTCGCAGATCCGTGAGAGAAATTAAGCTCAAAAGGCAAGTTCTTGTACTCCATTGAGTCTGAAGATGCAAATCAAATTGTCAACTCCTTGAGTCCTTGATAGGGCTGATAATGCAATTTAAATTGTCAACTTTGCAGACTACCTGACACGTTGATACGATGCTAAATAATTTGACAAGTTTCTGAAGCTTGCTTTTTAAACAGAACCAACATGTTAGTACCCTTATTTCTTTTCAGATCACGTGGGAAGGTCGGAAAGAGACTGAGGATGAGTTTTATTTTTCGCGAGAACCAACGTCACTCATAAACAAAAGATATTGGTTCATTTCCATTTGCATGATTCACCACAACCATCCAACATACATGCAGTTATTATATCTTTAATTATTATATAACTTAATATTCATTGGCCCACTTACTGCAATTATGTTCAAATAGAAGTCATCGCATAAAGCCATGTAATTTCGACACCACTGGATGGGGCTTTTACCAGATCAGCTAATGATCTTCTCATATATATGCTCCTAGTAAAAAAATTGTTTTGAAATATACATGATCAATATGAGTTAATTTTGACCATAAAAGTCATTTAAATATGGGATTTTTAATATAAAAATGATATGTTCAAGCTTGTCTTAACAAGGGCTTTTATAATACAACACTTACGTAAGCTTTTCTAACTTATGCCAACTAAGTTGCATAATGTTGAAAAGTCTGAAACGACCTTTCTGATTAGAGGGAGTACATTGAAATTTTGCAATTGAATTGCATAGTCAATATCCTGTTACAACGCGCAGGGTGTTATCTAATATACTTACAAAATTAATCTTTTTTAATTACACAGCAGACGCATACCTACACAACATATACGCACATACCACTATGCACACAACTCCATTCAATTACAACATACACTGAGACAAAGACCAGCGACACATCTAATCTTAAAAGTCTACCTATGTGTATGTATTATTCGTGGACATATACTGGTGAGTGAAGTCATATACTCATGAGTCACGACTCCAACAATATACCGCTGATTGTTAATACCGATAGTTAATACTAATTCTTACCTCTCTTAGGATGTCACATCATTTTAATTGCTTGTAGTCTTTGGATGATTCATACATGATGCAAATTGTTTCTCTTTTCTCATGAAGGCCACACACATCATTGTGATATATTGATTTTTCACTCCCATTAAAAACTTAATTTGATTACAAAATTTATTAACAAAATTACGCTCTTATTTGGATTTTCGTTTGAATATGCCAAAAATATCTCAATCCATCTCTCTAGAAGTCCCTTTCAAATTTTGGAAATTGTCAAAGTTCAAATTTGAACTCAAACTAAAACTCAACTCCCTCTATACCCAATCCTGAAATCCCTGAGATAAATGAGAAATGGAACTATTCAATTTGGGGCACCATCTCCTACAATTTGGTCCCCTCCCCCCTCCACATTCCTCTCCTTCAGGTCATCAAGCTAGTCGGCCTAGTCTATGTCTCTCTAGTTTCAGCCTGACCCTAAGCCTAAGCGTAGATCCGCACCATGCCGCCAAGGCCGCTCTGCACGCGCCCTCTCAACGATAGGATCACCACGTGAGATCGATCGAGAAAGTCTCACGCTGTGCATCGCTATCTCCTGTGCACCACATGCTGCGACAGCAAGGCCGCCTACAACCCACATCACCCGGCTGTGATTCGAGCAAGGCACTGTTGTGTCATGCCACCTCGCCTTGCCACACTGCAGCCACAGTACCGAAGGATAAAGCCCTTGACTTATTTGTCCAAATGCTGAATAGCCTCCTCCCCTCATCGTGCTCCCGATCCTATGCACCTATGGCATACGTTTGCATCTTCCTACACCGCACATCCATGCTAAAAGGATGCACCATGTCCATCCATGTCATGCAGTCCTTGTCTAGTACTGTAATACCGTCTCCTCCTCTGTAATACAAGGCATGGTAAGCTCGTCCTACTCTCACTGGCTGTAGCTATAAAAGTCATCATGCCATCTCGGTCCCTCCCTTTTTTAGATGAAAGGCTTTAGGTCCCTCCCCTTTGCACGCGGGTGATCGATCTTGCATCGTCTGCTAAAAAATGAATACTTTTCGATCAATTAAAACTTGATACACTAGTGTTCTGATCGACGTTATTTGCAAAACATGTCATGTTTCTCATGATTATGAAATTACTCATGCTTGTTTTCTATATAATTATATTAGGGTTTGAAGAAGATGCTAATAGTTCATTTTATTAACTTTTGTGCTGATTTACTTCATTTTGCATGCAATTTTTGACTACTGAGGAGTTCCTTCAGTAGCAGACGGACTAACAAGACTCTTAGAATTTTAGCTCTAATTCCTAAGTCATACCTATGTAATAAATTAGTTGCTTAGTGTTTAGCTTAGCACTTAGTTGCCTTCTACTGTTAGCTCTGCTCTATTACTGTTGTCTTCCGCATTGTCTTTTATACTGTGTTTTTGTTGAGCCCAAAAATTCACAAGTAATTTTCAAACTAATTTATGCATTCAATCCTCATCCTTAAATCAGCCGAGATGTACTGTTTGCACCAAAATTTGGTAAACTCCAAAGATAGGATTGGAAAGTCGATTAACTTATGATAAGAGTCTGATTGATACAAGAAAAGAGTCGTTTGGGCATGTTGAGAATGTATTCGGTTTAGTTGAAGATGAAAGATTATCCAGATGGTACCAAATTTGAGGAGGAGCTATGGAAACCTTGGCAGTGTAATTTTATCTGTATACAGAATATATCCTGTAAGATAGATAAGTCTAGTTAGTTTTATTAATTTAGAGATATATTTTTTTTATGTTTTAGGAAATAATGTTCGGAGGTTGCTTGTAACCGCGTCGGACTCTTATAATCTCAGTATATAAATATAGACCCCTGTAAGCTTGTAATCCATCTCTCGATCAAATACATCTTTAGCGCATCATCACCCTAGTTTATCTAGGTTTTTTACCTGTGGGTTCTGGCTTTCAACACGAGGTTGCATTGGTTAGGTCCTAACACCAGTGAAGGGGTAAGTCTCGCAATTATTCTACTGTATTCGCTCTGTCTAAGGCTGCATCGGTTATGTCCGACATTTTAGTCCGATCAAATATACCACATCACATTTGCATGGGATCTATCGACTTATCATGCTCCTTTACCAAAATCAGTCTAGTGCTGCATCGGTTAGATTCGACCTACTAGACTACTGGTAGTAGATTGAGTCTTAAGCCAATGGGTTTTTACTTGGTGTTTCATCTGAGAAACTAGTCGATGAGTTATCCACACATTGAGTCTCACGTTTAGTGTATCGGCTTCTTAGTTGATATACATATATCTTCAGTAATTTTCTCTCATCGGCTCAACTAGCTGACGGGTTCATTCGTTCATCCCATTCGCACGTCCGAACTAGCGTCCACCGTCTAGTTGCCGTTAGTTTTAGTCTCATATTATCTCGGTTTGGTCCGATCTATCGAGGCTGGCTCTAATTGTACTGTCGCGATGGTCATTGGGTCTCGTACTTTTAAGAGATCAAGTCTCGCTCCTTACTATTCATTGCATACTCTATTTGGAGCACCATCAGCTTCACAGCTGATGGGTCTTTTATATTATTCTTTACCAATCCATATATGCCTTCATTGACATCTCAGCCGATGACCAAGTGTTATAGCCTTCATCGGCAACCAACCAATTGGAGGATTCCACATACATGCATATTGACCATCCTATTCAAAGCATCATTGGCTCTGCAACCGATGGGTTCTTATTCCCTGATTACCTATTTATGACTTCATCAGTTTCTTAGCCGATACAATAGTGCTTCAGTCTCTATTGGCAACCAGCCGATAGGAAGAGTTTATATACTTATTGTCTATTCTATTCGGAGTGTCATTAGCTCTGTAGCTGATGTGTCTTTCGTTCCCTTTGTCGCTCTGTAGCTGATGTGTCTTTCGTTCCCTTTGTCGCCATCTGTCTACTCCTTTATCAGCTTCCTAGCCGATGGAAGAGTGCTTCAGTCCCTATCGGTAATCAACCGATAGCAGGAGCATATCGGACATAGCTGATGACTATCTCAACTCTATTAACAGCTAGCTGATAGTAAGAGTTCGTATTGACCCATCGTCTGACTGACCCTTTAGTTTATCTCTTTATCAATTTGCAGGGATTGACTAGCATGATTGTGACTCCATCAAACTCAATGAATGGATCTCAAAGCCAAAGGACCTGCATCGAAGTGAAGCATATCTCCCATGCCTCAACGTGTTTGTGCCATCACATTCGAACCTCCATTAGCGAACACGGAGGATTGATTCGGCGCGAACATATTTTTTGGCACGCCCGATAGGATCGAAGAAGTCATTCGTCGGTCAGTCCGTTCATCGACTGAAGATTTTACTCATCGACCGGTAGGATGATACAATCGCCTAATTAGAAGTCAGACCAGAGGGACACAATTTTAATCAATATGTCTGAAGAAGAGGTTGATGTCAAGGTCCACTCGTCCAATGCAGAAGCCAATGAAGATATTATTATTTTGGTTGCATTAGAAGATCTGGATGAAAAGCAGAGGCAGCAGATGGAGCAGTGTGTGAAAGATTTTGAGAGGTTATGCTTGCAATCCTTTTGTATGATGCAAGACGGTTCGATTCAGAAGAATTCATTACCAAGACCAACTCTGATCGGTGAACGAACTCAACCTGCAGCTTCAAGTCCATAGAAATCTGTCCAAGAACTAGTTGATGAAGCTATACGTTACGTGCTGAACGATCAATCTGAAGGGTTAAAAAGTATGATTCAGAACTTAATAAGCAAAAGAGTTGATGGATTATATACTCAAGAGCCACCAATTCATACATCTACAGATATTGGTTCATAAATGTTGATGTTCAATTGATCCAATAGCTATATTCAGCTTGGGAGGCAATATGATGAAGACAATGAGTGGACTATCAAAATATCCAAAATGATAAAGAAACAGTTTGGTTTGAAACCGAAGGGGAAGAATTTCATTTATCGGCCTTTATACCCTGAGTGGTTTGATAGAATACCATTACCATACCAATACAAGATGCTAGACTTCTTCAAGTTCTTAGGGTAAGATAACATGTCAATAGTTGAACACGTATACCGATTCTAGACTCAGTGCAGATTGGCATCGATAGAAGAAGATCTGAGAGTTAGGTTATTTCCATCATCATTATCTGGATTGGCTTTTAATTAGTTTTCATCATTACCACCAAGTTTAATAAGATGATGAGCCAATCTAGAAGAACAATTTTACAAACACTTCTTTATGAAGATTCACGAGATCTGGCTCACATATTTGATATCGGTGAAGCAGAGGAAGGAGGAATCAATTTTAGAATATATTTAAAGATTCTGTAATGTATGAAGCCAATGTTATAGCTTGGACTTAAGCGATGAATAGTTGGCAGAGCTGGCCTTCCAATGATTATGAAGATGCATCAGAAGGAAGTTTTTCTCTCAGGAGTTTGACAACTTAGCATATTTGATGCAGACTATATTGGCTTATGAAAGACGATTGTAAGAAGTAGGGGAGGAGATTTTAGAGTAGTGGGAGCCTAAGAAAGATAATTTCGAAGCATGAGCCCTCAAACTTCGATGAGTCCTCAAACTTCAAAATTGGGAGTCCATATACTTATTGTCTATTTTATCCAGAGTGCCATCGACTCTACAGCCAATGTGTCTTTCGTTCCCTTCATCGCTATGCGCCTACGCCTTCATCGGTTTCACAGCCGATAGAAGAGTGCCTCAGTCCCTATTGGCTAGATTATTATCTTTAATGAACAATGTGGGACTAATCATGGAAAATATTGTTAGACTCACCCATAACTATGGGTATGGATATTCGAATAGTTTTACTCTAGTTAGAGGTATATAAATATACACATAAGACAACTCCACAACATATTACCATATGCCTCAATACCACCACGGTACCTCAGAAAGGAATTATGACAGGACCCTTTGTATAACATGTCCAATAGAATAGTCACTGGCCAAGTCCCCAATAGAGGAGGCCCAACCTTTAGGCTAGAGAAACTATTGATTCTCAAATAGACTAAATACTGTCATATATGACTTATACCTACCATTGTGGATTTGTTGATATTACCACCAACAATACACACCATGGCGCCTCTTGTTAGGACATGGTATACTATAAATCTAGTCATTAACCATTCTGGTTTGTGATTAGTATGGTAAATACTTCATAACAGTAGCTTACGAATCGGTTCTTAATTGTCATGAGCATGACCATTACAACATATGCTCACAACCCACCTTTAGTCAAATTTTATTTGGACAATTATTAATTATTTACTAACTAAACACGACTAGCTATCATGAGCTAACATTAACTAGTCATCATTAAATATAAGCAAAGCATTAATTATCTTACATAAAATGATACTAGTATTTCTAAGAATGGCTAAATAATTACACTAAATATCTAGGTAAACCATTATATAAAGTCTAAACTAGTCAAATTATATCCTAAGTTATGAAGGTATAAGATAATCAATGTAAATTATTCATAATAAGGAAATATAGGTTCACACATTCGAAAATAAATACATATTGGAAATAAAGTAAGAATTTAAATATAGGCTTAACATACTCAAAGGCATTTTATAAGAACTTCTAAAATTCATATAAAATTATTCTTAGGTTCAATTGAAATAAACTAATTTTTTTAGATTCATATTTATGTGTTATTTAATACTATAGTTAATAATTTGACAAAACTACCTCTTAAAAATACATGTTAAAATTTATATAGAGTATAAATACATGCAACTTGTAAAATTCATCTCTCAAATGGACAATGATAAAATAGAAATTCTTTTACCAAAACTCATCTTAAGTCACTACCTATGTACTATTTTGGATTTTTCGCATATTTAGTAGCTATTCATTCATAAGCTTGATTTGTGTAGAGGACGAAATTGTCGGAGGTGAAGGAATAATTTTCCTTGCTGACCAGGTTGAGGAAAGGCAAGGTAAGTGCTCCCCCACTCCTTTTACCATATTCCTTTTACCATATTGAATCCTAAAATATGTTGTTTATAAAATTGCATGCTTATTTATAACTATCATTATTTAAATTGTGGTTTACAGTAACTATGACCAAATTGTTGCATATTTCACCTTGAATCTTGAATTCCTTGCTATTTGTAACCTTACACTTGTTAGAGTACTTTGTTTATGCTCTTTTGGGTATATTCGTGCTTATATTAATACCATATGTATTCTTAGTCATGTTTAGAAATATACAAATACTCATTATAAAATGAGAATTTGAGCATTATGTTACTTCTGGGCAGAGGTGAAACCTTTTGTTTTTTGTGAAATAAAATTGTGAGAAACCCGTTTTTAGATTTGGGCGGCAAGTGGTGTGCATATGGTATTAATTGCACACTAATAGGAGGAGTGTTCGTCTGAGTCGGATAATGAATGAACTCTATGTAATTATCTATTATTTACCATATAGTCATATATGCCTTAACTTATTAAATTGCTTATTGTCTAGCCTTACATTTTGGTAGGCTGTAGTAGTATGAATTAGTCTGAGCGAAAATTTAGAGGAGCTATCTATGTGAACCATGAGGGGCAAAGGGTCACCTCATCACGTAGGTGTCTAAGCATGTCTAATACAACGTATAGTGTCTCATAGGAAAACATGTGTTTGTCAACATGACATTAGGTTTAAGGCATGGGCCTGCTATCTAACAACTTTAGGTTGTGACTTAGGGTGGATTCATACTTACTATCGCTAGTATAAGGATAGGTATTGAGTAATGTTAATGCTACGTTGTGATATCTAGGCTGCATTTAGCGTGTAGAGTGTGGTGGTACTAACGGGTACCAAATAAACTAGAGAAATCACATTATGTGGATAAAGAGATTCTGCAGAGTTTAAATTAATCGATTAGCCATGCGCATGGTCATGAGCAGCATAATGAAGTGTCATGAGTATAACTTTACGCTTTTTAAATGTGCTTGTGAAAATATAATGTGAAAATTTATGGTGACTCGTTGTCATTGAGGACAACAAGGATATTATTATGATATGATGATGATGAATACTATGCTTTACTTTATGTATATATTTTAAATGGTTTGATAAATACCATTGCAAATGATTGTGAACCAAAATTAGCTTTTATGCAAAATGAAACTAAAAATAGCCTTCCCTTCAATGTAGTATATTAGGTTTGGCTCTAGTACATTAATTTGTTAATGTAGTGATTCTTGCTTGTTGTATATTCTTGTTGTTTAGACTTTGATGCAGGTGAAGGATTAGATAAAGTTGAGTGCTATGTAGGTGAAGACGATTTTCAGGACGGTTCTAACTAGAAGCCTATCCATAGTTGGTTTGCTTATGCAGTTGGGTAGACGTGCTTATTGCTGAACTCTGACTATTTGGTATGTCGTTCTATGTATCATCTAATTGTATCTAAGATTCTTAGTAAATTCTATATAATTGTCTTATGTTTATGTTGGATGTCAAAGTTGAAGATGAAAGTGAGAGCTAGCAACTTTCGGTGCCTAGTTAGTATGGGCTTTTTAGTATTTGAGATAATTGGAGAATAGTCTAACTGTAAATCGAGTTCTTAGTTCTGGTCACTGCTTTCACGTAGTTGATGAGCATATCTCGGTGTAGCACCGGTGTGATTTTTTGTTCAAATATCTTCTATGTTTCAAGTATATTATTTTGGTTTTATATTGTGTTTGGTATTTGGTATGCTATGTTAGTGATAAGGTTTGATGGTCAATGCGTTTATTTGTATTTTATTTGAGATAACTAGATAGTTCGTGTTGTTTGCCTAAGGTGTCCGACATTATGTGTATTTGAAACAGATTTGATGTGGTTTGCAAAATGAATTTGAAATGGTTTGATATTTCTAGAGTTTGTTGCTGCACAAAATAAATGTTGTTTATTTATGAAAAGAGTAAATTGCACTGAGAGCACAAGAAGTGGGTGTATGTGAATACAACAACTTAGAAATTGTAATATAGTGGTGCAACAATTTGGCGTTCGTGCGTCTATGGTCAAATGAGTGCCACATATGACTTTCTTGCCACATTGGCAGGCCATGGGCAAGATCCCCACTTAAACAGCCCCTCATCTCCATCTTTAGGAAAAAAAACCTTGATCATTTTCCTTTTTATGTACATTACCTGTCTACTAGTCATCTACTGTATTAGCGATCATAATTCTAGAGTAACGGAACCTCATTCAGCCAATGCCAACGGTAGAAATCGCTTGTCACATCTAATTCTACATGCTAAGAGGAAGCGTCTCCATTGTCACAACTGTTTCATAGGGGTGAGATGACCGGCTAGCCAGCATAGCTTATTTTGGATGGCGCAAAGCCGGCTAGCCGACACGTTTAGGGTCTACCCTATTGCGTGGACTTCAAGCATAACTGCATGCCACCACTCCAACCAGCGTTGAACTCCACCTTCGACATTCGAAGCTCGACTTCTGTAGCCATAGCCATCGATGACTTTAAGCTCTTTGGTCCGCCGCCAACTTAGAGCCGATCGCCCACTCACATCGTAGGGATCGTCACGCACACCATTGCGAGGAAGAGGGAGATTTATTTGTTTGAGACTCGTGGGAAAAATGTTAGGTGTTTTTTTACAAACAAAAAGGAAAAAGGTGTTGTTCCATGGGGTCTTGCCGCCGTGGCCAGACAGCACGGCAATACAAAAATAATCAAACGTGTCACTCATTTGGACAAAGAACGCACGCACAGCAAGTTGTTATACCGGTGCGCTGAAGGTTTAAATTATTGTACCCATATGAACCTATCAATGAAATTGTTGTATCTACGGTGCAATTTAACTCCCAATCTGCAGAGAAAATATTGTAACTTAAATCTGGATCAATCTGCTTTTTTACTTCCTTGGATGGGCTCGGAGGCAGTCAGCGTCGACCATCTCCTCCAGCGTCTTCCACGACGACCCGCCCTCGGCCACCGCCGCCCGCGCCTTCGCCGCCAGCGCGGCCACGTTCCTCGTCGCCTTGGCGCCCGCGTCCATCACCATCAGCTCCCTCGCCACGCGCGCGATCTCCTCGCCCCTTACCACTCCATGACCCGTCGTCGCCGGCGCCCTGACCCCGATCCTCAGCTCGTCTACGGCAAGCGTAGCGTGGGGCGGCTGCTCGATGCCCATCGGCCACGTCGCCAGCGGCCACGCTCTCCACCACCGCGCTCCACCCGCAGTGGCTGAGGAAGCCCTTCACGCAGTCGTGGCGCAGAATCCGCCGTTGGTCCACCCACTCCCGCACCACCATGCCTCTACCCCGCACATGCTCCTCGAAGCCGGCGCCGAGGTCGGCATCGCTGGGCCGCACCGCCCAGAGGAAGTCCACGCCTGCCGCTTCCAGCCCGGCGCCGATCTCCTCATAGTTATTTCTGTTTATGCAATACCTTCAACTCCTCATTGTGATTTCTGTTGTTGTTAACTGTACTTGTTTAAGGTGTGATTTTGACATTTTTTTACTGCGTTGGTAAGTTGCTTGGCCTTTGCCTTTTTGCCAGCATCAAATTGTTTCGTACGGTTAACACCCGGTGACACAGTTTGATATGTTTTTGTCTGATCCGTATGTAGCTATTTGGGTGGCTTTTCTAAGAAAAATCTGTCGAATAATTTATAGACAGTGCCTTTTTCAACATGACACTCCTCATGCTTCAAAAGGGGAAAAAAATGCATAGTGAGTATAAAAACATGGCAATAAATTATACAGTAGCAAATATAAAAAGCGAAAAAAGTCTACCGTGTGCATCGGAATTGGGCTCTAATAGAATTTTTAATGGAGAAACTTTATATATAGTAATTTCAACTTTGCACTCAAACTTTTATCGAGACAAGATCTCGAACTGCGCGCGCATGAATTGTGCGTGCATGAAAGCATCCGACTCTTTTTCAGCTCTATCTTTCAGCGTCGAAACTTTATACGTAGAAATATTGTACATATAAACATAAATATACGTGGGCAAGAAAACGTGGTTTGCCGGGCCGAAAATCGCGCCTGGCTAGCCTAGCACGTGGGTTGGTGCAGGATGCATAGGCTGCAAGCCTACAACACGTTCACGTCTTGTACAAAGTTTTTTTTATAGAAAGTTTATTATTTACGTGAAATGCTCATACATTGACAGCTTGGACCATAATTTAGAGTGTGAGCGGCCACGCATGCGCGCGAACGAGCACGTATTAGACGTACCTATAAAAGTAGATTGCATTGTACTAAATTTGTTTACCAGGAAGATCCACCATTCAGAAATCACAGGCTAGCTGAAGTAATTAACATCTGCAATAGCAAAAATTTGTGCAGTAAACACCTAGTGATCCTTCCCAATTGCATTTGAATATACTCTAATACTTTGTAAGCTCCATCTTTAATTTAAATATGCTTAATAATGCATTAATATTATATTGCTAGTAATTAAGTACATAAAAATAACTTTTTTCAAGTAATAACATCATTGTTAGAGTATTAAATATGGGATATCCCACGTATATGCATATAACTCGACAGAGTAGCACATATCGATTTCTATATGGAAACATACCCAATACGAGTCTAGACCAGATAATAAATGAGTAGATAATAAGTAAAGAGATATAGAGTTTTATTTTGGTACAATCAGAACTACTTGGATTATATTAATACTTGTATTTTTTATTCTATTTGGTCAAGGCGCTACTTGTGGCTATAAATACAAGACTCCATTGGAGGAAAAAAACAATGGATCTCACCCAAGACAACTCAAGACAATCTAAACCACATGTCTAATCTCATTGAGTTAGGAGGAGCCCTAACACAACTAAGCCACCATAAACACCATGTCTAAGCTCTACGCCGATATCATGGCAAACTAAATTAGAGTTATCTCTTCATGTCTTGTAATCATGAGATTGATTTAGTGAAAAGCACTAGCGAGCTCGAAACTATATAAAAATTAATGTCTTATTGCATCTTCATTTGCATCCTAATATCAATCTTATCTCATATGTACAAATGCATTGTATATATACAAATGCTACGGTCGGTACCAATCCATCAAAAATCATATAGCCATACATCGATCACTCATTCAGTCCTAGAACCACGCCTATATGTAGTCTCTCAAGAAATACAATCAGTTTTTAAGTGTTGGATGGGTTTGTTGGTTATCTTGATGACACTCATATTGCCATATAGAAGAGGTATCTTAGTCATGCTATAGTCTAACCATAGTCTCTTAGCGTTTATTTTATTTAAAGGAGTTGGATAAAACAACTACTAGCGTATTCAACTTTTGTGGTGAATAGAGCTATAGAATTGTTTCTTAGAGGATATAAAGAGACAAGGGATTTATCAAGAAATTGATAAGTGTCAGTAGTGTTTTTTCTATTTATTTATCATTGGTATAATCCAAATTGGTATTGCCAATTAAATTAAAGTTTGAGCATTTCAAACACCAAAACGAATCCTCTTCACCGTCACAAGGTCACATTCCATACAAAATACTTGAAATCTAGCATACATGTACACACTTAATGTTTTTTGATTATTTGTGTGTGTATATATGAATGAAGTGCAAAAGATCTTAATTAAATTAATTATTGTAACTCTAAATTCTCGCCCCAAAAATTTTCTCCGAAATAAAAATCTCTATATTCGAATTTTGAGATTTGAACTGCCTCCTAAATCACTCCTAAGAAATGGTTCGAAATTACCCACTCCACCTCTGCAAAAGCAAAGCACTCCTCTGTATCCCTCATATTGTGGAGAATTCAAATACCAAAAATTTAATCCAAAACTTCATCTCAATCCTAGTCAAAAGTCCCATCGTTGAATTCCTGCAAGCATTGGATAATTCAAATGACAAATTTGGATTCAAATATCTTGGGTATCCCTCTAGTTTGCTCCCATTTTATTTTCCTCCCATGTTTATCTATATTCACTCCATATTCAAATAACCAAAAATCAATTGAAATATAAGTCAAACGTCCTCCCCTTAAATTCCCAAATATTCTTTGAATTCAAATATCATATTTGAATCCAATAAGTCAAGTCAAAATCCAAAACCACAAAACCCCCTTCCCAGACTTCCTTCTAATAGTAATTTGAGTTGAAATATATTTCTAAATTTGAATTCGGATACAAATGTCAAAAATATTCTTCTATCCATATGGTCTACCCAAAATTCCTCAATTCAAATTTCAAATTTATACCAAAAACTTCTAGATCCTCATTTTTGAATCTTTCCCTTGATTCTCCTAAGACCAACCATCCAATTTGAATTTATATGAGTCTTATTTGAATTTTTGCATCTTGTGGTATTGTGGATACCAAACCATATTCAAAATATCCCTCCTAAAATTATGAAAGTACCTCAAGTTCAAATGTGACTTCAAAATCCCTTCAAATCCTCCAAGATTCCAAATTTGAAAATCTGGGAAAATACCAAATGATACTGTTAATATTGGGCCGCTTCACCCTCGGCCATTCTGCCTTCTCTCTCCCCCGGCCTAGGCCGCTTCACTTCTCTCCCTCCTCCCTGTGCACAGGCCGGTCCACGCGCCCCCGCCTCTCACCTGCCCGTGACGGCAAGCACCATTGCCGGCCGAACGGGGCCTCTTCTCTCTCCCCGCGCGGCCCAGGCTTCCTCCCCCTCCCTCAACGTGCGCCCGCTCGCAAGCTTCCACGGGAGCACTCTTCCCCCTCTTGCCTCCTGATGACAGATAGGGCCGCCTCACCTCAATCTCGAAACCGCCCGTTATTTCTTAGCCACGTGCTCATCCCCTTCCTCACACCGCCTGCGCTTGCCCGCAATGTGGTCGACAAAATGCTGAGCCAAAACACCATGACATGCCTCGATGCATCGAGATGGCCTCTCTCTACACTGCACATCGTGCCAAGCCCAGCTGCTCTGCTCCATTTCCCGGGCCTCCCCGTTCCCCGGTTTCTCGGCAGGAAACACGGCACCACACAGTCACCTCTCGGGAACCCGTTGCCGTGATGTCCCCTCCTAGAAAAGCCGTTGCACCCCCGGGAACCATGGCGATTCGACGGACGACGCCAACAAACATGTGACCCGCTGCAATGGGGTGATTGAACAAGAGGAACAAAGCAGAGTTAAACTGATAGGCTCTTGTTGCACCATGTTTTTAAAGATTTGTTGGAGTCCTTTTTTCAATTTATTGAGTTTATTATATTTGAATGTCTCAACAAGGATTTTACTGCATCTTACATTTTAATTTCTTCTTTTTACATTTTTTTTATATTTCAGTGGTTTGGACTTAATGTTTTATACTTGAGAGCAAAATGTGTTCACTTGGATTTGACAATGTTTTATGTTTTTTAGATTTATTTTGTATGTTGCACTTAACTTCTTAGGATATTTCATATATCTCTCTTGTTGATTTATTACGTGCTACACTCTCGTACATTTATTTTCAAATGTTTCAATGATTGGATTTATTTTCACAATATATCACTTGATGTTTCACTGATGATAAACTAAAAATATTTGACTGGCTCAAATCAGGCAGTCGATGCCCAGTCTTATCCTTACTCGCTGAGATCAGCGGGGCAGCAAAGCGCGCCGACCATCCCTTCCAGTGCCATCCACGATGAGCCGCCGCGGCGACCGCCTTCCGCGCCTTCACCGCCAGCGCGGCGACGTTCCTTGCTGCCTCACCGCCTTCGCCCTTCTCCTCCCCGGCCACCATCATCATCTCCCTCGTCACGGGCGCGATCTCCTCTCTTCCAACCCGCCTGTGACCGGTTGCCGTCACCCTGACACAGATCCTCAGCTCGTTGACGGCAAGCATTGCGTTGGCCGGCTGCTCGGCGCCCATCGGCCACGCTGCCAGCGGCACGCCGGCGCTGATGCTCTCCACCACTGAGCTCCATCCACAATGGCTGAGGAAGCCCTTCACGCAGTCGTGGCACAGGATCCACCATTGGTCTACCCACTCCCGCACCACCATGCCTCTGCCTTCCACGCTTTCCTCGAAGCCGGCACCGAGGTCGTCATCTCTGGGGCGCACGGCCCAGAGGAAGTCGACGTCTTCCGTTTCCAGCCCGCCGGCGACCTCCCTGATCTGGGCGTCCGGGACGGCCATGACCGTGCCAAGCGCGACATACAGCACGGCCCTGCCGGCGGCCGCCTTCTCGTCCAGCCACTGCATCCATGAAGGCTTGATGGCGCGGGTGATGTGGCATGGAGAGCGCGGCGGCCGAGCCAGGCAGAGCGGGCCGATGGGCCACGCCCTGGGACCGACGTGGTGACGGTTCCAGAGCTCGTCGAAGCTGTTGATGATGAGGCTGTTGCTGCCGCTGATGGCCTTCCTTACCTTGGTGCCTAACTCGAAGAGTCGAAGATCGGCCCCTCCGGGAAAGGACCGTTGAAGGGGACAGGGATGTCGGCGAACGTGAGCTGGACGTGCGGGAACTCCGGCACGGTGAACGTCGCGGCAGCGCCGCCGTCAGCCAGAAGCATGGTGGCTGGGTTGTCACGCTGCATCACGTCCCGCAGGACTTGTGCGAACATATTCGCGCCAGAGAACGCCACCGTCGAGACGCCCAGCGCTGCGGCGGATGCGCGCGCCCAGTACAGGAACGCGTCGGCGACGAGAAGGCTGGCGCGTGGCCGCATCGCGGCGAGGCACGCCTCGAGCCTCGGTCGGAGCACCGTTACCGCCTCGACGATGACGAGGAAAGACGACAAGCTGCCGAGGGGCTCGACGCACTCCACGCCCGGCGGGACGCCGGGGTCATGTCCCGGGTAGGGGAGCTCCACGACAGCCACGTCGTCATCATCCAGCTCTCTCTGGGCGAACGACGCGTTGCCCGGGGTGGTGAAGAAGGTGACGGTGGCGAGGCCGCGGCGGCGGAAGAGGTAGGCGAGGTGGATCAGCGGGACGGTGTGTCCCCTGGCCATGAACGGGAAGATGACGACGTGGGGGAGCTGCACGTCGTGACCAACTCGACTACACGGCGAAATAGCCGCCACCATGACCGGCCTTGAGCTGGTTGCTGAGAGCCTGAGAGAGTGTTGTTCTCACTATGAAAATGGCTGCTAATTGTTACAGATCACATGTGGTTTGCACAATAACTAGAAATAACCGCGCGCTATGCTGCACGTGTGCTTAAGATGAATTATACGTGGTCGTTAGCTACATTATACGTGAGAAGAAGAATTCACAGGGAAACTCATTTTTGTGTCCACACATAATTTAGTACAAAGGATTAGTTGGCATGGGTACATGGTTTTCTAGCTAAAAGATCAGCTCATGTGCATGAGCCCTTACAGTATAATGACTGCACACATTAACTGACACATTAATGATTAAGCATTCATCTGGTGAACTTTTACACATGCATATCTCTAGACTCCACATATATGGGTTCCAGATGCCATCAGATCTTGCTCTTTTGGTTAGACAGTTGCCTGCAAAGAAAGGACTTTCAGAACAGATGCAAACCAATAATAAGATCGATTGATATCACCTGAGAACAAAAGGAAACCATAAATACATCTGTTAATAACAATAACACATAAATAACCGATAAGGCATAAATTAAACTTGGTGAGTTCTCGAACAACATTGTTACGGATAACAGTTAAGAAATGTATGCATCTACTACAGACAGCATACCTCCTGATTTGTCTTTAGTGTACCTAGTACACATACATACCGTTAAAAAGGAGTAAAAACTGCCGTTAAAAAGCAGTAAATACTATCTAAATGCCCAAGCAATTGATAAAGAGGAAAACATATACTATTCATATCAAACAACAATTTTAGCCATTTATATCTGATATTGATAATGCATACTTGGATAGAAGCATGATTATGTTCAGTGAAAGTGTGCAACAGGTTAGGGCATGTCTCAACGTAACTAATATAAAAGTGCGTATGTGGATGATTGATACTCTTAACTTCACTTATTTAACATGTTAACGTTAAGATGGCCCTAATAAAAAATCACACGAAAACCTCAAATAAATGTATTTACTTTAGGCCCCTTTAATGGTTGATCTCATAGACAACCGTAGTGATTACATCTTATTATCTGACTATAAGTCAAGATAATCCATGATAATGATGCTAATATTACCTAAGGAATAGGAAGATTAGGAAAGGTAAATGTATTTTCTATTTATAAAAAGAGGTTGTTTTCACTTTCTTTGGTTTCTTTTTGCAAAGTGGGAGGCATATCAACTTAATTTCATATATCTTAAGGGTCTTAAATCTGTCTGTTCCATCTATTATACTGTTAAACAACTACGATAAAAAGTTCAGAACGAATGTACCAGTAGCACGCAAAAGCCCATGGCTAATGAGAAAGAAAATACATTATGCACTTATTATGGTAAACCATATCTAGAAGTGAAATTTATATTCATTGTTTTTTTCTTCGAAGAAGGAACACACAATGTGAGTATCCAATATTTGTTGGAAATTTAATTTCTTACCATCACCAGTCCTTGAGCTGAGTTTGCTTATATTTTGCACCACCACTGCATTTATAGCCAGGCCTTTGGTCTGCAATAGGAACACGTGGAAATCAACTATATGAATTTCAGTAGCTTGCTGTGAAAACGTCCAACAAATAATGAAACACACTGCAGATTTCTTTTTTTTTTGCCTAATAAGTGGTTTGTATTACATATACGTAAAAGACACATGTGGAGTAGTAAACCGCACCGGTGTGAGAACTACGGATCCCTACACCCTTTCGGTGAATATCATGCAGATCTATAGTACTGTCCTGCAGGGAAACTGAGATTACATATACCCTTGATATGATTAGAAGTTCAGTAAAATGGTCATAACATAGATAAATTGTTGATGCTACTTTCTAGGAGCCAAAGCACCACCAGGAAATCGAGGCATTGATCCTTTGGTGTAGTACATATACTCTTGCTGTGATCAGTTCAGTAAATCATCAACAATACAAATAAACTGAAGGTGTCACTTTGTAGGGACAGAAATATCTCTGGGTAATACATGCATCGATCCTTTTGGAGTGACATGGATGTCTCTTCACAGAAACACCTTGGAAAGAAAATCAAGCCACACAATCAATTGAACCATTTATGATTAGGATATATAGAAAACAGTAATAGCAGAAGAGCAATTGTCAAATTGCTGCGCGCAACTTGAACTGATTTAGTGGAAGAGGACATTAAAAGTAATGCATCTATCTTGGTCTTTTAAATCTTTTCCGACCAATACCCAAATCCTCAATCAAACGAAGTACATCAGTTTTTGGTTAGATGCATCATATTTTGGGATTATTATATCTTGGGTTACGAACATGGTATTGGATTAATCTAGTCATTACAATATGATTTAAGGAATTACCAAGCTCTAGATATGTTAACTAAGAGACATGCTGCTCGCCCGCTAAATTTCACAGCCGGGGAGAGACGATGGCTTGGTCACGTGAAGGCCTAAAAGTTCTGCTTAGCTTCAGTATAGTTCCTTAATCTTCGAGGTGTCGAGAGCATACCAGTTAATTTGACTCTATAATTAACAAGGAGAAAAGATGAGACCAGCGAGCCGGTCGGCCAATAGGTCTGTCCGGCTTTCCCTATTGGCTAGGTGTCGAATAGAGAAGACAGTGCTCAGGCATCAGTTGAGAAGCCGATGAAGATGTAAAAGATAAACGTGTGTAGCATACTAGAGGACTCACCGGCTAAAGAGCCGATGATGCTGCTCGGCATCCGATGCGCGAAGCGAGAGCCGATCCCCCGTGAGACCACGTGGGCCAGCGACCGTGGTGACGGTGCCGTTAGGACCAATCTCGATAGATCAGACCGAACCAAGGTAGTATGATACCAGGGACTAACGACACATTGATGATAGAGGCTTGGACCAAACGTGATGACGAAACAGAAAAGAGGAGATGCCATCAGCTATCTAACGGCCAAACGTCCTACGCAGGCCTACATCTAACCTTAACGCGTCGAGGAGCCGATACGCTGGGCGTGGTGCCGGGAACATGGATAACTCATCGGCTAACACTCCGATGAAACGCCGTACAGAGACCTATAGGTCTAAAACTCAATCTATCGTTGGTAGCCTTGTAGGTCGAACCTAACCGATGTAGCACAAGACTGACGACGACAGAGAGAGCTTGATAGGTCGATAGATCTTGCATGGACGTGATGCGATACATTCGATTGGCCTAAGAGGTTAAACCTAAATGATGCAATCTTAAACAGAGCAAGACATATCAGGATAGTGGTAAGACTTACCTCTTCGCCGAAGATCGAAGTTAACCGATGCAGCCCCGCGTCGAGAGCCAGAACCCGCCAGTAAAAGCCTAGATGAACTAGGGTGGCGATGCGCCGAAGTAGTATTGAATAGATCTGTTGATATCTTTATAAGTATCTAGAGGTCTATATTTATACCCTGGTATTACAGACTCTGACGCTGTTACAACAACCATCGGACGTTATCTCCTAACAATATAAAAGGAAAATATCTCTAGGGAAGTTAACTAAACTAACTAAATCTTCCTATATAAGATACGATTTACCTAGGTAAAATACCCTGACGTGAGTGCCACGGCTCCTCCTTAAACTCAATCTTATCTGGATAATCTTCTATTTCTAGATCGAATCTCTCCTTGCTTCCTGCAATCGGCTTCTTTCCTATAGCAATCGGACTCTTCTTTACTAAACCGATTGTCCTCTCCATCTTTCCATAGGCCTAATAAATTTTGGCATTAACACATGCACAATGATATGATATGATTACCTTAGGTATGCACAATCATTTGCCTTTATCGTTAGCCTAGAGATTGTGAGTCTGTTTCTTTGAATCAACTACATGGTGCAAATAGATTAGGAGAGTATGAGAGATAAAAACCCTTGGAAGTAGCCTAGAGGGGTGAATAGATGTTATCTAAAATAATAAAAACTTATAGCAGACTTAGAACTAACATTATGGATAATTCAATTATAAAGGAGTCAGATAGTCTGGCAACTGTTGGACAATCCAGCCAAACATTGATGAAAAAAATATAAGCGACTTGGATTGTCTGATAGGACAATTTGGTCAACATAGAGAAAAAGACTTACGAAAATGATAAGATGTAAATTAGAAGGGTTAGTTAAGCATACTTTCTACAAGAGTAAACTAGGACAGAGATATATAACAAACTAACATAAGAACACTACAAGCTCAAGATAGATAGTGGCAAAGACAAGATAGAGAGAGTAGAGGAGATACAGATTTATTTACTAAAGTTTAAAACCAACCGTTCTTACTCTTCGCTGAGTAAGCTCCTATCGAAGTTAGGTCTTTTCCAACCACTTTTCTCTCCAAGCAACTGCCTCTGATGAAGTCTTGGTATCCAAGTGACTACCAAGGCTCAAGCTCGTACTCCAAGCGACCACCAAGGTCCAAGCACGGATGCCACGTGACTACCCTTGATCAGTTAATATTGCTTTACCAAGCAACCACCAAGGCAAAAATCGGCTTACACTCAATTTACATCTTCCCTTCCGAAGTCGAGGTTGAATCTTCATAAGAGTTCTCGAACATCCACACACTATAGTTGCTCTAAGATTACAATTCTTCTCTTCCACACACTCTTAACTCAACCCACTAATAGCACACATGCTTTAGATTACAGTGAGAGTGAGAGCTAGGAGGATGTTTAGCTTTCTAAATAATAAAACAAGAACACTCAATAATAAACCCTATCACAAAAGATCTTTAATTTATTCTTTAAGACTCTTGAATACTTAGTTTCTTAGGGTGAAAAGGGATCCAAAAGTCTTCCAACAACTCATTTATAGCCCATCTCCTCTAACTAGACATTTATGTCCGTTGAACAAAATCAACTGACATTGTATACAGTCGGACAGTCCAGTACTGTTGAAGCATCTAGGTCCCATTATTAATTTTAATAATTAATAACAAGTACTAATTGTGAACTAATTACTTTATTTGAGTGTTAAAATTTGAGTTAGATCCGTATGATTTGTAAGCCAAGGAGTATAACCATCGATTAAAATTGATGGCATAAAGCAACAAAATAAATGTGATAAATTTAGTGTTTTTTATTTTTTATCAATTGAGGTGTTGGCTGATCGAATTGCAAGGTTTTTCTTTTTAGCTTTCCCATATTATCAAGGGATGGTAATCTTGGCAAAGAGGTGATCAAAATGCTACATTAGAGCATATGCATGAGAGTACACTTGTGTTTGGGCTTTTTATCTTGTGTTATGGTCAAGGCCGATCGGACCGCATGTCCATAGAGGCACTTGGGTGCAACGTCTACGCACACCAGTCGGATCAGGAACTCAATGCCAGTCAGACCGACCGGCACATTAAATGCATGGCAACAACTCTTTTTCGAATCATTGCTAGAGCCATTGGTCGGACTAACCTCTCCATGGCGATCGGACTTGCAGTGCCCAAAGTTGGGAGATTTCGCTCATAACGGCTAGTTTTGGTGGGTGGGGTTATAAATACCCTCTATTTTGGGGTGTTTGAGGGTTGTTTAATCCAAACCAAGTGTATTGCATCATTGATTGAGCTAGTGTATCATTTGATTATCTACTAGGCTTGATTGCTACTTGTTACTTTTGAAGATTGTCGCCTCTAGATACCTTAGAGGAGTTGTGGCCTAGTGATCTCTCTAAGAAGATTGTGGAGGAGACCCGACATTAATTTATAAGTTGTTTGGAGTTCACTACCTCCAAAGTAAAGGAATAACTAACTATAGTGATCGAGGTATGGGTAGACCACTTTGGGATTGGTTCCAACTTGACCATCCCTTGACAAAGGGATTCGAAGGCTTGGTGGTTTAAGCAGTAAAGTTAGAATTGCCTCAATAGTGAGTAGGTAGTTGACAAGCTTCTGAATATCGGATGAAAATTTTGGTTGTCTCTTCTCCCTTTATTTGTTGCGATTTACCTATGTAATTTATATTTCTAAAGATAACTTGAGCCTATTTCACCTTAGATTTGTAAAATATAATTTAACTAGTTAGTGTGTGCTTTCAAACCAAGCCTACAAGCTTTGGGTAGTTTGATTAGGTGTAATTTAATTTAATATCGCCTATTTACCCTCTTCTAATTGACATCTCGAATACAATAGTACCGGGCTGTTCGACTCTTTATGTTTTCCAACGATAACTGAGCGCCATAAAAAAAATGGACAATTCAGTCACTCATGGATTGTCCGATAGTGCCTTTCGAAAAAATCTAATACCACATCGGATTATCCAAAAGAGATTGTTTGACATCTCTTAAAAAAATCTATCCACTTTGAGCTTGTTGCGTTCATCTTTTTTCGGATTGTCCGGTGCCTCTTAAACTGTCTGATACAGTATAAGACAATTTAACTGTCTATAACTTGATCTTCTATCTTTTAAATTTTGCTTAAATTACTTTCACTTAACTCTTTTGCTTTGAGGGATATTTTTTGTGCTCACTCTACAACTTTAAAAGACCTAATGCCTACTCATCACATATTAATTAGTCTCTTAATTTTTTATCATCAATCATTAAAAACCCATGAGAGGCTAGATGCATTTTAAGAAAGACGTGGTTGCTGATATGCATTCTGAATTAGAATTATAGTTTGGTCTGACAAAGGATGAACTACTTGCCTATTTAAATAGAAACCAACGGGACTCTTTCATGCCCATTCTTGAATGTCCTTTTCTACAATATGCAACTGCATTTAAGATTTCTTAGGCTGGAAAAACAGTACTAACCTGCCATCCTCACTAAAAGAAAAAAAACCTGGTCTGGGCTGAACATAAGCACGTCTGAATGATAGACAAAAGGGCAGTAACGAACATATACAGAGTAACTAATTAGAAAACCTATTCTGTTCTACAATACTATTGGGCATTGGCAAGCAAACTTCTATTTATATAGTTCAGAGTTAAATTCGTCCCATAATCGGTAATTTGTGGAGATCATGTAGAGACACAACCACTTGAGAGGAAGACCTGCTCAGCTTATCTGAATCCTATTTTCTCCAACAGGTGGAAGTAATGTATGAGAAATTAGAGCCAAATTATTCAATGCCAAACTAAAACAATGGAGGGGAAAAACAACAGATCTCACAAAAAGACATGGCTAATTGGGAGAATAGAAGCATGAACCACAAACACATTATACACTAATAGGTCTGAATTTTATAACAGGAGTAGATAACAAACCAGAAACCCCGGGTAGCCATGCGCATTGCGCCATATTCAGCAGTGACAGCTGCACTAAATAATAAATCATGCAACACTTATTAACAGACAGATCTAGATACCAAGAAAAGCAGGATGGGTGAGGAAGGGAACATACGACAAAGCACATGGGCCCAATCGGGATGGCAGTGGCACAAATGGAAGAAAGGGAGGTGGCCCGAAATCCTGTTAAGCTCTGGTTCTCTGACAGAATAGGAGCCGTGGCTGCTGCCTCCCATCAGATCCTTGTCACGCGAGGCTCCCGTGCCGTGATACGCTTCCTAGCTGTGGCTGTTGATCGAAGACAGCAAGGAAGACAGTAGGGAAGGAAGGTACCCGATGATGGAGGAGGTGAGGACGACCCTGACCATCATTCCACAGCTTCAGTCTGAATCTAGGAAGCATGGCTCATCGATGGAAGCTCCGATTTGTAGAGGAAGAAGGGGAACACCAGATCGGTGGTGTTGCAAAACTTATCGATGGAGGCAGCGAGGCGCATAACATGCTAGGACTCTGGACTTGAAAGCGAGGCTCCGGTGGGGTGGTCCACTGACGGTGAGAAAGAAATGGAGGAGACGACGGCAGGTGATGAATGCCGAATCCACCGTCCAGTCACGGGAGTGATGGCGAGAGACGCGCCGTACAGCAGAGGCGAAAGCTGGAGGAGACAGGAGAGCCGGATAGGAGGGAAGGCGAGGAGCTGATGGCGCGAGCGCCGGCGAGGCGGCGCGCGGCCGAGTCCGCCGTCCGGCTACGCGAGCGAGCGAGAGGGAGGCGAATGCAGTGTAGAGCTTTTTCTGGCGCAGGCCCGGTCGAGAAATCTGGGCCGTCGGTTGTCGTCTCGCCGATCTGATGGCGGAGAAAGTGCTGGCAACGCTATCCCAAAGCGGACGGCAGGATCAAGCTCGATGCGATAGATCGGACGGTGCATGTTAATTAGGATGTAAGGGTTATTAGCCGGAAGTTAGAGGATTTATTTTGCTAATTTGTTGACGTGGCACAGCTACCCTTCCAACTATCCTACGGTGTTTGCAGATAGTAATATATGTAACCCCCAAAAGACAGAGGTAGCAAATGCTAATTTAATTGTGATGTACGCAGCTTACCTGACACGTTGAATCTCTCATCTTATGTCGTATACGGTATACCTACTTGAAAATAAATGCGGGAAAGTCTTTTTGCCCTTTAGGGATTTCCTGTCGTTTTATATGTCACTCGAAAAATTATCAAAAAATTTAAAAAATTATTAAAAGATTTAAAAATATTGACACAGATAGATCAACACTGGTTTGTCATTCTATAAGTTCAAATTCAACATGTATACATTGAAACAAAAGTAATAAATATGAATGTTTGTATGAGAGACAACGATGCCAACACAAGTAATTAAGCTCGAGAGACAACGATGTTACGTAATGCCTTAACTGACACTTCGTTTTTTAAGACCCTAGGGCCAGCTTGAGACCATGGTCCTTAAAATGCACTCTCTCCATATATGTATTTACTTTTCATTTTTCAACTATACCTCTCAACCACTAATCAGTTAATCATGGTAAAAATAATCAACGATAACATAATCTATATAGGTTGTTGAAAACACCAAATTAATAATTCAATGCATGCTGATGGCCAAGTGGCGGGCAAAGAGCTCGAAGCTGCGGACTGGCAAAGGCGTGGAGAGGTCAGAATGGTCACACCGTTGTCCGTCACAGCAATCGCTTGTATTATATTTAGAGTGTAAAAGTATATGCGCTACATGGCATACGTACATACTTGAGTTTATCCCCAACCTGAAATGATATGGGCCCTAGGCCATCATACCCCTTGCCCATGACCTTGAGCCGGGCCTGCTTCGACAGCGCAGAAAATGATAATTAAATCGTTGATGTTCAAAGCCTACCTGACACGTTTGTATATATAAGTAGAATTAACAACTTCAATGCTACAGTGTGTACAAATCTGTTACAGGTTTTTCTCGTATTATCAGTGTCTTTTGCATATGGACTTTATGATAATAAAGAAAAATGCTTGACATTTTCTACAGAATAGTTGCATGCTCGTGCATTACTTAGCTAGCTCGGCTCGGCTCGATCCGACAACAGGCTCACGAGCAGCTCGTGAAATAGCTCGAGTTAGCTTGTTATACATATCGACAGCTCATTAACAATTCAAGTCGAGCCAAGCAAATTAGCGAGCCATTTCTGTATAATTCTAATTACTATGAAATTATTTAACAAGTAAACATTTGTCTTCCTAAAAACATAAAATCCTCTTATTATACCAAAGTGACCAACCAAAATAAATAATAAGAAAAGTTATTTTTAATAAACATTAGCACTTTTCCTATCAAGCAACAGCATGTTTTTTAATATATTTTTTCTTATCAGAACTTTAGACATCATCACATCTACCATAATACATAATGATGAACGTTTAGCCTATTAACGACGAAGAAAATAATTTATAGTTAAAACTTTTATATACGTGATTTAAAACCCAATATTAGAAAAATAAAATACGATGGAAAATCCTCAAAATTAACTCTAAAATTAAATTTTAAATTTTAAATTTTAGTAGCAGTTTATAAGTAAAAAGCAAATGATGAAAGTGTAATATCTAATGGTGCTTAGTCTAGAGAGAATTAGCAGCTATACATATCATAAAGGGCTGGCTCAGAAGCTAGAAGTTACATTCATTCCTAAAAAGCTGCCATACAAGTTAGTTTGTCCGGTCTCTGTAGCACAACAACAGTTCAGAACATGCCATATCATTTTTAATAATTTATATTAGATCAGATCAGATATACATCCAGCAGACTACAAGGCAACAGGACATAGTTTCACTTTCTGTTACACATGGTTGAAGTTTGAAATTTTTTCTGACAGATACATGGTTCAGCCCTCCTACGGAGGAAAGGGCATCCCTTTATATGGAATTGGATACATCGCCATCAAACCATAGAGTTGTCAATTCTAAACGAAGCACCCCACTAATGCACTACACATTAGACAGTGGGTAGTACTTAAACAAAGAAAAAAAAAGACGACATGAAATTAAGCTTGCACACCAAAGGGAGAGAAAGGTATACCTGAAACCTTAGACTTCAACGGAATCAGTCCTATCAGAAACAAAATGTACCTATTTACTTAAAAGCCAACAAGCCTGAAAGTAAAGTAAGATGAAATTGGTTTTCAGTTTCGGAGTTTTGCATAATCAACAGTTCAATTCCTACATAAACCAAGCATTAGTGTTTGTGTATTAAAAGGGGTCAGTGTTCCTGTCTACCAACAAATCGAAAATTGCTAATACAGAGAAGTGTCATGTTGCAAAATTGCATTTGGCAGTAATATAGAGAAGTGTCCCCAGTCCCCAGATTTGGAAAAAAAAAACAAGCAGAATGAAATATGTAGGGATCCAAATGATAGGGGACTGACCTCCTTAGATTAGAAGAACGGTGGAAGCAAAATCAGGTTGCACACTGATTTTCCAAGTGAAACAACATGGAGCTGGATCCGGAGCTGCAACATGGAGTAGGATTGGCTTCATTATTGTCATTACTTTCAGATCATCGAGCTGGAGCTCGGGTTGAAGGAACAAGAATATCAGCGATTAGTTGCATAATCAAAGTTGATTTGTAGCAACATGTAGTTGGTGTCTTGAACCTGCTATATATATTTCCTAACCTAGCTATCACTTTATCATCCTGAAATAATTGTAGGCAATGGAAATAGGACATGAACCCCTGGAAACACAGAACAGAGGCTATGCTTCAGATCAAGGTATAAACTCTTTTATCAGAACTGTTACATTGTACCAATTCTTGCAGTATAAAAGAGGTGAAAACAATGCGGAACTTAACCTCTTGAGATCTTGAGAATAACTTGCAAGAAAGGACAACGCTCCAAGACACAAACATGGCATGACTCAACAAAAAACAAAATCAGGTAACGGACTGCTTATGAAGTGAAACAACACGAAGCAATGAAATTCTGTCAAACTGAACTGGATTGCCTGTTCGTGAGGCACTACGTCACTATCCACAACGTCACTATTTGTTTGAGACAACGGCAGCCGTGGCGTCAATGACAGGCGCAGGCTGACCATCTCCATCTCCATCCAAGCACCTCCTCCGGTTGATGCGTTAAGGTTTCTGACCCTTTGAGGCCATTCTTGTTACCCATTGGAGCCGTTGTTTAGTACTTTTTTTTCTGGTTTTTATGCAATTCAATTTCTTTTTCAGAGAAAGCCCAATGAAGTCCAGTACAAGGGTTTATGCTAGTCTGGACAGATATGTTTTAGTTAAGACTTAAGACTGCCAATGTTATTTGTCCACATAATAGTGACATCTCTGGTCATGTGAGACTGCATTCAGATGGGAAAAATGAGTTTGGAGTAAAGCAGAAGAATTTTGCCCCCATTTTCATGAAAATTATCACCCAAATGCCTCGTTTGTTCAGATATCCTAGAGTAACTAGGAAGGAAGCCCACGCAAATGCGCGGGCATGTTCTATCATATTTCATTACAATGCCGATATACCTTATATATAAACAGCTAACCTTCTATTTTAATATTATTTGTTGACTCTTTTTCGAATATTTTTTACTAATTGAGATATTTCATTTTTTGCTTTAATATAACAAATTAGCCTCGAAAATTGCTCGTTGCCCCTTCAGTTTTGACTCATTAGGGTGTCTACTATTGTATTAGTAAGGCCAGTGATAATGACATAAAAATGCTTGTTTGTCGGATTGTCTTCCATAATATCTAATTGATGGTACCAATTTAATCCATATCATTGACTTATTTGGTGACGTTGGTTGCCGTTTTGTTAGAAGGTCGAAGATTATAGTCGGTGCTCGTTCATATAATTTTTTGTTTCATGAGCTAGGGTGGATCAACATTGTGGCCTCCTGTCTTTCCCAGTCTTGACACCCATCCCGTATTGCAGACCTGTGTGGTTCTCAGCTTATTACTCATGCGTGTCAACCGCCTCTCTCTGCTCTTTCGTCGTTGTTACCGAGGCGATCGTCGACATCATCATCTATAGCTCTAAGCTCGGACACATTTTACGCACCGCCTCTTTTGTCACTTATGCTAAGTTACCACGTTTTACGGCATGTGAAAGCAATATTGTTTCAAAATAAAAACATGAATTATAATTTACTTTGATGTTTCGATTATTGGAATTTAATAAGCTCTATGATTGATTTTGTTAAATTTAATATTATTTTCTTTTACAATTTAAAATATAGTTGAGATAGTGTTACGTCAAAATTTGAAAAGACCACCGATAGATTGGAGACATAATCGCTTAAGCGAATAAGTATCCGATTGCTATAAAAAAGAGGCCGATCGGATTGAAGCAACAAAAGATTCGGTCATACAATAAAAGATTATCTAGATAAGAAGTAACTATGGTTCACGATAGAGTATTCTATCATATCTTATATAGATAGAAAGATTTAGTTAATTAATTTTTTAAAAGATATATTTTTTTATTTTTATTAGGAAATAACATCCGATGGTTGTTGTAAACGTGTGTAACTCTGTAAACCTATGGTATAAATATAGACCCTCTGAAAATATGTAATGGATTTTGGAATCCTTCGATCAATATAACCTTAGCGTATCGTCACTCTAGTCTATCTAGGTTTTTACCAGCGGGGTCAGGCTCTCGATGTAAGGCTGTATCAGTTAAGTCCGATCTCTGGTGAAGAGGTAAGTCTTATCACTATCTTGATATGTCTCGCTTTGTCTAAGGCTGTATCGGTTAGGTTCGATCTCTTAGGTTGATAGAATGTATCGCATCACGTCCATACAGTATTTATCGGTCTATCAAGCTCTCTCCACCGTCGTCGGTCTTGTGCTACATCGGTTAGCTTTGACCTATGAGACTGTCGATGGTAAAATGAGCTTTAGGCCTATAGGTCTCTATATGACGTTTCATCAGAGTGTTAACTGATGAGTTATCTATACGTTGAGCAACATGTCCAGCGCATCGGCTCCTTGGCCGATACGTACCAAGTCTTCAGAGACTTTTCTTTGAGCGACAAGCCAAGCGCATCGGCTTTCGAGCCGATGGGCGCCTGTCTTCAGAGAGTCGTCCTCTCATCGTCTTAGCTAGCCGATGGGTTCACTTCGCACTTCCTTCAGCACAACCGATCCGACGTCCACCGTCCCGTCGCCTTTGGCCTCGTTCTTGTCCTGTCTCGGTTAGGTCCGATCTTCAAGATTCGGTGTCAGCGGCGTCGTCACGGCGGGCAACGGGTCTCGTGCTGCCATCTCCGGAGCGGCATCGGCTTTGCAGCCCGTGTCTTTTATACGATTCCTTGCCACCTCGCATATGTTTTTATCGACTTTCCAGTCGATGAATGACCGCTATAGCTTTCGTCGACTTCTAGGAGAGATCTCGCGCGTCTTGCTATTCTCTGAATACACTCCTTTGCCTCCATCGGCTCTGCAGCCGATGAATCAGAATCTCTCTTTTACTACACCCGAAGCCATCATATCCTTCGTCGATATCCATCTACATCGGCTTCTCAACCGATGGAAGAGCGTCCTGACTCTTATCGACGATCAGCCGATAGCAGAAGCCATCCGGATGTGGTTGATGAACAACCCGATCCTATCGGCCCCTAGCCGATAGCGAGGGCTCATATCAGCCTATCGTCTGATTGACCCGTTTTCTTCACCTCCTTGTCCAAATTGACTGGCACGCTCGCACCCGCACCGTTGCGCTAGAGCCGACCGAAACCTACGGCCCCCCAGCGCGCGTACCTTAAACCACGGAGAAAAGCCGACCGATTTGCACTGGAGCTAAGCAGCTAAGTAGACCTCCCAGCCGTTGGCGTGCTCGCGTCGGGTTCCGGCACGAACAGATAGATATAAAATTGTCAATTTAATAACAAAGAATATAATGATGTCAAATTTATTTCAAATTGAAATGTAGTCAACATCGATATTAAATTAGTGAATCAATTGTAAAGAATAGAATATAATTTAAAAGTTATGGTTGTTAAAAACTTATTATCACAAATAACAAATTTTATCTCAACCACTCTTTACACACAGCGTGCTGTGGTGTAGTCATATTCCATGACTCGTTAATATATTGATAATATTACATATACGGTCATGCTAACGATAGGAATTTAGTGTGAAATATGCGGTTGGTCTCTATCTTAACGAGCATGTGTTAAGATGATGTAAGTGTGCATGCGCGTCTTCCAAGTAATAAAAGAATGGCTTTCTTGTTCTTGCTCCAAGGACATAAACGGCTCATCCTTGTTTTGATTGGCCCCACAACTTTGTTCCTTCTTTCTCCGCTTCCAACAAACATCGATTCACTGAGTTTTACCATGCAACAATTGATGATGATGCAGAGCGGTAGGAGCAGCTGGGCCATATCGATGCATTAGCGACCACAGCGAAAAAGTAAAATGACGACATCTATTATCCTATTATAATTTTGCTGCTGCTTGATACCCTTGAAACATGAAACAGAGCTTCATTTACATATCATCATAAATCTAATTTAATTATATATGTTTGTGAAGTTTTACATATCATCATAAATCTATTTTAATTATATATGTTTGTGAAGTTATGTATGATGATAAAATCTATTTCATTTTCATTTTCATATTTTTTTATGATTGTTCCTATGTCACGCAAGGTTAGAATATAACCTAAAGTAACATATTTCTTTTACAAGTTGAAATATAGTTAAATGAGTCTTTTACCTATAAATTTAATTATAAATAATCTAGTGACATAAGAGGATGAAAAAAGCAGCTATATGATTAGGTCATTAGTTGTTTACATCGTAAAATGTACTCTCTAATTAATATAGCATAAAAATACAAAAGAAAGTATGAGGGGAGTACGTGAATGAGGGCCAAGGGGAGGGGTGGGAGACGTACAGGCCGGTTGGGATGTGGGTCTTTTTTTTTTCTTTTTATACATACAGTAGTGTTCTATATAGGATATTAAATTGATTATATATAAAATATATAATAGATAGATAGTATTGTAATTGTTTGAGATATATCGGACAATTTAAGTGATGTTACGTCATGTTTACTTATTTTCACAAGCAATCCTTATACGTGCAGAATTGCTGTTCTGTTGCAACGCACGATCTAGGCATCTAGTACTCCCCTAGTGGTAAATAATCTTTTTTTGGTGGTAATGCTAAATAATTTGACAAGATACTGTCAATATTTCTTTATTAATTCAACCGGGCGAGCTTTATTGGTTAAGACTGAGGAGGATTTATTATTTTTCACGCGCGGCATGTCTCTACAAACGCAAATTTGGGTTGGACTGCATAGTGATTAGTAAAATTAAATAGAGACGAGAATTATATAGTGGCAAATACAAACGCAAAATTGGGCTGAACTAAAATTTGTCCATTTCGAAGGCCCAGCCTACGGTTGGACATTTCTTTGTTGGGCTCATTTAGCCAGATATTAATTTCGGCCGAGTTAATTTCTGCATAAACATAGTGATCTTCCTTCCAGATTTCATTTGATTACACTCTAAACATTGAAAAACTCCGACCTTGATTTTAATCTGCTTAATTAATTAATACATTAATATCGTGTTGCTAGTAATCATGCATATAAAAAAAACACTATATTTTTTCTGAATTATAACATAGAAAATGCCCACTATCGATCACTCGATCAGTTCCAGAACCACTCCCAGCTGTTTAGCGGCGCCTCCACGTCCGCCGCCACCGTTGCCGCCGCATCCTCGTCGTGCTCAAAGGCGGAGGCGCCGACGAGCACAGCGTCCGGGAGTAAGGCGGAGGAGGAGGGGTCGTCGTTGCTGCCGCCGCAGTCGTCCTCCGACGACGAGGGCGGCGAGCGAGTGCCGGCGAAGTAGGACTCGGGGCTGTCGTTGGCTGCCCTTCCGGGGACGGCCAGGAGTGGTGCCGGCGCAGGCATCGCGTCGTCGCCGCCGGTGGTGGTGCTTCCGGCGTAGAGGCCACCTTCTTCGAGCTGATACTGAGGGCTTCCAGCCGCCTGTACTGTAGCATGTGTGGTTGGCACGGCGGTTTGGTTCGCCGGCGACGGCGACTTCCCATTGGCTTGCAGTTTCTCGGTTAATAGGATCACCTGCCACGTGGCATATTTACATCATGATCAAAATTCCTTTTCCAGTCGCCATTATGTGTTGAGTGAAAAGTAGAAATGGACAACGATTTTGCCAAAATGTACAGTTCAGATTTTGCCAAACACATTGAGGCCACTAATAATTTTGAGGTCGTTTTTGGTCCATAATTTAAGTGGTATGATTGCTCAGAGAGGGATGGGCGAACATTGATGAGCCTTTTATCCTCTTCAAGTATACCATTACTTTCTGAAAATGACTAATTGATGAAAGTAATGGATCTATTAATTGCATCACTTTATCTAAGAATCTATCCAAGTAATTCGGGAAACCACCGTTGCTACGATGCTAGACAGCTAGAGTCATAAGCACATATCTCAAACCACCCCACAACTCTATCATGCAATTCATACGGGTTTAAGTACTCGTTAGAGTTGGTAATAGAGGTCAGGAATAATGTTTTCATTGTCTAAAAGAAAGCACCATTAAGGTGGTAGAGTCGTGGGACCAATTCTAAATATTTAATTTTGATGTTCACTAATTAATTATCTAGTTATTCATGGGCATGAACAGTTATTTAGATATCCCCAATTCGGATAAGCTTTTTACTACATATTCGGATGATAATATAGGCAAAGCTTTTAAAAAGCATATTAGATATCGACAGCTTGTATTTGCAATGGCTTTATAAAATTTATATGCGAATGATATTAACACGGTCCACTCATCAACGCACAATATAGTACCACAATCTCCTCCTTACTTTTTTCACGTCATTAATCCACAATGACAGTTGTTATAAACAGCTGACACCATAATACTGTACATGCTCTAACCTATATACTCCACTTTATTTATTCTACATCATCATAATATTATGTTAAATTCATTCACAATGATTTACCCAAAGACTCACATTTTCCCATAATCGTTGATGATGGTTAGACAGGAACAAACTGAAGTGCCTTTCAAATTTTAAGTGAGCAGATTGTAACATGTGACCAGGGTTTGAAATTTTGGTTCAGAATTTCCGAACTTTTGTATTCATTGGAACCTGTTCGAACTTAGTAAAATCGTTTAAATTCAGCAGACAATTCAACTTTTATTTTTGTCCAAAAAATCCATTCAAAATTTCCGAATTTTGGTCTCTCAGTAATTTTTCATTCTTAAATGTAAAACCCTGGTTGTGACTAAGCCAATTAAACGCTTGTCGTAAAGCTGCCATTATGACATCGTTTTTTAAGACGTGAAAGATACATACGCACCACTGCATATGCGGCACACCACATGAACACACCTATATTTTTGTCTCTAACCTATTTAAAGTGATGGAAATAATAGCAAATTTATAACCTTACTAAATTTTATTAATATTTATGGGTATTAAGATTTAAATTATGATCCGAGACAAATCCATCACTATACATCCATCAGTGCTTTCCTGATTCTCGCCTATATATCTCATGTTTATTGCTTATATTATAAGTTGCCAACTCAAACAGTCTGAGTATCACGTTTTCCCTTTGTTGCTGAAATTAAACTATTTATTCTATACTAAGAAAATCTTGAATATGGATGTGTGATTTTTATATTTACACAAATTCAGAGGAACTTTAAAAGACATGTTAAGCCATGTTTGTAACACGAGAAAATTAAATCTCCTCATCTCTACATGATAATTGAAATATACCATACGAAATTCTTATGTTAAACTTCAGTGAAAAAAGGAGGAAATTGTTGTGTTAAAATGAGGCCTTAATTAGTGGCATGAGTGAGTGATGCGATCACCTGCGACCGGAGGCTTTCGTTGTCGGCGAAGAGTGCGTCGCGTCCGGCGAGGAGCTCGTAGTGGGCGGCCCTGAGGCGGTCGAAATCGAGCTCGAGCTGCTTCGTCCTCCACCTCGCGCGGCGGTTCTGGAACCACACGGCCACCTGCCGCGGCGCGATCCCCAGACGCCGCGCCAGCTCGCTCTTCCGCTCCGGCTCCAGCTTCCGCTTCTCCTCCTCGAAGCTCTGCTCCAGCGCCCGCACCTGCTCCGCCGTCAGCCGCCGCTTCCTCGCCGACGACCCCTGCTCGTCGAGGCCGACGCCGTACAGCTCGTCGACGAGGTCCATCTGGAGCTCGAGATCTTCATGTGTTGTCAGGAACGGCCTCTTCCGCCTCCGCCCGGCGTCCTCCACGCTGGCCACCACCGGCGAGCCTGCAGCAGTACATACCCACGTCAGCAACGCATTCCAAGCACAATGATTTGGATCGATCGACACAACCGGTCTCTCACCTCCAAGAAATCCTCCATGGACACCAAAGAGAAGCATCTGCCCGCCTCCTCTCGCACCGGCGGCACGGCACGGCGGCGCGGCGGAGCTGAACACGAGGCGATCGGAGTCCATGCTGCACAAACACCTTCCACCTCGTCGTCAAACTGTAAATATCTCTACGTATATACTACGTACGTGTCTACGCTACGCTCCTCCACCTCCTCTTGAAACACGGAGGCAGACGGATTGATGGCCGGCCGGCCGGAGCTGAGCTAGACAGCTGCGACGGCGACGGCGACAGCGACAGCCGGCAACTTGTGGCGGAAGAAGCTGGTGCTAAACAGCAAGCGCGTCGACGTCTTCATGGGGTGCAGAGAGAACCCCATGCCGCCGCCGATGGGGATGCGCGAGAGGTTCGTCAGGCCAAGTTTGCTCGATGCACGGTGGCCGGAGAAGCAAGCAAGCAAGTGGCAGTAGAGGGACTAAACTGTAAATATTGGTTCTTTCAGGGACCTGGTTGGTTATTAGTTGGTAGCCAACGGAAATTAGACTTATGAATTGTAGTTCTTTAAGTCAAGCGCTTTTGTGGGCAAAGTCTTGAGCTCGGAGGAGGGGAGGATTTTATAGGCTCAAAGAGCTAAGTAAACATTAACAAAAATATCCTTACTATTATATAGGTGTTTATCTTTTATTTAGTATATTTAGTGTGTTAATTATAGTGCTGTATGTTTTGTAGCTTATGCAATTAATTTCTTTTAGGGATTAGTTGGTGGCCAATGGAAATTGTACTTGTGAATTGTAGTTTTTAAGTCAAGGAGCTTTTGTGGGCAAAGTCTTGAGCTTGAAGGAGGGGAGGATTTTATAGGCTCAAAGGGCTAGTAAACATTGACAAAACTACCCCTACTATTATATAGGTGTTTATCTTTTTATTTAGTGTATTTAGTGTGTTAATTATAATACCATATGTTTTGTAGCTTATGCAATTACCTTCTTTCAGGGATCTAATTGGCCATTAGTTGATGGCCAATGGAAATTGGACTTGTGAATTGTAGTTCTTTGAGTCAGGAGGCTTTGTGGGTAAAGTGGAGGGGAGGATTTTATAGGCTTAAAGGACTAGTGAATATTGACAAAAATACCCCTATTGTTATGTAGGTGTTTATCTTCCATTTAGTATGTTAATTATAGTGCTGCATGCTTTGTAGTTTATGTAATTACCTTCATACTGACCTCTCATATTGGGGAGAAAAGATGTAAGTCACCTTTGGTTCTAGTTGATACTTAACTACTATTTCTCTCCACAAATATAATGGATTATGCTATTTTTATAAAAATTAGGGAAGTAGTAAAAGGATAAAATACATTACAAAAGATTGAGAATAAACTAATAAAATAAAAAAGCTACTATACTATATGCCTCGAAAACTTAAAATCTTGACAAATGAAAGGGGCGTGATCTCTTATATTTATGGACAGAAAAATTATTAATGATTAAAAGAATTGTTGATGATTTAGTATTCGGATAAATAGTTGGTGAGAATTTAAAGAAGTTAGGGTATTATGTTTTCTACCTACTAAGTTATTTTTATTACGGACGTTAAGTATCACAATCCATAGCGAGAATTTAGACTATTTTAAAGGAGCTAAAAGTTTTATAAATACCTACAGATTCTAGAAGCTCTCCCACCTTGCGTAATGATATTAGTGCAGTCAAGCTTCTAAATCTTAACTATGTCACACCATACCATGACACCTAAGATGACGTGGAAAATCAGATTAGAAAATTCAATGTGAGAGTGCTTTTTTGTTTTTCTCATAATAGGTTAGACATTTCTTTATAAAAAAAACATGCGTATGTGATTCTTTCGTCGTCAATTTGCCATAGAAAAGATGAACCATGAACCGAGTAAATTTTGCAAGCTGTGAACTGATGGACTGGAGTCACTTTCATGGTAGTATATATTACCCGACCTCTTCTATAGAGTACACGAGCATCTCTGTTTTGCTGGCACCTTTTCGTTCAGGTAAAAAGACAAATATTGCTACGTACAAAAAGCACCCTTCAGAAACCTAAAAGGTTATGCTAAGAATGGTTCACGAGTAATATTTGGCGCTGAAATTTTTAGGCTTTTTCTCTAACAAGTTAGATGGCAATTAGCTGGGTGTATAGTGTTTGTGTCAGCCTCATGACTGGGCAACACGTAGACACCAAGGATTCAGTTGTGGTTATACGATAATATGGTTTAAGCGTGTGATTGAACGAATCCTGAGGCGATGGACTAACGACTCCCATTTTTCAGGTATTAAAACGGCAATGGGTGCGACTCTTTTTATATTTAATTGATGGGCATTTATGTAAGATTCGACTATAACTGACAATACAAAATCAGAAAGAGTCAGCCAGTCATCTCAAATTGAGATGAAAGACAATTAAGTTCTCTTTGTGTACTTTTCTTTCCTCTTGAATCTGGTCAAGAGCTTTGGTCTCTACCTACGAGAGAGTGAAACATATTATTCAAGCTTGGCTAGGCTAGTAAGGGTTTACGAAACCAATGGACGGTTGGTAATCAGCCCCAGAAATACGCTGATAACCAATGGACGGTGATTATTGTTATACAGACCACTGACCTGAGCTGTACATATATAGACCTGACCCCCTTGTATACGCTCGAGAGGATTTATAGTCACTGTACATATTCTGCATAGTATCAGAGCAAGTCTAGACATCTCGACGCGCTAGCTTCTCTCTCCGGCGAGCCGACCCTTTCCTCCTCGTCGTCGACGTCTTCTTTCCGTCGCCGACTCTCTTCCCGGTACTCTCCTCGCTCTCTCGTCTCCTTTTCTTTTTCTCCCCGTCTCTCCCATAGTCACCTTCTTTTCTCCACCCCACCTCCGTGCGACCAGGCGACGGTCTCGATCCGCCTCCTCGTCCCGTCTCGCACCCGTCTCCGCTCTTCCTCTTGTTTCGTGCATCTCTCCTTCTCTAACGCCGGCGCACCTCCGCGCTCGTCGTCTCCATCGGCTGGACTTGTCCAGCCCTCTATCGGCTGGAAACCTCCCTTGGTTCTCGCTCTTTCCGACACGCTCAACGGCTCTCAGACGCGAACCTTCTCCCCTCACGTCCAAGCTAGTCCAACGTGTCCACGGACACGAATCCCTGCCTCCCGGACGCGAACATATTCTCTTCGCGTCCGGCCACTCCCTGCCTTTTTCGCGTCCGCCTCACTCCTTGGCCTCCACGAGTCCACGGACGTGAATCTTCTCTTCACGGACATGAATCCTTGCACGTCCGTGACCCAACCACTCTCTGACCCACCCACTCTGTCCTCACCTACTCCGCTGCCTACTCCCCATCGGCCAACCACTCCTCATCGGCTGGCCACTCCTCACCTACTCCGCTGCCTACTCCCCATCGGCCAACCACTCCTCATCGGCTAGCTGGCCCACTTCCCATCGGCTTCTCACATCCTTGATCGGTCGATCCGTCCTCTCATCGGCTCCCCCCTCTCATCGGCTTCTTTCTCCCATCGACTTTTTGCTCCCGTTCTTCCGTCATGGCCACCGAGTCCGCTCTCAGCTCCGGCACTCTCCCAGTCGCCAAATCTGCTACGGCTCTCGGTGCCTTAGACCACACCTCGGGCACCACCTCGCCGATCTTCTCCCCTCTCTACGCTGCTGTGAATGTGAAATCTCACGTTCCTATCTTCCTTGACCTTAACGCCAATTATTTTAAGTAGTTTTCTTCTTCAAATCCCTCTGTGGAAAATTAGGCCTCCGGTCCCATATTAATGGCTCCGCTCCACCTCGCCCCGATGATCCTCAGTGGAACATCGCCGAGTGCTGCGTGCGCAGCTGGCTGCTCGGCTCGGTCGACGACTCTGTCCTTTACCTCGCTATGGACGATACCGACCCCACCGCCCAGGATCTCTGGGTGGCCAACGAGCGGATCTTCCTGGCCAACAAGCAGCCTCGCGCCATCTTCCTACTCAACGAGTTCCACTCCATGGTACAAGGCGACTCCTTTGTCTCCTTGTACTGTCAGCGCCTCAAAGTCAAGGCTGCTGCTCTCCGGGACGTCGGCCACCCTGTGGCCGACTCTCAATTCGTCCTCGCCCTTCTACGAGGCCTCAATCCCCGCTTCTCCAACACCGTTGATGACATCGCCAACGCCACACCTCTTCCATCGTTCGCCCAGGCTCATGACATGCTAGTTCTTAAAGAACTCCGTCTGGCAATGATGAGAAGACAGTGGCCCACACCGCTCTTCTTGCCGCAGCTGATAATGGCTGCCGAGCTTCTTGCGCTGCCTCTTCCTCCCACGGTCCTAGTGGCCATGGCTCCAGCCACAGCAACACAACCCGCACCGGGAAAGGCAAGGGCAAAGGCAAAGGTAGGACCTGGTAGGGTCCGATGCCACCACGACCTACCTCGGTCCCTACCTACCCTGCCGGTCCCACGAGTTCGTGGCTCTGCTACAACCCCTGGGCGCCCCCAGCCCCAGCCACACAGCCCCATCGACTAGCAACCCGGAGTTCTCGGCGCCCATCCCCAGGCTCACCTAGCATCGGCTCCCGTTCTACCGCCTCAACCGATGCTACCGACCCCAACCACCCAGTCGGTTCCCTCCTGAAACCAGGCTGACCTCAACCAGATGACGCTCTAACCACAACACCCTTGGGTGCTAGACTCTGGGGTGTCTTCACACATGACGTCATCGGCCAGTATACTTCGCTCCTGTCACCTCTCTTCCTCCCCTTTTGTCACCATCGGCAATGGTCACTCTCTTCCTGTCCAATGCCACGGTGACTCCTCTCTGTCTACATCCACCACTAACCTCCCCTTACGCAATGTTCTTATCATCCCTTCTCTTATTCACAATCTTATATCTGTTCGCCAATTCACACGAGACAACCACTGCTCCATTGAATTTGACGCGTCTGGTTTCTCTGTGAAGGATATCCCAACCCGGCGACAGATCCTTCACTGCAATAGTGGCAGAGACCTCTACACCATTCCCGCTGCGCCGTCCACCCCACACGCCAGCGTCGTCCTCTCCACCAACCTTTGGCACCTTCGCCTCGGCCACCCCGGCCCCGACGCTGTCGCCGCTCTCCGTCGCAGCGCCTCCATCCGATGTACTCACAGCAGCTCCACAGTTTGCCACTTATATCAACTTGGCAAACATGTGTATCTACCCTTTTCTAGTTCTCTCTCCTGTACCTCGCGTCCATTTGAACTTATACATTGTGATGTATGGACGTCCCTAGTTAAAACTGCCTCCGGTAATCAGTATTATCTCGCTATACTTGATGATTACGCACACTATTGCTGGACCTTCCCGCTCATCCACAAATCCAAGGTCGCCTCTCACCTCACTCACTTCGTCACGTACGTATCCACTCAGTTCAACCTCCCCATCAAGGCTTTACAAGCCGATAACGGTACGGAATTCGTCAACCATACCGTTACAAACCTCCTCACCTCGTAGGGCATCCATCTCCGGCTCTCCTGCCCCTACACCTCTCCTCAAAACAGCAAAGCCGAGCGCCTCCTTCCCACCCTCAACAACATCAGTCGCACCATGCTACTTCACGCCCATTTACCCGCCACTTATTGGGCCAAAGCTCTGGCTACTGCGATGTACCTTCTCAATCGGCGCCCATGCTCCTCCGTTCATAACAACGTTCCCTATGCCCTTCTCTACTGCACGGCGCCTGACTACTTTCACCTTCGCGTTTTCGGGTGCCTCTGCTACCCAAATCTCACCACCACAGCTTCCCACAAACTCACTCCCCGCTCCACCGCCTGTATTCTCCTCGGCTATTCCACCTCTCACAAGGGATACCAATGCCTCGACCTTTCCATCCGACGGGTCCTCGTCTCTCGTCACGTCATTTTTGACGAGACATGTTTTTCCTTCGGTCTCCTTCATCCAAGATCCTCCTCTAGTGATCTCGACTTTCTCCTCACCAACACCATGCCGACCAGGTCTCCTCCACTGCTCTCTCTATTGGCCCCCTCATTGGCCACTGCTGAGGATTTACCCATCACATATCCCACCACTACTCGGTCCGATGTCCCCACCATCGGACCCCCATCGGACCCACCTCCATCGGCCGATACCGATCCTATTTATCCTTCAGCCAATACCGTTCCCTCTCCATCGAACACCCCACTTCCATCGGCTCCCCCCACCCTATCGGCTCCCCCACCCTATCGGCTGATCCATCTCTATCGGATCGATCGGAATACTCGGCCACCCGACCTCATCGGTTCAGGCCGATCTAATTCCTCCTTTTCCTCTTGTCTATAGTCGTCGACTTGGAGCCGATGATGGCCCCACCCAACCAGTTCTTCTCATTACTCCCGCACCCCCATTGGCTCCAGTTCCCTCCACCTCTCACATGGTCACCGGCTCCTAGACCGGGTCTCTCCGCCCCACTCTGCGTTACGGTCTCTCCACCGTCCATAGCTCTATCTCGCCCATCCCGGCGACTTCTCGCTCAGTCCTGGCCGACCCTCAGTGGTTCGCGGCCATGGTCGACGAGTATAAGGCCCTAATGGACAACGAGACCTGGCGCCTCGTTTCCCGATCTCCCGGCGCCAACATTGTGACCGGTAAGTGGATTTTCAAACACAAATTCCACGCTGATGGCTCCCTTGCCCGTCACAAGGCTCGCTGGGTAGTCCGGGGTTTCTCCCAACGATCCGGCGTCGACTACGACGAGACCTTCAGTCCCGTTGTCAAACCCACCACCATTTGAGTCGTCCTCACCTTGGCTACCTCTCGCTCCTGGCCGATCCATCAACTAGACGTGAAGAACGCCTTTCTTCATGGCCACCTGACGGAAATAGTCTACTGCCAGTAGCCCCTAGGCTTTGTCGACCCTTCTCATCCCGACGACGTTTGTCTCCTTTAACGCTCTCTCTACGGCCTCAAACAAGCCCCTCATGCCTGGTACCAGCGTTTTGCTGCCTATTTTCGGCACATCGGCTTCGTGGTCTCTGCGTCCGATAGTTCCCTGTTCACTTTCCATATCGTCTCTGCCACTGCCTATCTACTTCTCTATGTTGATGACATTGTCCTCACAGCATTTTCGACATCTCTCCTCGATCAGATCATGGCCCAACTCCACTCTGAATTCGCCATGACCGATCTTAGTCCTCTCCACCATTTCCTTGGTATCTCCATAACCCGTTCCATCCATGGGCTCTTCCTTTCCCAACACCAGTACGCCATCGACCTCCTCCAGCGTGCGGGCATGGCCGACTGTCACCCCACGGCCACCCCAGTCGACACTCGAGCCAAACTCTCCGCCGCCGATGGCGCCCTCGTTGCCGATCCCTCTCATTATCGTAGTCTTGCCGGGGCTCTCCAATAGCTCACACTCACCCAACCCAACCTCACGTACGCTGTCCAGCAAGTGTGCCTCTTCATGCACGCTCCACGCGAACCTCACCTCGCGCTGCTCAAGCGCATCCTACGCTACGTAAAGGGCACCCTCTCCAGCAGGCTGCATCTCAGCTCCAGCCCCATCGACTTCCTCACCGCGTACTCCGACTCGGATTGGGCAGGCTGCCCCGACTCTCGACGCTCTACGTCCGGCTACTGCGTTTACCTCGGTGACACTCTCATATCCTGGTCCTCAAAACGTCAGACTACAGTGTCCCGCTCCAGCGCTGAAGCCGAGTACCGCGCCGTCGCCCACGCCATCGCCGAGTGCTGCTGGCTTCGCCAGCTTCTCCAGGAGCTCCGTGCACCCCTCTCCACCGCGACCGTCGTCTACCGTGACAATGTCAGTGCCGTCTACATGACCGCCAACCTGGTCCATCACCGACGCACTAAGCACATCGAGATCGATATCCATTTTGTCCGTGATAAGGTTGCATTAGGACATGTTTGGGTGCTTTATGTACCATCGGCACATCAGTTTGCCGATATAATGACCAAAGGCATGCTCACGACTTTGTTCATTAGTTTTTGTCCAGTCTCTGCGTCCGTTCTCCTCCCGCTGCGACTGCGGGGAGGTGTTAGACAGACCACTGACCTAGGTTGTATATATATAGGCCCGACCCGCTTTATACGCTCGGGGGGATTCATAGTCACTGTACACATTCTATCGTAATAACCACTCAAATTTCATCGACTTTTAGTGAATTCTGTCAAATCCTACCGACCTGTTATTGTCAATTTTGCAAACCCTGGGGCTAGTGGAGTACTTCTATATTAGAACTAGAAAAAATAAGTAGTTATACACGTTAGAACTATAGGAGAATGAGAAATAATGTTGGGTGATGAATCTAACATTTTATTTGTCTTCTATACCATGCTATAACCCTCTTCTCTGTAATCATGACCTTTTGGTATTTTGTAAGATTCTGTCAACAAAAATTGCATCCAAAAAGCAGAAATCAAAGATGAATTTGTGATTGTAAACGGTTTCACCAAATTTGTATACTTTCAGTTAAGCATTATGTAGTCTTGTCAAAAGTTAAAAGTACATGCATATATGAACTTAGAAAAAGAAAACAGGCATATGTTTCGCATGAACTCAATTCCTTCACCAACGGGGGGAGGTAAATTCTGTTCCAATGCAGAGTACATATTGTACACATGGATGTGTTGGTACTGCTAAGTTGTAATTAGCTACAGTGCAAATGTCAAAAGGCACATTTGTTCCGCAACTATGTACTTACAGTACTGGAGCCAAGCATATTTCCTAACTTGTCTGTACCAAAGCTGAACAAAGGTTAGATACAACACCCATAGCATCCAGTAGTCTAGTAGATAATGATGAATAATGTGGAAAGAAGTGCTTGGAATTTTGTGTTAGGAATGGAGCAACAGAAGCTAAAAAGATGCTGGCTTCTTTGGTTGTAGTTAGTACAGCTATGGTGCTAGGAAGATTGTTCTCTGATTCTGCTTTTCTCATTGATCTGTGGAATGAATTCAGTTATTTGGACATCTTAGAGTAGTGTAGAATAGCTAAGATTGATCTTTGCACCTAGCTGTTTGGTTGATTGGAGAACTATTTAATTCTTACCAATCTAAATTGAACGCGGCAAGCACACACATAATCTGAGTTCTTGATATATGTTCTAGAGCTCTTGGTTTCCTGCCTGTCAACTTTTAGTAGAACTTGTTCCAGAAAAGATTTCCCAGACTCTTATCTGGAGAGAAGGAATATTAGAACAATTTTTGAGTGACAACTTTGATGTGTAGGTGTGATGAAATGCAGCTTTCAGCTGGTACTCAAATATGCTCTTCACCTGCTTGTGGCATGCCTGATGCTTCACATGGCACAAAGGAATAGTCTAATAGTCAGAAGCTGCAACTCAATAACACTTGAATTGACCTCCCTATCTTTTATATTATTCTCAGGCTAGATTCAGAGTACCAAATGCCATGTTCTTGGCCAGCCACTTGTTCCGTGCAGATTTCAGCATCAGGTCGCGTTGTAGTCAATTCTGATCCCACCATTCTGAAAAAGATAACCTTCTTTTTCTCTCTGCTTTGCTGTTGTTTCTTAGTGAGCCTTCTGTTCTTAGTAGTGCAGCAATTGAGGGCTAATGCAGAGTGCTCAACACTTGTGCAGGTGCAGGAGAAAGAGCTGGAGTTGAAATTCTGTTGCCATAACAGGAACTGATCTGACTTTCTGAAGCTGTCTGATGCATGATCAATTGAGGCTTGGACCTAGTGAGATGTGTGACAATTAGTTTGATTACTTAAACCTATCTGTACACCATATTTTTAGAGAGGTTCTTTCAATTGTCCGCCACACCAATGGTAAGTCGACACCTGGACAGCAGAGAATTATGTCATGATTAGAAGTAGAACTGAACAATCTCGTGTTCGTGTAATATACTGACATAATTTTTTGGGCAGGAGTATAAAAACATAGTTGGCATCCCAGAATCATGATGTATTAAGAACTTTTTCTATCCTCTCTGGAAAATCATTTTTTATTCTTTTTGAAACTTGAAGTGCGTGTATAATGTGTTTATCGTGTAGTTTTCATGAAAAATAAGGCAATCATGGCCACTTCTTAAGTAGCTAATAATCCTATGTGAACTTACTAATCAGATGAGGTTTTTTAATCCACACTAGGTATCCGTCTAGCATACCAAATGGTGACACGAAATAAGTTGTCCTACACGATTTCATTTATATATGTACACTCCGACACATGAGTCTTAAGCTGACACATCTACTAACTGCGCTTATACTTCCTATTTGATTTGACCAATGTCATCGTGATCTTTTGTCTCTACCATGACGCCACAAACGACGAATGCGTATTAGCACATGGTCAAAAACCATTGGCACATTTGTTCCCATTTGTAGGCATCAGTGTGGATTAATTGACGTGGAGTTTGGTGTTCACAGAAGACATGAAACACGTATAACTTTTTATAGGATTTAGGAAATTTTGGTTATATAAATTTGAAATACTGCAAGTCAAGTTTATAAGTAATCTTAAGGTGTGTAAGGAAGTATGAGGAGATGCCGTAATTTCTAGTATTTAGTACCTCTTGTATCTCTCTAGTGTGGAGGTATCAAAGTTTATAGTCAAAAAAATCTTTAATTTTTTACCTTAGTGAGTGAAAGGCACCACTAAGAGTCAGTCCCTGCAATCCAATGGATTCTGCCCATAGTTAGATGAAAGCTATATGTCATCTTTCCAAAAAAAAAAGATTTGTAGTATAAAGCTTAATCAGATCGGCAGTTGCCAAGAAAAGACAGAAGAGAGACAAATGCTCCACCAAGAAAAACAAGCAACCACACACAAACACAAAGAACCCAATCAACTTTGGTCCTCTGATCAATCTTCTTTTAATTAACCCTTTTCTCCACCAACCAGCTCCCCACTAAAACCTAGCTAACATAATACTGATCACAAAGAAAGGTTATGGGCAGCACACACATGCTTGATGCATTTACATGTGCATGTGAGAATCATAAGTCAGTGGGGTTTGTTGCCCTGGTCACTGGGCTAAGTTGTCACTTCAGATGCTTAATTAGCTAGTAAAAGGAAATGGTTACATATAATGGAATATTAACTAAAGTTAGTTAATCATGTTTGTCAAACAAGAGAAAAAGGAGCTAGTTAATCCTAGGTAGTACCAGTGGACAATGAATCAATTATTCACTTGCAAGCAGATAAGTACAGGCTACTTTGTGATTGTCCATTGGCATTTCGACAGCAGAAAACATGCAGAAAGGATTGGATGCATGCATGCATCAGATTAATTACACATGCAGTGTTATTGCAAATGCTCTACTGCTTGTTAGTCAGAATGTCAGATGCGTTATTGTTGTGGTGAGGGGAAGCAAAGATGGAGAGGTACATAATAATGGTCGACAATGCTTTAGACTAGGCGATGAAAAGAAAGAGAAAACTGAGACCCCGAAAGGTAAGAAGCTTGATAAAAACGAGTAGATATGATTTGGACATGGCTGATGGTATCATTTCGATCGTGCTGGAAGCCTGCAAGCAAGCAACCGTGCGTGCGACAATGCTTCACATCGGATGGACGGAACGTATGAGGGAAAGAACCAACCTGAAGAGCAGAGGCTGCACGCACCTGATTGAGCAGATGTGCCGAGAACATCTGTGTTTTCTCATTGGCTCCGTCCGTTGTAATGCCGGGGATACACAAACGTGTATGGCGGGATGCAACAAGTAGCGAGTACTACTGACTAGTACGACTAGTATTGAATAGTGGGGTTGGGGTGATCGCAATGTCAAACAGGAGTTTGCACTCGCGTTGTCGGAGAGAGAGATAGAGAGAGAGGGGAACAGAGGAGTTGCACGCACCTGGCGTCTTGGCCTAAAACTGTTTTGGATAGTTTCCGTCCGTTCCAAAGTTTTTTTTAAAAAAACGGATAGATTTGGTCACATAGTTTCAGATATTTTGAAAAATAGAAACAAATTCAGATTTTTTTTAAAAAATGGAATACAGTATGGCTACTATCTAACCGAATCGAAAATCGGTTGAAAACTATCCAAAATTTGTACCAGATATTCGGAGATTTATAATGCCCCAAAGCCTAAATTACTCATCAGCCCAATCAAAAAGCCCAATTATCGGTCTATTACTTAGCAGTCAAGATTCTACTTCCTGCGACACTAGTGCCGGCGGCGCATACAGGGAGCTACAGCAAGCCAGCGACTATGCTGGGACTGGCGCACCACGTCTAGCGAGCAGTTGACTAACACTGCCACTCCTCGTCCCCTTACCTTACTGTCAGCGCCTCCTTGTCGCCTCGTCCTATCATTGCTGTCCCCACATCCTCTCCGTCTTGCCCTACCTCCTCCTCCTCCTCTCCTCGCCCCATCACCGCCGCATCCTCTCCGTCTTGCCCAACCGCTATGGGGTGCCCATCTCTCATTAACAAATAAATAGGTCAATAAAAGTGAAACGATTATACCTGTATACTAGTACCAGTCATAAGAATTCAGTTAGTACCAATAGGACATAGGTGCATCATCACCAAACCTCATATTTATATACTGATAAAGTCTAATACATAAGTTGCAGCCGTGAAGCCTCGGGCTTGCAATACTAAGCAAAAGACAACAGCAGAAGCAAAGCTAGATCTAAACCCACAAATACAGCTTAGGTCCTCGATCAAAACATTCAAAGTTTTCGTATGTCGCTTGCTCCTAAAGAAACTACTTTAAGATTAGGTATTCATCGTACTGCTTTTCTAGGTAGGGAATAATAATAACAAGCATGAGTACATGAGGTACTTAGCAAGCCACGGAAAATAATGTGGCATGCAAGCGTTATCAAGAAATGTTTGGTTTTGTTTTGCAATTAAGTATATTTTTTAAAATCATTTTTATAAATTTTAAGTGTAGTGTGCTTTTTAAGTTATAAAAAGAGACTCATATCTCAATACATTGCGTGAGTTGCTAGGCAACAACTCACCACCTTTATCAAGAAGAGACTCGTGTCTCAACTCATTTCATAAGTCACTTCACAACGACTTGTCTCGACTTTGATTCGGAATACACGGTCCCAAACGGTACCTCTATTTCGGTGTTTTTAATTTCTTTTTCTTTTACAATCACAACTCAAATTTATCTTATCCAACTCTATTTATAGTGCCAAGGGACACTTCGGGTCACACAGGCTCGTTTCAGACTACTCTTCCACCGGCCATGTGCTTTGGTTTTAGTAACGATTTTCATACCACAATAAATTTTTCTGCAAAACATTTTTTCTAAATACAAGACTAAACTAGAGGGATCACTTCTCATCCTCCCATGACTATGGGCACAACCATTCGAACAAATTATAACATTTGCAAAGGGTGCACACTTTAACCCCATGACGCGAACTTACTCCAAACACCCAACACGTATTAATCAGATACACATAGTGAGGGGAGGTTCCTGACAAGGCCTTTTGAAAGTATTCTCGGGATAGTCGACTAATAACTAAATGAGTCTCAGACCAGTACATGGCAAGTCCCAGACTTCCTTTACTTAGGGTCCTAGAGGTGTATCCCAGACGTCACCTCGGTGACTCTACGTCCATTGATTTCTGTACATATTCTAGGTCCACTAATTACTTAGCTAGGGACATCCTATTCTACTGATGTGGCCGCACTTTAATATAATTAGTGAAACTACTTAAGAGATCGGTCCTTATGTGCCATGTAGAAGTTAGACCATACATGTGGTAACTACCTATGACCAAGTTTGATGAAGTTATTTTATTTCGTAAAGCTTCTAATTATGAGTGTTGGTATTTCAAATTATTTTTAAAACTCATTTATCTATCGACCAATTTTAAGTGATAGAGTGTAGTCAATACTCATGATTTGCTGAGCAAAAGTACCAATACGATAAAAAGGGTGACAAAGGTATAGGGTCATCAATAAATAAAGAGGTTATGTGCAACAAGTGGGTTCAAAGCCTATTGGATCGACTAGCGATTCGTAGCCGATATTATGTACCTAAACATGCATGGTTTACAACCAAAATAATATTTAATTTAAAATATGGGTTTAACATGATCAAGGGATGACTTGACTTTTCTTGATCTTGATCTTCTTCGATGAGCTCCTCGACTAGCGGGTCCTCGACATCGGCTACTACACAACACAAAACAACAATACGTGAAAAAATTAAATCAGAAACTAATATATATAACTAATAGTAACATAAAGGAATCTTATTTTTAGAAAAATTTTAAGAGTAGAACATAACAGACTCAAACAGAGTTTCGATTAAAAATATATTAATTTTAAAAGATTAAATGATTTTTTATTATAGAAAAAAATTAAATATTTTTTGGAAAAGAAAATGTTTATATCAGATGCTAACAGGTGTGGTCGGATGAGAGAGGTAAAATAGATTTTTATTTCTCTAACGGGTTGGTTAACGGGCTCAAGCAGCAATTGCTAGGTTAGCTTGGTGGGTTGAGGTAGTTTGGACTGAGCGAGAAAAGAGGCCCAAAGGCTACGTGGCTTGGTCTGCGAGGCCTGCATGAGGAGCAGTCAACGGCCATAGCGCCCAAGTTGCTAGACATGATCAAGGGCTAGAGAAGCTCATCGGCGTCCAGTAGAGCAATAGCAAATCACAATAAGCGACGGCTAACAAAGCATTAAGTGGAGGAAGGAGAGAAAAATGAATGGATCGGATTTTGGCTAAAGGAGTGAAAGGTGGCCAACGACATGTGGCGGCGAACTCTGGCAAGGAGGCGACATTTGATCACTGTTTGCGACCAAATGGGCGGTGTAGGTAGCTCGCTGGGGCTACAGCGGATGCTGGGTGAAGTGAGATAGAGAGAGAGGGGAAGAAAAATAGGCTACCTTCAATTGATGGTGTGAATTTTTAGTTCAGTGATGACGACTATCGAAAAGGACAAAGGGTGGGAAAAAGAGAGGTATGATGGTTGGGAGCTAGGATGGTACGGACGAGATGAGAGGCTCTATGGCCTTTCATAAGCGAGGGATTATGTATGACGACAACAAAAAAGGCAATGCGACATAGCATTGCATGAGTGACAGGGACCATGCGTGTGGCGTGAAGCGGCGGAGCGTGGCGTGGGACCATGATGGTGCTGGCCGGAATGAGGGAGAAGAAAAAATGTGAGCGACTCAGTGACAGGGACAGGACGAGAGAGAGCAGAAGCACTAGAAACTGAATGGCCAACATCCAAACATTTGAGACTCCCACGTGGACCTGGATCTGCATGCAAGCAACTTCATGTAACCATGCCATCCATTTTTGGAGACAAGCTCAGACCGGATGCGACAGTTATCACCTGTACGGTACTTCTTCATACAATATCGTTGTCACGGTACCCTATTGCCTTGCTAAACATATGTCCTCGCTTTCAGATAAGGTGGCCCTACTGGAACTAAGGAAAATTTGAGTATGTGTTTGGCACTCAAGGATTTGCCAATCTTCACGACCTAATTGAAAATTTGCCACTCTTTAGTAGTTTTTGCTCTGGAAACTTGCTACTTTGCCCCTTTTCTATACTATCCAACTTGTTTATCCCATTTCACTCTTGAGGAAAACTATTACGTATCTCCACACACGGCCAGCCAGCATGGGTGGCTCTCCGGCAGTCACCATCAGCGGTGAAGCCGTGGCACCAACAGTGAGGTCCTCCCAGACCTTGCTCTGCTGCTTCCACGAGGTCCGTTCCATGATGACGGCTCCCGCCGTTCCCTTCGCACTGGGCATCCCTGTGGCCACATTCTCCCCCGATGGCAGCAACATGCGCTGCGGTGGCCGATGACGGCGGGACGTTTGGCATCATGCTGCGCGGCAAGAGGAGAGCAACACCATCGAGATGGACAACGCGCAATCCTACGGCGGCTAGATGAAGCAACTTGCCGCCAATCTCACTTGACCAACTGCTCGTCATCCTGGTCATTTTCCCCCAATCACCATCTGGTTGATTCAGTGGTGCCAGCTTAAATCTGACACGCAACCTCCCTGTTCTTTCTCTGCCACTCCCAGCTCAGACTCACCCTCGTCTAATCAAGCAGTAACAAAGCAAAAGCTTAACAACCTGGGTTCCATACCTCAATGTACCTTTATTATTGTGTTTGAGCTCGGGCGAGCTTGGTGCCCTTGCTTGAGGAACCGAAGAGACGCAGCGGCCAGCGATCTCAGAAGAGCAGTAGGAGCAAGAGGGGAAGGGGAAGGTGTGTGGTGGCTGTAAAATGATCAGCATACTAAAGCACAGCAAATTCTAGAGCAACGTCTACTATTCAACTAATAGAGTGCCAATCTAATAGACGGCGTATGCTCAATTTTGCCACTGTAACTATTTGCGCCTAGGACTCACTCAGACGCACCAATCCAATCCGAATTCATCATGACTCAAGTCAACCCTGAGGATTCCCAAGACGGTGACTCGAACCATCCATCCCAACAAGGGAGTGTTGGGAACCTCACTACGGAAATGGGGAGAAGGCGCGCACCGAACGGCCGGAGGAAGGGGGCGCCCAACCGAGGCGGCATGACGGGCGGGAAATCCGGGTAGCCGACGGGGGCAAGGAACGGCGGCGGAGGGTCGAGAGGACGGAAGGGGCCAGAGAAGGGGGAAGGTGCGGCGGCGGCCGCGGGGGAGTACCGAGAGGGCGGAAGGTACCAGCGAAAGGGGGAAGGAACGGTGGGGGCGGCGGCGGGTCGCGAGGAGGAGGCGGCGTCCGCCGCGGGTAGGCGCGGCATGGCAACCATGGCGACGGCGGAGAGGGCGCGAGCGAAATTTTGGGGGGTAGGGGCGTTGGGCTAGTCGGCTAGGGCCTAGAGGTAGGCAAACGTTTTCAGCGGCGGCGGCGGCGGCCGGGTTCCGATAGGGTGTAGGGTTTGGATGTTCGTCCAGAGTTAACGTACTTTCCGCCGCCATATAGCTCGGTATTTCGACAGGTCTGTCATCTAAATCATCATCGATGATAGATACGATATTACATTGTTGCCTGTGCTGTAAATTGGGACTTTGTCGCTCTCTATATCTTGACGGCCATCATTCATAAAGATTCCTATATCTTGGAGATCATTATTCGGGAAGAGATTATTAGTTGTTCTATTCAACTTTGGATGGTTTTTATAGTGCAACCTAGAATTCTGTAGAAACATATTAGTAACATGTATGGATAGGCTAAAGCATGCTAACCTAGAGTTGGATGTCGCTAATTGACATTGATCAGGACATATTAGCCTAAAATTGTTGCGTAACACGTAATGTCCGGCTATAGATTCATGAGTAAATAATTGACGCATTTGGGTGGGCTGAAAATTAAGCCTATCTCACCCTTTAATGTTTCAAAACATCTAAAGTAGACTCTTAATGAAAAAGATGTATTAATTATACACATATAAAAGATATATATACAATTACAACAACTAGTTGGCTTGTACTCCCTGTAACGTTCTGTGGTTTTTTCCGAAAGAGTTGTACGTATTTGAAGTGTGCCTCGATGGAGCAGTCGTGTGGCCGTTCGTTTTTGCGGCTGGATTAATTGGATCTCTCGTTTTGAGGCTGGATTATGTGATCTCGCGCGGTCGGAGCAGCCAAGAAATTATTCCTATCACCCGGCAAGCCCGCAGTAGCAGGCATGCATGATTCCTTTAAAGGAAAGTTCGACCACGGCCCACACATTTGCCGGTGCTGTGCAGCTAGCCGAAGGACGGCAAGGATGGACGACGGGCTTGTCTGGGCACCGGGCTTGAGCGACGAAGCGGTCGCTGAGAGCGAGCGCGACGGCAGCGATGAAGCAGCGGCGGCCGAGTCCGAGAGCGAGCGCGACGGCAGCAGCAAGGAAGCAGTGCAAGAATCTGACTCCGCCCCGCTACGACATTTGTTCCCTGGCCGGCGACACTGAAGTGCCACATTCCCCAAGTCGCTGTGGCCGCCGCGGAGTGCGCAGAGTCTCAGCGAGGCGACGGCAAGCTCGTCGGCGTGGCACCTGCGGAAGGCACGGTGCTTGCCGACGGCGTGGTCGTGGGTGCGCTGCATGCCAACGACGACATGCACGAAACTGTCCATCCACCTGTGCATCTCTCATCGATCAAGGAATGGATATTCCATACCAACGAGCAAGCACATGAGGTTACCAACTCAATGCTGCCAATCATGCTTCCTTGCCTGTACAAAGAACACGCGCGATGAGCATGTCCTTCATGCTGCAAAGACCCTACTTTGGACCAGATTTTACAAGAATAAATTAGATCGGCTACAAATTATTCTGGTCTAGACTGACGTTCTCAACAAGTCTTGGAACTAGACTGAAGTTCTGAACAAGTCTAACGATGAGCAGTAAAAAAACAGAGAGCTTGCAAGCCACGTCCATCATCATATTTGCATCTGCTTCTAGAACGACAACATAAGAAGAGAAGGATGATTACCAACAGTAATATCAAATGGAGAACCATCTCCATGGCCACCTCCATGATCATGTTCCTGTTCATGGTCTGGACCATCTTCATCTACACCAACGAAAAAGAAAAGTCAGAATCGAGAGCACTGGTAATAAACATAACCTAAATTCTATTAAATTGATCGGCACCTTTATCGATATCATCCCCCACCACGTGATAATCAAGTTCATGTGAAGGACCATCCCACTCGCCAACGCCATTCCAATCAATGGGTTCGTTTAAGTCCCAATCAGGTGGCTCAAGGTTGAGATCAAAGGCTTGGGCATCCATTGTTGTTCTACTACTAGTACGTGGATTGAGGAGGGAGGCAGAGAATAGATGACTGAAGGCCTGATTGAGGAGCAAAGGATTGAGTAGACGGCAACATATATAGGGCCATTGCAGCTTGAATTTTGGTTGCCAAATTGCTTCGCGCGCGCACGGGCAAGCAGTAGGCAAATGTTAAACGGCATTCTCGATTGTGAAAATTGAGTTTTGATCAATTTGCCGATCCAATTTGCATGCATGCATGCAAATTTATCTCCCGTGCAATTAAGCATTAGGCACCTCATGCGGATCCCATCGTCACTCATTGGACAGCAGCACGCCGCGATAGTAAGCGGGCGATCGAAGCGACCGTTGCATCTGAATGGATACGAATGAGTAAATGGATGTGAGGAGTTAGAGAGGACTTAGAGTTCTCCTTGGTCTCGGTGAAAGAAGTAATATGTTCAATACATTTGGATGGAGGCAGCAGCAAAAGTATATGGAACTCACATAGCCAAGAAAATAAAGCAAAGGTGGCAGGAGAGGCAGCGTAGGACATATGATGCACACGTAACGGGAAGGGTGAGACATGTAAGGTGGGCGTCATATGGTAGGTGGTTGGTGTTGAGGTGGGCTGCACAATGGCTTAATTAATGGGAAAGGAAATGAAATTAAATTTAAGAAGAATTAATATGGAAATTAAATGTTTAGGAGGGATTTACGGAAGAACATATTCCATATGGGGTAAGGATCCAACTACAAATATTAGTCATATGATCAAATAATAGCAACAATTATATCAGCCCAATAGTTATTGCACAGCTTCAAAACTCATATTTTTTTATGTTAGTATAGATATGATAAATACTCATATATTTTTATATATTCGCTTGAAAAGGTTTACTGGTAGCATTACCTTATACCAGTATTTTTCATCGTTTTGTTTACATTCCTTATGCCCCGGTGGTGGAGGTTGAAGTAAATTTTGAGTGGGGCAGTATGACAAATTTTATCTAAAGTAGGTCTATTTTGCTTATGCTGATATTGGCTTGAAAAATTTTTCTGGACATTGCCTTGTACCAGCATTTTTCATCATTTTGTGTACATTCCTTGTGCCCAATGGTGGAGCTTGAAGTAAATTTTGAGAAGGACAATATGACAAATTTTATCTGAAGTATGGTTGGTTTGCTTATGTTGATACTAGTGGTAAAACTAAAAGGACTCCTACGTTTTTTTCCCCTAAAACTAGGGACCACGACTCTTTTGTTGGCTATGCAAAGCTCCGTAACCACTTAGGCCTAATTAAGAGAAGTGTCATCTACACTATTGTTGATAAAGGGTGCGTTTGGGTGGTGCCATGTTTTGCCATACTTGACATATGTGAGTTTAACCAAATGTGGCTAGTGTTTGGTTTGTTACCAAAATTGCAACATGCCATACTATTTTATCTTTTGCCTATAAAAAACTTCTTATAAACTGTTTAAGCCAAAATTTGCTTAAAGTGTGGCGACAAATTTTGAGATACACAATTTGTGTATTGACAACACTACTAGCACGTACTAACCTGTGAAAAGCTCAAAAGTCAAGAGGATGTATTGGGTTGTTGTAGGACTATCAACTCAATTTGTCGCTATATCAATGTGCCCCCTGAAAAAAAATCATGCGTGGCCATGAGTTTTGTCTAGTGACGAATGTATGTAGATGTCGATTAAACGGGGTGAATAGACAATTTTAAAAATAAATAACACCTAATCAAAACTGATATAAGTTGTTAGATTTAGTGAGAGAAAAGTATAACTAAGCAATTATATTATGTTTTGCAAACCTAGGTTGATATGGGCTCAAATAATCTCTATAAAAGTAAATTGTACAAAAGTAAATACAATAAGTAAATAAGACGAGAGACAATGAATTTTTCACCCAAGATTCGAAAACTCGTCGATTTCCTACTCCTTGTTGAGGTGAGCCTAACTTTATCGCTCAAACTAACGAGCCTCTGAATCCCCTCGTTAAGGGATAGTTAAGATAGGAGCTTGTCCCGAAGTGGTCTACCTAAAACTTAATCACTAAGTTAGTTCTTTCCTTTGAAGGTAGTGAACTCCGAACCACTCATAAATACTGTCGGGTCTCCTCCACAACCCCCTTGGAATCACTATGAATCAACTTCTCCGAACCGTCTAGAATGCAAAAACTTCTAAAAGTAATAGGTAACAACCAAGACTTGGAGAAGAACAAATGTCACACTAGCTTAAAAATGATACAATTGCACTTGACTTGGCTAAAACAATCCTCAATCACCAACAAAAGAAGAGTGAAAACTCAAGAGGTGTAAGAGTGAATCCAAGGGCTCAAATAAAGTGAATGGAGTACCAAGAGAGCCTTCTTGTAGCTGGTGGGGGGTATATATACCCCGACCACCAAAACTAGCCATTAAGAGCGAAATCCCTTAACTTTGGTCACTTTCGGTTTGACCAATAGCCTTGCCAATGGTTAAAAAAGAGCCATTGGTGCACATTAAATACTCTTTCTGGTCCGCTAAAGGCAAGTTCTCGGTTTGACCGGAGCCCCAAGCGTCGAGACAAAAACATCTATGTAAAACTCCGATTCGACGCGCTCGATGACTAGGTCCGACCAGCGTGCCTGCCCCGCGGTTGAAACAATTCTATAAAAATTTGGTTTGACTGGCACTAGAGCTCGGTATGGCCGAAATGCCTGCTAGGCGGCCAGAATGATTCTATAAGATCCTGGTCCAACCGACCCTTGATCCCAGTCTGACCGGCACACCTGGCTCCGTAGCCAAATGCCTCTGTAAGGTCCTAGTCCAATAGGCTCGAGGGCCCGATCTGACTGGCCTTTACTAGAACGCACGATCAACCTGCTTAAACACAAGTGCATCCTCATGCATATGCTCTAATATGGCATTTTAATCATCTCTTTGCCAAGATTACTACTCATCTCTATAGTATGGCAAAGCTAAAAATTAAAATCTAGCAAATCGATAGTCCAATACCTCGATCAATACAAAAGAACGCTAAATTTTTCACCTTCACTTTGTTGCTTTTGCCATCAATTTCAATTGGTGGTCATACTCTTTGGCTAAATCATCATGCAAACCTCATTTAAAATATAACACTCAAATAAACAGTTAGTTAACAATTAATACTTATCATTAATTACCAAAATTAATAATAGGGCCTAGATGCTTCAATGTTAATGGTCTATATTTAGCAAATAACTTTAAAGTGAATTGCACTTTAGACCACTTAATGTTACCAAAGTTGTAGGTTGGACTAGACTTGTTGCGATGTTTTCACTTTGGACCCCTAAAGCTAGCAACGATTGTACTTTGAACAACTTTCTCCTCTAACTCTAGCACCACCAACTCCACCTAGCCCCCTTTGGCCACTTGCACCCACTGTGTGATATCATCTTAAAATTTTCATGAACTATTGCATCCCGCCCACATCCCCCTAACTCTTCTCGGAATGCACCACTTGGACTGACAAGGAAGCAAAAGTTAACGAATTAGTCATTCCCAACATTGGCGCTAGTGGTCATCCCCAACTTCGGTGAATTAATTTGTAGGGAGCATGATAAGCACGGTGGTCATCTTCCTAAGCTTTGGGTGGCTCGATCTAGAAGAGAGGAGTAAAGCGACACTCCCTAACTCTAGCAACCTAGTCTAGAGGGGAGAAGGAGTTTGGGTTCCAACTCCGGTGGCTTGATCTAGAGGAGAGCATGAGAGTGGTGGTGGTGATTGTTCCTAACTTAAGTGGCATAATCCAAAATTTCAATTTATAGCTGCCAGCCTGCCACTGCTCAAAGTGTGCTTCGTTCCACCACCCTCCTCTACTCAACAGCAAGCACAACAACTATCAAAAAAATGGCCCCGAAATCTCCATCACCTTGAATCAACCGAAGAAATTATCGCTACATCACTCGCTCTTTCTCTTCAGTGACATAGTTTTCGTATATCACCATCACACTGACCCACAAATCTTAGATATATCTTGTATTGCCAGATAGCACTATTGACTCATCAACGATATCGACTGGCTGCTACCCTAATTCTTCTCGCATAACAGTCTAAGAGATCCTCTCCTCCCCCAAAGCTCCATTGTCATTTCCTCTCCTCGAAGGCCCGCTAAGCCCCTCCGCCTTCCTCATGAAGCCATAGTTGCTTCTCTACCTTGAGCCCATAACCCGCTTCTGACTACGATTGATTGCCCATCAATCTAGCCATGAGCCCAAAGTCGACAAATTCCCATGATGTCTTCCTAGCCACTGATCGACCCAAGCTTTACGTCTAGCCATCTCCTTGTCAAACGTAGTTCATTGAAAGGCCTGAACCACCTCGTCCGTAGTGTTCGACTCCACTGATCGAGAACGCTAATTGCCTCCTACTTCAATCAACCCTAAGAGTCATGTCTGACCATCTCCTTATTAAAATTAACTCATTGGAAAGCTCAAGCCATCTACTTGAAGTGTCCAACACCACTGATCGGATCGCCAACCGCTTTCGCTGCCATCAACCCGAGCACTATGTTTGGTCGCCTCATTGTTGATTGCAGCATATCGAATGGTTTGGATCACATGCCTAAAGTGTTCATAGACATTTGTGAAAATTACTTCAATGCAGTGGTTAAATTCAATCTTGACTAAAACTTCTGGACCAATGGGTTAAAATTTCTAATTAGCTCTTTCAGGTAAACTGAGACAATTGGCTGGAACCTCTGATCTATTAAGGCAGGAACCTTCGATCAAGTAGGAAATGACCTCTTTCGAGTCCTTCTCTATAATCTCAGGAATACAACTAATAATAACGGAATTAGTAAACAAGTGCACAAGTACTGTAATGCAAGAAATAGTAAATAACATAGAAAATGAGCAAACTTTTACACAAAATTCACAAAGTGAGAGAGAGGGAGACTCAACGATTTTTTCCCAAAGTTCATATCACAAAGATTCTACATCTCCCTTAAGGAACTCCTAAGAGCTGGGTCTCTTTCAATCCCTTGTCTCACCAAGTAGTCACAAAGACCAACTTAGTTATCATTTTATCGATTATCATTTTTTCTTATGGATGCAAGATCCACCTTCACAAACATGCTCGAGACAATCCACAGCTTAAGAAAGCTCGCGGACGATGCCTATCCATCTAGGAGGTCATCCTTCAAGAGTAATAAACTCCAAATAGCGACCCACACTGATACTCAAGTAATCAAGATCCTCCTAGCTCTTTTGATAAGAAAAGTTACTCTAACTACTCAATAATCTCACGCAAATCCACATGAAAGCTTATGAACTTGGTAAAAGAGGTGTTTAGAGCTCTAAAAGAAGTTAGGAGATGGGAAAACGAAAGTGAAAAGACCTTAATGGCTTTGGGAGTGAAATGCAATATTTATACCCACTCCTCTACGTCACCTAGTTGTTACTCACAGATTTGAATAACCAAAAGTTTTGACTCCTATCCTAAAACCTTCGACCCAACACTTAGCTACTAACAGATAGCAGTGGACCAAAATCTCTGATCCCCAAGACTGGAACTTTCGACCCATAGGCAGAAGCAACTTCATAGCAGTGTAAGTATTGTGCAAATGTGTCTCTCAACTAAGAAATGAATCTTTGAGCACAAGAGTAGATTTAGATCACTGTTTGCAATTCTGTTTAATAGTACGACTTCTTAGACTCAAAAGAAATTCAAAAGAAGTTTAAAAAAACTTCGAGTCCTTTTCATAGCCCAATCATAAACTTATAGGGATCATAATACTCATACTTAGTTTCACAGGGACAAATATCTTCATATATCTCAATAAACAGGTTAGTCCCTTAACCATTTTATCATTTATCATCTAAAACCAACTTAGCAAGATAGATACACTTTATTTGACACAAACTCTAAAAAATTATATCTTAGCGAATATGCCATGCCAACATGAATTTATTACTTGCGCAAACCCCCGTATAACTAGACTTGAGTTGGTTCCTTTTTGCTGCTCACACTAAGCCACCCAACAAGCCTACACCATGCTCATCACTATCAAGAGAATCTACTATCTAGTAATTAGTGCTTCGAGGATTAGGCTATAGCTGAATCTCATTAAGTCTTGGTGTTGTTATTAAGTTTAGATCTTCTATCGTGTGCTTTCGTGTTTGGCTAATAATATATTCTAGGATTGGTTTTCTAACAACCTCCTCCTTCACTATGATGTTGTGACTTGTAGATCCAAATTTGTCAACCATCATGATAGGGAGAGGCAATATTGAGCTCTTCATGTGCTAAGTCGACGAGTAGAGACCAATCTAAGTTAATATAAAAATTTAATATAAAAATATTTTTATAGACATGGTCTTAGGCGACACCTGATAATAACTCTATTGTCTTAAGAACATCATATTATAGTTAAAAGAGATATTAGAATATTATAAATACTTTTTTTTCTGAAATTACTGAAAGATCAATATGTAATGTAAAACATTTACACCATAGAAAAAACTACTACCATAATATTCTTGTGGAAACTAAATCTTCGATCATGTTCAACTTTTAAGTTTTATCAAGTTTATAAAAAGTAATAATATTTTTAACACAAGACAAATATTTTATAAAAATATATTTAATTATGGATTTAATAAAACTAATTTAGTATTATAGATATTAATATACTAGTTAAACTTAAAAATTAATTTGACTCTGATGAAAATAAAAATAAATTATAATTTAAAACGGAAGTAGCAGCACTCACAAAAGTAACACCGGAATCTGCGGTCGCCACGACTGAAAGAAATGTATAGTAAAAACAAGAGACCCGTCGAGACCAAATTCGCTGCCGTAGCGTCAGCCGGTCAGTGCCGTGCCAATCGTGATTCTAATAAAATTCCCCAGAATTTCAATTACCCACAAAAAAAAATCGCAGGATATTAGTAGTAGTGTTTGCCCATCCGAACTGCTGCTGATTGATCCGAGTATCCGACATGCACATCGTCGTTGTCATCGGCTCATCGCCATCTCATCCTCTTTCTCTCGCGCTTCCCACCTTGCCCCCACCTCTGGGTAGGTAGGTAGGCAGGCAGGCAGGCAGGCAGCTCGCCCCGCCAGTTTGGTGCACCTGTCCGCGACGCATCTGCCGCCCGGGAACCGCAGCAGCAGCAGCGTCATGGACCCCGCCGCCGTGGCGCACATGTCGCTGGGCGCGATCACCGCCGAGGACCTCGCCGCTGCGGGTGCTGAGGGTGCCTCCGCGGCGGCGGCGCTGCACGCGGCGCTCCGGCGCGCGGTTGACGAGCGAGGCGGGGACGGGCCGGGCGCGGTGTGGGGGGAGATCACCAGGACCGTGCTCCGCCCGAGCGTGCCGTTCGCCGTGCATCGGATGCTCTACTACGGGTGCTACGCCGGGTTCCCGTCCGCCACGCCGCCCGTCTGGACGCCCGACCCGTAAGCCTGTTTTCCCCGATTCAATCCGCTGCTGAGGTCGCTAGCCGAAGTTGTTAATCTGCTGGTTTTGCTGATGGGAAAAATGTTGCAGAGAGGAGTCGGTATTGACCAATGTTGGCCGCGTCCTGGAGGCGCGAGGGAGGGAGTTCCTCGGCGAGAAGTACAAGGATCCAACCACTAGCTTCGGTGACTTCCACCAGTTCTCCATTGAGAATCCAGAGGTGTAGAAGATGCAGATTTTACCTCATTGCTCCATTGCTTGTTACTGCCATTGTTTTACTGCAATTACAGCTTTAGAAGTGAGCTTACAGTGTCAGTTCTGCCTGTGCTTTTCAAGGGCAGGCGTATTGGAAGATGGTCTTTGAGGAGATGGGGATTACATTCAGCTTGGAGCCCACTTGCATCCTGAGGGAGAACGATGCTTACCCCGGTGGTGAGTGGTTGCCCGGTGCTGTGCTGAATGCTGCTGCGAACTGCCTGGCTGCGAAACCTGGGAGGAATTCCGACGATGTTGCTATCGTGTGGAGGGATGAGGGGAAGGATTCTGAGCCCCTCAACTTTGTGACTCTTGAGGAATTGAGGAAAAAAGTCTGGTAATGACTAATGATATTCAGTTAAGAACAATTTGGGTGTATATAAATATGTGTTGTTTACTTGCAATCTAAGCCCAGAATCAATTCTTCTTGTTTTGTTTGGGGCAGCCTAGTGGCAAATGCGCTGGATGCACTGAACCTTGCTAAGGGATCCGCAATTGCCATTGGCATGCCTATGAATGTCAATGCTGTTGTGATCTACCTCGCAATTGTGTTGGCAGGCTATGTGGTTGTCTCAATTGCGAAAAGCTTTGCTGCGCCTGCAATATCAATGAGGCTAAAGATCTCAGAAACAAAAGCAATTTTCACCCAGGTATTTACTTAATTCATATTTCTCGTAAAATCATTGATGAACATGTTGTTATCCTTTGATTAATAGTTTCAGCTCCTATAAATAAAAGTTTTGGCCATGTTGACATCTTTAATTTTGCATGCTAGGATTACATCCTTCGAGATGACAAGGAATTACCTTTGTACAGGTACCTTGACTTTAAATTCAAAGGCTTATATATCAGTGTTCAGATTATTAAAATTTGTGTCTTCATAACTTTGATTCTACAGTAGAATTGTGGAGGCTAAGGCCCCTATGGCAATTGTGATCCCTGTAAGGGGATCAACGCCAATAAAAGGACTGCGTGCAGATGATCTGTCCTGGGAATATTTTCTTGGAAGAGTTAACCATACCAAGTATGCTACATTCTGATCATTGTTTCTTTTTTGGTAACTGCCAGTGGCCACACTTTGGAGTGACCCATTTCTGCAAGATTTGATCACATTGAATAAGTCCTTACCGCCTATTCCAATTGTGGAGCAGTTGCTAAAATTTTCCAGTGCAGCATGTTCATAATGTGTGATCTGCAAACCCTAGAAAATTGTTGGGTAGTTACCTTGGAAACAATTCACACCACCTCTCAGAAATATAACATGCTTTTTGAAACAAGTTTTTTTTACTACTATTCAATAATGTGACAAAATTGCAGGGCCGATAATTATACCGCTATCCAACAACCTGCCTATGTCTTCACCAATATCCTGTTCTCGTCAGGGACTACAGGTGAGCATTAGTCTGGATAACATGGCTGTTTTGTGACTTTCGTCTGCTCTAGTATAACTTAACCATTCACAAATGTCTGTTGCAATATTGTGTGTGGCAAACATGTCATATAGATCCTCTTTACGATTATAGGTTGCCAATTATTGTTCAAAACTTCTGATAGTTGTCATATTCAGGGGAGCCAAAGGCAATTCCATGGACACACTTAACCCCTTCGAAGTCAGCTGCTGATGGATGGTGTCACATGGATATTCGTAGAGGTGATGTTGTTGCATGGCCTACTAACCTTGGTTGGATGATGGGCCCATGGCTTGTCTATGCCTCTTTACTGAATGGAGCTTCCATGGCTCTTTACAATGGCTCCCCGAATAGTTCAGGCTTTGCAAAGTTTGTACAGGTACAGATAGTATCATTGTACAATGTTCAACTGCATGAAAATCAATATCAGAAACTGTGCACTACCTTTTGATTTTGTTCAAACACATAATAAGAATTCTCTTCAGTATCAGTGTCGAATGTTTCCAAATTAATTTAGAATGTGTGAAGAACTCCTATGCAGGCTTATGCTATTTCAGTTAAGTTCTTTTGGGTAGTAATAATACAGATGGATGATGGTCATTAAGTGTAGCAGTAAGAACAATGAACAGTGTATTTTCGTCCAAAAAAAACAATGAACGGTGTAGCCATGAAATTTCTGATACTCTTTTACTGTATATGTTCTACAATTTTTCAGTTTGGATTACAATATTTTTTTATTACCATTTTCTCACTACTGAATAACTTCCAGGATGCGAAGGTGACTATGCTTGGGTTGGTACCCAGCATTGCTCGTTCATGGAAAAGTACAGATTGTACAGCTGGGTTTGATTGATCAAATATTAGGTAATTTCTAGACCAATTTGGCCTTTACCTCTTCTTTTTTAGCTTGTGTAACAGTGTAAGGGGTATTATGCATCTCTTTGGATGATATGGTTTGTCACTGGTTATATTGTTCATTATGTATAGATGTTTTAGCTCATCTGGGGAGGCATCCAGTGTGGATGATTATTTATGGCTGATGGGAAGAGCTTGCTACAAACCAGTTATTGAGTACTGTGGAGGCACAGAAATTGGTGGTGGATTTGTTTCTGGATCCTTGCTGCAACCTCAAGCATTGTCTGCATTCAGTACACCTGCAATGGGTTGTAACCTGTTTATTCTTGACAACAATAGAAATCCTTTAGTAAGTATTTATCATGGAATACCAGATTAAAATTTTCTTGCATGACTAACTTATCATTAGGTCCTATTGTGTACACCTCTACTGTAGCTTGCAAACTTTGTCAAAAATCACATGTGCATACTTGTTTAACTGTCTGATCTAATGCTGGTGCTATTCTGCAAACTACACAGCCACAAGATTCTGTTGGTACTGGAGAACTTGCGCTTGATCCAACTTTTTTGGGAGCATCAACAACACTGCTAAATGCTGATCACCATGAGGTGTACTTCAGTGGAATGCCAGAATGGAACGGGAAAGTATGTGTTTTGTCCCTGATCTCCCTAACCATCATTTAAGTTGAGACCACTAATCTATGAAATGAGTGTGCAGGTCCTTCGGAGGCATGGGGATGAATTTGAGCGTACTACAGAAGGGTACTATAGGGCTCATGGGCGCACAGATGACACAATGAACCTTGGTGGCATTAAGGTATCACATGCCACAAATGCACAACTTATTTAGCAAATTTAGAATTTTGGCAATCCATACATTAATGTTTTACGGCCAATTTCAGGTGAGTTCCATCGAGATTGAGAGGATTTGCAACAGAGTAAACGACGCAATTCTTGAAACAGCAGCTATTGGGGTTCCACCTCTAGGGGGTGGCCCTGAACAGCTGACCATAGCCGTCGTCTTCAAAGATCAAAGCTCACAAGCAGAAGATTTGGATCAGCTGAAACTATCATTCAACAATGCTCTGAAGAAACTGAATCCTCTTTTCAAGGTTATTATACCATCCCTGTGAATCGTCTCATTGATGACTAGTACCCTACATCTTTTACATGGCACACTGCAATAAAAATCACTGAGCTTCCGTTCCTCCCATCTTTGCAGGTTTCATCAGTTGTGGTAGTTCCTTCGCTCCCTAGAACAGCCTCAAACAAGGTCATGAGGAGAGTCCTCCGCAAGGAGTTCACCAAACAGCCAAAGCATTCCAAAATTTAGGTAGTTAGAAGGAGTATGTTGCACATATGTACAAAAAAATTACACGGCAAACTGTGAATACACATATAATTGTTTTATGTCTGGTTAAAGAAATCATCCGTATCACTACTACCCAATGTATAGCAAAGGCTTTTGTTCTCTGCGATGTGAGATGAGATACATGATTTCTGCAATGATGAATATACATTGTCTGGTACATTTTGCTGTCATTTGTTTGTCACTGTAGGAAGTATGTTCATTGTGCCTAATAAAGTATGAGTAGAATTTTGAAGTTCAGCTGACTTACATAATTTCTGTGAAATTCCTATGCTTCAGATGAATCATAAAGCATGGATGAATTTTTAGCACGAGGAAGGATTTCCAAGATGGGTCTATAGAGGGGGGAAAATTTGTGTCTCCATGTTTGCCATGTGAATGGACCTTTGGACGCCCCAATGTTTGCTCTATGAACGAACCCAGCCCATTCAGGCCATAAAGGCCCACAATGTTTGCTTAGTCAAAGACCCATTCCAAATGGGTCCAGCCCATGCAGGCCCACAAAGACCCACCACCTCCCTCGCCCGAGTCCTCCTCCCCGTCTCCGCGCTCCTCCCCTATCCAATCCCCTCTCCATCCCCACGGCGACCTCCGCCCGTCTCCTCGCCGTTCCCCTCCCTCACCCGCCGCCGCCGGAGATGCAGGCGACGGCCGCGCTCTTCCTCGCCCGACCGCTCCCGCGGCCCCACTACCGGTGAGAGCAGCCGCGAGCCTTCCTCTTTCCCTCCCTGGCTCGTGTCTCTTCTCCGCGCGGCGCGGGCTGACCAGCTTCTTCCCCTCTGTGGGTTCCGGTGTTTTCCGCATTGCTCAGGTGCTTGCATGGGTTGCGCGGGGGCGTCTCGCTGCCCCCGCCGCGGCGGCTGGTGCGGGGACCACGGTGCTCCATGAGCCTCTCCATCGGCGGCAGCGGCGCGGGCGCCGGCGGGGACCGCGGGTTCAGCTACGGTAGGGGGGGGATGCCTAAACCCTAGCTCTTCTCTCAATGCCTTTGCTGATTTGTGTCCGGATTGTAAAACGGTGATGCTTTAGTGGTCTATGGGTTGCCGATGGATGAAGCGACTAGCAAAAGGGATAATGCGTGGTAGTTGCGATGAACCGATTGTATTGGCTGTGGTTATTCCAATGAGAGTTAACAATGCATAATTGATACCATGATCACAATGGAGATTCTTAGCAGCACAATTAATCGAGTCCATTGCCCTATTTTCCGTGTAGAAGATTCTAGCAACATAATTTCAGGAAGGAGATGCATATGCTTCATGATGATGTAGTGGCACTAATGGAATAATTCTGTTGAAGACTGTAGTTGTTGTCTGGGTAGTTTGGTTCCAATGCTCTTCTGATCTTATTTGTTGGGTTGTCTAAGCTGAAGGAGGCTATGTTTTTTTTTGGTGGGTTTGATTAGTCAAAATAGATAAGCGACATGATTAGTAGCTGTGGCAGAAACCCTGAACGGGTTGATTTCCATTATATGTCAGTATATACACGTCAGGACTCCACCGCAGATATCATTTAGCTTGGATAACTTATATAGATTTGTATCTAGCTGTTCCCACTTCCCAAAGCTTGTTTTCTTGCAACTTGGGATTGCTATTTTTTGTGATTACTAAGAATATTAACTTAGAACCCAACCTTTGATGGTTTTGATAGTTTTTGGACATAACATAAGTTGTAGAGCTTATCTGAGGTCATATTCACCCTAGTTTCTATGACTCCTCAGAGCATGTTCCAGTGTTCCCAAGATACCATATGCGGGACCCCTACAAGCTTCTTGGTGTTGATCGTGATGCATCTGAAGAAGAGATCAGGAGTGCTAGAAATTTCCTTATTCAACAGTATGCTGGGCATGAACCAAGTGAAGAAGCTATTGAAGGTGCTTACGAGAAGATAATAATGAAGAGCTACCAGCAGCGGAAAAAGACTAAGATTAATCTGAAAACTAAGCTAAAAAAGCGAGTTGAGGAATCCCCGCCATGGATAAAGGCGCTGCTTGGGTATTTTGAGGTGCCATCAATGGATATCATTTCAAGAAGATTGTTCTTTTTTGCCTTCATTGCTGGTTGGAGCATAGCGACTTCTGCTGAGAATGGACCTGCATTCCAGGTATGTGCTTTGGTTTTTGCTGGCCTTTCAGGTTGTGTTTTCTTGTTTGATGACATGTTTCAACCCATAGCGGTCCAAGGAAGCTAATCTAGTTTGTAAAATGCATTGTGCATATGCTTATTCATTTGAAAACTGAAATTATCCAATGGAACCAACATCTATTGTTTAGGATACAAAGATAATGCAAGGTCTGATAGGTCCTAAATTTGAAATATTTACGCAATGCTAGCTTAAAGCGCTTCCTATCTTGAGCACAACTCTATTTGACTAGTATTTTTTCTTTTGCAGCTTGCAATATCTCTCTTCTCATGCATATATTTCCTTAATGACAAGATGAAGAACCTCATGAGGGCATCGACAACTGGGTTAGTGGAAGTTTGCTTCACATGATATCCATAGGACTGTAGCATGCTTACTTTAACCTGTGATTTGATACTTCAATGTCATTCTTACTCTTTTGTTCTTCCAGGTTTGGAGTGCTTGTTGGTGGCTGGATAATTGGCTCTTTGTTGGTCCCACTGATCCCAACATTCATCATCCCACCCTCTTGGTCCCTTGAGCTACTTACCTCATTAGTTGCATATGTTTTCCTGTTCCTAGGGTGCACTTTCCTCAAATGAAACCCTGCAAATCTTGTAACCATAAAATGTAGAATTTCTTGCAGAAATTTTGCAACTACTGACATCTCCACTATGGATCTCAGAAAAGTTTTGTAGAATGACGTCGCTTTGAGGTTCTCCTGTTCCATATGACCAAGTCTCACAGAATTTTTTGTTCAGCACTTCTCTGAAACAAGAAAAATCAATCTGTCAACAACTTAAGGTCATTTTACATTTTTACTCTTATCTTTTAGCCCTTTTCGTTTTGGGACAGGATTTTTTTTTAAAAACCAGATTGATTCTTGTAGAGATTGAATTGATTCATATGAAAAACCTTTCATGCCTTTCGAAGGAGGCTGCATGCCGCGACTTCACGGCAGGCAGTATACCGCTAGTGCTTGGAGATTTGCTATTTTCCCACCCCAGAAAATTTTGATTATTTGCCATTCTGGCCCAAATGTCACTGACCCAGTTGACCCAGTTCCACGTATTATATTGTAATATAGTAGCAACTTAACTGATAACGAACAATATTTAGAGTGGCATAAATCATCATTTTTTTGTCAGTCTTCAGGGGTATTTGGTCCGTCTGTGACCGATACGTGATCCAAGATTTAAGGTGCGTTTGGTTCTTTACCAATTTAACCATACGAAAATATTAATGTTGCCCAAAAGTTTGTTACTCGTTCAGTTTGTAGCGAAAATTCTATCATATCTTGGCCGTATTCCCCTATATAACTGTAGTTCGACCCGGGCTCGACTCGATTGGGCATGACAACGCAAGTAGTATATATACATGGAAACCCATGTAGCCGAGGCGTACGTAGCACCAGATATATATATATATATATATATATATATATATATATATATATATATTACACATTTGCTAGATACGCTAGTTATTCGAAGGCTCCTATCTCGTTAGATGAAACAGAGATCGATGGCGGAGGGATCATCGTCGACAACCGCCGCCGCTTACCCGTTGCTGCTGCAGCAGAGCCATACCGGCAACACGGACTCGCCGGCGAGGGTCTTCAGCCTGCGTGACCGGAAGACGCACGACGTCGGCTTGCCCGAGTCCGGAGATGCACCACAACACCTTTATCGAGATGCCGCATGATGCAACCATGACCATCGTAAATACAATCATTACTCATATCATATCTTATTAGAAAGACATAGGGATCAGCTTCACAGGTTGTAGAATCCAATTCGATGGTCTTCGAGATAGGGCTGATTTTAAAGGCCACTAAATTTTCATACGAGCTCTATTCTAAACCCATTGATGAAAAGTTTTCTGAGTACTCTTTCCAACAGATCTGATCTTACCTCTAAATTCTATCTCAATCGATCATAATTAAAAATCAAGGCCACCTGTTTTTGACTTTTGGGCTTGTAGGGACCCAGTTTAAGTGGAGCCCATATTGTGTACTGGTGGAGAACGATCATAGAGTCTCATTGGTCATCCTCCCACCTTGTTAAATAGCTAGATATTTTATTAGGTTTTTTTTGTTTTATTAAATTAAAGTTTAGCAATTGCTATTTTATCTAAATGTCTGTCTAGTTACTTGGGTTTAAAATCCCACTTTATCAAGTATTTTAAATTTTTGTGAGTTTTAATTTTTATTTATAATTCAGATTGCTTTTGTCTTGTTCTTTCTTATTTTTTGATTTACTTGTAGGAATAAAGTTGATATGTATCGGAAAGACCAACAACTCATAGAGAAGTGGATCCCTAAGACGCAACATAATAACGTCTAGTACGGTTATAGTCGAATCCTCAATGTTTCTCTCAAATCGTAGTTATCTTTGGTAAAAAAAAGATCGAACCACCCCTGCTCACATCAAGTGATAGCGAAGCTATGAGTGTATCAAATAGTATCAGAGTTGAGCTTTAGTTATTTGATAATTTTTATCCATCTATAACTAGAAAATATCATAAAAATTGTATTAATTACCAAACCATCATTGAGCTGTTATATTATTCTTTTTAGATTTTAGTTTCTTGAGTTTTCTATTACATCGTCATGTCATATTGTTGGCTTAGCATTTAGTCGTTTAGAGTTTAGAGTTCTTATCATGTCACATCTAATATCACCATCGCCGTCTCTATCGTCATCATTGTCTTTGTTGTTATCGGGATCTTCGGAAATAGAATCGTCTCTTGCTAGAGTTTCATTTTTCTAGTTTTCATAGTCTGGTTGGGAGTTGTATCAAATAAGGTTATCTAGTGTTGTCTAGTTGTCACCATTAAGATGTTTTTGTTTGTGCGTGTTGAGGATAGTCTTGTATGGTTTAGTCCTTTTGTGAGTTACCCTCAGTTTTTTTCACATATGTAGATAAAGGTAAAATAATAATTAGCTAAAGTTTAAATCTAACAAAATATATCTTAGGAGGACTAATGGATCTTAGAGTTGTGTTTCGGACGCATATAACATGTATGTCGGGTACAAGACGAAATTATAAGGTGAAATACCTAAGACAGTAGTGTCTTTTTTTTAACTGTGGTGGACTAATGTGTAAAAGCTTTTTTATTAAGTACCTATGAGTTTAAAACAGAGCTTATGTAAATCAGCCCCATCTCGAGCTACTGAATTAGATTTCAGAATCTCTTTCCTAGTGACATATCATATGAGCAATGTTGTCATGGTCACATCACCGCAGGGCTGGGCCTCGGTCCTTGTCCTCAGCAGCTCGCCGCCGGTGGAGACGTTCCTGCTCGACCTCGCGACAGAAGGAAGGTTGAGTTGCCGCATCTCGACGAGAATGAGCTCCCGAAGACATGTGTGGTGTCTGATAACGCCCTAGCCGCCGGCAGCGCGCCGGCGTCGAGCAGTGGTCGAGGCACACCTACGACATGGGCTATTTCAACCTTCCCGAGGAGTACTGCACCCCTAAGAAGTGGAACCTGTTCGACGCCGCCGGCGTCAGTGGGAGGTTCTACTTCTGCGAGGACAGGGACTTCAGCCTCAGCACGCTCGACTTCACCGCCGGCAAGGTGGTGCTGGGCGCCGTCGCCGTCCCCCGCATCGACGACGTCCTCCCCTCCGACGAGTGCTGCGTCGCACCTGGTCGAGTCACGCAACGACCTCGTCCTCGTCGCCGTCGTCTTCCTGGGCTTCTGCGCCGACGGGCCGCCGCACCCCCGGATGGACTTCTCGGCACCGGCGTGGCGCAAGACATCGGCGACCGGGCGTTCGTCCTCGGCGACTACAACTTCGGCGCGTCGTGCTCGGTGAGCCGGTGCGGTGTGCGGTCGAACTGCCTCTACTGGTTCAATCAACTGCTTCAGCCCGGAAGACAGGAACCTGCATGTGCTTAGCGTCGAGACACTGGAGACGTTCGAGCACGCGACCGGTGTGCAGAAGAAGCCGTTCTGGCCTGTGCCAGTTACTAATATTACTGCATAATTTAGTTGATTTTTTAGATAGTGAATTTACTTGATGTTTGATTTGTTGGATTCTCCCAGTTCCTTTTTTTTTGGGTGATATTAGTTCCTACTATCCAATTTATGTGTAATTTATTGAGCCCTCCGTTGGTAAGGGAAATATTTTAAATCGATGATATTCCATGCGTTGCTAAATAAAATTTAAAATAGCTATATTAAAAAAATACATAATGATATATTTCTATATCACTTCAGGTGAATCAGGTGAAAGAAATGTTATTGAAAGGCTGACTTCTCAAACTTAGTGATCAAACAAGGACATTATAGCGCAGTATAAAAAATCTACGCAGTACAGTAAAAAAAAAAACCTTGTTAGGGGTAGTTTTACTAACTCGAGGTGCTACTTTTACAATAGATAGCATATGAAACCATTGACTTAAATCCCCCCTAGAATGGCATGTTCAATGAAAATCATGTTAAATTTTTGTAGCATAGCTAGCATTGATATCAAAGGAAAGGCAGATTAATGAAAAAACACATGAATGGTCTAACATTCTCAGCCATGTTAGAAAATGAGACAAACAGACCTGTACGTTGAAAACAGTGGCTGGTGTGCCAAGAATAATGAAGTAAACACACTTTTATTATACAACCTGCAAGCAACAAACACAGTGAGAAGATGCTACGGTAGTGCATTTAGAATTTCTACTATCAAACACACATGATTTCAGAAATATATCTCAGAACAGATTTGCTCAATCTCAAAAGAGTGTAAGAAAAATCACAAAATTCTCTTGTTGGACAATAGGGGTGACATTGTACCCAATTACCCATTGTAACACAGAGACTTTATTGCCGACATGCATGCCTATTGGCTGGGATATGTAAATGAGATAGCCAAGTCAACAAAATTGTAAAAACATTCCAAGGATGAGTAACTGTTTGTATGCTTAAAGAAGATGAAATTCTTCTCGAAAAAATCAGTAAACTGAACATTAAACACCTAACTATTCATAGATGGCTGTAAACTTACCTAGACAAAAACAGAACGGTAAGGGAGTGATCTTCCAATAGTTTGCGATGCATCTTCTGCTAGAAGAAAGATATTAATTTCAATTCAAAGAGAGACAAATACCAATTCCTTTTCTAACGTGGAGAGAAAAAACTGCATACATTGGAACACACACATAATGCAATAGAAAAAATAATGGATAAAGTGCAGTTCAATTCAAGTTCCAAGTTCATGTATTCTTAAAAAAACATAAAACCAAATCGATAGATATAGTAAATTGACTGATAGATAGACAAAGGGATGTGTCACCTGACGGTATCGTGGTGGTGCAGAAAGCATAGGATCAGAGTATCAAGAATGGCTGTCTATGAAATCAGTTACCAGAGTCAGCGATTGGCTCCAACCCATTGCCTCCTCCGACTGCTACTTGGTTTGCCACCGTGAGCAGATAGATATATAGGCATATGGCCTCAATGCATGCAAATAAATAGTAATTCAGGCAGACCCTAGCAAGGAAACTAATCCTAAATAAAACGGAAAAATTGAATAGTGATGCTGGAAGACGGACAGGTGCAGAGAAGGGTAGGTACTAGGTGCTTGAGTAGGATGAAAGAGAAACTGATGAGCCCCGGAGGAATCAAATCCATCCCATTGCGCCTGTCTTCTCTGGAAGTCACTGTGTGTAACATCCTATTTTAGCCGTTAAAAATTATTTTATGAAAAATTAAAGTTTTAAAAAAAAATTAGTTTTCATGTGTATTATATATCAAAGATATTATTTTCTATCATCTCTTCAGACCCAAAAATCATGAACCATCTAAAATTTAGATATAAGTTTTGATTTTTAAATCAACCCCTTCTCTAAAATTTCCTTCTAAATTTCTCTGAGTCCGACAATCGAATTTGAATCTAATTTCGGATATCAACTCTACATCAAAATCCTCTCAAATAAATCTCCTTACATCCCTTCTACAAATTCTCTAAGAAAATCCCAACTTTAAATTTAAACTCATTTTAAAATCAACCAAAATTTTCTTAAAAATTCAATTATAGAATTCTCTTAAAAAAATGAAAAATCAACTATTCATTTGGGTCATCTAACCCTTGGCCTAACCTCCTCCTCTCTTTTTCCTTTTCCTTTCTCCTCCTTAGCCGACCCAACCGTCCTGTTGGCCTAGCTCTATCACCACCTTCTCTCTTTCTCTCCCTCCTAGCCTGCACCCAAGGCCACCCTCTCTCTCTTACCTACTCATGCTTGAGCCGGCCCACGGCCTAGCTCCACCTTGCCCCCATACACGTTCGCTTTGCCACCACCACGCGCACGCTAGCTGCCTACCATGCCCTGTGGGCCCGCTCGTAAGCCACTCCACTGTGCTACGTGCGCCCACTCTGCCAGTGCCCCTGCGTTAGTCCCTTTCCTCGCACTGTGCCAACGCACGTGCAAGCTGTTCGATAAAAAACCGAATTGCTAGCCAACTCGGCAACGCCCATTTTCATGCGCCCTGACTCTATCCCTCGCACCGCGCGCCCCCACCATGGCCCTACCTCTCCAGTGTGCCACACTGTCGTCGTGAATCTCGCCGAGTGCCCCACTCCACATGCAATCACCTTGTCGCGCCACATTACGCCAAGCCTAGTCCCTCCCCAGCACAAATCCTGCCAACGCACCGTGCTGTGTGACCCAAGCCTAACCCTTTCCTACTGTGAATCCTGCCACTCTCCTCCTGTTGGACCTCGGAATATTGTGGCAGTGTAGCATCCCTTTGCCAGTCCCGTACCCCTCCCCCTAGTCCCCTCCGCGCCGTACCCAGCAGCCAATAAAAGGTGCTAGCAAGACCCTCCCTCAAATGGTGCACCGCTCCTCATCTCTCTCCCCCTCACCTCTACCTTCCTCTCCTTCCCTACCTAAGTCACTACCGTAGTGCCCTTTGGCGCAACCAAGCTCGTCTCCTGACCCTGCCACATGCGCCCAAGCCTCATAGCGCTGCCACTGTCACTGCCCATGCTGGCCACCTTCAGGCACCACCGATGCCCACCTCTAAGCGCACTCGCGTGCGAGGCAAAGAAACTAGAGAAAGAGAACGACAAGAAGAAGAAAGAAAGAAAAAAGAAAAAAAAAGAAATTAGAAGAGGAATAAGACCCATATGGGCCCACCCCTTTCTAGCCACCGCATGTACATGGTCTACCATAGACTCATCCTCTCCCCTCACAAATGTTCACGCCCCACTATCAGACTAAGGAATATTCTTTTGGAATTCTTTTTACTTTCTAGAAAAACTTTTATACTTTAACAATTCATATATTTTTATGCGTAACTCCATTTGCCCTCATTCTAGTCCCAAAATTTTTCTAAAATTCTTCTCTACGCAATGATACTATTATTTTCTATGTTTTGTTACTTTTAATGGTACTACATGTAATGCTTATATTTCTAACTTATAGAGGTTGTGCTCAAAGGAGAGTTTGCACCGGATTTTGTTGTACCAGGAACCACCAAGGCAAGCCGTTGTTGAACATTTTGAACCTATATTTATGAGTTACTTTGTTTATGAAAATGCATTGCTTAGATTACACTTCTATGATGCTTGGCCTCGGTTCACATGAAACCGATGGACATACCCAGTAGTCACGCTTATATTATATAGGATATTAATGACTCTCATCCTTGTTAACTCCACCAAATGTGCCTCAATATCGTCATATCTTGAATGCGATTACCGAGATAGTTGCTTAGCCTGCTTACGAATGTGATGCCGTGTGGGAAAACTTGGGATTTTCAAACCTTACTTGAGAATCCAATGTGATGTTGACATGTTTATAAAATAAAAATATTTTGTATTAATTGGATGGTGCAGAGTCAGTACCTTTATTGCTTGGCTATGTATTATTATAAAGGATTTTTTTAGAAAAATTATAGTGTAATCACACGGGTGTTATGGGATACAGTGGCTAAGTAATTAGCTACCATATGAAAATTTTATATGTCAATAATTGTGGAACGCTAGGGATGAAGAAATGGTGTTACGGATCATACTACCAGAAATGTGTGCTGCTCTAGCCTCTTTTTAGGTGATTGGATAGGTGTAGGAGATATCCCCAATATGTTCTGAGTAGATGAAGGCATGAGACTTGTCTAATACTCGGTTTTGAAGGATTTGACCTAACTATTTAATATGAGGTATTTAATAGTGAGCCATTCTTTGCCAACTATGTTTAATCGACAGATGTTGTGTAAAGAGACATGTTCATGACGTACGAGTAAAGCGTCTAGTCTCTATAGAGTTTAGATAAACTATTTAAATACCTATGCCCACGATTATGGGAGGATGTAGGGTGTTTCTTATAGCATAGTTTTATTTTTACCAAAGGTTTGTAAACATAATCATTGGGATATAAATCATTTTTAGAGTCCGCCTGGCAGACAATCGACCTTCGTGATCAGTAACATGTCTATGTGACATGGGGTGTCTTGTGACATTATAGTGTCGTAGTGCCGAGATGGCAACCTTATGTTGTCAAAGCATGTTAATTTAAGTAATAATTAAAAATCATATTTGAAAATTTGTTAAGTTTTGGGAAAGTGAAAAAATAATAAAGGAAAAAGATGAGAAAATGTTGAGAATGTTACTATCACATATAATCACTATGATAAGTTATTGTAAATCAATTTGTAAAATGGATCGAGGTGTGGGTCTTCTTTCAATAACTAAAATTTTGATTCACTAGTGTTTTACAAAATAACCTTTTTAAGAAAAATATCTCTTTCGTAAATTAAAATCTTAGTCTCCCTTGTTAAGCCAAATCATATCATCTTTTCTTTAGGCTTGAGTACATAAAGTACTCATCATTGCTTATATATATGTATAGAGTTTGGAGAAGGCGATATCAACTTTTTCACTAAGGAGTTTTTTCTTAGAGTAGGTGAAGCATAAAGACTTTTAAGGTTCCGGACCAAAGTTCTCAAGCCGTACCTATGGAATAAAATATTTGACTAAGTAATGTACCTAGTGCTTAGTCGTTTAAGTTATTTTTCGTTGTTAGCTTCCATTTAGTCGCCATTGTTGCTTTTGCCTCTTGTGCTATGTTTCCCATCTAGGATCTTCCAATGATGACAATTTATATAAGAACTACTCCCAGTGATATAAAAAAGTTAGTTTATTATGATTCTATCATTATTCTATATGTACCAGCTTATATATTGTAGAACTGGTACATTATATAGGATAAGGCATAGGCTACGATAGCACAAAACAAAATTTTTCTACCATGCACATCAAGACATCATGCAAAGTAGAAATTATGGATCATTACCACAAGACACGTAGTACAACACAAGTAAGGTTGAAGAAGCCGATCAAATCACACGCGTGTCAAGGTAGTAGATGATATAGTCAATCGTTGCGATCTCAATGCCGATCAACGCCGTAACGAGCAGTGCCTTCATCGGTATCTACACGTTTAGGGCTAGAATGCCGATTGTGGATGTACTAGCACTTGTAAATAGCTAGGGTTTGGCTCGAGAGGTGGCGGCTAGGGTTTTGCTCAAGGTGAACAAAGATATTTATCCTTGATCTCCCCACCTCACTATATGCAGGCTTTCTAATTTGAGCCTAGAGGATCGTAGTCCAGTAGGAGTCTACTCAGATCTCTATCCAAATTAAGCCCTTATCCAAATCACATTCGAATAATCATTTCAATCCGTTAAGTGTGCAACCCTATAGGTTCACGTATATTTAGTTGTAACCTAGAAATGTCTTTCCGATTACCTTATTAATAACAGTCTCTAGCAAGACACATTAATCCTAAAGTATACATAAATATCATATTGGCTGAACTTATAATATTGTCATGTATGAATCTTTTTGTCTTATGATTTCGATCGAACTCAAGACGAGACTTGTGTCATCCTCTTAATAGTTCAATCACTCTCTCGATTTTGTGATGGATTATAAACTTGTGATTGACTACTCAATCATCTTAGTATGGTCATGTACTTCTATAATTCATTACATCGAGGAGCTCAAAAATATCTATCTTATAGGAGGGATAAATTCTATCTTGATCGCTTATATGTCACTGTATATTTCATATAAAACTCGAAAACTACTTTTATGACTATCATGTTACGGAGTATTACTTAGTAGTCTCAAAATAAGCTACTACGTATATTGAGAATCATAATGATCTACTACTTGAGATTAACTGATATCATATAAAATATCTATATTATCTTATAACGGATCTATCAAATATATATTTACTAACATATATGTTCATATTATTGATTTGATATTTTCATATCATGATCTATAACACATATCATTAATCAATACAAATGTTAATTTTATAATTATATATTTTTTTCATATGATATCAGATATTATTTAGAAATAGTAATATCTGATTTTAGTAGTCTTTACATACTTATTGATCAATAATGATAATATTTATTTTAATAAACAAATCAATATATACAGCACCTCTATATCATAATTAAGTTGAGCTTTAGTCTATATTAGTCTATATTTTACAACTAGCAGAGCGTCACACTGTGTGTCCGTTAGGGTTATGGCTGCTAGCACGTGCAAACGGTTGGGCTGGAGAATACATGGTTCAGCCCAATAAGCAAAAACACATCAAATCAGATTAGATCAAATCTAATCGTTGCGACTGATGGTGGATGAAAATCAAATGGCTCTGAGTTATTTGATGACTTGGCTCACTCCTAGAGCTGTTTTATAGTACTAATTGCACTTAGTGGGTACCAATTTTATAGAGAATAGATTCTCGACCCTCTCTTGTTTTTTACATATCATCTAGTTATTGAAAAAAATAAATAATAATAATAATATAAGATTAATATGTGATGTATTAATATGTAAATTTAAATTTGACTTTGTAGCAAAAAGATAAATTAAATTATGACTAGTATATGTATACTCATGGTCGTATTTGTTTTTTCATTACAACCTGTAGAAGTCATATTTGAATTTACCTGTTTATATAGTTATATCACATATTATTCTATCTTGCCATTTAAAAAATTAATTTTTTTTCATAACTTGTGAAAGTCATATTTGAATTTATATGTGGAGTGATATGTCACATATTATCTATTTTGCTAATTTTTTTAAAAAAATTAATAATTATTTAGATGACATGTAAGAGACGAAGGGACATCTTGAGAATTTAAAATCATTCCCTCGGTTGGTATTATCGATATAAGGTTATTAGGGAGACCAAGGAGGCGGGGAGCTTCTGAAGGCTTGAATTATGAGGGATGGCATGGTTGAATCTAAGATTAATTACTATCCTAATTGTATTTGATCTCAATATACTTTGCTATTGTTGTTTTGTTATAGATTTATTACTCAATTGTTAGAGGGGAGCTGCCCGGGCCCTCGGCTTAAGGAGCCATCTAGGACTTCAGCCAGTGAAGCGCTCTAAGGTCTTAGGCCCATTTTAGGCTAGGATAAAGGCCAGGAAAGAAGAATAGAGTCCCACGGTAACAATCCATCGGTTACTTCAAGACATATTTTATGTATATTACCATTGCGCTCTTTTATATATATATATATATATATATATATATATTCTTATCAAATAGAATACTATAAAATCTCTCGCAAACTAAACCTTAAGTCTATAAATAGACCTATAGTGGGTTGTAAGAAGTCAAAAGGTTGATTATTACTCCAAATACATATACTATTGTCTACTTAGAATGTTCTACCTATCTGGTTTGGTTTTGAGTTGTGGAGATTGTTTAAGGCAGATTTCTCCCACAGCCTCCCATAATGCACTCAAAATAGTAGTTTAGGATTTTACCACCATCTTTATACTACGTATGTCACATGTAATCTACACTATTCTGCTTGCTAGCATGCAGGTAATCGAGAGGAGATAAATAAGGTTTTTGACGAGCATTGTGTGCCATTGCTCATAATTCTTGTTGCTTAGCTGCATCATGTTGTCATCATGAATCCTGTAACATGAATCATCAACGCGGCACTTGTTGCACTAGCCGTTGATGCGAACTCTCAAGAATAGAACCGCTGGTACGCTTGTTTAGTTGCGTATTTTTTATCTATTCGTATGTTGTGCATCTGTTCTGCCGCATCAGAGGCGACCATTGGTCGAACAACAGGTACGGCATTGACCAGCAGGATGGATGCCAGGACGTACCCTGTAGTACTGTCCAGTGCCTAACAGGAAGAACTTGAGTAACGAGGGATGATAACGAATAAAAAATGAGTTTGTAACAATTATTTGACAGCATAAACAAAGGAGTTAAAATATTAGAAAGTTAATAAGTTGATTTAAAAAGCTCTCCAAACAAATCCTGATGAAGAAAGTTTTTATAAAGAACATATCGTTAAGCTTAAAAGACCTGCTCCAGATAATATATAATCTGTCAACTACCGAAATCTACCGGTAGAATCAAGGACAACTCAAGGCATTCACAGTTCAGCACCATATCCTACCCTCAGCGGCATCCATTGCGTTGAATGTAATCGCTTGAATTTTCGATGATGATTCCGTTCTAGCTAATAATAAAAAGGATGTATCTAGATGTTAAAATTTGAGTATATATTTGTTTTTATTGCTACAAGCATAAAAACTCGAGAAACAAGAAGAGAAATATTTTTCAGATGCCTTATTAATTTAATTATAAACAGAGGATGTGCTTTTGCTAATCCACCAGATTGACAGTAATTCCACAGGTGAAAACAAAACTACTCCCTGTGATTTTTTTATATTTGATGTTATGGACTTTTAGATTTACATTTATTTATTCATCTTATTTTAAAAAAATTAAATAACTATCATTTATTTTATTATGATTTGTTTTTATCATTACATGTAATTTAAACATAGCTTATGCTTTACATATTTCTAAAAAAATTGGAAACTTTTAATTTCTTTCAATTTTCTAGCTGTCCTATGTGTTAGAGATTCATGCGAGGTGAATAAAATCAAAAGGTTGTGTTCGGCAACGGGGATTGAAACCTGAACATATGTTTCGCAAGCAGCGTGCATTACCAGCTGAGTTACAAGTGGTTTTGGTTATTTCCATACAAAGTTATATGTAACTGTTAAGCAAAATTAGAAAAAAAAATCAGCTGAAGGAGAGTCCGGTTGCTACAGAGAGGAAGCCGATCGGATGAAGCAATGAGATATTTGGTCTAAGAATAAAAGATTATTCAGATGAGACCGAGTTTGAGAAGGAGTTGTGGCACTTACGACATAATATTATATCTACGTAAATCGTATCTTATATAGAAAGATTTAGTTAGTTTAGTTAACTTTTATATATATTTTTTTCTTTTATATTTTTAGGCGGTAACGTTGATGATTGTTGTAATCATGTCGGACTCTATAATGACAGGGTATAAATATAGAACTCTAAAAACTTGTAAAATATATCAACATATGCTTAAATCAATACAACTTCGACGTATCGCCACTTTAGTTTATCTACGTTTTTATCGACGGGGTCTGGCTCTCGACGTGGGGCTGCATCGGTCAAGTTCGATCTTCGATGAAAGGGTAAGTCCGCCACTATCTCGATATGTGCATCGGTTAGGTTCAACCTCTTAGGACGATCAGATATATCGTATCACATCCATACAGGGTCTATCAGCCTATCAAGCTCTCTCTACCGTCGTCGGTGTATCTTTTATACGATTCCTTGTCACTTCACATATGCCTTCATCAGCTTTCCAGTCGATGAACGACCGTTACAGCTTCTATCGACTACCAAAAGGGATCCCGCATGCTTTACTTTTAATATCCTTTAGTGCCTCCATCGCCTCTGTGGCCGCTGAATCAGGATCTCGCTTTCGCTATACCCGAAGCCATCATATCCTTCGTCAACATCTGTCCACGTCTTCATCAACTCCCTAACCAATAGAAGAGCGTCTTGATCCCTATCAGCGACCAGTCGATAGCAGGAGGCATCTAGACGTGGCCGATGATCATCTCGATCTTATCGATGACCAACTGATAGCGAGCGCTCGTATCGGTCCATCGTCCGACTGACCCATTCGTCTTACCTCCTTATCAATTACAGGGTCAAATTGACTGGCACACCTACACCCGCACCGTCACGCCGGAGCCGAGTGAAACTCGTGGACCCCGGCGCTCGTACCTCGAGCCATGAAGAGAAGCCGATCGGCTTGCACTGGAGCTAAGCATAACTTCTAAGCGTCGACGTGTTTGCGCTACGCGCGAGATCCGGCGCGACCATTAACTTAGTTATAATATAATTATTTTATAATTATAATTATAATACTTAGATATTAACATGTTTAATTTTTTAACTCTGTTTTATTTCATTATAAATTATTTGAAACTGAAATTCTATGTTAAATCATGTAACTAGAGAATAAATACAGTGGGAGAGGTGCAGGCTATCCTCGTTGGTTCGAAGCCAACGCACCTGCTTAATTTTTGTTTCAGTTATGTACATGAATCTCGGTAAATTTAATGGGTACCAATCTTCCAAAATTTATAGCAAAACCGATAATTATATTATAGTTAGATTTTGAAACTTTTTTTTCATGTAAACGTTTTATAGACAGTCCCAAATAAAAAAAGGGATTTTTTTTCATTTATCCTTACCCTCACTTGGCAGATTATTTTTAAATTCTTTTTGTTTTTTAAATATTAAAGCTAGACCGCGTTGAAACCTATTTTTAAATTTAAATTTTTTTCACGTTATCTTAATGTGAAAAAACACACTACCACATCAAGCTACGAGGAATTAGCAGAACCTTGTCCTGCCACTCCGTCTAGCGTGGCCAAAAGTCTCAAATCTGAAAAAATGTTTTCATGCAGTAGTGTAGCTTTAAAATTAAAAAAATATAAAGATTTAAAAATAAAAAATATTCCTATCTATCGTATTAACAAAGTTTAGTAAACCCTCCGTCTACAATTCTAAAAAAAGGAACAACCTAATTAAAAAGGGTGAAATTTAAATAATAAATTTGGAGTGAAAAGTTATTTTAGGATAAAATTGAAAACCTGTGTTAACGTAAAAATTAATTTGGTAAGGGTAGAAAAAGATTGGAAAGAAAATCAGTTTAGTAAAGAAAAGTTCGATTGGTATAGACAAGAAGCCGATCGTAGAAAGTAAAGCATGATTCGGTTAGAAGACTATTTAAATAGACCCGAGTCTTAGAAGTAATGTAAAAATCATGACATGGTATTTTATATATATAAATCGTATCTTATATAGATAAAGTTTTAGTTTAGTTAACTTCGTTAGAGATATTTTTTCTTTTATCTTTGTTAGAAAATAACGTCCGATAGTTATTATAAACGCATCGAACTCTGTAATGCTAGATATAAATATAGAACCCCTAAGAGCCTGTAACATTTTCTTCGATCAATACAACTTCGGCACATTGCCACCCTAGTTTATCTAGATTTTTATCAGCGGGTTCTAGCTCTTGACGCGGGGCTATATTTGTTAAGTTTGATCTCCGACGAAGGAGTAAATCCTGTCACTATCCTAGTATGTGTCACTTTGTCTAAGACTATATTGGTTAGCTTCGACATCTTAAGCAGATCGGATGTACCGCATCACATCCATGTAAGGTTTATCAGTCTATCAAGCTCTCTCTATCATCGTTGGTCTCATACTGTATTGATTAGGTTCGATCTATGAGTTTGCCGACGGTAGATTAAACTATAGGCCTATAGATTTCTGTACGGCGTTTTATCGAAGTGTTAATCGATGAGTTATCTATACTCTAAGCACCACGTCTAGCGTATCGGCTCCTCAGCCTATATACACAAGTCTTCAGAGACTTTCCTCGAGCGCCACGCCAAGCGTATCGGCCTTCTAGCCGATACGTGCCTGTCTTTAGAAATATGTCCTCTCATTGGCTTAGCTAGCCGATGGGTTCGTTTCGCCCTTACTTCAGCATGACCAATCCGGCGTCCATCATCACATTGTTATTGTTCTCGGTCTTGTACTGTCTCGGTTAGGTCCGATCTTCGAGATTCGGTGCTAGCGGCATCGTCACGACGGGCGACGAGTCTCGTGCTATTATATTCGAAGTGGCATTCGCTTTTGCAGCCAGTGTTTTTATACGATTCCTTACCAATTCGCATATGCCTTCATCGACTTTTCAATCGATGAACAAGCTGTATAGCTTCCATCGACAACCAGAAGAGATTTCGTGTTCTTTGTTGTTCTCTGAATACCCTTTGGTGTCTCCATCGGCTCTACGGCCGATGGATCAGGATCTTGCTTTCGCTACACCTGGAGTCATTATGTCCTTCGTCGACATCTATTCACGTTTTCATCGACTCTCTAGCCGATAGAAGAGCATCCCAGTAACTATCGACGAACAGCTGATAGTAGCAGCCATCTAGACGTGGCCGATGACCACCTCGATCCTATCGGTGGCTAGCTGATAGCAAGAGCTCATATCGGTCCATCATCCAACTAACCCGTTTACCTCAACTCATTGTTAATTGCAGAGTCAAATTGACTGGTATGCTCGTATTCGCACCATCGCACTAGAGCCAAGCGAGCCTTACAGGTCACAGCGCGCGTATCTTAAGCCATAGAGAGAAGTCGACCGACCTACACTAAAACTAAGTAGATCTTTCAGACATTGGCATGGTAGTTCGAAACATTTTTAGCGCGACCAACCTGAAAATGTATTTACATAGAGATGGGGACTGTAACAGGTAATCCGTCACCGATCACCGTGTTCATTTTAACGATTAAAAATTAGGGCTATCTAGTTTAAATTCCGGCTGCCATCAATGAGCTCCCGAGGAGTGAGCTCTCCGACCGGTCGATCGATCCAAGAGCCATGGACTCTTCTTCGATGCTGGTTGCTCTACTAACAATCATTGCCGTCGCAGCTGCTGCGTCTTCGTCGTTGCGCCGCTGCAAGAAGCAGCAGAAGCTGACGCAGCAGCAGCTGCCTCCGGGTTCGTTAGGCCTGCGCGTCGTCGGCCACACCCTCGCCCTGCTGCGCCCTCCACGCCAACACCGCCGAGGACTGGCTCCGGCGCCAGCTCAACGCCTACGGCCCAGCCTCGACGATCTCCCTCTTCGGCCGCCCGACGGTATTCATCACCGAGCCCGTCTGCTACAAGTTCCTCTTCGCCAACGACGCGCTCACCGCCATGAGCAGCGTCTCCTTCGTCCGGATGGTCGGGTGTCCGGCGACAACCGCCGCCGCGTCAGGGCCATGATGGCCCGCTTCCTCAGGCTCTACGCCGTCAAGAATTACGTCTCGAGCATGGACGACGAGGTCCGGCGCCACCTCCGCGCTGAGTGGAGCGGCGGCCGTACCGTCGCGGCGATGCCGTCCATGAAGTCGCTGACCTTCGACGTCATGTGCACGGTCCTGTTCGTGCTGGAGAGGGGCGGCGCCCACGCCGCCGTGAGGCGGGAGCTGTCGGCGGAGTTCCAGCAGCTGGTCCGGGGCAACTGGGCGATCCCGGTGAACCTGCCCTTCACCACCTTCGGCCAGTGCCTCGCCGCGAGCCGGCGCGGGCGGCGCACCGTGGCCCGGATCGTGGAGGAGAGGCGAGCGACGATGCTGGCGAGCGGGGAAGGCTCGCCGTCGCCGGGCGGAGGCGACCTGGTGACGCACATGCTGGACGAGAAGATCATCGACAACGTCGTGTTCCTGATGGTGGCGGCGCACGACACGACCGCCGTTCTCCTGACGTTCCTGCTCCGGCAGCTCGATGGCAACAGGGAGGCCTACGAGCGTGTGGTGGAGGAGCAGGAGGAGATCGCGAGGCGCACGGGAGGCTCTCCGCTGTCGTGGGACGACCTCGCCGTGATGAGGTACACGTGGGCGGCGGCCACGGAGACGCTGCGGATGGTGCCGCCGACGTTCGCCAACATGAGGAAGGCGGTGGCGGACGTGGAGGTGGGCGGGTACCTGATACCCAAGGGGTGGCAGGTGTTAGAGCGCGATGTCGATGACGCACCTGGACCCAGCCATCTTCCCGGAGCCCGGAAGGTTCGAGCCGGCGCGGTTTGAGGAGGCGGCGAAGGAGGCGACAGTGCAGCCGTTCAGCTACGTGCCCTTCGGCGGGGGCGCGCGCGTGTGCCCCGGGAACGAGTTCGCGCCGGTGGAGACGCTGATGGCCATGCACTACATCGTCACCGGGTTCAGGTGGAGGCTCGCCGCCGGCTACGACGGCAGGTTCTCCAGGCACCCGCTGCCGTGCCCAAAGCAGGGGCTCCTCTTCGACATCGAGCCCAAGGATGCATGACTTGGATTGCTGCTGCAACCGCACTTGTTAGTGTGTGATATGGCACGAACGAATTGTGTTTAGTTGTACAAAGCATTTGATCAAGATTATGCTGAAGATTATGTGTATACTTTTTAGAAACCTGTAGCGCGCCACCGCCTCTTCACGCCAAAATGCCACCGGAGTTAGTGATGTGGAGTACCGGAGTTGAGGAAGAAGAGATTACAAGAAGGCTTGGGGTAGAAGAGGGAGAATTGGGAAGAAAATTTTAGTACTTCCATTCTCAACGTTGATTTCACCAGTACATTTCTCCCCTATTTAACAGCTCCATGCCTCGGCTCACAGGCTGCAAACACTTTGACACTTGGAATAGCAGGCCCAACATTACAGGAGGGCTCTATTTCACGAACGTGCACGCGTTTCTATTGCACGCGAACATGTCATGTGTGGGCTTCTTTTCTTTTTTGCTAGCAATGTGTGTGTTTCCGTTTCTATACGTGTGCGCCTCCAAGTTAAGCTTAATGATGAAGGCCGATGGCGATCTTTGATTTCTTAACACAATCCTAGCCTGGTAAGCTCTCCAAATCTTAATACATAACCAAATCTCACATGTAGAGTTTTAGATCTAACTTAGAGAAGAAGTAGAACCCTAGAAAGCCTATTGGAGTATTGCAGTACATATAAAAGATGTAACAGTTAACCACTTAAAATAGAGTGGATGAAGTTAAATACTCACATTACTCATAGATTTAAATACCGAAAGATCATAACTTCCAATCCATACTTGGAGCACACTGGACAAGGCAGATTGGAACTTCCAAACCTAATGATTAGAACCTCCAATCAATCAGCCCTATCTATCAAACAAAGAGTCTTAACAAAAATTTCAATATCCATCATCCGAACATCTGATCAGTTCTCTTAGCTAGACAAAGAGCATTGATTGGAACTTTTGATCTACACTTAGTGCTAAGACCATTTCCCATGTGAAGTTGGTGCTTTGTATCTCTTTAAGGGTCAAAAGCAACTTTTGAGTACTTAGACACAAACACTAGACATTGGTATCAACCTCTTAATAGTGCAGTTTTTTATGACTCAAATATAAAATAAAAATTAAATTAAACCGTTTGAGTCCTTTAGCTTTTGCTTTCTTTTTAGTGGTCATCATACACTCATAAATCATCTTATGGACTTAAACCTACACTTTATCTCAATGATCTCGTTAGTTTCATAATTATTTTATTATTTATAATATAGATGTCCTTTCAACAAGTAACGAAACTTTTGGTCCCCCGGTTAATTCCTATGAAGAGGGTAAATCAAGGGCAACTTTACAGAGAATAGGTGTAGTGGAGAAAGTAAACTAGTATGTACATAAAGAACTACAACAAGAGCAAGTTATGCAAAGGAAATCACAAATATAACAAGAGAGATAGTGCAGGAGATATATTTTTTTAACAAAAGTTCGAATTCTAATGATCATGAGTTTTCGTTGAGACACTCCAAAGAACCAAATCCCTTTTAATCTAAAGCCTCACCAAGTGATCACTGTGATAGAGCTTGGTTTACACTTAAATCACCCCTTTTACTTTCAGAGACGAAGTAAAACCTTTAAAATTTTGCCCTAGCTGTCTACAAAAGTTGAATACTCGTGAAAGATGTCTAGCCGAATAGGAGAAGCACTTTGAAGAGTAATAAGCTCAATGACAAAAGCAAATGATAAGGACATTACACAATAATAAATCAAAGGTGCATGCTTGCTATATAAGATTTACTTGTTATATATTTTAAATAAACATTACTGCACCATGAGTTTTATGTGTTCTTATTTATAGAAGTACTGAGCATTGGTAAAAAAAGGCACAGAGCACACGAAATATATGGATGATCAATGAAGTAGAATGGAAACCAATGACCTTATAAGGCAAGAAATAAGGTTTTTGCAGGTTTTAAACTTGGATTTGGCACTCCTAACAGTGTCAACTGGATCAAATTGTGTGCATACTCTCCTCGATGCTTCTCGTCATGCCTAATGCCTACATGTACTTGTGTACTGCTTAATGCCACTTTACTGTGGGGGTATACTTTAGCAAGGATGGTAGTGGTATGGGGAAGAAGGCAAGATAAATAACATGGGGAGGGGATGCGGAGGAGTGAAGGCTGAGATACTGATTGAGCTCCATGAGATCAAGGATACTGATTGAGCTCCACGAGATCAAGCAAGGGAAGGAAGAGTTGTTGATATGACAGATCAGTGGTGGCAACATGAGGGCCACTCAGGACGCGGTGCAACAAGAGAGGATGCATGCGAGTAGCCCAATGAAGAGGAGAAGGATAGAGCTAGTCATGAAGGCAACAACACATACGTGAGGTGCTTGGAAAGGGAGGAGGCAAGGGAAGTTGAGATTTTGATCATAAAATGATCAGAAACAGTATCATATCTGTGGAAATGTTCGTTGATCAGCTGAAATTTTTTGTATATTTATTAATTTAACTATTTAGTGGAGTCTTGAATACGACACTGGTAGAAATTAGAAAAAATAAATTTTATATATGGCTAGAGTTGAAAACGGTACAACTTTTATAGAAATAATGCTTGGTTGGTCAGAATTTCACCACTATTTTCATGCCACGTCACCTATACATATACATAGCACTGTAAACTGGAATACTAAATTACTAGAGAAGGTTGGCTGTTTACTAGTTTGCAGATACATTTAATTATTTAGTTGTTGCACTTGCGTATCTCTCTTCACCATTTGTGTTTCATCATTGAAAAAAAAATGCATGGGAGAAAGCTCCACGGGATGATGCATGACAGATTTCACACACACAAAATACCGTTCACATGATCATTAAGACATGGCACACATTTTCAGGCATTATCAAGAAATATAAGATCACCATATAAGACTCTAGTTGCTGTACGTCCGGTCAAATTATCTTAACTCCCATGCGAATATGACATAATGTTTGAAAATACTAATCGACTATTAGTGTCAGGGGATAGTTACCCTTCTCCTTGGAGCGTCAGGAATAGACAAATCCCACTAAACAATATATCAAAGGAATATATCTAGGAATATACTTAGAGAATATGTCATGAGATATTTCACAACCTAATAGTCTCTAGGTGGGGCATTTAAGTGATGGGTAGAAATATAATTTTTCCTTCCCATGTCTATATATATAAACTAAGAGGGATGATTGGCTCTCATTTACGCACAGACAAAGCCTGCTCCTTCTCTCTTTCTCCCTCTATCTGCAAGTGCAAGTCTCCAAATTCTATAAGGATATCAGGAGAAAATCTCATTTTGTCTATGACTCAATATTATGACAATTAGCAATCTATTGTTGTTTCACTCTACTATATATGTATTGGAATATAACTATCAGTATCACAAAACACACTAGTCTTTGAACAATTGAATATAAGCTGTTTGTATTTTAAATCTTTTAAGTGAAAAATCCTATTTTGGAAGAAAATAGTAACCTGCATAAATAAAATTCAGCATAAGTTAGTTACAATTTTAGATGCTTATATTTGAAGAAAAAAATACAAATTTGTCTAAGAAACATAAAGAAAACTAAGTATGAAGATCCTGGAGACAGATATAATCATCAAAATCAACTACGATGCACAAGAATCCACTACACTAGTCATCCACTGATCCATTATTGCGAAGTGTACGTACTAAAAAACTTGTCTAAGTGCTAGTTGTATCATATCTTTCGAATGATGCAGTGTGTTGTTAGTATTTTAGATTCTAAGCAGATCAAGAGTTTCTTTTATGCTTTGTACTAGTTGCACACATTTAGAATTAGGTTACTAATTTCATACAACTAAGAGCTGTAATGATGTCGAGTTTTTTTACAATCCCTACAATTAGTGATCTATGCTTGATTTGTCTCATTTTGTTTTACTCTGAAACCAAATGCCAATTTAGAATATTGTTAGAACAAAAAAAATAGACAATATGCTACACATATTGTACTAAAATATTATCATTAGAGTGGGTTAGTATCGCTACTTGTTTTTTATCGACGTTGACATAAACGTTGTCTCTCTGCACCAACAACGGGTAAGCTGCACGGCCGCTGTCGTTGACGAGTTCGCCATGGCTGTAATTCACTTAAGATCAGAGATCAATAGCGCATGCAACACACCAGGTATTAGGGTGCCTCAAAAAGCTGTAAGCGTCCGAGACTCCCAAGTCCGAGTCCTATACATGGATCGTATGTACATACGTATAGAAGCACGTACTTAATCTTATACTCGGACTCGGTTGGCCGGATGCCAGAAATTCTAATTTGTTTAATTTGATCCCATGAATAATATAATATAGCACTTAACTAGTGCGAAAAACTTGCATGAGGCACTTGTTTGGTTTGATACTTAAACTAGCTATGGTGCTATAAAAATGGTAATGCCAGTAGAGTAGGATGGCATTTGTTTGCAAAATTGTGGCAACAAAAACAGGCGAAGCCTCAAACCAAACAACTACCATCTTGCTAAAATATTGGTAATGCCAGATGGAGAGCCTGTATGACGTACGGCTGATTTTTCAATCAAAATCGGTCAAATTTTCTATAGGGTGATTATTAAGGAGAACTCAGATCGAGTACGATACCAACAGCTTGTTTAATGGCTAGACCCTTTAGCATCAGTATAATTTGATTTAAAAAATACAAGGTAACTTCAAATGAAAATTAGTCACATCAATTGAAAATTGCAATCAATTACACTGTAACAATAGTGTAATTCCACTGTAAAAATAATACAATTACATTGTGAAAACAAATTTTACCTGCGTTTATGCTTAGTTCAGGCCAATACCAACCATCTAACTTTTGCTTAGTAAATAGCCCATCCATTAGCTTTAGAGCGAGTGCAATAAGATGATGTATACGGGTTATAAGAATTAACACATTAGATTTATATTTAATTAAAGGAGAGCGAAAAAGAGAGAAAAAAGGCTATATATTTATAGCCAACTACAACACGAACTAGTAAACTGATGGGAGAGAGATGGAGCAGATATTAATGGTATAGTATATATTTATAACTAAATAATGTATGCATGAGATATTAGATATGTGATAAATGATGTATCAATTTTTATAGCAGTTGGCTATAGACCCTGCGTTTAGTTGAATAGGATGCCTATGCACAAATCTCAAAGCAGAGCATACAACAGAAAATTCTATTGATCTCCCTAGAAAAATTTGTTGACATCTGTGTAGTCCACTTTAGCTCACTTAATTATAGGTCGAGTTTCATTGGTGTCTCCAACTTCTAAACTAGTGCAATCTAATCCCTCTATAGTATTAAGAGCAGTTTTGACTGATATGGCGCTTATGTGGTTTGTTTAACTTGGTATTCATGTGGCATTGACATGGTGCTTATATGGCACCGAAAGCAAAAAAAATTAACAAATAAAATAAATATGTGGTGACTACATGTCGGTGGGTGTCCTTTTAAAAAATAATATATATGATGGGACCCACATGTTATCATTATTCCCTCTCTCTCTCACCCACTCTATCTCTTCCCTTCTAGACCCAATACTGGTGTCAGTGTTGGCACTAGCGCTAGTGGCTTCTCCCTAAGCTACATATAGGCTCTGGAGAAGTGGATCTCAAGCTTGAGTTGCGTGGCCGCTGGAGAAGATCCACACTGCCCTTCACCACCAAGATCTCGGCTCCTCCTATGCTGGTTCGGGGAGCTATAGCTGAGCCTAGGGAACTCTCCACAACTGTCGTCCTTTGGGTCCGTTGTTAACACCTCCATCTATGCTAGAGCCCTACCTAACCACACGCAGGCCCTACCGTCAACACATCTGCCAACACTGGAGCCCCTTCTAACCTGCCACATCAACATTAGCAGTGACAACAGTAGTAGGGACTAGGATCCACTGGCATCACTCAAGCTCATTGGCAGGCGAAACTGGAGGAGTCTCAGCGATGAGACGAGCTCACCACCTCGGCTATTGTACAATACTAAAAAAAATGGGTATTACAGGTGGCTAAAATGACATTTCATAGGCGGTCGGCGGCCCCGTCTACGAGTAAAGGATAGGTTATGTTGGTAGCTAGGTTAAGCCAGCCACCCACGAAAATCAATTTTCATAGGCATCCAAATTAAGTTGGCCACCTGTGAAAACAATTTTTTTAGGAAAAAACAAAAATGGAAATGATCTAGGGTTCGGGGACAATGGCAGCAATAGTGGTATAGGTGCTTACTAGTCGGCGAGGATGCACCTGATGGAAGCAGTAGTACACTTGCACCGCCGTTGCTGCCACTTCCCTCTTCGTCACCATTGCCAAGGCCTAGGATTCAGATCTAGATCTAGAGCTATTGTTGTCACTGAGCCATAGCTCCTGATATAGCCATCACTGCCCTCGTCGTCACAGCCATCACTGTCTACAACACACCGCCACATACATCAGGTTGCTATGGCCCTCCTCTCTTTGTCAGTTGCACGGAGGAGGCCTCTTTGTCACCAGATCTAGCCTTCACCCCACCAGATCGAGAACCCATCACTAGTGCGACCTCCTTTCCTCGTCGCACTCATCATCATCATTGCCGAGAGCCCCACTGTCCACCTCTACCAAACTAGCCACTACATTCTCAGCCGCTCGTGTAAGTTCAAATGTCATTAATTTAGTTTTGGTGATTAATGATAAGTCTAATTATATAAGACTAATGTTTTTATGAATTTTTTTGACTAGTTTTAATTGGATATGGAAATAAAAAATAATGAGATATATGTATTAAAATCCTTGTGCTCTTATTTAACCATAAGATCCAAAATATAGAGTAAACTCACTTATGATTTTAATTGATTATGTGCATATGTATTTTTTATATTCATATGTACGCATACCTTTAAGAGAATTCATTCTGTATTTTTATTTTATATGTAGGTGATAATAATTTTCTTTCATACATGTATGAGACATATATCTTGAAATGAAATAATATTTCATCTCACCTCTATATGGTTTATATCAAGTAATCATCCATCACCCAAGAGATAAAAGATTGGAAGATTTTGGATCGAACAATTCATATAATTCTTGCTTTGATGATAGATGATGACTTGACTTTTATGGGATTAACCTTTTATTTTACATAAGTCATTGACTATATTATTTTTCAATAATGAGATGTGATAGCCTTACATTCTTTGCCAATAGACCTAATTCACAACACGAATGAGATACATGGAAATCAAATGATATGTCTCACTTCATATCTCTATATACATGTTTAATATATTCTTGTATATGTTTATGTTATTGATATATGCATGTGAGATTAACGCTTATTTGATCTCTATCTTATTTAGTCTCTTTTACACTAAGAACATGAAGATCATAAAGTATATATATATATAGTCGACATCGATTAATAATGGAATCGAGACTAGGCTCAGGAAGAGACGAGATCCATAACGGTCAAAGATGCTGAGCGATGAGTTTAGACATAAGGTGATATAAAGTGGAAGAATTTCATAATAGGCTTCACAAGTTACGTGTGAAAACATTAAAAAATCATGAAGAAATTACAGAGAGAATTGTGAAGAAATTAAAAAAAGAAAAATAGCAAACAATGGAAGTATTTTATAAATATATTTTGATGCAATAAAGTTAATTTATTTTTAATAGTTTCGTTAAATTATGTTCTCTATTCGTGAGCGATTAGATCGGCATCAAGACAGTTAGAGAGTTGATAGCGTGACAATCAGACCAACAGTAGGTAGTCAATCGGACCGACATTATACGACGACAGTGCATCTTAACTTTATTCAGGTTAATGATTTCTTTTTATTAAAAAATTGATTTTTTTAGTAATTATATTATTTATCTCTCTAATAGATTTTTTTAATTATGTTTGATGCTTGTAAATGAAATGCTCGTGTATTGTTTGAGAGATTAATTTTTTAACTCATTTTCTCTAGAGACTACCTATGTTTTTTTTTCAAGAAAACACCCCTCTCAAAGTCCCAGTTGAATTTTTGCATGCAATAGTTTTAAGAAACAATGGTTTAGATCAACTCACACAATTATATATACAAACAAACCATAGTTCTTTTCCCCACCTCCCAGTCATTTGCCCACCTCTACTCTCCCGACTCCTCTTCCGTGTATAGTGTGTCCTTCCTCGCTATCATTGCTTATAATGCTGCCATAACTACCGATGCCCAGAATAGGTCTGACGCCATCCTGTCCTCATCTCCTCCAACTTTCATATCCGGCCTCTTCTTTCCTAACTATCACATGATTCCCCTACACCACCATCCTTCCCGCTTCTAGCGGCTTCTAGTACCAGATCTACCATCATTCCAAGTTGCCTTATAATTACTCATCCTACTTTATTTTTATGACTCTGACGTTGTCACTGCTGTCTTGACACCCTATCTTTGTCGTCCATAGTTAAGGTGATATTATCTTGTACTCCCTCTAAGCACAAAGCCTCCTTCCATTCCTATCATATTCTATAAGGCTGACTCGTTAAAGCTTATTGGAGTTCGCTAGAGCTAAATAAGAAAACCGCAGAGTTCAAATCAGGAGTAGATCTAAAGATCATAAATTCGTAGAGTTTTACATTGAATTTTCTATCTGATATCGTTTAGCAAATCCCTTTTTTCTGGTATGACTTCGTGTGTCTTACCGTCAGGGGCTTCGTTGAAATGATGAACTTTGTGATTAAGAGACCATTAGTCAAAACTGAAACAGCTAATCTCATTGCATTTTGACTGCACTGAGAGCGTGGAATTAGATCACCATCTGCCAAATGGATGGTATCTTTAGTCTGAAATGCAAGTACAGGTACAGCAGCTCGCTGTCTGCTACTGCTATTCTAGTACTCCAATGTGGACCACACAGTAACCTAAAGGAGGAGTATGTATGGCCATGCTGCAAACATGCAACGATTTTGTATCGTCAGAACAGTGCCTGCAGATTCCGCTCGGTACACGCTCGCAGCAGCATCGCAGTGTCACGAAGGAGTGACGAGCACTGTAGCAGTAAAATAATCTATAGGTAATTTATGATTTAAAAGTCAATGTTAGAAAATAAACTATGATAAAAAAGTCCTTAAAATCAATTATAATTAAGTTTGAAATTTTAAATTTTAGTTATGGTTCATAAATCAACAAACAAAAACGATAAGAGCGAATGGTTACACCTCTAACGAACGGCTTGCAGGTGCTCCCTCCTACATAACGTAAGCACGGTGCAGTGGTAGGCCGGCAGCAGAAGTGCAGAACACGGGGAGTACTGTACTCTCTACTTCGCCGGATTGGCATGGCCTTTGGCAGCCTGATGTGAGCAACACCAGTTTGCAACAAGGGAAGGCCAGAAGGGACACGATGGACGGACGTCTCTGACCATCTCTGAATGAATGGGAGGATGGAATCTGCTCAGTTACGCATCACGTCGGTGTTTGCTGCTCTCATGATTCCTGGCCCTGCCTGCCTCACCCTGTTCATCTCGGTCGTGTTAGATATTGTAAATGTGTTACATTAAAATTGTAACCGAGCATGTTTTAAGAATAGATGGACTTTTATAATTTGTTATAGATAGAATAGAACTTAAGTTATGAGTCCTAGTTTAAAACTATTAATTCTTGTTCTATATATAAACATGCAACATATAGTGAGTCAAGGTGAGGCAACCATAGTTACTCTATATTTTTTTATGGTATCAGAGCCACCTCTTCCTAGAATAGATCTACAAAAATCTCATCAAATTCTCGCGACAAGGGGGTTACGACCTGCTCGTGACGCTCCTCCCTGCGATCTGAACATCCCGCGACAAGAGGGTCGCGACCCCTGCTCGTGACGCTCCTCTCGCGATAAGATGTCTTCGTCCTCCGCTCATGGCGAAGGATACCCGTCCTCTCCTTTTGGACATCCGGTGTCTGACAAGCTGACACGGGATAACTTCGTCCTATGGAAGATGCAGTTCCTGCCCGCTGTCCGTGGCGCCAAGGCGCTTGGTTTTCTGGATGGAACCATCCCCGAGCCGCGACAAGTCCTTGAAGCTAAAGTCGACGGCAAGAAGAAGGAGATCAGCAGCTACTCAGCTACCTGGTGAATTCGGTCTCCAAGGAGGTCCTCGCCGGGATCACTACTGCAACAACCTCTGCGCAGACATGGAAGGCGCTAGGGGCTATGTTTGCAGCACAATCAAGAGCGCGGGTTACAAATCTGCGCATGCAATTGGCCACCACCAAGAAGGGCAGCCTTACTACGACAGCCTATTTCAACAAGATGCAGAACATCAAGGATGAGCTCGCGTCAGCCGGCGTCACCGTCAGGGATGATGAGGTGGTTGCTCATCTACTTAATGGTTTAGACTTTGATTATCGCCCCTTTGTTTCTTCTATGATGGGCCGATCAGGAGATCTTTCACTCTCTGAATTATATTCTCTACTCATAGAGTACGATCTTCGGCTCGAGATGTATCAAGGGACCGATCAGTTCCAGTCTTCAGCTAACATGGCATCTCGCGGTCGTGGAAACCGTGGTCATTCTGGTGGTCGACGTGGTGGAGGCCGGTTCAATTCATCGCGCAATGGACAGAACAGCAACAACAATCAGAGTTACACCAACAATAATCAAGGCAATAGCTCGCAAGTCACAAAAAAGGCGCCCTGTCAAATCTGCAAGAAGACAAATCATGAAGCCAATCAATGCTATTTTTGCTATGAGGAAGACAATCAGTACCATGGGCGACCAGCAGGAGCTTACGGTGTTGATACAAATTGGTATGCGGACAGCGGGGCCACTAACCATATCACCAGCGAACATGACAAGATGATCGTCCGTGATAAATATAGTGGCAATGAACAAGTTCATAACGCCAGCGGCAAAGGTATGAGTATTAGTAATATTGGGCATATAGTTTTTTATACCCCTTTCAGTAAACTTCATTTGAACAATATTCTTCATGTGCCCTCTTCTACCAAAAGCCTTGTTCCAGTTCATAAACTTGCCAAAGATAACAATGCTTTCCTTGAATTTCACCATGATTCCTTTCTCGTTAAGGATCAGGAAACGAAGAGGATTTTACATCACGGTAGATGCAAAGGTGGCCTATATCCTCTCATTCCATCGGAAGAGAAAATAGAGTCAAAGCATGAAGTTTTTGGAGTCCATGTCCCTTCTACATCGTTATGGCATAGTCGTCTAGGTCATCTTGCTACTCCTATAGTTCAGAAGATCCTTAGCTCAAATAAGTTGCCATGTGCTAGTTCCAAGAATGTTGAGTCAATTTGTGATTCGTGTCAAAGGGCCAAGAGCCATCAACTGCCTTATTCTGTTTCTAATAAAATCTCTAGTGCTCCTCTTGATCTGATTTATTCTGATGTGTGGGGGCCTGCACCCATCTCTGTTGGGAGTTATAGATATTATGTTAGCTTCATTGACGACTATAGCAAATACACCTGGATATATTTGTTGAAGCATAAATCTGATGTCTTTCGAGTTTTCCAAGATTTTCAAAACTTAGTAGAAAGACAGTTATCTAAGAAGATCCTTTGTATTTAATCGGATTGGGGAGGTGAGTATGAAAAATTAAATTCTTTCTTCAAGCAAATTGGGATCACACACCGTGTGTCCTGTCCTCATGCTCATCAATAAAATGGTGCTGCTGAACGCAAACATAGACATATTATTGAAGTTGGTTTAGCTCTTCTTGCTCATGCTTTCATGCCTTTAAAATTTTGGAATCAAGCTTTCCTTACAGCTACCTATCTCATTAATATTCTTCCCAGCAAGGTTATTGATTTTGAAATTCCTAGTACTCGCCTTTTTCATGATGCACCCGATTATAGCAATCTTCGTGTTTTTGGTTGTGCTTGTTGGCCCAATCTGTAGCCATATAATTCCAGAAAGTTATCTTTTCGATCCACCCAATGTGCTTTCCTTGGCTATAGTTCCATGCACAAAGGTTTCAAGTGCCTTGACATCTCCATCGGACGCATTTACATCTCCCGTGATGTCGTTTTTGATGAAGCCGTGTTTCCCTTTTCAAAGCTCCATCCTAACGCCGGTGCCTCTCTTAGAAAAGAAATTGTCCTACTGCCTTCTTCCCTTCGAAATCCAGGGGATGATGACTGTACTGCATCTGATATTACTAATACTACTGAAGTACCTGCTGTTTCTAGTGAATCATCTGAGAAAATTGCAGGTCTCATGCCTATGCTCCCAGCGCTACCGGCACAACGTTGCGCACATAGCCCAGGCTGCAGCTCCCAGGTGGAAACGCTGTCTCCTTCCAGCTCATCGAACGGTGCTGTTTTGCCTGCTACACCGCCTGGGGGAACATCAGTACCACTGCCGACCGCTGTTGCTGTGCCAGAGGACAACAGTGCGGCGACAGGTGGGGGTAATGCGGTGGTGCCTGAGTCTCCACCTGGGACGTTGCATGCGTCTGAGGAGTCTCCACCACCGCTGCATGCTACAGCATCAGGTGCACATGAATTTGTGCCACCCGGATCTTCTACAACATCTGGTTTTCCAGCAGCCACACCTGATCCCCCGCGTCACCAAACACGGTTGCAAAGCGGTATTATCAAACTAAAGAAGCTATATGATGGTATGATTCGATATGGCATGTTTAGTGCTACTGGTGAACCTAATTCCGTTGATGAAGCTATTTCAGATCCAAAGTGGCGTGATGCAATGGAAGTGGAATTTCAAGCTCTAGCTAAGAATAAAACTTGGCATCTCATTCCAAGAAAAACTGGACAAAATATTATTGATTGCAAATGGGTTTTCAAAATCAAACGAAAAGCCGATGGGAGTATTGATAGATACAAAGCTCGATTAGTTGCCAAGGGATTCAAGCAACGCTATGGCATCGACTATGAAAACACTTTCAGCCCAGTTGTCAAGATAGCTACAATTAGATTGGTACTCTCTATTGCAGTGTCAAGGGGATGGTGCCTCAGACAACTTGATGTGCAGAATGCGTTCTTGCATGGTGTTCTGGAAGAGGAAGTTTATATGAAGCAGCCTCCGGGTTTTGAGGACACTAAAACACCGGGATATATATGTAAGTTGGACAAGGCTATCTATGGGCTGAAGCAGGCGCCCAGCGCGTGGTACTCCAGGTTAAGCTCCAAATTAATCACTCTAGGTTTTGTACCGTCAAAATCAGACATGTCTCTTTTTATATATCATAGGGGTGGTACAACTATTTATATGCTTATCTATGTTGATGATATTATTGTTACAAGCTCATCACCTGAAGCGGTGACAACTCTTCTTGCTGATTTAAAAGAAGACTTTGCACTAAAGGATCTTGGCAAGTTACATTACTTCTTAGGTATAGAAGTTAAAGAAGAGTTAGATGGCATAACTCTATCTCAAGCTAAGTATGCACAATACTTGTTGAAGCGTGTTGGAATGCTCGGCTGCAAACCCTGCACGACTCCTTTATCTGCATCTGAGAAGCTGTCGAGCTATGATGGTGTTCCTCTCAGTCCAGAAGATGCTACTCGCTACAGAAGCATAGTTGGTGCTCTTCAGTATTTAACAAATACACGACCAGATTTATCCTTTGCTGTCAACAGAGTTTGCCAATTTCTTCATGCACCGACCTCAGTTCATTAGACTGCAGTTAAAAGAATACTTAGATATGTACAACACACCATTGGACTCAGGATGCATATTCAAAAGGTATTATCGTCATTCATCAGTGCCTTCTCTGATGCAGATTGGGCAGGTGATACAGATGATAGGCGTTCTACTGGAGGCTTCGCAATATTTTATAGAAGTAATCTTATATCATGGAGTGCTAGAAAACAGCCAACTAATTCAAGATCTAGTATAAAACCAGAATATAAAGCGATGGCTAATACTACTGCAGAAATAATATGGCTTGAGCAACTGTTGACCGAACTTGGGGTTAAAGTGCATCGCACCTCAGTTCTTTGGTGTGATAATCTTGGTGCAACATACTTATCAGCTAATCCCGTGTTTCATGCTAGAGCAAAGCATATTGAAATTGATTTTCACTTTGTGCGTGAAAGAGTTATGAGAAAACAGCTACACGTTCGGTTCATCGCTTCTGGAGATCAGTTGGCGGATGGATTTATAAAAGCCTTACCGGTTGCAAAGATAAATACATTTATTCGCAATCTCAAACTTCAAGGTGGTTAGGAAAGTTTAGATTGAGCGAGGGTGTTAGAGATTGTAAACGTGTTACACTAGGATTGTAACCGAGCATGTCTCAAAAATAGATGGACTCCTATAATTTGCTATAGATAGAATAGAACTAGAGTCCTAGTTTAAAACTATCTATATCTATAATTATTGTTCTATATATAAACATGTAACCTATGATGAGTCAAGTTGAGACAACCATAGTTACTCCATAGTCCGTGTTCGTGCCTTGCTCTGGCCGTTTTCGGACATGGCGGTGTGCAACCATTTCTTCAAAACAAGCGATGAAAAAGCTGGGTGACCATTGGCCTGAGGAAGGAGTACGCAGTGGACAACTGCCAGGAGCGTTGATCAGCTCGGGTGGTGCAAACCTGCGAGGCCCTGTGAATTGTGATCGATAAGACGTGCGCGAGATGAGTGGAGGCGACACCGAGCGGCGTCGGTCTTGTGTTGGAGCGGCGAATTGGAGCCGGTGGTTCGCGGTTTCCCCGTCGTTTTTCCTTGCCTTCTTTTGCGTCCCCCGCAGAATTCACGCCTCAAAAGCCGCGCGGCGCTGCACCCTTTTCTCCTGGGCCTCTCTCTGCCGCCGGACCGAACTGCTACTAACACTGGTATTTTACTTCTTCGCGTTCAGAAAGTTTTCAGGATGTTTTCAACGTGTCGGTAAAAGTTAATAAAAAGCATAACTACTCCTACATAAGCATTATTTTCCCTTAATTATTGCCATAAACTGACTAGATCGATTGGCAACGTGTCCAATTGTTTTGCTGTGAGCTGATTGCTGACTTCTCCCACTACATCGTGATCCCCACTAGAGTACATTTCTACTGCTGTTGTATAATCCAGATCCTTCGCTGTAACACGGAGGGTACTTGTTTATGTGCGTGGAACAGTAAACCAATGCAACGAGCACTCTCTTTTTCTGTACTGCAATAATTGGATTTGACTCATTTGTTGTTCCATACTGTAGCGGTTTTACATTAGCACCGATCTAAACCATCCATCAAAAATTAAACGGTGAACAGCGCACCTAATCCTAGCATGTTGCCATATGCCACGGCGCCGAAAATCTTTTGCCGTGATCAAACCCTCCGCGATTTAAGGAAGAGATCACGCGAAGCTACCGTGGCCCAATCAGAGTGCCAAACCCCCTTAACCACCCCAAAATGACAAAAGAAACAACTTTTTATATACGTGTTGTTGACAATTTAAAAACTACTACGTGTTTAAAAAATAAACGTCAATAAAAAAAACTCTAAGATCAAATTTTAAAATTTAAATACCTGTTGCATACAGCGCAACGGATGAGACCGAGGAGCTTCCACATCGTGCGTGCAGGGACCTGACCACCGTCCACACTTACAGACAGAACGCCGGCGACGTGGTCTGCAGGGGACAAGACGACGCGCGCCGGGCGTCCAGGCCTCTCGCCTCCTCCCGGTAGTCCGCAGTCAGCTCGCACTGCAACCAACGCTCGCTCCTCTTCGCGAGTAGCGACACGTGCTACGTGCGTCCCCTCCTCCTTCTGCGTCGATCCATCGCGAAGAGGAGGACGATCGGACAGGGGTGGTTGTTAGGGGAGGAGGCAAGCCACCGCCTGGGCTGAGAACGACAGCTATATACCCTCTGTTATCCACGCGTGTATTGTGGGGTTGAATTTTTGTACCGCCGTGCTGCTGTCCATCGCTAGCTGGAAGATGTTCTCGACGATATTCAGTTTTATCGATTCGTTTATACTTATTATAAGTAAAACAGTTTATTAATAATTAAAAAGTAATTTATAGATAATTTTTTTATATACGTGTTTTTTCATCTAAAAACAAAATGTTAGAAAATAAACTACAACTAAAAAAACCAAAATTAACTCCAAATTAAAGCTTTATAATTTAAATGTTGGCTTATAAACATACGCAAAATTTGTGGGTGTCGCTTTAAATTCTGATGACTTTTTTTTTATGAGATAAGCATCTGGTAAAAATGAGTGTGATGGCTGCTTTTTTTCAGTGGATAATGTGGCCGATTCATTTTTGTTTTTAAAATAATCGCCTCGCAAGTGATCATCTTGGCTTAATTAAATGGGGGGAGAGAGACCACCACACCTATGGATTCTTTGAAGATTTTCAATTATACAGGATTGATTTCACATGTTTGAATTTGAGCAGTCCATTTTCCACAAGAGCATATAGAAAAATATTTCTCTCTCTTTCATTATCTTTAAAAAAATTAGAAAAAAAACTCTAGTTCAGCCTTCCGTCCATCGAAAAGCCAGCGGTTCGGATGGAACCACGTGTCAACCGGAGTATCCATGCTCTCCAGGTAAGAAAAAAAATGGAGCCCAATGTCAAGCCATGGCATCCATCAACCGGTCCTGATCATTAGATTGAATGATTTGTCCAATGAGCCAAGGAATTAGCAGTAGATGCAAGCATTGATGATAGGAAATGTGACTGGAAACCTGCATGATCGCACTGCTTGGCTCACAAGGCCACAGCATACAAGGAGCCAGGCCAGCCAGCTGATTGAGGCATGGTTCCTGGTTTGTGATAGGCATCTACCACCTCATCAATTCGGAGGGTGATAGCTTAAGTTATGGTGTACCATCACCTTTTCTATCCAATATTTGTCCCTTTTCCCCATGATGAACATGGTCACACTTGGAAATTGGAGTGGAGGGGGGCAATCATCTTTTTTTTTTCTCAATGAATTGGTTGGACATCCAAGGCAAATTGATGTCTTCCTAGTCACCACTTTTTATATATACTAGCCATCAATCAGTGCATCAATCATTACTTTTATTTTTAAAGCTAATTCTATACATTTAGGTTTTATTTAATTACGTATTCAAGCCTAACAATAGCTGTAAGTTCTTTTTCTTTTTAAGTTTTTCTTAGACTCTATACTACTTTCTGAAATTTCTAACAAAAAAATTATTTATATTTAACTGTATATATGATATCTTCCACATAAGTGTTTTGGATTTTTTTTTACAAAGTATACATTCATCTTATTATAGATATATAGGTTGAAGATGTGGAGTATCTTAGTTTTTTTTTTGATAGATCTCTAATTTTAGTTTTCTTGTGGTAACAAGGTTGCAATCACTCCTACTATCTAATATAATCTATTCTATTCTGTGAAAAAACCATTATTCCTTCAAATGTCCTGTCGTAGGCATGCATGCATGTTTTTGTTTATTTTTAGCCTGTAATAACTTAAACGTCAGAGACATATGAGGTTATGAGGGAAATTGTAGTTGCATAAATGTTGGTTTTTTTTATCGATTTTCATGTTTATTTTGAGTCGGACTATAATGACGCCTATGCATTGCTTAATTATTCATGTGTTCTGGGTTGTTGTTGCCATAATTGTAATTTTTTAGGTAAAGTACGTACAGCCATGTAGAGTCCTAATTGCTTTACATAACCTTTTTTATTATTTCGGATTGGAGTTCAACTGGTAAGTGTTTGTAAGCTATGGGACTCTAATTCTCAATGAAAATATGTGGATGCATAAGATTATATCTAAGCCATTGATTTATTGCATTATGAAGTTTGGATGGCCAATATTTTCTCTTTTTTAATTAACATATGAATTTCTAGATTTTTTGATTTACGTGAGAAGTTGGGTTGTTTTCTTCTATTTAGACTTCTCCCCCTCTATAAAAAATATACAACGTCCCTCACCCTTTTTTTCAAATTTTTATCACCATTTTATATTATAATAGTTTATAAGATTTCATACGCTCTCCTATGATATTACCATACTATACATAAATCTATATATTATCATCTTTTATGTTTCTAAATTAAACATTTTAAAAACTTAAATTTTTAAAAGTTTGACCAAACTCGTTATAAACGCCAAATATTTACAATGGAGATGTACATAACCCACACCAACCTAACCTTGCCAAACTATCCGGACCATCAGTTTACTTAGATAGACAGCCCAGATGAGGCAGAAGTCAGCAGCACTGTCCCCGATAACGGTTATGACTTCCGAGACCATGAAAACAGCTGAGAGACGGCGTGCAGCAGCTACCTGAAATTCACTTGCATCCACAGCACTGCCTCGCCGAGGAAGCAGCCAGCGAGCGAGCGAGCGAGCGAGAGAGAGAGAGAGAGAGAGAGAGGCGAGAGGAAGCGGCGAGTATCCGAGCGAAGAAGAAAGCGAGCATCCGCGACCAAGGTGGGGAAAGAAAGGAGACCTCGCGCTAAAGGCCGCCGCTTTAAAGCGGGAAGAACAAAGAAAGCGAGCAAGTAAAGGTAAAGGGGAGGAGAGATGGAAAGAGAGCGGTCGTTTTCTGGTTGCTGCTCTGCTCGCCTCAGCCTCGCGGCCACGCTGCCACCTCCCCTCCTTTCCTCGGGATGCTCGGCTGCTCGCCTCCTTCCAGCTTAGCACCACTAGCCAGATTTCCATTAGCCAAATCACTGGATTAGGAAGAGTCTTCTCTGCTTCTGTTCTGCTTGCGCTCGTGTGTGCGAGGGAGTGAGAAAGGGAGAGGCTTTCCGTGTGGCAGATTCCGTTTTGTAAGAGCAGCGCACCATTTTCTTCCTCCTCTTCTTCTTCTTTCCGTTGTGCTTGCTTCTTTTCCGCCCTTTTCCATTGTTACGAGTTGGGTTGGTTGGTGATTGACTGTTCTTTTCTTCTTCATGAGGGTTCTTGGTTGGGCACTTGGGCTGGCTCTTTTCTTTCGCTGTCCCGTCTAATTGAAGCAATCAACCAGCTGATTCTTCTCGGAGCTTCTTGGAGCTTGTGAGAGTGGAGTGAGGTGGTGCGAGAGGGGAGAGGTTTTCTTGGGAGTTTGGAGCCGGAGTTGGGGGAGGAGGAGGATGGCAGCCGCGCCACCGCCCAAGGCCGACGAGCTGCAGCCGCACCCGCCAAAGGAGCAGCTTGCGAGCGTGTCCTTCTGCATCACCAGTCCACCGCCATGGCGTACGTGCTCTGCTTCTCTACTTCACTTCAGGGATTTTTTTTCCCCTGATCTCGATCTCTGCTTCAAGTGTTCTTTGTGATTGTCCTTTTATGTTGTTTTTGTCCATGCTTTATTTGTTTGTTATTGAGGTTTTAATCAGTGGATACGTGTGGTGATCAGCTGATCATCTGCTCATGTGAAGCGTAATGTTTTAGTAGTGAACTTTTGGCCTCCTTTTGGTTTAATACTGATGCTTTTGTGTATAAAACTGCATATTAGTTTTTGTACATGATTTTTTCTCTGTCACTCATTAGTAATATTTTGCTACTTTGCTCAGCTGAGAAAAAAGAGACTTTTGATTAACTAGTGTAGAAAGATTAAGTTCACCTTTTAATCCATCAAAAAAATGGTTTTGTAGAGCACATTCTTTATGCAGTTGCCTATCTGTAAACTGTGTACATGTTCAGAGATGTGTTCAAGTTTGCCAAAAATTTTCTCTAACCTTGTTATCTTACGCAGCCGAGGCCATTATACTAGGATTCCAGCACTTCATTGTTATGCTGGGCACCACTGTCATCATACCGAGTGCACTTGTACCTCAGATGGGAGGAGGAAATGTGAGTCCCAAAACTTATGTGCTAAATCTTTGTACCATTCACTTGCTTGACAACTGAATTTAGTATTGCTGAAGGTGCATCAGGGTTAATTTTCACCAAAAAACTTCCAGCTTCTCTACATGCTGCATATCTGAATAATTGCTTCTTTCTATCAGGATGAGAAAGCTCGAGTAATTCAGACGCTGTTGTTTGTTGCTGGCATAAACACCTTGTTCCAAACATTCTTTGGTTCTCGTCTTCCGGTTGTGATGGGTGGCTCATATACTTTCGTTGCACCAACCATCTCAATCATCTTGGCAGGGCGTTACAAAAATGAAGCAGACCCTCATGAGGTAGTGCCACTACCCAATAATTTAGTCTTTGCATTAACGTTGTCTTTGTCTATTTATGACCCTTTTTTAGGGTGTAAGCTAATAAGTTGCTGCTGCTGTTGTAAAGAAATTCTTACGGACCATGAGGGGAACCCAAGGTGCTCTCATCATTGCATCAACAATTCAGATGATACTTGGCTTCAGTGGTCTCTGGCGCAATGTTGTTAGGTTGGTATGGTTTCAGGATTTCCTTTGATAAAAGTTAGAGCTGTGTCGTGTAGAGTTTCAATTTCTGCAATTAACTTTCCTGTATTATTTTTGCAGATTGTTGAGTCCATTGTCTGCAGTTCCTGTTATTTCACTCGTTGGATTTGGGCTTTATGAGCTTGGTTTTCCAGGGGTTAGTTCTGCTCCTTTTTTAAAAATAAATCCTGAATATACCTTCATGGAAGAGTTCTGTTTTAAAAAAATAATGAATGCAGGTAGCTAAGTGTGTGGAAATTGGTCTGCCAGAACTCATCCTACTGGTTGCATTTTCTCAGGTATTAATGCTATTTTACTACCCTTTGCAGAGTCAGAGCTATATTAAAATATTTTACGTACTGATCATGTTTGTATTTTGGACAGTATTTGCCTCGAGTATTGCATTTTGGGAAGCCTATCTTTGGCCGGTTTGGAGTTCTTTTCACCGTTTCGATAGTGTGGCTTTACGCATACATTCTCACAATTAGTGGTGCTTACAAGAATTCTCCTCCAAAGACACAGGTGCATTGCCGTGTTGATCGCTCAGGCCTTATTTCAGGAGCTCCTTGGTAGGATTCTATAATAAGTATAGTATTATTGCGTATTTTTATTTTGATGGAAATCCTTACAAGGTGTTAAAAATTTGTTGTAGGATTAGAGTTCCTTATCCCTTTCAGTGGGGAGCTCCAACTTTTGATGCTGGAGAAGCCTTTGCAATGATGATGACTTCATTCATTGCTCTTGTGGAGGTTGGTCTGCAGTACTTAATCAAGAATAGGAAGAAAAGGCTATGCTAACATGCATTTTAAGCTATCCATTTAGAAGTAACAGTTTGACATTTTTTTTGTTCTGTAGACAACTGGGGCTTTCATTGCTGCCTCAAGGTATGCAAGCGCAACTATGATACCTCCATCAATCATTAGTCGGGGCATCGGTTGGCAGGTAAATGAATCAAGTATTCTTTTGACCATGGAGTTTGTCCCATCTTCGATTGGTAACATTGATCGTCCTAAAACATTATCTTCAGGGTATCAGCATCTTGATTGATTCTTTTTTTGGAACGGCCAATGGAACCTCAGTTTCAGTGTAAGTATAACATCAATGAATAAAAGAACTGGCAATCCTTGATTGCTCATATAATTTCTTTTTTTCTTTTTGCTAACTGGCAGTGTGCATTTGGTATTCGCAGGGAGAATGTTGGTTTACTTGCTTTGACACATGTTGGCAGCCGTAGAGTAGTGCAAATATCTGCTGGTTTCATGATTTTCTTTGCCATCCTTGGTAATTTTGCTAATGCCCTTATAGCTGTTGTTACATATATTTTCTTTGTGCAGATGTATACTTAATTCCTACAGCACTTGGCTAGGCTTATTATATTTTTGATAAACCAGGAAAATTTGGAGCACTTTTCGCATCCATTCCGTTGCCTATATTTGCGGGCATGTACTGTATTTTCTTCGCATATGTTGGTACGTGGAGATGTCTGAATTAATAAACATCAGCTCCCTCATCTGATAATTCTCAGCATGTTATTCGGCAGTATAATTCGCTGATCCTTCCTTTTGCAGGTGCCTGTGGTTTGAGCTTCCTTCAGTTTTGTAACCTAAACAGCTTTAGGACCAAATTCATCTTGGGCTTTGCATTCTTCATGGGGATATCAGTTCCTCAGTACTTCAATGAATACACAGCTGTTGCAGGTTATGGTCCAGTGCACACTGGTGCCAAATGGGTATGAGAAATACATCCTACAGAGCCCTCCTGTTTTCCTTAATAGCTAGTACATTCTTGTCCTGATCACTGATGGTAATCTTTGCTTGTTTTTTTCAGTTCAATGATATGATAAACGTACCGTTCTCGTCGAAGCCATTCGTCGCAGGGCTTGTGGCCTACTTCCTTGACAACACCATCGAAACACACAATAACACGGTGAGGAAGGATAGAGGTTATCATTGGTGGGACAAGTTCAGGAGTTACAAGAAAGATGCGAGGAGCGAAGAATTCTACTCGTTACCGTTAAATCTGAACAAGTTCTTCCCTGCGGTCTGATGATCTAGCGAATGCCAAAAAAAAAAAAATCGTTCATATGTCCGAACATAATTCTTCTAGCCTTCTTCAGTGTTGCTGTGCGCCTGTGCATCAGTTTTGTGTACTTAATAGGCGAACCGGACTAATTGGACAACGGAGATGTGCTTTAGAATGGGAATATCATTTCTAATTTTTGGTACTACAAGGATGTATGTGTCATAACCTAGTTTTTTGCCTTGTCAGATTATCAATGACCCAATGTACATGTGGCTTTTCTACCAGATAGTATTAGTATCATCATCAACAGTATGACCTGATGCTAATTTGCAATCTAGTGAGTAAAATACTGAAGTTGTCAATGAACACGTGGCTTCCTCAGTCCAGATAGAATTATCATCAGCAATATGGCCATTTTTTTAATGAACTAAATAGTGAGGATTCTATGCTGGAGTATTCATTTTACTCCTGTTACTTGTGTTGTGTCCCCGCAACAAAAAAAAAAACTTGTTACTTGTGAAAAGTGTTGCTGCATCTGAATTGTTAATTTGCTCCTTGCGTTGCACCTAGTGCTGGCAAAGTTGGTTCTATATTCTGGTTAATCAACTGTCAAAGAAGCTATTGGGCCATCAGGAATTCACGGATGGGCCCATGGATTGGAATTTATAAAGCCTATTGGGCCTATTCCTTGCAAGTTTCTTTTAGCTGTTGCACGAGACCTGGCAATGTTTTAAGCTCTAGCACATGGTTTGGGGGAGTTTTACTATTTTCCAGTTCAAATATTGTCACCTCATAATTCACCAATCAATGAACTCTATTACTTAGCTTATTTTAAAACACCAGAATTTTACAGGATTTAGTTTAATTCCTATGAAATTCGTCCATAGTTTCTGAGGCCAAATTCATTTTAGCAAGTTCATGGCACTCAAATCCTACAGTGCAACTATCCAGTGATAAATAGGCTTCCCTGGCAGCACAGATATGTCTCTAACAAAAAGATCATGTGACTGATTTAAATTCCATTTTGATTGGCAAACTTGGAAATCTTGCATGGATCTCGTCACACAAACTGAATTGTAGTTTCAATGACAAAATGACTCGACGCACCAGTGGCTACCTTGTATTATTAGAATGCTAACGTCCATCGACTGGGGCTTTGTGCGGCTGGCAATTGTTATCTGGCCCCAAAAATGGGAGAGATGATGGCTTTAGAGCCCCCAAAATCTGCATGGTTGAGGCCCATCCTAAATGCTGATGGCAACATCTTCTATCATCATGGAAATCCTCAACAACCATGATCACAGATTTTAGCTACTAGTAAGAGATACAACTCCATGATACAAATGCCACAATAATTGCCGATAGCTGTTTCATTTATAGTGATTATAGCTGTACTACATGAATCCTCATCATGCTACTACATGAATCTTCATCATGCAAGAAGAAGACCCACATAGAATTGTGTTCATCGAATTGCATTTCCCAAATAGCCCGAATACAGTAGTCGTGGAAATGTGGGGTATCATAAAATGGAATTTGTTTGAACTGAAAATGGATGAAACATCTGCTTAAATTAGTATGGATTTAACATCTGCATGGTACCTTTTTTGGTAAAATTCATCTACTAAGGTGTTGAAGTATGAGCAAAATGCTACATTTTATGTTCCCTGTTAAATAATAATAATGAAAACTTGGTTTAAGTAAAATTAGTAAAAATAATTTATATTAAAATTGGTATTATTTAATTAGTTTATTTTAAAATTATTTATAAAATATCTGTGTTGCATTTTGTGTAGAAATTAAATTTAATAAATAGATGAAAAATCGCTAAAAAAAATTAGATAAATTTTGGACGAAAATTAGGAAATTAATTTTTGGAATTTGCTATAGTAACTGAATCATTGTTGTGCTAAATGAACGGTACATAAATAGGATAAAGGCGGTGCATGAAAGTTGTGGCGTGGGCTAAAGAATGTCAAATGTGATTAGGCTGGCAGAGTGGGTTAACTTGATAGACAAGCCGATAAGTCAGTAGATTAATAGAGTAGGCTGATAGCAAGAATCAATCCAGCAGCACGGGCGCCCACGCGGCAAGAGAGAGGTTGACAGATAAGCCAAACCTATCAGTGAACACGGGCGTGAGGAGGTGCTACAGCTAATAAGTGGGCTACGCCTATCAGCGAGGGCGGGCGCAAGCGCGAGAAAGCGCTGTGGCTGATAGATAGGGCTAGAACACGCACGCAGGAGATCCAGAGGAGACATGGCGCAATCAGATTGTTGCGAAGACGTGGAAATAGTGACCAATCCAAATTCTCTATGAAAACGAGTCAAAATCTGTGGTCCTCATTATATAGGGTGACGTGGTGCAATTTAGAGTATCCGTTTTGAATCTGATAGCTAAGAATAAATAAAGTAGTGATTACGAAATATCAAAAGCATCTAGGTCTTTTTCTTTGAGATCTTTTGCTATAAATATAGAGTAAGATGTTAAGGGCTTGTACAAGAGAGTGAGTTTTTATGTAAATTTTGTAAACATAATTTTAATAATAAAATTAAAGTTTATCGAAGATTTATGCGATAATTAATCTCTATTTCGTTTGTATGTATAATGTTTGTTTTTAGATTAATTTATTTTTTTTGTAATTTCAATCAGTTCTTTGATCTAAAATTTAGGTGTTATTTAGTGTTTAAGAAGTTTGATCGATTAATTATTTTTAGATGTCATATGTGTTTAATTAATTTTAGTCAAACTTTAATTTTTATTTTGTTAATATCTTGAAATCCAGAAGTCCGATTAAAACGATTATAGTTAGATTTGTTTATAAATTTTGTTTATTTTATTTTACAAAATTTTCAAATGGATCAAAAATTATAGATCTACGATTATAATCTTTTATATTTTATTATTAAGAGAATATAATAAATTTTATTTTTTACTTTCACAATCATTCAGACTATATCCTACTTGGATTCTATACGTTCCAAAAGTGACTGGTTGGTCAAACTCTGATGACCTCCAAGAATAGGCTTGATATGTTCCTGGGCCCACATGTCATGCACAGCTGGAAAATGACAGCAGGTGAAGACAAGAAAAACAAGAACTAGTGCTGGATGACAGGCGCCTCCTTTTCATTTGCCTCCTGAAACGATTCCTCAGAGCCCATCATTCGTAAGCATGAACAGTTGAGAAAGAGCGCTTGAGAAGCCATCTTGCTTGCAAAGTCGCAGTGCATTGTAACCTAGAAAGCAACCATAATTACATAGACATGTGGCTCATCGTCCATCCAACCTGGAGCACACAAAAGAAGGGGTTGTAATCTCTCTGATCACAAAAGAATATATAGTCTTGGACATTGAACGTATAACTTTGATAATTAATTTCTGTTATAGAATATTTAAAAATCCAATAAAACTATACTATTATAAAAAAGTATTTTTTAAGACAAATATGATTTTCACACCCTAATCTAAATATTTAAAAGATGACTAGAGCGAGTGGTTAGCATGATACTTTGATAAAATCTAAGCCTTATTTTCTAAGAGATTAATTGAGACATGAAAAGGGGCAGAGTTGGAGCAACAACTACTCATGGTTTTCTTAGCCATCTTCCTTTCTTTTCCTCTCTGGCTTTCTCAATGATGCATTTTCTTGCTTTCTCCAAACACTTTCTCCAAGCATGAAGCCATGCATGCTTGCTTTCCAACCCTTTTTCTCTGCTCAATGCTGTGCTGTGTCTTTGGCTTGCTCCCCATGATTGCCACCCCAAGAGGGCCATCAGTAAGAGACAACTGCAATTAGGCACGATCTCTGTCGTCTAATGAGACAAAGGGCCAACCAAAACCACACAAGCTAAGGCTGAATGTCCATTAGGGCTGCTTCCTGCAAGCTTCTACGTATATTGTTTCTTGTCACAGGTCACAACAAGTGCTTGGAGCCAGGGGCGGATCAGGCCTAGGGCAGCTAGGGCTCAAGCCCTAGGCCTAAGATTCAAACTACATATAATTTTTTTAAAAAATTAAATTTATGAAGAGTTAAGATAAGATAATAGATTTGAGTTCACGTGCCTTCTGGCTGGCTCCACCTGCTTGGAGCCAAGAAAAGGTTAGTGTAGTTAAATTGGATTTGTGTCTTAGGTACACAAGTAGGACAAATGCAACCGTGTCTGGTTAAATAAATAATAATGTAATCAAGTTGGAACTCTCTACCATAATTGCCTTGGCCTGCAATACGTGTTCAGACATTCTTATTCTCTGTATGAAAGGTGATTTTGCCTTCTAGTGAATGTCAGGTCCAGCTAGCTTGGCCATATAATCATATTCATAGGATCTAGGACTCAAGATAATCAATTCTTCAGCCATTTCTTCCGTGAAATCAAAATTTATAAAAAAATTAATCTATATTAAAATTGATAAAATTAGTCTAATTAAAATTGGAAAATTTATCTATATTAAAATTAACATTACATAATTAATTTATATTAAAATTATAATGATAAAGTGTGGCGAGCACGCGTGTAAAATCTGTGAGTAAAAAATATTTTTTTTAAATACAGATCATAGACTTGGGCCAGCGTGTGGAGTTGGGCTGGAACGACACAGTGGGCAAGTTGGAACGTGTGAAGCGAGTTGGGCCGGGCATGCAGTAAGCATGACAGAATAGAGTGGGTTGGTGCGAGCAAAATAACGGGATGTAAGTGGAAGCGAGTTGGTCCGACGATGCGGATGTGGTTTAGTTGCGCGGTGCGAGCATGACCAGGTTGGTGTGGATTAGCAGTGTTACTAAAAAAATGTTTTCAAGAGCTGAACGAATATATAATATATTAGAGTTCTAATTTAGGATTTTGGGGACTTTATGAAAAAATCTTTAGATTATTTGAAGATGCATCTTGTAAGCATAATAAGTATAATATGAGTAATAAAGGTGAAGTTTATAGAATATTATTGCGGTGATTAATCTTTATCTTTCTTATTGCATGACTAGTGAGATTGATTTATTTTTTCTCTGATATGATTTTAGATTGATTTATTTTTTCTCTGAGATTTGATTTGGTTTCTTTGATCTAGTTATTATGTTTTTTAGTGTTATGAAAATTTTCATTGATTAATTATTTTTTATCTCACTTAAATAATTAATTAGGGTTTACTTAATTTTTGTCAATGTTTGTCCAGTAATTTTATTTTGTTAATATCTCGAGATCCAAAAGTTCGATTGATATGATTCTGATTTGATTTATTTGTAAATTTTGTTTAGTTTATGCTGATAAAGTTCTAGCTCAATGAGAGTTACAGATATAATACTATAATCTGTTTAATGATGAAACTATGTTCCATTTATTATTCACCCTCCTCTAATTCTAATTATATATCTTAGTATAAATTAATTCTACACTTTCACCAGCTTTTAAGTGTCTTCTCTTTTTTTTTTCTTCTTCAATCCTTACGTACTTGTTTGGAGAGCAGGATTGCCACGGAAATTTCTAAGGCTGAAAATGTTTAAATGGCGATTTCATTTTAGAGGTCTCGTCCGCGTCTTAAATAACAGCATGGCCTTCCAATACCAGATAGGCATGTCCTGTGATTATAAATAATCTTGGAACTATACATGGCAACTACAGGCAAAACACGCCAATTTATGGCCAACATAGACAATATATACTTGCACCACACTACTCCATCTCTGCAATACGTAATGTGCGTCATTGTCAAAAAGTATATATATTTGGATAAGAAAAGGAGGGACAAGAAAAATGAAAATTAAAGCATAGCAGGTGATGGAACCAACTTGTCTTTAGCCGTTAAATAAGGTGAGCTCATGCACATCACACAAAACAAACTTCTGCTTGTGTCATCCTAACTAACGCCCAAACAGTGTGTGTGCATATCGTGTGTGTAATGCAAGATAGGAGGGCAAATGGAAGGATAAGGTATGTGTTTTGTCACTAGCCAAGTGTAGAGATGCCATGTTAGGATTAGCTTTCAGGGGGCACAAGGCTTGCACGACTACGGACCCTTGATCATGTGTAGGAGCCACACAACAGGTGCAACAGAGTAGAGGCTAAGGAAAGGGTGCTAGCCGCGGGATCGAGCTGATTATTGACGTACGCGCAACTAAACATGGGAAGCATAGGAAATGGCGAGGTTTGGGCGGCGGCCACGCGGGTTTCGCCCAGAAATCTAAGCCGCACGCACGCACGCCCGCCGCCCGAGAAGGCTAGGTATGGGTGGCCCTTGTGAACAGCGTCCTATTCGAACATAACGTTGCGTGCGACGCCGGGCACGACGCACGCACAACTTGGACTGGGCGAGGCTTCTCTGACATACGTCAGGGCGATACACGTCACTAATACGTGAATCTGTGGGGTGGGTTCCACTCGTAAGAGACTCACGTCGCTCTGGCTTTATGTCGGAGGAGCTGCTTCCACTTTGGTTCGGTTGTCTCGACGAGCCCCGCGACTGCAACATCGACTAGCGTTGTGCACTTGTGCTTGCTTTCATACACCAAGCACCTTATCAGCCATCAAGGTCCTTCCATATATTGTTCCCAGTGACGTGTACATTAGAATTGTTGGTAGTTGATTCCTTCGTCTCATCCTCTCACTAGCTCGTTAGGGATGTGGAAACAATGTACGGGTTAGACAGAGCCGCACGCCAAGTACTATAGAAGAAAAAACTCATCTAGCTATCGCTTCACTTTATAGTTTTTTTTAAAAAAATAAAAATAAACCTGCAATATTACTAAGCATTATTATTATTATTCGTGACCTAAACCATTACTAACAGTAATTATTATTAGAAGCTCGTGACTTAAACCGATATTATTAATTTAATATCTATTCGATCCACAAATTATAAATCGGTATAGACAATTTAGTTTGACGTGTAAACTATAATCATAAATAAGTGATAGTGGAGGTGGAGGTGTAGATATAAAATCACAGATATATAACTTATATTTAAATTAAATCCTAGTGATAGTCATGTATAATCATGCACATGTATGCACACCCCTCGCGTGTAATCATGCCTATGTATGTACATGCCCTTTAGTGGAGTTTTATGAGGTTCTCTGAATTTGTTTCTGAGCTGAATTTGCTTGGGGCGTGGGGGCAAGGACCAAGGATCACATCGGTGATGAGTGTGCGATAAGCATAGGTGTTTTCTTTGCAAAGTACAGGGTCGGGCTCAGTTGAGTACTGTGCTGGAACATGGACCCGATCGCCCTATCCCCTTCAGGTGAGATTATAATCTTAGCATATAAATGATATTTTTTGTCTGTAGTACGGTCATTTAATTATCACTGTTATTTGATCAATCATCTAGAACTATGGGATAAGAATTAATTTTCCACTGGCTTGCTTGCCAGTATACGTGTTCTATCTTCCAAAACAATGAATAATTTTATCATGATATCTAATTCACCCTCCATTTTATATTATAAGTCGCTTTGATTTTTTTAAATTAAATTCTTTTAAGTTTGATTAAGGTTATAAAAAATATAGTAAAATTTATAGCACCAAATTACTTTCATTAAATATAACATTGAATATATTTTAATATATTTTAATAGTACGTTTGTTTTATGTTAAAAATATTGCTATGTTTTTTATAAACTTGATTAAATATAAAAAAGTTTATTTAGAAAATAATCAAAACAACTTATAATATAAAATGAAGTGACTTACAATATGAAATTTCATAGAGTACCTATTATGCACAATATTATACTTGCCGATCCTGTGAAACCTGATTTATTGAGTATTGTATCGAGTATAGATTAACAGGTTAATCGCATTCACTGTTTGGCTTGTTTAGTTGACTTGAGTGCTCATAATTCCTAACCTTGCATACACACGATCGCTAAATACCAAAATCATGTGACACGAGTCATTTTCTTGGCTCATTGTATCATCTAATTATTTAATTTCCTTTCAGTCCTTTCTCTTCTCTCAGAATTTTTCAAATAAACCTGTGTGTGCATGATGGGCACAATACAAAGGTACGAAAGAAACAGACCTGATTCCACAAGCACTTCAAGAGTACGTAGGTTGATGTCAATTAATTCCAGTTGAATTTTTGCCATTTGTTTCAGAGCAAAATCAGCTGGTTTGGCAAATGGAGATTAGGCCAACTAAGCACGAATATAAGCATATTAGCTTTCACAAAGCCTCCACTTCCAATATATTATTTTTGTCCATGCCAATTTGAGTCAACTACGTAGATAGAAAATTAAGCTAATTAAAACCCATTTTATCAAGAATAAAGATTACTAAAAATATATGGAAAATTAGTCCATGTCATGCAATATGTATGCCGTTTGGTAGCAAGTCATTGTAGTATACATGCGTACGTACGTGTCCATCGACATGCTAATTTGCAGATTATAACAACTACATGAATGCTAGTATTATACAGGATGGACCATTCCCCGCTAATGCAGCCAATCTCGGGCCAGACAAAACAGTACAGTTGTTGATCATCAAATTGTTGGGTTGTTAAAACATATCTGCATAATGTGAAATAGAAAAAACATGCACAAGTACATGAGAATAAATGCATTAATATATTTATACACCACGAAAACATCAACTGGGCAAATGGATAGTTTTACCAGGACGGCTCTACATTAGACCGCGGTTCTATTCCCACCAGCTACATGTTAGGTTTATTTGCGGATTTTTCGTGTACTAGCTAGTTTGAAACCGTGAACCCTTTGGTATAGCCAGTTGTGTTAACAAAATGTGCAACACTGCATATATAAATTCATTAGAAAAATGCTGCAGGTGTGAGGGCTAAAAGGCAAATGGTCTGAAGCAAAGAAAGCTGTTGACCTTCCAACTTTGGCTGGAACCCTAAAATGTAAACATTTTTTGGGCCATGGCATGATTTGCTCGATCTTTGTGTTAGCTTATAAAATGGAGCAAAGTAGGAAAGCATGAGAGGCATTAGGAGCAGATTACTTCTGCTGTATCCATCTTGTCACATAGATTATGGTTAACTAGGGCTTTGGTATTAAAGATAAGGGGGAGGCGGAGGCGGGAGCCCGGGCGGGAGAGATGGGCAACTGCCAGGCGGCGGAGGCGGCGGCGGAGGCGGCGGCGGTCGTCATCCAGCACCCCGGAGGGAAGGTGGAACGGCTGTACTGGCCCACCACCGCCGCCGATGTCATGCGGACCAATCCCGGCCACAACGTCGCCCTCGTCATCCTCCGCATCTCCGCCGATAAGGCCGGTGACGCCTCGGCCGGCGCGGGGGCCGAGGACAAGCCCACCGCCGGTGGAGCCGGAGGAGGCGCCAAGATCACCAGGGTCAAGCTCCTCAAGCCCAAGGACACGCTGCTCCGCGGCCAGGTCTACCGCCTCATCACCTCGCAAGGTTAGCACCCACTCCCATCCGCCAATCGAGAAGCTCCGTTCTTGCGCTTGGATTCGCCATTTCTGTTGCATCAATTTAAAGAGAATCCGTGTGTTGCTGGCTGCGCAGATGTGACGAAGGCGCTGCGGGCGAGGAAGAACGAGAAGATGCGGCGGTGCGAGGCCATCAGGCAGCAGCTCCGGCGCGGCGACCCTCTCGCCGACGTAGCCAAGGAGGAGGAGAGCGCCTCCGACGATCAGGTTACTGTCCCTGCATTTCTTTTCCCCCTCTTCTCCTGTAAAAATTCCACCTTGCAAGAACCACCCACTGACGCCTCGCGCCCTCGAGATATTCTTGCCGCCGCAGGACGGGAAGAGGGAGACGAAGGACCGGCACCGGAGCTCCGGCGCGCCGCCGGCTGTGACCGGAAAAGGCCGGCACTGGCGGCCGTCGCTGCAGAGCATCTCCGAGGCCGCCAGCCAGAGCGGCAGCAGCAGCAGCATCTCTGAATCCGCCGCACGCTGATTCCCTGTTTGTGCGGTACCATCTGGTTTTCTTTTCTTCTTCTTTTGGTTTCTTGTTTTTCTTTTCTTTTTTTTTCTTCATTAGTATAAAGTGTTTGGAAGTTGGAACTACCTCCAAAAAAAAAAGAGAGAAAAATTGTAAATCAGAGTAATCAGAGCAGGTAGGAAGGGAGCTTGTTTCATCTCTCATGTAATTAGCATGGTGAAAAACTGAAAACTGAAACTTCAGTGTGCAATTGGGTTCAGTTTCGTGCAAGTCTGCAGTTTTACCTGAACAGAAAGAAATTCAGAAAACATCCAAATCCTATTCCATCAACATATTACTATTACCAATTACCATTACTTCGCAAAATTTACCATATTTTCACTTCGAAATTTACGTCGTCCGAGGCGACTCGGTTTTGAATTCTGAAGTTTTACCTGAAAAGAAAGAAATTCAGAAAAATCCAATCATATTTCATCAACGTATCACTACCAGTACTAACTCATGCCCTTCACTTTGCAAAATTTACCAGATTTTCACTTTGAAATCTGTAGCAATATTCAAGATACTAATAATGCATTCTTCATCTAGAATTCGCGACGTCCGAGGCGTCTCGGTTTTGAATTCCAGGACCTTACCAGTGTGCACTGCCAGATCAGGTGCCAGGCACATGCAAATCCAGTGTTTCAGTGTAAAATACTCGGTAGACGAGGACAACACTGCTGGTGCTGAAATGTTTTTAGGGTTGCAAAGCTCCAAGTCCACTTGGAGGTCCTGGCAATGCCAACCCGGATCAGGCCGCCGTCCATGGTGCCAGTGGAGCTCCAGCGAGCCTCACCGTCCAGCGGAAGCGACACGCCGCACGTGTGGCAGCTCTCGCGCATCATCGGCGCTTCTCCCTCCGGTGGCCGTCCACCGCTATGTTCTCCTGGGATTAAGTGCTGCTGTCCTGCAGGCTGCACAAGGGCCAGTCTGAATTTGGAAGATGCAGATCCATAGGCAATGGCCAGTGCCAGAAGGCCAGTGATCACGTCTGGTTTAGCTTAGTTTAGCAGATGACTTCTGAAGATAGTATAGTACTAGATGTTCTGTATCATTATCTCAACATATTATTGTCAGTCGCGCAATGCCATTTACGCAACAGAGTATCTTCAGTTATATAACCAGCTCGTAAGTTTTGTGCCTGGTCCCTCAGATGCTTCAGATCCAGATCTTACGGTGCAAATGGTGGGGATTAATTTGATAATTTGGTCTGTGATCCATGCATCTCAGCTCATGATTATGGAAGAGGCAAAAGCCTGATTAGCAGTGTGCGTGCGTGCGGAAAAGGCAAGGCAGTGTATCATTGTTCAGACTTCTGAAGTCTGAACTTTTTGACCAGCAAATTAAACTGATGAAGTAATTAGCAAAGTGAGTATATTAGCCTAGTAAACAATAACAGGAACATTAGAGGAATGAACTCAAACACCACAAGAGGATATAAGTGAAAACTTAATGATCTAGCATCATCAGATGAAAATGTTAAGTTCAGCATAGCTGACATCAGAAGTAGGAACCACTGTAAAGCTACCCACACCACGTCAGTACAAAAGCCTCTTTACACCTCCATCAATAGCAAACACTACTACTAATCATAGTTTACAAATGAACTTGGCATATTGCCCAAAATTGTCTGAACAGAAGTCATTTGTGCATTCTGTCATCTTTGAACCCTGATTCCTGCATCACCAACGATAACTAATGAACCATTGCTCAAAACATATTTTGAACCCTTGTTCTTTTGAGACTCAAAGATAGATTTCACTCAGGAAGACCACTGGTCAAGTCTGGCTGGCAGAATCTGCGAAATCATCATAATTACAGTAAGTACTAGAATGTAATGGGAAATCAATAAGAGAATGCAAGGGCACAAGTCATACCGTCAGATGTGAGCCAATACTAAAGACAAATTATTATTCTATTATAATTATATAAAGTGTAATTATAATAGGTTAATCGTGATATGGTTGTGTGGTTGTCTTATGAGCCACCTGGCTACCTATATATACTAATATAATCATTTTCATATCTTTATGGTATCAGAATAGTTTCAATCTGCTATCTTTCCATAACTAAAGGCTTCGCTGTTGCTGCCATCGCCAATCTCCTCCTCTGTCACTACTGTGCTGCGAGAGATTGCCGAGGTCCGACGTCCTCAACGCCGCCGTTCTCTAATAGCATCCGTCGTCGATCTGATCGTCACCACCGATGACGGCTGCATGTCAGCGGGAGTATCGCCGGTCTCATCGCCCGCGCTACTGATCTGATCGCCCACCCCATAGCTGTCGTCGTCACCGGGTGTGGCCGCCAAATCCGATCTTGCTGCCGCTTCCGCACTAGCGCTCGTCGCCGATCCGATCACTACCTCCGGTGCTGACTACACGTCACTGAGAGTGTCACCGGTCTCATCGTCCGCCGATCGGTCCGATTGGATCTACCTGTCTGCTACCGATCAAATCGCCCGCCGATCCAATCTGATCGGATCTACTGTCGATCCGATCCGACTATCGACCCGATCATTCGCCGATCGGTCCGATCAGATCCTGTCTACTGCCGATCCAATCGTCTTTCGATCCGATCGGCTCTACTAACGTTTTTCGAGCGCCCTACTGATCGGTCCGATCGGATCCTACCTATTGCCGATCCGATCACCCTCCGATCCAATCGGCTCTACTGCCGATCCCTCCGATCAGATCGGCCACCGATCTGATCCCTTCGATCTGCCGATCCCTCCGATCTGATCGGCTGCCTATACCCATCTGGGCACAAGCCACCGCCGTCGTCAATATCAAGACGCTTATACCCATCGTCCTCGACAAGGCCATGGACTCTTACACCAAGTGGCGCGGCATGTTCCTCACCGTCCTTAGCAAATATGCCCTCACACATCACGTTCTAGAGGATGAAGCATTCCCCGCATGCCCAGCGTGGCTTCAGACGGATTGCTGCGTCCTCACTTAGGTGTACGGCACCGTCTCCAGCGACCTGCAGCAGTCGCTAATGATGCGGCAGGGTTGTGCCCGCAACGCGTGGTGCTACCTCGAGGATGAATTCCTCGGCCAGAAGGAGTCCCGTGCCCTTCTTCTCGAGACGTAGTTCCACACCTTCCGTGAGGAGTCCTTGAGCATCACCGACTACTGCCGCTATCTTGAATCCATGGCTGCCTCCCTCGCCGAATTCGGCGACCCCATCGGCGACAGGCAGATAGTGCTCACGCTTTTCCGTGGCCTCAGTGGCAAGTTTCGCCACATGGTGTCCATCCTCAAGATGCACCGTCCGTTCCCAACATTTACTGAAGCGTGCACTCACCTCCTGTTGGAAGAGATGGAGATTGACGCTCGTCCTCCGTCCCTACCAGCCACTCTCGTCTCTACGTCACCGCGTCTAGTGGCTCCGGGTGCCACCGCTGCTCCTCGTTTGGAAGCGCCTCCTCCTCTGCGCCCCGCTGCCCAAACCAGAGGCTAGCGTAACGGCCGCCGCCATGGTCGCGAGGGACGCGGCGGCTCTGCTGGTACCAGCTCTCCAGCGCCTTTTACTAGAGCGGCCCCAGGTGGATAGGACGGTGTCCCCCCCGGTATGGCCGTGTACCCGTCGTTCGTCCACCCTTGGGCTAGAACCGTACGCATGTAGCTGTACGACCTGTCCGGCCGACCTCCGCCACCCCAGCCTGCGTTCCACACAGCCTTACACTATGGCGGCTTTGCTGCTCTTCCCAGCACCTATAGAGGCGCATACGGTGCCCCATCGTCCCCATACGGCACGTACTACGGGGGAGCTGTACTGTCGGACTTTTAGGCGCCCTTACCAGCGTAGCAGGTGCCTTGGCCACCTACTCCCGGAGGGGCTTGGCACCAGGACTCCTTGGCACACTCTTTCAACACTATGACACTCAACCAACCGGCCTCTAAGTGGTATGCTGATATGGGTGCCGGCTCCCACATTGCCTCGGACACTGGTATACTCTCCACCATTTCCCCACCCTCTTCATCTACTCCTTTATCTATCATTGTGGATAATGGCGCTTTACTTCCTGTCACAGCCACTGGACACACACCGTTTTTCATTACCGCACCGTGATCTTGCTCTTAATAATGTTCTAGTATCACCCAACATTATTAAGAATTTAATTTCCATTCGTCGATTTACCACCGACAATAATTGTTCCATTGAGTTTGATCCTTTTGATCTTTCTGTGAAGGATCTGCAAATCAGGAACGTGATCGCTAGGTGCAATAGTTCCGGTGACATCTATCCATTTTTTGCACCATCTACCAACACCTCCGCGTTTCTCGCCGCACCCACCTCCCTTTGGCATCGCCGTCTCAGTCATCTTGGACGCGACATCCTATCCAAACTTATTAGGTCCAATGTCATTTCCTACAATAAAGATGATATCGATCATTTATGTCATGCGTGCCAACTCGATCGCCATGTACGTCTACCTTTTAGTTCATCTACTTATCGTGCTACTCACAGTTTTGATTTAATTCATTGTGATATATGGACCTCTCCAATTGTTAGTGTGTCAGGATACAAATATTATCTTATTATTCTTGATGACTACTCTCACTACATTTGGATTTTTCCCCTTCGTCTCAAATCCGAGACATTTTCTATTATTTCCACCTTTTTGCGTATGTTCACACATAGTTTGACACCACCATCGAGAACATCCAGTGTGGTAATGGCCGTGAATTCAATAATTCCTAGGCCCGCACGTTTTTTCTCTCTCACGGTGTTGCTCTTCGCATGTTGTGCCTATACACTTCCCAACAAAATGGTAAAGCAGAGCATTTCATTTGTACCATCAATAACACTCTACGTTCCCTTTTGTTTTAGGCGAGTCTCCCTCCAGCTTACTGGGTTGAGGCCCTTCACACCGCCACATATCTTGTGAACCATCTTCCTACCACAACACTCGTCTCCTCCACACCATACTCCACTCTCTTCTCTGTCCCACCCTCCTATGATCATCTTAAAGTTTTTGGTTGTGCCTGTTATCCCAATATGTCATCTACAGCGCCCCACAAACTTGCCCCTCATTCTTCTCTATGCGTGTTTCTCAGCTACTCTTTGGAGCACAAAGGCTATCGATGCCTCGAGCTTCAATCGAACTGCATTATCATTTCTCGACATATCGTTTTTGATGAATCTTTTTTCCCTTTCTCCGACATGTCTACCACACCCATGACACCTTCCACCTTGGACTTTCTTATCGATGATCATGATCTCACCGCTTCAGTTTCTGGAGCTTCTTTTTTACGTGCAAGTACAATAGCCTCCTCAGCGACACACCCCATGCCCATGGCCCCACTTGCGCCATCGAGCCTTGGTGCAGGGCCGTGGTCGCTCGAGTCCACGTCGTCCGATGCTGCTGCCCCTATGCACCCCGCACAGGTCGCTGCCAGCGACGCCACACCGACCACGAGTGTTGCCGATCCTGCTGCCCCTGCTACTCGCGCGCAAGCTATTGCCAGTGGTACCGGCCGCACAACTACCACTCGGCCGATTGTCATCTCTCCGGTGACCAATGCGCACGTGTGGTAAAGCTGGCATCGCGCAGCCCGTGGATCGCCTCAACCTCCATGTTGTGCCTATGTCGCCTCTTTCTCGCTCTATTCGTGATGCCCTGTCAGACCCCAATTAACGATCTGCTATGCAGGCTGAGTATGACGCTTTGATTGCCAACAATACCTAGAGTCTTATGCCTCGCCCTCCTGGCGTCAATGTTATGACTGGCAAGTGGATTTATCGTCACAAATTGCTCACCGATGGGTCTCTTGATCATTACAAGGCTCACGGGATCCTACGAGGTTTCACACAACGGCCCGATGTTGATTATGATGAGACTTTCAGTCCGGTTGTCAAGCCTACGATAGTTCGAGTTATTTTCTCTCTAGCATTATCTCAGAACTGGCCTATTCATCAACTGGATGTAAATAATGCATTTCTCCATGGCACTCTCACTAAGACAGTGTACTGCGTACAACCCTCTAGATTTGTGGATTCTTCTCGCTCAGATTTTGTCTGTCGGCTTAGCAAGTCCCTATATGGTTTGAAGCAGGCTTCTCGTGCTTGGCATCATAGGTTCGCCTCTCATCTCGTGTCACTTGGATTTGTTAAAACAAAGTCAGATACTTCGCTCTTCATATATCGCCGCGGTCCAGACAAGACCTACTTACTACTATATGTTGATGACATTGTCCTCACTGTCTCCTCTGCGAGATTACTCAAGCATATCATTGAGCCTCTCCGATGTGAGTTTGCTATGACGGATATGAATCAGCTACATCATTTCCTAGGCATTTCTATGACACGCTCCGCAGATGGTATGTTTCTTCTTCAGCAGCAGTATAGTCAGGATATTTTGGAGCGTACCGGAAAGAGTGCGTGCAAGCCGTGCAACACACATGTTGATCTCCACTCCAAATTATATGCTGATGGACCACCTATCACTGATACTACATAGTATCGTAGTCTAACCAGCGCCCTACAGTATCTGACCTTCATCCGACCCGACATTACATTTGCAGTTTAGCAGATCTATCTCTATATGCATGATCCTCGAGAGCCACACCTCGCTGCTCTCAAGCGAATCCTGCGCTACTTGCAGGACACCCTATCTCTTGGGCTGACCATGCGCCGATCTTCGCCTGCAGATATTATTGTTTACACAGATGCCGACTGGACTGACTGTCCTGACACTCGCCGGTCGACCTCTGGCTATGTCGCATTTCTTAGGGATAACTTGATGTCCTGATCTTCTAAGCGTCAGCATATGATCTCCAGATCAAGTGCTAAAGCTAAATATTGTGCTGTGACAAATGATATTGCTAAAGCTACCTAGCTACGACAACTGCTTCTTAAGCTCCGTCACCCTCCTCAATATGCCACCTTGGTCTATTGTGACAATATCAGTGCTGTATATCTCTCTAGAAACCCGGTGTAGCATCAACGGACGAAGCATGTTGAGATTGATCTCAATTTTATTCGAGAGAAAGTCGCTGTTGGTCACGTTCGGGTCCTACATATTCCTACGACATCGCAGTACACCGACATCTTTATCAAGGGTCTTTCTATCTCACTATTTCAGGAGTTTTGATCCAGCCTAAATATTAGCGATGCACCCGATTAGACTGTGAAGGAATGTTAGTCTATTGTAATTGTAGAAAGTATAGTTATAATAGGTTAACCGTGGTATAGCTGTATGATTGACTTGTGAGTCGTCCCGGCCGTCTATGTATACTGTGCCGTTCTTTTTGCTGCATTGCAATTAGTACGACATGGCATTGCCAATACATCACGTGCCATCCGTGCAACCGTCAGATAGGTCAGGTTATGTCCCTTCCACCATTGAAGAACATCTGGCTCATCTTCAGAGAGACGTGGCTCTTGCAAGTACTGATCTAGCTCAGTCATTGGTCTCTCAGTAATTGAATTTCCATAAAGACGGTAATATTTCAACCAATCATCGTTTCTGTCTCAACAATTTCATTTCTAGTCTAAGAAGTACAGCTAGTATCTTCCACCTTGCCAGAATATTCAACAAAGAGCCTGAGCAATAAATCATGCACACAACGAATGTAGTCTATGTCAGTGTGCAGGTCAACATGAAGTTTGATGTGTTCCAGACAGTATGAAGGGTCAACGATCATGGCCATATAGAAATGTAAGCAACAGAGTTTCCAGCATTTCTTGAACTTCTCTTGCATCTTCTTTACCACAGTAGAAAATGCCTCATCCTTGTCGTTATCAACTTCACGTTGCAAATTATATGACTTCCACACCTTCTCAAACAGGGCCATAGGAAGGGGAAAACTTTGTATTACGTACATATACCGATGAAAATCCTCCAAGGTATCCCAAATACAACGTGCACAGATCCAGTCTTTCCCTGATGCTGCATAGTTGTAGCTTGCATATTTTACTGCTGAAGAAGTGAGGCTCTTCGTGCACTTAGAACACTTCACTGACTTCTCCATAATTTTGTCAAGTTCATCCAGCTCCACTTGAATGACCTGGTCAAGTAAATGAGTTCCATATCATACCACAAACAAGCTCTGATTAGCACAGCGTGAGTTCCATTTCTGGAGATGTACTTTGAAATCTGTAGCCACTGAATCATCAACAAATTCATCATCCAGTATGATACTAAAAACCTTGTCACAAATACCCCAATCTTCAATAGCTCCCAAGATAACACCACTCAATTCTCCTGCACTGCAAGAAGGATCTACTTTACAAAATGTGATGATCTTCTGTCTCTCCCATTCATCATCAATGTAATGAATACTCAGGCACAAGAAGGTCAAGAGTGGATCATAGTGCCACACATTAGCACTCAAGCAAACCTGGCTGCATAAAGAAGCAAACTTCTCCTCCAGCTTAGCCTTTTCTTTGTTAAACAGTTGCAAGAAGTCACCAAACATGTTATTGTTGGATGGCATCTTGACCATAGAATTCAAGCAAGGAACACACTTCTTAAACCTATCGTTGTACATCATCAATGGCAGGTACCCACACATTGCCATCGAGTCCTGGTGCTTTAGCAGGTTGCTTGTGCCACTATTGAGGACTTGGTGGCAATGCATGCACTCAGCTCTCGACACCCTCCCATCAATGAAGATGGGTGTGAAGTCATCCCACACCTTTGATCGGAGCCTTTTCGGTCATCTGGCTAAGACCAATGGGCTTGGCGCACTGCCTAAGCTTTCCTCTTGCTCAACCATGTCATTGGCATTGTCAACCTTATTTTCCATGCCTAGACATCAGGAAATGTTGTACTTAGAAAAGTGCAGTCAATTGAGTAAAACATGTCTGAAAATTAATTGGTCTAATTTGTTTGAACAACATGTTTAGAATGGAATTGACTGAACAAACTTAAAACATGTCCTATGAAAACATGAACTCGCCAAATGCACCACCAAATTAAAGCTGCACTTCAACATTTCTTCTTCTTTTCATGCAAAGGGAGTTAAGCCTTTTGACATTGTAGAGTTCAGAGTATCAGATCTTTGAACAACCTAGACAAGGAGCATCTCGAGGAAATAATTGTACGCAGCAGAAACTACTAGTAGACTGTAAAGTTGCCGATTACTCCTACATTCGAAATAAGCCAGTTACTTTTTTTTGACAGAAACTACGGTGGGCTTACTCCGGCCTGAACCTTTTTATTGATATAATCATAAGTAAAATTAGGGCGATTGACAAAGAGTGACCGAGGGGGGCGAGGGAAGGAAATAGAATCACAAACTGCAAAAAACAAAGTACCTACGGCCCTGTACAACCAGAGCTTGATGGACCATCGATTTGCAGCTCCAGTTGGCCCACAGCAGCACATCGAAATGAACCAGTTACTTGTACTTGTAAGAACAAGTAAACAAAACAATGGCGAAAAATGTTGGATATGTCTTAGATAATCCAGTTGCCTGTATGTAGCGAGTCTAGTTTCTGCATTATTTTGTTTTCCAGGTTGTTAGCTTTCCCTTTGCTTTCGCTAGTCTGTTGAGCAGGCGGCTCCCTGCGTGGTGAGCGGCCATGCGCGCCGTGGAGTCGTGTGCCACGATCGGGGCGTGCGGGATGGCACACGTCGCGAACCGATCGTGGCGCATACGTTGCGGATCGTGGCGATTTGCCCGTCCGAAGTTTTCCTCTATATTGCAATGAGAAAACCGAAAAGCAGCTGCTTCATCGCTGCACCAAAATCACCCCGCATTCTTGTTCTGTGCGTTGTGTTTGCTCGTGCGTGATCTCTAGTTGAGCTTGCCGGATTGGCGCTGACAAAAAAAATCTACCCGCTCAATATTACCAGAGAGAGAGAGAAACTTGTTTCAATCCATACGGGTAGTAGGGGGAATCTCACCATTCAGTTCTCCATCCCCTTGTTTGCCGACACCGCATGTACCGTCACACTCCTGATCATCCATACCTGAACCCAGGAACACAAATCGCCCAATTGCATTCAACAGCTAATGCACATTAACCAGAAGCCAAATCTACCAAGGAGAACAAGAATCAGGTTTGCATTGTCACCCGCACCCTCCCCCACAACCAAAAAAAAAATCAAGAATGCAAACCGATCTTTACAGCTCAAGGGGAAAGGGGAGACGCTCGGATGGACCGGATGCGGCGGATCAGCGGAACCGTATTCAGATTCCGCGCTGGGGTTTTTCTTCTCGGGAGGAGCGAGACGGGGAGAAGGCAAGCGGCGGAGGAGACGAGAGTCGAGAGGGAGAAGATGGAGCCTTTCGCGCCGCTTTCTCCCGCCAGCGCGCGCCGCTTCCCCCTGACTTTACCACCAAAAAATCAGAGCCACCTATCTAACCTAGCTTTGCGTGGGCTCAATTCATTGAACTAGTGCCCATTTACGAAATATTGGAGGCCCAGTATAGTTCGGCCATACTGGGCTATAGGCTTGCATGGAAAAACAGAAAAATAAAAAAAAGTTTCTTCTCTTTTTTCAACAATCTACCAACCGAAGCTGCTGCTCCTCTAGTCATTATTAATAACAGAAGTTAACCACCGAGATATTACAAACATTACATTTTAATCATAAATTGATTTTTTATAATAGTGGAGTCCACTTCAATTTCTACTTAATTATGAACTCCAAATTTAGAAATTAAATTGATAAAATAATTAATTGAGAGTATAAAATAGGAATAACTTTATATTTATTAATTATTAATTTAAAATTTACTCTATAAAATTTTAGAAAAACTAAACATTCCAAGGGATACACTATAGGGTATTTTCCGAGGGACTTTTCCTTAAAAAAAGGAGTCTGCCATGCTTCCAATTGGATGTTTTATTTGACACACGTATCTATGGTTACAATTACAATTATATGATTCACATTATTAACGATCATATATTCTACCTAATGTGCGTTCACACATTCTATTATATTGCATATATTATAACCTAATTATAGTGTAAACTTTGTTTGTAAGTATTTAATAACTAAACATTTGGTTGGATTAACATATATAAATTCAAAATAATTAACTTAAAATCTATATCTCAATTATAGTGTTTCCATGATTAAGAATTCTGACATTCAGAAGTAGAATTAATAGGTACCAGCTTTTACTCGCCTTTAAATCCAATTTTAGTATTTTTATAAATTTAATAGTTATTAATTTCTAAATTAGTAATTGTTGAGTTATACCTAGCATGTAGTATTAATTATTTTAATCTCAATTCAATTGAAAGTGTTTATTTTAGTTACTTCTTCACCCTACAAAGACTCCTCATCTGTCCCACAAAAACTATATTTTAAGCAATCAATGTATTGAAGTTTGAGAAAGTGAGAGATAAATACATTTGAGTTTGAAAAGTAGAAGAAATTTTGTCTTTTTGGCATGTATTGATATGAGTAAGATAGAAATAAAGATTTTTGGGACAGAGATAATATTTTATATTATACTTCTTTTTTAAAAAAAATCTTGATAATTTGACCCACAGCCACTGTAAGGCTATTCCATTTTTTTCCTAATTTTTAGATACCCTAATTAGTACTATTAGTCTCGTGCTAACTTTAAGATCTCTAGCCAAAGAGAGGAATTTTGGGATTATGCAATCCTCAAAGGTAGGCGAATGTCACTTTATATATGGGTTTTGGTGAAATGCCACTCTTAACCAGGATCTTTATGTGAATGCCATTCTGTCCATTTCTCTAAAATTGAAATGATTTTCTTCTTTTTTTTCTTTCCGGTTGTAAAACTGAGTTAAAACTAAGAAAACATTGACTAAAACAAAATAGTTGATAGATTATTCTGGATCACAGTTAAAAGTAAGTATCCGATCGATTATTACAGACCACAGATGATAAAACTCAGTACTTGATGTGTTACTGTCTAAAAAACTGAGTTACTGAACTTTCATAACTGAGTAAATGATTGGTTCTGCTATTGTAAAAGCAAGCAACTGAGATAAATCTGAAAAAATGATTGGTTCGATGGCCGTGTGACAGATCTAAAACAGAACTAAGCAATTGATTCGTAAAAAATTCTGTTTCCAAAGTAGATTATTACTAGAACAGAGTAATTGACTTCACATCTTCACCCATACTTACCGATGATAATCATCGGGAGCTTCGGAAACTAGGATTGATAGGCATCCGTCTCTTCTATCCATATCTATAGATCAAACGAATAGCTGGATACCTATCGATGGATAGAGGAAAGTACAGAGGTAATTCTAGAGCAATAAAGCAAACACAGGCTGCAGGGAGATGGGCTTAGAGCATGTCCGGAAGCAACGAATAGGATGATGGGAATTAGGGCTAAAAGGCCAATCGTGATTCTCGAAGGGATCTGGCTCTCGCCGAGATCGTAGTGTAACTTGCAGAGGATTTTCACAACAATCATTTACTAAACTACCTATGTTTAAGTTATTTTCTCTTCCTAATTTATCCTTCAAGAACCAATGGTGGATACTTATTAGTCTTAGAGGTACCTTCCAAGCACTATAAAAGGTCTCCTTTCTTATCCATTCTCAGTTACTTTTTTCTCATAAATTTTAGTCCACTTTTAATGGCTGGATTTCTTTAAGATTCATATGGACTTTTTCGTTGTGACTCCACCCTGTTGCTAGCACTCCCTCCTAGCCACCAAGTGTGCAGCCCTCCTCTACCTTTGTCTGCCCGTCGCACCTTTATACAACTTCTATTGCTCTCTTCTTCTCCACCTTGTCAATAACATTGCACCTCTTCATCAACTTCGGTGAGCTTCCCCATCATGTCTTTTTCCCTTGTTTTGCGACGTCTCACACCACAGATCTACCACCCATCACTGACTGTCTCCTCATTGTTCATTAATCATGCTAGTGTGATACGTACCAGTTAGAAGATAAGAGATAATTTCCACCATTTCCCTCCTGTACAAGAAAGAAGAAGGAAGGAGAAAGAGATATAAAATGAGAGATAAGTCATCGCTACCGTCACTACCTTCCTTCCTCTTCCATTGCTCCCGCTCGGCTAGAATTAGAACGCGCTGGCGGGCTGTTGATATTTGATCTAGTAGCATTCCTCGGCCGGCTGAGGTTTAGGGAAGTCTCAGTCAGCTGATGAATAGCAGGCCCGACTTTCAAAACTGTAAAAACTGTAGCTAGCTGTCAGGCCAAACCGAAGAGTTTGACATTACGATACATTGAGTCGCACGAATCAATATGCCGTCACTTAAAATCTAGACGACCACCTTAAATGTACTCCAACACTGTCTTACATTACCCTTTCTCCCTTGGCTTCATCATCCATCTGATTAGCGTGCATTGGGTGCCATTATGATCTCCCCGCATCACCGGACACCGGTGGATCCTTTTTGGTGCCCCCTCAGCCAGAGATCTTCCCCCACAGCCATCAAAGCCCTCCTCTTCCACTTCAATCCCTCTCATGGCAGCCAGAGAGAGAGAGAGAGAGTGGTAGAGAGCTGGACGAAAAGCAAAGCGAGAGCTAAGCTAGCTAGCTAGCGGTCGTGCGTGACTGCGTGGTGTCCTCCGCCGATCGAGTGATGCGGTGATGATTGGGACGAGACGGGAGACGGGACGCCCTCTCGCGCGCGCGTGCGTGCGTATCTGCGTATGCATACGTACGCTTAGACCAGCCGAGCCGGTTGCGTTCTGTTTGTTGATGATTCGGCTTTGTGTTCCATGATTGGGTTTGATGATGGAGAAGGATGGACCGTAATGCAACGACGGGTCGACGGTGGTGGCTGTCTCCTGGCAGGCGTATGTTTTTTTGTCTCATGTTTGTAGTACTGATTTATAATTTGCATCAGATTTAAAATATTATGAGATAAGAAGGACATATAAAGTTTGGGTCTAAACAGATATACTGGCTTATGAGGTTTTAATTTTAAAACAATTTTTATTTTTTAATTTTATTTTCTAGTACCGACTTTTAAATCTTATAGAATATAAATATAAAAAATATTTACCTATAAATTATTTTTAATTACTTTCTTTATTTTTCTATGACTTATGAGCAAACGATAAATAATTTTTAGATGTACAGATTAAATGAGATTTTTTTAAATGCTTTATTTACTATAGGATTGCTGTTATTGTCTCCGTGCTAAAATCACTGTCTAATACAAGTCTACAATTTATCCACCAACTTTCTATATATGATGGTGGCCAAAAGAGTGTGAAAAAACCCTAGCAAAAAAAAAGCCAGCACATAGATGCTGCAACGTGCAACCGATGGGGCAGGTCTCTCCCCACGCCGCACCAAAAGAAAACACCGCCCCTCTCCAAATATTCTCCTCTATCATGCCAACTTTTGACCATTCTCGAGGGCCCTCCTCTTCTCTCCTCCTCTACTCTACTACCACCACACAACGCCATCACCATGACTAGCAGCAGCAGCAGCAGCAGCAGAAAAATGCACACCATCCATCGATCACATTCACCACCAGCAGCAACAGTAGATGCTGCAGCAGCAGCAGAGGTGCAGGCGGAGCCAGAATTTAGATATGGGAGGAGGCTAAAGAGTCTTGAAGGAGGCTTAATACACTATTACTTAGATTAATTATCTAATTAACTAGATGATTATATGTAAAAAAATTATTAGAGAGGGCAGGCCACTGGCCGTCCCCCGTCTCCGCCACTGTATGCATGCATCATCAGCAAAGATGTTTCGATATTTCGATCCAACGGCGTATGATGGAACAGGCTCATTGTAGTCGATCTACGAGCTATAGCTGATGAGGTGAAAGCAAAGGCAGCACACATACGTGCTGCTAGGGCCAAAAAGATTCAGATTTTTCTGAGTGCCCTTCTTTTCGTCTTTTTTGCAGCCAGGGGAAGGACATGCAATGCATCCTCTCCCTGAAAGCAAAGATCATCTTCAGAGCTAGCTGCATCATGCATGCATGAATGCACTGCTCTATGTTGTTCTTTCTGTCATGGATAGATCCTATCATTAGTGAATTTAATGGCATGTTATTAGGAGTCTTTAGGAACAAAGTTTGAGAGATTTCAGGCATGTCTTGGTGGTCTGGAAAAGAAGTGTTCAAAAGATGAGGGTTAGCCACATTGCTGCTATCTGGGTACTTCTCTTTCTTCGTCCTCTGTCTCTTTTGGGGTCTCTCATTATCTCATACATGGGATTCCAAAGCTGCCTAGCTACTGGTGCATGGCTTTTGAAAGTGCAATGTTGAATCAGTAAAGGTTTGTGGCTATGAAAGTTGGATCTCCTTGCAGCTAGCTGTAACATTGGACTCTGCTCCTCAAGCTGGCAGCATCTCATCTATCTCGGTTGTCCAATCAGAAATCGACGCTACATTGACCGTCCAAAATTTTTATTGGAGGAGAAAGTTATGCAAAACGATATACAAAGACAGAAAAAATAACAATTTTCCTTCCAAAGCTGATGAAACACGTTTGTAAGGGCTCAAAGTTGCTTTCTTTTCCCTCTTTCCTGAAAGATGATTTTTTTCATTTCACCCTGCTAGAAAGACTTCCCAAGATCTAACCCCCAGCCAAAAGGCAGTGGCACAATTGCAACCATCTCTATAGTATGTACCACTCATCTGTCTGAGGCCAGACTTTCACTATTCTGCCATTTGGAGAAGAAAGAAATAAAGAAGAAAAAAATAAAAGATAAGAGGTCCTATATATATGCTGAGTGCACTAGCACTAGAATGCAAGATTTTGCAAGGGTTGGAGATCTGTGGTGGGAGCTCCATGGTGATGGCCTCATTTGTTCATTAAGGGGGAAATCATAGCATGGCATGACCTGTCACAGATCAACACATGGCATGGAGCACTCCATGACATTGGTCATATGACTTAGATGTGTGCCTATGGTCATGTCACACAGCTTGCAAGAAGAATTACTTCTATAGCTTGTGGCAAACTCTCCCTACCTTCCAGAAACATTGAAAAGAGGGATCAAAAGATATGACATAATATCCCTGTTAATGGGCACCTCCTCCAATGATTCCTGAATGCCCCTACTATTGACCACTATTGTAAAATGCATGCTTGAGAAGCCATGATATGTGGATTACTATATTGTTCCTCCAAGGTGGCAGGGACTGCATACATTGAGTGGCACCCTGCACTATCACCACCTTGTGGATATATATTTTTATACTGATTAGATCAAACTGCAACTCTGCAAGTGCACCTCAGATGTCTGAGCTATCCAGTTAGAGATCAACCTTTGTAATGAAAGAACAAAAAGAAATTACGCTACCATTCAGCAGGAAGTTCAGAGTGTTGGGAAATATAATCTGAATGTTGTATCAGTTGGGTAATTGGTAAGAAAATACTGTTACATTTACAAAATGGCTGTCATGCTATTAGTTCAGATGGTAGAGAATATGAATCTATGTTTTTGTGTAATATGAACTCAGTGAGGACACTATTATAGCATTATGAATGATTCAGTGGAGAATTCTTGTTGGAAAGTGAAAAATATCAAACAAAGTCATCAGTTGCAGTGCATGTCTACTTCCTACAGCTTTGAGCAGGTGGTGAATGCCTAACCTACTATCACTAGGCTTCAAACAATCATGTGAGGTGGCATAGTTACTTGTTTGACATTTTGGATTCATTAGCAAGGCAATTCAAAGTGCCAGACTATTCCTTTGCTTTCTTGGAGAATTTTCCATTGTAGAAACAACTGACAGTATGTACAGCGTCAGAGAATTCAGGGCAAAAAAGGTTTCAGTCTCTCTCACCAACTACTCTGACTCTCTGACTGAAATTTAAAACAGAAGGAACACAAGGTTGGCCACATATACACATACACAGTACCAAAGCACATGGACTCTCTTCTCAAGATATCTTTTTTCAGGCCAATTTAAATGGCAACATGTTTATTTATGCAAAGAAAAAGGTGCAAAATGGGAACAAATAGCAAGGGCCCCCAAAAGCCTCATGCTTGGACACTGTTAGCTCTGGAGATGGACAAATATTTCACTCCAGAGCATCAAACTAGGGCATGCATGTGCCTCCCAGTACACCATGCCCCCCCTCTCTCTCTTCATCTTCAGTAACATCAACAAAATACAAACAAACCACTCGGAAACAAATAAATTTCCCCCTCATGAATATGAACAGAACTTGGCAGGGAGAAGGCCTACACCTTTGACAGGAGATCTGACCCCATTCCTTGACCACCTCATTTAACCCCTACCATCTCACTTCCTGCAATGCCATTGCATTGCTTAGCTTTCCTTTTACTTTTCTTCTTCCTCCATGGCTTCACTCACCAAGGTAATCAATGCAATCTCTGCAATGTTGCATTGGGGGGTGAAGACTGAAGATCCACAGAGTGTAGCAACAGAAAAAAAAACACAAATGTTTCTCTCTGTCTGTCTCTCTGTCTTTCCCTCCTCACCTTCACATTTTCACTTCCTCACAGACTGGCAGTAGCAGAGGCTGCCATGCCATGATGGCAAAGATCAATAGGGCCAAGCAGGGAGAGCCCCCACAAAGGTGTAAAGAAGCCCCAAAAGAAGAGACCAAATGGGAAAAAGAATCGCAAGAACACAACAACCGGAAGAAATCAAACCCTGTTAATCTGCAAAAAAACCCATCATGTAAAATAATTCTCTCTATCTACTTGAGACCTTCTCTCATGTGCCTGGTGGTGACCTCTTCCTCCTCTTGGGTGGGGGAGGTGAGGAGGAATTACAGGACAGGCACTCATCTGAGAACGGGTTAACTGCTGCTGCTGCTGCTGCTGACCTCTGTACATTTCCGATCACCAGCTGCCGCATTAGTTGGTAGCAGCTGCTGATCTCTTCCTACAGGAGAGAAGAACATGTCACAAACTAACAGTTAATTTCAGTTCAGAAATCAGAACTAACCATGTGCTAAATTTGCAGTGTTTTTACCTCTGCAAGGCCAATGCACCAATTGACTGCAAGCTCAGGGTTTAAGGATGCGAGCGACGGCGTCTCACCAGTGGCACACAGCACCGCAGCGGCAGCCATTGATGAAGGGCAGTGATCCAAGAACTCAATGTCTGAATTTGCATTTTGCAGCATTGCATTAGAAATGTGCTGCAGCACATGATCACCCAAGAAAATGTCTGTATTTTTTTACCATGTATTGTAGCTAGAACCATCTGTGTGGCTCGGGCAATCAAATATCTTGTGTGCTTCCCTCTCGGATCGACCTTGCAAGCGAAGAAGTCAATGAATGTGAAAGGCGTAACCGATCGGAGCCTCCAATTGAGTGCTGTCAGGACGAGAAGCTCCATTCGACAGATCGTCTGTGGCTCAAAAACATACCTTGTGCGCTCTACCTGCTGCCAATGTAGAATGTACATTCAGCTATGATGATTGAAATTTGATCAACACATATCACAAACATCTATCACCTAATGTACTTTCCTGTAGGTCCAGAAGGGAGGGAACTAGGGTTTCCTCCATCTTGGCAGCCAATGAGAGGCAGGCCACAGCTAGCAATTGCATTGCCCATCCTTGCCCCTGCTGCATTGAGTGGGGAAAAGCACAGATACTGCAATTAATAGTTTGAAGAAAGGATCCATAAGGCAAGGACAGATAATGTACTATTTTCTTGTAGATGTCCACCACCTTATTTCCTGTTCTTTTATTGGAAATATGTAAAAATCAATCTTTAAATTCAGAAACACCTAGGTGTAGTACCATGAAGATTTGATAAAAGATCTTCAAATGGCAAAAAAAAACATGAATAGTCATTTTTCCAGTCAAATAGATGTATGCATTGACTGCAGCCTATACATATGAAGAGGGCCCTCAGCAGAGGACATCAAGATCAACAAAGACCAACCACTGTTATATGTTGGCACTGTAGTGAATATTTCATAGGTGCTACAATGTTTTTTACTTCCTTTTGAGCTTAGATTCAATAAAGGTTGTTGAGATCTTCATTCATGTCAGCATTTGGATAATCCTATTATCCATTGCTACTCCAGATTAATCCTTGGAACCTCAGGGAATGACGTCAGCATTCTGTGTCCATGCTTGCACAGTGAACCCATACTGTACATAACAGTTGTTAATTTTACTAAACAGGTCCAAGGGCTTGTGTTAAAAAACAGCATCACAAGGCAACAAAAAGTCAGAAAAATAATGGTGCTCATTTCAGCCAAGGCGGGTGGTGCATATGGCTTGGTGCAGAGAGATACTTTGCAGTTTACAGCTAGCTTGCAGTTTGTTCTTTTCTTTGGGCCTGATAAACTACTACTACACCCCACAATGCGTGCAATCACTGAGAAGATGCTCTCACACCTTGACAGTCCAAACACTACCCCCATAGGCCATAGAATTAGTAGAGATTGTGGAGCAAGGGCAAAACACAATGATAAGGCCTGTTCCACAAACAAAGCTTTAATTAGCCATGCAACTAAAGCTAAAAGACCACAATGTCTTTTGTGCATAAACAAATCCTGCAGCAGCTTCCCCCTTAATTCCATGTAAGGGATAAAACGGTCAATTAGTGGGCTAATTGATTACTCTGCAGACAACAACTTACAAATCTTTTCTTTTTTAGGGCAGCATTAGCATTGCACTGTGCATCAGTTTCCCACTGATGCCCCCAATAGCTACCATACACAAGTACTCCTCTAGTCCTCTGTGCTCATATTAAAAAGATGATGCAGATGAAAACTGTATTCTTTCACAGATAGTGCTCATATTCTATAGTAACTAATTAACTAGCACTGTGGCGGCGGCCGTGGTGGCGAGCTTACCGGCAGATGGCGGAGGGAGAGGAACCGGTCCATGTAGTTGACGGCGAGGTAGGCCGTCAAGGGGAGGAATCCGTGGTATTCTTGAACCTGAGGAAGAAGAGGAGAAAGACAACAATGTTAATCAGCTTGCTAATTACGAAGTTAGCTTGCAAAAACAGTAGATTAAGCTACAGCTTCGCCTTGCTAATTACGAGGTTAGCTTACAAAACAGTTGATTAAGCTAGCTTTAATATGTGCACAGGTAGTATAGGCATTGGGAACAATTAACAGAAACATGCATCCATCCATGGAGTTCATCAAGCTAATTAAGCTGGCTAAGCTGCCTTTGCTAGCTAATCGGCATAGATCACCTTGAGAATCCATGAGACCGACTCGGCGCGGGCGGCCGGGTCAATGGACCGGGAGCGGAGGCGGTCGGGATAGTCCGACCGGGGCGAGTAGTCCGCCTCGCCGCCGATGAGCTCGGCGATGGACGCAGCCGAGTACTCCTCGCCGCCGGAGCAGCACTCGTCGTCCTCTATGGTGCATGTGCTGCTGATGGTCGTAGCAGCAGCGTCAAAGAAGGCGGCGCCGGCGTCCTCGGCGCAGAGGAGGTCGTACGACGCGTCGTCGTAGACCGGCATCGATCCCGGCCGGCGGCAGGTGGGGCCGCACGTCACTGGCGGGCGGCCATTGCTGGCAGCTGTCCCGTCGAGGTAGGCGGGGCGTCGTAGTGGAGGTGGAGCAGAAGATGAGGTAGTGGACACGAGATAGATGGTGGATGGTAGTTTTGGTAGTGTAGTAGCAAGCGTGAGAGATGTGGGTGCACAAGGTGATATATAATACTAGCTAGCTAGCTACCAAAGTGTATGCATGTATGATGTGTATGTGTGTGCAAGTGCGTATGATTATTGGATTATTTCGAGATGGGAAAAAAACAAGTCTTTGTCTGACTGATAAGTAGGGAATGATTGATAAAAGGAAAATCCGCGCCACTGAGCTCACACGCGTGCTTATAAGCCGATTTCGGGTCTGATCCTACATAATTCATATAGTCTACGTGGAATTCCTGTGTTGCAAATAGACCTTTTGTCAAGATTGTATGTCTCATCTTGACCTTTCTAGGTAATAGCCCTATGGGAAGAGAAGGGGAATGGTTTTCTTATGAGAAGAAGAGGCTGACAAGTGGAACCAAGCGCGTGACGAGCAAGTAGCTAGTGTAGCTAGGGACAGGTGGTGCTGCCTGGCCACCGTGATTGGAAGGTCACGGATGGTCAAGATCCACTCGAGCCAGGGTGCGATCTCATCTGATCCATCTGCTGGATTATTGATCAATGCACGGTGCAGTGTGTGCAGTGCAGCGTGTGATCAGGACAGGAGAGAGGGGAAGGGAAGGGAGGATGAGGGCACAGGAAGAATGGCGCTTTTACGTCGTGGATGGATTTGGGGTATGTATGTCAGGGGCCAGGTGTGTGCAATTGCATGGCATAGGCAGCAGGACGTGGTACATTCCTCACGGATTTTGTATGGGCGACACCACTGCATTTTGGCTGACAGATCGCGTGTATACATACACACCCTCTTTTGCCTCTGCACAAGAGTGTCAAATGTATTGAGATTGCTATGTAGATAGAATGTAGGGTTGGTTTGGTAATTTGCAACCAAGATTTTGGCAATATATGTGTGGTGTAGCTATGTAGGCAAGTTGTACCAAACAAATTAAAGTTTGGAATACCAATGTTTTGGATTTAAACCAATCTGGCATGTAATTTCTGATTCCTGTCAAAATTGAGAAGGAGCATTGGTTGTGAACTAGCTAACTGGATTTCTGTGTAGCAGTGCAGGCAGAAGTCGGCACATCCCGTATGATCCCCTGTAGTTCACAGCGAGTGTGTGTTAGCTTGTTTTCACAATGCACATTCCCTGTAGGAATATTAACTTCTTGGACTCCCCATCACGTACCAAGAATGACCAGAAGCCATCAACAGTGCATCTCCACAAGCAAGCAAGCCATCATTCCGAGTAGTCCCGGCCGTCAATCGACACATGAACGGATATCATACAACAGAAGAATAGTGGCAGAGGTCAGTAGCCTACAGTGACAGTGCATGATCTATCTGAGAATAGATGTGAAGACAGTGCAGTGAGACACACGAGGAAAAAAAAGATGAAGAAAAAAACAGAGAAAAGGGCCATGGTTAGGGGCTATCACCTATTACACCTTGATGGAGATGAATCCAAGCTGTCATTAGAGGCGCTCACGGGTCGCATCACTCCAGCATCAGTCACTGGCAGCGAGCTGAGCTGAAGTCCAGCACTACAGTCAGACAGCTAGCCAATGCCAACCACAACCACCATAACTCACCAATCGGAGACTGGCCGGGAGCTGGCCGGCAGGAGGCAGTACGTACACAGCCCCCACAAGAGCCCTCTCCCCTACATGGCACCAAAGCTAGCTCCATGGCTTCATCACATCTTCCTTTCCTCCATTGAATGAACTGCAACGCTTGCCCCCCTCCCTCCTGCAGGCCTGCACAGCCATGGCAGATCGGCAGGCAAAGGTGTTGACCTGATCAGCGTTGCTAGGGCGAGTGGGGAGTTAAGTGCTCACCTGTGAAGGATGCCATTGCCTGTGCCGGTTCTTACACTGCAGCAGCAAGTTGGGTGGCGCCACCTGCTGAGGATGCCTGACCTGCAGCATGAGAGGAAATGATCAAGTTGTGATACTTGACAGTGGTGGTGTTAAAGGCAAAGAATGTTGCTCGCCACATTGGAAGATAGTAGCTGTGACTGAAAAATTAAGGTTCATACATCAGAGGACAACAATAGCATGTTCACACTAGCTCAGGAAATTATCACATTCATCAAAGATTGATCAGATCAGAAGACATAATAAATGTTTTGGGCGAGTTCTGGATCTGATAACATGACTAGTCTAGATTCAAGTCTCTACTCAAACACCAAAACTAGTGATACATCCGCTGATACAGCAGAAGAAATGGAGGGAAAATTAAGCCTAGTATTCTCCAGTCCACCCCTTCCAGTCCTTGTCAATATTCTTCTCTGCCCACGCAATCGCTGCACGCGCGGCTTGAGGTGCCCCAGGAAGTCCCCTCTCTTTGATTTCACCCTTCATGTCCAAGAATGGATGAACTAGGAGCGTCCCAGGTCCGCAATAATCATGTTCCAAGAAAGTGCCCAATATCTGTAAGTGGAGAGAAAAATGTTAGTGCTAAACCAGATTTCAACTGTAAAAAGGCTCACTCAAGGAGAAGTGTATCGGTATCACATTTAATATCAAAGTAGGCCAAAACAATCTCCAAACATAAATGCCTGTACATGGCCTAACTGTATCACAGTGACAGACTGACAGGCTTCAAGGAGATTGTAGACCTAACATAGACTGAATTGATAAATAGAATTGAGAACACCGTAACATAGTTCAAGCTAAGATAGGTAAAAAACTGACCAATTCTTATTCTTGCAGAGGGATATTCCAAATTTCTAGGACTAACTGTTGTCATGCATAAACTCCGACTATCTTGGTTTTAGCAATATCAGGCCCAAAATACAGGTGTACAGTACAAAAATGTTGCATCCACAAGAGAAGGTGCTAACTTATCAATCTCCAATCCCCAATTAATTTTGGGGCATATCCGTTCTAGTGTCATCTCACTCACTATTTTTCTAGTCCTGGTCTCATTTGCTCTTTCAATGTCAATATTGACACATTATCTATCAACAATATTGCCAGCACAACCAATTTTCACTAGTGTTGAAGTGATATCAATTCCCAACTTCATTTATGTGATTTAAGTGCTCAAGAATCCTCATCAAGAACCCAATGAAGGAAATTACAGTGAAGATATCGAAGATATAAACTTTTTTATACTAGTTTTTCAGTCACTAGCTCCTTGACAATCAATAATACAAGCATCAATTTCCCATATCAAATTAAGAGTTTGTTCCATCCATACTGATTTAATGGTATTTATCAAGGAAAACAATTTTCACCCCTATTGACGCAAATACTCTAACCAATACCACACAGCAGGTAGTTAACTCAAAATACCCAAATCGCCCTAGCAGGCGGAAATGCTATAACACTAGAAGCACAAGGAAACCATGACGAACTCGCCTCAGTGCAGACTTCGACGATTTCCTCCACATGCTCCCCGAAGTATTCGTCCTTCTTCTGCTCCAGCCGCCACATCATGTGCTCCTTGAACTTGCTCGTCTCCTGGAACACCAAAATGTTAGCTAGAATCAGACAGCCCCGCAGCGGCAGCCGGCAAGGAGGAGGCTCCAGGGATACGAAGATATGGGGGCGAAGCGAAGGGGCTAACCTGCGCGGCGAACTCCGGGATGGGGTCTGGGAACTTATAGTCGTCGTAGGCCGCATTCTTGGCGCGGCGGCACACGAACTTGGCCGGCCGCGGGCGGCTACTGCGGAGCTGGCCCCGAGGAACGGAACTCCGGGTGGAGGAGACGGAATTGAGGCGAGAAGACGACAGCGAGGAGGAGGAGGAGGAGGAGGAGGAGAGAGTGAGGAGAGGAGGGTTTAAGGTCGCCGCCGGCCACAACCTCGCCGCCATTTCTGCTCGGAGCGAAGCGCTCGTCTCCCTAGGGGGCTTATCGGTTCGAGGGTGTAGGACTGCCGTAGTTTTTCATCTGCGGTTTCGATTTGTCCGACCCGTCCGATCTAAAAAGGAAGGCTACGATTGGAGAGGTAAGTGAAGAGGCCAAATCTATATAGTTCTCGTGCAAAATATTGTATGGATTATGTTTGCTGACAATAGATATACAATATATGGATTTCGAAATTGCTAAAAAAGCTGTCACAAGTTTTTTTAAAAAAACATTAGAATATAACTATAGTATAATATAATTATAATATATAATTATAATGTAATTATATGGTATTGTACAATGTGCGTGTGGAGCATAAAAAAAATTCGAGATTTAGTCCCTATAAATTTTACACGTTTGTTTAAACCTGAAATTGATTCACTACACAAATTTTTAGCAGGACAGCTTCTATTTGCATGTTGCAACAGGATTACAAGGGCAGCAAAATAGCTGCCGGCCTACATCTGCACACGGTAAAGTGGCAAACAGACGGTTTACTCCGATCGTAGCCACAGAAGCTGAGAAGCATAGATGCAATTACACGAACACCACAAATTCGCATATATTAACCAAACAAAACGAAATGGAAGAGTGATTGATCAGAGTAATCAGAAACAGGCACTGACCACACAGCAGACAACTCAGTTATCTGTGAAAGCCATGAGCAAGCAAGCAACCGAGATAAACCATTTATTGAGCTTTCAGCATGCACCTCAGGGAAAAGAAAACAAAGGCGATGATCATTCATCACATGGCAACACGTAGGATCCACTTTGTTTACATGTAACACTAGGCCAAGAAAGCACAATGACTTGTGGGAAAGAAGGTTAACCTAGTTTGCTTTATTTTACATGGTACCATCAACACCGGAGGCGCAGAACTAGTGCTGATAAAATGCCACGTTATGCTGATGAATCACTTTCTGCTGGATTTGAGTGATCACATCACTGCACTTTCCTTCATTTTGAACTTGCTGCCAATGTAAGGATCTCATAGGTGCAGGCTGCACAATTGAAAAGAATTGTCAACAGTCAGCACAACCATGCAGTGAAATAAAGTCATCAAATGCAACAAGCATCACCACAAACTGCTATAAGATGGACAAAATCATGCAAACATCCCAACTATTCCATCCTTGCTCTATCCCAGAAAGTATAGTTCTGCTAAGCATTCTCCTGCTTGGAGAGGTTTATGTTTTAATGCTTAAAAGCCAGCCTTCTGGTTAAAAAGACAACCTCTAGATTATTACTATGCATCTAATCTAAGCAGTATAGAGCACAATAACCAGCTCATCTAAGCAGTATAGAGCACAATAACCAGCTCAGAAACCGACATCCTACAGAAGACAACAAGTCAGAATTCCATCAAATAGTATATAAACATAATACTCTAATAACTGTCTAAAACCTACTGCTGGCTTCAAGACTTAACATAATTCGAGGATTAAATTGATGGGCACCTTGTTAAAAGGTGTAAGTAGCTTTCTCATGTAATTGCCACATAATCCAGTCACAATTCTCATGGTGAGCAGCTACCAATAATCTGGGCATGTACTGAAAATGTATCTTCAAAGACACACTATCTTCAAAGTTAGATAAATCTATTGTCAATCTTAAGCATTGATTATATCGAATAAATAACTTTAGATATCATAAGCTAGTGAATATAAACAAAAAGTAGACAGTACTATAAATCTAGACAGAGAATCATATCAAAAGAGCTACCTATGAGGTGTTGTGGGCTATGTTGCACAGCCATTTCAAAGGAGTAGAGTTTTGGAAGGGCTCTTACTAATTATTGATATACAAACAATAAACAAAATACCATTTCCACATCACCATTAATATAAATTTCAATGTTCATCAAGAATCTGTTTGCCATTTCATTAAACTAAGTGCTTATACTAGTAGCTCCATTGGTCACATCCATCATCATGATGAACCAATAATCGCTGCAGAATATAGTCCATACCACAGGTTTATGTCAAAAGAAGTGATAAGAAAAAGTAACATACCAGAAAGAACAGCGGCGGTAAGAATATTCCCAACCTTTGAGACCTGTTTCACCTTGTTCTTATATGATTTAAACCTCTTCAACGCAGTGTCCTCCTCCAAAAGCTGCAAGCTCAATAACATGAATCAAAACAAACTAAATAGATGAAATGGCACCATTTGTAAAGATAAAAACTATATCATAGGGGAACTCGCAATTTTTTTTAAAAAAACAAAGAACTACAGCAACAAATAATAAGCATAACTTTGCATGATATTAAGATTTGCTAGTGTCTAATAATAGTAACAGCAAGAAATCTTACACAGCTAGCTTCATACTACAAATCCAGATTAAAAATGTGTATATGAAAAGGTAAGCTACAAATGAAACACCAGAATAGAAAAACAAAGACCATCAGATGTATATTACAGTGCAACATAGAAGGTACTATAAGGTAATCCCTCCAATCTCATATAAATGATGTTGGTTAGTTCATTTTTGAACTAACTAACGTCATTTAAAAAAAACATAGGTAGTAGTAAAGAACTAAAAGCTTCACATTACAGGAGATGAGAAATTCTCAGGAGGAAAAAACTACTAACGTAATGCACAAAAGCAAACTTGGAAACAATAACTATTGCATGATTCCCACGATTCATATTAGTGTTCTACACAATTCCAATTAGTGTTCTATAGTGACATGACATATTGAGGAAGAAATACACCACCATTTGGGTGACTCAGAGATCACGAGACATCAACAAAGGCACAGTAAGTAATCCTCTAACACATCTCTACCTAATACGATACCAGAAAACGACTTCTACACCATTTATCATCATTTAACACAAAAAAAAGGAACATGCCTGTACAAATTTCCTAGGCGGCAAGTCGCAACACGACCTAAATTAATTCTAAGAAAAATCAAGTTTATCCAGCTCTTATTTCGCTAACAACCGCGCAAGGACCACCACGGAAATGGCAAGTGTAGTAGGTAACCCCGATCCCCACACAAACACCTGAAATCGACATCATCCATTGTGTATTTAGATCAAACCCCGAAGCTTTCCACCAACAATCCCGCCCGCCCGTTCTACAAACTGATAGAGCTCATCTCGTACACCCAGGAAAATGCCCTAAACCACGACGACTCGCCCGCTTCGCTCATCAGATCGAATCTACGCGCAGATCAGAAGGGCATGCACGACCCAACTCCAGATTCAACCCTCGCGACAAGGTCAAACCTACACTCGCCTAAAAAAACCTCGTGATCGAATCAAGGGAGAGATAAGGAGAGAGAGGAGGGCTGACCGCTTTCTCGCGAGCGCCGAGCTCGACGTGGAGGCCGCGACTGGGCTGGAGTTGAGGGAGCGGCGCTGGAGTCTGCGGGTACCGGAGGCGGGAGCGGATGGAGGAGAGGAAGGCGGGCTGGGCCATGGCGGACGGGACGGCGGCTCAAGTGGGGAGGAGGACGAGGCGGCGGAGATAGAATGGGGAAAAGAGGAGAGGGAAGGGTACACGCGAAGCGGCCGACTCGACGAGGCGAGCGAGAGGAGAGATGTCATTTTTTCGATCCGGTCCTTTCACTTTGCGTTATTTACATTTGTTCGATAAGGTCCAGATAAGATATGAATTACTCTCTGTCTCTTTAATTCCTAAGTTTAATTCTTAAAATGTGTTTGTGTGAAGAAAAAGAAAAGAGAGGAAGGAAAATATATGTATATTTAGGTGAGATATTGATATATAATTAATTAATTATTAATTATTTTAAACTTAAAAAATATATTAATATGATTTTTAAAACATTTTTTATATATTTTTTAAAAAATACATTGTTTATCAATTCTAAAACGCATTTACGAAAAACAAAGTTACAATGAACGCACCCTAAGCCTAACTCCCATGTAGAGCAAGGTGCCGTTGGATATCAAAGATTGAGCTAGGATACTATGACATGTGAAACGATACATGATTAATTAGCTATTAGATATTCTAAACTTAAAATTTTGAGTTTTTTATTTTTAAAAAAAATCTCTCTATAGAATTTTTTTTAAAAAAATATTATTTAGCAGTTTAAAAAATTTGTTTATGGAAAATGAGATTAGCTCATCCCGTAAGCTAGAACGAACGGCCCAAACTTGCATATATATGGCTGGTGTGGCTAAATGCTCAATTAAGCTGTCAATATTGTATCACAAATCAAGGCTGAATACCGCTGCAAGAGTTAAATACGAAAAAACTGTACAAAACTGTCTAAAAATTACATGAAAAAAGGGATTAAAGATTGTGTTCCAAGTATTCAATCAAGTGGTCATTGCTGGCTGTACGTGCACAATGTGATAAGGAATGAAGGATAAGTGCACGTTGTTACACGTCAGACAGCTAGAGACAAGTATTCATCTAGGATATTGTTGACCTGATGGATGTACAGAAACAATTTCACAGGATTACAACTGCACGATGGAGTAGATGATCACCTGCCATTCTGCTTGGTAACAAGAAGTTCGTATAAATTTCACATAAAACAGTTTGCTTTAAATAGGAATTTCGTATAAATTCCCAGCTTCAAAGCTGGTCGTTGTGTGCCCAAAGCTCAAAATCAGCATAAGAACTCTTCAACAATTTGCATTACTTTGGCTTACTACAGTCCTACAAAAAAATACTTGGCTTATTACACGCTTTCAAAACAAGCTCCATACAAAACCAAAGCCCCAAGCCCATTTTGCTTACAAACTCAAAATTTATGCAGCAGCACTGTTTTCCAATATCAACCATGCGGCTAGACAGCACACACATTAGCATTAGAAAAGGAATGAAAAATGCAGCCTCGGCATCAGGTAACTGTCACCACAATGTTTTGCAGGCAGTACCACTAGGGTCTGGGAATGATCCTGATCAAAGATTTCTGTAACCTCTTTCCCTCTCAAGCTCCTGCTCCAACTCTTCTTTCCTCTGCCTCTCAGCACAGCTCATACTGTTAGAAATAGTACACCAGTTTAGATCGTATGATGGTTAAACCAGAGAGAATCAATGCGATTGAGGTGGGCTAATTGGTTTGTTAGCAACTGCTAATGATGAACAAGTGGATGCCAATGATCATCAGGGGCATGCGCGGACGCGCCCGGGTCTGCCTCCGATCCTCATCCGTGCTACCGTTATTAGTGTTGGGAGTAGCACCATTGCATTCCTACGAGAGGGTCATAAGAAACCAAATTATCCCAACATATACAGTGCAAAAGTTCTTCTGATTATGTAACTCAATATAGTTATCCATGGTAGCACTAAAGGTCGATTAATTAATTATTATCAAAATCAACCCATATACTATGGTCTAATCTCTCTGTCCCTCAAAACTCTCTTACTTCTTCTCTTTGCCGCCCCTAGTTCGTACGAACACAAATTTATGCCATTAGTATCCTCTCCAATGTTCGCATGGTGGGTTTTTGGTACAAAAGCTACTTCGCCATCATGAGTAACAAGGTGATGGATGGTTTCAAGCCACTCATAGAGCATAGAGAAATACACCTTATTCTGCATCCAGTTAACCATAGGTTTCTTCATCGTTGTTGTGAGTGTGCCGGTGAATAATGCCCGTCCTTCCAAGCTCTCCATCTTCTACCACTCCATCGTCTTCTCGTTCAGCTTGACGACATAGACCGGTGCTCCATAGTAGACTATCAAGGTGGCCATCCGCTCTCTTGGTCGGATTCCAACAGGTGGTTTGTCAAACTGTGCATTCAGACCCGAAGCTCTTGGGCTTGTCAAATACCTTCATTCCTTTATCGTGCTTGCATGGATTGTACGTGGCCAATCTTGTAAAATCATATGACGATTTATATGTTGTAATAAAAAAATTAATAAAAAATACGAACATGTGTTGATATTTGTTAAAAAATTAGATTGAAAAGTTAACAATTGTCAGCATAACTGTGTACGACTAATATGAGTCAACTTATAATATATAACAAAAATGGTTTGTTTGATCTATTTATATAAAGATAATAAAGGTCTATCTTACTCAATAGCAATGATCGGAACTATGCTTAGGGAAGAGTAGAGATTTGTACAGTTGTGATGCCATATGAAGGTGGTACCAAAATCAGGATCCTTTGAAACTCAGTATTGGTCAACAGGCAAATCGAGACTACACTCAGAGAGAAGTTGAAGTCCGAAACAATCAAATATACTGAGTGACAAGGTTAAATACAAAGAAGCACATGATGGACAAACATAATGTAAAAAGATCTTTGTAATAGGTTTTATAAGGTAAAGTGTGTAAGTGTTAAAAATCCACTAAGAAAAATAGAGAGAAAAAAGAAGAGAGAGGGTGACAGCATAAGGTGAGAGAGGGTGTAAGCAGCCTAGCTTGGTAGCACATGTCGCGCGGGAATGCGCAGGCGCGAGTGTGCGACAAATGCACGCGATTCCTCGGGACACGTGTCAGCGTAGGATTTGCGCGGGCGGAGGAATCGGTCAGGTGGTGAGATCTTCTACAGTCAAGGGTCCATCTTTGTGACTTCACACGTGTGTGGACTACGTGGTATAATTTGAAGTAGTTTTCTTTAGTTCTAAGATCAAATCAATGGCTTCATTCTATGGGCATTTTAGTTATTGGCTTAGTGGTTTTTTCAGCCATTCTTGGCCTATAAAAGGGGAGATATAGGTAAGGGAGTGATTGTACTTTTGAGCACATATGGAAAGAACTTTAAGAGGATTGAGGAAAGTTTTGTTAAGAAGATAAGAGGAGGTTAGAAGAGTTTTGGAGATTTCTTTTAAAATTCTTGAAAAATTTTTATAAGCTTTGTGAAAACCTTACAAACATATTTCAATCAATAAAATAGTATTTAATTTGAAATCAATTATATCGTTCCAATGTAATTTTTTTTGATTTAGTTTTCGTACCACAATTTAAATTCTAGATATTATTACTCTCCTTATACATACTTGTGATATGAGTTTCTCTTCTCTTTCTACCTCTTTTGGTTCTTGATTTATCTTGTAATAAAAAGAAAGTCAACATATATATTGTCTTAGAGGGAGTTTTATATATTGTCTTAGAGCAAAACTCGCGAGGTTAAAGTCCCTAATAGAGCAAATTCTTTTGCACTATTTTGTTATTTGATATTTAGATCTTATGAGACATTTAGATTTTGTGATAGGCATTCATGACTTGTGATAGGGTTTAAGAATACTCAACCAAGTGATGCTCATAATTCATAGGAGTTCACCTAAAAATTTAGCTCCTTATAACTATATCCTCTATTATTATCTTGATATAGTTTTTTAATAGGTAAGATTTTTATAACTTACCTAGATCTATATTCATCTTCCTAGCTTTTGCATGTATTTTAGGGACAAAAGTGAATTGCTCTATATTTACCTCCTAAAATTTTGCAGTTGTTTTTGAAACAAAGTAAATTACTCTATATTCGCATCCCTATACAGTGCATTCTAGTCTTTCAAATCTCTTGTTTTCACTAAAAATGTATAGCAAAACGTTGTGGTGCACTGGGTTGCTAAACTCTAACGTTGGAAACTCTGACCCATGGTACTCTATTTCGTGCCATTTCTCCTACTTGCCATCGTCATTTTGGAAGGCATGAGTGACATTTAGTTTCAAACTCAAAGTAGTGTTGACATAGAACATCTCCCTGACGCCGTCATAGATGAAGTTGTATGTGTACAAAGGCAATCGTGGTAGCTTGATGATGTCGCTAGTCACAAGGTCCACTTCAAGGATCAATTTAGATAAACACAATGGGAGGTGTTGTCCGATGGAGCAATAGATCTTGGCATCGGGGCAATTGAGCGTCATGTCAGCAAGCCCAAAGTTCTTGTGGTAGTAAGGGCTATAGTACCAGATGTTGATCGAGTTGATGTCACTGAGCAAGAACAAGGCGATCCATGCTAGGTAGAAGGAGGACACGGCAGAGTGCCAATGCCGACATACGCGACCACTACTACTGGACACCTCAAGGGTGGATGCTGCTAGTACACCCGAGCACGGTGACACCTTCCTCTGGAATTCGCTTACCCACACCCGTGTCGTACTCTAGTACACCTACTAGAGTAGGAGGCCTTAGAGGAGCTCAAGGACGACGACGCACAGTGCCAGCTCTCTCATGGACCTGCCCACCTAGACTACGTGGTGTTCATTGCCGATCTTGACGACATTGTGCTTTGGCGCTACCACCCTAACAGCGCCCGGTGACTTAGACATGTGTATGACCACTAGCTCATGGCGGCGATCCTCAACGTCTTCTTGTTGCACGGGTTGTCCATGCTCACGATTGTGGGGGCAATTTCTACACCGTCCATGCGATCAACAGTCAATTCATCCTCGTGGCTCTAGAGCTCTCATCGGCTAGCCCCAAGTTCACCATCGTTGTGACCAAGAACAGGGAAGAGATGTCGAAAGGGCTCAACATAACAGGATTTGTTCTCCACAGTAGAATCGAATGGGGAGCTGTTCGTCTACTATATAAATATCGTGACAAGATAGCCTCCATGATGTTCTTAAGTTAGACCTCTCGAAGCTAGAGGAGGTGAAGGTGATAAGCTTGCTTAGTGAGCATTTTTCTTAGGCGTGTTGCCCTATCTTTGGGGTGTTACTGTCCGCTGTAAAAACAAGATAATCTTGTTCTGAACCTTAGTACTAGAGATGGGACGTAGTGGGTATGGGTGCTTACCTATGTATACCCGTCACCGCAAGCAGTGAGCATTAAAAAGAAAAGAAATCTGCTAGTTTTACAAGCTCAACAATTTTTAGTACTTAAAAAACGTAATGGTGACAGTGAATCGCGAATCCACCGGATCTCCTAAGATCCGTCTGTCCCATGAATGCTCCTCCATCCACCGCCTCGTGAAACCACGTACGCACTACATCACCGCAATTCGCTGCGCCCGCTTCTCCGCACTTCATATCGCACCAAACCCCCTCCTCAAACCCTACCTCCGTCGCACGCGCCGTCGCCGAACGGGGGCGCCATCACTGTCTCCGACCACCCCGCCGCCATTCTCCCTCCGCACTCGTCAGCCGCCACACCCTTTCCTCAAATCGCAAGCTGGCGTAGACGGGCGCGGGCGGCGACAGCGTGCTCTGGGTGGAGTAAAACAGCGAGGGCCGCTCGATGTCGTCCGGATCCCGCCACTTGATGGGTGATCTGATTTGCTCCGACGCCTAGCCTTCGTCGCGGCCTTGGGCCCCTCCGCCGCCGTCTCCGTCGTGCCCAATCTCTGCCTCCCTGTGTCTGCCGGAGCCCTCCGTCACCGTCAGCCGTCATCTTCGACCAGTCTCGATCTATCTTCAGGTCCAGCTGTCAGCTATCGATATATATATCGCTTGTCGTGACACCTTACCGTCATCTTCCGATGCAATGGCACAAGTGCAAACTGCTGAGGAGTGCATATGGTCATGGACAAGTTCTGACTGTCATCTCCACGTCTTGCAATTCATTCATATATCGAGCCTTTTCGTTTTGAGCACTGCCCAGTCAACTTATTTTGAGAATATTAGGAATTGCAAGATCACTGATGCTCATCACGCCCGAAACTAATTTGCATCTTCTATTCTTGATTTTCAAAGGACATATACAAAGATATGGCTGCTGTCGACCGTGGATTAAAAATATAACATGAATTCTTCACTGAAGATTTCTTCTGTACTATCAGAGCTATAATTTTTTAAACAATGGTCGTGATGCATCTATCCTGAAATATTTAGATGGATATTGCACAAATACAACAATCTACAGGTGATATATATCCATATTTTTCCCTCTAATTCTTCTATGCTTTATTATACGGTAGATCAGCTAACAACAGCAACAACAACACGGCTTTTTAGTTTCAAATAAATTGAAATAGACTAGAGTTAAAACCCAACAAACGTGAATAGCTGATTTTCAATCAAGATCTTTAGGTTTATTAGATAAGCCATTTTTGTTAAAATAGATATGCATGCTGTGTCTCTGAGATGCTAAGCAATCATACTCATTTTTTGTGTTAAAGTTAACTACCACGGTTTGTATCTGAAATGGTCATACATTTTTTTCAGCTTATTTCTAGAAAAATTATTTAGCTTTTGTTTCCAACTGACGAATGTTGGCATGGTGAACATATCTGTCAGAGAATGCTATACAACCTCTTGCCAGTTGGCTACATATTTTTTTCTGCCACATGACAAAGGTAATTTTTTCTATTATTCACTTCGTCTTGGTACATGTTTAGATTATGCTATCCAAATGACGTCCTTTATATACTAGACAGGCAATTAATTTTCACTGGATGGAAAATGAAAGCAGTGAGCCAGCACTTGGGAGGATGGACTGCATACTTCCATGGAGTAGCATTTTCCATTTTTTCATTTATTATTTTCGATGGACAATCATCATTGTTCTGGTCGCTCATTGGACGGCTTATAGGTCATAGCATAGCTTTTGGGAAACAAAATGTTTGCATGCTAGCCTTAATGGCTGATAACTGTGTAGTGTGGATATTTGTGGCCATTTGCATATGAGCAGGTGGATGTATTATGTATAACAAGGTTGGATCAATACATACAGCCAAATCAGTCTTCCCTTTGGGACTTCAATCTGTTATTTTGCAAGCAGATTTCCTAGTTACACTGTAACCTGAGTTGTCCTTCAAAATTCTAGAAAATTGGCTAGTTTTTATATAATTCTTTTAACTGATGTCATCACTCGCTTGGCATCTACATCGCTGACAGGTTTGCTCGCCCCTCCTTATTTCATGGTCTATGGAAAGGTGACGGGACCTTCTATTGTACACCTATAAGGCAATGTGTTCTCTTATTTAGCACTGAATTCTGGAGTTTGGACATAATTGCTGAACCAAAATGTCACTTGACAGTTTAACTTTATTCTTTGTCATACTTATCCAATTTACATGGATGTTGTACATATTTATAATTTAGAGTTTCTGAATGAAAGGCAAACATGTCCCTTTCACCTATGTTGGAGGCTTTTTACTTTTTTTCCTATTTCCTTCCTTTATATGCAGCAAGGGGATGGTCTGATCATGGAGTACCACAATGGTATGGTCAGCAAGAAACAGGTGGATGAGCCGTTGCTTGGTTTGTACCCATTTTGCCTCATGATTTATTTTTTTTCGAAAATATTGTATTTTACTGTTTGGAATGTACTTTGATCGTCTAATAGATTTTATAAGAAGGGCCAGCTTAATAGAACTCAACTTTAACTTAACACATCTTTTCAGTCACTAGATTTAAAACCCAACAAGAATCTTTAAATCCCTATTTAGACACTTCAATAGCTACTTTTTAAACATTTCTATTTAAATATAAATCATTAACTATATTTCACTCTTTTAAATTTCTTATCTCTCTTTATATTAGTTTTAATTTTTCTCTATCTTTCTTCATCTTATTATCTTTACTTAGAATTTTATAATATAATAACGCATCTTTGAATATGACCAAACCATCTCAACTAATATTAGATGCTATCTTTAGTCGATTACGTATTTTCTCGTTTCAAACTCAATCTATTCTTATATAATCATAAATCTAACGAAATGAAACACTCACTTTATTTCTTTACCTTCTCAATGTCTGGGCAGCACTTGCTATGAATTGAGTAATTTCGTTGTTTGCTTCAAAATTGTAATGTTATGCTCATGTGATGCATTTATAGTTTTTCTGCCAACCGGTGCATGTTGTCATTATCGGTAACTATCCATGCCGCTACAGATTGGATAAGCAATAGAACAAGATTTAATGAAACCTTCAATTTTATTTTTTTTCTTGGTTTTAAACTAAGCATTGGTAAGTTATCTGGTGAAAGTTTCAAAGGTTTGATAGTATTTGATTCTAAGCGTCAAATATTATTTGATTGGAAGGACTATTTCAGAGAAATATAATTATTATTCAAATAGGGTTGCTGACCAATTCTTTGGTAGATTGCAGATTCACATATTATATTTGTTGTTATTTTGGATGCAAGTGAACATATAATTTTATAACGACAATTGTGGGCAGTATGAGAGATTACTGGACGATTGTTGAACACACTACAAAAACCTATAATTCCGTTAGATACATTTGAATTATTGATGATGAACGAATCCGTGAGATTTTTACCAGAAACCTATAGTTCCGTTAGATACCTTTGAATTCTTGATGATTAACGAATCCATGAGATTTTTACCAGATGACTGTCTTTCAAATCCAGGTGTGTTGGCTTGGACTTACTGCACATCTGAAAAGTACAGTTACATGTGCAGGCTCCCTGTATTATGTAATTATCACCGAGCAGCAGAAGTTAAAAGAGAAGGAATAGGCCAATTGGAGCTATTTATCTTCAACAGAAATGAAATAAAAAGATAAAGAAAAAATGAACGCAAGAGTGAAAATGAAATAGGGAAGCTTCTGAAAAGTACAGTTACATATGTAGGCTCCTTAGTTTTTTTTTTTTTGGAGAACTGAATGTTGATGTCTGACGGTAGGTGATTTAAATTTAGTCAGGTGTAGACTGTTGAGTTTTTTTTTGCCAGTTTTCTCTCTAAAAAGAATTCTTGTCAGGAAATACTACTATAACAAATTAATGTAGCATTATATATTGTCTACGGTGTTGGAAAGGATCCTTGTAAGTGCATTTCTTCTCTGAACATTATAGACATTTCATTATATTCTTGGCCAATACATATGCATTTAAATAAGTTTAAAAGATATATTGTCCTTTATTTTAGAACATTGGCATTCGTTGAAGGTTTGGTTTGGATTTCTATTACAACGCATGGGGCCTCAACTAGTCAAACATAAAACTTCAAATGACAGCTCAATACAATCAAACATAACTTCAAATGAAGTAGTTCAACACAGAGTTGCATGATAGATTTCTACAGTCAACTACAAGCTCCTTGATACAAACATTTATGTCCTCTTACACCAACGTCTTCTTCCTGTTCAACTTGTTCTTCAGTTAGGCTGATCTCTATATACGGCTACAATTGGCTTGCTCACGTTAGCTGCTGCTACCAAGAGTTGCCATTGGTTCAAATACTAGTCAATTACAGAAAAAAATATCAAAACCTAGGAAAAATCAGATCAAGAATGGGAATAAATATATAGGAGCAACAAATAACTTGCTCAGTTAGAGGTGAGAAGCGATGACCAGAGATGGGGACAACACAGGAGATGAGTGGATTACCCCGACAACGATGAAAGGTGAGAGACAACAGGAGTGACAACTATGAGATAGCCCCCGGTCAAAGGTTTGGAAAAATGCAGCTACTAGTGGGTAAAGGTGGACGACAAGAGCGGTGTGAAATTGACTTATAACCCACGTATCATTTAGTTTGGTGGATAAATAGGTGAAGTGGCATAGACAGTGACTACATATGTCTATACCCATTTACCCACTTAGCTTTTGACCTAATAAAAAAACTATAGATATAAAATAGAAAACAAATCAAAAAAATAGTAGCCTGGGATTCATATTTGAAAGCGCTACTATAATCTGTTGTTATGAAAAGTATAGTCAACAGAAATTAACCATTCAAGTTAAATTTTAGGACCCACATTGAGTCAAACTAGCTAGCCTTAATCATAATCGACTGAACCGACTAGGACTCTTTTGATTAAAAAAATAGTAGCATTGAATCTATATTTGAAAGCACTATTATGGATAATGTATTGTAAGAGAAATTAAACAAACAAGTTCAACGTTAGAAATCGCACCGAACTTTGTATGACTCTTGGAGCACAGTGAAGAGTTCGGCTAAACTCCTCCCAGATCCAAAATTATGGGCTTTTTAGGTGAAAAAATTGCTCTGACAGATCTCCTATCCATCTGGTCAAGGGATTGGAGTTTCTTTTTCGGTCACATTCGGTCTGCACAAGTCCTAATTCGACACTTGCAGCTCCTTCCCGTGCTCCTCTAGGTGCTTTGTCGCGAGGCCGTTCGGCGGCGACTCGAGCCCTCCCGCAGCCGGCGTCTTCTCTCACGCAGCCGGCCGCGAATCAGTCAGCGCCTTCCGAGGCTCCCCCGCCGCCTCGATTCTTCTCCAAGCCGGCTGAAGGTCGTTCGCCGCCGGCCCCTTGTCCCACGCCGCCTGGTCAAGGTTGGCCGCCGCCGGCTTGATCCGTCCCACCGGCCGCATCTCCCACGTCGCCTGCTCAAGGTCGCTCGCCGCCGCCTCGCTACGGCCCTGTGACTGGCGCCTGACTGACGCGGCCCGCCCCGCCGCCTGCCGCTCTGTCGGCTTGGGGCCAACTCGTCCCGGCCAGTCGCAGCCGCCTATGTTTGGAGATGCGCAGGCGACAGAGGCCCTAGGCGACCAACCGGCGAACCTCGGAGGAGCCACTTGCAACGTTTCGGCCGGCGTCGATTTGTCGACTGGTTGGTCTATTGGTGACAAAGAACAGTTCACTGGTCGATTCGTTCGACAACCATGGTGATTGATCTCTACCATTTTTTCGTCTTGTCGATTTGCCAGTGCAAATTAGCTGAAAAATTGCATTTGCAGCAATTAGTATGATTCCTTGTTCAATTCTGAAAACTGCTATTGCTTTCTGTTCGATTCCTTTGTAGCAAATTAGGATATTCAGAAATCAGAACCTGCTGGTCTGAACGTAAACGCTTTAGCATTTTTTTTTCAGGATTACAGATGCAGGGTGAAGCAGATGATCTCGCACCGTGTTTGTTACACAAGAATTTCACAAATATTTCATACCAATTTCAAGTAAAATAGTTTACTAAATAGGAATTGAAAAACATTGCAGGCTTCCGGCTTGCAAGGTGGTCGGAGTGGCCCCAAAGCTCAAATTCAAGTCTCCATATTTTGCATTACTTGGCTTATTACTCGCTTTCAAAACAGGCTCCATACAAAACCAAGCTCCAAGCCCCTTTTTTGCTTACAAACCCAAAATTTATACAACACTTTTCCAACATCAACTATGCGGCTAAACAGCACTTAGCATTTAAAAAGAATGAAAAATGCAACCTTGGCATCAGGGAACTACATCACAACGTTTTACAGGCAGCACCACGTTAATGATCCTGATCAGTCATGATGGCTGCCCAGCATAAGTACACTTCAACAAGGATCTATGCGGATTGCCGGGCCATATCGAGCCAGCTAGCTTTGTCATGTACCACGAATGATCAGGCAGTGTAGGCTATATACTACCGTTGCCACCAATCGCAAGCATTTATACTGTGGGATGAAATGAAGAAACAAGGACTTTTGTTATCTGTTCAATGGGCAGGATGTCGCTCTCGCTTCCCATTGGGCACTCTATTTGGGGACGGTGTTTTGCCACAGCTAGCTAATCTCATCACTGTTGACAAATTCACAGGTGAAATTAGAGTTCAGCATAATATCGTGAGAGGATGGATTAGGTTATCAAATATTTCTTACCTCTTTCCCTCTCAAGCTCCTGGTCCAACTCTTCTTTCCACTTCCTCTGCCTTTCAGCAAAGCTCACACTGTTAACAGAAAATTGTCCAGCAATTAGATTGTCGATGGTTAAAGCAGAAAATCAATGCAATAAGACACTTGGCCACATCACTAGAATATTGCAATGAATCCAGTTCTTCAACATTAGTAAGGCAGTTAGATTTTTTTTTCATAACATACTGTGTTTAAAAGCAATTCGACACAAACCTTGGACTATCTTGGACATCAGAATGAACTTCGTTTCCAAACTCGTCAAGTTGAGGAGAAGCTATTTCTCTCAAAATTCGGCTGCTCTGTACAGTGCCTTCTGATAATTGGTTGCTGCAGCTTTCAGGCCTCGTATTACTCAAGTTATCACAGGTTGATGCTGTTGCTGCAGCACCTCTCATCTTACTTGTTGGTGACTTTCCTCGAGGCGGCAATTTCAGACTATTTGAGAAAATTCCCTTGGAAGTATGGTCAGCAACCTGAGAATTCCCAGCATTCACTGTGTTGTAGAACTCCTCATATAGAGGTGTTTGTAGCTTCTTCAGATCAAGAGCCTGGTGAGAATACCAGTCAATAGTTGAAGTACTAGAAGCAATAAAGTACTGAATTTGTGTAATTTCATAAATGCTAAGTACCTTCTCGTCAAGAAATGCCTTTATTTTCGATTCTGTAAGTACATCATCATCTTCACAATTTCCTTCGCAAGGAAAAGTAAAATCATTTTCAGTCATGCTGCTTTCAGCATGTTTACCTAATCCACCAAATTCCATTGATTGGCGAGAACTTTGCTCTGGGCTCACATCAAACTTGCTTTCCCAGTTATCAAAAGGTTCGGACATGGGATTGTAGCTCTGAAATCAACAGGAATGTAACGTGACTAATGACATAACACAGTTGATTCACAGTTATTCTTGAAATGCACAGACAGATCATGAAACCAATAGCTCACATAAAATGCTTAAAAAAGGCAGAGCTGAAGCAAAACTCTTACAGATCCAACTGCTGGGCAGTCATCTTTGTCAGCAAACTCACATATGTCATCCTCATCACAGCTACCCTCCCATAAGGGTTTGATTTTTGAAGACCTGTTGGAACTGATAGTAGGCCAGTTGACTGAATGATTTAAACCCCTGCAAGCAGTTGAATAAGTTGTCATGAACAGAAAAACAAAAATGTGACAATTCAAGGCTCAGCAAACTCACAAATCACAGAACTTACAAGCCACTGGACACATCATGTGCAGGGAGCTCATTAACGCAGGTTTCCTGTCAATTGTGTTTAGAGCAAGTTATTTAGTCAAACAAACGGATGAACATCAGATTATGCTAGAAATCAACCTGCTGTGCAGCACGATTGAGTGGCTGCAGGTTCTCGGATTCTCCTGTAACAAATGGGTGCTGCAGAAAAATGTTTAAGATGTCATATTTAAATAATAGCAACGTAACCTTACACTTATAAACACATAAATACCGCCAGTTACATCGCAGGAAACATATATACCTTCAATAAATCTGATGCTGTAGATCTCAGCTCTGGTTCTCTGAAAGAAGAAAGGAAGTAATCAAGCTACCAGAGCAAAAAATTCAGAAACTATTATTTTCAATTGCAAAACTTTTGGACAAAAATATTAGTTAAGAGAAACATAACTTACTTCTGCAGGCATTTTAGCAGAAAATCTTTGGCCTCGGGTGAGAGATGTTCAGGTATAGGCGGGTGTGACTTTGTAGTTCCGACATGAAATAGAAGGGCAACCTGAAAAGAGTTTGTTAGTTTAACAAACAACACAAGTTTTATCTTATGCAGGGCCTGGTATCATTAAAACTTGCCTCCTGATACTGCTGGCTCCATGGTGGTTTACCGGTAGCCATTTCAATGACTGTGCATCCCACACTCCAGATGTCCGCAGAGCTGAGGATGGATAATACGGATCAGCTCAAAAATAAGACCAATAGAAAAAAAACATGATACTGAAATAGCTTGTAAAAATAACAATAATGACCTTCCTTGATACAAATTTAGATATTTGTATATTCATTGAATACAATAAAATGTGAGTATATTAAAAAGTACTACCTCCGTCCCAAAACTATTGTCATTCTAGGAGAGGGTGGATAAAATTAGTAAAGAAGGAAAATGACCTAAATACCCCTTATTAAATTAGGATTGATTGAAAGTGGGGATAGATAGAGGTAAGATGAGGAGAAATTTGAATGAAGGGTGGTTGTAGGGAAAAGTAATACTCTACTGTCTAGAGAGTGTCAATTATTTTGGAAAACGCCAGAGTGTCAATATTTTGGGACAGAGGGAGTAGCTAATATCTCTCAAGAAATAATGTTGATCACAAGTGCCCAACATGTTCTACAAAATGATACTAAATGTAATTTTTAACTCATACTAGAACAATTGTATAGTTTAGGAAGCACATCTAATATTTTTATTTATTAGTGCTTTGTTAGTGTTGGAGTGCCTATGGTGTCTCAACATAGCAGATCATAAGCCCTGATAAATTAGAAAGATTGTGTTAGATTTAATGAGCCAAGATAAAAACTTAGCTACTTTATAGAGATAGAACCTAAGAAAATTTCATTAGGATATAAACCTCTTAACGACGCGTCATATCAGAATATAGGTATGGTGTTAAATGGACAAGGGCTGGATCGTCACCCCCATGACGCGTCATGTTGTGATTTGGACATGGTGTAAAGTGAGCAAGAATTGGGCCGTCACATCCTTAGTGGCGCGTCACAGTGGCGCCCAGGTGTGGTGAAAAATGAGTAAGAGTCTTCGCACCTGACTCGGCGGATACAAAAGGTAAGGAAGTTAGTCGAGCCAACAGGACCCGTTTAGATAGCTGGATGCAGAGTTCCTTATAGGCATGTTAAGAGAACTAGTTGAGATAGTGGTTAGGAGGTATGTAAACACCTTATGCATTCAAGAGATTAAATGGAAGGGTCAGAAGGCGAAGTAAGTAGACAGTATCGGCTTCAAGCTTGGGTACTCAGGAGCAACTTTAAATAGAAATAAAGTAGAAATTCTGATTGATAAAAGCCTCAAGAATGATTTGGTGGAGATAAAAAGACAAGGTGATAAGATTATCTTAGTTAAACTTGTCATTAGTCATATATGCTTAAACATAATTAGTACGTATGCCCCTTAAGTAGGCTAGGATGAGAGTACTAAGAAACATTTCTTGGAAGACTTAGACGGCTTGGTTAGAGCTGTACTTAGTAATGAGAAGATTTTTATAGGAGATTTTAATGGCCATGTAGGTGCAACAGGTATAGGTTTTGAGACGGAACATGGAGGTTTTGGGTATGGTGGTAGGAATTAGGACAGAGAAAATCTTCGATTTTGCTATAGCTTTTGATCTGATGATAGCCAACACTTTCTTTAGAAAGAAAATCCCATTTAGTTACTTTTAGTAGCGGCCAACACTCTAACCAGATTGACTTTGTCCTCATAAGAAGAGAGGGCAAACGAGCATGTGTGAATTATAAGGTGATACCTGAAGAATGTGTGGTTTCTCAACTTAGGCTGGTGGTAGCCGACTTCTGCTTTCTAGTGCATGCTTGCAGGGATAAACAAACCAAAATTGCAAGAACCAAGTGGTGAAAATTAGAAGAGAAGACATCAAATGTCTTTAAGAAAAGGATTATCAAAGAATGCTCTTGTAAAAAAGAAAACAATGCAAATAACATGTGAGAGAAGATGACAACATCTATTCAAAAATTTGCTTCAGAGGTGTTTGCAGTGACCAAAGGGAGTGTATGCAAAACTAAAGACACTTGATGATAGAATGAAGACGTGTAAAGAGCTATTAAGGAGAGAAAAAAATGCTATAAACACTTGCACCATAACAGGAGTGAGGACAACATGGAGAAGTACGTGACAAAGAAGACTGCAAAACGAGCTGTGAGTGAGGCAAAGGGGTGAGCTTTCGAGGATCTTTATCAATGTCTAAGATCAGAGAAGCTTTAAAAAGGATAAAAGGGGATAAAGTGATGGACCCTGATGGTATTTTAATCAAGGTGTGGAGATGTCTCGAGGATATAGATATAGTATGGCTAACCAAGTTGTTCAACAATATTTTTCAATCAAACACGATGCTTAAGAAGTGGAGAAAAAGTATATTGATATCAATATATAAGAATAAGAGAGATATCTAAAGTTATAATAATTACTGGAGAATTATATTGATGAACCACATTATAAAGCTATAGGAGAGTTATTAAGCACCGTTTGAGAGGAACGACGCAGATCTTTATGAACTAATTTGGTTGAATGCTCGGAAGGTCAACCATATAAATAATTTTCTTAATAAGACAAGTGATGGAACGGTTTAGAAAGCAGAAAAAGTATCTATATATAGTTTTCATTGGCTTAGGAAGGTTTATGACAAAATACTAATAAATATTATGTGGTGGGTTTTGGACAAACATAAAGTCCCAACAAAGTATGTTATCCTCATTAAGGATATATACAACAATTTTATGACTAGTATTCGAACAAATGATGGTAATACAGATTACTTTTCAAATAAAATAGTACTACATCAAGGATTAGACTTGAGCTCGTATCTTTTTGCCTTGATATTGAATGAGATTACAAGGAACATATAAAGGATATCACTTGGAGTATGCTGTTTTCAAATGTAGTGTTAGTTGATAAGAGCCAAACGAGAGTAAATAGAAAACTAGAGTTTTAACGGTAGACTCTTGAGTTCCAGAATTTAGACTGAATACTTAAGGTGTGACTTTAGCACAATTGTACACAGTTTAGGAAAGTAGTGTTTAAGAAGAATATCTTTTAATATTTAGAATCGATGCTACAAATAGATGGTGATATTGATATAAACGTTAGTTATATAATCAAAGCGAGATGGATGAAATGAAGCCAAGCATCTAGCATTCTTTATGATAAGATGGTACTGTAGAAGCTAAAAGGCAAGTTTTATAAAATAACGATTAAACCTGCTATGCTGTATGGGACAAAATGTTGGTCTATAAAAATACGACATGTTCAATAGATAAGTGTTGTAGAAATGCATATGTTACGCTGGATTTGTGGTTATACAAAAATAGATCGAGTTTGGAACAATAATATACGTGATCGGCTAGGGGTAACACCAATTGAATAAAAACTTGTCTAATATTGGTTGAGATGGTTTGGCTAGGTCCAAAGGAGACCTCCAAAGATACTAATATATTGTGAAATCCTAAGTTAAGATAATAATGTGAAAAGAGATAAAAAAACCAAAATTGATATAGAAAATATAAGATTAGAGTATAATTGAAGATCTGTACTTAAATAGAAGTGCTTGGAAAGTAGCTATTAACGTGTTTGAACCGTAACTTGAGCCTCACGTTGAATTTCAACTCTAACTAGCCCAACTTGTAATTGAAAGGTTTTGTTATTGTTGGTGTTGTTGCTCTCCCAAAACCAAAATAGCATAAATATTAAAACAATTCAACTACTGGTGCATATTTTCAAATCAGGCTCACCATTTGCTTTAAAATTGCACTCGCTTTCTAACAAAGAATCTTATTAAGAGTGTTATTTCTTAATGCAGTGCAAACAGGGAAAACTATTACTGAGACTGACTATAGCAACAGAAAACAGAGAGAGAAAGAGAGAGAATTTTGGGTCTTATACAGAGTGGAAAAGGAATGGGACTGGAAGTCCGGAACAGTTTCTCCACTTACAAGTTATGCCCACTCCCTACAATGACTTCAGGTGCCATCCAGTGAGGTGTCCCTTTCATTGTTTTAGCCGCTGTCACAGTAGCCTGACAGCATGAAACATTGTCAGGTACATTGGAATGGGAATAGCTCAAAAATGTAGAAGCCAAGTAAAAGCGCAGCAGGCAGATAGCTTGTACACAATTATGATGAGAAAGCATGACAATGCATGGTGCATGTTAAGCATCTTTTCATGAAAGCACTACTTAGATTTGTTGGTAAAGGTAATACACACCGAAATAGAAGGTTGAGCTTCCAACATGATATCCTGTAATAACTTATCAATAGGGGAACATCCCAGTATCTGATAACAGTGAGCAAGATATGCATGGGCATTGGGCAATGTACAAACATGGCTAGATCACTAGAATTAGAAAATCTGATTTTAAATAGGCATCATCTACAATGAAAATAGACCACAATAGCTGCATATCAACCAGTTTACTTTCTGTTATTAAATAGTTATTTATATAATTCAATGTCCGAGCATCCCTAGTCCCATGCTTTGTTGTGCAGGCTCTGCTGTAGCCATATTTTTCTGGGCAATTTGTTAGCGATGGCCCTATAAAACTATTACATTGTATAAGTAGAAATACTCTAAAGGCACAATATAGGCTTATGTTGCTTCCTTTTTCCTCTTGCGCATGTTCTTTTTTGCGACGTACACATTGCAAGTTGTGCAGCAAACACCTTATTACTCCAGGAATGTAAATTTGCATATGCCAAACTGGTGATTTAGTGCAATGAGTAATGATGTGATTAGACAGGGGAAATTTATGAATAACTCATGCTTTATAGTTTGAAAATTTCCTCAAACTAGAAAGATAGAATACTGAACTGTGTTATACTGAAACAAAATAATAGCTCTAATGGTCAATTTCTTGACAATGGAGGTTTTAGTTGTCCAATTCTGATAAAATGAAGATGGGACAGTATGTGAGTTCTCTGGATTATGCTTGACCTTAACAACACAATGAACATAGTTTTCAATCTTACCAACTTTGCCACTTGCTTAGATGCCCCAAAATCAGCAAGTTTAATGCATCCTTTGTTATCAACAAGAATGTTCGCACCCTGGAATTTCACAAATCACAGGAATCATCATAATGAGAACAAGTGAACCATCAAATGCATGAAAAACATGCTATTGTACGATCAGACTTCAGATTTTGTGTACCTTTATGTCTCTGTGTATTATTGCATTATTATGCAAATACTCCAACCCTTGCAAAATTTGTTTTGTATACTTCCTAATGACCTAATTAATTGATAGAAGGGATCAATTTCTCTTCCACGATAAAATCACCCAATTTGCAAACCACACAGATTGATGATACTTACTGCTTCCGGAAAAGAACCTAATTTTCCGAGGAGAGACTGAATGGACCCTCCTGGCACAAACTCGAGCAAAATATTCAGAGTGTCTTCCTCCCGGACCGTCCCAAGGTACCTCTTCTCAAACCAGAGAAAATAGATGAAACGACAGCATCCTATCAATTACCTTAAAAACTAAATTTGTGATCCATGTTGAATCCACTCACAACAATGTTGGGATGCGACAGGTTCTTAAGGAGCTTCACTTCTTCCTCAAGCTCTCTTATGTGCGCCTGACCATAAGAAACAAAACAGCAGACCAATGCATGCCAGCTCCTTATTTTTTTTAGCCAAACAAAAACTCGTTTGGATGAAAGCTGCTCACCTGGGCCTTCTCCCGCGTTGCATTGTTACTCCCAATCAAAACCTGCAGCAAACAAATAGTAGAAAAGAGCTAAATCAATATGCCGAACACCACCAAAACTCCAAACAAATTAAACCTAATCCCACACATCGCAAAACCGCCCTCACCTGCTTTACTGCGAGGAGTTCGCCAGTGTCCAGGTTCATCCCGAGGTAGACCTGCCCAAAAGCGCCGCTCCCGATCAACTCACCCTTACGCCAACGGATCTGCGGGTTCTCCTCACCCTCTCCCCCTCCCCTTCCCCAGCCGTCACCGCCACCGCTCAACTCAGGCGCCGGCGGCAGCAGGCGGCGCGGGGGCGAGGGGCTCTTGGAGATGAGCCCGAGCAGACCCATCCCCCTCGACTTCCGGAGGCAGGAGCTGATCCGGACCCCGATCCCGCCCCCGACACCGAGAGGCCCCAGAGGCTCGGGGGCGGCGGCGGCGGCGGCCGTGCTGGTGCGGAAGGCGATGGAGCGGCGCACGGAGTCGAAGAGCTCGCTGAACCCCCCAACACCTCCACCGCCGGCGTCGTCCCGTCGCATGGCTGGGGCCCCTACTTACTCCGGCGCCCGCGCGCGCCCTCGCTGTCGTCGTCTCTGTCGTCGGCGGCGGAAGGGGTTGGATCGAGTCGGGAATCGTGGGGGGATTGGGGGGAATGGAGACGCGGCTCTCGGCTGCTGGATTTTGAAACTTTGGGGTTTGCGGGGCGGCGAAATGACGGAAATGCCCTCACGCGACCGTTGGGGAGAGGGGTGGGGAGGGGAGCACGCGGGAGTGGAGTGGTTTGGGGGTTTGGGCTTTTTGGGTGGGGGTTGGTGCGCGTCGGCGTGGCCCCGTTGGTTCACCGCGAGAGCGCCCGGAAGTGGGCGCGTGGCGCACAATAGAGCATTCCAGAGACAGTAGTGCTCTGTACTCCCCATAATTAGCTGATCTGAGCCGTTGGTTGTCGCATAGTACCTTCCAGAACGCGATCTTATCGGTTGAAACACGAAGTGTGTGAAATTCGGAGATGCACTTTCTCCTTCAGCCTATCAGATAAACAAAATTTTAAATATTAAAATTTAATGTTAAAATTAATTTGGATTTTTTTATCGCAGTTTATTTTACAATATTTTTTAATCGTTAAGGGTATATAAATAAAAGTTTTATCTATAAATTATTTTATATTAATAATAAATTGTTTTACTATATAAGCAAAATGACGAGGCTGCCGTATCCAATTCGAGAGTCAGGTTCAACCTGTGGAGAAAGCTCAGTTGCCACAAGCCCGTAGTCGTAGACATGTTCGTTGTTCGGCAAGTGTGCCAGGGCCTATATCGTTTCCAGATGTTCACGGCAAACTTCACGTCAGGACTTCGACACTTAACCAATTTTTCCTCTCACACAGTACATCAGGACAACGAAATGTATGATGCTCTCATAGTCTCGTTTACGCAGCTAATGCACAACGCACGTACTAAACCGTGAGCTCGATCTCAAACTCAGCTAAAGAGTCATGGCTAATTGCCGCGAGCGAAGCTCCCTCTCGCACGCGCACCTCGCCACTGTCGTCCTCGTCGTCGTCTCCGCGGCTATCCGGCGTGCAGCGGCGGAGGCGGATGTGATCCACCTGCACTTCTACATGCACGACGTGGTCACCGGCCCCGGCGCCACGGCGGCCGAGGTCGTCAACGGCACGGGAGAACCGCCGGCGCTGTTCGGGAAGGTCGTGGTCATGGACGACCTGCTGACAGAGGGCGTCGACCGGGGCTCGCCGGCCGTCGGGCGGGCCCAGGGGTTCTACGTGTTCGCCGCCCTGGACGCGCCGGCGCTGCTGTTCTCCGTGCTCGCCGCGGGTGCGGGTGCGGGGGCGGGGGCGGGGGCGGGGCCGTACGGCGGGAGCACGGTGGCGGTGATGGGGAGGGACGACTTCACGCGGCAGCCGGTGAGGGAGCTGCCGGTGGTCGGCGGAACCGGGCGGTTCCGCATGGCGAGAGGGTACGCGCTGGTGAACGCCGTGCTGGAGATCGGCCTCTTCGTTCATGCCTTGCAAGCTGTTTGAGTGTACCGTCTCTTGCTGGTTAGGATTAAAAGATGTGAACAAAGTGGAGGGTTAGGATCATTTCTCCTTTTTATCTCCACCTTTTTTGCTTTGCAAGAAATGCCAAACACCCTTAGCGCTCAGCACATTTCAATTCGTGTAAGAATAGAAAGAAGTTGTGATGTTTCAAACAGGTAGCCAGTTTGACTAGATTTTATTTTACACATGATTAAATTTAAGGGCTCCTTCAAAACGCATAGAAATTGGGAAAAAAATCATACTGGGTATCTATAGGATTTTGAAAAGCAAGGAAATTTCAAAATTATCGTTTGACTAGAATACAAAAGAGTTAAGCATAAGAACTTAAGACATAAGAAGAAAATATGAAATGCGATCTCATATTTATTTTTCTCTAAAATTTCTCTACAATAGTCCATTCCATGGGAATTCTAAGGAATTGGTAGGAATGTTTTAATGGTATATATAGAATTATTTGCTATAGGATACAAATTCTCTAGGATTTTTATATTTTTCTTTGATTCAAAGGAGCTATAATTTTTTTAATATTGTTATTAAAATACAAGTAAATTGCCTGACCTTTATCATCATTTTAAGCTTCTGAGGTAAATTAGCTAGTGTATGTACTAAATATCGAGTTTGAATTGAAAGGATACTGATTCCTCGTTAGCTTTTGAACGAACCGAGCGGTGCATATAACTAGAAGTAAATTTAGCTATTTGGTTGCGAAAACGGTTGAGTTAGGTAGCAGGAAGACAAAAGAAAAAAAGTCATTAGGACGCTTTCCAACGGTTAAATTATATGTTTTTTAAAATTTTATAAAAAGTTATTTAAAAATTTATATTAATATATTTTTTATTTAAAAACAATAACACACCTCATTTTACATATCTATCTTCTTTCCCTCCCTCTCAAAATCACCCATAAACTTAAACTGGAGTTCGTTTGATTTGTGGCTGAACGAGACCAAATTTTGCAGCCAAGGGTCACACTTTAACTTCGAAATACTTACGGAGGGCTGGAGTGAAAAGTAGCCACCCACAAATCTGCCAATAACTCGGCCCAACCCTAGCGCCCGTCCGTCCCAACCTCGCCATCGCGATGGCGCTGCACCACCTCCGCCACGCGCCGCTCGCGCTCCGCCTCGCGAGGCTCCCACCCCTCGCGCTCGCGCCGTCCCCTCCCCACGCCGCCCGCCGCCGCCTCCTCCTCCTCTTCGCGCCGTCACAGCAGGCAGCGGTAGCGCCCTGGCACCTACTCTCGAGGCCCCGCGCGCTCGTCACGGCCGCCGCCGAGGCCAACGACGCCAGCGGCGCGGGCAGCGACGGCGACGGTTTCTTCTCGGAGGAGAGCACATCGTGGAAGTCCCTCGGCGTATCGGACAGCCTCGCCTCCGCGCTGCACGGGACCGGCCTCGCGAGGCCTTCGCTTGTACAGGTGCGGTTGCTCCGCTTATTGCTGCTGGCCTGGCTGCTGCATGCTACGTGCTCGACCAAATGCCTGAGCTCGCATGCTATGCCTTTGTGCTTATTTAGAGTCAAATGTTCAGCTGCTAGATATAACCTGGACACTTTGTTCTTGTACAATTAATTCATGAGTATCATTATCCTGTATCTGTTCATGTGAAGTGAGTCAAGTGCCATGCTGACCAAACCTGTCAAGTTAAACGTTTCTTGGAATCGGAAAGTTAAAAATCATTCCTCAGCCCATTTGTCTCTGTATCATCCTTGCCAGAGGACAATTCACGTGTGCTATTTGTACTAAATGTTATGTTGAAGGTTTTAACTTTTACATCATGGACTGAAATTGCATGCAACAATTAGTTAGATGAGTAATTGAATGTTAGAACATTCAGGTGCACATGCTTTGGGTGCGTTCTAAGATTACAATGCTGGCCAAATCAATTGCTTTGCCAGTGACCATATATCTCTGCCTTTTTTCATAGTTACAAACTTACAATTACCTACAAATTTACTGGCTTCTTTTTTTTTAATTTCATATTGCAAGATATTGAATGCTATGAAATTTCATCTCGTGATTGGAATTGTATTCAGTGTTTGCTTAATGTAGCTTTTGCACGTTAATTTATCTGTGTGGTGGTAACGTACTAATTCTCTTTCTGGGACCTATGTGCCATTAGAGTTCTGTATATGTATTTTTCTAATTTCCCTTGAGAGATTGGTGCTGCATCAAATGAGTACTTACATATTACTTCAAATCCTGAATTCAGGCAGCCTGTATACCACATGTTCTCACAGCGAATGATGTAATTGTTGCCGCTGAGACTGGGAGCGGCAAAACACACGGTTACCTTGTTCCATTGATTGAAAAGCTGTGCTCAAAATCGTTTTCCGCAGAAGATGGCAGCTCCGAGGACATTAATCCAGGGTCTCCCAACATCGCGTTGGTCCTCTGTCCCAATGTAATGCTGTGTGAGCAAGTTGTTCGCATGGCTAATTCGTTAGTTGATGAGTCTGGTGAACCACTTAAATGTGCTGCTGAGGTTTGTGGACCAAAGGTATACTCTATATGTCCATCATTATGCTAATTGATAACATGGTAAACTCATGTCATTGTTACTGTTCTACTTTTGGATGATTATGAAATTGCCTGTCTCACTTTTTACAACTAGTGCCCATTGAAAAGTTTAGCTCTGTGTTTCGATCAATTTGTGAGTCAACGTTGGGTGCCATTTTAAGCTTTTACGTTCCTATTTGCTACATAACCCTTGCATGCCTCATTGCCTCATGCAATGCTACAGTTATAAAGCTTATTCTGGTTTAACAATTGTTGTTTATGTTTCCTTAATTTGCATTGCATGTTTCAGGGTTGGCCTGCTGTTTGGCCTGATATTCTTGTAGCCACTCCAGCTTCTCTGTTAAATTATCTGTTTGACTATGACCCAGAAAAGAGGAGGAGGGAGAGATTCCTACGCAACGTAAAATACATAGTAAGTACTTGAGTACATCTTGTAAATTTTTTGTACTATTTATCTTGGCATTATTGTAATTTATTTTATCAATTGATTTTCTGAAAATACTTTTCAAAGCTAAGCTAGAGATCTTTTCCTGATTGATATGTTGAAACAACTAGGCAACGCTAGTTTAGTTCTTTCTTCCTCCTGTCACTTGTACTAAACAATGTATCTGAAACAATCTCAAGTTAAAAATTTAAGATGCAGATATATGTGGAATTTTTCTTGTTTGGCATCATTTCCTAATCTCCATCTTTTATGTGCATCTGGCTTGTATCAAAACATGTTTAGATTGCACATTGATCTCTGGACTACAAAAGGTTCCTAATAGCAGTTGGTTTGATAGGTATTTGACGAGGCAGACATTCTACTCTGTGGAAGTTTCGAAAATCAGGTCATTCATCTCATCCACATGCTGCGATTTGATGAAAAGGTACTGTCTAGGACGGAAGATTCTGGAAAAGAAATATCACTTGGCGATACTAATGAATATCGGGAGGATTCGGACTCTGAGAGTGCTGAACTTAGTGCTGATGATGAGGAAAATGAAGATGGTTTTGTTCAAGATAGACCAGTCAAGGTGGAGAATTCTCATATTGGAGCACGCAAGAAGGATTGGAGAAGGGTCAGAAAAGTTTATAGACGCAGCAAGCAGTATGTCTTTGTTGCTGCCACCCTTCCACAAAGTGGCAAAAAGACTGCTGGTGGTGTGTTGAAGCGTATGTTTCCTAATGCTGTATGGGTCAGTGGTGCATATCTTCACCGCCACAACCCAAGGTATGCACATTGTCTTACAAGTTTATGAATCTTCTGTATTAATATTTGTAGTTTTTGTACTTTGGATTTGTTGGTTGTTTGTTCAGTATGATAGATTTCTATCTTTTATAAAATCTCAGTTTTTTTAGGAGACATAGGATCCCAAATTTGTGTGTGATATTTGATATTCCTACAATAATCCCCACATATCTGATATGCAGTGTGCCATACATATACATGCAGATTGGAGCGAAGATGGATAGAGGTCACTGCTGATACACAAGTTGATGCTCTTCTGGATGCAGTGAAATATGGTCTCAAGAGTGAAGTTCATGACCCAAAACTTGGTCCAAATCGAACTATGGTGTTCACAAACACTGTCGATGCTGCAAATTCAGTCTCTGATATATTGCGGTGTGTTGGTCTTGCATGCATCTTATACCATCGTGAGAGATCCCTGGAGGAAAGGGCCAACAATTTACAATCATTTCGGGAAAACGGTGGCGTGCTTGTTTGCACAGATGCTGCTGCTCGTGGCCTTGATGTGCCAAATGTTTCTCATGTCATTCAGGTATGATCTGACTCTGTTCTATGACATATCATCATGTCTGGTGGTGGTGTTCTTGTACCACAATTGTTCTTGGTGACCTGCAACTTCCTAAGTATACTCCTTTCTCACTTTTGTTGTCAGCACAACACAACAAAACTTTGTTCGTATCATTGTAGGTACATATAGAGGATCCTTACTGCGCAGAAAAAAATATTATATCTGCCAACTATCCAATCACAGTTCTTTTTTGGGTGTTATCTCATTGGATATTTCCTTTTGTTTCCTCTAGGCGGAGTTTGCTGCCTGTGCTGTTGATTTTTTGCATAGGGTGGGTCGCACAGCCAGAGCTGGTCAATCTGGGATAGTGACTAGCCTGTACACAGAGGCAAACCGTGATCTTGTGAGAGCGGTCCGTCAAGCGGAGGAGTTGGCCCAGCCAGTAGTAAGCTTCCTATAGCCATCACCCTTCCACTGATAACGTCTTTCTAGTAACATGCTTACAAAAAGGAATCTATATGTTTGTTCAGGAGAAAGCATTCAGCAGAAAAAGGAGCTTCCGCAACAAGTTGAAGAAGCAAGCAATGCATAAATCTACTGCATTGTTATCTTGATGTTGTAATATTCTTTTTTGCCAAGAAAGGATAAGTTAATATATAACTCATCATCTTTTACGAATTTTTTTATTTAATCCTTTTTAATAAATAATTTTAAAAACAGACCGTCCCCAAATTTATTTCCAAGAAATGCACCAGTTGACCATGCCAATCTGCCTATTGTAGCCAAATCGTACTGCCATGCCAGTGCATGTGGGGTTGCCATGCTGTCTGCACTGGGTCGCCATGGAAAGGTGGGAAGGAGCCGACGTGGCATATTTGTCACGCAAGGCGGTCTAGCGCGGCTGCCACGCTAGGCGTCTTTGCTTGGCAACTCCAGATACATATGCCCCTTTGCCTTATGCGCTACCTCAAACATCATTCAAATCTAACAGCTGAATTCACCTTTATCTTTGTTATTCAAAATATAAATACACATTAGTTTCTTAGTGGTGTATCTGGAAATTGTTCAGTGGTGTTTTGAGAGTTAAATCTCTAACCATTTGGTAACAAGTTTATGTTTTTTGATATGTATATTAATGTTATGATTAGGTTACTTTTTATTAAAATAGAAATACATTAGAGGTTATCTTAGGCATGAGGTTAAAAAATATACAATAAGATATTATTTATAGTATGCGATGATATAGTATTAACAGTAAATAGTAAAGTAGCAAACAAGGGAGCCAAAATTTTCCCCGACCTTGCGTGGCAGAGCCATCTTGCCACGCTATCTTGTTGGCATGGCAAATTTAAACTACCACGCCGTGGCTGCAACTGAAGCAGGAGAGCCAAAATTTTCACAGCCCAGTATAACAGTTCAGATTTGCCACGACAGATCAGGTGACAGCAAGGTTGCTCTGCCACGCTGGCGCCATTGTTGTGGCAGTACCCAAAATTTGTAAAATAGGGTGGCAGGTGTTACCACGCCAATGCTTCTAGCATGGTAGTGTTGATTTGTCACGTCAATAGGGCTGGCGGGAAAACACCTGCCATCTATAAAAAAAACCCAAATGCCTGGCCACGCTCCAGGAGAAACAGAAAACATGCACAAGTTTCCACATACTCCAGGATCTTAACACGGAAACAGAATGTGAACTCCAACTTACATTACATGCACTGCAATACTAGCCAAAGGCAACAGGTACTAAGCACAAGTTTTTTTTACCATACAAAAGTACATGTCATGGGTCATTTGGCATCGAAGTAAGGTGAAACCACACACCTTGAAGTGCCACACCAAACAAAATAGGTACTGCCGGTTACATAACATAACATTGTTGCTCCAACAAAATGCTGCCTACTTCTTTGGTGCGCTTGATCGCACCGGTGCCCGGAGTGAATGTCTTCCTCTGCTTTGGCTGTCTCCCTGGCGCTAAGGACAGCAGATAAATTGGTGAGTGTACAGTAATTAACTAGCTGAAAACATAACATTGTTGACGATGTGCACGTCCGTGTGATCCCGCTGACGCCTGCCCCACATGGAGGTCACTGTGATGGCTGTGTAGCCGACGGCATGTCACCAAGCTGTTAAAATCAGTCACCTAGAGTTTTAATGATTAATAATTGAAACTAGCCTTTACTATAGGTTTACAATGTTGGATTATGTTCTTATATCATGAAAAAGCTTGATGACTCATACGTGAGGATATAATTATTGATTAATGTGATGATACCTCATATATCGAGAATCAATAAGTGTCAAATGTTGATAATAAAAATGCTTGATGATATCCCATCATGAGTTGATGAACATGTTGTAGGATTATATGGCGATGTAGCAAGCTAGAATATAGACTTTATCAGTTAATGATAATTAAAGAGAAGAGGTTGAAGATGCGGGATATGAAGTGGCTACCTATGGTAAGATGATGAAACGCAATCGAAGCTCGGTTACGATAGAACATGTGGTGGTAAAGGGTAAACAAGGAGCTTAGGGTCAACGAACCAAATTCAGCGGTGAAGGGTGAGTTAAGACTTTGTCATGATATACTGGGCGAGGCCATTTAAAGCTATAGATTATCCACATCAATTATTTTAAAAAATAGAGGATAAAATTATAAAGATCAAGAAGATATGATTTGTTGGTGATCAAGAAAGGCATTGATCAACATAAAGATATATTTGATTTAGGACTAATGTATTTGTTCAGTTGTTGGAGAATAGTCCCGATGGTGAAATGACTTCGACGTTGAAAACCCTTAAAGTGAAGAAAGAAGATGGCATCAAGACATTCCAATTAGTATAACTTTTCTATTTGTATTTGAGTATAAGAATATCATACTATTAAGAGAAATGCAATATTGGTATGTTTGTTTATGTCTTGGTCCTCAAAGTGACCTATCGCTATCTTAGGAGAAGCTAAAGTTTTAACCTATCCTATAAGTGGTTTTAGAGCTTGTTCTTAGTTGAGTTGGGTAGCACTTTCATTAAGCTTTTTATAAATCCTAAGATCGTTGAAAACAGACTCTGGAGCAAGAAGTTATGGATTTTTCCTTGGGTGCTATCACGTGTCCTGGATGGTCCAAGCTTGGGATCTAAAGGCTCCGGACCTAGGGCTTACAGGAGGCTCCAGAAAAAACCTCCGGCCACCCGAGAAGGTTTCTCAGAGGCTCCAAGCCTATGCTCGAAGACTCTGGACTTGCATAGACTTGAGCCTAACGACTTTTGGGGTGGCCTGGAGGTTCCATGTGTAGGACTTGGAGACTCTGGGCTTATACAGTTTTGAGCATAACACCTAGTTTTTATGGGCTCGGGTATTTAAACCCCTCCACCTCTCTAGCCTTGGCTACTAATTGTGGGCAATAGCAGAGCTATCCAAGGTCATATAAAACCTTCCAAATCTCCTATCTTAGTGGTAGCTCTTTGTGATAGTGATTTGAGAAGAGAAAAAGGTTGGACTGAGAGGTTGCATGGTTGAGAGCTAGTGAGCTTCACTTCATTCTTTAAGCACTTGAGTTCATAGTAAGCAAATCCTCGATTATGCTTTTTACTCTTAGAGATTAAGATTTCCTAGATAGTTTGGAGTCATCGGTGAGCACCCAAGCTTGTGGTATGCTACGGGAAGTTTCCAAAAATTTAGCTTCGCCTCTACAACGGAAGAAGCAAAATAGTGAAGAGAGCAAAGTGGTTGAAAGAGACTTGTCTTCCTTGGAAGCTTCTTCAATGGAGACATAGGATTCTTGGTGAAGAATCCGAACTTCGACAAACAAATTATTTGTTTAAACATTGCCCAATCTATTTGTGTGCTTAATTAATATAGTTGGTGATCATATATGTTACTCATATAACTTGTTTGTCCCTATAACACTCTAGTTTTAGCTTAGCCATTAAAAATTATTTTAATAAAAATTATAGTTTAAAAAAATAGTTCATTGTGTGTATTATATACTAAATATATCATTTTCTATCATCTCTTGAGGCCTAAAAATCCTAAACCAAAAATCTCTGTTCAAAATTTGAATCCTTATATATAGATTTTAAATCAACTTATCCTTTAAAAATTCTTTCTAAAATTCTTTGTGTCCAACAATCAAATTTGAATCCGATTCCAAATATCAACTTACTTTAAAATCCTCTCAAATAAATCTCCTTGAGTCCCTCCCATAAATTCTCCAAGAAAATCCTGAGTTCAAATTCAAACTTATTTTAAAATTTTCTTAAAAATTTAATTCTAGAAATCACTAGAAAAGGTGGAAAAGTACTATTTATTTAGGGCGCCTTCCCCTTGGCTCAACCTCCTCCTACCTTTTCCCTTCTCCTTTCTCCCCTCGACTGACCCAACCACCCCCCCGCCGGTCCAACTCCCTTTCCCTCTCCTTCCCTCCTCTCTTTCTCTCATGGACCATGACCGAGCCAGCCCATGGCCCATCTCCCTCATCACCACACGCGTTAGTGCTACCACACCCATGCTCTCGCCCACCATACACCACGCCCTACGGGCCTTACTTGCCAGCCAATCCCCTAGGTAGCACACGCTCGCTCCATTGCGCCCATGCGATTGCCCCTTTTCCCATGCCGTGCTGCATGCACATGCCTTGTTCAACAGAATGCCAAGCCCAACCACCATCTCACCACCCATTCCATGTGCCCTAACCATGTTCTGTGCATAGTGTGTCCTTGTCATAGTCCCCACTACTCCAGTGCGTCGCAAATCCTACCGGTCGCGTCTGGTCACATCGTTGTGCCGCGCTGTGCCAAGCATGGTCCCCGCCTTTGCGAATCACCCTATGCCAAGCTTGTCCCTCCCTAGCTTGCATTCGGCTGACACGCCATGTTGTGCCAAGTTCACCCCTCGCCACCGCGAATCTCACTGTGTGTTTTCCCACCTCCTCATGCAGTCACATCCGAGCTTGCCGATCTCACACAACTCTCCTTGTCCTCTTCGCACCTTGCCTGGTGACCTATAAAAGGCGCTAGTGAACCCCTCCCCTAAAACCATGCGCAGCTCTTCATCTCTCTCCTTCTCACCTCCACCTTCCTCTCCCCTACCTGAGCCACTGCTATAGTGCCCTTTAACGTAACCAAGCTAGCCTCCTAGCCCTGTCGCGTGCGCCCAAGCCGCCTAGCGTTGTCGTTGGGATCATCACCGTCACCGTTACTCGCATCGACCGCCTTTAGGTGTCACTGCCACCTGCCTCCACAAGTGCTTGTGTGTGAGGCAAAGAAACAAAGAAAGAGAACGAGAAGAAGGAAGAAAGAAAAAAAGAAAAAAAATGAAATTAGAAGATAAATGGGACCCACATGGGCTCCACCCCTTTCCAACCACCTCCTGTTGACGCGCGAGGCGATCAGACTAAGCGAAGAGGTGCACCGAGAGGGTGAGCAAGTGTTAGCCGATGGAGATCCAATGTGATATATTTACACATATGAAGGTCTAGGAGATCTGCTTAACTTCAATGCAGGTTCTTAACTTCAAGGTTCACGGGCATGCCAGTCAATTTAGCCTTACAATTGAAAGGAGATAGAGAGAAGGAGATATGTAAGTCAATCAGCTGATAGGCCGATACTGACTCCTACTATCGACTGGTTACTGATAGGGTTAGGATAATCATCGGTTATAAGTTTGATGCACCCCTGCTATCGGCTGGTGGCCAATATGAACTATAGCACTCATACCTTAGCTAGGAAACTAATGACGACATAGGTGAATAGCGAGTAATAAATTAAAGGACTTATCGGCTGAAGAGCCGATGATGCTCCGAATATAATATGCGATGAATAGCAGAGAGCGAGACCTGATCCCTCGAAGATATGAGACCCAGCAACCACCATGATGGTACCGTTAGAGCTAGTCTCAAAGATCGGACCAAACCGGGACAGTATAAGACTGAGACTAACGGCATCAAGATGGTGGAGGCTAGATCGAACGTGCCAACGAAAGGAACGAATGAGCCCATCGGCTACTATCGGCTACGGGTCCGATACATACATATAAATAAACTCATAGATTAGCTAAGCCAATGGTGGAACGAAATTTGCTATGTCTTGATGCCAGATCTAAAAAAACCAAATCGATCGATAGCGGATTAATCGCTAGGCAAGATATATGTATATCGGCTGAGAAGCCAATATATTAGGTGTGAAACTCAGTGTATGGATAACTCATCGGCTGGCCGTTTCGATGAAACGCTGTGTAAAGACTTATCAACTTATGGCTCAATCTACTATCAATGGTCTAGTAGGTCAGACCTAACCGATACAGCATGAGACCGATGACAATAGAAAGAGCTCAATGAGCCAATAGAACGCACGTGAATATGATGTGATATATTCGATTGGACTAAGAGATCGGACCTAACCGATGTAGCTTTAGACAGAGCAAATACAACAGGATAATGGTGATACACCAGGATAATGGTGGGACTTACTCTTTCGTTAGAGATCGGACATAAATGATGCAGCCCCGTGTCGAGAGCCAGAACCCGCCGATAAAAACCTAAATGAACTAGAATGGCAATGTGCTGATATTATATTTGATATATCTGGATATCTTCATAGGGTCTATATTTATACCCTACGGATACAAGAGTCCGATATGGTTATAAACAACCTTTAGATATTCTTTTCTAGTCAGAAAAGAAATTTTTTTCTAACTAGTTAATAAAGCTAACTAAACTTGCATATTTGTTAACGCCAAAATCTAAACGATCCGATAGGTGCTAAAGCCGATCGACTGAGAGATCCGATTGTGCTAAAGCCGAGCGGCTAAGAGGTCCGATGGAGAGTTTAATGCAGTCATCGGCTGATAGAGATACTGAGACAAAGCCGATATGAACTGTAGAAAAGCCGATCAGATTAGTAGAAGATTGGATCGGCTTGAAGACAGGAGGTTGTCCAATCGAGATCATGTCCGAGAAGCCCGAGGAAAGGAAGGAAAATGATTGGCTTGACTAAAAGAAGGTTCGATAGCTACAGTGGAGAAGCCGATCAGGTTGCAGCAAAGGAAGACTTGGTTACAAATTGGAAGATTATTCAGATGAAACCGGGTTTGCGGAAAAGCGGTGGACTCCACGGCAGGATGTTTGTTTTTGTAAATTGTAACCTTACTTAATTAGGAAGGTTTAGCTGGTTAGTTAACTTCTTTAGGAATATTTTCCTTTGTTCTTACTAGGAAATAATGTCGGATGTTTGAAGACGCGTCGGACTCTGTCTGTAAATCTAGGGTATAAATATAGACCCCCTAGAAACATGTAAGATATCTCTCGATCATATACAAATTCGGCGCATCATCACCCTAGTTCATCTAGGTTTTACCGGCGGGTTCTGGATCTCGACACGGGGCTGCATTGGTTAAGTCCGATATCCGGTGAAGGGGTAAGTCCCGCCACTATCCCGATATGTCCTGCTATGTCTGAGGCTGCATCGGTTAGGTCCGACCTCTTAAGCCGATCAGACGTATTGCATCACGTCCGTGCCTTCTTGTACTATTCCTTGCCTAGGCCGCATGCGTCTTCATCGGTTTTTCCAGCCGATGAATCACTGTTCGGCTGTTCGGAGGGATCTCGTGCGCCTCGATATCCTCTGAACGCACCATGGTTCCTCCATCGGCTCTACGGTCAATCCCTCGTCGACACCTGTCCACATCGGCTCCCCAGCCAATCGAAGAGCATCTCGATCCTATCGGCAGCTAGCTGATAGCGAGCGCCTGTATCAGACCCGCTCGTCTCATTTCCTTGTCAATTGTAGGGTCAAATTGACTGGCACGCCCGCGAACCTCGATGCTTAAGGACCTACACTGGAGCTAACCAGACCTCCCAGGCCTTCGCGTGACCGAGTCGCCGTCCCTCCCCGGTCACGGGATTTTTGGTGGCGACACGCATTTTGGCACGCCCGGTGGGACCGAAGGTTTCATTCATCGGTTGATAAGGATTGTACTTTTTTCATCAGCCGATCAGGTAGAAATCTTCATTCATTAGCCAATTGGACTGGATTCATCAGCTTGTGAAACCTGATAACCGTTTATCGGCTGAAGATCCTTCATTGGCTAGTGATATAATTCCATTCATCAACCAGCGAGACTCTATAAGTGCCTGATTGGAAGTCAGATTTTTCTCATCAACCCGGGGGGTATCTTGTTGTCAATATGTCTACAGAAAAGGTGGATTCTAAGACATATTCATCTGAAGATGAAGCCGATGAGGAGGTAATAATTTCAGTTATCATGGAGGATTTGAATGAAGACCAGAGGCGACATATAGAGCAAAATATGGACAACTTTTAGAAGCTCTGTTTGGAATCTTTCAGTATGACTAAATAAGGGCCGATTCAAAAAGCACAATTACCAAAATGTGTTTTGATGAAGGAATCAAGCCATTCAGCACCTGTGAATTCTTCCAAGCCGTTGCAAGAGATGTTCAACAAATCATTTTATCAAGCATTCAGTAATCCATCAGGAGTATGGATGGATACACTATAGGATCTGATCAAGAAGGCGATACAAGAGTTATCGACTCAAGAGACTGATTAGGATCATGTGCCTTTGCCGATAGAGATGGAGGAAAACAAGGACCTATCGACAAATACGTATCCACCAATACAAGATTGACTCAGGGGGCAACGGCAGGAGGTACCTCCAGAATTTTTTTAGAGAAATTATTATGGAGAATATCACAAGTAGAATCAGGTACCATATCCACCTCTGCATGATTAGGAAGATACTTTAAGAGAGAAGAATTGGTTAACCAGGATTGTGGACACGGTGGAAGAGCAATTTGGTATCAAACCCAAAGATCAAACAGTAATGTATTGGCACCCATATCTAGAATGGTTTAACAGAATTCCACTATCTCCCCGATACACGATACCAGATTTCTCAATATTCTCAGGACAAGATACCATATCTATATTGGAACACATCAGCCGATTCTTAGCATAGTGTGGGGAAGTATTGGCAGAGGAAGCTCTCAGAGTCTGTTTCTTTCCTTTATCCCTCTCTGGATCGGCCTTCGCATGGTTTTCTTCGTTACCATCGAACTCGATTGAAGGAAGGGCTGACCTGGAACAACGGTTCCACGGACATTTCTGTACTGGGATTCAAGAAACGAGACTGTCAGATTTGACATCGGTTAAACAGAGGCCTAATGAGTCAGTTCTAGAATACATCCAATGTTTTTAGTACATCAGAAGTCGATGTTATGGTCTTGTTCTGAGCGATGAACAATTAGCCGATTTGGCCTTCCAGGGGTTATCAAGTCGCATCAGGTGGAAATTTTATGCCCAAGAGTTCAACAGTTTAACACATTTGATGCATATGGTATTGGCTTACGAGAGACGATTATCAAGAAAAGAGGAGATGCCAACACATAGGAAGTTACCGATTAGGTCTTAGGATGATAAGTCTAGAGAACGGTCACCCGATCGGGAAGACATCTAAATCGGCTGAGTATATCCGATTTCTCCTTTTCAAGACGGACGGGTTCTCAGAATTAGTATCGGCTAGTGACACTGTTTGCGTAAATCGGTTGAGGCGTAGCCGATTCCTAATGTACGGAAGCCGATATGATTATATCGGTTACAGATGGCCGATATCGTTTAAGACGTCGTCATTGGAATATATATATACACAACTTTTGTTAATCAAGCTGATTGAAGTTTACTGCAAAAGTTAATGTTCAGAATGACATCAGGATTTTTCCGAGGCTAAAGTTTTACAAGAATTTCTTAATGGCCTCGATCACGCGCAGACGAATTTGATCTATATCGTTGATGGCGCGGATGTCATCCTCGTCTGATCCAGGGATAGTCTTCAGGTTCCTATGTCGGCGAACTGTAAGCCGCACTTTGTCTGCTACCTTGGCCTCTTGGTTTTGGATCGATTTTGGTAGGCCGATGAGATGGAACTCGGTGGAGTTGATATCTTCACCAACCTTGTTGAGTTCCGCCATCAAATCGGCTTCTCGTTTCTTCAAGAGGCCAAGCTTAGTGTTGGCGTGTTGAAGGTCAGCTGATATTTCATCAAGTTTCTTCTTTTCATCAAGGGCAGTCAGTCGATCGTTGTGAGCCAGGTGGCTTTGCTCAGCACGATCGGCTATGCATCGTCTTGATGCAGTCAGCTGGGTCCTTTGGAATTCCAAGTAAGCAGCAGGTGTGAGTGCGTCCGATAGTTCCGCAGGCAGGAGGTGTTGAATTTCTGCAAGTCTTTCCCGGATCGACCTACAATCTTCCACCAGCAAGTCAATCGGAACCTCCAGCCAATGCATAATATCTAACAACTGCTCACGTGCATTGGCTGGCAAAAATGGTTCGATCGCTGTGCTGGTGGCTAAGTCTTCCTCTGCTTCCAGGTATTTACCGATGTCGAAGGAGAATAGATCGGCTAATGATTGTATAACAACATTAGCAAACATGGAGATCATGAGGCAAAAGAAACGGCATGTATAATAAATGTACCTGAGAGACAGTGGGAGTAGTTCTTATGCGGGTATTAACTTGATGTGGGGCAGTGTGAGTAGATACCAAAACTTCAGAGGATACCATCGGCTCAGCCCCAGTAAGAGGGTCCGGCGTTTGGACCTTAGGAGCCGATGGTTCATGCTGCAAAGCGAATGTGTCAGGATAAAACAAAGGCAACGAAGAATTGATGCTGACACATAACAACGGAGATGCGAAAGAAGTTAGAATTGCCGCAGGGGAAGGGCTTCGCGAAGCAGATGCAACAATGACAATATCGGCGTCGGGTTTCTGTTTCTTAGAAACCGTCCGAGTAGTCGGTTTCTTGCGCTTTGGCCCTGACACTTGCGACACTCGGAGAAGAGCCGATGGAGGTGGACCACTTTGCCCAAGGAGGGATCTGGCCAATGGAGGTGGACCGCTGGTCGAAGGTGCATCTTTGTCGCCAGCCTGTGGAACCACGGGAATCAAAGACAGTTGAAATTCAATGCGATGAAGAAATGATGGTGAAAGGAGAAGGATTACCTCTTCATCGAATTCCACGTAGTCGGGATTGAGGCGAAGGCAATAATATTTAGCCGATAGATTATATAAGTGCCTTCCCCATTCTGACCATCATCGAGCGAAGATTTTGGTATTGTATATGTAGGGCTTGAAGGTGGAGATAGTCCCTAAGAACAAGTTCGATGTCATCGAACTAAGTCGGTCGTACTCCAAGCCGTTTTTTACTTCTCCGCGGGCTCGGAGCTTGCCAATGAAGAACAAACCGATGGGGAGTTGGCTGAGGCCCAACTGATGAGCACTAACAGAGGGATGGTAGAACTTGTATGATGGATGTTGGGATCGGCCTATTGAAAATCCGATCGGCAGAAGACAAGGAGTTATAGAGGATAGAAAGATGGTCTTCAATTCTTCATCGGCTAAGGCATTCATCGGATAAAACCTAGAAGACATTTCAAAGGATGAGTCATCCTCGTACGTAAACCAGATGGTGACCTCTTTAGTAAAGCCGTAGTAGAAACACTTGAACCACCGGCTGAGTCTGAGGGGGGTCATTTTGCTTCCAGGAAGAGCCGATGAAGCCTCACCCAAAGAAATACATCGGCATCGGCTAGCCTCATTTTCTTCTGGGTAGTCAGTCGGGAATGTCATGAAAGAGAAGGGGGCCTGGTAATGACTTTGGAGGTGTAGACGTTCAACCAAAGTTGTATAAACCACCAGGGTCCGCCGATATGTTTGCCGACAGCTTGGTCGCAACTTGATGGAGCAGTTGATAAGTAGCTCCGAGAAGATAATGCCCTAGAGGGATCTGGTGGTGATCAGCCAAGAGCTCTACCAGACATTGCATGTTCGTTGTTAGACCGAGAGTCAAACCACCAAAGAAGAATCGTTCCAGCCAAAGATTCAAGAACTCTATATGTTCATGTCCATCGACTGGGCCGAAGGATTTTTTATGCAAGAAAATGTACTTTATCCAGCCTCCGACGTTCTTGGTGTTTAGTCGATGCGTAGGTTTGAATATGAGGCTCAACAGATTTATGTAGTGGGTGGTGTTGAGGCAGGTCAACGTAGTAACATCCATCAAGGTGGGGGTCATCGGCCCATGCCTGAACATGAAGGCATTCAAGATGTCCGATCAGAAGTAAGAAGCCGATGCAAGCAGAGGTTTGTTCCTTTCCATATCGGCTAAGAAAAGGTTAATGCAATGGTCTATTTCCAAATCCTCTCATAAAGACTTTTTGAAGGCAGAAACCCTAAGGTACCAGTTTCTCCATTCCGGGAGTTTGCTAGGCCATGATCTGAAGCTATTAGCCCAATCGGTGATGGTCATGGATGAATGCTTGAACGTGATCCTTTCTGTTTTGGAGTTGATAAAATCAGTCGGATCCTCGCTACCCATAGGGCTAAGAAAGAAGTGACCGGGGCGGTCGGAGATTGGAATAGTGATCTGGCACTTAAGATCCTATAGAAACCAGAACCCGACTACTGATGAGAAATCGAGATGGGAAAGAATCATGCAAAACATAGGATGAAAGAGCAGATAATGGTTACCTTAGGGATTACATGTGTAGAAGCCATTGCGTAAATGAAGGAGTAGCAGCCGATGAAGAAATCTGCGAGAGCTCGCCTTTAGTCTTTTTAGCCCATCGAGATTCGTCAAAATTTACAGATGCCTGTGGAACTCGTCGAGGTTTGGAGGTTTTTGATGAGAAGAAGTGTGTGGAAGAAGGCTGAGGAGGAGATATATTTTATAGAGGCGGAGCGACCTAGGCAGAGATCTGAGCCGATTAATGCGGGTTTTAACGGTCATCCTGGTTTGCGGAGGTTTCTAACGGCTTGAAATTTTGTAGTATGTTGACAAACTCCGAAATTGGGGGCATGTGTTAACGCCAAAATCTGGACGATCCAATAGGTGCTAAAGCCGATCAACTGAGAGATCCGATTGTGCTAAAGCCGATCGGCTAAGAGGTCCGATAGAGAGTTTAATGTAGTCATTGGCCGATAGAGATACTGAGACAAAGCCGATCGAAACTGTAGAAAAGCCGATCAGATTAGTAGAAGATTGGATCGGCTTGAAGATAGGGGATTGTCCAAACGGGATAAGGTCCGAGAAGCCCGAGGAAAGGAAGGAAAAGGATCGGCTTGACTAAAAGAAGGTCCGATACTTACAGTGAAGAAGCCGATCAGGTTGCAGCAAAGGAAGACTCGGTTACAAATTGGAAGATTATTTAGATGAAATCGGGTTTGCGGAAGAACCGTAGACTCCACAGCAGGATGTTTATTTTTGTAAATTATAACCTTACTTAATTAGGAAGGTTTAGCTGGTTAGTTAACTTCTTTAGGAATATTTTCCTTTGTTCTTACTAGAAAATAATGTCCGATGGTTGTAGACACATCGGACTCTGTCTGTAAATCCAAGGTATAGATATAGACCCCCTGGAAACATGTAAGATATCTCTCGATCATATACAAATTCGGCGCATCGCCACCCTAGTTCATCTAGGTTTTACTGGCGGGTTCTGGCTCTCGACGCAGGGCTGCATCGGTTAAGTTCGATCTCCGGTGAAGGGGTAAGTCCCGCCATTATCCCAATATGTCCTACTCTGTCTGAGGCTGCATCGGTTGGGTCTGACCTCTTAGGCCGATCAGACATGTTGCATCACGTCCGTGTTGGACCTATCGGCCCGTTAAGCTCCCTCTGTCATCGTTAGTTTGGTGCTGCATCGGTTAGGTCCGACCTACAGGGCTGCCGACGGTAGATCGAGCTTCTGGCCTATAGTCTTCTACACGGCGTATGATCGGAGTGTTAGCCGATGAGTTATCCATGATCTGAGCTTCACACCCAGCGCATCGGCCCCTCGGCCGATACGCATCAGCCTTTAGAGGCGTCCCATGACGCGTAACGCCAAACATATCGGTCCCCCAGCCGATACGCACCTGCCTTCAGAGAGACGTCCTCTCATCGACTCAGCTAGCCGATGGGTTCATTCCTATCCTTGCTATGGCATAGCTGATCCAGCGTCCTCCGTATCATCACCGTTGGCCCCGGCCTCGTACTATCTCGGTTAGGTCCGATCTTCGAGGTTCAGTGTTGATGGCGCTGCCACGGCGGGCGACGAGTCTCGTGCTGTCATACCCGGAGCGGCATCAGCTTTACAGCTCATGCCTTCTTGTACTATTCCTTACCTAGGCCACATGCGCCTTCATCGGTTTTTTCAGCCGATGAATCACTGTTCGGTTGTCCGGAGGGATTCCATGCGCCTCAATATCCTCTGAACTCACCCGGGTTCCTCCATCGGCTCTGTGGTCGATCCCTCGTTGACACCTGTCCACATCAGCCCCCCAGTCGATCGAAGAGCATCTCGATCCTATCAGCAGCTAGCCGATAGCGAGCACCTGTATCGGACCCGCTCGTCTCACTTCCTTGTCAATTGCAGGGTCAAATTGACTGGCACGCCCACGAACCTCGATGCTTAAGGATCTACACTGGAGCTAAGCAGACCTCCCAGGTCGCAGGATTTTTGGTAGCAACAATATCTTATAAGATATATTCTATAGAGATACAAGTACCCTACCGTGATTTTCATAATTCCTCCTTAGACCTGGCCACATCTAGATAATCATCCATTTTTGACTAAATTGAATCTATCTTCATCCGTCTAATCGGCTTTTTCTCTATATCAATCGGTCTCCGATCCTATGTGTGGTGCTTACCAAATTTCGGTGTTAACACCTCCATGGACCCGATCTACCATAGACCCATCTCTCTTCACTGACGTTCGAGCCCCACATGTAAGCTCAAGGAATATTCTTGAGAATATCTTTTCAGAATTCTTTATATTTTTCAAAAAAAATACTTTAAACTTCAGAAATTCATATATTTTTATTTGTAACTTCATTTGATCTAATTCAAGTCTAATTTTTTCTAAAAATGAGATCTACGTATTGACACAATTGTATTTCTATTTCTAACATTTTATTTTAACTTTTTATTTATTTGTTTACTTTTCACGCATAGGCCCCTAGTTAGTGGATTATCCGGATACCTTTTAAGGGAGAAGACCTACTTCCAGAGCAAAGCAAGAAATTTTTTGAACACTTTGAACCTATATTTATGAATTATTTTGTTTGTAAAATTGCATTGCTTAGGTTATACTTTAATCTTGCCTGGTCATGGTTTGCGTGAAACCGACAAACCTATCTTATGTTATGCAGGATATTGATGACCGTTATCCTTGTAACTCTAGTAAATATTTATTGGTATCATAATCCCTTGGATTCGATTAGCGAGGTTGCCTAGGACTTAGCCAATTAAGTTGCTTCTAGCTATTAGCTTTTGCTTAGTAGTTATTGTTGTTTTGCCTTTTATATTGTGTTGCCCATCTAAGATCTATCCATGATGGCAACTTATGTAAGGACTATCTCTAGTGATGTAATAAAAGTTAGCTTATTATGATCATACTATTATTCTATATGTACCAATTTGTGCATCCTGAGACTGGTATAATGTTCAAAGATAATTAAGTTGATCTCTAGCCTATGTTAGCCCGTGCTTTATAGCTAGCAGAGTTCAGGGCACTGCAGTCACCTTTTGATTCAAGTAGATTTTGTGCTAGTGACTTGTTCCCTTTCGAGGGTGTTTTTCCTGGCATCCTAGTGGTTTCGTTCTCCTAGATTAGGAGACTCTGGCTTCTAGGTCTAGACACTCCAGTCCCCTAGGCCCAAAGAATCCAGGTATTACTAATTTAGTGTGAAGTGTTTTGTAAATTTTTAGAAAATGCCTATTCACCCCTCTAGGCGACATCATGGTTCGTTTAGCTGTGATGGCCCAATCTCATTAGGAAAGTAGTCCTTGTTAGCTATGTCACTATCGTCTCTCTCTCGGTCTCATCGATACCGTCCCATGCATTGATTGGATCGGTCCCTCCCCGCTCCTTAATGAAGTAGCCTGGGGGATGGAGGGTTCCACATTAGGGTGCATGCAGTACTGGATGACAATGCTCGCATAGAGGAGCATGAAGTTCCTGCCCTACTAGCTATAGGCGTGGCACCTACACCACCTTGGACGTTACCTAGATTTGTCATGTGGTTCATCCTCACTACCATTTATCAGAAATGTCATCGAACTAACAACAAGAGTACTAGTACGTGTCACTTCAATGAGGTGTGAGTTACTGAAAGTACCTTGATAGGCCTAAAGAGGGGTGAATAGGAAAATTAAAGCAAAAGGCGAAAGCTAAAGCAAAAAAATGTCAGATTATCCGATACATGGTCAGACAGTCTGATGTATATTGGATTGTCTGGATTAGACTATCTAACATGCAGAGTAGCATGACACTAGCAAGCCACAAATTAAAGATCTAGATCCAACTCACATGTAAGATAAATCACAACCAACAACTAGCTAAGAGCGGTAGAAGTAGCAAGGCAACAAGAATATAAAGAGGAAGTATATTACCAAATTTTTGCTTGACGAAGAATTTGCTAAAGTTCAAATCCTTTAGAGGATTCTACTTTCCGTTGAGGAGCCCACAAAGTGCCATGTCTTTTTTAACCCTATCTTCTTGAGATTGCACAAATGCACTTCTCCTTTACTAGATGCATCTCTTTCCTTGCAAGGGCAGCATCTAGCCTTCACAAACTTCTCCCGGCCAACAACACATAGATCGGTGGCTCAAGAGCGACGTCTATCCATATAGGAGTCCTCAATCTATAAGAGTAACTAACACCACACAACCCTTAGACAAATCTTAGTGCTCAAGATCGAATGAAGTATATACTAGGCTCCCAAACTTCAAATTCATAACCACAAAGATATGACTCAAAAAGAATAAGGGGGATTGGAGAGAGGGAGAGAAAAGTGTTCAAAGATCCAAAACACCTTAGCACCAAGCTCAACCCAAAACAAGTTTGAATGAAAATGAATTAGACAACCCTAGAAAATGGTTGGTGGGGGGTTTATATAGATCCCAAAAAGTGGTCATTGGAAGGGGAATCTTTCAGTCCACTTGGGATAGTCTAATTTCAAGATTAGATAGTTTGATATTGTTGGCCCACCAAGGTGAAAAGAAAATGAGAGATAGAGTGAAGTTTGGTGAAGTTTTGGAGTCTCTGAAGGATCAAATAGTCCGACATGGATCAGATTATCCGATAGATTTCAAAGCATTTTTCCTCGTCCTCAACTAGAGATCAAAGTTCGGTGAAATTTTGGACTCTCTGGATTATCGGATTGTTTGATGTATTTCGAATCCTTTGATTTTGACTTAGCCAAAAACACTTCACTTTCAAAGAATTTTCAAGCCAGATAGAGAGTGAAGTTCAGTGAAATTTTGGATAGTTTGAGACATCAAACACTCCAAACCAACATCGGACAATCCTATGCTCTAAGAGCAAAACTCTCTCTAGAAAGAGAGACATTTGGTGAAATTTTGGATTGTATGATGGATTGGATAGTCCAATATAAAATTAGATAGTCTGACAAAAGAACAGCAAGAACACATGAACAAAAAGATTTTGAGCACTAGTGTTCAACTAATTATATGCATGTGGTATCCCTCTTAATGGCATCCTAAACTCAATAAAACAAGAATTACCATATTGAAGATGCCACTTTTTCTTATAGTTTTTATCACCAACATAACTTGAACATTACAACATCTCAATAAACTTCATTAGAAACTCTCTATTTGTGTTGTCATTAACACCAAAATAAATTAGGGTCCTGGGTACACTTTTAGCTACTAGGTGCGAATTTGATGGTTCAAAACATAATTTGTTACCTCAATAAATCCTTAGAGCACACTCGGCTCCTGGTCAGATCTTGCAGGCATTTGTAATGCCTCCCCTACCCCATTGGTCAAACGGGCAAGCTGCTTTCCCAAATCAATCATGCTTCACTAATATGTGCACTGACGAGTAAATAGAGGAAACAAAGTATGATAAGTAGAATTGTGTCCCACTGTGCTTGGAGAAGAAGGAACATCCAAGAAACTGCATCCCTAGTTCCATCTGGGAAAAGAAACCCACCAATCAATGACGACAACCATGCCCATGTGAACCTCTCGACAACCTAGAGAGGTGATCCTACTGGGCACTCTGAGAAGTTTTGCCTCAACCATCTACTAGAGACTCCTAAAGGCCGAGGGTCCTTTCCTTGGAGCTCAGGGGGGCGAACGCCCATGAGGTGCTCCACCATAGTACACCATCCTACAGTAACCATGTCCCTTATCACTGGCTCCCCATCAACTGGAAGGACAAGTATCATGGCCGCATCCTACAGGGTGATGTTGACCTCCCTATAAAAAAGGTGAAAGGTGTGAGTTTTTGGTCTACAACGGTCCACCATAGCAGTCAATGTGCTATGGTCCATCTGTGGGAGGCATGCTGTGACAATGTGTGCAAGGGGGAGAAAACAGGCAATGCAAATGTAGTAGGTGTATCGCTCATCCCATGTTAGCAGGTTCTACACTCATGCTCGTAAGGGTTTGAGACACTATAAAAAGGAGCAAATGGGTAACTATGTGTTCAACCCATGTAACAAACTACAAACTTGTTATGTAACAATGTGTAGGGCAAATAATTTACCAAATTCTCCTCTAGTAGCTTGTAAGCTTGGTGCTCCGTGTCGTAGTGCATATGTAGGAGAGGGTATTGTGGGTTTGCCATCCTGTAGAGAAATTTTTAAAAAGACAAGGTATATAAAAGATCAGGTACAATAAAAGTGTTTATATAACAACAGAGTAAAGGAAATCGATGATTATACAAGATTGTGGTACGACAAATATATGGTTAACTAATGCAATTAGAGATAAGCCAATCTGCACACTCGCATCGGACTTCTTCCTACAACGTTTTGGTTTATTTTTCTTTTTTTTATGTGCAGTCTTGTTGTGACCCTCTTTGTGGCATTGTGAGCAAATAACATTAACTATCCAAGAGATGTCCTTTGAAGCAGGCACCTCTGGCAAGATAACCTTGGCCCTCCTAAGATTTTACAGCTCGGTATAGAATGTATGAGGACATTCATCGTCTAAGGAGGATAATGAAGAGCACTCGTTAACATCTTGATTTTGCTCTCCATGCTCAAAACACCTAGGGTTAAAGTCATTATTAACTATTGCATTGTTCTTATTGACCTTAGTGATGGTAGTAGTGCCATGAGCAACATTAGTAGTGTCGATGTGGTTTAGGGTTGCACTTGATACAACGACCACTATTGGGGACTATTGTGTTACGATTCCATCTATCTAGGCTATGCATTCTGGAGGACTCAACACAACATTAGTACGATGCACGGGAACTGGAACAATGTTCGTATGATCTATACCACCCGCTAAGAGAACAACATCCAAAGACCAAACTTGTGAGCCTTGAACACATGCAACATAAGTGGACCATTCCAACTCACATGATATGGGCATCATCACCAAGTGCTATCGTGATCCCATGCCTGCATCATACCTCCCTTCCATGCTTACTACATCAATAGGGTCCAAAGGTTGCAATTTGCATCGAATCTGATCGGATAGTTCTAACCATGTAGGAGTAGACCCATACACTAACACATAAATTTTCATCTTCTCAAAGCGTCCATTGGATCTAACCATTCCACTTGAATGTACACGCACAACACAGTCCATCTATGACCACAAATTATTGATATGTAAAACAAATACACCACATTAAACAAATTTTTGAACCAAAACAACAACTAGTATATTTACTGAGACATTCTATGCATGACCAATTCATTAGCATGGACTCAAAAAAACAATATATACCTAATGCATGTCCTCACGTACATCTCCTAGATTGCAATCATGGTATTTGCAAAAATGTATTCTCAACATAAAATTGGTTATCACAGACTAGTGGGAATCAATAGCATGTTTTGATCTACCCCGATCTGCTACCATGCATCACCATTACCAAAATAATCAATCTCATTCAACTAACCCTAAGCAAAGAGGACAAGTTTGAAATCAACAGTTAAAACTTGAGAAATCGGGGGAGATACCTAAGGGGATGAAGCCCAACTCAAATGCACTTCAAATCGAGCTTCAAATCATTGGATTTCGTCAAGGATTGGGGAGAAATGGTCCTCTCCCATCACCGGTTCATTATGAGGAGAGAGAAAGAAGGATGAGGAGGAGGGCGATGGTAGCCTATGTGATATTATGGCCTGCTATGCTAGGTGGGCTAGCATAGCGGTTGCTGCAGGTTGACGTGGCTAACCTAACACATCAGCCAATCCTATCCATGCTATCGACGCCAGCGTCGCCAGCCCTACCATGCCATATGCACTGGCGTGGCAGTATGATTTGGCCATGCCAAGTAGGTTGGCATAGTCAAATGGTATATTGTTTGGAAGTAAGTTTGGAGATAGTTTGTTTTTAAAATTATTTATTAAAAATGATTAAATAAAAAAATTCCATCTTTTGCTGATTGACCTCACCCCTTAGTCTAGTTTTTCTTCTTCTGTTTCTTGTGAAAATATTTTATATTTTTAGGAGATAAATCTAGGCAAACATATAATGGAAAATTTTTTGATTTTATATATTTGTTCTATAGTTGTTAGTCCAGTTGAACCTTTTGCCTTAGATTTTTAATCTTCCATCTTGATTCTACCGGCATGTGTTGGTTTAGCTTATAGAGAGCAATCTAAAGAAGACACTTGTGCCATACCGTGGCAAGGCTACTTGCATAATTTGCATATTGAGGCCTTGGTGCATAGCCAAGGGTGGACCCAAGCCCACGGCATCGTAGGTCGTGGTCTAGAGAGTGGGCCAAATAGTAATGGACCCCTACCTAGGTATAGCTCTAAAGTTTTCACCCAACAAGATTAACCCTAAATTCCTAATTCCTAGCCTCAAGCATCATCGGGTTCTCAACCCCCCATCACTAGTTCACCAAATGACTGACGCTGCCACCGTTCTGCAGTTGTGCGCCTGAGGCCTACACTTGTGCAGCCATCCTTGGGCTCCAGCCACCTTTCCTAGCTAGCAGGCAACGGCCTCCTGCCCTCATCCTCGCGCCTCTTCGATTTTGCCTTGCGCGACTGTGACCCTTCTCACTGGCGGTTGGACTCACGCCGTCACCGTTCTAGAGCTGCACACCTGTGGCCTATGCCTATGCAGCTGTCTTCGAGCTTTGGCCATCCTGCTTGGCCGGTGGGTGGCAGCCTCCTGCCCTCCTCCTCACGTCTCCGTGGCTCTGCCCTGCGTGGCTGTGCACTTGAACCCTTCCCCGTGGCACCGCACTTGAACCCTTCCTACCTGGCTACCTCCCATGGTGGTGCAGCTAGCGACAAGTGGCTCGGCAACCTAGTCTCCTCCTCAGTAGCTCCTCTCTAGCTCTCCTCGTCTTCCCTTTGCTGCTACCTCTAGGCGCATGGTGCGCCGGTGGGTGGTGGCCTAAACACGAGGTGAGCTTTTCAATCCATATTTATTCTATTCTCAAATACGTACATATATAGTGATTTCATTCAATTTGTGTAAAATTGTATTAGAAGATAGATGATAAATAGACCTATGACTACATTGAAATCTTTTTATGCCCAAGGCCCCCAAAAACACCCCAATCAAATTTAAGGCAAAATCCTCCAAAAACAGTGAAAACAAGAGCTAGCAACACTCAACAAGTCCATAGTGTTGAGGCAGCCATAGGAGAAAATGGAGCTGGAGCTATTGCTAGTAACATTCAACAATCCCCTAGATACTGAAGCATTTTGAATATATGAGAAACTAAAAGATGAAGCTACCTATCTATAGTGGTATTCTAAATTCTTGGTGTAAAATTTGCTTACTATTAATTATGTTTTTCAATCCATGTATTTAATATGAGATTTTGTGATTCTATTTTTTTATAGAGTAAGTTCTAGAGCTACAATGCTACAATTAAAGAGCTTCCTAAGAATATTGTAGGCTCAAATGAAACCTCTAACAAGGTATCTATACTATAAGATTAGTCTGTAATTAAATTTTTACAATACTTTTTTAAATCATGATATTATCTATGATATGAGATATAGCAATTGGACTTTGCCCGGGGCTTAGAAAAATCATGGGTCCGTAAGTGTGCATAGCTCCTCGTCATCTGTAATATCCGTCATGGATCAGTAGCACCAACCTCTTCCGAGATGGATTCGCACCCGGGCACGCTTACCCTTTTTGTCCTCGTCGATTTGATCCAGCCAAACACTAGTCTGCAGGCGATATCACCAACCAGAAATCGCATCCATGGATTGCATCAAGACAACAGGGCCGCTGGAACCTAGCCTCGCCCCGTCGTTACTCTTCGACCGTCGTCGCCACAACGGCGCATCCCCGTCCGGGCAGGCGAACGACGCCGACGAGGAGACGCCATCGCTCTTCCTGTACAGCATACCCAAGGGGCAGCCGGTAGGCGCGACGAGAGCCGCCGCCGCCGATTCCGTCGCCGCGGTTCTCCGCGGCAGCCACCACCGTTACTGGGTGACACTGCAGGGATGGCTCCTCGTCCTCCACCGCGGCTTGCGCGACACCTTCCTGCTCAATCCGCTCACCCTGCAGCGGATCAACCTGCCCCCGGACAACGACGACAACGACGACAGCCTCCTGCAGCAAGTGCCTGCTGTCCAAGACACCAGCCGACCCTCTACATGCGTCGTTCTCCTGCTCGACCTCACCGAAACGGTGTTCCACTACTGCTACGCATCAGGATCAACCAGGTGGGTGGAGCACGCCTACTACTTGCTCCAGACACCCCTGAGCCACGACGAGGGCGTCGGCTGGATGGACAGCCTCACCGCGGTCGGAGGCAGGTTCTACGCCTACCTTATCGACGACGTCGCCACGCTGGATTTCTCGCCGGATCCAACGTTCACGCTTAAGCCGGTCGACGATTTCCCCTGGACAACGTCTTCGTCGAGCTCCGCGGCGAGTGGCTCTGCCTCACGTTCTGCCACCCGCTGTTCGCCGGCCACAAGGTGGCCAAGATCACCATGCACAGGGTGGACGTCGAGACCGGGGCGTGGGCCAAGGTGGCGGTGGACGAACTCGCCGCCGCCGGCACGGTGATGTTCGCCAGCGTCCCGCGCTGCTACGGCGCGGCGTTCGACGCGCGCCGGCTTGGGCTGGAACTGGAGGGCAGCCGCGTGTACTTCGTGGCGCACGACGACAGGGCGTTGTACGTACACGACATGGAGCATGGAACCACTGCTATGCACGACCCTGCGCCGGACGTCGAAGATGATCTCGTGCCTGAGTTTCCGATGGCTCCTATTTAACCCATATGTGTATTTGTACTTCCTGTTTAACACAAGAACATATTTTACCGCACGCGGCGGCTGCAGTATGGCCGGGTGGGCCTCCCCGAGAGAAGAGATTTGACTAAAGGTTGACTTTTGCCAGTTGTGCTAAATAATCACATTGCTCCCTGAGGTTCCATGGAATAGTCATAAGGTCCCTCCAGGACAGTGAAAGATCAAGCGGGTCAGGAAAGAGGGTTTGCAATGTAAAACTCTCGCAAGCGCGCGCGGTGTACAGTGCGCGAGTTAACGCTGCCTCGGCGAGACCGCGAGAGCAAGCGAGCTACCGATCGACATGGAAGCTGCAGCTGTTGCGGCGTCGACGTCGTCGCAAGAGTAGCGCGGGACTGGTCGTCTCTCCCGTTCGACATGCTCGTCCTGATCCTGGAGCTTCTGCCATGGTCGAGCCACCCGAGCGTCGCCCTGACGTGCGGGCACTGGCGTGGATCACCCGGCTCCTCCTCAACGCCGCAGACGTCGGCACAACCAACGTCCGGTACTACAGCCCCTACTACGATAAGATCTTCGTGACCGACGTCAAGCTAAATGCACCGGACGCCTAGATCTGCTCCGCCACAGGAGACCACCTCATCCTGCAGTGCTCGCCGTCGTTGGTACTCGATGCCGACCTCGTGACCGCCGGAATCTACGAGCTGCCACCGATGGATTGCATCAAGTTTGACTTCGTCGTCTATGACAGCCGGTATCTACGGCGTCAACGAGACTTGCCATCTCCAGGTTGGATGTGCTATCGAAAGTGACGACGGGGATTTGGTACAACTACTGGGACATCACTGAGTTAGACATTGACGGACCATTGTTTCGAGCGTCGCCGGTCACCAACCCTGTACTTCACGACGGCTTGCTATACCTTCTCGGTGAAGACGGGAGATTAGCGGTTCATGACCCAAGCAAACATGATGAAGGATTTCACGTTCTTGACAAGCCTAGTAGCTTTGGGAGTGAATACTGCAAAGTTGATCGCTACTTGTTTGAGTCAGACCAAGGCGAGCTAATGGCCGTCCTAATCGGCAATCGCGGAACACTGGTCCACGTCGTAAAACTCCATGAACAAAAGATGGATTGGGAGAGGGTGGAGAGTTTGCAGGAGCAGGTCTTGTTCACTGGCACACTAACAACGATGATGAGAAAGACTGTACTTAAGTTGATGCAGAACAAGGTCTTCCTCCCGATGCTCCATGCTTGGCCTGAGACCATCCCTGTTGACATTGTTATTCATGACGGCGTTTGTACCAAAACCATGCTATACAAAAACCGTAGAGAAGAGCGGCGACAGCTATGGAGAGAATTTGTGGTCTTATCAATTGGAACGGCAAGAAGAAGCAAGAAAATTTTGAGGGATGGAGAAAGTGGACTTTAGTAACAATTGACTTTTCTTGTTACCATGGATGATTCTTTTTTATCTTTGAAGGAGGCAAAAGCTTTTCCTTGTATGTGAATGATTCTTTACAACCCATGTCCTATGTGAAATGTTTTCATTTGCTTAATGAAATCTTCGTTGTTTAAAAAATTGCGAAATGTATACGGCTTAAACCCTTCTAAAGTTTTTTCCCCCTAAAAGCAGGTCAAATGAGCCTAAACATGTTAGTAGTAGTACATGCACTATCTTTACTCATCTGACAAATAAAAAGTAAAGCAGCGGAAAAGGACAACGGGCTTGTTAATTTGGAATGGCAAGACGATGATATTGCTAAAATTTTGGTAAAGTAGAATCGTCTGGTTTGCTAGAGTCCCCCTGATTTGTTGAGTTTAAATCAAGTATTCAAGTAATGGAAAAACATTTTGAAGTTTTGAGTTTACACCTCATGAGGCCAACACCAGTGTGCAGCTTAAATCGGAGAGAGAAGAGTTTACACCATGCACGGTGAGTACTGAACCATGCGGTGAGATTCCTAGATGGAGACCATCTTTTTGGCGAACCAAAGTAATAGAAAAAAAAACAGATTTATACGTACGGTTTGTGATTTTGAGAACGTGGCAGACAAGCAGGGCTAGTAGAGCTGAATTGAGGAGAGAGAGAGATAATTTTTCTTTGATTGTGGGTCACATGAGGGAAATATCAGTCAGAGCTAAATAGTATTGGGCCCATTCCTTTTGCCTGGTTCGATTGTACCCCTACGGATGCCCTAATAACCGGAAGAAAATAGGTTAACCTAGAAAGCCTATCTTTCAGGGGAAACATAAAAAAAAGAAAAAAAAACTAAACCATGTCCTAACATTCCCATCAGACTTCAATTGGAAAAGATCATACGGACAAACGGTTGATATAACTTTTAGGATAAACTCACTCACTCTTAACACTTTCTCTAATTATAAAACCTAAAAAGTTCGTTTTTTTAATCAACTTCGTTTCGTTATTAAACAGAGCTATATATCACTAACTTGAAAATTTTGTATAATAAAATTGACAAAATTTGCAAAAAAAAAACTCAAATGAAATCCTCAATTATCATAATATTAATAAAACAAAATTACTGATAAACTAAAATTAATTAAACCCTAAATAATTAATAATGTGATATCTAAAATAATTAGCCAATTAAACTTTTCAGTAAACTAAAAACGCCCTAACCAAATTTTAGATCAAAGAAATGAATCTAAAACACACAAATCAATCTAAAATCAGTCGCTAAATATACATAAAAAGAGATATTAATTACTATGCTAATTTTCTATAAACTTTACCTTTATTATCAAAATTACGCTTAAAAAATTATAGAAAAAACTCTCTCAAGTTTATGTATCCAAATCTCTAACATCTTATTCTCTATTTATATAAAAAAATTCTAAAGAAAAAGAGATCTAAATAATCTTTTTGTAACCACTACTCTATTTATTCTTAACCGTTAGATTTAAAACGAACGCTCCAGTTTGTGCCACGTCACCCTTTACATCGAGGAACGCAGAGTGTGACTTGTTTCCGTAAAGAATCTGACACGTTTACTATTCTTGCATGTTCGCACCAATTTAATTACGCCATATCGCATTTAGATATCTTGCACTCGCAAGCACACGCACATGCCCATGCACGCCACATCACCCTTTTGGTCCCATCTATCGGCTGCAACACCTCACCGCGTGTAATGTCCTAGTTTTCGTCCACTGTTAAAATCTATTTAAAAAAACTATTTTAAAAGAAATGACTACTTGTGTGTATTTAGGATCTAAAAGTGTAAAAGATCTCAATTAAATCTCTCTTTAAACCATCTACCAAAATTCTTGCAAAAATTCCAAATTTCAAAATTCAAATTTCACAAAATTCAAGATTTCTCTAAAATTCCTCCTAAAAAAATTCTCTCGAAAGCCCCTCAAAGTATATTTTGTAAAATTTCCTAAAATTCCTGAATTTAAACCTTAAGTTTGAATTCAAATCCCAATTTCAAATTTCTTCCTAAAATTCATAAAAATCTTTAAAGGTCTACCGTTTCCCTTGGCCCAGCTCTCCAACTACCTTCCCGCAGTGTGTGACCTATCACTGCTGGCCCACAGACATGTGCATGCGTCGTGCTCGGCCACTATCCCCCTAGGCCAACTACGCAGACGCATGCGTGCGCCAGGGCTTGCTCGGCAAACGCACACGGGCGCTTGGGCCCGCTTGCTAGCCGCCACCCCTTCTTTGTCTCACCGACACACGAGGCCCATGTGTCAACTTTGTCTTTTACCACCTAGACACCCATGCCACACAAGCCAGATGTTCGGTGCAATGACGTGCCCGTGCACCACACCTGCATAGCTGCGCCCTGGTGTGTCGCGTCCACATCGCACCGAGACAGCCATTGTCATGCATCGTGTTGTATGTGCGCCCAAGCCTTGCCGAATCACACGTTCCTATGCCTATATTGCCACCTACGTTGCCTCGCCTGCAAATCCTAATGACACATCCACACCGTCTCGAGTCTGCCACTCCACTCTCATACTGCCATGACCAGCGCATGCCTCTGCGTGTTCATTGGAAGCAACCTAGTGTCATGGTCAGCAAAGTGCCAACCCTCTGTTTCCCAGTCGAGTGCCGAAGCTGAATACCACAATGTCGCAAATGCCATCGCCGAAGCAAGCTGGATTCGCCAACATCTCCATGAGCTCTCCTAGCCACTTTGTTGAGCCACAATCATCTTTTGTGACAACATCTCTGTCATATACATGTTAGCCAACTTTGTGCAGCACCAACAAACCAAACACATCGAGCTTGACTTCACTTTGTTTGTGAAGGTGTCTCTCTGGGCCAAGTACGCATGCTTCACGTCCAGTCATCCTCTCAATTCGCTGACGTTTTCATCAAAGGGCTACCGTTGTTGCTTTTCCTCAACTTCATATTCAGCCTTAATGTTCGTGAACTCCCTTATGAGCCTCACGGGATCCTGAGTATAGGAAGTCTGGGACTTATCTCAGACTTAGTCTAGGATCCTTCCAACTAGCAACTAATTATTTTAGTTTTGCTTTAGAAATGGCATATGATTCATCCCCCCTTTCACTTGATGTATCTAATTAATCCATGCTAAGTGATCAGATGTAGATAAATATTTTGTGAGTAAAGCATACAATTTGTGTAGAAGTCTTGTTTAAACTATTTAAACAACCATGGCTACGGTTATAGGTGGATGCAAAGATTTGTTTGTAAATAATTATGAAATAAATTTATGGGATGGGAATCGTTTTTAGAGTCACTTTTTGGTGGCAGACGAATACCTATGTGGCCAGAAACATATATGTGTGGTCTAAAAAGTCAAATGTGAGAAAGGATAAGATGTCAACTCTAGGCTTAAAAAAAATAATTTTTAATAAATGTAAAGAAGATAAATTAATTTTGATAATCATATTGATTAAACTGCCACACACAAAAAGCTTTGAAAGCCATAAAAGTGTTAGAATTGCTATAAAAAGTGAAGTTTTGAGACAAAAATCTTCTTTCTTTTATGGTAGGCTTTAGGGCAGGATCTCAATTAGAGAAAATGCACACCCCTGATTTTCAAAAAATAATTTTAAATAAGTTTATGAAATAAACACATTCATTCTTTAAAGGCTAGGCTACGTAAGTTACATTTAAGCTTGCTTCCTAACTTATAGCAGGCCATGATGAAATTGTTGAAAACGAATAAGCCATCGAGGATACTTCATTCAAGGAGTTTTTACAAGTTCAGTTTTTACAAGTTCAAACCAACTATGATTTCAAACCTAGCATATAGATTAGAGTCACCTTAGTTTCTTTCCACTATTCCTTAAGTATTTTTTTGGTAAGATGAATTTATTTATTTAAGTAATGTATTGTTTTTATTATATAATAAAGAAGGATTATAAAAATATATGAGTGCAAATAAGATGACCATAAAGGTAGGTGGCAAGTCATGAGTTAAAAAAGATGGTGACTTGGCATTGGCGGTGAGAGGACAATGCGTTACAATGTTTTTGTGGCTTATGCCAAATAGCAGCGATGGTATGAGGCAACGCGGTGGCATTCGTAGTGACTGCAAACAGTGACGCAAGCGATGTGTGTGTTGGAGGCTAAATTGTCTTATATGGGTTAGGAAATTATCCATTCGAACTTGGATTATATAACCGTGAATTTTAATACCCGATTAAATAGGTACTCCAAAATTATTTGCCCTGTCAAGAAAAGAAACACTGTGAATATTTAGTATCGCTCTTCGTTTCTATCAGCAGAATTCATTCGAAAAAAAATAATCCATCACCAATTAATTACATCAAATAGGACAATCATTGGACAGATTAAATCTCTCCTCAGCACGCTCAGTTTTTTTTTATGACACTTTGTTTGCTTGCCCTTCTACGAAGGAAACCGCAGCGCGCCCGCGGCAAGTCAGAAAATTTTCATGTTCCTGACGGATTGCGGCAGTTTCCAGCCGCCGCTCTCCTTCTGCGCGTCGCGTCCGCACTGCCCGGCCTTCCTCTCTGCGGCGGCGGCGCCGGCACCGGCCAGCGACGACAAGCCGGCGCACCCGTGCTCGTCGGGGAACCGATGGTTGAGGCACACCTTCTTGCCGCACCCCTTGCACCCGCTGGTGTTGGAGAAGGTGAGCGTCTCCTTGCACCGCGGCACGGGGCACCGCGGCTTGCGCTTCCTGGTGGGGTCGCAGCGGCGGCACCGCGCGTGCGCCTCGAGCACCGCGGCCTCGTCCCCGTCCCCCGGCCGCCGCTCGATGGCACCGCCGCAGGCCTCGCACACGACGACGGTGCGCCCCTGGTCGGCCGCGCGCGCGCACCCGTGGTCCCTGTACGTCCGGTGCTCCGCGCAGAACGTCCTCCCGCAGCCGTCGCAGTCGAAGGGGAGGAAGTCGAGCTGGTTGCAGTCCTCCCTGTCGCAGTGCGCCCCCAGGTCCGGGAATGACTCCGTGCCCCGCCGCGCCATGGAAATCCGACGAACGAACGATTGGTGGCCTCGATTGCCTTTGATGCCTTCCTCTTCCTCCTCGAGCTCCGAAACGATCGTGATTTTTCGGGAACGCGTTGACGAGCGCGGCGCGGAGAGGTGGTGGTCGTTGTGTAGTTTTATAGGGGTTTGCCGTTGCAGTTGCCGACGCGGTTTGCCTTTCTTCTCCGGCAAGAAGGTGAGGTTGGGTTTGGTCCGGAAGAGTCTGGTCTGGTCTGGAGGCGCCTTTACTTAGAGAAGGCGGTTTTGGGTTTCGGTTAGTTTAGTTTAGCCGCGTCGGCCGTGACGTGTCGTGTTGGGCTAGTGGGACCGGGTCGTTTCCGGTGGGTCAAAGGCTGGCGGCTGGAGGGTCCGTCCGGAATGGCAGTGGCTATTGAGACAGCTCCCATGAGTAATGCGTGACGTCTCTCGGCTGCCAGCTAGATTCGAATGCCACGGTGGAGGTTTGGGAATGGCCTCAGGGGTGCCAGAGTGGCTCCTGCAAGCCATGAGTAGCCTGAAGAAAAGCAGCAGAGAAAGGTGGAGAGAGAGTGCAGCGTCTGGGGAAGTCCACGAGCAAGGAAGATTCAACTGACCAGGGGACGCCGTCGTTAATCAGAATGTGCCGCCGCGACCGGAATGCACGCCTGACGACAGATCCGGCGAGCAGTCGGGGGAACCGCCGCCGCAACCCAAGCAGGACTTGACACACTGCCGGATCCGTCGAGCACTTGGGGAGTCGCTGCCGCCACGGAAGACTCGGCTGCAGTCTGATCCGCTGAGAGAATTTGGGGGAGTAGCCACCGCCTGGCGGCGGCCGGATCCAGCGAGCACTTGGAGGAGCCACGTTGTTGGACCTCGTCGTCCCGATCTACACGTGCCCAAGGAGGCCCGCCACCTCCATCAACAGATCTTGCAAGCGCTTGGTTGCTGCAGAGGACTTGGCTGCGACCACCGCGGCTGGTTGCGCACCACCACCCGAGCAGCCCTGTCGCCGCAGAGCTCGTCAGTCCTAGCCATCACCGATCTGCCACCGCGACGTTCGTCAAGAGGGGGGGCACCGCCCGGCAATGGTGCAGGAGAGAGGGGAGAGAGCGGCGACCAACGATGGTGAGGAGATAGCGGCGACCAGCGAAATGCTCAGGAATGACGGGAGGTGAAAGGCGAGGAAACGGGATCTGAAAGGATTAGGGGCATTGGTGTGATTTTATTTTCTCAGCTGACGGTTGCTTTGCAAAATCCAGACTACAAACGAATTAGAAAACATGCAAGGACTTAAATGAAAATGTAAGGACTGAAATAGAAATGTTACTTGGGACCCACTTCAAGCTAGTGTGCACTGGGAGGGTAATTATCTCTGGGCGTGGTTTCATCCACATGGCATTATTTTTCTCTCCAAACCACACCCCAAAGCCCCTTGCATTACTCATGCTCTTAGTGGAGGCCAGCCCAGGTACGTGTTTTTAAGGCCCAAAACTGCTCTAATTGCAGGTGTGTATGATATTAGCAGTTGATAATTGTTCGGGCCCTTCTTGAGCCCACGAAGAGTGGTTAGTTCTCTGTACACCGTAGCCCGTACTCGTGCTGTGGTGCAAATGCAACGCACGGCAATCTTGTTGCGTCTACGTGAACGCAAGCTTCTATCTGCACAGTACAAGTGAAAGTCACACACTCAAACTATATTTGTGGATGGAGGAAAAAAAAAGAAAACGGAAGCTCATCACGCCTCAAAACTGTCAAACCCCATTTGCCAGCCCTCCACTATTTCCTTCTACAGGCAGCCATCTTGGGCAGAGCAAAAGTGAACTAAACAAAAAAGAGCATTTTTTGTATATATTTGTTTGCTGGCTGTAAAATAAACTATAAAAAAAACCCTCAATCAGCTCTAAAACTATGTTTTTAATTCAAAATTTAGTCACGGCGGATAAATGCTGCGTGCTTGCTGCAGAGAAGTTTGGAAAACACATGAAATCAACCTCAAATTAAAGGAGGGAGGTTCTAAAATTTCCAAAAACATGGATCCAACGGCAATCAAAGCCATACAACGACTCCTGGTTGTCTCCTCCCCCCATCACGGCCATGACAACCCCTCCCGTAGCCCCATATCTCATTGGCAGCCATTCATTGCTGACAAATGAGAGTCCTTTTCAGCCCCTTCATTGCCCGGTGATGAAACGCCGGGCCCAACAACGATTATCGCCTCATCCTTCCTCTCTTGTTGGCTTGTTGCACCCCCGACCAAAGCATGCAGTCGGTGCATGCAAAGACGCAAATCATACGCAGCGGCTGCCGCTGCTCACACTACGCATCCATCGCCGCGGCGATTGTAGCAGCTAGCATGCGGTGCTGGAAGCGGTACGGGAGCTTGGGGGGCAGGTGAGGTAGGTAGGCCGGAGCGAGGGGTCACTCTTCACTCTCTCTCTCTCTCTCTCGTACTGAAAGCCCGAAAGACGCGGACGTGGCAACGACGACGAGGAGCCTGTTTCCGGTGACCTCAGCCGCGGACGCCACTCGCGCCACGCAGCCGCTGACCAATCTCTCTCTGCGGCCTTGCACGCGCCATGGGACAGAAGGTGTGTGCTTTCCCTACCGGCTTGGCGACACCTGCATGTGCGTCCGCCCGCATGAATCCAAGCGGAAACCACTTCGGTTCGCCTGCTCATCAGCTACGCTGCTCATCTGTTTTCCAAACCAATGCTGTACATATGGGCCGGCCGAAATTGACCGCGGTCAGGCGTCAATGCGACTCGATTCAGGTACAAAAGTCAATTGTATACAGCTCTTTTACTGGCCAAGAAACTCAACTCCAATTAACAACAGCAAGATGAAGGATTAGGACATCACTTGGCATTGCTACTAGTAAAAGAATGTGTCGATACCAACAAATCGTGTACCTTTCTGTTTTGGAGGCTACTACAGCTCGTGTACTGGAATCGCTCGGCCGGCCCTATAGCAAGGGCTGACTTGATGGCGCATCCAAGGCATGCTTGCCCAATCGAAATGTACCCTACAGTAGCGTAACCACGCCATTGCTTACATTACACTGCAAACAAAGCAAGCACGCAAACGATGCTGTCTCCTTTTTAGTCGCTTTCTTCTCTTATCAGAAGGGGTTTTGTTTGTTGCATTTCATGGTCGGGTGATTGGCAGTACTCTGAGTTTAGTTTTAGGTGTTAGATTCCAACTAAAAACACCCTTTTCTTGTTGCAAAATGCACACATTTCTGGTATGGAATCTAGCATCGTGCAACCACCCATTTTGTTGTGCATTTGTTATGAAATTCCCATCTAGCTTTGTCCTCGAAAAACTTTAAAGATTCTCAGTTTGGAGCAAATTATCAATGCGACAGGAGATTGGCACTACTCTGAGTTAATTTTAGGTTGGCACTACTCTGAGTTAATTTTAGGTGTTACTGTCTCTGTTTCAAAATACAATTTAGCAGAGCAAGATTAAGAAGAGAAGCCTTTGGTACTAGGGGTAAAAACGGTCATAGAAATTTCCGACCGACAGACGTTAGTTTTCGATTTTTACTAATCCAACTATTTGGTAATGGTAACCCATAAAAACGAAAATGAAAATGGTAAAAAAAATGGAAATAGAAATGATTTTGTTATTTTACCATAGTTTCCGTATTTTGACGAAAATTACCCTTTTATAATATGTTAATTACCGTAAATTTAAATACCCGATTATTAACTTATTTGCAAAATATCTATTTTAAGTATATGGCTAAAATAAAATAGTTTGTAATTTATAGTGTAAGTATGAATTTAAGTGATCATATTAAACAATTATATAAGATAAATATTTGATTTTTTGGTTTAATATTTTCAACATTAATTACCAGCTTCTGAGCAATGCCAGCATGCTTTTATCCATATAATTCCGTTTTTATTTTTTCTGATATTTTTTATACTGGTTTCTTTTTGTCTACCTTTTCAATTCCGTTTCCAAGAAAAAAATGGCAACCGAAATGATTGAAGGTGTTTTCCAATCGTTTCTAACCATTTTCATAATAGGTATCTAATAATGAGCGTAGGTGATGATAACAAGCTTTAAAAATAAATTTGAATGAAAAGCGATTGATTGGATAAATATTATTGTAAATATTGCTAAAAATACTTGTATTTTAAATAAGATTTGAATGCTAAAATTGGTTATATTTTAGAACAAATGGAGTAGATTCCAACTAAAAAAACCATATTTTCTTGTGGCAAAATGCACACATTTCTGGTATGGAATATAACATTGTGCAACCACCATTTGTTGTGGATTTGTTATGAAAATCCCAATCTGGTTTTGTTCTTGCAGAAACTCAGATTCTTCAGTCTTTGGAGCAATGCGTCAGTGAGAAAAGGGTCTGTATCTTATGACATGGGCGACATCCAGCAATCAATCAGTATATGGAGACCATGCAAAAGGTCAGGCTTGCATATGACCCTACAGGAAATGTAGACCATACTGCAGTAGTACTACCTTTGGTAGGGGACAAGCATGGTCTCGGCGTCCTTGTCAATTTTTTTAAAGGATAAATTCCATATCTTGATCCGTCTATGAACAGCTAGGATTGAATTCTCATCCAATGATCAACCGCTGCCGAGGTATCAGCAGGCATTTATCTGATTTTCCATGACCAGAGAGGGAATGTTCCCTGAACACATAGGAGTAGGTTTCATTTGGAATTCGGGGGATCGTTCTCAATTTCTACCAAAAAGAACCATCTTTGCAAAAATTTCATGAAAAACCTGTGGAAATTCTTGTGTTACTAGCAACGGAAGAGGGGAAATTCAGTCGTCCATCGATGCAACGTTGTTTTGTTAAGATCCAATACAAAACGCGCGATGTTGCACAAAGCATAAGGTCTCAAAGCAAAGTATCAAGCATTAACAATGAGCTAGTAGTGTAATTGGATTGGATCGGAGCAAAAGGATTTGATCTTATTTACAGATGCGGAATTTCGAAGACACATGCGTCTTTCTTCCTGAACAATGCCCAAGTTTGCAAAATACACAGAACAATGCCATGCTCTTGACTTGCAAGCAACAGCCCTCCCCAGCTTGTCCGCCCCACGCGCGTCGCGAACCCTGTCAACTTTACACATCCAAGCACAAACACATGGGGAGCTCGCTGCCGCCGTGGAGACCTCGCCGGCGGTGGCCAGCAATGGCAGCTAGCTCGTGCAATCCGCTTCGAAATGGAGGATGTCTCGACCTCAAACTGTCTAATGGTGTACTAGGTATGCGGGGGAATCAATCGCATGGTGGTGGTTTAGAACTCGGCCGTGTTGCCGCACGAGGAGGACCCGAGCTCGCGCTGCCGGCGGCGGAACGACATGAGGCCGTCCGACACGATGCTGCCGGCGCAGTCGTCGCCGTCGCCGCACTCGAGGCTGCTGCCGGTCAAGTCGGTGGTGGCGTCGTCCGCCTCGTTCCGCATGGCCCGGAGCGTCTTTCTTGCCATGTCGCGCCGGAAGACGCCCGGGGCGCACTCCTCGGCCACGCGGCGTAGGGCCTTGTCTGCGCCGGCCGCGCGCGCGAGGCCGCGGAAGCGGAGGCTGCCCCGGCTCATGGTGTACATCGCCGAGACGCACCATTTGTCGAGCTCGGCGTTGCGGGTGTCGTGGGAGAGGATGGCGGTGACGGCCGCCACGGCGCCCGCGTCCATCAGCGCGGCGCGGCCCTCCGAGCAGGCGCCCACGTTGCAGACGACCATGAGCGCCAGCCTCCGGATGGGCGTTCGCTCGGCGGCGCTGGACGCGACGGCGAGGAGAGCCTTGGGTGCGCCCGGGAAGCGGGCGATTTTGGACTGGTTGACGACGGCGAGGGAGAGGTGGTAGAGTGCCATCCCGGCGTCGCGCCGCGCAGTCGACGGTTGGGCGGGAGAGGTGAGGAGATCGAGGAGGGGAGGCACCGCGCCGAGCACGCCGATGGTGGCGCGGTTGTCCTCGTTGAGGGCGAGGCCGAAGAGCGCGCCGGCCGCGTGTTCTCGTGCCTCCGGCGGTGACGTGCTCGAGCGGAGCACCTCGACGAGCGGCGGCACGGCGCCAGCGCGGACGATGCGCACCTTGTTCGCCGGCTCGAGGGTGAGATTGACCATCGCAGCCGTTGCGTCGACACGAGCGCTGGCGTGGCGCGGGATGAGCAGGACACGCCGGAGCGCGGCGAGCATCCGCGGCGTGCAGAGCGCGCGCCGCCGCTCCGCGCTCTCCCGCGTGGCCTCCAGGAGGCCGGCAACGGCCAAGACCACCTCTTCTTCCTCCGCATCCATCACCTTGGCAACCACCACGTCCTCGAGAGGGTCAACCGCCGTCTCCACCTGCTCCCGAACCACCTCCTTGTTTGTCGCGTCCTTCACGGGCTTCACACCAACCTCGTCCTCCACCGGCATAATCTCCGAGGAAGACGTATACGAGGACGTCGACGCGGCGGACGCCGGGGACGAGTAGGACGAATTTGAGGAGCTCGCCAACGCGGCCAGCCCAGTCCTCACAGACTTCACCGCATCCGGCGGCATCGCACGGAGCACGGCCTCCCGAGCAGCCTCACCCGACGGCGGCACCGGCACCGCTCTACCGGAGCGCGCGCACCACGTACCAATCGCCGCCTTGAGCGCCACGTTGGGTATCATCGCGTCGGAGACGGACCCCATCCCGGGGGGCAAGAACGCGAGCTCCGCGCAGGCCTGGAGGCAGGCGCGCTCGTAGGTTTGCCCCGACGGCAGGATCACCGGGTCTGCCATGAGCGCTCCCAAGATCGGGCACACGAACTCCGCCGGCACCGCCTCCTCCTCTACCGCTGCCGCCGCCGACCGCGCCGGCGAGTGGGGCTCGGGCGGGGAGGATGGTTTGGACGAGGGTGACGACGGCGCGCTGCGGTGGAACGGCAGCTTCCAGCGGCGAGGACGGGGCGCACCCATGAAACGCGCGCGCGCGGCGGTGGCTATTTAGCGGCGGCGGGAGGAGGAGGAGGAGCTAGGAGGTAGCGCTGCTTTTGCTGCGGCGGCCATTGGCTCGGGGGCGGGGGATTTGTTTGTTTTTTCTTTTGGGGTTTGGGTGCCTTGTGCATTGGCTCGAACTGAGGCCAGTGCGCGCTTCTCGGTTTTATGCGCCGCGAGAGAGGAGAGAGGGAGGGGGGAAGCCTTACTTAGCCGGGAAGGGATCGCGCGCGGGCGGGGCGAGTGTCGCCGGTTTTACGGTGGATTTGCTGCGATTTTGGCTGCGTTTCACGGTGCGCGCCGCGCATCCGTTGGAGCGTGAAACCGGCGCGAGGCAGGCAACGGCGGGTTGGGGCGTTCTTGGCTAGAACACCAGTTGGCTTGGCTGGTTGGTTCCGTGCGTGAGCTCAGACGATCCAGTGCGCCCCGTGCATCGCACGAATGGGGGGAATAGACGAATTCGCTGGTTGGCCTAGTACTACTAATTATAACATCGTTACACGGCGAGTCACAGGCTAACAGTACGATACGTCTCGTGCACATCTCTATCCAGCGATCGACGTAACTCAAGAGGGGTTATCCTCTATCGACCGCCCTTTTCTTACCGATGTGGGTCTCTCAGCCTCTCAGGGAGGACACGTCAAAACATATTTGTTTTTCTCTTGCGGAACTCCGGATCGGGCGATGCAGAATGCGACCAGGACCTCGTGATGCTGCTCGCCGCCGCCCCCTCGTTTCACCGTTCGCCGTGCCAGCTCCAACTTCGGCAAGCGCACAGCCGTGACCAGTACATACACCACGAACCGCACAGGCGCGTAGTACGTGAGGTCGTTTTCAGCTCTCCTCTGCGAGCTCCGAAAAGGGCGAGACGCTGAGCCGGTGAGGGCCAACTTGCGTCGCGGACAAACGCCTCAACGTCCGGCCGCCAGAGCTGCCCCTGCAACAACGGCGAACTCCCCTGCACACAAGAAAACGATTCTATACTAATCTTTCTACAGGAGAGGAATTGGCCGGGCGTGTGAACCGGATAGCCCGGTCAAAGCAAGCTCCGTCGCTGTCTGCGTCTCGGGGAATCTGACACATGTGAGCATTGTCTCCGTGAGCCAGCAAGTGGAAGTGGTGGAGTAATGTTGTTTATGTAGACCTCTGTGTGTGTGAGATGTGGCTGGCGAATTGGCGATTTGTTTGAGTCTTATAGTATGGGACCAGGTATCCACAGGTTAGCTTCGGTTTCTTCCTTTCGCCTGGTCAATGCACTGTCACTTTGTCACTGCCTGAATTCTCTTCTGGCTAGCCGCTCATCAGTGTCAAAGACTGGATGTGACGTGGCAGATTGGCAGCTGATCTGATCACTTGTGAATTGTAATGGAATCAAACTGTTGTTTAGGAGTACTGAGCGTTGGGCGTTAAGCAAAATGAAATGCACCTTTCAGTTTCTACACAAATCGAGACTGAGGAAGTGGGGCTTAGACAACCGTTGTTTTCTCCTCGGCTTATAAGCTTAAGCGAAATTTTAAATTTTAAAATTTAATTTTAAAGTTATTTTAATATTTTTATCATAATTTATTTCTTAGTATTTGTTTTTAAATCATATATAAACTTTTTTTATAAATTATCTTTTAATTTATTTTGCTTATAACAAGTATAAGCGTAATAAGGAGTCTTACAAGGGGAATTAGATTAGGATCAACTCCAAGTTTAGAACAAGTATATCACTCACCTTTGGTGCTTAGTTAGTGAGCGAAAACAAAATAACGGCTTGAAGACAAACCAAAATTTAGCTCCATCTGAGGTAGTTATGGTGGCATTCATGCAAGTATCAAAGTTTAGTCCATCCCTAATCACCAACCCACTGTTAAAGTACTGTTACTAGCTTCGGTTATTAGGTGACTAACATGTCATAGCTAGTAACTAGCTTGTGTAGTTTAATTTTCATACTCTACTCACCAAGTACCAACTGGGTAGCTCTTGTCTCTCGTTGTGAACAACATTTCTTGTCATTTTTCATTAAAAAATTAATGACGGTTCATAGCATAATGATGAGGCCGAACAGTTGCTGTTAGTATGCTAAGCAATGAGCATTAAGCAAAAATGAACTGCTACTTACGAAGGCTTTATATGAGGTTTTAGCTTGCAAAATGCAGCACTATCTGCAGTTCTACACAGGCTGAGGGGGTGGAGCTCGAGAGAGAGGAGACAGATTATTAGGATCAAATCCAAGTTTACAGCAAATGTCAACTTTTTTGCTCATAACCAAAATAAGACAGTGGCCTGAAGACATCAAAATTTCATCCCATCTGAGGTTGTGAGGTGGCATTCATGCAAGTATGAAAAGTTCAGTCCATCACCAACACAATACTAAAGTACTGTTATTGCCATTATTATTGGTTACTAGTATTCATATTAGGTTAGTAACTTGCCATACATAGCACATGACTATGTGGTAAGACTAGTTTAATCCACATGCTTACCTACTGGATTGCAAAAGTAGGTTCTCGTCCCGATTCTTTTCCCCCGGGTAGCTTCCTGTCTCTTGTTGTAAACAACACTAACCACTTGTCATCTTCCATTAAAAAAACTAATCACGGTTTCATAACATAATCCTTGTGGAGTTGTGGGCACTAAGATTACATATATACATGTGCGACAGAGTATTGTTGGTACTAAAGAGCACACCCAGACATCGATCTCCTGCAACTTTTAAGACTAAGCTGAGTTTAAGAGAGAGGAAAAGATAAAAGAAAAATAAGATAGGTAAAAAAAGACGAGACATTAGCATATGTTTTTTAATTAAGTATTAATTATTTTAAATTTTAAAAATAAATCAATATAATTTTTTTAAATATATAGAAATTTTTATAAAAAATATTTTAAAAAACATGTTTATAAAAAATGAGTAACTTTTTTCACTTCATACCTTATTCCTTAAGCTCAGTACAAGTGTAGAACACTAGAACGTGTTCTCTTTTCTTTTCTTTCATAAAACGAAAAGGCTCCTGGCTCCACATGTTTTCTCCTTTGCTGAGTACTCCAATACCCCTCATGCTCTGTTCGATGCTCATGGCCATGGTTATACACGTTAGGTCTACTGTGATTCTTTTTTTTTTTTTGGGGGGGGGGGGGGGCGCGGGGAGGGTGACCTACTTTACTTTCTGAATGAAACGTGTGCGCGTGCACCTCGAGAAACATCAAACATCTATCTGGCATGGCAATCTAGGTGTTCTAGAGCCGTTCAAGCACCTGCAATAGATGGGCTGCGTTGGAGCCTTGGAGGGGTGAATCTTTCATGTGTGATAGCTGATTCGTATATGGCTTACTTTTCTCATTATTGATTATAAATTATGATAGTTATATTTCTTAATCTTATACGCTTTGTGTAAAATATTTCTATATAAAATTTCCTCATCTGATTTAAAATAAAATTTAAATTTTGTAGTAGTTAAATTAATTGTTTATATCATTAAATAGCTATGATAAAATTAGATAATTTAGAAAAATTAAAAATCACGTAAGAAAATAACACCACCTAGGGTTATATATTATAAATGCTCTAAGAATCTATCAATTGATATGGATACCAAGATTTGAACTAAACTTGGTCAGCATTGGCGCCATCATTGTTGGTATGTTCCAATTTGCTTACTCTTATTATGATTATAGTACTACTGATCAGATTTACTTATCAATACTTCCTCTTCGCACAATAGGATCGCATGCTTATTAACATGAGTTTACATCACCCAATTGCAGTAAGAATGGCCTCGATCCATACCCATAATCCGACGTTCTTGGAACAAAAGGAAAGGACAACACCATGCATGCTCCTATATGCCGATCGGTCGATCGAGATGTACATTCATCAACCAAGCAGCACGCCATAGAGGAGCTGAGATTCCCATCATTATCATGTCTTCCCTTGCAACTTGCAACACATGTAGCAATGCTTAGGTGAAGGGGATCATTCAGATTCCATCAGGCTGAAAGCTAGCTATACCCTGCACATATGCAGGCTCGTTTGCTTTGCTTTGCTTTGCTTTCTTCACCAATCAGGCAGCTCAGCTAGATCTATAGCTTAGCTCACATCATATTGATTGATCGATCAGCAACAGAAATCATTCCACGCATTGCCGTTCTGCAGCCGCAAGTGACGATTAATTATTTCATGTGCTGAACTTGACTCTCTCCCAGACGAAGCGCTGAGCTGAGGAAGAAAGGCAGCTAGCTGCAAAAGCAGGCATGAGGAAAAAAAAAGGCAGGCAAGAGAGCTTTAAGAGAGCCAGGTGCACGCTGAATGATATGCCTGAAAAGTTTCAGTTTTTCACACCAACAAGTGGTAATTACTTCTGGTGGTTAGTTTCAGTTGTTCACACCACCATCACCATGTGCTAATTGCTAGTAGTAGTTAATTTCCTTTCACAAATCCATTCACAGTATCATTAATTCCTTCACTGCAACTGGAGCATGTCACTGGGCAGTTTGAATGTGGGGGTGGCCGATGGATCATGGTTGATTCTGAGTTTATGACAATTATTTGACGGTACATGTGAATAAATTAAATGCTACAAAGTTGAAAATTTTGTTTTTAAAAGGTTTTATAAGGAATATTGACGAATAAATTTATCCGTGAAATTTTTTAGTTTAAGAGATTAAAAAAACATGTCCACAACAATCCACCAATCACACCCACTTTTGAATCGGGAGTAGAAGCAAGAATCTGACAGGGTATACTGATATATACCTAGTGATTTCTTCAGGTTTAAAAATCTTGATAGATTTTGCAGTAGACAGCAGTGCATTTATCTACGACCTGTTTGCAAAGTGACATTTTTTTTGCATAATAATGTTTGCAAAGTGACTTGTACACCAGCTTTGGATAGGAAGAGATAAGCTTGTTGAAATTGACACATAATTTTTTCTAATTCCAAATTTTATAAAAGTATATGTTTGTAACCACAGAATACAGTTTCTTGGGTTTACTTATACGTCTGTGAATCAGAAAAGCAGAACATACTTTAATCATGCAGCTCATAGTGGGTTCACACATTGCTTCTTCTTTTCATTGGATTCCAAAAGTTGATGTTACATTTACATGTGGAGAATATACGTTCTCATATACGATTGGTTGAAAATGCCAATTAGCTCGCGAAACATCTCTCCAGAATGCTCTTTTACCTTGTTACAAATTTTAGAAGTGAATGGCTGTGTTTGTCTGGAACATTCAAAAATGATAAATCATAAGCATATACTACTAATCTCTGACCCATAACTACTGCATGATTGGACGGTCAAAAAAGATGCAATGGTTCTCCTCTCGTAGGCAAAACAAGCTTGACTGCTTGACCGATGAAATAATATGTCATGAGTTATGTATGCATGAATGCATGTAGGCAGGCAGTGCATGAACAACCTTGGCTTTTCTGTTGTGTATATTCTGAATTATCCGTGATTTTTTCGCCCTGAATACGGCTTTGTATTAATATAATTTGCAGAATTTTTTTTGATAGAGACAGAGCACAAAAGGTGTATTTGTTGAGCCGTGGGAAAGCAAGCACTCGGTGAGGTTTTCATCGAGGCTAAGCTAAGCTGTCTTGGATCAAGCAGTGCAAGAAGTCGCTCCTGCATTTCTTGCTTCTTTGCTTTTGTGCTTGATTGGACCCATGGAGGGGTGTGCAGTGCTTGGAGATATGTTAGACATGGCGACGCATGCATTGCAGAGGGACAAGCCGTGCTTTCCAGTTTGGTTTTTTATCCTATCATTGGCTATTGGCTTTGCTTCGCTTTACAAACAATTTCATTTGTATTCTTGTCGTGGACTTTAGGTGGTTTAGCAAGAGATGATCGATAGTTTTTCTAATCCCCTGTATGCACATGAACCTCCTAAAAACGTACCATTTTTTCTCTCTTTTTATACATTGAAAACTTTTATTCTCTGAAGCAGTAGAATGGATGTGCTTTGAACAGTAATTTAGTGAGACTACGCGGTTATCAACTCGTGAAATATGGGTTGAAGAGCATACTCAGATGTGGACTAAGAAAATAGAGGCGATGCTTTGATTAATTTAGCTATGGCTAATATGTTAAATAAATTTTTTATATCTGTATTATTAGCATTTCAAAAACCAAAGCTAAAAAACATACTATAGAAAACCATAAAATTAATTTTAAAATCATTTAAATTTTAAATTTTAGCTGATAAGTGAACTGGGTAAAGTGAGGAGAGCGTCAAATGCGAGCACAGCAAAAGTAAAATTCCGATTGCCAGGTAATAAAAACGCTGTGGACTCGTCGTGTAGGACAGCTCAACGTGTGAGTGTGCAACTGACGATTGTACCGCTTCATCAACTAGTGGTTGATCCGGCCAGTGCAGCTGTTGCGGTTCGTTCTGATCACGCAATCGTCAATACGGATCGTACATTCGTACTTTGATATGAATTAATGACATGTATACGTGTTCATACGGCGTATTTGATTGGACCAGTACATTCCTGTGGAGATCTGTACTGATGTGGTACCAGATACGATAGAAGATAATGTACATCTGCATATCCAAGAAATAAGTTATGCTTATACTTATAATTATTTTTAATATCTACTTCTAGATCATTAACGTATATATAAAAGTTTTACCCATAAATCATTTTTCTTATTATAGAAGAAACGATAAGCTGAGTTGAACTGCAGATAAGTGTCATTTATTTCCGTGTGAAATGGTCTTCCAACACAGAGAAGACATTAATGGATGTTACAACTTACAAAGACCACTGCTACAATACAAATGTTACTGTCAGGAAATAGTTTTTTCGACGGTTCTACAAAAACATGTAACATATACACCAGAATAGGAGGTAGTTAATTCCTTTTTCATTAGCTCCAAGTTTATCAGTGACGACTATGAACTAGACAGGCTTCCCATTCAACTTTGGGAAGGGATCTTGTTTGCTAAGGACAAGAACTTTGCTCTTATGAGCAAAGTATCCTTTAATGAGATTCTTGTATATTAGGCACGCCATGATGCACTCCACCTGATGGCAAGGAGTAGAAAATTAGGGTTAACGGTTTAGGTTAATATATCACATAGACGTAGGTTTCAGTTCGAAAATGAAATGCGTGTGCTGTCAAAAAGAACCTCATCCACGTCCATGTCAATTTCAAGCCATTTCAAAGCTTTTACAACGACCTCTAGCTTAATTTGATGTGCCTTGGTTGGGTCCTTCTGCCTCTGAATGATATAGCTGTGTAAGCATAGCAAATCGAGAAGGGAATTGGTCATAATGGAAAATGAAGTACGACAAGTTGAGTACTTGACAACGACCACTTTAAGATTGCACTCACATTTTCTTAACTAGTCTCTGATATACTTGAAGTTCAAGTTTCTCCAATACAAGGTAGACGCCAGATTTTAAGAATCTTGCAAATTAAAAAAGAAGTCAGTGACAGCTAATGGAGTAAAAAAATCAGCAAAAACACTTGAACTTACTGGTCTTCATGCCTTTCAAGGGCTTGCCTGAGAAGCCTGAGATCTCCTCTCTTAAGTGAGGTCACAACATCTGCATACTGAAAGGCTAAATAAACACTTGCACAAATCTAATAAATCAATCATGTTTATGAAACCGAATAAACAGTTCAATGGAGCATATTTAGCAAAAGTAATTGGTACAACTTAATAAATCAAACACTGAAGCATGAGCGATATCAGGCTTAGCTTCTTGAGGAAAACAGCTTACATATAGAAAAACCAGAGCCACAGAAGCAACATTCGAAAAATGGGTATCCTAAGAAGCTAGAGGAATCACATGCGGTGTAAAATATCAGTAATGTCTAAACAAAATGGACAGAAGCATCAACATGGGAACTCAAGAACAATGAATGCTAATAGCAAAATCAGCATGAGTTGACACATCAAACCTAACTTGTCCTACTTTGGCTTTATATGCGAGGATTATTAACAGAATGAATCATGTTTTAATAGTACAACTGTCAATCGTAAGGTCATAACGTCAATTTATAACAGAGAAGCCCCGTGACTAATTAGTTTTGAGGAAGTTCATAATTAATGGAATAAGGTTGGAACAGTGAGATGGGAAGACAGCTGATGGGAGAGGTGGTATTCTGATGTGTGTCTAGTGGAGCACAAAGGCATCACAAACTATCATTCTTTAGACATCACTAGTTAACTGCCTATTCTTTTAACCAATCTTACCCTTTATATTGTTCCTTGCATGTACTAATAAGGAGAATATACAATCCCCATTAAATGCCTCTAAATCTTGCTACTTGCAAAGAAGAACAAATAGATAGATGATAGTGGCATCAGAAGCTAGTCTTTTGGCCAAATCATCGATATGTAGAGTCACAAGGAAAAAATTAATGCAATATCTTGGTTATGGAAGTAACTTTCAAAAAATCAACACACATGTTTTGCAATAAAAAATGGGACAGCTCAATGCAATTTTCCTCCACATTACGCAAGTGCACAAGTATATATACCTCAAGCAGATTGTACCTCTCCAGGAGTGTTATTCTTGGCAAAACACCTATTGAAAGCTTTACTGGGATAAGAAACTTCAAAATTCTCCTATAAAATTGAGAATAGATCATAGTTCAAACAGTTTGCACCATAAATGATATGCTACAAAACCCCATGTAATACAAGTACCTCAAATTTGATTCATACTGAGGATTACAGTGCACCAAAGCATAAGTTAGCTTCTGATCTGCCTAATTCAATGAACAAAACCATAAAAAAAATTGGTACTCGGCGGTCTCATCATTTTGTATACCAAATGCCAGAACCACATCTCCATGCTTCTGACCCCCAAACATACAGGGAAAGAGAGAGAGAGACTTACAGCAAGAAAATTCTCATTAAACACCTCCAATCGTCCAGTATAATACATATAAGTGACCTGGACCATTATGCATAATCAATATTTCATTAAAAACGACAAGTTAACAGGAAAGCCTTCAAGAGAGAAACAAGTTACAAGATTTTTACTAATTTTACCTTATTTTTCACTGGAAAATCTTCAAAATCAAAATTTCTGGCAGTTTCAATACTTCTTATGACACTGCGACAAAGGTGAACTGTTCCAAGCTGCATAATTTAAGGATCAGCAACTATATAGTATATGCATGTGTTAGTGCATAGTACACTACTACTTTCAATTACACTAAATGCTCTCCATATGTTGTGTATGTCCTATATTGTATTGGATTCTGAATGAAATCATAATAAAAGTATATTTGTATAGCAGAGTAAAATTTTATATGAAAACGATCCCTACTCTGAAGTAAATTTTAAATAGCTGACAGGTAACATAGAGTGCTCCAATACGTTTAGGCCCTTTCACCTGTAGAATAGGAAATAAAATAGCTTCAGAACACAATCCAGGCAAACATAAACATAATCCATCAAAGAACAAGTACAATGAAAATTTTCTGTGCAAAACATCATGATTTAGGTTGTCAATTGTAACCGCTAAATTGTAAGGCATTATCGAGCCAGAGCATCGCTAACTCCAACACTAACTGTTCCAGTTTTCATAAGAAGTACAAGCAAAAGAATCCCCTTCAATCGAAGTATCATGCTTACTCAGTTTACTTGTTATTATTACAAAAGAAAGTAGTTCATACCGCAAGTGCACCGAAAACCTTCATCAGGAAGGACCCAGCAGCCTGCAGTTTGTCAGGGTTCTTCCCACTCGTTGCAAGCTCCCTATCTGCCTACAACCAAGCAAACAAACAAGCAACCATTAGGCATGAGCTGAAAAATCTCACATCTACAGAGCCCAACCACACACCCCGCTCACCTTCTCAGCTAGCAGCCTGATCTCAAGCGCCATAATGTGCATCGCCTCCATCGCCCACGGCGTCTCCCAGTTCCGGAACTCCTGCAGGAACGCGCTGCAACCAAAACCGCATCAGTCTTCAGCAAAAAAACCCTTGAATGGGTAGAGAGTGAGGAGCGGGATGCGGAACGAACCTGGCGGCCTTCTCGAAGGAGAAGTAGGCGTCGGCGAAGCGGCGGAGGGAGTGGGAGTGGATGGCGCGGAGGAGCGGGGGGAGGAGGTCGGAGAGGTGCGGGTAGCGGTCGGCGGCGAGGCGCGGGAAGTCCGGGAAGGCGGAGAGGGCGTCGGAGAGCGGGGTGGAGGCCGACGGCGCGGAGGAGACGGCGAGGAGGGAGGCGAGCGCGGCGCCGTCCGACAAGGAGATGGAGTCCGCCAAGCGGGAGAGGTATTCAGCGATGCGGCGGTGCGCCTCGCCCATGCTCAGGTACGTTGCCATCTCCGGGGCGGCAACGGCGGCGGCGGTGGGGGTTGGGGATTGTGGTTTCGGCGGCGGTGATGGCGTCGGACTCGGACGACCCGACTGGCAGATTCCGGTTTCTCAAGGGTGGTAATAATCGCCAATCCTGGCCGTCGGATGGTAAATCGATGCCTCGGGGTACGTTTTGTTTGGAAACAATACCAGATGGATTTGATTTGCAATAAATAAACATTTAGGCCAACATTTGGTAACTGAAGGTTTGAAGATCACAAATGTCTCAATAGATTAATAGCATGACATGCAAGAGCAAATATTTTTTTAAAATATCAATCTAATTCCGATTAATACAAAAACATACAACGTTCCAAATAGATTAGTATAAGGTTCCAACTTCCAAGGGCAATGAAAGATTCCAGTGAAATTCTTGTGTTGCGAAGAGGTCGTTCAAAGGCAAGCATATCTAGAGAGTGTTTATCGGTAATCTTTCTATTTTAAAATATAGGATATATTTTGTTTCTTTAGAATAATGATTTAACCAACAATTAATCTATTAGAATATATTTTTTCACATAATTGATACTATTAGATTTATATTTGTATTTAAAAATACTTTTTTATAATTACATTGGTGTGCCATATAAATGATGTATTAATAGATTAATTGTAGTTAAATATTATCTTAATAAAATTAAATATATCTTATATTTTAAAACTGATAGAGTATTGAGATGCTAAACAAGAAAGTCTAAGCCCTAAAAAGCCATTCTTGAAGTTAGGATTTGAAGATTTGCCGCTTTCTATGACTCCTGTGTTCAGGACTAAAATCACATACTAGCTGGAAAATAAAATAAGGTGGATTATCAAACACCATTGGAAAAACATCAACTGAACAACTTCAGCTAGTTCATCTTTAACATTCCGCTTTTAAAAACTATTTTAATAAAAGATATAGTTTTAAAAAGTTTTTTTCTCTCTACGTGTATTATATGCCAAATAACTCTGTTTAAAATTTGAATTATGAGGTTAAACTTTAAATCAACCTCTCATCTGAAAATTTCTTCTAATATCTTTGAGTTTGATAATCAAATTTAAATCTGATACAGATATCAACTCTACTTTAGAATCATCTCAAATAAAAAATTTTAAACCCCTCCCACAAACTCTATAAGAAAACCCTAAATTCAAATTCAAACTCATTTAAAATTTACATCAAAAAATTCAATTCTAGAAATTCCTAAAAAAGTAGAAAATCTCCGATTCATTTGGGCCACCTTCCTCCCGACCGATTATCTCTCTTTCTTCTCCCCCTCAGCCTCAACTCCTCTCTGCAGCCCAACCATCCCACTAGCCGAGCTCCTCTTCTCTTCTTTTTTCCCTTCTTAGGCCATGCCCATCAGTCATCCTTCCTCGCACGTGGCTGCCCGCGCATCGTGCCCTAGCTCTCGCTTGTCGCTCACTCCTTGCACAGACCCACTTTGTCAGCCACTGTCTATCTACCGTGTGTGCCCACTCTGCTCATGCTCATACGCTCATCCCCTCCCCGCATCGCGCCAGCACGTGCACAAGTTGCTCAACAAAATACCGAACCGCTCGTTGATGCGTCGACACCTATCTCCATACGCCCTCACTCCATTCCCGTGCACTGTAAACCCGTTCTCGTGCCTGCACGCACATCACACGCTCGGCAGGGTGCCAAGTCGGCAACCACCTCTGCGCACATGTGCATCAACCCCACCATGCCATGTCATGCCAAACACGGACCCCATCACCGTGAATCTTGCATGCTACCACTGCTTTGTGCATGAATCCCTTCGGCCGCTGCACTGACCCTGACCCTGCTGCTCTATCCTATCCTTCGGCCCCGCCTCTCGTACTCCTACGCCACGTTGAACTAGACACACTGGCACCAAGCCACACCGGGTGCCAACAAGCCACGACACCCGTCGACTTGCCGCCACTCTACATAGAGCTACCACGCGCAGTGGTGCACTGGGTGAGCATCATTGCCCTATGCTTTGTGCTTCATGTCACCGTTAGACCTCGCCAACGATCCTCGCGCCTCGCCGCCTTGTCACCACTTGATGATTGCGACGATATGAGCCAACATGTCTATTTCGTCTACTCTGCAAAACCCCACGACACTAGGCACATCTTTACCATCCTTCACCACCTCTTCCCTAGCTAGGCATTTCCTCCTTCTCTACCGTGCTAGTCGCTGCTTTGCTCTACCGTAGATGTAGCCATCGGCCTTTGCCCTACCACTGAGTGCTACCTTCCCTGTTGCCAGCACTGCCACTCATAGTAGAGATCCATTGTCGTGACTCCGTCCTACACTAGAGAGGGAAGATCGGAAAGGAGGAAGAGAATAAAAGAGAAGGAAGAAGTGCCCCCCTGATGCCTATGACATATAGGCCCCACCTCAGCCAATGAGGTGAGGCCATGTGCCCCTCCTTCCTTTTCTCCCGACATGTGGACTAGCCTTATCCCTCTCTTTCTCCCACTGACATGTGTGCCCCGTTTCCCTAACCTTTGGTTGGGTTGTTAGTTGAGCCACGTAGGTTGAACCCCATTCTGGCTCACTATCTTCCCATGGTCTATTTTACCTCCCTAAATATGGGTTCCACTCTAGACAATATTTTAGGGAAATATTCCTCCTAATTTTTTAGTGATTTATTTTGTTCCAAAAATTTTAGAAATTCAAATAATCTTACAAAATTCATTTCTCTTTTCAACCATAACTCTGATTGACTCCGTTCAACTTCTAGATTTTTTTTTAAAATAAGATCTATCTAATGGCACTATTATTTATTTAGTATTTTATTGTCTTTTTGGGTTTTATTAGGATCTCTATTGTTTCATGCGTAATTCGCTACCGACTCTAAATAATTTCTCCTCGATAAAGAACAAGATAAATTACTCTTGATCATATTGTTACTAATTTATAAAATATGATTATTTACAAATTTGCATGCTTAACGTACATAGCTAAATTGATCGACCTCGGTTTGTGTGCAACCGACGAACTAACCTAATAGTTGTATTATTTTTCATAGGTTGTTGTAAAATTTATCCTTGTAACTCTACCATAACGATGCTTAGAAGTTGTCGCTCCTTGAGTAGGACTAACTTTGCCCTATCTTACATTGTTATTTGTTGTTGTGAAAAAAATGGGTTTTGAAACCTTTTGCGAAAAATCCGACTCGCGGAGTTGGTGTATTTAAAAAGAGAAAATATGTGCGAAAACTCACAATGCAAAATGGTGATTTTCTTAACGTAGTTTTATTTATTAGTGCTTTACAGAAAATGTTTTAGCAAATGAGAACCGTTACTAGGGTCGGTCTTGGTGATTAACGAACGGTCAGAAATAGATTTGTGTGTCTCGAGATGTCGTAATAGCATTATAGAATAGGCTTCCCAAAAGCAAGCGAAAACTAAAGCATTGGTGGCTTCAAGAAAGAGCTATTGGAAAAAAATGTTAGTTTAGCTATTGTGAGATAAATATTATATGTATGCTTTAAGAAATAATATGTTTTGAAGCGATAGACATTGAAAAGAAATTATTAATAAAATTAAACATTTGTTATTATATTTATGTTGTTCCAAAGTAACTCACATCGAATCAAAACAACAGGTATCTTTTTAAATGAATTGTAAAACTCATACTTAGATATTATAAAACGTAACAAAATAAACCTAACCTTTCTTTACAACTTTTATAATCACATTTTTCATTACATGAGTACTAAAGTATTCACCCTCTCTATTTAATTATTTTCCTCCTCTCTTCTTCAGTTCAAGTAAAAAATACTAAAGAATTTGGTTTTGTCTCTATATCTAGCCATTGTTAGTGGATTAGCATGCTAACCGTGCTAAGCTTTATTATTATAGTTTTTCTTAGAAGTTATCGCCAACCGTTGTAGGTGGTATGGTAATAAGATATAATGTATTCTTTTAGTTTTACAATAATTATTATTTTGTTACCGTGAGTGTTAGCTTAGAATCTTAGGAGTGGTATCGAATTACACGGTTGTAATAGAGATGGTTTATCATCCTTGACGGCACATCTTTATCTAAACTGAATTTTTAATGATATCAGATTGGGGTGTACATCATCAAAGTCTTTTTTTTAATGTCATAAAAGTTTCCCATGTGATCACTATATAGCTTGATGCCCCCGTATCATATTGCTCGCATTAGGATTGGCTTGCCTACTTTCACGACATGCTCCTCCACTGCTTGGTTTCCCCCTATTAGTTGAATTATGTAATGTTTCCATTTTTATTCTGTTTCGATGGGAAAAAGTTTTTTTATTTGTCATGATGAACGTTAATGATAACATCGATGTTCCATTCATTTTCTTTCCTCCCGTTGTCGCTACTACTTCCTTGATAGCATGGAGCATATTCTTCCTTCTTTCGAGTTGCGTTGTATCTTTTGTAATGTAGGTGCTCACCGCCAAAAATCTCGTGGCTGGAGAGGGACGGTGCCTCGGTCACGCGAAGGCCTGGGAATTCTGCTTATCTCTAGTGCAGGTCCTTAAGCCTCGAGATTCGCGAGCGTGCCAGTCAATTTGACCCTGCAATTGATAAGAAAGTAAGACGAGCGAGTCCGATACAGGCGCTTTTATCGACTGGCTACCAATAGGTTTGGGATGCTCTTCGATCAGCTGGAGAGCTGATGTGAACAGATGTCGATGAGGGATTGACCGTAGAGCCGATGGAGGAACCAAGGTGTGCTCAGAGGATATTGAGGCGCACGGGATCCCTTCGGACAGCCGAACAATGATTTATCGGCTGGAAAAACTGATGAAGGTGCATGCGGACTAGGCAAGGAATGGTATAAGAAGGCACGGGCTGCAAAGCCGATGCCACTCCTGATATGACAGCAAGAGACCCGTCGCCCGCCGTGACAGCGCCATTAACACCGAACCTCGAAGATCAGACCTAACTGAGACAGTACGAGGCCGGGGCCAGCGGTGATGATACGGAGGACGCCGGATCGGCTATGCCGTAGCAAGGATAGGAACGAGCCCATCAGTTAGCTGAGCCGATGAGGGGATGCCTCTCTAAAGGCGGGTGAGTATTGGATGGGGGACCGATATGTTCAACGTTACGTGTCGAGGGACACCTCTAAAGGCTGATACGCATCGACCGAGGGGCCGATGCGCTGGGCGTGAATCTCAGAGCATGGATAACTCATCGGCTACTCACTCTGATGAGACGCCATGCAGAAGACTTTAGGCTTGAAGCTCGATCTACCGTCGGTAGTCTCGTAGGTCAGACCTAACCGATGCAGCACGAGGTTGACGACGACAGAGGGAGATTAACAGGCCGATAGGTCCTACATAGACGTGATGCGATACACCTGATCTGATTAAGAGTTCGAACATAAACGATGCAGCCTTAGATAGTACAAAATATACTAGAATAGTGGCGGGACTTACCCCTTCGCCGGAGACCGGACTCAACCGATGCAGCCCCGCGTCGAGAGCCAGAATCCGCCGGTAAACACTTAGATGAACTAGGGTGACGATGCGCCGAATTTGTATATGATCGAGAGATATCTTATATGTTTCCAGGGGATCTATATTTATACCATAGATTTACAGACAGAGTCCGACGCGTCTACGACCATCGGACATTATTTCCTAGTAAGAATAAAGGAAAATATTCCTAAAGAAGTTAACTAACCAGTTAAACCTTCCTAATTAAGTAAGGTTAGAATTTACAAAAACAAACATCCTGCCGTGGAGTCCACGGCTCTTCCGTAAACCCGGTTTCATCTGAATAATCTTCCAATTTGTAACCGATTCTTCCTTCGTTGCAACCTGATCGGCTTCTCTACTGTATCTATCGGGCATTTTTTTAGTCAAGCCGATCCTTTTCCTTCCTTTCCTCGGGCTTCTCGGACCTAATCTCGATTGGACAATCCCCTGTCTTCAAGCTGATCCAATCTTCTACTAATCTGATCGGATTTTCTATAGTTCCGATCGGCTTTGTCTCAGTATCTCTATTGGCCGATGACTGCATTAAACTCTCCATCGGACCTCTCAGCCGATCGGCTTTAGCATCATCGGATCTCTCAGCTGATTGTCCATAGCACCATCAGATCGTCCAGATTTTGGCGTTAACACATGCCTCCTAATTTCAGATTTTGCCAACAGACTACGAAATTTCGAGCCGTTAGAAACCTCTACAAACCAGGATGACCCGTTAAAACCCGCATTAATCGGCTCAGATCTCTGCCTAGGTCGCTCCACCTCTATAAAATGTATCTCTGCCTCAGCTTTCTTCCACACACTTCTCATGAAAAACCCCCAAACATCGACGAGCTCCACATGCATCCGCAAATTTCCGTGAATCTTGATGGGCTCAGAAGACTGAGGACGAGCTTTTGCAGATTTCTTCATCGGCTGCTACTCCTTCATTTGTGCAATGGCTTCTACACATGTAATCCCTGAGATAACCATTATCTGCTATTTCATCCTATGTTTTGCACGATTCTTTCCCATCCTGATTTCTTATAAGTAGTCGGTTTTTGTTTCTATAAGATCTTAAGAGCCAGATTGTTATTTCAATCTCCGACCGCCCTGGTCACTTCTTTCTTGGTCCTATGGGTAGCGAGGATCCAACTGATTTCATTAACTCAGAAACAGAAAGGATCCTGTTTAAGCACTCATCCATGGCTATCACCGATTGGGCTAATAGCTTCAAATCCTGGCCTATCAAACTCCCAAAAATGGAGGAACTGGTACTTTAGGGTTTCTGCCTCCAAAAAGTCTTTATGGGAGGATTTGGAAATAGAGCATTGCATCAGCCTTTTCTTAGCCGATATGGAAAGGAACAAACCTCTGCTTGCATCGGTTTCTTACTTTTGGTCGGACATCTTAAATGCCTTCATGTTCAGGCATGGGCCGATGACCCCCATCTTGATGGATATTACTATGTTGACCTGCCTCAACACCACCCACTACATAAATCTGTTCAGCCTCAGATTCAAACCTACGCATCGACTAAACACCAAGAACATCAGAGGTTGGAATAAGTACATTTCCCTGCACAAAAAATCCTCCGGCCCAGTCGATGGACGTGAGCATGTAGCATTCTTGAATCTTTGGCTGGAACGATTCTTCTTTGGTGGTTTGACTCTTGGTCCAATAACGAACATGCAATGTCTGACAGAGCTCCTAGCCAATCACCACCAAATTCTCCTGGGGCAATATCTTCTCGGAGCAACTTATCATCTGCTCCATCAAGTCACGACCAAGCTATTGGTAGGCCAACCAGTCAGACATATCGGCGGACCCTGGTGGTTTATACAGCTCTGGTTGAACGTTTACACCTCCAATGTCATCGCCAGGCCCCCTTTCTCTTCCATGACATACTCGACTAATTACCCAGAAGAAAGCGAGGCCAGCCGACGCCGATGCATTTCACTGGGTGAAGCTTCATCGGCTCTTTCTAGAAGCAAAATGACCTCCCTTGGACTCAGCCGATGGTTCAAGTGTTTCTATTACAGTTTACTAAAGAGGTCACCACCTGGTTTGCGTACGAGGATGACTCGTCCTTTGAAATGCCTTCTAAGTTTCATCCGATGAATGCCTTAGCCGATGAAGAATCGAAGACCATCTTTCTATCCTCCATAACTCCTTGTCTTCTGCCGATCGGATTTTCAATGGGCCGATCCCAATATCCATCATACGAGTTATACCATCCCTCGGTTAGTGCTTGTCAGTTGGGCTTTGGCCAACTCTCCATCGGCTTGTTTTTCATCGGCAAGCTTCGAGCCCGCGGAGAAGTGAAAAGTGGCTTAGAGTACGACCGACTTAGTTCAATGACATCGAACTTGTCCATAGGGACTATCTCCACCTTCGAGCCCTGTATATGCAATACCAAAATCTTCGCTCGATGGTGGTCAGAATGGAAAAGGCACCTATATAGTCTATTGGCTGAACATTATTGACTTCGCCTCAATCCCGACTACGTGGAATCCAATGAAGAGGTAATTCTTCTCCTTTCACTATCATTTCTTCATCGCATTGAATTTCAACTATGTCTTTGATTGCTGTGGTTCCACAGGCTGGCGACAAAGATGCACCTTCGACCAGCGCAAGTGGTCGGTCGATTATCTATCAACCTCCATCGGCCAGATCCCTCCTTAGGCAAAGCGATCCACCTCCATCGGCTCTCCTCTGAGTGTCGCAAGTATCAGGGCTAAAGCGCAAGAAACCGGCTACTCAGACGGTATCTAAGAAATGGAAACCCGACACCGATGTTGTCATCGTTGCATCGGCTTCGCGAAGACCTTCCCCTGCGGCAATTCTAACTTCTTCCGTATCTCCGCTGGTATGTGTCAGCATCCATTCTTTGTTGCCTTTGTTTTATCCTCACACCTTCGCTTTGCAGCCTAACCCATCGACTCCTGAAGTCCAAACGCTGGACCCTGTTACTAGGGCTGAGCCGATGGTATCCTCTAAAGTTTGGGTATCTACTCACACTGCCCCACATCAAGCTGACACCCGCATAAGAATTGCTCCCACTGTCTCTCAGGTACGTTCATTATACATGTCATCTCTTTTGCCTCATGATCTTCATATTTGCTAATGTTGTTATGCAGTCATTAGCCGATCTATTCTCCTTCGACATCGGCAAATACCTGGAAGCAGATGAAGACTCAGCCACCAGTATAGCGATCGAACCATTTTTGCTAGCCGATGCACGTGAGCAGTTGTCAGATATTATGCATCGGCTGGAGGTTCCAATTGACTCACTGGTGGAAGATTACGAGTCGATCCGGGGAAGACTTGCAGAAATTCAACACCTCCTACCCGCGGAACTGTCGAACGTACTCACGCCTGCTGCCTACTTGGAATTCCAAAGGACCCGGCTGACCGCATCAACACGACGCATAGCCGATCGCGCTGAGCAAAACCACCTAGCTCACAATGATCGGCTGACTGCCCTTGATGAAAAGAAGAAACTTGATGAAATGTCAGCTGACCTTCAACACGCTAACATCAAGCTTGACCTCTTGAAGAAACGAGAAGCCGATTTGATGGCGGAACTCGACAAGGTTCGTGAAGACATCAACTCCAGCGAGTCCCATCTCATCGGCCTACCAAAATCGATCCAAAACCAAGAGGCCAAGGTAGCAGACAAAGTACAGCTCGCAGTTCACCGACACAAGAACCTGAAAACTATCCTCGTATCAGACGAGGATGACATCCGCGCCATCAATGATATAGATCAAATCCGTCTGCGCACGATTGAGGCCATTAAGAAATTCTTGTAAAACTTTAGCCTTAGAAAAATTCAGATGTCATCTTGAACAGTAACTTTTGCAATAAACTTCCATCAGCTTGATCAATAAAAGTTGTGTATATAAATTTTCTAAAGGCGATATCTCCACGATATCAGCTGTATATAACCGATACAAACTATATCGGCTTCCGTACATTGTCAATCGGCTATACCTCAACCGATCATATGAATGGTACCGTCAGCTAGTACTACCCTTAAAACCTTATCTGTCTTGAATCGGCTATGCTCAGCCGATTTAGGCGCCTATCCACATGCTAGGGTAATACTTTTTAAAATATTTTTCATTAAATGCTTTGGTAAACTTCTCTCCTTCAAGACTTTCTAACATGTAAGGATTGCCAGGCGCACACCGATTGATCCGATAGGGTACTTCCTAATTCGGTGACCATTTTTCAAACTTATTATCCCTAGATCCAATCGGTAAAATTAACTTCCAAACGAGATCTCCTTAAGAAAAAGATTTGGTCATTACTTTTTTGTTATAATGACTAGCGACCTTTGCCTTGTTTTTCTTTATCCTCTCAAACGCTTCTAACCGACTTTGAGTCAAATCATCAAGCTTATCGGTCATCAACGTGTAATAATCATCGGCTGTCAACTGATCCTGTAAAGATACCCTCCTGGAGCTGATGTTAACTTCCCACGGAAGAACTGCTTTATGACCGTGTGCCAACTGATATGGTGGCACCTAGGTAGATCCATGACACGTCATCCGATTGGCCCACAACGCATCGTTGAAAGTGACATGCCACCTCCATGGTTGTTCGTTGATCTTACACTCATCAATTTTATTAAACTCTTGTTAGAAGCTTCCGCCTGTCCATTAGCTTGAGCATAATATGGTGACAAATTTAGCAACTTAATCCCCATACTGGCAGCAATTCTTTGAAACTCCTTTGACATAAAGATAGAACCTTGATCAGTGGTAATTGTCTGTGGAATTCCAAATCGATGTATGATATGTTTCTTGATGAACTCAATCGCATCCTTAGAAGTAACTTTGTTCAAAGGAATAGCTTCTACCCACTTTGTAAAATAGTCTGTTACTGCCAAGATGAACTTATGCCCTTTACTGGATGAAGGATAAATCTGGCCGATCATGTTGATTCCCCAATCTCTAAACGACCATGGCTTGACTATCAGATTCATAACTGATGCTGGAGCTCGTTGCATATTTCTAAACTTCTGACAATCTTGACAGCCCTTGTAGTATTTAAAACAATCCTCCAACATACTCGGCCAAAAGTATCCAGTCCTCCTCATCATCCATCTCATGTTATGAGCCGATTGATAGGCTCCACAAATGCCTCCATGCACCTCGCTCATCACAAACGCAGCTTCTTCGGCACTCAAACATCTTAAGAGCATCCCATCGATAAATCGATAATGCAATTCTTCATCAAGTAGAATGTACTTAATAGCCTTGTACCGAAGCTTCTTGTAAACCGATCTTGATGGATTTTGCAAATACTGAACAATTTCCCATCTCCAATCATCGGCTTCCATATGGCTCTCAATATCAGCTATCTCGATTTCCACTCTACTGTTCAGCCGATACCTTGAAGCAATCTGAGCAAGATCATTGGCCTCCGCGTTTTGCTCTCTAGGAATATGATCCAATGTTACTATCTTGAAACCCTTTAACAATTGTCGACATTTTTCATAGTATGACTTCAAAATTTCATCCTTGCATTCATATTCCCCAAATAGTTGTTTGATTATCAACAAAGAATCCCCAATGATCTCTATCGTATCAGCTCCAATTTCTCTCAGCAGCTGAAGTCTCTTGAGTACTGGTTCATATTCTGCTTGATTATTTGTACTATATGGCTTGATCGTGAAGGCAAACTCAAAACTTGCCCCTCAAGGCGAAATGAGCACCAAGCCGATACCAGATCCATGCTTACAAACCGATCCATCAAAAAATAACATCCATGGGATCGGCTCCACATAATTCTCTTGGACTCCTCTATGCTGTACAATAAAATCGGCTACCGCTTGTCCCTTGATTGCCTTACCTGACTCATACCTCAGATCGAACTCCATCAGAGCGAATATCCATTTACCAACACGCCTCCTCAAGACTAGAGCCGATAGCATGTATTTAATCACATCGGCTTTGCAAAGCACTATACACTCAGCCGAAAGAAGATAATGCCTTAACTTTGTACATGAGAAATATAAACATATGCATAACTTTTCCACAGCAGGATACATGGTCTCAGCATCCAGAAGTCGTCGACTCAAGTAGAATACTACTCGTTCTTTTGATTTAAACTCTTGTACAAGCACCGATCCGATTGACTTCTCATCGGCTGACAAATATAATTCGAATGGTATTCCTTTTTACGGCGGAATCAGCACTGGTGGAGAATTCAAGTATTCCTTAATATGATCAAAGGCTTTTTGCTGCTCATCACTCCACACAAACTCTTGATCAGCTCGTAACCTTAATAAAGGGGTAAATGACTCAATTCTTTCCGATAAGTTTGAGATAAATCTCCTTATAAAATTGAGTTTGCCGATTAAGGACTATAGCTGAAGTTTGTTGCTGGGTGGCTCAGTGGTCTGGATAGCCCTGATGCTTCGTTGACTGACTTCAATTCCTCTCTCATGCACCATGAAACTCAAAAATTGTCCAGTCGATACGCCAAAAGCACACTTGTGAGGATTCATTTTGAGTCTGTATTTCTTCGTCCTCTCATGCACTTTTCGTAGATCGGCTATATGTTTTTCAATATCTTTAGATTTCACCACCACGTCATCAATATATATCTCCACCAGCTGTCCGATAAGATCATGGAACATGTAGTTCATTACTTTTTGATAGGTACCACCGGTATTCTTCAATCCGAAAGTCATGACTACCCACTCGTATAAACCAATAGCCCCAGGACACCTAAATGCAGTCTTGTGGATATCTTCTTCGGCCATAAAAATTTGATAGTAACCTGCATTTTCAACCATAAAGCTAATGATCTTGTGACCCGATGCAGCGTCAATTAATAAATCTGTCATCGGCATTGGATACTCGTCTTTATGGGTTGCCCTATTCAAATCCCAGGTCGATGCATATCCTTAACTTTCCGTTTTTCTTCTTCACTGGGACAATATTGGACACCCATTCAGCATATCGGCATGGTCAGATGAAATTTGCATCGTATAACTTTATGATCTCCGTCTTGATTTTATCATGCCACTCTGCTTTGAATCTCCTCTGTGGCTAACTAAATGGCCGATATCCTGGTCTGATAGGAAGCCGATGTTCTACAATCGATCGGCTTAATCCCGGCATCTCATGGTAATCCCAAACAAAGTATTCCCAAAATTCCTTTAATAATTTTATCAGCTTTTCTCGGAATTCAACATATAGATATTTTAGTAATGTACGTCGGCCTTGGCTTGTCTCCTAATCCTATATCTATTTGTTCTAACTCATCGGCCGACGTAAAACCTTGCCCTAACTTTCCTTCGGAGTCTTATATAGTTCCCATAGAAACAATGGATCCGAGCCGACTTGCTGAATCAGCTTTATTTCTTTATCAGTCACCTTTAGGAAATTTTCCACCCATGTTTGTCTGGACAGGCAGTTGAATCCATCAGCTTCCCAGAATGGCATATCAGTTGTTGCCACACTAGTCGACTGATTAGCCACAATCACTTCAACTCTGTCTCCTTGCCACTGTATGAGGCTTTGATGCATTGTTGAAGGAATACAACAGTTGGCGTGAATCCAATCTCTGCCAAGAAGTAGACTATACGACCTCTTACTATCGATGATAAAAAATATGGTAGGCAATATCTTACTTCCAACTGTTAGCTCCACATTCAGTACTCCTTTAGTTTCTGATGGATTGTCTCCGAAGTCTTTCAAAACTATATTTGTTTTAACTAAGTCTCTAGCCGTCTTACCCAATTTACGGTATGTAGAATACGGCATCAATTTGACGGCTGCGCCTCCGTCAACTAGCATCTTTGCCATTGGCTTCCCATCGACATATTCATTGATATACAATGGCTTTAGGTGCCGATGCTTGGATTCTTCTGGCTTGTCAAATATGGCTTGACTCGGTTCCAATATTAATTGGGCAAAATCTTCTTCTTGACCTTCTTCATCGGATACACATGGTTTATATTCCATTGGTAAGAAGAATACCATGTGATCCTTTGTTTAACTCCTGGTCCTTAACTATCCTTTGACCATGCTCTTCTTTGATCAGCCCTAATCGGCTATGTGCCGATGCCCTATTGATGGAAGACCGATCATATAACGTTTGGCTCTGGTCACAGTATAGAGATCCTGGTTTGTTACATTCAGGACAATCCTCGATTGATGACAACCTCATATTTTGATCCCAACAGTACTGAAAAAAGAGACAACCTCAGTGTGGATTATACCTTTCTTGTTGTTTTGTGGCTCGTCTTTCTTCGTCTTGTAGTCTAGAATATTTTTTGATTAAGTCTGATGAGGTAATCTTCGACCTATTCCAGCGTCTTTTTTTATCGGACCGATCTCCTAGGGTTCCTGTAATCACCATATTCACTAGGAAAGGATGCCCGTCAACCTTCATCGGCTTTTTGTCTTCGAACTTGATTCTCCCATGTTCGATAGCCGATTGTAACTGTTGCCGAAAGACCTTGCACTCATTGGTATTATGAGATATTGAATTGTGCCATTTGCAATACTTCTTCTTTCTGAGTTCTTCGACAGATGTGATTACATGGTTCGGTGGCAACTAAATCTGCTTCTCTTGGAGGAGAAGATCAAATATCTTGTCAGCTTTGTTAATATCAAAATCATATATTTCTTCTTTATTTGCTTTCTTGATCCATGGACATGATACGAGTTTTTTTATTTCTGGTCCATTTCGCCAGACTCACCTCTGCATCGGATCCCTCATTATCCAAGTCCGATGCGTACACCTATAGCTGATCGGCTTTCCAATGAAACCTTTCTTTCTTGGCACCTGCAAATCGGCTTTCGTGAGTCGATACTTTCTGGAGTAGATGAGACAAACTTTCGAACTCTTGTGAAGAGAAACGTTCCCAAATCGGAGCCAACAATCCTTGGAAAGCCAAGTCGGCTAGTTGTCCGTCACTTAAAATGAGACTATAGCATCGGCTTCTGACGTCTCAGAAACGCTGGATGAATTCTGGGACTGATTCATTGTGCCTTTGTCTAACCGATGTTAAGTCTAACAACCTCTACTCTTGAATTCCGGCAAAGAAATATTTATGGACTGTTTCTCCAAATCAGCCCATCCCCTGATTGAATTTGGAGATAACGAAGAAAACCAAGAGAAGGCTAGTCCAGATAAAGACAATGGAAATAATCAGACCCTCAGAGCTCCATCAGCCGATGCCTCCCCACATTGAGCCAAGAATCGGCTAATATGTTCCATCGTAGATACGTTATCTTGCCCCGAGAACTTGGAGAAATCTGAAATTTTGAATCGGTGCGGCAGCGGAATTCTATCGAACCACTATGGGTAAGGGTGTCGATATATGAAAGTTTGTTCTTTAGGCTTAATACCGAATTGCTCCCTTACAACTTCTGCAATTCTGGCAGTCCAATCTTCTTCCTTTGGATTCTCCTTTTAGTACTGTGGGATCGAAGTTGATATCTAACATGATCCATAATGATCTCTTTGATAATTATTACCTAGATATTCTTGCTTATATCCCCCATAATAGGATGTCCAATGATACCCTAGCATCACGTCTTTATGTTGCCCCCCAATCCGCTCTTGTACTGACGGAAACATATTTACCAAAATATCCCTTTTGGATCCGTAAATAACCTGTGGTTGTCCTGTTCTCATCGGCAAATACACCGGCCCTTGATCATGTTCTTTAATAATAGATGCATCCACAGTTTTCTTGATTAAGTTGTGCAAAGTATTCACTAGTACACCCGATTGGTTAATGAGCGCATGGTGAATAGCTTCGTCAACTATCTCTTGTAGCGGCTTCTGAGGACTAATGGGCTACGATCGGCTCGATTCTCCTTCCAAAACTGGCTTTGGCATTTTGGACTTTTGAATCGGCCCTTGTCTGGTCATGCTAAAGGACTCTAGACAGAGCTTCCAAAAATTAGCTGTGTTCTGCTCCACCTGGTATCTCTACTCCTCAGTTAAATCTTTCATCGTTACTGGGATTACGTTGTCTGTGTTGATTTCTTTACCCGCCATTTGATCACCGTTGATGAAGGACTTTCAACTGATGAAAAAGATCTTCTGGTCCCACCGGGCGTGCCAAAAGGCGTGCTCATCGCCAAAAATCCCGCGACCGGGGAGGGACGGTGGCTCGGTCACGTGAAGACCTGGGAGGTCTGCTTATCTCCGGTGCAGGTCCTTAAGCCTCGAGGTTCGTGAGCGTACCAGTCAATTTGATCCTACAATTGACAAGGAAGTGAGACGAGCGAGTCCGATACAGGCGCTCGCTATCGGCTGGCTGCCGATAGGTTCGGGATGCTCTTTGATCGGCTGGGGAGCCGATGTGGACAGATGTCGACGAGGGATCGATCGTAGAGCCGATGGAGGAACCAGGGTGTGCTCAGAGGATATCGAGGCGCACGGGATCCCTTCGGACAGCTGAACAGTAATTCATCGGTTGGAAAAACTGATGAAGGCGCATGCGGACTAGGCAAGGAATGGTATAAGAAGGCACGTGTTGCAAAATCGATGTCTCTCCCGATGTGACAGCAAGAGACCCATCGCCCACCGTGACAGCGCCATTAACACCGAACCTTGAAGATCAGACCTAACCGAGATAGCACGAGGCCGGGGCCAGCGGCGATGATACGGAGGACGCCAGATCGGCTATGCCGTAGCAAGGATAGGAACGAGCCCATTGGCTAGCTGAGCCGATGAGGGGACGCCTCTCTGAAGGCGGGTGCGTATCGGCTGAAGGACCGATACGTTCGATGTTATGCGTCGAGAGATGCCTCTAAAGGCTGATGCGCATCGACCGAGGGGCCGATGCGCTGGGTGTGAAGCTCAGAGCATGGATAATTCATCGGCTATTAACTCCAATGAGATGCCGTACAGAAGACTATAGGCCTGAAGCTCGATCTACCATCGGTAGTCCCATAGGTCGGACCTAACCGATGCGGCACGAGGTTGATGACGGCAGAGGGAGCTTAACAGGCCGATAGATCTTGCACGGATGTGATGGGGTACACCTGATCTGACTAAGAGTTCGAACTTAAACAATACAGCCTTAGATAATACAAAGCATACCAAGATAGTGACGGGACTTACCTCTTCGCCGTAGACCGACTCAACCGATGCAGCCCCGCGTCAAGAGTCAGAACCCGCCGGTAAACACCTAGATGAACTAGGGTGGCGATGCGCCGAATTTATATATGATCGAGAGATATCTTGCATGTTTCCAGGGGGTCTATATTTATACCCTGTATTTACAGACAGAGTCCGACGCGTCTACGACCATCGGACATTATTTCCTAGTAAGAACAAAGAAAAATATTCCTAAAGAAGTTAACTAACCAGTTAAACCTTACTAATTAAGTAAGGTTATAATTTACAAAATAAACATTCTGCCGTAGAGTCCATGGCTCTTCCGCTTCACTGCAACCTAATCGACTTCTCTACGGTAGCTATCGGACCTTCTTTTAGTCAAGCAGATCTTTTTCCTTTCTTTCCTCGGGCTTCTCGAACTTGATCTCGATTGAACAATCCTCAAGACGATCCACTTTTCTACAGTTTTGATTCGGGCTTCTTGGACCTAATCTCGATTGAACAAAATCCTTAGATCTGATCTCGATTGAACAATCCTCAAGACGATCCACTTTTCTACAGTTTCGATTCGGGCTTCTCGGACCTGATGATGATCCACTCTCAACCTCTCAACTTTAGCATGTGGATCGTAAAGTTGGATGGCCTCGTTTGAGGTAGCTCGCTTTTTTTTGTTGCTGGGTGTTTCCATACACTCATGCATGTTATAATTTGTTGCTGGTATAGCTCAAATCAATTATAGAGTTGAATTGGTGAGCTAGTGTTTGTAACGCCTATGGCGACCCACACGATTATATGCTTAACTCGTTTTATTGGATCACATTGTAACACTATATTTTTATCTTTGTTTTACGTAAAAATTTCGAATCTAGTGTTGTACGTGTCCGGGCTTATACTTATAAGCTGGGGCTACTTAGGTTGGTTAACGAGGTGGTACTAAACTGCTATAGTACCCCGACGCTACAATACTGTGAGGGGCTGCACTGCTGCTCAAGCTACTACTGCCGGCTGCTGAATGGCCCATGGCTGACATGCATTCATTGCTATCTATCCCAATAGCTTTCTTATTCTTTTTTTTCTCAATTATTTGTGGGACATTAGAGAAATCAATATATACATGTCCTTTTTAATAATGAATAAAACTTGATATTTACTTTAAAAAGCTACAACCAAGACTTATCTCTTTTATCATTAGAAAAAGACCGAGACCATCGCATAGTCTAACCAAATAGCACACCACATAGGCTGCTCCACCCCTGTAGAATCCTCAAACTGCCCCTCTCCTCTGTCTAAAATGAGCCTTCATGAACAGTATTTTTAGGTCGAGTACACTGTTTATATGCACTGTTCAGCGAGGAAAAAGGCTGTGTACATTCGCTGCAACGCTTGATCTCGTCCGTCCATTGAACATCGTGCGTTCCAGATTATCCAAAGGAAGAGAAGTGTTAAGCTGTGTCTTGAAAAGCTCGAAGGCACAGGATCTGAAGTACATCCCTCCCTTGTCGGAACGGGAGCTGTGGCCACACCCCGACCTCCTCCTCCACCACCACCTAGGGTTTCCTCCCAATCCAAAGCCCCCACCCCTCCATGGCCAAGACCAAGCAGGGCAAGAAGGACGTCGACTCCTACACCATCAAGGGAACCAACAAGGTCGTCCGAGGTATGGCTCGCTCGATCCTGCTGCTTCTTCTTGCCTGCTCCCCCATTTCCGCCAAGATTTGGGTCTCTGACGGGTCCTTTGATGTGGCGGTTAAAGTGGGGGATTGTGTGCTGATGCGGCCGTCGGACACAGACAAGGCGCCGTACGTGGCGAGTGTGGAGCGGCTGGAGACGGACGGGCGGGGCAGCGTGCGGGTGCGGGTGCGGTGGTACTACCGGCCGGAGGAGTCCAAGGGCGGGCGGCGGCAGTTCCACGGCGCCAAGGAGCTGTTCCTCTCCGACCACTTCGACACGCAGAGCGCCCACACCATCGAAGGCAAGTGCGTCGTCCACTCCTTCAAGAACTACACCAAGCTGGTCGACGTCGGGCCCGAGGACTTCTTCTGCCGCTTCGAGTACAAGGCCGCCACCGGTGCCTTCACGCCCGACCGCGTCGCCGTGTATGCTACGCGCCCGTGCTCTTTACGTTTCGATTCGTTTCGATCGTTGATCGTGGCCCGGCTGTTCTGCCTCTGCTTGTGATGCAATGTGGGTTTGCTTGTGTTGATTAATGCTGGTTTTGTTCGGGGTTTATGTGAAGGTACTGCAAGTGTGAGATGCCGTACAACCCGGATGACCTAATGGTGCAGTGCGAGAGATGCAAGGACTGGTAAATCACTTGAAAAATCCTACCTATCATAGTGCATCTGACTGGCTGAATGGTATTTCATGCCTGTGTGGTGGTCATTTATTGGGAGAAGTCTCATAGATGAGCTAGCTTTCATTTACATTCTGTCGTTGTGTTGTTTTCTGTCCATATCTAATCCCCTAATATTGTCGTTGTCATCATCATTATCAAAGCCTTTCAATTTTAAGTAAAATGGGGTAGTCAAGAAATAAAACCCAACAGGAGCTATATAACAAGGTTCAGTCACGGAAATAGATGTTTTCCATGTACTTTTATTCAAATACAAAACTTTAGGAATATTTTAACATTTAAAGTTTCTTCTTATCGTCTCCTTCCATGTCAATTTCGGTTTTTACCTGTCTCTTCTTACATTATTGTTACGTCTTAGGATTTTACTATACACGAGTGTCTTTGAAGAGGCTTTTTTTCAATTTATCTTGTATAATGAGAAATTTATCTTGTCCTCAATTTCTTCCCTTCTCTTGTATAGAAGTATCATAGATGACCCCACAAAAATAAGTATCATAGATGAGCTAACTTCCATTTACATGTTATCGTTGAGCTTTTTTCTGCCATACATCTAATTCCTCATTTTGCATAATGTGTAAGTTTATCTTGACTTTAATTTCTTCTTTCTTCTTGGAGGACCAAGTATAAATCTTTGGGGACCATCTTAAAGATAAGAGCAGAGTGCAATTCATGACCATCTGAGGTTCCTTAGAACTTGATGCTCTACTCCTATTTTTTCTCTGCCCTTCTCAAACATATAGTATACAAAGTGTCCATTGTATGGTCTTCTGAGGATGAGATATATGATTCAAAGAACAGTTTAAAGCTCACATTGCCAATGGAACAGGTTGATCTTTTTAGTGACTGTAGCCACTTTTACATTATTGTCTTACTTGAGCTCTGTTTTGGCAATTGGCATGCATATTGTTATTTTGCTTGGATTTTTTAAGTAGCTGGGTTAGGCGCTGTTTACTTGTGGGAGGAAAGAGGAATTTAACAAGAACTGAAGGTGCCTTTGGTGTTCTATGAGATTTGTATATTTAGAAACTGACATGACCAAGAACTTTTCACAACTTGTACCCTTTTCTAATCCCCAATAAATGGGCGACGTCTGTTGGTAATGAACTGGCATCTCGCCCATACATCAGTGGCAAGTATCTTACCTACCTAGTATGATGTCAAAGAATACATACACACTATGTAGTTGTAGGCATTTAACACTACATGAATGCACAAAGTAAACATCATTACAATCATTGGTCAATTTACATACTTATTGATGTTTCACTTATATCGTGTGCTGATATTTATGATGGTTATCGTTGTTTTTTTCTACTTTCTTGCTGAAAGGATACCTATTTTTAAATGGATAAATAATTCCTGTGTTGCCCTTCAGAGTGTTGGCTGCAACTAATATGCTGCGGTTCTATCATATTTCACTGCTCATCAGGTTCTGTCTGCCAAGCATTCTATGTCTACTTCATAGTTCAACCAATAGGATATAGACCCATTAATTGTTACTTTTCTTTAAATACAGAATATTTGGCACCATAAATGATGTATTCAACATGCCTATGTGTTGTCATGCTACACTGTTCCAATTTGCCCCACCATTTCTCCAATTTTTTTCTTGTTTATTGAATATTAAACCTTTTGACTTGTGCAGGTTCCATCCATCTTGTATGGGAATGACCATCGAGCAGGCCAAAAAGTTAGATCATTTCCTGTGCTCAGATTGTGTCAAAGAAAATGGCACGAAGAGACCTTCAAATTCATACCCAGCATCACCAAATTCTGATTCTAAGGTTGGCTACTTAAAATTGAATTCATACCCAGTAGAAATTCGATTTCATTATATTTACACTTTAAAACTGGTGTCTTGCTTTTGCTTCTCAATTACTCAAGAATTAGGGTCACTATTTGATGTTGATAGAGAAATATTTAACTTTTATCAAATTTTTTCTGTCATGAACTTCCTGAATCTACACATGCGTATTTGGGGGTCCTATGTTCACATGGGTCTTATCCTTGTCAAAACTAGTTCATGGTATTGGCATCAATTTATTTTTTTTCCTTCATTTTGATTTTTCTTGCATCTTTTTACCCGCACTAAAAAGTTGATGAGCATTATATTTCCAATTTTCCTTGGGCACTTGTATTATGGAAGGCCATTTATATGGCCTTGGCAAAACATCAATGATGCTGTTAGCTGGCATTGTACCATGCTATTATTGGTCTTTAATCTATGGTTTGGAAAAGCAAATCTATCGTTAGTGTTTCCAAGCTTCTCTTTGAAAATATCAGTAGAAACACTGGTAAATGAATCATATGGAAACAACAGCATATGGAAACAACAGCTAATTCTGTAACCTGCAAGATACAGTTTTTCCATCCATTAGCATTTATGATGTCCATTTCTCGCAATAACATTTACACTCTTTTCACATAAAATTTCTTTCACTTAACAACTGCAGGTTGAACCAAAAAGGCGGAAGAGGTAACTGCTGTAACAAGAGCCATCCATGGTGAGATGCACTGTTTATTGTTTGCTGGTGCAAATTAAAACGTGGAGGTGTACAGTGCACACGAAGAGCTAGGCTAATTTTTAGGACCAATGTTGTGTTAACCTATCATTTGGCCGAATTTGGGAACGTTTCCATCAGTCTAGGCAAAAGAATCAACTTTAAAAGATGCTGTTGGCTCATTCGATGTAACCATTGTGTGGACTGTGAGGTGTCAGCGTGTTTTAACTTTTAGCTTGGCACTGGAAATGTTCCCTTCGTGGATGATGTTGATGATAGACTGTAGTTTAATAATTTGGATGCGTCACTGTGTTCTATGAACTGTTTATTGATAAGCGATGGCAGCATGATGATGATTCAAAAGTGCAATCTTTTCCAGTTGATGCTGAATCCACATGCTGAAACTGACAATGTTGTTTACTGGAAAGTAGGGGACTAATGTCAGATGGCATTGGGAGCACAACTAAACCACAAGTTTTACTAATTGTGACTTTGTGAGGCAATTCAATAACATACATACATGGTTATCTTTGAGACGTCGTAACATATACGCTGAGGGGACTTAATGCCACAAAACATCTCTATTGTTAGCATTGCCGTCTGTGCAGTAGAAACAACAGCGTCTGTGTTAGCATTGCCATCCGGTGGACCGCAGGGCGACTGCAAAAACAGTAGCCCGTGCAAGTCACAATTAGAATCAGCAACCAAAGTTCAGAACAACTTGTACAGTATATGCCAAGTAACAAAAATAATAATAACGAATGGCACATATATAAAAGAATATATACTAAACTAGTAAACAAACCAAGAATTACAATTACATCATAGGCTATGGTACAAAGCTATCAAGCGGATATGCCGGCGTCAAACCCAGCCAATCGTCAAGCCTCAAAAAAATCAAACCGCAGAGATAGCAGGGCTAACGACCAGAGTGGCCTAGTCATCGCCTGCCGTGGACATGGCAAGCGTTCGTCTGGAGATTTCCATGTGGAGTTGCTTTACGAGGTTGATCCAAGCACCAACGCTTTGCCCGTCTATTGTGACCCAGTCAACGATTGTTGCCGCTGGTTGTTCATACCATTCGTCGACCTGAAAGTAACAAGGGCAACATTACAGTAACCAATAAGTTGATTGAAATGAGCACAAAGGCAAATAAAAACTGTGGGGAAGACTAATTGGACAAATGCTATTGTACCACTGCATACATATTTAAGCTGACATGACATGATCGTTTGTGCATTTGGGTGGTTTGTTGCAGTAAGGTTCTAACACAACTGAAGATTTGGGCGGTAGAATGAGATTATGAGAACTGAAACAGAGTTCCCTCAAGAAAAACCGTGTGGAAAAGAGCATTCCTTTCCCACACACAAAACAGAGGGGGCATCCCTCTCCAGGACTGGACTGAAGTCCTTGCGAGGCCATAAGCATTGCTCTCATTCAATCGCAACATGACTATATTGCCATAATCTCATTGAAATCTTGCCCTCCCGATTGTGTTCTTAAAGGATTTGCAATGAAGTGAGAAAGTTGCAAATACAAGGCAGCATACACTTACCAAACCCCTAACACGCCGGCAATCCTCAAAGCACCTTTGAGCCTCTTGAACTGCACTTCTCAGTTCTGGCAACCACCGTTCTGACACAACCTTTTCTTGTTCACCAGCTAATTTAAGACAGTAGTTGGCCACCCTATATAAAGGAAACATCAGTAACCATTCTTGAAAATGTACAATAAGCTTAAATATAGATTCATTCCAAAAAAAAGAAAATAATATACGCCAACATAAAGAAATGCATGACTCCTTGCTATAAATAAGGGCATCCCAAATCCCAATTCCTGAATTGTTTGACAGACATCAGCTGCACAACAATCATATTTCCCTGCATATCAGCATATTAAATGACATCAAGTGGACTTGCCATCAATTCAAAATTTACAGTATGCCTTTAGATCATGAAACCAATAGTACACTGCTCAATTGGTAAATGTTACAGCTGCTACATACATTATGCAGCATGTGGTGATCAGAATGAAATTGAAACCTACGGTAGATTTCTTATCAATAACAAAGCCCCCTTCCAAGAGAAAATATGTACTCATAAAAAATACCCAAAATGAAAATCCTGTGGCTCTGAAGAACACAACTGCAAGAACAAGTCAACAGAGAATGGAAGGGCATAAAACCAAACATTGACACCAGTCCTACAGACTGTATACTGACAACACTAATACATAAGACACTCCTTTATGTTAGTACAATTTCTAGCTGGATTCAATAAATATCTACTGTGAAGAAAGAGAAAGTGTAAAATTACAGCATACCTTTCGTATTCTTGTTGAGCCCAATGTGCATGGTTTAGCAGAACACGATCGTTCTCAACCAGATTTCTCCATGTGTGCACCAAATTAATAGCTTTCGATAAATCCTCTAGTATGCTAGCTTCAGAACCACAAGGTTTTAGGCAGAACTCCAGTGAATTTAAAACTGATGCCAAGCCAGAATCCGTGCCTTCTGTACCTGGTGAAAATGTTACCAAAGACATCGGAAACATGTGAGTATACTCTACAATCAAATAGAAAATGCCAAAGCAGTTCCACGTCTGAAAAACAACAGAAGTCACTAGTGGATGCACACAACAGCAAACAAAATTCCTACTTGGCCCAGTCTTCATGAAGCGCTAGAGACTACCATCTCCCACACAACACATTTTAATTTAACACGTAACATAACATGGCAATCATACTTTTCCTCAAACAAACAACAATAACAACAGCATTGAACTTGCCAGAATTATACTGAAGAGCAGTAGATATGCGGCATATAGATGGCACAGCAGATGGATCTCTGGCGCCAGCTCGAGCAGTTAACATAGCAGCCTGTTTCTCTGCACCTGCAACTGCTTCTGATCCTGTAGCACTATTGGAGCCCAAAGCCTCCAAAAGGGCCTAGGAAAGAGAAACCACAGTGGTGACATGAGAGATTGAAGGTGTCAACAGATCAGAAACACAAAATGTAATTGATGGATCTTATAACTTTCATTCTGCTCGCCTGCCTGCGTGCTAAGACAATTAACACTAACGTTACCAACCTGAGAAGTTGCTGGCAACCTGCACAAACTATTATCCAAGCTCTGACCAAACGCGAATAATTCTCTCTCGATGAGATCCCTTGAGTTAGTTGACATGTCTACCACAGCATTACAAGCAGGGATGATCGTTCTTGACGCATATCCTCTTGCAGACAATGGTTGTTGCTCCCAAAATGTCGATGCCTCCTATATAGCAAGTTTTGATGTCATCTTTCAAGAAATGTGCATGTCCATTGAGTTCTATGATTAAGACAAATATAGAGAGTGAGACCCAAACCCATGAGTCCCCACCACAATTAAGATGTTTCTGTTAGCTCCTAGCCTCCTATGGTCCTACTACCCTCATAAAGCTGCTAAGCCACTATGACACATGGCAAGCAACTAGCCATGATGGAAAGAATATTAATAAATAATTGCTTCTGTTTCTATATTGACGAGAATATTAATAAATAATTGCTTCTGTTTCTATATTGATGTCTATATCGAAAACTTCTTTTTGAAATTTGAATAGTGAAGTAAGTAAAGAGCTGGTATAGAAAAAGCACAAAGGTTCCAGACTAACCATATTGGCCCGCAGAAGAGCATTGTAAATGCACTCAAGTTCTGATCTACGAGCATCAAATTCTTCTATTTTCTTCCATTTTTTCTTCAAGGAATCTTCTGCTTCTTTCCACTCAGCACACAACTTATACAGACGTTGTACCTCAGATGTCAGCGTACTCAAGCTTGCTTTTAACCCAGCAACTTCTCTTTCCTTAGCCCAAACGTCGAGCTAAAATAAGGTGGCAAAAAGACAACAGAGCTATCAGGGATGGGACTTTTTTTGTTTGTGTTATGTTGAAGTTTTAAAGATAATGCACAATTACATAACTTACAAGCAACAAGCAAATGCAGCTTCCAAAACAGAAATTTCACCACAATTTGTAGAAAAAAATACAAGTTAATAGTGTCTGGTACTGTTAATATAATAGCATATGCAGATACATTATAAACACCATGAGAATTTCAGTCATATTTAGCTTAATGCCTGAACTCAAAACATAAGCAGTCTCGTGAGCAATGATGATGCTATATATATTATGCTTATCTGAGATTCTTGATAATTGAAACTGGACAATTGCAGATCTTGGAAACTTGTGTGCATATTATCATTGTGTTTTTTTTAAAAAAGAGGATACATGTTACTACTGCTGCTATCTCACTGTAAGCAGTAATATGTTATTTGGCAAGAAGCATCTTAAATCAACTTTGTTACAACATAGTGGCATCTTGAATAAGTACCTCCAAATGTCTGCTGTTAGTCATGTTCTGCGTGGTGTTCCCAGTAGGCATCTTTTTACTTCCTGCCGTATCAGTAGTGCCATGAAGGCGTTGCAAGAGCTTCTGGCTTAGAACTTTAGCTTCTGCAGCTTTATTTAAAGCATCTTCTGTGGCCAAGAACTGCTGAACATGTTCTTTCTGCAAGGTAAAAAAATGTTAATGTGGAAGTTAATTTCAGTGGCATGTGCTTTATTTGAGGTTGTCGGCATAAGGCACAAAAAAAGAATTTTAGTAGCATATGGAGAAAGAGCTCGATGAAATTATGAAGTTTCTCTTTTGATCAAGAGGAAAGAAAAGTAGAATTGTGAAATGCTTAGAAAATAAATAAATAAACAATCCTAGATAACAACCTAAAAGATAGTTTGGCATTTCCAAATTCTGAGTGCATATAGATGAAGTAATGTTTTGTGAAGACTATAGATGAAGTATTGTAATACATAAAATGCAAAGTTCCTACTACAATTCTCAAAAGATGGCGCAGAACAAGAAGAGAAGCACATATCCAACAGAAACAAAAGCAAAGGTATTCTTTTCCTGCAAAGGTAGCAGATAAACAATAATAGGAGCAACAAACTGCATCTTAAGGGAGCACCTGTCTTTCCAGTAGCTGATCATATGTTCCACGGGTTGATAACTCTGATCCAGTCTTTCCATTGCCATACACCTGATATGGTAACGGTGAACTTGCATCAGTTGAAGCAGCATCAATGACCTGCTCATTTTCATATTTATACCTAGGGGCAAAAAAAATGTATATCTAGTTAACATCTAACCCAAAGAAAAATAAGGAACTGAGTAAATTTTATTCCATTCGTGAAGCAGATCAGAACACATTTTGACTAGAAAATGAACAAAGGATTTCTCCTTAAAGTGTAATATAGCATTTCCCTTGCAACAAATACCTACTCCTGAATAAGAGAATTGTCTTCACTCTCATGTAATTGTGTGTGAAAAATTCCTATCATAGGATTACATTCAATACAATACAACTAGTCCACGCAAGAAAGATCCAGAAGTCACGAATGAATATTGCACACATAAGCAACATCATGAGGGTGGAAGATTGAATTATTTTCATGCGTATTCACGAATCAGAATGGAACAACTAAAAATGATCTAGAATAGTAGTACCTCAAGAGCTCTGCATCAGCACGTATGTCAATCTTATCTGTTTCTTTATGTATGAGTATTTTCATGCGTGATGTGTATGTAATGATTGATTGTAGTAGTAAGGATGGATTTTTTAGGGAATCCAATGCCACAGCTTTAACATCTTGTGGCATTTCACCATCCAGATCAATGCACAACTTTGCCGCATCTAACTGGCAACTTGAATTGATGCCACTTCCTTCAAATGCTGGAAAAGAGTTTCGAATCATTTCGATCATATCTGCAGCAAGAGTTTCACATGCCTTCCGAATACTCCTTTCACGTGAGGTCTCCACAAGATCTTCTGACAATCTGTTGCTTTTGACAGTCGAGTAGAGTTCTTCTCTCTTGCTCTGCAACTGCATATCCTCAACAGCATCTGCAGTTCCAGCCACACCTACACTTGACCTTCGCACATCCCTTGCTTGATTAACAAATTGATGTAGACGCCGCTGGTATTCAGCAAATATCTTGCATGCTTCATCGCATTGCTGTTCGTATGCCTCTAGCATAACTTGTTTGTGCCTAAATCCAAAAAGGAAATGAGATACAGATTCTTACTATTATATTCTTGGTCAGATCAAATATGTCTGTGTTATGGTTGTTGAATAAAAAAAATGAACGTTGATGGGAAAAATCACAGTAGTGAAGCATGAAGTAATTAACTAATTTTACAATGAGAACAAAGCACAGCTATAACATTATATATCTATAGCTAGGTAGAGTAGTAGATGCACTGCTACAAGCAAATTGCACACATTTAACAACAACATATAAAAAAGTATGTACTCATGTTAGTAGATAAATGGAATTTCTCACAATATTCGAAAACAGGTCTACCGGGCCATACACAAGGAATTGGTGACTCTACTAGTTTCCATGCAAATGTGTAATTACTAGTTCAACTACACAATCAGGCTGTTTAGTTCGATGCAAACACTTAATCCTCAATTAGCATGCACTCTTATCAGTATCAATGAACATAAACAATCAGATAGTATTTCATCCTAGATTGTTAGATTGTCAGGCATTTCTATCGACAGGTTACGCAAGAAGCAAAGCGAAAGACCAAAATTTAGCATCAGCTCAATTGGCATATAATCAGCCAGGCATATCTAATCCCATCATGGAGCGCTTAGTCCCCAATTGCACTGGAATTTCGTGTACCTGGCATTGGAGCGCTCCCCGAGGATGCGCTTCCGCTCGGCCTCCTCGCGCGAGACTTCCGCGATGCGGGCGCGCAGCTCCTTGCGCTGCCTCCGCACGACGCCCCGCAGCCGCTCGGCCTCCTCGGCGGCGAGGTCCCGCTCCCTCGCCTCGGCCTCCCTGGCCGCCGCGTCGCCCCCCGGGCCTGCCCCCGCGGTTGCCCCCTCCCGCGCCCGCCTGGCCGCGACGCCGTGGACGAGGATGTTCTTGCGGGCCGTGGAGACGGTGCGCTCGGAGCGGACGCGGCGGAGGAGGAAGGACCAGACGGGGAGCATGTTGCCCCGGCAGATCTTGCGGAGCTGCTCCGGGGCGGGGGGAGCGGAGGGGTAGCCCATCTCGTCCTGCAGCCACTCGATGATGGCCTCCGGCGACACGCTGCCGGGGCCACTGCCGCCGGACACGGAGGAGGCGGGCATCGCCGGCGGCAGCAAACCCTAGTAGGGCTGGCGCCTCCCTCGATCTGGTGATGGGGTGGTTTGGATCGGCGGTGGGTAGCGGAGGGAGGGAGTGGGAGTGGCTTTTGAATTTCTTTTTTTCTTTTTTAAGACAATTATAAATTTATTATTAGTTTAAATCGTTATTACTGTCATTAAAATTTATAAAAATACTACTGAAACTGTTATTTAAGTGAGATACTTTTAAAATAAAAAAATCAGTGACAAATTTATAAATGTCCCTTCTTTTGGTAATCATAGCGGTCATCACGGCCGTCGGGACCGATGAAACAAAGAGTGAGGTATACTTTTGCAGGGGAGAGAATGCTATAGATTCCAATGGATAATGGCTGTATTTTTAAAGTGGGTTTAGAGTATGTGTGAATAGGATGCGGATGCAAGACGCGAGATAGATTGTTTTGGATGTCAAAAATGATGCGACATCGTCAAAAAAATTGTCAGAAGATGACACAATTTCCAAATAAAGAAAATAAATCAGGATACTTCACCGATACGGCCTGGATACGTATATGTTCGCTTTGTGTAGTGTGCAGTACAGATCGGCAATGGCGCCGCCGTCGCCGAGGACTACAAAGAAGAGCTGTGCTGACGTATGCAGGGTGCCCCGCGGCCGTGCCAAACACGCATCACCTCCACCGCCGGGCACTTCCTCGCCACCACCGCCGCCGGCGGGCGCAGCGCCACTGCAGTCGTTGCCTCGTCGGACGCAGCCCAACGGCGGTGGCTGAGCGCAGAGTCACCGCCGCTAGCCGGGCAATTGCCTTGTTCGTTCCCACTTCCAAGTGTAAAGCTATTCACAGTTGACTAGTGAATCCTTCCATTGATCTGCAATGATTTTTCTTTTTGTCAATGTTCTTGTTCTCCCTTCTTATCTGCCAATAACAAATGCTGTCTTATTTCATAAATGAGATGGAGTTGGGACTTGACAAATGGACATTCCTAGTGCTAGTTCTAGCAAGAAACAGCATCTAGTTTTTTTTTTTGGCCATTGCATATAGTCTTACACTTCTCTATACATGGATATGTTTATCCTTTAGTTATAAGCATGGATCAACTAATTCTCTCCGAAGAATGATGGTAGTTAGCAAGCTTATTATTGGCTCCAATCGCCTCAGCTAGAAAAGAGCATCGGCATTTTCTTACATGAGTTCATTAAATTTCTGTATTTTTTATTTTGTACATATATATAGAGAGAGACGTATCCTCGTATATATGTTTTTTTTATAAAAAATGGCGTATCCTCTTATCCTCAGATTGCGTATCTATATTCGTATCCTTATATCTAGATTGATAACATTGGCTGCTAGAAGGGTGTCGCCTCTCCCCTGTCAAGAGATGAAGCAGGAGGACATGGGACATTGTGCATGCGTCGTTGGTCGCCGCATTGCCATGGGAGTGCGGGGAGTCGCCGATAGCCATTTGGCTCGATGGAGAGCAGAGCATGTCTTCCTTTGCCGCGTGTGTGGGGTGGCAGCGGCGACGCGAGATGCTACATAGAGATGCCAGCTAGTGTTAAAACCTCACCGATGTCGCCTCATCCATGCCAATCAAACCGCGAGATCGATCTAGCCTCGATTTACCCTGAAACCCCATGCACCACACACACTCTGCACGCAGCTACCAACAGCAGCAAACAGTACCTCGCAACCCAACGCCAACGCCTCCCATTCTCTTCGTCCCCTCCTCCCCTGTAGATCCAAAATGTGTTTTAAAACCAAGTAATAAGCAATAAATATAATATAGTAGTTCTATCTAATAGTGACTATTATGGAATCAGTATATAACACATACCTAGCAATTGCTAGTACTATATATAACCTAAGTAACAAGAAATTAAAAAAACACTGATGCTCTCTGTGCTAACTTATTCCTCATTTCCCTCACACTATTGTTTTTTTTATATTGATGTAGAACTCACCTTATTGCCTTCTTATATATTGTAAGATTTTCAACAATAAATACCTATTTTTGCTAGGTCTCATGGTAAAAATATATTGGTGATGTCTCATGGTAAAAATATTGCTATAGGACCCACCTTATTACTTTCTTATACATTATAGGGCTTTTAACAATAAATACCAACTTTTGCTAGTCCCACCTTAATACTTATTTACTTGGTTAGTGAAGAAACATTGGTGATGTCCTAATTCACGGGACAGGCCACGATGAAGCAGCTGTGCAGCAACCTCAAGTGACAACTCACACTCCAACCCATCGGGAGCACGGCTAGTTACATTTTAATGCAGCTTCACCACATGCACGATCGTGCATGCCCGCTACCACGACGTGCCGAGCCCACGCCGCCGCCACCGTTCGAGCTTGAGTTAAGCGCCGCGGGGCAAGACCAGCGGCGCCGCTGCCTCGGCCTCTGCACCGAAGGGCTCCGGCGGCGATGTCAATCTTGGCGGCGGTGATGGTGGCTCCGACGACAAAGACGAGGACGTTAGTAACGCCGCACTGCCGTGCAAGTGTCTGCACCGTCCCAGCAACGACGAGGGCGTTCCCGCCGCCAACATCAGTGATCGGCGTGGACGAGGAAGCTATGGCTGTACCTTCGGGCTGGGCGCACCGCGGGGACGGCCGGCTGGTGCTCCAAGAGGTCAGGGTCACCTGATTTTTTACATTTTAGTTTTTTTAAAACATATTTTATAAATAAAATTTAAAATTTTTAATCAAAATAGATATATCAGAGAGACTTAGTATCAAGATCCCATAGCTTAACATCAACATCAGTTCTTTGGCGTGGTGTTACAACCAAGCTGACGCTAACACTGGTAGGAGAGCCTGACGTAGACTGACTCGACGCTAGCTATAGAGATCGGTGTCAATATCATTAGCATCAACCCCTAGCCCTCCACCCTATCCTACTTTTTTTCCCTATCTCCAACAAGCTAGAGCTCACAGGTACCTCAATCTCACTTCTCCCACATCTAATCCTCTCATATCTATTCAATTTGGAAATAATTTTCATCAAATTTTTCGATGAAATTGTCAAAAAAGGTATCATCTTTCATTTCCCCTTGATTTTTTAAGTTTTGTTGGTTGATTTTAGAGATCGAGGTGAAAGCCTAGAATGTAAATTTAGTTAAAATTTTTAAATTTTTATGGTAGATTAGTAAAATTGAGGCTAGTATTATGCATGTATGGAATTCATATTGGTCTCTATTTGGTGAAATTGTGAGTTTAGTTTTCTCTATGATTTTGATTTATTTTAGGAATAAATACTAGTGACTAGGCATATTGTGTTGGTATTAGGTAAATGTTAGATGTTATTAGGTATTATTTGTTGTTAGTAGTAAAATAATGTCGTAATATGTAATTTTTTTAATATTTATTTTTGATTTTCTTGATGTAATGTAGATGAATATAGTGGACCGTATGTATTATGGTGGTAGAGTTGTAGAATCCTATATTGGTGCACATATTGATTTTGTAGATATGAATGTAAAAGTTCTAATGTTGAACACTCCCCTAAATTAAAATGAACTAAGGTCATGGGTGACATATGTTTTTGGATGGACCGAATAGAATGAACGAATTAAGTTCTATGATAGATATAATGTTAGACAAGTACATAAGTATATTATTAATTTGCTAGAACAAATAGATTGGTAGATTTATATTGATATAGTAAAGGAGTTACAGTTTATGTTCTTAGAGTTTTGCTTGTAGGAAGATTTTGATAGTTCCTATACTAGACTTAAATGAGCCTCCTTGTTCTAGTTATATGGAGGTAAACGTTGGAGTTTCAAGGTATGAGCTGGTACGAGAGGATTTCATACATGAGGTGTCATTGAAAAGAAGGTGGGAAATAGATGTTTCTGGACCATCAACAGAAGGAGTGAATTGAATGATAGTGATGAAGTAAGGACATGGGATGAGATGAATGACTCTAAAAAGGCTAAGAAGAATAGAAGTGGAGATGCAAGCATACAAGATATAAGTCATGAACCTATAGTAAACTCATATGAAGAAAATTTATAGCTAACTCTGAGGATGATAGTCCATTACAACCACTAACGGAGGATGACCAATTTAGCTTTAAATGATTTTGATCTTTATGTGACATTTCACTTACTAACTTAGTTTTTATATATATTAGTACAGGTTGGATAGGAAAAAAATAAAAATATCAAAGATTGGAACTCACATCACCGTGCTTATATAACACAATGGAGGAATACGGGGGAAAATAATGCCTATGTTCAATCTATTTATCAAAAGAGACATTTTCAATAATATCCCTGTTGGCTCAATCGGACATATTGGTTAGTTCTTCGGCCTTCATGGACCAACAAGGATATATCATAAGAAAGATCCTTAGAGGAAGAGGACAACCAATATGACCAAAAATCTAGTGTGAGACTGAGTAGGATTCATACATTTTAATTATTGTTTACTTCGATGCATATTCACGGTGCTATAACTATTTTTTATGTGTAGTCAAGAGAACTTGTTCACACAGTAAATGAGGTAGGACACATGCTTGGTCTTCAAAGAGGAGGAGAACATGCTGAGAATGTACTCCGGAGTGTGCTCGACATATTATTGATGTATAACCAACCACTTCATATTTTACATTACTACAACTTAATATTATCGTAAATTTTTAATTATCATACGAGGTACGCAAATAGATGTCATAAATTGGTGGCAAGACTTGTTTGCCGTGTCTCTGGCAATGACATCTACGTCCCTTGTCACATCCATACGCCTCTCAGTCCGCATGTTATAGCCCGAACCTCCCTATTAGGCTCACGGCGGTATGAAGGTATTGCCCGACCCTCCCTATTAGTCTCACAGCGATATGAGGGTGTCACTTCTTCTTCTCGCACTTCAACGAGTAGGGGTTTAGCTACTCCAAGTGATGATGACGAAGAGGACGAGGCAGAGGATTAGGATGACGAGGGCTACACCATACATGGAGCTGAAGAATTTGGCTTTTCACCATTATCTGATACGCCACAACCCTTGTAGCCTACTTAAGCCTACAACACTCACCAAACACACCAAAAAACACAAAGTTATACTCTGGGGACTGACGATATTATACGTCAATGAAGTAGAAGGTGACAGAAGACCACTTTTAAATATGATCAAAATTCATGTGTGATGTACTAGTTGTGCAATTGTATAGACTATGTACAGTGAAAACTCTTTGTGCTAAATTATGTATGATTTTAGTTATGCATATTCTATTATGTTGTGGTATTTGTTCTATATTGTAATGATTTTGTTTTAGGTTGTGACAAACAAAATAGAGTGTAAGGATAAAGAGACTTATTCATCTATAAATTCTATATATTCAATGGACCTTTGTCAATAGAAATGCAATAGTAAGAAAAAAATTAGATAGAAAAAGTCAATAAAATTAAGGTTTATATTGGATTAAGAAAAAAGATTTAAGTAGATACATAAAATTTGGATTGATAGGAGCTCAACGCAAGTGTCCCTAGCGTTGAGCCTATACACCATAGTGTCAGGACAGGGCATGATCAAGGAGTAGGCTGTGGGGCTAAGGGTCGGCGCCAAGGATGCTGGCGTTGACTCCTAGACCCTAGAGCTCGGCATCAGTGCTAGACAGGAGGCATGAGTGATTTGGGGTTTGGGTTAGTGCCAGTGTCCTTGGCGTTAACCCACCACACATCGACGCCAACGTCTTAAACAATGCAGGATAGGGTGGTAGGGGTCGGGGGTTGGCGCTGATGATGCTACCATCGACCCTCTAAGCACGATGCCAGCATAGCTGGTGCTGACCTACAACATCACGGTGTCTACATAGTTGGCATTGAGCCGGACAACGTTATACTCTCGCACTAGCGCTAGCTCGGCAGTCGTCAAGCTATTGGACCTCAACGTCATTCGCTTTAGCACCCAGAATTAGGATAAAGCTTTTTAAGGGTTTATTTATAAAATATATTAAAATATAAAAAATTCAGTCCGAGTCAGGATACCGTGGCGTGCCACAAGGATGGCCGGTGGGTCTAATGCACGAAGCTTTGCATGTGTCGCGCCTACGCGAACGCTCCCAAGACCCATGTGTGTAGGCGCATCACTAACAGCGACAGCGTGATCTCCATCCTCTGGCCCACGTGCGTGGACAAAGGCTAGGCCCACATTCACGAATTCAACTTGGACAAAAGGCAACAACCAACCGGCATACAAGAGTATAACACTCTCAGCCCAACTTTCCATTCAAAGTAAAGTTTCTACATGGAAAAAAATTATTCATAGAAACATTGCTTTCTATCCAAAATAAAGTTTATACATGGAAAAAAAATGTACATAGAAACTTTGCTTTCCATTGAAAATAAAATTTATACATGGAAAATATTTGTGACAACCTACGTATTCTATTTCTAATGTAGAATTCTAATCTACAGCTCATTCCTCAGGAAAAACAATTTACTAAGAAATGGGCATATCGGAGTAGTATAATAAAATCAATTGTAGTGTAGCCCATAAAAGAAAAACCACAATAAAATTATTTTTACCAACATTATAAATTCATATTACCTCTAAGAAGAGATTTAACTTGTAATCAACTTTGGTATTATGTTGATGTAGAGAGTATTTGCTTGATTTCTTGTATAGCTCTTTAGAAATGATTTCTTGGTTTTGCTCTTGTAAGGATAACTTTTAGATGCCCCATGAGTTACTCATTCAATCTACGAGAAGGTTATACATATGTTGTACGAATAGTACTAAACAAGTCAACTTTAGCAATCCAACAATTATATGCTATAATCCACCTGCAAAAAGTATATATCATCAAGGACCACAATCCACCAAGTGTGTTGGTACAAGGTCCCTTACCTTACCCCTTATTTGCCTAATTACATGATAAGACGGAATATAACACATTATGCTATATGCGTTCAAGAAATGGCATGTTAGAAATAGCATGTTGAAAATGGCATGTTAGAAATAGCATGTTGAAAATGGCATGTTGCAGTATGTATCTAGAAAATGACATGGTGGTTGCATATCGCATTGTGTCGCTAAGTATTCATAGTTGACTTATGGAGTATAGATGAAATTTGACTATAAGACGGGTTAAAATAAAAACCCTCGAATGGTTGAATAGAGAGGGCATTCAGTCTATGCCCTGAGGAAGAATTGTATCCGATACGTCACCTAAAAGAAATATACCTTCAAGATGCTAGGCAACTAGTAATTAAGTATGGATATCAGCTCAAAATGGTGGTTCAAGAAGTTAGTCAAGTTATTATCCTACCATAGTGGCCCCTCACATTTCTAGAAGGCATTACTATAACTTTCGTATGTACTCTCAAGGCTATAAAGGCCAAGCAAAGCCTACTATAACAAGTAGATTATATGAAAATAAACATTATAGTGATTCTTAAGACAATCACACTAACTCAATTTTATCCTCCAGAGATAGGTGGGGGAAAGCTCCTTTTTGCCACCCATCCCTATTCTTATTCATGACCTAAGGTCACAACAGTGGCATCGTCCATAGGGACGTAAGTTTTTAGGAAGTTGAATTTAAGGAGTAAATATACCCTAAGCCATAGAAGATAAAAATAGTTTGGGTAAGGTACAGTGACACATTCCAACAATCAAGACCAACATGACCAACTGGCAATCTTGCTCAAAGAATGGATATGGAAGAATAATAAAATGAAGTTGATAGAGGTGACATAAACACCACAAATGTGAAAAATGATGGTGGGGGGTTGAAACAGCTAGAGAGATAGTAGGATGCTATGTGCCTTTGACTGAGATGGAATTGGTTGAAATGTTGCAAGCTGAAGATGAAGCTGATTTAGATTTAAGCTTGAAAGCTAAAGATGAATAACTTAAAAACAAGAGAACTCGAAAACTAATGAACAAGAACTTGGGAGACTACAGTGAAAGAAAATTTTACCACTTCATTCCAGGGATTGGCCTTCTATAGACCCTCAAGGGGGGAGGTGAAATGGTGCCGAGGAATCGAATGCGAGGTGTCATTTAAAAAAAAAAGTTTCTAAAGCAATAAATGCAGAAGATGAGTAAGATGCTAAGTTTTAGTCAAATAGGGGAATGGTAATATCCTACATATTTGACAAAACATAGATTTGGCCAAAATAAGTTTACACCCTCAACCGCGAGGGCCTTATTGGCGCAGGGTCCCACACCTTACCCTTTATTCGGTCTAATTGCATGATAAGACATAATATGATGCATTATGCTATATGCGTTTAGGAAATAGCATGTTAGAAATGACATGTTGCAGTATGCATATAGGAAATGGCATGTTGGTCACATATCACATTGTGCCGCTAAGTATTCATAGATGCCTTATGGAGTGTAGGTGGAAGGCAAGTTAAAATGGAAGCCCCTTAATGGTCAAATAGAAAGGGTATTCAGTCTATGGCCTAAGGAAGAGTCGTATCTGATATGCCACCTAAAAGGAATATGCCTTTAAAATGTCAAGAGACTAGTAATTAAGTACGAGTGCTAGCTCAGAATGGTGGTACAAGAAGTTGGTCAATTTACCATTCTACAATAGTGGTCCCTCACCTTTCTAGAAACCATTCTTTTAACTTTCATATGTACTCTTAAAACTATAAAAGCTAGGCAAAGCCTATTGTAATAGATAGATTATATAAAAGGGAACATTACACTGATTCTTGAGCCAATCACACTAACTCAAATTCATCCTACAAGGATAGATGGGGAAAACTCCTTTCTTGCACTTTTCCCTATACTTGTTCGTGACCTAAGGCTACAACAAAGGGATTTCATACGTGTTTCATAAACAATATTGCAAAAGATTATATTAAGTATTTAAGAAATCTACTGCACATAAGACACCATAAGTTAGAACATCTGATAGGTTTCTTTCCTACCGCATTCGCAATTTCTACTTGAAAGGGAGTGACATATTATAATTTAATACGCTCTATAGAGTTGTGTCGTTGTACCCACAGACGCCTTAAAAAATTTAACACTTGTGCTTCATCGCCACCACATCAGTGCCCAAGGACACTTCGCTCTGGCTTGCACGTCAGTCACTCGCTCCCTAACGCCACCCACATCCACGCATCGGCATGGTCATCCCCTTCCTTCCTCCTTTCTCCCACATGTGGCACATGCTCTATGGTCAGTGCCACACCCACCTGCTAGGTCCCACCCCGTTAACCCTCTCCATGTGACACCAACATGTGGGCATGCGCAACTAATCACCCATTACAAATAATGGCTCTATGACATATGGACCCCACCCCATTAACCCTATTGAGTTGGCTGTTCCCTATGGTCTACAACCTTGGCCTCCTCTCCCTTCTTAGGCCAAAGGCTATTGAGCCAGCCTAGAAGGCCTAGTCCACTGACCTCTCTCCTTCCCTCAGTGGACTGAGTCCACCATAGACATAGACCCATGCCTTTTCCCTCTTCCATTGACATTAGGCCCTATCTATCAGCTAGGGAATAGTGTTGAAAATATTTTATTTTTCTAATTCAATAATTCATTTTCCTTTTCCAGAAAATCGTCTAAACTTCTAAAATTCATACCTTCTAATTCACTCCGATTAACCCTGTTCAAGCCTTCAAATTTTTCTAAAATTGAGATATACCCAATGTCACTATTAGTTATTAATAATAGTATTTTTTTTAGGGTTTATTTTGGTTTTCTCTCTTTTGCGCGTAGTCAATGACAATGGAAAATATTTCGGATGTACAATTTTGAAGATTTCGAAGATGAAAATAGTGAAAAGTCTTTCTTTTATCATATTGCTCATAATTTTATTTGTAAAACTGCATGTTAGTGAGCACATTAATTTGATCGGCCTTGGGTTGCGTGACAAACTGATTGACCTACTTATTAGTTGCATGATTCTTGTTGGACCTTGATGACCCTATCATTTTTGCTCCACCTATGTGGTACCTCACCATTTGTGCTCTCTGAGGATGGTTTTGACAGTCCTACTCAAATCACACTTGTTTGTTTGTGAACCGGGATATCGAATGGCATCATAAATTAGGCTTCTCGAGTGAAAGCAATGCGCGCTTGAGGTTGAGATTATGGATGGCTCGGTGAGCCAAAGAGTTTGAGACATGAGATGGGCTGTTGTCCGATGATTGTGGAAAGTGAAAAGAAGCTAATAGAGGAAAAACGAGTTGAAACTTACCTGATGGTAGGTGACTTTGAACTGGTATAGGTGTAGACTTCACTTTTAGTTTTAATCAACTAAAATTTGATTCATTCTCTTGAGTTGTTGTAAAGCAATTCGTAGATAGGATTGAAGTGAGAGCCTTTTTCTAAGCACATGATGAATAACCCACACTTAGGGTTTGTGAAAAATCTTTTTGAAAGAAAAGTTTGCAAACTAAATCCCAGCCTCTCTTTGAAGCCTGCATAACTCACTTTTCCTAGTGGCTTGCTGAATACGTAAGTACTCAACCGTGGTTTTTTCCCTTCTCCAAAAAGATGAAGCTAAAGATTAGGGTTTCTTTCCTACCGTTGCTTGTGGATTGGGTTCTAGCCTCTTTTAGGTTCCACTGTTACTTCTTTGATTGCCGGTTGCATTCTTGGAGTTGCTTCGAATATGTGACCTTATATAAGGTATAATCTATCTAAGTTAATATCTAGTTGCGACAATGCATATTGGTTGACTATGGGTACTAGCATTTTATCCTAGGATTGATATCGACAACATGGTACTATGGGAGGCAGTTCACACCAATCTCCTGCGGCGCATTCTTTCTGGTGTCACTATAGATGGTGCTAGGACGGGGTGTGACAATTTGCTACACATGATATCGATGTTCTTATTGAGCTTATTTTTGCCACATGTGCAAAAGTTTCATCATAGTCCATTCCATATGTTAGTGTATCATTTTGCCACTATACGGGCCTTGTATTGTTCCACTTTATTGTCAGGATTTTGCTTAACCATCTACACCCACTTACAACCTACAGGCTTTTTACCAGGCGGTAGCTTTACAAGCTCCCAAGTGTTTTTTCTCTCTAAAGCTTTCATCTCCTCAATTATTGCTACTTTCCACTTAACATCTCTTATAGCCTTCCTCTAGTCTTTGGGTATATATACATAATCAAGAGAAACGATAAAAGTTTTAAATGAAGAGCTACAATTATCATAGAAGATAAATTTAGCCATGTCATGTTTATATCCAACACAATCCTTAAGACGTGCTAGTAAAACCAAAGATCGCATATTTTTTCTTAGGGCTATAGGAAGATCATGAACATGAGGTGAGTTATGACTATCAGTAGAGGGTTTGATACCTTGCTCAAATATGTCTTGAGTCACTAAATTAGGGACCCATGACCTAGGATCCGGAGATGCCAATGTGATGGGCTGCACCACTTGTTGACTGGTTAATGAATCATGTCTCATGAACATTGGAATAGTTGGTATCCTCACAAACAATTAACTCTTCCTTCCCCTATGTATGTTGCTCCAATCGAGGTTGTACATCAAATACAGGAACTAAAGCAGAGCCAATAGAAGCATTTCTCATGCCATCACTCTCCTCTCTACCAATCCTATGGGTAGGACTGGTAGAAGAAGGATAGAATGCTCATTTTATGTTTAGAACTACTTTTCAGCAATACTATTTTGGGCAGCAGTGTTCGCACTAGTAGTTTGGTAATACCATGAGGAGACAGGAAGCAGTGGAAATCTGTATTAATATACTCTGTCCCATTGTCTGAACAGGAAATTTTCTTGTTTGCATTATATTGATTAGAAACTAAGGCATAGAAATCTTTATATGCAGATAAAACATCAAATTATTGCTTGAGCAAATAAAGCCAAGAACAATGCCTGAAGCCATCAATAAAGGTTACAAACCATCCATCTGCCAAAATAGAAGTAACTTTCCCAAAATAAAAGTAACAACACAAGGACCCCAAACATCTGAATAAACAACCTCAAAGGGGTTTGACTCCTTTCACTGCTACTAGGATAAGTAACTCTTATATGCTTAGCTAGCTCACATGCATCACATACAAGCTTATCCTTGCGGCAGGAAGCAATAGGAGACGGAAATAAATGAGCTAGAACACAGAATGATAGATGACCAAGTCTACCATGTAGTTGTAACAACTCATTACTGATAAGGTACGAGCAGCAAGAGCAAGTGGACCAGCAGTATTATCCATGTAGTACAAGCCATAATGCTCGGTTCTAGTTACAAGTACCTTCCCTGTCTTTAGTTCCTAAACACACAAAGGCTAGGTTTAATTCAAGCTCTACAATTAAGAGATTTGGTGATTGAACTAACAGATAGTAGGTTGACAGAAAAATTTGGAACATATAAGACCGATGTCAAAGGTAAGGAAGGTGTACAGCTAATAGTCCCACCCTCCATTATAGGGATGGAGGATCCATCAGTTATACAAACCCTATCTTTTCCTAAAACGTGGGGTATAAGAGAATTCTTTAGGGGAATTTATCATATGATTGGTAGCTCTTGAATCAATTATCCATAAATTAGATGCAATGTTTGAAGAAGTGGTTCACATCTTTAGAAGCATGGAAACGAGAGGTTGAGGCAGAAGGAACATATGTTGAGGAAGCAACGAGTTTAGACTTAAAACTCTTCAAGAGCTTGTGCTACTACTGCTGGCAATTCACCTGTAGATGAAGTGAAATGTACTCAATCTTGATTTATCCCTCGGGCATCACCAATATTGTGCTTTGTATACTGTCGTTGCTACCAACCAATTCAAATCAATGATTCTTGATGTGCCCAGATTTCTTGCAGTGATCACATATTAGTTTGGCCTTCCTCCTGTACTCAAACTTGGTAGCATTTGCTTGATCATCCTTAGGAATTACAGGAGGTGCAGGAGGAGCTTGTGAAGACAAAGCAGCACGAGCATCAGTATTTGCTTGTGAGTTCACCTCCTGATTAAACTGAGTCTCTTCTTCATGAATACTAGATATTGCCTCTTCAAGTGTCGGCCAATTTGGAGCAGAGTATATCATTTTCCTTCTAAAATCGAACTCAGCATTAATCCATTCTAAAAGTGTATGCATAAGAATTGGTTGGAACCATTGCTGAAGTAAAGCCCCACCTTTTGATCATCTGACTATGAATGGAAAAATTCAATGTCCTCGTTACAGATACTCAGTTACAGATCTTTGACCTTGCTTTAGATGTCTCATCTTATGGAGTATCCTTGTTACTTGCGTCTTGTTTGTCTTTCCAAATAATTGCTTACCAATTTCACTCCACACTTCAGCAGCCGTTTGCAAGTTTTCAACCTGCTCCCGAACAGATGGTTCTGGGGACCCCAACAACCAAACCGTGCCTTTCTATTTTTTTTGCTCCTATTGTTCCAGTTCAATTTTATCATTTAGTTTATCAGCTTTTCCATCTAGGAAACTTTCAAGACAATGTAACCCCAAAATTAAATATACGTGGCGAGACCAACTAAAATAGTTTCGAGGTCAGAGAATTTAACAGGATTAGAATCTCCTTCAGCTTTCTCCTGTGCTTGCTAATGTCAGATTCCCCTGCTGTGGTAAGCTCACCCATTTCTTAGTTACTGTAGCAGGTTGGAATCCAATTAAAACGTAAACTTCACTACAAATTTATCAAGGCTGGAAGCCCGTACTGGACCACATAAGGTGCCGCAGCTCTCAACAGTATACACCATATAGAAAAGAGCAGCAGCAGCACCACAACGACAGCAAAGAAATGCAAGCCCAAAGAGCAGAATCACAAGGCAAAGCTTGGATGGATTTCGTGGGTAGGACCAAATCGTTCACTTATAGACATCAGCAACCAAATCAAATAACAGCTAATCACCAGACAAAGCTTACTTGAACTGGCTGTCAGGACCTCAGGTAGAGACCTTCTGTGTAAACTGTGCTGTGCTAGTTCAGATCAAGCTAGGCTAGCATACACAGTAACATCACAACCACATCACGATTTTATTAATAAATAGGAAATAATTATATCTTCAAGACCAAGTTTCATAAATTATTGGCCACACATGGCCTAACAGAGATAAACGGTAGAAAAAAGCGCAGGACACTTACAACATACCATAGGAAGTCGACTAGTGCACGCAACCTATTTGACGTCTTTAGCAAATTAGTGAGACAACACCAAATATGAGTACACAAAGTACTCAACAAGTATACAGGAATATATAATATATGATACATGGCTAAACTAAGGTTAATTTGCATAAAAGATATTTAAGAATTTAAATACAATAAACATATTCAAATTGAATTTAAACAACATTTACAATCACGATAGTTTTAAACAACCAACGAACCAAAAAGGATACTACGTCCATGTAAGACCATAGAAGGTTTATGTCCACACATAGGACCACCAACTATCTTTATTATTTTATCTTGCACAACACTTTCCTAAAAATAATACTTTTACAAATCTTTCCCTTATGAAATCATTGGGCATGTTCATAATCAAGAACGTGACTACTTGAATAGATTGACACTCTGCAGAGGCTGTATAGCTTTATCTATAATATACATCATCCTTTTGATGGCCATGCACAAAACAAAAGTCATACTACATATGACTGGCAGTGTAATAAGGCTTTTTACATTAGGTGTCCCTCCTTTCAATACATACTAGAAAGGCCCTATGGTATAATCTAGCCACCTAGGCCGCCGATAGTGTTAAGACTCAAAATCCTATTGAACAAGTCCTTCCTATAGAGACATGTGGTTATATGATTAGGCTCAAATCAATGGCGTATGAAGTAAAATTCTTAATTGATAAGGGCGACTTGCCTAATTTAAGGACAAAAGCACACAAAAAGGGAGCACATGGCTCAAACGACCACATAAATCAATGGTAAGCACACACAGATGGCTTACCTCATAGGTTTATACAGATCCACCATTGCTCTAGTTTAAATCATTTTCCATCCATTGATTACTACATGAGGTGACACATGCCATCAAAGACACACAGTCATATAGTTTATATAAAAACAATGATAAGTAGATCATCAGTTAATATTATATTTGCCTTACAAACAAGTGTAAGCAGGGCTAAACATATCTAATCTAATCTGAGTTTATATCCCATGTTCAACTTATTTTTATAGCTATGGTGACGAGGTATATTAGGTGATCAACAATAATTCAAGGTATAGAATAATAACAACAACTAGGTCATAACTACCCAATACAATAATTTGAAACAAAACAATACATAGAATTTAAATATAAAATAATTCGCAAAGTAGATCCAATATGTTCAAAGGTACACTTGCATTCACCCACCGGGTCTTCAGTCCAGACTACTTCTGCAGCAGTGACCTCCTCGGCAGCTTCGTCTATTCAATCGCAAAAGGAGGAAAACAAATAAACAAAGAGAAAAGGCAATAAAGTTTAATTTTAGAAGAATTAATACTCAATTGAACCAGGAGGTAAAGCTTAATTTTAGAAGAATTTAACCGGAAGAACGGGTCAAATCAGGGTCAGATAGAAAAGATACAACCTCCGGAAATTTGAATATTATGAGGAAAATTTAGAGAAAATTAGGAGGAAAAAGAAAACAAAACTTTCAGAATATTATTTGGAATTTTTAGATTAAAAGGATTATTTTTGTGGACTGATTGGTGGAGGCTCTAGACAAGGCCTGATGTGGCTTGCAACATGGTGTCGCCGTAGAGGAAAAAGGTGGGGCAGAGAAAGATGGGATCAGCCCTGGTGCTCACCGGCGGTGAAGAGGACTCCTGAAGGCGGCGGTAGACCTAGAACAGAGAGGATGACAACATGGTGGTGGTTGGATGATGGAGGCAAAGAAAGTGATCTATGTGGCATCAAGAAAGAAAAAGAGATGAGACCACGACATTGCTCACCTAGTCAGGAAACCAGATGGTGACATGGCGGAGCTCGACCCCCTTGGCGGCGCCATGGCTGCTTCCTCAACCTGCAGGCAGCAGCTTGGTGTGGCAGAGGCGAAGCAGCAGGGCGACGGCGTCCTAGCGTGGCATGAAAAAAATAAGAGAGGGCAGGGATGCTTGTATTTATAGGGGAGTAGGGAGAGGAACAGCTAGGAGATGGAGAGGCTCTTGGAATTGGAGAAATTTATTCAGCTCATCATGGTGATTCAATTTTTGGCATTGGTGGAGAAAATTTGAGGGAGAGGAAGGATTAATGGGGAATTGGAAGAGGTAGTACACGGCTTGATGGCGAAGCAGAAACGGCGTGGTTCTTCGGTTTTTGGCTGTAGCGCATACTTGGAGGTGGGTCGCATGGTGGGCAGCATCTCCCGGCTGCGACGATGGTGCCGGCTCGATGGCTAGAGGCGGAAGCCCGTGCTGTCTGGGCGATGGCGAGCAGCGCGGCGTGGCCGGTGCGTGGTGTGGTGGTTGAGCGAAGGTGAAAAAAAAGAACGGCTGCTGCAGCTATTTATAAAGGAGGACAGGGAGCTGAGCGGCCGGCCGAAAGGGGGAGAGACGACGTAACTGATGATGCTGATTTAATTTTTTGTACTGAAGGTAGTAAATTGATAGGGAAGACGAAGGGATTTTGGTGGGAATTGGAGAGAGCATTGCTGCTTTGATGGAGAAGCAGAAAAGACGCGGCTGTTCGTCTGTGAGGTGTGCTTGAAGGATGGAGGTGAGTAGCCGGGAGACGAGAAGCTACCGGGTGTTGGAGAAACGGATTCATCTCATGAAGATGGTCTAATTTTTGGTGTTAATGGAGATGTTTAGTGGAGAGGTGCAGGCTGCTGTGCTTCAGCCCATGTGCGCAGGGAGAAGAGTTAGGGATCGTGGGAGAGATAGAGAGATCGATACAGAGACAGAAACAGGAGGCAACGGGAGGCAACAAGAGGAAAATGGAAAAGGAAGGGAGATGGAAAAGAAAAGAGAAACTGATAAGGAACTTGTTGGAAAAATTACAAATTTCGAGAATTTGGAATTTGGAGGAATTTTCTGCATTGGGAATATTTGGCGAGATTTCAGGAATTGAGCTCCACACATTTAAATACCAAATAACTCTAATTAACAAACGATAGAATAAATGGCAGCGTAATTAATTTATTTAGTCATATGAAATCCTTTTTATTTACGAAATTTTTCTTTAAGCTAGTTTAGGCAAAAAAAAAAGAATGTGAATTTTTAGAATTAGGCAAATTTAAAACTAGCAAAAACGGGATGTGGCACTGTCTCTTTCCAAAAGTGCAGCAGGACCACGATTCACCACTTAAGCTGCAATCAAGCACTACGAATGAACCTTTCCTGCTAGGGATTGCAGGAAAATCATGCAAGATTGGTCTGCTTATACCATGTTGTAGTTTTGAATTATTTGGACATAGGAGATTAGGGATTGGAGAGGACGAGAGGAGACAAATGGGGACATTTCTGGTGCATTCTTCACCGACCTATGTCCCTCTTCTTATATATAAATTTTCTTCTTTGCATTTTAGTCCCTCTACATATACATATTCACTAAGACACAGAACTCAACACTTACAATTCATAAATGCAGTATATACATCACAACTCTTATGCATTCTAGCTAGTGGATGCCATATATGATTTCATATCCATTTTAAGTCTCCTGGTTACCTTTTTATATGATCCTAGTGTAGCCGTGATGGTTGTGTGGTCTCCTCTGGTTCTGCAGCTGCTCCTGGTTTCTTGGCTATGGCTTCTCTACTTACTTCCTCCTGCAGCTGGAGTCCTGCCCCTTCATGGAGCTGGAGCCCTGCTTCTGCTCTAGCTTCCACTGTCTGTTGCTTGGTTAGCACCTTGAGCTACTATTGTTTTCATGAGCTAAAGTTCCATGCATCTGGAACTCAAGCAATTCCTAATTCTCCTTCTTCTACTCTGGTTCCTCCCTCTAATTTCCTCTCCATGGTTATTACAGTTGGACCTGTTGTATGGTTTGCACTGGCTCTCCAGCTGAGCTGCTGCTGTAGTATTCCTACTGCTGCCCCTACTGCCGCTGCCGCTGCTGCTCATCACAGCTATGGGTGAAGCTACTGCTGGCTCCTAGGGAAATGGATTGGTACCTTGAGTTCAGGGACCGGTTTGTAATTGCTCTAGAACTCAGGGTCCTTTCTACAAAACTGTCCATTGCAAAGGTTTTATTAAACTAACACACTGATTTGAAAATGGTTAAACTATTTCTTGAGATGCCTCAGCTATTGAATTTGTGCCCCTATATGGGTTGGTTGCATATTCTATTTGACTTGGAGAAACCCAGGAAAAATTTCGTCCTGTTTTACTCTTATTCTCTCAGTTCTTTTCTAAAAACTCAACCTCCTAGAATAAAATTGTGCTGAAAATCGCACAAACATTTCCTAGTTAATTTAGATTCTTTTTTTATCTGGAGTGAGTTGAGTTAATATTATAATTGTAATTTCAATATGAGATGTAGTCATGTATGCAAAGACCTATACTCAGAATGAGTTGTGAATAAAGAATTGTGACATCTAGTGCGTCCAGCTGTATACCTCCCTTCAATAACCATCAGTTGTGAACAAGTAAACCCATCTATAAATCCTAGCCAGAAACGTGGCACGAAATGCCAAATAATGTGACCCGCTCCTCACAAGGTTTAGTTAAGCAAAATCTCATGCATTTGCATATGGCCTCAGTCGAATGGTTAAGCAACAATTGATAAACCATGCAAAGCTCAAAATTTCAATTTAATACATTAATAGATCTAACCAGCATTTTGGCTCGATCAACACCGCTCTTAGCCCGTGTCACCAAGTCATTAGCATGACTAAGACCAGAGCTAAAACCTGGGTTGTTACAAAATTTATACATACAAACTTTGTGTGTAAAAAAACTCGAAAATAGAAAATTTATATATAGAAATAAAAGCATAAGAAGTATAGAGAACTTATATATACATAAAAATATTCTCTTTATATAAACTTTATACATAGAAACACAAGAGTGTATAACTTTATATATAGAAATATTCAAAATTAGAGAGAGAGAGAGAGAGAGAGAGAGATGCAAATGCCTATTTAGGCCAAGTCCGCCCGCGCACAAGGCCGAAAAAGGAAAGTGGTCTCTCCGAATCGGAAATGGTCTGAGGCGAAAAGGAAAGGTGGCTCGTTCGCGCGCGCGTTCGCCCATCAGACTTGTCCGCTTCAAACTGCACTTCGCTCACCCCGAGGAACAACAACAACAGCTACTACCAGCAGACAGATGAGATGCTGCAAGAGCGAGTGCAGGAGAAGAACGAATGCAACATGCCAGGTTCAGGTTCTTGGCGATGGGTGGGGTTTTGGTTAGTTCGTGTCTGACAGACCACTGGCCTAACAAGCCCAACAATAACATGCTTACCACTTTTCCCTTCCAGAGAGATGATGTAAATACGGAGCCATAAGATTTTGTTTACTGCAGTAGCATCACCCGTCAATGCAATGCAATGCAATGTTACTTACTTTGCTTCTTTTTTGCGCAGGAATTCTGCTGTGAACTTTGATGATTCACTTGCTACAGGAATCAACAAAACTACAATGAAGCGGCCGAGTACTGAAGTACAGACTACAGAGTGGCAATGATGTCCAAGCAGGCAGGCAACTCACTCCACAATAAGTGCTTATAGAAACTCTTTCAAATCCAAATGTTTCAAGAAACGCCGTTTGGAAAAGAGAATGTTTCAAGAAACGTGCGGTGCGCATCATAGAGGTTTTAATATCTGTTATGTTCTCATTTGGGTGACAGAACAACAGCCCACCAACATTTTATTGTGGAATCGGAAATTTGGGAAATATCACCAAGCAGTGAACACAGAGAAGCCGTGTACAGAGAGGCAAAGCATTCCTGAGAAGGGAAGAGGGGACATCTACCATGATTGATATAGTGGCAGCATTTATGGACCCTGTGTGGCTGTGTCTTCCCAATGTTATGGAGCTCATGTATCTTTCAAGGACAGATGACTCCATAAAAATCGTCCTTGTCATGATTTCTCGCCATCCAACGTCAGAAGAACTTTCTATAGATCAGGACGCCTATCCCTAAAGATCCCCCAACCATGCCTGGTAGATTTGATTTCGTCCAAGTCGAGCTCTGCCACCAGCACCTCTTCATCTTTGTCATTTTCAAGCTTCACAACTTCTCCAGTTGGCCCTGCACAACCACATAAATGCATTTGTACATGAGTTTAGCTGCTACATCCCCAACAGTAAAAGACATCCATATGTTGATATACCAGCTATGAATGAATTCCCATAGAATGCTATGGTGCTTTTGCCATGCTCGTTCTCAATGGTTTCCCTTCCTATCCGGTTAGAAGCAGCAAGAGGAACCTGTATGATTGATGTGGACCCAGGATGATTAGAAAATAACGAGGAATCACAAATAAAATAAGTGTATATAAACGATTTATCAATAAAGCTGAGTAGCTGACAAAGCATATGGTATATATAACAAAACAAATAGCAGTACCAAGTTAGCACCAGCATGTCCTTGCATGACGCGCTTCCAGTGTTCCGGGAGTCCAGTATCCTAGGGCTCAGAACCAATTGCGCTTACATAGAACAAAATTTCAGACCCCCGAAGTACCATAGCCCTTGCACACTCTGGGAACCATTGATCCCAACAGATTTCTACCAGGGCAATGTCTTATCAACAAAAAGATAGTCAGGTAATGTCACATTAATTACTACAGTACTCATGCTCGAAAACCAAACACTAGTATCTCCGAGCAACATAAATAACTTGCCAACACCAATTGTGGCACACTTCGTTTTGAAAGCCTGCATAGCACCGGTTACACATTTACACTAAATGAGTTTTACTACTAATAACAAGTGCGAACCCATCAAAATAAAAATCCACGTTTACCTTGAAGCTGGTATCACCAGGATTGAAATAAAATTTCTCTTGACAACCTTGCCAAAAAGAAAATAGCTAACTTGTTTAAATCGGATAGTCCATGATTAGCATATAGTGAATCTGGCATAAACTATTCACAGGCAATACCTGGTCCATCTGGAATGTGTGATTTGCGGTACAGGCCAACATCAGTGCCATTAGCATCAATAATGGCTATTGAATTGTAATGAGCATTGTTTGCTTCTTCAAAAAAGCTGGCAGGTATTACAACTTCCAGCTCCTTTGCAAGTTTTTGCAACCTATGGAGCAAGTAAAAATGAGGCATATGAATAACTACAGAAATAGAACAAAAATATTACTCGTGGACTCATGGCAAGAATCAAGCAAGTCTACCTGACTATAGTTGGGTTCCTTTATAAGGCTTAGAATGTTGAAAGAAATCCAACCTTTGAGCTTGACAGAAGTAGTGCCCCTCAAACAATTCCTAAAGCATTGACAGATATATTCAATGCAAAATAATCAAAACAAGCATCATTCTGTTAATATTTTTAGGCTCTGAACTGTGTATTTCATGAAAAAAAATTATATATAATTTTTTATCTAACATTTCTAAAGTAAACTTGGTAGTAGTTAATTTAGTTAATTATACCCTCAAATAATTATCACAAAATCAGATATTCTAAAACTCTAATTAAAAAAACACAACCATAGTTTTATTATCCAGTAGAACCATCGTCCTTTTCTAACCAATTAATAAGAAACTAGCAAAAGAATTTGATAATTTGCCACTCTTTAGCCCCGATTTGAAAGTTATCTAAAATTTGGGAATTTTTATAGCATTTTAAGTATATAAATGACTGAATTAACTACTACTCTCTTTGTCAAAAAAAATTCATATTTTCCTATCTCACACATATTAATACAAAACTAAAAACTAGAATACCCTCTATTTTAGTAATCTTTAATGAATTTGTCTCCTAACTTAACGAATGTATTTGTTACCTAGTGAATCTTTTCCTAATTTAACTAGAATGCATTTGTTTTAGGTGTGGACGAGACACTAGTTTGTCCGGGAGAGGTGGAAGTGTTCCCGGTCGTGGAGGTACTGCAGTCCTGTGCACCGCCAGCGACGTCCGTGCGTAACGCGGCCGTCGCCGTACACGTCGCCAACTCAATCGATGGGCCATCGCTAACTCCGACTCCGTCACGTTGCTGAATCTGTCGCACCTTCTGCCCTAAATTTTTTGACTGATGAACATAATCTTACCACTCCACCCTCTCGAGCCCGTCTTATACGTGCAGAACCTCCGCCAATCGCCCTGACTGCTCCGAGGTCAGTGCCCCACATGCTGTGCACAACCCTATGCCCGTCTATGGGCCTGTTGCTGTATCCGAGCATGCCTCTGCACTATCCTCTCTAGGGCCGTGGTCGCTAGAGCCACCGTCATCCGGGTCCTTCATACCGCACGACACTGCTGCCATTGTGCATCCAACATAGGCCGTTGCCAGTAGCGCCACTGCCTCATCCTCCATGACGCTCGCCCGTACTATTGGTAATGCTGCCCCTATTGCTCCCGCACAAGTTGTTGCCAGCGGCACCAAGCATACCACTGCTACTATACTAGTCTCCATCATCCCGGTTACCAATGCGCACTCTATGCGCACACATGGCAAAGCTGGCATCACGTAGCATGTGGATCATCTCAACCTTCACGTTGTGCTCATGTCGTCCCTGCTGCACTCTGTTCGTGATGCTATGTTAGATCCCAATTAGCTCTCCGCTATGCAAGCTGAGTATAATGCACTTCTCGTCAATGACACCTGGAGCCTTGTTCCTCGGTCTCCTAGAGTCAATCTTGTGACCAGCAAGTGAATTTATCGTCACAAGCTACTTATAGATGGGTCGCTTGATTGCTATAAGGCTCGCTGGGTTCTGTGGGGTTTTACACAGTGACCGGGTGTTGATTATGATGAGACTTTCAGTCCAGTGGTCAAGCTAGGGACAGTTCGAGTGGTTCTATCTTTGGTTTTATCTCACAACTGACATATTCATCAGCTGGATATTAAGAATACATTCTTACATAGCACTCTGATAGAGACGGTCTACTATGTACAACCCTCTTGTTTTGTCGACTCGTCACGACCAAATTTTATCTATCGACTCAATAAGTCTCTTTATGGACTGAAGCAAGCTCTCTATGCTTGGCACAATAGGTTTACCACTCACATATTGTCCCTTGGTTTTGTTGAGACCAAGTCAGATACTTTGTTATTTACATATCATCAGGGATTCGACATTGCCTATCTGTTGTTGTATGTGGATGACATTGTTCTCACCACCTTGTCAGTTGGGCTTCTTCAACACATTATTTCCGCTCTTCAACGTGAGTTTGCTATGATAGACATGGGTCAGCTTCATTATTTTCTAGTCATATCTGTCACGCATTGTAATGATACCTTATTTCTCTCTCAGCGTTAATATACTCTAGATATTTTAAAGCGCACCGGGATGAGTGCTTGCAAGCCTTGTAGCACCCCTGTCGACCTACACTCCAAATTGTTTTGTGGACGGTCTTCCAGTTATCGACTCCACATAGTATTGCAGCTTGGTTAGTGTATTGCAGTACTTGACATTCACTCGTCTAGACATTGTCTATGCCGTTCAGCATATTTGCCTCTATATGCATGATACACACCTTACTGATCTCAAGCAGATACTATGCTACTTACACGGTACTCTTTTTCTCGGCTTGACTTTGCGCCACTTTCCACCTGTTGAGCTTGTTGTTTACACCGATGCTGACTGGGCCGATTGTCTCGACGCTCGCCGATCGAAATCTGGTTATGCAGTGTTTCTCGGGGATAATTTGGTGTCCTGGTCCTCCAAGCGTCATCATACAGTCTCCTAATCGAGTGCAGAGGCTGAATATCGAGCTGTAGCCAATAGTGCCGCTAAAGCTACTTGGCTACGCCAACTACTAATGGAGCTTTGCCACTCACCTCACTATGCCACCTTGGTTTACTGTGACAACATTAATATTGTTTATCTCTTCAGCAACCCAGTCTAGCATCAGCGAACAAAACATGTTGAGATTGATTTTCATTTTGTTCAGGAGCGGGTTACCCTCGATCACGATCGAATACTTCATATTCCCACGACATTCTAGTACGTCGATGTTTTTTCCAAGAGCCTTCCTACCTCTGTATTCCAAAAGTTTCGATCCAGCCTAAACGTTCACCGAGTTCCTAATTAGATTATAGGGTAGTGTTAGTATAATATAATTATAATAGATTTTACTAGATATAGTAGATTCACATAATTGTATGCAACCTACTATAACTGTGTGGTTGGCTTTCATATTAGTATAATATAATTATAATAGTAGGTTTCTCTAATTGTGTGAAAGCTATTATAACTGTGTGCTTGACTTTTATAGCAGTATAATGTAATTATAACAGTAGGTTCCCCTAATTGTGTGAAAGCTATTATAACAACTGTGTAGTTGACTTCCATACCACCTCGATGGTTGTATATACACATGTACACGATATAGAATATAACTAATTATTTGAATCATCTTACAAATCTCAATGTATTTATATTTTATTTTTACAAACTATAATACAATCAGAGAAAAATAAAGTTTTTTTAGGCGAAGGTAGCACAAACTATTTTTTTTCTTTACAAGGTCGAATGGAAAAAAATTATATAAAAATTGAAGTGTGTCAATCAAAATCTAAAATCTAAAATCTATTGAGAAAAAAAAGACTGGATTTAATATTGTGTCATGTTGGCACACGTATTGTTGTTCAGTCATAAGTCATAAAAATCTAAAAACAGTGACAAAAATATTAGCGGTTTCCTCGGAAAAACCCACGCCACGCCGAAGAAGGCTCGAGACAGCAAGCCCGAGCCGCACCGCACCCGCAACGCGGCCACCCGCCGTCTCCGTCTCGCCCACCCTGCCCTAACAGCAGGAATCCCCGATCTCCTCTCCTCTTCCCCCAAATCTCTCTCTCGGCCCCTCTCCTCCGTCCACCTCTCCACCAAAATCTCTCTCTCCTTCTCTTCCCGTGACCCTGACCCCCTTGGAATCCTCCCGTACAGCAGCAGCAGATCTTCGACGCCTCCGAGGTACATTCCGTCTCCCCTGCTGCCTGCCCTTCCCTGCATGGGGATATTCTTGATTTGGCGATATAATTAGGGCATGGTCCGGCAATCTCTCTCCCCGAATCTTTCTCCTGAATTCGAATTCTTTATTTGGATGCAGCGATCCGGGTGCGGCGGAGGATCCGGTTCTGCTGGATCAGGGGATGGAGGAGGACAGCGTCGTCAGCAACGGCGGCGGCGGGGAGGAGGTGGTGGTGGCGAACGGCGGCGGCGGAGGGGGAGGGGTAGGGGGGGCGACGAGGAGCGGCGGCGGAGGGGGGAAGGTGGTGCAGGTGCTGCAGCGGAGCTTCGGGGAGGTGCAGGGCATCCTGGAGCAGAACCGCGTGCTGATCCAGGAGATCAGCCAGAACCACGTGGCCCGCGACGCCGACGGCCTCACCCGCAACGTGGCCCTCATCCGGGAGCTCAACACCAACATCGCCCGCGTCGTCGACCTCTACGCCAACCTCTCCGGCTCCTTCTCCCGCTCCGTCGCCGCCGCCGCCGCCAGCGCCAACAACACCAACAACACCACCATCTCCTCCCCCTCCGCCGCCGCCAAGGCAAGCAAGCGGCCCCGCGCCACCGAGTAGAACAACAGCGGCGGCATCACCATTCGATTTCTTCTCCGTCCCGTCCCCATTTCTTCTTTCTTTTTGTCTAGAATTTTAGATTTACGCAGAAGCAGCAGCAGCAGGAGGACAGGGAGGTAGATTCGGAATCCTGCTAAAAAAATATTTTTTTTCTCTTTTCCGCTTTCTTTCTCGATGTAATTCAGCGCTGAGATGGCCATGGACAACAGTAAACACCCTCCTTGTCAGAGATCAAAGAAAGTTGCAAACATGATGGACTTATGTAGCAGTATATCACTGCCAGCGCCTCTCTTTTGTAGGGAATATTTCGACCGTGCCGTTGGAAATGGTAGATGGTTTTTCTAGCAGTTTTAGCCGTGTATTGGTTTTATCCTGGAAAATTTTACCTTATTATGATGACGACGGACTTGTCTGGAGGTTTCAGTAATACCAGAACTGTTTACTCTGCTTTTTTTTAAAAAAAATACAGTATAAATACAAACGCTTACAAACATGCGTATATATCTTAACATTGGTATGTTACACGTGAGCACCTGTGTGAGATTTATGAGTTAAACCGGTGAATATGTTTCACCGTAAAAAGGCTAACCATATAAGGAGTTTTTCTAACCATTTGAGATCCTCTTGCAATGACACGTGCTATTGAAGCACTAACATGCCGTGATGTGGTGTAGGACCAGGCAGGAGTGGCGAGTTGCACGGAGTTGCAAACTTTCATGTACGCTTGCATCAGATCGTCATCATGGATGAAACTTGCCATTTTGTTTTTCTTTCCGGTCAATCCACGAACAACGTTTGGGCCATTTTGGAAAAAGAAGAAAAAAACATACTGGTAGATAACTTTGATGGAGCCCTGTATGACAGAAATAATCACAGTAGAAAGAATTTTCAGTGTGATGAACATGTCTTTTGTTGAGGGGAGCTAGCCATAAATGTGTCCTATTCTTTTTTCATTATGAATTATATAGATTATTACAGCATACCCTACATGCTTGTAAATAGTGTGTTTTGTGAACAAACTTCAAAATAAAAGTTCCTCATGTGACATTTTCAAAATAATTTTTCAACTTTATAGTTGTTAATTCATTTGTTTATATCATCGAGTAGTTATTATAAAATTAGATAATCTAAAAAATTAAAAATCTTTTGAGAAAAAAACACAATCTTCAACTCATCATGACAAAATTTTATAATTATTTTGATGAACTGGTTTGACCCCATCTGAACACTAGTAACTTCACGAAACAATTTTAATTTCTAGATTCCAATTGAGGAGCCAAAAGAAAACCATGGATCAGGCTGTATGTTCTTCGAACAGATTTCAAATGTAGAGGGTAAGATTTCTTTGAAACATGGGATTAAAAAAACAAACAAATATTAAAAACACTTAATTTTGATAGTAATATAAGTATAAAATAAAGAATTGCTGTCGGTGAGTGAACACCAATAGTAGAGATCTGACGTAACTCTCTTCGTGAGTTTGGCCAAGGAGTTGGTCATGTACAAGCTCACGAAGATCGTCACAACACGAAGAGACTCAAGTAGTTATACAAGTTTAGGCTGCTCGAAGGCGTAAAACCATACTTCTACATCTTCTTGGCTAGTTTATTGGTGATTTTAGAGCTCACAACACTTAGTCATTTTTTAGTTACTGCTCAAAGGCGTAAAACCATACTGCTATGTGTTCTTGACTAGTTCATTAGTGATTTTAGAGCTCACAACACTTAGTCATTTTTCAGTTCTCTAGGGCTCCCTCCTCATGGCCTTAGTGTCCCCTTTATATATGATAGGGACACCATATGACCGAACTTAGAGGGCCCCATATACATGTGGTTGCTATGTGACATCTAATCGGCCTTTTCTCGTTGATCATCCCATCACAAGTGTAAGGGGGGAGAAGCTTGAGGGAGTTGGCTTTATCCTCGCACACGCTATCTCCAGCCCATATGTTGATGGGATGATGAAGTAGATAAGGATTTATGGGCCCATGTGGATGGTAGGGTCGCTAGGTGTGCCATCTGCCACCTCACATCGCCTAGCATAGGACATGGGTTGCACAGTGCGGCAATAAGACGAACGGTAGATGAACTAATCACCATTTGGTCCTCTCATCACATATTTCAACAAATAGATATGCATCAAATCACCCCAAATGGCAAGAGCATGAGAGATGAGTCATAGAGGCGTGCCCTGTCCCATCGCATAAAATGTGAGTGTAGTTGCAACGGCCCTGCACCGTTATCCTAAACTCGAGTTTAGCCCCTCGAGCTCAAGCACCATGAGCTCGGGACCCTCTTTTGTAGAGGCTCAAGTGCATGTTGGTGAGAGTGGCTCAAGCGAGTGATCAGGGAAAGTGAGCGTAGGACTTCCTAGGCTCACACCTACTGGGTTGAGCCTAGGATTCTCTATCTTGGATTGCTTGTTTGCTACGTCACTGTGCCTAGGTGCCATGTGTCCTGTATAGGATAACACGTGGCATCCCTCGGCCTCCCGAAACATAGCGATGCGGTGCCATGCCACCTAGTACAATTGGTGGTAGGGATTCTAGTCCCGACTTTATCGATAATTAAAAAAATAGGAAAAATATAGAAATGAGTGTTTAAATAGCACGCAGGAAAAACGTAGGAACTATATTAGAAAGATAAGCCCATAGAAAATTTTTTAAGAGGTTAATCCTCTTATTAACTTTCGTCCAAAATCTGAGCCATTCATTAGGAATTTGACGCGATTTGAAAAATCCAATCCGTTAGTAGGAAATATTCTTATAGGATTTGAATCTATAAAATTTCTTAATAAATCCTTTGTTTAAAACTAGGCCTAATCGTACTTTGGTCAAAGAGAGTTGGGTTTTTTTTGTTGGTAAAATGCAGATCCAGCATTTAGGGAAGCTAATTAATCTGGCTCACATCAAGGAAAAGAACGTCTGACTGCGTATGTGATTCACTTAATAATAGTGTTTTATATATTATAGGATGATATGTGTTTGTTATGTCATGGGCCACTTTGATTCATAGGATTGAGAAAAGATTTTCATAGGATTCATATTCTAAATTCATAGGATTGACAAAGGATTTTTATAGGATTTAGATTTCTATGAAATTTTTCCCAACATGTTGCTTTGATTCCTATGCAAATGAAGGAAACTTTCCATAGGATTCCTATGCTACACTTTCATAGAAAATCACTAAGAGGTCTTACCTCTTTATAAACTTTTCTTTCTTTTTCATATGGAGACTACCGAATGGCTCATATATATTTTGGTGTGTTTTTTATTCCCGTATTTCCATAGGACTGGAGAGGTATACCACTACTATAGTATTCTGTGTTTGGCCGTACAGTATAGGGAGAGCATTCAAACACCTAGACGACAAAACAAAATAGGGATACAGTAAGAAAGACAACTTCAGACAGAGGAGCGGAATTAGGGGCTAGTTTGAAATACTCCCACAAGAATTTTACATGTGCTTACTATGTCATATTTGACCTTAACATCACGAGTCAACTAAAATACTTAAACACCACCACTGCTCTGAACACGTACACACACGACTTTGGTGAGCAGGGCAGAGTGCAGACATACCCTCGGGGCTGCCGCGGGGCGGGTCGGTGGGGCTGGGAGGCCTGATGAAGGTGCCGTTCGGCCCCGGGGACGTGCTGCCGATCCTGCCGAGGCAGGTGCCGTGGCCAGTGATGGAGACGCTCCACAGCGCCGTCGACCTGCTGCCCTCCTTCGTCGCCGCCGTCGCGCCAGGGGCGCCGCCCTCCGCCGCGGCATGGAGCGGCGCATGCTTCGCTGAGAACGAGGCCGCGCTCGAGCTCACCCCGGGCGATCGCAACATGTTAATATAGTTCCTTTTATATTTCTGTATGTATATCTGAATACAATCATCTCAGTACAAATCAGGTCACAACAACAAAAATCAATCTCAGATTTTTCGTCTCAGTACAAATCAGATTTTTTTCTGGACCAACAATATGTGAATATGTGAGTGTAGTACTAGTAAATGCTCAAGATTTGTCTTGGTTGTCTTGCATACTGTTCTTGACATCCAACTTCTTTAACGCATTCCTACAGCGCCATTCAACATCCTTCAAGACAAGTCAAGCAGCCCAGAAACCCTCGAGATCAACCGCAAAGGCAAGGATACGCTTGTACTGCTTTCAGCAAATTGCAGATGCAGAGTAGATGTTGTCCATGCCACCATGGTGCTTATTTATTTAGGACAGTCTACGAACTTGGTCAGCATTACATGTCATCACCATAATTCTGCATGTGTCAAAAGCAAGCAGGTTCAAACAATTTGTCGAACAAATTGCTGGGGCAAGCAAGCTGGTGTAGTTGTGTCAGACATGAAGTCCAATTCGACTGCCAGATTCAGACTTGAGTATCTCACTACACTTGCATTTACCTATTGACCTTTGCAAGGGAGAATTTCCCAATTAGAAGCCTCATACAATCAATGTAGGATTGTAAACCATAGTATCTGTGAATCATTGGCATGGCTGGAAGCATAATGCATCTGTTTAACAAAAATAAAAGAGAGTACATACAAAGGGAAACTGTGTGTGTACCTACCAAAACTCCACTCATAATACGATCTTTCGAGTTCTTTCAGCTGTATTAGAGATCAAGCTTTTCTTCTCTCTTATTATTTATGTCTTGGTATTGCTATGGCAGTGATCACAACATTACACTTTCTCTATGCTTTCTGCTTGCAGCAACAAGGATCACGGAGACATTAGACTAGTGCAACACATGACAAATGGCTAATTGCCTATAATGGTGCTTACGGCTCGTGGGTTTGGGTAAAATAACTTGAAATGGGTTTTGACTTGGGCTTAGGGCCATCCATACCATACCAGTGGCTAATCTGTACCTATTTTCTGATGAATCATGCTAAAAAGTGATCGATAGCTGATGTATGTGACAGATGCAGCAGAAATAAGCTTTTCCCCTTTTCCAGGCAGCTGCTATAGCCCCCTCACTCAAATATATATGCACGCAAAGAAAATACCAGCTTGATATGCGTAATGCAACCTGGAGTCTGGTCACTGAATTAATTCCCCAACCAATCTGAAGAAAGAAGCAATAAAATTTTGGACTAGTGAGCACTAGGCAGCATCCAGAACGGATAGAAGCCGGTGTCCGGGCCTGGTGCACCCCGGCACGGTTGCACCGTCGTGTAGCTGACGCCGTCCTCCAGATCAAAAACGTAGAGGCAGTCGTCGTCGTCGCGGACGTTCACCCAGTAGACGCGATTCATCCTCAAGCCACACTCGCCGAGCACGACGACGAGGCGTTCATCGACCTAGACAGACCACTGCCTGGTCTGTATATATATATATAGACCCGACCTCCTTATATATGTTTGGGGTTATAATCACTATACATATTTTACATGGTATCAAAGCGAGTCTAGACATCTTCGGCGCGCTAGCTTCTCCCTCCGACGAGCCGATCCTTTCCTCCTCGTCATCGATGTCTTCTTCCCGTCGCCGACCCTCTTCCTAGTACTCTCCTCGCTCTCTCGCCTCCATTTCTTCCTCTCCCCGTCTCTTCCGCAGTCACCTTCTTTTTTACATCCCACCTCCGCGCGACCAGGCGACGGTCTCGATCCGCCTCCTCGTCTCGCCTCGCACCCGTCTCCGCTCTTCTTCTTGCTTCGTGCATCTCTCCTTCTCTGACGCCCGCGCACCTCCGCGCTTGTCGTCTCCATCAGCTGAAAACCTCCCTCGATTCTCGCCTTTTCCGACACACTCAACGGCCCTCGGACACGAACCTTCTCCCCTCACGTCTGAGCCAGTCCAACGTGTCCACGTGTCCACGGACACGAATCCCTGTCTCCCGAACACGAACATATTCTCTTCGCGTCCGGCCACTCCCTGCCTTTTTCGCGTCCACCCCACTCCTTGGCCTTCACGAGTCCACGGACATGAATCTTCTCTTCACGGACATGAATCTTCGTACGTCCGTGACCCAAACTACTCTCTGACCCACCCACTCTGTCCTCACCTACTCTGCTGCCTACTCCCCATCGGCCAACTACTCCTCATTGGCTAGCCGGCCCACTTTCCATTGGCTTCTCACATCCTTGATCGGCCGATCCGTCCTCTTATCGGCTTCCCTCTCCCATCGGCTCTTTGCTCCCGTTCTCCCGTCATGGCCACCGAGTCCGCTCTCAGCTCCGGCACTCTCCCAGTCGCCGAGTCTGCTCCGGCCCTCGGTGCCTCAGACCACACCTTGGGCACCACCTCGCCGATCTTCTCCCCTCCTTACGCTGCTGTGAACGTGAAATCTCACGTTCCTATCTCCCTTGACCTTAACACCAATTATTTCAAGTGGGTTTTCTTCTTCAAATCCCTCTATGGAAAATTCGGCCTTCGGTCCCATATTGATGGCTGTGCTCCACCTCGCCCCGATGATCCTCAGTGGGACATCGCCGAGTACTGCGTGCGCAGCTGGCTGCTCAGCTTGGTCGACGACTCTGTCCTCGACCTCGCCATGGACGATACCGACCCCACCGCCCGGGATCTCTGGGTGGCCATCGAGCAGATCTTCCTGGCAAACAAGCAGCCTCACGCCATCTTCCTCCTCAATGAGTTCCACTCCATGGTACAAGGCGACTCTTCTGTCTCCTCGTACTATCAGCGCCTCAAAGTTAAGGTTGCTGTTCTCCGGGACGTCGGCCACCCTGTGGCCGACTCTCAACTCATCCTCGCCCTTCCCTTTCTACGAGGCCTCAATCCCCGCTTCTTTAACACCGCCGATGACATCGCCAACGCCACACCTCTTTCATCGTTCGCCCGGGCTCATGACATGCTAGTTCTTAAAGAACTCCGTCTGGCCAACGATGAGAAGACAATGGCCTACACCGCTCTTCTTGCCGCAGCCGATAATGGCTGTCGAGCTTCTTGCACTGCCCCTTCCTCCCGCGGTCCTGGTGGCCATGGCTTTGGCCACAGTAACACAGCCCGCACCGGGAAAGGCAAGGGTAAAGGCAAAGACAGGACCTGGCAGGGTCTGACGCCATCACGACCCAACTCGGTCCCTACTCACCTTGCCGGTCCCACGGGTCCGTGGCTCTGTTACAACCCCTGGGCACCCCAGCCCCAGCCACACAGCCCCATTGGCTGGCAACTCGGAGTTCTTGGCACCCATCCCTAGGCTCACCTGGCATCGGCTTCCGTTCTGCCGCCTCAGCCGATGCTACCGACCCCAACCACCTAGTTGGTTCCCTCCTGGAACCAAGCTGGCCTCGTCGCTGCCCTCAACCAGATGACGCTCCAATCACAGCATCCTTGGGTGCTGGACTCTGGGCGCCTTTACACATGGCGTCATCGGCCGGTATACTTTACTCCTGTCACCCCTCTTCCTCTCCCTTTGTCACCATCGGCAATGGTCACTCTCTTCCTGTTCAATGCCGAGGTGACTTCTCTTTGTCTACATCCACCACTACCCTCCCCCTACGCAATGTTCTTATCGTCCCTTCTCTTATTCATAATCTTATATCTGTTCGTCAATTCACACAAGACAACAACTGCTCCATTAAATTTGACGCGTCTGGTTTCTCTATGAAGGATGTCCAACCCGACGACAGATCCTTCGCTGCAATAGTGGCGGAGACCTCTACACCATTCCCGCTGCGCCGTCCACTCCACACGCCAGCATCGCTCTCTCCACCAACCTTTGGCACCTTCGCCTCGACCACCCCGGCCCTGACGCTGTCGCCACCCTCCATCGCAGCACCTCCATCTGATGTACTCACAGCAGCTCCACAGTTTATCACTCATGTCAACTTAGCAAACATGTGCGTCTGCCCTTTTCTAGTTCTCTCTCCTGTACCTCGCGTCCATTTGAACTTATACACTGTGATGTATGGACGTCTCCAGTTAAAAGTGTCTCCGATAATCAGTACTATCTCGCTATACTTGATGATTACACACACTATTGCTGGACCTTCCCGCTCATCCACAAATCCGAGGTCGCCTCTCACCTCACTCACTTCGTCACGTACGTATCCACTCAATTCAACCTCCCCATCAAGGCTTTACAAGCTAATAACGGTACAGAATTCGTCAACCATACCGTTACAAACCTCCTCACCTCGTAGGGCATCCATCTCTGGCTCTCCTGCCCCTACACCTCTCCTCAGAACGGCAAAGCCGAGCGCCTCCTTCGCACCCTCAATAACATCAGTCGCACCATGCTACTTCACGCCCACTTACCCATCACTTATTGGGCCGAAGCTCTGGCTATTGCGACGTACCTTCTCAATCGGCGCCCATGCTCCTCCGTTTAAAACAACGTTCCCTATGCCCTTCTCTACCGCACGGCGCCCGACTACTCCCACCTTCGTATTTTCGGGTGCATCTGCTACCCTAATCTCACCGCCACAGCTTCCCACAAACTCGCTCCCCGCTCCACCGCCTGTATTCTCCTCGGCTATCCCACCTCTCACAAGGGATACCGATGCTTCGACCTTTCCACCCGATGGGTCCTCGTCTCTCGTCACGTCATTTTTGACGAGACATGTTTTCCCTTCGGTCTACTTCATCCGAGATCCTCCTCTAGTGATCTCGACTTCCTCCTCACCAACACCGTGCCGACCAGGTCTCCTCCACTGTCCTCTTCATCGGCCGCTGCTGAGGATTTACCCATCACATATTCCACCACTACTCGGTCCGATGTCTCCACCATCGGACCCACCTCCATCGGCCAATACCAATCCTATTTATCCTTCAGCCGATACTGTTCCCTCTTTATCGGACACCCCACTTCCATTGGCTCCTCAGTTTCCATTGGCTCCCCCCACCCTATCAGCTGATCCATCTCTATCGGACCGATCAGAATACTCGGCCCCCCGACCTCATCGGCTCAGGACGATCTCATTCATCCCTTTCCTCTTGTCTACAGTCATCGACTCGGAGCCGATGACGCCCCCACCTGACCCGTTCTTCCTATTACTCTCGCACCCCCATTGGCTCTAGTTCCCTCCACCTCTCACATGGTCACCCGCTCCTAGACCGGGTCTCTCCGCCCCACTCCACGCTACGGCCTCTCCGCCGTCCATAGCTCTATCTCGCCCATCCTGGCGACTTCTCGCTCAGTCCTGGCCGACCCTCAGTGGCGTTCGGCCATGGCCGATGAGTACAAGGCCCTAATGGACAACAAGACCTGGCACCTCGTTCCCCCACCTCCCAGCACCAACATTGTGACCGGTAAGTGGATTTTCAAACACAAATTTCACGCCGATGGCTCCCTTGCCCATCACAAGGCTCGCTGGGTAGTCCGGGGTTTCTCTCAACGACTCGGTGTCAACTATGACGAGACCTTCAGTCCCGTTGTCAAACCCGCCACCATCCGAGTCGTCCTCACCTTGGCTGCCTCTCGCTCCTGGCCGATCCATCAACTAGACATGAAGAACGCCTTTCTTTACGGCCACCTGACGGAAATAGTCTACTGCCAGCAGCCCCTAGGCTTCGTCGATCCTTCTTGTCCCGACGACGTTTGTCTCCTTCAACGCTCTATCTACGGCCTCAAACAAGCCCCTCATGCCTGGTACCAGCGCTTTGCTACCTATCTTTGGTACATCGGCTTCGTGGCCTCTGCGTCTGATAGTTCCCTGTTCATTTTCCATATCGACTTCGCCACTGCCTATCTACTTCTCTATGTCGATGACATTGTCCTCACAGCGTCTTCGACATCTCTCCTCGACCAGATCATGGCCCGACTCCACTCTGAGTTCGCCATGACCGATCTTGGTCCTCTCCACCATTTCCTTGGCATCTCCGTAACCCGTTCCACCCACGGGCTCTTTCTTTCCCAATGCCAGTACGCCATCAACCTCCTCCAGCGTGCGGGCATGGCCGACTGTCACCCCACGGCCACCCCGGTCGACACTTGAGCCAAACTCTCCGCTGCCGTTGGCACCCTCGTTGCCGATCCCTCTCACTATCGGAGTCTTGCCGGGACTCTCCAATACCTCACACTCACCCGACTCGACCTCACGTACGCTGTCTAGCAAGTGTGCCTCTTCATGCACGCTCCACGCGAACCTCACCTCGCGCTGCTCAAGCGCATCCTATGCTACGTGAAGGGCACCCTCTCTAACAGGCTGTATCTCAGCTCCAACCCCATCGACTCCCTCACCGCGTACTCCGACGCGGACTGGGCAAGCTGCCCCGACTCTCGACGCTCTACGTCTGGCTACTGCGTTTACCTCGGTGACACTCTCGTATCCTGGTCCTCAAAACGCCAGACTACAGTGTCCCGGTCCAGCGCCAAAGCCGAGTACCGCACCGTCGCCCACGCCGTCGACGAGTGTTGCTGGCTTCGCCAGCTTCTCCAGGAGCTCCGTGCACCCCTCTCCACTACGACCGTCATCTACTGCGATAATGTCAATGCAGTCTACATGACCGCCAACCCGGTCCATCACCGACGCACCAAGCACATCGAGATCGATATCCATTTTGTCTGTGACAAGGTCGCATTAGGACAGGTTCGGATGCTCCATGTACCATCGGCACTTCAGTTTGCCGATATAATGACCAAAGGTCTGCCCACGTCTTTGTTCACCAGTTTTTGGTCCAGTCTCTGTGTTTGTTCCCCTCCCACTATGACTATGGGGGTGTTAGACAGACCATCGACCTGGGCTGTATATATATATATATCCGACCCCCTTCTATACGTTTGGATGTCATAGTCACTGTACACATTCTACAGACCCAAGGAGAAACACCCTGTCACCGATACCTTCAGTCTTGCACCAGCCCGGATGCGCCGAGGACAGTTCCATCCTGTACGTGGCGATCCCCGTTGGCTTGTTCAGGTCGGACACGGCGAAGAAGATGTAAACCACAAACTGGTCGCCGCCGGCCTCGATCATGAACGTGTCCGCCACTTGCGAGCCGTCGGGGAACTCGATATTTTCGACGTCATTCTCGTCGACCTCCATCTCCGGGACGAGTACCTCGTCGTCCCCGTCGTCGTCTCCATCTTGGTCCTCGTCGCCGTCGTCGTCTTCTCCATCTTCTTCGAGGTCACCTCTGTCGGTGAACTGGAAAGTGCCGACCGTGCCCGACGAGTGGTCGTAGTAGACCTTACCCTTCGCCGAGGCCACGGTGTGGAATTCTTTTTCTCTTCAACCATGTTGAAGTCGTCGTCGGGGACGTCCTTCCAACCGATGTCGTACTCGTACCTGACCCACCCTTCGCCGCCGCCGTGGACGCGGCAGTGCCACAGGACGGTGTCCATGGCGTTGTATACGACGAGGCCACAGGACGGCGAGGTGACGTCGTCGGAGAGCAGGCAGCCACAGGCCATCTTCGGGAGTTCGTCGCCCAGCTAGGGTTTAAATTACCGGTAGAAAAAAGAATATAGGACGACTGTAAATAGGATAATCGGATTTATCAAAATTCTATCCGAAAAAAAATTAAACAAAATTTAGAAAAAATTGAACAAAATTTGTTCAAAAACTCACATAAATGGTAGCTAAATTAATTTATATAAAAAAATAACATATATATATAATCGATAATCATGATAATATCATATTTTTATAGCGTATGCACAGAAAGAAAAACAGAAGAAAAATATACTAGTTAAATGCTTAACAGTGTAGTCTAGCTATCTAATTAGATTTATTTTAAGATATAAATATTGTTTAAAAGATATTCATGAAGACAATTCAAAAAACACCAAAAATAATTTTTGGTCGATAGCAAATTTTATCAGATCGGGTTTATCTCGCTATCGGTGATAACGTAATCCGTGCGGTCATCTCGTCCATGTTCGGCAGCCCGATCCTCTCCCCGTCGAGCGGGTTCCACAGTAAGGTCTCAACGGCGTCGTTAGGTTCGTCACCAGCATCCAGTCGTACGCCGTTGGGAAGTATCTGCTTTCCATCTCGAGGATCTTGATGGAACTTGACCGGCGGTCGGAGATGCTGAGCAACGTCTGGAGGTTGTCCGATCGGTCATGCACGAGTGCCGGGAGAGGCGCGACGCCGCCGGGGATCACTCGCTTGCTTGGCTTCGGCGTCATCTTGAGGTTAGGGTTGCAGGACGTACGCGTGCATTTAGATTGTCTTCCTTCATTTGGCTGTAAAGATTGCCAATATATAATATCTATATCTTCTATAACCTATTAATTCTAAAACTCAACATATAAACATCATTATCCACTAACAATTACTATAATGCTTAATATATATCAAATTATCATCTACATCATTTCTATAATATTTTAATATATATTTATCTATCATTCAACAATATTTATTCATATATTCTGCAGCAAAATGTTATCCAATATATATATATATTGATACCACCTCCTATTGGTAAGCATATTTGTGTCCTACTATATATTCAGCAGCACATGAAGCTACCTAGAGTTGGATCCATACTTCCTTTTGTTAAAATGAGAATTATTATTTATGCATACTAATTTTTCTCTACAAACTTCAATGTGACACACTCTGATCCTTATCTTTTATCTTAAAATACCCTTATGTTATAATGGTTTATAAAATAATAATGCTAGAACGATAGTGGTTGATGGATGAAATGTACAAAATGACCACAACCTCTAACTCAAAAACCCTATGGCCGCCTATCATCTGACGAGCTCATCGCCATCCTCTTTTACGTGCACCTCATTCCCCTCCTCTCCTAACATGGCCAGTGGCATCATCATTGCTTCACCACGCCACCCTCTTCTATGTTATTGTCCTCTATAAAAAAATCTAATCAATGGGTAACTTTATCTACTACTGTTATGCTGTTACACCTGCTTATATCCATTACCTCCTACCAGCTTCTTAACTTCAGTAGCACCGTTACTACCTCACTGCCCATCTGTTCTAAATACGGAACCCTAATCCTTTACCTATCATCCTCTCTCTTCACTCACCTCTACCATAATCTTAATCCTAACCCGGTCAGAATCCGTTTGCATGCCCATAGAGTGCACGTTTTGTGTTAGCTCTTTCGGTCTAAAACAGATAAGGACCGAATCCATTCGGCCGTTCGCGGAGGTTGCATCCAATGGACTGCCACCAAACTAACTGAAATCCAATACACGCACATATATGTACGAGATCAAAAGTATATAAAACCCTTTGGTACACATACATAATTCACATGTGTAATACTATTGAAAATATAAATATATGTACAAATGTTTCTAAAATTTTTGATAAACTTTTTTAAGTTGATGTGTATGAAATGTGCACAGGAAGCTTATATACATGGGATACGTTTTCATAGATATGCTATTAGTTATAGCCAAATATTGATTCGTAGGAAAAAAACTCCTATCAAAATTGCATTAAAATGGTAGACCGAGTTTTAACATTAACTAATCCAAATCAGTTTTCCGATAGTAACACATTACACATATCTTAATCTCAACCTACCTCAGTTGATAATAAGGATATCAACCAACCAGCTAGCAAAATCTCCTCCCATCTACTCTCACTATTTTATATTATAAAAATTTTGTCCTTTTATAAAATTGATTTTTTTAAAAAAAATGACTAAGAAAAATATAGTAATATGTACAACACTAAATTAATTTAATTAAATATAATATTTATTTATATTGAAAACTACGTCGATGTTAAGGTGCCTATAATTTCTCAACATAACATGTCCTAAGTCCTGATAAAGAGGAGAGTTATGAGTCTATTTAGTTACTTTTATAAAGATAAAATCTAAGAGAATTCTGTTGGAGCGTAATTCTCTTAGCGATACGGCAAATCGAAACTTGGGTATGGTGTTAAATAGATAAGGACATAGTCGTCACCCTCATGGCACACCATGTCATGATCTAGACATGGTGTCAAGTGAGCAAGAATCAAACCGTTGCATCCTTAGTAGCGTGCCACATCGGTACTTGAGTATGGTGAAAAATGAGTAAGAGTCTTCATACCTGACTCAGCGAGTGCGAAGGGTAAGAAAGCTAGTCGAGCTAACTAAGATATATTTAGATAACTGGAATATACAATCCCTTATGGGTAAGTTAAGAGAGCTAGTTGAGATAACAGTTAGGAGGCGTGTAAATATCTTGTACGTATAAGAGAGTAAATGGAAGGATTAGAAGGCGGAGGAGGTAGATAGTATCGACTTTAAGCTCTAATATACAAGGATAACTTTAAATAGAAATAGAGTAGTGATACTGATTGATAAGAGAGCCTTAAGGATGGTGTAGTGGAGATGAGAAAACAAAGGGATAGAATCATCTTAGTTAAACTTATCATTAGTAATATAGTCTTAACCATAATTAGTATGTATAACCCTCAAGTAGACTAGGATAAGAGTGCTAAGAGATATTTCTAGAAAGATTTAGATAGCTTGGTTAAAGCTATAACTAGTAGCGAGAAGCTTTTTGTATGATAAGAAATTAATGGCCATGTAGGTGCAACAGATATAGGTTTTGAGACAGCACATAGATGTTTTAGGTATGGTGGTAGAAATTAGGAGGGAGAGAAAATCTTTAACTTTGCTATAGCTTTTGATCTGATGATAGCCAGCACTTTCTTTAGTAAGAGGCAATCCTATTTAGTGAGTTTTAGTATCAGCCAACACTCTAGCTAGATTGATTTTGTCCTTATAAGAAGAGATAAATGAGCACGTATGGATTATAAGATGATACCTAAAGAATATGTGATTTCTTAAGTTAGGCTGGTAGTGGCCGACTTTCGCTTTCTGGTGCATGCTCATAGAGATAAACAAGATAAAATTATAAGAACTAAGTGATAGAAGTTGGAAAAGGAGACATCAAATGTCTTTATGGAAAGGGTTATTGAAGAGAGCTCTTAAAAGAAAGAAGACGATGTAAATAACATGTGTGAGAAGATGTCAACATGCCTTTCCTTTGGAACATTGTTTTAAAAGTGTTTGGAATGACCAAAGGGAGTTGATGTGACACTAAAGACACTTGGTGGTGCAATGAAAACGTGCAAAGAGCTATTAAGGAGAAAAAGAATGCTATAAGTGCTTGAACCATAACAGGAGTGCAGACAATATGGAGAAATACAAGTTACAAAAAAGATCGCAAAACAAGCTGTGAGTGAGGCAAAGAGGTGTGCTTTTGAGGATATTTATCAATGTCTGAGTACGAAGGAAAGAGAGAAGGACATCTATAAAAATGCTAGAGCTTGTGATAGGAAGACGAGGACACCACCGTCCGGTTGGATGATTTGTCGAATGACACCAATAGCCACTTTGTGTAATGATACAAGAATATGAGGTCAGAGAAACTTTGAAAAGGATGAAGGGGGTAAGGTGATGGGCCCTGATGGTATTCCAATCAAGATGTGAAGATGTTTCAGGGATATAACTATAGTATGGCTAACCAAGTTGTTCAATAATATTTTTTAACCGAACACGATGTCTAAGTAGTAGAAAAGAAATATATTGATATCAATCTATAAGAATAAGTAAGATATCCAAAGCTGTACTAATTACCGGAAAATTAAGTTGATGAGCCATATTATAAAGTTATGTGAGAGTTATAGAGCACTGTTTGAGAGGAATGACATAGATCTCTATGAACCAATTTGGTTTTATACCCGAAATATCAACCATAGAAATATTTTTTTAATTAGACAAGTTATGAAGTGGTTTAGAGAGCAAAATAAGGATATACACATGGTTTTCATTGACTTAGAAAAGACTTATAACAATATATCAAGAAATGTTATGTAGTAGACTTTGGACAAACATAAAGTCCCAATAAATTATGTTGCTTTTATCAAATACATGTATAATAATAATATAACTAGTGTTCAAATAAATAATCATAACACATGTTACTTCTCGATTAAAATAAGACTACATAAAAGAACAGCCTTGAGCCCGTATCTCTTTAACTTAGTAATGGATGAGATTATAAGGAACATACAATATGATATCCCTTGTTGTATACTCTTTATAGATGATGTAGTGTTAGTTGATAAGAGCCGGGCGGGAATTAAAAAAATTAGAGTTGTGATGCCAGACTAAGTCAAAAAGTTTTACAGTAAATAGAACTAAGACTGAATACTTAAAGTGTGACTTTGATACCATTGCATACGAGATGAAGATGTAAGTTTAGGAGTTCAAGTAGTGCCTAAGAAGGATAACTTTCGATATCTAAGATCAATGCTACAGATAGATGGGGATATTAATGCAGATGCTTTCCATAGAATCAAAACAAGGTAGATGAAGTGGCGCCAAGCATCTGGCATTCTCTATGGTAAGAGGATACCTTAAAAATTAAAAGATAAGTTTTATAAAACGACGATTAGACATGCTATGCTGTATGAGTTAGAATATTGGCCTATAAAAAGACGACATATTTAATAGTTAAGTGTTGTAGAAATACGTATGTGTTCACGCACAAGAAGAGATTGGACCAAGCGAAGAAAACGCACTGAGAGGGTGAGCAAGCGTGAGCCGGTAGAGGTCAGATGCAATCACACGAACACATGAAGGCCTGAAAGATCTACTTAGCTCTGGTGCAAGTCCGTTGGCTTCGAGATTCGTTGGAGTGCACTCCTGATTGTTCCACTTGGCATGCCAAAAGATATGTTCGCACATGGAGAGAAATCAGACGATACAGAGAGAACGTGCCGAGAGGGAGAGCGAGCGTAATCCGGTGGAGATCCGATACAATCATGCAAACACGCAAAAGTCTAGGAGATCTGCTTAGCTCTAATGCAGCTCCTTCGGCTTTGAGGTTTATTGGAGTGTATTCTCGATTGTTCCACTGGGCATGCCAAAAGATATGTTTGTGAGTGGGGAGATCGGATCAAGTGGAGAGGCACGCCAAGAGAATGAGCGAGCGTGAGCCGATGGAGATCCGAGCGATCACGCAAACACGCAAAGACCTGGGAGATCTGCTTAGCTACAGTGTAGTTCTTTTGGCTCTTTAGGGTCTTCTGGTTGTTAGAGTTGTGGGTGTACCAGTCAATTTGACTTCTAATTGATAAGAAAAATAGATAGAGTTATATCATCAAGCCTATCGGCCAATATGCCAATACAGAATCCTGCTATCGGCTAGTGACCGATAGGGTTAAGATAGCCATCGGCTGTGAGTCCGATGCACCCCTGCTATTGGCTGGTGGCCGATAAAAACTATAGTGCTTATACATCGGCTAGAAAGCCGATGACGGCATAAGCAAATAGCGAGGAATAAAATAAAAGACTAGTTGGCTTTGAACATAATATACGATAAGCACTAGAGAGCGAGGTCTGATCTTCTAAAGGGATGAGACCCAGTGACAACCGATGACGGTACTGTTAGAGCTAGCCTTGATAGATCGAATCGAACCAAGACAGTATAAGGCTGAGACTAATAGTACCTAAACGGTGGGAGCTAGAACGGATGTAACGACAGAGGGACTGGATGAACCCATCGGCTGCAGGTTTGATGCATGCATATAAGTAAACTCATCGGCGAGTTGAGCATATAGGAGAATGAAGCCCACTAGATCTCAATGCCAGATCTAAAAGAACTAAATCGATCACTAACGGATTAATCGCTGAGCAGGATATATGTATGTCGTCTAAGAAGCCAATACACTTGGCATGAAGCTCAGTGTATGGATAACTCATCGGCTAGCTACTCCGATGAAACATCGCGTAAAAATCTATCGACTTACAGCTCAATCTACTATTAGCAGTATAGTAGGACGGATCTAACCGATGTAGCATGAGATCAATGACATTAGAAAAAGCTTGATAAGCCGATAGAACCCACGCGAACGTGATATGATATATCCTATCGGACTAAGAGACCAGACCTAACTGATATAACCTTAGACAGAGCGGATACACCAGGATAATGGCGGGACTTACCCTTTCATCGGAGATCGGACTTAACCGATGCAACCTCATATCAAGAGCTAGAAATTATTAGTAAAAACCTAGATAAACTAAGATGATGATGCGTCAATATTGTATTGATATGTGTGAATGATTTACAAGCATCCAAGGGGTCTATATTTATATTCTATGGTTACACGAGTCTGATATGGTTACAAACAAGCTCTGTATGTTACTTTCTAAACAAAAGGAAACTCTTTCTAAGAGAAGTTAACCAAACTAACTAAACTAACTTATAAGATATATTTTACATAGATACAAACACCCTACCATGGATTCCATAACTCCTCCTCAAATCCGATCTTATCTAGATAAACTTCCATCTGACCGAACCGAATCCATCTTTATCCATTCGATTGGCTCTTTTCCTATGTCAATCGGCCTCTTGTCATAATCTGATCGATTCTTCGATTCTATTTGCAGGACTTAACAAATTTTGATGTTAACAGAATGTTACGTCGGATTTGTAATCGTACAAGAATAGATCAAGTTCAAAATGATGTATACGTGATCGGTTAGGAATAATACTAATTAAAAAAACTTATTTAACATCGGTTGAGATGGTTTAGTCATGGCTAAAACAGACTATCAGAGAGCCAGTATATTTTAAAATTTTAAATTAAGATAATAATATGAGAAGAGATAGAAAAAGATTAAAACTAATATGATGAGATGCAATAAAAAGAGACATAAAAATGCATAGAAAATACCTATTAACATATCTAAACCACATATAATTTAAGATACATATTTAATTTTAATTCTAATATATCTGCTTAAGACTGAAAGACTTGTAGTTATTGTTATATTTATTTATATTGAAATGTTGCTACATTTTTTATAAACTTATTAAAAAAATTAAAAAAAATAATTAAAAAAACAAAATGACGTATATTACTATGATATAAAATGAAGGAATACTAGCTAACCGGTTTTACATGTTGCATCCACGGAGAGCTTGAGCTTGATCCGGAGGTTACGTTTGAAAGTTATTCTAAAGTTAAATTTTTATTTTAAAATATGATATAAGGAATTTTTTAATAAAAAAATTTATAAAAAGTTAGGAAGCGTACGCTAAAAACCGAAGAAAAATTTGTATCGTCGAGCACCTGCGAATGCGACCTCGGCGTGATGAGATGAGTAAAATCCCCCTTCACCCGACCCGCAACAACCGAACCAACCAATCCAACAGAAACAGTACGAAACCACGCGCGCCGCGGCCGGCTAAAACCAGCGGAGCGGGGAGGGAGGGAGAGAGGGAGGGAGGGAGCGGGCGCCGCGCGACGCGTGGGGTCTCCGGTCTCCCCCTCCCGCCCCGCCGCGCGCGCTCCACGTGCTCCTCCCTCGCTGACTCGCGTGAGGATAAATAGTAAATACAATCCGATCGATCGAAGCCGCCGCAGCGATCTCCCGGATCGATCTGCTCCTCGTCGTCGTCGGTTGAGAGAAATCCGCGGGGGATTGGTTCGGCCGCCGGGGTGGGGGCATGGCGGCGGCGGTGGATTGTGGGATGCGGGTGATGGGCTGGGCTTACGGCCTCGAGGAGGAGACTGATGATGAGGAGGAGGGGGCGGACGAGGGGTGGGGAGTCAAGATGGAGAGGGGGAGAGGGAGAGGGAGGGGGAGGAAGAGGAGGGTGGCGGCGCCATCACCGGCCAAGCGGCGGCGCGTGGAGTCGTCGTCGTCGCCCGAGGCACCCAGCGGCATCGTGATACGGGTGGCGGAGGAGGAGGACGAGGAGAAGGCGGAAATCGGTGAGAACGACGGCAGCGAGGGGATGGGGAAGGCGCCCCTGCACGGCGCCATTGAGAAGGATGGGGCGACGCCGAGCAGCACCGGCCGCGGCGGCAAGAAGAAGGGCGTCGGGAGGGGTGGAAGGTCGTGCCACCAATGCAAGAGGGTGAAGCCGCAGCCCGATGAGACGATCAGGTGCCAGCTGTGCGGCGACAAGGTCTGCTGCGCCACATGCATTAAGAACAAGTGCCTTCCCTATCTCATCCATTGTTCGCCCTGTCCTGTTTGCTGTGGAAAGGGTTTTGTGGAGTTCTAGAGAACGCTTGTCCTTTTTTTCAGGTACCCGGAGATGCAGGAATCCGAGGTTAGAAATGCATGCCCTTTCTGTAAAAAAGTCTGCAACTGTACTGGGTGCAATCGCAATGCCAACTCGGACGGACCCAAGGTAATGAATTTGAAATTTGTGCGTTGCTGAGGTTTAGAAATTTTCAAGATTCACCATGACATGAGGCAGTTAAATTTCTGAGTTTCATATGATTTAGATTTGTTGTAAGAAGAATGTGTTTTTCATGTACCAATGCTGCATTTGTGGAGAATTTCTGTTAGATTGTGAATTTCATAGGGAGTAGATGAAATTGGCTAAAGATGTTTTTTTTTCAAAAGAGTGACAAGAAGGATCCCAATTTCATTTCATTAAGTTGTCCTAAGCATGTTTAGTAATAGATTAGTAATACAATTTGTTTAGAATCCAACCATTACAAACACAGCATGTTTAGTAATAGATTAGTAATGCAACTTGTTTAGAATCCAATCACAACCATAAAGATATTTCGCAGTTTGCTGTGTTTCTAACAGGTGTATTTTTCTCCTCTTGTAGAACTCATTTATCAGGAGATGTAACAGCAGTAGATCAGTAAAACGGAAAGTGAAGCCTTCTACCTCAGGCTTAAGATCCAGGGTTGATACTGCAGTGGTACGGACAAAAGCAATTGATCAGATAGAAACTAATGGTACAATAAACAATGAATCTGCCATGTTAGATAAGGCAGATATGCTAGATGTCAGAGCTGAAGAAGTTGACACTGAAACTAAAAACAAATATGCCAGCTACATGCTACATTACCTGGTGCCACATTTGACAAAGCTGAACGAGGACCAGATGAGTGAGAGAGAAAAAGAAGCTAAAATTAAAGGTAAGCTTAGTTCTTCAGAACATCTTGAGTAATTTGCCTGCTATTTGTGACTTGCAACTATTTCTTAGTACTTCTGTCCCTTTCCCTGCACAGGATTGGAATTGTCTCAGTTAAGTGTAGAGCAGGCTGCCTGCCAGAATGATGAGAGAGTATTCTGGTGCTGGTTACTCCTACTCATCAAACATTTTTTTTTCTTTCTGTGTCATTTTAAATGTGTCCTGATTTCTTTTCCACATGTACAGTGACTATTGCAAAACTTCAATCTTTAATCTGCATAGAAGCTGTCCAAACTGCTCATATGAATTATGCATCGTCTGTTGTAAGGAGCTCCGCGAAGGCAAGCTTATGGGCTCTTGTAAGGAAGAGCTGTTCTCTTATCCTAATAGAGGATCTGACTACATGCACGGTGGTGACGCTGATCTAGTACCAGATTTGATAAACTACAGAGAATCAGGCCCATCTAGCGACAAATCTAAGGACACAGAGTGGCGTGTTGAATCTGACACTATTTATTGTCCTCCAACTGAATTTGATGGGTGTGGTGATCATGTTCTTCACTTGAGACAGATATTTTCAAAAGACCAGTTGAGTAAACTTGAAGTGGATGCTTTACAAATGTATAAGCAATTAGAACCATATGATATCAATAGAGACACATGTGAATGCTCATGTACTACTGATCATGGAAGTTCAAGGAAAGCTGCCAGTAGAGAGAATTCAGCTGATAACTACATATACTGCCCTATATCAGATAATGGGAAGCCAGATGATCTCACACACTTCCAGAAGCATTGGGTGAAAGGTGAGCCTGTAATTGTTCAACAGGTGCTCAAGAAAATGTCATGTTTGAGCTGGGAGCCACCATACATGTGATCTGAAGTATATGGTACCGGCACTAGTCCTGATATGAAAAAGGTGAAGGCTATTGATTGTTTATCCTGCTGTGAGGTCAGTATAAATCTACAGTACATTCCTTCATACAATATATGCTATAGTAGTTTTTCCTTGAGGTCTATCAAATATAGTTTTTTTATGAAAACAATTAGTGCTGTTATTCTAGTGAAATTGTATCTGTTATAATGCCTTTTTTGTAAATGTTTAATGTCAACCTGAATTTTTGCTCATCTTACATTTGCATAACATGCTGAGGGCAAACAGCTAACAGTTACATAAAAAGAACCCCACTTTGTAGCAAGACAAATGAATTTCTTACAATGGTATTTGCAGTCAGTCATGTTGCACACTAGCCAATTAATTAGCATTCTTTGGATTCAACATAATTAAAGCCTGGATGCCATCAATATGTATTCTTAGGAATAAGGTCCACTCTGTAGATCACAAACTCTCTTGTCAATACCCAGAACTTATTTATGAATTGAAGAGTTAAAGATTGTTCCTGAGTACACAGATGGTGTCTGTTAACATTGAGGACCCCGCTACTTTTTGTAGACATTGACCATGTGAAAAATAGCAGATAATGTGATCCCTGTCCGTATAACCCAGGTTGAGATATGCACTCAGCAATTCTTCGATGGGTATTACGAAGGTCGGATGTACCCAAATCAATGGCCTGAAATGCTTAAATTGAAGGACTGGCCTACATCAAATCATTTTGAAGAACTTTTGCCTTCTCATGGAGGCAAATACATCGATTCTTTGCCTTTTCAACCATACACAAACTTGAAGTCTGGCTTGCTGAATGTCTCAACATTGCTTCCTGATGACATCTTAAAGCTTGACATGGGACCAAAATCATATATAGCATATGGCTATGCACAGGAACTTGGTAGAGGAGATTCTGTTACAAAGCTTCACTGTGATTTGTCTGATGCAGTAAGTCATTTGTTATATTACTTTGTCCATTTAGTTTCATAAGAAGTCCTTGAATGACTCATTTTCCTCTTTATGAAGACTTAAAATTGTTCTTTTTTGAACTTTGTATTTAAATTGAGATCCTGAACCCTTATTTACCAGAGAACATTCGTTTTCCTTGTAAATCAGACACTGAGCCAACAGTGTTCTTGACAGATGCTGCCAACTTTTACCACCAGTTTGATTATACAAACTCCTGATGAGAAATTTTTCACTACACTTCTCCCTGCTGTGAAATAGTTAGCTTACAACACTTTCATCTTTTCTGATTTTTCACCTAAAGCTATTTATCTTTTTTATTAGATTAACGTTTTGATGCATACTACCAAAGTTCACCCTTCCGAGGAACAAATAGACGCAATAAAAAGATTGAAAAGAAGACATACAGCACAAAATCAAAAGGAGTGTTTTGGGAATGCTGCCACAGATGCAACTTATACATCTCATGAAATATGTGAGGATGCAAATGACTTATGCTTTCCTAAAAACAGCGAGGTTGATGAGGGAGGTGCTTTATGGGATATTTTCAGGAGGGAAGATGTGCCAAAACTGAAATTGTACCTCAAAAAGGTAAGTGCGGGCATGATTTATAAACAACCTTGCATTTGTGACCATCATGCTTAATCCATGTCACCTTATGTTTCTTTAAGGTATCAAACCCTGTACATGATGAAACATTTTATCTAACAAAAGGGCACAGAAGAAAGCTCAAGGAGGAGCATGGTGAGTTCCTTTATCTGCTAATGAGATGTTGTGGACTTGTAGCAATTCTTTATAACAAATGGTAGCATTGAAAGGTTACTTGAAATCCTTATGTGCCCATTTAGGAATCGAGCCTTGGACATTTGTACAAAACCTTGGGGAGGCAGTTTTCATTCCTGCCGGCTGTCCTCATCAAGTACGGAATCTTAAGGTAAATTTTTCACTGTACTTTTTCAGTACCACAATTTCTTGCCTGCACTGGATACTTGAGAACTGGGTGAAATTCTTGCCAAGTTCCTTAAAATGTAGCTGATTTCTTATTAATGTTATGTTGCAGTCCTGCACCAAGATTGCCTTAGATTTTGTATCACCAGAGAATGTTAAAGAGTGTCTCAGCTTAACTGAGGACTTCCGAAGACTTCCTAAGAACCACAGGGCCAAAGAAGACAAACTAGAGGTAAGTAATACATTTCCAATGCATACCCATTTTGAACCATTTGGCATGAAATTTGCTACTATGCGTAGTCATAGCTTAAGCTTATTACCCCATATATCCAAAAGATGAAACAACACTTTTAATTGGATTGCTCACATAAAAATAAACGGTAGACAACTCAAACAATAATTTACTCTAGGTCTCCTTTTTCGTTGCACTTCACAATAAGACTAATGGAAGTCAACAGATATTATTTGGTTGAAGATTGAAACATAACTACAAAATTAAGAATTAAATCAAATGAAATATCTCCTGAAAATGATCTGATTTTATTTCCATGTACATATGTACTTTGCATACAAGCCTGTGCAGCCGATACGGCCATTTCACCATGTTGTATCGGCCATTTCACCATCTTGTATGATAGCTCGTATCCGAAGGAACTTGTACGGCCGATAACCATCTTGTATCCGCCATGTCACCTTCTTGGATGATTTTTCGTATCCGAAGGTTTGGTTGCCAACTTGTAGCCTCTTGGCCTTTTCCTTGTCTTTCTCCATACTTCCCTCGTGGAGCTCTTTCGTTCTTTTCCTTTTAGTCTTTATGTTGTGTGGTGTGCTGGTTTTATGTGCTCCTATTGCGGTGTGTTCCTTCGGTCGCTGCCGTTGCTGTGCCTCCGGTTGCTGCCGTTTGCGGCTCCTTCATAGGGCATTGCCAATCCACTTGGCAGGAGTCTGCCTCTTCTCTTTTGCTACGGCCGCTGCATCGACGAGATGATCAAGAATTGCCGGTAATGTTTCGTGAATGCACTTCTCTTGTTAGCTGGTTTGGTGAGCTTCTGGGGGTTTTCTAAATTTCTTTAGAAATCAAGCATGTAAATACTCTATCTCCAAATATAATAATTTTAGTATTTAAAATTTGTTTCAGAATATAACAACTTTTCCAACTGTAATCAATCACAAACATCTATTATTTAATTTTTTTTTAACTAGTCGTCATCACAACGATCTGTTATTTAATTTTATCTTTTTTCTTAATTCTTGTGAAATTTTAGAAGTGTCTAACAAATGAATTGTATTTTAGAACAAATAATGCTTTGTACTGTATACTCTTGTTAATTTAGGAGTGGTCTAAAGTAGATGGCAGGCGTCATTAACGCTACGCAAGGCTCGCGGAAAAGTCCTGCCTCGCAAGTTGCAACTCGGGCTTAAGCGTAAGCGCTTCACGGCCGCCGCCATCCTGGCGAAGCGTTTGCTGCTGGACTGAGGTCTGAGGGAAGTGGAAAGAAGGATAGGGAGCCTTTTTTAAAAAAAAATTTGAAAAAATGGTACGACTAGGAGGCGTGGGATCCACGATTAATCCGTGGCTGGATCTAATTTAACTAAATATATTTTTAATATCAACTTAGTTTGAGTTGAACTAAAATCAGCGCTAAATTACTTGTAGACCAACCTGTGTCCATCCCTATGTACGACCACCCTACTTGTTCGAGGCATACCACTAAGAGAGGTGATGGTGTTACTTTTCTAGCCCAGAAATCTCCCCCATCTCTGGTGTTCTCATCGGTGGTGGCGTTCTCATCCTGCTCTAAGATCTAGAATTTCTTTCAAATAAAGTATTTTTCCGTCCCCGTGCGGGTACAATTTTTTTCTTGGCACCTATCCAAAAGACAGGTTGCCAACGAAATCCGATTTGCTGAAGAGGATCATTGACACTGAAACATGTGAACCTATGCCACAATGGCAGTGAAGACAACCTCGCACATCTTCCTGCAATGCCCCTTTGTGACCGCCTTTTGGCTGCCATCCAAGTTCAGCTAACAATCGCTGCAGTGACCAGATTGGAAGCTCCAGACCCCACCTTCGATTCCTTTGGCTTCAGCACCTTCCTTCTATGCTTACTGGAGATTGTGGAGTTACCACTACGACTGGAGATTGCGGAATTACCACTACGACGTCTTTAGGGCGGCGGAACCATGTCTTGCAGGCATCGCGCTCTGGGATCGAGCACGTGAAAACCGCAACACCCCAACCGCCTTCCCAAAAAATTGCCCTCTTACAATCCCCTCACAAACCTCAAACCTGTAATTTAATTTGGGCCTGTCTATACTGTACCTTTTACGAGTAATGGAAATATTCAGGTAGGGGGGTGGGGGAAATTCTCCCCTCGGGTGACATTTCTAAACAAATGTCTTAAAATCGTGAGCTACTTTTGGGTTTATCTAATCATGGTGGTCATGGAGTTAGATTTGTTTAGAGGTGTGTATGTTGCCTTTTCTATCCCTTCGTTAGTGTCCACTGCATTCACAAGGTCCTTCGTAAAAACCCAAGAAGACCTGTTTGTCGAGTTGTTGATCGAGTCATAAATGATCTAATTGTCGCTGCCAGCGCTGACTTTAGGGTATGGGTAAGTCGGCTTGCTGATCTGCCAGAGAAACAACGAGGGACGGATGCTCATTTATATATTTTGTTGGCTCAGTGTTCCAAATTATGAAGCCCTCTATATTGTTTTGTCAGTTCTTGTCTTTCGTGTAACCAGAGTGTTGTAACCCATTTTTTTCTTATTTAATATAATTTTGGGAGGAAAAAAAAGAGTAGATGTCTGGCGACGAGCTGGATGCCTGATCGGCTATTGGGACGACAAGTTCTACAGAAACTTTTGGGTCGTTTTACCGAAACTTGGAGTTCACGAAAGTTTTCCTAAACTCGGAGAACTACTCTGATTTACTACAGACTCAGATACAAGTATAAATTGAGCCAAGCCCAACGTGTGCATAAAGCCTATAAATGAATGCCTCCTCTATTTGATATTGGTTTTGAGAAGTTATCAAGTTTTAAAAAATGTAGTGATATTGACTTATAAAAACGTAGTAATATTGACTTATAAAAAGTTAAAACATCTTATATAAGAAATCAAGGAAGTACAAAGAATCAGACTAATAACATATACCATGCTTGAATTATTGATGTAGATACTACATAGTGGGTTCTCATCTTTGGACTGAGTGTAATAGGAGCATCCATTGACAAAAAGATCACCCTAAGATGATCGTCTCCTGGCTATTGGGGATGAATCAAATCATATATAGTTCTATTTCTCAGCATTTCTAACTTAGCTCCTACGGAACAAGGTTGAAAGGGTTAAAAAAAGTAGTCATTCACAACCACTAACGAAGGATTTCTTAAAAAGTTAAGATAAGAATTAGTAGTTCTTTTTCGAAAATCTAGCATAACCCAAGCCAACTTCGCTTGAAGACTATAAAACCTTACAAACTAAACTGTTGGCACGCTTGGATGAAAACGATATGGAAATTCTTGACCTGTCGGCCAACACCTGGTAGGGATGAAAACGGTTTTTTTTTTTGACTGAACCGACTATTGTTCCAACTTATGCATAAAGACTTTAAATCGTTACAAACTAAACCGTTGGCCCGCTAGAAAATTCCTGACCTAATCGACAATATCGACTATTGTTCCAACTTGTGCATAAAAACTGTAATCATAAAAAACTATAAACTGTCAGCTCACTAGGCTGGTAGGGATAAAAACAGTATGAATATGAATCGTAGGGATAAAAACAGTATGAATATAAATCTTAACAACCTAAACCGTCACGCACTAGGCTGAAACAGTATAAAAATTCCTTATGCTATCAGCTATTGTTTCCGTTTTGTATCAACAGTTTTATTCCAATTCCGTATTGTCTGGAAATGGAATGGAAATGATATATAGATTTTTTTTGAACGTTTTAGCGGTATACCGCTTTCATGCGGAATTCCCAAAGAGGATTATGTGTTGTCAATATTGATGCTATAATATCATTATGAAGTACTTAAATTGCTGCATATTGTTTTGAATCTTTAGTCTATGACGTTACTTTATAATGTAAAAGTAACTATGGCTTTCTTGTTGGTTTGATAATTTTCCGACAATTTTGTTTTCAATATTTTTCTCAATATTTTTTCTGATATTCTGACAATACTGATATCTTCATTGTTTCTAACACTACCGTTAGATTTCGTTTAAGAGGGTAAAAAGTTATGCAAATGATTTATACATTTTTCTGACAGTTTTCATCTCTATAGCTGGTCCACTTCGTTCCCTCCGAACAGCACAAACCAAATTTTATATAGAATTCCTCGTTAGCCCAATATGTGGATATGCCTGGGTTCGTTCCACCCAAGACAACATGTGATACAAGCCTAACATGAGTGCGCTTATCCTCATGACTTGGGCTCTGTTTAGAGCTACAGGATGAGATATTAGCTTATCTCATTTTTGTAAACATATTTTTTAAAATGTCCAATCGGTTAAATTGGTTTAACTAAAATTCTAAATCAGAAGTAGAGAATTAGAGACAATAAAAAATTATTTAAAAGAGTGATATAATATTTAAAAATCAGCTATTTACATGACTGAATAATTTAAAGGTTTTTGTTAAGTTTTAACTCTAACTTTGGTTGGAATTGAAAGTTAGTGTTGATAGAATGATGTGTTTTTTATAAATTTTTATATTAAAAGTTATTTTAAAAATTATATTAATTAATTTTTTAAGTTTACATCATCTTCATATTTTTCTTTTCTCATCTTCAAACGCATCCTTAGCCTAACATTAGCCTGAATATCTGGTCCATGTAACATGCAAACACCACGGACCAAATTCATCCTCATCCCCATGATTTGGTACAAGGTTAGCCTAATTAGCCAACACATGCAAGTCTGCTAAACAGCTAGCCCACCAGCCGTTTGATGGTTAATTAGAATCTAAACCACCCGCCCCCGGCCGGTCCATCACCGTGATGTCCGACAGACCAAATTTGCGTAGGACTCTACCCATTTCCAATTCCACGTCCTAGGGAAGGATCATATCTGGTGGACTCTCAGAATGATAATGACCTATCAACCACCTAAAATATGTTTTCTTACTAAAAAAATCCTGCCTTAAAACCTGTTTTCGTAAAACATATCAAAAATCCTCTCTTAAAACCAGTTTTTGTCTACTTGATAGGTAAAGCACCACTGAAGACAACCAACAACGCACACCACCGCATACTTAACATATACACTTCTGCCCCAACACGTTCATGCCCACACACGTTCATACGAATCACTCATGTCGCAGATCAGAAGACGATATATATTAAAACGTGATAGACGCCTAAAATCAATAGTTTTTCCCTAAAAATCCTCCAGTCCTTTAACACGTTTGATGCTAGATTTTGAGTTTACAGCTAAGAATTGGCAAATAGATTAGTTTAGTGGGTAAAATCTAATAGTTATGTTTTTAATTTACATGCAATATATGATTTGTCTCGAAAACTATATATTAACTTACTAAGAATCTTACCTCTTGTTGAATACAGGTGAATAAGATGATAATCTATGCTATTGATCATATCTTGAGGATTCTGAAAGAGAGTTGCCCCTCCCCGGCCGATGCATGATGGTTGTCGTTGTCTTCAAAGGGGTTCCTGCGAGAAAGCGTATTAGATTATATATGCAGATGGTATACCGTACAGAGATATCTGTGCTCAATAAATAAAAACTTTGTTGAGCATTTTGTATTTTGTTTTTTTTTGAACCGTCGTACTATGAGGGAATTTTGAATCGTACAATATACCCCTCTAATGTGATAATGGTAATCTAATGTGACAATGTTAATTGACCCGTACCGTACGTGTTTGATGACATTAAGATCTCTTTTCTTTTGGAGATGTAAATAAAAGAATGTTGATAAGTACTCAATCCGTCCTAAAACATAATACTAAATTAGATATAAATTAATACTATAAATCTAGATTAGATAGAGATATGTATCTAGATTTGTAGTAATAGATTATATCTAAACTGGTATTAATTTATTATAATTTATAAAAAAAGAATACATACCGAAATAATAAAGGGTTAAAACGGGTAAAAACGAGTGATAAGACTGGCTAGCCCTATCTAATCTTAGTAGAATATGGATTAAAGCCTAACTATAAAAATCTTGGAATTAAATTTTATTCTCAACTCTTAGGAGGGAATAACTTTAAAAGGAATGTAAGGAAAAATGCACATTTGTGTGTAATCATCAAAGAACTACAGAGTAAAGTTTAAGCAATAACATATTATTGAAAAGATTCAACATATCAAGTGGTGATTGTCGCTTAAAACCAATTTTAAAAGTTCATTTTTTTCTGAGAAATGAAAGCAAAATCTTATTGTATAATAGTAACATTTTCTTTTTGTTTTTGACATATCATTCACCAAGTATTCCCATTTTAGTGGTTTTTGTTGTAATTACATATTTGATATGAATTGAATTGGTAAATACATACCCTAGGGGGAGTGAATCTATTTAGGGGAATGTTTACAAATTCTAGTAATAAAAAGTCCAACAAAATTTTAAAAAGAAAATAATAAGTGTTTCTAAAAAGCCATCACCATGCTAATTAAACAAAGTCTTAATGAATTAGTATTTATTTTTTTATGGTTACATGAAGACACATGCATGCACACGACCATACGTAAGTCACTTTAGGACACCCTCCCAACAAAAATTGCATAATAATTTATTTTACTGCTACATTTGTGTAGACATCGTGCACTAACGGAGTTTATTTAGTAAGGTGACAAGTATAGAGAAAGAGTAGGAACTTATTGGTCATGGGAGTTTATTTGGAAAGGGGATAGAAGTTTAGAGAGAGGGAAAAGCGACTGGTCATGGGAGTTTATTTGTAAAATGAACTAATAGTTTAGAACAAAAGAAGGGGACTATCGTTTAGTGAAGAAGAGGAATTATGATAGGATTGCATTAATATATGTTTAGGAAAATAAATTAAAGGTAGCTAAAAGTTGCAAGTTTTGATAAAATTTAGATTTTGATTGATGATGGTCTAAAGATGTAGGGCTACCTATATAAATTTCGATGAAAAATCCTCTATAATTATATTTTAATTGTATCGTAATTTATATATAACTTATATATAACTAACATGATTGAACTCCTCCTGCATGCATATTATTATTTTTTTTTCAGACAAATTCATTCAAAAAATTTTGTTGAAAGAGATATAGCAATTCCAAAAATAAAATAGGGTCATAAAGAGGTCCAAGTTCCGATAGAAATTAAATTTTGAGTGATAATGGTCTACAGATCTAGATCTAGATAGATGGAATTACCTACCAATTCCGGCTGTTTTAGGGAGGTTACACCTCAACTTAATCTCTCATAAAACTCCGATGGTGGGAGGCTACACCTCAACTTAATCTTTCATAAAAGTCCAATGGTCACCAACCTCAATCATCTAAACCCCATACCCTTCTAGTAATTCTTACAACGAACGCAGAAATTGTAGATCTAATCCTATGAAGCATAATGACATTTTTTTGTCAAATAGAAAACGCAATTTCAAACTTATTGCTTCACATTGAAAGAAACTAAAACCAAAGAAAGATGCATGGAAAAGATCTGCATGGAAGAGGCAACATAGATGAAAAGGGGTAAGAATAAATGAATCAAAACGAGGAGGCTCTAACGATACCAAACCTCTAGGAAAACGATTGAGCAAGAACCAAGAATAGCAAACTGTGATATCAATTACCTTTGCAGATCGATCTGACCGACGATGCTCCTATCCGGTTCCAGATCGCAAAACTCGAAGCGAAGCAAAGCAATCAGATCTCCTTGGGAATTACAAAGGTATATATAGGCCAGCCTTTTGTCCCATAAGCAAAAGATATATTCTGTTAAGTAGAGAATGAAAGTTGGTTGGAGATAAAAAAAATTAAAAAATTAAATAGGAAATGATTGATGAGATATATATAGTAGTTAGGATGTATTATATTATTAAATAAAATTCAAATTTTAAATTATGGTTCTCCAATTTTTTGGAAAGTAAATACTCAAAACACCCCGTATCACATTCTCACGTAAAATCGTGTAACGATTGAGGGGTGTCGTGTTGTCACCGCCAACCAACGAACGTAATGCAATCTCCGCGCTTAAACGTCGGTGTAAATTCCGGCAATAACGAAGCAAGGTCGAGTGCATTAATTGAATCCGCGTCTCCCGCTTCTTCTATGTATATTTTTGGAAGGCGCTTAACACAGCCCTTTTATCTTTTTCACGTTTAGATTTAGTCTGAAGTGAAAAAGATATAAAATGAGAATATTTATTAGTGAATGATTAATTAAATATTAGCTATGTTAATATGATTTTTCTAAAATAACTTTTAAATATATATATATATATATATATTAAAAATATATCGTTTAACGGTGCTTATAAAAAATGCACGAAGTTTTCACCCCTTCCCTTATATTCAAAAGACTAGATTGATGAAAACATATCCAATCCACACAAGCTTTCTATGCATATTTTGTGCACAAGTTCATTAAAAAATTGTACATGTACTTTTAATATTATTACACCTATTATTTACAACTTTAAATTCATTATATTAGATATCAAACTATATATAAAGTCGAAAAAAAGTGAACTAGTGTGATAAACAGAAAAAACATATTAAAAAGTAGAGTGCAATATTGGAAAATAAGTTGAAATATTTTCAACGAAAACTTACAATTCACAACACAATCAGAATACAATTGAAACTTCGCTTTTTACACATAAAACATCATATTACAACTGTTCAAGCATCAAACAAAATTGTGAAAAGCTTACCAATAAGGTCTTCTTCTCCCTCAAATCTGGTGTGGTGGCATGGCATATTGAGGATGAGCAGATCATTCAAGCTGCATTGTATCTCCATCACCATCTGCACTCTGCTCTCCTAGGTTTAGCTTCTCTGGAAGAAAGCAGGAGCATAATTGCGCACGTGCATTGTTGGTGACAGTGATTGGGATAGCAATGGGCTTGGCTTCACAATCAACAGGTTGGCGTCATGGTGGTTGGAGCTAGCTGGCATCGGGTGTGCACTAGAGGGAATTTGTGGAGTGGAGGCAAACCATGGCGACAACTTAATTTTCACATGCGAAGAGTCAATGAAGCGGGCTTTGGGTGCAACCAGAAGGCATCCTCCTCGACGCCGACAACGCTTCCTGATGTTGCTGGATCTAAGGATGCATTAAATGAGGGCACATAGTAAGAGAGAGAGAGAGGGAAAATAGGAGAAGGGAGGGAAAACACTACATATACAGGTGATGATGGAACATTACTATAGTGTGGTGGTTGGAGAGGCTGGGTGGGCAAGAAGCGATGACATTGGTGGGAGGAGTAGGTCGTTGTGTACATACATGTTCGTAAAAAAAATTGGTTTCAGGGTTAGGGTAAGGAGGTATAGAGGACACTGAGATTCTATAGAGAGAAAGTCAGGTCGATAATTGACCGGCGTTGGGCAACATACATGAGCGGTGAAGCCACAAGTTTAGAGGAGGTTGATGGGTGAAGTCGGCAACTAGGACTTGGGATTTGGAGTGGATAGAAGATAAGAGTGATGATGATCTCTTTAACATTATGAGTTGTTAGAAATAGAAAATACTAATAAGGTAGGGGCACTGCACCACCCCTCCAACGGCTTATAGAGTGGAGTGGTGAGAGAAGGCTGAGCTAACAAGGCTGGGGAAGAGTCGCATGGGATGGGGAAGAGAATGGTGGCAGCACAAGCAAATTTGGACGGACGTGCGGAGAGAAGATAAGAAGGGTGCTATAACAAAAATCTTGTGTAATATGTAATGTGCAAAAGTGACTAAAATTTTCTAGGCCACTAATGAATAGACAATCCCAAAACTATCGGCCTGCATTTGTGAGGGTAGCACACCTTTTGTCCCAAAACTATCGGCCTGCATTTGTGTGGGTAGCACACCTTTTGTTTCGAGCTCCACAGTTGAGGAATCCCAGCTCAGTATACCACGTAAACCTGATATCATTTCTCCGGTCATGGGAAATTTATATGCATGAGGTCACTTGTCTCAAATAATGCAAACGTGTAAGTGCTGCTTCTTGCATTCATATGCAGGACATACATAACTTAACTGTATGCATGAGATTACTTGACTATGAGGTATTCACTATTACATTTACCAAAACAGGAGAGAATGGCCAAGATAAATCATTATTAACTCCTACTACTACAATGCTGCCAATGCAGCGGGCCAATCAGAAACAAAATACACACGGCTATACATGATCACGAGCAATTACATAATCAAGTCATTTCCACGATGACCGGGGAGAAGTGATAATCCTTCGTTGGATGCAAAACTTCATTTCCAGAAATGTTCTTCGGCTCATGTATCCTTTGGCTGTTTCAAAACATCTCAGTGAGAAAACAAAAGGCAGAAGAAAAGGATAGAAAAACACTATTGCAATAGCCAAGCCAAGCAGGCAAGCACAAATCTTTTCATACCTCAATATACTGGAGCAAGTTAGATGAAGTATGAGCGAGCCCTGCACCCAAATATGACAGTGCGTACTCTTCTATATTCTCTAATCTGAACATAAGTGACATTGTGCGTAAACATGATTGTCCATGACGCCACAGGAAGGCATCTGGAATTCAGGATAAACATTAGTTCAACAAGAAGCGTACCTGTACAGATAATTTACCATGATGCCTCCACTTTGTTGAATGCCCTTATCTGATTGGTCAGCCATCCAGTTTATTCTCTCGATCATCTGCCAGAAAAGCCAAGTGTTATTTTGTAAGGCTATGGCCACTTGTTTCAAAAAGATATTTCTTGAATGGACCACAGTACTACTAAGCAAAAAAGTTTGATGCAAAATAGCATAGAAAGGCTTCAGTAAACATTGTGTTTACATATGAAACAACATGATTCTAGAGGACAAGCTTTTAAAATTGTTTAAGTTTCAGATACAAGCAGAACAAACAGAAAATTATGGTTTCTATACCCCACAAAACTAAATCCCCTACTCAGCATCAGCATTTGAAAATGAATGTGCTCATAGTGGATAACTTACTGCTCCATTTTGCAAGTGAAAATTTGCAACAGCGTCAAGAGCTTTTCCTCTTTTTTTCTCCCTGGAAAGATACCTATAGATTATATGCAACGACTATCAGTTGCAACTACTATATACTCTGAAAATATACAGAGGAAACAATGCTACTGGATACCTTGCGCACAAACGCATGAGAGGAGATTTCAGTGCAGCAGATAATTTGTCAGACTTTACCCACTGGCTTGATTTCAGTATATCTTGCAGTAGTTCAATTCCATTTTTTCCATCAGCCTGTTCACTGCAGCAAAAAGTAGCAGCACAGACGATTATAAATCACAAAGAAGCAGTTTACTCCTTTTTCTCTATTGAATAATCAAAATTTCACATGAACATGTAATGGAGTTAATTACAAAACGAATGGTGGTGTCTCCAGAATTAAAAAAAAATCAATTTTGTTTATAAAATCAAAGTTTACGAAGAAAACGAAAACAAAGGTCATGATAACTTCCTATATATACATACATATATATATATACATTTTTAAAGATAAGGATAAAACATGAAAAAAGTTGAAATTACATGAAGTAAAATTTGCTTGAAAAGGAACATACATCGCATCACGTATCATCCTCTCTTCCTCCGGAAGAAGGATGGATTCCCTGAAAGTGGAACTGGTTCCTGATAAATTGCCATCCTGTGACTCGGCCTCTGCTAACTTTATTTGGGATGCCAGCTTAGCAAGAAGCCATTGCATAAAACCAGGGATTGGACTAAGTGTTGCAAAAATCTGCATGAAACGCCAACAAACAAGCATATAAAAATTTGATTTATCAGTAAACATTGATAATAAAAACTTAGTTAGCACGATGAATTATCAGTTTACAACTGGTGATACAGCCACCATATCGTACTATTTATTACATTTCAAGTGCTTAAGCATAAAATGGTTGAAAAATGATCACAGATTTTGACATTGGTACCTGTACTGAAGGCATATCTCTTCTTAACATTTCAATCACACGTTTGAGAAGAAACTTTCCCAGATTAATACCTGATAGGCCTGGCTGATAGCAATAGACAATCAGTTTGTTGGCAGGTAGGCACCATTTTGTCATTCTTGCTAAATTAACTAGCACAGTACTTTATTTACCGTCATAATTCTAAGAAGATTTGTTTACCTGGGTTGATGATATTGAGTAAAATAATGCACATCTGGCTTCACTTTCAGGAGTTGGAGGGTCATCCCACAAAACTTCCTGATATGATATAAGTTAATAGGTTGCAATGGAGTGGAATGTGCATATATTCAAATAGTACTGTGCTCTGCACTAGCCTGTATAGATGTGGCCGTATCTTTGAGGAGAGCAACTTCAATGAAAATCAGCGGCTCCCCTAATTTTAATAATGATAGTAAGAGCACTCAAACAAAGCAAGTTACTAACTCAAAATAATCATTCTGCAGGGGTTTACATTTTGTTTACAAATATAATTGTAAATGATGCACTGATTTGATCCCTACAAAAATCTCAAACATGTGTGGAAAAATACAAGTTATGCATCTAGTTATCAACAAGTATCACATTCAGTCATACCATCACTAGTAATTAGTAATAGTCCACAAGTGCAAGAAACCATATTAACCAACAAAATCGTCAGAGCAACCTGGTATTGCAGGATGGAAGTACCCAAAGCAACGGCGACCAACGCCCAGCCTTCTCTTCAAGTCAATCAAATTTCTAATTGGATGCACAGCCTAAAAAAACAAAAACAATATAGAATCATCAGTCAAACCACCAGAGTGCACATTGAAAAGTTAAAATAGTTGGTTGATCACAGACTTCATATGCCACGATCTTCTCCAGCAAGGAGGCCGGATCATCCCAAGTTATCTGGTGGAGAGTCAGCGCAGCCGGGCTGAGCCATGTCACAAGCTTCTCCTTCAGGTACCCATCCAATGCACGCAGCGCCGGCACATTCTCCTCGCTGCATTGCAAATTTGCAATTTCCCCCAATATCGAACAAGGAGAAAAACATTTTGATTATCCCCTATCCGCTTTGCTTCTCTACAAATCAATATGCTTGGCAATGTCACGCAATGTCATTGTCACTCTCACCCCAGCAATGCGAGGAGGTCGGCGCGGATGACGGCGAGGAGCTTGAGCCCACCGGGCTGCGCGTTCATGGCCTCGAGTAACCCGGCGTACTTGGGCCGGAGCGCCTCCCGGAGTCCGCGCTCCATCCGGTACATCGCCGACGCGGGGCTGCCACCTCCCGCCGCCTCCGGGTGCTCCTCCTCCTCCTCCCAGCTAGCCGACGCGGCGGCGCTCAGGTACTGTCGCATGAGGTCGCGGACGCGCGCGCGGGGCACGTCGTAGTCGGCCGCGAGGGAGCGGAGGATCTCGCGGCGGCCGCCCTGGTCGAGGGAGCGGTACCCGTCGGAGAAGCGGTCGAGGGCGGCGGGGGCGGGGGAGGCCACGGAGGAGACGGACGCGTGGAGCCAGTGGCGAACGGAGGCTGCGGGCGGGGCAGAGGGGTCGGGGTCCGGGGCCGAGGCCGCCGGAGCGGGCGGCGGCGGGGCGGGGCCGACGGCCTCAGGGTGCATCCTGGCGCGGAGGAGGACGGCGAGAGACTTGGGGGCGTGGTTCCTGGTCATGTGGCGCGGCCGCCGGGGGGTTCGCCGCCGGCGAAGGGTCGCCCCGCGCCCAACGTGGTGGTTGGGTTCAGCCGTTGCGGTGTCGTGTGAAAGCAAAGTTGGTACGAGAGTCCTGCAAGAGTAATCTCATTTTTGCCTTGCTTCGAACCAAAGGATAATTAAGCTTTGATTGTCGAATGAGACTAATCCATTGATTGGTATGTCGTTCTTCTAACACGAACAACGGTATAACATCAGTGTCCAAAGCTAAATATCACATACAAATTTTAAGAGAAGTGCCCTCTGTCGGTTGCCCGACCAAAAAGAGGCGGACGCCCAACCATCCGTCCCATTTCTCCGTCTCATCTCTCTTCGCCACGGAATGTAGGAGCACGACGTCCCGTTTGGAACCCCCTGGGCCCTGCCCCAGGAACCCCGCATCACCCCCTCGCAGCGGTCCGTTGCCAAGTCTTTTTCGTCACCGCCATTGTTATTTTTTCAGCCTCGTCGGTCCTCTCACCTGCGTCGGCACTCGCCGGCCACTGCAGCCCTCTACGCTTTTGTCACCGCCTGTCTTCTCCTAGCTCGTCCTCTCTCCCTCCTGCTTTGCTTGCTCATAGTGAACCGGCACTAGAGCTCGTGCATCCACCGATCGTCAGTGAAGGTATCGAAAAGGTATGGAAGTTCTCTAATTCAGCTTCCCCGTCTTATGCCACTGTTACTACTCATCATTGTAGAGCGAGATTCTGTTAGATCTAGACCGGTAAATTTTATGATTTTTTTAGTCTATGTAGCTTGATGTTTAATGTATTGAATTAAAATGTCGCAATGAGGGTTTGATGTGTTTTATTTTTTTTCTCATTTCTAGTGGATTTGTTGATGTTTTAATGTTTCCATGGATGAATAATAATTTGATAATTTGAAAGGCGTAAAAATCCATTGATATGAGAATGCAAATAAATTTATACCAAGAAAACACAAGGATTTTTATACAGTTTTAAACTCTCCAAGAAAGTTAATAGTTCTATCCTTGTTTGGTCGGAGACTGGGATTGTTATTATATCAGCATATAAGAAGAAAAATCTTAATATAATCTATAACTATATCAATGTAGAGCTCAGGTGTGGTTATCAAGTTTCTCTAATATTAACTCGATGAGATTAAATGCGACTCTGACTACTTTGGTTTGTCTTTGAGGCTTTGTATATATACCCTTATATGCTTCCTTGTCTAACTAGAATTAGAAAAACAAGTGTGTATATTATCCTAATAGTCTTGATAGGAGTATGACTCTATTTGTTTTGTTATCTACTCATGACTTTATTTACATATATATGCTTTCTTTTCGTATAAGACTTAATATGTAGTACTTCTATCAAAAATAGGTACATATTTATGGGTATCACATATTTGTTACATTAACAGTAGCAACAAAACTCTACTCAAATAGATATATCAACTAATTCAACTATTTTGAGAAATCAACTTATCAGAATAGGCTAATATAGTTAACACTCATCCGACTATTTTATATCGATATCATTGATCATTTTATCTAAACATATTATCATTATAGTCGGTTATAATATTTAAATAGAGATCATAACTTTATCTATCTATGTGTGTGCATAAAAACTTGGTAGAGTACCCACTATGTCTATTCTTTTTTATCTAACATATTCAAATAAACTTATTAGCAAACATTAAAGTCCTGAGTAGTTCCGGGTAGCTCATAGGTATTTAAATATAGGCAATAAATTACAATTATAAAACACCTAATAAACTTTGTGTACCTAAATGTAATCTATCTGCTTCGACTAACGTTAGGTTAACATTAGGTTGTCGTCCTTATATGCCTCATTTTAACTACAAGCACTTCAAGCAATTCGAATAGTGCTAGATTTTTCCTCGAGGTTGCATTTTATCAGAACAATATATTCGAGACTATGCCCTTTGCTGGTATATTAATGTCAAAATTTGGTCAGCCTGTAAACAGGATCCACCGATGAAGAAAGAGCCGATCAACTCATAGAAGAAAGCCGATTGATATAGTAAGAGAGCCAATTGGACAGAATGAGGATTGATTCGTTCTAGTCAAAAATAGAAGGTTATTCATATGGGACCTAGTCTAAGGAGGAGATGTGGAAACAATGGTATAGTATTTTATCTATATAGAACATATTTTGTGTTAGCTTTGTTAACTTTTTAGAGAAAGTTTTCTTGTATTTTAAGGAAATAATGTTTGGGATTGTTTATAATCGTGTCATACTCTTGTAACTTCCGAGTATAAATATAGATCCCCTAGAACCCTATAAAGAATTAACAAATTATACATCAATACAATCTTCGGCACATCGCTACCCTATCTCATCTAGGTTTACTCCAGTAGATTCTAACTTTTAACGCGGGGCTGCATTGGTTAAGTTCGATCTTCGACGAAGGGGTAAGTCACACCACTATCCAGGTCCGTTCGTTCTATCTAGAACTGTATCAGTTAGATCCGACCTCTTAGTCCGATCAGACATACCGCATCATGTTCGCTTGAGGTCATCTAGTTCATCGGCTTTCTTCCGCCATCACCGGCCTCGTGCTGCATCGGTTAGATCCGACCTATGAAACTAGTGGCTGTAGATCGAGGCGTTGGCCCGATGGGTTCTTGCGTGACATTTTATCGAAGTGAGTAGCCAATGAGTTATCCTTATCTCATGTCTCACGCTAACATATTGATTGGTTAGCCAATACATACACACACACACACACACATATATATATATATATATATATTCTCGAAGATTAATCCGCTAGCGATCGATCTGGTCCCGTCGAATCCGGCCTGATACTATCTCTGTTAGGTTCAATCTACCAAGTTCGTGTTTGATAGGACTGGCGTCGGGATCTAGCGAGTTTCGTTTCCCATTGACTTAGATAGCCGATGAGGCTAGATATAGGTCTGCATCCAACCTTCGACCAATAAGCAACCCATGGTCTCGCCCCGTCCTTTTCGTTGTTACATTTGATCTAGCCTCCAATGTGTCTACGTCGCTAGCCTTGGCCTCATACTATCTTGATTTAGTCCGATCTATCGAGGCTAGCTCTAACGGTGCCATCACGGTGATAGCTAGTTTTTGTGCCTTACGGGGGGATTCGGGTCTCACTCCTTGCTCTTATTGCTTATTCTGTTTAGAGCATCATCGGCTCTTCGGTGATAAGTCATTTACTTTATTCCACGCCCTACTATATATGTGTTTATTAGCTCTTCAGCCAATGCTCAAGCACTACCTTCCTATCGATGACCAGCCAATAGGGTAAGTCATATTGACCCATCGGTCGGTTGGCTCATGGTTTTTGATCCTCTTTATCTCCTGGTCAATTGCAGGGTCAAGTAGACTGACACATCCTCAAACCTCAAAGATAAGAAACTGCTCTGGAGCTAAACAGAACTCTCAGGCCTAAGCGTGACTAAGGCATTATCCGCTCGATTGAACCTCTACCAGCTTGCTCACATCTTCGGTCGATCCAATCAGCCCTTGCAAACCTTGGCGCACGACACGGTCTAAGAACAAGAAATTTTAAATTTATATAGTATTTGGACAAAATGTACATATGCCATAATTTAAAAACATGAAAGCTCTTTTGTTTGCCCCAACTACTTAATGATTTAGAGCGATATCTACTATGCGGGTAGTCAAAAAGCACAAATATAGAGACAAAATATCTGCCACAATAGGGATTAGCAATGTACATGTAAAAACTTACAGATGTGTTGTCATTCTTTATCCGCTATCCTGTATGCTTGGGTACTCGGATGACCTTAATGGAATCCTCCAACATGGATGAGAAATTTATACCTTACAAGTTGTATCTACACCCTGTCGACAACATTGTTACTTTTGATGAGTACATGAGCCCAAATTCACTTTTTTGATAGAGAGAGAGTTTTAGTGATATCATGTGATGCGATACACCACACATAGCCATTATATATAGATATTTGTCTTTTGATTTTTTTTCTTGTATATAATGATGATTGAACTTGCTGACTTGGCACATGAATAGCTAAAATAGATTTTTGACTAGTATGCACTTTTGGACTAGGATATGTCTTAAAGTCAAGTTGTGGAGCTGTCGATCTTAGCATTACTTTATCAGTATTCTTTGCCTACCAATATAGAGCCTCTCACTGGTCTTCTTCTTACTTAATATCAAACCAATTATTTTGTCATTTGATTTTTCTTAAAATTAATTATTAAGAATAAATTGTTAAATAACAAGCCCTTAGCGAACACTCACTCAGTGAAAAAAAATATCAACTAAAATTTAAAATATTTTGTAGTCTATAAGTAAATAATATATTTTCTCAGCCTCTGACTTCTCATAAATATAGTTAATGAGTAAACAGTCTGAATAGTAAAGTGATGTAATGAGTACCGTTCAATTAGCTGTTGCCTAGGCTGAGTTGTTTTTTTTTTGCGAAGAAATAGTCCATTTAGTCGGTAATATATATAGGTGATATGACCACTACGGCTTCCCTAGTCTTACCAATACCAGCGGCGTAATCAAATCCCGACAATATGTATTAGTAGTAAGACCTTTACGACTCAACTAGTTTTATAAAGGCCAGTAGTATAGTCGATTTTCGACCATTTTTGCCCAACCTAGTCTCATGAAAACTAGCAACGTAGTTGAATCTCAACCACTGTCTAAGTAGGAGGCCCTTTTTGCCCAAACTAGTCTCACGAAGACCAGCGACATAGTTGGATCTCAACCACTGTCTAGGTAGGAGGCCCTTTTCGCCTGACCAAGTCTTACGAAGATCAACAGCGTAGTCAGATCTTGACCACAGTTACTTTCTACCCAACCTGGTCTCGTGAAGAGCAACGACGTAGTCGAATCTTCGACCATTATCTAGATGGGAGAACCTTTTCACCCAACCTGATTTCATGAAGATCAGTGACATAGTCAGATCTTCAACCATTATCTAGGTGAAAGGCCATTTCTGCCCAACCTAGTCTCGTGAAGACTAGCGGCAAAGTCGGATGCCAACAACATATATCAGTGCTCAAGTTGGTAATCAGATGCACATCTCATGTGACCAGTATGGTTTCGTATTTATTTTTTTAACTCACAAGCATACCGAAAGGCTATGATTTTCTTCAAACTTATTATCATAGACATCTTTCCGATTGTATTACTTGTTTTCCACATGTCTTTTTTATTTGAGCAACGACACGCTATGTGTTGTCACCGTTCAAGGCCTCAAATCCTCTTGTGTCATCATTCTAAATGATATGGGCAACACCTCAGGCCCTTCATTTGGTAACAAAGCACCTCTTCTATCCTTGTTTTGACTAGCCCTTATCTCGAGTAGTTGAAATCAATGGGATAAACAGTGTCTCATCAAACATGCTGGGTGATGAGGCTGGTTACTTTTGTAAGGTATCATTTGATAATATAGCAATGGTGCGATTTGTATCATCACCATTCAAGGTCTCTTATATGAGTAGAGCCTTAGGCTCCCCGTTTACAAGCGGAGCACCTTTGTTGTCGATGTTCTCATTACCCAGGGTCGACAACGTAGATAGAATCTCAACTAAACATGCTAAATAGTACGGGTTATTTTTGTGAGAAATTGTCCTAACAAGTAACTTTTTTCACAAATATTCTAGGCAATATTGATAATCATTATGAAATATGTTGCTATTGTTTTTGAAAAACAATTTCTAGAAATATATATATATAATAGAAAATATCAAGCATGCACTTAGAAATATGTATTGATCTTCTAGTCATGTCAAAATATATGTAACATATTCAGATAATACATTTCTTACCATATTTACCATAATCGAGTAAAATTTATACATACATTAAAAAGTACAAGCCCCTAGGCATGAGATCATAGTCGATCTCATATGACACGAGCTTGCAAAATAAATGTTGTATATAAAAAATGCTTTAGGTAAACATATTAATTTTTTTATCTAAAAAATATATGATAAATTATATAAAATATTGCGTACCTCGTAAATACATATCGGAAAAAAATTAATCTACTAAATACCTTATTATGTGCTCGACAGGGATGATAGCCATGGTGTCTCCTAGTACATTCCCGTGTGTATATTGTAATGCATATGCATGTATGTAAATTAGTTGGTCTACTAACCCTATATGCATGCATGCATATAAGTTATTGGTGGTTGGCTCCTAAATCCCGATAGGTCGTCTTGGGTTTGTACGCGTGTAATCGATGCTAGCCATATAGGTCGCAAAAGCCGCAAGGATGACAAACCTAATATCTTGTTGAAGATTAATATTTTCATTGGTTTGTCAACATATTAGTGGATATTAGTTCAGGATTTATCAGCCTGGGTTCTTGATTCAAGGCTTGAAGATCGATAACTTTAAACTATAATTTTCCACGGTGTCAATGTCTTAAAGCCATGTCGATCCTAGTTGATCAAATTATCTAAGATTTTGATGGTGATGGTTCTGATCTTGAGGCGGATATAATTTGGTTGGGTCGTATTTCCTAATCCAAAGTAGTCGTAGCATCCCTCATCGAAAACTCTACCCCTCGATGTCATGTACTTATGTATATGACGTCGAGTTATCAGATCAATAAACGTAGTTATTTTTCTAGTAGCCACACAGTGCACATGGAGATCCTTCTCGAACACACTCCCTTAGGTGCAAGACCGATTTGTCTATGTGCTCACATATGGGTGTGTGCGAGGAGCTCCTCTTGTCTAGTACATGTAATTTTGTTAGCCATGTATGTGGGACTGCTAACTCGTACTGTTGTTTTTGACCTAATGTATTTAAGTAGGAGTCAAGCTAACAGGCAATTGGTTGGAGGTATGACCAAATGACACCCGAACTTAGACAAAAAAATATGCATATAAAATAGAAAAAAAGACATAACCCAATATGTGATTAGTAGTAAATGTAAAATAGAAAGAGAATAGAATGATAAATCTGATATTAATAAAGTTGTTTGTAATGAAGCTGCTGTAAATCCTGACAATCATGATTCTGATTCTGATGTAGTGGTGAACATAATTTGGTTGGTCCGTGTCTCCTGATTCAAAGTTGTTGTGACATCCCTCGTTAGAAAATCTGATTTTAGACACCAAGTCTTTGTAAATCCTTTGAATATCAACTTCCCCTACCTAGTGTACTACTATTGATGAATAATAATTTAACCATAATCTTCATACATATATGGTGTATTTAAAAGACGTAGGGAACGACTGAAATGAGGATACAAAAGAATTTATAGTGAGAAGGAGACAGGCGAATTTTTATACAGGTTCAGACTCTCAAGAAGTGTAATAGCCCTACTCCTGTATGACCAAAGGTAGGTATTGCCATTATATCAATCTCCCATGAGTACAACATATGAAGAAGAAAATCCTAATATAATTTGCAACTATAGAGCTCGGCGTGATTGTCGGTGACTAGCTATTGTTAGTCTTCTCTAATGTTAACGTGATGAGATTGGATGTGACTTATTTTGTCTTGGCTATTTTGGTTTGTCCGTCCCTCCTAAGAGATTTTGTATTTATATATCCTTTTGTGTAGCTAAAATTAAATAGACAAGTGTGATACTATCCGAACAGTCTTAATATAATTAGAACTCTCTATTTATTTTCTTATCTAGAACTTTTTTTATTTGTTCAAGACTTTATCTATATGTATGGGTTTTTTTATATAGAAATTGATATGCAATATTCCTAGGTATACGTTTATGATGTATTTCTTATTTGTTATACTGATAGTTTTATATGTGAAAGAGATATGTTTTGACCATGATTTAATTGTATTTTATTATTCTAATAGTTCAAAACATTTTTATCTAGTGGTGAAATATTTTCAAAACAACTAACGATTTTTGGGGAAAAAAAGTTGGAAGTCCTATTTATAGTCATGTCCGAATTTTGATAATATGAAGAAAAGAGAATGAGGAGAGAGATTGCCAAATTTTTCATGACTTTAAGGTCCAAATAATCCATCCTTTTCTTTCCAATATAAAAAAGGATTGAAAAGGGGTGATCATTTTTAATCATGTGAAAAAATCCTCTATTGATCATAGAAGCAACTACAATGAAAAAAAGGAGATATCTTTTTTTAACCGATGATCTAATAGACAGCTTAATGCCAGCCCTACCACTGCACAACTGTCTATAAAATAAAACCCTTAATTATTTCAATCCATTTGAAATAGCTAAATAGACGCCATGTTGTATGGGTTGTTTATATGTTTTTTTTAATATAACATGGAAAGAGTATATAGAAGATAGTCCTCTAGACCATTGTTCCCGCTCTTAAACTGTAAATCTCTATGTAAAATTTGGTGTGTAATTTAAAAAAAATGTTTCTCAATAGGCTTATATGAGCTTGATTTGTAATAATAAAATAGGGTGTTAATTGTTGACTCTGTGTCAAAATAAGTAACTCTCTAGTAGATAATACCGTTGACTTTTTATCATAAGTTTAACTATTCATCTTATTTAAAAACTTTATACAAATATATAAAAATATAAGTTAGGTTTAAAATATTTTTAATTATAAATTAAATCATAAAAATAAATAATAATTATATAAGTTTTTTTAATAAAATAAATTGTTAAAATTATATTTAAAAGTCAATAATATCATGTATTAAAAAACCAAAGGAATATATTCTACTATAGTACATTTTGTTGAGTCAACTTATAGAAATTGGAAACTTGGCTATTCTGGTTAGGAGGGGTGGAGGGACAAAAGTACACATGTCCAAGCTGATCATTTTGCCTCTTAAAAAGAAAAAAAAACGTATTGATCATTTTGCTTTGGAAGGCCCACTCCCAAGCTTGTAACATCGGCAATACAACATATAACTGAATATGTAGGACTGTGATTCTTGCAAAATGGCACACTAAACTTATTCATAAGAAATGTACAAGCAAGCAAAATGTAATGGTCTATATAATATATACCAGCATTCCAGTAAATATTACAGACCTTTCTTAATTTGCTTTTGTTCAGTTCTGAGACCTACCTTAAAAAATACAAGTAACTAATTTCACCTTCATCTCCTCCTTAATTATGACACCCATTCACTATATTCTCTTGTTTCTTTTTTCACTAATAATCAAATCCGTGTCTTTACCCCTCTCTCTCTCATATTAGCACTTCAAAAAAATTTAGTGAAGTTTTAAAGTAAAGTATACGAGAAAGAAAAAAGAATTTCCCGCCAACCACCTCCACAGCCACTACCTTTATCTACACTCCGCCGACAGCCGCAGCGCCGCCCGCCCCGGCCGTCGGCACTCCTCCGGCGAGCCATCCGCCGCCGTGGTGGTGAGGCGATGTAGCCTGGCGAAGACGGCGACCATGGGGGCGGTGTTGTACGTGCAGGCCTCGGTCTGCATGTAGTTCCCGCGGTCGTCCCGGAACTCGTCGCGGCGGCTGGGCCCTCCGACGATGGCGCCGACGAGCACGTTGGGGTTGGGCCGGCCGCGGCCAAACCAGTCGTCGAACCCCTGCATGCACCCGATGAAGCGGTTGTCCTCCTTGTGGGAGACGATGGAGGAGCCGCGGTGGTGCACCCGGACGGGGAACCGGCGGCCGTAGCCGACCATGTAGCTCAGCCGCAGAGGGTTGCGGCCGAGGATGTAGTCCGCCTGCGACCGCGCCAGCGCCAGCATGTCGGCCGGAGACGCCGGCCCGTCAGGGCAGCGGAGGAGGCGGTCATCGCCATCGCCCGAGGAGGAGGAGAGGTAGTGGGAGTAGGCGGTGAGGAGGAAGGCGGCGCTGGAGGCGTACTGGAGGTTGTTCCACTGGCGGACGTAGAGCATCCCGCCGGGGCTCCGGTCGACGTCGGTTCCGTTGTTCCGGCCGAGGCACGCGCACAGGTAGTGCTCCGCCTTCTCCCTGTACTGCTCCAGCACGCCCCGGTTCCTCGCCGCCTGCGGCTCGCCGTCCAGCAGCAGCTGCATTCCACAGTCACAAAACATCATTAGCTCCGATTAATCAAATAAACTAAGCCACCAAAAGTAATTTACAGATAAAACTTTTATATCTCTATTATTAACTATTTAAGATAAAATACAATAACCGATCAACAGCCTATTAAATAGGTAAAAGTTCAGACAAATTATAGTATATCCTGCCATTTTGACTGTGAATCAATGATACAACTATCAATGGTTTTTTTTGGAAGTACAGATGTCGATTAGTGAGATTCCGATGTGTCAATGCAGCTATGGCATGCAACAATCAGCTGGAACAGTGGCAGCGATCAGACGGAACAACGTGACATTGCTGTCAGCTACTCGAGTGTCACATTGTGTCCACAGTGTGGCATGCAGCAATGGAGCATGCAAGAGGTCGACTGGTAAGTGTGTGTCACACGTTAACACGCACGAGTACAACGCTGGACCGACCGATCCGGCTCATCAATGCACAGCTGATCGATCGATCCAACTCCAACAACAATACAGTAGCAGTAGCAATCACTAAACAGTGAGGCAGTTCGATAATATTTGTCGTTTCGAACAAAATTAATTTTAATTTTTTTAAAGACTCTAAATATTAATCATATTTAAAATATTTACTTTTAAAATTATAAAAACTATATATATATAATTGATTAATCTTAAAAAATACTTCAATATAATTATATATATATTAATGATCGGCTGGACCTGAAACCCCGACCGGTGCGTGGCTGCCATCGGTGGTGCGCGCTCGTTTTTCCCTTGATACCTCGCATACAGTCACCGATAGGTGGGACCCACCGGGCGCCGGAGCAGCGGCCACGTAGGCAGTCAGCTTTTGCTCGAGAAGGTGAAGTAGTTGAGGGGAGATGAAATTGTGTGGGTGATTAATTGCATTTCGATTCGATTCCGATACTGTACATTTGATTCTTTTTTATATTCTTTTGAAGGCAAGTAAAGATTTCGACTTCGTTTTCACTATCTATTACTGTACCTTTTTCTTTTTGCTAGGAAATGTGATCTTACTTTTTTAGCACCAACCTATGAGCCATCGGTCGAGCTAATACCACATGTTTAAAAAGGTGACAACTACAGTATACTACTGGAGAGATTAGCTAGCTGTATGCCATGAGCACTTAATTTGGAGATATTTTTGTTTCAATAATGGATTATGGGTTGACACTTGACTTACACGAAGCACAACGGATTATCATAAAGAGATAGTAGTACTAATTATATAATCTACCATTCTAGCTCAGAGGAAATGTTGAACATTGAGCCTAACAACCACCCTGATTGCGATATTTGCTTGCTTCATCATGGAATTGTTCTACCAAGATTATTACCTGATTAATATTACTAGATTGGGAATTAATGCGTCATGCTTGTCCTCAGTTACTTGTAGGGTGTAAAGTCTACCGAATTATCTTCCTTAATTCCTTTTCTTCACGGCATGTAACATCGAAATTTCAGCTATGAAGTAGTCAGATAGTAGTAGAACATTACTTTTCCTTTTGCAACAGAGTAAGCTAGAGCAATTCATATATCCAGCGAGCTGCTCGATCAGGCAGATAAAAAGGGGCACGCTACATATATGATTTTTTTTAGATCGTTGTCAGTCATGTCCAAATAAAATGTCAAGTTGCTCATGCAGTAACTACATATATTCAAATCAACTAGCATGCAAAATTTTTAAAAACTGAAAAAAAAACACAATGATTTCTTGAGCAATGATAGCTAATTTTCAGCAGATTTCGGCGGCATGGTCACATGGACGACCAATCATAAGTTTTTTTTTAAAAAAACTCAGTACTGGGCCTAGAAGTGACGCACAATCGATTCAATCAAACCTTTCACGGGGTTTATTTGCTCCCAAACCAATACTCTCAAGGTTTTTTTTTCCAGCAAGAGATGTATAGGAGTAGATGTTAGCCACGGCTGATAAGTCATAAATATGAACAGAATTAAAAAATAATTTATGGATAAAACTTATATATATATATATTATTTATGGTCTAAAAACTAATTTTATAAAACAGAATGCAATAAAAATTTAAATTTAAATTTTGGTTATGGCTGTGGGACGGTAAGAGCTGTGCTCTGCAAGAAGAAAGCTCAGAGTTTCTTTAACCTATTTCTGAGCAAAGAGGAGTCATCTCGAGCGCTAAACAAGCCATGAAAATGATTTGTGATGTGCAGCTCTCAATTGTGGAAAAAAAAAAGGAGATCGCTACTGCACCGTGAAGACCACGTCAAGGGCTGTGGCTGACGAAGACGATCAGAGAACGATGCTTCTGGACCTACATCGCCACCTACTCCTGTCTCGACAGTGAGATCATGGAAATTAGTCCAGGTCACCCGTCCAACTCACACCCCCTGTTGCCCTGTCACGGCGTGTAGAATTCTTGGCGCTACGTGGGGGGCCCTCGGTGACAGTCATCCCTCTATGCGTTACAGGTCAGCAAAACGCAGATTAGCTGGAGCCTGCAGGTGGCGGATCCAAGGCCACCTTGGATGTATAATGACATGTATAATTGCTTATAAATGTGTTTGTCTATACTCCAGAAAATTTCTGGATCCACCGAAACTAATATGACATGATAGTTCCTTGTGATCAAGGTCTTACGGGCTATTCTACTCCAAATCGAGCTGGGTTTTTTTTTGTGTGTGGAATTCCTATGTTCTTACATGTAAATAGTCTTTTCTAAGCCCCATTCTTGACGCCCAAATTAATGATATGAGTCCTTGTCGATTGACAATCAGCGATTTGTATGTAAATGGACACTAATTGTGCAAGGTTCCCGGCAGAATGCAACGAGCATTTTCAGCCATCTATGCCTCCAATTTTTGGTCGCCTCCTCCAGCCTTCGAGTGTCGTGTTGGTTAGGACCACATCACGCTAGCCACAAGCAAACAAAGGCATGTCTCCCAAATTTCTCGCATTTCTTTGTCGTGTCATATTGAAGATCAGAAGAGGAAGAAGAAATCTCATCTTTTATATGCTCTCGCATCAGCAAAACAAGTTGGATTCAGGCAGTAGCGTCCTAGGGATACATTGCGATAACACACTGACCTCAGAGACCAACCAGGTCGGCGGCTAGTGGTGACACATCAACTCCGTCGTGTCACCACCGCGTGCTCCGGTGGCCGCCGTGGCCGGCCACCGCTGGCTTTACACCTCACAGTAGACCAAACTTGATGTCTCCGTCCATGCAGTCTTTGCAGTTTTTTGCATCATCTCGATCAATGGCAATGTATGTGACTCTGACAGATTAAGTACTAGTCTTTATCTACTAAACTAAGCTAAAGACCATATCTTTTCCAACCAAGAACAGCCTAAGAAGACATGATCAAGTCATACCTTAGTGGTTAAGCCATCTTTTACTTCTCAGGAAAGATGTTGCGAGTTCAAACCCTACTAAGCAGATCAGTGGTTGTGTTTTTGGATGTTTTCAATGATTCTGTCCTCCCTTCTGTTAAGGGTTCAGCTGCATGTATGGCTCAAAATGCTGAAAGGAAACTAATCCTGAAGCTAGCAGGGGTGCATGCAAGACTGAAGTGGACAGGCAGAAAAGGGCCATGCTTAATTAGCATTAAAAAAAACCTAGCAGCTTTCAGGAGGAAATCAAAGGCTCTGCCCCAGATGCTCAACCATGTGAGAGTCAGTACACAGCAACACCGGATGGATGGATGTTCACTTCTCCAACCACCATCATTGCAGCTAGTAGTAGCTAAGGCAGGGCACCACTCTCACTGACCAAAGATGAAGAAGATCAAGTGGACTTAGTCGATGAACAGTCCAGTCTTTTGGAGGTATCTCCATGTCCCAGTCCACTCTCTCCTAATATTTCCATGGGTGACAAAGATGGGACAGAGTAGAGTAGTACACTTATTTGTATTTTTTTTTCATGTATCTAATCCCACGTAATTGATTTCTGATCAAGGCGTATGATTAATCGGTGAGCAATGCATGCAGTGGTGTGGATCCTACTTGGCTTCTTTTGGGGAGCAAGAAAAGAATAGGCCATGTGGTGGCATTAATTCCCCTTTCCTAAGCATGAACATGATCGAACCTACTCTCGATTAAAAACGGCGCTTGCATGTGTGCGTATCAACCTGATACTACTCGTCGCGGTAAAAAAAAAATCAAACGACATATATTTCTAATCGAAAGGAGATACGTATAGTAAAAGAATTGTACGGTCACTAGCAAGCAGGGTCACAGGCTGGTCACTGATGGCAGCTATGGCGGCTCACCAACCTAAATAACCACCATGGCGGAGAGGGAGAGGGGAATTGAGCTAGGGTGAGTAGTACCTTGGCGGCGAGGACCTGGAGGCCGGCGAACTTGACGTCCCAGCTGAACTCGGTCATGGCCCAGCCGACGCCGCCGAAGGAGTCGGCGTTGTCGACGGCGTAGCGGAGGTAGTCCTCCCTCCCCGTGGCGCGGTGCAGCCACAGCGCCGCCCACAGGAGCTCGTCGTGGTAGCCGCTCACCGACGCGTAGTAGCTCCTCACCTCCTCGATGCTGCTGTCGTAGCTCCCCCTGTACGTGTCCCCGAACTCGAACAGCTGCGTATACGTATAGCGTACGTACGTACGGTCTCATCAGCTCTGGTCGATCGATGGATGCATGCGTAGAGAGTACGTGTACACTTTACACTTCGTGTATGTACCTGCTGGGCGTGGTGGAGGAGGAGGTGGGAGTAAAGAGGGTTGGAGCGGCGGAAGACGATGGAGGCGGCGGCGAGGGCGGCGGCGGTCTCGCCGGCGAGGTCGGAGCCTGGGTTGTCCTTGTCGACGCGGTAGGCCTGCCGCGACGTCGTCATGTCCTCCGGCCGCTGCCAGCAGTAGTGGTCCGTGTCGCCGTCCCCCACCTGCGCAGGATAGGACCCACCGGTCAGCCACTCTAATACACCCCGTCATAATGGCTACCATTCGCGATCCATCTCAAGCAGCCGCGGCAGCCAGCTGCGAGAGTGAATTGATCACTGAAAATGTATGCCTCTTTTCGCGGTAGTCTTGAATTGCGCGCGCGATCCATCGATCGGTCGCGTGGATGATGACGACGACGACGAGGAGCGCGTACGTACCTCGGCCCAGTAGACGAAGGGGTGGGTGTGGGCCTTGACGAAGTAGTCGGTGCCCCACTTGATGGCCTCGAGGGCGTGGTGCCACTCGCCGGCGGCGGCGATGTCGGCGCCGAACTCGATGGCGCCCCAGGAGAGCATGGTGACGGTGAAGGCCATGGGGAGGCCGAACTTGACGTGGTCGCCGGCGTCGTAGTACCCGCCGACGAGGTCGACCCCTTGCTGCAGCCCGTCGGTGAGCCCCGAGTGGCCGCGCCATGTCACCCGCTGGCTGTACGGCAGCCTCCCCGACCGCTGCGCCTCGAAGTAGAGCAGGCTCTTCTCCAGCGCCTTCCGGTAGTCTAGCGGCGGATGCTCCTCCTCCGCCGCCGACGCCGCATCGCACCAGCCCGCGCCGAGAGACAGTAGTACCAGCACCAGTGCGGTGGCGACGGCGGCGGCGAGGGAGCGACCAGGTGGCTGCAGCCGGGCGCGGCCACGGCTCATGGCACGGCCGGTGGCGGCGCCGTGTCGGGCGCGGTGCTCGCTCTCGCTCGAGCCGTCGGGTGCCGGGGCCTGGCTGCAGACGCACACGCTCGCGCCGCTGCCCCTGCTCGATCCTCTGCTTTTTTTTTTTTTTTTGCTTTCTCGTAGTACTAAACTCTTCCCGGTTTGCTGGCTCTCCCTCTTTATTATTATTCTTGTGCGTCTCAGCTCTCAAGCAAACCTGGCGATTTTGCGCGACTAAAACCGAGCGGAAACAAAGCGAGCGAGCGTGTAATGTAAAAGCGTTTCTAGGTGCGCGAGAAATGATCGGCGGGGCCCACCCGAGCGCAGGTAACGCACCGCAGCGCTTCGCCGAGCGCCCCTTCCCCCTTCCCCCTTCCCTTCCGCCCGCCCGTCCGTCCGGCGCGCTACGTGTCCGCGACACGTTTTCAACGAAAAATTTATTATTCGCCATCAAATTTACAGCTTTTTTTTAAAAAAATACTAATCAATTTGTAAAACTTTCGAATCTTGTCATACTACGAATTTCTTCATTCTATATCATTTCCATCACTCGGTCCATCCATCTCATCCTCGGTGAGTTTGTTTACCCACTCCTACTGTTGGAGTCACCACTTTATGTTGCTATGACCATTGATGGCAATGCCAAAGAGAAGGGCTTTGACACTAGGTCATGCCACTCCTTATAGGCACCACTAAAACCTAACGTCACATCTGCCCTTTCTTCCTTTGAGAGCTTTGATGGAAAAAAGTAAGTGAGAAAAAAGACATCTAGCACTGGTGAACCGAAAAACCATGGTCGGCATGGCAAGACATGGCATAGAAGGAACTTTCTTTCTTTGAGAACATCAGTAGGGAGAAATGAGTAGGTGGAAGAGGGGTGGTGGGTGTTGGTGCTAGAAAGCCATGGTAGAATAGGTATAGCAACACATCTCTTCCTTCAAGAGCTCTAGTGGAAGAAGTGAGCAAGAAGAACGAGGAGTTTTGGATGTCAACGAACCATGGTTGATACGACAGGATAGGATTGGCGTAGGGTATCATCAATGAAAAGGATAACCTTGTTTAGAATCAGTGCCCTCCTCCCGACCCAGCCACTAGTGTGATAGAGAGGCATAGAGCGGTGACGATAGGCAGTAGCGTGAGCAACGATGATGATAGTTGGGACATACGGATAGATTGATGGAAGTAGTATGATATAAATAAATAAATTTATAATTCTAATGGTAAGATTTAAAAGACTTATAAATTAACATTTTCTAAAATGGTTGTGAATTTGATGATAAATGGCGATTTTTTTTTTGTTTTCGACGAGCAAAAATCTCAGCATCTCGCGCATTTTGCCCGGTGTCCGCGGCCCCCCGGCACGGTGAGTGGGGGTAGATCGGGTACCTATCGAACGGTTGGGAGTTGGGGATGGTGGTTTTGACCAGGAGCGTGTGTGCGGCACCGGCGGGGAGGTGGGGTTTAGGTGGTGGCCACCGCGCGAGACGAGGCGTGTTCGGATGGCGCCGGTGAGCGGCCACCACCACCGGAAAAAGGTTGACAGGTTAACAGGCAGGCAGGGGGTGTGGATGGTGGGCCGGGAGGGACGCGTGTAGGACATGACGAGCGCAACCAACAAAAGCAGATGGTTCATGAGCGGGAACGGGCCGCGTGACTGCATGACGTCCGTGCTACGTACGTGCTCGTCTCGTGGTGACTGCCCTGGACGTCCGTACGTATGCACGCCGCATCTGTTTTACCGCCTTAGGTAATTCTCGTTGCAAACGAAGATCTTATTGTGGGATGTACGTGTACGTACGTGTGCAATTCTGCACTGCCGCGAGTGTGGTATATTTTGGGTGAGTGTGACATGAGGTGCTACTTTTTCTGTCTCATAATATTACTATTATTTAAACTAGATAGACTGCTATAAGACACTATACAAACATCCAATTCTAAATTCAATTTACACATCAACAAAAAAATTTAAAATAACAAATTTTATTTACGCTAGGAAGGTACTATTTACTATCTAGTTTTATTATTTTTATCTCTAATTGTAGATCAATCTAGCAGGCTTAAAACATCTTAATTAATCAATGTTATCATTTTTAAAAAAAATCTAAAATTATTTAAATCACATGTAAAATAATAGGTGCAATTACATGTACGTGTAAAAATATCCTCCTCCTTCCTAACGCCTGTTCAAAGAAAGAAAAAGGGGAACCAATGGTAAATCCCATATAAATCCATTTTTTTCCTTATATCAGTTCTAAAGAACTAATATGATATTTCCATGGCGGGCAGCTGCAAAATGGCCTGTCTTGGTTCGCGTGTCCGTCCAAAAAGCCTGGTGGTGGTGCTCCGTTCATACGCGGATCCCCGGTATGGTCGTAGCCAGGCACGAAGCGCGCGCTATTGCAACATGCAACAGGTAGCGATCGAGCTCGTACACATCGATCACATAGATGCGCGCACATTGCGTGTCAGTATCAACACGGAGACGAATTGAACTGACACGCCCGCAAGCAGAACGAATTAAAGCTACCTACCTACCTACCTCCTCCTACTCTCTCTCTCTCTCTATATATATATATAGAGGAGTATCTAGCTAGGGACGTCGCGCGTAGGTCGGCAAGTGTCGTGCGTTGATCGATCGCGTCGCAAACCGACGTCGTCGTCTCTCGCGATCATCGATCGATCCACGGGGAGTAAGTATACGTCGCCGGCGCGCGATGATTCACCGGAGATGAAGAAGCGGCGGCCAGTGATCGACAACGTCGCAATCAGCTGGATCGATGCACTAGCGCGAGACAGCTAGAGTTTTCACGCGCACGCCGCCACAGCGCGCGCGCTTCACGTAGACTCTCCCGGCGCGGCGTGGCGCGCGGGCGTACGCATACGTGTCCTAGCTTTCGGCGAAGATCACCACCACGACGCAGCTAGAGCTAGCTCGATGGATAGCTCGATGTAGCTGGCCAGTAACCTGGGCGCCGGAGGGATGATATGTACTGGCGCAAGTTGTCATGCGCGTACGTGGATCGGTTAATTATAGTAGTTTTTTTTAATATACAGTATATTCTTCTAATTACATGAAATTCATCTACTATGTGATTGGCTTCTTTCTTTCTGTAAACCCACCAATGTATATATATATATATATATATACACACACGATATAAGATAACCAATTATTCTAATTATGTTACAAGGCCGTCTTCTTCTACTACCTGCCGCGCGCTTCCAGTTCCGGGCGCAATCCCGATCGACTTTTCCGGTGAGGATCGTAGTGGGGCGCACGGTGGCCGGCCAGTCGCCAGCACGTACGCTTCGGATCTCGCCGGCCGGCGGCCGGCGCTTGATCTGACACGTCGTCGGGCGGGTATGCATTGCAATGCAAGGGGACTAGTCAATCATTGCATGCCCATCATCGGTGTGCGGCGGTCAGGCGGTGTGACGAGCGAGGGCATGAGCTAAGCCAGCAATAAGCGGGAGCTAGCTGACAATGATAACCACGCGTGCGGGCTTCTGGTAAACTAATGGATCGAATCGCCTTCTACTTGTCTACCCCTCTTGTTTACTGGCCCTCGTTCCAATATAAGTGTATTTATAGTACTTAGAAAGAAGATTAGTAGAGAATAAAAATGACTTAAATATATTTTTATTAGATAAGGAGATGGTTGGGGGTGGAAGGTAGTTGAGGATAAAAAAAGAGAAATTTAAATGAAAAGTAGATTGAATGATCATATATATTCATATCAAACCCAAGCTTTTTTAATACATCACGGAATTGAATCGATCAACTTATCAACATGGCTGGACTTAGCCATAGATCAATATATCGAGATCTGACCAAGCGGCTAGCTAGCCAGCTAGCGTATTAGACCACAGACACAATAGGAATGCCACACACAACGGCATCAAATCTTTGGGAGGAAAAATAAAGAATCTTTTTACTGACTGATGACCATGTTTCAGCCAGTGCTTTTGTCTAAAGCGCATCTATACGTGCGTGCTCATGGCATATGTGTTTTACGCGTTCCAGCTAGCCATGTAAAGGTGAAACGAGGTTCATTGCAGTACTCCAGAAAGGATGGTACCTCTGACTGACATGTGGGCCTCATTTACTTCAGGATGCTCATGCTGTAGAGGATCGGGCTTCTGTAAAGGTACAACTAAACACATATAAGCAATCCGACATCCCACAAACCATATTTATATCTGAATTTTTTTAGGGGTAGCTAAATTCTTTTTTTTTAATGCCAGATCAAATGCACATGACAATAAATTGCTGATTTATGCCTATGCATTCATGCCTCAGTACGTACTCAAACTCAAGCCCCTTTAGTATATCTAAAAAAAGAAAATAAACTCAAACCTTTAGTACTTGTCATAATATGCTGGGAACATGCGTCCCTATAAATTAGGAGTACATCCTTTTTTTTTAAAAAAATGTGGGTGAATGGGCGTTGTCTGTGCCCCCATAGTCATTTCAATGCAGCGGGTCTCCTCTTCAAAATAAGTAAGACATTATTTATACCCTGTGGTTCATCGTATTTTGCCAAACCTTTGTGCACTGTGTTCATAATTAAAGGAAAAACCGATAGCTAGCATTGATGCTATGAACGTGATATCTTTGCCTATATGACCAGTGAGAAGTACGGACACTAAGTTCTACCTTAAAACTATTATACACGTGTTAATGCTAAAATTTAGACAGCCCGATAATAGATTTGAAAACACTGATTGGCTGAAGAGGTGTTCGGCCGCTACAGGGAAGAAGCCGATCGGATTAAAGCAATGGAAGACTCGGTCTCGGAATAGAAGAGACCGAGTTTACGGAGGAACCGTAGAGTCCACTGTAGGGTATTTTATCTTTTGTAAATCATAAATTATCTAATTAGTAAGGTTTAGTTAGTTTAGATAACTAACTTAGAGATATTTTCTTTTATCTATGTAAAAAGATAACATCCGATAGTTGTTAAAAACGCGTCGGACTCTGTAGATCCGGGGTATAAATATATACCCCTGGAGACATGTAAATCAATCCTTCGATCAATACAATCTCGACGCATCGCCACCCTAGTTCATCTAGGTTTCTACCGGTGGGGTTTAGCTCTCGATGTGGGGCTGCATCGGTTAGGTTCGATCTCTGGTGAAAGGGTATATCCCGCCACTATCTCGATATGTCTCGTTTTGTCTAAGGCTGCATCGGTTAGGTTCGACCTCTTAGACCGATAGGATGTATCGTATCACGCCCATGCAGTATCTTTCGGTCTATCAAGCTCTCTTCACTGTCGTCGGTCTCGTGCTGTATTGGTTAGATTTGACCTACGAGGCAGCCGACAGTATAATGAGCTTTAGGCCTATAGGTCTCTATACGACGTTTTATCGGAGTGCTAGCCGATGAGTTATCCATACGGCGAGTGTCACGCCTAGCGTATTGGCTCCTCGGCTGATACGCGTCAGTCTTCAGAGACTTACCTTTGAGCGCCATGCCAAACGCGTCGGCCTTCCAGCCAATGCGCCTGTCTTCAGAGAGACATCCTCTCATCGGCTCAGCTAGCTGATGGGTTCGCTTTGCCCTTGCTTCAGCACGTCCGATCCGGCGTCCACCGTCCCATTGTCGTTGGCCTTGTTTTCGTACTGTCTCGGTTAGGTCTGATCTTCGAGATTCGGTGCCAGCGGCGTCATCACGGCAGGTGACGGGTCTCGTGCTGCCATATCTGGAGTGGCATCGGCTTTGCAGCTCATGCCTTTTATATGATTTCTTGCCATTTCACATATGCCTTCATCGGCTTTCCAGCCGATGAGCGACCGCGACAGGTTCCGTCGACTACCAGGAGGGATCCTGCGCGACTTGCTAATCTTTGTGTACAATCCTGTGCCTCCATCGGCTCTACGGCCGATGGATCAGGGCCTCGTTTTCGCTACGTCCAAAGCCGTTGTATTCCTTGTCGACACCTGCCCACGCTCTCATCGGCTTCCTAGCCGATGGAATGACACCCTATTTTCTATCGGCTATTGGCCGATAGCGAGAGCCATCCGGACGTGGCTGATGACCAACCCGATTCTATCGGCAGGCAGCCGATAGCGAGCGCTCATATTGGCCTGTTGTCCGACTGACCCATTCGTCTCACCTTCTTATCAATTGCAGAGTCAAATTGACTGGCACGCCCGCACCTGTACCGTCACGTCGGACCCGACCGAACCCCATGACCCTCGGCGCGTGTACCTTGAGCCATAAAGAGAAGCCGACCGACCTATACTGAACCTAGGCAGACCTCCCAGACGTCAGCGTGCTCACATCAGGATCCGGTGTGAATAACATGCAAGTGAAAGTGGATATAGGTCCTATATGGAATCACTCTACCCGTGTCGGATCTAACCCATTGCCATATCTAGAAGGGTTGGTAGATGTTCCTGATAGTGACGGTTTGCGTGGACCGACCGGCTGACAGCCAGCTTAATTAATTGATAAGTACTAGTAATTCGTTATCATGGGTCCATCAGCTTGATGCCTTGGTCGACAGGTGTTTCTTCGAAATGCTCTATTGTTCACTCTAATTAACATGCTAGATCTCAATCACATATGTATAGGATTGGAGCAAATGATTAATTAGTAGCTATCGATTGAGGCAGTTAGTCCCCACCTAGTTGAAAAATCTGATCTCAGCCTGTCCTAGGATTCTTTTAATTTCCCAATTATTCAAAGGATCACATTTGATGTGCTATGAGGGTGGTTGACTAATTCGCACAGGTATTTCTCATTCTAATTAATTCCCTTTTCTACTTGGATATCAAAGGATCATTTATGTATTTATAAAAAATTAAATAATATAAAAATCTAAAATCTTTAGATGTTTCCAATGAGTCCAAGATGTGACCAGCTCTAGATATTGAACCGAACCATGTGTTGCTCGACACACACAGTATAATACTTATAGACCGGACAAGTAATTATTACTCACTTTAATTAAATTTATTTGATGTTGAGTCGAGTTTTATTCTTTCTCCCAACATCAAATATTTCTAACTATAGTTATTTCTCACTTTATATTGGTATGGATAGTCTCCAAATCGCTTTAATACAATTCTACAAATGAACATAACACCTTTTAGCACGGAGCGGAGAAGAAATATGCTGTCAAAGGCCATCGGTTACCGATGGTAATCCAACCATGTTTCATTGAACAAAGAATTTTAATTCTTGGCAAATTTTATTCTTATTTTCTTGTTTTATTAGTTTATTGTGGTGACCGTAAGTAATAACCGAGCTTACCCCCAAAGGGTCCCGGAAACCTCAATCAAAGCCAGGTGCAAATGAACATAACGCCTTTTAAGCAACACCCAGTTAACTAGGCACATTTGCTATCAAGCGTTGATGAAAGGGGTAGCCACGATTGATTGTTGGTTAGCTGGTAATGGATAGATGTAGTTATAGTGGATTAGTGGATTAGGAGCAGGGACCCTTGCTTGCATGGGCCGGATGCCACGTGGATGGTTCCTTGGCCCACCAACCGGTGGGCCCATAGATATGACGAATGCTACTGTCTCCGTTCAGAAAAAAACTTTATTTTTCATGTTTTATAGCGAAAAATAAATTCTTTTGGAACAGAGGAGTACTAGCTGCCAATCTACCTACCTGGCCTGTTCTGTGTAGGTGGGTCAAAGAGTACGTACGTACATGGCCCATCTCTCCAAGTGTATACACGTACTCTATACTTAATTAGGCGCCGTTTTGGTCGAGCTAGCTAATTAATTTCGCTAAACCTAGCATGCATGCAAGAGTAGTGCAATGCGTTCTACGTACTGTTGTGTATAATACAGGTAGCATTTGTTGAGAAATAGGTGGCACGTCGTTGTCTTTTGGAGACTGGGGAATAATTATGTGTTGGGAGGTCACTGTCCCTTGGAACAATAGGGCTAGCAACTTGGCGCAACTGAAGCTGATACTAATGTTTGACAAATTATGTATAAGCTTCTGTCCGAACAACACAAGACGACAGAGACGAATTAGAATTTGAATCTTTTACACAGGACACACCTTGTAAGGTGAGGGTATAAGGACGTAGCCAGTTGTGAATTGTTAACTGTGATGCATGATTTGTGAGTAATTCTCTTGTTCATGTCGTCTAATTAAAGACAATAATATAGATGGCATATGGGTTGACCCACTTGTGCAACTTGAGCCACAGTAGTGGGATCGACCTATGTTAGCCCGTAAAATTTTGCAGGTCAGCCAACTTTGGTTTTGATCCCATGTGTTTTGTGAAGATCGGTCATTGGGTCAATGGGTCGGCCTAGCTTACCTACAGTAGTGGATCCAAAAAAAAAATTTAGAGCTTACATAAAATCTACTATAACTAGCTGATGATCATGTTGAATGCTAGTGAAGAGACGAATCATCCCTTATGGTACACCGACAAGCCCAAGCGACTGTCTAGGGTAGCTCGGCCCCTGGCCACCTACATTATGGTATTTCTGGTGTTTTGCATATACGGAGTATTGGTTTTTTAAGGTACTATTTCCTAATAGGTTAGGACTAGCACCTATCATATATACTGTCAGAGTGATCTAGCAAAAAAAAAAAAAGGTGCCTGCAAGCAACCACATATGGCCACGAATGGTAAACCAACTTGACAGCCACGCAAAAATTACAAAAACCAAGGTTTAATTTGCCAAACGATGATATGAATTGTGTCGGTCCGTGTCTTAATTATAATCTTCTACTAATATGGTAGTCACAGTCAAGAGATTGGATAGCTGACAGCGAAATGAATTAGACAGCTCGGAACAAAGACGGCATATCCTTTCACCGATAATAGAAAGGTGACTGTATTTAGCTGTCTGCCTCACCGATCAACATCCAACAAATTAGCATTGCATGTGCGACGAGCTAAAAAGCCGTTAGCTATGTGTAAAGTGTGCTTACATGCAGTACGTTTCAAGGAACGCCTGCGTGCCACGCATGTTACGGTTACAGACAGTACGAATCGCTAAATGCCCGGCACACGTCGGCATCGATCAACGGCGGAGCCAGTCCATGATGGATCCAGAAAATAAGTTATAGCCCTACTAAATCTTTATTAAAATATTAATCGTCTGTTATGTAAAAACTGTATTTTCGTAATCCCTAAAACAATAAAAAAAATTCTAAAAAATTGTGTGTTCGATCACCAACAAGTCCAAGTAGTTGCATTTAGGGTTATTGGTGGTGGAGCTCTGTATGTGCCTAGAGTCAGCGACAAGATTAAGCTCAGGTGACGTGGAACTTTTTTGTTACCAATAATTTGTAAGGGCTTTTCATCAGGAATAGCGTAGGGTAGCAATGAGTCTAGGCGGCCATCCCACTCAGGGATAAACTTATCAATGGACCAAGGTCTTGTTCACCCTCCTTCTCCTATAGTTTTGGCCCAATAAAATTTATATAGTAAAACTTTGAAGTTCTTAGTGGGCCTTCTATTCTAAGCCTCGAGTCATGGCCTAGTTTGCTCGAGGCCTGTGTCTATCTCGGGTTCCATTTGTTTAGAAGTTTGTTGTCATTGGCAGACACATGTATTGTTGATACATATGGTAGATAAACATAGAACAACAAGCGTGACTTTTTTTTTCCAAAGAAAGAAAAATCCTCGTAGCTTTCATGCAAACATGACCAAACAAATAGATGGATTTCTACAATCGATATACTCTTATTTTTTTTCAGCTTTTTTGGACCATATATCTATGGCCCTTATGATTTTTCGGACTACTATTGGCTAGTCTAATTTCCCGAGTGTTTGTTGTGTCTAGCTTGCCCATGTCAGGGCAGCTGGCCGATAGAAGCCGGCAACTACAAGCTCGCTTTCTCGATCCGAAGACACGCATTGGGATGGGATGGAAGCTGGGAGAGCCATCAGATCACATGCATGCTGCAGCTTGTGAGCAAAATACTTCAATTAATCATAGTGAAATTAATACTGATCAACAAATGATGATAGCCCAACCTGCCAATTGGACTTTCCAAGTAGAGCTCGAGTGGTTAAAAAGATAATTGAAAAAACAAGTTTGGCACGCAAAGACCAGCCCAACAATTTTCAATTTCGGATTGGGCTCACATGGGTTTATATTGGAGTGCCATTTATATTCCACATAAGCTCCTTTTCAACTTTGTCTTATCTTAGTCCAATTGCCATTAGTGACTTAGCCTTGTTGGTTTCTGTTTATTCACCGGATTGTTGCTACTCAATGTTTCTTTCTCAAACAACTTTCTTGTAGTGTGTATTGTTTAAACCACTTGTTGTAAGCTATCTATTAGTATATAACATATAATATATAATTCTACATATCTTTAGTTATAGCTAGACCCAAGCTGTTCTAAGAGATTATCTAATTTATTTTAAAACTTAAAAAAAATCACATATATTCGAAAGGATCAAAGGAGGCGAGCGAGACTGCTAGCGTTTTTTTTTTTCATCTCCATATTTTTCCTAGATTTTCTTTCTCTTCTATGAACTTAATCACTTCGATTTTATCTCTTTTTTTAGGGACGGAATTTCTATAATTCCATGGTACTCTGCTATAGATAGGGGTGGGCAAAATAGACGGAAACCAAACTGACCTAGACCGAAACCGAAAATTTCGGTCACCTGTTTGGTCATCATTTCTTACTAACCGAATTTATTTTGGTCACCGGGAAAACCGAAATTTTACACAGGGCCCAAATAAAACAACCTGGACTAGCCCAACTGCACAACTATATCCCCTTTTCTCTCTTGGATTTCCCAACCAAACTCCCCCCAACCGGGCCATTACTTCCACACCAGCCCATCCGCATCCTCATCCGCCAGCCGCCAGGCAAACGAGCCACATCCGCATCCTCCGTCACCGGTCCTCTCCGCCCGACTCCTGCACATGCTGGGCGGCGCATTCACTCAGACGGTGACTAACGACGGCCCTCGACGGCGTGGAATTGTGCCTGCCATCTGGTTGCTCGTGCGGCGTCTCGGACCCGGACGCCTGTGCCGCATCTCCGACGGCCATGCCTCCTTCTCCCGTCCTCCACTCTGACCGGCGACCACAGTTGCGCCTCCTCCATGGCTCCACTCCGATGAGCACTTGTTGATTTGTGATTTTAATGGGGTTTTCTTGGGTGATTTCTGTGATTGTTTGATTGTTTCGGTCATGACTGAAGACCGACCCGAAATAACGGAACGGTCTCCATTCTTTCTGTTGTATTTTGGTTTTTGTTTTTATGGCTGAAGTTTCCAAAAGACCTAGAAACCGACAGAATTTCTCGGTCCTACCAAATACCCACCCATCCACCCATAGTGGCAAGTACTACTACACTCTAGTTGGAAGCCTCAAGCATCTTCTAGATGCCGTGCTCACAGCTTCTTTTTTCCTATGTTTTTCTCTTATATAATTCCTAGATTTATCTCAAAGTTTAACTCTGCCACTTGACCAATCGGTGGGCTAGAAATACAATACTAAATATTTTTAATACAAAACAAATATAATATTAAAACATATTTAATGTTAGATTTAATATGATAAATATTACTATATTTTTATAAATTTATTAAAAATAAAAAGATTTACTTTTTAAAAAAATTAAAATATGTTATATAGAACGGAGGATGTACAGACTAATTGACGGATAAGATTTTACTTATTCGGAAAAGGAAGAAAAACATCTCTGCACTTTTTTATATTTCCCTGATGGTCACTATCACTCACTAAGTGATCCGCAAAAGAGAGGTCGAGAGGGAGAGTACAGAGAGCTTTCGCGGGAGTGCGGGTGGGGTCCGCGCAGAAACCGGCTCTTCTCTCGGGAACGCATCCGCGTCGTGCCTCCTCCGCGCGCGCCACCTGTTCGACGGATTGCCCCTCCCCTGCCACCCCGCCGGGAGCCATGCAGCCGCCGCCGCCGGCGGCGGCCCCACTCGCCGCGCTGCTGGCACTCCCGCTGCCGGCCTCCCTCGTGCCCCCGCCGCGGGTGCTGGGCAGCCGCGCGCGGGGCACGGCCGTCGCGGCGGCGCTCCGGGCGCTGCCGCGGCGGCTCGCGCTCTGGGCACCGCGCCTCGCTGCTGTCGAGAGCAGGACGCCGCCGTCCAGCCCGGCGTCGGTCCCGCAGCCGCTGCTGCCGGAGAGCGCTGGGGCAGGTATGTGCGGGCGCTTTCTGTTTCTTTTCTGTTCATGCGATTGAATTGACGCGAGTGTCCGCTATTCTTTGTAGGTGTGGATGCGGGGATCGGGGGAGGCGGTGGTGGAGATGGAGGCGGCGGTGATGATCTCGGGTGGCTGCGGGTGTTCCCGCACGTGCTCATGGCGTCCATGGCCAACTTCCTCTTCGGCTACCACATCGGGTGCGTGCCCCTTTAGTGTCATCCACTGACTACACATTATGCATTAACTGGCTATATAATCCTGTGGCACTAGCTGAACAATTCCAACTGAAATGTGAAATCGACAGTTCAATGCAACGAACCATACAATGTCATATTGAGCTTTCTGCTACTTCTGTCATTCTTACATCATATGGCTGAAGTCTCAGTGCATTGCATGTCTTCAGGGTCATGAATGGTCCAATAGAGGATATTGCACGAGAGCTTGGTTTTGAAGGGAATCCATTTCTCCAAGGTCTTGTGGTCAGCATATTCATTGTTGGAGCATTTTTCGGGAGCTTAGTCTCTGCTGCATTAGTTGACAATTTTGGTTGTAAAAGGACTCTTCAAATTGATAGCATTCCATTAATTCTTGGGGCACTACTCAGGTACTCAGTTTCACTAGTTCCTGCTGATCTCTGTACTAGCATATCTGTATAGAATTATACATAAAATTCAGTTTTTTTCATCTAGACAGCAGTTCCATTCCATATATTTATCATCTGTTACGCCTAAAACAATCACACAGTGCACAAGCAGATTCGTTGGATGAGATTCTCTTGGGAAGATTCTTGGTTGGCATTGGAATTGGCGTAAATACAGTTCTTGTTCCACTATATATATCCGAGGTACCCTTCAGAAATTTGTTATGTCAGAAGTAATCATCTGTTATAGACATCATTAGTCTACGATCAATTCTTTTATCTTGATTTTTTTCAGTTGCTTTGTATGCATCTTAAGTTTTTTTTTATATGCTACATTTTTAGGTCGCTCCAACAAAATACAGGGGTTCTTTGGGGACTCTGTGTCAGATTGGAACATGTTTGGGAATAATTGCTGCTCTGTCATTGGGAATACCATCTGAAAGTGACCCACATTGGTGAGGCATCTCTTATTGGCATTTCTGCACTTTTAATGATGTAAGTCATCATTAGGTTAAATTTATTGCAGTGCCATGGTCAATGAAATAGATTAGCAGCACATATTCATCAAAGCAGATGGATAGTGTTTCTGTTTATATATCCTTGGATCATATAAAGAATAGAACTAAGATGTGATAAAGAATTTTCGAGATAAATCGTGGGCATATCAAAACCATTGCACTGATAAATGAATACAGTTTAGCAGTTTTAATTACTAATCCTTGAGTTCTTGATATTAATCACATATTCACTAAAAAACTTCTATTTCGAAATCTATTGCATTTCTGTAACCTTTCTGAACTGATTGTTAACCAGGTGCTGGATCCATTGTATACCTAATAAATTATTAATGTGCTGCTTAATATTTTGTGTCTAAATCCATAGGTGGCGGACAATGCTTTATGCTGCATGTGTACCTGGTGTTCTTACTGTTGTTGGAATGCAATTTGCTGTTGAGAGTCCTCGCTGGCTTGCGAAGGTATCTTTTACTACATAGCTTAGAGTTTTATTTGTCAAATAGGTCTTTCCCAATACCAGTGGACTCCATTGTGTAGGTTGGGAGATTAGATGATGCCAGGAAAGTTGTAGAACGTCTTTGGGAACCTTCTGAAGTTGAGAATTCCATGGTAGTGATCCAATCTGTTGTTGCAAATTATGATTCACAGGCTAGCTGGTCAGAACTTCTGGAGGAACCCCATAATAGAGGTATCCTTTTTTATTTAGCTCTTTCTGCTGGTTAGAAGTTAGAACCATCATATTATTCTCTATTATTATTGTTGATTACAATTGAAAGGTTCTTGTGTTTGGTGGTGTATGTTCATTTCAGCCCATAACTCTAGTCTTTGCATGACTACTTGTAGCAGGTGCTATATGTATGTTCTAAAATGCTGATGCATGTCTGTGTGCTCCGTAAAGTTCATATGATGTATTCAATAATACTACCTGATACCTTTATACAGGAATTGGTTGCTATTTTTTCCTCACATTGTAGGAGTCATTACTGACACATGCTGTGATAGTATTTGGAACCTTTTATTTTAGTATGATTGTTGTATATTGGTAGCTGTCCTGTATATGGTTTCTAGCCTTTTCCTTCAAATATGTTATTGTATCTTCTGCAATGTTCATTGCTGGTTGGAAAATACTCAGTCATTTAGGTGGTTATTGTAGATGATATTACAAATCAATAGAATGAACAAGTGTCTTATGATTTTGTCTCTCTTTTCTGCATAACCTTAAACACAACGGGCATTTAACGTAAGTATACTTCTTTATGTTTGTTCCTTCCCTTTGTATTGTTTTGTTCCTTATTTTCATGATATCAATAGCTTATGCTCTAATGTATATGCAGTTGCATTGATTGGAGGGTCCCTTTTCTTTCTACAACAGTTTGCTGGCATAAATGGCGTTCTGTACTTTTCATCATTAACATTCCGTGATGTTGGCATTACCAGCGGTATCTTGGCAAGCTTATATGTTGGAATAACTAATTTTGCAGGTTTGTTAAACTTGTTTTTATTATGCTCTGGTAATTATTCATAATCTCATGGGCCATGTTTTTCTTTGAAATTTCAGGGGCCATTGTTGCTTCAAATATGATGGATAAGCAAGGACGAAAGAAACTCTTGACAGGAAGCTATCTTGGAATGGTATGTGTCATTACTACTGATGCTTTTCATAAAGTCCTAATATAGTCTTTTAACTTTGAGTAATTTCTGCATTTTTTTAATTGTTTTGGAGGAGTTTACAGTGAGCATAAGCCATGATGAGTATAGAGTTTCTTCTAATATATTATTTTTCTGTCCAAATTGTTCTGGAAATATTGTTGTGGTTTTCTGTAGTCCTTAAACATAATCCAATGCCACTTTCTACCTTTTTTGCAGGCACTTGCAATGTTCCTTATAGTATATGCTATTAGCTTCCCTCTTGATGGAGTTAGCCACGGCCTGTCAATTACTGGAACTCTGTTGTATGTATTCTTACGTTACTTTTCTATTTCATATTCTTCATTCCACTTACTATGATACGATGTTCCCCAGTAATTTTAAGTATTTGAGATTAGTACTTGAAAAGAATATCACTAGTTGAACTTTTTTTAAGAAAATTTACTAGTTGAACATGATAGCTGTTGTTTACAGAGGTTATTATAATGGACGTCCTTTTTTGGAACCTTTGCTTTGAGGTCTGTTTATGATTGCTGTGAAGCAAAAGCCTTTTTTGGAATTTGGAAAAATACATGTGTTTAATTTCTCATCAGCCATTTACCTTGCATTGGTGGTGGATAATGTAAAGGATTTATTTCTTGCATCTATATACTTTGCTTCATGATCTAACAACCAGAGCTTAATTGTGTTTATCGAACAGTTAATATGAAGTGGTTTTTTATCTTACTTATTCATGTTTACATTTTCAGGTACATATTTATGTTTGCTATTGGAGCCGGACCAGTTACAGGAATCATCATACCAGAGCTGAGCAGTGCTCGGACACGCTCCAAAGTTATGGGTTTCAGCTTCACTGTACATTGGGTATGCACTTTCCAACTGTGTATAATTGCCTCACAACTCCTTGTGTAATGTGTATTTTGCATGTTCTCTACATTTCTACTTCAAATCAAGATATGCAGTTTATCAGTCTGTTCCTACTTACTTCTATATTTATGGATTGGATTGTTCGTCAGGTATGCAATTTTCTGGTGGGACTATATTTCCTGGAGCTTGTGAAGAAGTTTGGCGTTGGAGCTGTCTATGCAGGTTTTGGTGGAGTATCCTTATTGTCAGCAGCTTTCACTTACAATTTCATTGTTGAGACAAAAGGACGTTCTCTTGAGGAAATCGAAATGTCTCTGAGCCCTGCTGCCCCTGGCAAGCGAGAGTGAGACACATTCATTCATTCAGTAATGCAGATGGACCAAACATTCAACCGCTCCAAGGAGTTTTTGATCCAAGGGGTACAGGAATTCGACATGTTGTCTAATGATGATCTAACCTGCTTTTCAGTGCATTTAGTGGTTATGTAGAAGCAGTAGCCCTTCAGCAGCTCCAACTTGCCACCTTACTTGTGTAGTTATAACCATGTATATAGTGGATCACATTACTGAAGAAAAAACACCTCAGGTTGTTAATAGTGCAAGCAATTGAAGTAACTATGCAAATAAAGGGGAGAGGGATTGCCATTGGCTTATGCCTTCTAAATTTTGTTCTTTAATTGTATCTGTCTTGTTCCAAATTTGTTTTACTGACTGCTTAAACCGATGTTTGAGTGGTAGATTTGATAATATATATATACACGGTTTACCTTTGCATAAAAAATGTATGTTTCTAGAGCTACACACACGGTTTACCTTTGTATCAAAAATGCATATTTCTAGAGCACTTCTAATTATATGTTAAAATATACAACCTGAACCTATTTTATCATCATTATCGAGTCTTTTAGTTAAAAATTATGATAGACTAGAAAATGAGGCATATGTTTAATTCCGTTTTCTTAATAGGTCGTAAGCTCTGTTAAAGAAAGAGTGAGTTTCGTTTTGGTGAGCTAATATAAAAAAACTTAGCTACTCAAGTAAAGATAAAATTAAGAGAAAACTGATAACCTATTTATCTATAATCTGACCAGAGAGTGCCGTCGAAATCTCAATGCTTGCAAAAACAACTCTGGTGTGATAAAAAGGCATTCACTTTAGTTTTCTGTATCTATTATGCTGAACAAAGTCATGCCTAAATCAAAAGGTGACAGCCAGACTTCAGTTGGGTCGCTATATTTGGTGAAAGTTTTCAACACAAACACATTGCTTGCTGTTCATCTGTGGCTGCTGTACAAGCTGTCTCAGATGTTCTTGCTTGTGTTATGTGGTCTCAAACTAAAGCAAATAAAAATTTCCATGTCAAATCAGAGACTATACTCCATATATTACTTTTTTGAAAGATCTTCAATCTCCATGGATTAGCTCAGCGTTTTTTGCATTTTTCAAATATGAGGCCCTAAGGGAGAGGAGATTGCAATTTGGTGAACTTTGAAGACTATTTAAACTTAGCAGTATAGCGACAAAGAAGGAGCATTGACCTTAGAAACATCAGTTTAGTCCATGATACTGATGTTGGAGCATTTGAGCAGTCTTTCTTAGAGTGTTATTCAGTTCCCCGTTAGTATTTTATATGTGTTAATCTTTTTTCTTAAAAAAACTGTTAGCTGTGGACTTTCTGTTTATATCACCATGTTCATATTATATGCAACGATTATAGCACTGGTTGGAAAATTAAAGATGTGAATAAGTTGAGTAAGGAGAACTACTTCTAGATACAAAAGATAAAGAGTACTCCCTTTATCCATTGATATAAGGACCTCTAATATTAAAATTTTATTCATAAATATAAGGATTTTAAGTGATACTTCTCTCACCAACCATCCCTTATTTAATTTTCCATCTAATATTATCCTGATCATCAGCATGATAATGATATTTTCTCTTCATCCTGCCCCCTCATTAATTGCAAGAGAAATGATTGATGGGTGGTTTCATTTGGTTAGCCGGTGGCTATTAATTATGCATGCATTGCCCATTAACAAATTCAAATAAATTCTTTGTGGGAGAAATTTTAAATGCTAAAAATAAACTCCTTTATAAGACAGGGAGAGATTAATGTTTTTCGTGAAACCTTTTTTTAAGGAGTGTTATATCCTTTCCTCTACATAAGGCATGCATCGGCCTCAACAATCCATTTACAACGTTTTAGTCAGTTTTTAGAACGACTATGCCTATAAGAAGCATGGATTCACAAAATTCAAACTTCAATGAAAAAAAAACTAAAGTAGAAAGCTTATTAAATAGACATCCACTCACGCTCGACCAAAATTGTCAGGGCTATGTTCTCCAGGATGTGGCATACCCATTTGTACCCGCTCCCTTACTGACTCCTTTTATGGCGTCAAAGTGCAAAAAAACGAGTCTAGTGGCTCCTTTGAGAGCCCCATAGAAACCCTGATTAACAATATTATTATATGAGTACATCTCTTTTCACTGTGGCACTTTGCTCTATTTTCTTTGAAAGGAAATCGTTGAGTAATCTAAAGTGAATACATAATATTGTTGGTTTTTTTTGTGGACAAAGAATTAAGCCACTTCGACCGCTGTCAAATGTCAAACCTATCCTGATTCAGGTTGTCAATGCTGTCTACCTTCTGCTAAAACAAATGACATCACACGGTCCCAAACAATGCATTAACCATCGAACCATTGGCACCTTAGATAAACCCCAAGGGTTGGAATATGGAAGAAGATGGGTATAGCTTGCTTCCCAAATCATTTCGCAATCATCACCTTAAAAAACTCGAAGGGTACAAAAATAAATAGTGGGTAATGCTGATAGAGGATTGCTTAGGTATGGATAACAATGGATACATAAAGAAAGCAAATTTGGATTATATCAGCCTGAACTTTTTCACTAATTTCCCTGTCGGAGAGAAAAAGTATGACTTCATTTTCACTCTTTTGTTTCTTTTCTTTGATAAAAGCAACTTCAGCTTTCTGATTGGATAACTGGTGAACCTCACATCCAAAACTGTGGCCCAGTGGTCCCAATATGCTTTCCTTCTTCATTATTGTTTATTGGGACAGTGTGTAGCATGACATACCAAAAATTTACTTAGAGTTGAAAGTTAAGGCAAGTGAGACCTTTCACTGGTCCACCATTACCACAGTATTGAAAAAAATTATAGATTGAAACAGCACACTATAGAAATGTCATTTTTTAGATAATAGGAGAAGTGTCATAGCACACTGCTGCAATGTTATTTAAGTATTTTTTTTCCTCACAAAAAAGTTACTTAAGTAGTTTTACAATTTTTTTTTTGGCGAGTAAGCATTTCCATGGTGTACTAGCTTTTGCAGCACACTAGCATTAGTGAACTTGCTTATCGTACTTAAGTTCTTGCCAAGTCATTAATTGTTAGTTAACCAACAATTGGAGTTATTAATGGACAAAATTAAGTAAGACCCGCTGTCAAGAATTGTCATTTTAAAGACATCTTGCGCGGTTCACTCTATTCACACTGTATACTACTCTAAATTTACATGCCGAACAAATGTCTGTAGTACACGCTAGCCTTGTCCATCTTTTAATGTAATGATGCGCAGTCCTCCTACGTTTATCTGGATTAAACACACACATTGAAATTCACACACGTATGTGCACTACTAAGCCTATTATGGAGTTCATCAATTAATCAAATCGAAAAATTATCCAAGCACCATATAGAGCGTGCGCACACACTTCCTTGTGGTGTGTTTGGTTGGTTGGATGCTTGTAGCTAGGGTCAGCAAAAAAAAAAAAAAGCTAGGGCAAGCCAGGTTAAATATGCAGTTGTGGTGTGTTTGTTTGTTTGATATGGTGAGCTTGTATTTGCTAGAATGTTGTTTAGTTGATGGATTGAAGATATTGCATGAGTAGCTTGTACGTGAAAAGAAATTAACAGTAAAGCTTTTAGTTATCTTAAAAACACTTTATTAGAGATTATATATATATATATATCATATTAGTCCTTAATATAGCTTGATACACATTAATACTACTTAATCTGTGATAATTACCTTGTAATCACATCACTAGCGCGCCAACGCTGGTGACCCTCCCTTCTCTCTCACACATGCTGGGGTTGTACATGAGATCTACTTTTATAAGTTTCTCCATGCTTCACTACTCCAATAGGAGTTGAACAAATTTTGAAGCACTCAATATAAGTTGTTTAATTGGAGTGAATAGAAATTTAAGTAAGGGATACGGTTAAAGAGGGATAGGCTTGATGCTTAATAATCAAACTCCCAATGTTTCTTTTTCTTTATTTTGAAACATAGGCTATGCCTAGATGAACGAAAAAGGGGCGGCCATAGGACACAAAGATTAGAGTGAAAGAGTAAAGAAAGAAAAAAAAAGACAGCCAGAGATGCAAAACTAGAAATTAGGAAAAGTTACTTGTGAAGTATCCAAGTATCCAATCTTTTTCTCAGAGAGAGTACAATTGGATGTGCACGCACCATGCTCATACCACCACGCACATGTGCACGGCCTTTACCCTCGCTTGAAATATTATCGAAAGCATATGAAACGTTCCATGCGTGTATATTTCCAAAATTAGCCGACACTAATGAAAAATCTAGAATTTAAACCTTGGTTTATAGTTTTCTCCTGATGGAAAAGACACTGCTGAATTATTCATGTTTTGACACATCGGAACTTTGGAGAATTAAACGTTGTATTATTCCGAGTCCAAGGTTCCAAGCCCTCTGTCTGTTATGAACAATATGTACAAATTCAGATATTGTTTTAGTAAAGAGACGATTGATGAAACAAATTAATCCGGCGGACAAGTTGAAATGAGAAAGTTCTTTCGATAAATGTAAGGAGAAGTGAGCATTTATGCAACCTCGGTCAGAGTCAAAAAAAAAAAAACCCAATTAAGCGCTTCTAGTTCCAATTGCACATTCCAGCCTCCGGTGACTGTTCGAGATCCAAAAAAAAAAAAAGAGGCTGATCTCCCACCTGAAAATCCATCTCGGGTCATCAGTCAAAATGCCGTGATTGAGTCGTTCAGTTTTAGAACGACGGTCATGCCCTCATGAGCAAATCTTTGGTTAAATGGAATGGGTGCCATTTGTCAGTCGCTTGAGGAGCTGAGAGCAATACAGCCACACGCACAATCTGCGTCTCCTCTGATCTCACATTCGGCATGGAAAAATGCTCTGACCGGCCGGTGGTCAGACAATCTGTAGTTGCATGTGCCATATTGGATTTGCTTCAGGCCCTTACCGCGCCAAAGAATGCGGTCACACCTGCACACACGAGGAGGAAGAAAAGGCAGCGTGAAGATCAAAATCATCAAATTCGATCACCAGAAAGATCAAAATCATCTCAGCTGTAAGGTTCAGGCTCGACATGGATATAAGCTAACCATGCCGGGGCACGCTTCTTCTTGCCGAGCGCCCCATCGAAGCACCTGTAGTACTGATCGGAGTTGGGGTGGTACTTGTAGGTGGGAGAGAACGTGATCACCCCTTCTTGCCATCCGTCAAAATGCCGACCAGTCGAGAACTCGAGCAATAGCTGCAATCACACCAGGAGATTGAGAACAGAAAGGAAGACATACTGCGGTTTGGTAATTTATGCAATCGTCTTGTCGTCAGTGGGTTAAGATGGAAGGTTCAAGATAGCTCGTTGGACAATACCTGGTCGTTCTCTAACAGGATGGGCCAATTCTTGTCTTCCACCAATAACCTTGTCTCAGCCTCTTCCAAGGATATCCTATAATTCAAGTCACCGAGCAAAACGACTTGACTGCACAGATGATAAAGAACAAACACAAGAATGAGAATAAACAAACGATCGGTACAATAGAAATGGATGAGAGATGATGAACTGGGTGATGTATGCACGATGGCATTTTAGTAGCTTTCAAGATTCTGAACTCTTAGCTGGGTACCCCTTATTAGGCAGGAGAAGCTGTACGATTAGCTAGTTAAAAAATGTCATGCCAATGCAAACTAAGCTACAAAAGAATGTGATCATTAGAACGAAAGTACCAAAGCTAGCACCATGTCTAGGAGTAGGGATCTATGGTTGCTTGATACTGATAACAAAAAGAATACGGAAGATGGCGAGCTAGGGACCGACGATTGAGCTAAATCTAAGAGGGCCAGCTTGTTGGTTCATTGAACAAAAGTAAAAGCGCAGGAGGGCAGTGAGCTGAGATACTGTTGTGCACCTACTCGTGGTCGAGGATCTTCTTTGGCAATTCTTGGGTTGCGCCACCAGGAAATCTCGTCCTCACGAGTATATCAGCAGCATCGAAGTTCCTCAGCAGTACATCCCCTTGTTTGCTACCCGAAGCCAAGTGGCAGCAAACAAAGCAAAAGCTTGTCTCGTGTAACACGAATCGAATCGACACCGAGCCCTGCAATCCGCATCCAAACACATGGCTATGTGATTGCACATAAGGAAGGTATGTACTTCCTAGTTCTTACTGATGATGTTTGCGCGTTGTGCGTACCTTGTTCCCTAGGTAGCCCAAGATGCCGGAACCAACGCATGACACATTCAGATGGTGAATGTATGGCCTAAGATTGCTTCTCACCCAGACTGACATAAAGATGCCCACCATCTGCTTGCTCATGATGCATCTAAAGTGTTCTTCCCGTGAAGATCTCTCCATTGCACTGCTGTCTGTAGTTTCTGGATGCAACTCTTCTCCTTTCCTCCTCCTTTTATTTAGTGCTTGCCCAATCAGTGAGTTCCACTTTGTAGATATACAGCTATTCCTAGGACCAAGCACATTTCTTGCGTTGAGTGGCACTATCTCCTGGAACCTAAAGCACCATCAGCACAAATATTATTCAACTAGAGAAAAACAGAACAGTCAACAGTAGACCATAGTCCCCCTCAAGACAAAAAAAAAGAAAAAAAGAAGAGAGGATGAGTTAGAAGGTTGAAAGTGAGCTAACTACCCAAGAACATAGATATCATAGGAGTTGGCACTTGAATCCAACCAATCCTCCAAGTCTAGATCACTGGATGGTGTCATGCCGCCAACATTCCACGTACTGGCGAACACCCTTCGTACGAACAAGAAATTATCCAAATGATCAGATATGAAATACAGCGAGCAAACTTACAAGTGCAATGCAAACTAGCACAAAAGGCACCTGTATCTGAATAAATCATCCTGCCCGTCCAAAGGCCCCTTTCCCAAGGTTTCGTCCACTACGCCTGAAATCTCAGAGACGGATCGATGGGCACACAACTGGTGGTGGTGTGATAACTTACTTGTCACCAGTCTTGGCAGGATGATCTAGAGGAAGAACAACAGATGTTATATTACTCTTGGACAGAGACAAAATGAAAGGAGTAATTGCAGATGCTTGTCTGCTCACATGTTTCTCTCCCATGATGTTGCAGGGACAGGGAAGAGATCGTCTCCTCCTCTACTAGTAGCATGCAGGAACCAACGTGCATGAGCAAGTAATCACCAAACATGGAGAACTGCAGCAAGATATATAGCTAAGCAAATGGGCAGGAAAGGAAAGCGAGAAAGCTGTAGCTTTGATGTTGACAGAGTTGCAGGTCAAGCTTCTCATTGTTTCCAATAATTTCAGAAATCGGAACATTCAGATAGTACAGCACATATTCCGTAGAAGACATGTTAAGCTTTTTTTTGGACCAACAGGTTTACTGCCGGTTCTGGTCTTAACAAAGACAACAGCTTATAGCTTATATTTTAGCATGTCTTGTGCCCGTGGCTCTATGCTAACAAATGAGTACAGAGGCAATACAAAAAACAACAAAAAGAAATAAAGTAATCAAGTGGTACAAAAAGTAACGCAAATATGCAATCCAGAGTGTTTTGATTTGTGAGCTACACTGTCATGCTTGACGGTTTGGCTCATTGGCTGAGAAAGAAACCATCCTCTGTTGAATAATGGCTGGCTGATAAGAGACAGAGGCACACTTGTGCAATTTGCATACCTAATATTATATTTATTATTATCTGTTTGTTATGCTACCATGGGTTCTGGCAAGGCAATCATGCAACTTGTGTTTGAAATTTTCCAAAATTTGGACTCATGTACATATTTGCATGTGTCTATTGTTTGAAGAATCGTAGCAAGAGACCTCAAGAGTGTAGCACTTTTGCCTTGTGGTTGACTGTGCGGATAGATCCTGTAGGTAGCATAGGTTCTATAGACCTATAAAACAATTCTACTAGGGTGTTAATGCGCTTAATTATGTGCAGTTTTCTAACATGAAAGTCATAGTTGGCTTACCTCCGCATGAGCTCCAAAAGGTAGATATTATGTTTGATGGCTATCAGATTGCACTTCTCGTAAAACAATTGCAAATGGTGAATTCCTGGGCCACCTTCCAGAGATATCAAATGAACAGAGAGCACTCCATTAGCTTTATATTTGGAATATAGAAATTATGAGGACACTATAGTGCAAATTGATAAAAGCACAATCCAACATAAAAAAATAAGGACAAAACAAAGACAAGCAACCGTCTCTAGGCTTAAATGAAGGATCATAAGATTTTATTGGATAAACAATAGCTTGACAGTGTCGGCATAGCTGGAATGAGGAGATATTATAGATTAGAAAGGAGAACTTAAAGGGACAAACTCTCATTATTTATTGCTTAATTGAATAGACATACAATCCATCTTTATATATAGGCGGTGAGAGTTAACCCTCCTCTAAGCAACCAATTCAATCTAATTTTATTTTTATTAACTAGGAGACCATTCATAGAGGGCTCAACCTTTTGGCCCAAAACCCATAACATTAACATTATACCCATCCTTTTAAGCAGTATGTTCTTTAGCCACAACCTTAGGTTGCATGTATAATTGACACATTAAAAACACCCATACAAGACCTTTAATCCCAATAAGACTTAAGTCTTTTACATCTCGGCTTATGACGTTATTATGAATAAAAATAAATATAAAATTATGGTGAATTATCATGCATGTTCGATGTCTTTATGTGCAGGAGGACCCTATTTGCAAGCTCTAAACGAAAGAATGAGTCCATGTCCCATTTCAAATCAGGATTTAGTGGGTGCAGCCAAAGATCAAAATTATGAAATAATTGAGAAGGCTCTTGTAGATATAACATCTAGATCAATTATAGATATGTTTGGTATGGTTGACTAGTTGAGTAACTGACTTGATCGTAGATAAGAGAAAATCTTATCCACCGCTTCTTGTTGCTCCACACTAGGCATCGCTAGATCTGTCGTCGAAAGTGACAGAGCACTTGGCAAATACGTCGCCTCTCACGTGAGAAGTTTCTCTGCTTGTGGGCTGCTTGGATCCTAGCCCCTTCGCACCATACACGATTAGGAACGTGCTGCTAGAAGGACAGTGTGCATGATAGCCGCACTGCTTGTGTCCCGCTAGCGTTCCTTGCCTCCTCGTGCATCCCTTGTGAATCGCTGAGCCCCGCGTTGCTGTGCGAGCAATAGAGTGCCCAAAAAGTGCACCACCTCCAGCGAAGACCACTCTGATTTGTGGGCTGCTGCAACCAATCGTGTCAAGTGCACCGCTCCTTCCTCTAGCACCAACCGAACTCATCACCAACTTCTCTATCTCCGCCTCCGATGAGGGAATTAATGGCAGAAGCGCCGTTGCCAGGACCAACTACATGGTCACATGCTAGAATAGTGAACTCGTCGCATGCGGGAAAAGGGCAAGCGCATGATTTGCTTAGTCCACAAATCACGCTAGAGGATGCTGCCCACGTATCACGCCTATAAATTGTGCTGGAGGACTTGCCTACTTGTCGCGCCCAAAAATTGCGATGTGCCAACAGAGGGCTGCGCAACCACCACAACTGCTATGCCTCCTCGCTTTGTGCACGCTGCCTCCATTGGAAGTTGTGCCACTGCTTGAAGCAATGTCGCATTTCTTGGACTATGTTTCGCCTTTGGCACAATATCATTTGGTGACGACAGCTAGGATGGAGGCTCCGTGACTAGAATTGTTGCCATGTCCTTTGACCTCTCCTGCTTCAAACACACCTCCTCCATCGAGTGCTTCAACTCCGACAAAGCCTCCATCTTGGCTAGATTCGATTATAGCCCTTCGATGATCTTGGCAATGGCGATGGGATGCTTGGTGCCTATTGTCTTCGGTATTGCAATTCTACTGGTTAGCAGAGGAAGCAAGGGGGCCACGTTAGGTGTAGCCAGTACTAGCGCTAGTGACACCGGAGCCACCTTAGGCTTGACGGGTGATAGGGCCACATCGAGGAGTCTATCACTTGGCTTGGTCGACCTTGGTGCATTGACCTTGGTCGAAGGGGTGTTGGGGTAGATGTCGAAGTGGTTGTGGAAGTCGGACTGCCGCACACCATCACTTGACTTGGCCTGGCACATGGATCCTTCGTCGTGAGTATTGTGCCAAAGTTGAAGATGGCCAGAGGTGCACTGAACTAGGCCTTGATCTATGTGGCAAAGTGAGTCCAAGTTATTGTCACATACGATCAGGTCATCATGGGACATGTTCTTTCTCAGCGTCTAAACCCCAAGGAGGCCTCACCCATTGGGTGGGCTGATGCCAAGTACTCTCACTCCTTCTCTATGTTGCACTTCTCCTCAAAGAGTTGCCTAAAGTGATCCAACCAAGGTCGAGGATCTTCCATTTTGTCAAACGTCGGGAGCCCTAAGTAGTAGTACCCTACAAACAGAACCCTTGCTGCAAGCCATTGATTGATAGAGAAGCAGTTGGCCCTGATACTAAACTGTTATGCGTATGATTTTATTAGGTAAATAACATCAGGAAGATAGCTGGGCAGCTTAGCTTAGATGGGATGAGGAGAGATTATAGACTAGGGAGGAGAACTTGAGAGGACTAGTTCTGATTATTCATTGCTTAATTGAATAGGATACAATCCATCCTTATATAGATGGTGAGACTTAACCCCTAAGTACCTGATCTACTCCATTTGCTGCTACAATACCACGTGGTATTGGTCATAGGGCCTCGACCTCTTGGCCCAAAGATTTATGACTAGTGCCCACTGTTCATTCCCTTGGACAAATAAATTGGCAGATTTTGGCTAGTCCATGTTTCTTCATCTGACAAGCCACCATTCATATGAAATAAGCATCGTTATTTTATGCACTGGCAGAAACCAAGGTAGGAGTGGTATGGTCCAAAAGTGGAGAAATTATGTTTGTTCATTTCTTTGATACACCTAACTATGCATAGCTGTGTAATCTAAAAGATTATACATTTGTAGCCTAACGTGAGATAATCTGAAGTAAAAAAAATGGATGGTAGTACTACTAGAAGAACATCGCAGAGGTATTGCATTCACTGCAAACATGACTTATTGCACATAACAATATAGATTTCTATCTTACATGGCAATTCATCAATATCAATCACTAGATAACCATAAAACAACTATTAGTTTAATGACATAACCTATCATGTAGTTTCTTGCAGATTGCAAACACAGAGAGCTACCATACAAAGTTGCTAAATGCTAACACTGCTAAGTGTGAACTAAACTAGTTAATTTCAAAAACACACTTAATGTTAATCTCTACTATTATCCTATTTGCATAAAAATAGGTAAAAATAGTAGCTACTTGTTTTCTATCATTTCATACCATGCACAACTTCTTAAGAAATTAGTGCTCTTGGATGTTATAGAAAGTTTGTTTATCTTCTGAGTGGTATTGATATACAGTTACAAACATTAAAAAAATACTAAAAGCTACATTTCTAGACATGCCTAGGTTTGGTTAGACTTGTATATACCAAACAAAAAGTAGCCAATGCACCAACTTATTTTCCTCAGTTTTATATGCATGTTAAAGGCAATCGATTAATTGGACAAGAAAGTTGTGAACATTATGTAGCCTAAAGAAATAATAGGGTACTAACTCACTGAAGTTGTGTTGCTAGCCTAAGATGAGGGTAACAATAAATAACTATAAGCCAAAAGCCAATAGTATGCTACAGCTCAGAACACATACATGATCTGAGATTTTGAATATCACAATTGCAACCATAGTATCCATATCAATGTGATCAAGCATCTTGCAATGCTGTTGAGCACATAATGTTATTGAATAAATAAGGTAAGAGGGCATTTGAGCTTTGCTACATTTTATGATGTTTTTACCCCCACCATGACACGAGACTTATTTCACTTTTAAATTCATCTGATGTAATTATCAAGTCTTAAAAATATGCTAGTATTCTTACTATTATGCTTAAAAATAAAAGCCTAATGCATGAGAAAGAAGCAATAAGAGTTGCTATGACCAATGAGATATTGAAAAGATTGTTTCACAAAGACAACAATATCATTTAAGTCATGCTCAATGCACCTTGTTTGGGCACTTGGCACTCAACCATATCACAAAATCTTCAGATAGGGAGATCCTAGAACATTACTTTTATCATATACTTTCCTTAATGTTTTTCCGCATGCATGGCAATGTAGCAGCCACAAGAACACCATGCAATTAAAAGAAATATACTCCATGAACCAATATGATTATAGATCAATATCCACCTACCATAAATTAATGAGTGGCAATCAATAATTGGCCTTACGTAGTTTCATATAAAAGTTGACACATCTTTTTTTACTAAAAACCGACAAAATTGATGAGAACTTGGACCAGTTAATCATTTTACACAATCTTTTCATCTAAGTTACAATTGCAGTTATATCAGATAGAGTGATTTAGTAATTGTGACCAGCACTACCTGCAAGACGTGCAAAGAAACATTGCTAAATATTATTATGAATGATGATTGTAGCGTATACACAAGAGTAAGATCAACAATTTGTAGAAATTGAAATTCAAACTGTCTAACTATTATAGGATAGTTGATAAAAAAGGAGGAACCTTAAATTATTGGAACACTATGGACAAAATGATTTGACTTATAAAAGTGTTATATCACCTTTGAATGCAGTAGTACAAAACAAGAACTAAAATAGGTATGTATGCACATTGTATAGAATCCACAACTAGGTCAGGGGATCTTCAGTATTTAACACAAAACAATACAACCAATCACAGTTACAATCATAACATAGAATTAATAATGACCTTATATATATAATCTTATCACCTTTGAATAACATATCTATTTGATATTATCATTCAGTTTAAAAAAACATATCTTACTACCAAAATCTATAAAGGAGTAAGTGACGTCTGAACTCCGTATATTTTGTCTCAACATAGTAGATTTCAAGCTCTGATAAAGGAGGAAGTGGGTTTCATCCCTAAAATATTGTGTTAGGCTTGACAAACTAATGTAAAAAGACCCGACTACTCAAATGGAGATAAAAATCAAGAGAAACTTGTTGGGACGTAACCTTCTTAGCGATATGCCATATTGAAACCCGGGTATGATGTTAAAAGGGTAAGGGCTAGGTGACCATTCTCTTAGTGACGTGCCATGTTATGATCTGAACATGATGTCAAGTGAGCAAGAATCAGGTCGTCGCTTCTTTAGTGGCACGTTACATTGCCACCCAGATGTAGTGAAAAATGAGCAAGGGCCTTTACATCGAACTCAACGGGTGTGAAGGATAAGAAAGCTAGTCGAGCTAATTAGGATCTGTTTAGATGGTTGGAACATACGGACCCTTATAGGTAAGTTAAGAGAGTTAGTTGATATAACGATTAGGAGAGTGCAAATATCTTACACGTTCAAGAGACTAAATTTAAGGGTCATAAGATAAAGGAGGTAGAAAATACAGGTTTTAAGATTTAGTACTCGGGGATAACTGCTAATAGAAATAGAGTAGGAGTTTTAATTGATAAGAGTCTTAAGAATGATATGGTGAAAGTAAGAAGACAATGAGATATAATCATCTTAGTCAAGCTTGTCTTTAATGATATGGTCTTGAACATAACTAGCGCGTATGCCTCCTAAGTAGGCCATGGTAAGAGTGATAAGAGATAGTTTTAGAACGACTTAAATGGCATGATTAGAGGTGTAGCTATTAGTGAGAAGCTTTTTATAGGAATATACTTTAATGTTCATGTAGGATCTACAAGTACATGTTTTGAGGTAACACATGGAGGTTTTGGAGTTTGCTATAGCTTTTGACATGTTGTTAGCTAACACTTTTTTAAAAAAGAGAGTCCTATTTAGTGATCTTTAGTAGTAGATAACACTATAGCCAAATTGACTTTATACTCACAAGAATACAAGACAAACATGCATGTTTGGATTGTAAAATAATACTAAGAGAGTGTGTTGTTTCTCAATATAAACTTTTAATGTCATGTTTTCAGATACGTGCCCATAGGGATAAACAAGCCAAGATTGCAAGGATACAGTGATAAAACTTGAAAAGAGAAACACCAGTTGTCTTCAAGGAAAGAGTTATCAAAGAGAGCTCTTGAAATAAAAAAGATGACACAAACAACACGAGAGAAAAGATAAAAACATGCTTACAAAAGGTGGCTTCAGAGGTATTTGGAGTGACTAAAGGGAGTAGATATGAACCTAATGATACCTAGTGGTGGAACAAGAAAATCCAAATGGTTATTAAGGAGAAGAAAGAATACTATAGACTCTTATACAATGACAAGAGTGTGAACAATATAGAGAAGTACAAGATAGCAAAGAAGTCCATAAAATGAGTTGTGAATGAGGCAAAGGGATAGGCTTATGAGAATCTTTACCAATGATTGAGTACAAAAAAAGAAGAGAATGATATCTATAGTATGGTTAGGGTTTATGGTAGGAAGACAAGAGATCTTAACCAAGTTAAGTGTATTAGGGATGAGAGAGTAGCTCTTAGTGAAGATTGATAATATCAACATAGATAGCAAGACTATTTTAACAATTTGTTAACAATGAAAACACAAACTATCAGTTGAACGACTATTTTGATGACATCAATTAGCGTTTTGTGTGAAGGATCTAAGAATATGATATTAGAGAGGTATTGAAAATGATGAATGGAGATAAGGCGATGGGACATGATGGTATCCTAATCAAGTTATGAAAATATTTCAAATATTTAGCTACAATATAGCTGACCAAATTGTTCAACCATATTTTTTTTGAACAAAATGCCTAAAAAGTAGAGGAAAAATATATTGATATCGATCTATAAAAATAAGAAAAATATTTAAAATTATACTAATTACTAAATAATTAAGTTGATGAGCTATTTTATGAAATTATGAGAGAGAGTTATCAAGCATTGTTTGATAGGAATGATACGGATCTCTATGAAATAATTTGGTTTTCTGTCCGAAAAATCAACAGAATTAAAACTGAATATATAAGATATGACTTTTGTACTACACATGAGACGAAAAATATTAATTTAGACCATGATAGTGTCTAAGAAAAAATATCTTTCGTTATTTGGTATCGATTATATAAAGAGATGAAGATATTGATAAAGATATTGGCTATAGAATAATGATAAAAAACATCCTGCATTCTCTATGATAAGAAGACATCTAAAAATTTTTATAGAATGATAATTACACTTATAATATTGTATGGTGTAAAATTTTAACTTAAAAAACGAGTGTTAGAAAGATTTGTATGTTACGGCGTATAAGAATATATTGGTTTTAAAATAATGATATACGTGATAGGCTAGTAATAACATAAATTAAAAGAAATTTATTTAATATTTAATATAGATAAGAGACACGTGAACTCTTAACACATAACAGAAGATACATGAGAAAATTAAAATTGATATGAAAGAACAATAAATATACTTAAAATATTAAATTAAAATATTCTTAAAGTTTTATTCTTAAATATAAATATATAAAAAACAATTTTTAGGCTATACCCTAATTTATTTGCAACTAAGAGGTCTCGATAATAATTATTATTATTGTTGTTGAGTAACATCTGCAAATTATGTTTCCACCTTCCATCCCTTGCTTTTAATACAAATTAAAAAGCCATTGATAAGTGATAAAACCAATACATTTGTTTAGCTTACGACTGGACAAAATAACCATGTACAACATATATGGATTCAGCAGCAGGAGAAGCGTATAGAAATCATATAAGCCACTGTACATATTTTAGTACACAGACTAATTATACACTTCATGAGAAAAGATACAGGAAAAAAACAGAAGAATTTTGCGCAGCTTTATCACAGCAAAGGGCAACGATATGATTATGATACTGAATACGTTACAGCATACAATAATATCTTATAAGCCCATCAAATGTTGCTGGATTTGTAACCTTTGCAACCAAAATAACCAGTCTAGCTTTCACAATACGAATAAATGGCATTAGATTGTGTTACCAGCAACATATCAAAGAATAATACATTATGATTGCATAGCTGACAATCCACAACATTATGAGATAATGTGCACATAAAAAGAAATCGGCTGGCTTTATGCCTGAACCATTACTACCTAATTATTAAACTATGTCATCAAATGGATGACAAGATAAACCATAAGAAATCAATATGAATGGTGAACTCATGCTTTTCTTTTAGAAATAGTATTTACTAATACCACAATGAAGTACATAATTTTCAACATGACTCTATATTGCACTACTTGCATGGAAGGTAGGTTCATCTCACCTTGATTGAAATAACTAGACAAAAACATCTACAGAGGCAAAGGCAGCATGCTAAAACACAATGTATTAGCCTTTCTCTTCTATTCCATGTTCCAGTAACTGAAATAAGTGGGAGCACCATATAGCTGATTCACTTCACCATCTCTGGAAAACGTTAAGTCTTGAGCTTAACCAATTGATGATGCCATTAGCTATATCATCCCTTTCAGGTTCGAAGAGAAGATCATGTAAATATCCATCATACAATTTTATAGATTTATGTGCTGATGCTGATGATTGGTATAGTCGTTGAGATGCTCCAGGGTCAGTTATCGTGTCAGCGGTGCCATGCAGAACTAAAAAAGGGACAGTTACTCTGCTTAAGTTTCTTTGCAAGTATGATGATATCCAAAGAATTTCATTGCCAGTTCTAACTTTAATGGGTCCAGTATACACAAGTGGATCTGCATACTTGATCTTCAAAGCCTCAAGATCACGGGAAACAGGAGGTCCTCTCCTATGCAAAGCAGCAACTCGGTATTTTGGGGCTAACACGGAGAAGATTGGTGCAACAACCTGGTGTAGAGAAACAGAAAAAGGAAAAAAAGCATCTGTAAATATAAACTCATTCCAACTATATTCCTGTTGCAATCATCCAGTTGGTAATAACCACACGAATTACACTCCAGATCAAAAATCAATAAACCACAGGCATATATCTTCACATGACAGAAAACACGTTGAAATTATTTCATAACATAAGTCAGATACCCTGTTTATAGAAAATAACGCGGGGCTTCTGATATATTGCAGTTTAAAATTTAAACTATACAAAAGTTATACAATATCTCATGTGAATTCATACTCCAGTCAATTCAGAAGATTCACTGACATTATCACAATGACCACAAGAACGTTACTCCATAATTCCCAACATACAAATCTTTTAACTGGAATATCCATGTAAAAGAGTTTTCTTAGGATAAAAGGCATGTTTCAATCCACGAAAATCAACACAAGTAAACACCCTTACAAACAGTTATATGAGCAATTGGCAAAACCAAACAAGCATATAAGGTTACAATGGCAAATACCAAAACAGGGAATATGAATGCATATCAACATATAGAAATGGTACAGATCTTTGGAATATCGACAATAAATCTCCCTACCATTGATGGATACCAAGATTAATAGTGCAATTTCACAGTGAACATGTGAAGACAGCATTCCAAGTGCAAAAGGAATGCAGGGTACAGAAAACAAAGGCATATATAGTAATGTGCTTACTTTGATAATTGGATGAGCTGGTTGAACATGAATAGCCGGTGATGTCAAGATCACACCTTCAACATCAACTTCTACACAAGGATCCAGTGCTGCCTTTGGATTGTTCACACAAAAATGAAGGTTGGAAAAAAGATTGGCTGAAGTAAAAAAAAAAGTCCGGTTGCTATAGGGTGAAAGCCGATCGGATGAAGCAAGGAGAGATTCGGTTCAAGAATAGAAAATTATCCAGATAAGATCGAGTTTAAGTAGGAGCCGTGACACTCATGGCAGGGTATTATATCTATATAAATCGTATCTTATATAGATATAAAGGTTTAATTAGTTTAGTTAACTTGTATAGAGATATTTTCTTTTATATTTTTAGGAGATAACATCTGATGGTTGTTGTAACCGTGTCGGACTCTGTAATGCCAGGGTATAAATATAGACCCCTGAATACTTGTAATGGAAAAATCAACATATCTTTCAATCAATACAACTTCGGCGCATCGTCACCCTAGTTCATCAAGGTTTTTACCGGCGAGTTCTGACTCTCGACGCGGGGTTATATCGGTTAACTTCGATCTCCAGTGAAGGGGTAAGTTCCACCACTATCCCAATATGTCTTGCTCTGTCTAAGACTGCATCGGTTAAGTTCAACCTCTTAGGTCGATTGGATGTATCGCATCACGTCCGTGCAGGGTCTATCGGCCTATCAAGCTTTCCACACCGTCGTCAGTCTCGTGCTGCATCGGTTAGGTTCGACCTACGAGGTTGCCAACAGTAGATTGAGCTTTAGGCTTATAGGTCTCTGTACGGCGTTTCATCGAAGTGTTAGCCGATGAGTTATCGATACATTGAGCAATACGCCCAGCGTATCGGCTCCTCGGCCGATACACACCAGTCTTTAGAGACTCCCCTCGAGCGCTACGCCAAGCGTATCGGCCTTCTAGCCAATGCGCGCCTATCTTCAGAGAGACGTCCTCTTACCGGCTCAGCTAGTCGATAGGTTCGCTTCGCCCTTACCATATCCAGAGCGGCATCGGCTTTGCAACTGGTGTGTCTTTTATACGATTCCTTGCTACTTCACATATGCCTTCATCAACTTTCCAGCCGATGAACGATCGCTACAGTTTTCATCGATTACCAGGAGAGATCCTGCACGTTTTGCTTTTAATACCCTTCGGTGCCTTCATCAGCTCTGCGGCCGATGGATCAAGATCTTGCTTTCACTATACCCGGAGCCATCAGATCCTTCATCGACATCTGTCTGCGCCTTCATCGGCTCCTTAGCTGATGGAAGAGCGTCCCAACACCTATTGGCGACCAGCCGATAGTAGGAGCCATCCAGACGTGGCCGATGACCACCTCGATCCAATCGGCGGCCAGCCGATAGCGAGAGCTCATATCGGCCCATCATCCGATTAACCCGTTCGTCTCACCTCCTTGTCAATTGCAGGGTCAAATTGATTGGCACACCCGCACCTGCACCGTCGTACCGGAGCCAAGTGAACCTCATGGATCCTGACACGCGTACCTCGAGCCACGAAGAGAAGCTGACCGGCCTGTACTAAAACTAAGCAGACCTCTCAGACGTCGGCGTGGTCGCCTGAGACATTTTCTGGTGCGACCCCCCCCCCCCCTATCACAAAGGAAATCAAGTCTAACAATGTGTACCTTCAAAATGATAGCTCCACCTGTGATGTGGCCAAATAAGAAACACAGCAAACCATTGTTTTCTTCCAGTACAACATCCTCCAGAAATTCTTTCTGCATGCAAAGGAACATTTAAAGGTTCATGTAAATCCAGCATCCAGCTAGATATCTATTTCTGTGCAGCTATTATGTATCAAGAAAAGTACCAGGTCACCAACAGCATGATCAAGCGACGGAACATAGCCATGCACCCCATCACTTCCACCATGTCCTTTGGAGACGAGACAACATACAGCAAAGTGAAGATCAGAAGACCCAAAATATATACAGAGAAAGAACAAAATTGTAACTGGTCTCTAGTTTTCTCACTTCCTAATAGAAGCAACACATGAATAAAAGGGCCAGTTCACCAGAAGGTAATATATACCATATTGATGAGTTACTATAAAAGAAAGTTTGTTTCATAACCATACTTGTATGAACATGACAGATATAGGTAATCCTACAAATTATCTGAGTTGGCAACAGTTATGGTCCATCTGTCATCTAATCACCCTCCTACCCTTGATCATTGACAGAGGCGGCCACTCTGAATATTTAGTAAATATTAATCCTCAACCACTGAATTTAATATTCAAACTCCAACATCATTGAAGAAAAAAAAGCTGTAATGGGTTTGAGTATTTTTGTATGTAGCACTGCAATGTAATTCTGCTAGTGATCAGGGAAAAAACACATTTAAGAACTACTAATTTTCTTGTTATCACCACAAGTCTAATACCGAGCAAAAATCTTATTTCATAAAAAGGTTTGTACAAAGTTACTGCGTAATGGAAGAGGCTTAGATAACCTATCCCATATGTGCCTGGTACAGCAGTAGGCATCCCATAACTCTGAACTTCACTGTGGCTTAACTCGAAAACAAAATAAACCAATCTAAATATGAGTCTGTCAGTGGCTTTTGCCTATGGTTTCAAGGTTTTCGAATCTCTGATCTCAGGTAAACTGTGTAGTTAGTACAAACTGATTTGAGAATCTTAATTGAATCACTAAGCCATGAGAACATCAGATTAATCAAGATTTTAGCACCAGTGAATGATAGTAACTCACCAATCCAGTCCATTTGCATAAACTTTAAGCCCATGATCATTCAACAGCTTTGCAAAATGGTTGTATCTCCCACTGCAGCACACTAACTGATTGTTAGCAGGATGCACCATGAAAACCCATATTAGTATATAAATATAGCAAAGAAATACCTATGTTCATTTAGACCATGTAACAGAACAACAATGCCCCTGCAGGAGTTGAAGATTAAAAAGAATAGTGTGAGGATACTTTGTCTAAACTAAAGCAAACATGAAGAAAATTATTCATGAAATCAAGCAGTATTAGTACACCATTTTATGTGATGAATCAGAAAAACATTGCATCATACGTTTATACAAAGCATAATTCCTACAGTAAAATGAAGGTTCCCCTTAGGTCAAGCAAATAAAACATACACTTGTTTCCTGACCTAACTAATTTCTAGCAGCACAAGATATTGGATGGACTACAAAAGCCTACACCATTTTTTTTGGTACAGTCAGCAGGCATAGTCACATGTGTCCACATTTGTTGAAACAGTCCATCCGGTTTTCTTCTTTTGAGAAAATTAAACATAAAATATCATTGGATAGTGCATCCATGCATGGCTGCATCTTTCTGAATCAGAGAAAACAGAGGTCCTAATACCCCACCCAATTGTTAGGCCCAGGAAATGGAAATCCTTCCCCAATCCTGAAGCAGCATCTGAGCACACACGTTCAGCTACAAATTCACCACACCACCACACTATTATACCACAAGGGAGAGAGCATCCTTGGAGACACTATGTTGGTCCAACAGAATGATTAGGCCCTTGTAATCTAGTCCACCATAACGTTAGCTAGTCTTATTGTCAGTGAACAACAAAATCAGTCATGTAGCCCTTCGTCTTTGCATGGACAAATCCCCACAAGAACTAACACACTTGAGGGACAGACAAGCTTCTGCTGTCAGTAGTATATTCTGATACTCTTTGATGCTTCTCTACTACAAGACAAATGCCCCTAAAAAACAACCACCACCACCAAAAACAAAATCTCCAATTTATGCCCCTGCTCGACACTACCAACACAAATGAATAAAATCCCGCCAAATTAACATGGCCCAAACTATCTGGATAGGAGAATTAGACATCAAACTGCTCAGACTCATCAAGTATAACAGGAGGTACAACGATTAAGCAACATTAATATTAGCAAATGAAGAAGGCGTGTCTACAATAGCTAAACTTCTCCCAACCTCGCCAATCCCAATGACGAAATTGTCAACATCAACGCGTGTAACGAGCAAATCGTAGATGATGAAATTATATTAAAAGTAGTGGTGGGTAGGGGAGGTGTGAATACTTGACGCGATCAGTGGCGACCGGAGTCCAGGACTGCGTGAAGAGCGCGTCCTCCTGGCCGTCTCGTACACGGCGAACTCCCTCCTGCTGCTCCCCGTCCCCGCCTCCTCCTGCAGCCTCCGGATCGCCATCTCCCGCCTCACCGCCGCGTCCAGATCCACCGCCCTCCTCCCACCCATCTCCTCCACCTCCTCCTCTTCCTCGGCCGCCGCCGCCGCCGCCGCGGCCATCTCGGACGCGGGGGGCACCGCGAGGCAGAGCCGGAGCCGCAGCCGCGATCCGTACCCCCGCGGCCGCCGCCGGACCGACGGGAGCGCCGTCGCCGGCGAGGCCGTGAGGGCCCACATGTCGGGGAGAAGGAAAAAGAAAAAGAAAACCTGTACACGAATGGAAAAATGGAAGCTTCGCCCTCTCCTATGGTTAAGAAAATTTTCTCAAAATCTCTCCTCGTCTTCCGGAGAGCATCTAAAAGTCTTCAAACCAACCGGGAACTGAAGCTCCCACGGCAATTTGGGCTGGCGTGGCCATTGCATCGCGCCGACACGTCATCCCGCTCTTGACGGAGGGGATTTCGCGAGCTCTCCTCGTCCCTGGTCATTTTTCAAAAAAGCCCTTAATTGTATTGGTATTTTTAGTATGTCCCTCGTATTACGTTCTACGTTCTGAATTTTTATGTTTAAGACCTCCACAAACCGTAGTATTCTCTACTATAAGAGAAAAATAGAACTCTGAAAAAAGTTAGGGTTTTTAATGCAAAAATTTATACCTATCCCCAACCCCCCGGTGACCCGGTCCCCCCAAACCCTAGCCGTCACCTCCTTCGCCCCTCTCCTCTCGCTCTCTCGTTCTCCTTGCGGCGGTGCGCCTCCATCTCTTCGTGCCTCTCCCTCCTGTCTCCCCTGATCCGCTCCGCTCTGCTACGGCCTCCCCCGCTCCTCCCTCCCTTCTAGCGGTCGGATCTGGGGAGCTCGCCGGAGAAGGAAGGCGGAGCCCACAGCGGCGACTACCCTGGTGGCAACATAGGCAGCGGCCGTCTCGGGCTTGCATGAAGGGCGGCGGCGCGTGGTTCTCTTCGGCCGGTCTTGGTGCTGCCGTGCCCCTCCTCGCCCCGCCCCGCCCCGCCGCGACGTCGGCCGTCCGCGGTTACCTACACAGGTCGCATCCCCTGCTCCACGGCGACCTCCGGCCTAAGCGCCCCGCTCCACGGCGATCTCCGACTCGACTGGAACTGGGTAGCTCCTTTCCCGATCTCCTCTTCCCCCACAACACGGTTACCTCGGCCTCGACGCCTTACTCCACGACGGTCGTCGGTTCGGCGCCCTGATCCACGGCGACCTCTGCCTCTGGTGGCGCAGCGCTCGATTTGGCAGGGAGGGGCTCGAGATCGACGTCTAGGCGGTCGATCTGGTGGGAGTGCTCTCGATGTGGTGATACACCACTATACCTCGACGACTGATTTGGCGGTGAGGCATTTGAGCTTGACGATGGGTTGCTCGACCCGGCGCCTCTACTCTCGACTCGACGGTGAGGCCCTCGATCTGATAAATCGATTTATATGCCGATTGCTTTGGCTGTTGATATCTCTATTGATGCAATAACTAATAATATGTCAGATGTTCTCAATTTCTTACTTTTTACCTTCTTTGATCTAATAAAGAAAGTATAACCTTGGTGTTTTGAGTAAAACAATCTTTTTCTAATGACAGATTGACGCAGTGTTAATCCATATGGATTGGGTGTTAGTGTCGGTGTCAACACAGACTCTCTAGGCCAACTTACATCCCCTGTGCACCGATCTCATTTGCTGTCAACGCCGCCATGGGATCAAGTTGAAATCCACCACAAAGGCAGCAATGAGAATGGAGGAGGTATATAGCAGGTGCAATTACGTTCTTACTGGTTTCAATGCATGAGGATTTCAAAGCTCCTAACTGTTTTATATAATCTTGGAAATCTTCTAGATTTTTCTCTATGAGTTTTGTTTAGTTTGAGGTCTTAGTTCTGTACATTATTGATCGTTTCTTTTGTTCCCCTATCTGGGATCTAGCCAGGTTTTGTCTGTTCTCTCTGCCTGCCTGTGGATTTATGATTTACTAATTACGTGGGCTTTTCTTCCATATAATTACTGTGAATGCCTAAATTGGTTAAGTTTCTACACACATATGCAGTTAGCTTGTCGCTCTCTTTGTAGGAGCATTTGGCTCCACAAGAAGACCCTACAGATGCACCTATCGGGTGATGCTATTATGTGGTTTCTATTCTATGTTTGATATATGGCTCTTCAATGAATCTTGGGTGGAATATACTGTGTCCATGATTATGAGATTTAGATCATGTTTATGCCTTATTGACTGCGAATTGTGCTTCGAACCATTTTTTCTGTTCCCAGCCAACAGATTAGTGCCTGCATCCTAATACTTACTGCTAATAATTAATGAAACATGTATATGTATGGTATATGCCATTTGCTAAATCCATTTTATTGTAGATCATGCGCTGCTTTGTCAGGTTGCTAATCTGATCTCACATCTTTAGTCTGTTTGTGCATGCAATGCATCCAAATAGATGATGCTTTTGGTTTTTTGTAGGTCGAGTGATCGTAGAATAAAGATTTAGGTATACTTGATTTACTAGGGAAAAGAGACATAGAAACAGAGACCTTAGGTCCAACTTCCAAGTTTTCCAACTTGGTTTGGTGCTTCGATCATTAGCAGTGCTTCATTAAAAATTTTTGTAATGCAGGTTATATAGGTGAGCATACATATCTTCATTATTTATGCTCTTTTGTAGGTCCGACAGTGACACATGAAGAGGAATTTTTTTATTAGGCATTGAAAAATTCAACAAGTAAATGTACTCAGCTGCATAAACCAGTTGAATGTTGTGCTAATTTAATTATTTTTTCTTCCCCTTGATTTGGTAATACATATTGATTTGGACTCCACCATCCTAGTACGCACCTTAGTTTACCTCCTCGCCACAACTGCATGCCCCCTTGAGCCTTGGATCTGTACCTACATGTTCATCTCTTGCTTGTCTTTTTTCTTAACTGTAGAAGGGTATGGATCAGATGAGCGTGCCGCGGTTATCATCAGCACTGTACGATTTCATCAACCAATTTTTCCTTTCTTTTCTGATGCTTGCTGCATTTCAGGATTACTTTTTTTATGAGTCTTCTGATTTGTAATTAGGAGCTGGGATTTGGAAAGCACAAGCATATGGGTGGGAGGATGAAGCACAAGTTACTCAAGGTAATGCTACTGCCGCCCATGGGCTTATTTATTTCTTAGTCGTCAGGAATTTTGCAATTTGACATTCTTTTTTGCATATTTGGAAATTTGTGTAAGTCTGGAGAAAGAATTGACCTTGTGAATATAAAAGTTCAAGTTTTTAGGCAGGAACAAGATGGCATCGGTCACCTTTACATTTTTTTACTGGCTTTTATGTTTCAGTGCTAATAAGGAGTAAAAGAAGAGAAAATGGTGTTGGGGGTAGTGCTTCACTTCCAATGCTCCCATGTGTCCTTGATCCAGTTTAATCTCTTGAACCTGTACCTAATTAAATACAAGTAATTGAAGATGGCTCCTTAATATTCTGACAAACCTTTTTCAACATCTAAATGGGAAGAATTGTGGAGTAATTTCCACGAACTACAATGCTGTTAAATATGGGGGTAATTGGGGCACTATGATAAGGTATGAAGCTTCCCTTTTGATGAATGGAGTGTTTTCCAGCACAGATTCTGCAGCACTGTTGAAGTATAATAGAACTTCTTTTTGTCATATTTATTTCTCACCATGCAAGGAGTAATAACTCTTCCTGATTAGGCCATTTGGATTAAATTTTGTAAAATATGTGAGTAACATTGTTGTTCTGATTTAAAACAGAGTCCTCTGGTTTAGAACATGATCAGTCAGAGTTAAAATAATCGTATAATCCGTGAGTGCCAGAATTATTCTTAATTTAAAACATGACTCATTTGGTTGTAAACTTGATCAGTTAGTGTGAATTATGTCTCCTCTTTATGTGGATAATTTCTTTCATTCTAAGTAAGGATCATTTGAATTTTTAGAGTTTCATTTTGCATAATAGGTGATTCCGGTTTGATGTATAGATGTACTAGGAAATCAAATTCAAATATTTTGTTCAGATTCCCAAGAATTTGGCTACCTTAGTAATCATGACCCCCTGTTGATGTGATGTCATAGGAAGGTACACCAACTGTACATGAAACACAGCTCATGCCATTGCTTTTGATCTCCAGTTAAATAATATTTTTGGCATGCTCATTGACTATGTATCTGGAGTTTGAATTGTACAATACTGCACAATTTGTAGTCTCTGAATTTTGAGAAAAAGTTAGTAATTATTTTAATTCTATGAATCCCTGAAAAATATCTCATTGGTTTACAGTTTCCTTTATAATGCTATAGTGAATTGGCAAAATTACTTTTTTTTTTTCAAACGGTAGTAGACATAACCGAATCAGGAATGAGCTTTAATTGATATTGGATACTTAGATCATAACTTATCAGTTCTGTTTTAGTATGTTTTGGTACTATTTGTCATTGTGCTTTTCAATTTGGCAGCAAAATTTGTTGCTGAACAGAACCAAACTTAATTGCTATGATCTAATTCTCACTATTTTGTATATGATATAATTCTTTATCATCTGGTGTGGCACTTTATTCTAAATTTTTGAAGCACCTATATGTTCACTCCCTTTATTTTGTTGTTTTCAGAGTTAAAACTCCATCTTATCCAATCATTATGTTTCAATAGGTAGCTCAAAGGTATATGACTACTTTGGTTTCAGTGGACAATGTTTCTTTTTTACTGAGTTATGTTCAGTTCTGCAAGCAAAAAAAAAAAAAGAGGCTGCCCTGGATAGAAACAGGGAAGCACGTTTATCAGGTATCACTCCAGTGCAGAAGAAAAAACAGTGGGAAGGATCAGCCATCTACCAATTCTAGCATTGATTGCCCTAATTACAATATTATATCAAGTGAACAAGTTGCATTGGTTTCCACTAAATTAGAGAGAAAACAAATTTATGAAGATACCTGTTTATTATTGACGATAAATGACCAATGCAGTGCCGCTGCCACCTCCAGTATAGCTCACAGTTTCTGTCATGCCAGAACATAAACATTGCTTGCAGATTGTATTTCAGTGCTTCAATACCAAAATACAAGTAAAACTTACAAATAGAATTTTATTCTATTCTACTATTACAAACTAATATGGAATGATTTGATGCCCTTTTCATTTGTTTTGTTCCTTAATTTTTGCTTGTGACAGGAAAAAATGGGGGATTTTCAATCAGGCTATAATAGCTTCCCTTTTACCAGCGTTCTTCCTCCTTATAATTTGGCATATATCTTCATTTATGTAGGCACATAAATTTTACCATTTCATGCCTTCTTGTGTTTGCTCTTAAGCCATGATCCACCAATGGGCTCTACAGATTGGTACCAGAGAGGATGAGGAAGCGAAAGAGGATGTTTCATCCTTCTTGATGTTTTAGTGCTATGTTCCCCCGTATTTGCATTGCTCATGACTTTATATTTTTACTGTTGAAATTTTGTTCTGTTGATCAGTATAATGTGTCGATGATATTCTGTTTGAGTTTCTATTTGATTTGTTTCCACATCATAGATAGAACAAGGTATCTGGGAATGATATGGAGTGGGTGAGGAGCGAATGTTGATTGATCATGATTAAATTTTTGGAAATTTCTGTTTAGAAAGAAATTAATATCCCAAACAACATATTTAAATTATTGTACATAATTTTAGGAGAAATGATTTTTTATTGCGTAAAACAATTTTTGTTAGGAGCGAATGTTGATTGAGGAGCGAATGATGGAGTGGGTGAGTAGCGAATGTTGATTGAGCATGTTATTTATTGCGTAAAACGATATTTGTTAGGGTATGGCGTACATTTCATTTTTACTCTATTTTTTTCATAGCGTGTGCTGGAACAAGGTTTATATGGGTTAATGTATGTGCCAATCTACTGCAGGTTTGGGTTGCAGAATTGCAGACTTCAAGTGCCTGATTCAAGGAACTGTACTTTGGATCTCTTTGACATACTGATGTAGCTAAAGCACAAAATCCGTAGCGTAATTTTTTTAAAAGTCAGTGCTGTAGAATTTAACATAGAGTTTATAGATGTTTGGACATGCCATTTTGTAAATCTAGATATTTATTTTGCTATCAAGGTTATATTGTATATTGTAGTGCTACTTGTATTGCAATGATATGTGATTGTTATCAACCATTATTTATTTTACACTGCTCGTTACGCTAGTCCAATTCACTATCCTAACATGTTCCTATAATTGTTTGGTTGTATGGTAGGGCCCGTCCACCCTAGTTTTATGTATTTTAGTTGGTGGCGGTGGTTCCAACGCGACGCGGCGGGAGGTGGGCCCGGCCTGCGAGTGAGCGCGGCAGGACAGGAGCGGGAGGGCGCCTGCGAAGGCAGCTCGACCGTGTGGGATCCACGTGGCAGTGGGTAGATCTGAAGTACGCGTAGGTTTGCACTCGGTGCAGCGGTGCACGCGGGAGGGGTGGGCCGGGTGCATGGAGGCAGGGTGATGATCGGTGCCGGTGGGGCCCGTTTGTCGTCAGCAAGGGTGGGGTCCAACCGGCGGAGGCCCGGTATCGATCGGTGTCGCGTTTACGTCTCTCTTTACGATTGTGGTTGACCAGGACCAGCAACTGCTTTTAGTTATTGGGACGATGCGATATTAACCGCAGATACTACTGTCAGTGTCAGCGAGCATTAGTCTTAAGATACAGTGTCAGTAAGCATTAGTCTTAGTTTGGTTGCTCCGGTGCAGATAGCTATTTAAAAATATAAACGAATAAATTAACTAATTATTTTAAAAAAAAATTTTAAAAACTAATTTATATAGAATTTTTCTCTTGAAATACGTTATTTCGAAGTTTAGAAGCAACTCTATGCTAGATTCATTGAGTATGATTTTTTATTTTTGAATTTCGAGAGAGTTGATGACCGTAAATTCAACTCTAGAATACTTTTGGTTGTGCTGTGTTTGTATCTCTCTTTAAGATTGTGTTGACCAGGAGATGCTCTTCCGTTATCTTTTAGTTATTTGGACTGTGCGATATTAACAACAGATATTAGTATTTGCAAACATTAGTCTTGAATGACTTTGATGTCTACTACTCAAATTTCAAATTCAAACCATAGTCCCACGTGGCCGTGTTCAACCCCCTTCCATGTATAAAAATACGACAATATGTCATGAGTACCGTATAGCGTTGACCTATTCATCACAATACAAAGATGAAGGTCCATTTGGCACGTGCGTGCGTGGGTGGCACGGGGTAGTGGGGGCCCGGTCCACGAGCAACCTCCGTGGACGCGGTCCAGGCCGTTCACCCGCCGCAAAGCCAGCGCCGTCCGTTGCCGATTAATACGACGACCACCACCTCCCCTCCCCACCCCCCGAACCCAATCGAATCGAATCGAGTCGCCGCCGGAGACGGAGACGGGAAGCGATCGGTAATGGCGAGCCTCACCTTGCCGCCGGCGCCCACCAACCCTCGCCAGGACGCCATCGACCTCCACAAGGCCTTCAAAGGTCCGCCCCGCCCCTCTGCGCTTTTTCCCCCCTCGAATTTCTGTAGCTTCCTTCAATCACTCTCCGCATCATCACCCCGTCGCGCCGCCGTGGGATTCGATGGCCGGAGGCTGGGGGGAGGTCGACGCGATCGGGTGTAGTCTTTGCGCAGCCTTGGGGGGATTTGGCGAGCTGATGATGATCCTACTTTTTAGGGGTTCCGTTGCCGCGCTGCGCTGTGTGGTCGGTGCGCGCTGCGGGGCTTAGATGTGTTGCGGCTCTGGGGAGTGGGATGTTCGGATTGAATTCAGAGGTCAAATAGCAAGAAGTTTTTTTGTTGTGGAAGAATTCAGTTCGAGGTGAATTTAATTGTTGGAGTCTTAGACCGTCAGATGTTGAATACTTGTCAACAATGAACCGAGGTCAGGAATGGGATAGCTTTTAAGGGGGTTGAGTGGTGATAATTGCATCGACTGAGACTTACTTTGACTTGCTCTGAACAAAATTCGGAGTCAAGTGGATTGATACGGAGATAACTACAGTCTTGCCCCCATCTCAACTGGTCCATTTTCAGGGTCAAGGAGCACAACCGTGTAGTCTAACAGCTGCTGCATGTGGGTGGTATTGGTATAGAGCACATGGTTACTAGGAAAAAGAAAAAAATCATTTCATCCATGGAAAAAAGAATTCGTTTTAGATTATTGATATGCTTGTTTTCATTACCATGTTTGCGACTACAGAACCCCATGTGTGACTTACATGTTGAAAACACAAAGATATATAAGTCATCTAAGATATTTCCATGTCTCCAAGATGACACTTTGACTAGCTATTGCAATGAAAATGCATTGTTTGACTTTGACATAAAAAGAACTACATACATACTATGAATATTTTCATTGTGAATCTCATTCTTATGCTTCAATCTACATAATTCTTTACATATTGATAGTCAAAGCTAGAAAAGTTTGACTGAGACAAATCCTAAAATGAATTATATGGGTCGGAGGTAGTAATTTGTGGCTAATGACAAATTTTTATTGACATGATGGTTAAGTTTGATTTTCTCTGGTTCATTTTATGATCTGTTACTCTCTGTAAACTATTTTTTCTTTTGATCTCTGGCTTCATATGATTTACTAATCTATGGTTGCTTCCAAAATTAAGTAGTACTAAACTCTGTTTTCTCCCTGGTGCACGAAGCCCTAGGCAATCACATTACCATTTTGCACCATGGAATTATTGATTGTAGGGTAAAATGGAAAGCCAGGCAGTGGTGTCCATGTGGCAAAAAATATTTGTGAAAATTTTTTGTGGTCAACAGTGGCAATTATATGAAAATCTTAGCAATTGAGCAGATTGCATAAATCCAGACTTTACTTGATATCGTGAAAATTTCTTGCTTGCTCATTTCAAGCTCATTACCTGACTTCCTCTTTAGCTAGTAGCTGCACTGCTTTATGTGCTTATTTTCCTTTTGATTTTGACCTGCTGATGGTCTTACAGGGTTGGGCTGTGATAGTACAACAGTTATAAATATACTTACTCATCGTGACTCGATGCAACGCGCACTCATTCAACAGGAATACAGGACTATGTATTCTGAGGATCTCTCCCGCCGTATATCATCTGAACTCAGTGGACACCACAAGGCACGCAAAATTCTAGAAGAATTCTTCTTTTCACTGAATAATAGATCAAATTGTAAAGCTAACTGTAGTCATATACTTAATCAAATAAGGTGTAGATTTAGATAGTAGTCATGTGATAATTAATACAAGTTTCTTTGATAAATGTTAGCCAGATATTTGCTACTTCACTTCTGAGTAGAGTTAAATTACTCTAGATTGATGTGATTAAGTTTGTTCTAAATGATTGTAGAAAGCAATGTTGTTATGGATTCTTGATCCTGCTGGACGAGATGCAACTGTTTTGAGAGAAGCTCTGAGTGGTGATACTATTGATCTGAGAGCAGCCACTGAGATAATATGTTCCAGGACACCATCGCAGCTGCAAATAATGAAACAGACTTATCATGCAAAATTTGGCACTTATCTTGAGCATGACATTGGCCAGCGCACATCAGGGGACCATCAGAAGGTCCTGTTCTTATTTGAGTATTTGTCCTATTTTTTGTTTGACTTCTTACATGGATGACACATCGGCACTCAATTTGCTTATCTTTTGTAGTTTTGAAAGCAGTTTCTGAAACACAGATATTTGCTATATTTTTTTCTCGGAAATATTGCAGTAGCCAGTGAAACTCTTATCTTGGCATCTATCTATGGTTTCACCTTGTGATGTACAAAGAGATATGCTGGATAGGTTTACTGTACAATATGCCAATCAATATTTTTATAATAATTTATACCTGTACGAATTCACTTGCATTTTTCTACTGGAAGCACCGAATGACGTAATATATGTTTCAGCTCTTGCTTGCTTATGTGGGAATTCCACGCTATGAAGGTCCTGAGGTTGATCCTACTATAGTGACACATGATGCAAAGGACCTCTATAAAGCTGGTGAGAAAAGGCTGGGCACTGATGAGAAGACCTTCATCCGCATTTTCGCTGAACGCAGCTGGGCACACTTGGCATCTGTTGCCTCTGCTTACCATCATATGTATGATCGGTCTTTAGAGAAGGTTTATTTTTTTTCTTGTTTACATGTGTTGGTCTCTCACTTTCACGGAACTTATCACAGTATAATCATGAAGTGTCCTTCATTTATGCTAGGTTGTGAAGAGTGAAACATCTGGAAACTTTGAACTTGCTCTGCTAACTATCCTCAGATGTGCTGAGAATCCAGCCAAGTATTTTGCGAAGGTAAATCATTCATGTGGTCTTCAGAAAGAAAAAATTATAAGTATTGTTGTAACATTATTTCATTGGAGAGGCAAACTCACCAAACAGTGCACGAAGTTTTCTTGTTACATATAATGCTTTTTTTAGCCACATAAGAAGTATGGTAGACAGCTCTGTAGCCATTATTTTATTCAGCAAGTTTATTTATCTATTATTGAACATAAAGCCTGCATGATCCTGCCGAGTTGTGTAGTTATCTTATTTCTGTGCATCTCTAGTCGCAATCCATAGGTGTCTTCTTCTTCAGGTCCAATCAAATAATCACGACTGAATTCTCTGCAACCTTCATTATCCTTACACTCCTGGACTGATCATTTGTCTGCTCTCTTTTTAGGATGGTAACCAGTGTCATTGATGTTAGAATGTTTTTATTGCTATCTATTGCATACGAAATTTTTTCCCATCGCAAATAATGTCGTTGTCTGTTTTGTAGAGGTGCTTAGCATCCTAAACCGACTGACAAAGAATTTTATTCAATGTGTTATCTTCTCCATTTAAGACTTCTTTCATTCCTTTTTAAGATTGACGTTTTCTTTGTTTGGTAGTTGTGAGGACCTCTTTTCTCTTAACCATATAAATTCAGGTCTTGCGGAAGGCCATGAAAGGCATGGGTACCGATGACAGTACACTTATCCGGGTTGTGGTAACAAGGACTGAGATTGACATGCAATATATCAAGGCTGAGTACTACAAGAAATACAAAAAATCGTTAGCTGAAGCTATCCATTCTGAAACTTCAGGAAATTATCGAACATTCCTCCTTTCTCTTGTTGGTAGCCATTAGGTATGCTCTCCGGTTCTCCTGCCTTCCACGACACAATATTATGAGAAGATTTGAAGGTGCTCATATTTGACTGTTGTGCTATCTGATTTTCTTAGGCTACATTTCATCGACCATCGGACCTGATGTTCCATGACTATCTTAAATGCATGCGGCAGCTCTACCGGGAAACCATCATTATTGTGCTCTCAGTTTCGTGTGTGCTTGCTTAAATAATGTGTGTATGTATGTAACATGGGGCATTAAGTTGTTGCTGCTTGCTATGGTTGGTGGTTCCGTCTGACCTGTGGACATGTTACTCTTCGAGAATTGGTTCTAATAAGTGATGGTATTCGGTCATATCGGTCATATTGCTTTCTGTTTCCAGTACCGTGATTCAAGTTTAAATCTAGTCTATCGAAGTTCAAAAGGAGACTAAAACATCAGTGACACGCCCTGTTCTCTGAGTTTCTAATGCAGCACTGCTTGGACTTGTATGAGCGAACGAATGACAGATCAAGATTCAGTCACCCAACTGCTCCCCAGGAGTGCAGAGAGATTTTAGCGAGCATGTAAGATCAGCACACAATGCCAATGCAGCATTCAAATTACTTCTAGAGAATGGCGAGCATGTGTGCCAGCATGTTATGGTTAATCTAAGAAAGAAAGAGAGCACTGAATATTTACATGTATAAACGTAAAACTAACAAACAGAAACTGAAGCTGCCCTGAGCAAAGCTGGTTCGTGCACAGGATACAGCACTGCAATAGAAACTGATGCAGAAACCGAAAAACATGGGTTCATCCTGAACTTGTGGTGTCGAATCGATCAGTTAGTAGCAAGATCAACGAATTTCCTTGCAGCAAACCAAACAATCCAAAATAATCCAACCCAGCCTGCAATTAAACAGCATGGCCAAATATTGGGCCTTGGTTGAGATATCACGCTGCTGGCTAGGAACTTAATATAATAGCAGCATTCTCAGTGAATAAATCAAGGAAAGTAATTGCAGTTATGTGATACCTTGTTAGATCCTCAAATGCTATGCCCTCCGTTCATAATTTCTAATGATCTATAGGATTATTTTTCATCTAAGTTGGCGAATCTTCAGACAAGAACCTTCTCTTTGGCTCACCATTTGGATATGAAATATCACTGGAAAATGTACTCAAAAGACGAAGTATTTGCATGCATTATAGGAGTGGAGTAGCCGAGAAGGCTGATGAAATGTATTACCAGTGGCGACCGTGATGGCGACGAGTGTCGCCGCCGTCGTGGCCGCTACGACGAAGATGACAACCGACAACGTGCAGATGTACGCCGCGGCGAGGAAAGCAGACAGCGCCGCCACTGAGACGACAACCGAGACGGTGGCGGAGCTCGTCAGCGCCGCCACGAGGACGAACACGACGATCAGGAGACCCGTCAGCGCCGCGAGCGCCATCGATCCGACCTGCAGACAAGACGAGACCGGATCGATCACCCAACGTGCACGCATTGCCTCCTCGATCAATGCAACTTCAAGCGGCCCGACCGGTGATCCGGTGGCGCTCGATCGGCGGGGCTCACCGATGCGACGAGGAGCGCGCGGGCTGCGCCACCCCGCCTCGTCCACGCCGCGAGGCCGCTCGCGGCGCCGTGGCACACGTCGCATAGGAGCCGGCCGCCGTCGACGCAGCCACGGAGAACGGCCGGGAGGGAGGCCATGCCCTCCTCCTCCTCGCTTGAGGGCAACGACGACGACGAGGAGGAGGTGGCCTCGCCGTTGGCGCGCGCTGAGCCGTCGTCCCGCGCGACGTCGACGACCATCCGCTTGGTGAGACGAGACGAGTAGTGATCGATCGGTCGGTCGAGTCAAACGCGTGCACGTGTCGTTCGCGTGGTCGATCCGACGGTGGACGTTTTGTGCTGATTTGACATGCACCAAGCAGGGACTGACACGTGGACATTGATTGCTTTCGTTTAGCTGACGTTATTTTGTTTTATTTTTTAGAGAACACCGATATATCTAGACCGTACTTAACATGTTTCCGAAAAAAGGACCGTACTTAAGATGAATACAGATGAGCAAATGAAGTATCCCTAATCCATTCCTATCATATCTATTTATCCTATATAGACATTAAAAAAACATGTATGAAGCCATGTTATTAGTAATATTAAGTTATTGGACCATCTTAGTATAAAATCATTAAGTGTTGGATGAAGAGTTACTTATTCGTATTCATTAGTAGTCTCTTTCCCCTCCCCATCTCTGCCTTTAATTAAATAGACATCATCAGTAATTTTAAGCTATCTAATTATTCTAGCATAAAATTATCAACTGTTAGATCAAGAGGTTAATTATCCGAATTCATCAGTAGTCTCTTCCCCTTCTCTTCACCTCTAATCTGTAATAACTGTATAGTCATGTCTAGTAACACATTCTCACTAGTAATATGAATTAAATGGGAGATTGAGCAAATAATTTAATTACAATATAAAGGTTAAAGAAGCATGTAATGTTTAGTTTTCATAATAGTACATATTCATTTCCTATGAAATTTTGTATAAAATGGTGCTTTGAAAATGTAAACCATGATGCAACATTATCAATTTTATATACCTTTATTTTCACCGGATAATTGTAAACTTCAAATATTATGATGATAAATATTAATAAATCTCTTGGCAAGGCGTATGGTATTTTTTATTTTACTATACCACGATTAAATTAGATCAGTGTACAGTACACACTCATTTTTTTTATTAGATGGAGTTTAGTGAGACAAAGGTCTGCGCTTGCATATGTAAATTATATGCACTTATATTTATATTTAAATCTTGATAAATAGAATATATATATATATATATATATATATATATATATTGACTCCACTACACCTCTAGAGCTTTCTCCATATATCACATACTTCATATATAAGGCTATGAATAGTCCCATATTTTGCCATGTAAAACAATATATTGTCCTTGTTGATATATTGTGATATATTGCGCTAATCCATGATATAGAATTTGTTGCAGGGGTAGGGAGCAGGTGGGTAGATAGTGGTGGAGCTAGAAATTACTAAAGAATACGGCTAAGCTAGGGCTTAACTAATGGGCTGTTGGTTTTCTCCAAAATTTATAGGTGATTTAAGAGGATTTACACATGATTTTTTAGGTAAGTCTAGGGCTCAAGCCCTAGCTGCGCTAGGCTGTCTCCATCTCTGGTGGTGGATGTTTGTTGATTATAATCCAATCTCTCGCTCTATTTAGCTGAAGTAGTTGGATCCAGTCATGTGGCTCGTGAGATATATGCACATGACTATAGGTATGATGATCATGGCTAAGGTGGCGTGATGGTCTAGTGAATAATTGCGCGGCAAAACCAAACAGGTGCCACAACTGTGCGTGCAGCAACAAGCAGTCCTTCCATCCACTTCCTTTTACATTTTAATTTTTTTCTAAATTAAATTTATTTTAAAATTGAGAGAGTTTTAAAAAATAGTAACATCTACAGCACCAATTAGTTTCATTAAATATAATATTAAATATATTTAATTGTATATTTATTTTATATTGAATATATTGCTACGTGTTTTACTTTCTCAAATTTAAAGAAAATTTTCTTATTATAAAGTTACAACTTAGTGGAGAGAGTATAATAGACGATTCCCAAACCATGTGATTACTTACTTGCTCTTTTAATACAATTTGGCAAAGAATGTTAAAGTACCTATGGAATAGGGGGTCACGAATAATGCATAAATCCATACTCTGTATTAGTGTATCTACTGTTTACTACCTTAAACGACTAGTGAATTAGATATTATCGCCATAATCTATCTATCGTTATCTGAATCACTCCACTAAAATAAGAGGGGACGTCCCCGAGAGTTCTAGAGAGTTTCCTAGCATAGTGTTGGTTAGGGTTAATTCAGAAATTAAGATAGATGGATATGTGGAGTCCGATAGAACGGTGCCATCACACCCAATGACTGCAGATGTAAATTAAGTGATGCTTACATGATCCCCAATTAATTAAAAACACAGTGGATTAGATTAGTTGGTCAAGCGTCCAAATCGGATATAGCCGATCAACCTGTCGATCGGCCGGGGAGCGTACGTTTGTCCTTTGCAAAATTTTGAACTGTTTGGATGAAGGTGACAGCCTCGATCTGGATCGCCATCCATTTCATTTTTGTCACATGCCGTAGTTAATCTGAAGATCCTGCAGGCTCCACACATGTCATCTATGTGATTAGACTCATCTTTAAAAAGTGTGATTGGACAGATAACCCACATATATGTACTCCTTGAAAATGTGTGGACTTGATAATAAGTCTTTGGTGTTTCGTACTTAATTTTGCTCGATTATATAATTTGGTGCAAATGATTAATTCGACCAAATTAATCGTGCACATGCTAGCTAAAGTCAAAATACGGATAGACAAGGTATTTCTCTCTGGTTTCAAATACCGTCGCTATATACTATTTACTTTTTAACGTTGACAGTTTATTATTTTTAGAAAAAAAACATGCATAATCATATTAGCGATATGTCATGTGTCATAAATACAACCATACAACTTTTATTAATCATAAATTAATTATCATGTAAAAGTTATTAATAATCAAAGCTGAAATATTGATGATTAATTGTGCAGGTAAACGAGGGTAGAGGGAGTATCACCAAAAGATTAATGGGAATACAAAATAATGTGGACAATTTTACGTTCACAGATAACATCTTACAAAAGCTGTAACAAGGAAAACACTTTTAACTTGAAAAAAATACGGCATAAAATTGTATATCCTTGTTGAGAATATACATTCTCCTATATAGGTCAAGATCATACCTAAGTTGTGTTTCTCATGGTGGGTGGGCCAGGACCAAAATCCGGCCCAGATCATCGATGAGGCTAGATTAACTTGTAGCTGGCCCATTACATGTCCTAAGCCGCACCATGCATATGTCCCTAGGTTTATTACCGATCACGGTTGCTATTTGGGAATAGAAAAACGAAGATAGTAGACTGATGTACTAGCCTACTAGGCAATTGGCTCATCTATGATCCATTTTGAAAATCCCTTTTCGTTTACGCTATTTTTTGTTTGCAATATGTTTGAAAATTCCTCATTTCTATTGATTAACCAAGAGCCTATACGTACGTTGCAATGTATTTTCTGAGATCATAAAAGAAAAATTGATAAAAAGACTAAAATATTACTTGAACCGATATGAAAAGAAACATATCAATAAAGAATTTAAAGAGCTAGCCCTCTCCCAATCTGCTCTCCTGTTCAAAGTTCAAACGGATGGAGGAGCTGGTTTCAGAGAGCACTTGCATTAACCTCATGTATTACACCTCATGACTCCACATGTTAGTGATGGTGGTAGACCACTAGTGTAGTATAGATATGTAAAAAAGGACAAACCAACGTAAGATACTTTATCTCCATTTCTATGTAAGATAAACTATTATTTGTCTCTCACGCAACACTTAACATTTCAGCAGTCACGAAATTCACACTCCATGCCAAATAAAATATCATCTCAGAGCTAATAATGAACTCTCAGGTTTTTAAGATAATAGAATCATATCTTCTGACTTCTGTATCAACTATCATTAGTTTTTTATTTTCTTAAATAATAGAAATATAAGTTTTTACCTCAATATATAGGAATATAGATATACAACCAAAATTATGGGTATTAGGATTTAAACCGGTAAGTAGGCAAGCACTCATGAATGAGTGGTTTGAATGGTCCGGGGAACTTAAGTACGGAGCACCTCCTAATTTTTAATCAACAATACGTTGCAGTTGATCAATTGCTGAACTTTTCACTCTTGAACTGTTGAACACCACTCCAATAATTAATTTCTTGGCAGCTCACAGTGCATGTACACAAGGCCCCTTCTTAGCTGTTCTTGCCAGAACAATCGGGCAGGACACACAGCTGCAGATCGATCGATTGCAAGATGGAGCGATGAACTCTCCATGACGGGGCCAATCAACGGGCAGCAACTCGTGGTAACAACAGATCGGTCAGAATGAACAAAAGCAAACACATTTATGCCCGACACTGTTCGTGCATGTGTGCGTTCGTCAGAGAGTTGAAACTAGCTGCACACACGGATTAAATGCTGATAATGATAACGGTGGTATGTTTGATTTGTTAATTATCCTTAAATATGAGTGGTTTGGAGAGTACTTCCTAAAATAGTATATTTCGTTTTGGTAGAATAATGTTTTGACTAGCAATTAGTTTATTAATATATTCCCTTCATCTAAAAATATAAAAGAATGGTGGTATAAATGCTCGATGTGGGCTTATCTAGATTCATACTCCCATATCCTTTTATATTTCTAGATAGAGTATCATTTCTGCCACAAAAAATATAGTTATAAGAAAGAGCTTTTCAATATAAATCTAATAACATCACATTTTATAACACCCCAAACTTTTCTAAACATAAAACATGGGCTAACATGTAGGTCAGGAAATAACTTACCTATAAATATTATACATAGCTGATACACAAAGAATAATAGTGAAATTAGAAATAACTATCTTTTATTAACTCACTAGAAGAAGTTCTTACATAGACATATCTCAAATATGCAACACAATACAGAAAATAAAAGCAATAACAACAACTAAACAAAAGCTAACAATGGAAATTAACTTAAGCGGCTAAGAACTAGACATAGCATCTAGCTAACTAGTTTATTTCACACATATAGTTTGAAAACTAGACCCAAAACCCTATAAGTCTTCATACTCTACCTGCTCCTGAAGAAACTTCTCAGCAGACAAGTCGACGTCGTCTTCTCCAAACTCTACACATATATATAAGTAAGGATGAGTACTTTACATATTCAGTAAGACAGAGAGAAAGATGACATGTTTTGGCTTAACTAGGGAGGCTAAGGTTTTCATTTGTGAAAGCAACATTTTTCTTTAAAAGAATTATTTTGCATAACGTTAGTGAGCCAAAATTTTAGTTGTTGAGAAGAGGCTAACATCTCGATTCCTTTCACAAGTTGATTTGCAACTTGTCACAGTGTTTATAAAGCGATAGCAAAATTCTTAATATTTCCTCATCTTCTCTATGATTAGCTTCATTTCACTTTATCAATACTTAATAATTAATCAAATATTATTTTTTAACTATTTTTCATAGCTAACAGGCTTTCATAGCATAAGTTTACCTTCTTAGCATTACGGCACTATAGTACCACAAGACACCCTAAGTCACACAAACCTATTCTCGACTAAGAAGGTCGACTATATGCCACACATGCAGACTTTGGAAGCGAATCGTATCATAATAATCATGTTCACCAACCTTTGGTAAAAATAAAACTATGCTATGAGAAACACCTTATATCCACTGATAACTGCAAGCATGTCTGTTTAAACAGTTCAGCTAAACTCTACAGAGGTTGCACGCTTTACCCACACATTATAATTTCTCTCTTTACACAACACGTGCTAATCAAATAGGGTTGGTAAGAGAGGGCTCACTACAAGGCTTTTTCAAAACTAACCCATGGATACCTCACGTCACATAATTGGGTTGAATCTCTCAAACCGAGTATTAGATAACTCTCATGTCCTTATCTACTCATGACACATTGGGGATGTCTCCTATACCTAACCAGTCGCCTCACGCGAAGCTAGGATAGCACCCATCTTGGATAATAATGATCCATAATCTCATCTCTTTATCCCTAATATTTCACAACTATTGATATATAATATTTTTATGTGATAGCTAATTATTTATTCATGGGCATCCCATAACACCCATAGAGTCTCATTGTAATATGATTGGATGAATTTCTAAAAGGAATTGGTTCTTAATGATAATATGTAGTGGCATTGACCCTGCACCATCTAGGTAATACAAACCATTTTAATTTTACAACCAAGTGACATTACATCGGATTTTTAAGTAAATATTTAAAATTCACAAGTTTCCACACAACATCACAATCGTAAGTGGGTTAAGCAATTATCTTGGTAATCATATCCAAGGGATGACGATACCGGTGGTTATTTGGTGTAGTTAATAAGGATGGACTCATTAATATTCTACATAATAAAAGTGCGATTAGTGGGTAGGTCCGTCCGTTTCATACAAACCTATGCCAAAGATGATTAAAGTGTTATCTAACAATACATCTTTATATACAAAGTAATTAGCAAATGTAGGCTTTAAATGTTCAAGAATGAATTGCATTGATGCATGACAGTTCCTAGTACGATGAAATCCAGCGCAAATACTCCTTTGATTGCAACCTCTATATGTGAGAAACACAAACAACATGGGGGTACTAATAAAAGTAATAAAACATAGAAAATAAAAGTGCTATTGTGTAAAGGAGGATTTTAGCAAAATTTTGGGACTAGAATAAGGTAAAATGAAGTTACGAATAAAAGATATAAAATTTTGAAGTTTAAAGTATTTTCTGGAAAATAAAAGGAATTTAGAAAAAAATATTCTTAAAAATATTCCTTGGCTGACATGTGGAGCCTGGACGTCAGTGAGAGGGAGAGAATGGTTTATGGTAGATCAGGTCTATAGGGTCTACTAGAAAGGATAGGGCCCATGTTAGTCCCATCTACCTTTTTTTTCTTTCCTCGTTCTCTCCCCTTTTTCGTGTCTTCTTCCTCACACTAAGCAATGTGAGGTACGACGAAGCGAGGGCGATGGCGGCTCAACGAGGCATAGCGACGGTCGGAAGCTCCAACGGAGGTATCGGATAACTTCTTGGAACTGTCGTGAGGACACGGGGAGGAAGCGAGAAGATTGTAGCCTCACCATTTGCAGAAACGGTTGGCGACGGAGCTTCTTTGTTTTGTTGCTGTGGTTTCAATGACCGGCTGAGCTCGGCATGGCAAATAAATGGAACTAGGGGGACATAGTGGTGACGGTTGAAAGCTCTAGCTGGCCCCTGGTGTAGTGGATGGTGGGAAAATAAAGGGAGATAGAGAGGGAGCTCGGGAAAGACAACAATGGTAGCTATGGAGAGGATGGTGACAGTGTTGGCAATGGTCAAGATCTTTGTAGCCACCTTCGACGTTTCGCGACAATCCGAGTGACGACGAATTTTCACACGGCACCGTGAATCACACAAAGCTTTCATCAATGCCTTTCCGCATTCAAAGTGACGGGACAGGATGTTGTCCTGCGTTTGTTGTTGTCTTTTCCTGACTTGTTTCTTGTCATTCTATGGGTTTGGTAGAGGAGCTTCACGTGTGAGTCTTTATTGGAAAAGATAGATGAGGCATGCAAAGGTTGTCCTGTCTTGACTTGTAACTGAGATGAATTGAAAGAATAGAGTAGGGAGAACTGCATGGATGTATGCATGCATGCATGAGGGAGCTTGCGTTTTGCTCTTCTCTCGGCAAGATGTGAGAGGAAAGCTATCAAATTAGTTGATTCCTATCTCAGTACGATAAGATGGAAGAGGGTAGGAGGTGGTCTAGTTAAAAGATGGATGAGGAAGAGTTGCGATAATGCTGGTCGTGTAGATTTTTTTTTTGCACGTGATTTAATTTGACGAAAAAATGACAGACGGTTCGACCCGCACGTGTAAAAGTAAAGGGGAGAACTAAAGTATGGTCTGAGAAAATATTAAAATAGAGAAGAAAATATTAAAATAGAGAAGAAAATATTAAAATAGAGAAGAAAATATTCACCGAGCGATTGAGGTTCAAAAATAAAATTTAAAATTTTCAGATGAAAAAAATTATTGGTCGATACGGTCAAAATTTTCTGGAATAAGATTTAAGTTTTTAAAGATAGAAATGAAATTTAATGGTACCACTAAACAAAATTTTAAAATCAGAATTTTTTAAAAAATAGCGGGCATTATGCTTTCAAATAAAAAATATATTTTAATATAGTCATTATTGGTTAAATTCTTATTATAATTAATAAAACAATATACGTATTATATTTTGAAACAGATGGGTAGAATTTAGACAAATCCTTTAATTTCTCCTACAAATGTAGGGTTTGTCTGATTAATTGGGATATGAACAGCAGCTATGCACAGTAGAATCGTTGGTACTAATTACTCTCATCTAGAGCAATGCCTCATGGTCGCTGCTTATATACATGCCAATATATAATTTGTGTGGGCTCTTCGCTCATTACTGAGAAACGTGGGTTGGTTGGAGATGTAGTTATATGTAGGGAATATTTATTGGTCGGACAACATCGCCAACATTTTGAAGTGTGTTTTAAGCTATCATGACAATATAAGCCAAGCCTTGTAGAGGCTATATTAATATCTATCATCGAAAAATGAAAATATACACTTTGTTGCCTCTTGATAAGAGCTTGACATGCTTTTTTTTCTCTTTTAACTTCATGCTACTAAAAAGGAAATATTTTGTCCAATGTGAAAATTTTCACATGGAGTAGGGAATGGCCCAAATCTGGATTTTCGATGAAATCTTCTTGGGATTATTAAGGTTATTTTCACCACCTTATAAGCATGCATGTATCTGAGTGAGCCTTTTTTTTCCTATAATGGAAGCTTTATTGAACTCAATAAAGTATCCAGGTGAGCTATGTTTCACTACTGGAGAGGGAATCTCTACCTAGTGTCAAAAACACGCAGCAACGCATGAAAAACACCAGGGAATGATGTTGCCGAGTTCCTCACTCCGCAATCCGCACCCGGGAGTGGTGCCAGACTCCCGTGTCTAGTTGCCATGTGTACCTGGAATAAACCACTCGGCAATAGCTGTGCACTACAGAGTGTCACGATTCCGTGCATCAGAACGGCAACAGGTAACGGGGTACGGCAGAGGAACGGCAAACGGCAGCAAGAATTGCGAAGTGGCGAGAAAAACACGGCAAAGTTTCGGCTTACGGAGCGTGCGTTCGCGTTGAGCACCAGGCAAAATAGGATTTGTTACCGAGCGGTGTTGGAAGCGAACGCACCGTAACCTATCTTGACAGACACTCGTGGAATGGTTTCAAACGCAGGGGAAGTTTACCCGATGCAGCTAGAACCAGCACCCAGCAATCTTATATTTGCACACTGTAACGTTCCCAGGTTTCCAGTTTGGTGCACTATGTAACTCATCATGTTTGCAAGTGCCCCACCATTTTTTTTACAGGAAACTGAGGGTGAAAAATAATACCACTTTGCTGATTCATTTATATTAGTTGGGCCAGAACAGTACATAGAATCCAAATCACACATACAACAAAGAATGGCTTTAAATGCGTTGACATCAATGTTCGATTAATCAATTTGATGTCAGAAATAACTACAATTGAGATGAATTTGAACATTACATCCCATGCGTATATGCTTGGGCAACCAAGAAGTCGTGCAACCAGAAAAAGGTTTGGATGAACGGCGTAGCACGCAGTTTGACTACCCCTCTAACGATTAGCAAATAAGCCATTTGACTTGGTGACCCTCAGATTGCATAAAAAAAGGTCCCAGTTAAGTAGATATGTTCTCACAAAGCAATTGAGCTTCACATCAAAACAGCAATTTCATGTGTTGTACTAAAAACAAAGTGATAACAGTTATATGGAATAGCACTAGCAAGAAAATATGAATGATATATGCATGTTGAAAACAAGAAGCTAAATCTGAACTTGTACATGCTTTCTTCAAGAATGTCTAGACTTGTTACAAATTAATATATAGCTACAGTGACTGGTCAGTTAGATATTTGTTGATGGGACATGAAGAAGCAGTATGCAGCCTAGTGACTGACTACCGAAGTGCCTGGGCATTGCAACCAAATCAAAATAAATGATTACGCATGTTCCAAATGGAAAAGTTATAAAATAAAAACTGAATTTTTATTTGACTGAACACCTGATTCCTGGTATATAATGCTCAATCATGATTCAGCAACTAAATAGTGATCATCATCGCAGTTCAAACAATTATCATTGATCTATCAAATACTTATCTTAGCATCAAAAATTCAATGGGTTCATGCAAAAATTGGAATTCATGTAGCCAGATCAGAATAGTTAATTAGCATAGCAAGTGCCAAAATTTGGAAGTGCTTTATTTCACTGTTATTTGGTTTCACTATTGTTGGCTAGATGGCAGCACCATATCATAACTAAACTTGAACCATTAATCTAGCCATAGTAAAAATGGATTAATAGAGATCTTTCTTCTTGCTGACTAATTAGGTGTGTGACAGCTTACAGCCGAGGTGAGTACAATCTGATGGCACTGGTGCAAAGCAGTTCCCTCTAGCTGGTAGCAAAAAGAATATCTGCAGAAATGGTAAGGTCTGATTTAGGAACACAAATCCTTTGGACATTAGAAGAAACTTTTTATTTCAAAAATCATAGAACTAGGATAATGCAATCTTCATGTACCATTATTTATTACATGATCCTCCTAAGATATAAAGTATGCAATTTCTGGGGAGCATTTAACCTAGTGGGGAGGCATAGCAGGGGCATAAACAATGATGGTCCACCTCACCATGTCTCCAATTTGAACTTGTACTTATATTTGAACACCTATACTTACATATATATATCCAATATACAGAAAACGAGAAGAAATGGTATTTTCCAAAGAAGGAAACAATAGTTTGCATATAATGGGAGCTACAAAATGAGCTTTTCTGGACTAAATGACTAAAAAACTATGCCAACTGGATGAAAACATTAGCAGGACTCAGATACAACCCAATGGAATAGTCGACCTGGCCAAGACTGGATTACTGATCAGACAATCAAACAAATGCTTGATTATACTATTTTCAATACACATGACACATTTAAATGCATATAATAGGGGTAGCAATTTAATCCTTTATGCAACTGTAGCATGAATTGCTAGTTACTCCTTACAACGGTTGTTTGTTTCCCACAAGAATAGTCTAGCAAAGTGAAGGAGGCTAGCTAAGTCAACATGAAAATTTAAAGACCTATATTAAATGATTACATGTCTTTGATTTATATAGAACAAGATAATGACAGCTTACATTAATGGGACATGAATGCGCATGCCATTGTCTGTTACATTCAGCAGGGCTATTGTCAAACTCCTGTCAAGGAAAAGAACACTGAAAATGGGTGCACCAGAAGCAATAGCCTTAATTCAGGTTTCCACGATCTATTAACTTAATATGTATCGGCAATTTTTTTCAAATTTGTAAGCCGTGTCCATGAAATGTTCATGCTCAAAGAATTAGCACCAGAAATTAGAGGAGCAGCTCCGAACCATAAACCAATAAACAGAGATGCCTAACAATGTCAGGGGATGGCAGGAAGACAGGAACTATTAAGCAACTACCACTGCAATAACTGAGGATAAATCTGCAAAGGCAAAAGCAAAAGAAAAAAGATTACTGATTAGCCCAAGGCCAGATTGAAAGAAGTAACAAAATCATCTGCAAACAGGAGTAACATCTCAATCTAACTCTAAAGAAGGAGATAACTAGCAATTGGGAAAATCTTCCATTTACATTTGGTTGGAGAGGTAATTTAACTACTCCTATGGGAATCATTACCATTTTTTCAATGGTACTTGTATGTCATGCTGCACAAAGCAATAATGAAGGATACCAATTAGTGAATTAAAGAAAGAGCAGTCTTCAATTTTAGAAAATGTCCAACATCCACAAGGCCACAAGTTCTTCCGGTAAAATCTCATACTAGATTCATTCCTTTCAGCAGTTGCAAACAAACTAAAAAAAGATCATCTGCCCCTCTGTACCCTCACAAAAACTGAAAAAAAAATCTTTTTATTGCATATGAGTGCATGAAAAAAAATGGTTCTATCGCATGAAAGAATTCCATTCATTCTCTTTTTTTTTCTGAAAAAACCTTAATTTTATTTATTATAATAAGCTTATAAAATCCAATTAATTCTTGTCAAGACAAATATACACCTACAGATTTTACATTTCTAAACATTTATTGACAACCAAAATTTTAAAAGTTTGACCATAAAAGGTTCATATGTCTCTTTTTAATGAGGGAAAATATCATTAAAAACCTTTAGTTCGACAACCTAGTAACATTTTTTAAGAAATACAACGTTCATTTATATGTAATTGAACTCAAAGCAATGAATGTTTATTCACGTGGTGAGGAGAATGTAAACTCAAACAATGGGAAGGGTTCATAAGCATGATAATATTATTTTAATTGATAGATTATGCAGGTAACATATTCCACAAATATAAAGTGATGTGAGCATGAGTGGTTTGATCTTTTGGTGAGTTAAAGATAAATACGATTTATGAAGAAACGTTTGCGACTCGACTATAACTGTACAAGACGTTTGTGTCATACCTTAGCGATTGATACACTTCATTTTATTGGTGCAGACTGATCTTATTCCTATAAACAAATAAAAAAACAAGTAAGAACAAGATAAAAAGAATATAAATTGCAAATACTCAATAAGCTGAGGTTCTGAAGATAAGTAATTAGGCTGTCTAGCTAGCCAACCTGCACAATTACAAATATAGTAGCAATGGCTAAACTTAATCTAACAAACCCAAAATTATCCTAATAGGGTTGGCTAAGTATTTAGATGTGAAGACAAACAAGTGGTCCTTAGGGTCATGCACTAGATTGGTGCAAGCACAATTTGGGCCACACCTAGGCCAGGTCCCTACCAAAGTAATAAACCCAAAGGCCCATTATAAGTGACGCAATGGCTTGTTTCGTTGATTGCGGTCAACTCAAATGGAATTTGGAGGTGTGGCCAAATGAAAGAGAACTTCGAGATCTTTTTCATCTAGGCTTAAAATAGAGTTTATATGTAAATTTAGGCTGTTTAAAGTCAGCACTGTCTAAGGTGGTTGAATTGGATTGTAAAACGTGGAGGACTTGATCACAATCTCTCGTTGCACCACGAATGACAAGTTCAACATCCGTATGCAATCTAAACATGAAGAGCACTCGTAAACAAATAAATATATATTTTTCATCATTACGTAGCATCATATTCTTAATACAATCAAATTTGAGGTTATTATGAAACTATTTCATCTACTTATATGATGTGAGCAATGGTTGCTTCTATGGTGCTTACGATAACATCATGTACTCTGTTTAAATTACTATACATTGCATGATTCCATAATTCCAAAAAATATCGTATTTAATAAAATAGATTATTATTTAATGTGCCCAACATTTGAAACTAGTAAATATCTGGTTGAACTCTGATAGAGGACTATAACACACTTACACACACAAGCTAGGTCACCATGTGAGCTTTGGCTGCAATTAACTAGATGATGCTATGGCGCAAGAAAGATTGGATATCATAAGCTATATTTTTAGAGGCTAAAAGTTACTTTTATTAGTCAGTAACCCATGCATTTTCCACTTTTTCTATATAATCAAACTCTAATACTCTTTTTTTTTACTTTTTTCACATGGCACTTTATATTTTTTAATATAATAATTTCAAATTTTGTAACTAATGATTGTACTTATCATGGAGTGGAATTTTTTAATTAAGTAATCCCAAAAATAGGAATTCATAAATACATCAAAACACTCAATTTGCAGTCCTAATAATATATTTTTATGATTTAATAAGTTCAAATTCACAATTAATAATAGAAGTATAGAATTTATATGCATACAAACTTCATTTTAAAGCATTTTTAAAAATTAAATATGTTAAATCCAGATATAATCCTGCAATTTTTAAAAGTAGTGTAAAGAATCCAACAATAACACTGATGCTACTGAGCTATTTTATTTTATTTTTCCACTAGGTGATCCTACGATCAACAATTAATTAATTAATTAGTTGTAGTAAAAAAAAATCTGCTCAGTATGATGAAGTCCCAATCATAAATTTTCATGTTTGGATCTGATCGAGTGGGGGTGGGGCCGTGGGGTCCTCTCGATGGGGTCTATGATCTTTTATCTAGGCTTTGCTTTTTCCTTGATTTTTTTCCCTCATAACCTTTTTTTACAGCCGGATGGAACGGCTGGCAAATGGTGACGGAAAGTTTTCTCCCCATTCATTGACATGTAGGCCCGTCAGCTGGCTACTCCGTTAGCTCGTTCGAGTTACCGGGTGCCATGCACAATAATGCACGGTAAATATTAGATCCCGAGCAGAACTTCCGTTCCCACCTCAAGAATTTCATTCCCGCCGCACCACAAATACCCGTTCGCGCCAACCAAATGCGTGGGCGCCTGAATGTGGCGCTGTTCCTGCCAACGGAAGGAGAGGGGGCCCATGTTCCCGAGTGTACCAATAGAGCACCCGGTAGTCTAGTAATGTTACACAGTGCTTTCGATGGACACTCCGTAACAAGATTAATTAATTACATAGTGTCCACGGTAATTTACGGAGTGCCATAAGAAGGACACGGCAACTTTCTGCAACACCCGGGAGAGACTCCCATCCTGGTAGTGTTTGAAAGAAAATGATGGAGAAAAAAAATTTAGAGCTTAGGCAAGCTTAAATATTATCTTCAACCATGACAATAACATAAAAGTTCGATGGAGTATTTGACGATAAACTCAGATGGGCAGGTGGCTACCGGGGGTGGCTGCGTGATTTGAGTGCATTAGGGTAGAGCTAGAATAAAATCGAATTCCCTTCCACTTGTCCAATTTAAATTTTAAATAATACATATATAATCAAAGTAATTTTGAACTAAATCATCTAATCAAAGCTTTATTCGAACCATGGGACAATCAGTAATGATGGAGAAAGAGGAACATACTCTAACCCATGCTAGTACTTCATACCTCCAGAGTGTACCAAGCAAAGGCAATGCGTGCGGCCCATGCTGACATTGTAGATTTGTAGTAGTAGCAAAAAACCAGCAGAGGTTTTTCACTCACACTGGACTGACCACTGGGCCCCACACATAAGATCGGTCCTTTCTAAGGAGAGACAAGTCTAGAGAGAGAAAGCAATTCAAAGCTACTCGTAGCAAGCTGGAAAAATACAAGTGGTCATGCATTCATGCAAACCTCCTCTATCATAAGGTCATCATGGCCTTCTCTTCTCTTTGTCTGTCAGTATCACAAACAAAACAAGCAAAAGAAGAGAGAAAAAGAGATAGATAGAGAGAGAGAGGAGGCAGAGGGTGAAGGCTAGTGGTGAGGTAGGAGCAGCTACCAGCAGGCAGGGGTGCAGGCAGTGAGGCAGGTGAAGGCAAAACCCCAGCTCAATCATAAAGCAATGGATTGCAAAATCATGCATTGCCACGCTCTCTCTCTAGCTATCTATCAGTGCCTTTCTCTCTCCTCCCCCACTCTGTATTTATATCAGGGATGTTGCTCTTTACTCCCTGCTGCCTCAAGCCAGCCAGTCAGACAGACAGTCTCTCTCTCTATCTATCTCCATCTCTCCTGCTGATCTCCTCTCCATATGATCAGAGTACTACGTGCTGTTTCCCTCTCTAGACATGCATACACGTTTCTTTCTCTCTCTCTTTCTTTCAGTTTTCCTCTCCATCATTCACTCTCTCTCTCTCTCATCTCAAATCTTTCTGACAAAGAGAAGTCATAGTCGAGGAAAGCAGTAAGATACTCTGTGGGTGACTGACAGCAACTTCAATGCCCCTCTCCCTCTTTTTCTTTCTTTCACCCTTTCTCTCTCTCTTTCTGACCCCGCTGCACTCTCTCTCTCTCCCCCCCCCTAGCCCTGTGGTTTCTTTCAGACCTGCCCTCCCTTGCCCTCCTCATCTTGGGCAACGTTATTTTACTGTGCCCCCTGTTACTATTCCTAATGTCCAACCTTTTTGACCGCGCAACCATGGATGTTGTCGCCGAGCATACGTTGTCCAAGACCGTGGGCGTGCGCGCGGCGCAGCGAGGTTTGGAGCAAACTATGAGGCCCAGGGAACGTTGAACCAGCAAGAACGAACGTTTATGTTAGGATTGTTCTGTTTCATGCTCGGTTCTTGTCCTTTTCTTTTGTTGACTATTTGCTGATTATCCATGCGCCCACGACATGCAGCACATTATCTAACGAATCTCTTTTTTTCACACTTTAAAAAGCACAAAGGTGTCGTTTGGGAATGGACAAGGAGCTTTGGTCTCACTTTATGTCATTGACACGGCCGTATCAATATCCAAAGAGCTGCTACGACTACTACTACTACTCCAAATGCCGGTGATCTGCTAGCTATAGCTTCATACGCTGCCTGCACAGTGCGCACGCACACACACTCTATGGAAAAAAAAAGGCCATATACACATGCACGTGACACAAAGTGTGCTCAAGGATTTGGTCTTCAGATAGGAGTAGCTAGGATGGGATGGAAAGCCTGGCCATGTCCTCCCTGCCACGTGGCAGGTGCTGGTTGGCTGGGGGGCAATGCAAGGGGGTAGCTAGTACCTACCCTAGGTTGGGTGTGTGTGGTAGTGAGGGAGGAAGGAGGAATGGTAATATTCTTTGCTTGCTGGCCTCCTCCTATATACACATGACATACTACCTAGTAGCTAATTAAGCTAGCCAGTCCCCCCCCCCCCCTTTCAGTTCCCCTCCATGCAAAAAAAGAGAAAGGTTAGCTGAAAAGACTGGTGCCATGGGGGGAGCGTTAAATTCTTGCAACCTCCCCATCTATTCTTGCTTCTCCTTTACTAGCATACATGCACCTGCCTCATTGATCTGTAAACAGGAGTGTGGTGGCCCAGTGAATGCATCCACGCATGTGTGGATGGATCATTTGTGCACTATGACAATGGGGATACCGGTGCATTTTGTTGGACTAGCTAGTCTACCATGCCAACGAAACGAGCTCGAGTGAGCTTGCGTACCTAGGCTTAAGGTCGGTACAAAGTGTGTGAGCCGAGCCTTGCCTTCGAGTTTGCATTGGAGTCATGCTCGATCTTGGTCAAGGCGAAGGTTCATATAGGATCAAGCTCAATGCTATCAACATTTCAAACATAAAACTTAATTTCCATGAAATCTCGAGCTCGGCTTGAAAACCTCAATTACACTGCAATACCCTACAAAAGCAATGTAAAAGTTTGAATAAGATCAATCTAAACTCAAAAATTTGGAGAAAAACATTTGTGGGGAAACTAGCTGAGTGTAATCCAAGCCCTAAAACTACTCGAATTTGAGCACCTTATGGTCACAAGCTTCAGTCTAGACTGATCGAGCTCGGCTTGCGTAGAGCTCAAGCATATCGTAGAGTTTTAATAGCTTGCAAGCCTCAAACTTAATAGGGAGGTATGGTGTTGTGTTTCATTATTTACACACTAAATATAAGCTCAACAACCTTTTAGCATGGCATTGGTGGCATTTTCAATATGTATGAAATTTGCGATATGTTATAGAGCTTTGGATGCCAATAAGGGGCCTTTCATATGAATCCATTCGATTTTCATTGGATTATAACATAACCATGACGTGAAATAAATAAATTAAAGATTTTTCCATCATATAATAGTATAGAAATGATGTTAGATGGAATTAGTACTAGCTAGCTTAGAAAAAAGAATTTTATTTGGTACTCCTAGCTACTACCACTAGATACACACGAGGCCCAGAATAGTTGGTATTGTGTTGTCCCATCATACATGCCTACTATAGTTCAGAGATAACAATAACTCTGCACGGGTTGTGCAAATATTCATACTACAAGTGAGCATTATCATGCATAACGTGTCGACGCCAATATAACAAAGTTCAGTGGGGATCGACATATAGGACCTCATGAGTGAATGACTTGATATGAATCATAAACAGAAAGTAAAGCATCAATTCTTCTTCCCAAACACAATGTTAAGAGAGAAACAAAAATTCCTTTTGTGGACCCCTGAAACCTTTTTTCACCGGAGAGAAATAGCCTGTTGTGTCACCAGTACTATGTTAAAATTATTTTGTTTATTTTTTTTCAAATTCATCAAACGGTTAAGCACTACTATAAAAACTATTTTTGGGTGATACCTTCCTTCACTAAACAGGGCAGTGCAATCGTCTGGCCTGTGGCCAAAGATGGTTAGCTTAAAACCACCATCTTTATAAATAGCTCCATTTCCATATCTAGTCATCTTAGCCAAACACGGTTAGCTTAAAACCACCTTATTTAGAAATAGCTCCATTTCCATATACAGTCATCTTAGGTAACTACATCCTAAAATAGTTATATCTAAATGTGGTTGCCTATGTTGCCCGTCCTATTTTTATATATGATTGTCTTAAGCATTTATTTTTAGAAATATATATTTTGATGCAGTCGCTTATGTCACTTGCCCAATTTCATAAAAATTGAAAAGTGGAGATATACCTGCATGCAAGCTATTTTTACAATTAAAGGCAAAACGATACTACTAGAAAATTATTTGACACCAGGAAAACTATTCGACATGCATGCACGACCAAGACAAACAGTAGGCTCCAGTACGTCATGCTAGTAAAGTCTATAGCTGTTTCTGCTTCAGTGCAGATGCTAATATATATACTAACAAGCCAGTGTGCGTTCCTGTTCAGGGGAAGAGGTACTAATTATGCAATCCAATGCAAGCACAAAACCACGGCTGATCGTTGGTGCAAAATGACAACAGGAGACGAACTGAGCATTGCTTAACTGATTAGAATCCTTATGCTGAAAACTGTCTAAGTTTAATTAAGTCTTGACACAGCTATTCATACTTACAGCTAATTATTGTCTCAGTGATATACAATATATGTCGACAACAAAATATCTTTATTCAATATCAAGATATGTCAACCCAGTCTTTAAAAGTGTTTATAGGGATAGATATGTGTGTATTTATAGAGTTAAATATATACTCATGTATATGTATTGTGTTTAAAAAAAACAACAGTGGAATGCATGCATTTGGGCACTAGTGCTACACCTCCTCTTCTCTTGAGATCCCCATGTATCAACTTTTTCTTTTTCCTTATGAGAGCAAGTTAATTTGTCATCATGTATAGAAGATGCTAGCTGACACATGCTGTATACGTGTGTGTTTAGTAAGTGAAGGAAGTACTCTTTAATTTTCCTTCTACTATTTTGCCCAGGAATTTTCGTGGTTTCCACACCATACTCCCTCAGGTTGAATATATATTGTATATATGATAGTATAACATGCCTCTATATAACTGGAACACACATGACCTAGTACTGAGTTCTATGCACCAACTAATTTAACAACTTAAGCTAATAGAAAAAACACACCATTCACTTATTCTCTATGAAGATACATTCATACGGCTAGCTAGCATATATATTCTATTTTCAATTAGCCCCTACAACTGTGACATTTGAAGAAAACAGACCACTATCACTAGTACAACATCGTTTAACTAGTAAATTAAGTAGGTAAGTGCAACTAGTTATTTGTTTAGCCAAATGTTATCTTCTTCTACTCTACAATGGTTAATTAGTTAATTTCTTGGATTTGCCAAGGATTATTCAGTACTACATACTCTAGCATCTCTATGTGTGTAGATTCCACATGAGATGATTAATGGTCGAGGAGAGGGCATTGAATGCTTGGGCCAACCCGTTTGTAAATTTCCAAGGACACTGCCTGACTGAGAGGGAATATGTCTTGACCTCGACATTGACGCTCTTACAGCTTCATATACCCTAGAGAGAGTACGTAGTATGTGTGTATGTGCACTGTCCAACCAGCCCACGCCATTAATCAAGAAAGATAAATGTGTCTTGACCTCAAAATTGCTGCCCATCTTATACGTGTGTTCCCGAGAGAGAGATGAGGTACTAGTACAATGTGCCACTGTGTTGTTAAGGAGTGCACACCAAGGAAGGTATATTGCTACCTCTGACATGATATGACTGTAAAAAAATTGGAGTGGCTAGATAGGGAGATCTTTTGTCTTTGCAAGGACTAATTAAGGACACCTCCAATGTATCCAAACCCTGGATAATTACTCACTCCCATTTCAAGGGTTCTCTACTCTTCTTTAAATACAAGTTGCTATAGAACTTTGAGGCACTTATCTCCTTATTTTTCTTCTTCTTCTTATGCCCTTGCTAACTGACTAATGCTCTAGCTCTCGTGTATAAATGAGATACCATTTTCAATGTATAATAACTAAGGAGACGAAATTCAAATTGGAAGATCAGATCTATGCACACTGGGTGAACAAAATATGAAAAACGCTGGACAATAAGGAAGGAACTTGGGGTTGAACAATTAAGAAAAAAGCGTGAGCGCCTCAGGATTCGTACACGGGACCTCGAGGTTGAAACCATACATCCCTGCCACTACGCTAAGCAGTAAACGGCTTGTTTCGGTGGAGGCTGGTTAATTATAATTAGATAAAGAATTTTGGATTATTACAGGATATTCCAATCGGGTAGTTTGTCTGATCTACCAATCGGGTAGTTTGTCTCTGATCTCCATCTATCCAACGAAACCCTGAATTTCTAGAGAGAATAATAGCACCATAAGGACCAAACATGAATGCTTTCACTAGTACTACCATGCATTGATCATTCTCATCACCACACCATCTCTTTTAGTGTACATAAAATCAAAGTAGCCAAGGATGACGGCATCAATTCGTTCGTTTCATTTAACCCAAGGCCGGCATAAATTCAATTCACAACCACGTGGTAGACCAGCACAGACGAAACACAAAAGTTTGTCTGAACACTGCATGCATGCATGCATGCATAATAGCTAGATGCTCTCATAGCCCAGAGCTAGCTAGGGTTTTCGTGTGTACATCAGTACATGCATCCATGTGTGGGCTCGTCGTCGTATACTTATATCATCAGTGTATGTTCATGCCTGCATCCATAAGCATATATGACCAGCATGCAGGACAAAACACACACATATACAGAGTACAGAAAGAGAAACAGAGATGGACAAGAGCTAGCTAGTAGCTAAGGCTCCTGTTTGAAACAGATTATTCATTAAATTATTGCCGCATGTTATCTAGATGATTATAGAGATAAATTAAATATTTTAATAAATAAACTTAAATAAATAGTTTAGAATAAGTGGTCTAATTAAGCAATACAATAAAAAAATATATTTTTTAAAAAATATTTCTAAAAGTATGGAGCAAATAATCTGTGGCAACAAACCATTGAAATAGTGATAATGCATGGATGAATGGATGGATGGATGGGCCAAAAGCAAAGTGAATGAAGGTTGCCTTCGCAACCATTTTTAGCATACTTTTTAAATTGCTAAATATTGTTTTTTTAAAAAATATATATAAGTTTATCGTCTCATGTTTTTAAATTACATATTTAATTTTATAGTAATTAATTCCATTATTTATATCATTAAACAGTTATTAAAAATCAAATGATCTTACATCTTCCACTTATTTCAAACACAATCCACGGAAAGGAATGAATGGGGATGGCCATGATCCATAGACTATAACTATTTGCATGTGAGTATTTTGTATGAAGTGGTGAGAGAGGAGAGGGAATTAAATTGAAGAGGAAGAGGGTACAGTATGTGTTGTGTGTGCCGGCCGGCCGGGCACGGTGGCCGCCTGCCCCCATTTATGCCGTCCACTGTTCATCCTCTTTACCCCCGCTGCTGCTCCCCACACGCACTGTGCTAGTAGCTAGCTAGCTGCTGCTGGGATTTAATGGCTACTTTTATTTATTGATGTGGTCACTGCCCTCTGTTGTTTGCACACACATGCGTCTACAGATATATGCCCAGCATCATAACAAATTGAAAGCGTGTTTGTTTCTCTCTATAGTGTCCTTTTGGTTCATTTTACAAGTTGGGAGAAGGTAGCCTGGTCCTGGTCAAGAGAGACTCGCACACAATCATATTACTCCCTATGTCCTAAAAAAAGTGTAGTTTTAACTAGTAGATCAAAACATATGAAGCAAGAGATTAAAAAACCACTATACCATTCATTAATACGAAAAGAAAACATGTAGGGAGAAAAAGAGGAGAAGGTAGAAGTTAAAACAGAAAGAAAAAAAAATGAAGGGGTAATAAAGTGGTCTAATGTACTTGCACTCTAAAAATACACTCTTTATAGGACAAATTCTTAAGCTTAAAACTACACTTTTTAGATAAGGAGAGAATATATGGTTAGATCTAGGGGTGGATCTAGAAAAATTGTTCGCTAGTGCCGTGATATGCTAATCTCGCTTGATAGATGGGCTCATCTTCGTTTTACAGGCAATTTAAAGAATAGCTATTTCTAGAGATTGTTGGGTCAGCTGACCCCAACTATTATAGGACTGCCATGTTTAGACTGATGATATACCATATAAGTTCTTTTCTTATACGTTATTTTAGAAATCAACACAATCTCCAATACACATATCTTATCTCTATTTTTTCTAACTATATTTATAAAAACCATTACAAGTATAATTATACGAAAGTGGATTTCATAATAAATTTATTAATACTATTGTCTCATATCAAATCCTAATTTTTTTATATTAATTAATTAGTTAAGGTTTTGATGTTTGACCGCATGCATTCTAGGACAACATCTGTTTGAGAAGGAGAAAGTACTTGTAACACAGTTATAATTTATGTTTGAAAAGCTAGTTTAAATTTATTCATAGATATATATACGACACCATGCATCTTAGACATGATGAAGTGCTCACCCATATGTGTACCACAAGACTGGAAAAAAAATTCATGAGGTATGTATATGACTAGTCTCTGTCATGATGTATCAGTTGGTTGATGGAATAGATTGGGCAAAATCTCGCATTTGCTACACACATTGCAAATGCCTAAGAATACACAGAGAGAGAGAGTATGGACGTATTCCGTTTGTTCTTTATATTTGGTTTCCGCTGATTTTTTTCGGTCCCTGAAATCGATATAAAAAGTGTAGCTAGATTAGACATGTTGAATTGACAGAAAGTTTAGTTTCAGGTGGTCACGATTCTAAAACATCAGATAATATTCTAAAAAGAACAAAAGGACATAGATATATGCAAGCATTATATTAGCTTCTGATTAATGTATACTTAGCGCTCGTGCAACTATTAATTAGGCGAGATGGAGTTATTTGCCCTATCTAGCTGTTACTAATTAAACTAGAGTAGTGATAAGAAAGAGAAAGAAACAGAGACTCTCTCACTAGCTATAGAGATGGAAAGAGAGAGGTTAGGTGAGTCAAGACTGTCGATATATCGATCAGGCTGTTAGTTTCAGAGAACTGTCAAGAACTTAACCCTGAAACGCTTTCTTTCTCCTTTTTCATTGTTGCTCCTCTTGAAGAGATAAAGATAGAGATAGAGAGAGATTAAACCGGGTTCATGCATGTAAGGCTGTCACAGCCCAACTGGAAAACAACTAGACACATGCATGCATCTCTCACTGTCACTGAGAAAGCTGGTGACCATCCGCATTACTTCTGGTAATTGTTTTGCCGAGATGGATTTGCATCTGGTTAGCTAGCTTGCATGGCAAATATATGGATCAGAGATGAGAAGCTCATCAGCTCGCTCACATGGCATGGCATGCAAAAACCCTTCTCGATCACACAAGGTACAACACAAAAAAAAATCCCATTGGAAATATATGGTGGCTTGAGCTAGTAGCTAGCCGTCCCAGCTGGGATGTTTTCCTTGGAACCCTCTCGAGAATGTTAGAGAGAGAGAGAGAGAGAGAGAGAGAGAGTTGTGCAGAATCTACGGAGCATTCCATTCTCCGAAATGTTCCTGATGGAAGTATGGTAGTATTTGTTGGGCATAGAAGCTGTCATTGACCTAGCTCAGGGTATGCAATGCCTTGCAAATTAGCATAGGATCCAATTAAGTAATGAACTATAGATTAGTTGCTTCTAATCCATTTTATACCATCACACAGCTCTTAGCTAGCTACCTCGAACCTTCTGTTTTTATCTTTCCCTCTCGCATGTTGTTGTCGCATGCATCTCAAGGTAACTAGCGGTTTATATATGGTGCAATATAATATGTACCAGTAGCAAGGGATTAGCTTGCACTTGTGTACATGCAAATGTACCCGGGCAATAAAAAAACATGTCCTCTTTCAGAGATGTCCTTGTTGAGAACTTCAAATAAGCAGAGGATTGTGCTTTCTATATTCCATCCTTAAACTGAGTGCAAAGTCAAAATATGCCTTGCACCAATCAATGAGGGAGTTCTTGGCAAGCAGAAGGTATGGAGTAATAGGGCGAAGCCCCATGGTAAAGCCATGATTTGGTTCATTTGGATATGACAGCGTTGACATATATATTGTCTATTTATCAAAGGTGTCATCTCAGAATTTAGATGAAAATCTAGTTTTTTTAGGTTTACATTGATGAATAAGCGTCGAGTTCTTTCCTAAGGCATCGTTTTGTAGCAGTGTTTAGAAATTGGTATTCTTTGGTTGTACATTAGTGAGTTGGTGCAAGATAGCATGGTTTGTTTATGTTTGTCATAGGTTTTCTTTTTTTCTTGGGATATGTGCACCCTTGATAGATTCAGCCATACAGAAGTTGAGTGTATTTTTTTAAAAAAAATAAAATTATTTGAATTATAATAAAAGGTAGGGCCAATTTGTAGGTTTCTATTTCTAGCAAGCTTAATTATTATTATAAATTGAGGCAAACTGAAAATTGGCAAACCCGTTTTGGATCAAGGCCTACATTAATTTCACAACACATTCAAACTCCAAATTAAAAACTACAATTACGTCCTACGTCGATCGACGGATTAGTGAGGGATCCGAATAGAATACCGATTATAATATATCTTGTTTGACTTCACCAAACAAGGAGAATATTTTGCGTACACCAGTCAAACAAAACGCTTCACTCGATGCGTCTGCATGCATGCAAATGTCTTGGTCGGATAAAAATATTGCTGAGGTCATACCAAGCAGTGTATAGCTTTAGCTATGGGTCAGCTAAACTAATTATTGTGGATTAATTACTGCATCTATTTTAAAATATAAAAAATATAAGTTATATTTTATTTTTATCATAACAAGATTTTAATTAATAATTTATTAATATATCACTTATATGATATAAAATATAATCATAAAATAAAAATTTCGAATACAAATTTAATAACATTAATTTTTATCATGAAAATCATTTTTTAATAAAGTAATTGTTGGTTAAACTCTTACTCTAATGGAATAAAATAAGTCATATAATTTGGAATATTTTGAAATAGAGTATCAACGAACAAAACTAATTAGCCAACTAATTAATCACAAATTAAGAAGGAATAACTTAGACCAAGCAGCAGCAGTACAGTAGACTCGTATTGGTCTCACTTTACTCCGTGAAGCCCAGGGTCACGTGACGACGACAGCCCTCTCACGTGAGGACCCGGTAATCTTGCTTCACATTTCATTCTACTTCTTTTTCTCTTCTACTTCTCGCTGTCAGAATTTTTACTGTATTTTTTCTACGTCCTTTGCTTTTTTTTTACTGAGCAGTGGAAGTAGAAGTACTTAGTACTAGTAGTAGCAAATCCCAAGGCTTTGAAATTTCCATCTCGTCAATCACAGAGGTTCATGACCCAATTATTTGATTTTTTTTTTCTCTCGTTGTTCGCCGTGCGCGCGTGCGACCAGGACACGTGGCAGAATCCCAGTGGTACGTCCTGGTACGGTTTTGGAAGGTGCCACACGATTGGCTGCATTATCTGTGGTGTACATCTTCCTGCTGCCATGCCACGCGTGCATCATAATATCTTATCCTCTCTTGGCCCATTTCAAAATGCCATGTAATCCGCTCCCTACACTTATTTTTTTGAATGTAAGCTCTGTTTTAGATAGCCAAAATTGATGGACAGAAAGATAATCATATAAAAAGATAATTTAGATTTTGTGATAGCAAAATCTGAAGTATAAATGAATGAATTATTTTCTATAGAGTTAAAAAATTGTTAAAGTATTTTTTAAAAAATATATAGAAAAAGTTTTAGATGAAACGCACCGTCTAATAGTTTTAAAAGTATGCAAATGAAATTCAAAATCCAGAATTAGAAAAAAAGGGCCACAGAGCTAGTAGTGCAACAATTTTTTTCTAATCCTTTTTATGTTTTAATGATAAAAATTAAACCATAAAAAACTTATTTTTAAAGCTAAACTCTCCTTTCACATAATTTTAATTGACATGGCAAGACAATGTTGCTATGAAAATAAAAATCATGGCATGGTACCACTCCACTTGTGGTAGTGTGGTAGACATGGTTGTGCTATTGTTTATGTTGTGGCAGTATTATTCTATTGTGAATGGTGTGATTAAAAGGTTTATTTTTAAAAACATGATTCTAGAGGGTTTATTCTAAAAATTAAAATTGAAATGGTTTAAAAACAATACAAAATCTAGTGCATACTCCCAACATGTTTTTCCAAATAATCCATGAAGGTATAAACATTAATCTATGAATTTTGCTGAAAATAATCACTTTGAGATTGAGGCCAAACCTGATCATCATGAATTTCTCTTCTCCCAAATTTTCGAATATGAAGTGTTGTTTTAAGATTCATGCGGAGCTATATGTAAACATAGAACAATTAATGTATGGTGGAAGAGGCTCCAAATGTAGCAACGGAAGGAAATTACTATGCAACAAAGATATATCGAGAGAAAATAAATAACCTGGGAAAGCATTGTTCCTGCAAATCTCTGCATGATCATTGATGAGCAGGGGCTTGTTACAATGTACACCCTTGCTTGCACCTCTGCTCATGATCGTACATACTCATGCATGTAATCCAAAATTTGTTGGCATGCATAGCACCAAAATCTGCCTGTACATGTGGGGGACAGGCATGAGGGCAACCTCGAGGGACATTCTTAATGGCCATCATGCCGCCAGGACAAGATTACCAGCCTCCAAAAATAACTATGCATGCATACATTTTTTCAATCATTCCATCAATCTTGGACCACTTAGATTCATACAAGTATGCTCCTTCATTTTCTTGTTAGATAACCACTCATGTCCATGCAACTGTAAAAAAATAAGTGTATACGTAGAAATGTGTACAGTGACTAAGACCCCGAGAGTATAAAGGAGAATCGGGTCTATATATACAATTCAGGTCAATGGTCTGTCTAACATCTCCGCAGTCGCAGCGGGAGGGGAACGGACACAAAGATTGGACCAAAAACCAAAAACTGGTGAACAAAGGCGTGGACAGGCCTTTGGTCATTATATCGGCAAACTGATGTGCCAATGGTACATGGAGCACCCGAACCTGTCCTAATACGACCTTGTCATGGAAAATATGGATATCGATCTCGATGTGCTTGGTGCGTCGATGATGGATCGGGTTAGCGGTCATATAGACGGTACTGACATTGTCGCAGTAGACGACGGTTGCGGTGGAGAGGGGTGCACGGAGCTTCTGGAGAAGTTGACGAAGCTAGCAGCACTCGGCGACGGCGTGGTACTCGGCTTCGGCGCTAGACCGGGACACTGTAGTCTAGCGTTTTGAGGACCAGGATATAAGAGTGTTACCGAGGTAAACACAGTAGTTAGACGTAGAGCGTCGAGAGTCAGGGTAGCCTGCCCAGTCCACGTCGAAGTACGCAGTGAAGCAGTCGATGGGGCTGGAGCTGAGATACAGCCCGCCGGAGAGGGTGCCCTTTACGTAGCATAGGATTCACTTGAGTAGCGCAAGGTGAGGTTCGCGTGGAGCGTGCATGAAGAGGCACACTTGTTGGACAGCGTACGTGAGGTCGGGTCGGGTGAGGGTGAGGTATTGGAGAGCCCCGGCAAGACTCCGATAGTGAGAGGGATCGACAACGAGTGCGCCATCGGCAGCGGAGAGTTTGGCTCGAGTGTCGACCGGGGTGGCCGTGGGGTGACAATCGGCCATGCCCGCACGCTGGAGGAGGTCGATGGCATACTGGCGTTGGGAAAGAAAGAGCCCGTGGGAGGAACGGGTGACGAAGATGCCAAGAAAATGGTAGAGAGGACCAAGATCGGTCATGGTGAACTCAGAGTGAAGTCGGGCCATGATCTGATCGAGGAGAGATGTTGAAGACGCTGTAAGGACAATGTCGTCGACATATGGAAGTAGATAGGCAGTAGCGGAGCCGATATGAAAAGTGAATAGGGAACTATCGGACACAGAGGCCACGAAGCCGATGTGCCAAAGATAGGGAGCAAAGCGCTGGTACCAGGCACGAGGGGCTTATTTGAGACCGTAGAGAGAACGTTGAAGAAGACAGACGTCGTCGGGATGAAAAGGGTCGACGAAGCCTAGGGGCTGCTGGCAGTAGACCATTTTCGTCAGGTGGCCGTGAAGAAAAAGCGTTCTTCACGTCTAGCTAATGGATTGGCCAGGAACGCGAGACAACCAAAGTGAGGACGACCCGGATGGTGGCGGGTTTGACGACGGGACTGAAGGTCTCGTCGTAATCGACACCGGGGCATTGGAGAAATCCCGAACTACCCAGCGAGCCTTGTGATGGGCAAGGGAGCTATTGGCGTGGAATTTGTGTTTGAAAATCCACTTACCGGTCACAATGTTGGCGCCGGGAGGACGGGAGACGAGGTGCCAGGTCTCGTTGTCTATTAGGGCCTTGTACTCGTCGGCCATGGCCGCGCGTCACTGAGGGTCGGCCAGGGCGGAGTGAGATGTCGCCAGGATGGGCGAGATAGAGCTGTGGACGACGAAGAGCCCGTAGCGCTGAGTGGGACGAAGAGACCCGGTCTGGGAGTGGGTGATCATATGAGAGGTGGAGGGAACTGGAGCCGATGGGGGTGCGGGAGTAATGGGAAGAACTAGTCGGGTGGGGGTGTCATCGGCTCTGGGTCGGCGACTGTAGATGAGAGGAAAAGAGGGAACTAGATCGGCCTAAGCCGATGGAGTCGGGTGGGCCGAGTGGTCCGATCGGTCTGATAGAGATGGATCAGTCGATAAGGTGGGAGAGCCGATAAAGTTGAGGAGCCGATGGAAGTGGGGTGTCCGATGGAAAGGGGACGGTATCGGCTGAAGGATAAACGATATCGGTATCGACCGATGGAGGTGGGGCCAATGGGGGTCCGATGGTTGGGACATCGGACTAAATAGTGGTGGGATATGTGAACGATAAGTCCTCAGCAGCGGCCGATGATGGGGCCGATGGAGGGGACAGTGGAGGAGACCTGGTCGGCACGGTGTTGGTGAGGAGGAAGTCGAGATCACTAGAGGAGGATCTCGGATGAAGTAGACTGAAGGGAAAACATGTCTCGTCAAAAATAACGTGACAAGAGACGATGACACGTCAGGTGGAAAAGTCGAGACATCGGTATCCCTTGTGAGAGGAGTGATAGCCGACTAGAATACAGGCGGTGGAGCGGGGAGCGAGTTTATGAGAAGCTATGGCGGTGAGGTTTGGGTAGCAGAGGCACCCGAAAATATGCAGGTGAGAGTAATCGAGCGCCGTGCGGTAGAGAAGGGCATAGAGAATATTGTTTTGAACGGATGAGCATAGGCGCCGATTGAGAAGATATGTCACAGTAGCCAGAGCTTCTGCCCAATAATGGTAGGTAAGTGGGCGTGAAGTAGTATGGTGCGACTGATGTTGTTGAGGGTGCGAAGGAGGCGCTCGGCTTGTAGAGCCGGAGATGGATGCCCTGCGAGGTGAAGAAGGTTGTAACGGTACGGTTAACGAATTCCGTACCGTTATCGGCTATAGAGCCTCGATGGGGAGGCTGAACTGAGTGGACACGTACGTGACGAAGTGAGTGAGGTGAGAGGCGACCTCGGATTTGTTGATGAGCGGAAAGGTCCAGCAATAGTGTATATAATCATCAAGTATAGCGAGGTAATACTGATTACCGGAGATATTTTTAACTAGAGACGTCCATACATCACAATGTATAAGTTCAAATGGACGCAAGGTACAGGAGAGAGAACTAGAAAAGGGTAGACGCACATGTTTGCCAAGTTGACACGAGTGGCAAACTGTGGAGCTGCTGTGGGAACATCGGATGGAGGCGCTGCGATGAAGGGTGGCGACAGCGTCGGGGCCGAGGTGGCCGAGGCGAAGATGCCAAAGGTTGGTGGAGAGGGCGACGCTGGCGTGTGGAGTGGATGACGCAGCGGGAATGGTGTAAAGGTCTCTGTCACTATTGCAGTGAAGGATCTGTCGTCGGGTTGGCATATCCTTCATAGAGAAACCAAACGCGTCAAATTCGAAGGAGTAGTTGTTGTCTCTTGTGAATTGGCGAATAGATATAAGATTGTGAATAAGAGAAGGTACGATAAGAACATTACAAAGAGGGAGGTTAGTGGTGGATGTAGATAGAGGAGTCACCTCGGCATTAGACAGGAAGAGAGTGACCATTGTCGATGGTGACAAAGGGAGAGGAGGAGGGGTGACAGGAGCGAAGTATACCTGGCGATGACGCCATGTGTGAAGACACTCGAGAGTCCAGCACCCAAGGATGCTGTAGTTGGAGCGTCATCTGGTTGAGGGCAACGACGAGGCCAGCCTGGTTCCAGGAGGGAACCGACTGGGTGGGTGGAATCGGTAGCATCGACTGAGGCGGCAGACCGGGAGCCGATGCCAGATAAGCCTGGGGATGGGCGTTGAGAACCCTGGGTTGTAAGCCAATGGGGCTGCGTGGCTGGGGATGGGGTGCCCATGGGTTGTAGCAGAGCCACGGACCTGTGGGACCAGCAGGTTGGGCAGGGACCGAGGCAGGTCGTGATTGCATCGGACCCTACCAGTTCCTGCCTTTGCCTTTGCCCTTGCCTTTCCCGGTGTGGGTTGTGTTGCCATGGCTAGAGCCATGACCACCAGAGCTGTGGGAGGAAGGGGCAGCGCAGGATGCTCGACAACCATTATCGGCTGTGGTAAGGAGAGCGGTGTGGACCACTGTCTTCTCATCGTTGGTCAGACGAAGTTCTTTAAGAACTAACATGTCATGGGCTCGGGCGAACGATGGAAGAGATGTGGCGTTGGTGATATCATCGGTGGTGTTTGAGAAGCGGGGGTTGAGGTCTCGCTGAAGGGTGAGGATGAGTTGAGAGTCGACCACAGGGTGGCCGACGTCCCGGAGAGCAGTAGCCTTGACTTTGAGGCACTGACAGTATGAGGAGACAGAGGAGTCTCCTTGTACCACAAAGTGGAACTCGTTGAGGAGGAAGATGGCGCAAGGCTGCTTGTTGGCCAGGAAGATCCGCTCGATGGCCACCTAGAGATCCCGGGCGGTGGGGTCGGTATCGTCCATGGCGAGGTCGAGGATAGAGTAGTTGACCGAGCCGAACAGCCAGCTGCGCACGTAGCACTCGACGATGTCCCACTGAGGATCATCAGGGCGAGGTGGAGCGGAGCCATCAATATGGGACTGGAGGCCGAATTTTCCATAGAGGGATTTGAAGAAGAAAACCCACTTAGAATAATTGGCGTTAAGGTCAAGGGAGATAGGAACGTGAGATTTCACGTTCACAGCAGCATAAGGAGGGGAGAAGATTGGCGAGGTGGTGCCCGAGGTATGGTCTGAGGCACCGAGGACCGGAGCAGACTCAACGACTGGGAGAATACCGGAGCTGAGGGCGGACTCGGTGGCCATGACGGGAGAACAGGAACAAATAGCCGATGGGAGGGAGAAGCCGATGAGAGGACGGATTGGCCGATCAAGGATGTGAGAAGCCGATGGGGAGTGGTTCGACCAGCCGATGAGGAGTGGTTGGCCGATGGGGAGTAGGCAGCGGAGTAGGTGAGGAAAAAGGTGGTGGTAGAGTGGGTGGGTCACAGAGTAGTTGGGTCATGGACGTGCAAAAATTCACGTCCGCAGACTCGTGGAGGCCAAGGAGTGGGCGGACGCGAAAAAGGCAGGGAGTGGCCAGACGCGAAGAGAATATGTTCGCGTCCGGGATGCAGGGATTCGTGTCCGTGGACACGTGGACACATTTGACTGGCTCGGACGTGAGGGAAGAAAGTTCGCGTCCGAGAGCTGTTGAGCGTGTCAGAAAAGGCAAGAACCGAGGGAGGGTTCCAGCTGATGGAGGGCTGGATAAGTCCAGCCGATGGGAGGGCGGACGAGTTCAGCCGATAGAGACGACGAGCGTGGAGGTGCGCTGGCGTCAGAGAAGGAGAGATGCACGAAGCAAGAAGAAGAACGGAGACGGGTGCGAGGCGAGACGAGGAGGCGGATCAAGACCGTCGCCTGGTCACGCGGAGGTGGGACGGAGAAAAGAAGGTGACTGCGGGAGAGATGGGGAGAAGAAAAAACGGAGGCGAGAGAGCGAGGAGAGTGCCGAGAGGAGAGTACCGGAAAGGGGGTCGGTGACGGGAAGAAGACGTCGACGACGAGGAGGAAAGGGTCGGCTCGCCAGAGGGAGAAACTAGCGTGCCGGGGATGTCTAGACTCGCTCTGATACCATATAGAAATGTATATAGTGACTAAAACCCCGAGAGTATATAAGAGGGATCGGGTCTATATATACAACTCAGGCTAGTGGTCTAGTATATCTTCCACTAAAGAAAGATGTATAGTATCGATGAAAAGTCCTACTGATCCATATGTAGTAGTACATATATTCGACTTTGTTTAAACTAAAAAGAAAGGAGAGATTTTGTTTGCAAGTCAAGAGTTTGGTGCAAAACCGATCGAGAAATCGTGTCTGATCAGCATCAAATTAGTGTGTGAAATTTAAATAATTAGAGAGAGATTATCTGTTTTTATTCTTTAGTTAAAATTAATGCGTATTTCAAATTTTCTAAATCAAGGTCTACAAAATTTTGTGTGGTGACATTTTGTAAATGTTTATAATTATTAGCGTTCCATTTGAGAACTCCAATGCAAGGTACTTGCTAGCTAGTACTAGCTGCTAGTCCTTTTCTTTTTTAATAAGGGTTAGCTAGATCGTTAGTACAAGATATACATATACCCCTGCATACATGCATGTGTATGTACAGCTTGTCGTTGTAGCATTCACAAGATATCTGATGTGTCTGACAAGCGTACATCCATTGGTGCAAACGTATGTAGCCGCGTCAGCTTTGCAGCAAACAAAGGACATTTCATTGGTGCCATGCGAATGAATGAGAGCTGCATAAGCTGAAGTAGAAAGAAATGGTTACTCCTCGTTTTACCAATGTGGTCCTCCATATAAGTTTTTTTAATTTAACCTTGCCTTTAAAGCATAAAAGCCTTTTTCATGCATGCATGATAGAAAGTACTCTCGTGTGTGTCTAGCTAGCTCTACACCCCCTCTTTTATTGTTGCACGTACGTGTACATACGTCTCCATTTCGTCATGCATACATGTGTGATGGTTCATTTCTAATCACTGAACTAGCTGAATCCAATGTGGAAAAAAAATTGTACTTCAATAGTTCAATTTACATGGTTTATAAATAGTACTTATTAGCCGCATTGAGTTATTATGACAGATGCGCGAGTTAGAACAACTTATTTCACAAAGGAAGAGTGTTTTTTCTGTGTCTTTAACATGAGAATATAGTAACTTAACATGAGAATATAGTAACTCAGACTCAGAACTAGACGAAGCACCCACCAAGGCTTAAAACCAGGAAACAAAAAGAAAGAAAATCCCTTTCAATGGAAAAAAGTGTATGAGACGAATTGGCAGAATCACCTTAAAGAAGATGTACAGTAATGTTTCGTTGGAGACTAATTCTTGTTATAATTCCACGATAAAAAAATGCCATCGGCAAAGGAATAGTGTGTCGGTTTGATGATGATCTTGGGATGGAAAGGGACAGTGAAGCAGAGAAATGGTCTATCCTGTTTTCTTTATTTCTAGCTATAGAGCCGTTGAGTCCACGTCAACAACTTGATCACTGTACTATTGCACAGTCGGATCAGGTGGAGCCAGGAGTAGTACAGCTCATGAACAGTCAAATTAAGAGGGGTATAGCCTTGAGTTAGACAAACCAAAGCTAGCCTGTCAAAACACCAGATTATTTAAGGAGGGTCATCACGACCACGTTTTCCTTGTTTTGCGTTGTTCACGACTCATCGACATCTCTCTCACTTTGTGAAAAAGGACCATTGATTTATCCGAAAATGAAATTATATTGCCGCACATATATATGTAGATACACTGCCATGATAAAGACACTAAACTAGCTAGTAGCTTCTAGGAAATTATATGTGTACTGGATCGTGTTACTGGCCTAGCTTCTAGAACATTTTCAGCCCGTATAAAAGTCTTATTAATTTAACTCTAGGATTAACATATAGTTAATTTTTCTTTAATCTACTTATGATGTTTTAACTTTCTGCAATTCCTAGCTAGTCGTGTACAGGATGGCACTGACCATTAATTGTGTTTATATTTACTTTCATTTGTTATAAATAAATAGAGGTTATATCAATATATATGCCCTGGCCAGTCTAAGCCCACGTGCATGTTAGCCTCCAATGAATGAAATATATATATTATCGATATGTACGAGTTATGCTCTGTTTTATTTCATCTCTCTATTAGGCATTAAATTGAGCTGAACCATATGAACTAAAAACACTGATCAATTTATCCAATCTAAGGTCATCTTAATTTTCATTTTCATTTTCTCCATTCAATGTTTGACTGTAAGGTCGTCCTTTTCTACTCTATCGGTTAACCAAAATTTTCTTTCCATTTCTACCGGTCAGTTTCTCCGTTTATCATAAAAAACCACGTTATATTTTTTTCTCCCAATGTACCGATCGTCCACCCTAAGCTAAGCCATAGCCAGGTCAGAGCTGACCTTAGCCATTGATTCTACCTAAGCTATAGCGGGATGCCAGTCTGTGGACAATCACAAGCAACAGTAGTACAGTAGTATCGAGATAAAGATCGATCCCCACAGCCTGTACGCATGGAACTCTGGCTGTAGCCGCACCCATCCGTGCGGTGTCTACATATCTGTGTATTTTACTCTCCAGTATTTCTCTGTTCAATGCTGCAGCTGCTGCAGCATACATGCAACTACTGCTATGTCGCTGCTGCTACTATGCTGCTGCACCAGCAAGCTCCATATATACATACATATATACATATATATATATATATGTATATATGTATATACACACACACACGTTAAAACGTATTTGGAGTGTAGAATAACTAAAATATTGTTACGAGTGATGTCGTCGTTAAATATCTTATAATAAAAATTCACGTGTGTGTGTGTGTGTACATCTACATGAGTTAATTTGGATGGATCGGACGCTAGCTCTCCATACATTGCATGCATACATGAATGCATCTCTGCTACCCCTATCTATCTCGGCTGTAAATATATATATGACACATACACACATCCGACGCTTCCTTAAAAAATTAGGCTAGCAGCGTACCATAAATATATCGCTGGTACACCATCTACTATAAAATAATAATTATATTAAGTTTAAGACTTAAACTTGGGTAGATAGATTCTATCACAAGTAAGCTAATCAGCTGAACTAAATTCACAATCATCGCAATTTTTTATATATATTTGTTTTTTTCTTAGGAGAAAATGTGAAACTAACATGAACACACTTGAACAGTAGTACAATCTAGTCATGTAAATATATTACTATTACAGAATATTACTATTACAGATTGGTAGGGTCTGAATGTACACATATATATGTGTAGCAGGGAGGCCCCTACGATCGAACGAATGAACAAATCTCATAAATGCTAACCGATCGAGCATGCATGGCATCGGCTGATGAGTGACAAACAAACAGTGCAGGTAATCAAGTTAGATCTCTGAATTTTTCGTACATGGCCCAAAAGCTTTTTTGTTTGGATCTCTTGGTGACATTCGGTCAGCAACAGTTATATACTCCACTATGTTTTATTTTTGGCCCAATATATGGTCTTAACTTTTGGAGTGCATATATTCAGATCTTCGCCTTCTTTTTCTGGAATAGTCCAAATTCTCCCAAGACAGTCCGAATTGACGCCCTAAACTACAATAACAGATATTTAACACCTCCAATTATTTAAACCGAAACCGAATAAATAGCCCAGTAGTCATGTAGAAGGCGGTTTTAGTCTTGCATGATGCCCACTTGAAGTGTATTAGCCCACTTAGCAACATTTCAATAAAATAAATATTCTAAAGTTGAGTGGCCCCACATGTCATGCTTGTACCCTCATCCTTTCTTCCACTTCTCCCTCTCTCAATACCCCCAAGGATCCAATAGGATTAGGATGGGAGGAGCCAATGGTGGCCTCCACAAGTAGGCAACGGCGACGCCCTCTAGAGCAGACAGAGAGGGGCCAACAGTGGCCTCCACGAGTAGGCAGAGGAAGACGACGGTGGCAGTGTCCTCTAGGGCAGGTAGAGAAAGGCGGCAGTGACAATGATGTCCTCAAAAACAGATGGAAGAAGACAGTGAAGGAAGGAGGTGTAAATAGACAGAAGAAGACAATCAAGGCACAACGCTGTTGCTGCAAGGTCCCGCCACCTCTCCACTCCGCTCGACTATCTGCTTACACCTCCACCACTACCACTCCTCCTCGAGCTCTACCTAATTCTAGATCTAGCTAGCAACATCCCTCGGGAATGCTACGATGACCTCTAAGAGTTGGTGGTGGTAGGCCATAGGGCCCTCCATAAGACGACGGAGGCGACCTCCATGAGCTAGCAAAGGATGTGACCAACGTCCAAAGTTGGCTGAGCAAGGCAGCGGTGCTTTCTAGAATTGGGGGAGGAAGATGTCAGTCCCCTCCCAATCTCCACATTGGCAAGAAGATGGGCTCGCATAGCCCATGGCAATACAAGCTCATGTGGGGAGATCCGATTCCCTCTCCATCTCCGTTTTCGTTTCCTTTTTGTAACGCCCACTATTTCCTAAAATTCTAATTTTAAAATTTGTTTAGCGATGCCATTAAATCTCATTTCCACTTTTAAAATCTTAAATCTCCAAAATCCTCGAGATCAATTTTTTGATTATAGAAAATTTCAATCGTATCGCCTCATGCCGCATGCATGCACCCATGTAGATAGCATTTGCATGCCACATCCATCCTTTCAACTGTGAGCTCACAAATGAAGTTCCTTTGTACCGCCAAATACATGAATGGGACAGGAAGCAAGTCATTGTTTTGTCCCTTCACTACAAACACGAAGAGGTATCGATGAAGCTTTGCACGATTTGGTGTGCCACATGAAAGCTCGTCGCCGCTCTGTTTGTCGCGGAACGATGGGAGAGGCTACAAAAGAATAGACAACCATCATTCTTGCCTCAAGTTTCCTTTGTTCCCTTCTATTCTCCCTCACCCTCTGCTCCAAAGCCCCAACAAAAGGCACTGAAGACATCATCATGCTCTCCTGGTTCTATCTTTTCTCCTGTTGCCAAGCTCAACCGACCACTAGGCCTGCCATCCTTCATTGCTGCTACTTTGAGCATTCGTCACCGAGGAGGTAGCGGCAACTTCTCTAGCTTTTTTCCTCCTCAAACCTCACAGCCACCGTCGACAAACCAGCCGCGTTTGGTGCCACCATTACCACTTTGTCTTGGGCACATCACCGTTGCCGCCTCTTGATGGCACTGTCAAGCTGTCGCCTAGCTAGACCTATTGACGGAGCACCGCACCGGCCCTGCCACTCCTCCATGGTCACACCTCCCTAGCCACGTTGCCTCTCTGCGCCTTCTCCTGCCTACTTGTCATATGTACAGAAGAGAGAAGGAGAGAAGAAGCAAGGAAGATGATATAGAAAGGAACGCTACAGGGCATTACCGAAAAGTATAAAGAATTAGAGAGGAACGAAAAAAAGAAAAGAAAGGGGAAGGAAAAAAGAAAAGAAAGTGGGTCCCATGTGGGTCCACTCTTCTTGTCCACACCTCCATGAATTGAGTCCATCATTCACCCACATCCCCTCTCTCTCAATGACACCAGGATCCACCTATCAGAATATTCCTCTCCAAATTAAATAAATCTTTTTATATTTTCAGAAAATAGATTTAACCCTATTCCACTCCTGAAATCTTTGTAAAATCCTCCTCTATGTAATGTCACTATTATTTTTTGTGTTTTACTAGCTTTATTAGTACCCCATGTAATTTTTATATTTCTCACGTATAGAGGTCACGGCCAAAGGAGTGCTCGCACCAAGATTTCATCAGATATTTGAACATTCTGAACCTATTTTTATGAATCATTTTGTTTGTAAAATTGTATTGCTTAAGTTACACTTTATCATGTTTGGCCTCAATTTACATGAAACCAAGGGACTTATCCAGTAGTCACACTTATATTATGTAGGATATTGATGACCCCATGCTTATTATTGTAATGTTGTGTGGAAAACTTAGAACTTCCAAACTTTACCTAAAAATCCAATGTGATATTGGCATATTTATAAAATAAAAATAGTTTATATTACTTGGATGGTGTGGAGTTAGTGTCTTTATGGCTTGGCTATGTATTATTATTAAAAACCGATTCCTATGAAAAAATCATTCTAGCATATTACAGTACGACCACACAAGTGTTATAGGATGCCCTTAGCTAAGCAATTAGCTATCACATAGAAATCTTGTATATCAATAGTTATGAAACGTTGGAGATAAAAAAAATAGTGTTGTGGATCGTACTACCTGAAATAGGTATTGCTCTAGCCTCTTTTAAGGCAATTGGATAGGTGTATGATATATCCTCGGTGTGTTATAAGTAAATGAGGCCATGAGACTTGTCTAATATTTGGTTTTGAGATATTTAACCCAACTATGTGATATGAGATATTCATGAGCTAGTTTTGAAAAAGGCAACCATGTTTGATTAGCACATGTTGTGTAAAGAGAGAAGTTTAGAACGTGTGGGCAAATCATGTAACATCTACAGAGTTTAGCTGAACTATTTAAATAGTTGTGCATGCGGTTATGGATAGATATGAGGTATCTGTCATAGCGTAGTTTTATTTTTACCAAAGGTTTGTGAACATGATTGATGGGATAGAAATCGTTTCTAGAGTCCGCCTATGTGGTAAACAGTCGACCTTCGTTGTCAAGAATAGGTTTGTGTGACCTGGGGTGTCTTGTCGCACCATAATGTAATAGTGCCGAGAATGTGAACTTGTGCTATAAAAGCTTGTTAGCTATGAGAAATAGTTAAGAAATTATATTTGATTAATGGTTAAGTGTTTAGTAAGTGAAAATAATCTAATAAAAAAGAAGTGAGAAAATGTTGAGAATTTTGCTATCATATATAAACACGGTGATAAGTTGTTGCAAATCAACTTGTAGAATGAATCGAGGTATGAGTCTCTTTTCAAAAATTAAAATTTTGGCTCACTAGTGTTTGGCAAAATAACCCTATTAAATAAAAAAATTGCTTTCACAAATGAAAACCCTAACCTCCCTTGTTAAGCCAAAACATATCTTTTCCTCTGGCTTGCTGAGTATGTAAATTACTTACTCTTGCTTATATATATATATATATATATATATTAGAGAAGATGACACAAAATTATCCGCTGATGTGTTCCTTCAGGAGCAGACCGAGTATAAAGACTTCTATTGTTTTGGGCTTAAGTTCCTAAGCTGTGCATGTAAAATAAATTAGTTACATAAGTGCTGTGACTAGTGCTTAGTCGATTAAGTTGATTTATGCTGTTAGCTTTCGCTTAGTCGTCATTATTGCTTTTGCCTCTTATGCTATGTTGTCTATTTAGAGTCTGTCTATGATGGTAATTTATATAAGGAGTACTCTCAATGATATAATAAAAACTAGTTATTTCTGAGTCTACTATTATTTTATGTATACCCACTTGTATATCTTAGGATTGGTACAATACTCATAGGTAAGTAAGTTTTACCCATGGCCTATGTTACCTCATGCTTTCTATTAGTAGAGTTTGGGATGTCACACCTTCCCTCCCTAGTCTTCCCCCTAGTCCCATGGAGAGAAGCAGTCTGTGAGGAGATTTCAATGAGCTAGAAAGATAGGAATGGTAGTAATTTTTAGGCATCGTCGTCGTTGCCTTTGACTTCAATTAGGAGAGAGAAAGAGAGAGGGGAAGATTGGGAGAGGGAACGGTGAGGAAGAAATTGAGTAGAGGATGGCATGTGGGTTCTGCCATATTTTTATAATATTATTTTCTTAATTTGATGACTGGATTGCCATGTGGTTAAACCGTTACCACTCATTTGCCACGTAGGACCATTATATGATGAACGGTTTGGACTGATTTAGGATCCTCCACCAAAATTCTAAGGATGCGAGACACTTCAAAAATGTCTAAACAAAAAGAAAAGGAAGCAAGAAGAAAGTGAACAAAATTGCACTTGGAATGGAGGCTTTAGAAACATATGTTGTTCTTCCCAATGTGTTTGCAAATAGGAAATGGTAAGGCATTAGGCTTTGATGGGGTCTTAGGGTTTGGGTCCATACATGATACTATATGATCATGTGGTTTAGCAAGGAGAGAGTCAACTTGCAATGGATGCATTCGTGTCTGTGTGTGACTTGGGCATGCATGTGGTGATGACATAGTAATCCTAGACAGGATTGTCGCTAGATTGGATGGAATATCTTGGGAGGCATGCATGCAAAGGGGTCTAGAAGATTTGAGGGGAGTGTACATGTGTTTTTGTTTTTGAGGAAGTGCCTTTTATTCTAATCATTGTGACTTGTTTAATTTAATCAAGTGGCTAAGGGTACACACGTGAAAGTCACTGGAAAAAAATCTACTGGACTTCAGTTTGCTGACACACATCTAGATAAAAGGAAATGTTAGAAGTCATTTCAAAATGGTAGGTTGTTCTTTATTTTAACAACATTAGTCATGTTGTCATTGACACACTACAATTCTTAAGCCATGATTATTGACAAAAATGGACTATATCCACTATTTTTTACCTAGCATTTATCAAAAATCAATGTGCACTTTTAAGGGTAAAATTGATGAGAAAGAAAGAGAGGTGCAAATTTATGAAGAAAGCATACAAATTATACATTGTTTTTTCCTTAAAAGACTATTGTTTAGTAATGAGCCGTTCGTGGTGGTTTTTTTTCTGTTCAGACCTGAGAACCTTATTACAATACAATATTACAAAAACCAACCACAAGTCTACTAGACTATTAATGCGAGGTGACTGAAGTTGATTGTAGTATGACCACCATAATGTCCCGAAAATAAGCATCTTCCCCTTTTGACTTATGAGTGTGTTTTGCATGCGAATACCACTAACACATTCTCACATCTGTAACGGATTATAGATTTAGAGAACCGTTATAGACGACAAGTTATAATGGACAGATTTGATGACCACTAGAAATAACCAAAGCAGCCAGTAGCCATGACTGATATATACTCTTCTGCAACAGCTTATAAGAAGGAGTTGTTACATTTGTTTATCTATATATATCTGTAACTGTTTATATAATTTAGAGCCATTATAGATATGAGGTTATCTATAATGGCTCCTCGTTAGGAGCCGATGATGGTAACTATATCATATATAAGAGGTTATCTATAATGACTCTTTGTTAGAAACCATTAGAGATGATGATGACCATATGCATATATACTTTCCCAATCTAAGAACCACCTCTGTCTCATGATTTCTCTATCCCTCACTAATAGCTCTCTCTCTAGCATTGTCGTTGATGCGTCCCCTCCCTTCCCAGTGCCACTGCCAATGTTTCCCAGGGCCACATCATTTCCCCTTCCTCCCAGCGTCGCCGCCAACCACCTCCTCCACCTGTAACCATGTGGCCTCTACGGCGTTGAGGCACGAGCATGCAGCGGATCTATCCTCCATGACAATAGGGCGCGATGGATTTGCCTTTCGTGACAACGGCGCGTGGCAGATTTCACCTCATGGAAGAGGAGTAGGAGGTGGCAATGAAAAGATTGGGAGGAGGAAGCTAGCCATGGTGTCATTGAGCCTAGGCAAGTTGAGGACACCGATGGCGACTGTATTGGTGGGCACTATGTCGGCTTCTTTTTCACTTTTTTTTGGATTTTCCCTATCACTAATGGCTTGGGACAATAAGCTGATAGATGTGAGATATCTATAACAGATGGAGAGCCGATACAAATAAATCCTGACATCATTGACTAAAAGTCTGCAATGTTGCAGATGATTATTTTAAGCCGTTACAGAGGGTTTATGCTAGAGCACATGACCACTATTATTCTTAGTTATATGGTTGGAAAATATTCAAGGCACGTGCAATAATGTTGTTTTCATGGCAAATCTACTGTTCCAGTGACAAATTAATACAGTCTGCGGTCGCTGAAATTCAACAAAAGGCTTTTCAAGTTCAACCACACAGATTAATCCAATGTAACAATGGATAGAGATGCTGCTGTATGAGTTCCAAGGTTATTTATTTCCACGAAGAAATCCAGGGCCATATGTTGGAGAGAGATATATAGAGAGAGAAGATAGATGGCATAGAGGCACTACACATGACCAAACAATAATCTAGCTAGGGTATTATTAGTGGCATTTCTCTATCAAAGAATGTGTCAAATGAAAAGGCCAGTTGGAAGGAACCGACCACACACCCTTGACACAGGCAGCTTGAAAGGAACTCACCCTTTGCCGCCGCGGAAAAAGGAAGAGAGAGATAGAGAGAAGAGTAGAGAGAGAGGAAGAAAGAAAAAAGAACACCATGGAATGGATGACGTATCACTAACAAGGCCATTAGAGCTAGCTGTACTAGCTAGCTAATACTCTCTCTCTCTCTTCTTGGTCATCAGTCACCGTGTTCAGATCATCAGATGAGATCGATAGAATGCCATTCCAGAAGGAGGGCAATAGGTCACTACTGCATAGTTTTTTTTTTTTTTTGCATTTGCATCTCTGCATTGGCATTGCAAATGCGAGCCCCATACCACATCCAATCCGAATGCGATATGAGAGAGAAAGAAACTTGTAGCGAGAGGGACAGATGAGAGAGAAGGCCATAGCTTTCACTGTCATTGTGGCTCTCTCTCTCTCTGTGTTTCTCTCTGATGTCCATGGGTTGCTGCTGCTGCTAGGTAGTAGCTGAGATCATGATCCTGGCTCAGCTCCTCCCCCATAAAAGGAGGGTGCAGTGCTCAACAAACAGGGTCAGGAGATGAGAGAGAGAGTGATCAGGCGTTGTAGTAGAGAGAGAAAGCGATGGATGGATGGATGGATGGATGCAGATGCAGGAGCCCAAGCCCTGCGGCCATGGGGGGAAAGAATCGCAGGCGCACGAGTTCTCTCAGCCTCTATCGGTTTTCAGCTACCTCTCAGATTTAACTTAGAACAACCGGACCACTCCTCTCCTCCCTCTTCATTTCACACAATATACACACACTAAGACTGATTTTAGGGTTGATAATAGGTATCGGCAGGTATTATATTTTCTAACAAAATCTGGTGCTCTCGGTATCTTAGATATTAGGAGGTATTAAAATTTACGCTATAAAATTTGATATCTTTGTAAGACTGTAAATTTTTTTTTCTGGTCTGGCGTCCAGGTTTCTATCAGTACCGCGTCTATCTACAGTCTCGGGAACGCATTTCTACATTGGGGGATGTGATTGCAGCCGTGGATTAGAGATCCAGTGGGTAGGGCACTCTTCCGGTGTTCTAGGTGCTAGTTTGCGCTTTTTCGTATGTAAATATGTATACGTATACATGTTGAGCTAGCTAGTATAGGTATACTTATTTTTTTTCTGCATTATTTATGAGGTCCTTAAATTCTATTGTTTGTATTATGTATGGAGGATTGGAGGATGATGGTGGCAATGGCATAAAGCATATAAAAGCATAGTATACGTATGGAAACAAAAGCATGCTCCCTTTGACTCCACGTACCTTGCCTGCTAACTGTCATTTTCTCATACATGGTTGAATGCCTGCCTATACGACGAGATAACCTCACATTCTCCTTCTCTCTCTCTCTCTCTCTCTCTCTCTCTCTCTCCTACCTAGCAATTAAGTAGCAGCAGTACGCTTCTCACTGCTGACGACTGCTCCCATTTTCTCTCTCTAAACTCTCTCTATTCCTTTTATACTTGTTGCTAGTAGAAGTAGTAGTAGCAATAAGGAAGGACAGCATGAGGAACCAATTCATATATCCCTGGTGTCTCTCATGCATTTTAAGAGGAAGAAGAAGCTTGAGAGTGAAGAGAAAGTAGAGAGAGAGAGAAAAAGTGTGGTGTGGTGTAGAGAGAGAAAGTAGTGTACTAGTAGTAACTCCAGCCAGAGCTAGAAACAGATACAAAAGTGAGACATCCATCAAAGGCCAATTTCAGTTGGTGCCGGGCGTGGTGGTAGAGGGAGAAGGAGGAGGAGGAGGTCGGTGGTGCGTGCGATCGAGGTAGGATGGAGGCGAGCTCGGCAGCGTCGCCGGACCTGTCGCTGCACATCAGCCTGCCGAGCAGCGGGCCGGCGACGGGGTCGGGGGGAGGAGGAGATGGGCGTGGCGCGATGGGGGGTGGGGACCCGTGGCGGAGGCTGGACGGGTCCACGGCGTCGACGGAGCTGTCGCTGTCGCCGTCGCCGGCGCAGCAGCAGGAGCAGGCGGGAGATGGGAGAGCGGACGCGCTGTGGTGGTGGCGGCACCGGACGTCGGCGGCGGCGGTGGCCACGACGTCTGGCGCCGCGGCGCTGATGGCGGCGGCGGCGGGGTCTGCGCCGATGATGCTGCAGCCGCTCGACGCCGGGGTCGGTGCATCGGCGCCGCCGCCGATCCGAGGGATACCTATCTACAACGGCCCGGGGAGCATGCCGTTCCTGCAGCCGACGACGGCCGGCGGCGACCACCCGAAGGTGGGGTTCTACAGCTCCTACCACCACCCGGCCATGTGGCCCTCCTCCCTGGGCTCCACGTCGCCGTCCCCGCTCGCGCCGCCGCCCGCCTCATCCCTCGACCCCACGGCGGCGTTCCTCTCCTCCCCCGCGGCGCACCACCACCACCGGATGCTCTCCGCCGCCTCCGGCAGGCTCAACGGCATGCTCTCCGACACCCTCCGCAGCTACGGCGCCGTCTCCCCCGGCGGCCTCGGCCTTGGAGGCATCGGCGCGCACCACCACCACCTTCACGGCGCCCAGCCCTTCGGCCTCGCCTCCCGCTTTATGCCCAAGCTCCCCGCCAAGCGCAGCATGCGCGCCCCTCGCATGCGTTGGACGAGCAGCCTCCACGCCCGCTTCGTCCACGCCGTCGAGCTCCTTGGCGGCCACGAGAGTACATCATCACCGTCGTCATCACCATCATCAAGCACAATCTTTTACTGATCAAAATCCATCCTTCGCAGGGGCGACGCCCAAGTCGGTGCTGGAGCTCATGGACGTGAAGGATCTGACGCTAGCGCATGTCAAGAGCCACCTCCAGGTACGTACATCCGCCCGCCATTGCCGACCAATTCAGAGCTCGCTCGATCATTCAAACCTGCACCATTCTCCATCTCTCTCGATCAAGCTTTGAGCTTGAGCTTCTCTCTTCTCCATCATCTTGTTTGGGTCAGACAAGAACGCCAATGCAGTAACTCCTGAATTACTGAAGAAACTGCCATTCTTGGGGAGTAGAGGTAGAGAGAGAGAGAGAGAGAGGAGTGTGTGTGTGACATGTTTGGGGATGTGTGTGTAAGAAAGAGAAAAAAGTTGCCATCATTACACAATAATGCATTGTATCTGCATCTGTGCTAGTAGCTTCTTCCTAGCTAGTGGTCGTAGTGCTAGCTATAGCGTATATGTGCACGGCCCAAAGCACTCTTCTCCACACACACAAGAGAGAGAAACAACAAAAGAGAAGAAGATGAGAGAGAGACAGTGTGTGTGTTCCTTGGTGTTTTTTTGCTTCTTGTCTTTTGCAATGGCTTCACCTGGGTTTTGATCTCTCTCTCTCAAGATAGATTGATCTTCGTTTGGTTGGACTTTTGTGTGTTACTGCAGATGTATCGCACCGTGAAGAGCACTGACAAGCCTGCAACCTCATCAGGTGATTTACCATGGCAGCTAGTAGCTAGCTATCTAGGCTCCATTTTGCTTGCTTTCACTTTTGGCGTTGCGTTATTCCATTTTGCTTAAATTGTGGTGTGTTACGTATATGCAGGGCCGGCGGACGGCGGCGGCTCCGGCGATGAGGACTTCCCCGCCGGCGGGCAGTCGGCGTCGGGCGGCGACAGCATGTGCATGAGGGGATCGGCGGCGGCGCCGTTCGCGGAGCACCGGTCGGCGTCGGAGGGCGCCACCAGCTCGGCCGGCAACACCAGCACCACCAGGTGGAGCAACTCCTCAAGGTATAGTACACATGGCACCATTGCATTTCATCAAGTTTGAGGTTATATGAACATGTCATCTTAATTAATTAAAATTTTCTCTTCCTTTAGAGAGAGAGAATTAATACCAAAATCAATCAGAATGTCATGAGATAATAATAATACAAGGATGACATGATGGATGTGTGTTTAGCTTAGAACCAAAGACACCACCAACTTTGGCATGCATTGATGACATATCTAAACATGAGTGAGTGACATGCAAAATTAACCTGCCAAGTACAGCCACTGTTTTATGCTGAAATAATCTCATGGATCAGCAGAGAGAGAGAGAGATAATGTGTTGGCTAAAAAAGTTTAGCACAAGAATGTTTTGGGGGCTGGCACACACATGCACATACTACATACACACAAACACAGACACCTGGAGAGGGCAGTGCCCATGTTTAAGTGGCCAATGTTATGTCACACAAAAGACCAAAAAGTCACACACCCCATGGCCATGGCCTCGTCCCCCTTGACCTGAGCAGCTAGTAGCTCTTCTTCTCTTCTCCTCTGTGTTTGGTTTTTGGGGAGCTAAAAACATTTAAAAAAATTTAACATGGTTTGTTGTGTGTACATGTTGGTTCTTGGGCTCTGTCCATTGTCCTCTAGCTCCTCTCAAATCTCTCTCTCTCTACATGTTTCTCTCTCTACCTATCTATCTCTTCTCTCTCAATGCTAGGGAGGGGAGGCTAGAGCTGAGGGTGGCTGCATTATCTTTTCTTATCAATGCATGGCTCTGATTCCGGGGGGATGAGGCTTTGATCTGACATGCCCTATTGCCTAGGAATATGTAACCAAGGACTTGCGGCATTCTTGGTTCTTTCTACCTCCCTCACCAGTCTCTTCAATGCCCTTTTCTTCCACCTCTTGCGCAATTGGAGTATTAGTACTACCACCATGGAGCTCACGATTTCACTCTCTACTCTCTACTAGGTCTAACTAAAATCATTAATAGAGTGATTAGCGTTTTGTCTCAAGTGTATTAAACTATAGTTATTAGTGTAAATCTTTTTTTAGTTAGTGTGTGTGCTTGGGCAGATTCATTCCAGCCATTGGCATGAAAACCTGACGTTTGGGCAGCTTGGAAGCAAGTACAGTTCAACCTGTCCTTTGGCTGCATTCGCTTTTTCTTTCATCGACTCTCTGCATCTTTCTTGTCCTCCCTTTCGGTCATGTAGATCAGCTGCATTACTGATTTCTTGGCCACTTTAATTTTCCATCTTTCTGTTAGTTCCTTACTGACTAAGTTACAAAAAAAACCAGTTAAAATTACTCTCAACAATCAAATTTTAAAATTAAAAAATTAGCTTCAAGTTATCTATCTAATTCTCTGACTAATTTTCTTTCTTCAAGACCTGTTCTTGTTTTCAGAAACTCTTGTGTACAGTTGAGAGGGTATTTGCTAGCTCATGGAAGTAATGACAATGCCTGGTCTAGTCTTTAAAGCGGTCTCCTCTTTTCGCTCTTAATGTCCTTCCGTTTAGCCGTTTCAAGTCAAAATTTGGGGACAAAGTGAGCTGGTCAATTGCATACCATGTCATATATTTTCTGGATGTATCCATTGTATTAAATTCTAGTGACAAATATATACATACACATATACATATCACTAAATGGCATTAAATTGCAACCCTTGGCTGCTACGTTGCTTGCATATACTTATCAATACTCCTATACTTATTTACTTCCTTGAATCCGTGAGGATTTCTGGAATTTGGTCAGGTCAAATGGCTAGGACGATTAGACTCTCTCTTTGTTTTCCTTCTTTTTTTTGGCTAGATAGTAGGACCGTTGAGCATATATAAACAATTTAAAGTAAAATCGAAACCTAAAAAATATTCAACGATCTTGCATTTAATTAAGCAATGTCGTTGGTCTCATTGTGCAAAACATTTCTGATGAACAAGTGAACATCTATATATTTTTTTGGAGGAAAATGAATGCTCATCTCATTTTAGTCTAGCTAGATTAATGGCAAGCATTGGTGAACTGATTGTACACATGTCCTCCATCTTGAGCAAACTTCATTATACAATGCTTAATCAGAAAATATATAGACATGCATATATATGGGCAGATCATATCTATGAGTCGTAGTATTTTGGAGATACACAGAGTCTACTGGTCCCTCATTTTGTTAACAGTATACGTTTGTTCCTATCAAGACAAAAGCACTTTAGAACAGGTTGGTAGTAAGTTGGTGTTACGTGTGTGTCTATTTAGATAGAGTAGTAGTAAAGGAAGAAAACTTTTCTCTTATACCAAAATCACACACAAAAAAAGAACCGTCATTTTCATGATCAACATGTGGGGTATGAACAAAAATGTTCTCCTCCCCCCCCCCCCCCCCCCCAACCCCCCAACAAACATTGAAGTCACACAAAGCAAAAAAAACATTTAACAATACATGCACAGACATGTGCGTGGATAACGCTTGCAAGAACACTAATTTAATTAGGTTTTTACATGCCATTAATTAGTACTACAGGAAATGAGATATAATTGGAAGTGATCCTCAAACAATACACTCTTCTTTTGTTACCCTTGTAGCATTTGATTCCTTTCTTCTGCCTTTCTCCACATTAAATTCTTGCAACAGCAGCTTGCTGATGAGCTCCTGTGCCATTGCACTGCTGAGCTGCACCAAACAGGGACATCTTTTAAGAGCTTGTTGCCTGGAAATGATCCATGTAACCAACTGTTCAGGAAAAGCATACTGTTTGCTGCTCGCTTTAGCTAAAGCAAACTGTGTGCATTATGCATATTATGCATGCATCCATCCATCTACCTGTCTTTGGCCCCTCATTACTGTACTACAGTTACCATGCACATACTATACATATATACATGCATATATACCCAATTGTAGCACTGTTGCAAGACCTACTTCTGAATTCAGTTAGTCCCAATTGAACTGCACATACCTATACATACCAGCTAGGAAAAGGTTGTAACAACTTTGCTGAATGTGAGATGTGATCATCCTCTTTCTTCAGGGACCCATGGCTGTCGTCCAATTCCTGCAACATGGACGCAAATCGCTCCGTAGGATTGTCTTCTCCGATTGAGGTACATTTGTGCAAAGCTCCTTTCAACTCTTAACTGTATATGCATTGCAAATGCATGTTAGCCTGAAGATGCATGATGTCTGAAACTCTGAATGATTTCTTTGTGGTTCAGAACTTGGAGCCGTGCAGATCGAGCAGCTCGCAGGTGTCCAACCACGAGCTGAGCAGCCCGAGCCTTGAGTTCACTCTAGGGAGGCCGGACTGGCACGGCGCAGATCATGACTAGCTAGCAGCCATGATAAGAAGCTGGCAATCAATCACAGAGGCTAATCAATTTTTTTCCTCCTGATACACACACACACACCCCAACCCGGTGCTGATCATCTTTCGCCAACCCCAGCCAGTTCGTCTGAAGCTTGTCATGGCGAAGAATGATCAGCAGCAATGGCTGAAATGCAGATTCACCGCATCGTCGTCGTCATCGTCGTCGCCGCAATCGATTGGAGAAGAGATATTTCGCATCTCGGTCTCATAATTTGGTTTCTTGATTATTCCTTTCTCTCTTTTTGCAATATCATGCAGCTAGAGTTTTCCTTCTCTGTTCTTCCCTTTAGTTTTGTTTTCCTTCTGCTTCGCCGTGCCGAGATTAATTAATTTACAGTGTAGTAGTGCAGTGAGCTAGATAGCTAGAAGACGACGACGCATTGAGAGGCTCTCAAAGCCGAGGTGTGAGTGAGTGAGTGTCAGGCAGCTGGTAGATTGTGAGTTTGGTGATGAGTTTGGTCGTGTTTGTCAGTGTGTGTCATTAGCACATGGAAAGTTGGAAAGGAGAAAGGAAAGAAAAGAGGAAGAGTTCAGATTAAGCAATCTCTCAATCCATCTACTTAGCTCAGTCACTCAGAAGATGATTCCATGGTCCTTTTTGTGCCTGTGTGTGCATGCATGCTGCTTGGCATCTTTCTTTAATCCCTTCAGGTTCTTGCTGCACGCTACTTTTAGCCCCTGATCCTTCCCCACTTGATGTCTTGAACATGTCAGTTATAACCTGGTTACCTGCTCTTTTCCTGCACCATGACCGGTGTGAACCTCTTGACCATAGACTAGCAGCTATCTGACAGTAGTACAAACTAAAGGCCAAAGCTTTACATGACATGAAACACACTATGACACCGTTTAGATTTAAAAAAAAACAGTTGGTGAGTAGCCAACTAGCGAAAATCTAGAAAAAAAATAGGTTCCAAGCATCCGACTTTTAGTTTATTTTACTGATTCTTAGGGCCTCTTTAGAACACATAAATTTTATAAGATTTTTATATGAAACAATACAATTGCTCTTTTTTTTCTTTGAAAATCCTCCAAACCAAAAAGGCCTTTAGAATTCATATGAAAATCTAAACTTTTTAGGAAAGCCGAAGATTTTAAGAGAAACTACAGCTATTATAAGCTCTTCGAACAGAGCTTGTGCGAAATTGCACATGGCATGTGCACGCACTTGATCAATCCAATAATCCAATCAAGGACCAAACGCTGAATGCAACGCACTGATCAATCGATCGATCGAGCAAATATGCTTGCATCAGTCCTGGAGTGATCAGTCACGCGCGTTGGCCTTTGATCGGTTTCTGGCAGCTACCGGTACCGTCTTCACAGCGATCATTCACTCATTCCTCCATCGATGTGACTAATAATTCCATGGTGTAGCTAGCTAGTGGTCCATGAACAAAAGGGCACTGAACGATCCAAGTACATGTACGCCATTAACAGAATCAACCATCTAGCATTCATGATAGGTTGATGAACATCTGGTCGCGGATCGATATGATGGTAACTGATCCGGAACTGGAGACCGGTTAGGAGCAGTTATCGTCCAGAAGGATATGAGTTCATTACATGTTTTTTTATTTTTAATTTAAATATATAATTATTTTGTTTAATGGTCAACAAATCAAAATTTTCAATTTGATTTTTTGCCTAGTAAAATTCAATAACTGGTTAGTAGATCCAGCTAAACCGATATTTGAAACCGTGATAGATAGTAACCGGGACGGGATGAAGCATTTGGTGCCAACTCTGACATGTGCTTTGGCTGAAAGGGATATGTACATTGAATACTTTATGGTTGGATGGATGTTTAGAAAAATGCTAGTAAAAGAATCAAGCATTGAATTTAATTGATCCAGCTGGCGACTCTAATTCAACTAATGCATACGAGGCCGATAGGTGAGGGTAGTAAGATAACACAGGGCGTGATTAGACCCAATCTCTTCTAATCTATCTAAGCAAGCCCTTGTTCTGTGTGTATGGATCGGGCTTCCAAATGATCAGGCATCTGAATAGACCACAAGGAAGGCTAGCCAAAGAAAATGTGTGCTACTCCCTTAATCTCTATGGTTCCTGTGATTACTAGTAAGTTGTGATTTGCAAGCACATTAGCATAAGAGAGAGGAGGTCCAATCAGGCCAACAGTTACTGTGTTACCCTTGCAGCAGTAGTAAACCTGAAGCCATTGCAAATCAGAAACCTCGAGAGAGTCTTCACCCACACAGAATTGCAAGAAAGAAAGCAATTCTTTTCCAGGCCAAGTGAAAAATCAAAAAGGCAGGCCCCAATTGCAACCAGGAAACGAGAAAGAAAGAGAGAGAAGCAATGGCCATTGCAATGCAATCATAAAGCAATGGATTGCAAAATCATTTTTCCAGTCCCCCCATGTTTGTGTGTCCCCTCATTGAAGTCATTCTATTGTTCCCTCTTCCTTTGTCGGCCCTTTTGCCCCAGTCTCTGACAAAAGAGAGAGAGAGAATGAATGAATGAAGGGGTGAAATTGAAAAGAGGCTGGAATAAAAAAGTTGAAGTAAGCAAGCAAGCTAGCTGCAGCACAAAGGAAAAGTAAAGTGATGCCCTGTGCAACACCTGTGCCCATTTTTCCTCGCTCTCTCTCTCTCTCTCTGAAACCAGTAGAGTACTACTCTTTACCACTGCTGCTGGGAGTACTCTCATTTTCTCTCTCTAAAAGAACAGTGGTGTTTCTCTCTCGTATAGCAGCAATGGAGAGTGGTACTGCTGCTACTGGTCACTCTCACTCTCTCAGACTGGTGCATGCAGTGTGGGAGGGGACCCTGAGGAGGAGGCCCCTGTTTTTCTTTTTTAACCCTGGATTTTAGATTTTTATCCGTAAGTTTCTTATGCTTCGTTTTGGGTAGAAGTTTTCTTAAATATTTTCTTAGGGCGACTTTTCAATTTCGTAGTAGTTAACTCGTTCATTTATATCTCAAATAGTCATTAAAAAAATCAGATAATCTATCAACAATTAATTTTAGTTCTCTTAAATGTGATGGAGGTGACCTTGCTCTTGGCTTTGTTGTTGCTTTTGCTGTTACACCGTGGTGAGGAGAGAGTTGGACAATTTATTTTGCATGGGTCGTTTTGGCCCCGTGCAGATGGGAGGGAGAGGTTGAGCACAGCTGGACCACCGTTCACTGTGCCTCATTCACCACCTTATGACATGTATCTATCTCCATCGGTCTCTCTCTGCGTATGTGGATACGGGCTACAGATGGTAGTAAAATTTGGAGATTTGGAACAGGTAGTAAATGAATGGCCTGCATTTGACTGAACCACAGACTGAATCATAGGGGGTTGCATGAGCATAGGTATGATACTACTACTACTGCGCATTATTAATTAGCTGATTTGACCATAAATATTCTTATCCGATACTTTGACAATCTACTTTGATAACCGACAACTCTAGATGTCTCGATTTTTTTTCTCTTCATCCTTTTATATGCAGTCCCATCCATAAATTATTTATCTCTCCTGTCCTAAAGCGATATCACCTTAATCCTTTACATGATTAATCTGTGGCCCTAAATTGTCTCCCTTCTCTTACAAAACCACACCATCTAAATTGTTTTTAGTTTTGTGATATTGAGTATTCTATCGTTCAAATCTTCTACTATCTCATAAAACCACACGATCTCCGTTAGTTATAGCCGCTAAGTGATTAATAAAAAGTGTAAAGCAAAGTAATGTCATCTAGCTATAAATTAAAGTAAATAACGATGGAGCCACCTCCTGAATAGGTGGGGCGACCGTCCAGGCCCCACCACTAGTATTGCTACTATCTCTTGTCAACGACGCACACTAAAAAATTGTCAGACACCAGCAAACGCTCTCTTGGCTCGACGACGTTATCGGCTCCACCACTAAAAGTAAATATCGTTGTCATACAATACTCTCACAACACCATATGGGGTATTTATCTATGGATCGATCGATTTTTTTTTAGGACTGATGGTTCGATGGTTAGCTATGCTATCTATACTTAGCCTGGATGAAGGTGTAATTTAGTGCAGGCATCCGTGACACAGGGACAACGGTCAGCCGCATTGACTGTAAATAGCGTGGCATGGTACTACACTGTACCCCAGTTGTAGCTGCAGTTAGCAGCATTCTGTTGCGTGCAAAACGGAACGGGAAAATGGAGTACGAACGGTTTGGCTAAAATGCAGCCTTTTGACCGGGGACTTGGTACGTTTGACCGTCGTGCGTTCCGTTTTCTTGGCTGCGTTGCCTGCGTACGTTTGCATGTACTCTCCCATTTATTTTTTAAAGTTTCCTTGTCACGGTTGCACGTAGTCTGTTCGGTTTTTTTAAGTTTAATATCGTTAATTTTTAGATATATATTTTACCATTTGTTTTATTTAAAACTTTTGTATAAATATAAGTTAGGCTTAAAGTAGCTTTGATGATAAAATAAACTATAAAAAAAATAAACAATAATTAAATAATTCTTTTAAAATAAGATGAACGTAAATAAAAAAAAGTTAACAGCGACTAGTAGGGAGTACCTACGTAGTGCTTTCTTAAGCATGCATGGATGGATCATGGATTGATGGGTGGCTAGTTACCACCAAAACGTGCACGCTTGCTTGCTTCAAATCGTGGTGCATGCTCTCGACTGTCGATCTCCATTTGCAGTACAAGAAAAAACGAATAAAATAAAAAGGAGACAAGAAAAAAGAAGCGAGGTGAGACGAGAACCAGCAAAGCATTTGGTGGGCCAAAAAAATCCGGCCTACTATCTTCTGCCCTAATCACCGAGCGCCTCACGGCCCAACCGATGGGGCTGTGGGCTTGTGGACGGGCCACATGTCCCAGGTTGGCAGATTCCCCACGGCCTACAGGCCCTAGGAAATAAAGCCCAAAAAGAAATATCTCATGTCCCACCATAAAACCAGATTAATTCCAAAGGTGTATATCAATAAACCCCGAGTCGACATAAACCCAAAATATATGGTTTGTAGCCGTGCGTGCAACACGGCTAATTATGAGCCTTGAAAAAAAATTCTGGAAAATTGTTTTGATTACCGAAGATGTACGCTACACCGTGCGCTTCTGGAGAAATTTGTGCAACGTGGGGGTGATGTGTTTTGGAGGCTGCGGAGTTTCATCTCTATAACTCTATTAGAGAGCAAGTATAATAAGCATCTAAGCACAAGCATGTTACAGGTGTTGGAGAGAAGGGAGAAGGGAGCCACCCCTTAGAACAGCTACAATAAAGATGACGTAAACATGTTATAGGAGTTATCATATTAAATCTATATTGAGTTAAAAGGGATAGGAGAGGAGAGAGAAAAGAAATGGGATACAAATTTATAATACTGCACCAAAAAATTTTTGTGAGAAATTAAGGTGCAGGGCTCCTTTAAAACGTATAATTGGAAAAACATAGCAACAGGAAAAAGGTAGAATTTTTATAGGAACAGAAGTGTAAAACAGAGAATTAAAAACATAGTAAAACACATAGGAGTGATCATTTGACTGGACCACAGAAAAAACACAAGAATTTGAGCAAAGATAAATTCAAAGAAAATTTTCTATGATCTTGGATCTCATGTTAAAATTTCTCTAAACCTTGTATGAGATGAGACATTCCATAGGAATATCATATGATTTATTTTTTATAGAATATTTTAAATTACCATTATTAACATCAAAATTTAGAAAGCCAAAAAAATGGAAAAAAGATCGGTTTAAGTAAAGAAGAGTCCGGTTGCTACAGAGAGGAGGCCGATCGAACGAAGCAGGAAAAGAATCAGTCCAAGAATAGAAGGTTATACCGTGTTTAAAGAGGGTGGAAATCAGGATAGGGTATTTTATCTATATAAATCGTATCTTATATTGATAGGAATATTTACTTAGTTTAGTTAACTTTTCTTAGAGATATTTTCCTTTGTTAGGAAATAATGTCCAATGATTGTTGTAAACGCGTCGGATTTTATAAACCCAGAGTATAAATATAGACCTTTCAATTAAAATTACTTCGGCATCATCTAGGTTTCTATCGACGGGATCTGACTCTCAACGCAGGACTACATCGGTTAACTTTGATCTCCAGTAAAGAGGTAAGTATCGCCACTATCTCGATATGTCTCGCTCTGTCTGTCATCATCGGTCTCGCGCTGCATCGATTAGATTCGATCTACGAGGGTGTCGATGGTAGGTTGAGCTTTAGGCCTATAGGTCTCTCTATGGCGTTTCATCGGAGTGTTAGCCGATGAGTTATCTATACATTCAGCAACACGTCCAGCATATCGGCTCCTCAGCCGATACGCACCAGTCTTCAGAGACTTCTCTTGAGCGCCATGCCAAGCGCATTGACCTTCTAGCCGATGCGCGCCTGTCTTCAGAAAAATGTCCTCTCATCGGTTTAGCTAGATGATGGGTTCGTTTCGCCCTTACTTCAGCACAATTGATCCAGCGTCCACCGTCCCGTTACCGTTGACCTCGGTCTCATACTGTCTCGGTTAGGTCCGATCTTCGAGACTCGGTGTTAGCGGCATCGTCACAGCGGGCGACAGGTCTCGTGCTGCCATATCCGAAGCGGCATCAGCTTTGCAACCGGTGTTTTTTATACAATTCTTTGCTAATTTGCATATGCCTTCATTGGCTTTTCAGCTGATGAACGAGCGGTACAGCTTCCGTCGGTAACCAGGAGAGATCCCGCGTGCTTTGCTGTTCTCTAAATACCCTTTGGTATCTCCATCGACTCTGCGACTGATAGATTAGGATCTCGCTTTCGCTACACCCGAAGTCATCACGTCCTTCGTCGATATCTATCCATGTCTTTATCGACTCCCCAGCTGATGGAAGAGCGTCCTAATACCTATCGGTGACCAACCGATAGCAGGAGCCATCTAAACGTGGCTGATGACCAAGTCGATCCTATCGACGGCTAGCCGATAACGAGAGCTCGTATTGACCCATCGTTCGATTAACTCGTTCGCCTCACCACCTTGTAAAATTGCAGGGTCAAATTGACTGGTACGCCCACACTCACACCGATAGCAGGGGGCCGTAGGGTTCGCTCGGCTCTGGTGTGTGTACCTTGAGCCACAAAGCGAAACCGATCGACCTGTACTGAAGCTAAGCAAACCTCTTAGGCGTCGACGTGTTTACATCAGGTGCGCGAGATCTAGCGTGAACAACTATATAGAAAAAATTCCCATGGAATTAGAATTCTACAATATTTATATGTTTTTAAAGAGGGTCTAATAGTGTGTTATGTATGTATAGTTGACTATGTGCCATCAGATATCTATAGTTAATATGACTATAAGGTAGAGTCCGTAGCATATATTATATATCAGCCTTGCTATTAAGTAAGGACAACCTCCTCATACAAATAGAAAATAAAAAGAACAATATAAATTAATAAAATAAATCCTTATAGTGCATCAAGACTGATGTATTAGAGATAATATATTGTATATATTAACTTGTAATTGATGACTAAATAACGTGGATAAAATGAGAGGTATCAACGTACCACTACTATTACTTTTTTTTTCGGTGAAATGACCCATGAGGAAGAAATTTCAAAATTATTCGCGGAGCGGTCCTCCTGTCTGCCGCCTGACGCCTGCTGTCCCCCTCCCACGCTTTAATCACAACAGAAGAACCCGAGAATCTCACCCCTGAATAATGATGGACAGCCACGGATGATAGAGAAGAAAAAGGCGAGAGGTGCATCTCCTGCAGTGTTGTTGTAATGCGCGCCGAAGAATTAAGCATGACCAGTCGCTGTCTAGTACACAACCTTTTTTTAAGATGTTTTGTAATACTCTTTATCGGTGATAGAACAACTTTTTTTAATCTAATAAATTATATCTATTTATATTACTTTATTAACTACTTAGTATAATATATTTTTAATAACAGTAAAACTTAATGGTTAAACACTTTTTGCTGACGATAATACTAATAGTAGAATATCGTTCTCTATGCATCCGGCCAAACATAAGACATGGACTAATTCTTTTACTGCTTCAGCTCTGTTTACTAAGGCCAAGCACGTACACAAAATTAGGTCATTAGGATTAAGGGCAGGACGGACAGTTTTAGTGAGGGACAACAGGAGGGCGTAAGGCGAGGCATCATTAGCAATGACATCATTTGCTCCAATGAGAAGAATGCTATGTTCATATCGGTGAAGAGAGATGGCTTCAAAGTTACTTTAGACATGGAAGAGTAGAAACAATAGTTCACATTGACATGGGGAAGTTGAGGTGGAGCAGTAAAAACTTGCTGAAGTTGTTGAAGAGAGCAAGAAGGTGGTGGGTATGTGGCATTGCCAATTGAAAGAGGAAAAGAAGAGAGCGAGACATTCTTGATGTTAGGTTTAATTTAGAAGTTTGTCTCCTTATTTCAGTTGGCTTTACCTTCTGAAAGAATATTTTTGTGCTGTCAGTTCTATCAAATTGGTGATGTATCGGGATTCTCTTCCCCTTTAAACTTTGTCTTTAATCTATATAAATAATATTTGCGTTTAAAAAAAAGAGAAGAGAGTGAGCTTGAGACAGGGTGAGGAATCTCACCAAAGTAGTTGAAGCGGGTGAGAACATAGTGGTAGCAACAGTACAAAAACACAGCAAGTGAGGATACATCCAGTTCAGCCGACCTCATTATTGCTTGCATGACTATAGGCAAAGGCAAGGGCAGATCCGGCCCCCAAGTTGTGAGGGCTCAGCCATCCCTCTCCCTCCATGCTAATCTCCATTGAGAGCAAGAAGCGAAGGAGTGGGAAAAAGAGAGGAGAAAGAAGAAGAGGAAGGGCTAGAGAAAGAAGGCAATGAGCCACCTTGGTCGTGCTAAAGCTAGATCTGTCCCTGCAGAGAGGATTGTGTGTGGTGGCTCAGTATAAAAGTATATGATAACGAATGGTTAGAATATGGAGAAGGGATGAGTTAAGGTTCACGTTCTACAGATCTCAATCTAAATATAGAAATATAGAAGGTTGAAATTTATTTTAAAAACAGTACTTGACAAATAGATAATCTTTTTGTTCTTTCCTCCCATTTCACTTCAAACTAGTATGCACTAGCAAGGCTGACTGCTCACGGGTGCTAAAGCTGCCTCAAAACACAACACCTGTTCCCTCCCCCTCTTTTTTAAAACTTCCCTCTTAGTTTTTTTTATTAAAAAACCATATAGTACCATTGAATCATTTATAACATTCTATGTTTTAATATAAAGAGGTCCTCTTTTTTAAAACTTTCCTCTTGTTTTTTATTAAAAAACCATATAGTGCCATCATGGATTTGAATCATTATAATTCTATGTTTTAATATAAAGAGGTCAGTTTACAAATTAAAATCTATGAACATGGGTTCCACGTAGCGTTATGTTTTCTTTTCCTTTTCATTTCCTTTAGCTCCCATCATCTACACACTCTATTAATACCCATGTGAAAAGTCTATTTTAACCTTTGGACAAACAAAACACGCCCTAAGCTGTGATATTCTTTTTAGGGGTAAAATGGACCTTTGCGACATGCTAATGTAGTAAAGTCTGACAAGAATGATAAAAGGGAAATAAAAACATGTGTACGATGGCATTTCATATAGAATTTACGTTAATCGATTGTAATTGATAGAACCGATCGATGGTAAAAGGTAGACACTCTCCGCCTCTCCCACAATGCATCGAGAGGAGATCACCAGAGAAGGCTACCGGTGTGCCCCGTGCAGCGTCCATGCCATGGGCCATGGCAAACAAACGGACTTTCCTTCAGTCACCAATCCTCCTTTTGAGTGGTACACACCCCAGTACACTATGAGGCATGAGCAGTTAAAGCACTTAAGCTGGCATGAAAGATCTGAGGCGGTGCCTGCAAATCCGGCATTTCATTCGTCCTACGCCGCTGCGCACGGGAGCCCGCGGCCGCTCGGGCTGTGTGCCTGTCGTCTTCCCCGTGGCTGCTCCTACGCCATAGCTGTGTGCAGTCCGCTGCAAACAGCAACGCTGTCTCACTCACCGGCCATTAATCGATGTAGGCGTCGTGTGGTAGGAGACGAGGCTGATGGCCGGGTGGAGCGGAGCCACTGCGTAATGGATTAGGGTTCCAAATTATCTCAAGCTAATGCCTTTGTTAAATACTAGTATCAGTGTTCGGCAGTACAGCTCATACAATGTTTCTGGTTTTTGGGCCCGCTGCGGCTGCATCCAGGACAACCCGTAACTGAACTGAAGCAAGTTGCTTGCAGTAGCTGCAGTAGCATTTTATTTACTATTGTTTGCTGATTGATTCAGTAGCCAGGTGATTCCATTTCAGTGCTGCTTTGGGTGGGTGAGAGGAAAGATTAGTAAGTGAAAATCCCCATTGTTGGCGAACGTAAGCAAGCAGAGAGTCCGAGGAAGCCTGTTGTGTTCGGTTTAGACGTTGATCTCACACGCGATAAATTGAATGGGGCAGACTCAAAAGAAATTTGATGGGTTCGGATTTTGCTCTTAGTGTACTATGATGATTCTCTTCTAAAATTTGTTCTCCTCTCTCTCTTGAGTCATAGCTAGTCTTATAAATTTTTTAGGGTAGCACACCGATGAATAAGTATAATGAAGGGACATATGGGCCCCCGTGAACACGGGTTAGATATGAAAACCACTAGTCTAATCGTTATCAGGAAACGGTCTTGGTAATGTACCCACTAGCTAGCCACTATATAGATAGGTAAAAAGTTGAGATACAGAAAGTAGGTTGATTGTAGCTTGACCGCCTATTGATCATAAGGAGCGATATGTGTCTTATCCCATATCGCCTATTACTAAAATAGATATTTATCTTGTCGCTTTGACCAGTGGAGACGCACCCATGCCACACTAAACAAAGCGTTCTAACCTACCGTATTGAATACGGTAATTGGGGTAGTTGAGAACATGTGGCTACTGAGCTCTTGCATACTAGCCTACTAGGGGAGTGCATGAGCCTAGGATCGTCATACCGGGACCATTTCCCTAGGATAGTTAGCTCAAACAACCATCCAAGGTTGACTAGCCTGGGCCAAGCAATCGAGGGCTATTGGCTCATGGTCGACTAGCCTAATTTGTCTGGCCCGCGCTGGTTAACTTGAGTTATTCAGTGCGTACCAACTAGCTTATGCCGAGCAGCCTAAGGGCGTTAGCCTAGGTAATAATCACCTTACCACAAATGCTTATGCACCATAGTTCCCCAAAGCGTTATTGTGCCTTAGGCACCACTTGTTTGCCTTCTAGCTAGGAAGGTGGGATCTTAGGTTTCCACTTCGTTGACAAGTAGCCCTCAGCCCTACTGCCAAGCGATGACCTTGTGACTAGGGGTGGGACCATCTCGTTAGCTTCATGGAGACAATGGGAGCCTATCTGCCGGTCTTCCTTTTCCTTGGCCTATCTTGGTCAGGCCACACGGGCTTCTACTTGTCCCTTCGTGGGCCAAGTAGTGAGGAGTGCGCCCCCATTATGCGGCCATCTAAGCAACATGGGGAGACAACGACAAGCACCACTCCATCTAACCCCTACTCGCCCACGTGCGCACGCCTCCTATGCCAGGAGTTATAACGCCTAAGAAAGAGGAGGAGGCGTCACCAGGATTTTCGCACTGGAAGTGTCTCCTTGTGGGTTTTTCCCATAATTAGAGGACTATGGCACGGTGCTGCTCTATTTCCACTTCACTATTACTCTTTGGCTTCAACTACGCTCACTTTCTTCGTCTTCCCTTTCTCACCCTTGTCAATGCCAACACAACTCCACTCTCCCTGCTCGTTGCCAGTCGCCCTCTTGGGTAGATCTTCTTAAAGCTATGTACCTCAAGGGAGTTTAGTGCTACCATCGTCCTATCTCAAGATGTAGGCCTAGGCTATGAAGGTGAAGGCGATAATGGTCCCCACTGGGCAAAGAGGGCGTCGTTGGTTAGGCCGGCAACCTTTTCTCCCTAGCTAGTGGATCCCATGGAAGTCGTGATCTTCTTATATTTCATCGCAATGGGCCTAGTGCCTTCATTCTCTTCATTCTTCATCCAGTGCTAGAGGCCTTCAAGATCCATTCGATCTGCCTCACCCCCAACTTCATGGTGATGCTAGCCATCTTTGTACACTTATGTGAGATGTTCGTTGGCGTCATGTTGTCGATTGATCTCTTTTGACACTTCTTCGTGCTAAAGGTGATTAGGACAAAGAAGATTGACACCGATAAACTCAAGATCTCTAGCTATGGCAATTTCTGTCATGAGAGGGCATCGACAACCTCTACATCCCCTAGGTGATGCTCAACAAATGGGAGAACTAGCGCAACAACTGGGTGTATGTCATTGTTTCGGTGAATGACCACTACCTCTTCTTAACGTTGGCCACGAGGCCATGGAAGGAGATTTAGGAGGGGACCCCTAAGCCAGATGTCCAGATGGACCCTGTGTTGGTAGTATTGCTGGCCTAAGCGTGGCGGGGCTAACCTCGATGATGGTGGTCACCGACTTCCTATGCCACCAAATTGCTCACTCTGGGAGCGATCACGCGTAACTTGGATGTGCACCAACTCAACAAACATCACCTAGACCTACATCAGGATCCTGGGTGACCTGGATCATGATGCAATAAAAACCTAGGTGAAGGGGCTAGTCCTTCTCGGCATTGACGCCGACATGGATCTCCTCTAGGAAGATTTGGCGCTCTGCCACTACGTCGAGCACTCAATGATCCAAGCTAGGCTCCCTGTGTTTGATGTGCATGGCATAAAGGAGGAGTGAGCGCCCTAAGCCCTCAGAGGATACCACATCTAGGATGGCAACGACACGGCATAGTGAGGTTTGCCATCGGGCTGGCCTCTACCTTCACCTTGGCCCTCGCTATCCCTAGCGGGCGCAAACACTAGCTCCAACAGTAACTCACAGGAAGCCCCCAACCAGCCCTTGAAGGCTATGGTGAGGCGGAACGAAAAAGTTGATGCATCACTACCATTGTACTACTAGAGACCAGATGATTATTTAGAAAATTCTTTTTAGGATGTTAACATGAATAGTTTAGGACTATAGGATGCCAAAAACATATGAATAAAAAAAATACACAAACGTAATGTCATGCCCCATTGAATCATATTCCCTCTATTTTTACGTAGCTAATTTTTGGACACGATCATTTATCTTATTTAAAAAAATTTATATAAATATAAATAATATAGGTCATGTTTAAATTAATTTTAACAATAAAACAACTCAAAAATGATACATGTTTTTAAAAAAATCAACATAATTATATATTTAAAAACAGAGTAAGAACAGCAAAAATAATAGCTTAAGAATTTTATGTTTGTTTTTCTCTAAAATTCTCCTAAAATGTGTCGTTCTATAGAAATTTTATAGAATCTACAGAAACCAATCTTTTGTTCCAAATTGCCAAGTTCAAAGATTATTTTTAATATGATTTTAATCCTCTAATGAATGAAAATTACGGGTCGACGAAGTAATAACTAGGGTCAACCCTCGTGGCCAAAGGATAGCTGGGGCATAGGGTATAGTAATGCTACAAAGAATCATAGCATACAAGCATTTTTGTTATGACGCTATCTACCTTGAGCTGACACTCTCTGAATGGGGGCAGTGTGATGCTAGCTACGCTGAGTTGACGCCCTATGAATGGTGCTCCCATGCTATTCGGCACAAACTAGCTGACACGTGCTGAATAACCCAAGCTAGTACGTCACTACAGGACGTGTTAGTTCCATGCAAAATAGATCCATCAAGCTTCTTAGGCCCTACAGATGATCCCCTATTATAGTCATTTGTGATATGAGGGCAAGATATCCTTGGGCCATTCCCATAGCTATTAGGGGCTATGAATACTTGTATGTCTCTATTGACAAAATTACCAAGTGGCCTGAGACATTCCCTACGATCAAGGTTGACCAAAATTCAGTACTCAAGTTTATATATAGCATCACTTGCTCCTTCGGTGTCTCCAATAGTATCATCACCGATAATAGGTTACAATTTACTAGCGTCCTATTCGGTGATTATTTTGAAGACCTCAAGATCAAGTTGTGTTTTGCTTTTGTCGCTCACCCGAGTAACAATGGCCAGGCAAAGAGAGCCAATGTAGAGATCCTAAAGGGGTTGAAAACATGGACGTATAACGAGCTTAAGAAATATAGTGCGAGCTAGATCAGCGAGCTACCAACCGTGCAATGGGCTAACAGGACCACGCCAAGTCATGTGACTAGGGAGATACTTTCTTGCTTGTATACGTCTTCGTGTCGGATCTCGCACGCGCGGCGCAACCATGCCGAAGCCTGGGATGTTTGCTTAGCTCTAGTGCAGATCTATTGGCTTCTCTCTATGGTTCGAAGTATGTGCACCGAGCCTAGGAGGTCCACTTAGCTCTGGCGTGGGAACCTCAACTCGCTCTCTGTCGCGACGGTGTAGGTGCGGGCGTGCCAATCAATTTGACCCTGTAATTAACAAGGAGATGAGACGAACGGGTCAGTCGAACGATGGGCCGATACGAGCTCTCGCTATCAGCTGGCCGCCGATAGAATCGAGTTAGTCATCGGCCGCGTTCGGATGGCTCCTGCTATCGGCTGGTCGCCGATAGGGATTGAGACGTTTTTTCATCGGCTAGGGAGCCGATGAAGGCATGGACAGATATTGACAAAGGACGTGATGACTTCGGGTGTAGCGAAAGCGAGATCCTGATCCATCGGCCGCAGAGCCGATGAAGGCACCAAAAGGTATTCAAAGAACAACAAAGCACGTGGGATTTCTCCTGGTTGCCAACAAAAGTTGTACCGCTCGTTTATCGGTTGGAAAATTGATGAAGGCAAATGCGAACTGGCAAGAAATCGTATAAAAAACACTGGCTGCAAAGCCGATGCCGCTCCGGATATGGTAGGCGATGAACAAGGAGAGGGGTCTGCTCCTCCCACAGCACGAGACCAATCGCCCACCGTGGCGATGCCGCTAGCATCGATCTCGAAGATCGGACCTAACCGAGACATTAATAGATCGAGGCCAATGGCAATGGGACGACGGATGCTAGATCAGTCGTGCTGAAAGAAGAACAGAGCGAACCCATCGGCTAGCTAAGCCGATGAGAGGACATCTCTGAAGATATGCGTGCATCGACCGGAAAGGCCGATGCACTAGGCGTGACATTTGATGGAAGTCTCTGAAGATGGGTGCGTATTGGCTGAGGAGCTGATATGCTGGGCATGTTGCTCAAGGTATAGATAACTCATCAGCTAACCATTTTGATGAAACACCGGGCAGAGACCTAAAGGCCTATGGCTCAATCTACTGTTAGCAGCCTCATAGGTTGAACCTAACCGATGCAGCACGGGACCGACAATAGTAGAGAGAGCTTGGTAAACCGATAGATCTCGCACGGACGTGATGTGGTACACTCGATTTGACTAAGAGGTCGAACCTAACCGATGCAATCTTAGACAGAGTAAGATATGCCGGGATAGTGACGGGACTTACCCCTTCACCGAAGATCAAACTTAATCGATGCAACCCCACGTCGACAGCCAGAATCCATGGGTAAAAACCTAAATAAACTAGGGTGGCAATGCGCCGAAGTTGTATTGATCGAAGGATGATTTACAGGCTTCCAGGAGATCTATATTTATACCCTGGCATTACAAAGTCCAATGTGGTTATAACAACCATCGGACGTTACTTTCTAAAAAATATAATAGAAAAATATCTCTAAGGAAGCAAACTGAGCTAACTAAATATTTCTATCAATATAAGATACGATTTACATAGATAAATTAACCTGCCGTGAGTTCTACGACTCCTCCTCAGGCTCGCCCTCATTTAGATAGTCTTCTATAATTGGACCGAATCCTTCCTCGTTTCCTTCAATCGGCTTCTTTTTTGTAGCAATTGGACTCTTCTTTACTAAACCGATCGTCTTTCCAATCTTTCACTGAGTTACCAAATTTTGGCGTTAACAATACGACGCAGAGGCCATCCTATCTTTCAAACTCAACCTCGGCTCACTGCGGGTCAAGTTGTACGCCGAGGATGATCAGGAGCAGATTAGGCATGACGACATCAACTACTTGAAAGAACGTCCCCACTGCATGACACTCTAAGCTACCAGATACTAGCAAAGCCTTACGCATTATCATTAGCGCCATGTCTGGACTTGGTCACTTGAGGTTAGGGACCTCATACTCCACCACGTCCTAACGCTAGCTAAAAAGAACAAACTTTCCCCTATGTGCTTTCCCCTATGTGGCAAGGCCCCTTCTTGGTGACCTGTTTTTCCCAGCTAGGTTGCGCTTGTTTGGCCACAGAGGATAGACCCTGCTCCCAAATCCTTGAAATTTTGAACACTTCTAAAGTTCCACCCTTAACGATGTAAGTACGTGGTTGTGCTTGGGCCAAACCAAATGGTCTCCCCTCATCTCCGGGTTGGCCAGGGGCAACCACATTGTACATTTTCTTTAATAAATGCTAAATTTCAATGCTTTTTGAATTTTGTTTTGCCTAGAGTTTTTCCCTCCATGTTTATCCATTCGTGAGGAGATTATTGCCGCTAGAAAAACAACAACACATGTCCTTCTTATCACAAATAGGAGTGAGTTAGCGTGCAATTTGAGAGGCCATGGCAACTTGGTCCTCACGTGCCATACATCGATGCTTGAACTGGTAGCCGTGCCTCAGGCATCGCTGAGCTTTTAGGTCCTTAGGCAGCCCTACCAACTTAGCAAGAGTGGTTAGGGTAGTTTAGGCCTCGGCGACGAGCTACGGTGCCTAGTCTAGCCAGTCCTAGCCCAAGCATCACTAGGGTCCAAGTACTGTGAGTTGCTCGATCTCCCATCCTTATCGCTAGTTCACGTTCCTAGAGTGCAATGTAGGAGGTGCGAGATAATTGCCACGCAATCCTCTGGTTCCCATGCAAGCCACCTCATGCGTGGGAAAAGAGGAAAGAGTCTAGGAGCGCGTGAGGACATTGGAGTCCTGAGCCCATGCGCACGTTGGCTCAGGGCTCATGCCCCCTAGTCGAGGGGCTTGAGAGAAGGCTTGCAATAATGTCCTCAAGTAGCGGTTTGAGTACGTCAACCTTTAATGATCTCATGGTGCTCTGGCTATGGGTGTGCCCCTAAAATCATGATGGACCTTGGGGATGCACAGCTCGAAGGAAGATGTTGGGAAATAGCACGCACGACATTGAGAGCTATTCCCTTGAGGACTATATGACACGCAACAAGTTCAAGAATGTAGCATAAAGAAAACAAACATAGGCTTAAACTAGAAGATTTTCTTTGGAAAACAAAAGGAGGAAGAAAAAAAGATAAAGAAGGGCAAAGTGGCATTACAGCATCTCGCGTCATTCCTTGTCCCTAGTGCCGAGGTACGCATCATCATTAGAGTCCTCATCGGCACTGGCATCATTGGTAGTGGCGTCCTCACTAGCGATGTCATTCTCATTGGCAATTTTAGGCTTGCGCTTGAAGCAGCCAGTGATTTCTGCGGCGACATCCCAAATGGTAACCTAGGCTTCCTCGACGCCCTCCGTAGGCAACCCTTGGGGTGATAGTTCCAAGCTAAATGTTGTATCCTGAACACGATATGTGGCAAGGATGTACTCCACCATGCTTTGCGCCAGTTCGCGTTCCTCCTGGGCAACCATGCCTTGGATGACCCCATGTGGCCTAGAAAGTTGGTCTGCAGGCTCTGAGAACCCAAGGGAAAAATGCCCCAAGGACTCGAGGCCTTGGGCGTCAATTACAACAAAGCCAAGCCTGACCTTCTCTACCATGCTCCACGCTTGCTCGAAGGAGCTCTTCATGAGTTCAATGAGCAATGTCCCCTCATCGTAGCGAATAGCAAATCAGGCTACAGATCCTCCGGCCTTGCTAGGGGTTATTTCCTCCTTGAAATCGAGAGACACTTACCTGGTCGTTGTGGCGATGCCCAGGCCCATGCGGTGAGTTGTGCCTTCCAAGCCTCCAACTTCTCCTCCTTGTGCCTAAGAACGACAGCCTATTGGCTGAACTCGGACTCACCCTAGGACACATCACGCTCCCGCGTGTCGAGTGTCACCTCATGGACCTGGAGTGCGAGCTGCTCCTCCCCTTGTTTGAGATCGATGATGCACTGGGCTGGCCTAGCCTCCACGTGCTTGAACCCTTCCTCGCAACTAAGCTGGGTGTCCCGCTGCACCAGCTCGTGCTTGCGTTTCACTACCTACTCCTCACGCACCTAGATCTCTACCGTGTGGCAGGCGACCTGATGCTCATGGGTGGCAGCCAAGCCCATGACCTCCTTGGTCTTCTCCTTAGCAGCCTCAGCCTTCTCTTACGTAGCAATGGCTCCACGACGTATTTCTTCAAGAGCTTCCTTCTCCTCCTTGATCTTTTGAAGGGCCAACTTGTTGACGGCCTGTGAATTGTCCACCCGAGACTTGAATAGCTTTTGGGCTTCCTCCAGCAGCCCATGCCTCGCTATGAGTGCTTGGCATCCACGCCCAAGGTTGACCCAATCCTCCATGGCTGCCTCCTTGAGTAGGGCCAAAACCACCTCTACCGTCTCAAGCACATCGAGGTAAGGCCCCAGAGGTTGCTATCAAGAGGTGGAGCCTCGAACAGAGCAAGATCTGTGCTGCCAAGCTCAACCATCCCAGTTGCCATCACCGCTGCAGTTGGCACCTCACCAACCATCGCAGTGACAGCATTCTCTTCCACTACCACTCTAGTGTTCTCACTATTGTGGCCTTGACTCTGGGATGTTGCTCGCCTGGCTACTGCTTGGCTTGCCTCGGTTCACCCTACTCGATTCCTACCCTAGGCTTCGACCTAGCAACCTCGTTCTCCAGAGCGAAGATATTGACCTTGGGCTGGCTAGTCATTATCTTTGACGTCGCTTTGTCCGCCTTGGTCTTCTTTGTCGAGTTGGAAAAGCATGACGAAAACTTTATTAAAAAAAGAGAGAAGAGAAAAGAAAAGAAAGAGAGATCATGAGAAAGAGACATTTACACGGCCATTGGCCCTTAAAGTGCTATTCGGAGCCTGGGTTCTTGGCCTTGTGGCACATGCTTCACTTTCTTCTTCAGCGGGGGAGTTCGACCACCATGCGAGCTTGGTAAGCGGGCACGGCCAAGCCTCACCGTAGGAAATGGAGTTTTCAGGCACACGAATGCATGCACGGACGGATGGTCCAATGCGGCAATAACTCGTAGGCTAGCTAAGGTACATGTCGAGCGCGCTGCCCTCTCCGTGACAATGGCGTACATCCCGGCCGGATTCCACGGCGCCCGCGCGCGAGTGCGCGCAAAATCACGCAGGCGAGTACGCCCGCCTACCACGGCAGGCGGTGGCGGCGACGCGCTCCCGCTGCTGCGCAGCTACTGTACAGCCACGCGGTTCGTAACGGCGCACGCTACGACGAGGCGTCGCGCGCGCGGCGAGGGCGGCGGTGCCGGCCGCCGAACCTCATCCCGTCGGGGCCGAACAGGCGGCCGAGGGAGGCGCCGGCGCCGGAGGGGAGCGCGCACTCGGACAGCGCCACCGGATACCTCCACCGGTCGTGGCAGTAGGAGTACGAAATGTGGCCGCGCCGGAACGCCGCCATCGCGGCCCGCTGCGGCGGGGACACGGCGGCGGCCTCTTCGTAGAACGCCGCGTCCCCGCACTCGGCGGAGTGTTCGACAGTGGGGTCGACGGCGCAGCCGTGGAGGACGAGGTCGGCGAACTCGGCGACGAAGGGCGCGTACTTGTAGTTGACCCTGTAGCGGCCACCGAGCGTCGCCCAGGCCGAGCCGTCCCAGATGGTGGCGTACACCGACATCGGCTTCGACGGGAACGCCGGTCCCATCGCCGCCGTCCTCACCACCTCCCTGATCGGCGTCTCATCCACGTAGAATCTGCCACATCACATCGCCATGCAAACGTCATAAATTTTCCCCCAAAATTTTCAAAAATTCGACAGAAATCTACTCTTCTTTTGGTAAAGGGAATCCAGGCAATGCGCATTGGAACAGGCGCAAAGATCTCGAAAAGGCCCCAAACTTGTTGCAAGGGTCAGAGGATGACGACACGAGCAGAGCAGCAGCAAAAGAGGCAAAACGAAATTAATTTTTTTTGGAATGGCTCACATGATGCGGTGGCGGGTCCAGAGGATGGAGTAATGGTGGAAGGCGTCGGTGGGGTCGAAGGGGAGGTCGTAACGCTCCTCCCGGCCGGCGGCGGTGCTGCCGTTGCCGTACACGTTAGTCTGCACCCGCCACTCGCGCCCCCGCACGTTGCCCAGGAACTCGAAGTCCAGCTCGTCGTGGGTCTTCTCGTACGTGTCGCCGTTCGACAGCTGCAACCACAAACAACAAGCAAGCATTTCTTTTAGCTCACCGGCGATCGATCGATTTGTTGCTGGGCAGTAGGAGTCGGGAGAGGGCGGAGGCGACGTACGTAGAAGGCGACAACGACGCCGGCGGCGTAGTCAGCGGGGAGCTTGATGGCGGCGCTGAAGAAGCCGTGGAGGAAGACGTCCTGGGAGGCGAACCCGGCGCCTGCGGAGCAAGAGGAGGAAGAAAGTCAGTTTTGCAGAACACCCTGAATTTCTCGATTTCACATAAACTCCCTCCCTATGATTGCTGCAAGGACCCATTCGCAATATAAAAAGTGCAATGCGCCCACTAGAATATGCAGAAATCCGATCTCGGGCCGCGGCTCCCCGCGGGTGAAGTTGAGAGAGGGAGGAGGAACGCTCAAGCATCGCGCCGCGGCGGCGGCGGCTTCACGCACCGGTGGACTCGTCGAGGGAAAGGTGCACACGCCGGCCGTCAAGGAGGAGAACGAGGTTGCCATCGCCGAATATCTGCGTATACCCCTCGTGGAACGCCATGTGCCGCGCGCCGCGGGCGAGCCGCACCGGCGGTGGCCTCGCGTCGCCGCCGCCCAGCGCGAGCGCGAGCGCGAGGAGCACGAGGAGGGAGAGCGCCGGCATGCTCTCCATCTCTCTCCGACCCTCTCAGTCTCGCACGTACTGTGCTGAGCTCGCCACCCTCTGCTGCTGCTGCGAGAGCAGCGGTGACTTTAATGGCGAGCCCCGTCTCCTCGGGCGGCGAGCTGCGCTGCCACTGTTTCTGTTTTGGATTTTGAATGGCGAAATGATGCGATTAGCCCTCCCAATCTTGGGGGCCTCGTCGTCACTGTATACGTACACGTATGTATCTGACTGACTATGCTTTCATTGTTCATTGTACAAGTGCTCTATTTTGCTGTTCCATGTCTTAATACGGGCCTCCTCGGTTCAGACTATTTTCAAATAAAAATTAGAGAAATTGGACATGTGCAAATTTTGTAAAATTTATACGATCCAAAGAGGCACTGTATGTGGCGGGTTAAAGCCTTTTCTTATATAGAACTCTGTTACTTTCTTGAATTGAATTTTAGAAAAAAAGAACCGGTAAAAGTGCCTTAATTACCCGAATTGAATTAGCAATGTTGATGGGTTAGTACAGAAGCAGTAGAGTGAGGTGAGGCCGTGACGACGATGGTGGGGATGAACAGAATTGATTGCCTGATTGGTGGCACTGAACTCTGCTGCCATGCATTCACTGCTTTGCTGTGCAATGGCCCGTGAGGCTGTGACAGGCATGGTAAGGACAAGTGGTTATTGCCGTGTGCAACCTTATTCAAAGATAACCTCATGATATACCGTGCAATACTAAAATGTATACCTGGATATTGTTAATTACAAGTAATGTAATAGCGGACTCGTCCTTTATTTGCTCCCTTCTCTTACATTCCTTGTGTTGACAATCGTCCACCGAGAGTGACGTCTAAGAATCTTTATGTTTGGACCAGAGAGTGGTGTAGCATGCTATAAACTTAACGAGACATGTTTGAGAAACATAATGCCATTCTTCTATATTTTTTCGGTGATATGCTACATAATGCTTTTCAAACTTACTTCTCATGAGAGTGGCTCTATAAGCCCTAGCATACACGGATTATATATGACTAGTCTAAACATTATTAGCTTTCTAACACGCTATGCCACAATAACACCTAGCTCCCACGTTATCTGTAATGGTAGGCCCACCAATCAACGCCACGATATAGTAAATGAAAAGTATCACTTACAGAGTAAGATGACTCTAGTTTAATCATCTAGCAGTAATAGGGAGTAATATACATCTTATTCCACATCGATCGTTCATTAAGATAGATATCCATCTTGACGCTCTGACTAGAGCAGGCACATGAGCATCGAACTAGACGGTATGTTTTGCTTCACTACATTAATTACAATGGTTGAGGTAGTTAGGTCTACCGTGACCCTAAACACCCATAGATCTGACCATTAAGGAAAAAGAAAACTTAGGGTCGTCCGTCGAGGTTGCCTACCCAGGATGGGTGATATCATCCTAAAATGAGTAACTCGGGGCTAGTCAGCTCGGGCTAGCTAGCCTAGGGTTCAGGGCATAAAGGCACTAGCTTAGGACAGCCACCGTCGAATTGTGTCCATCCACGCTTAGGATGTCTTCAAATGTTAGGATGCTTGGTCGCCACTTGAACACCTCCTGATCGTTGGTTTTCACTTCACCGACACCTAGCCCATTCCTAATTATATGGACACTTGTAATGTACAGGCATGTTAAGTAAATTTTGAGTCAAATTTCTTTTGTCTAGTGCATGGTAGTTGGCTATCATCGTAGGTTAGTAACCTAAGGTTTCTCTCCAAAACCGTAGTAGTGATGTCTCTTTACTCTATCCAATGTACTTTATCATGTTCCTTTGTTGGCTTATTATCATTATCATAAATAGATGGCACAATTACACATATTCATATTTACATCTACGGTGAGCATCAAAAGTTGACGTGCTTGTTGGCACAGTGAGGAGGTTTGCCACCCATAGGCAGAGCAAGTGCAGGAAGAAGTAGGATTGTAGGATGGAATAAGGAAATGGCTGGTCCAAAGAATTTTATGGAGAAATTTGCTCTTTTGGCATATAGTTTAGACATCATCTCAAATACCACAAAGTTGGTTGGCTTCACTAGATTTCATAGAGTTCAACTATGATTCGCTCATTTGCCATGACAATAGTTGAAATGATAAAATTGTCCTTATTTTTTTTCTTTCTCTTCCACATTTTCTATGTTATTCTCCTTATTTTCTACTTCGCTCCCTTTTCTTCTTTATTTTCTCAATCTCAGGTTATTTGTAGCTACAACTCCCTTGTGTCGCACCAACTCCAACCTAAGATATCGTGTGAACCCTGGTTTTAGCCACCAATTCGGGAAACTAGAAAAGCAGCCAAGCTACAACCTTTAGTGCACATAGACTCCTTGGTTGCGTACTAATGTTTGCTTACTACTCGCCCCTCTTTTTATCCCTATCGTCTTCACACCTATTCTCACCCTGCCGACTACCACTCACCCATTCTCCATCTACCTTGACATAAGGAAAAACTATAAACACAAGAAAGAAGAAAAGGGGGTATAACTAGTTGTTTGTAGGGTCATAACGCCAAATGATGTATATATGAATTATTGTTAAATTTGTGGTATTTTAACAAAACCAATCAACTTGTCGCATTTAAGCCGGTGCTACTGAACTCTCACGATTTTATAAAGGAGAAATCTCGGCAGTCCATTTGCAATCCAATGGCCACAATTTCTCAGACAATTTCAGTCAAGCAGTACCTCAGACAATTTCTGTCAAGCAGTACTATTCACTGACATCTGGGACCAACAATACGTGGGGCCGACTTGTCAGTGAGCAGTACTGCAGATATGTCCGGTATGTGACAATACCATAGTTAACATCCCCAAGTGGCGTACGGGCAGTGACCAATTTCTTTATTTTCTTAAAGACCCGCATATCGATTTCGAAGCAAGCGTTGGTTGGAGTAGCTTTTGTCATTAGCTCTTTCTTTAATCCGATCGATGGGACTTGACATTGGTCTCTGAACAATTAACAGAGATTCTCTCTCCTTTTACTACCAATGCATTTTTATGTTCAAATTTTGCTCTAAAATAAGTCAATGCTAAAATTATGTTATTTTTTCTTCTTAATTTAAACTCTCATCCTCTAAACTATATTTATTTTAGAATGAAGGTAATATTTGGGAGCAAAATTGACAAAAGATCATGTCCTGTCTGTTGACAAAGATGCCATGTTCTGCCTCGTGTGCCGACAGTCGACCACAGTTTGGATTTGCACGACGACTATTTTAGCCCGGATTCTGTAGCTGTACGCGGCTCGGTGTCTATCAATTTTGTAAGCAAGCAAACCAGTCCGCATGTTTTTTCTCGTCTGAAATATTAGCGAATGGTGCGGATCTTTCAGAAAGAAAAAAACAGGTAACGATTCCTGAACCGAAAAGAACTTTGCAAGTAGTGGCAGAGCAATGAAATGAACCTTGTGCAGTGTTGATGACCCTAACTAAAACTAACTGCAAATTTCTAGCATTATCCAGTAACTGAGCAAATCGTTGGCGTTGAACTTCAGTCGGCATGTAACGTGGCGAAGAGTTTGCGTGTGGAAGTGGAAAAAAAAAGCTCAAAGTTGGTCGCTCGAATCGGCTCGTAGTGGGATCAGCTTGAATTTGTACTTATAATGAGTTGGGCAAGCCCATAAATAACTCGTTTAGCTTGTTAGTAAAAAAAATATTGCCATATTTTTATATAGTTATTATTTCTTAAGTAATTATTAGTTTTTTAATTATATTGAAACTATTTAAATTTGGTAAGTTCTAGGTAGTGTTTATTATTATGTTAGTATACAATTAATCGGTAAATTATTAAATTATAAAGGTGCTATAATCAGAAAAAGTAATAAGGAGACTAACTCACAGGCTAAGTCAAACTAAGCTTTTAGCTAATTAAGTTTAACAAGCGGAACCGAGCTGGCTTGTTAAGATAATAAGCCATAACTAGCTCAGTTGCTCTTTATCCACTCCTATTTATGTGTGTACCATATACTTCCTTTGTCGTAAATACTGATTGTGGTTGATTGATATTGTTTCAACCTCAACTATTAACACTCCATACGAGATAAACATATAAGATACATGTTATTGACACATCTTCAATAATATACTATAACCATTAATTACTTTTTTATAATATATTATTAATGAAATGACCTTAGAGTGCATAGCGGGGGTAAAGGTGTATATTTTTAATCCTAAAATAAATTAGCAGCGAAAATTAAAAGTCTCTCCATACTATCTGAACCCCTCTCTCTATTATACATGAAGACTTATCCGAAATCTTTGTGTATAGGTTCTGAACATTTCGGGCCTCTTTCAAAATGTCTAGAAGACACTCAATGGGGTCAACCCTAAAAGTTGGGAAAGATAAAAGGAAACAAAATAATATAAAACATAACAGGTAACAAGACACTGAGACAAGTAATTTTTTATCAAAGTTTGGATCAACCAATCCTTTGTCTTTATTGAGGAGCTCCAAAGAACCGGATCGCTCTTAATCTATTGTCTTCTGAAGTTCAACCCTAGAGACTAATTTGGCCTCCAAGCTTTCACCAAAGCGTAGCGTCTAAACCAATGTAACTACTGAGGTCTCCGCTAGGACACTATACTTATACTTTCTATGGAGCTTGCTCTATCCAACAAACCTCTAAAGAAATACTAAGAAATTTACTAATATATATTTTTTCTTTATAAAGGTAAGAAAGACATTCATAAACGTCTTGGGTGATTTACACGTCGAATCCTCACAGACAATACCTAGTCGTCTAGGAGGTGGTCCTTCAAGAGTAACAAGCTTAAGTCTTCATCGGTGTTAATCCAAAAGTGCTCGCTCAAATCCCAACGTTCACTCTCTCATAAATCACCTAAAAAGCACACTTAGAGGGTGGATTAGACACAAGATTCAAAAAAGTGGAATAGACAACCACTAGAAATCTCTTAGGAGTAGTGTAGGAATGAATGAGTAGCCGCTCTCTCAAAAATGGGGTTAGTAGGGTTAAATACTTATCCCTCTCAAAACTAGTCGTTACTCACAGAATTTAAATTCTCAAATATCTACACAAAATGTTTGGAGACTCTTGGCAAGCCATTCGCGCTTGATAGAGATTTTAGTCTCGAGATTTCGGCTAAAGAGTTCGAAGACTTCGGATAACATTTAGCTTCAAGAGAGAGTAGGTTCGGAGTATCTGATCTAAACCTCCGAAAACTCTGGACAAACCTCTCTACCAGACAGAGAGATCAGTTCAGAGATTCTGGCCAAAGGGTCTAAAGACTCCGAGATGATTTCTCCGTTTGAGAGAAAAACTTATCCACAAGTTTCCATAGTCTAGACACAAATATTTAAAAAACTGAGACAGAAAAATCAAAACTCCAAGGTGTACATGGTACGAGCGTTCACTCATCTAGACTTAGAAATTCAATTGAGCACTAGTTTTTCTAACTGGTTAAACTTGAGCATCTCCTAATAGTCGATTTATCCTTTGGACTCAATCAATAATAAAATTACATTTTTATCGCTTCAAGTCATTTATTTTTTTCTAACATTTATGGGGGATTTTCTTTTAACCAAAATAATCTCTCACTTGATAAATTACTTCGAGATTCTCAATAATAACATATTAGCTCTCTAATTTCTTATCATATATCACTTAATACCCACTAAAGAGCCTAAATGCACTTTTAATCTGTTATTTTTTATAATTGATGATAATACTCATAGAACTCACAAGAGAGATATAAAAGAAGATATTTTGCTTGAAAGAGGATAGAAGCTCCCCCTAAATGTGTGTATACACATAAGTGCAGTTTAAGCCTATACACATTTTAAGGAAATCATGAGAGCTTTCTCTATTTTCTTGCAATTATGGGGTGCAATGTGTACAAGTAAAATCCATGAAGAAATAAGATGTGTATGGCATTGTAGTTCACAAATAAGAAAAATAATACAAGCATCACTTAAACATGCATCTCAACACATTGCATAAAATTAAAGTGTGATAAAGACAAGCTAACAGGTATTACAACACACACAAATATATTAGTTATTACTTGTCCAAAGTGAAGAATAGAGTATGCAAACTCCGAATAATTAAAATAATCAAGAGTTCTGACAAAGATAGATCAAAAGAAAAAAGGAGTCCATACTACCACTTTGTCATCGAAGCACCAAAAAGAATAGACTATGGAGAGAATCAGGTGGATGATTCATCTTCCTCATTATCGCTGGCATCATCATCGTTGTTGTCAACCTTATGCTCAGAAGCAGCTATCCCAAGAGGTGAACTAAAGTGATGGCTGCTAAGATTAATGTTGGGTGTCTCGGCGAAAGGCTACATCGGGGCACCCTGCGCGACTAAGGAGACATCATCCTCTTCTCCAAAGAGGTTGATGTAGACATGTGGCTCATGACTAGGAGAGACGTCAACACCCTTAGATCAAAGATTAGTCTTCTGGTGCTGCTCTATGTGATGGACAATGTCGGTAGTAGTGGAGCAAATTAAGAGGAGAGCTTTGATGGCCTTCTTCAATGCCAACTCAGACTTGATGGCTGGAGGAGGTCAACGGCGAGATGAGGTGGCACCGAGCCCTAATGGAACAGAAGGAAGGGCACGACAACAATAAGGAAGATACCTCACCTCCTAAGATAGCCTCGATCAACTTCATGATGTAAGGTGAGTATGTGAGAGAGTGATGAGGATCCATGGATATAGCATATATCTCTTCTCATGTGAACTTCATAACACTGAACCTTAGCCTATTAGTGCGTGAGTTGGTAAGGAGGTCAATGAAGATGGACTGAATAGCTAAATCATCTCCCACCTTAGGATTGATTGTGAGATAGAAAATCTTGTTCAAGATATCATAGTGAGGAAGCAGCCCATGTGTTGTCTTGATAGTATCATTTGGATTATACATAAAAGTAGACTCATGAGGAAGGATATGATGCTGGTGATGAAGGCTTGGATAGGTAAGATCAAGGGGGTCTAGCTCTAGTACTTGAGCAAAAGTCTAAATAGTGGCCAAGATTGTCGTCCATTTGTCATCTATTTTATTGAGCTCTCATCATCCTGAGTGGTGCGAAAGAACACAGTGGCCCAAAACTGGTCAAGCACCTCCTCATACCAATTGTGCTCAAGCCCCATGAAGTGGTATAGCCCTCTCTCCTTACAAATTCGAATCACGTCATTCAAGATAGAATTCTCTTTTTCCTCTATTGCAAACCAGCTGATCCACTGCATATCAATAAAAGGCTTCGCTTTCCCCATGATGACACTATTATAGTAGTATTGTTGAAACCATGTCTAGAAACGGGGATCAGTGATGCCAGGGCAATTGATTGTGTTTCGATCCTCTTTCCTATCTTTCATACGCTGATGTAGCTCTCTTTTGTAATCATGCACTGAGCGGTCCAGTCCACTATAAGGGAGATCAAGAGGGGACTTCTAAAGGAAGAGGCAGATGGTATGGATTGTTCTCCCAGAGCTGTGAGTTGGATGTAGATCTGGATAATCATCGGGTATTCCAATGAAGGCTTTGAGGTGTGGAGCAACACTGACATTAGCTGTAGATGAAGGTGAAGATAGTATGCCACCCCTCTTGATTGTCATCTTGGATTCAGCATGAGTAGGAGCGACCTTGGCTTTGCCTTTGTCCCCCTGAGAAGCCCGAGAAGGGTTCATATAAGAGGTGGCCCCTTGAGAGGCACCACCATGAGTAGCTCCATAACCATTACTTGAGGAGCCACTTGGAGTGGAAATGCGCTTCTTCTCACGACCCATAGAATAAGACCTAAGATCAACAAACAAAATAGGGATTAAAGCTGAGGCAAGGTCAAATGTCTAGAGTGGATAGATGGCCAAAATATCTAGACATAATGTCCAGAGTCTCCAGTCAGCCCTCCCTACCAGTCAAAGGGGCTAGTCCGAAGATTCTGGTCATGCTGGCCGAAGACTCCGGTTCTACGAAGAGGACCACGGGTTGCACAAGGTTCTAGCCATGGATTTGCAATGGGGGTGCTATATCGCATTTCTAGAAGAGAAAATGAACCATCCTAGCACAAGGTCTCTAACCCTAGGTCCAAAGATTGATAGATGAACCAAAAGTAGAGAGAAAATCCTAGGATTGAGGTTACTTTGAGTGAAAAATTGAGGAACAAAGAATGGATTCGAAGACTCCGCTCATCGGAGAGCAAGAGGAGTGAAGAACCTTTGGAAAACGCTAGTGCATGGAGGAGAACGTCGGAGTGGAGGTGCCACCTTGGAGAGAGGAGGAGATGGCAAAAAGTAAAAGAGAGGGTGAAAACCAACAGTTACAAGGCATCAATACCCTTAGGTCCTAAGATTTAGGATTTTGGAGATTTTGAATATTGCAAACGGAGACTCTGGAGAAATTTAATTGCAAGATAGAGAAACTAGACCGGAGACTCTGGACAGGGGGTCTGAATACTCTAAACAATTTTAGGCTTGAGATAGAGAAGGCTGAGTGGAGACTCCGGGACAAGGACCTTCTAGATCAAAAGAGGTTTCGACAAGTAATATATAGGAACCCCAATGTGATCAACAAGCAAACAGCAATACATAACCATGATCACACCATGATTCCCTATGGTAAGACTCAAATTTTGAAAATCAAAAAGGCCACATAGAATTTTCGCAAACCTTTTGATTTTTAAGAATTTTTTTGGGATATTTGAGCTTTTAATTTGAGTCAAAATCAACACTTAGGAAAGTGAGATCTCGACACAAGAACTCATGATTTTTAGAAATTTTTAGGATTCATACTTATTTATTGATTAAATAAACATTTAAATCCAACATGTGCTATCCCTCAAGAGTTGTTCTGAGAATCAAGAATATTTTCATTTCATAACTCCACAAACTGACACTTATCTAAAGGCTTGTTAAAGATGTCATCGAGTTATTTATCGGTTGAGACATGGCTTAGGCAAATATCTCTATTGGCTTCATGGTCTCTCAAAAAATAGTGGTGGATATTGATGTGCTTGGTTCTTAAGTATTGGATGGGATTATTGGCTATTTTGATGGTAATCTCATTGTTACATAGGATTGAAATATGTGTCATGTTGTATTTGTAGTCACGGAGGATTTGTTTCATCCAAAAGAGTTAGGCACGACAACTTCCAGCAGCTATGTATTCAGCTTTGGTCATAGATATAACTATGGAGTTTTGCTTCTTGGATGACAAAGAGACAAGAAATCTCCTAAGAAATTGACAAGTGTCGAAGGTGCTTTTCCTATCTACTTTGTGACTGACAGCGAATTAAATCAAAGTTTGATCCTTTCAGATACCATAAGCCTAGGTTTGGAGTATGAACTAGATATCTCAAGATTCTCTTTACGGCTACTAAATGACGTTCTCTTAGGGAGATATGAAAGTAAGCACACATGCACACGCTAAGCATGATATCAAGTTTAGATGTACAAAGGTAAAGTAATGGATCTATCATTGAACGATAAAGCTTTTGGTCAACGTGTTTAGCTTTCTCACGTAGGTCGAGATATCCATTGGATTGCATTAGGGTCTTGATGGGTTTGGCTCCTTCCATCTCAAACTTATTTAAGACATCATTGAGGTACTTTGTTTAAGAGATGAAGGTTCCTTCTTCTAATTGCTTGATTTGAAATCCAAGGAAGAATTTGAACTCGCTCATCATCGACATCTCGAATCTTTTCGTCATTAACCTATTAAATTCATAACTAAACTCTTTGTTTGTAGAGCCAAATATTATATCATCAGCATATATTTGACACATAAATAAATGTTTCTTGAATTTCTCACTGAAGTGAGTAGTGTCCGCCTTTCCTATCTCAAAGTCATTTTTGAGAAAAAAATCACAAAGGCATTCACACCAGTCTCAAGGGCTTGTTTGAGCCCATAGAGCGCCTTGTGCAGCTCATACACATGTTAAGGGTGCTTTGGGTCTTCAATGCCCTATGGTTGCTCCACGTACACAAGCTCCTCAATTGGCCCATTAAGATATATACTTTTGACATTTATTTGATATAGCTTGAAATTGTGGTTAGTAGCAAAAGTTAATAGAATGCGAATAGACTTAAGGCGTGCGACCAGCACAAAGGTTTCACCAAAGTCGAGAGCATCGACTTGTGTGAATCCCTTCACCACTAACTATGCTTTGTTTTAAGTGACGACCTCATGTTCGTCTTGCTTGTTGCGAAACACCCATTTTGTTCCAATGATGTTGGTGTCAGGTCTTTCCACTAAAGTTCAAATGCCATTGTGCGTGAAGGTATTGAGTTCTTCTTGCATAGCCATCACCCAATATGCGTCCGTGTCTCCTCAACCTTCAAAGGTTTTAAAGAAAAGACAAATGAGTAACATCAAAAAAATTAGAGACATTAGAACAAGTTGTTACCCTCTTTCTTATGTCACCAAGAATGTTATCGATGAAATGATCTTGTTGTTTGCTTTCATAGACCCGTGGATGGTGCACCGAGAAACTTGAGCTTGGTCGGTGTCTCTTTGCTCCACAGTGCCCTTGGCATCAATCTCATCTACCTGGGCTTGACCTTCTTGCACAAAATCACCATGGGATGTCCTCAAAACTCATGTACCTGTAGATAGGGGTTGATCAAGTACTCCCATCTTGTTCATTTGGCACGTCACAAGATCTCACATCGTCATTTGACTTGTTCAGTTGCTTGGCTTAGGATTTCTTTGCCTACAACACAATCACCAACTTGCTCCTTTTGGGTGCCATTAAATTCGTCAAATGTCATGTCTCTCATGACCTCAATAATACCAGAAGTATTGTTGAAGACCCAACAGGCATGAGCATTTGACTACTCACAGCCGAGCAAGAAACCTTCATCAACTATCAGGGAAAATTATGATGAACAGGGCTTATTGCTCAAGATGTAGCACTTACTTCCAAAAACTCAAAAGTATGAAACATTTGGCTTTTTACCGATGAGAAACTCATAGGCGGTCCTATTCAAGAGCTTGTAGAGGTAGAGATGATTGATAGCGTGGCACGTGGTATTAACGTCCTTTGCCCAAAAAATATCGGAGGTCTTGTATTCATCAAGCATAGTCCTTGTCACCTCGATGAGTGTGCGATTTCTTCTCTCTACAATCCTATTTTGAAGAGGATCATACAAAGCAAAGAATTCATGCATGATCCCTTTTTGATCGAGGAACTCCTCCACTTGAGTGTTCTTAAACTCATCGTTATTGTTACTTCTCACACTCTTGATATTTAGATCGAACACATTTTGGATTTAGCATGCAAACTTCTTGAAGGTAGCTTGTGTTTCACATTTATCATGGAGAAAAAATACCTAAGAGTAGCGTGAATAATCATCAATAATGATAAGGTCATACTTGTTACCTCCAATACTTAAATAGGCCATGGGTCCGAAGAGGTCCATGTCAAGAAACTCTAAGGAGTGAAATGTTGTCATGACATTTTTAGTGGATGATGAGCATTGACTTGTTTTCTTGCTTGGTATACCCTATACACACTATCTTTCTTGAAGATCACATTAGATAGATCGAGGATGTGATGCCCTTTTAAAAGTTTTGACAAATTTTGCATTCCAACATAGACTAGCTGATGATGCCAACATAGACTAGCCAGCGATGTTAAAGCCAATTCTTGCTAGATTTAGTAATCAATAAAGTTTTGGAACTTACTCTATCTCGTGAGAAGTCAACAAGACAGAGATTGCTCTTCACCTTGCCAACGAAAGTCATAGACTTATCATCATGCCTAAAAATGGTAACACCTTTATCAACAAAGAGACAATTATACTCAATTTTATATAATAGACAAATAAAAAGCAAGTTGTAACTCAAGGATTTAACATAAAGCACATTTGTGATTGAGAGATCATTTAAGATAGTGATTTTACCAAGTCCCATCACTTTGCCTTTACCGTTATCATCGAACACAATGTTGTTATGTTGCCCTTCATCATCTACAATGGAGGTGAACATACTCCTTTTTTCGGTCATTTGATTTGTGCATCTGCTATCCATAATCCAACTCGAACCATCGAAGGACTATGCTTACAAAATAATTTATGCTTGGGATTTAGGTATCCAAACTTGTCAAAATTTGTGTCCTAGAACATTAGCAACAAACAACTTGGGTATCCATAAGTATTTCTCGCATTTTTCACCATGAGATCCAACAAAGCAAGCTACCTCTTTACAACGGTGGTCTCTCTTAAGCATGTAAGAAGCTTATTACAAGTGTTGAGGCATATGTTTCTTCTCTTGAGCTTGTGCTCTCTCTTCACTCCTCATAAACTTGATTGACTTGTTGTGCTCCATATCTTTTTGCTTTGATGGCTTGTTCTTACGTGGGTGGAAGCCGAGTCCGAAGTGATGTTTTTGTTATTGGTAGAGAAAGTCTTGTAGAGCGCATGCATCCTTGGATTGATATGTCTTCATGCACCCTTATTTGACCAAGGTGCCAAGCCTCACATTCTCCTTCAAGCTCATTTAGTGCTTGCCTGTTAGTAGAATAAGTATTTATATTAACATTAAAATATCTAGCACATCCATTGCTTATAAAGGCATTAGAGGGATTAATGGCTTGAGTTAAAGAAGGGGTGCTAGATGAAAGAGTTTTAATTTGTACTTTGAGAGATTTATAAGTCTTTTTCAAACTCCTAAACATCTCAACAAGTGCCTCATTGGAGCTTTTTCGACTAACCATTGATTCATTGACCATACTTAGAGTGTTGGTTAATTCCTCAACCTTCTCCCTCTCCTTAGCCAAAGATTTCTTAAGGACAAGATTTCTCTCCTTCTCAAGAATAAGCAAGTCCTCTAACCTCTCGAGAGTCTCCTTACTCTCTAATGCTTTCATAAGATTAGCCATCTGAGATAATGTGCTTTTGTTGATACCCTTGTAATTAAATTCATCATCATCATCACCACCATCATCATCACTATCCAAGGGCTTAGAAGGAGATAAGTACCTTGCACCCCCAATGCCATATGATATGTGAGAGCATAATAGTTATCGTCGTCGCCCAAATTATTGAAGAGTGACTCCTTAAGCAATGATGACTTGATGGTGATTGTCGCCACCCTCTTCTCATCCTCGAAGCTAGACTTATTTTGGGAGTTCCACTCCTTTCTAATGTGAGCATACTCCAAGCTCTTCTTCTTGTGATACTTGGACTCGTCGCCTAGATCTTTCTTCTTCTTGTGAAAATCGGCGATGAAGTATCCATACTTGTCACATTTGTAACAAGCTCTCTTAGATTGATAAGTCTTGGACTAATAATCGCCCTTCTTGCCGTAGCCGCCGCTTCTTAAGAATTTCTTAAACTTATTGATGACAAGAGCGAAGTCCTCATCTTCGCTCTCCTCATCACTTAAGTCTACCTTGGTTCTTGTTTTTGCCTTCAAATTCATCTCCTTGTTCTTGGCGATGGCAACGTTATTGCCAAGGCCCTAGACATGCTTGGTGTTTTCTTTTAAGAGCTCATGAGAGATGATTCTTGAGAGGATGTTACTTGGAGTAAGCCTCTTGAAGTTTTTGTTCTCTCGGACGAGCGTCACCAAGGTTGAGTTTCTTGGCGTGAAAGCTTAAAGAAGTATTTTGATGACGATGTGGTTGGTCATGTCTTCACTCCCGAGACCACAGATCTTATTGATGATGACCATCATACAATCATACATGTCTTGTGACGTCTTGCTGTCCTTTATCACGAATCGATCGAGTTGTCCTTCCAACAACTCGATCCGTGATTCTTGCACCCTAGGAGACCCTTCATGTACAAATTTAAGAGTTTTCTAAATTTCTTTGGCCACTTCATGTTGGTCCACCTTGTTGAACTCTTGGGACTTAAATACCTGAGAATCACACTTTTGGCTTGTGTATTGTGATGGACATGTGCCTCTTGAGCGAGTGTGAGCTTGGTGTTCTCCTTTGAAACATCAAGACCTATAATCCCAATCTTCTAAACACTAGGATATAAAGACATTAGATGTAATTTCATCTTGTACTTTCAAGAAACATAGTGTATCCCATCAAAATAAGAAGCATGCCTAGAAGGCACAAAGAGAAAGTCGATGGAAAATTTTGAATTGAGTTTGTCATAGTCTAGAAGAATATACAATTTCTTCTTGAAGGAACTTTTGCTATTGGTGTCATTCTTATTATCCTTACTTAGATCAATCAGATACTCTCCCAATTGTGATATTTCTTCGAGGGGTTAAGCCATATCCGAAGACGAGGCTCTGATACTAATTGAAAGGATAGTCGCACAAAGGAAGGTGAATGTGCACACTTTTAATGAAATAAACTAACAGCAAAAATTAAAACTTTCTCTAGAGTATCCTATCCAAGTGTCTGGAGTATCTGAACTAGCCTCTCTATTAGATAGAGAGACTTGTCCAAAATCTCCAAATATAGGGTCCAGAGATTTCGAACCTCTTTCAAAATATCTAAAAGACACTCAAAGAGAGTCAACCCTGAGGGTTGGGGAGGATGAAAGTAAATAAAATAATAGAGAATATTACAGGTAACGAGATATTAGGAGATAAGTATTTTTTACCGAAGTTTGGATCAACCGATCCTATGTCTTTATTGAGAAACTCAAAAGAGCCAAATCACTCTTGATATCTTGCAACACCAAGTTCAATCCTAAAGACTAGTTTAACATCTAAGCTCTCACCAAAGCGTAGTGCCTAGTACAATGCGACAACCAAGGTCTCCATTAGGACACCGTGCCCCTGCTTTCTATGGAGCATGCACTACCAAACTAATCTCTAAAGAAGAACTTAGAAATCAACTGATATACCTCTTTCCCTGCGGATGTGAGAAATACCTTCACAAACATCCCGAGTGATTCACATGTCAAATCCTCATGGGCAACGTCTGGTCATCTTGGAGGTGATCATCTAAGAGTAACAAGCTTAAGTCTTTACCGACATTGATCCACAAGTGCTCACTCAAATCCTAAAGTCTACTCTCTCACAAATCACCCAAAAATCACACTTAGAAGGCAGATTAGACATAAGATTCAAGATAGTGGAGCAAAAAACCTCTAGAAAACTCTTGGGAGTAGTGTAGGAATGAATGAGCAGCCACTCTCTCAAATAGGGGGTTGGTGGGGTTAAATACACACCCCTCTCGAAACTAACTATTACTCATAGAATTCAAATTCCAAAATATCCGTACAAAATATCTAGAGACTCCGGATATGCCTTTCGGCTTAGACAGAGAGGTTAGTCCAGAGATTTCGGCCAAAGGGTCCAGAGACTTTGAACAACATTTAGGTTTGAAAGAGAGGAGGTTCGGAGTATCCGATCTAAACCTCCAGAGACTTCGGATAGGCCTCTCTACTAGACAAAGAGCTTAGTAGATTCTAGCCAAAGGGTCCAAAGACTCTGACCTAATTTCTCTATTTGATAGAAAAAATTATCCACAAGTTTTCACAAAGTCTAGATACAAACATCTAAAACACTGGGAGAGAAAACCAAAACCCTAAGATATACGCAATGCAAGCGTTCACTCGTCTTAACTTAAAATTTTGATTAAACACTTATTTTGTGAACCGGTTAAACTTGAACCCTTGTTAATATTCGACTTATCCTAAATACTCAATAAATAATAAAATTACATTTTTACAGCTTCAAATCATTTTTTCTTTTCTAACCGGTTTTTTTAACCAAAATAATCTCTCACTTGATAAATTACTATAAGATTCTCAATTATAATATATTAGCTCTAATTTATTAACATCTATCAGTTAAAAAGTCATACATACATTTTCAATTAACCACTACAAAATCAACATTGTATAAAAGTATTTTTAAATATGAATATGATGATACCACATGCATACACCAAAGATATACATTTTTAGTTTAATAATTAATCAATTGTTACAATGTTGACTTTAGGGTAAAAAGATGTTTTATATTTTTATATGGAGGCAGTAATTTTTAAATTGGTAGACTACAATAAACGCTAATTATGTTAAGGATGCAACATACTTCGATTACATGTCGTCTTCTCATTAGTTTTCTTCAAAAAAAACCTGTGATCAAAGTTTAAATATAATTAGTACATGATTACTAGTATTTGGTAAGGAAGAGAGTAGTAGGAACTCTTATCTTGCCTATGTTTGGATAGTCCGATCGAAACCATTGTGTTTGAGGTACTATAGGATGGTCAAGCCTAATACACACGCAAGCTCATAAAAAAGGAAAATGAAGCCCAATGCGCAGATGCAGACCAAAAACGGGCAAAATGATGCTGCATTGTTGATATGTTGTGTTGTCCTCGCTGTGAACCAGCTGTTCTTCATATACTCCCTCCGTTCGATTTTTATGGACGATTAACTTTTAGGCTGCAAGACCAAGAAGCACTTATGCATGCAAAACGGAGAAGACAGAGGAGCAGCCTTGGATGCAAACCGAGAGCCAACACGCGCTCGAAAGGAATTTAATTTTACATGTAAACTGAGCAGTCTTCTCGTCCCACCCAACAAGAGGCAGTTCATCCCACGGCTTATACGCTGATCAAATGTGAACGCTTTTTTCCTGCTTATGCGTCGATCAAACGCATACTACGACTAACACTACAAACTATTAGTTATAAAGTTTAGCCTATGCATAAAGTAGTTTACACATTGCTTAGGATCTATCCAACTAGTATAATTTTTTAGCGAGATGCATCAGGGCTCGACGAGTAATTTTATATGTCGGCACCCAAAAGCGACCATGGCTTTCCGGTTTTTCAGACCTCTCGCTTTTGATGCTCCCCTACTTTAATCAGACATCATGTTGAGAATATACATGGGCATGAGTACTCGGACAGTATATGATGATATGGGAGTCGCACAAGGCTCTCTCGATCGGACCAAACATCTGAACCTCACCAGCGAAAAATACTCGAAGAGCTCAGGAACAACGTTTTCAGGTTAAGCGAGCTACCCTAACTAAAACTGAAAAAAATATAAAAAGAAAATTATATTACCACGATCTTACAGAGTTCGGAGCGGAGCAACGTTCTGATGTGGTGGTGAAGTCGTGGTAGTATCACTTGGCGTGCCAACTCGTTGCTTCGTCCCAAGGCCATGCAATTATATGTGAGTTTGAATTGGCACACGGGATGATAGTGGTGCCATGGCCAGGTCGTCCGTGCCTGAAGCCCTCCATTTTTTTTTTTTTTTTGCCGCAGATCAGTTCGACTAACGCATCAATCACACATGAGCTGCTGCCAGGTCGTGGTTTTGCTCTTTTTGGCTGCTCCCCCGTTGTACAACCACGTAATACATTTAAAACACGGAGACGGTAACTGGCAGCACATGATTAAGCGTGGGCAACGTAGCTACCGAAATCGTTACAGACAGTCACTAGACAAACAAAGACTAAATGCTAAAAACTTCAGTGAAATTTGGCATGCAAGGTAACACGGTTTGGTTTGTAATCGCGATTGGAGTGGCACAATCTGTCGGGCTGTGAGGCCTAGCCCCTGGCTGACAGCACAAGATCCAACGTCCGGGATGAGTCATGAGCGCGCTTTCATCATGGCTCATACGCGAAAAAGAACAGCTGCCGCTGCTGCTCGTTCCATCGAGTGCGTTCGACGCAGATGATTGCCTGGGCACTAGGCACGCACACAAATACAAAAGAGATCCCAATGCATGCCATGGTAGCCTCGCTTTTGACTAGAGTATGTAGGAATAGCTTGAGCCTGAGAACAAGGGCAATAGTACATCCTATAAAAATTAACCTATTATCTGCAACTAATCTAATATCATACCCTTATAATTATTAACTTTAAATATATACTATATCATTAATGTCATAGCCCATCTTAATCTCGTAGAAGTGTGCTACAGCTAACACTATATATAGAGAGAGAGCATGTTTTTCTCCTCCCTCCTTTTATCTCAATTTATTAGTCTACTTATGTAAAGTTGTTGTGACAGTGAGAGGATAACCATGATTATTGAGCCAGCGGTCGTGATGGCGATCCAGCTGCAGCGCCTCGTGTGCCTCCTGGTTCAAGTCCGTCTGGGGCTCTGAGGTTTCGAACGGCAGGAAATTGTTTTGGGGCTTGTGCCCCCATGCTGCCGTGCCATGCGACGGCGATCTGCACGGTAGAGAGAGACCCGGAGGGGCGGCATCGCGGTTCGGTCGCGTTGGGAGTTGGGAGGGCGGGATGACCGCGGAAGTCGGACACGGCCAAACGCGGAAACCGCCCGCCCCCGGTTTGGTGGGGTATGTCAACCCCGCTCGGTCGCCACGGGCGCGTGGGGGTCCTGAGGGGAGAGGGATCACACGCGTCGTCGCGCCCGCCTCCCTGGGTTTGGGTACTCGTGTGTCGCGGGTAGCGTTCGCTTCCCACGGCTACTCTTCCCGACCCCGGAGCCGACTTCGACGTTGCGCGGAGGCCAAGGCCGAACACCCAGCGACGCGATGGGAGTCATGGGACTTGGGCTTGGGGTGAGCTGTGCACATGGGCCAAGGCCGTTCCGGCTGGGAATTGGCTGCGTAACTGTGGGGTTGGGCTGCTCCGCCCTCTGCGTACGGTGAACGGACCCTACCACTGATCACTCTGCCTGCACAAGCACCATCTCCTCGGATAATACTACATGCAGGGTTGCTGACGCGGACGAAGAATGAGTGAGAAGTGAAACCAGCGTGTAGGAATCTGATTCTGCCGAGTAGTGCAGCGGCGCGGCCGGCGCTTGTTTCTTTTCGATTCGAAACCTTGTGTTTTTGGAGTTTGGACTTTGGACGCACGATTGAACGCTGCTCGTACGCTCTGTTAGACACACACATACAAAAAAAAAAACATCTACTCACCATATCAACACACAGATAGGATTCTGGCACGAAAAAAATTAGATCGGTCGTTGCGCATCCGGGGAATCGAACCCCGGTCAGTACCGTGGGAGGGTACTATGATACCACTACACCAGATGCGCCTTTTGTCCAAGTTGAAATAATTAAGTCTATATATTGTTAGAGCTTCATCACCTAATAGGGTTTTACACGGCACGGAAATTCCGACTATACGTGCTATATTTTTCATTTTGTAGGAAAGACTTACCATGCCCTATGTCCTATTCTGTATTATAGGAAAATGGAACAGAAAAGTCGGAATTTTCTTCAGCCGTTTTATAGGCGTACTGTTTTCATCTGCTTTTTTTTTAAAAAAAAACTGTATACCATCAACGACCCAGCAGATTTTTTTAGAAAAAAAACATAACCCTTGAATGTTGTTAGTGTCGATGCTATATCATCACTATAAATTATGCAAATTAATAACTTTCTGCTTTGAATTTTCACTAATAGTTGCATATGATGTAAATTTATAAATTTATATTATAAATATGACTATAAATTATTCCATCCATATCAAAATATAAGTATTTCTAGGTTAAAATATTGTTTTTAGTCATTTCATTGGTCAATTTATAAATTTTGAATTACTTATATTCTGGTGGTTGAATATGCCTAGATTTCCATGCAATATGCTTGGATTCTTTTTTATTATAATCAATATCCTAGAAATACTTATATCATGTACTCCATGTGTTCCAAATACTCCCTATTGGTATTTTTAGGTCCTTAAGCAAATAATAAGGTTAAGGCAAAAGATTTTGTGTTACTCACCTCAATAATTAATTTTTAAATTTTAGATTGCTTAGGTTCTTATCCTAAGCGTCTGATTAACTAAAAATATATGGATTTTTGTGTATTAAAATTAGTGCCTCTATAAATGATTAGATTATACTGTAGTACAAAATTTATATTAAAAATACTTATTAGATTTGAATCCTAAAATTACTTATTTTTAGGAATGGAGAGAGTACTTGCTCATACAGTGGTGTTTTTGAGACCCTGTTTTGGTAGTTGTTTCCGATATTCTGGTAGTATCAATATTGTTTCTTTTGATCACCTTTTCGGTTTCATTTGCAAGAAAAAATTCAGTTATGAAAATGGTTTGAGCATTTTTCTAACCATATACATCCCTATCCATCATCAAACCGTTTCGGGTTGAAGCAAAGGTTGGATACGACACGGCTCGACAAAAATTTTCTCGTTGATGGCAGTAATAATAGCTTAAACGAGTCGACGATGGAGTCCCGGCCCACAGCCGTATCCCAGAAATGCTCCTGAATGCAAAGCTGGCCCGTCCACTCATCCAGGCCAACCAATTCGCTGACCAGAACGCACTCAAATCTGTGGTCTCGTTCGTACGAGTACAACCTCTTCAAAAGCGACGGCAAATACTCCCATGGAGCAGATTGATGATAGCTTGATAAGCCAGGCCATTGGCCTCTGTGTGTGTATCTGGTGATTGGTGAAGGTAGGACCATTTCACGTGCTTAGTTCGCTGCAACAGCACTACGGCAGGTCAATTGGTCAAGATTTTCCGGTTATTCACTGATCACTGTTCAGCATGCATGGGCGTGGCTGTGGTTCATGTGTACTCTTCTCATCATGACCCCTTGTCCTGTTAGCATGTATAGTCTTCCATGCACATTTCTTGGGAGCTGGATTATCAGAGTTTGTTGATAAAATTAGAATCGGGATTGTGCTACTTTGTTGTACGACTCTTGCTCCTAGTTTTTACATGTATAACTGTATTTCGTATATAACTGTATCGGATCAATCCGCGTGCACAGCTTCAATTAATCTACGCTCGTTGTAATCAGAAGCATGTACCTTCTCTTTTTACCCGTTTTGATGTGGCAAGTATGAATAATCTTAATACAGAACAGCTAGTATTTTAAGCCTATACCGAAACTAAGTATTAAAAAAACTGCCTATACCGATAGAAAATCACATCCCATATTATACAAATTTTAAACCATTAAATTTACTTTAAGATTTGTACACACCGTGATCTTATTCTTTTCCTTATCTTTCTTTAACTACAGGATGATTCACGTATGAGCCATAGGCATATGCACACAAGCTTATCTTCATCACCCACTCACCTCCTCTCCTATCACCGTCGCCTAACTGCACCATCGTAAGCCGCTAGCACTAACAAGGCCCCTTAGCTTCCTTCTCCTCCCCTTCCTCTCTCTCCTCGTCTCAATCCCAACAATAGAGAGTGTCCTCGCCCCTATCTTCTTTCTTGTCTTCAATGGCTCTCTCGTTGCTAAAGGCGTCATCACCTCCTCTATCTTCTAAGTGGTTGGGATTCTAATGCACCGTCACTAACATTGGTCCATCACCAACTGCTGAACCTTGAGCTTCAATGTTGCCACCACTATCTTGTCTCTCGTCTGTTCAACAGCTTACTATCGGACTGTTGTCTTTTACGACCATCTCTTTAAGTCGGAGAACTGCTCTGTCAACTTCGAAATCTAAACCCCCTAACTTCATCGATGTTCTTTAGGGTCATGGAGCTGGAGAAAAAGAAGTTAGAATCGTTAGAGCACGAATCGCGAAACAAATTGTAAGATCAAAAATATGAAAAAAAATCCCTCCCAAAGTTTTATGGGATGTGATTTAGCAATTCAAACAAAAAATGACCTGCTCGATCTCGCACGCGCGCAGATCGATCAAGCAGCTGAAACATGACACGTGGGACGCGACAAAGCCCAATCTGCCTTTAGCTCCAGGTGCGAACCACCAAAACCACACGCCTAATCTAATGTTTCTTAGCCCCGACCAACCCAACCTTACGGCGTCCAAAACCCAACCACTCCCCCCGCCCGGTGCAGGTAGCGCGCCCACGCATGAATCAGGCCGCCGCCGCCGCCGCCGCCGCCTGATCGATCGAGCAAGAATTGAACAACGAGAAATCACTCGAAATGAACGACAAAGCACTCGAGATCGGCGGGTGAGATTCGTGGCGCGTCGTACGTTTCTCCCCATGCGCTCAGCTCGAGGGGATCGTGGGCTCGTTACCGCCACGCGAGAGGCAAGCGAAACTCGATCGAGCTATGGGGCTTGATTGGTCCCATCTGATAGATGTTCTGAACTTCTGATTAGTTAGCGTCCTTGCAGATCAGGCGGAGAAAATTGAAGCTTCTCGTCATCTTGTATTTAATTCGTAGCTTCGCAAGCAGCACTGGTAATAAATAATCAATAGATGAGCTCAGATGAGACTGTACTACATAATTCCAATCGTTTTAGTTCAAAACATATATATTTTTTGACTATGATTTTACATTATAATATATATAAAGAATCAATAATTATTTACTTTTATTAAATTAGACTCATCGATACACGTTACCCTTGTATTTTCAAACTAAATACTTTAAAAACATTAATAGCTAAAGTTTTAAAAGTTTGACCATAACGTTCTTCAAAACGACATAAATTGTAAAATTGGACTTTTCTTGTCCGGCATAAGAAAATGAGGCCGTATATAAGAATTTAAGGCTTCGGTATATTATATTTAGAATTATCAATAAACAAAGAGGTAAATTGGGGGAAAATAGGATCCTAGTGAAGTGATGCAATTCCCTTTACTAAACGAAAACCGAAATCTTTAGTGTTTCAATACAACAGATACCTTCATCCATGCCAGTTTGAAAGCCTTATGTGTACTGGTTCCTCAACCGGCACTAATCATTGGGCATTGATGAAGGAGTGGCATCAGCTCTTTGTTTAGGAACTAGCGCTAATGTACATCCATGAATAAAAAAATGGAATGATCCAATTCTTCTAGCTGGCCTCTTGAGATTAGCATCCACATCTAAACCAACAATCAATCCCCATTCATTCCACTAACACATCAAGAGCACTAGAACCAACAATCTTAACATATCAAGAGCACTAGAACTAACTTAATCAACATCGTAGTATTTGATTGATTCAATTGCACATTCAAGACTAATCAATCCCCATTATCAAAGCACATTCAAGACTAATCAATCCCCATTATCAAAGCAATATTACACATTCAAAAGATCAACACATCAACACTAGCACAAATCAATATATTGGACTCACTACCACCGTCCAATCATAGCCACCGACACTATCGTCAACTAGCATAGATCAATAGATTAGACTCACCGCCACCATCCAAGCATAGCCATTGACACCATCATCAATCTCCCTCACCGCCGGTTGTCTTCCTCGAGCCATTGTAGCTACCATCCACCCAATGTCCATATCTGGAACAAAAGGCCTCTTGCACAGCCATTCCTTCTCTGCCTCCCTTCTTTCGCCTAGCGCCACCTTCTCTTTCTCCCCCTTCCCCTAACACCGCCTTCTCCTCCTTGGCCAACCTCCTCATCTAGTGCTCGATCTAGACGGAGAGAGAGATAGAGGAATAGGGGGTGTGCAATACCAGAGAGAGGCTAAGAGAAGAAGGATGTGGCCTAGCGGCAACAGCCAACGGCAAGGAAGAGGCACAATGCCAATGGCGAGGAGGAGAGAGTGAGAGGAAGATGGAGAGAAACAAGAGGGATTGAGAGAGTTTTAAGGGAGACATGGAGTCGGCTTCGTCACCTAGATTGATAAAATATTTGATCCATCGGCGTGGTTGATGGCTCGGCTCAGCTTAATACCATCAGTGTCCATCCATTTAAAAAACTAGCACTAATATGCCACACATCAATATTGGTTTTTTAAATAAACCGATATCGATATTATTAGTAACGGTTTTTTAAATGAAATTGGTATTGATATAGTATCTTCAGTGATGGTTCTTGCTTGTAAATGGTGCAGCCTAGGTGCGTGGGCATGAAAATCTCTATTAGGGTGGGTTTTTCCTAACGGGCACAGTATGAATGAGTAGTTTTGTATAGAACTTATATTCACATCATCCTTATAAATTACAGTTTTTTAGGTTTTCATAATTATCATTGAACATTTTATAGAGCTAAAGAAAACAAACCTGTTCTAACCAAATCAGTTTAGCAAAAGGAGAAAAAAATTTAAAAAAATGGAATGAAAACATCTAGAAACACATTGGAACGTATTGAATTAAATTGAAATATGAAAATTTTGAGACCCGTAATTCTTTGATGCTTGTATGGTCCGATCGACGGCCCTCAAAGCAACCAACATGCTGTGTGCTGATGCCTCGAGTTGTGACTTTCACAAGCCTGCAGCATGCGCTTGCTTTACACATTCCTTTTTGTTGAGTCGTTGTAGTGGTGGCAGATAAGTTGATCTCCCGGCGGGAATATGCACCACGTACGTTCGGGGATCGAGTTTCGTTTCTTAATTACCTAACCGGTCACATGTTAAGATCGATATGCATGATTGTTGAGTGATCAACATCATATCATCTACTTTCTCTATTCTAAAATAACAATAATTATAATATTTAAAAATTTTATACCAAAATAAGTATAATCTTAAAGTATTTAATGTCCCGTTAATTATCTTATATTTAAATATCTTTTTATCTTACTTTACATACCCTCTTACTCACAACTACCCATCATATACCTATCATGTCCAAGTCATTCATGGTACCTCTTCCTTAATTTTTCCCTTTGTCTTCTAATATTGTTATTTTAGGACATGCTGAATATAAGGAAGATCATTACATCCTACCAAGCTTAGCTTCAAACCATGTCAATCATTTCGTCTTTTATTATTCAATAGGCCATATATATTTTTTAACATAATAAAATGGAGCATATCTATTTATACAATCACCTTAATTACTAATAATAAAATATATTTAAAAGATACAATCAATAACTCGGATTGTTTCTATTGGTGATACTACCGTAGACTGTCTCACTGCCTCAAAGTCTGGCGAGGAGAGAATCTTCTTAGTATGAAAGCGATGTTATTTGGGTGCAATGTGATGACCGCGTAAAAGATGCTTCGCCGGTTCACGAGAGGTATGGAAACCGATAGACACTGAAATATTTTTTTACCTATTGGTTACCGATGTTTGTTGAAGGGTAATTTTCTTGGCATGAGTTACGTGATAACTTTTTCTACAAGACTGCACACTAACACCGTGTTAGGACCAATGTTTATCCAACATAACTCAAAGCAACAAATGCTTTCAACTTAATTGATCGGTAGATCTCAGATCCTTACTTGACCGGGATCCGTTTATAGCTTAATTCAAAACACGGTAACTAGTTTAACATAGAAGCTAGCTAACACATGCCACCACCCAAAATTTGAACCGTTTCGAAGGCCAGCCTTGCTCCATATAAATCGTTATAAACCGCCCGAAAGGGTGAGAAATTCCCACCAAGCACAAATTGAGCGTCACAATGGAATCTGAAATGCATGGAGACAGCTAGCTGCTAGTGGGGATCAACTGATCAATTTGTTCGTCCTAGCTAGCCAGACACAACCATTCGAGAGAGCCAGCAAAAAAACAAGAGGTGAATATGAATTAGAATCCGGCCTGCCTCCTCTCCCCTTGAACATCTCCAAATCATCTTTAATCTGTTTCCAGGTCAGCCTAACTTGTCCGTTTTGTTTTGTAGCCTTGCTCTTTTTGTCCCCTCAAAGGCGTGTGATAATATGGGCAGGTCAGGTCACCTCGTCACTTCAGCGAAAAGCAGCAGGACAAGGGCATGAGGCGTGTGGTAGCCACACTCCCCTCCCTCAGCTACTGGCTTAGCTCAGCCATGGCGTCGGCCCCACCACCTACCACACCCAAAACCAATAATGCAGCATGCAACCTGTAGGATTGGTTTAGTGATCTTTTTCCACTGGGCTATGATTTTGATCTTTGTATAGTGCCCTCTTGGTCCATGGAGCCATCATCCATCTAGGTTGATCTTAAGCAAGATGTAGGAGGCATCATTATCAGTATTAGTTTATAAGCATGTGTATATACTTGACAAATATATCTACTTGTATTGTTATGGGTGGACATACGAGTATACATTAGGGCAAGTGCATGTGCTTAACTTGATGCATCACTCATAGACAATAAAATCCATTTAGGAGTAACAGACAGCACTAGCGATAAGCATGTGACACTAATTTATAAGCTTCCCCAACCTTTTAGTTGGGGGTGTTTAAACAATACAATTGCAGATCATTGGTCAAGGCGGCTGAGATTGCACCTATCTTTCGACCATGTGGCTTGCACACAAAATGGTTGAGTAATACTAAGGATAGTTTAATCAAAACAAACATGCATATATTTTTTATCGGGACAGGTATGTATATTGTCATGATTCCTAAATATCTAACCATGTAGTAATGTCTGAACATAGTATCCTATTAATCAAAGATCTACCGATCAAAAAAAGAAAAAATACGAATTCCAATTCAAGTACGAATAATGACATCATCAACACCACCTAGCCACAACTTAAGATGGAAAACGCACAATTCGCCATGGCCGGATGGTCTTAACACTCCACATGTGCCATCCATCGTATGCATTGGTCGCCACTCGTCGCACACACCTTATTGACTTATTCAATTCATTAGTGTGTTCGTAACTCATATATGTGATATATGCTACTTTTTAAAATATATATATATAAGTATTTATAAAATTTAAATTTATATCACAATATAAGGATTTATGCGCTAATTTTTATGATTCTTATTATTTCAATGATTCCCAATCAAGTGTTTGGTAAGAGAATTTAAGTTATTTAAAATTTAAAAATTAATCCCTTAAACGACTAGACCGACGTGTGTTTCTCCAAGTCGACGGAAACTTCTAGTACATAACTCAAAATATATAATATGCTGATGACCGAAATGTTCAACTCAAACCTTCAATGATACTAACATGTACCCTATTTGTTTAACATAATGCAGCCACCAAATACCACTTGCAGTTGTTCATTCAATTGTGAGACCTAGGCACTTTTCTCTCTAAGCTTACCTCATGCAGCATGTCCTGAGCCAGACACGCAGCATGGCGTGAGCACATTTGTGTGCTTATATCCACATGAATTAACAATCATTATTTTGGTTATGGAATAGAATAGCACAGCTGAACTAATCAGGCCGGCATGTGGCAGGCACACGCAAGGGGGGCCTCGAAAGATCAGTTGCAACAACGCATCAGTCTAGTCTACTTAGTAGAATTCTAGTAGATGGGAAGGGTTGCTGTTTTTTTGAGCCTTTTGGGTACTTTGGCCTTGTCACATGGTTGTCTCCTCTTATTTGTCATGGAATATCTTCTTATGTATGATGCATGCTTGCTTTTCATCTGTCAAAATGGCTCTCAATCTACTGCCTATCTATGACCATATTGTCTCTCCTGTTCATCGTTCTTGAGAGAATTGGAGCCGTGATTTGGGTTGCCGTGTCCCACGTGTGAGTTGAGTTATTTAGAAGGACACTCTGTTGAAAGAGATATTTTCCGAAACACAGTTGAAAGAGATATTTTTCCAACAACGAGACAGTTTTCCTGTTTTTTTTCCAACTAAAGATATGTAGTACACAAAAACAAAATTAGGAAAGTCCATTTTATACCTTAAAAGTTTTGTAAAAACCAGACAATATTCGGTTTAATTTTAACTTTCCAAACCGTTCGCTTTACAAACAACACTTGTATGCTCGCCTTCAGAATACAAGTACTGAATTGAACGGTTAAAATTTTATACTATGATCTTGACACGTTTCCCTGGCAGAAAGTGATGTGGTGGCCTGCTCATCACACATCAAAAAAAACTACTAGTCCAACCTTGATTGCAGCTTTGAGAATAAGAAAACACTAAAAACTTATAATGAGCTGTGCCCCTACACTTGTTCCAAGAGACACTGGCCAAGATCTGCAACAATCCAGCAGGGAGATGATTAAAGTAAGGAAGAAACGCAGGCTGATTTATGGAGTACTAGCCATCCATCTCCGGGAGCGAAAGTTGACAAGACGACAACGTTTGGAGTTAGTTGGATCTTTGGGTAGGCACATCTCATCATCCTTGAATTTTTTTTTCTTGAACCATCCTGTGTATTGACCTGTTCTCTTCTCATGCATGCTGCAGAAGGCGCTGGTCATCTATAGGCTATAGCTTCTCACAGTGTCATCCCGTCACTGGCTTCTGGTTAATAGCCCTCTATCTTTGATTCTTTAATACCATTTGCGTTAATTATAGGAGCTTCGATAACTACGCCTACTCCCAGTACCTATAACTCTTGTAAACAGGTTAGATTATAAGGCTCGCTTGTTGTAAAATTTAGACAAATAAAATCATAGCCAGCTTCTCCAGATCTTTACGAGCTAGGTTACTCATCAGCTAGCTGTTTCTCACTGAAACCAGGCTCAAAGCTCCCAGAACATGGCCGTAGTATCGCCCTCTCAGGACAGGCTTGTATGTCCGGCATCGTAGGTTTTCCCAACCGAAAGCTGAGGCATGATGCAGCTTTTATCTCCCCGCGCGCGCGCGCCGTGTGGCGGTCGTTGGCTGGCCTATCGGTCCTGGCTAGCTAGTGCGCCGCACACGCCGCCTGCTGCCGATGTCTCGGTCCGGCGCGCAGGCCGGCCGGCCACTTGTGTCGTCGCGGCTCGCGGCGGCCACACGACAGGGGGGGGTGAGACGCCGTGCCGCATCCGCGCCCCTGCACGTGTACGTCGCCCCGCGGCGGCCGCCGCCCCCGCGCGCGGCTAATCCCGACGTAGCGTACGTCTCCCCCTACGCTCTCTTGGACGGACACGGCCGACGGATCGCTGCTATCCCCATCCCAAAAATAAAGAATTTTATCTTAAAATATATTGACTTATATATTTGCTCTCTCATTTAAATCAATCATAACATTTTCTTATTTAATTTCTCTATCTATTTTTTTATCTTAACCAATCACTAACATCTTTTATTTAATCTTACATCTTCCTATAATCACTGTGGAGAAGTCTTATAAGTAGTGTATCTACTTGCGAAATTAGCTAGGCCGCTTTTTAATTTAGTACAAATTAAGCCCCAGTAGACTTTACCTGTCGAGCATCTGGCTTTGCTGTTCTAATCCCATTAGTCAATATCAGTATGATGATGAGCCTTCTATCTAGTCCATGTATCCATGTGCTAGGAAGAGTGATGTTATATGCGGCTGGTTTTACGTACATGGAGGAGAAGAGAGCTGGATATTGATAGAATTGCTACGTAGTATGTTCTAAAATATAATTATTTTTTACTATAAATTTAAATGCTAGTTCAGACTTATAATTATATATATACCTAATTAATTAGGCCAGTCTTACATCTAGTTGTAGTAAATACTCACTTATATTACAAGGTTTTGTCAAAGTGTAACTCAGAATAAAGCTATAAACAATTGAACACATCGAGCAATCGTTTTGGAACAGAATTAAGAACATAGTCATCATTAAGATGTGAAAGTATTTGATGCTAACTGCTCCAATTCTAAATATAAATTATTTTACACTTTATCACACTCTTTAAAGAATTTTTAATCTATAAAAAAATACTATCACCACCAAAACATTTCACTATGGCACACCAACCTGATGATATTGTGCCCTACTAACATTGAGGTATCAATTAATATTGTGCCAAAAACACATTGAAGTGCAAAGACCTTATGTATGACCAAGCAGCAATAAATAACCTCCTGGCAACCATCCATATCCAAATTGGTCATTTCGTCGGTGCTCTAACCCCTATAAATCCCCTCTTCAACCCTGCCCATTTCGCTCACACACATCAACAACTCAACCCCAAACGCTAATTAAGCACGAGAAGATCAATCTAATCAACCTAGCTAGATTAGATATCATTAGCTAGTAAGGCGATTTAATCATCCACGAGCTAGCGCACTAGTAGTAGCAGCAGCAGCATTGTGAAGATGGTGAAGCAGTTCGTGCAGGACGAGGAGAAGCAGCGGCTGCTGCTGGACGAGCACACGGAGAAGCACTTCACCGCCGGCGAGGTCGTGCGTGACATCATCATCGGCGTCTCCGACGGCCTCACCGTTCCGTTCGCCCTCGCTGCAGGGCTGTCCGGCGCCAACGCGCCCTCCGCCCTCGTCCTCACCGCCGGCCTCGCCGAGGTCGCCGCCGGCGCCATCTCCATGGGCCTCGGAGGGTAAGAGAAAAAAAAAAGAAAAATCTTCTTCCTCCTCCTCTTCCTCCCTCTGCAAATCTGTTCGCTTCTTTGATTTCGCAGCCATCTTGCATGCAGGATGCTTAGCTCATGCTTGGCAAATTAAATGGCAAGCATGCATCATGCATGCGTTTTCACAGTCAAAATTTCAAATTACCACTTTTTTACCACGTATATTCGACTGCATTCCTCTCATGGAATTAATTATCCCATACTTAACTGAGTTGTTCGATTCTGCGGTCTCAAAAATCACTCAGAGAGATTACTGTGAAAATTGTTTGATGATCTGCACCAATGCAGAGATGATATTGGTGCTCTGATTCTTTCAGATATCTTGCGGCGAAGAGCGACGCCGACCATTACCACCGCGAGCTGCAGCGCGAGCAGGAGGAGATCGACAACGTCCCCGACACAGGTAAGTTGGTAACAGTAATTCTTCGGAGTTTTTTTTTCCTTTTTTTACACGGGAGTTTTCTACGTGATCCGACGGCTGAGATTCGTTTGGTCCCTTCGCAGAGGCCGCTGAGATCGCGGACATATTGTCGCAGTATGGGCTGGGCCCTGAGGAGTACAGGCCCGTCGTCAACTCCCTCCGCAACAACCCCAAGGCCTGGCTCGAGTTCATGATGAAGTAAAAAAAACTAACCAATTAATTTAAACTAAAATTAATTCGAAAAAAATAATTTAATTAGAAATTTATAATTTTGGGCAATGGAGATGATTTGTACTCTAGTCTCTACCTTTGGCACGCAGCCGGATAGAAAATATATACAAATATATGCTTTGTCCCATTTTTTAATGTTTAATGCTATTTAACTTTTAATTTTGATTATTTAATTTATTTAAAAATATATAATTATGATTTATTTTATTGTGATTTATTTTATGAGACTTTAAACATAACCTATATTTTTTCATATTTAAAAAAATTATCGAAATCAAACATAAAAAACCAGATGAGTAATAACTTACTCACAAAAAAAATATATTATTGTAGGTTTGAGTTGGGGCTGGAAAAGCCAGAACCGAGGAGGGCGATGACGAGCGCGGGGACGATCGCTCTGGCGTACGTGGTGGGCGGGCTGGTGCCGCTGCTGCCCTACATGTTCGTGCCGACGGCCGATCGCGCCATAGCAACCTCTGTCGCTGTCACGCTCGCCGCGCTGCTCTTCTTCGGCTACGTCAAGGGCCGCTTCACCGGCAACCGCCCCTTCCTCAGTGCCGTTCAGACCGCCGTCGTCGGCGCGCTCGCCTCCGCCGCCGCCTTCGGCATGGCCAAGGCCGTGCAGTCCATCTAGTGACGTAGCCGAGCTGATGCTCCAGCTGCTGCAGGCATCGAAGTAAATGCAATTAGTAATTAGCAGAATAAGTGTTGCAGCTATGTATGAAGTATTTGTGTACGTAGTACGTTGCCGTACTCGTTAATTAGCTGCTGGTAGACGTTGTGCAAGTGTGTACCAGTAGGTTAGCCCTAAGTGTACCGTGTACACGAGTGTGTCAACACTCATTAATTCGTCTTCCGTTTTGATTTTCTTTAATCTTTTTGGTTGGGTTATTATAAGTATGCACTGCCAATTTGTAAGCTATTCCTTGCTGTGTGTTATTTACTTAGGGATGTGTAATGTGTTTCTGAATTTGTGACACATGTCTTGTGCAGACTGCAGAGTGGGCATACGATCGAACGCCCCCGAACACAAGGCCACTTGATCGGTTGCAGTTGCAGTTGAATTTCATTTTGGGGCGTTGCTAGAGCCCGGACGGGGAGGGTTTTCCATTGCAGCATTTTTCTAACAATCCCTCTCTCTAGAGAAATCAATTAGTTACCCGTGTGCAAGAAGTCGAGACTCGACAGTACTAGTAGCAACTACAGAGGCAAAATCGATGATTTACAAGTTTTACGTGCAAAACAAAACCTACTAATTACTGTCTCCGAAGCGAAACAAAGTTTCTTTTAAGGCCTCCTTTGAATTATTTGAAACAAGGAAAGGTGAAGGGTTTTTTTTTGAGATTTGAGCCTTGAGCTACAGAGGTATTGGGAACAAATAAAATCCTTTTAGCAAATGCACATGGATTTATGGATTTTGGGGTAAAAAAAAACACTGGAACAAATTGTGATGGTCTGGCATGCGGGCGAAAATGGAAGATGAGGAGCGGAAGAAGTAGGGAAGAGGAACGAAAATGAAAATGAGGACAAGGAAAATTCTGAATCAGGCCATCTACATGCCAGACCGTCACAAGCATAGTACCACTGGTGAATGCCGTGTCAGGTCTCAGGAGCCGATTGAGCCAGATTTCTGGGCCATCGTCTGCATCGGGCAGGGGCCGAAAAGAGAATGTCCAAACTCCGAAGTCGTAGGTGCAATGCAACGCAAATAAGAGACTTCGCTGTTGTCTCCTTTTCCTACTTAGGCCATCAACAATGCAGGCCACTTATTTAAGTGATGTTTCATCCGACTGAGCAACTCTAAAACAACTAGCTCTACAGTGCAATCCACTTTTCTATGTCTTTTGCAATTCGGCTCTTACCTATTTCTATGTCAGCCCATGTAATATTTTTTATGAACCAAATCACATAAATATTTTAGACCGTGTGACAAAAGTAAAAACTACATACATGATTTTAAATCTATATCGACCCACGTATCAACCCCTCATCTTTTTTTACTCTCCCCTCTCTCCCCAATCTTTTCCTTCTCCTCGGACAAGCTCAAACCTGATGCATCGACCGACATGCATCCTCTTCTCCTCCCCCTACCCTACTGGCATGCTTCCTCTTCTCTCCTTTCCCTCACTCCATTGGCACACCTCCTTTCTTCTCCTCATCCCCTGCTAACACGCCTCCTCTCCTTCTTTCCTAGCTCGAGATCGACTCTGGCCGACAAGCTCGGCAGCGACGGGAGAGCAACCTTGATGTGAGCCAGTGACCTCCACAACGGGAAAGATCGAGGGTGACTCTAGCAACTACTTGCCACCGCTTGCATTCAAAATCTCCATATCTGGTCTTAGGGGCTTTTAAGGTTGTTAGATTTGGCCTATATGACCAGAGAGGCGGTTAAATTTGGTGAGGCATAGCACTCCTCCATCAATTCCCGTGCAATTAGATCAAAGAGGTGCAACATTCGTTCCTTTTTCTCGCCTCTCTCCATGGACCGCCATCTCTCCCTCAAACAAACAAGACATAAGACACAATTGGCTCCACAAGGACATGTTAGGCGCTGAGCTAGAAGTGGATCTCTAACATGGTGAGCCCACTCACCATATTTTTGCACTGTACATATCCTTACTAAATTTACAAGAAAAGGACATACTTCGCAAACCCAATGGAGTTCGTTGCTCGCTACTACTTGTGCGTGCACCGGATCGTGGCTTCGATCCTCCTATAAAAATATGTTGGTGATATACTGTTTTATCTCAAAAAATTAACTTGAGCATAGTGACCACTAATTCTAACACGCTTAACAATACTCAAATACTCAGATATACCAATGATAGGCTGAACGGCTGTAATACTTTGGTGATATGATAACGATACTTTGATACACTTAGATATACTTTGACTATAATACCATATAGACGATATCTCTGCACTGCACATTGACAATTACCACCTAGATGATACTTCTGATACAATAATGATACTGCACCAATGATGTCCCCCTTTCATACACCAATCGATGGTATGCCAACAATTACCCCCCAGATAATACCTCTTATATAATGATAAGACCACCAATGATATCCCTCCCATAAACCAATGATATATATACAGAATACTAACAAAACAAACAAAATGAATGGCTTTGATATCACCTCAATGTCATTTAGGTATCATCGAGCTTTTATGGTGATGCTATGAAAAAAGCTTTATGGAGTGTATCATAAAGATGCTGTCAATCAACCTCCTGTATCATATGAGCTATGTCTACCCACTTTACGTCTCTTAATTATAGGTTAGTTTTATTTATGTCTCTACCATAAAATTGGATATACAATATCTTCAAACTATCATAACCATGGCAAAATTGTGTTGCTCAGTTGTTTGGACTGCAGTCTCATCCTACATGGCGTCACATGATAGTGTCATTATAATCAACAAAGCAAAGTGGTTTTGTCCTACATGATAGATCTATGACAATCCAGTTGAAAAAATAATTTAAAAACTAGTAGAACCCACCTCTCAGCTTGGCTAGTAGCGACACAATGGGAGGAAAAGGAAGAAGGGCACCTTGGGAACCTGCCTAGGCTTAGGGGTGGCTACTCTAACAGTGGCCAAGTTCGAGAGGGAGGAGGAAAGAGACGGTCTCAAGAGAGAGGGGTGGAGGAGAGAGAAGAGAGATAACATATGGTTCTACTTTTTTTAATTTTTTAACTGATAAGTGGATTGCACTAATTTAAATATTGTTACTAATTAGATAGCTATGGTACTTGTAATATGAAGTCACCATCTTTTGTTGACTGTAGCGCCGCGTAGGATGAAGCCACTGCGGGACTTTGATTTACCCTTGTTTTAATATCCGGTGGTCGCTATATACTCGGTTTGGTAGTAAAAGACGCGAATGAAAATTGAAGTTGAGGTATGTTAGTGGACTTTTTCCAATATATGAAGATACCAATTCTCTCTCCACTGGATAGCCCGGCCCATTTGGTAGCGCAGCCCAGACTGGATACACATATCAGTCCAACATTGATATCCAGGAAGGGCACAAGGCCCATGTAGCAGGCATGGATCAATCGGGATTTCGTGCGACCAAAGGAGGCGTGGCTCTGTTCTTGTGTGCAGCCGAAGAAGGCGTGGCCCTGTTCGCTAGATTGCGTGCAGCCCAAGAAGGCTCGAGCTAGGATGGCTTGCAGCCGAAGGAGCAACGGCCCAGCTCGGTAGATATCGTGTGTCTCCTGCGCGGGAGGAAGAGTGGGTATATATCTCATTCTTTATATTACAAGGGGTAAATTGTAAATTGCCTTCTCGAGAGCCGCTCCTCCCCCGCTCCGAAAATTTCCCCCAATTTGCAACTCCGGCGGAGAAATGTCTCGGCCGCTCGCAACCCTATCTGAGGTGGTGCGAGCGCGGGCCTTCGCCGCCGCCGTCGCCGCCATCCGCTCCGTCGCCGCAGATCTGGTGGAGTCCAGCGGCCTTCCAGCCGCACCATTGTGTTGTTCTTCAGTTCATGGATGACGAGGGCTACTACTCCTTCATGGCCGCTGCCTCGTCCGCTCCGCGAGGTTACGCCGGCCACGATGACTACGCCGCCGCCTTCTGCTGCTACGGCTTTTCGCCTGTCGCAATTGAGCTCCGCGCCGCCTCGGGTACCAGCACGCCTCCCTCCGCTGAGTGGGTGGACCCTCGCCGCTTGTCGAACTGGAGCTGGGCATCCGCTGCTCGGGACTTGAACTCGGCATCCACCGCCGCCCTCCTCGTCGCCTCCGGTGGGGTCTCATCGAGTTACGTCCTGCGCGCCGCGAGATCAGTATTGATTACCTGTTGTTGCGGAGCGTGGTCACCCTGCACTGAGTATTATGATCCTTCCTTCCTGTTCCATGGCGCATCTCTCTGCCGCGGACTCTCACTGAGCTCCGGTTGCCGACTCCGTCTCGGCCACATGCATTCTGCACGCCGCGCGCCGCTCATCGATGATGTCGTGTCGCTCGGACGCGTGGACACTCTGCGCCGAGTACGGCCCCGCCTGGGTACATCTCGCCGCCGTGTACTTCGGCTGGGCCTCGACTTGCGCCCCCTTCATCACCTTCGGAACCCCCCCGACCCACATGCTGCGCGTCGCGCGACCTACATGCTGGCTACATGATAGGCTGATCACTTGCAGCGGCGCGTCGTCAGTCTTCACGGAGTATGACGCCGACGCCGGGGCACAGCTCGGCGCCGCGGGCTTCCTCCTTTCGGCCTGGACTGCCTCGCCCGTCGCCGGCGGAGGGATGAGGTGCAGCATGAGCGCCGCTCGCCCTGCATTGATCTCATGCGGCTCGTGGCCACTGTGTGACGAGTTCGAGCCCCCTTGGGAGCAGCTCACCGCCGGGGACTTCCCATGGGCCTCCCTCTTCGAGTCTACGCCGATCACCAACTTCCTGGGGCCAACAACGCGGTGCGCTCCATGAATCCTCTCCCCTCCTCCAGCTGTTGCATGGTCTGGGGCCTTCCGTTTGCAGCAAGGGACTCCAGTTTGCTCTTCAGTGCATCATCAGTCTCTGCACGGTTTCTATGCGCCAAATACCTCCAGCCTCCTGCCCGCGCGGTGTTCCCCTCGGTGACTGGCTTACCTCAGCGTGGTATAAGTACTTCTGCCACAAGCACCGACAAGCATGCTCTGCCACCTGTCAGAGGAAGTTATTTTCAACAAAGGATCGTCCACAAAACAATTGCTGGAAAAATTTTTGAGAAGGTAATTTTGTTATTCATATGCCAAGATCAGCATCAGCTCAGTTAATGATTAGCTCTGATTGATCGTTGCAATTTTTCAGGGTAAGGAGACTGAAGGCAACCCTGCTGTGCAAGAAATCCTGGAGCAGGAAACAGAGGTATTAAAATCTGTCTATTCTATTTTACGCAACTGCAAACCACGGCGCTATTTGTATAGATAATCTCATTCTAATAATTGTGATGTGCTCAGTAATCTGTATACAATTATGTGAACAATACCTATCCCATGAGGAACATCAGAAATTGTCCGATCTCAAGTTTGCTAGACTAGTGAGGTACATGGAGTTGATGGAAAGAGCTGCTTGGAACGCAAGAATGAAAATAACATTGAAGTTAGTATCAAAATACATGTATTTAATTCATATGGTCTGCCTAATTATGTTTAGTATATTGAGTCAAAAAAAATATGTTTGCTATTGCAGATCTTTGAAGGTCCTACAGGAGTGGATACAACAGTTCTTCTAGCTGACTGACATTTTTCTAAGGTTAGGCTTATGATTTTACTAAAATACTCCTGTTAAGAAATGCGGGCTCGTTAATACAAAGGAGAGTTCAAATTGAGGAAAATGTGTTAAAATCTGAATAGACATTCCATGGTGTTTACTGAAGTTGCACACAGGAAGATTCTTATCGGTTTTTTTTTTTTTTTTGCAGTTCTCTGTTAAACGGTAGAGCATGACTGACAACGAAACAGACGCTCAAACATTGGAGTAGTTGACTGAAAATGGATAAAATGTTGATATGTTGAAAATGTCGTACTGAATGGATCAAATGTTGAAATGGAAACTTGAAATGGTTGATGGGATAGAGAAGTGTCGATATGCTGAGGTCGCCCCATTGAATAAAATAGAAGTTGATATGTTGGAAACTTGATATGCTTGAATGAGAAAGGGAAGGGGAAGTGTTGATACCTCATCCCTTTGTTTCAACAGCCTGTCAGGGTGACTGGGTTTCTCTTGGTTTCAACAAGGTAACCGCTCCAACGAGTCCGTTCATTTGATACATCATTACAATGCTCTGTTTGCACCTTTTTGGGTATCTGTGCTGAAAGAATCATCAACACTGCTAGAAACTAATGTTTTCTGTGTTAATGGTGCCGTTGACCACATACTCGTGTCATGGATCAAGGACAGGTCAAAAACCTGAGTATGCTCCACCCAGCTGTACATCTATGGCTCTACTCCTATTTTTACCAGAATCCTTCCTTCTGATTAGCTCATTCATTGTAACATTTCTGATGGGCAAGGGGGCCGAAGGATTCTCCAGATCAAATTTCGTGATTCATGTACAAGGATTGATGACTTCAGGCTTCAGAGCAATTGTTTTTGGTTACTGTCACTCAAGCTTTCCAATAGCCAGTCCATTAAGTGAGTCCCATCGTCAGATTCATAACAGAACTGAAGAGAACTACTAGACTACTGAAATCTTGGAGCTCCAAGAAAATGGGCGACCCAAAGCTACAAGAGAGTTGCTACCGAGGTTTTGCCTCAGCAAAATGTCGCCCAAGAAGCCATATTCTGTCTTCAGCTGAATTTAATCTAAGAAGTCAGCTAAGCACTGAATTATTGGACTAGCACCTCTAGAGCGTACCAGAATCCAGGAGCTTAAATAAGGTAATGCTAATACCCTTTTATTTTCACTCCAAAGGCAGTAGTCACTGAAAGTTTTTCTAAATCCTGTGGCCTACTTGATTGGCCTTGCAATAACGAGTGTATTTTCTTCCACCTTCTTCACAGACTTTAGTTTTTAGTTTTGGGGGGCATAAACAAATAGACACATCTTAGACTTGTTTATTCCGTTCGGAATATTCAGAATTATATGATGGAGGGGGATCGATCAATAGCCTTCTACAAGACAGATATTATATTTACATTGCTAGCGCTAATTAGCGCACGCCTCTAGTGTGCGATTTCGAGTTCGATCCAGGCCCCACACATGTGCCTCGAAACTTTCAACTCCAAATTTTAAAACTCTCAACTCAAATTTAAAACTTTTAATTCAAATTTTAAAAATTTCAATTCAAATTTTGAACATTTGGAGTAAACTTTCTATCAATAATTCAAAAGTTTCAACTTCATTTTTGAAACTTTCAATTCCAACTCAAATCTTTAAACTTCGAATTATTTTAAAATTTTTAACCCCAAATTTAAAACTTTTAACTAGTCCGCAACAACTACGGAGAAATTCCTGATGTCTTCCTCTGTTATATCCCTCGAAAACAGTAGGAGATGGAACACCTAACAACTCGACCATATCCTGCCAACCACGTGGCTTTGTCTTACCCTTGACCATTGTCCCCTCCATGAGGAGGCATAGTATCATGGCAACATCCTCAAAGGTGATAGTCATATCTCCTAATGGCAAGTGAAATGTATGGGTCTTCGACCTCTTTCTATTTACGAGAGCAGTCAGTGCAGGAGCATTTTATGCTAACTGGACTCGTTGTACGGTGGTCGCAAAGCACAACAATCTCACACCCTGGAGATAAGAAGAGTATCGAGGGTTGTAACGTATCACTGGTGTGTGGCCCCTGATGCATAGAAGCTGTAACTTGTGCAATACAAGCCGAATTGTCAAAATAGTAAGCATAAATTAGAAGCATTGTTGAACATGTAATAGTGCAAATCATTTAGTGGTTGGAAAACTAACCTTCCCATTGGCAATACGTGGATCCCGATGACTCACCTCATAAAACACCTCTAGTCCTGGTGTTTCGCCATCCTACGTAAATCAGTATCGATGGTTAGTACAATGTAAATATTACAAAAGTAGGGCAAGCAAATAGAGCGACACAACTTATAATATTAGTGAAAGCATATGATATGACATGCAATTAGCAATTTCGAGTACTCTACTATGCCAACAGATAGCCCTCCTATATGGCATCACTTTGAAAGGCAGTCCTTAGATACATCACAATTTGGACAAGTGATTCTTTTATGCCCCTCTTGATGGCATATTAAACAACGGTCGGTAGCGACGGACTTAGAGTTGATATTGGTAGATCTTAGAGTTTGATTATTCATCGAGTAGGTTGTATCCATATCGTTCATGAACCTTTTCGATTTTCTTCTCCCAGGAGTGTTTACCATCATAGATATGTCCAATACGTATGACTCACCATCATAACTTGGCTATTGGGATGGGTCTAGGTATGGTTCAAATTTTGGGGTGTAAATGTTCCTCAACGCTACGTTTAAGAACTCATAGCAAATACGCGATGGCGACTCCACGTTTATCCCTCGTTGTCAACATACGGTTATCATGTGGGAACATGTATAGCAAATGCCATTAGCAAGTACAAGTGTTTTGAGTAGCTACGACACAGTAATGCCAACCACCCCATTACACTCCTAGGTCTTGGTTGGAGTAGACCTAACAAACTACTAATCTCTAAAAGGAAGACCAATTTCTTGTTAATTTGGATGATACATTCGAGCTTCTTCATCTGATCTTATGTTGCACTAGCACGATAGAAATTAGCATAGAAATGCCTCATGAGCTATCAGCGAGGTGATTATTGATAGTATTTAGTATGCCAAGGTGTCTGTCAGATATTACGCTCACCTCTTTATTGGGACCAACCAGCCACTCCCTTAAGGTATGGATGAACCAATCCCAGTTCATTGTACTCTCCTTTTCAATGATAGCAAAGGCCAAGAGGACAAGGTTATTGCCTGCATCAACCCTTATAGCAGTAAGTAATGTAACTTTGAACTTTCCCATTAGGAAGGTTCCATCTAGTGTAATAACCAGCTTTAAATGCTTGAATGCCTCAACACATTGACCGAAAATGCAAACGGCATGGCCAAATACATGTCTACAAACACCATCTACCATTCTTGACTTCTTTGAATGGGGTTCAACATGGTAAAACATCATAAGGTTCTTGGCTCTCATTGCATTGAGGAATGTTGGCAAATGGACATAGGCCTCATCCTATACAACGTATATTAGTTCCATGACAACCTGTTTAGCTCTACATGTTTTTTCGTACAACGATATGTATCGGAAGATCACCTCCACGGCCATCGCTATATCGACTGCGGACATGTTTTGCTCGAAGAAAAGGTTGCAACCTATTACCAACAAACTTGGAAGTGAGCTGAAGTTGCTTCCTAGAAACAACGGCACTGCAACAAGAGTGTTCTTTGCCCATACCAGTTATTTTCCACCGGTTTCCTTCACGCTTTCTTGCACAAATTTCTCACTTGCACGAGTCATCGATGCAAGCAACTGTGTAGCTCACAGATGAATTGGAGTGCTTTAGATGGTAAGGCCAGTGAATTCGGATACAATACTATTACAGCCATATCTTTAACTCGTCCATTGATCTAAATTCCAACCCTTCTTTTGGCTCCTCTCCCATTGAGTCAACAACACGATCGTACGACAGGTCACCATCAACAATTGCACCTTTTGCATAACTTAGATCTTTGAACTAAACGATTGAAGGATCACGACCAACAATTTCCTTGAACACCACCTTCTCCTTCGTAGGCATTACCCCGATTGGACAATCATCATCTGAATTTGAGACATAATCATCCTCATAATCCAATCCATCATTGGATGGTTCATTGAACAGATTAGGATCCAGCCCTACCTCCCTCATGGTGTATGCACACTCCTCATAAGTGTAAACACTGTCCTACAACAAATTCTGTATGGCAGATATTTTCTCCTTATATGTCATTTCACACATTATATGTTCATGATCGTCATCCTCTGCACCATCCTCTTTGTTCACCTCTAGTAAAATATCGTTAGCCATGGCCTCATTGAAAGTATCTTGCCCTATGGATTGAACCTCTTGGACAAATGGCTAACTTGGCATTCCCTTGGTCAAGTCACTTTTGATTTTAACTTTGTCCTCAACTTGATCGTTACCACGATCATGATTCAATGGGAGGGAATCGACTAAGGGAGGGCAATTAAGGTCTAAGCAATCGTAGTTATGCTCCCATTTGTGGACTTTACATGCTACCACATCATGTGACTTAAATTGAGACCCATCACTATTTCCATGTACTCTCCCCATTCCATCTGACCATTCAATTCTAGCACATGCTTGTGTGACATTGGTTTAACACCAACATCATATCTTCCCTGAATTAACACAATATCATTTATCCACCCCAACTCATACATCACACAGGACATAAGCTCCTCAAAGGTTAGCTTAGCACGAAAAATCACCAGCTTAACGGTCATACCCTCAAATTGACTATCATCGATGCTTGACTTGGTCACATTACCGTGTAGACATATGACCCTATCCACCTACACAACACATAACTAAAAGAATAAGTCTTCAAAATAGCACAATACATTACTAACTACTACCATAATATATATAACTTAAGCATGATATGAGATAGTGTAAATAATCCTTCTATCTACAGTTCAAACTTAAAGTGGTGTAAACAAAAATAATAATAAAATTGGAATAAGGCACTTACCCAAAGCAATAACATGGTTCCGATAACAAACATTGCCTAATACTAACTATTCCAACAAAACAACATACATCATTGCACTAATTTTGAGTTCTACAATTTCACCTAAGGTTAAGCCCTTTCTAACCCAACAATTTCTTATGACTACCACATGCACATCAACAATACTACATTCTAATCCCTTTGTACCATCAATCAAAGCAAACGAAATAATTCATTAAAATTTAATCCACATTCACAGTATATTTTGAGTTCTACAATTTCACCTAAGGTTAAGCCCTTTCTAACCCAACATTTTCTTATGCACCACCCATCACTCTACCACCAACTCTCTAAAATTCAAACATATCTCTAAGCTAAATTTGGCAAGCAAACCCATTAATTAACTGTAAAATTCAAAATAGATTTTTTTTAACGTGTCAATATGATTTTTTTAGTTCGGTAATAACATAGAGGCATTTTGCTAGTAGTGATAATTTAGCTTAGCTAAGCCCATTTATGAATGACCATTAAGGGAATCCCCCGCTCATGACGATGGCACGAACGAACGATCCCAAAATTTTCTCATCATGGACGATGGAATGAATCCTTTTCATCCAACCGGCTGCTGCCATCCGCCACCGCCGCCATTCCGCCAGTTCCTCGCTTCCCCGTTTTCTCCTGCGCATCCACCGACGAGGCAGGCAGCTGGATGCGCCAGAGGGGACACCGAACCTCGTTCTCCGCGCGTGGCACGGCGCTCGCCGGTAATGCTCTAGAGCCCTAGAAGAGTAGGAGGAGGAGGAAAAGAAGAGGATTCGCCGGGCGGCGGCGGCCGCTGTAGCCAGAGCTGTTCTACTTATCCAACCAGACAACACTCGCAGGGCTGAACTGAGTTCTGGTACGTGTCGGATTATACACACGACGACGCTGTCTCTGCTAATCTACCCTACTTATATACGAACGTGGCAAAATTTGCTTGCTTTCCTCGCTTAAGGTTAGGTCTCCAAAAGCTTCCGATTCTTGGAGGAGGATGGCTTCGTCGTTGCTCCGATCTGCCACCTGCGAGCTCCGGCAATCGATCCCAGCGGGGCGTCTAATGGAGGGACACCCCCCCCCCCCCCCCCCCCCACACACACACACCTCGTCTCCTAAGCACCGATTCATCTAACCAGAAGATGAACACTGCCTCCCCAAATGCGATCAGCTCGCTTCTGCTCAACATCTTCCGCTCCGATTGCGCTAAGAGGATGGATACCACTAAGGTAATCTCTCTCTCGCCGTGGTAAGCACTCGTTTGCCCTGGGCTTTCTTTTAAAGATCTCAAATCTTTTAAAGAAAAAAAATCCACAACCTTGGCAGTCTTGCTTATATTAGAGAAAAGTAAACTCATCTGTTCTTCTTTTATTTTAATAAGATTGACATTGACGGTAAAAGAAAAAATAGATCAATTTTGGGGAAAACAGCGACTTTATAATTTGGGGGAAAACAATGACTTTATAAATCTAAGATGTAATGTAATGCCTAATGACATGTCACCTTCTTAAGAGGTGCCTCGGCTTATCTCAAATCTGTACGATACATGCAGTATCTCACTTACATCTGATGATTCAAAATATACTATACATGGCAGTATCTCTCTTACATCTGATGATTCAAAATCTACAAAGAGGCTATCATTAATAATGGAAGTTGTTAATTTGATACTAGAAAGATGTATATATATTCCATGATAAATTCTTAAGAAGACGATATTATGAGCTTTTGACTTGTAATTTGAGTTAACTCATATTCTTTTAACGGAGAGTAAAAGGGTGTGATTATCAGTATACACAAGGATTCTGATGCAAATTCATGTCTTATTCTGTCTACCCAGAAACAATTCTCAGAGGATGACTTGACGCTTCAAATCAATTTCATAGCCAGATTCGTAGTTCCACCATCTCTGAAGTTCTTTTTAATATATTATTATTACTGTCTCATAATTACCTTTAGGCTATACTGATGACTGTTTTGTTATAGGCTCTGTTTATTTTGTTAAACAATAAGTATCAATAATTGTTTACTTATCGCATTGTTTGGCTTGCTTAGTAATATTTCATTGAAACTTGCTTCAGTTTTTGTTTTTCTAGTATGATTATGAGTTTTGTAATGCTGTAGAGCAATATGTAAGTTAATAAGTGAAGGCACAATAAATAGTTATACATTTTCAATTATGCTTGTATTTCTTTACGAAGTATCTTCACAGTTCTTTGTACAGTTCACCTCAGAAAGAACGGCTTTTACATTGTCTACCAATGCAAGTTCCTAATAGCCTATTTTGAGCTTTCTTCACTTCTGAACCTGATAATGTCTCTTTTGGAAATTCTGTACCAGAGTTTAAGTCTTGAGTTTATGTGTCTAGAACTTTAGGTTGATGATGGGTGCCTGCATAATTAGGTGCAATGTTAATTGATGGGCTCTTAATTAATACTGTGACAATGGATGATGCGCGCTAGGCTTATTAAGGCCCAAATCAAGTTCTTGTTGGACCTAAATTGAGCTGATGAAATAATGAAGCTGGAAAATCTACTAGCTAATGATGAAGAATATCTAACAGCAATCAAGTCCAGCTCATATTTCTGACCCATTAAGCAGATGCATAAATTCATTCTAAGTTTTGCATGTATCCTCTTTTCAATTGGATCTCTTCTCCCCGAATATCCAATATAGCTATCTAGCTAAATTGAGCCTAATTCATCCCAACTGATTCAGATACTTTGTTCTTGGAACAATTTGCCTCGTTGAATCTCTCTTTTCCTCAACTTACAGAGCTACTTGCTCACAGTAGTAGCTACTATCTAGCTAGGCTCACTGAACAATTTGCCTCACTGAAATCGATCACTTTTCCCCCAACTTGAGAGATACCTCTGGCGTAGTTTGACTATCCAATTTTGGAATTTGACTGACAAATAATCCAATAATGTTTAGGTTTTACCATAAAATTTTGATATTGTTGGATATGTGTTCGAATTCTTATGGCTATGATTTTGTAACTGTAAACGAAACGATGTAAGAGAAATTTATGGTAGACATTTAAAATATTCCTTCCGTTTTAAAATACAAAAACTTCTATTACTATATTATATCTAATTCAGTATATTTTAGGATAGAGAAATTACAACTATCTTGTGCACAGCTATAGCTATCTAGCTAGGCGAGTAGGGTAGGACGTCCAAAAGTTTTGAGATGATTTAAAGCATGCAAGCAACCATTTAGACTTCCAATGGAGTACGCAAGTACTTTGAAAAAGGCCTACCGTGCATAAATGGATAGTGAATCATCCATCATCTTCAGACTTTTAACTGTGACGATATGCATCCATCAGAATATCAGATAGACAACACCCACTACATGCACTGAGTGGAGAACATTATAATCCCCAAATAGCCGATAAATATTAGAAAATCATTATCATATTTTTATTCGATCGGTATCATTCCTATTGGATCCGGCATACTAGTTAAACACCAACAGTTTATTCCATCGGATGCTTTTCTCTCCTTTGTTTCTCAATAGGAAAATTGATTATTTGGGCTTCAGTTACACTGATGCAGATTGTACACATCTAATGAACAAGCAAACAGACAAGAAATCATGTCTCCACGTAGGCATCACATCCCCAGTTGAAGGTCATGAGCTACCCATCGAACTCGTCGGCAGCGACGGTGATGCACATAATGAGGCAAAAATATGATGATTAGGAAAGTTACTTATGGCCATCAAATACATTGTTGAGTCCACGTTGATCGATCGACGTCTCACGCCGAATGATCAAATGGAACTAAAATGGATCATTACTTCTGATAAGACTCCAGAACTGATCGTTAATTGTTAATTCGTTCATGCCAAAAAAGATAGTATCTCTTAGGCTATTTTGTTGTTTCTGCAACATCTGATCAAGCTGCCGTTTCGAATCATTGTAGGAAAAAAAAGCTTCAATTCGGTGTGAACCCTTTCTTGGGCTGATGTGTATCTCTTCTTTATGAATGAAATGAGGCAGAGCTGCTGCCTTTGTTTTTTTTTTTAAAAAAAAAGGCTTCAAAGACAGTGAGAAGAATTTCATTTTTTGGCCAAATCATAGAGGCATTAGATCTTCTGGAAGCAAGCTTAGCTAGCTATTACTAGCAGGCATGGTGGTCACCCATGGATGATCACTCATCACTCCATCAGGCTCAGTGAATCTGTACGGAAATGCCGGGCAAATTCAATGGATCTGTGCTGCGGTCCAGACGCTCCGTTTGGTGATCTCGTCGACGTTCCGTTGTCCACGGCAGCGTGGATGCATGCATGGTCGGCCAACAAAGAAGAAAGCACACACACAACCTTTTGAAGGAAAGGTTAGGAGAAGATAACACACACTAAATTAACTTGACCATCAGTGTCAAATCATGTTCCTATGTGTATATGTACGGCAAGTTGGTCACTGTGAGACACCTAGGTCTGTGAAAGTTCAGAGGAGTGGAGAAGAATACCAACGCTCTATCTGGGTCGTGCGATGGTTGCGTGTTGATTGGATACAGAATAGTCCCGCTTATGGTAGTTACATATAGGTGTTATAACTTGAGGGCTAAGCCAAGAGATCTTTTCTAAATATAAATCTTCTATACATAGATGATCTATTCCTATACATAGACAATTTAAATCTCTTGGTTTATTAGCACAATATGGTAAGGTAAATACATATGTATCTAACCTTTCTATCTAACAGTCTCCCTCAATATGGTAAGGTAAGTACAATATGATAAGGTAAATACACATACATATAATCTTTCTATCTAACAACCTCCCTCAATCTTAACCGCTCTAGGTTCAGATTGACTTTGACATTTTCTAACAGCCGAACAGACAAGGTCTTTGTAAAGCCATCTGCAATTTGATCTCCTGATGAAACAAATTCAATCTCTAGTAATTTTCGAGCAACTCTTTCTCTGACAAAATGATAGTCAACTTCAATATATTTTGTTCTGGCATGGAAAACAGGATTAGCATACAAGTACTTTGCACCAATATTATCACACCAAAGTCTTGCTGCCTTTGGACTAGGAATACCCAATTCACGCAGTAAAGTTTATATCCACATAACTTCTGTAGTAGCATTAGCAATTGCTTTATATTCTGATTCTGTACTAGATTTTAAGACAGTAGCCTGTTTTCTTGCACTCCATGATACAAGATTAGAATCCAAGAACACAGCAAACCCTCCTATAGACCTTTTGTCATCAACACTGCCAGCCCAGTCTACATCTAAAAATGCACTCACCAAAGTCAAATGATACTTTTGTATTTTCAAGCCCAATTATGTGCATTGCTTCAAGTACCGTAATATTCTTTTAACTGCTACCTAATGTACTGTGGTAGGTGCATGAAGAAATTGACAGACTTTATTAACAGAAAAGACTATATCAGGTCTAGTGAGGGTTAGATATTGAAGAGCACCAACAATGCTTCTATACCGTGATGTATCATCTGGTCCCAACAATGATCCTTCATGTAATGATAATTTTTTACTAGTGGATAATGGAGTATTAATAGGCTTGCAATCTGACATACCAACTCTTTTTAGAAGATCAGAAGCATATTTGCTTTGAGTGAGAACAATGCCATCTCACACCTTGGCAACTTCTATACCGAGAAAATAATGTAGATCTCCCAGATCCTTTAGAGCAAATTCCCCCTGCAAATCTTGAAGTAACACTGTGGTAGCATGTGGTGTAGAGCTGGCTATAATAATATCATCAATATAAACAAGGAGATACATGCTAACATCATTCTTGCGATAAAAGAATAAAGAGGTATCGGCCTTTGAAGATTGAAAACCAAGTGATATCAATTTAGCACTTAGTCTAAAGTACCATGCTCTGGGCGCCTGTTTCAGACCATATAAGGCTTTATCTAGGCGACAAACAAAGTTTGGTCTTGAAGGATCTTCAAAACCAGGTGGCTGTTGCATATATACCTCTTCTTCAAGATTGCCATGGAGAAAATCATTTTATACATCAAGTTGTCTGAGAGTCCATCCTCGAGAAACAGCAAGAGACAGAATAATACGAATAGTAGCAGCTTTAACAACAGAACTGAAAGTTTCCTCATAATCTATTTCATATCTTTGCTTAAAACCCTTTGCTACCAATCGAGCTTTATATCTATCCAAGCTACCATCAGATTTTCTCTTTATTCTGTATACCCATTTGCAACAAATAATATTTCTACCCTTTTGAGGTAGAACAAGGTGCCAAGTTTTATTCTTCATTAAGGCATTGTACTCAATATCCATTGCATTTTTCCAATTACTATCAGCTAGAGCCTCATCAGTACTACTAGGTTCCCCTGTAGTTGTCAAAAATCCATACCTGACAGTATCATCTGTGTATATTTTCTCCTTGCGTATGCTACTTTGAAGTCTGGTTACAGGTCGGGTTGCAGCTTGAGGTGCCACAGACGATCTCGCATGCGGATCTGTTGGTGCAGCAGCAGTCTGGCCTGCCTGGCCTAGCGAATCTCCTGCGCGCGGGAAAGAAGACGTGGCCGCGCTTGGCTAGTGCGGCACATTGTCCGGATCGGGCGCCATCGCGAGAAGGAAAACCGGAGATAGCGTGGCGTCCGACGGTTGGCTAATAGACGCGCCCGATCAGACTCCGATCCCAAGCCCGCATGCGAATCGCCTCCGGAGTTTGCGCCTGTCTGGTTTGCTCCGTGTACACCGGTTCCTTCCAAATTTTCACCGGCTTCTCCCTGATTCTCATCATGCAACTCAGAGAAAACATTAGAAGAATTAGATGAACCATTAGCACATTGATCTACTGCATGTTCGCCCCCTACATACGGATAAACAAGATCAGAAGGAAGACATAAAATCTTGGAGCGAAGATGAGCACCGGCATTGGGATGCAGCTTGGTGAAGGGAAAAATATTTTCATCAAAGATCACATCCCTGGAGATGTAAACACGGCCAGTGGAGACATCAAGGCACTTGTAGCCTTTGTGCATGGTGCTATAACCAAGAAAGACACATCTTTTGAATCGAAATTCTAGTTTGTGCTTATTATAGGGACGAAGATGAGGCCAACAAGCACATCCAAAAGCTCTCATCGAGGAGTAATCTGGTTTTTGATTAAAGAGACGCTCTAGAGGCGTAGCATGACCAATCGTTTTGCTGGGTACACGATTAATGAGATAAACTGCTGTTTGGAAAGCTTCATCCCAAAATTTTAGGGGCATAGCCACATGAGATAAGAGAGAGAGACCGACTTCAACTATGTGACGGTGTTTTCTCTCAACTGACCCATTTTGCTGATGAGCGTGTGGGCAAGAAACAAGATGAACGATGCCAGCTTTATTAAAAAAGGAACTAAGTGTCTGATATTCGCCTCCCCAGTCAGTTTGCATGGCAAGAATCTTACGATCAAACAAGCGTTCAACAAGAGCTTGAAACACTTGAAATTTTTGAAATACTTCAGACTTGTGCTTAAGAAAGTAAATCCAGGTGAACTTGTTAAAATCATCAATGAAACTAACATAATATCGTTTTTGACCAACTGATTCTGGTGCATGACCCCAGACATCAGAGAACACAAGTTCTAAAGGAGACTTGGAAATACTAGAAGACTTGGGATAGGGCAACTGATGGCTCTTCCCTTGCTGACAAGCATCACAAACTGACTGACTCAACGACTCATAGATATATAGGAGACTATTATTACTAATAACTTGCTTAACAATTAACGAAGATGGATGACCCAGCCTACTATGCCATCGAGACAGGGGCAATCTGTTGGAGTTGTAGGCTTGCTTTATTGTTGGCGCAGGTAAAGGATAGAGACCCCTATGACACCTTCCTCTAAGGAGCGTATTCTTCGCTTCCTGATCCTTAATTAGAAAGAAATCAAGGTGAAATTATATAAAGATAGAGTTATCAGCGGTAAGACGATGAACTGAAACAAAATTTTTCTTAGCTTGTGGAACGCAAAGAACATCATTTAATTGTATGTTATGAGTGGAGGTACGAACTGTAGTATGACCAATGTGACTAATGTTCATACCTGTTCCACTAGCTGTGTGGATTTGATCACCACCATGATACTTTTTCTTGAGAGATAGCTGCTCGAGATTGCTTGTCACATGATCCGTAGCACCGGTATTAGTGTACCAGTTGGTGTCCACGCCATACGAGTTTGTAGCTGCTTCAACAAGACGCTGATGTGGCACAAAGTTCTCATCGAACCTATGCCAGCATTTAGCAGCTGAGTGATTCTTCTTGAAGCACACCTGACACCTGTTGTCATCTGAATCGGGCGCACCACCAGATGTCCCGCGACTATTGTTGTTGTAGAAGCCGCGGGAGTTGTTGTTGTTGTTGTTGTTGTGGGAGCCACGACCTCCTGCAGGAGGCCCACGACTGGACCCGCCGCGGCCAGACTACGCGCCCCCACGCGAGGGGCCTCTCTCACGCATCTGGTTCTTCCCACGCCACGAGCCACGACCACGAGATGCCGAGTTTGCTGATCCAGACCCAGGGTTGCCTCCATAGATCAAGTCCATTCTAGTTTCAAAATTGAAAAGTTGTGAATAAAGCTCACCAACGGAGATGGGTTTCACTCTAGCACATAGAGCAGAGACGATAGGCGAGAAATCTTCGCCCAAGCCGGTGATGATGTACTCCACCAGTTCTTCATCTTCTAGGGGCCGTCCTACAGCCGCCATGTTGTCACCAAGAGCCTTTATCTTGGCAAAGTACTCGGCAACGGACGAATTCTCCTTCTTGGTCGTTACCAGAGCAATCCGCATGTTGACGGATCGCGCTCGCGTCTGTGACGTGAACATGTCTTCAATGATCTTCCAAGCGTCCGCCACGGTGGCGCTGGTGGCCACCTGCGTGAGGACATCCTTGGTGACCGACGCGAGGAGGTAGCTAAGGACCTATTGGTCCGTGGCCTCCCAGTCTTCATGCGTCGGATTGGGAACCCTCACTTCCTTCCCATCAGCGCCCTTTTGCACAAGCTCCACCGTAGGTATAGGGATGACACCCGTGAGGTACCCCTGAAGACGAGCACCACGGATCGTAGCACGTACCTGTGCCTTCCACAGGACGTGATTGTTCTTGCTAAGCTTTTCCGTGGCGGGCTGGGCGAGGAGAGGATTAGAGGAAGCAGATGATGACGCCATTGTAGTTACGGAGAGGATATGCAATCTACTCAAAAGCGATGGCTCTGATACCATGTGAAAGTTTAGAGGAGCGGAGGAGAACACCGACGCCCTATCTAGATCATGCAATGGTTGCGTGTTGATTGGATGCAGAATAGCCCCGCATATGGCAGTTACATATAGGCGTTACAACTTAAGAGCTAAGACAAGAGATCTTTTCTAAATATAAACCTTCTATACATAGATGATCTATTCCTATACATAGACAATCTAGATCTCTTGGCTTTTACCATAATATGGTAAGGTAAATACACATGTATCTAACATTTCTCCTCTGTTTTGGACAGCTTCTAGATTAGCTATTCAAGAGTCTTCAACTCCTCTAAATAGTTTATAGATTCTGTCTCTGGATTGTGAGAGCACGTACCTGTTGAATTTAGAAGTGAGCTAGTAATCGTAAGTCGGAGTCTGTGGGGGACTCGCCAGTAAGATAATTATTAGCTGTTTCGTACAATCTCATGCTCCTCAAAACAGGGTCTTAATGATCCTTTAGAACGCATAAAATTTACAAGATTTTTGCAAGAATTAGTTCAATTTTTTTACTAAGAAGAATTAGTCCAATTCCCTAACAAAATACTCCAAAATTTGTCCATTAATTCCAAAGAAGGCTTTAACCTATACACCGCATATAGGAATTTTATACAAAATAAAATAAATCTACGATCTGTTTACCATTCCTCCGTTCCAAGTGTGCATATGTAGTTATTTAAGGCCCTTTCGAAATTACATAATGAACGATGATATTCAATCGTTTCTGGTAATTAAAATCTACGCGTTCCAAACGGGATACTGATATAAATATTGAAATCCCAGAGTTAGATACTCCCTCCTTCAAAATATGTGATTAATTTTTAAATATGACGTTTGCTTATTAAAAAAATATGTAGTATGATTTATTTGTTGCGATTTGTTAATTTTTTATTAAATATACTTTAAGCATCACCAATATTTTTTTATATTTACACTATTTTTTAATAAAATAAATAATTAAACGTTATGTCTAAAACGGAGGGGTGCTTTGTACTATTCACGCATTTTTCAACAGTGACTCTGCCTTAAAGCGGGTCGCACAATTTTAATTGCCGAGGGACCCTGCCTCGATTGCCAAAGACAGGTCAGATATTTCGATTGGGCAGCGAGGATAAGAGCACGCGCTAGCTTATCTCCAATGTGACAGAACACCTAATTTTCCCCTTTTTTGTTTTTTATTCCATTTTAATGATATTAAGACGTGTTAGCTTCCCTCTCTGTCTAGAGAAATTACTTGTAGACAACAAAACAATATTAAGATGAGTATAATATATATAATAGTAGTACATATATTATATGAATTGGATCTTATCAAGGTTTATACAATATATACAATATATAAGGTATAAGTTAGTTATGTTTTTGGGTGAAGTCTAATTTACCCTTAAATGTTATAAAAGTATAATTTATTATCTTTAGCTATTAAATCAGATATTCTACATCTCTCTCAACCGTTTAAATCGAATAAATTGCTCCCTAATTTAGCTTTAAGGTGGTTTCAACGTCGAGATGGCGGTCCGGTCACTAAAAAAAATAAAAATCAGTGGACCAACTTGTTAGTGATGACCATCCTACAACCTACGCCGAGCTCACATACCGCCATGGGGAGGAGGCGCCAATCTGTGGGGAGGGGCGGTGGCCTCAGCGTGACTGGATCTCGAGCGCATGCTGCCGAACCAGAAGAAGCGTAGTGCATGCAAATCCCTTCTTCCCGGCGAGAATGCAGGAGCAAGCGACGAGGTCACGGCCGTCCAGCTCCGGCGGCAACCACATGGAGAACAAGGCAAGCCTGATTGATTTTGATTTGATTGGTCCTGTTTCGGTTTGGATTCTTGGTTTTGTGGAGTCTCGAGGATCTTGCGACCTGTTCTTGGAAGAGAATTTTTGTTCGGTTTTTCATATTTTTTTTAACGTGTGTGGCGTGGGAGATTGATTGGTTTGGTGGGGTTGGGATCTGCGGAATGGAGAGCGATGAGGAGATACAGTGAGTGCCGGAGCTGGGGCTAGAGCCGGGCAGCGCCTCCATGGCATCCTCGTCAGCGTGCTGGATTGAGCGAGAGAGAGGAGGAAGAGGTAGAAAGAGAGAGAGAGGGGAATCCTGAGGAAGAAGAAAGGCCAGCGACTGACATGTGGGCCAACAATATTTTTTTAAAAAAGTTATTTATTATTTGCTAACTACATTAACACGCCTGCGCTAAGTAGATTAACCTAAAACCGCTCTTGACTGAAGTTAGCGGATAGTTTGTCTGATTTAAATAGTTAAGGGTGTAAAATATGTGGTTTAGAAATTAAGGGGTAAATCTTACTTTTATAACTGTTGAGCGACAAATCAGACTTAACCATTTTTATGAAAAAAATTCAAAACAGACACTGATGGATTTTTTTGTTTGGAAACTGACACCGATGTGGTTAGGTCTCAAATTATTGTAATTAAGCTGCTAAGGGCTAAGCAACAAAATCAGTACGGTGGTGTAGATCGAGACGACCTGCCACTATCGATCAGTAAAATGGTTTTAGTCTTGCATCTCAATCACAAAAATGCTCTTCATGCATACACTTGCAAATTATAATCTCTTTCTCATCTGCATGAGGGCCGGTTTAATTCCGCTTGACAGTTGAGATGGCACCGAAAATTTGTAAAGTGGAGTTCACGTGCATATGCAAGGGACCATATGCGCACCATGGCCTGCAAAAAGGAAAAAAAATCAAACCGCATGACCAATCTCATCAACCCATAATTTGATAATTTGATGTTGTTATTAATGTTTAAAAAACTCAAAGAAATTTTTTAATAATTCTAAATTCATAATTAATAATTATCAACTTATACTCCTTTTGAGTCGTAGTTATAGCATTTCTTTCCGTTTAGATAATAGATAAAATCTAACAATGTATAGTCCATTATTATAACTTTTATAAGACAGATCCAAATACAATAATAGAAGAGAACGATAAATTGAAGACCCACTAATAATAAGTAGGAGATAAAACTTATTTACATAACAATTCTATTAGTAAATCTTCATTCAAAATTAGCAAATATTTGCATGACTATTGTCTGTAAGTTTTGGCATGCAAGATGAATGAATTTTTTTTGTCCTCATCACAATTTCGTAGTTTGAATCAAAACCAAAGCTAATACGTTGAACCTGCATATAAAATTTAATTAAAGTTTTATTAAAAATCACACCATCCGTAGTAAGCCATAGAGCACAACAATATGATATATGATATGCTTTTTGGTTTTAGAGTCAATACTAGTAAGCCAACTATGAACAAAACTATTTGATGTTTTCAGACCAAAAGAAACAAATATAGTTCTTTAAAGAAATTTAGTAAAATTTCAATCAAAGAATAGGTGATGGATAGCTTCCTGATACATACCATTCCAATACAGTTATAACTTTTTCTATGTTTTGATAAATCTGAAATTGTAATAAAACAAAATTGAATTGTATTTGATTTGGATTCTCGATTCTCATAATATACAGAATAGATAGATTATCAACGGCTAACTAGGCGCCAAAACGGTGTCATGTATCTGGAGGTCATCTGTACCTTGGCCTCATGCTGCCACGTATGGATGACCAGTAATCAACGTCCAACTCCTATACTTCTGTGTGTCGCTTTCTATCCATCTTTCTCCTCGTCGTGAAAGCTACTCTACAAAACAAAAGTGCAATATTAATAATTTAATTAATTAAATTGTTTGGCAAAAAGTGCTTTGCTTGGCTTCGGAGATATGGAACAGGACAGTAGTATACTCCATCTATTTTTAAAATACAGAACGTATTTTGTTTCGTTTTATACCAACAATTAATTTATTATAATATAATTTTTGTGACATAATTTTAATGTTATTAGATTCGTGTTTAAAAGTATTATAGTTTTGTATTATATAATTAATATATTAATAGCTTAATTGTTGTTTAAAGTCTTTTGTAACCAAACTAAATATACCTGAAGTAATGGTATTACTATAAGTCCCTTTCATATAAGTAGTAACAACAAAAACAGATTAGATTGACTGGTAATCAATATAGTAGAATGCAGGTGTTGGTGCCTTTGTGGCTTTGTTAGGTCCCATTGGTATCTTTGATTTTGGTCTTATATATTGAGGATGTGCACTGTAATTAAGCGATCCAGTTCTATTTGATCTACCCTTAATTCATTTCAGTACATACAAGTACAACAGGCCGGTCCTAATTTTTTTGCAAAACAAGGCTAATTATATTAAATATAACAAATTATTATAACCCTGTTGCTATCAGAAAGAAAAACATTAAACCGACCATAGAACAAAGATGCTCTATATCATAGAACGGTACAAAAGATGCGAATTAATAGATAAGCGCAGCTGATGCTGACCAAATCTGTCATGTGTAAAAGTATATGAATGAACATTGGGCATCATCTTTAGTTCTTTGATAGTACAACCGGCATGATCAAACAAATTAGCGACACTTATCCTAAAGTTATTGTTGCTGATCGGATTCTCGGTAACTTGACAGGTAGATCTTTCTATATTGGAGAGTGATAAAAAAATAGAATTATACATCTAGTTTATCTTTACCCATTAAGCAATTTAATTAGCTTATTTTATTTTTCAAAAAGTACGACTCTAATCGTGTCCCACTTGTACCTAGAAAATTAGTGTAAATATTGCACTTGTAATCATGGTCTGTTCTATACAAATTATAGTTGTACTATAATTTTATTTTTAATCAATAATATAATGCTTATGTAATCAGATAATTAAGTTGCAATATAATATACATATAACAAGTACGCGCATGACAAACTAGATGTGATGGTTTTAAGAATCCTCACGCCAAAAGGATATGAATATTCCCTCGATCCAAGTGTATGTGCAGTTCTAGGAAATCTCTCACATACCAACTGGTAAGACAAATAACCTGAATACCTCTAATAAATCATGTTTCTTATGATTGAAAGGTGTGTTGGATCGAATATTCACGGGGTAATAAATGAGCATGTAGTGGTGAAAGTCAACTACTAGTATATTACTACTCAACCATGCACTGGGCACCAAATAATACAAAGTCGGGTTAGAACGACCATGCGCCAAAAATTACAAATTACCGTAGCTGCAGTGAGTATCAAGCTGTGGCCTATAAAAGCTTGGAAATGAACCAGATTTACTCCTAGTTCCCATTCACTTCATCAGCCTATGATCCACATAACAAACATAAAAATCAAGAATGGCATAGATCTCAATTTACCTCCAGACGAGGGAGCCTGACGTCAACGAAGCACATTGGGATGACGAGGATCAACTGCATCATGTCCAGGAAGATGACCATGTTGCATTCAACCAAGATGAGTATCCATTTCATCTCAACTCTCACGCCACTGAGCAGCAACAACAACAGATGCATAAGTATATATATATATATATATAGGAGATGCACGCAGGTTAGTGTGGTTAGCAGGATGCGTCACCATTTCATCTCAACTCTCATTAATGCATCATCATTTTTTGGTGTTCGTTATGAAAAATCTTGTTGCGGCTATTCAGCCGAACTCTAGTTAATGCCTACGGGTCCCGCCGCGCGGCTGCTAGACATCACGTGAGGCGAAGTGGATCCGGTTAGAGGCGAGTGAATGAGGAGAGAAAGAGGAGAGGAGGTGAGAGGGGATGAGTAAAGTCCTTGCAGCCGACTAAATGAACTGGGACCCGTCTTGCTGATTCAAATACGGCAGATACCCTCTTTAGGAGACAAATTTTAAGCGATAGAACTGCACTTATACTGGACGGGGGAGCAGAGCTCTTTAGCTATGTTTAATTATTGTACTTCCTTTCGTAAATATATTAAATATATGTACTTTTAGAATTTAAATTTTATATATAATATAAGTATTTTTAGTACACTGATTCTAATGCATTACAATCTATGCATTTTTAATTAATGAGGTGTTTAGAAATGAAATTAAACCATTCAAAATTTAAAATTTAACCACTGAAATAACTGAAATGAAATCTTCCTCCAACCTTATATATTTATTAATAGAGGGGAGTAATATTTGCACAAGGTAGTCTGTTCAGTGCGAAAATAAATTAAACCGTAATCCTATGATTTTTAAGGTGTGTGCAAAATAGTGGTAAGTGGCCTACAAGCATGTTGTGCGTGGTGGACTGGTGTTGTGTATGCCGTGCGTTAATTTGGTTATGGTTTTTATGTTGATATTACAAAACAATAAGTTTAAGTCTCTGTCGCCAAAAGAAAATTGAGTACTACTCTCTCCATCGCTTATCTCAATTAAAAGTTATATATTATTACAATATTTTTTGCAAATAATCTATTACAATATTGATGTTTGCATAGGATCAGATACTAAATTTCTGTAGATAATGAAATCGGACACTAAATACTTTTTTTTCTAAGAGCCCTCATGCTTATATGCATATCAGTTTATATGTCCTTGTAAACACCGTTGTAGATGATGAAAAATTGTATTTAGTACCCACACAAACTAAGCAACACCCTTTTATTTTATAGTGATTAAACAAGGAAGCCTAGACAATATATCTGATGGAAACTTCAATGAAACAACTATATATCTCATCCAAAAGAAGATGCTGATTAATGTCGTAAAAACTGAGACCAATTAATGATGGTTTGATTCCTCCGAATCTCCAGGATAAAGTTTATATATTTATTTAGATAATCACATAAAAACAGAACACATTCTGTAGTGAATTATCTCTTGATTGCGGTTTCTCCGTATACGAGTAGTTACATTTAGTATATACTTACATGTCCTTGTAGCTGACCTTGGAAATTTCGTTATTACAACAAAAAGAATGAGAATATATAGCTTTGTCTTAATCAAATCTTGCTGGAAGTATATTGTTCCCCAGAAGAAGATAAGAAATGTCACCATGTAGCTTAATTTATCCGAGACATGAGCACAAAAATATATAAAAAATGTAAAATCATTCCCTTTGATGGGTTTTATGAAGTCAGTGACCTAATGTTCTGACATGTCTTATTAGTAAGAGATTTACAGTTATTGCACAAATGTTGCAGGGACCATAATTTCTACATAATTTTTGGTACCTTTGTATCTTAACACTGAATTTACATGGTACCTTCGGACAAATAAACTGTTAAAAAATAAACAAAACATCTATAGATAAAAACTTTTTATATATTTGTTATTAACGGTTTAAAAGCTAATAGACTACAACAAGAAACTCTAAAATGAGATTTTAAAATATAAATTTTAGTTGTGGCTAATAAGCTAACAACGAACGATGAAATTACTAATTCTACACTAAAAACATGGAATGGAATGACTGAATGAGTACAGCTATAGTGCTGCTCTCATGACATGTTCATCCACAAATAGTTAATATATTACAGCTAATTTGGTTCGTCCAGACAGCCTCAATCTAGATTACATACAGTAATCCGCTGTCAAATCAAATCCAACTTTGCAGATAGAGTTTTAGGAATTGATTGATGCTACGTGGGAGGTAGCTTTCATGGTAACTATTATTGGTGAGGTTTTCAATGTTATTTTTCTCGTCTTCTGTTGTGTGTTGAGCAGGCAACTTTCGTTTTCACCTTTCGATTGGAGATGGGGATCAAGGAGGCTAATCGTGTGGGTAATCCATGGAAAATGGGGAACGGCTGGTGATATGTTTTGTTTCTGTGGGGAGCAGGATAGATCCTCCGGTTTTACATGGCCGACAGGGTTGTGTTTGTCCTCATGAGATGGGTGGAAGCAACTAAGTGTGATAAATTTTCTCTATTTGTAATAATTGTATGGATGTTATTGCAGTTAATAATTTTGACAAGATTTATTATTTACCTCATGTTAAATTTTTTTCTGCAATCCTTTGGATGAGAAAATTAATTTTGCTTTGATGTTTTCTGCTCGTATCTATACAGTAGTAGTGATAATTTTACAGTGCTCTTTTCATCTATAAATATAATTATTTTTAGACTTCGATATGCTCTTTAATATGCTATTTTAATCAATAATATCTATAAAATAAATTATTTTAAATAAAAAGAGTTATCATACTATCATTCCTATGACATTCTTTATTTGTTTTCTCTTGATAGTTAAAATTAAAAAATATTTAAGTTGGGTAATATATATATAGCCACATATCCACACTGTATTGATTGTGATAGGAATATCTTGGTGATTAATTTCCAAAATATTTATGTTATATTCGTTGGAAAGGCACTACAACTTAATGGCAAAAAAGATTTTCCCTAGAAGATTTGTGGTTATAAAAAAGAAGAAACCAACCCATGCGACATACTAACTCTTCACGTACGGCAAAACGACTTTCCTAGCTGGAGGAACATCGATCTAGCAAGCCCTATACGTACGTTATTGTGGCATACTAGTATGTACACTAGGACATAAAATAAATATAAACGGCACATATACCATACTCGATCGACACATAATATGTCTTAGACAAGAAAATATGATTTATCATTGGGTAGAGCTATGCAGGTGTTTAATTTGTTTTTCCTCGTTAGCTGCTATACCAATCAGCAGTAAAACTCGTTCATACTCAAATAGGATGTGTGTGACATTATCTTTGAAAATTGACATTTCCAAGCCTTTAATTAAGTGATTGGCACATGCATTGTATGATTGGGTCAAACTGAATAAATGACTGATCACGTTGAGATAGCGTTTCAAACAGATTAATTATTCGCTTCTTACGAATTATCTATTTAATGATAAGGATAAATAAAATATTAAAAAAAACCTAACAAATACTTAGAACAACTTGTTTAAACAATTTAATAGAAATCTTTTTCTTGGATATTGTATTTTTGAAAGTGTGAAATAAATAATTTGTGAGAATAATCAGATTGATCAAGTCGACAGTTTGTAACTTAAATTTCTTGGCATAAAAAACCCTCGTGCTCCAAGCTCAATTAGCCTGATCAAAAGGCTTTAATTACGCTAGTGCTTCCACACGAACATCACAGAAAACAAGTGCTACAGCCCAGCTATCCCAGCCCAAGCCTTCATGCAACTTTTTTTTAAAAAGTTATTCATGCTCGCAGTCACAACGAACCAAAAGTATTTAAAAAATAACAATTATCCCTAAAGAAATCTGTACATTGTAGCCTTGCTCAAATCAAATTACGAATTTCCCTAAACAAAAATCAAATGACGGTTTTTTTTAATAAAAAGAATCCCCTCTCACCATTTCCCAATTTGGTCGGGGAGAGCCTGCCGCGCGGGTCCCACGCGTCGCTTGTATCTTCCCCTGACGGGAGCGACAGCTGGCGCGGCCTCGCACGTGACGAGGCCCCCGACACGTGTCGCCACCGCAAGTGCGCTCGGGGGACGGCGCGGGGCCCGGGCCCACCCCGATCTAATCCGATGCGGACGGGGTCCCCTCCCGATCCATCTCCGCTGTCCGATCTCAATCGTACGTCCCATCGCAGCTCACGGCAAGTGGATATGAGGAGGCCAGCGTGGTCATTTCGCTTTCGCAGATAAGATCGTGGGAGAGAGCCTTCGCCACGCTGCAGTACGGCGACTGCGCATTTTACGACTAACCCCTGAGGTTTATTGTAATCTTGTTTTGGTTCGATGTTTATCCGTGGGAGATTTTTTTTTTAATTTGGTGTTTAGATAAGCTCAATGGATTGGTGTGTGTGACGCACAGGTCATTATCGTCCAGGTGCATAATAAGGTCGTGATCTTTTTAATTTCTTTGGCTTTAACGATGTTGCTATCGGGGGAGGGAGGTCGTGCAGGTGCGGCCAGCTGAAAGGGTGTTAAATCCGGATTAAGAAGTCAAGGAGTTCCTACTTGGAAAAGCAATGTTTTGATGGTCATAATATCAGGTAGTATTGGTACATAAAGTACAGTGAGGCTTCAAAAAGAAACAATGGAGGATATGGCTGGAGGAGGATTAAGGAAAATACTTTTGCCTAATCCACTGTTAATTCAATATGGAAATTGAAAATTACTCTTTACATTATGTTTGGAGAATAATTATGGAGATGGTTTTCTTTAAACCTATGTTGGCAATATTTTCATCACTTGTCCAAATCCGTGGCCTTACCATACTGATAACCATTCAGATTGGTTGATTTTCGCATACCAAATTTTCCTTAGTCCCAGAGGAGATTCAACTTTAAAAAAGCCCTGTTTTCTGTTTTCTGCAGCAATAACATGTTATTGGTTTCACCTCTCCGTTTTAGATAAATTGCCCCATTTAAGATGGATTATTAAGCAGATTTTTATTACGATTATCAATTTGATTATATAGATATATTAAATAATTTAAGAAATAGATTTAACAAATAGTTTAAAACAAGTGTTAAAAATATACAGTAGAAGAATATTTTTCAAAGAATACATTTTTTTAGTGTAGAATGAATAGCCCGTTTAAATGCCACCTAATAGGTAATCGACAGTTTTGATAATAGATGGAGCTGGGTGATTTTACTGTTGACTTGCTGCATAAAAACATAGGGGTTATTCCACAGATAGCTTCTGGTCTTCCCCAATCTACCCTAATTTTCTCATTTGACCATTCTCTTATTATAGACAGTCTTGTTTCTCCCTCTCTCTTGAGCTTAACTTGTTAGGTTGTACGGTTGTATTTTCCTAATGAACTTTAACACACATAATTTTTTGCATTTTCAAGAAAAAAAAGAACTCTACCTAATTATAAAAACATGACATTTTGACATTGACATGCATAGTAATCTAAATCTGACTGCACTCATTTTAGTTTTATTGTCCTAAACAAATATAATACTCATGATATAAGATTCTAATACTTCTGATGGAAGTGTAGTACAAAACAACACGGTTTTCCATTACCTTCCTGACCACTATAGCCGGCCGGAAAATAATTAACATCGGATCAGTACCCAACAACGCTTAATTATACGTACCAAATCATCAATTTTTCCTTTCTACTGGGGCGGCAGAGCACGTCCTTAAAAGAATGGAAGCATGAACGCGAGGTGTTTTTCGAAAAATGTGATTTATTTTAATCGGTGTGCGCGTCATGGCATCGTGAGCTCCGCTCCCCCTCGCTGCTCAGCTCATCTCTGCTCCGCTCAGTCGCCAGCTCAACGAAGAAGAAAAATCGCAGCTGGCAACGCTGATCTCTCTCTCCTCTTACTTATAGCAGCAGATCCGCCTCCCGAAATCCAGCTCTTGTGATCCTCGAGAGCCACTCCTCCACCACTACACGTGCGACCCAAGAAACAGTCGCTCCGTTGGTACTAGCTAGTATAGATAGCTCGTGTGAGAATTTCCAGTCCAAGAAAAGGGGTTTGATTTGCTCATCCTCCAGTTGTTTTCTTCTTCCTCTTTGTTGCGATTTTAGGAGCTGTGTTCTGTTCTTGTTTTTCTTGTTGCTGTGAATGGTGGCGCAGGGAATGGCATCGGGGGTTCTTGTTCTCCTGTGCCGCGGCGATCTGTCGAAATAGTGGCCGGCTGTTGCGGTGGAGGAGGAGCACCTGAGAGATGTTGTTGCTGCTGCTGCGTTTTGTCGTGGATTAATTTGACCGAAAGGTGCTCATTCTTTTCGTAAAGGAGGGGATTTGTTTTTGTTTTCGTTTTTCTCTTGGTTGGTTTTTGATTAGCTAGTTACTTTCTGTGATTCGATTCTTTGCCGCGCTAAATCTGGGTGAGAATTTTCTCCGGTGGTTTGGACCAACTGGTTGCTTGCTGGATCCTTTGCCTCCCTCGCCGGACATTCCTCCGTGCTCCGCTTCTTGGCTCGACGGATTGAATCTTTGGAGCTCTTGGTGAGGATTTGTGGCGAGTGTTTTTGAGGATCTTGATTTGGTGGGGCGGGATGATGTCGAGATCCTACTCAAACCTTTTGGAGCTCGCCGCCGGCGGGGGCGGGGGCGAGCCGCTGCCGTCGCTGGGGAGGCGGCGGATACCGCGGGTGGTGACGGCGTCCGGCATTGTGCCGGACCTGGACTGCTCCGACGACGACACGGCATCGGCGGCGTCCGACCACTCCTCCCACGCGCCGCGGGAGCGCACCATCATCGTCGCCAACCAGCTCCCCATCCGCGCGTCCCGGCCCGGCGGCGCCGGCGGTGGGTGGGAGTTCTCGTGGGATGAGGACAGCCTCCTGCTGCAGGTCAAGGACAGCCTCCGCGCCCACCCCGACCGCGCGGACATGGAGTTCGTCTACGTCGGTGGCCTCCGTGACGACATCCCGGCGGCCGAACACGAGGAGGTCGCGCACCAGCTCCTCGAGGGCTTCCGCTGCGTGCCCACCTTCCTGCCCGCCGACCTCCGGTCACGGTTCTACCACGGCTTCTGCAAGCAGCAGCTGTGGCCACTGTTCCATTACATGCTGCCCCTGTCGCCAGAGCTCGGCGGCCGCTTCGACCGCATGCTGTGGCAGGCCTACGTGTCCGTCAACAAGATCTTCGCAGACAAGATACTAGAGGTGATCAGCCCTGATGAGGATTTTGTCTGGGTGCACGATTACCATCTGATGATATTGCCCACGTTTCTGCGCAAGCGGTTCAACCGGGTCAAGCTTGGGTTCTTCCTCCACAGCCCATTCCCATCGTCGGAGATTTACAAGACTCTGCCTATTCGGGAGGAGCTGCTCCGGTCGCTTCTGAATGCCGATTTGATTGGGTTCCACACCTTTGATTATGCTAGGCATTTCCTGTCGTGCTGTGGAAGAATGCTCGGGTTGAAGTATGAGTCACAGAGGGGCTACATTGCTCTGGAGTATTATGGACGGACCGTTACTATCAAGATATTGCCAGTGGGTGTTCATTTGGAGCAGCTGCTATCGGTGCTCAATCTACCGGAGACGGGGTTCAAGGTGTCTGAGCTTCTCAAGCAGTTCTGTGACCAGAACCGGCTGATGTTGCTTGGCGTGGATGATATGGACATCTTTAAAGGAATTAGCTTGAAGCTTTTGGCATTTGAGCAGCTCCTGATGCAACATCCAGAGTGGCGAGGAAGGGTGGTGCTCGTACAGATTGCCAATCCAGCGAGGGGGCGGGGAAAAGATGTGAAAGAGGTGCAGGATGAGAGCTATGCAATGGTGAGGCGTATCAATGAGGCATTTGGGTGGCCAGGTTACCAGCCAGTTATATTGATCGATCGGCCACTGCAGTTCTACGAGAGAATGGCTTACTATGTTGTTGCTGAGTGCTGTCTTGTGACTGCAGTGAGAGATGGCATGAATCTTATCCCGTATGAGTATGTAATTGCTAGGCAAGGCAATGAGAAACTGGACAGGATCTTAGGTATCACTCTGTCGACAAGGAAGAAGAGCATGCTTGTTGTGTCAGAATTCATCGGCTGTTCACCCTCCCTAAGTGGTTCGATTCGGGTTAACCCTTGGAACATCGATGCTGTAACTGATGCAATGTACTCTGCTTTGGAGATGCCTGAAGGGGAGAAGGTTCTGAGACATGAGAAGCACCACAAATATGTGAGCACACATGATGTTGGATACTGGGCAAACAGCTTCTTGCAAGATCTGGAGAGGACTTGTCTGGACCATAGCAGGAGGCGTTGTTGGGGGATAGGATTTGGGCTAAGGTTTAGGGTTGTAGCCCTTGATCCAAACTTCAAGAAGCTTGCAGTTGAGCACCTTGTCTCAGCCTACTGGAGGACGACCACGCGAATCATTCTTTTGGACTATGATGGGACGCTGATGCCTCAAACATCATTTGGTAAGAGCCCAAGCTCTAAAACGATAGACATGCTGAACAGCCTGTCCTGCGATCAGAACAACATGGTCTTCCTTGTGAGCACAAAGAAGCGGTCAACTCTAGATGAATGGTTCTCATCATGTGACAACCTAGGACTAGCTGCCGAACATGGATACTTGATCAGGTAATTATTCTCTATTTTTTCCAAAATCATAAGCAATGACCTCAACTTTGTTACTGGAATGAAATTACTATGACTTTGCACTGCTCATTTAATTTTAACTGGACTACTATTTGCACATGTAACTGCTGTAGGCTGAGGAGAGATGCAGAATGGGAGACCTGTGTTCCAGTGACAGACTGCAGCTGGAAGCAAATTGCAGAGCCTGTGATGAAAACATACACCGAAACAACAGATGGGTCAACAATTGAGGACAAGGAGACCGCGATAGTCTGGAGCTATGAGGATGCTGACCCCGATTTTGGATCTTGCCAAGCCAAGGAGCTCCATGACCATCTGGAGAGTGTCCTTGCAAATGAGCCAGTTACAGTAAAAGCTGGCCTGAACCATGTTGAGGTGAAGCCACAGGTAAGCGGGCTCACAGCGAAGTTGTCGTGTTACCTCACTAATGTTAACATGGCACATTTCTGGTAGCTAAGTTTCAACCCATGAACTGTTGTACAGGGTGTAAGCAAGGGCCTAGTGGCAAAACGGCTGCTGTCAATAATACAAGAGAATAGCCTCCTTCCGGACTTCGTCCTGTGCATCGGTGATGACCGCTCCGATGAAGACATGTTCGAGGTGATCACCACTGCGGCACAGGACAACCGCCTAAGCCCAGATGCCGAGGTCTTTGCCTGCACAGTCGGTCGCAAGCCCAGCAAGGCCAAGTACTACCTGGATGACCCGACTGACATTGTTCGGCTGATCCAGGGTCTTGCCAATGTCTCTGACGAGATGCACAGCGTCGCACCCTTGCCTATCGATGCTGCAGACACCGCCCTGAGGTGAAACGCACCTAATATGATCTTGCTCTTTGCTGGGATCTGGATTGTTCGGTCTAAGGATTTTTCTTCTTTGAGGAATTGGGTAGCTGTCAATCTGTCATTTGTCGAGAGAGAGATGTTTGTCATCGGTTTGTATTGTACGGCCTGTTGAAGCTTCAGTCAATGGTAGCAAGGCAGTTGGCCCTCTATTATTTACAGGTTGAATGGCCTCGCCAACCATGAGTAAGGCTTCTAGTAACAGTAATTGGAAAAAAATAGATAATAGAAATAATTTACATCTCCAGTCGCTATCAACAGGTAGCAGAACAGTAATTGGCAAATGGCTATATATTTTTCATGCTGCCCCTGTCCAATCCTTGACGGTAATCCTATTCTCCCCTCATAAAACCATAAGTTTGGTAAAAAAAAACCCTGTACTTGTGTATCTGAGTATTTCATTTAGTTATTAGCAACACGCATATTTCACCCCCATAGGAGGAAGGGTGATCCACAGATTTTGCACAATGGACAGATGCCATGTATATATTTTCTTCCGTAGTATGTATAAACTCTGCAATGATTACATGAAACTTTTCAAATGTTACAACTTAGAACATTTGAAATGAGTTTGTGATTACAGACATGAAACGATAATTCTACCTTATAAAAGCATATAGCACTTTGGTCAACTTGAATGTGTGTTTCTAAAGAATATGTGCTGCACATGGTAAACTGTGGAGACTGGTAGCATTTTACTCCAAACAAAATTCGATGTACCTGGGGGACTACTCTATAAGGTTCTGTAGCAGCAGCTAATTCCATATCTGACTTGAAAAAATGCTAGATTCTGAACCGAACTGTACAATAGCATCATCTCTAGTCTTATGGGTGCATACTATCATCTTGATATTGTCAACCGCTTCCATATGGGTGGCCAGAAGTTCCATAAATTAAATGCTAAGGTGAAACAGCCTTCGTATAGAAAGCACCAAAGGAACTCTTCGGATTCTGTGAAAAACAATCCCCTTACTTAAGTGCAGAACTAAATCTGTGCAAAGAGGAGCTCATTCCACATATCTGGTATACCAGGAAGACACCAGTGCAAGCAATCGTTAATCCCTGTTGAAGCTTTGCCTTTGACAGTAGAATTAGAGATATGCCCCTCATCACGTAGCTGTGAAATAGCAGTTATATCCAAAAGCTTAACCCGAGTTCCATTCACAGCACTCTCCACAGGTAAGTCACTTGAATGATCCTGCAATACCTCAGTTCCATTAGACAAGGGAACGGTATTGCCACAGCTTCCCCCAGTGTTCCAGTCACCGTTTACGAAATGCCTGGGTGATATTGTCCTCAGGAAAACTTTCATTTGAGGATATCGTACGAGCTCTGAATCCACCCATCTGGCAATGCTGTACAATGTAAAACTTTTTGCACGGTTCAGATCTGCAAGTCTACCTTTGCCTACAGGCTTCCCATCAGCATAAGGTTCCCAGTGATTTCCATTGAACTTCCCTCTGTTCCAATGATGACCTGTGTTTAGTACTAACACATCAAAACTGTGGATATACTTCTTCAGAAACGTAACTGGACGATCAAGATGCAATGCATAGGTAGTCACTGAATCTGTTGTATTCAGAGGTTCCAGTTCAGATAGACTAGCAGACCAGTAGAAAAGGATAGTGGAATTAGTCCCTGGAAACAGGTAAGCCCACCCATCTGGTCTTAAAGCACCTGGAGCTTTGACTAGGCCATATTTCCATCCAACATCTTCAATTTCTGGGCTGTATTTACCACCTGTAGCTATACACATCATGGACTGAAATTGCTGTCTACCAAGAGAATCACCAACAAAAGCAAGAGTTTTATGCCTCAACCTGCGAGACTCAGAAAATGTTAAAAGAAGTCCAATCCTTAAGGAGATCCAAACCAAAAGGCCAAAGTATAATACCTTCTCAAAATGTTAGGCCCTGAAAACTCAGGCATTTCGCAGCCATGTGGCTGCCACCGAAAATTCTCATAAGAGAAATCTGAGCGTAGCATCATTCGACAAGCCCACATTTTTGACAGCCATTGTTTGCACTCATTACCGGAATAGAGTGGCCGCTTCTTGTCTGCCACCCATTTCCCCTTTGCATAATTACAATCTGTAAGGTAAGAAGAAGATTATGTTACAAATAAAATAATCTTCAGCTTTCAACACAAAGCTGCTCAATGTCATGTTTGGAAACAATCACTGTCGTTTGGAATTGCCTTCCAGTACTCGAGGCAAACAATAAACATCAGTCAACAGTGCACAAATGACAAATGCAGTATTGAACTTAGCAGCATATCATACAAGCAATTAAAATTACCTTTGTTCCGTCTGGCTGTACTATCTACAAGACGTTGATCCTCCTGCTGCTCTAGGAAACCTGATGTCAGAAGGGTCATACAATGAACATGTGAGCAAACATAGCACAGGGTAGATTGTACAGAGTTAACCAACATAACAATCCAGTACAGTAGGATCAAAGTATCAGAAAAAAAGTAGGGAAAAGGTGGTGCACCTTGAGATAAAATTTTCAATTCTTCTGGTGTTGAGCTGAAGATTGTGAGGACTGGAGCTTCTTCCAATGACAAGATAGCAATCAGCAAGGTGAGGAGAGCTGCGAAACCGAGGCATAGTTTGCTGAAAAGAGGTCTATGTAGACATCCACCTTTCATCGCAGAAAGGTCTTTATCTAAAACAATCTCGGTAAGGTAGCATAGGACCTTACTAGCCTCCTCCAAGGAACTCAGATATCACTCTAAATTGATGACACCAATATTATGCCTGCAAATGCAGATGAACCAATCAGGTGCATGCCTGCAAGCAGCCCATACTAGATTGGCAACGCCGGATGCATGAAAAATGGAAAACCCATGCACAAAACTGATTTAAGCTGTGAGCTACAAGCTAAGAACGACATTGTTATTCCCCATTTAGATCAATTAGTGCAATATAAAGATTATCTTCAGGGCATAAATGCTGTAATTTCAGAACTTTAAAGGCTCAAAGATGATCTATAAAGTGGTACATATACCAAAGCAAGACAGGAAAAAGATAAGCGGCTAACGCCAATCTTCCTCCCCATCTACGAGCAATTATTTGACCAATTCCAGAGCAGTGGTGTACCGAGACCAGGCAGAACGATCCATTCTGCTACTCGAACAACCAAACAGCGAGCAATTATATGACCGATTCTAGAGCAGTGATGTACCGAGAGACAACGACCATTCTGCTAATCAAACAACCAAACAGCGACCAATCTAACGCCGGGAGCTTCCCAAACTTATGGTATCTTCTGCCGGGTGAGAAATCAATCTACAAATACGGCGCAAATCGAGGCAGTACTAAAATTGTTGCTACAAGGCGTGTCAGATGGCTTTCATTTGATCGAATAACCCAAATTCAGATCACATCCCGCACCCGTATCAGTAACCACAGTCTGCGCCGCCGCGGGAACAAGGCCCCCGATCTAGCGCGACGCACGCCCCGATGAACGGGAGGCGAGATCCACCAGGAGATTGCCCGCCGGGCTTCGCACAGGGACACGCCAAATCAGGACGAACCAACGCGCGCTTGTACTCAGAAGTCAGAACAAGAGGAGGAGAGGACGAACCGGCAATCCAGCAAAGACGAAGGCCGACCGCCGCGTGTCCCGGCCGGGGGCACGTGCGCCCTGCTTAACCCGTGGGCGCCCGCAGCGCCGACGTCGCCGTCCCGGCCCGGCTGAGGAGGCCGCCGTCGCGCGGGGAAGAGGGAGAGAGAGAGAGAGTGTGTGTGTGTGGTTGCTCGCGAGAAAGCCGCGACGGGGATCGGACACGGCGGTCGGGCCCGGCAGGCGGCAGGTGACGCGGCTGCGACCGTCGAGCCCGACCCAAAAGGCGTTTCGTTCTTCTGGTTATCTGGTTCGGCTGGGGATGTAGGGTTGGATCCGTTAGTCCGAACGACCAATACCCTTTTTTATGATATTTTTTTTATATAAATGATAGTTTGTAATTGAGGGTCCCCGGTGACAGCGCCCGGACGCCCAACCTGACCTACCTCGGGAGCTGCCTCTGCCGCCGATCACATTAGAGAAGTATAAATGGCTGTAAATCAGCTAGAAAAGATAATAAAAAATAAAGACATCAAGAGTTTTATATGAGAGATAGCTCTACACATTCTTTAAAATAAATATATTAAATAATAAGTAAGAAAAAGAAATAAGAAATATAATAGAGATAACCTTATAACTAAACTATTATATTATATATATTAGTTTTAATATAGACTTATGATTTGTAGTATATGCTCTAACAGTTTTTGTGAGAGGATAATATGAGCCGGATATTAATAATATAATATATATCTATATATACACTATTAATATACTATTGGATAAAAATAGGAAATTCTATTTATATAGACCAGGTGTTTTTATTAGAGTTTCAAAATTTGAAATAAATATGGAGTTGTGGATTAAAAAAATAACTCTAGCCTATGTATGTATTTTCTAGAGTATATATACTCTACTCTTTAAAAAAATTAAGAATTTAGTAACATTTGATTGTTCTCTAGCTTCACGGGACGAGAATTCGGGAACTGAAGCTCTGCCAAAAAAAAAAAAAGTTGGCGATGCAATCTACTCGTGCAAAATTTCGCCGAACTGACCTGCAAACCAAAACGTACATAATCACTCACCTTGCTTCGGAACGCCATAGAGGATCAGTGCCACCAAGAAAAGAATAAGATCATGGTCGGCCTAACCAAGCAATCAAAACTGTATAAATTAAGAAAACAGACGAATGCTCCTTTCTTGCAACGCGAGCAATGCTTCGCTTGCTCCACGAGCCTAATGTTCATAACCTAACTAACGCAGCAAAGCAAAGTATTTCTTCAGAGTTGTTTGTTCCCTTTCTAACAAACACATGAGTTTGTTGCTTCTCCTGCCAATCTTCAGAGTTTAGCTTAGTTTATCTCGCCTCATTCCGGCCTTGTTTTGTTTGGACACAGAGGGATAAGTCAAATTCAGTTGGCAGGGTTACATGTCACTATCTTTTGTTCCATGAACCTTGTTAACCACTTAATCATAGGCTAAACCATTTCCATTATCTTAAAAAAACCATTTAAACCATTGGTAAATAATATGGGTTCGAACTTGGCATTGGACAACAACGGCTGCCACAAACACAAGTTAAAAAAGTTGCTCGATCCAGTGAGTCACTGCCACAACAGAAAGTGCAGCTCGGTGTCGATGCTGCGTACCTGAACATCCTTCAAAAAGTCAGGGATGTGACTTGGCACTTCAATAATGCGCCCCTGCTCCCACAGAGATTGTTCATTCCATGTGCCCAGCCACTTCAGAGTCCAGACACCGAAAGATAATAACCTACACGTGTTGCATCTGGAACATCTTGGAATATCATCTAAATACCAGAAGATCAGAATTGTCTGGTTATTAGTATTACTATTAAATAATAATGATAAAAAATTGGTTTAAGTAAAATTGATGAAATAATTTATATTAAAATCGGTAAAATTAGTTTATATTAAAATTAATATTATTTATTTAATTTATATTTAAAATTATTTATGAAAAATATATGGTGAGCGTATATGTGAGTTAATGTAGGTAAGGTTAAAAAATATGTCAAAAATATTTTTTTTATTTATATGCAAGAATTAAATTCGAGAAATAGATGAAAAATTGTTAAAAAATTTTGGAGAAATTTTAGACAAAAATTAAGAAAATAATTTTCTGAATTAGCTACAGCAACAAGCTGGACTGCTAAACCGAATAAACAATATACATTTAGCCTAGATGGAAATGAGCCGGTAGAATGAGCTGAGGAAATGACCAATAGCGTGGGTGCATGCGACAAGGCTATGGCTAACAAGCAGGCCAGCTTTATCAGCGAATGCAGAGAGGCGTTGCGGTTGATAAGTGGGCCACACCTATTAGTGAGCAGCACAGGAAGATACTACGACTGATAGATGAGACCAAGCAGGAGACATGTCGTGCATGAACGCACGTGCGTGCGGCCATAGGAGACAACGTGATGCAGTTGGATTGGTGCGAAGTTACTGGAATAGTAACCGAACCGGATTATCTTTGGACTCTGTAGCACTTAGTATAACATGCGACGTGTATAATTTGGAGTGTCTAATCCGACGACTAAGAATAAACAATATAATGGTTACAAAAAGGTATTTAATTCTTTTTATTTAAGATTTTTTTCTATAAATAGAGGGTAAAATGTTAGAAATTCAGACACAAAAATTTGAGAGAATTTTTGTGTAAATTTTTTAAGCATAATTTTAGAAATAAAGGTAAATTTATCGAAGATGTGTGCGGTAATTAACCTCTTTTTATATATAACTAGAGTTTGATTTTAGATTAATTTATTTTCTCTATGTTTTGGTTTGATTTATTTGATCTAAAATTTAGCTAGTATGTTTTTCTAGTTTTTTTTAAAAGTTTGATCGGTTAATTATTTTTTAGATCTTATGTTATTAATTAATTAGAGTTTAATTAATTTTGGTCATTTTTGTTTAATTAATATCTTGAGATAATTTTGTCTCTATAAAATTTTTAGGTCAATTAGAGTTATGAATCTCAACTATCAGCCGCAACACCTCTCCGCACTCACTGATAAACCTATCCCGCTTGTTAGCCACAGCCTCGTTGCGCACACCCGCTATTGAGCCGTTTCCTTTGTCAGCTCATTCTATAGCTATAATTTTTGTTTAGTAATGAAATAATATTTGTGTCCAAATTCGAAAAACACAGTTTTTTAGTTTGTAATTAAAGAAAAGTGTTAAATTTTAATTTTATCTTCCGTAATCGTTTAGAGTCGATCAGCTCAACATTTGCATTCCTTATGACAGGTTCTAGAATAGGTTGCTGATGCATCATTGTCGAGCAATAAAAGGCTGATGTACATAGTGATGGTGCTTTGCCCAATTGGGCAGGAAAATTACACATCAACCGTACTAATGTTTAGAGTGCACTGTAGAATGGAAGACTGGAAAGGCAAGGCAACCTTGAGTGGTACCTTGCCCTTTCAAATAATCCCAGCAGTTCAATGGTGAAGCCGAGAGACTCAGCATCTTTTGAGAACAACCATTAAATCTTGAGTGGTTACTAAAGGATGCGATAAATGTAGGTGGCAGTGCATCAAGGAAGCAAGGCCAATAGTAGACAAATGGTACTCAAATTGAATTAAACTTTAGATATATGGTCAATGAATACATTCATAGAGTTAAAAAAGGACCAAGTCTAAATTTGACCAAATAGTCACAAGAGCTACAATGATGTGTGTGGTAACTTATATTCTGCATTGTGCAAATGCTTTGTTTTTTATAAGATAAGGGATGCAATGCTTTGTTACACTTTCTGAAACTGTTTTATCCTAAGATTGTGTGATCATGACAGAAAATGCAGTAACTTATTAAATATTTTCCTACCTATTGCATTACCAGTGTGTTACTGAAAACAAGTTGTTTGCATGAGCATGCGTTTAATACTTAACGAATTATTAGTGTCTTCTGATGACACATGACTGGGACCAACTTCACAAATCCCCTCTACCAGCAAGTGCTCTTGTTTTTTGTTTAAAGAAATGGAGACCACTTCCTTTCTCCCAATCACCCACAGGTTCTACAGAGCGACAAACCAGGAAAGCTTGCACTAGATCTCCATTTGATTGTGAAGAATAAAGAAGAGAACCATAAAGGTGCTAAAAAGGTTTCAACAAGTTTGTGCTCAAAGAATATGCTAAGTAGATCCTTCCCAGTGCGAACCTACAAAAGGCCTAGCATGCTAATCCATCATATCTTGCAGCATCACCATCTGAGCAAGCCTCACGGCAGGGCTAGCACTCCCTTTTCATGGCCTTCCTCGTCGTCCATTGGTCTCACGTCCATTCCGTGGCCACCATGCATCGGAGAAGCCATGGGTGACTGCAGGTCTGAAGCCTGCAGGAACGTTGCATCTGAAAAGCCTCCGGCGCAGAGGGCAACCGAGCATCTTTGGCAGTCCCGTACGTGTCCTTCAATCGATTATAGACAGTACGGCATCTCCAGAATTCATCTATTCGTCTGAACTTCTGTACTGCAAAGTAGTGATCAGTGTTGATCACCTGTTCAATCTCTTATTATGATCCTATTTCTTCCATTTGTATGTATGTTAAGTATATAAAGGCTAATCCAAATGAATAATTATATGTCTAGTGTGGTGATTGAGCTCTCGGTGAGATTTCCATGGCATTTCACTAACAGCGCGGCCTACCACCCACACATGGTAAACAGGAATCACACATCTACTTTTCGCTGATTGCTTACGAATTTTATCCACATTGGATATACACCACACGACAACATATCCTCACATTCATCTTCTAGTCTCAATTTCATTTCGTAACAGTTGAATTGAACATGAGAAAGCAGCAAACATCCATTTTGGAAATCCCAATTCCCAATTGCAACACAAACATGTAATTAATTAACGCATATTGCACATATCCATATATCGATTTATTCTCACATAGTTTAACATTGAAGAAGCTCACAATACACCAGCAAGGGGAGGGGAACTTACCCAGCAACCATCACCACCGAACCAGCTAGGTCTTACTCCGCCGGCGCCGGCGCCGCCGTCCCCTCCTTGGGCTTGGAGAAGCCGGAGATATCGCTCCGAGCGAACCACTCCTCCCAGTTCCTCCCGTCGGCGTGCCTGTACTCGACGTGCTCCAGGGTGCCCGGGTCGACGCAGGCGACGGTGACGGCGACGCCTCCGCCGTCCACCTCACCTGTTTGCAGTGGCACCCGCCTTTGTGCACGACCACGTCGGTCGTCGCCGCCTCCGAGCTCATCGCGTCCTCGTCTCCGCCTCGCTATTTGTCTTCTCGCATCGTGGAAGAAGAAGAAGCTGAGAAGAAGCGGTGGAATGTCTCGCTGAGTTGTCACGTGGACTAATGACTAAGCGTTGACTAGATGTAAATATTACGTACCCTTCGTTCTAAAATATAATAAAATTATATTTTCAAAATTTTAAAACTATTAATTATATTTTATTAAAATTTTTCTAATCTTACTCCCCCTCCTCTTCACACAATCATTCACTTTAGCTTTAATCTCTATATAAACAATATATAAATACTTATATTTTAAAAATAAAAATATATATGGCTATTACTTAATTATTTTTTATTGCTAAAATAATATAACTATAATATAATATAAAATTAGTGTAAATTATAATATAAATAAAAAGACACACACCTAGCACAGTGTGAAAAGAATTGTGTGCTTAATGAAGGCCGTGGTTTTTTATTTTTCTCACTAATTATAAATCTCGATTAACATAAATTTTGGCGCACGGAAAAAAACATCAAACAGAGCGACGGCTGGGCTCTCACATGGTGGGCCTACAGGTCCAGGGTGATATGGACTTATTGTGTACAGGGCCCACGGCCCACGAAAACCATCCGTTCTAGCCGGCCAGCCCAACAAACCGCACGCCGTCCTCGGAGAAGACGGCTCGCTTCGCGGGGAGGCGGCGGCGCGACGCACATGCACCAGGCCGGCGGCGGAGCGGCACGGGAGGCCGGCTGGCGGAGAGGCGTGGTTGAGGGAGTCCGGTGCGGGGCAGCGCGGGAGGAGGAGCAGCAGCAGCAGCGCCATGGCCATCGAGTGCCTCGTGCTAGGTACCCGCCGTCTCCTCCAGTCCTCTCCCTCTCCTCTTGTCGCACTGATTGATTGGAGATTACGCCTGGTGGTGGTGACTGGCAGGGACCGGGCAGGAGGTCGGCAAGAGCTGCGTGGTGGTCACCATCGGCGGGAAGCGCGTCATGTTCGACTGCGGCATGCATATGGGCTACCACGACCGCCGTCGCTACCCCGATTTCGCGCGCGTCCTCGCCCCCGGCGCCACCGACTACACTGCCTCCATCTCCTGCGTCTTCATCACCCACTTGTATGTTTGCCAAAATAAAATTAATTGATCTGTAGCAGCGTCTTCAGTTTCTCGCACAGTTAATAGAGTTCTGAAGTTTGCGCATTGCAGCCATTTGGATCGTATCGGGGCGCTGCCGTACTTCACCGAGGTCTGCGGGTACCACGGCCCAGTTTAGTGAGTTCTAGCTAGTTTATGTTTATTGGTTCGTTATTATGATTGCGCGGTTTTGGTGCATGTAGTCTGTTCTAGGTAGAATGGGATTTCACAAAAAAGAAAAAAAGAAGAAGATAGATTGAGGTTGGATGTCAAATTAATTTGTCATAGGTTGGAGTTTCGTGCATCTTAGCTATCAAACACTAATATCCGCTCAGCTTGTGAGTTGTCGCTGCCACTGCAGTACTTAATAGTGCTCGTGGTCCTTGTAAAAATGTTTGATGGCCTAGGGGTTCAGTGAACTTGTTGATTTTGTTGAGACAATCTTGTCGAGTTATATAAGCAAAAGAACATGTGCTGTGAAGTGATATGGTCCATTGGTAGCATGTGAAAGCTTGATTTCTCTTGCTTAGTGGTTGATCTTCATCTCATAACTCAAATCATTGTATCTCAAGCAGTACCCGACAAAGGCTTTAGCTCCATTGATGCTGGAAGACTATCGGAAAGTAATGGTAGATCATAGAGGAGAGGAAGAACAATATAGCTATGAAGACATCCTACGCTGTATGAAGATGGTAATGTTCTGTGTTCAGTTTTCACAGTTCTTTTACTAGTTTACTTAGATATTGTGCTGGCACACAAGTATGCATGTATGATAGTTCTCATTTGGTTATTTCATTGGACCTTTCAGTTGTACCATTGGACCTGAAGCAGACCATTCAAGTAGATAAGGACCTTTTGATCCGTGCCTATTATGCTGGACATGTATGTGATGTATACTTGTCTCTCCCATAGTCAGTGCAGTATTATTGTTTATATTCTTGGAAAGTTAATATTGATATTGTTATGTACTTTCTTATTTAGTCATCATTCTTCCACATGCAAGGTTCTAGGGGCTGCAATGATTTATGTAAAAGGTGGAGATGCTGCTGTTGTGTACACTGGAGATTACAATGACACCAGATAGACATCTTGGAGCAGCACAAATTGATCGTTTGAAGTTGGATCTCTTGATAACAGAGTATGCTACAAATTCAAGTTACACTTATGCTCCTGTGCATCATATTTGCCTTTTGATGGACACAGTGTTGTAGCTATAGACTTGTAGCGAATCATTGCCACTTAGAGGATTAGGTTCTTTGTTATGTTTTAGCACCACATAGTAGTAATTTTGTTGTCTTGTTTCTTATAGCTCTTTTTTTTTTTGGTGTGTGCGTCATTTCATTCTGAAACTGTCTTTATGATATCAGGTTTTCCACACAGCTACCTACCAGTAAACCGGTATCTGGTTCCTGCTGTTAGCCTCTGTTCTGCTGTATGTAGCTGGAATTCTCCTTTGTAGTTAACAATTACATAGGTGTATTTTGCTACATTTTTTCTTGTGATTTTTAGTTCTAATATAATGATCCATCATTGATTTTATGGAATTATTGTCTGCCTTGTTCTATACTGTTGTCTTAATGCTTTACCAATACAATGGAATATTGAGGTGCTGTTCGTTGGTGTATCTGTTTTAGGTTCAACGTGTAAGTATTAAACTGAAGTTTCTATCTGCAGATCCACATATGCTAAAACTGTGCATGACTCAAAGCATGTCCGAGAGAGGGAGTTCTTAAAAGCAGTACGAAGCTTGAACCTTCACACTACCATTATATTTCGTTCTGTTTGTATTTGGTTTCTTGTGTAACACTTATGCAATCCACATGGTGATGCAAGATATGTGTTGGGCTTGTAGCACTGTGCAAACTTAAATAGTTTTGTACATTTCTATGGCATGAATACCTCCAAGGAATTAATGTTCACAAAATACTAAGTACAACAAAATAGTGTTTAACATTTTTTCAAGTTTCTGATACATTGTCCAAATAAATCATGTTGATTGGGCACATTGAATCTTTATGATCTTTACTTGCAAATTTTGTATATACTACTCAGTAAATTCATCACTTTAATGAGAGCGTATTTTATCTAGGTCCATAAATGTGTTTCTGTAGGTGGCAAAGTTCTAATTCCGGCATTTGCTCTTGGAAGAGCATACTCACCACTCCACTCTTAATTATATGTGAGTATACATTTAATTTTTCAATGAGCTATATCATCACGGTTAAGAGTTGGATCCTGTTGGAAAAATGTCCTTTGGAGTATGCTGTTTGAAACTTCTATAATCAGAAGTGATACACTGCTCTAATGTGAAAAATAGATTAAAATTGCCTTGAAACTCTGAAAGTGGCAAAATATAGATGCAGCTATGAAGAGATGCATTTTATTGGACACAATCTCCATAGTGGCATTTTATCGAAGTCTACTTTGAGGAGTGGCATATTACCAATTTTCTCCTCTTATGTGTGACAGGAGCTACGCATACTACTGGATGACTATTGAGAAAGGATGAACTTGAAGATTCCTATTTATTTCTCAGCTGGTATGTGCGTATTTGTCCAACTTTAACTTGCTTTTATATATTTGTCCACCTTATTTATTGGTTGTATTTGTTTGATAGGTTTAACTGTTCAAGCTATCATGTACTACAAAATGCTTATTGGATGGACTAGCCAAAAGATCGAGAACACTTACACAATTCATAACCCATTTGACTTCAAGCATGATATGTCCTTGAAAAAACAACATCATTTGAATCATATGTAGAATGAAGATAGAGTGCATCTGCTTGAGGGAAAGCCTATAGACCTGCAGTATGTTTTTCTTTAATTGTATATAAGAAACTATGTGGCCTGCATTCATGATGAGCTTCTTTAATGAATATCGCCAATGCTGATATGGAAGATATGCTATTGACACCTACGTTGTATCTCTTAAATTGGATTTACGAAGCACATCATTTGTGTTTCTGTTATGTGCAGACAGCATTGAATTTTCTCTCACATTGCAGTTTGCCACTTTGAGCGTTCGTTCATTAACAATCCTGGTCCATGTGTACTCTTTGCAACACCTGGTATGATTAGCGGTGAATTTTCCCTTGAGGTGTTTAAGAAATGGGCCCCATCAGAAAAAAATCTGGTTACACTTCCTAGGTATTCCTCTTAACTTGTAATTTATTGTTACTTCCATATTTTCTAATGTTGCAAGAAACTATATGTTTGTTTGCTGAATAAATTATTTCTGTTGGTACCGAAGAAGCTTAACCAGCCTTCTGGATTTCTTGGAAAGTTGGACATAACAATGATGTCATTTTTCTTGGAATTAAATGTTTCTTTAGAATTCATACTCCATATGCATTTTTCTGCTTCAATTGTGATTTGTGATCAGTTTCTTTTTTTTTCCCTCGTCCTGTATTAAAAGAAGCACATGACAGGAGGAAAAGGAAAATTGGACTGCTTGCTTAAAAGTTTTATGCTGTGACCTTTGTATTTTGATACCACCTTACTTTGCTGTTTTCCATGTAGATATTGTGTTGCTGGAACCATCGGCCATAAGTTGATGTCTGGAAAACCTACCAGGATTGACATAGACAAGGACAACCATATTTATGTCAGATGTCAGGTTGCTCCACTTTATTTTCACTTTTGTGTAAAAAGAAGTTTTCAAATTCAAGGACTTAAATCAAGGATGCGACAAACAAATGGTTACAAGAAGTTACACACTTACTTATAATGGAAAATACATGGTGGCTTGAATATTATCTTGACCTTTGTTTGTACACCTTATATCATAACTAAAGATATCTTTAGGGCTTTACTTAATGTCCACTATTGTTCAGATCTGGCTTAGAAGTTAGTTCTTTCACCTCTGATTATTGTGCAACATGATTTCTCAAATTTCTGAATTTTTACTATATTCAAGTATTAGAATATTAGCTCTAGAATGAAAAACATAAATATTAGCAACTTTAGATCCTTTAATATCTTAAATTTTCCATTTTGCCCCTTTGATTATCTTGCCTATTTGTTGGAGTTTCGATTACTAACCTTTGTAATCCCTATTTGTTCTACTATACTAAATTTTTTTCTTTGTGCAACAGATCCATCAACTGTTGTTCAGTCATACAGACTCGAAGGGGATCATGGATCTTTCTGAATTTATTTCACCCAATCATGTAATTCTTGCTCATGGTGAAAAGTCTCAAATGGCTTTTTTGAAGGAGAGAATCGAATCCAAATTGGGGATGCAATGTTATTACCCGGCTAACAATGAGACTCTCTATTCGGACAACTCAGAATTTGAAAATAAATGCCACAGAGAAGTTCATTGCGAGCTGTCTCATTGATGAAACTGAAAGTAACCCGCAGAAGCAGAGCCTGATTTTTGGTAGCAGCACTGAAGGAGTAGCTGAGGGCATTCTTCTGATGGAGAAGTCCAAGGCACCGAAGATTTTGTGTGAGGATGAGCTTCTTCACTCGCTGGGCATGGAGAGGCATTTTGTCCATCTGGAACCACTGCATTCCTCCAGGATTGAGGTAAAACATACTGGTGGGTTGGCGCTGCAGCAGGGCAGTGTAGCTGATGTAGCCTGAGAAAATGAATAAATAACTTGTTCTTTTTAACTTCTTTTGATTTGAGAGGTATCTGGAGGCAGGAGTGGAATAGAATTGTAGTCTATGTTGCACCCAAAAAAAAAAAGGTGCATGCGTCACTTATTATCTTGGTGGATTAAACCCCCATCCTCAATTTTTTTTCAGATCTCGTTCTGGAGAGCTGTTTTTTTTCTTATCTAAGCTATTCTCCAATAAAGTCTTTTATGACAATTTGGTTTGTCTACGTCGTCTTATTTTGATCGTTGACTTTAAAACGGGCATAGCAGGTTCGCTTGGACAGAGTTTGCAGGAAAAAAAATTAAAATTGAGGGACCAAACGTATCCTTTTTCGGACTATGAAAGGTACTAGAGCTAGTAGTTGCATGTATAATGATGGAGGCATTATTGGATTTTTTTTGCATGTATAATGATGACGGCATTATTGGATTTTTAATCTGAAAGTATTTTCGCATCGGTATCATTTTGAGACAGTGGAACGATGAAACGATGAATCTGGCTAATGAATTGATTTGATGTGGCTTTCTGAATCAGAAAGCTAATGAATTGATTTGATGTGGCTTTCTGAATCAGAAAGACAACGCGTTGATATATCTATAATCTGAACAAAAAAATTCATCACCATATCACTAAAGATCCAAAAGACAGAAATGACAATAATCTGGCACGCATTTGAATCTGCTGAGGACGACCAAATAAATTAAATGGTCACTTGTTCATAGAATGACTACTGGAGGCAACCAATAAATTTATCACATCGGCAAGGGTGTGGAACTTCATGTAATAGAAGCATGTTTATTATACTCCATAGCGTAGGCAGCCAAACCAGACTAAATCATGCTAGAATAACAATAAGAGAAGAGTAATCGTAAAGGTTTGCACTACATCAAAGAAGAAAACAAAACTGTAATATACAATGACCCACAAGCAGCATGCCAACTAAAGAAAGGGCCCAAAAGAACACCTTCAGATTTCCTGAGCCAACAAAATCTTCGGTTCAATGGTACAAACAAAGACTTTCATCCTAAGCCTGAACATATAATGCTAACTAGCCAAAAAAAAAAAACCAGGACATATGCACATCTGGAAATCTTTATCGTGGATGATCAAAAGAACTAATGCTAGCGAAAGAAATTTTCCTCCAATTCAAGTAGAGGACCCAGGCTCAGTCAAGTGCCTACAAATCTAGATATATTGTGTACGGAGTACATTAAATCCAGAACAAAGTCTAATCACCATTGACCACAAAAGTTCGTAACACAATGATACTGTTTAGTCAAGGGTCACAAACCAATAAAATAATGCATGTTTTTACAACACATTGTGAGTTTGCAGCTGAAATTTTTTTACCTTAACTAAACAAATGCAAATTATAATGAGCAAGAGCAAAAACAGATGAGTAAGAAATTAACACTACCCTTTTAACAAGAAGATACCTGCACGTCAAAACAACGAGAACGAGAACGATAACGATAATAATAATAATAATAATAATAATAATAATAATAATAATAATAATAATAATGATGATGATGATGATGGGTAGAATATGTGTGCATATAACCAGATAAATACAGCTAAAACTTACTTTTTCAGCAGACCGTTTATTGCTAGCCTCTAATAACACCTTGATTTGTCCAAGCAGAGAGGACCGCTCTTCCAAGACATCAGTGTACTCGTCTAAAGCCAACAAGTAGTTCCTCTCAGTTTGCTCATCTTCTCACGCAAATACCTTTTGAATGCCATTGATTAATCCTTGGACAATTGTTCCTGGGCAGACAGAACAAAACGTGGGTCTGCTTTAGAATCCTGGTGTATACCGATCATCACAACCTTTTGCTCAAATTACAAGTCATAAACTCATAATGTTTTCTTCCTACGAATTTGCCATCTAGACCCTAATAGGTTTTGAGTGATTGATGATAAAAAATTAAAGAGCTAATATACTGTAATTAAGAATCTCGTAGCACTTCACCAAGAGAGAGGATGTTTTGTTAAAAAAAGACCCGTAAAGAAAAGAAAGAAAAAGAGAACTTCAATTAATAAAAATGTAATTTTATTTTTACTTAAGTCTTTAAGACAAGTCATACTATTAAAAGGAACTCAAGTTTAACTGGGTTAAAAAACAAGTGCTTAATAAAACTTTCAAGTATAGATGAACGAACACTCACACTACGTACACCTTGAGGTTTGGTTTTCTTCTCTCTAAGTGTTTTAAATGTTTATGTCTAGCCTTTATAGAAGCTTATGAACAAGTTTCTCTATCAAATAGAAAAATCTATTTAAAGTCTTTAGACCGTTTGGCCGAAGTTTTAGGACTGAGCTCTTTGTCTGACAGAGAGACATATCCAAAGTTTCTGGAAGTTTAGACCGAACACTCCGAACTCTCATCTATTCTTAAAGATAAGTGCTGTCCAGATCTTCGAACTATTGGCCAAAATCTCCTGATTGAGATCTCTGTCCAGGCCAAAAGACCTGTCTAGAGACTTCGGATTATTTGACCGGAGTCTCTGGATTGGAGTCTCTATCAAGGCTAAAAGACCTATCCAAAATCTTCAGATATTCTGTCCGGATACTCCGGAGTTTGAATTCTATAAGTAACAGCTAACTTCGAGAGGGATGGGTATGTAATCCCACCAACCTCCATTTTGAGAAGTGGGCTGCTCATTCATTGCTACTTCACTCCCAAAATCTTTTTAAAGATTCTCCACTCCACTCTCTTAGATTTTGAATTTAATCCACACTTTGGTGTGTCTTTTTTGGATGATTTGGGAGAAGTTAGATTTTGTAATTTGTGTGATTACTTATGAATCAATGTCGGTGAATATTCAAGCTTGTTACTTTTTTAGGGTCACCTCCCAAATAACTAGGAGTTGCATATGAGGATTCAACATGTGAATTGTCCGGAACGTTTGTGAAGGTCTCCCTCACTTCCATAAGAAAAGATGTATTCTACCGAGTTTTACCTTAGAGATTGATTTGGTAGAGCAAGCTCTATAGTAAGTGCGAGCACGGTGTTCTAGTGGAGGCATTAGTGATTATCTTAGACTAAGTGTTACACTTTGATGAGCGCTTGAAGGCTAAACTGATTTTTAGGATTAAACTTGGTGAGGCAAGGAATTGAAAGAGGTTCGGCTCTTTGAAGCTCCTCAAGGAAAATGTAGAATCATTTGATTCGAATTTTGATAAAAAAATCACTTTGTCTCCTATTTTATTTTTATCTTTTATATTCACTGTGATTTTATTGCCCTGCTTCCTTCCTAACTCGTAGTTTTCGTCTCTTTTGAGTGTCTCTTGGATATTTTGAAGGAGATCTAGAATTTTTGAACTATACTAAGACTTCAAACTAGATTCTCTGTGTGACAAAAAGACTGATTCGGATACACTAGACTTTACAACCGAAGATTCTAGAGAAAAGACTAATTTCCATTGTCAGTGTATTTTAGATTTAGAAATTTACACATTTACCCCCTCCATACAATTCAAGTTTCTTTCAGTATATACTTTCAATATCAAATCATTAACTTTTATTACTCCTATTTGCAGATTTTGAATCATCGGGTGTACGAAAGGTACTGCCTGTATTCAACAGATGTGAGATAATTTGAGGTACCGCTTAACAAGGTTACGTGCCATTAGCCATTACACCTGAGCAAGTTATAAAGTCATTATTTTTCCCAACCCATCTAAGATTTATATATAGTCAATGTTTTCCCATAATTGATTTTTCGTCTCAATTAAAGAAGACTTTTTTGGGGTGCCCTAATAAGCGAAACTCCAAGGCTCCAGGTTGTGTAAAATATTGGATGAAACCCCATAATTGATTCCCCCCCCCCCCCCCCCTCACTTGCTCCCTGTCTTAATAAAAGAAAACCAGATGTGCTTATTTTCTTTACTTTTGCCCTAATAAGTGAAGCTCCCAATGTTGTGAAAAAGATTGGATGTAAAGTATACTTCGTGTTGCATGACAGTAGTATAAAAAAAGAGTTCACAGATGTATTGGATCCCAAAGGAGATTATACCTTGATGGTTTCAATGCTCACAGCACTATCGGAGCGCAAGAGATTGTCTAGATGAGACTGGAACTGGATCGCATCCGGAAGGGGTTCATCTTCTTCTGGTTGCTACAGGATTGGGTTTGGGTCCTCCTCCCGGCACAAACTGTGCTGAGGAGAGGCGGGCGCTCTATCTCAATCAGAGGGCTCGCCGAGAGGGGTGGACAGGAGGAGTGGTGGGGGATCGACCGCCGGAGCTCGCGGACGGCGGATCGGAGCAACGACGAAGCCATCCTCCTCCTCCAAAAATCGAAGCTTTTGGAGTCCCAAGACCTTGTAATAACCTAGAAAAAGCAAACCAGTTTTGCGCCGCGCGGCGTATATAAGCAGGGAGATTAGCAAGCGACGGGACGGGATCGCGCACATATCCGATACGCACCAGTACTCAGCCCCGTGAGTACGTTGTTGGAGAGTGTCCGAAGAGAAGAGCGGAGAGAGCTCTGGTCCGGCCGCTACTGCGGCGGCCACGGGGCCTCGTTGCGCTGTCCCATCGGGCGCATCCAGCTGCTTCGTCGGTGGATTTCGCATGAGAATACACGGAAGCGGAGCAGTGGCGGCGACCGCGGAGAAGGGCAGCAGCACGGGAACACAGACGAGGAAGGAGAAAGAGGTGGAGGGCACGGCGGCGGCGGCGGATGGGAGTGGCCCCTGGTCACAGCATTCCACATAAGCATGGAGAAGATGGAAAAAAAATGACGAAATACTAACTATTCTAGTTTTACTAAAATACCACTCCTAATATCGATTTTAATTTCTTTTTCACATCTAGCCACACAAAACACCAAAACCTCTTCTCCATTGGGCTGTCTTGGATCCAAAAGTCCGACTAACCGAGCCACATGTCTTCTAGGATGGATAAAAAGCCTAAACCTTGTGGTTTGGATTGGCCCATAATGAGCTTAACTCGGATTGGCTTAAACTTGTAATTTTAAATCTCGTAAATTGCTCGTTTAGCTCGTTAGTATAGTAGATCATTATATCTTCGTATATTTATAGCTTCTTAATTAATGCTTAGTTTTATAATTATATCTAAACTATTTACATTTAGTGAGTTATTTATTAGTTAGTGTTAATTGCTACATTAGTATGTAATAAAAGTGGTAAATTTTAAATTATATATGTGATTTAAATGAGATATAGCTCATTAACGGGCCTAATAAGCTTAATGAGTTGGCTTGTTAACGAAGCTAGGCTTTTAACTTATTAAGATAATGAGACCAAACAAGACAAGTCTTAACTAGCCGAGCTAGCTCATTATCCACCCTAATGTCTTCCTCCATCGTGTTTCTTCTTGTCTCATCCTTTGAAATAAAGGCGGCAGCATGAGGTGAGAAGTCTACCGGTGGCACATAGCGTTCTATGATCTTACAACATAACTTACTCAATAAAGATGTCGAATAATAGAGATACCAACAAATATCTAAACTATAGAGGAAGCATTTTCAATATAGTAACATGCTTTAAATTGATAATGTTTGCATCTTTTTATTGTACAATATCAAAGACAAGGATGATGCAATTTGATTGGAGCCACTACAGCAGCATTCACAAGCCAACTAGCCATAACTGAGTTCTAATAAAAAAAATAATTTTCAGGGAAAAAAGAGAGTTGATGCTTTAGTTAGAACCCTAGAGGCAAGAGAGGAGTTGATGCTTTAGTTACAGCTCTAGAGGCTTTGGTGAACATTCCTCTCCATCGTCCTTGACGTGCCCATGACTCTATCCATGTTGCAAACTCTGGTACATCATCATTGTATTGATGTTGTTGATGGCTCACTGCCAAGTGCCATTGCCTCATCCTAAGGATGGGCGAACTAGCATGGGGCGAGCAACCGCCATGAACACGCTTCGGGACAGTCTCAATATTGGATGAGTGTTGTGTCTTTAGGTAGGTGTGACTTATATTCTATTTAGGGAGCTTAAGATTCAGTTCACGATCTAGATTATATAACTACAAATTTTTCAGAATCTAAGTGCTATTTGTGGGAGCTTCTCTTAGAATCTCGAGCTGTCAGAAGCTTCCCAAACAGTTCTCAGATTTTGAGAATCTGAATTCATAGAATCCAAAAAATAAAGTAGAAGTCAGAAGTTAAAAAATATATCTTTTCTATATTCTCATCAGCTGACTTGTCACCAACAGATTCTCAAAATCTTAAACTTTCCAAAACGAAACCTTAGTATGATTTCACTCAACCATCCTAATCCAATTTGAGAATGGACATTCTGGTCTTTTTATGTTTCCAATACATGGAAAATAAATTAAAACAGGCTTAGAATCATCATAATGGCAAAAAAAGAAAAGAAAAGGAGGAAATATAGAGAGTAGCATTTTTGCATGTGCAACTGAGAGTGGCATTTTATCAAAGCCAATGTGGGTTCATAGCACCTGCACAATCAGACCAATGTACAATCGGAGGCAATAGCTTAAGTGTATACAAAAAATAAGATAGTACCCAAAAGTCCTAACAAAATATAAAGATGGGTTTACACTTGTGTACATTTGGCAGTGCCCTTCTTTTTGAGTCAACCGAACACATGCACTTTATCAAGAATAAGACCAATACAAACAAAGCTAGGGTTTAACACCAGAAAGTATTTGACTTGATCATACCAGTATGTAAAAAAGAAACATGGTTAGGAAAGGGAACAAAAAAATGTGTATTCAAATCAATAAGCTGAACTACACACTTATTATTATTTTCCATTTGAACTTCAATATGTCGTATTAGATGCGTCTGCTCCTTTAAGCAACGGGACTACTTGTCAACAGTCGACGACAATCTTTTAAGAAGGAGCTGTTCATCCTTGCTTTCATGTTGTAAAATGTCTGCATCTCTAAAAGTTTCATCCACCTCCTTGTTCTTCTCAAATTGCCTTTTGCGTTCCAAAACCTCATCCATTGAGAAAAGCTTCCGAAGAGATGGAATAAAACATTAACTTGCATCAGAATCTGGTTTACAATGATTACCATAACCTGTTGCCATCCATTAAAAGAATACGGCTAAACCAAATTTGTTTCTACTACAGGCCATGTTATCTTCCCCCTTTTTTTTTGGCAAAACAGGCCATGCTATCTCAGTTGAGTAATTCGCCATGTATAGCTTTAGTGGTTACTTCAAGTGCTTGATTGCTATATTCTTTATTGAAAATGCAAGGTCTGAAGGTAGTTTAACATCTTTAATTTAAGTTGCTGTTCATGGAAAAAAATGCATTTAACATTCTCTGTCAGATATAGTTTAACTATGTCAGAATGTGGACATTCACTTTCAACAGTGCAATGCAAGATGCTGAATCATTAAATGGAAGGAAGTTTATCCTGATTAAGTTATATCTGCTCACTGAATACTAAAATATCTGCCACTTTGAATCAGGTAAATGAGTGGTGTGGCAGAAAATTGTGAAGACACAATTGCAGCATATGGATATCAGAGTTGAAATTTTCACTTTGACGGTGTGTGCTACAGTAGTAATCACAATATCTGTTCTTGTGTAATATTTTTATGTGAGAACTCTAGTTTTTTTTTCTGCAACCAACATCTATTTGTTTGATTGAATGCAGTTGCCCATATTTTATTTATCTGTCACTCACTCACTGTTGAGCTATCAGCGTGATAAGGCAGCGAGTAGATTATGATTGTTCTTGTTGATATTGGTTGCAAAATCTTTTCAGCTGTTGGATACAATGGTGAAGAACTGTGGTGAATATGTCCATTTTCAAGTTGTTGAGCAGAATATTTTGGAAAATAATGGTTAAAATTGTCCAGAAGAAGGTATCTCCCTCCTTTGGTTATTACCACTACTCTCATTTTCTTTAAGTTAGAAAAGAGAACTAAAATGAGTGATGTATTTTTGAACTAAATAAGAAGGTTAAAAGAAGTTGCCTAACCCAGACAGTGGAAGGTTTTTCTGTGTAAAAAATCCGCATTTTTTGGTTGACTAACATGGAACATTGATGTACATATAATTTTGTCAGGACATTTATAGTAACGCTGTTTTCAGAGAATATCCGATTTCTGAATTTACAAAAAGTTTGCTTAGATTTATAAAAAGGCATGCATTCCAAAAGGTCATTTAATTGTGATAAAAAAATTCTAGACAGGTGGAGTAATAAAACATTACTCCCTCCGTTCCGTTCTATATTATACGTTTAGAATTTTTTTCAAAGCCAACTTTCTTATGTTTGATGAAATTTAAAAAATATATATAAAAACATAACATTGAATATATTTTAATACTATATTTGTTTTATATGAAAAATATTGCTTGATTAAACATAAAACAGTTTGACTTTAAAAAAAACAAAACGTCTTGTATGGAAAGGAGGGAGTAACTTGCATCATTAGAATCTGGCGTATGCTGATTATCACAAGCTGTTGTTCTCCATTAACAGAATATGGTTGACTTCTTGTTTTTTATGCTAACATCTTTTTTTATTTTCTTTAATGAATCAGGCTATGCTACCTCCATAGGGAAGATTAGCCATGTAAATATACATGGCCCTCCTGTAGCAGGCTACTGATTGATTTTCCCCCTCCATATCTTGTAAAGTTGTTCCCAATGGAACAAACAAGAATAAAATATGTCTGTTTGTTTATGCCCTAACAAGCCCCCACCCCACCCCTGAAAAAAAATATGGTTGCTGCAAGGCAGTTCTACTACTGCTAGCAGGCGGTTATCAGATTTCACATACATAGAGAGAATCTCCTGGAGGAAGGGGATGAAGAGAGACTACCTCAATGTGTTCCATCCTACCGTAATCGGAGTTAAAGAGGTGCGACCAGTTAAAGAAGGAGAACGCTTGCTGTAACCAGACTCCTCCTGGCCCAACCGGTGGTGCTAACGAAGAGGTGTGTTCCTCCCGCCCATGAAGTATGGGACAGGAGCACCGAGGAAGGGACTTGTATTAATAAAGTTAGAGAGAATCATGACCTTAAAAAAATATATGGTGTGATATTTTACTAAAATCACACGAATATAACTATATTACAATTATAATATAATTATAATATAACTCATATAATTATAATAGAACTAAGTTATAGAAATATAAATATTTTTATTTATATGAGACTTACATGTAATTACATTTGTATTTAGTAAAAAATATATCGCGTGTCGAGTAATATATAGGCAATGTATTGTGTGACAGTATTGGATATGCTTTTTAATTTACCTCCTAGGCCTAGCTTTTGTTCTTCTTTCCTGAAAAAAACATGTTGGGTCTAGGCCAGTTCAAAAGTCATGAATGTTTTAGAATTTTAGATTATTTTATTTTTAATAAACAAATAAATTAATTTTGCTCTATAAAAGTTAGATGAAAATTTTTTATATCAATTTTTTTACACGAAACACATCGTTTATATGCTTGAGAAGAATGCCAACTAAAAAAATTCAAATCTGCAGAGGAAAAAAGTCTGCAATCCTGGCCTATTTACGTTCCCTATCCGACCAGTAATTCGCACACATGTTGTTGTCCTCTTGAAACAGAACACATTCACACGATGTGATTAGGCACCTACTTGTTCTAGAAGGATATATCCTCATGAACATAACAGGACCCTTCCACACCCCAATATTCACCTGTAAATACTTGTAATCCTGCATATACAAATATACTAAGAACCAAGAGTTCACCCTCTCAGTTTACTCTCAATCTTTGTATATTGAGTTCTAATAAGTACTAGCCCCAGAAGAGAAGAGAGCGACTTGTGGATCCAGCTGAGGTTGGCCTAAGCTGCACACGGATTTGGTAGTCACATTTTTTACTCATATGGCCCACACGTCAAAGGCTCATATTCTTGTCTAACTTTCCCTAAGTATATTGTTAGCAAAATGGCGTGGTCTAAGTTTATGGTTAGCAAAATGGCGTGGTCTGGCAAAGTTAGTAGGCAACCAAACTGCCTCTAAGTCATGCTCCTAGTTGCTGCCATATCGACCATAACAACAAGCTGCAAGCCCCCGCGGGATTTCTCGTTATGGCCCGACAGGCTGCTTGGATTGAAAAATAGCAGCAGCCAACAATTAGTTTTGGTGACGAAGTTGTTCAAGTATTTAGCAGTTTCAGCTTCCCATATCACATCAAACAGAGGAGGAGTGTGATGATCCAACAACGACACGTGGAGGCAATCAATCAGAGATGTTCCCTTGCTAAGATTCCATTCAAGTTCTACCTCAGATCAGTATGGCCAGAGAGGAAGGTACAGTCTGCCATGAATGAATCTAATCGCCAAAAAAGTACATCAAAATAAACTCGCCCATCATCTTCAAAACACTGAAGATAGGGAAGGATAGGGCAACATGGTAGATAGGAAAGGATGTGGCTGTCGTTGTAGACGATAAGAAAGATGAGGTTATCCAGCAAGAAAATATTTTTTTATGTTATTTTAATGTTTTAGCAAATGCTTTATTTCTAAATCGAAATGTTTCGATATGTATTTTAATGTGTTTCATATTTTTTTTAATGTTTCGACGTTTGATGTTTCATGTGTGTGAGTAAAATATTTTAATCGTGATTTGACTTTCGTTATTTTAATATTTTAATAGTTTGAAATATTTTTGTCCTACCTACGAAACATTTTTTTGATAGAAGGTAAAATAACGTCTGATTTTTTTTAAAAAACGTGCGTCCCATCCGTACTTGCGTCCAATTTCTTTTGCTTGGTGCACGAGATGACAACGCCACGGATTTTTTTTGGGAGGAAATGCCATCGATTCATAATCCAAGAAAAATCAACAAAGACACTGAACTCAAAACCTCCGTATCAACAAAAGCTTAGCTTTATGGTTTATGGTGAAAGCAGTGGAGTGAATAACATTTTACGATCTAAGAACTAACTGAAACATTTTTCTTCCTCCGTTAAACTGACCAGAGCTACAGTTAGACTGGACAGAAAGAAGCATGCACATAAATAGAACGTGCCATATCACCGTGAACCAGTGCAAAACTGCTGCAGTGCTGATTCATCCTTGCATTCAGAAAAACGCGAGGAATCCACTGAGAATATCATCCCCATGCTCAACACAGGAACGCACATATAACAGAATAGCAGCGGCACAAATTTAACCAGCTGCACTGCAGATATCAAATCATCGATTCTACCAAGCAGATTTAAGGTTCACATCTTTTTCCAGGTAGAAACATCTGAGGGTCACAGTGGTACTACTCAGCCAACCATGTCCAAACTACCTAGAACTACAAAGAACAGGATGACATAGCAAAAACTCGCTGATCGATAAGACCTCACGACTCGCACACCTAAAAGGATTTACACTTGTGTCTCTCGAAGTTGGTAGCGATGCTACTTCTTGCCAAGCACAGAAACACCTGAAACACATCAAAAGAAACCACAGATTAGCCGTCAAAAATCGAAAGCCATCTACAGCAAGTTAAACTTAGCTACCAAATTGGACCATAAAAGCACGTTAAATTAGCATCAGCATGAAAGAACAGAGGAAGGTAAGAGCATGACAAGAACTAGCATTACTACCATCTTCATTCTTATCATTCAGAAGCTAGCACCACTACCATCAGTGGCAATTGGAGCATGCAACCGCCACCCGACTGCAATTAGGATGTGCTGCTTACTAGTAGCAAATGCTAGTATACACTACTGCAGGTAAACTTGTTATCCATGACAAGTGTGCAGTAGAAATGACAAGAAGATATAGCTAAATCTTGTATACCAAGATACAGATAGATGAATCATCTGCACATATTTTAGCACGCAGAAAAAACAGTGTAGAAATGTCATCTCTAGTAGAAGTTTATACAGAAAGATACACCTGAGATAAGCAGATTTAGTAGTAACTAAAAGCATAACAGGTTCCATGTAGCTAGGAAAAATAAGAGATAATTGACCATTAACAATTTGCTAGAATATGCCATCCCTTGCAACATAATTGACAATTTGCTAGCACATTATCAAAAGCAAAGTTCTGTTTCTCAATCTACAAATAGACCATGAGACTGCAGCAACTCCAACCATATCAAGATTATTAGTTTCTTTATCAAGTTGTATCAGCCAAGAATCAGAAACATCCTCAACTTCACATATCCAACACTCTATACAAATATAGCTATGCTATAGTAAATAAACAAAACAATTACCAACCATGCTTACCTCAGCATCCAGGTGGTGGGCCAAAAATACCAATTCATCCTAACAATGGCAAGAGTTTCCACAGGAAAGCAGCTGTTCTGCATAGGAGAGAAAAATAAAAACTCAGAATTTAAAATACTTTCCATAGAATTAAAGCATGCAAGAAAAGAAAAATCCTCACTTTTGGAATGAACGGATGATGAAATGCTTCTTCTTCTTGGGCTCCTTGATGATGTCTACCATTTCCTTTGCATGTGCTTGAAATTGGTCGATCATCTACATTTGTTTTAACATTAGCCAAAACTCACACTAAGCAATATCATATATGAACTTAGTGTTTTATCTATTACCATTTTCCGGTGTACTTCCCAGTTCAGTCCTAAATGCTCTTATAATCGGATCCTCCTGGGAGAACATGACAACGAGGCCACTTCAGCATATGAAAAAAAATCAATTAGGGGATGTTTGGTACTCAGCCACAGATTGCCATGCCTAAAGTTAAGTACTAGCAACACTTGAGGCTTGCTGCAAAATATGTTTGGCGAAAAGTTGTGTTTGGATTGCTGCCACACGTTGGTAAAAACACTCCAATACTATAGTGGTAAGATTACCTCCTCACAAAACAATCACATTCCAGAAATACAGTGCATATGTTTGAATAATAGTACAAGCACAAAAGACAGGCTTGATGCTTAATAAAATCATATCATTACAGGAAGTTAGAGCCGAGTAGATTGGAACCAAAGTGCACGGGTATTCAAATATTAGTTCAGTGAAACAATAACATTCCAGTAACACCTAGTTGAGTAACAAATCAGCAGCCAGCCAACTACACGTTCTACCCATTCTTCATGACCACACTTAACCAAAATGACAGCTAGCATACAGTTAAGAAACAGGGAGAAATATAAAGCACATTCTCAGTTAAGAAACAGGTAGATGTAGAAAGCACATTATCTTATTCTGAAACGCAAAATGCCTGAGTCATGTACATATAAGCCCTCGCAGCTTTGGTTGAACCTGCAGTGGTGGCGGAGGGGATGGCGTGGAAGTGGCGTATGCCGTAGATGAATGCCGTGCCGATCGGCTTGAACCACAGCGGCGATGCGACGGATCGCAGCCGTCGGACCGGAACGCGCGCGCCATCGAGCGAGGTGAGGTAGAAGAAGTCGTCGCCGAAGATGGGAAGGCGGGGACCCTGAGGGAGGAGGAGGGCGGGGACGCGGCCCGGCGCAGTGAGAATGGTTCCCTGTGACGCGAAGCTGCCCGTGGTTGCGGTTGGAGAAGAAAACCTGGCGGCCAGCGCGGCGAGGAAGGAGTCGCCAGCAGGTAGTGCCGCTTCGAAGGAGGGGCCCGGAGGGAGGAAGTGGACGCGGACGCGGCCCGGCGTGGCCCTCCCTCTGACGCGGGGAAGCGGGGACCTGGAGGGAGGACGAGGTCGCGGACGCCGCCCGGTGAAGGGAGAAGAAGGGGTCCAAACGCCGGAGAGTTGCCCGAGGCTGCTTTGTAAGTATACCTAAGGTCCAGCGCGAGGAAGGGGTGGCCGAACAGGCCATGCAGAGTCGTGGGGGAGCAGAGGCCCGGAGGGAGGACGAGGACGCGGCCGCGGGCAGAAGGGAGCAGGTCCGTGCCGCCTGCGGAGTCGCCCATGCCATCCGAACGGAAGAGGGAGAAGCCGAAGATGTGCTGGTGCTGCGCGCCGCAGCGATTGGTGGCGAAGCGCACGGGCGGCGGCGAGGAGCAGGCCCCGACGAGGTTGGGAAGCCGCAGGTAGACGATACCGGCGGGCGAAGGCGGAGTCGTGCCCGAGGCGGCGGCGGCGGAGGGAGGGAGCTCGAGGATGATCACTCCTCCCACGCGTGGCGATCCGGTGTGCTGGAGGATGGCAGCGGCAACCACCTCCGGCGAGGATGTGATCCAGCGGCGAGCCAGAGCTCCCGCCACCGCTCGCGTGGGCGAGGACGAGAGCGAGCGGCAGTGCTCCAGTACTGGAGTCGCATGGCCGCGATTTGGTTGGGGGACTCTGTTTCTGGAAGAATGACAGGGAACGCCTGGGGGCCAATATATATCGACGCGCAGACGAAATGGACCTTCTCCCCCGGCCACATTCTACGCGAGGAACTACTCTGTAACGCAAGATTTGCTCGAGGAGGAGGAGTAGTTCGCACGGAATCTCTCGTACTCCATTCTGTTCTGCGGATTATACACACACTGCCCCCTTCCTGTCGTTTGCTTAATTATGCCTGAATTCTCAGCTACCTCAAGACCGAAGAATGCTTCCAATATCCTCTTCGAACAGTGACCTACTGTGAAGGAAGAAAATCATAGTCGATTATTGTGTTCTCTGATGAATGAATAAGGACTAGTTGTTGAATTATGCGAAATTTAGCGACTAGTACCAAATACATATACGAGTGACATGCACAAAATTGAGACTGATCTTCAGTGTTAAAAATTATGCCTGCAACCTGATCTGTGTGTGTGCACGGTGATCGTGACGATTGGTGTGTTGGCGCTGGTACGTTCAGGCATTGGCTCCTTCTACTACTCGTGCGCGCCTGCGATAGCTGCAGCAGCAACGGGTACGAGACCTACTGCCCGACGCTGGTACTGTCTGGTGATCACGTCGAACGCGCGTGGACACCCAGGGCGGCTTCTCCGACGTCGTGGTCGTGAAGCGGGACTTCGTCGTCCGCGTGCCGGCGAGCCTGCCACATGACGCCTCTGCGCCGGCGTGACGGTGTACAGCCAGATGGTAGAGCACGGCCAGAACGCGCCGGGGAAGCAACTGGGAGTGGTCGGACTCGGCGGGTGCGGGCACCTCACCTGACGGTGAAGTTTGGCAAGGCGTTTGGGATGAAGGTGACGGTGATCAGCTCGTCGCCGGGGAAGCGGGAGGAGGCGCTTGAGCGGCTGGGCGCCGACGCGTTCCTGTCCAGCCGCGACGGCGAGCAGATGGCGAAGGCGGCGGCGGCGACGATGGACGGCACCATCGACACGAACAGTGTCGGCGGGGCACCCGCTGCTGTCGCTGCTGAAGCCCAATGGACACAGATGGTGTCCGCCATCGTCGACAGTGGGAAGCGCATAGCCGAGAATGGCGTGGGCAGCGTGGCCGAGTGGCAGGCGATGCTGGACGGCGCCGGGGAGCACAGCATTGCCACGGACGTGGAGGTGGTCGCCATGGACGCCGTCAGGAACGACATGAGGTTCCGCTTCCTGGTCGACGTCGACGGCACCCGGCTCGGTTGATCTGCTGCGCACCGACGCCGCGCCGCCCTAGCTACTTAGCTAGACAGCTGGGCTTTCACCGTTTGTGTGAATGTGTGATCGTAGCATCATGCCGTTGTGTGTGCGATCGTGGCATCGTGCCGTGCGTGTAACCGTGTTAGTGTTTACCGGTGTAACTCGTGGCAGTGTTGGATGTGAGCGTGCCATTGATGACGCAATAGTAGTGGAGTGTTTGAGGCTTTTACCTCATTTGGCACGCGCGGTGCCGGCGCTCAGCCAAATGAATTCCTCGGAAGCGGGGGAATTGCGATGGATGCGCGTCGTGGCGTACGTTTTTTTTCTTCTTTTTGAGACACGGCGCCGTGGCGTACGTTTTTTTTGAGACAACGGCGTGGCGTTCGTAGCCACGTAGGCGGGGGTGGTTTCGTGGGTTGGGCCAGGGACAGCAAGCGCCTGGGCCGTTTCCTCGCCTGGTGGCACGGATGTCGGGATGTGGGAGGGAAGCCTTCATCTCTAAAACGGGTCCGAGTTTCATCTTTAAACAAAAATACTGTCGTAATTTTTATGGGGATAATGTTACCATAGTCAGTATCAGTGATTAATGGATGGTCATAGTGCTCGAGAAAGATCTGTATGACCTGAAATGCTACGATGACATCATAAAGTAGTTTTCTCGAGAGAAAGTTGGGATGGTTTTGAGAATGAGCTAAGAAAAAAAGATATTGATTTAGTTTCGAATGAAGCGAAATAGAGATGGTATGCATGGCAAAATGAATTATGTTGGTTGAAGAGGTGGAAGATGAAATATTAATTAAACTAAACTTGTTCTCAGGTTGCAAAGCAATTCGCATCAGATCATGTCAGAAAGTCTTGTTACAAACGAATTTGAAACTAACTTTTAGAAATTAAGAAACATTTTTGAATAAAAGATTTACAAAATAAATATAGACTTTATAGCTTATACTTACGTTTCCTATAACTTATACGTATGAAAGTAGTCACTCTTTATTTTATTAATTTTCTATCTCTCTCCTTAAGTACAGGTGGAAGATATCGAAGAGTTTAGTTTCGTCCTAAGACCCAAGCCATTGCCAATGCATTGATGCGCTAGCCATGCTAATTTCTTTGTTATATTTTTTCTTAGTAGTTGATGTTAAGGGTTTACATAAGATAGTAATAAAGTATAATTTATTTATTTAGTTTATACAATAATTACTGTTTTATTATCCTGTGTGCTAGCTTATAATCCTAGAACTAGCACCATCACTTACGGTTTCACTAGGGATGGTTCGCCGTTCTTGACGGCACGTTCTATCTGGCATAAACTTTTCGGTGGTGTTAGATCAGGGTATGATAATATGATATCCTTATATATATATATACATATACATATATATATACATATATATATACATATATATATATATATAAGGGGAGTACTGTGACTAGAAGACATGATGTTTCTTGGGAGGGGATCCTTCTTTAGAAAGGGAAAGCCACTTTATAATGCGTAGCCACTGTAACTCACATTCAAAAAAAAGCAAGAATACAGAAGTAGAGTGTTACGTCACTAAACAACTCAAACCTATCTAAATGGATTCACGTTCTTCTTCCTCTTAACAATTGGAGCTGCATTGATTTCATGATCTACTCACGTGATTGAGTTTGCCCCCTAGTCTAAACTCAAAAGAGGGCCTACATAGGTCCCCGCTTTTGACGCCTATCTACTGATAGATAGTATATATACTTGTCTCCCTAGTTTTATTTGAACAAGAAGACTTATAAGAATATAAATACAAGGTCTTCTAGGAGGAGAGGATAAGCCAATATAGTCAAGACAATATAAGCCACATCCAATCTCATCGAGTCAACATTAGATAAGCCCGATAATAGCTAGTTGTCGACAACCACATTTAAACTCTACGCCGATATAGTTATAGACTAGATTAAAGTTTTCTTCTCCATATGTTATACTTATGAGAGATTAATATAATAGCAACATCGGCTTTTGACTAAACAGGACTAGGGCTATTATCCCTTTCGAGGACCTGAAGCTATATAAAAATCTTTGTGCCTTCTTATCGCTATAAATTTGTTTACATCCATAATATACAATATATACACGGATACTACTGTCAAATTATTATTCATCAACAATGGCAGTGTTCCTTAACGCTCAATTTGTCCATATCTATAGCAATATGATTTGTGGTGCTACTATCCACTGACAAGGAAGGGCCCTTAACATAGGAGATCCTTTTGACACTGACAACTGTTTGGTCATGCTCTCAGCCTGAGATATGTGAACAAATCTAGGGTAACAAAGGTAATGTGCTTGAGCTTATCGTATGTTTGGCACAAGCTGTTAACGCTAAAATTTGGTAAGCCAGGGAAAGATTGGAAAGACAATCGGCTTAGTAAAGAAGAATCTGATTGCTATAGGAAAGAAGCCGATTGAACGAAGCAAGTAAGGATTCGGTCCAAGAACAAAAAATTATCCAAATGAGACCGAGTCTAAGGAGGAGCCGTGGAAATCACGGTAGGGTATTCTATCTATATAAATCATATCTTATATGTAGGAATGTTTAGTTAATTTAGTTAACTTTCTTAGAGATATTTTTCTTTTATCTTTGTTAGAAAATAACGTCTAATGGTTATTGTAAACGCGTCAGACTCTGTAATGCCAGGGTATAAATATAGACCCCTTGGAGCCTGTAACATATCTTTCGATCAATATAATTTCGGCGCATCACCACCCTAGTTTATCTAGGTTTTACTGGCGGGTTCTGGCTCTTGACACGGGATTGCATCGGTTAAGTTCAATCTCCGACGAAGGGGTAAATCCCGTCACTATCCCGGTATGTCTCGTTTTGTCTAAGGCTACATCGGTAGGTTCGACCTTTTAGGTAGATCGAATGTACCGCATCACGTTCGTGCAAGTTTTATCAGTCTATCAAGCTCTTTCTGTTGTCATCGGTCTCGTGCTGCATCGATTAGGTTCGATCTACAAGGTTGTCGATGGTAGATTGAGTTGTAGGCTTATAGGTCTCTATACAGCGTTTCATCGGAGTGTTAGCTGATGAGTTATCTATACCCTAAGCACCATACCCAGCGTATCGGCTCCTCGGCCAATACGCACCAGTCTTCAGAGACTTTCATAGAGTGCCATACCAAGCACATCGGCCTTTCAGCCAATGCGCGCATGTCTTCAGAAAGACATTCTCTCATTGGCTCAGCTAGCCGATGGGTTCGCTTAGCCCTTATTTCATCAAGATCGATCCGGCGTCCACCGTCCCATTGCCGTTGGCCTCGGTCTCGCACTGTCTTGATTAGGTCCGATCTTTGAGATTCGGTGATGGCTGCGTTGTCACGGCGGACGACAGGTCTCGTGTTGCCATATCTAGAGTGGCATCGGATTTGTAGCCGGTGTCTTTTATATGATTCTTTGCCAGTTCGCATTTGTCTTTATCGGCTTTTCAGCCGATGAACGAGCGGTGCAGCTTCTGTCGGCAACCAGGAGAGATCCCGTGTGCTTTGTTGTTCTCTGAATACCCTTTGGTGCCTTTATCGGCTCTACGGTCGATGGGTCAGGATTTCGCTTTTGCTACACTCGGAGCCATCACGTCCTTCGTCGACATCTGTCCATGCCTTCATCGACTCTCCAGCTGATGAAAGAATATCCCAATAAGGCACGGCTGATGACCAACTCGATCCTATCGGCGGCCAGCCGATAGCGAGAGCTCATATCGACCTATCGTCCGACTGACCCGTTTGCCTCACCTCCTTGTCAATTGCAGGGTCTGCACCCACACCATCGCGTCGGAGCCGAGCGAATCTCACGGGCTCTAGAGCGCATACCTCAAATCACGGAGAGAAGCTGATCGGCCTGCACTGGAGCTAAGCAAACCTCCAAGGCGTCGGCGTGGTCGTCCGAGATATTTTCGGTGCGACCACAAGCCTAGAGTTGCTACATGTTCCTTGGTTGGGGCTAGAGAAATGTTGCCACGGTTGCCAAGAACGCCAGCGTGGTTTGCCACATTTGGTGAAGTTTGCCATCGCATTTCAAAACTTAAGTATGTGGCAATACATATCACCAATGAGCAGGGGCCGGCTCATGTGTGGCGTCGATCCTATTGGCGACGGAAGTGATCGGCATACTTCTTGGTGGCTGAATTATTCAGCAGAGCAGCCGTATTTCTTCTTGGTAGTTGACTGCTCAAGGAAGGGCATAGGAAACAAACTTGGGAGGATCACCCAGGGCGGCTTCTCCTACGTCGTGGTCGTGAAGCAGGACTATGTCATCCGTGTGCTCGAGAGACTGCCGCCGGACGACGTGGCGCCACTACTGTGCGCCGACGGGACGGTGTACAGCCCAATGGTTGAGTACGGCCTAAGCGCGCCTAGGATGTCAGCACGTACCGGTGTGATCACACACGCTATTGTACACAATCAACTAAAACTCTCAATACTTGAACACCGGGCGAACACCTTGTGAGCACACGCGAGGATACATCCTGTTCTTGGCGTTGTGTTCAACTTGCTGAGTGGTGTGTGTGCGCGGTAGCCGAAGCAAAAATAGTGGAGTGTTTGAGCTGATTTGGCCACGCGTGCCGGATCCATGGTAGAGCTAGGCATACACAAAAAGCTAATAGCTTGCACCTGTGGACCTCGCTTAAACCTGTGGACCAGGAGAGAGAGATGCACATAAAAAAGATGGAAAAAATAGAGCCTTATACTGCCTAGGCCAGCCAAGATGACCAGTAGCTTCTAGTGCAACCCAAGGGAGGGTGGTGCTTCTCATGCCTCCACTGCTAGATCCCTTACCATTGACATTGACATCTGTAATTAAAACACGTTTTTTCTAAACCCTAGACTCTAGCATGGATTGACGAGAAATACAACTTTGTAATACATATAAGACTTTGTCATGGATTCATATTAAATTATTGTTGCAAGTAATACTATAAAGAACATTTTATCTTTATATCTCTGCTACTTAAAAATATTCAAGGTATTTCTATCACCTTTGTTCTTTCGTCGTCCGCGTGCGTGTCTTCCATCCCACGGGATGCAACATGGCAAGATAGTCCAACGCGAGTATGGATCCAGCATGTCATCCATCGTGCGCAATGCACCAAGCCCCAATCACAAAGTGAGGCCCACTTGCCTTTCCCACTCCTCTTGCCTCTACGATTGTTTGCTAACACACTTTCGCCTGTGTGCTCGTGTGGTTTAAAGAGCATTTCCATCATTCGCTCCATGCGGGATCCATATTGTCTAGCTCAATTCCAATTTCAATCACTTTCTGGATAAAAGTTGCGTGAGCTAAGATGCATGACCTAGAGTCTCCTGTTGCTAGGGAGTAGAAGATGTGGTGGTCTTCGAGCATGGTGATGACTATGGGTGATTTACCGCCTCTGGAGAGGTGTAAAACAAAATTAATTCATTGGGTTGAGTGTGTTTTGATGAAAGGAAATTGATTGTACACTTGGGGAGATAGGAAAGTGTGAAGACCATGCATCTCCTAAGCTCTCAGATCATATCCATGGCAATGGTGGGGAATGTCCAAAGGGAAGACGATGACATTGTTCTCATGGACTACTGATCCATGAGTTAGGTTTATAGAAGAAGGGAGGAGGTAGCCTATAGGGCTAAATGGGAGAGATGTCCATCTAAGTGGTCTAGGCTTGATGAGCAAGGGGAAAAGGAGATGGGGTAGGCCCCTCGGGATGGGGGGAGGAGGGGCGGGGAAGAGATCGTGTGGGTTGGAGGGAGGATATGGACTAGATGGCAACATCGCAATTTTTACACACTTTTCATCAAATAGTTTTTGTTTTTATAAATCCATATCTCTACTACTTAGAGCAGAGTCGTCCTCCTCACTTTTGCTCAATGAACGTACCTCCCCTCCTTCGCACGTGTGCAACTCTACCACTCCTGAGAAAACCTCTTGAAAAGACAAGTGGTTGGTTAAGGAAATAAATGCTATGGATGATCCACGCTCTTAGCTTAAAGTGCACCTAGGCCCCCAATTCAATTTTGGTGATTAATGACAACACAATTAATATGAACTAATATGATTTTAAGTTATTGTTTTGAAGTTTAGTATGAGAAACAACAAAAGACATTCCTTGGTTGAATTGAAGTGAAAATGGCATCGAAACTCAATGGTATAAGCTTCTATATCTGGTCTTTATTGAGTTAGGATATCGTACTATTAAGAGGAATGTCACACATGTACAATTGAATTAAACACTAGTGCTCAATGACAAATTTTCTTGAAGTGTTCTATTGCTTTTGATTAGAATATTTGACACTTGGTTAGAATATCTAATGCATTAGAATCTTTGGAATTCCATTAAAGTTGAGTCTTTGGTTGGGCTTTGTTCAAAGTAATTAGAATATCTAACTAAATGTCAGAATAGGCAATCCCTCTGAATTTTCTAGATCTTATGTAGCTTGACTCTTTGGTTGGATTTTCATTTTCTATTAGAAATTCCAATATGTGTATCAGAATATCTGACATCCCGAAATGTCCTAAAGTCTATGCAACTCAACTCTCTAGGTGAGAAGCAAAATCAACATTGGAATATCCGACCTAGTAGTCGAAATGACCGTTCCTCTGAAATGTTTGATATTCTATATAACTTGAGTCTTTGGATGAATTTATTTCTTAGGTCAGAACTTCCGATGGTAAAGTCAAAATTTTTGATCCTCTCTTTCAACATATATATGGGATTTTAAACTTGTTAGTTGGGGCATATTTACATAGATTGGAATATCCGATCCTTATCAAAATATATGAGGTGGGAGCTAAGATTGTCCCTAATGGGTCGATTTGGGGTTAACCTATTTAAGCTCTCATTCAACCTTTTTAGGGTTATCCATGCATTACATTTAAATAACCTTTTGGCTAAAGCTTTACGCTTTGTACTTTTGATTCTTTAGCTTTTCTCCCTTGATTTTTTCCTCGTACTTTGTACTCTATGGGATTTCATGTGAGTGGTTGATTTTGGAGTGGAGATCAGTGTGGATTTCTTTTTCTTGGATCTCAAACACTATGGCTAACTCCAAGAGTGGTGTGACATTTACTACTATTGAAGGTTAAGAACTTCTAGACAGCTATACGTCGTTCTTGAGCCATCGATCCGCTTGTTATAAGCCAGGAAAAATTTATAAAGGCCGGATCTTGCTCTCACAAGAAAAGATATATCACTAGTGGAGGAGGTGTGAATTTATACAATATCAAGAGGATAAAGTTAGAAAAGACCTAGCTCTTTGTGTTTTTTTAACTAAAAGTAGAATCCCCTTAAATATTTAAACTCTGAGAAATATACATTGTCGTACAAATCTCATTGAAATTTCTCCCCTCTCATTTCTCACTTTGCTATCTTGTACCACTCATAGCTAGTTACTATTTATGCAATATTATTGTGATAGTCTTGTATTAGTTGATTTAGGTCGTATCATGATTGTTTGAGTAGTCATTTCAGAATATTTAACCCTGAGTCGGTATATATAATTTTTTCTCAGCAACACATAGAGACTCCAACTAGTTTGTTGTGGATTAATGACAACGCAGTTTCAAGCGATGAAAACAAGGGGATGCATGGTGGCTAGAATCTCTGAACGTACTAGAAAGTTTGGATCGTGCCTTTAACTTTTTAGGCCCAGTTCTACCAGATTTTTCAAGAATGTTCAGTTAATATAGCTTACCGTTTATCTGATGAATTCTTATAATAATATCTTATTTTTAACTTTACATGATTCTTCGAGAATGTTCACCTAAAATATCTTGGCTACTACACACGTGTTTGGTTTATCATTGAGAGCAAACTTAGATCACGGCAATGTTGGCAGTCCAGGTTGTCTATGTTTGTCCACGAGACATAATTTATGTATATGAACAACACAAGACATTTATTTTCATCACTGTATAATCAAGACCATCAATCTAATTATGTAAAATGACAAAAATGCCACTATGATTCTCACATTTTTAGTGCGAAACTGTTGGTAATTGAAATATTTATAGTATCTTTGGTGTCAAAATTAAATCTACCAAATTTTGGCAAATTTTGATAATGCCAAAATTTTATAAGGTAGATATATATGGTTATTATTTGGTTCAATACCTTAGAAACTTTTTGTGTGAAGCTATTTGAAGTTATACAAATTACCAAATTTTGATACATAGGGTATTTGATACCTTACCAAATTTTGATTACAAAATTACCAAATATGCACTTAAATACAATAGTATGATGAGAGAGCCAACATGACTAATATTAAAATAGAACTAGTTACAGTTTGTTTATTAGGGCGGTGAGAAATATTTGTTCGTAAGAAATATGTGTTTTAATTTGTTTTATCATAATATAGTGGGAACAATTAATTATTTGATGCTCTTAACACTTGTTGTAAATGAAAAGCTTTGGGAGGAGAGAGAGAAACATTATTAACCCTCTCTAATCTCAATGAGCTAAATGATGTGGTGTGTAAGAAATCCCCTCTGATTGTAGAACTCAAATATCAGTTGGAGACTAAAATTAGATGATCTGTCAAAAAATAAAGTAAGCCCATACTAATATTGTTTTGGATGCATACAATATATTTTTCAATTTTTGCTGTAAATTTCCTAGCTTTTGTTGCTAAATTTGTGCTCGTTTTTTTTGGAATGTAGGGCATAGAGAAGGAAACATTGAGAATGTGTGGAATCATGTTACAAGGCTTGTTGGCCAGGGCTTTAGATGTGGGTGCTGTGGGTTCACAAACAAAGGTGGAGATGCAACCTGGCTAAGGGAGCACCTTGGCGGGATGGCAGGTGACGGGAGGTCATGCAAAAGTGTGCCTAGAAATATGCAGCGTGCAATGAGGGACTCTCAACTGTTGTTAAGGAAAAAGAAAAGTGACGGACAAGGGTGTATACTTAGCATCGAGATAGAGCTTATGCAAAGGCTGAATGGTGGAGAAGAAGTGATTGATATTGCAAGTGATCAAGAAGGTGAAGTCCAGATGGCAATTAAGAACTCATTAAGAGATAAGAATCATTCTGGTAGTGATGACGAGAACGACCCTGGTGTTATTATTGATGAACTTGACGCTAGTGATGATGATGGCCATAGTGATGAGTTGAAGAAAACCATACCAAGAGTTGAACGAGACAAAGCTTCAGCCATGGGAGATCCTAAGGACTAACGGATCTAGATGACTTAAGCAAAAGAAGAGAAGGATCCAAAGCCTCTACAAAAGAGAGTAGCAAGCCTTCTCTGTCAAGGTACATGTTCTATTCCTGATCTGGATAGTGTTGATTAATCCAATTTCATGCTTTGGTAGATAATCCTTGTGTACATAGGCATACTTTGTAGCATTTACTCTCTAGCATTAATATAGTCTATGTGTTTAATTTATATAGTCCATCAACTTAGATTTTTATTTGGGCATATAACAACTAATAATTTGATTGTGCATGTATATAGGCAAGATTCACTACCCGATCAATTTAGGTTGAAGCCCAGTCATCTTTTTTCTAGTATATATTTTGATGTTTCATGTTGGATGGTCAGGTACAGTCCAGCATTTGTGGAGCAATTTTTTGGGGTGCATGTATGATGATGACGATTGGGCGCCTTGGTTTGACACCGTGAACACCAATGGTGCCGGTGGCAGTGACAATTAACATTTGATAACTGATGTTTCGTTTGGGGTATGGCTAGAATTCTTTTGGGTGCACGTATGGCTGGACTATAATTATTTTGGACTTTGGACTTTGTGACGAACTAGACTTGTGGACTATGCATATGGGGTTATGAACTTGTCTCTTAAGTCTACACATTTGTGGTTAGGATCTTGGCTGTTAGGACTATGTCTGATTGCATATGCAGTTATGAATCTAGCTGTGAAAGTATTATTATCATTATTCCGCTTGTCTGATGACGCTTGTATGATCCTCTGATCATTTTATCAATTTTTTCTATGTTTGTTTAAATTTTGTATCAAATTAGGTCAAATTTCGGATCCATTTTGGTAGGGCGTGAAAATTTTGTGCAAGTGAATCCTAGAACCCTGCATCTTTGTAATATGCATATAGTGATGCCGGAGCACTTCTAACGCACACAGTAAATCTTTTTAGTTTCACACAGTTCGATCTGATTCAATTCTAAGTCTCTGGCAGGTCTGTCAGCAAAAGTTCCACACGGTTCAAGTTAGTCCGATTGACCTGAAAGACAAAAGCCAAGCATTCACAGTCTAAATTTCAACAAAAAGTTCGGTCGCCAAACGACCGTTTAAACCAGCGCATATACGTACAATCTGCCTACATCACTACATGAAACTAAGATCGAGTCTCGTTAACTACAGGGACATCTTCATCACCTTAATCTTCAGTCAGCTCTTGAAAGTTGAATCTTGGACTCAAAACTTTGCAGGACCGTCATCCATGCTATAACTAGTTGTTCAGAAACCATACGAATTCTGTATGTTTAATCCGTCAAGAACGTCCCCCCTGCGTACCGGTATAGTCGTGCAGGAAACTTCAGCTTAATTTTCGTGTCCTTTGAACGGCGAGGTCGATCGATCGACCTGGGAGCTATTATAAGTAGCTCTCGTATCCTCCTAAAGCTTTGGACTCAACAGCACACCTGCAGCAACCTAGCTAGCTTGCTAATTACTTTCTCAGCTTAGTTAAGCCGAAACGAACTGGAACAGAAATCTAGTGCAAGCCAAGACAGTGCATGCGACGTTGGAAGTCGGCCGGAGGTGAAGATGAAGGGAGGAGGATCGTCGTCTTCGGCGACTGCGGTGACGATGGTGGTCGTGCTGCTCGTCGTGGTTGCGTCGTCTCTGCATGCCGCTGACGCCGCGGAGACTCCGCGTCGCCTGCTGGGAGCTGACGGCGGCGGTGGGTCGTCGCCGCCGCCGGTGTCCGTGAGCAAGGCGTCGTCGGGGGCTTCCGGCTGCACGCACGACCCTAACTCGCCCCCGTCTGGTCATTGTCCATAGCCGGCTGCGGCAACGACGTCCATCACTGTTGCATGCAAGCTCATATTAATTCCTTCGTCGCATTGATTTATATGCTATAGAAATAGAAGTATATATTTTTATACACATACATATTGTTCATTGGTTGTCGTAAATATAAGTAGATTCAGTTAGTTGCGTCGTTGATGCACGCAGCACAAATAGTGATGGGCATGAGTAGCTTGTTAACCTTACAGACTACTGTAATTTAATTTGTTCGGTCGATTTACTTCTGTATACCCCAAGATGGTTTCACAATAAAAGAGCATCATACATTGTCTTTTCATTTGTTCAAGTACTCAGTGGGTTCTTTCTGTGAACTAGCTAAATTAATATTTTTTATGGGGATAACTAATTAAATATTTTTGTTTGGGTGTTGTCCCACATGAATCCTTTACCATAACATTTTACGATTAAGGTTGCATTTCCTGAATACGCATGAATACATATACGTACAAAATCATCTAGCCGCAGGCTAGCTTTAATTTGTTGTGCGCTGTTTTATACAATATTTAAATATTTCCTGGAAAGTTCTCTTATTTTATTTTACTTAATTTATTTTGTTTACGTGACTACGTAAAAGGTTGCATTAACAAATATATGAGACACCATTCTTAACAAGGCCCGATAGAGTTGATAACCTGAAGAAAAAGCGGTCATTTTTTCTCATCTTATTAATTTGAAGTCACTTTTTGTTCGATGTGTATACGTCCTCAACATCAGCTTTGGTTTGAACTTGATGGAGCATGTACCTCAATATTGTATTGTAGCTAGAGGTATCAGTTAGAATCTTAGCCAAAGAAATTAAATTAAAAAGATTTCGGTCCACTTCTATCCCCCTCTAATGTTTCATGGAGGTTCAATGTTAACAAGGTGTTGAAATATAAGTAAAATACATGCATTTCGACCAGCTTAAGATTTCAGTTTGAATTGATTTATCAATAGATTAAACCGATCCATTGGCATGCATCTTGTTGATTAATTTGCTGGAAAAAAGATCCAGTTAGGCGCAGACAACAAACGAGTTAGTAATCCTAATTCAGAAAACTCAAATCAAACAAAACAAGCAACAACTATAACAAATAAAGAGGGAGAAAATTACTTTTGTGCCCCTGAATCTTTGTTCTATCTTAGCCTCTAAGTTTTGTCTAATCCTCTATATATATCCCCGAGTCTTTATTTTAATTCCCGCAATATATATTTTATTAGTTAACACCGTATCTATATTACCCCTCACTTCTAAAAAGATCTAAATTCTAATAAGATATAATTATTAAGGTGAAAATTTTAGTTATAATTCAGTTTTAATTAATTGAAGGGATATAATTGTTTAACATATAAAAAAAATAAAATTTACAAATGAATTACAATGAAATTCGTTGAATTTCAAAAATGGAAATTGCACAAATAATCATTTATTTTTTCTCCTTAGAAACCATTTTTTTATTTGTTAGACAATTTTGACCAAATTTGGAGAGATCTCCATGGATAGAGAAGGTGAGATACCATTTAAAAATTCATCAAATTTAATTAAAATTCATTTGAAATTTAAAGTTGGAGCCATATAATTATCTCCTCTAGTTTTTAATCTAAAATTGACTTTTGACTTGAGAATTATGCTTTTCAAGTTACTCTTACACATAAGGAGGGGTAATATGGTCATTACAAAAAATCTAGTGGTCAACTTGCGCAATAGACATAAAGAGGAACATAACCAAAACACAGGGCATGTAGAGAAGAAGGCAAAACTCATGGACATGAAAGGATATAGTGAAAATTTAGCAGTACGCATAGACTTTTGTCAATAAAACAATATTCAAAACTACTGACTCTATTGAAACATTTGCATTGTAAAAAAAACTAATTAAATTAATTTTAGCACCGATGCAAAAGCAATTGGTGTTGGTAAAGTCGTGGTTCGTGTATTCTTGACCTAATTCTAAGGCCCTCGAATGCTATACTGTACTTGCAATATAATTTTAGTAATACTAGAAAGTTGCCACATTAGTTTTTTTTCCTCTTTGAGCATATGTTAGGGATGTATTTACAGGTGTATAAGTATAGTGTGCATGTGTAATAGTTGTGTGTATGTGTCTTTCATGTAATAAAAAAACATAATTTCAACCCATTCGAACTATACTGAACTATATACGTGTAAATCATAAATATTATCAACTGTACTCAAGATCGATATATTGTCAAGCTGATACACCATGCCGCCGCACACGCGTACCAACGAAAAAGGACCATTCCTGAACGTTTACACAATAAACGAACAGCTGATGCTTAACAATGTAAATTATTCTCAGAAAACCTACTGTCAGATACTACTTATATTATCAGATATTCAGATAAGATTATCGTTATGGACTTCCCCATGAGTATGTATTACATAATAGAGCCAATTATTCATATATACCAATCAACGGATGATCAGCCCGTAGCTATACATTATTCTGCAGGTAGTACTTTGTGAATCAATCCATTATTCTACGTGTAAAAGTTATAAATATAAACAGCACAGCATTCAGTTCATCGATCACCACAAGTGTAGTTGATGTATATAACATGAATCGTCATGGCATTTTGGGGGGATGGCACTGATCGACAGGAGCGTTAGGGCTGTTGGTGAAGCCAGAATGCCCGGACGACACCTTGGTGATGGCCACCAGCGTAGGCAACTACACATCCGCCACTACAACACATGTGTCGTTCTTTGATGAATTTTTCATGACATCAAAGCTATTTAGCCTAATGATATTTTATTTTATGATGTTCGATAGAGGCGTTATGGCTTAGTGACGAAAATGAGAGTTTCGTCATTGAGATCAATACAAATCGGCATAAACTTGTTAATGGTAAAATTTGACACAAACTAACGTATCGACATGGTAGTTTTGGTGTGTTTGATAAAAACCGATGGTTCTTGACAAAGGCCGATGATGATGGATTGGTTGGAGCCGATGGTTGATTAATCAACTGAAGCCCGTATGTTTGAAGTTGGATCTAGATGGCCCGTGAATGATTGAGCTTAGGATGCCTTATGGAAGACAAAGAGAGTTATCTTTAGGATATCTATCGTAATTAGATAAGATTGTACTGTAATTAGAAATATTTGTTAGTTTTTTTATATCCGTAAATGTTTGTTTCATGGTTGCTACGGATATTGTAACTGCTTAGGACTCGTGTAATTGTAAGATATAAATATTAACCTTGCGTTACTATAAAAGAGACAACACACAACTCAATACAACAATACTATTGACACATCGTCAACCCTAGTTCTTTTGGTTTTCTGATAGGTTCTAACTTTTGATATAGGGCTGCATTGTTTCAATCTTTGGCGAAAGGGTAATTCCCGCTATTCAGTAGTCATATCGGTTAGACTGGTCTCATCTAAGTCTGTATTATTTCAATCTCTTAGATTGCCCTAGTTTAGAAAATATGGTTGCCGGTTTATCTTGATACTATATCGTTTTGATCACTTATATTGATCTAGTGTATCCATCACGTTTGCATTGGATCTATGGGCTAAATAGGCTTTTCTTATTATCTTCAGTTTGATACTGTCTCAGTTAGGTTTGATACATTATATTGCTTTTAATAGGTTAAATTTCACTAAGTCAATAGATTTTATTCAATGTTTTATTGGAGTTCTAGTTAATGAGAAATCTTTATAATTAAGCTTCAAGTTTAATACCTATTGGCTCTCTAACCGATATATCTGTCTTTATCATAAACTATCTTTACACATATCGGACTACCAACCGATAGTCATCTTCTGTTTCAATGATTAGTCTACTATTGATCAATTTGCTCTTATTAGATTTAATTTTATACTGTCTTGATTTAGTCCGATCTATTAATGTTGTCTTTAATAATGTCAAGGTTGTGATTTATTAGGTTTTGTTTCTTCCATCATCTAAGTCAGCTGAAGAGTTTACTCGTTTATATCATTTTATATGTATCTTTATGCCTGCATTGATCTTATTGCTAGTGCGTAAGTGCTATCATTTTCATCAGCCATCGGCTAATGGAAGAAACTTGTATCGGCCATTAGGCCAATTGCATGATCAAAGTGACCGACACACCCTTAACAAATGAAGCTAGGACTTGCATTGGAGTTAAGCAGATTTTCTAGACCGTAGTGTACGATGCAAGGGTCATTGTCAGATTTTTGCACCAATACCAATGTATTGGCATGGTAGCTTTGATGTGTTTGATAAAAGCCGATGGTCCTTGACAAAGACCCATGGTGATGGATCGATTGTAGCCGATGGTTGATGAATCGACTAAAACCAATGTTTGATGGATCAGCTGGCATGTTTGAAGATGGGTTTGGGTGGATCAATTGGGTCATGAATGATTGAGCCTAGGCTAATTTGTGAAAGATTAAGAAATTTATCTTTAGGGATATGTATTGTAATTAGGGAGATTGTATCATAATTAGGAAGGTTTGTTAGTTTTGTTTTATCTATAAATGCTTATTTCATTGATGTCGTGGATATTGTAACTATCTAGGACTCATGTAATCCTAGGTATAAATATAAACCATGCATAACACACAACTCAATGCAACAATACTCTTGGTGCATTGCCAACCCTAGTTGTCTAGGTTTCTAGAGGGTTTTGGCTCTCGAACTGGGGCTACGCTATTCGTTCTCCAGTGAAAGGGTAAGTTATGCCACCCGATAGTCATATCAGCTAGACCGGTTTCATCTAAGGCTGTATTGTTTCGATCTCTTAGATTGCGCTAGTTTGGTCAATGCGGTTGTTGGTTTACCTTAATATATTAGTTCTATCTAAAGCTGTATTATTTTGATCTTTTAGATTGATCTAGTGTATCCATGATGTTTACATAGGATCTATCAACTAAATAGGCTTTTCTTATTATCTTCAGTCTAATATGATCTCGGTTAGCTCCGATCTATTAGATTGCTACTAATAGATTAAATCCTACTAAGTCGGTGGATTTTATTCAATGTTTCATCGAAGTTCTAGCCGCTGAGGTATCTTTATAATTAAGTTTCATGTTTAATACATATTGACCTTGTAGCTAATATATCTATCTTTTATCATAAGCTATCTTTATACATATCAAATCACCCGCTTATATTCATCTTCTATTTCAACAATTAATGTATTATTGATCAATTTGATTTTACTAGATTTAATTTTATACTATCTCGATTTAGTTCAATCTATCAAGATTGTTTTTACTAATACTAGTTTTGTGATTTAATTGATTTCGCTTCTTCTATTGGCTAAGCTAGCCAATGAACTTACTCACTGTATCTTTATATTTGCATCGATCTTATCGCTAGTGCATAAGTGCTATCATTTCCATCGACCATCGGCTGATGGAAAGAGCTCGTATCGACCATTAGGTGAATTGTAGGATCAAATTAACTAGTACACCCTCAACAAACCAAGCTAGAAACTACACTAGAGTTAAGCAGATCTCTCAGTCCATTGTGTGATATACAAGGGTTTTGATGATTTTCATGCCAACAAAACTAACCCAATGACATATCGTGATGAAAGTTATTTTGGCATAAGTGGCCAGCTGACAAACACGACAATGTTAGTTGGTCATTTTTTGTACCTTTTTATATGGAAGAGTGATTGAACGGTACTTGTTAGCAAGCGTGGCCCACCTAATAGAGTAGATCACACCGTCACATATTAGTCAATTTGTTTTTCTCCCTTTTTTTTAAGACCAACCACCATCTTGTGAAGTGGGTTTTTAGCCCATTTGAGCCACGTCTCTACATGTCAATCAAATTATTTTTATTTCACCATTTCTTAGCACAGTCACTACTGTTTGAAATAGGATGTTAGCCCATTAGCGTTAGCCCAATAGCACTGACTCCGCCCTAACCCGTAATCGCCTCACGGTGGACAAAAATAATACTTGAGGATGTGTAACACCGTAAAATTACCCTAATATTTAATGCATTTTCTAGAAATTTTAGAAGTTTAAAAGTGCCTTCAACGATTAAAAATCACAAAGATTGAGCTATAATTGGTTAGTATGTATTTTTAATAAATTTCCCATGCTCAAAACATTTAAATAATTTTTAATTAATTTTTTAGAGCAATGGAAATAATTTTAAGCAAAAAAAACAACTTTTAAAATTTTATAAAAATAAAAACCAAAAGAAAATCTCTACCCTCCTCTGGGCCATTTTTGGTCAAACTCCACCCACCATCTTTCTATCTTTCAGACATGTCCAGCTTGGCCTAGGCCCAGCCCTTCCCACCCTCTCTTTCTCTTTTTGGACCGCCATTCTCTCTGCTAGCCCAGTCCACCATTACTGCTTTGGGCTGCTACCATGGCCGGCCTAATCTGCAACACCCACTTGGTTCTCGCTCATCTGTGCTAGGCCGCCTTGGCCTGCTCGGCCAGCCCCACCTCGGCTACTTCGCTCACACCAGGCCAATCCGCTCGGTGCTCTCTCATCCGCGCTAGGCTGCCTTGGCCTGCTCGGCCAGCCCTGCCTCGGCTGCCTCGCTCACGCCAGGCTTATCCATGCCTAGCCACCTATGCCAAGTGTCCAACACTGACAAGATGGCCCTACTCGTCATATCCTACCCATGAAACCCTAGCTTCGCCACCCCCAAATCCTACCTCTCGGTGTAGTTGCCTCCCAAATTATGTTGGGGAAATGGAATCCCTTTCTCTTCATCTTTAATCCTCCCTCCCCACGCTAAATTGCCCCTCCAATTTTGCCCTATTTTGTTAGGATTTCAAACCTTGTTACTTGATTCTATTCATGGCCACCAGTTGAAACCCTAGTTCTTCCCTCCATTAAATCCACACCAATTAAGCTCCTTTCTCCCAACTTATTTAAGGGAATCATTCTCCTAACACCCCTCTTAAATTTCCCCAAAAAAACACCATTCAATTTGGTTTTGAATCATCGAATTTAAGTCCCTTTGCAACTGCCTCCCCACGAGTTCATGCTCTCTTCACCGCACTTGCAAACTCTTACCATACAAAATATTTACATGCCCATCTCATTATTGATTTTTTAGCTAAATAACATTAATTAATTATTTTTATACTTCATTTCAATTCTGAGGGTGTATTGACCAAAACAATCGCCATATGTTTAGCGTGTGGAAAGAGCCCGAGAGAGACTAATTAGTATTGTCAGCTAGATTGAAACTTAATGGTTATTTGTACACATAAGATATCACTTATATAGCCTACCAGCATATTGTATATACAAATATACTCAATCATATCATATATATGGTGTGGCCACACTCCCATCATCTTAAGATCGGTCGACATCGATAGGGGTAGTGAGTTCATGAATTTTGTTTTAGAGAGATTTGATGAGAATACAAAGATACTTTGTCCATATCGTAGGTGTTTGAATCGGGTTCATCGACAAAAAAGACAATTAAGGCTGAAGTGCCATTTGATCGAGAAAGGGCAAATTGCACTATATCCATTCAGATGATTGTCAAGATTATATGTCAGAACAAAAGAACAAAAAGGAGACCAATGGTATGGATTGGATAAAACTAACTGATTGTTTAATCAGGATTACCTAAATATATACCCTCTTCAATCAGTTATACAGCTGATGTTGGGAGAGCTAATCTCAGTTCTCACGATCATAACAAACCTTTTGCGTGTGGAATGTACAATACATCTAAATTTAAACCCTTTTCACCCATTTTCATCACATATGTCTTCATTTTGTTAAAAATATATTAATGTAGTAATATACTGCTGATTTTTTTCTAGTACTTATCTTCTATTTTTTGCTGCATAAAAAAGAAAGGGAAATTTGGAACTTGGACCGCAAAAATTTCACCATGTAGAGAGCAAAAACGATAGCTTCAAGCTTAGGCAAAAAAAAGTTTGAACAAGCAATGACTTTGATGTCCAAACATATTCATACTGATTGCCCAATTATTAAGGCTATTCTAGTAAAATCACATCATTCTGTGGTTCATACCTAAACCCTAGCCGATCCCAAATCAGACACCGCCTCCAACACCGCCACCGTCCACCCTCATACCTTTTCCTCCACCGATGGTCTCCATCCTCGGCACCCCTAACTCCTTCCCACACACTAGTGGTTGATCCTAATTTCTACCGATGCCAATAGCGTCTGCTAGTGCCGGTTGCAGCTTTCCTTTCTCTGCTACCACCCTCCTCCACTATAACCCATATCCACTACCACCACCAGCTTCAATCAAACCCCATTGCATCCCCTGAGGTCCTTGGGATTGAGGTTAGCCAGCGGTGCAAGGCGACGATGGAGAAGAAGATAGGAAGGGTGAATGGCTACATGTCCAGGTGACAACAAAGTGTAAGGAGGTAGTGATGGCCTCAGATCTAGGTGGTGCTAGGTTGCCATAGAGGCGGCGGGACAAGGAGCAGCCCCTATGTCGCCCTGTGCGACCGTGGCTTCATGCTCTAAGCTACATTTCTTTTCTCCTCATCCGATCCAAATCCCTAGCCACAACTCCCAACTCCTCAATCTCCCATGTTCTATGAATAGATTAAGGCAAGAGCGGGTAGCTAGGTGAAGCAAAGGGATTTTCCAAGGCGACACATGTAGATGCCTCACACATCGATGTCTCAAATGAAACAACCACGCTAGTAGAAGGATTTTCCCCCGCACCGTACCGGCATAGACCTAGCCCATCACAATCATGGGTTAGCCAGCGGCGGGTTCTCCATAGGCCATAGGCATTCTTGTAGCGGCCTCACCCAATATGGCACTGGCAACCACGGCTATGTTGTTTAGGGCCACCGTTCACTCTTGTAGCATCCGCATAGTGTATTGTAAGTACATGAGATTCATCTCTTTAGAGTTGTGACCTCAATTTAATTGAATATGATGGAGCAAGCTGGCTGATGATATTTCCGCTAAATGATCCGCGTGAATCTGATGCAGAAAATGTTTTTGACGGATTAATCCGATCCATGCATTACGCACATTGTGATTTCTGATGTCCTGAAATCAAAGTCCAAGTTTCAGTATTGGACCCGAGATTGATCTTTGGACTTGAACATAAAGCAATGTAAAAAAATCGAATCCGTACTATATATAGCTGACTAAAAGTTCATCTTGACATGCATAACCCGTTTGACGGATAAGTATGTTGGACTTTCGAAGATATGAAACCTAGCCAAGTAAGTGCCCAAGTCATTGATCTCGCGGTAGGTGCAGATCTTTCAGTCCTGATCAGGACGGTCGATATCGCGGAATATTAGAAGGAAATCTATGTCATGATTGAAGTGTTGACAGCTTGATAATAGAGCCGGCCGGCAAATCGTCCAACAACTGATCAAATATGTCCTGGAAATTATACTAGAGTACCTAAATATATTCTTCATTTCGACATGTTTTGACCAATAGATATAGTAAAAATGTTCCACGCAAATGTCAGGTAGACTTTTCATAAAACATTCTTTCTGTAGAAAGTGGAAGCTTGCATGCATTGCATGCATATGTCCCGATTGACCGCAGAAACAGGCGAATCGTAGTCAACGGTCAGTCGGTGATGAACATATTCAGTAAGTACATAGTCAACGGGTAGGTGCTATCTAGGCAATCTAACGTGTGAAGTCAACGATGTAAATTAATCAAGGAGAGAAATCCCTGGTAGTATAGAGTATGGACTCCAATCACAGCGTTCGCAGGAGCAAAATGTTTCAAAATTTTAAACGAAAAAGCCTAACATCGTGTTTTTTTTACAGGAGTGAATAACATTTAGGCCTTTAAATAGTAGGATTGGAAAAATTGGTAACAAGAAAAACCTAGGATTTTAAAAGAAATACAAGTGTAAAATAGCATATTAAAAACACAGCAATTTGAGCAGAGAGATACACTAAAATGAAATTTTCTATTAGCTTGGACCTCATGTTAATATCCCTCCAAAACATACATAAAATAAGACATTTGATATGAATTTTATACGATTTAATATTATCCAATCCTTTATTTCAAAGAATCATATAGAAAAAATTTCTATAGAGTTAGAGTTCTACAAAATTTCTATGTTTTCATTCAAATCCAGGAGGCCTTAATTTGAAACCTATGGATTTCGTGCCACAAGTTAATTTCCGTAGATAGTGAAAACATTTCAACATTGAGTTCATCAACATATAATATCATTACCACATAAAATCTCATTTTGCATGATACCTCAAACTCTGCTAGAATATAGGCTAATATAAACCGGGGGTCAACTTAATTAGTTATAAACATTGTACCAGCCTTAGAATACATAAGTTGGTATACAGAATAATAGAGAGATAAAAATAACTATATTTTATTATATTTTTTAGAGTAGTTCTTACATAAGTTGATATTATGAATAGACCCTAGATAGTCAACATAATATAGAAAGCAAAGCAACAATGGTGACTAAGCGGAAGCTAACAGCGAAAAGCAACTTAAGTGGCTAAGCTATATGCTCCCCCACAGGTAGGATACAGTTTTTCTTCCCTTCCGATCCAAATCCCTAGCCACAATTTACAATTCCTCATCTCCCATGTCCCGCGAATGGATTTAGGCGAGAATAGGTAGCTAGGTGGAGAAGAGGGATTTCCTAAGGCAGTGCATGCAGGGGCCTCACTCATTGATATCGCGGATCGAACAACCATGGTAGTAGAAGGATTTTTCCCTGCGCCGCACCGGGGTCGACCTAGCCCACGACAGCCATGTGTTGACCAGCAGCGGGCTCGTCCATAGGCCACCGCCTACTCCTTCAGCATATGATGTTCATCTCCTTAGTGCTGTGATTTCAATTCAATTGAGCCATGGATTGAATAATTGTACATGTAACTACAATTTTTGGTTGCTGTATCTTCAAAATTAGAAGTGTGTGGAATTAAAATCTTTGTGGGTTAAAGCTGAATAGGATAGGAACACTTATCTGCCTGAGTGACATCTATGGAGAGCAAATTTGGATTATTGTGTGAGATATTCCCATTCACTATCAGAAAAATGGTCTTTGATCTAACGGAGTAAAACATAAATATTTCTGATGGTAGAAGACCTGGTAGCAAAGATGGTTTTTAGTACTGGGTTTGAAGGCTTGTTGCCACTATAAGATCATTAATATTGATTAACAACACCAATTGGTATTAATTTTATTTTTATTATCGGTTGTAATGGTTAGGTGCTCTTGGTGGCCATGCACAATCTTAAGCACCAGATGGTGTTTAACTTGTGTGGCTACTATGTTTCTAAATCCATTCACCATTTTGCACATGGCATTAATACGAATAGGGATATCCAAGTACATAAATATCATTCATATATAATTTATACTTTTCTCATTACATTGAATTATTGATTTAAAATATTCACATTTTTTGGAAATGGCAGACTTTATGTATGAAGCAAGAACTCCTCCCAACGGATTACATAAGGTTATTCGAGAGAATTCAACGATGATGAGCGCCTATTTCGGCAATGAGAAAGTCCTCTTACCTTTATATATTTGTACTACATGATATAACATGAGAAATGATAATTGTACATATATTTATAATATATTAATTACATATATTTAATTCTAATTATACATAAGTAATACCTATAATTATTTATACATAATATTATAAACATATATATATAAACATATACATATATATAAATACATATATATAAATATATACAGCAATAAAGAAAATAGCAAATAAGCACTATACCAAAAATAAAAAGCAAAAAGCGCGTAGAAAAAAACATCATTTTTTAAGTATCCGTTGGTGAATCAGTAACACCAACTAGTACTAAATATATATTTTTAGTACCGATCAATTAAACTAGAACTAAAAATATTTTTCGAATTGCACGTACCGATTGCAAAATCGAAACTACAAGGGGTTGCGAACTAGTAGTAATGAAAGTGATTATTACCAGTAGATAACTTGTGTTTACTGTTTTTATTTGGATATTCATGTTTCTTTATTGAGCAGTTTTTAAACTTCAAACACCCGCTGTCAGCGAGTTTGAAGCATCTACTCAAAAGAAATTTAGAAGGAATTTTCAGAGGAAGGGTTAATTTAAAAGTTGAACATCAAGATTTAAATTTTGGACAGAGATATTTGGTTCAAGATTTTTTTTGGTCTTTAAGAGATGATGGAAAATGAGATCTACAAATAAAGAACCAAAAAATTTAAACTATGATTTTTATTCAAATAACATTTAACAGCTAAGCTAAAACCGAGGTGTTACATTTTGGCTAGGACATTAGTGCCGGTTAAGCTCGAGGAGGTGATGGCTAGAGAGCTCAAGGTTTGCCACCCTTCTAAGGAGAGCTCGACTCCGCCGTCAGTGCCCTCCCCAAGCGAGCTTGAGTTCAACCGTTGACTCTCCTCCTACCTCATTATCAAGCTAGAGCCGTGGATCTGGTGCTCGCCACATGGGTGGCAGGCATGGAGATAAGGATGGTGCTTCTCAATGATGCATTTGCCGACAACCTTGCTCGCCTCCCGCCACTTGGTGCCTTCCTCAACTTTGTCGACTACGTGCGCTCGCTGTGAGCTTACTTCGCCTATAGGGTCCTACTACAAGGTTAGGGTAGGGTGGTGATGGATCCAACTGAAGCTCAGGGAAGTGACGGATCCAACCAGAGCTTAAGTCGATGAAGGATTCCATGAATTGGTTGAGAGAGATACTTGCCTGCTCCTCGCTTTGCCCCTTCATCGCCACTGCCACCACCTCGTTGAGTTCCAGATATGCTCTACCTCCTCCATAAACTAGCTTAGGTAAGTTTGACCTCGACAAGCAGTAGAGGTGGAGGGGAGTAGAGGGCCATGCCCGCCTTCTCTCTCCCTCTGCATCTTGGTTTGCCTCCTCCTCCTTCATTCAACACCACGTGAGCTCAATGAAACTGGGCTGAGGTTGACACTATAGGTCGGGCAAGCGATTTACAGCGGATTGTAATTCTCCAAAGGTGGGTGAGCTTTAGGTGATGGGTGGCTAGTGGCGGGCAAGAGGTGAGCAAAGAAGAGGAGATCAACGACGATCGAGAGGTGATAGGGAAGAGGAGACCGAGAGAAGAAGAAGCAGTACTAACATGTGTGCTCCACCACTTCTATTTTTTTTATGATAGCTAGACTGCCACATAGAACCAAAACCGCTCTGGAGCAAGTTAGAGATAATTCGTTCGTTATAAAAAGTTGAGGGCGAAGGATGTCTAGTTTTTAAGTTGAGGGAGATAATTCGTACTTTCTTAATAGCTCAAGAAGGTAATTCACACTTTTTTACTTAGAAAAACCTTTGGCCTATTTATTTATAGGACTGGTAAATGCCCTCTAGAACACCCTTTGAAGGACAAGCCCTCCCAAATGACAGGAGTATAATTTTACAAATTTTAAAAACAAAAAATATTTTTAAATGAAAAATATATATAAATAAAAAATTCTTAAAAATAGAAATGTCTTGGCTCACGGCCCAAGGAGCTAGGCGGCTCAGCAGGCTTGGTCAGGAGAAGGCCCCGACGGCAGTAAGCAGCTAATTCGGCTGTAAGTGGCTCGGCTCAGGCATCCCAAGACGGCGTACGACGGCTCAGCAGCTGCGTGGCTCAGCCATGGCGCTACTTTCGTTTTCAAGCTTGCGCGCGTGGGGTCTCTCCAGGGCAACGTGGCTCATTTTCGTGTGTCCAGATGTAAGCTAGTGGCTGTAGTTAGCTTGAGCAGTGGCTACCAAAACTAAAGGACAATTACCTGTGAGACGGTGAAAACTATGGCTAAGCTAGTTCTATTAAAAAAAACTTTGTTAGTGTGCTAGCCTAACTATTATGACAAAAATATCTCATTCGTAAAGTTTTTTTTACAACGTGACGTTTTTCTATGACACCTTTTTATAATTCATCATTTAAAAAAAATCAAGGCTAATCTCTATAATATTTTCTAAAAAGAAACGTTACAAATTATTAATAACGCTATAGATGTTCATAGTTTTCGTCGTACAATATCGTATTTGTTGTAGTATATATAATGATACATACAATGCGATGCCGGAGCACTTGTAACTCTGAGAGTACATCTTTTTAGTTTTTACACTGTTGCATCTGATTCAACTCTAAGGCAGCGTTCGAATCTGGATGTAAGGTGAGATGTTTTTCTATTTTTATTAGTATATTTTTTAAACCATTAAACGATATTTTTTTAAAAAAATTAATGTAAAAGTTTTTTTTAATACATATCAACTTTACAGTAACTAATACTTAATTAATCATATGTTAATAATTCACCTTATGTGCCACGAAAATTCCTTCCCAACTCTACATTCGAACTGTGCCTAAGTCTCCTGCAGATCTGTCCACACGCTTCAAGTTAGACTGGCATGAAAGACAAGCCAAGCATGCACAGCCTAAATCTCAACTATGTTCGGCCACAAAATGACAGGTTAAAACTAACTAGTGCATATATATATATATATATATATATATATATTCGTACGTACAATCTGCCTGCATGCAACTAAGAACGAGTCCACTCAACTACAGGACATCGTCAGTCATCTCTTGAAAGTTGAAACTTGGACTCAAAACCTCGCAGCAGGCTTGTCTCGTCCATGGCCGTTCTTTGGAAATCATACGAATTCTTCCATTTTAATCCCGTCAAGAACGCTCTTCCCCCCTGCATACCGGCATTGTCGTGCAGGAAACTTCAACTTAATTTTGGTCTCCTTTGAACGGCGAGATTGATCGAGCTGGTGGGATTATAAGTAGCCTGGTATCCCTCCTGAAGCTCTGGATTCACCACTCACCACACCAGCAGAAAACCTAGCTAACATACTAGCTTAGTTAAGCTGAACGAAGCTGCAAGTTAGTGCAGAAGCTAAGAGATAGTGCGACGTCGGAGGCCGGAACCGATCAAGATGAAGGCGGCCGCGGTCATGATGGTCGTGCTGCTCGTCGTGGCGGCGGCTCTGCATGCCGCCGATGCTGCGGCAGCGCCGCGCCGCCTGCTGGGAGCTGACGGCGGCGGCGGTGGGTCGCCGGCGCTGGTGTCTGCGAGCAAGGCGTCATCGGGGCCTTCCGACTGCACGCACGACCCTAACGATTCAAGTAGTGGCCCTTGCCCGCCGAACGCGCCGTAATTAGAACAAGCTACTACGCGTCGTCGTGCATCCAGAGCAAACTTTTGGCTGATGATTAATTAATTCCTTCGTGGCGTTAATTGATAGAGTATATACTATTATCTAATTACACATATGCATATTATTGTTCATTTTGGTTGTCGTAAATAAAAGCAGGTTCAGTTTTTACTTGCTGCATCGTTGATGTACCATGCACGCAACACGCACAGAACTGGCAGTAGCTTGTTAACGTTACAGGCTACTGTAGTTTAATTTGTTCTGTCGATTTACATTGAACCCAGAGTGTGGTTTCACAATAAAGAGCAACAAATGTTGATCTGTTCTGTATTCAATGGGTTCTGTCTGCGAAGTAAATGATGAAATTTTCTTTCGCGAAGAATTGAATTCCTGACCATTTTTGTTTGGGTGTATGCCCCGCGTGAATCCTTGCACAACAAATTTGAAATAATTAAGAATGTCTGTCCTGAACAACACTCATATGCGAACTAGAATCAGTAAATAAACATGACATCTTTCTCTCCCTCTTAGGGGATAAAAACATAAGACCTGAAATAGTTTAGACGTACATATGGATCTGTATAGGCATAAAAAAAACTATTTGGAACCCCCAATTTTAGTGTACATACAGTCCATAAAAAATCCGGCAAAAAATTCAATGTAAAAATTGTTTCAGTATTAGATGTGACCATAATCCAGCTTTCTTCTGTGTGGTTTTTTAACCACATTCAAAAATCAATTTGGAAGTTTTCTGTTCCTATACTGTTTTGCTTAGGTAATTTGTTTTATGTGACCAATTAGTCAAAGGTTGCATCAGCAATGCAAACCTACTTATGAGATAAGGTCACGATGATACACACCGAACAAAAAAGGGAACATTTTTGTCTTGCACATGTTCACATTAAATAAACGCTTATATTTCAACAATGACGAATATTCAAAACGCATGCATGCATGTATGTATAGTTTGCAGTCACTCATTTTTCAGTTAATATATTGGTTGCAAATATCACAAAGCTGTTGTGAAATATAACATCTAGTTAATTATCACATGGCATTACTAGAAGCGTTGAAGTACATGCTAGTATATGCAAATCAATATTGTATCAAAGTAGAGATCGAGAGTTTGAATCCTTACAATTAAATAACAAAAATTATAGTCCACAATGTATATTCCACATATAAGATAAGGGAGCCTCCACGTAAAATATAAATAATGTCCGTCCTTCATCACTGGATCAAGTTTTTGGTCTGAAAATCCATTTGCATTCATCTTTTTGATTTGCACTAAAAAGATCCAATGAGGCTCAACAACATAAGGTACTAGTTCGGATTATTAATTTTCCAACAAAACACATATAAATCAAACAAAAACATGCAACGACTACAACAAGTTAGGAATACTAGAACAGGAAAATACTAATTGGACAAAAATATCCTTTTGCAACAATAGCTTGGACAGAATCTCGGTTTACTACTAACTCCACTGAAATACGCGTAGATCATGTACATTGTAAAGCTGCCATCACGTACGCGCGCAATATACAAGATTGTTCATGAGAAAAAGAACCATTCACGTACATATATACACAATAAACGGCAGCTGATGCTTAACTTATTTTCAGAAATCTTACGGATAGATACTACTTAAAAAGATATAGAGAATAGGATTATGGCATTATTCCTCCTAAGATACTATGTAACAATGCGACACAAATAAAGTGAATTATTCATATACACCAACCAATTAACAGATGATCAGAACCTAGCTATGATCTATACATTATTCTGCAGCTAGTCCTGAATCGATCTATTATTCTACTTGTAAAAGTTATAAATATAAACAGCACAGCAATTCATCAGAAGTGTGTGAAGTTGATGTATATATATATATATATCAGTCACAGCGTTTTTGGTGGCGAGCAGCGACGTCCAGGAATATTGGGGTCGTTGCTGCAGCCAGAAGACCCTGACGACGCCTTGCTAGTGGACACCAGTGGAGGCGACGGCACATCTGCCTGTGCCGCTGGCACCGGCGACTGATGGGCGCCACCATCATCTCCAAGACGGCGGGCCTCCGTGACATCGGCGTTCATAGATGCCGTGACAAGAAGCAGAACCAGCAGTGCCGCCGCACCTTTTCCTCCTCCCACCATGTCTGGCAGCAAGCTCAGCCGGAGAGAATTTTTAAGGTATAATATACTGTAAATATAAACCTAGCCAGCTAGAGTGATCACGTACGTATATGTATACAAAAGTAGTTCTTCTGTGCTAGCTAGTAGTTTCAATGCTTGATCAAGTTGGTATTTTTGTGCATGCAAATTGAGCTGAACGATGTGGCTATTTATGGTTTTCAGATGAATATGATCGATCAAGCTAGCTGATGATATTTCCGCGAAATGATCCGCGTGAATCTGATGCAGAAAACGTTTTTGACGGATTAATCCGATCCATGCATTACGCTTATTGTGATTTCTGATGTCCTGAAATCGAAGTCCAGGTTTCAGTAGTGGACTGGAGATTGATCTTTGAACTTAAACATAAACCAATGTAAAAAATTCGAATCCGTACTATATATACCTGACTAAAAGTTCGTCTTGGTATGCACAACCCGTTTGACGGCTAAGTATGTTGGACCTTCGATGAAATGAAACCTAGCTAGCCAAGTAAGTGCCCAAGTCATTGAACACGTGATAGGTGCAGATCTTTCAGTCGTGATGAGGACGGTCGATATGGCGGAATATTAGAAGGAAATCTATGTCATGGTTGAAATATTGACCGCTTGATAGCAGACAATGATCTGGCAAGCTGGCCCAGCCGGCCGGCAAATCGTCCGACAACTGATCAAATATGTCCTGGAAATTATACTAGAGTACGTAAATATATTCTTCATTTCGACATGTTTTGACCAAAAGATATAGTACAAATGTTCCACACAAATGTCAGGTAGACTTTTCATAAAACATTCTTTCTGTAGAAAGTGGAAGCTAGCATGCATTGCGTGCATATGTCCCGATCGACCGCAGAAAAGGCGAATCGCAGTCAACGGTCAGTCGGTGATGAACATGTTCGGTAAGTACATAGTCAACGGGCAGGTGCTATCTAGGCAATCTAACGTGTGAAGTCAACAATGCCAATTAATCAAGGAGAGAAATCCCTGGTGCTATAGAGTATCGACTCCAATCACAGCATTCGCAGGAGCAAAATGTTTCACAAGTTTAAACGAAAAAAAGCCTAACAACGTGTATTTTTTTTACAGGAGTAAGTAACATTTAGGGCCTTTAGCGTAGGATTGGAAAAACACAGAAAAAAATGTATGATTTTAAAAGAAATGTAAGTGTAAAATAGTGTATTAAAAACATAGGAATTAAGCAGAGAGATACACTCAAATAAAATTTTCCATTATCTTGGACCTCATGTTAGTATTCCTTCAAAACTTACATGAAATAATATTTCATAGAAATTTTATAGGATTTAATAGTATCCAATCATAAAGAACATATAGAAAAAAAAACTTCTATAGAGTTAGAGTTCCAAAAACTTTCTATTTTTTAATTCGGACTTAATTTGGGACCTACGGATTTCATGCCACAAATTAATTTTGGTAGATAGTGAAAACATTCCTACGTTTAGTTCATCAACAGATAATATCCTACAATTTGATGAACAAATAATATCATTACCTCATAACATCTCATTTCGTGTGATGCCTCAAACTCTACTAGCCACAATGTATAGGCTAACGTGGGTCAATGGTCAACTTAATTACCTGTAAACACTGTACCAGTCTAAGTTAGTATATATAAAATAATAGTGAAATAAAAATAAATATTTTTTATTTCATCTTATTATATTAGTTACCATAGACAAATCCTAAATAAGCAATACAATACAGAAAGCAAAGAACAATGGCGACTAACCAGAAGGTAACAGCGGAAAACAACTTAAGCTAAGCTACGCACTTCCCCATAGGTAAGCTACATTTTTTCTTCCCTTCCTATCTAAATCCCTAGCCACAACTCCCAATTCCTTGATCTCCCATGTTCTACAAATGGATTTAGGCAAGAGTGGGTAGCTAGGCGAGATAGAGGTATTTCCCAATGTGGCATATGCAGAGGCCTCACTCATCGATGTTGTGGCTGATACAGCCACGCTAGTAGAAGGATTTTTCCCCGCACCACACCAGCATCAACTTAGCCCATGACAGCCATGGGTTGGCCAGTGGCGGGCTTGCCCATAGGCCACAGCCATTCCTACAGCGGCCTCACCCATGATGGTATTGGCACCCGTGGCTATGTTGCCTAAGGCCACCATCCACTCCTACAAGGTCTGCATATTGTAAGTACATGAGGTATATCTTCTTAGGGCTGTGACTTCAATTCAATTGAGCCATAGATTGAATAATTGTACGTGTAACTGTAATTTTTGGTTTTTGTCTTCAAAATTAGAAGTACATGGAATTAAAATCTTTATGGGTTAAAGCTGAATAGGACAAGAACGCTTCTCTGCATGAGTGAAATCTGTGGAGAGCAAATTTGGATTATTGTGTGAGATATTCCCATTATTACCAATACAGTAGACAACATGCAATTGTGTTTACTTTTTTATTTGGATTTTCATGATTCTTTATTGAGCAGAAGTTTTTAAACTTCATGCACCCGCTGTGAGCGACTTTGAAGCATCTACTGTTTCATGCTAATGATGCCAAGCTGTAGATCAACCCTGCTGCCGTGTGACATTCTTTCTGGGGCCTGAGATGGTGCAATCCCTCTCGTCTTTACTTTCCTGTTCCATAGCCAAATTAATCCACTTATTAATATTGTTGATATATGTTATATTTCACTATACTGCCAATTCATGACTTCGTAGCCTGGAGAAAGTCAGAAAGTACAATTGTGCTAGATAGTTTGGGTAATGCAAGTCCTTATTAGAGTGATGCACCATTTGCTGAAGCTTTTTACTATAGTACTAAGTTTATAGATGCTCTGGTTCATACATATGTGTGAAGTACTTGCAGGGTGTTATTTTTGGCTAAGATATCAGTGCCAGTTATCGGCACTGATAGGGCATGTCCCGCCCACCGAGCCCTGACGCATGCCTCACCCTTAAGAACTGCCAACTATTAGTGCTGGTTAATGGCTAGAACCGGCACTAATGGCTTCCCTCATCAGCCCCTTTCGTTGTGACAATTAAAAAACCAAAGCTGATGTTCATTTAAAGCATACACCGATGATGTTTTCTGCACTAGTGTATCCTAGAATTTGACGAGTTCATTTCTTGATTTCTTGATGTAGAGTGTTCTTGGTGGATAATATCCCATAGCAATACCCATCTTCAATTAATTGTAGATATAATTTATTATCGACGAATAATGTCTATAAACCGAAACAATGTATATTTTGTATTGTGGCTAGCTGGCTATACGTCAGACAGATAAATTTCTCAGTTTTGTCAGTCAATTTTATTTGCACCGTCAGATCATCATCCAATGGTGCAGTGTCTTCCTGTAAGCTAGTTTAGTTTATCTTTCTCTCTCTCTTGGAGTGCGTTCAGTGACAAGCTAACCCTCCCTCACCTCACCTCACCTATCTCCGGAAACTCCTGCCGCTAGATCCTCCCTCACTCCCTACTACCTTTTAATGATCGGCCTCCGTCTCCCACCGCAACCTGGCCGCACCATCCTCACCATCTTCCACCAAAAGACTGTTGTATTCCATGGATTCCCTCTAAGCTTGGTACCAACAAACTTCACCACCATTCTCCTCCTCACTCTCCCTAATCTCACCCCTCCCTATAACCTAATCCAGCTGTGTTTGGAAAGAAACCACGATTCTTAAGTGTAGAGCCCAATATACTATGCTGCATATCGTCAAAAATAAAACAACTAAAACCCAATTCTATATGTTCCACCCTTATTACCCACTTAATAGGAATAGATTATCATAATTAAGAACACTTTATTCACGTACGTCCTATATTAAAAGAACACAAAATTTATTTGAAGTTCGTGTGCTTTTCAGTGGCCTAAAGTGCAAAAGCAAGTAGCAATAAGCTAGTGGTAACTTTAAGCATTATTTATATTCTTTCATATTAGCATTATTTTTAAATAAAATGAATCATCAAATATATGTTAAAAGCCAATGGTATCATCTGTTAAAAAAGTACAAACTATCAAGTTGGCAATAAGCTAGTGGTAACTTTCTAGGCTGACTTACTGATCAGCTATAGGTGTAAGTGAGAAAATATAGAGCTTAGTCGTGCCGAAGAACACGCGTGAAGATCGATAACTGTTGAACTTATCGCTCCATCGCTACCTTCCAGTTCTGCATCGTCTGAACAAGAATGTGTTAGGTTAAACGAAGGAATGTTTTGAATCGATCTTCAGTTTTGCACCCGTCAAATACGTCAGCTGCATGCCGTGAGTTTCCTTCCTCCTAGCTGACCCTAGTTAGTTAGCCCAGTCATATTTGCATGCTATAAATATAACGCCATACATGGACGTCCTCGCCGAAAACACGTACTACCCCAGCTCTTGTCTAAGCGGTTTACTGCAGAAAAAAAAACTTGGTTTACTGCAGAAAACATACATAACATCTAGACAGATTGTCGTTATTAATCGGTCGATATGGCTAGAGTACTGAAGACCGGTCTGATCGTCCTCGCCGTGATGTTTGTTGTGGCGTTGGTGACGCTCCATGCGGCGGCGGCGACGCCAGCGAAAGAGGCTGCCGCCGGCGCCGGAGGGGCTACTCCGCCTCCGATGGCGACGACGACGGCTCAGGACGCCTTGACTGTAGCGGACGGCAGCGTCCACTCTTGCTGCTCCAACTTTCAACCACCAAATCAAACTTGTCCACCTGGTGTCCAGTGCCCGCCGCCGCCGTCTGCGCCGCAGCCGCAGACCACCAGCAAACACAATGAGTCCGCCAGCTAGCTAGTGTTTGTTGAAATATTTCTTTGGTAGGCTTAAGTGAGCTCGGTCGTATATCATTTATTCGCTTATTAATAATTCAGGTTTTGATTGAATAAGATGGACTGATGTGGTGAACTATCTACCTAGCACTACTCCAGCTCATGTAACACATGCCCTACGTGTATATATATTTATTAAGGTTTGCGTGAATAAGATGGAGTATATTCAGGTGTATATGTGTGTAATGCTTTCATGTGTATGTATGTATATCATATGTATATGTACATATGAACGACGAATAAGTAAAGTTAAAATTTTTTTGGCTGCAACAATGTTTGACTGCAAATAAAGTACTCAGGGACAAAACCAATTAACATTCGGCAAATTAAAACCACGGGCTGAGTCATTTTCCTATATTCATCTATATTTTGATCTCCTTTCAAGGATATTTTCATAGGATTTTTTCCCGTGTCTCAACCTAGATTGATGTGACCACTCCCACCCCGCACAAAAAAAAGACAGCCTTTACTCGATTTTTCTTAAACAATAGACACTATGATGTTTCATATTGATAAACATAGAAAAAATTATAGAACTATAGCCCTTGAAGGCTATAATCACAAAACATACCACCACATATCGACATCGTCTACACACAACAATGTACTAACATCGCACCGAATGTCAGTGTGTGCGACCGAACGCCTTAGACCAAACAAAGCCACCACTGAACCACCCCTCAGCACATCCAAACATCTTAAAACAACCACGACCTATTAGACACTAAGACTGTAGATGGAGAGGGCAAGAGATCCACACTCGTCTCTCGTACATGCCCACCACTATACAAAAGCATCACTCCAACTGTATGAAGATGGAATAGACGATGCCTACAGGAAGGATATAACAACAGTAGTGCACTGCCACAAGTACAAGGATTTAGACACGATTTTCACTCGAAGGAACCCACCAAAGAGGAGCGAAGTGCCTCGACAATGCCCTTAAGAGGGATCACCGTTGCCAACCTAGCAAGCTGCCAAGGAAGATTTTCTCTTGACACCTGCATCTCTTGCAATCATAGCCCCATCGCCTTACCAACTTCCCTTTGGTCACCTTTGTACCATGTCATCTCATCATGGTGCCTCCATCGGTATCACAGTAGACCAACACCACCTATGCCGACGGTATGACTGCTGGCCATATCGCTGTAGGGTTCATTTCTTTCCTACATATTTTTTGGAGGATCTCGAATATAAGATCAAAATTCATAGTTTTTTTAATCCTAGCATGCACTCCAAAGAAACTCTAAACCTTAAAACTAAACAAGACTTGGATAGAACACTGTTATAGGTTTAAACCAACGATTGATGGTATGGTTGATAGCGCATGATGACAATTATTATGTATGAACAACAGACTACTATATCTCCGATCACAAATATAGTGATATTTTGAATTGCAACAGAGTCACTAATTAAGATACTAGTTTAATTGTTTATGAACTAATAATTCTAAAACTATTTTTGAAGACGTGTTACTTTTTTTGACCGTATGACCAGAGGGACTACCATGTACGAGTTACGAACCTCCGATCCTAGGTTTGTACCTTTTCGATTGCCTCTACCATTGGATATGATGAAATATCTGATCCGTGACCAAATCTTAATGGAACACAACAGAGTCGAAGAGGTTAATGACTGTAGTGTTTGGCTTTTCCACTACAATGTGTATGTGATGCTGCTGAATTTTGTAATAAGTTTATACATATGGCTGGAAGCTTCGAGCTGAAGGCTATAATTAATTCTATTATCTTGAAGAAATATTACATATTACACGAATTTCCAAGCAGATCTACTGTTTTTTAATCCATGTTTTGAGAGATACCTGCGTTCTAAACAAAGAAACTGAACTGCAAGCATACGTTCAATGTTATAGATCGATCAGTTCCCCATCTATGGTATTATTCAGTTAGGCATTACTATTATTTTCCGGTTATAAATTCTTGCCTAGATGTTGAACGGGCATGACTTCTTAATGTACTAGTTCTGCTCGAATCTTTCGAACCTGTCGTTAGTCTAGATTATCGATCTTACCTGCGCCGATCCATCAAGAACGTTTGTGCATAGTAGCGTGCCTTTAATTATGTTTCACAACCGATGATTCGATATTTTCCCCCTCTTGCTCAATTAGCCAGAGAATAACTAATAACGTGTTTGACTTAAACTTGAACCTGTCTAATAATTCATGCATGCATGTATGTACTGCGTTTGTTGTCACTCTCGTCAACTCTTCGTGTCCGTCAAAAACGTTACGCGCGATCGAGTAAATTCCCGGTTAATTTCGATTGCCTTAGAGCGTGCATCACGTATTCACGTCTGTATATACGTGCATTCGCACAGGCCTGCAGGTTATAAATTGCACCTTTAGTACATGCCACCTCTTGAAACGAAACACATACTACACTGATCAACGCACACAAAGTAATATTGGGTTGCCCTGGTGCAAGAGCTTCAGTGTAGCTAGCTAGTTATCGATCAGCTAGCACACCCATGATCTTATACATACATACATACATATACATATATATATATATATATATACACTACTATAAATATGGTTTATAGGTACCGATTCATTTAAAACCAACACCAATTAACCGTTTCCCGCCTCTATGGGACATGAAAATATAGAATCAACACCTTTTTAAGAACTATAGATACCGGTTATTGAGAAAAACCATCACCAATAGTATTTGTGCAGAACCAATACCTATAATATATTATAGGCGCTAGATTTTTAGTTAACCGACAACCATAAAAAATAGAGCCATACCGAGCTGGAGTGGGGTTTTCTTAACCCCACCAAGTCTACCTGCGCACCCTATCCTTATGCTCTCCTTGTCGCCTCCATCCCTCCTTCGCTCTTGCTCACCTTCATTGTCATCACCGTCAATGCCCATCCTCCTCTTATTCCTTAGTTGCATCTCCTCGTGTCTCTGTCGCCGCCCCGTCCTTCTTTTCACTGTCGCTCCCTCCTCCTCTCCGTCACGATGGCCTCCTCTCTCCCTCCACTTCTTCCTAGTGGCCGACCGATGGATATGGTGGTGTAGACGGTGGTAGCCTCCCAATCTAATCGCCACAAGCTCAAGGACGGTCATATCCGACTGCCACAACCCTGTCGAAAACATGATGACAAACTAGCAATGACACCAAGAACGACTCCGACGACTACCCCGTTGATGACCTGGCGGCGAAGTCACGAGTTCAGGATTGGCTAGGTCTAACTTATGTGGCTCAAGGATGCTCAGATCCAGCCATGATGACCTCAAGGATAGCGGCCTCCCTCTCGATGGTGGCATCATGACCAGTGGCAGCAGCGGTGTAGAGATGAGCACAGGTGACGATGAGTCCCTCCATGGTGGTTAGCTCTATGATTTACATGTTCTCCCTCCTCTTCTTGATTTGTGGATGTTCTTGATTCGATTCTTTGGATGAAACAAGGGTTAGGGATAGGGGTGCACTTGAAGCAATCGGCTCGATTCATCGCTGAACCAAGCCAATTGCTTTGAACCAGTTTTTTGTGGCTCGTGCAACTCTAGAGGTGCCAGTTCTCAAACATCCATCGCTGTTGACTTAGGTCATCAACATCATCAAAGTGGTACTAGTACCAAATCCGATAACTATGCCCTTTTATAAGCTGGCACCGATTATCTTTTCTGTAGTAGTGTATTACTTTATCTATCTTCTACGACGAGATCAGGAACGAATTAACGGCAACGGTGATGATGAGAGTTGCAACAATGATTGGGAGCAACAGCAGGCACGATCGCGGTGACGGTTCTCGCCGTGATGGTCATCTCAGCTACCCTCCTTGACCAGCCGGTGGTGCCCACGGCGGCGAGGCTGATGTAGGAGGGTGGTGATGGCCGTAATAATGAACCACCGGCGGTGCCACCACGCGGCTTCATGGTTAGCGTTGAACTTGCCGGCACGTCAGAGCCGTCTTGCATGTCCAATCATGTCCCATGCCCGCCGCCGCCTAGGGCCGTGACCGTACGCACAAAGCCTAGCTACAAGTTCCCGAGTACAGCGAGATGATGTACGCTCCAAAGTAATTTGCTATATAGCTACTGGTTTGAATAAACTGGACCGGTATGCTTCCAGCTATAGATACGTATATATCGCATGTGTATTGCTTGCTGCTTGTTACATATTTTTGGTCGTTTTGTTTTGAGTTCTCTATTATCAGTACGTACATATATAAAAGCAGATGGGTGATGTAGTATATACGTACACGCGGTTGAGTGTGGCAGCATAATTTATATTGATGAAATTACCATGCATGTGCTTGTTTTTATTGAGTTTTATTTCGATTTGCCGTCGTGTTACAATATCATGTCATCATAGATTTTGCAAATAGGAACCCAACGGGTTTGGAGGTTATTCCATAAATAATATAATTATATATGACATACATTCACATAGTCATCTCACACGGTATGACTTACATATGTATATGTATAGCTTAAAACTACATATAAATATATCTAAGATATGGAACAAAGTTAAAACATGCCGACGGTCTATTCTAGAGCATTAGCAACATTAGGTAATGCACAGATGACACATGACAGAGGACGTTGATAATAAGGAAGACATATCGTGGTAAACGAACAAGGAGCAGTCATGTGTAGCGTTTCTCAAAGATCTTACTCATCCTCTCCCAGTGTAAGATATCGAGGTGATGGTTTCATAAAACTGCTCTCTCGAAAAGCCAGTACACACTTGCAACCAGGCCGGAGTAAACATATCCAGATATATGACTAAGATGTCTGTATGATTTTTATAGCTCGTAAGATAAGTCACGCGTAAACTATCCGAATTTTGGCAAAAGTAAAACTCATCTATGCAAGTAAAAGTAGCTAATTTTGGTGTATCATTCAAGTGCATGTCATATGTGTGCCCTCAACCAGACCTAGCCTAGAGAGGTGAGCAAGCGTGTATGTTCCTATGGCCCCTTTCTCACACACATTGTTCGAGTAGTTAGAAGATGATTCAACATTTTAATGTGGTCTTACTCTTTTAAAACTAGCAAGTTTCATATGCATGTCTTCATAAGGTAGCAAAATGATATACTGAAGTTTCATATGAAGACAGGTAGGTCTTTATGATGTTTTTTGGAATTATTCTTAATATAGGCATTAGTGCACACAATAATTTCAACAAGGAGTAGCTTCCAAAGAAACAGAGCATGGCGGCATCCGTTGTCGGATGAGCACGAGGAGGGACGACCACGCATCGGGCGGCGTTGGCAAGAAAGATGAGGAACCGGGGGAGGACGAGGTGCTGCCGTGCTGATGAGCACGAGGAGGGACGACCACGCATCGGGCGGCGTTGGCAAGAAAGGTGAGGAACCGGGGGAGGACGAGGTGCTGCCGTGCTGCTGCAGCACGCGAGCACGTATGGGTCGCGGAAATGGAGCTCCATTCAATCCAAAGGCCTCTTGCAGCGCCCAGGCAAGTCCTGCCTTCTCCGCTAGGTGAACAAGATCTGGCCCGACCTAAAGACGTAAGCGTGAATTCGATCTGTTTTCTCTTTGATGGCGATGTCTTCTTCCCCTCTTCAATTCTTGTGCCTTCTTGATGTTCGGTCCAAGCTAGTCTGTGCGCATTTGCATCATGTCAAAGCCTCAAAGCGGCATAGTAGCGGTGTACATAGTTAGAGTGTTCCTGGTTGTTCTCACAATACCATTGATAACGATGTCGCCGCTAGTTTACCTGATACTAGTAATATTAGATCTGTTAAAAGTCCTTGCTAATTCCTCCAACCTAGGAGTGTTTTTAGTTGTTTTATGAGGCGCGCTACTTACCTGCAGGTAAGATACTAGTTTGATTACGGTAAAATTGCAAAGCAGGTTAAGCATTATCATTTCATGCTAGTTTTTATCCAGTTTGATTGATTCGATTAGGTTATCAAATGAGTTGATAAGACTATACCATTTTTTTATAGAAATTCAAAACATCTATTATTTTTGTGATTTTTTCTCGCAGTTTTGGTCACATAGATACATTATGAAAAAATTTCTTAGCCATTTTAATGCATATGAATGGATTGGAAGTCCAAAAAACAGAATAAAATGAATGGATGGTAGGCGTAAACCGTGAATGCTAAATGTAATCCGAGTGTGAAGGTGTATGCCACGCGAGCTAAGCATAATCGATGAGTGTGGCTTGTCTGAAATTTTACTATCACAGTCTGTGTGTCTAAGTGTAATCCGTATGTGCTAAGAAATATTATGCCCCTCTGTGTTGCAAATTTATTTTGGAATGTTTTTGGAGTTTACATGCATCCATGATTGCTTGCAAATTTATTTTGCAATGTTTTTGGAGTTTACATGCATCCATGATTGCATCCAAATGCATTAATTATTCTGTATATTCCAAAATTTTAGAAACATGAATTCACATAAATACTAGACATTATCAATAGCTCTCAGTTAAATTGGATGATTTTATCATCTAGTTTGATGCCTCAAATAACTTTGCCAAAACAGTAAAAAAAACTGGAACAAAACCGTAACGGTTACCCTACGTTGCAATTTTACCGTAACCAAACCACAATTCCCCTTGGCTTGTAATCTTGCACAGCTATTTACCCTGACTGGAAGTACTCAGTAATTCTGTCCAAATTTTTACACCACTTTAATTTGGTGAAATAGTTCGGTCAATACAGATAAGTGAATGCAAACCAGAAATTGGATTTCACCATATAACCTTCCAATGCCCTAGCACCTCTGACCTGACCAGTCAGCTACCCAGGGACTTCTCTCTATTCCCTCCCCCATTCCCCTCTTCCTCTATGTACAACATGAAGAGCATGTATGTGCATGTGCCCGCTAGGCGCTAATGCACACAAGCGCCCAGCCGAGTCGACCCATGCCTTAACTTACATCCCCTAGGCACCCGTCCCATGCTAGCTTGGCCATACCTGCCAACTCAATTCGCTTGCCACATTCACCTAGTCCGCTCACGAGTATGTCATGTGTTCACGTAGACGAAGACGCACCAGCCGAATCCCTTCGCCATAACCAAAATCCCTTTGCCATAAAGTCATATGGATGCTGCCTGACACCCTTGATTCCTCCCAGCCATCTCATTCCATCGCCCACTACTCGAGGTCGCTGAATCTAGACAAGACCGTAAACCGAGCTAGTGGGTATTGTGTCCAAACCTCTTCATTTATAGCTAGCTCTTGAGCCACCCTCTTTCCTAGCTCACCCACAATTGGTTCCAAGCAATCCTGGGTAGAGAACATCCATGGGTCGTCGGCACACGAAACATCCCCCTCTCCCTACTGAGTTCCTCGAGAAATTATTGTGTCTCCATGCTTCTCTGAGTTTACTCAATTCCTTTTCCCTCCTACATTGCAAATGTTACGCTGCCAAACCCCATCTTTTGCTGTCACCAACCATGCTAGCCACGATGACACCACCATGTCGAGCCAATCTCCTCTTTCGGTGAGCCATCTCCTTGTTCCTCTCACCAGCACCACCCTACGACCCTCTTGAATCTTTGCCTTTAACCATAGGGTTTCCGCCACCCAAATCTAGCCTTCCTAAATGTCACAAGGTCATCTGTTACACCTGGTTGCCTAGATTCGACCCTCATTATAGCTACTCCCTCACTTCATAATTCCTGTTGTTTTGACTTTAAAAACTTTAATTATAAATAGATTTTAAAATTTTTAGTTTAAACGCACTAAGAAAACATGTATAAATGAGTCTTTCAAATTACTTTAATAAAATTAAATATTTATTTAAATTTTTCATATATTATAATAATAAATCATGGTCAAATCTTAGTTTCAAAGACCGTGTCATTGTTCAAAATAACATGAATTAACAACTAGAGGAAGATATAACCAGAGCGGTGACGGTTGGTGAGAGAGACAAAGGAGACCACGTGAGGACGCCGGTGGCCGTCGCAGCGCACGCCAAGCAAGTTGGGCGGGGCTGGGTTCCATGCCGCCTGTTTCTGTTGCCTGTGGATGGCATGCATTATGTTCCTGACCAGTTAAGTTGAGAAGGTTTCTTGTTCAAGTAAACAAGCATTGTAATTCGATGCATGTAGGAAATTGTTTTCTAGGGCCCATGAAATTTTGAATTCTTAAAGCAAACATGAAATAGTCTACTTCATATATATATATATATAGGGATTTGGGGCCAATGCAGTCATCAGCAGCTGAGGACTGAGCTACCTTCCTCAACTAGCTGAAAAAACACACACACACACACACACATTTGTCTTATCTATCGCATGACGCCTCCAGCCTCCTAAGTATAGCTCTCAGACCAGATCATCCGTTGAGCTTCCAATACGATTTGGACCCCCAGCAAAATTACAAAGACTGAGCAATTCCATGTGGCCGCATGCGATTTAATTAATAATTTTGGGTTCAATCACTTGTCATAGTCTCATGGAGCACGAGCAGCATACTTTAATCGCAAGTGGAAAGCTAAATCTCACTTGAGTGCTTTCTATGAATCTAGCACGAAGTTTAGATGTTCTATTTGTGACAAGTGTTGTCCTTTGTTACATTAGGCAACAAAAAAAGTCAAGCATTTCATGGCCTCCTAACGCATGATTTTTTACTTATAGCTTACTGACAAATTACAATTATATCATATTGGAATTGCAGTCACTTTAATTATATATAAGTTGCAATTGCATGCACTCCCTCCATCCAATTTTGATCTGCGTATAAGAGTTATGTACCGAGACAAGAAATAATGAAAATCGATCTCTCCCGTTCTGAATTTAAATTGGACTGATCAAGGCGCCATGTAAAACAGCTCTCTCGTAAGCATGCACATGTCTCCCGCAACGCATGCATCGATCAAGGAGCCATGCACAATAGCTCCCTTAGCATGCACACGTTGATCTCCCACGACGCATTGATTCCACCCTGATAAAAACAGTGCTCACACTGTTACACGCATATCAATTTTGGTTTTTTTTACATTATGCGCAGATCAAACATGAATGGATGGAGTATATTGGAAAAGGGTGGTGTTGGAGATTCTAGTAGCACCTGTATTTTCAATCTCATCTTAAATATGGATGGTTGAAATCCAGCGTTGGAAACCTCTAAAACAATGAGGTGTTTTTTAGGTACTCCCTTATAATCAAACCCAGGAGTTTTCATTCTTGGTGCTTTGTTTTCTATTCGAATTGCAAGTTAGGGGGGAGGGAAGTTTAGACTTTTTGTTCATGGTTGGAGCCTTGGAGGTCCTTCTTGTATGATGACTCAAATCCTACTCAGATTAGCTAGTATCCAAACTAACATGGGTATTAGAATTTCTAGTTTTAGAACAACATGAGCATCGAATATCCTGGCAGGAGTATTACTTGTATGATGGGAGGGTCTTAGACTATATAAACCAGAGGTTGGAAGCCATAGGACCATGAACGAGCCGACACAAGAGGAAACTTTTACTATTTGCACTGCTAGAATCGGCCATTTTCTAAATTCCACTTTTACATTTTTCCCTACATTTTTGCCAACGAAAAGAGAAGCGCTGATCTCTAATTTTTTGTCATTCGGCCATTTCCAATATATATTTTTGTATAAACGATTGGTTTATAAAGAAAGCAAGTTGCAGTTTTAGTACGAAGGAATAGTTAATTAATAAAACTAGCTCTAATCGTAAATCGGTATGCTGACGAAACAGCGACACTGGACTATAGATGGAAATATAACATTTTTTCCATCTATATATAGTATGGTATCTAGTAGTTTGACTCCAGTGCATTTTCGATGTACTTTTATGCAATGATATGGTTAATAAAGAAAACAAATTGCCTTTGTTAATTGGATCAAATTAATTATATATGCATGCGCAACTAGTTGTCGACCTCTATATATAGTGGAACTTTGTAGCCAATTAACCTCACCACATCTGATCTCGAAGCTGCCTGCCATGGCTTCCATTACTGCTGTCAAGATGGCCGCCTTCTTCGTGCTGGTGCTGACCATCGGCCAGCTGGTGTCCGAAGCATCGCCACAGCCTCGGCAGCTGCTCGAAGCTGAAGACGACGACGAAGAGCTCGAGGGTCCTTCCAATCCCGACGACGACATCCTGGAGGAAGCCGCCTTCCTTCTCGGCTGCCGCTACCATCCCAGTCCAGGCGGTGTAGCTGCTGCCTTAAACGTAATGGCTGCCACTATGATTCACTCCATCAAATATGTAAATGCCCCCATGGTTTGCTCGCTGGCCTCTTCTAGTCAGCCGCTATATATATATATATATATATTGCCTTCGTCCTAAAATATATATAAGTATGTCTGGCTATAAATTTATCATGGAAGTATTTTGGAACAGAGGTATGAGTATATGATAAGCCACGACGGTCCAAGCTGTGCGTAGCTTGGGCTTGCATGAGCTGGGGTACGTACGGTGCCTGCAGGTGCATACGTATGTGTACCTGTCGCCCTTTTACTTTCGTAGTTTCGTGTGTATGATCCCGTACGTTGGCTTGCTGTTTTTGCCAGCCAGCCATGGTTGCACTGCATGCTGTCTCTGGTGTGCTTTCTATGTGAAAGTTCAATAAAGAAGTGGGGGCCTCCCCGCTAGCTGTCTCGTTTATCAGTCAAGAAAACGGAATCGTATTGGGCATCGGTCACCGACTGATCGTCTAAAAGAACACAAGCAATTTGTATAAATCTGCATAACCTTTGGAGCTTAAGACAAGAGGTCTTTTACGATTCTTGGAAGGTTACCCGATTTTCATAAAATAAATAAGCCATGAATTTGGTACCAAACAGTTTCATATCAAAGCATCAACCTTGCCAGCCTGCTCACCGGCAGCGGCTAGGAGGCCAGAGAAGAGGGGACGATGACCGGCGGCCGGTGTAAGTATAAGTACATTAATTTGATTTTAATGATTAATACTAAATATAATTATATAAGACTAATGTTTTGTTATTTAACTAGTCTCATTTAAATATAAAAATAAAAAATAATAAGAGGTATATACTAAAATTGTTATAATCTTATTTGATTTCTATTACGATCCAAAATATAGGATGAAATCTAATTGATCATAATTAATTATGTGAATATGTATTTCTTTATATTCATTGTATGCATATATACTTTTAGGGAGCTTATTCTATATTTTATTTGATGGATATTTCCTTTCATACATGTATGAGACATGAGACAGCCATCCTGAAATGAAATATTTTTTATCTCATCATCTTTGTATGTATGGTTTATATCAGGTTATCATCTATCACGGAAGAGAAAAGATTAGAATTTTTTGGATAAAATAATTTGTGTAATTATTGATTTGTTGATAGATGATAAATCGACTTTTATGAGATTAATCTTTTCTTTTAAATAAGTTGTTGACTAGATTATTTTCTAATAATGAGATGTGATAGTCGTGCAATTTTTGGCGATGAATCTAAATCATGACAAGGATGACATATATGGCAATCAAGCGAGATCTCTCACTTCCTTTCTCCATATACTTGTTGATATGTTCTTTTATTTATTTTCCATGGTGTTGATATATGCTTGTGGGACTAATATTTTATTTGATCCATATTTTTTTAGCCTCTTTTATTTTGATAACATAGAGATCATGAAGTTATATGTCTATGTGTATATATATCAGTACCACAAGACTTCTATATATCTATAGAATAATATTCTATTGATTCATCTTTAATTATGTATACATTTGTCTCTCACGAATATATTTTGTATGCATATATCTAGGGGTAGCAAAATCTATACATTTATTATACATGTTCTATATCCATATTGTTCATCTATTCTCTATACTGGATCTTTGCAAATTGAGTATATATGTGATTATATAGTATTTGGTGTTAAAAGGATACTTAACAAAGTAATTCATATCCTTCAAATGAAACTGGTCGGTCATCAAGTATAAGATAATAATAGATTTGTTAAGACTAAGTTTTTCCTTTGAGTTATACAAAGAAATAAGTCTTACCATTAGAAGTCTATTGGATGACACCATGAGTTAATGGTTATCAAGCCAATGATATCATTATGTTGACAAGGATGAAGTCAAACTTGTGATAAAAAGTATGTCTTGACAAATGTTGATCAAAATTTGATATAAGGATAGTTCAACCGAATAGTCCTAAGTGTTGATCTTAGCTTAAGCTTTGACCCTATTGTGGATGGTGCAAGGCAAAGGTATAATAAATCTAAGAATGTTTTTCTTAGTCCTTTTGTCGGTGTTGGTGTTTTGTGAAAAGACCGATTTGCTAGATAGACGTCGTATTGTCAAGAGTAGTCTATGAAGTGAACATGTGGATAATCTTGTGGCATGTTAGTTCACTTGCATATGGTGAGAGTATCTAGCCAAGTGTAGTGAGACTTTCTCAAATCTCATGCAAAGAAAGAGTTAGGCATGTCCATTAGTGTTTGAGCCCTTTCTCCATGAGACTTGATGGATTTTTTCAAAGGTTGGATAGCCCTTCGAATAAACTTTCGATAGAGTCAAAGAACACAAGGATTCCGGAGATTTGAAGACTCATTTCATGGCAAGTCACCCTCGATTATATTGTACCTATTTTTATAAATGTGTTAATTGTCAACTTGCATGATTATCAAACACTTTAATTTGTTTGGTCTCGGTTTAAACCGATGGACCTGCCTATTAGTGTATAATTATCGTAGGATTTTGTTAACTTATTTCCTTGTTGCTACACCTTTGTGATGTCTTAGTATTTGTTTCCTATGTGTATACATACTGACTCTCATATTAAGTATCATTTGGTTTATCTACTAGGCAAAAATAGGATATAAACTTATTTTGAAAACTTGATATTTGAGGTCGACATTTGTGAAATAAAAAGGACTTTTTATGAAAGTCATGATACATACTCTTACTTTTGTGACATGATTTATGTATTTTCATATAAGAATCGATTCATTAGAAAATTACATCTAAACATCTTATAGTATGACCATATGGATGATATGAGACACTCTTATCTATGCAATTAGTTAATTCCATGAACTCGTGTACTATGAGATGAGGTTGCTTAGGGTGCTGAACAAGGTATAATGAGAATGTCAACATGGATTACCTGAGATACTACTAGATGCCCTAGGATCCTTAGCAAGGGAAGTCTAGGACTCAATCTGATTGTCTCGTCTTGGCAAGTTAGGTTGAGTGGTAACCGAACTTGACCGACCAAATTAGTTTAGACCTACTTAGTTGGCATAGGTGACCTTGAGTTGGCTAGTAGCGGAGTAAGTTTGTATTGTGTGGGAAAACATATAATCTCTGTGGAGCTTGTATCAATTGTCTAAAGGTGATTGTTAAGTGATTCATCTAAGTTGTATTTGTTTACGTGTGTTTTATGAAAAATATCTGTAGGAATAGTAATCATTACTAAAGTTGGTCTTGGTGACTGATAACATGAATAGGTCATGGTGACTGATATCATGAACATGTTTCTTTCCACAAAGTTTTATAGAAACCCATGCTTTGAGTTCTTAGAAAATGTTTTGAAAAATATTTTAAAATAAACATAGCTTTCTCTCTATAGCTTGCGTAATCATATTTATTGTTACTTACAAGTTTAAAAAGTACTCATCCCCTTAAATTTAGGCTAAAGATATTGACGATTTTAGTTTCGCCTCTAAACCCAAGCCACCTCCATGTAAAGTTTCGTAGAGTTGTCTCTAAGGATATCCGAGTATAGAACAAGATATAATCTATTATTTATTCAATTAGTTCCGCAATAAATTTTATTTTTGTTACCACGAATATTAGCTTAGAATCTTAGGATTGGTATTGGCAAGTGCAGTTCGATAAGGATGGTCGATGATACGTCTTTATCTGGTGTTGTCTTTTTCAAGAAATTAAACTGTCATGTCTAGGAATAATGTCCTAGCCTATTTGTTTTAGAGGTTAATTCGGTTCATGTAAAACTAGATTAGAATACGTTCCGG